>OY728158.1:1244609455-1249609455 GCA_963277665.1 Viscum album | reverse complement strand
TAGTAAGATATGGGAATCAAAATACCTTACTTGTAAAAGAATCGTTATGGTTGGAATAATTAGATAATGTGTTATTATGGTAAAATTATAGTAATCTAAGAAATAATAATGAAATAACATAAAATTTAATCATTTACTAGAATAAACAAACTCAATACAACTGGGTTCAGTGATATTTTTTAACTCAATTGTACAAAATAGAGTTAGGATACACTCTTATAGCTTGGGTAACACTTGAATAAATATAGAATGAAAATTGATTTGGATTTTTATATAACAGAAATTATAAAAAATATAATGTAAAATAATATCATGTTATGTAAATTAGAAGAAGAAAATACAAAATGAAAAATGGTGCACCAAATAAAACATGTCTCAAAGAGTAAGATATGAGATCAGGAATCTCTTACTAGTAACATAATATTTGATGTAAAAATCATTTGACAATACATTTACAAATAATAATTATAGACCCCCATAAATTAAAGAGGAAATTCCATAAAATTATTTAATTTTTTAGTAAATAAAACTCATAATAATGGATTTCAATAAGAACATTTGGAACTCAATGGAAGAAAATTGAGTTTTCACAAACCCTTTTATTAATTACTTCTTGGAAGAAAAACACCCTAACCTCATATATGAAAAAACAATTATCTTAATATACTATTTGATATCCCTTTTCATATATATAACCTTATATAATCATCATTTATAATTATTCTCTATATTAATATTACCTATTTTTGACATCGGTGTGAGTAATATTGATCATGTTCAACTAGTGTCATAAAAATGATGTCATTATTCATTATTCACCCATAGTTAATCATTAAAATAGTATATTATTATCTATAATTGATTTTTTATAATTATTTCTAATTTTATAATTTCATTTTATGGGTGTTTTGGTTAAGATTATCAGAGATAAAATTAATAATGAGAATGTTTTAGTGATTTTTCATGAACATATATTGGTATCATAACTAATGAGTATAATATTAATGTTTCCATTATATAAATAATATATATATATATATATATATTTAATAAAACTTTAGAAATTAAATTCCTATATTCATCAGTGATATAAATTTATATCATTGTTCAAGTAGGATGTTAACTTGTCCCAAACAATAAGAGAAGATAATTAATAAACAAATATGAAGTAATTAATTTTTTTATCATTATAAAAGAATCATGATGAATTTTTTTTATTGTGATATATCATAATTTTAAATAATTATATGTATAAAATAACCCATATGATTTTAGTACATTGTATGAATAAATCAGTTATCCCTTTGAACGGTCTTTTGGATAGTTGAATATACTATGGTTTTTTGACTTTTTTCATTTTTAATCATTTGTAATTTTTTTTAAAACCAAAATTGTTTTATTAAAACTGTATTTATTCATTAAATCCATTCCCATGTCTAGCGTTGAATGGTGGTGATGAAATTAAAAAATGGTAATCTATTGTTCTATTGATGAGGTATTCTCCACGTATGCAAAGTTGATATTTTCATTTTCTATAGAAAATGAGAAATGTATAATCTATTTTATCATTTAATAATATAAATTATTATATTAATATCATAATTATTTACTAAATTATACTATAGAATAATCTGTTATAGTGTTTAAGAAAAATTAAAGATGGCACTTCATTGAGGTGGTAGTTCACATTGATGCGCCAAGGACATTATGGTTTCCCTTAATGGAAATGGGGAAATGGGCATAATATTTATTCAATAATAATAATAATATTAAATATAAAATAATATTTGTTTCACTATATTGGAATGTTAAAAATATATTTGGAAACATAAAACATGAAAGAAATGAAATTAGTGATAATTAGTATATATATTGAGAACAAATGCATTCTCTTGTAGGGATCCTTGGAAATATAGCGCATAAGAAACTCTTTTGTGACCATAAAATTATAATGGTCAAATATTATTCTATGGGAATGAATAATTTATATATTTCTAATGAAACCTAACTTTTTATAGGTATTGAAGGTGTGGTCAGAGGTAGCTTTTATAATAGTGAAAATGTATTTTTTTTGTAAATATTTCACCTTAATATAAAGATATTACCTGTTTCACATGAATGTAGTTAAGAAAATGAAATTTAATTGAGTGGGGATGATATAAGTTTTATAATAACTTATAAAACATATTTCTCACATGTTTTAAACATGTTTTAAGTCCCTTAATCTTATAATTTTTACTATTACCTTATTTATTTTTTCACTAGTAACTATTTTTTAACAATGTTTTTTACTTTCAATGAATAAAACAAAAATTCCCCTTATTACAAAATTTATGCCTACGAATTTAAAAAATGAAATAATTTTTTCATATAAAATTTATATGTTTATGTGAAATTAATTTTAACTTTAGTGTGTATAACGCGTAAAAACACATTTTTTTGAAAAAGTGTATTTTTATTATATAAATTTATGTGTTAGATTAAATTATCATTGTCTTTGACTTTAATGAAAATAATTTTATTATTTTAAATAAAATAAAATTATATGGTATCAAATTAAAACCAAAATCTAATTTTACTGAAATATAGTATAATTAAAAGAAATGGCCAATTATAGTTTTTGTTGGAAATCATTTGATACATTGTTGACCATTGGTTTTAAAAATTAAAAATAGTATTTTAAAATAGTTAGTTTTAATCTATAAATAAATATATAATCATGAATTTTTTATATGTTTTTATATAATTATTACTTCTTGATACAGTCATAAAAACAATGATTTTTGTAGAAACTGTATTTTTAATTATTCACATAAAAGTAAATTATTTCATAAAGATATCATAAATTAATCCTCAGATATGTGATTATGATTCTAGTGGATAAGAAAGAAGTGAGATATTTTTAACTTTTTTCTTTTGGTTATACATACCAGTAGAAAAATTCCATGCACCGAAAACCTTTTTTTACTTCATCAACATCCAATGTTGACTTATACATTAATGAGATTTAGATGGATATCATGGTCAAATTTCTGCATTCTCCTCAAGGGAGGAATACGATATGGGTAGGGATCAGTTGGATGAAAAAATTAGATCAAATTATTACTATCTACGATACAACTAATGTTTTAGGACTTGGGAAGTCTATATGGGCAAGATAATGTAAAAATGAAAAAGTTTACATCTTTTATAGTTTCTAAAATAGATTCAAATATTTTTTTTGAAAGACTTCCATGAGGTGATAGAATTCCATGTTAGTTTGATAATGACATATAATACCTAAATAGTTGGGTAAATATAATGATCTATATGGAATCTTGAAGACATGCTTCGTACATTCATTCCCAAATTTGGTAGAGCTTTGGTTAACAACTTGATACTGGCTGAGTCTACCTATAATAATAAGAAAATTTTTTCATTTAGGATGGATCACTTTAAGTATTTTTATGGACACCCCTAAAAATCATTACTATATTGGACAAATAATTATGATAAATTCTTTGTTGGACTTATTTTGCAGTAAGAGATGATGGAAAATATTAAATAGACTCATCAAATAATAGTTATAGCTTAAATATTGTATTAATCCTATGATGATAATTTTTGAAACCCTATAGAATTTTCAGTGGATGACAAGATGTTTTTTAGAGATTCTCCTTGGTTGGCTTACTAACATATTCAGAAGTACATAAAGTCTGTTTCGAGATATGTGGTACAATTTGATTATTTAAGAATATTGGAATGTTGGCATATCATTGGGATTTTACACCCCAATTTATATTGATTCATTACATGATTCACATGTTAGATCTTAGAGACTATCTCTCCCACCCATCCCATTTCTTGAGGTGGGAGTACCATGAGGAAAAAACTAATTTATCTATGACTAATTAGTTGGTATAGTTTTTTATACTTATATTAAAGTTAAAAATTGAAATTTTATACCACTAGTTTGAGTAAATTGGTAACACATTTTAGATTTACATGAGACTTGGGAGAATGAATAACTAAAGAGGGTTCAGTGACAACATCTCTTTGACATATAGTCTTATGGATATTTCTTTTTTGGGTAGAAAGAATATATGTTGGGGATATTATAGTATTACATTGTCATATTTTAGGTAATTCAATAATCTTTTTATCATCATTTGATTGAATATTATTTTGCTATTTTTGGGGTCTTATGGAAATTGTTTGGTGTATTTATGGTTATGCCTAAATGAAACACATTTTAAGAAAACTATGTGAGTTTTCCTAACAAACTGGGAGTGTTATATTGAGGTTTTGGAGGAGGCACATTGCCATAACAAACTATGGGACCTCCCCCATAATCCATATGTATTTGTACAGTGGGGAGAGCGCAGTTGGGGTATGATCTCCATACAATGTGCCCAAATTTTGAACCCTTTGTCTAGTTTCACATGATGGGGCGTATAGATGTTGTATTGTTTGTCTAACCATATATCAGAACTACGCGACACTTTCCTAGTAAGGGAAAAAGGGTAGTTACATGGTTATCTATAACCCTAAGGCTTGACCTGGATTACCATTTGATAGTATTTTTAATTCCAAAAGATTTTTATTAATGACCCTTGTTATAAATACTATAAACCTCCTAATTAAACATATTCTGAAAAAAAAAATAGAGGATCTTTAAATAGGATTTTGGCTCCTCTAACCCATTTCCTCTTGGATAGAAGTTCCAGTGGATGTTCATGATCCCTCTCCAGTAAGTGAAATCTGTTAGATTTGAATCCTCATTTCTTCTCTTATATCATTTATTTAGAGTTACTTATCATTGTGATGCTCATTGATCTAAAACATGATTTGATGGATTTTAATTCATTGGATTCTTCTTTAATGATCATTTCTTTGACTCTATATTTGAGGTTCCTATTTTTTTGTGATTTAATGATCATGTGATTAAAGGTAGGTGGTTCAAAAAGGATTTCCCCTACAAATTAAACCCCGATTACTTTCTTTTTTTTATTGAAATTGTAATCAATTTATTTCTATACCTCCATTTTTTAGAAATTCAAAGAATTATGAAAAACAATTCTTTCAAAGGATTTGATAATATTGGGGAGATTATTAGAAAAAATGGCTTCAAATGAAAAGTGATTTGATTTTGATTCCTTAAAAATATGGATTAAAGTTAAAGTGTATTTTTATTAGAATGAACATGAAAAAACATATTATTTAGTTCTAAAATTGAAATGGAACATTGAAAATTGAAATTGGTAATTTGAGATGTTAATGATCAATTGAATTGAAAATAATAATTTCCCCTAATTGATTGATTGATTGAAAGAACATGTAAGCCTATGTTGTTGGTGGGTAATATGGACACACATGAAATTAAATTGACTCCTAGGGAATTTATTGATTATAAAAACTCTAATTAAACCAAATTTGGAATGATTTTCTCTAAGGGGTATTGATTGATTCAATATCAATTGATTGAGACATAGGTATGTATGAAAACCATGATCCTCAGTTTATTGATTAATTAATGTGAGTATAATAAATAAAAAAACTAACAAACCTCATAGAATATGAAAACTATATATTTTTTTTATTTGATTATTACATTATAGTGTTTATTGAACTATTTTATTCAGGCTTTTCTATTGTATTGAAATATTCATTTATGTTTATCTTGATGTAACTTCCATGCTCCTGTTTTGAAATAATTTTTGACTAAAAAATTGAGAGTGATTTTCCTTGAACTGTATTTATTCAAATTTAAGCATAAATAGTTTATTTTTTATGGAATTTATTATGTTAAATTTGGTGAAATCATTCTATGTTGTTTTTTCTCACACTCAACCTTTACCATTTGGAATTTGTAGCTTATGTAATGACATGTATTGTAAAAGGGAATGAACCATGTGAAGGTAATGGGGGTACAAGATTCACGAGACCTTAAGTGATGGTGAGGATTGATGGATATGTGATCCAATCATTACATTTGTATTTTGAGTCAGTTTTTAGAAGGATATTTTATGTTATTTTGGTTAATGTTTTACTTTGGATGTTTATTTGGCTACAAGTGGTACACTTTTCCCCTTGATAAGTGTTTAAGACACTAATTATTCAGTGTTTTATCACTTTTTATATAATTTTTGTTGTCTAATAGTGAAATCATTCCCTCTAAGCATTTTTCACATCCTCGATCCAATCTACAGCTTATGGGGATCACAAATTAACTTCAGGTAATGTCACTTCTAGCCCATGTATTTGTATAATAAGGTATTAGGTTGGGTAGTGGAATTTTAGAGATTTAGAAAGAAATTTAAATTTACAAATCCAGAATCTATTTCATCAAATTTAAAAAAATTCACTCTATAATAAGCTACATAATCCATAATAAGTTTTCATCAACTCTGAAAAAATCTCCACACATTCAATTTTCTTCCAAAAAAGTGTTATATAACAATTTTTATGAAAGTGTATGGAAATAAAAGATTAATAACGTCGAATCAAATTATAATTAAGTGAAAAATTGTATTGTAATCTATCATGTCTTTAAAAATATGTATAAAATAAATAATCATCAAACAATTGTGTATATCTGAACACATGATCATGAAATAAATCCATTGAAGAAATAACAATATAAGCAATCACATAGAAATTTTAATTGGATACTTAGGGTTGAAATACATAATGATGGACAACTAATTAGATTCACTAATCCAAGATATCATGATATTAGGCATCTTCATATTAGCTTTAAGATCATGTGTTTAGGAAATATTTCTTTGGGAAAGACATACACCAAAAGACACAAGCTAGGTTATCCCTAGTGACCTATCAATGCATTAAAGAGATAATAATTCTAGGCCTCAGCTATTTATAATTAAGTCTTATAAATTCATCATACTATGGAATTAATAATATTACAAATAAATAAAAATAAATTCCTTATAAATCAATAGATATCCTTATTGTAATAACACGTATAATTTTTTTAGAAATTTCCCCAACCAATATTGGTATTATCATTTTATGTAATAATAATATAAAATAAAACCTTATATACAATGGTGTATATGGTTTTGTCAGTAATTTCCCTAATCAATTGATATATTTAATATAGGTGAACACCCTTCAATAAAGGGAAGTAAATTTTGTGTTCTTATAATGGAAAGGAATTAGATAGAAAATAATGCCTATAAAATAGGATGATTTGGAAAAAATGGAAGTGATGTATCTTGATGATTTTAATCCCAAAAATATAAATAGTATGAGAGTATTTATATAGTAATATGTGAAAAATATATATTCCAAAAAAAGGAAACATGTGGGGAATACTAATTATATCTCAATGATGAAAAATTGAGGTGCCTAAACCATTATTGAAATAGTAACATAAGAATGAAAGTAACAAGGGATGGATAAATCTTAATTAATATATAATTAAATAGAATATATTAATTATATTTGAAGTAAATAGGGTAGTTAATAAACCATATAAAATTATATTGTACACAAAATGAATCATGTCTCATGAAATTTGAAATAGAGACCAATAACACATATGACTTTAGAAACATTCAAATCAAACTTTATGAGGGTTAAAATTTAGAATGAAACAATAAAAAAATGAATAATTATAAAATTATGATATAAAATATTAATTATATATTAATGAAATCATATATTACAAAATATGATATATAACATAATCTTATCTCAATGAAATGAAATTTGAGACAAAGAAACACTTACGACTTGAGTATCATCTAAATAAAAACCCTAGAGGGGGAGAGGTCTTGAAACATAGAAATAAATATGATTAAATATAATTTATGAAATAATATAAAAAATAGGTATTATATACACTATATAAAATCAAATTATTTCAAAAAAGTTGCACACTTCAAGAAATAAGAATTAGAACCATGAAACCCCTTTCAAGTGACATAATATCTATGTTAGGAATCATTTTAAGTTCAGGATATAAATAATTATTACAGAACTTTAAAGACCCAGAATTTTCAAGGAAATTTAATTTTCTTAATTTTTTGGAATTTTACGAGTCTGTGGCTTCTAACGACACTTGATTACGAGGCCCGGTGTGCCCAGAATCAATTTCTGAAGTTTTGTTCTGGTATGTTCAGTAAACATACATGCGGGTTTTTCAATATTTTGAACTGGTGCTCAAAATTGAAATCCAAAGACACTAATGAACTCACAGTGCCGGTATTCTTTTACGGTGACCTTTACCACAGTTGCGATTTATGCGGGATGAAAATTAATTTTTGGGGTTTAATAAAAGGGTTAAATAGAATTTGTTGACAAAACTTTTATTTATGAGGGTTGTTTAATCTTACATGGGGAAGTTATTGGTGGGGCCCACACCCACTTAACATCCCATGTGTGGATATTTGTGAGGTGGGCCTACATGACCCCAAACATTCATATCCCCATAACCTCCCTTTAACCCCCATTTAACTTACCTTTATTTAATTCTTTGTCAACCCCCCTTAATTAAGAGATCTCTTAACCTCCCTCTCTCTCTCTATTTATTATTTTCCAACACATTTTAATTAATGAATTCATCCTCTTCAATTAATTAATTAAGTTGTTTGAATTTTGAATTACATGTGTGAATAAAAATAATAGCATTATCTATTATTTTATTTTTGGGCATTCGTTATGTTGAGAGGATTTGTGAGAGAGCATTGGAGAAATAGGGAAGGGTGTTATTCTATCAACGAAGAACACCATCCTTCCAACAAAGAACCTCCAAGGAAAATTAATCATCACCTTCGATCTTTGGCCAAACCAACGGAGAAGGATCCACCCGTGAGGAATGCCGATGACGTGCCATCCTCGGCCCTTCTTCCCCAACGTCAAAAAGTGGATGCCATCACCCCGTGACGTCGTCTTCCATGACGCTCGACTACTGCGAATTTTATCTCAAGGTATGGGTTTGTTCATTTTTAAGTGCATATCTCATAACCAGTTCTTCATTGGAAATCATTATTTATTTTCGGCCAACTGCTACCACCTAACGCGGAGGGCATGGGCCGGACACACATGGCCCGATGACCCTACGTAGTCTCTTTTGATTGTGATGGAGGTCATGATAGGAAGTTGGCGATGAACGGAAGCGGCAGTCGTGCGCCGGCCATGTAACAACCCATGGTTTTGAAAATAAATATAGAATGAAATTTTATAATCCAACCATTAAACACAACTTTGTCTCTTCTATGTTTTGAATATCAAGAAGTGGTCATCTAGAGTTGTGTTCAGTTAGTCATTTGGAGTCTGATAGAACAAACTTGATTTTTGGTGAATAGTAACATACCCTTATGAATAGTAATATTATTAGTAATATGACCCTAATTTATAGTATATTTTATTATTATTTTATATTATAAGGCTAGAAGATAATAACATCTTGGTTAATTTTTCATTGTGATAAAGAAGTAGTTGTAGAATTAGAATTGTTAATTTTTGAATTAAGTATGTTTTTATTTAAAAGTTGAATTAATAATATATAGAAAATTATTTTAAAAAAATGGACTTCAATTTTGAATTCTACACGTCGAAAAATGGTATGGATGATTTTTTGGGATTTTTAAAAAATTCTAGAATTTTCTTATGAATTGTAAAATACGATAAAATGCGTTAAATGCTAAATACTTGATTTAATGCATCATAGGTGATGCAAGGATGATGTAAGACCACTAGGTTCGAACTCACATGACATTATTACTATTAGGGGTCACATGAAACAATAATTTTGGTTGTCTTGTGGGAAATAATAAAATAATGAGTTAAATATTCAAAAATTACTCATCTCCTCCAATATAAAAACCCCTCACCACTCGCTCTTCTATTCACTTCTATAATCCTTGAAGCTCCTCAAAGATCTTCTCAAATACCCTTCCCTAGTCTCTATCCATGTCCATTAAGCTTTTGGTCCTTCCAAAAGACCAAAACCCCTTCCCTAAAGAGGTTTCTCAAGGAGGTTATTTCAAGAGGTAAAGTGCCCTTCTTTTTCATTTTGTTTCATTTTAATTTATCTTCCTTTGCTATCCTATCCTCTACTCCTCTATCCAAATGATCATTATAACTCCAGTAACATCTATATACTGGATTTATATCATGTGAATGGAAGAACCATCATAAATATTCTTACTCCCTTGCTTTTATTTTATAAACCAAATCGACATCCATGAGGTTCCGATTTATAACCTTCGTGGATGACAAAGTTTCGTTCTTAAATTTATTTTTCATTACTGGTCATCAAACCATATTTATGGTTGAACCAGAATATAATATATGTGTTATAACCTAATTAATATTCAGGAAAAAGAATATGTACATATAATTAAGTTATATGACAAAACTAGTTCATGATATTCCAAATACCGCCGAATAATCGAAGTGGTGGTCATCTATTGATTCGTCCTCATTCCATGTAACCAAACGATACAAATTAAAATTAACAATTATGGATGTTCATAAATAATATTTAATGTCAATTCATGAGATTTACATCCCTTCAACTTCATTACTTAAAAGCAAGTGAACCGAATTTGAAAATTAAGGAAACGAACATTCTAGAACGACGAAATTCAATACAATAACTTGTCAATAAAGACATAAATGAACTAACCATAATTATGTTAAAATAAATACATGTCTAATATGTTCTTAAATAAGTTATTAACATATATAATTTCATATTCTAGGAGCATATGTACAAGAACGGAAAACTTTTGGAGTTAAGGTAAGGGTTTTTCCACCCGAACTACCATTTTCATTCGGGATACTTTCATTGTCTAATTACCTCGATGTAATTCTTATGTATTGTTATGTAATCATCATATGTTCTGTATGAGTATCATATATATGTTTTCAAACCATAATATTTCCTTATTTTATGGATAGTCACACGTTTTAAAAGAAACTTTTAAAATTGTTTCCAAAATAGAATCCAGATTTAGGATAATTTCTCTAATTCACATCTATTTACAAGGGAACTCTATAATCTGTTTTTGGAAACCATTATCTTTCAAAAAATACTCATTTTATTATAAAAATACTATCTTACTTCACTTTTGTTTTTATACAAATATTTTCCAAAAGAACTCTTCTTTTCAAAATAAAAGAGTATTTATCTCAAAATTTCTTAATGATTTTATAAGAGTATTTTCATTCAATGATCTTATTGATTCCATTGTATTATTGGGTTTAATCATTTATGAAGTCATATACCATATTTTATTTAATGGTTTATGACTAAATTTATTGTGGATGATCTATCCTAGAACCATTCATCATATTATTTGGAATGGTTAGTGTTTATGTTCATTAATTGGTGAAAGTTAGTTACATTTCATATGATACTTTCAATATGAATGTATATGTTGTTTATGTTGATCCCCGCTCATATGAGGAATGAATTGGACTTATTATGTGATGGGTGGGGCCCGATATAGCCCCTCGATTCATTGGTAGGTCTCATGAGACAAACAGATGTGGAATTGGATAAGGCCTTTCCCAATGTGATATGGATTTTGCCCGAGGACTTAATCGATATACATCTTGGCCGAGGCCATGGAAAAATGTTTCAAAATGTCCGGAATATGAAATTCCCTCATTATGAAGCTAGTAATTTAAATTTCATGTGGTTATTCGACTAGAAGAATACCCATGATTATGTATTATTATGGAATTGTTTATTCAGCTCATATTTCTGCAACAATGATTTCAAGTACATTTTTAAAGGCATGTGTTTTCAGTTATTCACCATATCTAATGTCTATATTAACTTCGGATGTATTGATTACTCTCACTGAGCATTTGATCTCACCCATTTCTTATATTTCATTTTCTTAGGACATGAAGAAGTAATTTATTATTGACATTCAAGCATAATCTAGGAGAAGTGATGTTTCTAGTGGAATAAAATAGTGTTTTGATTCCCTTCATATTATAATGAAAAACTAATGTATGTAACTTGTTTCCAATAACACTAAACTACTCGGTCTTTTGGAATTCGTTTTCCTTGTATTTATGCCAACATAATCAAATAAGGCACCAGATTTGGGCAACTGGGGTCGGGTCCTTACAGGCCGAGTGCGGAAGAACTACGGCTTGAAACCGCGGGCCGCCTAGCCGACGAAGAACCGGTCGGCTCAAGCCTGTCGGGCTGAAGGAGGACCGAGGCGCCCCAAGTGGCGCCGCCCTGTGGAAGACAGCAGCCCGCATTCCACGGGCCACTCTGTGGGAGAACGGGCTGACAGGCGGCCGGCCGGGCTGTGCCGAACCGCGACGCCAGGAGGGCGCCGCGCTAGAGAGACTGTGGCCCGCTTGAGCAGGCCGCTTACGCCAGGAAGGCCAGATGGCTTCGGCGAGACGGTTAGGGTGGGCGGCACTACTTGGCGCTGCTGGTTCGGGCAGCCGGGGGACCGTTCCCCCTCAGACCGCTTGGCCCCCTTGGGCTGAGCCGCACCCCACCAGGTAGGGTCACGCCCCCTCAGGCCGTGCCATGCATTTCATCAGCACAGTCCAACTCCCGGCTGGGTCGGACCCGCCAAAACTGGGTTGACCCGACCTGCCAGCCCACTGGGCTTAATGGGCCGGGCCCATTTTTACTAAAGGGTGAATAACATGAATACAAGACGTCCGATAGACGAGTCGTCTGTTTAACTGGGACCCTCATGATGTGGATTTCCTTTTGCGATACTCTATGTGAATTTTGGATAAATTTGGAAAATGTCCTGGTTTGGAATGAGCGTATTTCCAACCGAGCCCCAGGAGAAAAAATGATAATAACTCTCAGACCGGGCGTCTGATTGACGCGTTGTCTATCACATTGGGTTTCTTTTAAAGAGACAAAACATCAGGATACATCAAATCTAGACTTCGTGACAGTTGATGTATCGACCCACTTGGCTCGAGGAGCGGACCCTCCCGGAATCGAGCGTGTTGTGTGCAGGAACACTAGAGGTGGCTGCGACTGCAACGACTACCGTACTGGAATCCCTCGTGGGTTCAATGGTTATGGAAAATGTACTGGAATCCTTTGTGGGTTCGACAACGACAACAACTGTACTGGAATCCTCAGTGGGTTCGACAGTGATGACAACTGTATTTGAATCCTCTAAGTGTCTGACAGTTTGACTTCTGTTCTAGTATCCTATGTGGGTCCAACAGAGTAGCTGGTCTAGTATCCTATGTGGGTCCGACAACGTAGTTGTACTAGTATCCTACCTGGGTCGACAACTTAGATGAATCAGTGACTGCATCTGAACATCTTTATCACTTTACGAAAGATGTATACCTGTGTGAGCTAAGTCTTTACTTTCAATCAATACCATCTGTGTGATTGACTTCTTTCTTGTGTGGACTGGGTTGTTCTTGGACTCGATAGTTTAAGCTGAACTAGAATTGATGACTTAGGTATATGTATGGGCATATACCTAAGTAGATTTGGTTGATACTTTGTGATTATACCATTCTTTTGTGGTTTATCCTTTTTGGATTCTGGGAAACGTCGGGGGTATCAGGGTCCCTATTGAGTATCATTATACTCACCCATGCATGGTCAATGCCCACACTGCGTTGTGTTGGATGCAGACGACAGACAACACTGATCGTGGTTGAGGCTTGTAGATATAGACGATACTAGGAGGTGGAGCACTTAGTGAGACGTACTCGGAGTAGACGGACGGACCCGAGGTGCTGAGGAGACCATCTGTACCCACACATCAGGTGGGATTCCCTGAGGATGACTTGGTGGTTGTTGTTTAATTTTGTACTAGTTTTTCAGTTGTACAGTTCTTTCAGTTGGGTTTGTATTCTGGCCCATTTACCTTTCAGAACATACTTTTTATTTAGTATTATTTTTTCTTACTTATTTTGCATACTCTGATTTGTTGTATACTTTTATAAAGGCAATGAAATCCATTTTTATTGGGATTGAATACTTTGGTGTTAGTCTCCATCCCCTGTCTTATGGAAGGCGGGCTTGGTGTAGTCACGACACGGGCACTGAGGACGGGTCGTGAAAAATTAATATCAGAGGAGTCGGCTCTACCACATAACTCAGTACTCTGATCATTCTTTCTATGAAGCAATAATGTTAAGAGTATTGAGTGTGGTTTTCAGTCCAGGGAGTCCAGAATTTGTGCGGCGGCCGGCGTATCCATACACCAGGACCCTGACCTCTGATTTCCGACTTAGTGCACGAAAACACTGATTTCATGTGTGTTAAAAATGTTTTCTTTGTGATTAATTTGTATGAGCTCACAAGGTATACTATTTTAACCGTGGTGACCCTGTTTCTTTTCAGGACGGCCCCATGAAGGTAGCCAACTAGGGTTCTGAGTCGCGCACGAGATGGCAGCCCACCGAGTGATGAGGCCTTGTTGCAGGGCCCCACTATAGAGGAGGCACCAGTGGTACCACTACCCGCTGAGCCACCGATACTACCAGCCCCAACAGCGGAGGGTGAACACTGCCTGAGTGCGTTGGACGAGTTTCAGCGATAGAGGCCGCCCAGGTTCCACGGAGAGATGAACCCTCAGGCAGTCGAGGACTGGTTGGAGGCTATTGTCAGAGTCTTTAGATTAATATGGACACCATCTGATCTTATGGTGATCCTTGCTGTGAGTATTCTGCACGCAGCAGCATGTTGATGGTGGAGCTTGATGCTCCAGGTGCACGACGAGGAATATCTACATTGGACAGACTTCAAGAGTCTCTTTCGCTTGGAGTTTGTTCTGGAAACCCTCCATGCGGTGCGAATACATGAGTAACTTCATCTGTGACAGGGCAGCATGATAGTGGCTTAGTACTCAGTAAGGTTTACTGACCTCTCATGCTACCCCCCGGACATGGTACGAGCCCTATTCTTGAGGGCCTGGACCTTTGAGTAGGGACTCAGACATGATATCAGTGCCTCAATGACCTCCCTCAGTATTCGGACGTAGACAGGAATGCTGGAGTGATCCCTTCTTATGGAGAGATTTCTCGATGAGGCGACAACAGCAGCAAGACCCACTGTAGGGAGATATGTAGTGGAGTCTTCTATAGCGAGAAGTAGAAAGATGTGGCATAGGTCCATGGGTTCTAGACCAATAGGAGAGCGACCTTAGGATACAGGTTCAGTTGTGAAGGGAAACTGAAACAGAACCAGCTATACGAGGCGAAGGCAGTGCTATGCATGTGGCAGGTATGGTCACATGGCTCGAGACTTTCTGACTGGTCGTGCAGATGAGAAGCAGACAGTGGAGGGACCTCCTAGGAAGAGGTAGAGGTTCGACCATGGTGGTCCGCCGAGAGCAGGAGGATGAAGCAGAGAAGCTGGCCGAGCATCGGGTGGTGGACGACGCTTTGAGGCTCTACCACCACCACCACTAGGTGGTCCACCCTAACCATAGGGAGCTGGCAGACAGAGGAGGGCTCAGCTCTAGGAATTTGAAGCCTACGACCACGGTGTAGTAGAGATGATTCGAGGAACTATCTGTGTCTACTCCACCCTTGCTTCAGTACTTATAGCCATAGCTCCGAGTCATTCTTTTATTGCCGCTGCCCTTGTTCGGAGCTTAGAGATTCCGATGGAGCTGTTGGCACGATCCTTATGACTAGAGACTCCTACCGGAGCAGACTCGACAATTACACACTGGTTCCAGAAGTGTGATATTACTCTAGGAGGAAAGAGCTTCAACTGGGAACTTCTTGTAGCAGTGTCGAGGCCTTACGACATCATCTAGGGTATGGACTAGTTGTCTGCAGTGCATGCTCAGATTGACTGCATTAGGTGAAAGGTGCAGTGTATCCGCATAGATGAGAGCATGTTCACCTTCATTGGTGAGAAGGGAGACTTAGCAGCGCATGATGGACTTATGCAGAGAAGAGGGAAGTCGATCACACCTTAGTTGGCTAGTCTCATCCTTGGAGTGATTGATGTGCAGATTGTGAGTTTTCCTATCATGATGGATTAGTATACATACTTTTTTCATGATGACGTACCAGGACTACCTCCTCACAAAGAGGTAGACTTCTACATAGACTTGTACCCCGAGCCATCACCGATATCTACTCCAGTATATCGGATGGCTCCCACTGAGCATCGTGATCTTTTGGCACAACTTGAGGACTTACAGGGAAAGGGATTTATTGGAAATAGTGTTTCACCCTGTGCTTCTCCGATTCTATTCACCAAGAATGTGGATGGGATATTACGACTGTGTTTTGACAACCGTCGCCTGAATCAGGTGACCATGAAGAATAAGTATTTTCACATGAGGATTGACGACCTCTTTGATTAACTCAAGGGAGCACGTTGGTTCTCAAATATAGACCTCGGGTCAGGCTATCATCAGCTCAGAGTTCAAGACGAAGATGTGCAGAAGACCGCCTTCAGATTTCGGTATGGCCATTATAAGTTCTTGGTTATTTATTTTGGTGTAACCAATGCACCAGCAGTGTTCATGAGTCTCGTAAATAGGATCTTATAGCCTTACCTTTATCATTTTGTCGTACTATTCATCGACGACATACTGATTTACACGACTACTGAGGAGGAGCACTCCTACCACTTGCAGGTTGTACTGGATACACTCCGAGAGCACCAGTATTATGGAAAGATCTCAAAGTGTCAGTTCTGGATATGAAAGGTGCACTTATTTGGAAACGACATCTCGGAGGCGGGATTTGCAGTGGATCCTGCGAAGATTGAGGCAGTACTTTCTTGGGATCCACCCAGGAGCGTGATGGAGGTGCGGAGTTTCCTAGATCTGGCTGGGTACTATCGGAGATTTGTGCCAGACTTGTCCAGAGTTGCAGCACCACTTTTATCCTTGTAAAACAAGGGGAAACCGTTCATGTGGTCAGATAGAAGTAAGCAAATATTTCAGGAGCTGAGGCAGAGGTTGACCAGTGTGCCCATATTGAGGCTACCAGAGGAGGGCATTGGGTACATAGTTTACTGCGACGCATCAGGAACCAGACTCGAGTGTGTCCTGATGCAGGATCAAGCACTGATCGCCTATAGTTCACAACAGTCAAGATAGCACAATCAGAACTACGCTACCCATGACCTAGAGTTAGTAGTATTTTTCTTTTCCTTGAAGGTGTGGCGGAACTATCTGATGGGTGAGGAATTAGAGTCTACTCTGACCACCAGAGTCTCAGGTACATCTTCTCACAAAAGGAACTGAACCGAAGACAATGGCGATGGCTTGAGTTCTTCCAGAACTATGACTTTGAGATAGTCTATACCCCCTGGGAAAGGGAATGTTGTTGCTAATGCTCACAGTAAGAGATCAGGCATTCAACAACTAGGATAGGTGAAAAAGAAGCTAGCCGCGTTGCAAATATCATTTGTGGACAGAGATGGAGCATCCTTTCTATAGTCTCTCACAGTCACTCCTCCATTATTTCAGCGAGTCAGAGAGGAACAATGTGGGGATGTTTATTGTGAGATGTGAAGTGTTCAGATATCCACAAGGCAGGCGCCTGATGGATTTTCTGAAGGAGGGGAGCACGTCATCTTCGTCAGGGCACATACTATGGTACCAGTTGCACTGTAGGAGGAAGTGTTGAGGGGTTTTCACACTTACCCTCTAGCAGTACATCCTGGAGTGGCGAAGTTGTACCAGGACCTCAGACGACATCATTGATGGCCAGGCATGAAGAAGGTTGTAGCAGATTTTGTTTCACGATTCCTCACCTGTCAGCAAGTGAAGGCAGAGCACCAGGTACCATCATGCTTGGTACAACCCTTAGAGGTCCCAGAGTGGAAGTGGGATGAGATATTCATGTATTTCGTGATGGGGCTTCCACGTACATCCAGGGGACACGACTCTATTTGGGTGATCGTAGATTGACTCACTAAGTCGGCCCACTTCCTACCGATCATAGAGCAGGGCTCAGAAGAGAGATTGGGATGCATCTACATTCAAGAGATCGTACGGCTTCATAGTGTTCCACTGACTATCATTTCTGATCGAGATGATTGTTTCACTTCTCGGCTATGGAAGGGGTTACGAGAGGCTTTTGGGACACAACTAGGTCTGAGCACCGCCTTCCATCCTCAGACAAATGGACAGACTGAGAGGACCATACAGACACTCGAGGACATGCTCCATGCATGTGTCCTGGACTTTGGTCGCAATTGGGAGAATCACCTACTCTTGGTGGAGTTTGCGTACAACAATAGTTACCACTCCACCATCGGGATAGGACCATTCGAGGAACTGTACGGTTGAACATGCTGATCAACTCTATGATGGACTGACCCTGGGGAGTCAGCACCTGTAGGACCAGAGATGGTTCAGGCTACAATGGAGAAGGTGCAGATCATCGAGGAGAAGATGAAGACTGCATAGAGCAGACAAAAGTCCTATGCTGATAGGAGGCGGAGACCACTGGATTTCAAGGATGGCGACCACGTCTTCCTACGCATCTCACCTCGACTAGGTCTATAGAGATTTGGACGGGGCGGCAAGTTATCTCCATGTTTCATCGGACCATTCCAGGTCCTCAGCAATGTTGGAGAGGTAGCTTACCAATTTTCCCTTCCACCTCAGTTGCACCGGGTGCATGACATCTTCCACATATCTCAGTTGAGGAGATACGTGCACGACCTGACCCACATCATCAATCACAGGGAGCTAGACATCGATGACGAGGTGATGTTTGCGGAGGTCCCGGTGGTGATTGAGGATCAACAGGATCGGTTCCTACGTGGATGTTCTATTCCTTTGGTGCGCATTCGCTGTCAGCATGTGAACCTCCATGAGAGCACTTGGGAGTGGGAGGCACAGGTGCAAGCTCAGTATCCCCATTTGTTTTCCTAGTATGTGTTGTAGCTTTACGGGGATGTAAACCCCTGAGGTGGGAGTAATGTAAAGACCAAGAAATTTCATGGATTTCTTTTTCTTAATTCTATGGAATGTTATGAGTCTATGCCTTCTAACGTCACTTGATTACGAGGCTAGGTGTGCCCGAAATCAATTTCCAATGTTTTGTTCGGGTACATTCAATAAATGTACGTGCAGATTTTTCTATCTTTTGAACCGATGATCAGAATTGAAATCCGAAGACACAGATGAACTCGCAGCGCTGATATTTGTAAGGGGCATTTACAGCAGTTTTGTTTTATGTGGGTTGAATGTTAATTTTTGGGGTTTAATAAAAAAGATAAATAAAATTTGTTGAGAACAATTTTATTTATCCTAGTGGTTTAATCCAACATGGGGAAGTTGTTGGAGGGGCCCACACCCACATAACTTCCAATGTGTGGATATTTGTGAGGTGGGGCCCACACGAGCCCCAACCTTTCATCAACCCATAACCTCCCTTTAAACCTCATTTAACTCACCTTTATTTATTTCTTTTTCAACCTACCTTAATTAAGAGATCTCTTCACCTCCCTCTCTCTCTCTTTATTATTTTCCAACACATTTGAATTAATGAATTCAACCTCTTCAGTTAATTAATTAATTTGTTTGAATTTTGAATTACATGTGTGAATAAAAATAATAGCTTTAGCTATTATTTTATTTTGGGGAATTCGTTGTATTGAGGGGATTTGTGAGAGAGCTTTGGAGAAATAGAGAAGGGTGTTCTTCACTCAACAAAGAACACCATCCTTCCAAAGAAGAACCGCTGAGGAACGTCAATCAACGCCTTTGATCTTCATCCAAACCAAAGGAGAAGGAGCCACCAGCGAGGAATGCCGACGACGTGCCGTCCTAGAATCTTCTTCCCCGATGTCAACGAGTTGATGTTGTCTCCCTGAGATGACCTCTTCCGCGACGCTCGACTACCGCAAAACTTATATCAAGGTAGGGGTATTTTCATTTTGAAGTGCTTATCTCATACCCCGTTCATCATTGGAAATCATTGTTTATTTTCGGCAAACTTCTACCACCTAACGCAGAGGGTGTGGGCTGAACGCACATGGCCCGATGAACCTCTGTAGTCTCTTTTGATTGCGATGGACATCATTATAAGAAGGTGGAGATGAAAGGAAGTGGAGGTCGTGCGCCAGCCACGTGCGGATGAACCGCGGCCCACAACCGCAGGCCGCTCGGCTGAAGAAGAACCAACCAACTAAATCCCGCATGGCTGAAGGAGGACCGCGGTGCCACAAGGGGTACCGCGTTGCGGAAGACCACTACCCGCATTCTGCGAACCACTCGGTGGGCGAACCTACATGCAGGCTGCCGACCGTGCCTAGCAGAACCACGACGTCAGAAGGGAGACGTGCTGGAAAGACTGCGGCCCGCCCGAATGGGCTGTTTGCACCAAAAAGGACGGACGACTTCAGCCAGCCAGTTAGGAAGGGCGGCGCCGCTTGGCACTGACGGTTCGGGCAGTCGGGGGACCGCACCCCCTAGGATAGCTGGGGCCCCTCGGGACGAGCCGACCGAGCCATGGCTAGGCCGCGCCCCGTAGGGCCGTGCCAAGCTCCCTCGGGTCGAGCCTCTCCCCTTTGGGTCGTGCCTCACGTTTCATCAGGCCGGTCTCACCCCCTTCCGGGTCGGACCTACCAAAACTGGGTTGACCCGACCCGCCAACCCACTAGGATTAACGGGCCGAGCCCGTTTTCACTTAAAGTGAATAACTTGAAGGCCACACATCCAATAGACGCGCCGTCTGCGGTACTGGAACCCTCATGACATGGATGTCCTTTTGCGATACTCTAAGTGAGATTTGGATAACTTTGGAAAATGGCCGGGTTTCGAACGAGCATATTTCCAACCGGGACCCAAGAGCAAAAATGCTAATAACTCTCAGACCGGGCGTCTGATTGACGCGCCGTCAGTCGCGTTGGGTACCTTTTAACGAAATGGAAATTTGGGATACATAAAATTTGGACTTCATGATAGTTTATGTATCAAAACCCTTTGATCAAGGAGCATACCATCCCAGATCAAGCGTGCTGTGTGCGGGAACCCTAGAGCTAGCTGCGACTGCAATGACTACCGTACTAGAATCCTCCGTGGGTCAGAAGAAGATTGAAAATGTACTGGAATCTTCAATGGGTTCGACGACGAAGAAAATGGTACTGGAATCCCTTGTCGGTTCGATAGTGATGACAACCAAACTTTAATACTTTGTGGTTCTGACGGTTTAACTTCTATTCTAGTATCCAACGTGGGTCCGACAGAGTAACTGGTATAGTATCCTACGTGGGTCTGACAACTTAGCTGGACTAGTATACTACGTGGGTCTGCTATCTTTGATTAATAGGTGACTTCATCTTATCATCTTTATCACTTAATGAAAGATGTATACCTGTGTGAGCTCTATCTTGACTTTCAATCAATACCATCAGTGTGATTGAATTCTTTCATGTGTGGACTGGGTTCTTCTTGGACTCGAGACTTGGAGCCGAACCATAACTGATGAATTAGGTATTTGTATGGGAATATATCTAAGTAGATTTGGTTGATACTTCATGATTATACCTTTACTTTTTGGTTTATCTTTTCTTGATTCTGGGAGACCTTCGGGGGTCTTGGGGTCCCTACTGAGTATTGTTATACTCACCCCTGCAAGGGAAATGCCCGCACTACATTGGGTTGGTTTCAGACGATGGACAACACTAATCATGGTTGAGGCTTGTAGAGATGGACGGTACCAGACGGTGGACCACCAGGTGAGACGTACTCAGAGAAGACGGACGGAACCGATGTGCTGAGGAGACCATCTGTACCCACCCTTCAGGTGGGATTCCCATAGGACGACTCGGTGGTTGCTTTTTTCTTTTGTACTAGTTTTTTAGTTGTACTTTACTTTCAGTTGGGTTTTTGTTCTGGGCCATTTACCTTTCACCACTTACTTTGTATTCAGTATTATTTGTGCTTACTTCTTTTGCGTACTCTGATGTGTTGTTAACTTTTATAAAGGAAATGACTTCCCTTTTTATTGGGATTTACACCTTTGGTGCTAGTCGCCATCCCATGGACTATGGAAGGCGGGTTTGGGGTAGTCACGGCACCGGGCTCGAGGACGAGTCATGAAAAGAACCAATTTAACAAATAAGTTATCTAAATTAATATAATTGAATAGACTGAATAGATCAAACATGGAATAATAGTGTTAAGTAATAAAATTTGTAACCCAGGAGATAAAAATTGTGTTAGCACAAACCCTTAGAGCTTTGGTGGAACCGAAATAAATATATGAATAAAAAAAGAAACTGATTTTGATATCGATATCCATTTAATACGAAAAAATATTATAAAATATTTTCATGTGAAATTATGTAGAATAACACCACATAAAAAAGAAAAATGTTTCACACAATACAACATGTCTCAAAGAGTAATTACTAAGATCTGAAATCCCTTACTAGTAAAATAATATTCAAAGTAAGAATAATTCAATAATGAGGAAATAAGGAATAATAATAGAAAAATAAAAAATAGGAATGAAATATCATAACATTTATTCACTTATTAAAATAAATAAAACTCAAAAGAATAGTGTTCAACAAGAATGATTGAAACTCAGTAGTATAAAATTGAGTCAGCATAAACACTGATAACATGGGTAATACTTGAATAAAATGATTAATGAGGAAATAAACTTAATTTATATTTGTATATAATATGAATTCGAAAAAATTTATAGTAATATAATTTCATGGGTTATAAATTTGAAGAAGTCCATATAAAAGAAAAAATGGTGTATAAAATACAATATTTTTTGAAGAGTAATAATTGAGACTAATAATACATTACTAGTAACATAATATTTGATGTAAGTATAATTTGATAATTAATTTAGATGGAATACTTGTAGAATACCATAAATTATAGAGTAAATACAATAAAAATTATTTATTTTTTAGATTAAATAAAACTTATATCAATGGATTTCAGAAATAACTTTTTGAACTCAATGGATGAAATTTTAGATTTCACAAACCCTTTACTTATTACCTTTTTAGAAGAAATGAAATATAACTTATTATATGAAAAATTACTATATTAATATCCCATTTAAGATCTTTTTTCATATATATAAAATTTTATAAACTTATTTTATAATTATTCTCTATATGTATATTAGTTATTTATAACGTATTTTTTATATTGGGTGTGAGTAATATTGATCATGTTGAAATATTTCCTTACAATGGTGTCATTATTAACTATTAACCCATAGTTCATCATTACCATATTATAAGAGTAACTATAATTTATGTTTTATAAATATTAATAATTTGATAACATCATGTTATTATAGTTTCATTTAAGATCCATGGAGAGGAAATAAATGATTAACAAGTTTTAGTGATTTTTCATGAATAGATGTTGATATCCAAACTATTGATTATAATATTAATGCTTAAATTATTTAAATAAAAGAAAATAATTATTTATTTATATCATATATTTTGATGAATTAAATTCCTATATTCATCCTTAATATAAAAATATATCATTTTTCAAGTATGTTGTTAAATTGACCCAAAAAAACGTACAATAATTAAATGATGATTATGAAATAATTTATATGTAAAATAATTATAATAGGAGAATGATTATCTTTTTTAGTGTTTATTTTTGTGACATATCAAAATTTTAAAGAATTAAATGAATACAATAACCCATATGGTGTAATTACATCAGTGAAAAAGCATTTTTTTTCCATTTGAACTCTCTTTTGGATTGTTGAATATACTATGGTTGTTTACTTATTTTATATTTAATAATCTGCCCAATTTTTCTTACCAAAAAATTCAATAATTTCATAAAGACCATATTTATCTCTTAAATCCACTCCAATAACTATCCATGAATGGTAGTGATGAAGTGAACAATATAAAAATCAATCATTCTATGGTGGTGGTAGTCCACACATATGAATGGTTGATGATTTTATTTTCCATTGAACAAGATAAATATATATTATATTTTATCATTTAATAATATATATTTTTATAAATTTAATAACTAATTACTAAATTCGTCATTTTGATAAATTGTTATGGGGGTTAAGGAAAATGAACCTTCATGATTCATGGAGGAGGTAGTCTGTACACTTTTACCAATTTAATTTTAGTTTTCTTAAATAGATAAGGTGAAATGTGGTTAATATTTATTCACCAATTATAATAAAATTCTTAATACAATCTATAATTATTTCATTATAACGGAATGTTATAAATATATTGTTAAAAGTAATATAGATATGAAATTAAATTAGGGATAATTAGTACTTACGTTCAAAACCTATGGTTTACCATGGAAGGATCCTTCGAAATGGAGGGCTTAAGAAAATATCTATTCACTATAAAATTAATAGGGTGAAATATGATTATAGGGGTTGGAATAAGGGAAATATATTCAGAGGAAAGTGAATTTTTTACCAATATTGAAAGGGTGGTTGGTGGTAACTTTTATAAGCAGTAAAAATGGGGATTTTTGTAAATATTTCAATTTAATATAAATAGAGCACATGTTTCACATGAAATGTAGTTATAGAAATGGAAGTTAATTGAGTGGGGGATGATATTATTTTGATAATACTTAATATATTAATTTTTTCACATATTTTAAACCGGTTATTACATCCTTTAATCTAAGAATTTTCACTATTTATATTTTTATTTTTACTATGGAAACTATTTATTAACTAATAAGTTTATATTCAATGCCTAAAACTGAAATGACCCTTATAACACAATTTATGCTACTAATTTAAAACCTAAAGTACATTATATCTTTTAAATTTATATGTGTTTGTAAAATTTAATTTTAACTTTAGCGCATGTGAGGCATAAAAACCCATTTTTATAAAAAGTATATATCAATGATTTAAAAATATATGTATGATAAAATTATCAATGTATTTTATTTTAATGAAATAAATTATATTATGATAAAACAACTAAAATTATACGGTTTCAAATGAAATCCTAAATCTTATTTTACTAAAATAATATTTAATTAAAATAAATGACTGATTATAGTTTTTATTGGAAATAATTTCTTACATTATTGAGCATATTCCATATAAAATTAAAATAGTATTTTAAAATGAATATTTTTACTCATTAAATAAATATTTAATCATGGTTATTTTTTAAAAATTTGAATGTTATACTTACTTCTCGGTATGGTCATAAACAGTACGATTTTAGTATAAATTATATTTTTGAATATTCACCTAAAATTCAATTATTTCATAAAAATGTCAAAAATTAACCCTCATATAATTTTTAAATCACAAAATTAAAAATTAATTAATATTTATAAAATAAAACTATAAAAAATACATATATATTTATTCAAATGAAAATACAAAATATAAAAAAACGTTTTTATTGATTTTTTTAAAACATCATGTTTCTTTAATATTATTTCATAAAAATTTATAAATAATTTAATGTTGAAATAATAGTTTGTAAATAAAAATATTACTTCTTAAAATAAACTTTTAGTTATTATAAATTTATTTTATTAATGTGAAAAAAATAACTCTATTTTTGAAATGGTTCTTTGAAAGGATATTTATTTATAAGTGTTAATGAAATGAAAATAAATATATATAACTAATTTAATTAATTATTGTATTTGTATTTACTATTGATTATATTATTCATGTTATTATAATATTTGGTATATTTTCATCTATTTTTGTGTCATTTTTGTGTTTAGTGTGACATAAGATATTGAAAATTGTATCAATTTAGAGAATCCAAAATCATAAGTCATTATGGAAAATGTACCATGGAAGAAGACCACCCACATAGTCAGTGTTATGTGGTGAAATCATTAGTTTATGGATACTATATGGGACCCAAAATATTTAATGATAAAAAATTACCCTCCATTGTTTTTATCTAAGTAAAGGAATTAGAAGGGGAAATTATTTTTAAGGGGGGTAGAATATAACATTCATAAATTTTGTTATATATTTATCTATAAATAAATTTTGTGTGATAAATATATTGTTTCATTAACAACAACAAATTACAATAGATTGTCATATATTAAGGAGATAATATTATAATTACTAAATTTTACCGTTTTAACATAGCTATAATGTCTATGGGTATAAATAAATGTAAATAAAATTTGAAATATACATATAATGGGGATGAAATGGAACCATGAATTGTGTGTATTTCATACCAAGATCATTTGTTAGATCATTGAAACAAGGCCACATTAATATGGTTTCCCCTAGACCATTCCTGAGTTGGAATTCAATAAAAACGGAATGAGAGAAATAATTTATGGGGGAAATAAAATATCATGGAAATCACTAACAGATTCACTCTAGATGAATGAACACCCACAAATACCACTATTTCCAATCACTCTATTCGATATTTTTTTAGATGAAGTAAATAAAACCTAACCGAGGACACAAAAAATGTATCAATGGAAATTCCATTTTTATAATTATATAATATATAATATTCACATAAAATCACATTAAAAACATAATAAAAACATTATAAATAACGATTCAATAAAATAAGATGTATTTGTAGAAGCTCATGAACATTTACCAATGATATTATAACGTAACATTAGGAATAGTAATATAACCCTTCTGAATAGCAAACCGAAGAATAGAATAGTAACCTCACAGATGAATGTATAAATAAAATTTAGGAATTCAAAAAATGAAATTATGATATAATTATATCATAGTATAAGTAAACAAATGTTTTGAAAATTATTAATTATGTGTTTCTTTTTTTGTATGCTATAAATATTTAATCACAATTTTGTAATTAATATAATGATTTAAAATAAAATTTATTTTCATAAAATTTATTCATAAATATATATTTTGTTGTCATATGATTTAAATATAATTTTATTAAATCATATTCAATTTTTCAAAGTGTTGAAAAATCAGTTATAATTAAAAAATCTGTATTTTTTCAATTAAATAGAGAGTTATATTAAAATATAAATTTCTCATAGTTATAATTTTTTTTTATAAAGGAATAAATTTTTCAATTCCAAATGTTGAAAAATTGGTGAGGTTATTTCTTTTATTTTTCTAAAATACTTGAATTTGGGTGAATAGTAAAATATTGTAATTTCTAGTTTAAGAAAAATACTTTAATCATGGAGTCATAGATGACGTATGGCTGGTGTAAGCCAAAAATATAAATATATCCCTAATTATTTTTATATATTTGGTGATAATTCTCAAACTATTCATAGTCTAAACCCAAAATAATATACTAAAGAATAAAATAATGAGAAAAGACTCCTCTCCTCCACTATAAATACCACCCCTCACCACCTCTTCTCCTCAGACCTTCCAAAATTTGAGACTTGTCTACATTATTCCTAATAATCGTAAAAAGACTCTCAGCTTTTTATTGGATCTCTTTTTCTAAACAATATACCATAAACCTTTTCTTAATGAGGTTTTCAAGGATGAGAAATTTTAGAGGTAAATCCCTCTTTCCTTTTCTCTTAATTTCTTTTCATGTTATTTTCTTATTCTTTTCAAAAATACCCCTATAAAAATGGTATGATAACTCCAATACCTCCTATATTCTATAATTGTATCATGATAATGTAATAATTCATCCAAAAACCCCTTTATTCTCCCTTTTATCCAGAAAATGAAAACATCATTCGAGAGGTGTTAATTTAGCGCCTCTAAGGATGTAACATTTAAATTTTTCATTAATGACTTAAAGGACAGTCATTAAACTATTTTTATACATAAAAAAATATAATATATTTCTTAAAACCTATTTAATGTTCTGAAATCATTATATAAACATGATGTTATATAATAAAACAAAACATGTTCTTTGTGAGTGAATACCACACAAAACAATCTGAAAAATTATCACCAACATCTTATCAAATGATTCTTACTCACCAAAAGTAACCAAATTAAAAGTATGATCATTTAAAATAATATATGTACATTAATAACTTATAACTAAAAATATAAATTTCTATTTAAGTTTTCCATTAACATCCATAATCTTCTACAAGATAACAAATTCTGAAATCAAAGAATACGAGCCCTCCCAAATGATGAAATTGAACACTACAACTCATCAATTTAAAACAATAAATGAACTTCATAAAATAAATCAATTAAATTTATAAAATCTTAAATAATTATAAATCTATATATTTATTTTGGTTATTTAAATCATTAAGATCATGTGTAGAACCATTTCAGACATAAGGTATAGGATCCATTTTGAATCAACATTTTATTTTGAGTTACTCTTTCTCTCTCTTTACCCTAATGAGATTACTCTATATTTTTATGTATTTATAATAAATATATATTTATATGATCCAAAATAATTTATCAATGAAATATCATCCTTATTTATATGGTAAATATATGTTTTAAAAAGTTTCCCTATTCAATTCTTCTCGGTAAGAAGGCCATATTCAAGGGAACTTCTCAATTTCTTACCCACAACAAATTTCACTCCATAATCTATATTAATCCACCAGTATTTTTCATAAATAATTAATTTTATCATGAAAAAATATCTTGATTTGTTTTAAGTTCTTACAACCAATTATTCCATTTCCATTTTAAAGAATATTTAATATATTACATTAAAACCGCACTAAAGTTGTAAATTTATAAAGTTTCCTAAACACTATTTTAAATTGTTTTCACTTTAGCTGGACAAAATATATCATTATGTATTCCTATTATCCTTTATTAATGTCCATGTATGTTCTAAATCCATTATTTAATGTACATTTTTATGATACTCCAATTTCTACTGCATGATGACATGATTTTAATACCCATTTCATTCTATGGGAAACCCTTATGTTATGTTTGATTACATATGTGTGATTATTCATGTCTCCCACATATTCATGAACATGATATGTTTGGTGTGCCCAGATTTCCCTCCAATTCATTTTTTATTGTTTAGTCTCATGAGACATCATTTTGGGAGATGACTGAACATAATTCATTTATGGTACTTTGTCCACCATGTCTTGGTAGTTAGCCTTGACTCATATTTATGTCATGTTATATGTTGATTTTACATTACTATGAGGCCATGATTATATGTTCCCTAGTTATTCATATTATTATTCCTTATGTTTATTTAGGTTAAATTCCTTTTATATCATCATGTTATGCTTTCTAACCAATGTGTTATATTTTATTCCTATGCTATTTCATTACTGGGATTATTTAACTCAACCATTTTATTCAAGAATTCACCAGATGTTCCTATACTATTATATTTTATCAATGTAAGTTAGGATCTCATTATGGAGATAAAATAAAATATGTTTTCTTGATGTTTAATTATGTACCAAATCTTCCAACGACACTAGACTTTATGATCCATGGATTGTAATTTGATGGCTAATAAAGAATAAATCATGTATTGATATGTGTAAAAGGTTAGGGTTCTTATAGTTGGTATCAGAGCATGGTATAATTATTTTTTGAATCAGAATTAGAGATATCTATAGAAATCATTTGAGATAATACTATGTACAAGAAATCATTATTAAATTTTTATAAGTATATAGTAAGTAGTTTATCAAGAAAATACATCCCTGTCTGGATACTACATGTGGACATGATTTTGGTATAGATATACCTAGGAGTAACAAATCCAATAAGTGGATCTAATCCAGACTTGGGGTAACTTTGTACATGAAAATGGGCACTAATTTACACCTTTTGTTACACACCTAGAGGGTATGATATTATAAATTCATAAGCTCATTACAAAATATTGTTAAGGGAAACAATTCCCATAAGAATATTTATTAGAAAATAGATCATGAATTACCCACATTGAAACATAAAGAACCAAAATTTAGGAAATATGGTTCATTTAAAATTTTATAATTTTATATTTAAATTTTCCTAATATTCTTCTGATTATTTAAGTATTAAAGCCCCTTAATTGTAATTTATTTTTCTTTGTTAATGGATGTAAATAGAGAACCCATACCAATAATAAATGTGATAAGAAATGTGAAAATTTCCCTAATAATATTCTTAATATGATAAAATAGGGCTCTTGAAACATTATGACAGTACTCTCTCATCTAGCTCAAGTTACGAATTATAACTTAAATCATGTGGAACAACATTATTCACTAAAGAAGAACAAGTTATCATCAAATCCTTCATGCAAAAAAGGAGTCCCATGTTTAGTATCCCTTCTCATTCCCTCCTCATAGATAAATGGATTAACTACATTTAAAATTTGTTTTCTATCCTTTGGTGCTCAAAAAATATAATTTTTTTCTGGAGGTATATCGTTATTATGGGGAAACAGATCACTAGGGGACACTTATAATGAACACAGTATATGAGGTGAAAATTGTTTCCATGGAATGAGAATATTTTGTGAAATTATTTTTCAATAAATATTTACCCCAAACCCTCCCTACCAACATTGAAATATAATTCATTAAACTGAAGAAAAAGGAATATTAGTGTATTGGAGCATATGAGGAAAACATCACAAGGCATTCTAGATATTCCCCAGGCTTTGTCATCAACATCGAAATATAGATGCATCGATTAATTATTGGACTAAAACTGACTCTATGAAAATTGTTGTCCATTTGAGACATTGAATGTTATGAGAAGATTTTCCAATATTCCCTCAGGGTTTAAATGAAGATCATAGACTCTCAGTGGTCTTGTGGTCCTGGTGAAAAAGTGGAAAATGGACTTGAATATCGGTGATAACCCCATAATGGAAAGAAGAACATACATCCCTCATGTTAAAAGTGTGGAAAGAAGCATCAAAAAAACTTTTTAAAGAGAACCAAGAGATGATCCAAATGTTAATGAAATAGAATATATATAATAATGACTGATGTTATATGAAAAATTCCACTAATGTGGAATAAGAAAAGAAGGTTTAGATCAATCGTCATCCTGTAGTATAGTGTTTCAACCTTAAGGGACATCATAGGTATGAAAACCATTTACACAAGACAATGAATGTTAGAGGCAATCAACAAACAATATTCCATGGAATTAAGGAAAAGCATATGTTATTAGTACTACTGAGGTGGAGACAAAAAATGATGTGGTGACAGGTATAATGGTTATTCATTCAAGAATATAGAATGCAAAATTTGATATTGGTTTTACACATTCCCTGATTTCATGCATGTTTAGAATAACTATTAAATCACCCCTTCAATATTTAGAGGATGGTTTATAACTAAGAACTGAGAATAGTGTAATTTTTACATACAATGTTAATAACTCATCCTTTATTAATGTTTGTGGAATGATAATTTTAGAAAATATTGGCGTACTCCCTTTGGTAGATTTGGATGCTATATTTCCCATGGATTAGTTGTATTAATATAAAGCTAACCTCAACTGTCGAGAATGAGAGATCAATCTTCACATCCTAAACAATCCTCCTATTATGTAAAACTGTAAGGAGGAACATGAATCTATTTCATAGTCATCATCTCAATTGTGGATAATTTTGCATTATGATAAATCACATATTGAAAAAATTATTTAGAAAAAGGATAAACCCATGATTAAAGACATGTATATAATTATGAACCAAATTGAGGTGTTCCTTAATGTGTTTCTGAGTTATACTATTGATTATGAGGTTTTTTATCAATTACACTTCTTTTTGGATCTCTACCTATATCAAACACACCTTATTGAATAGTCATTATTGAGATGAAAGAATAGACGAAGCAGTTACAGGAGAATCTGGAAAAGGATTTTAGACACCTGAGTGATTCACAGTAGGGTGATCCAGTCCTCTTCATCAAGAATATGTATAGATTATTTCATCTCTACATTGATTAAAAAGATATCAAAAAAATCATGACAAAGAAAATGTATCCCCTTCCATGGATATATGAGTTGTTTGATCAGCTACATGGGGCCAGTTATTTATCTAAGGTGGACCTTCAGTTGGGATATCAAAAATTAAATTTGAGGAAGAAATATATTCACAAGAATACCTTTTGAAAAAGGTATTTTCATTATGAGTTCTTAGTGATATTATTCAGGCTCTCTAATTCTTCATAAATTTTAATGGATTTGATTAGTAGAGTCTTTAGAGATTACATCGAAAAAGTTTTTGTAGTCCATGTTAATGATATTATGACATTATCTAAGAGAAAGGAGGAACATTAGGATCATCTGAATACTATGACAAAGACAATGAGAATGGAGAAAAATTAACCCATGTATAGTAAATGTGATTTTTGTATGGTGGATGTATCATTCATGGGGAATGTAATCACCAGGAAAGAGATATCTTTAAAACCATCCAAGAAAAATAAAATCCAAGAGAATACTAGGAAAATATCTATGATAGAGATCCGTAAGTTCATTTGTCTAAAAAGATATTTATGTCAATTTTTTAAGAACCAATCTTAATTTTTTAACCCACTGACCAAGCTAACTCAGAAGGGAAAAAAATTTTCCTTGACCAGTGAATGAGAAGACTACATTAAAGATTTGAAATAGAGGCTTATCACTGTAAAAACTCCCACACTACCAACAAGAAGGTAACTATTTTGTTGTACAATGATGCTTAAAATAAGTTCTTATGCAGGTTAAAGAGGAATAATGATTAATTGATTTCCAACACCTCGTGGTAGTTAAAAATTCATGATCCAAAATGTCCCTTGTACGATTTAGAGTTGGTAGCTATGCTATTTCCATTGATAATCTGGAAAAATTAACTCTATGGGGAGAAGTGTGAGATATATACTGATCATAAGAGCCTCAAATATGTAATCACACAAAAGGAGATTAATTTTAACCACTGATGATGGTTATAACTAATTAAGAATTATGACTACTCAGTCCACTACCATCCTGGTAAAATACAAGGTAGCATATACATTATGAGGAAAGGATCATACATCATTATCAATGATGGGAATTATGAAGGATACAATATTCATTGACCTACAAAGGATTTACATGAGATTCATTATGGAAGGAACAACATAAATCTTTTATCAAATTATTGATCAACCATTCCTCAAGGATAAAATAAAGGACACTTAAATAAATGAAGTGTAAATTTAGAAGAAAGTATAATCCATGATAAAAGTTTAATCATCAGAGTTCAGAATAGGTCTGGAAGGAGTCATGATATTTGGGTCATGATTATGTGTACCATATGATATTTATATGATGAATGGGATTCTAAATTATTCACATAGACCAGTCATCTCTATTCAACTAGAGATCAAAAAGATGTATCAAGATATTAAGGATCTCTATTGGTGGTAAAATATGAAAAAGGATATTTCTAAGTATACAAAAAAGTTCTTAGTATGTCACAATGTGATTACCAAAAGGCATGAGTTTAATTGGATGATGAAAAAATTAACCATACCAACATGGAAATGATAAAACATCACCATGTAATTTTTCATTGAACCTCCTAATACATTTGGAGGAAACAATTTTATATGGGTTGTTGTGGATCCTCTTAAAAAGATAGTTAAATTTTTCCCAATTTAGGCGGACTTACCAAAAGATAAAAATACATAGGTTTATATGAGAAAAGTTATAAGGCTACATTGAGTGCCACTTCTTATTATATCAGATTGGGATATGAGATTCACCTTGATGTTCTAGAAAAGGATCAAACAAGATATAAGTACTTAGCTGATCTTCGGTATGACCTATCATCCTTAAACTGATGGACAATCAAAGAAGACTATTTAGAAAATAGAAGATATGTTGAGAGCATGTTATATGGACATAAAAGGAGTATGAGGAAAAAATATTCCTCTAGTCTCATTCTAATGCTATAATAGTTTCCCCTTGAGCATCTAAATGGATCCATATGAAGACATTTAAGAGAAAATATGTAAAACACAAACATGTTGGGATGGGGCTGGTGAATATAAGCTCTAAATACCTGAAATGGTCGAAGAAATCATGTAGAATGTGAAAACCATTCAGCAGCACATCAAAACATGCAAAATTTGACACAAGAGTTATGTAGATAACCATTAATGATACATTGAGTTTAAGGTTGGATACATGGTATTACTCTAAATATCTCTATGGTAGAGGATCATGATATTTGGGAAGAAATGAAAGCTAGTTCCCAGGTTTATCAGCCACATTGAGATGCTTAATAATTTTAGATTCATGGACTATTGACTAGAAATTACACCTATAATGTAACAAGTACAAGATGTATTCCATGTATCTCTTTTGAAAAAGTATATACCAAAACATCAAATGTACCGAATTCAAAGGTGGTATAGTTGGAAATAATAACTCATAAATCAAGAATTTGGGGAAGATATTAGATCACATAGAAATTGTTATATGAAAAATAATACTCACTAGTTTAATGTACTATGTAATAACCATAAGTACAACGAGGAAACATAGGAACCTATGGAAGTGAAGAATGAGAAGTACCCACAATGTTTTTCAACATAAAACGTAAAATGAAATTTCATGGGTGAAATTTTTTAAGGGAAGAAGAATATGATGACCCAAAATTTATCAATGTAAATATCCTTATTATAAATAGTTGTGTTAGGTCTAAAAGATACCTAAATACCCTGATTTGTTGGGGGGGGGGAGGGGTTGTGAATCAAGGTTTGTAAATTAATTTTGAACTTATTCATTCCCCACTAGATATTTATCTCTTTATTATAAGTGTCACATACTATTATCTTTTAATGTTAATTTTAATTGTGTCCTTTCCAATTTTAGAAAATGATAATGCACTAAAATTAATCAAATAAATAAAGAACAAGGAAACATTTATTTTTATATGGTTTAACCTCACTCAGCTACATCCAATGAGTATACAATGACAATGTACCAATTGTAGCCAATTCACTAAGGTTCACTACAATTAATGGTGTTCAGGATATATCACTATTATGCCTAGACTCATTGCCTTTCAATATTTTGGGTCTACTCACTACATTCCAAAGGGTAACTCTCTATGTCTATTTTTCTGTCTCACTACTGGTGGAAAGGATCATCATCTTCCTCTTCCTTTTCTTACTACTCTTGGAAGGGATCAATCATAGTTTATAGACATGTTGGTCCATTTTTTTCATGAATTCAAAAACAGAAACTATAGATTAATTATATGTTGATTTTTATTTATCACCTATAGTTGGAATCTACTTTTCTACGTACTTTTAGAGAGTATAAATTGTTTTTGAGAACCATTTAAGTACCTTCATGAACAACATCTTTCCTCTGCGAACTCTTCTTCACTTCATAGTGTGTATGCTTTGCGAACCACCTATCCTCCATGGGGTATATCTACTTCTATGTACTACCTCTTCGTATCGCCTAAGTATACAGCCTCTATATATCGCTTCTAGTTCTACAGAACATCTTCTTCCGTGGAACACTTCTTCTCCCATGGACCAACTACTCATTCATGGACTAAAATCATTTACGAGCTGTAGAACCTCTAAGAAACACTTTCACAGACTGTTTCTGTGAACTATTTCACTTTGTGGAATCCTTCCTTGTGAACCACGTTTGGACATAGCTAAATTCTTATGGTGAAATGATATTCTCGAATGAAAATTCCTCTTCAAAATATTTGGAATAGATATACTTATATAGGTTAATATATCTTCAAGATCTGCAAATCTATTTTAAAAAAATCTTAGATGTGGTTAAAATTTCACTGCATACCATACACATTCAGCAAACCATTCTTCCTTTCGTGGTCTGTGGAGCATCTTCATTTCTCTGCATTGGCCAATCTCTTCCATGAATGAATCCCTTCATGACTCCACAAATCACTGCCTCATTTTTGAAAATAAAATTCCATATCTATTACTTCAATCCATCAAAGAACTATTTGTCTCCCATGAACCAGAATCATCACCACAAACCATTTTCTTACGTGGTCTGTGTACCATTCTTCACGGTCTATAGTTCACGGCAATACATAATCCTTCACTTTTCTAATTTTAATCACTAGGAAACTATGCCACCTTAAACCCTTACTTTGGAAAAAAGAAACCATACTCATTCATGGTCTTATATCTTTTTCAATAGATACAATCACACCAAAAAAATACTAGGAGGACACCATGAGGTATTTTTTCCAACAATCTATCTCTTTGGGTTTGTTGACCACTTTTTCCTTATCTGATGCATCATTAAAAATTAATTTATAATCTACCATAATTTTATTCATTCAATTAATATAGTAATAAAGGAATTACTCAATAGATACTCTAAGCCCACATGAGCTATTATAGGCAAGAGAAACAAGACTACTCTGAAAATTTCATCCATGAATAACATCATTCCATTAAAAAACCACTCATCCTCATTCATCACGAACCTCCGCTATCTTGATATATATCCATTAATCAATCCCTTCAAGAATGGTTAGATTTATTAATATCCCTACATCACTGGTCTCCCTAACAACTCTAACTCCCCATATCAAAATGCTTCACCTATCAGCTTTTCCTCATGTCTTGACTAAGGCATTTTCTCTATTTGAATAGCCACAATTTTCCCCACATAATTGAAAACCATGGATATAACCTAGCTTTTTTATGAAACTGGGTAATGAAAACATATCAGTAAGTTGGGGAAAACACACCATATATTAGGGGTGGAGGGTTCTACATCCACACTTTTTCATGTGAAGGGTGTCGACTGAACTCCATGATCCGATCGATTACGTTCAAATGTATTTTTGGTTAAGTCCTTTTTCCGCACTTCCACCACCTATTGTTATGTTGTCAAATACTGAACCTGATCAGTCTTCCAATGTATATCCCAATAAGTCCTATCATGATTTTTCATTGTACATCAAACTAAAATACATAAATCCATTGATCTACAAATTTATTATTTTCACTCCAAGAATGTTTCTTTACTTGGGGTTTCTTTGATATCATGATACTTGGTATATGTAAAAAACAATGTCAGGTCTTGTCGTTGTCAGGTTCAATATGCTGCATATGATTTTTCTAAATTCTATAACATTATTTTCATTTATTTAGTCATCCCATGACAGTTTCATCTAGGTAGACACTAGAGGTGTCATATCCTTGGATTTTACCAATCCAAATATTCTCAGAACCTCATTGAAATATCTCGATTGTGAAATGAAAGTTCCATTATTTCCAAGGGTCACAAACAACATCATCCTTTGATATCTATCTTTTTAGATATATAGTATGTAATCGACTCCACCAGGAAAAAAATAAGGTTATTCAGAAATTGATCATGGCTTAAATACCACACTCTTAGTGCTTTCTTCAACACATATAGAACCTCCTTCATCCAACAAGCTCTGTTATCATATTTAGTGTTCATTCATATTTGAATTCAACTTGCACATCATTAATGTCTTTTTCCAATTCATAATTTTCCACATCAGCTTCCTTTAATGTGCTTCCCAAATCATCACTATCATACTCAAATGTAGATAAAGAGAAATTTTTATCCCTCTACATTCATTCACTTTTTTATTTCTTATTGGAAACCATAGGTTGAAATTTGAACATCACCATGCCATGTCAACTATATACAATTTCACCGTTGACTCCATTTATCAACTATGAGTTGAAACATTTTTCCTTTTAAAACTAGTGAGATATAAGTAATTTCTTTTGATGCCACACATAGATCCACAGATTCCAGTATCATGACATTATTTAATTATTCATAGGAGTTTTTGATAGAAGAATCTTTATAACCATGTGTTCTTGTAACCATATCTCTATAAGAACCTTCAAATTGGAATTATTAAAATGATAAATATTAATTTTTGAGATAAATCAAGAAGTTGAATTTCTCATTTGAATAGGGATTATACTTGTTGAAAACATTGTTAATCATATCTTGTAGCATCTTGGTATCTTGATAACAGTCAGATGATACCATATTTTTTTTGAAAAAAATAGATAATAATGAATTACATGAATGTTGATTCTTGTCCCCCAATAGGTCTTCATGAACGTAAACATTCATCATTTCTATATCATTTATATATTTAATTTGATTATGATATGGGATGCTTCTCATATCAAATGAAACTCTTCTGGTTGTTTGGCCCACTGTTTAGACCCACAAAACATTCTTAGTCTCTTGCATCATTTATTCACATGTGACTGTATGCTTGATAAACTTTTACATTTTAATTACATCTTCCAACTATAGCATGATTTAATGAGATTTTCATTGGGTGAATTTACTAATTAGAAATAATCCGTCAAAAAGTCCACTAAACCTAGTAAGTCATAACTCGGTTTAAGAAACAAGATATAATATTAATAACACCACCACTATCCATTTCACTCAATTACTTCCATATATATCATGTATCTGTCGACCATTAACTCCTATTTAAGTAATTATTATCAATTCCTTATTCATCCATCTTAACCAATTTGAATGATTTGATATTTCAGAGAACATCATATTACCATTTACATCATTTTATTCCAAATATCCTTATAGAATATCTCCCATGAACCTAAATAACACTAACCTTAGATAAAATATTTTATACACATCTGAAGAGGGGAACCTCTGGAATCCTCAAGATTAAGATTGAGGTTTTTTCTAGATGGATAAACCCTTTGATACTTTCTTTCAATGCATTTTACTATTTTTGTGCACGTTCTAACTACCATAATTACTTCAACTATTCTACCCGTACAACTAAACATTATTTACCCAAATGATGAGTCTCCTAATATGTGGATTTTATAGGCCTGTCCTTTTTCAAAATTTTGTGTTTAAATACATTTGTATAAATTCCCTTATTTTATTCTCCACTAATATGCCATTTTTCACGACTCTTGGTTTGAGAATAAATCTTTCCACTGGTCATCTGCTCTTACTTTTTTCTCTATTATAGATCCCTTTTATTTCCTTCACTTCTCACCATGTGACATGACAGGTGAAATTTTCAAGGCATTATTTATCCATATTTATTTTATTAGTTGTCTAAGTCACATATCCATTTCTTTTTGGGGTTGAGTCTTCCATTATTTTTAATTTATTTTTACTCACAACTAGAGAATATCCTCATTTTTTCTTACCTAATTATATTTCTTCTCCGAGTTGATGAATCTACATTTCCCTTGATTTAATTTGACCATAATGCTATCCCTTTAGATTATTCTCATTACCCATATCATCTTTCAATTCTTGAGTGACTTCATCCACAATTTTACGTTTTTCTATTACATTATATTTTTTCTAAGTAATAGAATCAAGAAAAACATGCATTTTCTTATTATAGTCTTTGGTTCTCCTAAACTTGTTCAGATTATTGTCTAGAAAGATTATCATTATTTTATTCGAGATTCTATATTTATTCTAATTTTATATTCTTCCCCTTATTGTCAGATTTGAGTATTTATATCTTTGTAGATATATTTTTAATTCTTCATCATGGGAATCATTATTCTCCCTTAGATTAATAGAAACTTCTAGAAGTCTTTTATTTAACCCTTTCAACTTGTTATGTTAATTGTTTTACACATAGATCTGGATTTTTTTATATTTGTTTTATTTATCAACTTTCTAACCCAATTTTATTATTTTGTGGAAAACATCGAATTTTTGTCCTCTTTAAATTTCTCTATAATTTGTATTCCTAACATCGCCTTGAATATTAGGTTCATCACCCATTCCTTCAGCATTATTGAATGATTGAATAGTTTCACTATCGAATTTTTTTTAGGTATTTCTTTATTATGTTGTGGGTTTCATTCAACAAAATCACACTCTTTCTGTTCGCACTACCACAGTGACAAGTTTCACTAGACTTATTCTTCTTCTTTGATGTTATTCCCTTTCCCAGGAACCCCAATATTGGAGAAGACTAAAACTTCAACATAAAAAATCGATTAATCCATGTTAGTGAAAAAATATGATAAATGAAACCAACCCTATAATACCAATTTTTTTCCCAAAAGGTTCTTAGATACCATTATATTGGGGGGGTGAAACTGGATATGAATATTCCTTTCTATATTTTTCCTTCCCCACTAGAACTTAACCTATTTATTATAAGGGTAAATTATTATTCTTTTTTAATTTTAATATTGATCATATCCCCTCCAATTTTATCTTCTAATAATGCATTGAATGTAAATTAATATAGCAAGCACAACGACAAATATTTTTTTTACTTAGTTCACCATCAGTGGTCTACATCCAAGAAGAATACACCGATAGTGTGCTGATTTTACCAAATTCACTAAGTCTGAATACCAAAAATGATGTATGAGATAGATCAATTCAATTCCTAAGCACAATGCCTTTACAAGATTTAGTGTCACCTAACTAAATTCCCAATGGTCGATCCATATGATTCGTTCTTTGGCTCACTACTAGAGCCAAGGATCACCGTCATACTATTCATTTTCTCAGTAATCATGGAAAAGATTCAATCACATTTTACAAAATTGTAGGTCCATTCATTTTTATTAAAACATTCATCCTCAATTGTAGATAGATGTTCGGTTAAAGCATTCTTTTCACCAATAGATGAAATCAACTTTTTCTGTACTGTTAGATAACAAAAATTACTTTCACAAACTATTTAATACCATTTGTAAAAATCATTTTCCCTCCGTTAACTATGTTGTACCATGCATATTGTATGCTTCAAAGACCACTTCTCCTCCATGTACAACCCCTACTCCATTGAATTTCTCAGCTTCCACGGACTACCTCAGCTACCTCTTCCATATACTGCTTCTTCATCATAGAAACATCTTCTTCCACATAAAACTTCTTCTCATGTGGACCTAATCCTACTTCACAGACCACATTCCTTTGTGAGATACAAATCCCTATAAAAATTGTTTCATAGACTGTTCTTGCGAACTAATACACTTTTCTGAATCATTAATCATGAACTACTTTTGGAATTAGGTGAATTCTTCCCGAGTAATGATAATCTCTAATGGAAATCACTATTAGTAATGTTGGTATTTGCAGTACATATATATGAAAATATATCAAAAAAATCTCCCAATGTATTTTTCATAAATATTTGATGTGTTAAATCCTTCACCACATATTTTACTCCTTAGGTGACCCTTTCTACCCTTCATGGTCGATGCAATGTCTTAATTCTTTAATGGAAATCAATCTCTCCCACAAATAAATCCTTTTGAGGCTACACAAATCACCACCTCATTTTTTCAAATGATGAGACATCCCACATACCAAAAGCCTTCCTCAAAAAATTATCCTCCTGATACTTTTAATCCACCCTGCCAAACATTACCGTATGAGTTATGTATACCAAGTTTCGTGGTCCGCAGGGCACTGCTACGTAGAATCCTTCCCTATATTAATGAAATAGTAACTTTACCTTGGGAATAGTAAAATGAACCTTATGAAGAGTAAACTAGAAAATAGAATAGTAACCTCACCCATGAAATTATAAATAAAATTTGGGAATCCTTTTAATGAATGTATGATATAATTATATCATAATATATATAAATAAATGTTTTGAAAATTACTAATACAATGTTGTAATTTTTGTATGTCATAAATATTTAATTAACAATTTCCAATTAATATAATGATTTAGAAAAATTATATTTTCATAAAATGAATTTATTAAATAATATTTTGTTTTCTTTATATTTTTAGATAATTTTATGAGACCTTATTTAATTTTTCAAGGTGTTAAAATATCTGTAATAATTTAAAAAATTGTATTTTTTAACTAAATAAAGAATTTATTTTAAAATTTATTTTAAAATTTAATTTATCATATTTTTACAATTATTTCCATAAAATAGAGTTTGTTTTTTAATTATACACATAAAAAATTAGGGTTAATTTTTGCGGTTTTCTAATGTACTTGATTTTTGGTGAATAATAAAATATGGTAATTTACATTTTACGCTAAATACATGAATCATGGAGTAATAAATTATTTTTTGATGATGTTAACCCAATATATCAAACAATAATTAATAATGTTATTATATTTGGTGATAATTATAATATCGTTCATAGACTTGAGCCAATATAATAAACTATTGAATAATATAAAGAAAAACCACCCCCTCTCCTCTACTATAAATACCACCCCTCGACACCTCATCTCCTCACACATTCCGAGAATTTATCCTTATCAAAATTATGTCCAATACTAATCCCCAACCACTTCCCCTATATATGATCTCTTGGTATCATCAAAAGACGAAAATCATTTCCCTATAGTGGTTTTCATGGAAGTGAAATTCAAGAGGGAAATTCCTCTTTCCTTTTATTATAATTTATTTTCATGTTATTTTAATATTCTATAATCACCTAACAATTTCTAAATTGTATGATAACTAAATTACCTATCAAATACTGAAATTTTATTATGATGATTTAATAATCCAATGTTATACCCCTCTCATCTCCCTTTTGTTCTAAAAACGAAAACATCATCCGTGAGGTGTTATTTATCACCTTAAAGGAAGAAAATTTTTCATTTCTTATTAACACCTTCAATCCTGGTCATAAATTTTTTTTATGTATAGAAAACATAATATATATAGATATATAATATCACATTTTATGTTCTGGAATCTCTTAATACACTTTACATTACATAATAAAACAAAACAAGTTAATCGTGAGTGAAAACCGCTAAAAAATTGATCTGATTATCAAAAACATCTTATTTGATGATTCATCCTCATCCGAAATAACTAAATGAATTATATGATAATTTAAACTTAATTATTTTAATTAATAAATTATAACATCTATTAAATATTTATATTTCCATTTTATATTAACTTCCATACTCTTATTCAGGCTAACCAATTATGAAAACTAATAAAATGAGCACTCTAGAACGATTTAATTGAACACTATAACTAATCAAGAAATCCACAAATGAACTTAATAAAATTATATTAATAAATTAACTATAGAATAGGTTCTGGAATTATTAATAAAATAATTTTATTTTATTATTCATGATATTAAGATCAAGTGTATAATCGTTTCAGACATAAGGTAATAGATCATTTCCAAATCTCCACTTTTTTCCTTCGGGTTACTATTTCCCAATCTTTACCCCAATGTAATTCCCATTTATTTTGATTTAATTGTTATAAATTATTTTTATATGATCTAAAGTTAGTTATAATTTTCGTATCATCTTTATTTGATGGGTAAATACATGCTTTCAAGGGGTTCCATTTTCAATGCTTCTTGATATGAAAGTCTGATTCAAGGGAACTTGCCCATTTTTTCCTACTTCTATGTGCACTCCATAATTTCTTTTGAGCCAATTTTTTAAAATCAATAATTTTATAATGAAAAAATATCTTATTTTATTTATTGTTTTTTATAACCAAATATTCATTTTTTGTTATAATTAATATTCATTATTTTTTCATTAAAACTGCACTAAAGTTGGTAAGTTCTAAAGTTTCATAAACACTATTTTGAAAAGTTTTCACTTCAGGTGGAAAACATTTATCATTATATATGAATATTTTCCTTTATTAATGTACATGTATGTTCTAAATACACTAGTCAATGGACACTTTTATGTTTCACCTATCATTAATTCCTTATTCCATGATTTCGATACTGATTTATTTCCATGGGTAACCCTTATGTCATGATTAATTACTTATGTATTATTATTCTTGTGGGACACATATTTATTAACATGTTATTATGGTTGTTACTAGATAGAACCCCAATTAATTGGTAAATGTTTGGTCTCATGATATGTATTGTTGGGACAATGAGTGAAACCGATTCTATTATGTGACATTGTCAACCATGCCTTGGCGGTTAACCCTGACTGATGTTTATTTCTTTTTATATATTGATTCCACATTCCTACAATGCCATGATTATATAATCCAATTTCAATCATGTTATTATTCCTTATGTTTATTAATGTTCCATTCCATTTATGTCATCATGTAATGCCTTATATCTCATGTTCTATGTTTTATTCCTATTCTTATTTATTTACTGGGATTTTTAGCTCATCCCTTTTGTTCATGTATTCCTATGTTATACTTTTTTATTTCTAAAGTTTAATGGAAGTTAGGATCTAATTATGGAGAGTAAATAAAATATGTTTTCATGATGTTTAATTGGTATATAATCTTATAATGACACTAGACTTTACCATCATTAACTAGAAATCTAATGGATATTTATGCTTAAAATCATGTAATGATGTGTGTAAAAGGTTATGGACTCTATAGAAGATATGGTTGAGATAAGAAATATCAGTTCCTCCATAGATAATATTTATAAAAAAATTTAAAGAATTATACAAGTTTATACTAATTAGTGTAAAACAATTCGGATCAACAATCAACATCTCATCTTAGTTCATGGGTTCAATAACGATAAGATTAACCTAAAAAGATCAGCATGTCCTTGGAAATAGTGGCTTATTGCATCAAGGAAGTTTTCAAATATGATACGGAGATGGACCTCTTCATAAAATTGAAATTTTAAAGGGTTAATGTCTCTAAGAAGCTAAAACTATTCTGGAATGGTTTGGTTATATCATATGGTTTTAAGAATTTTATAATCTTATGGTTGTCTATTCATATTCTCACTCAACCCTTGAATATGAATTTTGAGAATGAAAAATTAATTTTAATATATTAATGTAATAATTTTATTCTTATTTTTTTTAAAAAAATTAATTTTTAATTTAATTTAATTTTGTTAATAATAATGAGTTGATTAATGGTTCGAAAATAAGTAATCAATTTTAAAGATGAAAATAAAATCCCATAATGTAAAACATAAATAATCATTAGAGAAATATTTTTTTTCAATATGTTATATATTTTCATCCCAAAAAAACCAAACTAAATATTTTTTTAATAATAAATTAAATTAATTTTTTTGATTATATATATAAACCAACAAATATTAGTTTATTTAATTATTTTGAAATATTAATGAATAATAAAAAATTTATTTTATTTATAAAATCATGTACTTCCTAATATAATTTTCCGACATTATATGTTTTTATATTAAAATTAATTTTTACTTAATTTTTATATTGTATAAAATAAAATTAATATCATATCTAATATGAGAAATTATAAAATAATTAATATGGATATATTATTATTTGATAGAAAAATAAGCTTCCATGGTAATATTTAGCCATAACAGAAAAGTGTAAAATATGAAAAATGTGTTAAATCAAGGGGTAATGATATAAAATATCATAAAAACATATCCATTAATGAGTATATGAATAATTTATTGACCATAACTTATCATATATTTATCATTAGTCAAATTTATCTCTCTTTTCATTGAATATGACTTTAATTTTTATATTAAATACAAAATATTTACAGAAATGACACCCCTCAAACTTATAAAAGGAACCCTCCACAACCCATTGAAAGCCACACCTAAAATATTAATTCCACTCCAAAATATAAAATATTTAATTTCCTAGTAACCCTCTTCTGTGTTTGGTGGCATATGGGTTCTATAGATTCCCCAAATTCCTCCACGACTAAGAATGTTTCCCAGTAGAGATACAATTTCTTCATTGTATGTAATGACTAATTATCATTATTTTTCATTTATGTTATTCATATAATTCATTAAATATATAATTTATATCATAAAATATTATATCATATAATTATTTTTCTAAAATTACGATATTATAATAAACTAACATTATATTATAACAAATCCACTAATTATAGCATGTTCCTGTTTGGGTCGTTTTAACCACCTACATGAATGATGCCATAAATTTACATCATGAATCACAATAAAAACATAATTACTAGTATTATATGATTTTAATATGTTTATAATAGTTATTTAGTTATTCAATTATAATAATAATATTTGAATCAATAATTATATATTTCTTTTATATATTAAAAACATTCAAATTAAGCTTATTAGGGATTTCACTATGGTAAACTATTCTTGTAACCTAGATGGAATGTATTATGACATGCATTATTTTTTTGGAAAGTCTATTCAATTACATTTACTTTTAAATATATTGTTAACTCATGAAAAATATATGATAACTGAATCTATTATACCAATATGGATAAGGAATGGTTAAAACTACTGACTTTGATGATTAATATTAATCGAAAATAAGTAATAAATATGTATTAATTGAATATAACAGATTAATATAAGAGAAAATAAATATTAATAAGGTTAATAAAAATATACTTAGTGATACTATGATCTATATACATAAATTAATATTATTGTTTAGTAAGGAGAAATGAAAGGTAAGTGTTTTTAAAAATTAATTTCATTTTCATTGGGTTATAAAATTTCAACCATGACCATGATTTTCTAAGATTATTTTATTATTCATTTTCTGTATTCTCTTTGTTAATTCTTATTTCTTAAGTAAGAAATTATATATTTAAATCAACATATTATACTTTTATGTTTTTAATTCTCTATGAAAATGTGACGATATTATGAATAATTTTCATCTTTTATAATGGTTCTTTTTTCCTCCAAGTATATATTATTTATAATATTTTGAAAATTTAATTATATATAATTAAATTATTTTTAATGTATGTTTTACAATATATTTTTCATCCTTTAATTTTTTTATAAGTGATCTTCTTAATATTTTCCACACTGTTTATTTTTTTACTATCTTTACAGAAGTGTGAAAACAATCTCATTTTTACCACTTTCTACATAAACACATTTTCCAGTTTTATAAACTATTTTTATTTAGGAATATTCCTAATAAATTTACCATGGTTTTCAAAATTAACTTATATTACTATTATTATTATTATTTAAAATTAATGTTTAAAATTTCAGAAGAATAAATAATGCTATTTCATTCCACTTATGTATATATTTATCTTTTAATAGACATATACTTACCAAAAAATTAATTCTTTGAGATTGTATATTAATAGGTATTATTTTAAATTTATTTACTAAAAATGAACCTTTATTGAAAGTTATTTTTTAATTTTAATATTATGATCTCTTATTTTAACATCTAAATGAATATTTTATGAAATTTAATTTTATGATTCCTCTCTCATTTTTATCTTCACCCCAATATATATTTTTATTAATGGGAAGTGATCATGATCCTACTATATTGGATTTTATGATATTCATATTTTGGGAGATTTATTCATGGTATCATTCTATCAGACACTAGATTTAATTTTTTATGTGAAACCATCAGGAAATGTTTCAAACCCTATTTTCATTACTTGTGTTTTTTTGGATAGTCAAAATGATTTATTAAATATAGAAAAAATAAGTATGTATTATAATTATGTGATTAATTGGGTGATATAAATCACTCCAAATTATTGGTAAATGATTTAACTAGAAAATTATTAGGCATCATTCATGATATTAGATTGACTACTGGAAACAAGTAGTGATTTCTGATCCACTCTGTTATCGGGCACACATAGTGATGTCTAATACACTATGTTATTGATGGTATTTGTAACTAACCTTTATATAAGAAATTATTCACAATAGTTATTCCCAATTTATATTATATTCATGATAACTATGTTATGTTCCATTAATTTATCTGTGCATTGAATTATATTATGAAAAGGAACATTATATGCTTGTGTGGGACCCCTATAGAAAATAAAATGGGTTTTTCAGTGGATATACCGTAAACTATCATTGGCTTGTGATGTAGATAGTATCCCCTTGGTTAAGTGGTCCTATAATCCTCAGTTTGATACTTGTCTTATGTAACACACTGAACCAAACAACTGGGTCCCATTTAGGGATGCCTAATGGAATTTTCTGCAGCTCCCATCATGCAATAGGTTTCCAACATGGGGTAAGGGCCAATGGAATGATATAGTGAGACTATAACATGAGTTCCTAAAGAAGATTAGAGTACATAAATAGAGTGATAAAAATAATAAGTAAGTATGGAAATGAATGAATAATCTTCAGAGTAGTAGAAAATATAATATAAAATGCATCCTATGTAGAAACAATATTCCATGTTTGGTAAGAAACCAAAAAATAAATGGAAATACCTAATTTATAATAAAAAAAATAATAAAATAAATAGCATCCAGACCAAGGTCCATCCAGAATTGTATACATCCTCCTTCAAACATGATCATGTATTCATAATAAGGCTCTTTTACTTAATTGAATCCCTATGAAAGAAATCTACAAGGGCACTGAAATTATTGAGTCGGGTGTGAGTATAAGACTTATTATAACACCACCAACGACCCTTAACATGAGTTAAAAATAAATATGGGCTCATTACATGAATATAACATGGTAATAATATAAATAAAAATATACCAAACAAGTTCAACCATACAACAAGTCCCCAATGATCAACTCTACCTATTTTGGAACCATGTGAGATGGAATAATGACCAGCTTCCTAGAACATCCCCCTTCTTGGGATTTCCTAAAATCAACATTGTCATATCTCACCTTAATGGATTGAAAAAGTCATTTTTACTAGGCATCTGACACATAAACCTAGGTGATATAGAGAATATTTTCATCCTATGTTCTCAAATTAAAGATCTAAAAATTTATTAATATTCTAGAAGATACAAATAACATATCAAACAAAACATCATATAAGAAATCATAATAACAAGACTAATCCACATGAAAGTTACACAATCATAAGCCTCCCATGGATACACACACACACAACATGTGAGAAAGAATTAAAAATGGGTCTCTATGAGTACACACACATGATAATAAATATTTAAAAAATCCATATAAAACATACTAAAAAGTCAAGGGATTACGAGATTTGGTGTAACAATTATGATATAGTAAAGGGTCAACATCCTTGTCTAGAGGCACCGTCAGATTCAAGAACAATTACTAGTGTGATATTTCTAGAACACTGGGTTGGAGGTAAAATTGGACCCATACCAAAAAAGTAATGGAAACATGTGAACTTAGTAATGAATATCCACTTTCGACAATGGTATTCCTCAAAAAAATTCACAAAATCCAAAACCTTAAATCATGATGATGATTCTATCAACAACTTTAAAATATCACGAAATCAAGCTAATACCTTAGATTAAACAATGAAATAAAAGAACTAGTTTATTTATATCAAGGATAAGAGGAGGGAAATGACTACGATCATAGAAAAAATATTTGTTTGGATGTGTATGATCAAATGGGAATCAAAGAGAGTAGTAAGAAGGGAATATGAGAGATCAAAATATCATGGAGAGAAGCAAGGGTTATATGAGGAAGGGAAATGGAAATAAAAAATGGAAAAAGGTTACTTGGTTAATTTTTGTTTTAAAAACTTTGGTGTTTAATCCTCATTTTATTAAAATAAAGGATCCAATTTTGGGTAGATGAGGCACATTACATAGGTCATTGGACTAGAAAGGATTAAATCCCATTACATGGCCTAACAACCCATATATTAGCCCAATGTCCCCTCTGATAAATATTAATAATACCCCAACAATAATTATATAGTACCTTCTATAGTAACATCCCCAATACAGTTACTATTACAGTTCTTACCACTAAAATTGGGACTTAAGGGCTATAATACACTAGATCATCATTTCTTATATAGTACAGCGACACTTTTTCTATAGTAACCTATGCCCAAATGTTTTTGAACCCTCAAATTTGATGTATAATTATGGGGTCCTTATCACCGAGACAAATCCCAACAACACTGCACTGTTTAATCTTCTAAAACCATGCATATTTTTGGTGTGAAATATGGATTCAAATCGTAAAATATTGAAAAATATGAATTATTAAAAAATTGTTCCCTCGGATTAAAATTCTCACCCATTCAGGTCATGAATTCACATTTCAAATTCTAGAAAAATTGCACATCCTAAATATAGATTCATTGGGTGTAACCAAAAATGTATTTGCGTTGTGAATATCCATTCACATCATAAACCAATCATGTAGACACAACATCAAATGTTTGATCCATTTCTTTCTCTAGACACCCCCAACAATGCTCAACTCATTTAATTACACCATAATGAGAAAAATAAACTTAATAGAAGGTATAACTTCAGATTGAAGATGTTATAAATATCCCCATATAATGACTTCTTTTCATCAAGAAGTTTGTCAAAATGTCTTATTGAAATTTTTTGACCATTGTAATCTAATGTCAACTTCATTCACCCACATATATTTATGAAATCTTATGAGTTTCAGTAGAATTATAATAAGAGGAAAAATATTTCTTCTAAGAACCATCTTACTTTGGTCAACTATAAGAATATTTCACCCCATGCATGATTCATATAGTGATAGATCAACAATCTAACAGTATAGAAAATATAGAGGATTATTTTCACACTTATGAAGATGAGACATATATAATAAATTGTTCATACATTGACATTGTAGTTGAAGTATCAACTGATGGGACACCATCCCTATGATCTTACTAAACTCTAACGACCCAACATACCCTCATGCTGAAATTCATTACCTCATGAGACATTTATTCCCCAACTGAGGGGACATCTAAAAAAATATTTTTTTCAAAAATGATATATAAGGTCTAACTCCTTTAGAGTGTATAAAACATCAATTTTTCCTTAGAACAAATTGTACACTTTTTTAATCAACATCATGAACTATAAAATCTACTATACCGTACACAGACAAAAAAAAGACTCACCAACCTCATTCAAATAGATAGAAAAATGAAATGTCCATCTATATAGAGACTTAAACATAGAAATATTAATTTAATAATGAATGATTTTGTTGTATGAAAAATCCAGCAAAGCCCAGTGATCAAACCATGCTCCACTAAAATACTGAAAACATTTCTGATGAAAATTTTATATGGTATGGATCATCATCCTTGAATTCCCAGTATTTTATGGATGAAATGTCTTACTCATCTTCAAATAAGTCCCCGTTTCCTTTTTTAAACCATTCCAAATCCATGAGGTGAGCCATGAATATATATTAGATACAATTTTATAAGGCATCTCATGAAGTCACATTATCTCTTAAACATAGATATTTCATTTCTCATCCACTATGTTAATCTACTAGAACAGTATGAACTGATATATCTTAGCCAAACAATCCATAAACACCCAAAGGAGGTCTCAACATATAAATGTCCTGGGAAACCCTATAATGATGTCTTTTATCACCTCGTCTAACTTCCACACAACAATTGGATGTATCTTGAGTTAGCATATAATCATATGATTCTTGGGCTTAATTTTCTAAAAATTCAGATACAATGAAATGAATCTAGAAATGTCTCTCTTTAGGTCCGACCACAAGAAATACTACTTAACATCGTGATACATCCTGATTGATCCTTGGTACACTTCTAACTAGTAAGTAATAGAGGGTCTCATCAGATCCTCACTCAATTAAGATTGGTCCATCAACCTGCTATAAACCTAATGCATCCATGTTTGTTCAAATCCTATCATGAAAAATTACAACATAATTCATACCTATAATTCATTGACATACATTCCAAATCATGTTGTTGATAGGTATTCACTCATTTAACTAATGAGTACATGATCACTACGGGTGAGCTAATCACTACCCCTCAAAACTCAATTATCCCACCATCCAGTCTATTGAAAACTCTATGAGATTCAACAGATCTTTTGACATTTCTACACCCACTTCAAATGTTATTATTATCAATTCCTTTACCCCCACATTTTCTATTCTAGGAGAATACATTATCACATAGGTAAATTTATAAAAACATTATACCCAATTCCATTGATAATGATCCAGTTCACACTATGAGAAAATATACCATAGGCTCATTTTGTCCATGTACAAAAAACGATCTCACTGATGAGGTAATGTAACCAATATTTCAATGTGTGATGTAAATATTATCACATAAAGTCATGAGTATATTACTTCCACAGTGGGGGGGGGGGTCATAACTAATGAGTCTCATAAGAGAATACCTAATCACTATGCCTTAGAACAACTCATAAGACATTTCCAAACACATTGTAGTGCACAATATATCCAACCTCAGGCATGGTAAGGCTCATGAATGGAGTTAAAATGAACAATATCTATATCTATAAGAAAAAATATTCTACATATTCATCCATTTCAAATTGAATCCCTTCTTTTTATTTGTGGTAATGGGTGCTTCTGAGAAATAAAATTCATTAATGAATCTCTTGTAGAACCCATAAAATTTATGAAAACTATGAATCTAGAACACATTAATTATATATTTCCAAGAATAAACAACATAAAATACTTCTAGATCAACCGATAACCATTCTTGGGAAACCACATGCCCAAGAGAGAATGCCTCCTACATCATAAAGTGACACTTCATGTACATAGCCTAAATTTTATTTTTTGAAAATACTCAACAAAATATCTAGGTTTCTAACATGTGATTCAATTCTCTTAATATATTAGTATTTCATCGACTATAAAATTAAAAAATAATCAATTTTTAGGTAAATAAAAATATTCATGAGTCTCAGGAAAACTACTCCTTAATTCTTCAGTTTATAGGGAATAACAAGATATTCCTACAACAAATACATGATACTAAATTATATATTTGAGATTTATTCAACTCTAGCATGGATCTGATGTCATCAATAATTAAAATCAATATTAGAAAACCACCAGTCTTCCCTAAAATGATCAAACAAATTAGCTATCCATGGAAGCAGGTACCTTTGGTCACTCTGATATTATTTAGCTTTTCTTAGACCAAAGAATATCAATGAATACAAACCACCATCTTGGACAACAACACCAGATCACCCCAAGGGGATGTTATCTGTATTATAAATATACTGGCCTCAAGATCCATATATTATAACTTGATCTATTTCAGATCAGCTGGTTTCATATAATACTATGAAATTGATATTGGTTTAACACTAGTTGCATGATCAATCTCAAAATAAACTCCCTCATACGGTAAAACCCCAAAAAATAATCTAGAAAATAATTTTGAAACATGTCCACCACTATAGGAAACGGGAATGAAGTAAATATATTACCCAATTCAAGGATAATGCCTACCAAATAAACTAAAAATACTTCTCTCTGATGAGAATCTATATTTGTGCTACTTCCATCAATATACCACTAATACACATTATAAGACGATATAAATATTATCTAAATTTACTTATAGGGGTGTATCAATTAATAGCATATTAGGGGAGTGTTTAACTAGTAAATCTAACCTAGTAACTAGTTGAGAGGATATGAATGAATGGGATACCACTGTTCTATAAAAATAATAGGTATATATAAGAATTTAAGACTATACTGTTGGCTATAGAGGGTCCCTCTCCACCATCAGCTAAAGATTGATCAACCAAAAAAATCCCTACCACCCACCACTCCATGACACCCCATATTCTCATGAGTCACCAGATTTATCGACACTTAATGTGTCTACAACTGCAACTAATTTCTTGTTCCCTTACCAAGGTAAGATTTAGTTGGATGAAATTGTGAATCATCATAAGAAAATCCATTCAGATTATGGATTTCTCCACATAGATAAAACGTCTTAATAGAAAAAGGATATTCCATGAGATATTTTCCTTTACTTTTACAATTTTTGAATCTAATAGATTCGATCCCCATAGAGGGATTTAAAAAATATCATATCTATGCTCAATAATGGCTACTTAATTTGAATCCATCCTATGTATTTAACTTCTTTCTAGAAAAATGATCAAATAGAGCTTCACTTGAGAAAGAATCCATCACTCTAATGATAGTAGGAAGAGGGAAAATAGTTATATCATCATCGATGCACTTATATATTAATAGTGCTCTATGAAAAACTATAGAATATTAAATTAGATAAAAGTTCCTAATCCATCATATCAGTTAATATTAAATATATTCTCAACCTTTATAGATTACTTTTCCTCATTCACCATGAGAAGTGGAAAAAATAGAATCTACTTTATATGTTATGCTATGTATGAAGAAACCATCATAGTCCTATTATAGAGATGAATGAACTCATGAACATGGTCACACGGGATAGCATCTAGAAAGAACTCCTTGAATAATAGATCTTTAAACATCACCCATGTCAGTCCTTCCCACATACCAACATATAGTAAAATATCCCACCATCGTCTTGCTACACCATGAAGTATAATGGTTGAAATCTTAACCTCTAATCCTCCGGAGTCTCCTCCAATGTAAAACTACTCTATATGAATAAATTACACTCTTCCATGTCTTGGGGATCTCCGATTCCCAAAAATGATGGTTGTGATGGAGCTATAATTAATTTGTAGATTTGACCATCACCATCCCACCATTTTGGGATATCCTCCTTTAAAATGTAACAACCAGTAGTGTCCTTGGGTGATCGGTTAACTTTCATGACTTGTTGGAGGAATAAATGGAGCCTGGTCAGTGTCATATTCTTTCAGAATAAGCGGAGAGACTTACTATGTGAGAGGTATATTGGGATACATTTTTTTAAATTAAAAAAAACAATGGTGAAGAAGACAGGTTAAACAAGGGACTACAAATAGAGGACCTATAACTATTCATATGCACATGCATGGGCTTACAATAAAGTAAAAACTAAGAGGATACCCAAAAAGAACAAGGAATAACCCACAATAACCCAAACAAACCCCAAGGTAGGAATCCCAAACCTACTTGTTGGTTGTATCGACACATATAGTCTCTCATGAATAAAATAAAACAAGCTAAAATAAGGAATGATAAAAAAATGCACTAAATAAGATATCATAATTTCCATGTCTATTTAATTATATATTCTATATCCAATTCAATCAATATGCATATATGGAACCTATAACAATATTCCTCATTGGATTAATGAAAATTAACTAATTCAAACAAATAAAAATTTCAAGATAATGTGTGTCAACCAAGAGGAATTTGATCACTAGTAACATCAATAAGAAAAACATAATTTCCCACTTTATGGAACTCATACATCCACTATATAGTGTTGGTAATTCACTTACATAGTTACCCTACATAAGACCCACCAAAAATTACTCAGGGATACACTATCTTAAATCATAGAAAAGATAAGATTCAAGTCAGTAACCTGTTTCTATGATACAATTTTGTAACCCCCTGAACTGATGAATCCAAACCATTCATTCCCCATGAAATTATGTGCACCTCCACATATGAAAGAGGATTCCAACTAGTAGTGAGGTCCTATATGATTAAATATGGAGATTAATTCCTCTCCATTAGGGGAAAATATTATTTAATAAATAGAGTGATAAAAATAATCAATAATTTTGGAACTAAATAAAAAAACATCAGAGTAATAGAAAACAAAATCTCAACCACATACCATGTAGTTGATGTATGGAAATTTAGGTGAACAAATAAAAACTATATGAAAGTACCCAATGTATTATAATCCAATAATAAAACCATTATAAATAAAAATATAGTCTATCCATTAACATATACATCATCTTGTTACCCTGGAGAAGAATCTATCATAGGGTCATTTCCATTATCTATATGCCTATGAATGAAATCTTCCATCATAATGAAGTGACTGAGTAGTGTGTGAGTAAAAATAGCAGTTAGACAGGACAAGTGATAGTTAATAAGTGCATAAGAAATATGGGTGCATCCCACTAATGTAAAAGGGTATATATATAAAAAAAAATATCACACAATTAGAACAACATGCCAATTACCTATGGCCCGACTCTACCTACTTTTTCAGATTACCGTAAGGAAAAACAATATTACATTCATCCCTCTCAATGGGACAGTCTAAAAAATCACTAACATATGTCTCTAAAATGTATATCTTAAATAATTCTAACCAGTTTTCTAAAACATACCCCTCTGGTAGATAGTTGATGGGATCAACCTATATGGTAGACTATAGGAAAAAAGAACATCACATTACAAAAAAATATGAAAATTCCATAAAAAATCACATCATATAAGAAAAAATAATAACCCAAGCAATCCACAAGAAATAAAAATAATCATAGGTATCCCAGGTTTAGACATGAACACCAAATGCAATGAAGAATCATACTATGGTTTCTAGGGTTATACACCCACACCTACAAAAATTCGAAAAAATCCATAGAAAACAATCTCTAAATTTAAAGGATTCATACTTCTAGGGAAAATGATGATCCAGTAAAGGGACACTATCCATGTGCAGAAGCACCCCTAGATCCTATAAACATTCTTGATGTGACAAAATTATAAATAAATACTTTGAATATTACTAATACAGTGTTGGAATTTTTGTAAGTTATAAATATTTAATTAAAAATTTATAATTAATATAATGATTTAGAAAAAATATATTTTCATAAAATGAATTTATTAATTAATATTTTGTTTTAATTATATTTTTAGATAATTTTATGAGACCTTATTTATTTTTTAAAGGTGTTAAAAAATCTATAATAATTTTAAAAATTGAATTTTTTAACTAAATAAAGAATTTAATTTAAAATTTAATTTAAAATTTATTTTATCATATTTTTACAATTTTTACCATAAAATGGAGTTTGTTTTTTAATTATACACATTAAAAATTAGGGTGAATTTTTGTTGTTTTCTAATGTACTTGAATTTTGGTGAATAATAAAATATGGTAATTTACATTTTACGCTAAATACGTGAATCATGGAGTAATAAATTATTTTTTGATGATGTAAACCCAAGATATCAAACAGTAATAAATCATGTTATTATATTTGGTGATAATTATAATATCGTTCAAAGACTTGAGCCAGTATAATAAACTAGAGAATAAAATAAAGAAAAAACACCCCCTCTCGTCTACTATAAATACCACCCCTCGACACCTCTTCCCCTCACACATTCCAGGATTTTATCCTTATCCAAATTCTGTCCAATACTCATCCAAAAACACTTACACAATATAGGATCTCTTTGTATCATCAAAATATCAAAATAATTTCCCTATAGTGGTTTTTATGGAAGTGAAATTCAAGAGGGAAATTCCTCTTTCCTTTTATTTTAATTTCTTTTCAAGTTATTTTATTATTCTATCATCACCTAACAATTTCTAAATGGTATGACAAATAAATTACCTATCATATACTCGAATTCTATTATGATAATGTAATAATCCAAAATTATACCCCTTGTATATCCCTTTTGTTCTAAAAATGAAAACATCATCCGTGAGGTGTTATTTATCATCTTAAAGGAAGAAAATTTTTCACATTTTATTAGCACCTTCAATCCTGGTCATAAAACAATTTTTATGTATAGAAAACATAATATATATATAATATCCAATTTTTTGTTCTGGAATCACTTAATACACTTTACATTACATAATAAGACAAAACAAGTTCATCGTGAGAGAAAACCGCCAAAAAAATTTGAACCCATTATCAAAAACATCTTGTTTAATGATTCCTCCTCATCCAAAATAACTAAATGAATTATATGATAATTTAAACTTAATGATGATAATTAATAAATTATAACATCTATTAAATATTTCTATTTCCATTTTATATTAACTTCCATACTCTTCCTCAGGCTAACTAATTATGAAAACTAATAAAATGAGCACTCTCGAACGATTTAATTGAACACTATAACTAATCAAGAAATCTAAAAATGAACTTAATAAACTTATATTAATAAATTACCTATAGAATAGGTTCTGGAATTACTAATAAAATAATTTTATTTTATTATTCATGATATTAAGATCAAGTGTATAATCGTTTCAGACATAAGGTAATAGATCATTTCCAAATCTCCACTTTTTCCTTCGGGTTACTATTTCTCAATCTTTACCCCAATGTAATTCTTCTTTATTTTTATTTAATATTTAGAAATTATTTTTATATGATCTAAAGTTAGTTATCATTTTATTAACATCTTTATTTTATGGGTAAATACATTTTTAAAGGGGTTCCCCTTTCAATGCTTCTTGATATGAAAGTCTGATTCAAGGGAACTTCCCTATTTTTTCCTACTTCCATGTGCACTCCATAATTTCTTTTGAGCCAATTTTTTTAATCAATAATTTTATCATGAAATAATATCTTATTTTATTTATTGTTTTTTATAACAAAATATTCATTTTTTGTTTTAAATAATATTCATTATTTTTTCATTAAAACTACACTAAAGTTGATAATTTCAAAAGTTTCATAAACACTATTTTGAAATATTTTCACTTCAGGTGGAAACAATTTATCATTATATATGCCTATTTTCATTTATTAATGTACATGTATGTTCTAAATAAATTATTTAATGGATACTTTTATGTTTCACCTATCTTTAATTCCTTATTCCATGATTTCGATACCGATTTATTTCAATGGGTAACCCTTATGTCATGATTAATTACTTATGTATTATTCTTCTTGTGGGACACATATTTATTAACATGTTATTATGGCTGTTACTAGATAGAACACCAATTAATTGGTTAATATTTAGTATCATGATATGTATTGTTGGGATAATTAGTGAAACAGATTGCATTATGTGACATTGTCATCCATTCCTTGGCGGTTAACCCTGACTGATGTTTATTTCTTTTTATATATTGATTCCACATTCATAAGATGCCAGGATTATATAATCCCATTTTATTCATGTTATTTATCCTTATGTTTATTAATGTTCCATTCCATTTATGTCATCATGTAATGCCTTCTATCTCATGTTCTACGTTTTATTCCTATGCTTATTTCTTTACTGGGATTTTTAGCTCATCCCTTTTGTTCACATATTCCTATGTTATACTTTGTAATTGCTAAAGTTTAATGGAAGTTAGGATCTAATTATGGATATTAAATAAAATATGTTTTCATGATGTTTAATTGGAACATAATCTTATAAAGACACTAGATTTTACCATCCTTAACTTGCAATCTAATGGTTATTTATGCTTAAAATCATGTAATGATGTGTGTAAAAGGTTATGGCCTCTATAGAAGATATGTTTGAGATCATAAAGATCAGTGCCTCCCTAGAGAATGTTTATAAGTAATTTTAATGAATAATACAAGTTTATACTAATTAGTGTCAAACAATTTGGATCAACAATCAGCATCTCATCTTAGTTCATGGGTTCAATAACGATAAGATTAGCCTTGAGAGATCAGCATGTCCTAGGAAATAGTGGATTAATGCATCAAGGAAGTTTTCAAATATGATCCGGAGATGGACTTCTTCATCAAATTGAAATTTTAAAGGGTTAATGTCTCTAAAAAGATAAAACTATTATGGAATGGTTTGGTTATATCATATGGGTTTTAGAATTTTCTAATCTTATGGTTGTCTGTTCAGATTCTCACTCAACCCTTGAATGTGAATTTGAGAATACAAAATTAATTTTAACATATTAATGTAATAATTTTATTCTTATTTTTTTATAAAATTTAATTTTTAATTTAATTTAATTTTATTAATAATAATGAGATGATTAATGGTTCAAAAATAAGTAATCAATATTAAAAATCAAAATAAAATCAAATTTTGTAAAAACTAAATAATCTTTAGAGAAATATATTTTTTCAATATATTATATATTTTCATCCCAAAAAAACCAAGCTCATTTTTTTTAAAATAAATTAAATTAATTTTTTTTATTATATATATAAACCAACAATTATTAGTTTATTTAATTATTTTGAATTATTAATGAATATTAAAAAATATATTTTATTTATAAAATCATGTACTTCCTAAAATAATTTTCTGACATTATATGTTTTTATATTAAAATTAATTTTTACTTAATTTAGATATTATATAAAATAAAAATAATATTATATCTAATATGAGAAATTAAAAAATAATTAATATGGATATATTATTAATTGATATAAAAATAAGCTTCCAAGGTAATATTTAGTCATAACAGAAAAGGGTAAAATATGGAAAATGTGATAAAACAAGGGGTAATGATATAAAATATCATACAAACATATCCATTAATGAGTATATGAATGATTTATTTACCATACCATATCATATCTTTATCATTAGTCATATTTTATCTCTATTTTCATTGAATATGAGTTTAGTTTTTATATTAAATACAAAATATTTACAAAAATGACACCCCTCAAACTTATAAAAGGACCCCTACACAACCCATTGAAAGCCACACCTAAAATATTAATTCTACTCCAAAATATAAAATATTTAATTTCCTAGTAACCCACTTCTGTGTTTGGTGGCTTATGGGTTTTATAGATTCCCCAAATTCCTTCACGACTAAGAATGTTTCCCAGTAGAGATACAATTTCTTCTTTGTATGTAATGACTAATTATCATTATTTTTTATTTATGTTATTCATATAATTCATAAAATATATAATTTATATCTTAAAAATAATATATCATATAATTATTGTTCTAAATTCATGATATTATAATAAACTAACATTATATTATAACAAATCCACTAATTATAGCATGTTCTTGTTTGGGTCGTTTTAACAACCTACATGAATGATGCTATAAATTTACATCATGAATCACAATAAAAACATAATTACTATTATTATATGATATTAATATGTTTATAATAGTTATTTGGATATTCAATTATAATAATAATATTTGACTCAATAATTACATAATTCTTTTATATATTACAAACATTCAAAATAAGCTTATTATAGATTTCACTATGGTAAACTATTCTTGTAACCCACATGGAATGTATTATGACCCTAATTATATTTTTGGAAAGTCTATTCAATAAAATTTACTTTTAAATATATTTTTAAATCCCGAAAAATATATGATAACTGAATCTAATATACCAATATGAATAAGGAATGGTTAAAACTACTGACATTGATGATTAATATTAACCGAAAATAAGTAATAAATATGTATTAATTGAATATAAAAGATTAATATAAGAGAAAATAAATATTAATAAGGTTAATAAAAATATATTTAGTGATACTATGATCTATATACATAATTTTATATTATTTCTTAATAAGGAGAAATCAAAGGTAAGTGTTTTTTAAAATTAATTTCATTTTCATTGGTTTATAAAATTTCAACCATGACCATGATTTTCTAAGATTATTTTATTATTCATTTTCTATATTCTCTTTGTTAATTTTTATTTATTAAGTAGTAAATTCCATATTTAAATAAACATATTATACTTTTATGTTCTTAATTCTCTATGAAAATGTGATGATATTCTGAATAATTTTCATCTTTTATAATGGTTCGTTTTTCCTCCAAGTATATATTATTTATAATATTTTGACAATTTAATTATATATAATTAAATTATTTTTAATCAATGTTTTGTTATATATTTTTCATCCTTTAATTTTTTTATAAGTGGTCTTCTTAATATTTTCCACACAGTTCATTTTTTTACTATCTTTACAGAAGTGTGAAAAGAATATCATTTTTACCACTTTCTACATGAACACATTTTCCAATTTTATAAGCTATTTTTCTTGAGTAATATTCCTAATAAAGTTACCATGGTTTTCAAAATTTATTTATATTACTATTTTTATTACTATATTTTAAAATTAATGTTTAAAATTTCAGAAGAATAAATAATTCTATTTCATTCCACTTATGTATATATTTATCTTTTAATAAAAATTTACTTACCAAAAATTTAATTCTTTGATATTTTATATTAATAGGTATTATTTTAAATTTATGTATTCAAAATGATCCTTTATTGAATGTTATTTTTTAATGTTAATATTTTGATCTCCTATTTTAACATCAAAAATAATATTTTATGGAATTTAATAATATGATTTCTCTCCCATTTTTATCTTCACCCCAATAGATATTTTTATTAATGGGAAGTGATCATGATCCTACTATATAGGATTTAATGATATACCTATTTTGGGAGATTTATTCATGGTATCATTCTATCAGACACTAGCATTAATTTTTTATGTGAAACCATTAGGAAATGTTTCAAAACCTATTTTCAGTAAATGTTATTTTTTGGATAGTCAAAATGATATATTAAATATAGAAAAAAAAGTATGTATTATAATTATGTGATTAATGGGGTGAATAAATCACTCCAAATTATTGGTAAATGTTTTTATTAGAAAATTATTAGGCATCATTCATGATATTCTATTAAATACAGGGAACAAGTAGTGTTTTCTGATCAACTGTGTTATCGGGTACACATAGTGATGTCTAATACACTATGTTATCGATGGTATTTGTAACTACCCTTTATATAAGCAATTATTCCCAATAGATATTCCAAATTTATATTATATGCATGATGAATATGTTATGTTCCATTAATCTAAATGTGCATTGAATTATATTATGAAAAGGAACATTATATTCTTGTGTGGGACCCCTATAGAAAATAAAATGGATTTTTAAATGGATTTACAGTAAACTATCATTGGCTTGTGATGTAGATAGTATCCCCTTGGTTAAGTTGTCCTATAATCCTAGTGTGATACTTGTCTTTTGTAACACCCTGAACCAAACAACTGGGGCCCATTTAGGGATACCAAATGTAATTATCTACAGCTCCCATCATGCAATAGGTTTCCAACATGGGGCAAGGGCCAATGGAATGATGTAGTGAGACTATACCATGAGTTCCTGAAGAGGATTAGAGTACATAAATAGAGTGATAGAAATAACAAATAAGTATGGAAATGAATGAATAAGCTTCATAGTAGTAGAAAATATAATATAAAATGCATCCTCTGTAGAAACAATATTCCATGTTTGGTAAGAAATCAAAAAATAAATGGAAATACCTAATGTATAAAAAATAATAATAAAATAAATAGGATCCAGACCTAGGTCCATCTGGAATTGTATACATCCTCCTTCAAACATGATAATGTATTCAAAATAAGGATCTTTTACTTAATTGAATCCCTATGAAAGAAATCTAAAAGGGCACTGAAATTATAGAGTCGGGTGTGATTATAAGACTTATTATAACACCACCACTGACCCTTAACATGAGTAAAAAATAAATAGGGGAACATTACATGAATATGACATGGTAATAATATTAATTAAAATATACCACAGAAGTTCAACCATACAACGTGTTCCCAATGATCAACTCTACCTATTTTGGAAGCACATGAGAAGGAATAATGATCAGCTTCCTGGAACATCCCACTTCATGGGATTTCCTAAAATCAACATTGTCATAGCTCACCTTAATGGATTGAACAAATAATTTCTACTAGGCATCTGACACATTAACCTAGGTGATATAGATAATAGTTTCATCCTATGTTCTCAAATTAAAGATATAAAATTTTCATAATATTCTAGAAGATACAAATAACATATCAATCAAAACATCATATAAGAAATAATAATAACAAGAATAATCCACATGAATGTTACACAATCATAAGTCTCTCATGGATACACACACACACACAACATGTGAGGAAGAATGAAAAATGGGTCTCTATGTCTACACACACATGATAATAAATATTCCAAAAACCCATATAAAACATAATAAAAAGTCATGGGATTACAATATTTGGTGTAACAATTATGATATGGTAAAGGGTCAACATCCTTGTCTAGAGGCACCGTTAGATTCAATAATAATTACTAGTGTGATATTTATAGAACACTGGGTTGGAGGTAAAATTGGTCCTAGACCAAAAAAGTAATGGAAAATTGTGAACTTCGTAATGAATATCCACTTTCGAAAATGGTATTCCTCAAAAATTGAACAAAATCCAAAACCATAAATCATGATGCTGATTTTATCAACTACTATAAAAAAGTCACGAAATCAAGCTAATACCTTAGATTAAACAATGATATAAAAGAACTAGTTTATTTATATCAAGGATAATAGGATAGAAATGACTATGATCATAGAAAACATATTGGTTTGGATGTGTATGATCTAATGGGAATCAAAGAGAGTAGTCTTAAGGGAAGATGAGAGATCAAAATATCATGGAGAGGGGCAAGGGTTATATGAGGAAGGGAAAATGGAAATAAAAAATGGAAAAAGGTTACTTGGTTAATTTTTTAAAAAAAAACTTTAGTGTTTAATCCTCGTTTTATTACAATAAAGGATCGCATTTTGGGAAGAGGAGACACATTACATGGATCGTTGGACTAGAAAGGATTATATCCCATTACGTGGCCTGACAACCCATATATTGGCCCAATGACCCCTCTGATAAATATTAATAATACACCACTAATAATTATATAGTACATTCTATAGTAACATCACCAATACAGTTACTATTATAGTTCTTACCACTAAAATTGTGTCCTCAGGGATATAATACACTACACTATCATTTCTTATATACTACCACTACACTTTTTCTATAGTAACCTGTGCCCAAAAGTTTTTGAACCCACAAATTTGATGTTGAATTATGGGATCCTTATCACCGATACAAACCCCAAAAACACTACATTGTTTAATATTCTAAAACCATGAATATTTTGGGTGTGAAATATGGATTCACATCATAAAATATTGAAAAATATGAATTATTAAAAAAATTGTTGCCTCGGATTAAAATCCTCACCCATTCAGGTCATGAATTCACATTTCACATTCTAGAAAAATTTCACATCCTAAATATAGATTCCTTGGGTGTAACCAAAAATGTATTTTCATTGTGAATATCCATTCACAATGTAAACCGATCGTGTAGACAAAACATCAAAAGTTTGATCCATTTCCTTCTCCAAACACTCCCAACAGAGCTCAACTAATTTAATTACACCATAATGAGAAGAATAAACTTAATAGAAGGTATAACTTCAGATTGAAGAAGTTATAAATATCCCTATCTAATGACTTATTTTCATCAAGATGTGTATCGAAATGTCTTATTGAAATTTTTTGACCATTTTACTCTAATGTCAACTTCGTCCTCCCACATATATTTCTGAAATCTCATGAGTTTCAGTAGAATTATAATAAGAGGAAAACTATTTCTGCTAAGAACCATCTTTCTTTGGTCCACTATAAGAATATCTCACCCCTTGCATGATTCATCTAGTGATAGATCAAAAACCTAACAGTATATAAAATATAGAGGATTATTTTCACACTTATAAATATGAGACAAATATAATACATTGTTTGTACATTGACATTGTAGTTGAAGTATCAACTGATGGTACACCATCCCTATGATCTTACTAAACTCTAATGACCCAATATACCCTCATGCTGACATTCATTACCTCATGAGACATTTATTCCCCAACTAAGGGGATATCTAAAAAAATCATTTTTTCTAACAATGATATATAAGGTCTGACTCCTTTAGAGTGTATAAAACATCTATTTTTTCTGAGAACAAACTATCTGCTTTTTAATCAACATCATGAACTATAAAATCTACTATACCATACACAGACAAAAAAAATGACTCACCTAACTCATTCAAATAGATAGGAAAATGATATTTCCATCTACATAGAGACTTAAACATAGAAATATTAATTTAATAATGAATGATTTTATTTTCTGAAGAATCCATCAAATCCCAGTGATCAACCCATGCTCCTCTAAAATACTGAAAACATTCCTGATGAAAATTTTATAAGATATGGATCATCCTCCTTGAATTCCAATTATTTTATGGATGAAATGTCTTACTCATCTTAAAATTTGTCCACGTTTCCGTTTTTAAACCATTCCAAAGCCATGAGGTGAGCCATGAATATCTATTAGACACAATTTCAAAAGGTAGCTCATGAAGTCACATTATCTCTTGAACATAGATATCTCATTTCTCATCCACTATGTTAATCTACTAGAGCAGTATGAACTGATATATCTTATCCAAACAATCCATAAACACCCAAAGGATGTCTCAACATATAAATGTCATGGGAAACCCTATAATGATGTCTTTTATAACCTCTTCTAACTTCCACACAACAATTAGATGTATCTTGAGTTAGCATATAACCATATGATTCTTGGGCTTAATTTTCTAAAAATTCAGATACAATGAAATGAATCTAGAAATGTCTCTCTTTAGGTCTGGCCACAAGAAATACTACTTAACATCCTGATACATCTTGATTGATCCTTGGTACACTTCTCACTAGTAAGTAAGAGCGGATCTCATCAGATCCTCACTCAATTAAGATTGATCCATCAACCTGCTATAAACCAAAAGCATCCATGTCTGTTCGAAGCCTAACATGAAAAATTACCACATAATTCCTACCTATAATTCATTAATATGCACTCCAGATCATGTTGTTGATAGGTCTTCACTCATTTAACTAATAAGTACATGATCACTGTGGGTGAACTAATCCCTACCCCTCAAAAATCTATTATCCCACCATCCAGTCTATTGAAAACTCTATGAGATTCCACATATCTTTTGACATATATACACCCACATCCAATGTTATTGTTATCAATGCCTTTCCCCCCACATTTTCTATTCTAGGAGAATACATTATTACATATTTACATTTATAAAAACATTATATCCAATTCCATTGATAAATATATAGTTCACACTATAAGAAAATATACCATAGGCTCATTTTGTCCATGTACAAAAAATGATCTCACTGATGAGGTAATGTATCCAATATTTCAATGTGTGATGTAAATATGATCACATAAAGTCATGAGTATATAACTTCCACATGGGGGGGGGGTCATAACTGATGAGTCTCATAAGAGAATACCTAATCACCTTGCCTTAGAACAACTCATAAGACATTGCTAAACACATTGTAGTGCACAATATATCCAACCTCAGGCTTGGTAAGGCTCATGAATGGAGTTAAAATGAACCATTTCTATAGCTATAAGAAAAAAAATATTCTACCTATTCATCCATTTCCAATTGAATCCCTTCTTTTTATTTGTGGTAATGGGTGCTTCCGAGAGATAAAATTCATTAATGAATCTATTGTAGAACCCATAAAATTTATGAAAACTATGAATCTTGAACACATTACTTATCTATTTCCAAGAATAAAAAACATAAAATACTTCTAGATCAACCGATAACAATTCTTGGGAAACCACATGCCCAAGAGAGCACGCCTCCTACATCATAATGTGACACTTTATGTACTTCACCTAAAGTTGATTTTTCGAAAATACTCAACAAAATATCTAGGTTTATAACATGTGATTATATTCTCTTAATATATTATGATTTCATCGACTATAAAAATGAAAAAATAATCAATTTGTAGGTGAATAAACATATTAATGACTCTCAAGAAAACTACTCGTTCATTCTTCAGTCCATAGGGAATGACAAGATACTCATAAAACCAATACATGATCCTAAATTCTATATTTGAGATTTATTCATCTCAAACATGGAGCTGATGTTATCAATAATTAAAATCAGTATTAGAAAACCACTAGTCTTCCATAAACTGATCAAACAAATTAGCTATCCATGGATGTAGGTACCTTTGGTCACTCTGATATTATTTAGCTGTTCTTAGACCACAAAATATCTAAGAATACAAACCACCATCTTGGACAACAACACCAGATCACCCCAAGGGGATGTTATCTGTATTATAAATATATTGGACTCAAGATCCATATATTATAACTTGATCTATTTCAGATGAACAGGTTCCATATAATACTATGAAATTTATATTGTTTTAACACTAGTCGCATGATCATTCTCAAATTCAACTCCCTTATACAGTAAAACCGAAAAAACATAATCTAGAAAATAATTTTGAAACATGTCCACCACTATAGGAAAAGGGAATGAAGTAAATATATTACCCACTTCAAGGATAATTCCTACCAACTAAACTAAAAATACTTCTCTCTAATGAGAATCTATTTCTGTGCTACTTCCCTCAACATACCACTAATACACATTATAGGATGATATAAATATTATATAATTTTATTTATAGGGGTGTATCAATTAATAGCATCTTCGGGGACTGTTTGACTAGTAAATCTAACCTAGTAACTAGTTGAGAGGATATGAATGAATGGGACACCACTTTTCTAAAAAAATAATAGGTATATAGAAGAATTTAAGACTATAATGTTGGATATAGAGGGTCCCTCTCCACCATCAGCTAAATATTGATAAACCAAAAAAATCCCTACCATCCACCACTCCCTGACACCCCATATTCTCATGAGTCACCAGATTTATCGACCCCTAATGTGTCTACATCTGCTACTAATTTATTTTTCCCTTACCAAGGCAAGATTTACCTTGATGAAATTATGAATCATCATAAGAAAATCCATTCAGATTATGGATTTATCCACATAGATAAAACGTCTTAATAGAAAAAGGATATTCCTTGAGATATTTTCCTTTTCTTTTACAATTTTAGAATCTAACAGATTCAATCCCCATAGAGGGATTTAGAAAATATCATATCTACACTCAATAATGACTACTTAATTAGAATCAATCATATGTATTTAACTTCATTCTATAAAAATGATCAACTAGAGATTCACTAGAGAAAGAATCCATCACTCTAATGATAGTAGGAAGAGGGACAATAGTTCTATCATCATCGATGCCCTTATCTATTAATAGTGCTCTATGAAAAACTATAGAATATTAAACTAGATCAATTTTCCTAATCCATAGTTTCAGTTCATATTAACTATAATCTCAACCTTTATAGATTTCTTTTCCTCATTCACCATGAGAAGAGAAAAAAATAGAATCTACTCCATAAGTTATGCTATGTTTGAAGACACCATCATCGTCCTATTATAGAGCTCAATGAACTCATGAACATGGTCACACTGGATAGAATCTGGAAAGAACTCCTTGAATAATAGGTCTTTAAACATCAACCATGTCAATCCTTCCCACCTACCAAAATATAGTAATATATCCCACCATCGTCTAGCTACACCTTGAAGTATAAATGTTGAAATCTTAACCTCTGATCCTCCGGATTCTCCTCCAATGTAAAACTACTCTATGTGAAAAATTAAACTCTTCCATGTCTTGAGGATCTCTAATTCCCAAAAAATACGATGGTGATGGAGCTATAATTAATGTGTATATTTGACCATCACCATCCCACCATTTTGGTATATCTTCCTTTAAAATGTAACAACCAGTAGTGTCCTTGTTGGATCGGTTAACTTTCATGACTTGTTGGAGGAATAAATGGAGCATACTCAGTGTCATCTTCTTGCAGAATATGTGGAGTGACTTACTATGTGAGACGTATATAGGGATACATTTTTTTAAATTAAAAAAACAATGGAGAAGAAAACAAGATAAACAAGGGACTATAAATAGAGGACCAATAACTATTCATATGTACATGCATGGGATTACAATACAGTTCAAACTAAAAGGCTACCCTAAAAGAACAAGGAATAACCCACAATGAAATAAACAAACCCCAAGGTAGAAATCCCAAACTTACTTGTTGGTTGTATCGACACATATATTCTCTCATGAATAAAATACAACAAGCTAAAATAAGGAATGATAAAAAAATAATTCACTAAATCAGATATCATAATTTCCATGTCAATTTAATTATATATTCTATATCCACTTCAATAAATATGCATATACGGACCCTATACCAATTTTCCTCATTGGATTAATGTAAATTAACTAATTCAAACAAATAAAAATTTCAAGATAATGTGTGTCAACCAAGTGGAATTTGATCACTAGTAACATCCAAAAGAAAAAAGATAAGTTCCCACTTTATGGAACACGTACATCCACTATATAGTGTTGGTAATTCACTTGCATATTTCCCCTACTTAAGACCCACCAATAATTACTCAGGGATACACTATCTTAAATCACAGAAAAGATAAGATTCAACTCAGTAACCTGTTTCTATGATACAATTTTGTAACCCCCTGAACTGATGAATCCAAACCATGAATTCCCCATGAAATAATGTGCACCTCCACATATGAAAGCGGAGTCCAACTAGTAGTGAGGTCCTATAGGATGACATATGGAGATTAATTCCTTTGCAGCAGGTGAAAATATGATTTAATAAATAGAGTGACAAAAATAGTCAATAATTATGGAAATAAATAAATAAACATCAGTGTAATGGAAAATAAAATCTAAACCTCATACCATGTTATTGATGTATGGAAATTTAGGTGAACAAATAAAAACTATATGAAAGTACCCAATGTATTATAATCCAGTAATAAAACCATTATAAATAAAAACATGGTCTATACATTATCATATAAATCCTCTTGTTACCCTGATGAAGCATCCATCATAGGGTCATTTCCCTTATCTAGATGCCAATGAATGAAATGTTCCATCATAAGGAAGTGATTGAGTAGTGTGTGAGTAAAAATATCAGTTAGAGAGGACGAATGATAGTTAATTAGTGCATAGGAAATATTGGTGCATCCCACTAATGTAAAAGGGTAGATATATAAAAAAAATATATCACACAATTAGGACAAAATTCCAATTACCTATGGACCGACTCTACCTACTTTTTCAGATTACCGTAAAGAACAACAATATTACATTCATCCCCCTCAATGGGACAGTCTAAAAAATCACTAACATATGTCTCTAAAATGTATATCTTAAATAATTCTAACCAGTTTTCTAAAACATACCCCTCTGGTAGATAGTTGATGGGATAAACCTATATGGTAAACTATTGGAAAAAAGAACATCACATTACAATAAAATATGCAAATGACATAAAAACATCACATCATATAAGAAAAAATAATAACCCCAGCAATCCACAAGAAAGAAAAATAATCATAGGTATCCCATGGTTAGACATGAATACCACATGAAATGAAGAATCAAACTATGGTTTCTAGGGTTATACACCCACACCTACAAAAATTCGAAAAATTACATATAAAACAATCTAAAAATTTAAAGGATTCGTACTTCTAGGGAAAATGATGATCCAGTAAAGGGAAAATACCCATGTCTAGAAGCACCCATAGATCCTATAAAAATTCTTGATGTGACAAAATTATAAATCTAAATCTGAGTTAGAGGTATAAACACACCCACAAAATTTATGACAAGAGTAACTTACAGAAGAAGATATGTGGGTAAAAACTATCTTGATCCAAATGTTATACAGAAGAGAAATCCATGAATCCAGATGCTGATTTTATAAATAATTATCATAACATTTAATATATAAAGACAAAAACCTTAGATCTTACCAATAAATAAAATATATAATTGATTTAAGTAAATGTTATTATGATATATGTCACGACCCGTCCTCGGGGCCCGTGCCGTGACTACCCCAAGCCCACCTTCCATAGGCCAGGGGCTGGCGACTAGCACCAAGGCGTAAATACCGGTAAAAAGGGAAGGCATTGCCTTTGTAAAGTAAACAAGAACCACAGAGTAAGCAAGCGAAAAGTAAACACTAAGTAAAAACAGTGTACAACTGAAAGTGCGGAAAAGTAAATGGGCCGGTATACAAACCCAAACTGAAAGTCAAGTACAACTCGAAAGGGAAAACATCAACTGTAAAGTAAAAGCCGCAACACCGAGCTGTCCACTGGAAATCCCACCTGAAGGGTGGGTACAGATAGCTCCACTGCTCCATGGGTCCCACCGTCCGCTCTTAGTACGTCCCGCCCAGTGGTCCACCTCCAGGTACTGTCCTTCTCTGCAAGCCTCAACCACGATCAACGATGTCCGTCGTCTGCAACCAACACAACGTAGTGCGGGCATAGCCCTTGCAGGGGTGAGTAAAAGCTACTCAGTAGGGACCTCGATACCCCTGAAGGACTCCCAAAATCCACAAACGATAAACCACAAAGGTGAGATACAAACACGAAGTAACAACCGACACTGCTTAGGTATTTGCCCATACATATACCTAAGTCATCAATTCCAATACGCTCCAACCTCCGAGACCAAGTACAACTCAGTCCACACAGGAAAGTATACGTATTCCACATAGGAAAGCAAAACGAAATCCACACAGGATAGCACAACACAATCCACACAGGATAGCAACAGGATTCAGCTCATACAGGTATACTTCTTCGGATGACGATAAAGATGATCTCTGATCCATCTAAGTCTTTGGACCCACGAAGGATCGATAGGTAACTAACCCCCGCAAAATACCCACACAGGATCGGGCCCACATAGGACCTGTATGCGTTGGTTCACACAGGACCGCTGAGCGCAAAGACCCACACAGGATCGAACCCACACAGGACCTGTAGCACTGATCCACGTAAGATCGCTTAGTGCTGTAGTCATCGTCGAATCCACATAGGATCTCTGTACTGTCGTCGTCGCAGTCACATTAGTAGTAGTAGTAGTAGCAGTAGCAGTAGCAGTCACAGTCGCAGACAGCACTAGGGTTCCCACACACAGCAAGATCGTTCGGGAGGGTCCGCTCCATGAGCCGAGAGGCTGATACATCAACTGTCACTAAGTCTAGAGTTTATGTATCCAAAAGTTCTGTATCGACAACAGGAACTCAACGCAACAGACTGCGCATCGATCGGACGCCCGGTCTGAGAGTTATTGGCTTTTTCGTCCTAGGGGCCGGGTTGGTTTATAAGGAAAAACCAACCCGACCGTACTCCAACTGCGTCCAAACCTCGGGCGGAGTATGCCAAAAGATCCGTCTCACTAAGAGGAGCACAAAAAAGCTAACGGCACATCAATCGGACATCCGTATCTTAAGATAAGAGCGTTTCTGCTCTGAAGGACCGGTTGGTTTCGTGAACGAACCAACCTGGCCGAACACAACGTATTTCGAAACTTTTAGTGTAATATACCGAATAGACCGTCTCGATCCAAGGATCGCATCGCCGCTGATGGTTCATAAATCGGAGGTCCGTGGCTCAAGATATGGCCAAAATACCGAAGTCGTTTCGAAAACGGGGGGTCCGGGTCCGGGGCGACCCGACCCGGCGCGGCGGCGTGGCGCGGCCGGCGGCGGCGCGGCCAGGGCGCCGCTCGGGCGCCACGTGTGGGGGAAAGGCCCCCGCCCCTCTTAGCTGGAGGAACGGCTGAAAGCCGCGGCTTTGGAGAAACCGGCCCCCCTCGTGGGGGCCTGCCTTTGAGAAAAACGGGGGGCCACCTACCCCCCTTTGGTGTAACCGCGGCCCCCCCAATATGGGGGGCCGGTTTTGGCCAGCCAGGGGAATTAATTCCCCCGGTTTGTCTCCCTTCTGGCCGGCCCGACATAGCCAGCCGGTCCTTGCTCAACGGGACCGGCAAAGCTGGTCCCCTTTCCGGCTTCCAACACCGGCGGCCCGGCTAGCCGCTGGTCCTCTCGACTAGCCGTGGCCCGGAACCGTCCGTGGCCTTCATCGTTCGGCGTGGTGCGACGGCACCGTGCCCCACCGTCGCGGCCCCGCTCTGGCCGCGACGCCTTCAAATCTCTTCGACGCGGCGCGACGGCATCGCGTTCTTGATAAACTTTCTGCTGCGCGGCGCGACGGCGCCGCGCAATATTTGCCGTGATGATTCCGCGTGGTGCGGCGGAACCACTCCATGTCGTTCATCCTCAAGAAAAAAAAATAATAATCAAGAACAATGGAGGGGAAATCTGGTCGTGTTTGTGCGGTCCGGCCCCCCTCTCATTAGACGATAACACATAAATATTTATCCACACGTTTGTCATGCTAGAACCAAGAACAAGGATAAATAATTACTCAACAACAAACCCCTACCTCGGTTTCAAGTACGATGTTCGTCAACGACCCGCGGAAGACAACGTCGTGGAGGTCGGGCGTCGTGGTAAACGTTTGTCAATTCCGTTGACGAAGAGGTATGTCCGAAGAGGTACGTCGTTTGGTGAATCTTCATAAGCCGATGAAGGAAGTCCGAGGAGGAAGCGGCGTTCCTTTTGGTTGACACGGAAGGCGTCGTCAATCTTCGGAAACAACTGGCAACGAAGAAGATAGGAGCGGCGTTCTTCGTCGGAGCTTGAGTGTTCTTCGTGTTCTTCGTCAACATTTGAAGAAGAAGAAGGAGCTCTCAAATCCTCTCAAAAAGGCTAGAGAATTCTAACCAAATAAAATAAGCTAAGGGCTTATTTTATTTACTCATCCAAACCATTTGAAATTCAAAGGTTTGAATTAAGACAACACAACCCATTTAATAACCCAACTAGTCAAGTTAAATAAAGGAGAATGTTAAGGGAGTTTTAAAATAGAAGAAGAAGTGTTATGCTTCAGGTGGGCCCCACAACACTTAATCCTCCCAAGGGAGGTTAAGTGGATGTGGGTCCCACCACTAACTCCCTTTGGGAGAAGTTAACCAATAAGTTAAATAAAAATTTGTATTCCACAATTTTTATTTAACTTATTCTAAACTCCCAAAAACTAACTCTCAACCCGAAATAAACGCAACCTCGGAAAAGGTCTCCTTAAGCGAATATCGGTACTGCGAGTTCATCGGTGTCCTCAGATTTCAATTCCAAGCAACAGATCAAAAGTTAGAAATTCCCGCTCGTTCGTTCACTGAACGTACCCGAGCCGAACTTCGGAAATTAATTTCGGGCACTCCGGGCCTTGGAATCAGGTGCCGTCAGAAACCGCGTTCTTGTAAAATTCCAAAGAAAATTAAGAAAAAATTTCCCTGGAATTTTACGGGTCTTTACATTACTCCCACCTCAGGGATTTACGTCCCCGTAAAGATACATCAAAAACTAGGGAAACAAATGAGGGTACTGAGCACGCATCTGAGCCTCCTTCTCCCATGTGCTCTCCTGGAGGATCCCGTGCTGCCATCTGATGCGCACAAGAAGAATCGATTGGCCACGTAGGACCCTCTCCTGTTGATCCTCTATCTCCACCGGGACCTCCGTAAAATTCTCCCCATCGTCAACGTCAAGCTCCCCATGGTCAATGATGTGCGTCAGGTCGTGCACGTATCTCCTCAGCTGAGATACGTGGAAGACGTCGTGCACCCGATGCAACTGAGGTGGTAGAGCCAGGTGATAAGCCACCTCGCCAATCCTGCTGAGGACCTGGAAGGGTCTGATGAAGCGCGGAGATAACTTGCTGCCTCGGCCAAATCTTCGTATACCATGTCGAGGTGAGACCCGCAAGAAGACGTGGTCGCCATCCTCGACCTCTGGTGGCCTCCGCCTCCTGTTAGCGTATGACTTCTACCAGCTCTGATCTGTCCTCATCTGCTCCTGGATGACCTGGACCTTCTCTGTCGTGGCTTGGACCATCTCCGGTCCCACAAGTGCTGACTCCCCAGGGTCTGTCCAGCGCAAAGGAGACCTACAAGGTCAGCCGTACAACGCCTCGTACGGTGCCATCCCTATGGTGGAGTGGTAGCTCTTGTTGTACGGAAACTCCACCAAGGGTAGGTGGTCCTCCCAGCTACGACCAATGTCGAGGACACATGCGCGGAGCATGTCCTCGAGAGTCTGAATGGTCCTCTCCGTCTGACCATCCGTCTGAGGGTGAAAGGCTGTGCTCAGACGTAGCTGCGTCCTGAACGCCTCCTGTAACCCCTTCCAAAGCTGGGAAGTAAAGCGAGCATCTCGATCAGAGATGATAGATGATGGCACACCGTGGAGTCGCACAATATCCTGAACATAGAGACGTCCCAAGATCTCCACTGAGCCCTTCTCTCTGATGGGTAAGAAGTGCGCCGACTTGGTGAGTCGGTCAATAATCACCCAAATGGAGTCGTGACCTCTGGAAGTGTGTGGAAGTCCAGTCACGAAGTCCATAGATATCCCGTCCCACTTCCACTCCGGGACCTCCAAGGGCTGTACCAAGCCTGCTGGTACCTGATGCTCGGCCTTCACCTGCTGGCAGGTGAGGCATCGAGAAACGAACTCTGCTACAGCCTTCTTCATGCTCGGCCACCAGTGCTGTCGTCTGAGATCCTGGTACATCTTCGCCACTCCAGGATGTACCGCCAAAGGAGAAGTGTGAAACTCTATCAGCACCTCCTCTCGCAAAGCGACTGGTACCATGGTACGTCCTCTGAAAAGGATGTTGTGCTCTGCTCCAAGGGAGAAACCATCAGGTGCATGTCCCGAGGATATCTGTGCACGCCGTGCCTCAAAGTCAGCATCCTCATGTTGTGCCTCTCTGACCCGCTGCAGTAGTGGAGGGGTGACTGTGAGAGACTGGAGGAAGGTTGCTCTATATCTATCCACTAAGGATATCTACAAAGAGGATAGATGCTCTGTCGCCTCCTCAAGTAGCTGAATTCCCGTCCTCCTGCTGAGGGCATCGGCTAATACGTTCCCCTTCCCAGGAGTATAGACTATCTCAAAGTCATATTCCTGGAGGAACTCGAGCCATCGCCGCTATCTCAGGTTCAGGTCCTTCTACGAGAAGATATACCTGAGACTCTGATGATTAGAAAAGACTGTAAAGCGCTCGACCATCATATAGTGTTGCCATGTCTTCAGAGCAAAGACCACCGCTGCCAACTCTAGGTCATGTGTAGTGTAGTTCTGCTCATGTGGCCTCAACTGTCGTGATCCATAGGTGATCACTGCCTGCTCCTGCATCAGGACGCAACCGAGTCCGGTCCCTGATGCATCGCAGTAAACTACATACCCTACTCCCTCCTCAGGCAACCTCAAGATAGGTGTGTTAGTCAATCTCTGTCTCAGCTCCTGGAAGCTCTGCTGACATCTGTCTGACCACACGAAGGGTTTCTCCTTCTTCGTCAAAGCTGTGAGTGGTGCCGGAACTCTAGATAAGTCTGGCATAAATCTTCGATAGTATCCAGCTAGTCCCAAGAAACTCCGAACCTCAGTCACGCTCCTGGGTGGCTCTCATGCTAACACAGCCTCGATCTTCGCAGGATCCACTGCAACTCCCGCCTCAGAGATAACGTGTCCCATGAAGTGGACCTCACGTATCCAGAACTGGAACTTCGAGAGCTTATCATAATTTTGGTGCTCTCGGTGTGTGTCTAGTACAACACGCAAGTGATAGGCGTGCTCCTCCTCAGTCGTAGAGTAAATCAGAATGTCGTCGATGAAGACCACGACAAACCGATCAAGGTATGGCTGAAAGATCCTGTTCATGAGAGCCATGAACACTGCTGGAGCATTGGCTATGCCTAAAGGCATAACCAAGAACTCATAGTGGCCATACCGACATCTGAAGGCCGTCTTCTGCACGTCCTCGTCTCTCACTCTTAGCTGATGATAGCCTGAACTGAGGTCTATCTTCGAGAACCACCGTGCTCCCTTGAGCTGATCAAAGAGGTCATCAATCCTCGGTAGCGGATACTTGTTCCTCACTATCACCTGGTTCAGGAGACGATAGTCAACACAATGTCACAAGCTCCCGTCCGCCTTCTTGGTGAACAATATCGGGGAAGCCCAGGGTGAAACACTGGGTCTGATGAACCCCTTGCCCTGCAAGTCCTCCAACTGTACCCGTAGCTCTCGAAGCTCAGCGGGGGCCATCTGATATGCTGTAGTGGATATCGGGGCTGTCCCGGTGTACAATTCAATATAAAATTCTACCTCTCTACGAGGAGGTAGCCCTGGAACGTCGTCGGGAAAAACGTCCGCAAACTGATCCACCATTGCAGGAAAACCAGGACTCCGCACGTCAACTGCTCCAAGGATGAGGCTAGCCAACTTATGAGTAATCGGTTGTCCTCTCCTCTGGGGAAGTCCATCCTGTGCTGCAAAGGCTCCCTTCTCGCCGGTGAAGGTGAACCCGCTCCTGTCGGTGCGTACACATTTCACCTTGCGCCTAAAACAGTCAATCTGTTCATGGACCGTAGATAACCAATCCATGCCCAAGATGACGTCGTAAAGCATCGACGCTGCTACTAGAAGATCCCAACCGAAGATCTCGCCTCCTAGAGTAAGATCACACTACCGGCACCAGTGCGTAATCGTCGAGACTGCTCCCGTATGAGTCTCTAGCCGTAAGGATCGAGCCAACGGCTCTGTCGAAATCTCTGAGCTCCGAACAAGGGCAGCGTCTATGAAAGAGTGACTTGCTCCTATGTCTATAAGTACTGCAACAAGGGTGGAATAGACACAGATAGTACCTAGAATCATCTCGGGTGCGTCGTGGTCGTAGGCCTCTGCTGCCTGGAGTTGTGCCTATCTCTGCCCGCCTGCTCCCTGTGGTCGGGGTGGACCTCCTGGTGGTGGTGGTGGCAGAGCCACAAAGCGTCACCCACCACCTGCTGCTCGGCCAGCTCCTCTGCCTCGTCCACCTCCTCCATGAGGACCGCCATGGTCGACCCTCTTCCTCTGCCTCGGTGGTCCCTCGACCGTCTGCTGCTCCTTGGAACGGCGGGTCGGGCAGTCACGAGCCATGTGGCCCTGCCCGCCGCACGAGTAGCACTGCCTGCCTCTCAAAAGACTGGCTCCTCGCTGTGTGCCCCGCACTGCTAAGCCAGTGTCCTGAGCTCGTCTGCCTGAAGGTTTGGTCTGCCTGAACCCCTGAGTCATCTGTCGACTGCCTGCTGCAGATGACTCTGCCACGTGCTGCCCTGCGGTGGGACTCGGTGCTGGTGTAGACTCAGCAAGGAAGCTCTCGATCAAAAGGGCCCACTACAGTACTCCTATCTGAGTCGGTATGCTGAGGGAGATCATCGATGACCTGATCTCGTGTCTCAAACCCTCCTCGAAGGTCCGGGCCCGGAAGAATGGGTCCCGTACCATGTCGGTCGAGTAGCGCGAGAGATTAGTAAATCTCACCGAGTACTGAGCGACCATCATGATTCCCTGTCGCAGTTGAAGAAGCTCCTGGATACGCACCGCACGAAGGGTGGCTAGGACGAACTCTGAGCGGAAGAGGCTCTCAAAGTCCGTCCAAAGTAGAGATGCCTCATCGTGCACCTGGAGCATCAAGCTCCACCATCGGCCCACTGCTGCGTGCAGTAGACTCGCAGCGAGGATCACCATGAGGTCTACAGGTGTCCTCACTAGCCTAAAAACTCGTACCACTGCCTCCAGCCAGTCCTCTGCTGCCTGGGGGTCCGTCGCCCCACGAAACCTGGGTGGTCACTGGCGCTGGAACTCGTGCAGAGCTCCAAGGCGATGTGCGTCGTCAGTGGCTGGTGCTGGAAGCATCGGTGGCTCGGCGGGTAGAGCTACCGCCAATGCCACTGCTGACAGAGGGCCCTGCACCGAGGCCTCGTCGCTCGGTGGGCTGTCGTCACACTCGACTATCGGAACCCTAGCTGGCTTCCATCGTGGGGCCATCCTGAAAAGAAAACAGGTTCCCCACGGTCAGAACAGTATACCTGGTGAGCTGATATATAGTAATCATAAAGAAAACTTTGAAACACACACGCAATCAATGTTTTCGTGCATTAAGTCGGAAATCAGAAGTCAGGGTCCTGGTGTACGGATACGTCGTCCGCCGCACCAACACTGGACTCCCTGGACTGATAACCACACTCAATACGCTAAACATTATTGCTTCACATAGAAAAGATCAGAGTTCACGCTAGAACCGAACTCCTCTGATACCAATTTGTCACGACCCGTCCTCGGGGCCCGTGTCGTGACTACCCCAATCCCGCCTTCCATAGGCCAGGTCCTAGCGACTAGCACCAAGGCGTAAATCCCGGTAAAAAGGGAAGGCATTGCCTTTGTAAAGTAAACAAGCACCACAGAGTAAGCAGGCGGAATGTAAACACTATGTAAAAACAGAGTACAACTGAAAGTGCGGAAAAGTAAATGGGCCAGTATACAAACCCAAACTGAAAGTAAAGTTCAACTCGAAAGGGAAAACAACAACTGTAAAGTAAAAGCTGCAAAACCGAGCTGTCCACTGGAAATCTCACCTGAAGGGTGGGTACAGATAGCTCCACTGCTCCACAGGTCCCACCGTTCGCTCCGAGTACGTCCCGCCCAGTGGTCCACCTCCAGGTACCGTCCTGCTCTGCAAGCCTCAACCACGATCAACGCTGTCCGTCGTCTGCAACCAACACAACGTAGTGCGGGCATAGCCCATGTAGGGGTGAGTATAAGCTACTCAGTAGGGACCCTGAGACCCCTGAAGGTCTCCCAAAATCCACAAAGGATAAACCACAAAGGTGAGATACAAACACGAAGTAACAACCGACACTGCTTACGTATATGCCCATACATATACCTAAGTCATCAATTACAATACGCTCCAACCTCCGAGCCCAAGTACAACTCAGTCCACACAGGAAAGTATATGTATTCCACATAGGAAAGAAAAACGAAATCCACACAGGATAGCACAACACAATCCACATAGGATAGAAACAGAATTCAGCTAACACAGGTATACTTCTTCGGATGACGATAAAGATGATCTCTGATCCATCTAAGTCGTCGGACCCACGAAGGATCGATAGGTAACTAACCCCCGTAAAGGACCCACACAGGATCAGGCCCACATAGGACCTGTAGGCACTAGTTCACACAGGACCGCTGAGCGCAAAGACCCACACAGGATCGGGCCCACACAGGACCTGTAGCACTTATCCACGTAGGATCGCTGAGTGCTGTAGTCGTCGTCGAATCCACACAGGATCTCTGTACTGTCGTCGTCGCAGTCACAGTAGTAGTAGCAGTAGCAGTCGCAGTAGCAGTCACAGTCGCAGCCAGCACTAGGGTTCCCGCACACAGCAAGCTCGTTCGGGAGGGTCCACTCCACGAGCCGAGAGGCTGATACATCAATTGTCACTAAGTCCAGAGTTGATGTATCCAAAAGTTCCGTATCGACAACAGGAACTCAACGCAACAGACAGCGCGTTGATCGGACGCCCGGTCTGAGAGTTATTGGCTTTTTCGTCCTAGGGGCCGGGTTGGTTTATAAGGAAAAACCAACCCGACCGTACTCCACCTGCGTCCAAACCTCGGGCGGAGTATTTAAAAAGAACTTTCTCACTAAGAGGAACACAACAAAGATGAAGGCACGTTAATCGGACGTCCGTAGCTCAAGATATGAGTGTTTCCGCTCCGAAGGCCCGGTTGGTTTCGTGAACGAACCAACCTGGCTGAACTGAAAGTATTCTGAAACTTTGAGTGCGATATACCGAATCTACCGTCTCGATCCATGGATCGCATCGCCACTGACAGTTCGTCAATCAGAGGTCTGTGGCTCAAGATATGGCCAAAAGACCGAAGTCTTTTCGAAAACAGGGGGTCCGGGTCCGGGGCGACCCGGCCCGACCCCCTAGGTCGGCCCGAACTGGGTTGACCCGAACCGGGTCGACCTGACCCGGGTCCAACCCGGCCTGGCCGGCAGCGCGGTCCGGCATGGCGGCGCGGCCCTGCCGGCGGCGGCGCGGCCTGGGCGCCACGTGTGGGGGGCAAGGCCCCCGCCCCTCTTAGCTGGTGGCGCGGCTGAAAGCCGCGCCTTTGGAGAAACCGGCCCCCCTCGTGGGGGCCTGCCTTTGAGAAAAACGGGGGGCCACCTGCCCCCCTTTGGTGTAACCGCGGCCCCCCCAATATGGGGGGCCGGTTTTGGCCAGCCGGGGGAATTAATTCCCCCGGTTTTTCTCCCTTCCGGCCGGCCCGACATGGCCGGCCGGTCCCCTTTCCGGCTTCCGACACCGGCGGCCCGGCTAGCCGCCAGTCCTCTCGACCCGCCGCGGCCCGGAACCGGCCGTGGCCTTCGTCGTTCGGCGCAGTGCGACGGCACCGTGCCCCCCCGGGGCGGCCCCGCTCCGGCCGCGGCGCCTTCAACTCCCTTCGACGCGGCGCGACGGCGTCGCGTTCTTGATAATCTTTCCGCGGCGCGGCACGACGGCGCCGCGCAATATTTGCCGTGATGATTCCCGCGTGGTGCGACGGCACCACTCCATGTTGTTCATCTTCAAGAAAAAAATAATAATCAAGAACAAATGAGGGGAAATCTGGCTGTGTTTATGCGGTCCGGCCCCGCTCTCGTTAGACGATAACACATAAATATTTATCCACACGTTTGTCATGCTAGAACCAAGAACAGGGAGAAATAATTACTCAACAACAAACCCCTACCTCGGTTTCAAGTACGATGTTCCTCAACGACCCGCGGAAGACAACGTCGCGGAGGTCGGGCATCGCGGTAAACGTTCGTCAATTCTGTTGACAAAGAGGTACGTTCGAAGAGGTACGTCATTTGGTGAATCTTCGTAAGCCGACGAAGGAATTCCGAGGAGGAAGCGGCGTTCCCTTTCGTTGACACGGAAGGCGTCGTCGATCTTTGGAAACAACTGGCTACGAAGAATAGAGGAGCGGCGTTCTTCGTCGGAGCTTGAGTGTTCTTCATGTTCTTCGTCAACCTTTGAAGAAGAAGAAGGAGCTCTCAAATCCTCTCAAGAAGGCTATAGAATTCTAACCAAATAAAATAAGCTAAGGGCTTATTTTATTTACTCAACCAAACCATTTGAAATTCAAAGGTTTGAATTAAGACAACACAACCCATTTAATAACCCAACTAGTCAAGTTAAATAAAGGAGAATGTTAAGGGAGTTTTAAAAGAGAAGAAGAAGAGTTATGATTCGGGTGGGCCCCACCACACATAATCCTCCCAAGGGATGTTAAGTGGATGTGGGTCCCACCACTAACTCCCTTTGGGAGAAGTTAACCAATAAGTTAAATAAAAATTTGTATTCCACAATTTTTATTTAACTTATTCTAAACTCCCAAAAACTAACTCTCAACCCGAAATAAACGCAACCTCGGAAAATGTCTCCTTAAGCGAATATCGGTGTTGCGAGTTCATCGGTGTCCTCAGATTTCAATTCCGAGCACCGGGTCAAATGCTAGAAATTCCCGCTCGTTCGTTCACTGAACGTACCCGAGCTGAACTTCGGAAATTAATTTCGGGCACTCCGGGCCTCGGAATCAGGTGCCGTCAGAAACCGTGTTCTTGTAAAATTCGAAAGAAAATTAAGAAAAAATTTCCCTTGAATTTTACAAGTCTTTACAATATAATTGATTATTAACAAAGAGAAACATACTTGTTTTGAAGAATTAGATCAAAGAATCTTCTGATCACTACATATTGAAGTACATAGGGATTAAGAGAGACTATATTAGTCTAGAGAGAGCCAATGATTTTGGGAGGAATGAAAAATAAAAATTTGAATGGAAAAAAACCAATTGGTCTTTTAATATTCTGAAACTGGCCAAATTGTTGGTGTGAATTATAGATTCAAAAAATAAAATTTATTTAAAACTAATCAAAATATATTTCATTAAATCATCTTAAAATATAGTATCCCCTTAATATAATGAATTAACCTTTAACTTCATGAAAATATTTTACATCCTCGATATATATTATTGAGCTTCACCCTATACATAATTCACATCAAGAATATATATTCATGTTGTAACTGCTAATGTATCCAGAAGGTACATATTTTGAGCTACTTTATAATATGAAAACCCCTAAAAATCCTCAAATCATTTAATTACACTCATAAGACATGTAAAACATAAAATGAGGTATAAATTTAGATTGAGTATGTTTTATCATTGGTTCTACCAAAGTGCCTATGGTATCCCATGAGGCATCACAAACTTAAAGAATTTAATCTAGATCAAATATCTCATATCATATGAATTGTTATTAGAATACTATATCAAAAAATCATTAAAAAATAATAATCTAAAATTCAATAAAAAATTCATTGTATATAAGAATAGTTCAATATGTATATTTCACCCAACACATTATATGTATCTTACATCTTAAATGGAAATTATTGTTTCTATGAAATCACCTTTCAACACAATTGGGAATAAAAATAAAAAAATATAAATTATAGTAGTTATAAAATAAAATAAAAACTGAAAATTTATTTTAAAATATATTTTAAAATCAAAAAAAAACTTCATGGTTCTTGGAATAAAGGAAGGAAGATTGAGTTACTTATTATAAAGTCAGAAATTCATTAAAAAGGACGGTTTTACATCAATATAGATGAGAAGAATATCATATGAGATGATAAAAATCCCCAACCATGGAGGATCCAAATTGAAAACAATAAAAATCAAAACCCTATTCTACCATTGAAATTTATTTAATTAGAAATGATTGAGGAGAGAGTTACATAAAGAGAAAATATAGAGGAATCACATTATTGGATGATTCTTTCACATTATTGATTTTTTGATAATGAAAATAAATAATAATTATTAAGGTTTTATGTGATTTTTTGAGATAAGAGGATGTTGAGGGTTCTAGATGTTTTAGGAAGAAAATTAGATATATTTTTTAGAATTCAAATGAGAATATAAATAAATCCAACTTTTAAAATTTTCATTGGGCATGGATTCCGCGCTCATTCACCATGAAACATTCAAACTAAAAATAGTTGACACTGTTATAATTATTCATGATATGGTTTTTAACACCGTTATATTTTAGGTCAGATTACCCTTTAATTAATTTTTATTATATTTATAGACTACTTCATACACAATACCATGTTTAATTTAACTGTGATATATAATTGAATTATGACTAATAAATGTGACAGTTATCACCTAGAAATTTCATATGAGGTTACTAATTGGAGTAACTAAATGATGAAAAAAAATCTCACAATAAAAAATTAATTCATTTCCTATAATTTTGCAATAAAATAAAATAGAATCATTTTAATGTTAAAAAGAGACCATTTTATTAAAGAACAATTTTTATGCACACAATGTGATTTTATTTTAATAAATTAAATTTACAACAATGGATAAATTATTTTAATTATACTAATTAATTATATATTTAAGAAAATATTTTAACAGTTGTTTGATAGTTTTTACTTGTAATGGAATGAAATAAAACATAGTTTTGAGGTAAAATATGCATTTTCTGAAAATGATTCACTTTTATTTTGTGAAAATATTTTAAAATGAATTTATACCACTTATAGAAATTGAATCCTAGAAGATGATGTGCATATTTTAAATCATCATAAATAATATTAAGTAATAATATAAACTTAATTTTTTGTCATTATGAATAGTAACATTACTAAAAAAAATTCCATAGTAAGAGTTAAAATAGGATAAAAGGGTTAAAACTAAAATGATGATGGTTATAATGACATAAAAACTAGTCTAAATTATATTTTTTGACATATTTTAACCCTTTACCATATAATATTTGAATATATGTAATTTGGGATCCATTTTTCTTGGATAATACATTAATATTTTTTAATATTTTAAAATATTCCAAGTGTGTCCTCTCCGTCACTTATAAATACACACCACAAGTCCTCTGTTACTAACACTTCAAGAGCCACTTGTCATAGCCAATTATTACCAAAATAATTTCATAAAATCCATCGCCAAATCATATATTAAGAGAAAAAAAATTAAAATTAAAAATATTATATTATATTATATTAACATTCAAAAACATTTAACAATAAAAAATGCATGGGGAATATAAAGATATAGTGTACTTAGAGACCAAATACATAATTTTATTATTTAAATGAATATGTTCAACATATCCCAAAAATATGTTCTTAAAAATTTCTCTTATTAGACATAATCTAATAATATATTTTCATCATAACTTGGGGAAAGGAAACATAACAAATGACGAGATCATATTCTTATTAAGGGTAAACATGGGAGATAAAAATCATACAGGAAAGATGATCCCAAGGGTATGTAAAGATATTTAAGTGAGTGTTATCCACATAAAATTTTCATACCCAAAAAATATTATATAATAAAATAAAAAATCAATTCCTATCTATAAGCATGATCAATAAAGATGTCAAAATAGTAATCAACATCAAAGGGTCGTAATATAGGAACGCAGAATCAAAAACAAAAGAAATAATTATCTTATCAACATAAATAAATGAATTAATTTATATTAATAATATTGTGAGAATATATATAAAGTGATCGTACATAGGAACCAAAATAGGAATAATTCTATTTTCAATCATGTCCACATATTGTGATAATAGTTAAAAAGCGATCATAGTCACACATCAACTTTTCAACAAATTCATTATCAATCAAGTCCACACATATCACCATCATATGAATAGATATCAATATCACATTTCCTAATGAATTTACGTCCTATAATGGAACAAATTTTACATAATCATAATTCAATCTAATAAATGTCACAAGATCAAAAAGCATTCATCATATCATCAAAACATAACCTATAAAAAATAGGTTTTCTGAAAATCTCATCATAACAATCGAAGAAAAATTATATTTATAATATGTATGGTATCATTTTATGATATTCACTAAATAATAGAAGTAGCATAAAATGATTTGGTCATAGATAAAAATTTCTGTAAAATGGTCACTAGAATGTTTCGTTAGGAAAAAACCTTTTTCATTTTTAATTCATATATTAAAATTTAAAAAGATCAGAAATGTTAAGGATGATATTTCATTTAATATAACCTTTGAATATTTTAAATGTTCCTTTAAATAATTAATTTTTCATGATAATGGGAAATTATTTTTCATTCCATATAAGTTAAAAGAAAATATTCCATCACAAATTTATAAAATTGTAAAAAACATCCACATTTTGAAAACGACAAGAATATTCCTTTTAAACCATTTTGTTAGAAAATATTTATGGTTAAGACAGGATTTAAATAATCATAGGATAATATTAATAAAATTCTTGAATTTGTTTTTTGAAATCATCGATGTGGATGGAAAAATATTATAGACAAAAGAGGTAAATAATGTCGGTTTTCCATAAAACAATATTTTGTCCTATTTAGTAATTAAATTAAGGAGAATTAATGATTAATATTTAGTTTATAGTAATAAATTAATAAGTATAAAATAAAATATATTTATCATATTAGGATTATATAATTTCCTTAATGGTAATTCAAGCATTGAAAAATCCTAATTAAAATTGCATTAAAACATTAATATCTAACCATAATGGTATCTTTTGAATCATAAGACCCCTGAAAAAATAACATAAAATCAAATGTTAAATAAAATTAATAGAAGTTTACTCATGATATTTCATTTATAATTGGTAGTATATGAAGCACATAAAATAAACGAGTGGTGTATATGAAATATGTCTCCTAGAAATAACTGTGAGACTCGATATCACTTATATCAAGTTCACCCAACATTAAAATTGATATAAAATGCAGTATACAAATTTTAAATTTATTATAAATATATTACATAGTCATTTAAATAATTATAATATCATATATTTCTCACTTATAACATTTTGAAACCCATTTGTTAATAAATATTTATTAAAATCTCTGTTTTTGGGTGTTAACTATTACGTTTTTCATGAGTATTTTGGTTTGTAAATTATGGTCCCTATACAATGATTATGGATCCCTCATATCAAAAATTATAATTTTGATATAAATACCATAAATATCATTATATAGATATATATGTATTTATAGTCATCCATAAAAGTTAAATATAGAAAAATGAATCTCATCCTTCCTGGAGACAGTAGGTCGTACGAACACATGCATAAAATTTTATCATTTCAAAGGAAGTTATAAAATAAAGTTAAATAATAATAAAACATTATGAAATCATTATTATACTATATATTTTAAATATATTACTTAAAACTATTCTTTTTACCATTCATGTAAAATATAAATGAAATAAAAATCACATTAGTTTCAAAAGGTGGTTGTGGACATGTACGTGTTAGCGATGTAATCTTTTTAACAACAGACTATAATTTATGAAAATATATGTGATATTATAATTAAAAAGTATAATTATTATATATAAATCAAATATAAATTTTAAACCCATTATAATAACTACCCATGAATAATGGTGATGGAAAATGAATTGTATTGCAAAGTGGAGACAACAAGTCGTACGTATGCATGAGTGATACTTTCACGTCCCATTTGATGAATAATAGAGTGAATAAAAGAGATTTTACAATAATAAAAAAAAATCGTATTTTTAGGATATTTAAATTATTATTTTATTTTAATATAACTTATTTATATGAGGTATACGCAGAAAAATATGAAAGTGTATCGGTAAGATGATTACCTCTTCTTCTGTAGACCTTCTTCTGATCAATTATTAAGGATCCTTTGACTAGTCTTTTAAGAAGACCAAGACCTCTAAATAATGTATATGAAATAATATAGTATTATTTTTAGGGGTGTTTGGTGATATATTTCTCCACGTTTTTTAAAGAATACAGAGTATGGGTTCCCTTTTTTAAGTGAAGAGAGCGACATTCTGGGAATTTCTTAATAAATGTAAATAAAATAAAGTTACTTGAAAAACAATGATTTCAATTGGATATAAATTTAAATATAAGATATAATATGGTAGAAACACCATAAAAAATAAAATTTTTATAGGTTTATGTGGTGCTTGAAACCATATCTTTTGGTTTAACCCATTAGTTCAAATATTTTAACCTGAACCACGGTAACACTTTTTCACACTTAAATGGTTATTATTTTACATATAAGGTGAAAATTGACTCATAAATTGAATAATTATGAAATTTAGACCATATCATATCCTCCATGTCCCTTTTCGGAATGGGTACAATTTTTAAAAAATTAAATAAATTATTATTTTCATAAAATACAAATTTTGTCATTTTTGAAACTATTCATTTAATTTGACATTAAAGAAATCAAGAAAAAATTGTATTAAAATATTACCCCTTAAAACATAAAAAATGTTTTCTGTTTATCTATAAAAAATTTAAAACAAGATTATTCCTCAAAAAGAAATTTATATTATTTATTTATTAAATAATTTATTATATTTTTCTATTAATTGGGTAAAAATTGTATTACCATTGATTATGGATTTAATAAAATTATTTAATTGCTAAAAATTAATAATATATTATCGTAAAAAAATATATTTATATATAAACTAATAATTTGTTAAATATTTTGTAATATTTTTCTACTATTTGAATAATTGTTTTTGAATTTTATTTACTAAAAATAATTTGAATGTAGTTGTAAAGGGAAAATTGAACCAAAAGGATATATATTGGGATATTATGTGACTAAGGTAAAATATATGACATTAAATGAAAAAAATAAAAGTGTTTTGTTGATTTTGAGACCTTATCACATCATTTGTTTTGCAAATAATTCATTTTACTTCCACCATGGTAAGAAAAACTTTTTATGGTTATTATTAATATTGATGAAAATAAATGGCACATATGTACCAAATTCGAACATCCTGATTCCATATATAAAATCCTTTTTTATGATTAAAATTTTAAAAGTGGAAAAAACTAATTTAAGGTAAAAATGAATAATGCAATGGAAAACAATATTTAAAAAAGGATTTTTAATTAAAAAATATTTTTACACCAAATTCAACCATAAAATTGATTCTAGTGGGCATAATTATACTATTGATAACATAAAAATCTAATTTTAGTTTGAAACCACCTTAAAAAATGGATATTTGTAAATATTGAATGAATAATAATGTTTTTTAAAAAATATAAATTTTTTACTATTAATCGAAAAATTGAATATTTGATAAAATTATTTAAAATTATCTCTATGTTAATAATGGAATTTTGATTTCAAAAATGACTTTAAATTAATTAAATATATTTTTTATAATGATCAAAAATTAAATATAATGTTTTCTTAAAAAAATTATTCAAAATCTATTTGAGGGAAAAATATTTTTGAAGTATAATGTGAATTTACTAAATAAATTTGATGTTTATTTTCAAAGTGACATTCAGAAAAAATAATTTGAGTATGAACTTTAAATAAATATATATATATTCTATTATTTTTTTCCTATTCATTACCTCCAATTCAAGAAACAGGTTATAACCATCATATTTATATAATAATATTTCATGTTTTTTAAGCTCACTGATATGTGTCATATATTCATAAATCATAATGCTATTATTTTAAAATCATGGGGTATTACATTATCCCTCGTTTAATACATTGTGTCATATATGTATTTCTTGTTATTTAGAGGTTTTTAATTTGAATATTATTATATGGAAAATCCATATCATAAAAAGGGTTCATAAAACAACCTCTTAAAAAACGAGAAATCAAATTAAAAAGGTCATTTAGAATTACAAAAAAACTGGGATTCCCAAAGAAGAACACTACATAAAAGTGAAAATATGGATATAGAGGAGAAATATAATTCCCCAAAACTAATAAAGAGTGATATAAGACATGGTTATGAGATAGTTAATGATATAAAAACAATAAATTTATAATAGAAGAAAACCATTGTATCCTTAGAAATGAAGGTAATGTATAATAGATTATTTCATGATCCATTCCGTAAATATGAGTGATTATTTTATGATAAAGATATAGAAAACAAGATAATATACTTACTTGATTTATTGCCATATTAGAAGCACAATTTCATCTCTTGGTTCTACTAAGATCATTTTCTACTTCATCTATTAACCTATTAAATGAATATCCAAGATGATTATTTCATACCTTAACAAATTATATTAACTTTTGAAAGATTTTAGGATCTGTAAAATAATTATACACCTTTCATAAATTATTTAAATATTTTAAAAAACCAAAAAAAATTTCACAAGTTATACAATATAATATATTAATCAATAAAATATCAAAAATATTCCCCAAAGATCAATGTAATTCCTTCAATAAATAGATAAACATAAGAATATTTCAAAATATGTTTGAGCATAATAAAAACCCAAAAATCATGAATATTTGATCAATAAGTTATCCTAAAATAACATAATGTATATTATAATGTCACATACCAAACATGTGAATACCTCGATTCTCTTAAACCATCATAATAACATTAATGAATAAAAAAAATTGAAAAACATTTTCTTAAAAATATTAACACTATACTTATTCCATAAATAAAATCATAAAATATTGAATATATTTGATAAATCTAAAAATTTTTAGGTAGGCATAATAAAATGATACACAATATGGTAGTGAATTGTGTCTTTTGTATAATCATGATAGATTTCGGTATAGATTTCATTATGATTTATGAAAATATAAAATGTTATATTCATTAAGTAATTTGACTAGTAGATAAATAATAAAGGATACAAAAAAATACAGTGTATTGGGGCTCAAAGATACCCTAGTCCACTCCACTAATTCTATCTCTGTGACCATGGTTTTTTTCACTAATAAGTTCTGCTAGCCTTGAATCCTTCGAAACTGAGTGCAGGTAGTTGAAAACATTAAAAAAAGACTAATCATAGAATTATGGATTATTTATAGGGAATCATTTTCTCCACATCATTGTTCTAGAAGCAAATAATCTCCCATGAATGAGTTCGATCAGCCAAGACTCTAATAAATCAAAATAGTTTGATTTGATTCAATTGAAATATTCTAGATCACAGTTTTAGCAACCACTAAGATAGTAGAGATCTTATTCATTAGAGATTGATTCCTTCATGTATGAATATATTAGTAGAGGCCTTGGTTGGGAATTATCTTCGATAATAGTTGAAAAAAACAAATATCATCAATTATACAACAACAATAAATTGAATTATGTATATTTATAAAGTTTTTTGTTAAGTGTTTCTTGATGTTTTGTTTCATTGTATCAGAACTATATTCAAAACGATATTGCATATATCTCATACTATAGAAAGAGAAATCACTATTGATGTTATATGAAAATCATGGGTTTCCTTCAGTTAAGAAGATCCATGAGTATCGCCTGATAGATCACAATTATTAAAATTTAAATCATTTAAGAGAGTCATAAATTCCCTTAGATAGAGGAATGATTTACACCATTCAATATGAACATTTTAATCAGTCATAGAACCTCTCTGAATATATATTTAAATTGATTGATACTATTTCATTAAACCTAAAAACATCACCTCTTTAAAACTCCGTCAGTGAATAATCAAATGTTGGGTTCCATTATATGACAAAAAAGGACCAATCATTGGTTTGAAAATGGATGGTTTATCAGAAAAGTAGGTATGATATATCATAAATCCCCCCCCAATGTAGGGTTATTTAATAATGTATCATTCCTTATCTATAATTTCGTAATAGAATACGGTACATGATCCATATATTTTACTCAAACATAACGTTTCAAAACAATACCTTAAACATATAAACGTACGGTATGAACCTTGATTTCAGAATGCATTTAAAACATGTTCATAATACATTTCAAAATATTTCATGTGGTTCAATGTCTTTAATATATTTCTACATAAAATATTTCAATGAATATGAATTTCCTAAAATTCACTTATTTTCATTCCATTACTAAAACAAACAATTATATTTGTGAGCATAAAAATCAATAAGATTTTTAGAATATTGATGATATAATAGATTCCCAAAAATCTTCCCCTTTTTTACGATAAAAAAACCATGACATAATAGTGAAAATATAATAATTGTAATCAAAAATTAAATTCAATATTATAGTACATACAAATATTATAGTTATTGAAATAAAATTTCAAAATAAATTAATTTTGGTTTATTGATAGAAAAAATGAAAGTAATGATAATTGATTCAAGAATTTTGGGATTTCCCAACTTTATCCCCTTTCTGTGATACTAAAAATAATTTATATAAAAATGGATTAAAACAAAATCAATATAGACTAGAGTGGAAAATTAATGTTATATTTTTCATTAGAGAAAAATAAGAATTACGTTTTGGTAGTAGTAATGAATTAAAAAAATAATAAATGAAAATATAATAAACACCAGAATTTTAACTAAATATTTTTTTGATTATAAGAATAATATTGGATGAGGAATATTTAAAAAGTATGGATGGTTTAATTTGAAGGGTATGGGTTACATGAGGTTTTGTGTTTGGGTGAAACATGAATATCCTGAACAACTATTTTCAATTCCGCCACATGTTCTCTTACACATTCATGATGTTTTTTAGCCAACATCCCCATAAAAATCATTGAGTATTGACCAATCATAAAACATTAAGCGAAATTCACTTCCATAAATTCATGAAATGATTTATTTGAAGGAAAAAAATATGAAATCATGGTACCAAAATGTATGAGAGGAGTAATTATTCTAGGCTCTCCTTAAGTTAGATTCTCAATAAGATATCATTGTTTTTCTGAAAAAACATTGATAGGCGAACTGTCACATTGTAATGTATAATGTTTTTCATTAGAAGAAGAAATTATAATTGTGATAGATTTCAACTATCTAACTTATGTTAAAGATGTTTGAGTTTTATAAGTAGAAGGTATTTATTTTTTGGCACAAATTCAAACAGAGTCAAACTAACCCTCGAAATATACTTTGAAACAACTAAAATATATTTTCGAAAAAAAAAACTTTTCCTAGAGTATTTAAAACTGATCATCCACCTCTCTTCGGAAAGCATCAAAATATCTTCCTAAAAAAAATTGTTTCTGAGATTGTATAGTAAGGGCTGAACATATTGTAATTCCCCTCTAGGAAAATATATACTTATTAAATATTCTAAATAATTCCTTGTATCCTCCAACTCATAGTGAAAACATTAACTGTTTTCTCACATTTATCTGTATTGAAAAAAAAATTCCACAATTATATTTTTCAAAGAATCGGAAGATTTTGCTTCTTATGTCAGTTATGGTTGGCTTCTAAGAAACATGTTTAAGGAGTATTTTTTACGTTTCTCACTAGAGGTAAAAAATTAAGCCTCAAGAACATCTATAATAACGTAAGGTTAAAATGGTTCCCTGTTCACAGTATCATCTATGATATAAATATATTTATGTTGGGATAACCATGCAGTGCCATGTACATCTATTTTATTTTTCGGATCACATTGTGAATTTTCTAGAGGTTATGATTTAGGAGAATATTTTGAATTTTATTTTCATCATGATTGTTAATAATATCCTCTTTTTATTATCTATGGTTTGGTTAAGGAATTTCACTAGATGAAGCAGCCTCTACATCTGGTATTTGAGTTGCAGGCTCATTCTTTTTCTTTTGTTGAATGATAAGGGACTCAATATTTCTTCCATCCAAATGTTCTCCATGTGATTGCAGAACATCTATTGCAACTTTTGAATCAGATATATCGTATCTAATTCTTCACCTTTTATGATAAAATCATAATCTATTATTGATTTCGTGACTTCTTATTCTTGAATTTGGATGGGTGAAGTAGGTTACAAAATTCCATACTCACCACAGGAGCAGTAGAACCGATTCCTTATAGGTATTATACACTAACTGATAAGAAAATTTCTTATACCATACTAAAGAATAAATATATCTTCCTTTGAATTCCAACATTGATATTTTTATTGTGATAGCACTTACTTTGCATCTAAACAGCTCTTATAAGGCCTTTTTTGTATAGAAGAAAATAATTTATCCTTCCAAAAGAATAAAAATACATCAAAACCTAATATTTGAAATAATGGTGAATTTATCATAACTAGTACCTTAGGAAATTAAACATAACATTATTTATTATAAAAAACATTATATAAATGTATGTTTAACTAATATTTTTGAGTTTAATAGTTGTTGGAATTATTTCTGAATAGATAAACTTAACCAGTATCTTCTAGTAATAATTGACATCATGATAATATCATCTAATTTTGGTAGTTAAATCCCTATTGACTAAATATATAACTGGAAAACCCTTCCTTGGGGATAATGAAAAATGGTTGGAATTTCAATTGAAGAGATTCAAAATCACTATCATTTATCCGATACAAAATGACATCCTCTCTGTCACAAAAATTAAATTCCACATTTATAAAGAAATAATTCACTTCAATATCAGAAATAAACTCAGTGTTTCCTTGAGTACAAAGAAATTCTAGTCCTTTATAGGTCAAATAATTCTTCAATAGAAGGTTTTTTGTTGAATTCAATTAAAATCAATTAGGTGTCCTTAAATTTTATTACATTAGTCGACAAGATGTCTATGTATTACCCTCCATTCACATATTCCTTTTCTCTAAATCATCATCATTTTTTAGAATCTAGGCATTGGATATTTTTGATTCTAGGGTTTATGAGGATTATGTGATCTCTCGAAGGTGAATTGTCTCGAAATATGAGGGTAAGAGTGAAAGAGAGTTATGAAGGACTTTATAATGGTTTTTGGTGATGCAGTTATAGTTTCTCATGGAAATATTCTAACTGAAATAATAATTATTTTTTATTTTGAAAAGAGGTAATTTTTAAAAAATCAAAAAAATATTATTTTAATTTAAAAGATAAAGAAACAAATAATGAAACTATTAATAATACTATCAATATAAAAATTAACTAAAAAATTTATAAAATAATTGTCAAAATTAAATATTCTTAACTCTCCCTTAACAGAATGAATATATATAATGGGAAGTGGTTTAGTAAAAATATCAACAAGTTCATATTCAATGTTTAAAAGTTCTGAAGATATATCGTATGAACATTATATCATAGAAAATTATTCTTTATATCAATATTATTGGTTCATTAATGACTTATGTGATTTTTTGAAATATTAAGTTCACTAGTATTATCATATTAAATAAATATATTATTGAAATTTAGTCCAAATTCTAGCACAGTTTGCTTCATCCAAAAAATATGTGTATAGAAACTGCCAACATATATGGGTTTTACCTCAGTTGTTGACTAAGCAACTAAATTTAGTTTTTTACTCATCCATTAAACTAATTATTTTCCAAAAAAGTGATATCCTTGTCATGTTATATTTCTATCTAACCTATATCCTCCAAAATCAGCATCTAAGTGTGAAATTAAATTAAAATAAGAAGACTTTGGTTAATGTTTTGAATGAAAAATGTTTCATTTTATGTTTCTAAAAAACATTTTAATAGAAGTAATATGTGTTATTTTGGAGTTGACTAAAATCTAGCACACAAACATATAGAAAAAATTACATTTGGTCTTCAAACTATATGATATAATAATCTACTAATCATTCCCCTATATAAATTTTTGTCAACTAGTTTTACAACATCATCGAAATCATGTATTACAGTAGTACACATGAGAGTTGTATAGGTCTTAAACTTTTCTAGTCCAAAAGTTTTCAATAATTAAATAATGTATTTACTTTTATTAAATTCATTTATGTAATGTTTTGTCAAATATTAAATCATATAATGAAATTTTATTCATCCACAATACTCATTTTAAATTAGTTTTTCAAAATTGTTTATTAAAAATTATAAATATGTTTTATTGTTGATATAAAAATAACACAATCAACATAAATTTAAAATAATAAAATATTAGATAAAATTGTTTTCTTAAAAAGAGTAGTATATTCTAATCCTACAAAAAACCCATTTTATAAGAAAAAAGAGATTAATCCTTCATACTAAGACCTCGGTGTTTGTTTAATTCCCTGAAGGGAATTAATAAATTTAAAATCTAAATATCATAGATTTTAGTTTTCAAAATCTCATGGTTATTCAATATGGGATTCCTCTATTAAATATTCATTCAATAAGGTACATTTTACATCCTTCTATAATAATTTAAAATTAATATGAGATGAGTTGTCTCAGAGTATTCTAATTTTCTCTAATCTAGCTACATGTGAAAATATCAAATCATAGTATATCAATTCTTCCTCATTGTATCAATGTTATACTAATCAGTATTTATTTCTATTAATGATCCATAGATCTTATTTTTATTTTTTAGAAATCCATCTGGTGCCAATTACTGGATAATTGGTTTTTGTGTCAACTAATTCCCAAAATGTATTTATACCATATCAATTGATATATTATTTCATTTCCAATAACCAACCTTCATAATTTAATGCTTCATCAGTAGTCTATGGTTCTTGTTGTACATGATAAATAAGATGTTAATTTTATACTTGATCAACTACCAGAATCAGATGTAGAAGAATTATTGGTTTGTACCTGATTTTATTCTTTAGAAATAAATCACTTGTTTGATTTTACATTTTTTAGCTCTATTTTTAATATGATTTTTAAGAGAAGTAGAAGCCTTAAGACACACTATAGGTAGAATTTATATATTTTTCCCTTTGTGGTAATAATCAGTTTTATATGACACACTCTAATCAGTTTTAACTTGGGATAATAATGTCTAATATGACCAATCAGCTTGTATTCATAGAATCTTACTTATTTTGATCATTTATCATATATCATGATTTATATTTTTGATGTATCTCTTCATCTTATAGAATTTGATATATTTTATTGTTAACTATCGAAGTTCAATTACAAGATCTAAGAAATCTAAATATTTTGACATTTTGACATCTTCATTCAATTTATTTTCATACTTTTGAGACATGGCCTTAAGGGAATTATTTTACATTTTTATTATCTTATTATTTTCATATTTATCTTGAATTTCTTCTTTGTACATAATTTGTGTTCCAATAATTTTTTTTGTTGAAAAATCTTTGATTGGTGAGGATTTTGTTATTGCAGGAGATATCCCATTCCATTTTGAGCAAAGTACTTAAAGTAATTTTTGTTCTTGATCTAACTGAGATATTGTAACTCTGAATTTAGAAACAACATTGAAAATTTATGTCCATCATCCATTAGTTGGGTGATCCTATCACCAGCATACATTCTGAATGTTCCAAACATTAGTTGTATAGTATTGTTCCTCATTTTTATGACATTTTCAATCACTTAATATGAAACAACAATTGTTTTCCACATATCATAAGATGTAGGAAACTGAAATAATTAATGAAATTCCTTAATTACCAAGTCCACATATGATATAATTTATTTCATTTGAGTCGATGTAATATTATCTTCTTTGGCAGCATCCCGTGTTTCTAGTTTCTAGGAAAATTTTATAAAGTGTGATAATATTCATATAAAAATTAAATCAACATTTTTTTAGAAATATGATCATTTATGATTTAAAAAATCCATAGTTTTCTTCATATAATTATGGAGTATGAATCATATACATACCTTCTCGAGGATCATACATTGAAATATTACATTGTTTAGACCTTATATATTTATGCTTTCTGGAATTTATCAGCTTTATGAGAAAATCTATCCTTTTACAACAATTGTTTGGTCGGAATAATAAAAAGATACACTATATAGAGCTGACCCTAGTTTCCCAGAGTCGATTCCTTATTTGATTACATTGGAAAATAAACAAGGTATAATAATCCCTATAGACTGATTAGTTTAGTAGTCTTGAAGAAACTGGGTACAAACATGGAACCCATTTTATATTTTGAAATGAAACAAAATAGGATACATAACAAAAGATAATAAACTACATTCTTGAAAACAAAATAAATGGCTTCTTCTTCTTAACCTGGGGAAGGAAAAAACTGAAAGGGTTTAGCTCAAACACTCAGTAAGGGTAAGAAATACAATGGAAGATATCATAACATAAACATTAGATATGTTGAATACAGAAAAACATGTGCCTTTAACAAAAACATGGACACATTATGGAATGAATAAGAGATAAGTAATTCCCTAAATAAACATAATCATGGGTATTCTATTAGGCGAATAACCACATGAACCATGAATTCTATTTCCATAATGAGGGAATTCACACTACGAGACAACATAACTATACCATCAAGGCCTTGTGCCCAGACCATAAAATTTCATTTTCTCAAGGCCTTGTGCCAAGACCGTAGTTTGTCTCATGAGACCTGGCGATATACCCAGGGGCTATAGCGGGCCCCACCCGACACATCATATGTCGAATTCATTTCTCATATAAAATGGGTGAACATAATCAACATATATATTCATATTTGAACTAACATATGAAATGTAAATAACATTCCCCAATCATTAAATATAAACATTAACCCTTCAGAATAATATGGTGAATCTTATCGAAATAGAACATCCATAGTCATAATAACCCGAAACCCTTCAATGGAATATTTTAGATGATATCAGAATAGATAAACGTAAATTAATTACAAAAATAAACAATGGATGTTAACAAAGATGAATATATTCATAAATGATACCATTGACAAATTCTTGAGGAAATAATCCTTAAGCATTCCAAAGTACCCCATACCACCTTGAAACATTCACATCACAATCCCTTGGAATATCATGAAAAAAGGAGACCCTTGATATGATATAATAAAGGTAATTACATAGACAACAAAAAATAAATAAAAGGTGAACAAGGCATATATCTCATAAAAGTAAATGAGAGATGAGAAAAATCATTTTTACTTTTGAAAGAAGATTCATTTTATAAAATCATTTATATTTTCCATGAAATCGTATTTTAAACACTAATATCCCCAAAAATAAAATACTCGGAAATTAAAATTATATTTTAGGCATAAATGATGTCCCACTGAAGTGAAATGATGTAAAAAGAGTTGTTATGATTATTTATTAATAAAACATTTTGGAGCATTTTAAGGAATGTTTTAAAGGGGTTTTTAATGTGTAAAGGAAATTTTTTTATCTTAAACCAGAAACATTATGAGTACATTTTTCATGATATAATGAGTGTTTTTATTAAACTAATGGTGGAAAAATACAGTTTTTTGAGTACACAAGAAAAGATGTAAGAATTACAAAATATCCCTTGAATCAGGTTTGTATTTAGGAAACAATTTTGGATGTGTTTTTCTAAAACAAGTAACTATCATAAAATAAATAATGATTCTAGTTATTGAACATATATATAACACTAAAAAAATATTTATGATGAGTACATAATAATACATAAGAGTTTCATTGAGGTAATTAGAAAATAAAAGTAACCTGAATGGAAATGGAGGTTCGGGTGAAAAAAACCCTTACAACTTTGTAATCATTCGATTCTTATGCCCCAAAATTAAAAATATAAATTTAATACATTTAATACCAAGAAAATAAATATATTCATCATATGTTACATAAATCAGAATTATACATACACCATACACATGTGTTAGTAGTGAATACGGGGAACCTCACAAAAATGGAAGTGGGATAAAGAAACCTCTTACCTTATGTCCGAATTTGTTCCGCTTTTCAAATTATTGTATGGGAATATGAAATTAGGATTATTAATATCATATTTAAGATCCTATTAGACATTTATTTGGTTTAAAATAATTATTTTTAGTTAAATTATTCCATTATTGATAAGTTATTATATTAAATTTGGTTGTTCTATAGTGGGTGTTTTCTTTATTTTCATAATTAGTTCACTTGTTATTAAGTAATGGTGTTCTTTTGGAATTGATATAAATGTCCAGAATTGAATATCAATATTATTTATGATCATATATAGGTGTTATTGGTCGTTTTTATAATTTTTTTACCTAGCATGAGGATGAATTATTATATAGAACATTAATAAAAACTGTTTCAGTTAATTTGTGGTTTTTGATTACAACGATCTCATTTTAATTTATAACATAATATAATTTGAAAAATGTGAATAAAGAACCTTAAATAGTGTATATTACATAAATAATAAGTTGGTTTGACCGTAACAATAATGTTTTTATAACAATAATTGAGAATGATAATACAAATCGAAAGCACATCATCCTTGAATGTGGTAAATTGACACATATCAAATGATCTTCTTTCTACTAGTATAATATATGTTAAAAGAAAGAGATGATGAATAGTTATTCCATTTTCATGAAAACATTCCAGTACATATAATGTACTAGATTCAACACAAAATTTGTACAAGGATAGAAAATAATAGAAATAGAAAACAAATGAACTTGAAAGGAAAGACAATGAATTGATAAGAGGAATTTACTTATTGAACCAAGCATTCTTGAGAGCCTCTTTAAGGGAGAGGTTTTGGTATTTTTTTGAGACCAAGGATTTCTGGATGTGGGAGAGGACGTTTGATGGATATTTGGATAGAATTTGGAAAAGGCACATGGATTTAGAGGATTTAAGAGAAGAGGGAGTGATGAGGGGTTTTTATAGTGGAGGGGAGAGGGGATTTCTCAATTTTAAATTCATTAATTTATTATTTCTCCACAAGAAAAGCAATAGTGAGTCTTCGATGAACAAGAATATTAATTTTATCATGTTAATACAAATCAATTGGGATTATATCAGAAGAACATCATACATGACTATATAATTAGTCTATTTAACTTATTTTTCAAAGTATGTTATTTCACTACTCATAAAAAATTCATGTATTTCAAAAAAATCACAAAATTTAACCCCAACCATTTTTTTATAAGTAGAATCCAAAAATGAAGCCCATTTTTCATAAATAATTTTATAATTATGATTAATTTAATATTTAATTAAAATTTTAATTTATTCTAAAAAATAGTTTTAAAAAATTTATTTACTCATTCCAAAACATAAGTTTATCGTACTCCAAATTGAATATTATTTATATATTACCATAGGTAAGGTTACTATTCATTAGGTTATATCACTATTCATAAGGCTATGTCAAAATTTATAAGGGTAGGTTAAAATTCAAAAAAAAATTAATTTTTTCTTTTCAAACTCCAAATAACTTACTCATCACAACTGTGTATGTCATATTTTCGAAATTCACATCACAAAACGGACAGACTAATGTTTAATTGGATAGGTTATAACAAAGTGGTATTTATAGAGACTTAGTGATCCATGATTTATATAATATTTATATATTTAAATTATTGGGGTTTTACGTTATCCCCTATAGTCAAAAAATTCATCCTCGAAATTTGAAATTGAACTTCAAATGTTAATGGTTGATACTTGAAAATTCCCTTATAGAAACCCACATCAAAAATAGGGTTAATAAAATATCCCCTAAAAAAGTTAATAGAGATGAGGTGGTCACCCCAAAAAGTATGATTTTGAATGAGGTGACATTATATGGAAGAAAAAAATGGACATGACAAAAAAATCTAACTATGATTTTCTGATGGAATATGATAAATGACAAGTTAAAATGAATATTGAATACTATAAAACTATAAACTAAAAAATTTCATCGATATTATCAATGATAATGATAATATGAAAACATTTTATTTCAGACTATTTTCCTTGAGTCAATGAATTATTCCACTCTATAAGAGTATAAATATACATTTATACTTATAAACTCATCCTTTTATTATAGTTTAACAATCTAAACTCATCAAAAAACATGGGTTACATCATTTGTTGAAGAAATACATTAACCTCTACAATCTAATAAAATGATCAACTTAAACTATTTTATAAATGGTTAAACAAATTCCAAAATATAATGATTCAACACATTATAATGAAGTCCTAAAAATTTCTAAGATGAATATATCATTAACCCTTAATCAACAAGAAGTTTCTCTAAAATTCACATTCCAAACATATGAATAACATCATCATGTATCCTCTTGAAATATTTTAATAAATTTAATTACCATAAATCCATATTGGAATCATGAATTCTTCCATATTACATAAGTAAGAAATATTTTATTTGATATATTCCTTAAATCCAAAAGTGTTGCAACTTCATTGATGATAGCATATACCGTTTCTCGATAAGACAATAGTCAATTAGAAGGATGTCAATACTTATCTGAATCAATCATTTCACCATCATTATCTCAACATCAGATATATATTAAGGGTTTTCTTTCCCTCAATCATGTTTTATTTTTCTAAAAATATTAACTTCCCACTGAATCACATTTACATTGTAACATTTATTATATGACCTCAAATCTTTAATGAATGAGTACTACAGTACAGTCCTTATATATCTCATAATTTATACAAGAAGTACATTACATACAAAATATAAAAATGACATGATTCTTCACTAGGCATGTTAATCATTCTACATCATCTACGGTAGCATCATAACATTCTTATTATACAAATTCATAATTTTTGGTATATTCCTTTGATGATTAGAACATTAATATGCATAGTGTCCCATATCCTTTCAATTGAAGCATTATACATTGGATACCATTTTATCACCCTTGCAATCATGAACTTGATGTCTTTTTTCTCTACACTTGTATCAAACACCCATTCCCTTCAAGTATTTACTTGGGTGATTCTTTCCAAAGTTATCACATTTGGGAAAACACTTCTTTATCTTATTCCATTTATCCATCTATCTCTTTTCCATCCTTTTCTTCTTTTTCTTCCCTTCAAATCCATAGGACCCAGATAACTCTTTACATACCTTGTTAACACATGATATTATTTCATCATATGATGCGGATACATGGGAGACAATCTTCCTTTGAAAAGATGTCTTAATACCATTAGAGATATGATCCTTATTAATATTTTCATCTCAAGCATTAGTGAAGTTCTCATTCATTCTGCTAGGCGCCATATATAATCAACTCCATATTATATATTAAATCATAAAATTATGGGCTCTCTATAACTCTAAACATGGTATATCACTTAGAATAAATTTATGCATCATAAATCCTAGAACCAAATACTTGGGTTACATTGGGGAGATAAATTCCTCACAATGGTTGGTGAATAAAATTTTAATTATCCTAAGAATATCCACTGGTAGTTTCAATCCATGAGTGCAACATGACCCATTGTCATGCACTAGGATACCTTAGGTCAAGCCTGAAACTCCCTATTGGAGTTTTCACTCCTGGGTACATCTGTGCCAGAGCCACCTCTACTTGATTTTATCTAGACATGGATGTATTTTCTAGAATTATTCACAGAATATATTAATTACCAAAATTCTAGGATTTTATTGTTTGTTTATCTTCAAATTCCATCTTAGGGATTTGTTCCCTAACCTACAGTTTCTAAATCTAGTTATTAATGTTTCTACTAAACTTCCATTGATGCCATAATTAAGAACCTGACCCCAGTTTCCTAGAGCCAGTGCCTTATTTGATTACATTGGTATATAAAAAATGAATAAGAATCCTGAAATACCAATCAGTTTAGTCGTCTTGAAGAAACTAGATACATACATGGACCCCATTCTACATTTTTCAATGAAACAAAATATGATACATAACAAAAGCTAATAAACTAAATCCTTGAAAACTAAATAAATGATCACTTCCTCTTATCCTGGGGAAGGAAAAAACTGAAAGGTGTCAGCACAAATTCTCAGTAAGGGTATGCAATAAAGTAGTAGATAACATAACATAAACATTAGGCATGTTGAATACATAAAAACATGTGCCTTTAAAAAAACATGAACACATTATGGCCGGAATAAGCACTAAATAAGTAATGCCACAAATAAACATAATCATGGTTATTAAACTAGTCTAATAACCACATGACCCATAAATTATATTTTCATACTGATTGAATGAATAACGTGGTATCACATAACCATATCGTCAAGGCCTCATGCCAAGACCATAAATAATTTTTTTGTCAAGGCCTTGGGCCAAGATAGTAGTTTGTCTCATGTGACCTAATGATGCACCGAGGGTCTATAGAGAGCCCCACCCGACACTTACTATGTCCTATGAATTCTCAATATAAAATGGTTGAACACAATCAACATATACAATCCTATTGAAACTAACATATGAAATGTAAATAACATTCCCCAATTATTGAACATAAACATTAACTATTCAGAATAATATGGTGAATGATTTAAAAATAGAATATCCATAGTCAGAATAACTAAAACCCTTAAACAATATATTGTAGATGATATCATAATAGATAAATCTCAATTGATTAAAACATTCAACAAAATATGTTGACAGAGACAAATATATTCATAAATGAGACCATTGACAAATTCTTGAGGAAATAATTCTTAAACATTACAGCGTGTGCCATACCACCTTGAAACATTCAAATCTAATACCTTAAAATATCATGAGAAAAATGATACTATTGATATAATTTACCAAAGGTCAGTATATACACCACAATAAATAAATAAGTGGTTAACAAGGCATATATCTCATAAAAGTAAATCATAAATCAGAAAAATCTGTTTTACTTTTGAAAGAATATTCCTTTTGGAAAATTATTTATATTTTCCACGAAATCACATTTTAAACATAAATATACCATAAAATAAAATACTAGGACATTGAAATTATATTTTATGCATAAATTATGTCCCACTGAAGTGAAATCATGTAAAAATAGTTCTTAAGATTCATTGTAAATAATATATTTTAGAGCATTTTAACGAAAGTTTTAAAGAGAATTTTAAAGTGGAAAGGCACATTAATTCTCTTAAATAAAGAAATCATCCAAGATAGTTTTTTATTATAAAATTATTGTTTTTATAAAACTATTGTTGGATTCAAACATGGTTTTGAGTACACTTGAAAATATGTAAGAATTTGAAAATATCCCTTGAATCAGGTTTGTATTTGGGAAACAATTTTAAATGTTACATTTAAAACATGTAACTATCCATAAAATAAGGAATTATTATGGTTATTGAACATATATATAACACTCACAAAGAATTTATTAGTAGTACATAATAATACACAAGAGTTTCATTAAGGTAATTAGACAATAAAAGTAACCCGAATGAAAATGGAGGTTTGGGTGGAAAAACCTTTACCAGTATGTAATCAATCGATTCATATGGAGAAAAATTAATAATATTAAAATGATTCATTAAATACCATTAAAATAAATATATTCATGAAATGTTACATCAATGGTAATTATACATACACCATACACAATTACTAGTAGTGAATACTGGAAACCGCACAAAAATGGAAGTGAGATAAAGAAACCCCTTACCTTAAGTCTGAATGTGTTCCACTCTTGAACATAAGGTCCTAGAATATGAAAATAAACTTATTAATAACATATTTAAGAACCTATTAGACATATATTTTCTTTATAATAATTAATTTTAGTTAATTTATACCGCTTTTGATGAGTTATTATATTGAATTTTGTTGTTCTGTAGTGTTCATTTTCTTTATTATCATTATTGTTTCACTTGTTCTTAAGTAATGGAGTTCATTTGGAATGAATGTAAATGTAAAGAATTTAATTATCATATTATTTATGATCATATATAGGTGTTAGTAGTCATTAATATAAATTGGTTGCATGGAATGAGGATGAATTATTATATAGATCTTTAATGATAAATGTTTTAGTTAATTTATGGATTTTGATTACAAAAAACTCATTTTTATTTATAACATAACACCATTTCAACAAAGGGATTATAGAACATTAAATAGAGTATATTACATATATAATAATATGGTTAAACCATATCAAATATGGTTTCATGACCAGAATTGAGAATGATAATCGAAATCGAAATCTCATCATTCTTGAATGTGGTAAACTGACACATCTCAGATGGTGTTCTAGATACTAGTACAAAAGAAGGTAAAAGGAATAAATGATGATAACTTATTCAATTATCATGGAAAAATTTCAGTAGATGTATGTTAATGGAATAATCCCAACATTTGGATAGAAATTGGCAATAATATAAAAAGAAAACAAATGAACTTGAAAGGAAAGACAAAGAATTGAAAAGAGGAATTTACCTCTTGAATCAAACTTCCTTGATAACCTTTTTAAAGGAGAGTTTTGAGTCTTTTTATGAGACCAAGGATTTATAGACATGTGAGAAGAGGTTGGGAGGATATTTGGACATAATATTTAGAAGGCACTAAGCTTGAGAGAAGTTAAGAGAAGAGAGAGTGATGGGGGTATTTTATAGTGGAGCGGAGAGGGGATTTCTCAATTTTATATTCATTAATTTAGTATTTCTCTAGTAGGCAAACAATAATGAGTCTTCCATGACCAATAATAGTAATTTTATCATTTTAATCCAAACAAATTGGTCATACATCAGAAAAACATCATACATGACTCTATAATTAGTGTATTTAGCTTATTTTGTAAATTTTGGTATTTCACTATTCATAAAAAATTCAAGTATTTCAAAAAAATCCCAAAAATCCACCCATACCATTTTTTGATGTGTAGAATCCAAAATTGAAGTCCATTTTTCAAAAATAATTTTCTAAATATGATTAATTAAATATTTAATTAAAATCATAATTTTTTTTAAAAAAACTGTTTTAAAACATTTTTATACTAATTCCAAAACATAGGTATACCATACACTAACTTGAATAGTATATATATTCCGTAATAGGTAAATTTACTATTCATTAGGGTATATCTCTATTCATAAGGGTGTGTTACTATTCACAAGGGTAGGTTACTATTCACCAAACATTATGTTTTCTTATCGGCCTCCAAATAACTTACTCATCGCAATAGTGTATGCCATATTTTCAAAATTCGTATCACAGAAGTGAAAAACTTATGTTTACTTGACTAGGTTATAACAATGTGGTGTTTGTAGAGACTTCATGATCCATGCATTCAATAATAAATCTATTTGTATATTCTTGGGGTGTCACAAAGACAATGGTTAAATTGTGTATTTTTTTAATATGGAAAGATTCTGAATTTTAAATTTATTTTCAATTAATGAAGACATGAAGAATTATCTTCAGTAATTAATTTGAGTAGTAAATAAATGGAAGTGAAGAAAAAGTAGTTTGGGGAACCAAGATCCCCTAGTCCACTCTGCTAATGGACTCTTTGTGATATTGGTGAGTTTTACTAATAGAGTCGTCTTATCGTATGATAATCATCACTGAGTGTGGGTAGTCGACACCTTTAAAACAAGGGTAAGAAATGTATTTGGTTTCTTATTAATGGAATTGGTTTATCCACATCATAGTACAAGAAGATGATTGTATGAACTTAGATATTCTTTTCATGTATGGATCCTTTTTTGAATTGTTTTTTAGGAAAAAGGGAAGAAGTAAAATTTTTGGAGTACATCCATGTAATTTTTTGTACATGCCCTATACTCGAGCGCGACATCCAGCCCATGTTTAGAACATGTTACATCTAAATAAAGTACCATGTGATGATGTGGAATGGATATTTAATGTGAGACCTGATAAAGGCTGATACATGCCATGCATATTTAAAGAACATGCCGCATTTTTTATTTTCAATTGATAAATCAAACTGGGGTTTCTTCTAATCCCCATAATCATGTTTTTCTAACCACTATTCAGCCAGGAGCGACCGAGAGTGATGATTCTTCTCCAAGCCACTGATCGGTCATCTGTTCTCTGAATCAAACACCGTCAGTTGTGTTGGAATTTCCTCAGTGGGTTCTTACTTCTTCTACAGCCTCTCCTCCTGATTTCTTCTCTCTCTTTCTCGAGCTATACAAGGTTGAACATTTTTTTTACGTTTTTCTTGATCTATGATGTTTTAAATCTATTAAAAGTATGAGGTTCAACTATATTGATCGTACAACATTGAGGAAGGTGGTTAGTTTCCTTTTTCCATTTTTCCTTGAGTTTTATATTGGAATGTACCGATTACCCATGTTTTGGATATTTCGGGTAAAGGAATTTGAACCCAACTTTATCAACCTTAGATTGATTGTTTGGTTAAGGGTTTTTTGACGTGAAATTATGTGGAATTTCATGATTAATGTAACAAACCATGGGTGCGTTTCCTTGTTTGAAATTTTAGGGCTGTTTGTTCCAAGTTGCTTATGAGGCAGTCCTTCATTCCTTGCATTGCTTGATAGGATGGAACTGAATTCCTCCTTACTGTTGGTTAAATGCTTGGGATATGAAATAGAATTGTTTATCTCTGTAGTAGTTTAGTTTACTTTTGTTTACTTGATATCATATATACATGATTTAACTGCACAGGGCTGTGAGAACCTAGTGTAGTTAGACCATAAGGGGAATTGACGTTGAGTTCTTCCTCATAGTGTCTGTTGTATTTCATTCTACATGGTCACATGGGTGATTGACAGTGAGTTCCCTCTCAAAGTGTATATAGTTTATGTTAAGAGACAACATGAGGAATTGACATTGAGTGCTTCCCCATAGAGTCTGTAATTATTCTAGAAAAAATATTGGGGGAATTGATGGCGAGTTCTTCCTCAGAGTGTCATTGACTTTTCATTTCATTACTTGGTCATGGGTTTAGACCGTGTGATCTACCCAGAGGGATAATATAAACATTGAATGTTTGTGACGTGTCTACCAATACTAAGCATATGCTTGGATTCATTCTTGTTAGGTAGTCTTCTGAGATACATGTTTGCGATACATGATTAAATGATTAACATTAAATACTAATAAATGTAAATGAAAACTTTAATATTTGGTTACTTTTATTTACTCCTAGTTTCTTTGCTACATTTTCTCTATTTCATACAACATATACTCAATGACAGTTAGGCACAGATCATATGGTGGTTGCCTAATGGGATTCCTCTCACAACCTATTTGGGTCATTGTTTTGGACCCAAACAGATTATATTTTTGCATATTTAGATAGGTAAAAGTGCCATTCTTCATGAGGTACTTGATTTCCGTGGGCTTGGAGTGTGTGGGACCATGTTGGGATTACGATGCTATTGTAGTTTTTTTTCATTTTTTCTTTTTTTAGATCTGTACTTCCAGAATTGTGATTGTTTGGTTGTTTTTGTAGACATATGTGACATGAATCATTTATAGATGTTCCCAAGTTGTTTATTTACTTTGATTCTTCCACTGTTTACATGTTATACGGTATTATTGCTTCTAATACTGATTATTTTTTTGTTATTAAACTATGCATAATTTTCCAATGAGGGCATTGTTTCTCAACTATTACACACACGACCCTCACTTCAAATCGGCTGCCTTTGGCATTCAGGGAAATGTTCTTGAGCCCATGTGATAGACCAGGTATTAGGAACATTTCGATGGAACCTGGAATAGGGACTTTACAATAATACTCTTCCATGACAATGTCTGAGATACCCCGAATCCAATAAATAAATAGTGTTCAACATTATTAAATTTATATATTCTAGATCACAATTTTAGTATCAACTAATAGAATATAAATCCTCATCATCAAATATGAAAGTATTCAATTAAGAATAGATTTGAAGAGATAATGATTTTAAATTATCTTCAATAACAGTAGTAATGAACAAACCAAAAAAATTAAATAACAACATCAGATTTATGTATTTAAAATTTTTAAGTAGCTTACCTAGAGTCACTTGATATTTTGTTACATTATAGAATTAATTTATTCTAAAATATATTCCATATATACCATTTTATAGAAAGATAAAATACACATGAAATTATATATAAATCTAGTATTTACTTTATTTGAGAAGATCCAAGAATATTTCTTAATATGTCAATGTTATTCAAATTTAAATCATTCAAGATAGTCATAAGTTCTGATAGAAAGTGGAATGATTTACTGTTTTGAATACAAGAATTTTAGTCAGTCAAAAATTATATTTTAGATGATATGTACTTCCATTGAGACCATTTTTGTAATCACTGATAATATCATAGATTTTAAGACTCCATCATTGAATAGTCATACATACATTTCCTCCATGCGATGAAAGAACAACAAACCTAGGGTTGACAACTCATGAATGATCATTGATGTTGGTTTGATGTACCATACATTTGTTTCCTCCAATATGGGGTTCATTATAAATGCAGGAATTATTAAACACACATTACCATCAATGTAGGGTACATATTCCATAATTGTTACCTCAATCATAGGGTATCTAAATAATAATTTATGCTTATAAACATGGGTTATGAACAATTTTTATATAATGTGTTTAAAAGACATTCTGAATACATAAAAAATATTCCATATAGATCAATTTATTGAATATATTTATTCTATAAATATTTCAATGAATATAAATTTCCTAAAATCAACATCAAGTAATTTCATTAGAAAAATAAACAAGGGTATTTTTGAGCATCAAAATCAATAATATTTTTAGAGTATTTATGAGACAATATATGCAAAAACAAAATGAAATAATCTTCATCAAATACAACTGACAACACTTTTTCATCAAATCAAAATCCAATTTCAAGGTTAAAAATACTATATTATTCACCTCATAAATTTCAATAATTTCTTTATCCCAACTAAACATTATTAACCCATCATCCGACACATATGAAGGGTTATCCTTATATTATTCATGTGTCCTAAAAAATATTATTTACCACTACATCACTTTTCTTGTTTATCAGTATCTTTTAACATATTTTTTCAATCCATAATGAAAAAATAATTTATAAAAATCCATATAAGTTTAATTATTATTCTAACCATTATATATTTGAAAAAATAGATCTTCAATATAATTTTTGAATGCTGATATATAAAAGATGTAATTATTCCACTACAATGATCGATATAACAAAGTTCATTACATGTTCTAGGAGTGAACCATTGTATTAAGGAATTTAATTAGATAATATCTATTTTCTCTATAAAAAATAGATTGAATTTATCATAAATTCATTTCTTTATGCCACACATTCCATATAGAAAACATCTTTCCCTTACGTTTAGCCATCTTGTTGTGTGTTTCTTCCAATATTTTGAACATTAAGAAATATAATTTTTTATATGGTCTGTACAACATGAAAATTCATAATATTTCATCTTCCAAATATATTTTTTATTTTAGGTAACTCACCAAAGTTAAGATATTCAATCATATAGCATGATAGTTGATTATGAATAATTGTTACTTTTTACCATATAGTTCATATTTCATTTTTATTATCATTATGAAAATATTTCCATTTCCCATAACATTAAATATAAACATGATTTTTTAAATATCCATCCATTTTATAATATCATAAAACATAGCGTGAGAATCGATACTCATGGTGAGATATTATATAATCATGGAAAACATGCATAAGGTTTATAGAACCTGATACCCTATTTTCATTCTATTAAACCTTAGGTATAAACTAGGAAATTATTTTGTATCGTTCATTCAAATAAATCATAATGGTTGGTAATATAATGGTATTTAACCCAAGAATATCTCCCAGAAGTTTCATACTATGTACTTTGTAAGGGAAAACTCATCATAAACCATAATTATGGAAGTGATATACTCTAAAACCTCTTTTTGTGGGTTTTAACCCAAGATCCATATGTTCCAAAATGATGTCAACAGGAAAATTTATATAGATATTTATTGCTTGGAATTAAAATAATATATCCATTAACAAACCTTTTGGATGTTATCCTATAAATAGAATTATCTCCATGGTTTTAACCAAAGTACACTATTCTTAATCTCTATAAATTCGTTAAACCATTCATATGATAGCAATTAAATTTATGCATGCATAAAATATATAAATTTTGCATCATTTGAAATGAATATTCCAAAATTTTCATAGTAATGAAATCCCAAGGACCATAATGTTTTAGTGTCTTTAGAGGCTAGATACACGATCATTTTATTTATTGAATGATATTCAATATCTCCCACAATGAACATACAATATTGTACTATATTTATTCATATCCTTCTTATAACCATTCTTCATAACATGGGTAAAGGAATCCTAAGAAATGGTGATATCAGATTCTCAGTAATGGTAAACATGGTAGATATAAATCATTATACAATATGATGATCATACGGTTATAATAAAATATTCATTATCATGTTCTTAGGAAAATATTCATTCCAATAAAATATTTGATGTTAAAAACCAAATAAATTCATATCTAGAATCCTGATCAATAAAGTATCCAAAATAGTAATTAACTTCAAAGTGACATAATATTGGTCTTGGGAATCATATGTATAAGTAGTAATAATAATTTGAACATATCTAAATGTTATAATTATCTTGTTTAATATTTTAGCATTTCCTGGAATCTATCATACTCATGCATGAAAATGTGAACAAATACATTCACAATCATGTCCATGAACTTTGTTGTAAGAAGAGTAACAATATAGTCATACTTACACTACATTATTTGAATATAGATATTCATAATGACGTTCATTCATGTCATTATTATCTTATGAGATATCAATATCACTATACCCAATGCATTGGAGGGCTATAACGGACCCATCCTTTAGAAAATGATAATTCAATCAAATAAATTTTACAATATCATAAAACATTCATCATATCGTCAAAACATAACTAATGTAAGATAAATATGTTTCATAAACATCTCATTATCAAAATAAAATACCATATAGATAAATAATAATGTTGGTTTCATTAGATAACATCACATGGGAAAGATAAGTCTCACAAAGGATGCCATCATAGACTAAAATTTCATTTAAATGATAATTGAAATATTTATTGAGGAAAATACATTTAAATAAAATAATAAAATATCTAAATTAAACATATAATAAGGGTTTTTTTTATTTTAACGAAACCCCAAAATATTTTAATGTAATATCATATACATAAACTTGTTATGTTTGTAAAATATTTTATCGAGGCAATAATAGTTAAAAGAAAACATTTCTTTTTCATTTTTGTAAAAAGGTCGAAAAATACCACATTCAGAGAATGGAATGTATATTAATTTTTAAATAATATTTTTTAAAAATAAAATCATGTGAGAATGAAAATAAAAATCATATGATAATATTATAAAAATTCTTGAATTTTTTTTAGAAATTATGTACATTGAAGGAAAATTATTTTTGACAAAGAGGAAAATTATGTTGGGCTTCCATATAAAATATTATTTAAATATATTTAAAACATAAATTTATTATTATTATAGGAAAACATTTAATCTCTAGATATAACTAGATTATAATGAAATTAAATTAATTTATTACATAATAATAATATAATTTTCTTAATGGAAATTCAAGAATAAACAATCCTGATTAAAATAGGGTTGAAAAATAAATACCTTGTCAATTTGGACTCTTTTGAATCAAAAGATCCCTGAAATAATTAAGTTAAATGAAATAATAAATATTATTAATTGAATTATATTCATTATATAAAATTTAAAATTGGTAGTCTATACACTACAACAGAGAAACAAGTGTTGAATATAGAATATCTCACAAAAATAAACATGGAACTAGAAATCCACTACCTCAAGTTCACCTTGATTTTGACCATCTTTAAAAACCTATATAATAAATTTAAATTTATCTTAATTATATTAGATAATATTTTACATACTTATAATATCATATATTTCCTCTTATACCATTTCAAGAAAATAATTATTAATAATTCCTTATTAAAATCAATGTTTTTTACTCTTAAATATTTCGTTTTACTCGAGTATTTAGGTTCAGTAATTATCATACCAACTATCTGATAATGGTTAAATAATATGCATAATTTTGACCATTATATTGTAATCACACATACTCATTATATAAATATATATATATTTTTATTATTTTCATCCTAAAAAAGAATTGACCGAAAAATGGATTACACCGTTCATAAAGATGATATGTTATATATATGCATGAATGTTGTTTTCACTTATCGAATGATGAAATGAATGAATTATAAATATTAATTAACCTTTTCATAATAATTAATAAATAAAAAATATAATATATATCCATTAATTATATCCTTGCTACCATCCATGTAAAAAATTGAAAAACAAATCGCATCACCTGGTGGAGGTGGTAGTCCACACATACACACGAGTAACGTTATCGTTTCCAAAAATATGGGATGGTAAGAAGTTAAATAAGATGTTATAACTCAATAATCATAATTATTACATAAATATAATATGTATTCATTAAAACCTACATAATTACCGTACAAGAAATATGGTGATAAAAAATGAATTTTTCAGTTATTTAGAGACAGTAAGTTGTATATACGTTAGAGTAATACATTCAGTTAAAATTTAGTAGATAAGAGGGTAAATTAATGTGGATTAATAATTAATAAAAAAAATTAAAAATATTTATGATAATGAACATATTATTTGGTGAATAATATAATATATATGTAGGAGGTTGAATAAGAAGGAAATTGATAGAGGTCAGGTTAGATGATTACATCTTCTACGGAAAACATCATTTAGATCTCTCTTGATGGAACCGTGGAATGTTATATTATGAAAAAAATATAAATATTTAGAAAGAATTATATGAGAGAATATTCTAGTTTTTTTTCAAGATATATTCCTCAAAGTGGTGTAAAGAAGAGAAAATAAGGGTGCCCTTTTATAGGTGAAGAGAGGGTCTCTATTGTATTTTCCTAAAAAATAAAATATAATAAATTTATTTTCTTGGAAAATGATTCCAAATGGTTATATATCGAAATATAAGGTATTATTGGGTTGAAATACCATTAAATAATAAAACCAAGCTAGTTTTATGTGGTGCTTTAAACCTTATCTTTTGGTTTAACACCTTAGTTAACCTATATTAACATTAACTACAATAATTCCTTTTTTCACTCTCAAATGGTTATGAATTTACATATAACATGATAATGGACAAAAAATGGAAAATGGATGAAATTTTAGACTATGTAATATCCTTATTTTACTTGTTCATAATTTTATGTTTTTTAAATTATTTAGTAAAATAATGTATTTGTAAAATATCATTAATATCATTTTTGATAATATTCATTTAATATCACTTTAATGACATATAGAAATAGTTTTAATTTCAATATAATCATTAAAAATCAATATTATGTCAAATTAATCCAAACAATTCATGTATCGTATTGGTTCACATGAGTATTTTACTTTTAATGATTTTAACATCATTTATTATATTTATCTATTAATTGAATTTATACATTACAAGCATTGAATTGGCATTTATGTTAATGATTAAATCACTAAAAAAATAACCATGAAACATAAAATTTATTATAATTTCAAAATAATAATTTATAAACAAAAATAAAGTTTTTGTCCATATGATAAAATAATAAAGTTATTAAAGTAAAGAGAGTGATGTTTTGGAATTTTCAATGTTTAGAAAAATATAAATTTCATTTTCAATGAAAAATATAACAAAAAAGAAATACATTATATTTTTGGAATACAGGGGATGAATTTATCCCATTCAATGAAATAAAGTCAGCTGTTTGGTTTATTTTTGACACCTTATCACATTAGTTTTATCTTAATTAGCCCATCTTATCATTATAGTGGTTTTAAAATTTTATTATGACTACTATTAATATTAAACAAAAATAAAGGGGATCAATTTATCAATTTTTTAATTCTTGATTTAAAACATTGAATCCATTTTCCAATATCCAATTTTTATAAGTTATAAAAATTAATATAATATAAAAACTCGAAACACAATGAAAAACAGTTTTTTTCAGAAAAATTCCTTTTTAATTATAGAAATATTTTTATACGAAATTCAAACATAAAAATAATTCTAAAGTTCATAGTAATATTATTAATAATATAAGATAATAACATGAAATTTAAAAAAAAATTAAAACATGTAAATTCGTGAAAAGAAATATATATTTTCATTAAAAATATATTTTTTTTACTATTTATAAAAAATAATAATTTTTCAAGACATTATTAAAAACAAGTTCAAATATAATTTTGACATGTTGATTTGAAAAAATATTTAATTTTATATAATTATTTTCTTTTTAATTTTTTCATAAATACAATATTATATTTTATCACAAATACCGATAGAAATCATGTTTGAAGAAACATATTTTTGAATCACTCCGTAACATTACTAAAAAAATTGAATTCTTATTCCGTAAGAATTAGTAAATTATTTAATTCTTTATTATAACATTTATATTCATATATATGTATATGTGTATATATTTAATAATGTTGTTATACTAATTCATACAAAATAATTGAATGACAATGTTATAATGATCATATTTAAATAATAATATTTCAAGGTTTTTTTGGTTGGTTCAAAGATTTATATGGTATGGAACATAATTTTATTATTTCAAAATTTCGGAGTGCTATAATAGAGGTAATATTTTGATCATAATAACATCCTTTTAAGGCTTATGTTGTAAGCCAAAGGATGTTTCTCAATGAAGAGGTATAACTCTTAACTACGCACTTTAATTTTTAGTTCTTATCTCACGGCCTAAAAATATGTGGTATCTACTTTAAAATAAAATCATTAGTGTCATTAAAATACTAAATTTTTATTGTGATAAGGTATAAACCATTTTCCATCACTTTTACATATAATGAGAAATTAAACTATCACTCATCTATATGTATGTGTTGATTACTCCATCCACGTAGCAATGTGATTCATTTTCCATCACCATCATTCATGGTTGGTTATTGTAATGGATTTGATGTATATATATTATATTATTGACATAATTATTATTTATTAATTTGAATATATTCCTTACCTTCTTAAATTTATATCATTTTTAAAATTATAATGTCTTTCATTCATACATGTGGACTAACACCTTCGCAAAGCGATGTGATTTAGTTGTGATTTATACTTTACATTGTTGGTAGAAATGATATATTTAACAAAAATATAAAATTATTCTCATATAATATATAAAAAACCCTTTTTTTTAATTTTTCCCTTTTAAATAATCTTTAAGTATTAAACATCTTTCTCTATATGCAACATTGATTCTAAACGAGTCACATTATATTACAAAATTATTACTATTTAATGTGATAGTTATCACATATACATTGGATTTAAGGTTATGAATATGACTATCTAAATTATAAAAAAATTACATGTATATATAATCAATTCATTTGTTATCAATAAAACAACAATTTCACAGTAAAAAATTGATGTTTTCCTAAAAAAATGTTTTTATGCATGAAATGTGTTTTTATATTAAAAAATTAAATTAAAAACTATTTTTAGCATCTCGAGATTTTTAAACAGGAAAATCATATTAAATAACTTGTATGGAATAAAAACCCAAGAGTATATGGGAATATTACACCTCTATAATTTTTCATAGATTTATTTTTATATAAATTAATTATCTTTGATAGTTTTCAATGCACGCAACACCATTATTCCATGAAACACAATAGTCTACTAAAATATTTTTATCTAATTTTAACCATTATAACCCAGCCATTGACGTGGTTGATATGAATAGTACCAACTAAATTATAGAAATTTTATGTTTAAATAAACTATTAAATAAATAATATAGATATCTAATGATCATAGATAAAATTCGAACCATTAGAATTTTTTTCATGAAAAACAATATCTTTATAAAAGGATCTTTAATCATACATTATGAAAATAATTTATTGATAATTTTTACCAAATTAAAAAACATTATTTTAAAAAATAACCATTATTTTAGAAATCTGTATATTAGAATTATCTTAGGGTGAATGTTTGAGATTTTTTGAAATTGATTCTTTTTTTGATGAATATTGAAAATATGGAATTTCAATTGGGAACTTCTATTTTGTTTCATTTATTTATAAATTTAAATAATATTATAACATAGTTTTAAAGAAAAATTAGTTCAATTATATATCTATTAATACAATTTATTTAATTTAATCATTTTTACATTGATTTCTGATATAAAATCATTGTAAACGTTTGGATATTTTCTATTTGAAAATCTAGGTTTTCATCACATATGTCACAATAATTTAACATTAAAAATTTCAAATTATGTTTATGTGTGTTAGAAAACTAGATTCCATATTTTAGAATAGAATAAATTATATTATATAATATATCATTATAATTTTTTACCATAATGTATATTATAAATAATAAAAACATTTTTACATGGCTAAGGTAAAAACAGATTTAGCAGGGGTTAAACTAAAATGATAAGGGTAAAAATGACTTAAGAAAGATTTATAAAATCTATTTTAATCTCATATTTATAACTTATAATGTATAATTACTCATAACTATCCATTTTGGACCCTAGAGTCATGTGGAAAATGTGAGAACCGGGTTTTCTTTTCAAATATTAAAAGTGTTCCACTCACCTAACTTACAGTAATACACCATTACCCACTCCTCTTCACACATTCAAACCATTTTTTCATCAAATATATTCAAAAATCACTTCTTATATTCACTTATATCATACTATAAGTATTATTTGGGATATATTTCTAACCATGGTAGGATTTTGGTAAAGACCTGAGGAGGTTACCCAAGGATGAGGTAATGTTCTACATCAAGTGTTTTTATTTTATTTGAGTCCCCACGTCAATAAATTATTACTAAACCATGATTATATAATAAAATTATTATATTAAATATACTGATATTTTTTAATGATATTTTAAATGCATAATACTATCCCAACTTCTATCAAATGGGTTATGAAATAAACTTTTGTGAGTACAGAAGACTCCCGACCCACAAACCTATGTCATTCATTTTTTCCATTAACACCTATCACGGTGGGTTATGATAATGGATCTAATATATATATATATATATATATATATATATATATATATATATTATTTAGAAAATAATTTTACATATATATTAATTATATCATATATATATTTTACATTCCATTCCATAGAAGATACGATAATGTTGCTCGTGTGTACCGCGGACGACCGCCTCAGGAAGCGAAGTTATTCGTTTTTCACTAATTCATTATTGGTAAGGTAGTAAGGATAAAATTATTGATTATTTGTGATATAAAAGAAAAAATAATTATATTTACGACATATTTAAAATTACAAAAAGATGAAATATAATTTTCATTCCTTCCTTTTCACTCATTTAAAGATGATAACATCATTTGTGTACATGTGGACTCCAGCCTTTATAAAGTGATGTGAATCACTTTTAACCACCATAAAAAATTGAAAATATATATAAATATAATAAATGAAATAATATGGAATATATTATAAAATTATTATTCTTGGAATATAAAATATTACTTACATTCTTTCCATATTGATCATTGAAAAATAGAAACATTACTCACACACATGTATGGATTACTGTCTCCATGATCATAAAATACATCATTTTTCAAGACCACCATTCTTGACTAGTAATGAAAGTATAATTTATGTTTCAATATGATAATTATGTCATTATTATTATTATTTATATTATGAAACTATATAATATTTCGAAGAACAAAAAATTTCATGAAAAGGAATGTATGTGAAAACATGATTATTAATACTCAAAAGAATGAAAATACTTAGATATTATTTATGAATTTGTGTTAAGATGTTATAAAGGGATCATATATTATATTATAAATATTTATATGGTTATGTAATAAGTTTATAAAATGTTACAAACTAATAAAAATGTGGTTAAATAATGTTCAAACAAATGTAACCTTGATTTAAGGGATTTCATCTCAATTTCATATCATTGAGGAATATAGTAATGTTATGCATTTAATTTATGTTATATGTTGTATATACATAAAATTTGACACGTAACATAAAATATTATTAAAAATTAATGTTATTTTTTTTTAATTTTAATTAATTCAAAGATATTTTCACTTAAAAGTCAACAAGTGATAAATAATTTCAAAAGTAGATTTCATTTCATTTGATATATTGATTATTAATTATCATTGAAATTAAAAGATAATGTGTGTATATATTTTTTAATATATTATTTTGAAGATTATTTTTTATGTGTATTTAAATTTGGTATACATAATAAATTAATTTGTTAATCTCCAACTTAACGTTATGATCTTTGAAAGGGTTTATTTAATAGTCCCATTTTAATCAGGATTATTTATGCATGAATTTAAATTAAAGGAAATTGCTTGAAAATTTTTTAATAAACCCATTGATTTTAATACCCTATAATTATTCCTGAATGTTTTCTGGTAATAGTACCATTTTCCACTATATTTTACTTAATATTATTGAGTTAATGATTTAATAAAATATGTATCTGTTTCTCTCTTCTAACGGATATAATTTTTTCTTCAAAAACCATGTTTTCAACTATTTTTTGAAAAGCGATTTTATCCCTTTTCAGAATGATTTGTTAAATATAATTTTACCCATTTTTTATTTTTACCAAATGTTTTTAATGGAATATTCTTATTATTTTCAAAAAAATTATATATAGTATTTTTCCAAAAAAATTGAAAGGAATATTTGATTTAACATATTCGACATGTATGGAATTTACTATATTAAAAACCACTCAATAAGATTAAAATATCATAACAATATTCAATGGATTTTTTCAATGAAATGTGTTTTCAAAATTTTTGTGAACTTTTTTTTTTCAAAAGTTATTTTCAAAATAAAAATAATACTTAACTCCTGATTATTTTTGATGATTTTTTTTTGGAATATATATTCATCATTGACAAAAATAATTTATGTTATATAGACTTTTATAGGGATATATGGAACTGATACCATTCACCTTAATCCTAATAGTTTATGATTATGTTAATTGATTGAGATAATTTTTTACATTTCATATTCTTGTTTAAATATGAATTTTTATGTGAATTATTCTTTTACCCCTTTCATATGAGGAATGAATTGGACTTAGTAAGTGACCAAAGGGGCCTTCTATATCCACATGAAACATTAGTAGGTCTCATGATATAAACTAGATTGGGTTTTGGCTGATGTTATACCCATTTATATAGATGTATTGGAACAAGGCCTCAAAAATATTAGATGGCATATCAGAAGGCCACAATGGTAGGTTTTAGATGTCCATAATTACGAATTCTATCAATATGAATTCATTTATTGATGTTATTTGTGATTATTCGATTAGTTATAATATCCATGGTTATGTTTCATGCTCATGTAAATATTTATTTTTAATTAATTGATTATCATTTATTCCTACCAAATCATGCTCATGTTACTAATTATATGGAATGTGTGTAAGTTATTTACCCTTGAATATTTATTATGCCAAATTTATTTATAGCTTTCATTGAATTATTACACCTACTGATCATCTATGTTAACCCCTTTATTTTGCTTTATTTTCCCTAGGATATGATTAATTGTTTTGTGATTGGTATGCAAGGATACACTATGGGTAATAATTTCATTTTCAATGATTGGTTTTGTGTATTTTGGTATTTAAAAGGTTTTTTGAATTCCATGTATGTATCTCATTTACCAAGACTATTAATATATTCTGTACTTTGGGGTGCGATTACTTATAACTTATCCAAATGTAAAAAAGTAGACATTATATCCAAGACACTGGGGGAGAGGTTTAAACAATATTGATTAAATATTTGATTGAAATTTATAGATTATATATTTAATAAAACAAGTTAACATTCATCTAATGGTTTTACTAGTTATAAGATAAGAATAAATATTCATTTAAACTTAAAAATGCATTTTTCTAAAAATGGTTTTTATTTATTTTCTCATTATTTTTTAAAAAGAATTTATAACACCTCAATAAACTAAATATATATTAATTAATTCAATATATTTAGTCTATATTTCCAAATTAAATAAATAGATAAAATATTTTTTTATCGTTATGAATATTAACCATTGTAAATATTTCCCTCTTTAGTAAGGGTAAATCCGGTAATTAATGATAAAAATAATGTGATAAGGGTTAAAAATATATATAACACCTATCTTATTTCATTAGGACGAGTTTAGTTTCTCATCCAATATTATGTGATATCGAAACATGGTATAATTTTTCTTTGAAAAAGATCATAATATTATATTATGTAATGACTAGATCAAATATTTGATTCCCTTTGTTTTAAAAAATCTCATATTTTTTCATATGGTTAAAAGATATTTATGTTTAGGTATAAATTATTATTTGAAATATGAATGATTTTAATCATCGTAATTTTTTTTATTTTTAGCGATGGAATAATTACCTCAAATTCTTATGAAAATCCAACATAGTTCTTGTCTATGTAATAGAAAAATATGATAAATAATTTTAAAAATATTAAAATGAAAATAAAAAGTATTAATATTGTATTCCATGAATGTTATAGAAAAATATAGCATATGAGGGATGTGTTAATATTTATTAAAATAAAATGTCTCTATGATTTTCTTTAAAGTAAAACTATATGAATCATCCCAAAAAATAATTTAATGGTATCTTATGTAAAATAATATTTCTTTAAAAGAATTAAAATAGAAAAAAATATCTTTGTAAATGTGAGGGGGATAGGGTCGAGAATATCCAACACTTTCTAATTGTGGGTTAATTTTTATTTCATAGTATCTTTCTTACAATTAATGTCACGAACTGATCTATTGAGGTCCAACTACTGACTACCCCAAGACCACCTCCAATAGGCTAGGGGCAAGGGACCAGTTCCGAGTAGGCATATCCCACAACTGGGAGGAATTAGCCAAAAGTACCTATACACATGCACACATCTCCAATCCCACAATATGATGAAATGTAAAATAACTAAAAAAATGCATGTATATTTCTAAAATTCTACAATAGAGTACAATAGTATATTATTGAAAGTATAAAAGAGGGGTGAAATACCTTCCCTACCAAAACAATTATAGAGTCTAACATGCTATAAGGGAGATGACAATGTCAAATGAAATATTTCGAAAACTGCCTGAGTCTAACATTATCTAGCTACAATCCTCCCACTATCTGTCCTCTCATGAAAATTTCAAAGGGGCCATCATCTACATAACACATGACACATGAAAAAAATCCAACGTTGTGGTGAGTATAACATTAGTTAGTAAGACAAACCAAAAACACTAAACAGGAAGTATAATGTATAGTCGTATCAATTCAATAAATAACAATCAATGTATATCAGAAACATCTAGACATACTATAGAAAGACAACATTCCACTAAGTGGTAATAACCATCTATCAGCAATAAGATTAGGTTCAATGAAATTTTTGTTATAGGAGAATCCACTCAAGGAGACATGCTAACATCAGAGACACTCGATGATGGGTTCTAGATCATTGTTCCTCGAATAATGAAACCGCACTATTTTTAGATCATGATATATAGATAGGGGGGTCACTAACAGGACCGCTAGGGGACACCATGAACCCAATATGGATCAACCTATTACCCAGGGGATCATATGTTAATGATTCCACAAACCCTACTGATACAACCCGGTATACCGAGTATCAATAAACTTCTCAAAGTGGTTACACCAATTCAAAAAATCATATCTAGGGAACATAAGTGATATAGGATCTCACTCTATTGTTAGATATGTAATCCACAACCATATCCAAGATTCTACCTCTAGAGGGGATCACAATCCTATAATTTTGATTTAATGTTGCATTGTACCCTCATGGGAAAATACCATGGGAACACTCTCTACCTATACTGGTCAAAACAAAGTAAACTGAGAGCTACAACCACTCTTGGAGGGGGTACACGACATGTAACAAGTGGTACACATCGTGTCCATCTATCCCCAAGATTGTCCATCTGATGGAGATTCACATGACATGTTTGTCTCCATATAAATAAGATGTATAAGGATACAACATATAGAGAAAGATAGTTTCATACCCGTTTTTCTTGTCGTGTCTATGTACAGTGGACATGTCTGTCTACGAGCCCATGTACCCTAAACCATGTTTGAATCAAAGTAGACGATGTGACACTTAGATGTGTACTTTTTAACATGCCCAATTATTCTTCATAGTACATTCCAATCAACATAAAATGGGTCACACACTATGTGGAAAAGGTAACACAATATATGATCATTATATTCATTCAAAAACCCCTTCCACCCCTGAATCATCCCCACATGGAATTTAATCCCATGTTATATACCATGTTTCTATGTATATTATATATCCATAGTTTCCCATCTACTATTCCTCATGTTCCACTTCCTCCTTGATTTCCACTAGAAATCACTACATTTATCTCATATATCTATCCTTCGAGATTTTTAGCCACTTGCTCGATGGAAACAGAAATATGAATGCACCAAAAAACCACCTTGGTTGTTCAGAATGATGAGCACTACCCATGAAGTAAAACTACCCTCAATCAGATCTAATTCTCCCTCTATCTATCTATCACCACAGTTGATCCTCAAATCACAACCGACATTGGGTTCTGTAGTTATGGTTTCAATTAATTTCACCGAAGAACAATCGTACAAAGATAAAAAATATGTATTTACCAAAGTTTTGTAAAAAAGGAGTACTAATAATGATCAAACAAAGAAACTGGGGTGAATTCCATAAAATAAAAATTTTTGGGAATGAACTTCAGATGTTTTTTATTTGTCATAGATTTTTCTTCGTAGAAGAAAAAAAATTATGAGGTAAAAAACAAAATGAAAATTTATAAAATTATATTAGAATAAATCCACTAATAATTCATGTTTCAATTATATTCATGGAATTGATCTACATTAATTTTAGATTAAGAAACGAGATAGAAATTACAAAACAAAAAATCTTACCAGGAGTTTTATTGGTCTTTGATGAAGAACGATTGTGATCCCATCGTATATGAGATCCATAGCCTCTCTTGGTGTTTCAATTAATGTTTTGATATCATTCCTTCATCATTCGACCTAAAATATAACCAACGGATGTCTAAATCTCTATGGTTTGGGAGTTCATCCCAGAAAAAATCATATATTCATATAATTAATGTAGAAAATAGATTTTTCATCAAAAAGTAATGAAATAAAATAATTTATTTATTTATTTTCTCAATTTTGAGCATGTGAAAACGTTTTTACAAACCACCCACACCGATAATGTTAATTTTGTACGTATGGTACAGCCAACATTTTGAACTCAATAGTGCCCTCAAATTGTTGATCCAATTTTTTTTAAGATTTATATCACTATATTATGAAAACATCATTCCTGGGATATTAAATATATCTAAAATATTTTTAACACTTATACAGGACACACTAGGCCTAATAATTGTAGGTCTTCTTAGAAACTATTCTTGAAAATAATCCATATAATATTGAAAAATAATAAATAGAATATAAGAGTGGTTAAATTCCCCCTACCATATGGATTTGCATCCTCCAAAGATAAAACCTACTCAAAAGGATGAGGGTACTAGGCTCACATATGGGTCTCCACCCAGGTGCTCTCCTGAATATTCTCGTGATGCCACCATGCTGACTCAAGGGGAATATATTTCCCACAAAGGATCCTCTCATACTAATCCTATATTTCAAATGGTTACTCTACAAATATATATCCATCCTTGATGTCCAACTCTCCCTAGTTTAAAATGTATGACTGCTAATTCATGTACCTCCGTAGCTGCAACACATGGAAGATGTCATGTGCCCAATCAAACTACATTGTTTGGGTTATGTGGTATGCCACCTCACCAACTGTAAGAAGTATCTCTAAGGGACCAATGAATCTGTATGATAACATTTCAACCTTTCTCGAAATCCAAAGGTCTTTATCATTGGTCCACATAATACTTATGATAGATTTTTACAGTCCTCATCTGATCCTGGATGATCTGAACCACTTCATTTATAGCTCCTATCAAATTCGAACCCATGAGTACTAGAACACATGGATCATTTCAACAAAGTGGTGACCTATAGGGTTTCTGGTAAAAATCCTCAAATGGTGCCATAAAAATTAAGTAATTATAGTTTTTTTGTAAAAAAACTCTACAAATGTTAGTTTATCCTCCCAACTATGACCAAAGACCAATATGCAAGCCTATTTCATAACCGCTAAGAATCGAATGGTCTTCTCTATCTGACCTTCAATTTGGTAGTGAAACATCATGATCATGCATATTTGAGTCCCAAAATCCTCTAACAATCCAATTCGAAACTGATATGTGAAGCAAGAATCATGGTCTGTGAATTTTTTTGAGGGAACTCCTTGGTTTCATGCTATCTCTTTCACGTAGAGGTGTCCCAATACCTATACAGAAATACTCACTTGAATGACTATGAAGAGGACTTACTTGGTGAGTTGGCATTTGATCACCGAAATGGAATTCTCCAATGGACATACGTGGTAATACCATGATGAGGTTCATGGTCATCCCACCCACATATACTATGTAATGACAAGGGGTTAGTTTAAACCTACTAGAACCTAGTGTTATGCTTTTACCTACTAAAAGTTTATTCATCAAGAGATAAACTCTCCAGCTCCCTTCTTCAAGACTGGACAGAAATATTTATATTGAAGGTCCTGGTGCATCTATTTGAAAGTTGGATGTACTGAAAAAGGGAATGTAGGAAACTCCAATATCACCTCATCCCATAACATCAAATGTACCATTGTACACCTTGTCATAGTTCGGCCATTCTACCCACCTTTATAGTATCTATCTAGAGCATGTTTTGTGGATATATAAGTATATAAGGTCTAAAATTAATCATCACAATGCTGAGAATCCCTGAAATGCTATAAAATCAGTGGTGGATTCGACAATCTGCTGATGATAAAGGGAACCATCCTTGTCCACAAAGGACAAATGAAATTAGTATAGCTACCATGAGGCCTCAACCAACAGCTGAGAATAAGATGTCCTTCTAAGAGAGTCAGATATCATGTTACCCTTTCTAAGAGAATAGAAAATCATAAATTCATAGTCCTTGTGAAACTCTAGCCATGAAATCTCTCTCGTGTTATTATCCTTCTGTGAAAATGAATATATTAAAATCTCGTGGTTTTAGTACAAGATAAAACTCTAACCCATTAGGTAGTGTCTCCAAATCATCAATTCCAATAAAACCACTGTTAACTTAATATTATGGGTAGCATTGTTCAGATATTGTAGTCTCAACTGGCATTAAACATATGCAATAACTACCTACCTTTGCATCAGAACACAACCAAGTATTATCCATGATGCATTGAAGAAGAATACATACCAAAAACCCTCCTCTAAAAACCTCAAGATGGGAGTGCTTGTCAACCTCTGCCTCAACTCATGAAATCATTGATGACACCTTTTTCCCATGAAAGGATGATCCTTTTAGGGCAATGATGTCAAGGGTACTTCTGCTATGGAGAAGTCTACCATTTCCAGTCTAAGGAAACTCTGCACCTTAGCACAACTCTTGGGTGGATCCTAAGCAAGAACTATCTCAAATTTTGTTGGGTCCACTACTGATCTAGCCTCTAAGATTAAATATCTAAAAATGGACTTCTCAAATCCAAAATTGAAACATAAATAGATTCTTGTAAATATGGACTTCTCAGAGTGTGTCCATAACTATCCTCAACTGTCTTGTGTGATACTCCTAAAAAACCAAATACACTAGGATGTTGTTAGTGAGGACTACCATAATCGTTTATAAATAAGTTTTAACGATATGGTTCATGAGTAATAGGAAAACTAATTCGGAATTTTTAATGTTCAAAGACATCACCAAGTACTCAAAATGACTATAACGACATCTGAAGGCCATATTCAATATATCTTCATCTTGTACTCATAGATTATGATAGCATTATCTAAGTGAAATCATCGAGATCCATCACACACCATCTAATGGATGAAATATGTCACCGATCCCTGATAATGTATAATTATTCTTAATAGTCACCAGATTTAGACACCTCTAATATGGAAATAACCTCATGTTCTCATCTTTCTTCTTAGATAACAACACAGCAGACGCCCAAGGGGAAAAGATAGGTCTCACAAATCCCTTATGTAGAAAGTTTACTAATTTAACCTTAATCTCTTGAAGATCTATGGGATCCATCCTATATGTAGGTGAAGACATCGATACCATCTCAAAAATTATGTCAATGAAGAATTATATCTCTTGGTATAGTGGTAAATTGGTAGGTCCTCAAGAAAAAATGTCTAGATACTCTACCACCACTTTAGGAAACATATAATATAACGACCCTAACATTTGTTAGATGGTTATTACATCATTGTTTATAATTTTTTTTCATAATACAGAAACTAATTCCCATGTACATTAATTCTTTTGAGTATTTTGAAACTAAAAAAATATTATTCTAATTTTGTGAAAGAGCATAAAAATATCCCATGAATATCTTCCCCTTTAGTACTCATACATCAAACCATTATTAATAACATGGGTAAAGGAAAAATAAGAGAGGGTGTGATCAGATTATCACTAAGGGTAAACATGGAAGGTATATATGCATATCATGAAAATAAGGGTACGAGAATGTCATCATAATATTAGAAAATCATACACTATATATAAAATATCATAACCCTGAATTGTGGAATAAATTTTGGTGATTGATAAGACATTAATCCTAAGGAAAACCAAAACATAAACCTTGAAAATCAAAACATTATAGTAAGACATGTAATTTGGGGTAGATATATAAACATGAAATATAATTCCCTATAAGTAAAAGAACATTTTCAAAACATAAAAATGCAATTCATTTGGAGTACACCTATTATGAGGGACACACCGCCATATATAGACATATCACTCTCTTTAGAAGGGATCTGGTTTCCCCAACATTCCATTGTTGATCGAGATTCCCAATCCCCCCATAGTGGATTTGGTTTTCCATCTTTCGTAGAGGATCAACCCCATTGACTTGTTTTCATGATTATATCACGACACTTAAATATTTTCCCGATAAAATGGATGATGATATAGGTCTCCCTCATCATATAATTATAACCATACATATGTGTTCCATAAGGATAGAATTAATTCATCATTTCAAAATCCATGGACTGAAATTGGTTTTTTAATTTTATCCAGTCATAAAATATCCCATGGAAAATAAATTAATTTTATTAATTTCATTCCCCCATAAAAATTAACCCATATTAAAATAATAATATTTGTATCATTTCATAATATTTATAGTAAAGAAAAATTAAAAAAAAAAAATTTATCTTTGATGTAAAATAATATTGAGTGATCACTTGAAAATAAATCTGGAGGAAAATATCACTTCTACATTGATAACATTTTATTTTCTTAAAATTACATTTATTTAAGAAAGAAAAAAAATTATTTGAAAATAAACTTTTTAGAATATCAAAGAAGATTAAAATCATTAAGTAATTATTATTGAATAAAATTATGTTCATTCCGTATATGGTAAAAAACATTCCTTTTATACATTTTTAAAAAAAATCACAACATACCTCATTTGGAATAAGATAAAAAACAATGTAGGAAAAATTTCAAAATAGGTACAAATGAATTTAAAAATATATATGAGAATAGTATAATCATAATTGAAAACATTTTTATAAAAAATTGGCATGGAAGATAAATATTCCCCATTGGAGACTTAATACTAAATAATCCTAAATATTAATGAGATAGTGAAATAAATACTCATCACATTAAAATTAGTAGAATTGTATACCCCATGAAAGAAATTAAATTTTATGGATATGAGTTTACCATGATCTTCTGGATAAGACATATAAAATATATTCAAGGATAGTATATACACCATGTATAAGAAACAAGTAGTGTATATGGTATGTATCTCACATAACTAAGTGCAAGACATTAATCCCTTACTTCTTGAGTAACATTAGAATCATGAACCCCATGAAATAATAACATAAATTGAAATTTATTATATCATTAAATAAATTAAATTAATTCTATAACATGTCATAGGTTATTATATACCCCACAAAAAATAAGTGATTGCTGAATATGGAGTGTAAGTCACTAAATTAACAAGTCTGATGAAATTCCCTTACCTTATGCCTTGACTCTCCACACACTCCTGAAATAATCCTATATAATAAATATTAAATTATTATAAATTTATTATATAATGATATTAAAATATATAATATTATATATGACATGATTACGACTTATTATTACCCATTTATTTATAGTTCCGAGTTTATGTTAAGTTTTAGGTAATAACTGATTTGTTTCTCGTACATGTTTTGAATTTTTATTGTTGGTCCTCATACTTACATCACAATTTAATTATATCTATAATAATAAAAATGATAAAAATAACATATATTTTCGTTATATAATTATTTATGGTTATATATAGAAGATATAAATATAAAATTAAAAACAACATGGAGGGAGAGGGTAGGCCGTACGTACGCATGTACGCTGCTTTTATTTTATTGTCAAATTAAATTAATGAAAACTATACGATATATTATAGTTAAAGTATCATTTAAATGGTTTATAAATAATATATATTCATAAATTTCATTCTTATTACCACCCATGTAAAATATAGATAAAAAAATCATGTTGTATCCTGAAGATGGTGATCCATACGTACGCCAGAGACTTTGTCATTTACCAAAGGACTAGTTGGTAAAAATGTAGATATGATATGATCAATATAGAATTATAATAAAGTAATAAATATCATATATATATATATATATTAATCCCATCATAATTAACACTCCTAAAAAGTTGGTTATGGAAGAAGAATTTTATCACTACGTGGAGATGGTAGGTCGTACGCAGGCATGAGGGATACTTTCTGTTGTTTTTAAATGCTAAATGGGATTTATAATGGTATTATAAAAACATGATAACATTTAATAATATTTAGGATATTATATTTATTATTTTATAATATTATTCATATATTTATCAAAGGTATAATAGATTATAATGAGAGAGTGATCAATTAGAGTGATTATCTCTTCTTCAAAATGGATCCTTTAGATTTCCTCTAAATGACTCCAGCATTAGTATTTTTGGAAGACCGAAATCTCTATAATTTGGATAGGGAAGTGTAGAATATAACTTTTTATATATTATTTGATCTATAAGTTTAAATGGGTTAAAATAGGATGATGGAGGAGGTTTCCTTTTATATTTAATGTGAGTGGCACTTTTGGAATTTCTAAAAAGGTTAAATTATAATATATAAAAATCAATAAAAATACGTCATAATGGAAAGTAATTCGAATATAATATGGGATAGAGTGTAATACCCCCCACTAATAGATTTTAGACAGTTTGATTTTAAATTTTTAACCTTATCATTTTTTAATCTTTTGTTTACACACTTTAATTTTAACTACTGTAATAACATGTTCAATATTAAAAAGTGGATATTTTTTAAATAAATGGTTTAAATTGAATATTAATTGTTAAATTTGTGATATTTTAGACCGTAATTCCCACATTTCCTTTATTTATGGTTTATATTGTTTTTAAATAATTTAATAATTTTATTTATAAAATACCAGAAGAGTCAATTTTGGAACTCTTCATAACATTGGCTTTAAGAAAAACAATCAAGAAATATTATATATAAAATAATTCATTTAATACATCCCTAACTTGTAAAATTCTACTATAAATCTTTTGGATAAAGATAATTCAATCAGATTATATTTATTTTAATATTAACAGTATCTTTTAATTGAGTGTTCCATTTATTGAATAATAACTCCATCATCATATTGTAATTATTCATGATAATTATTTCTTCCCAAAAAATAAATATAAATTTATATGATTTAGATGAAAATTTTATATTTTATAATAATACATATAGTCAATAATATATTTTATATAGCCTCATATTGAAAATATTAAAAATATTAAAAGTAAGAGTGTGATACTTTTTCACTCCCTTTGAGTTTTACATCATTTATGTCATTTTCCTTGAAATGTTTCCAATAAATTATTCACTTTATATTATTATATTATAATGGTATAATTAAATTCACCACATAATTTTTTTATGTTTTAGGGTAGTTTTCTAAAATTTATAATATTATTTTAGACCATAATTTCTCAATTTACCCTTAACAGTGGTAATAAAAATAATTAATTTCATTGTTCTTATTATAAAAAAGTAAAAAGGAAATATTTAATTAACTTTTAACTTATGATTAAAAATATGTAATAAATTTTTCATAATTAAAAATACACAAATAGATATATTTTTTAAAAAAAATCATCTTGTTGAAGTAAAGATAAAATAAAATTTTAAACTGAAAATAGCCAAAAGATTGACATGTTTTTAAATCCATATTTATTGTAAAATTGATTAAGATAACCTAAATTATATTAAATGACAAAAATTTCATCTAATAATACATTAAAATCAATAAGATATATAATTTATCACTATAAATTATTTTGAAGAAAAATTAGTTTTTAATTAAAATGAAATATATTTATTATTCACCAAAAGATGAAACATAGAATAAAAATAACAACAACTGAACGAAATTAAATTTTTCTATCACAATTTAAAATGAGAAGTTTATTTTATCATATTGAAATCATAATTTTTCCAAAAATTATATTTATAATGGGTTCACGGTAAAAAGGCAGTAAAATTACTCTTTGAAATAATATAGGGTTTTATATGTAAAATTGGAGTTGTTTTGTCTTATAACTATAAAATATATTAGATTAATATTAAAACATTATTGATAATATAACATCTATATTTCAGTAATATCATTAAATAATTTTAATTAATTTAATTTATTAAGATAAAATAACATTGGGAGAATAAAAAGAAAAATATTTCCTTAATATTTAATTGGTATAGATTTTCATTTATAATTAATTGGTAATCAATGAATTACTATTATAAAACATATATTTTCATATGTTAGTTAATAATATTCATAATTTCTAATTTACTAGATATGTTATATGTCATTATCTCAAATAGTAATATTTTAATTATATATAATTGTTCCGTAAAACTCGGTATTACATGTACCACAAGCCATTAAAAGTACTCATCATTATGTGAAATACAATAAAATCATAATGATGTGTGTACTAAAAGATAATATATGAATTTAATGAAGAAAAATATTAACTTTTAGTTGTGTATAAAATAATAAATCAATGAAATTAAATTTATTAGAAGTAAAAGTTCTATAAAAACTTGTTGTGTAACATTATACCCCACCTTAAAATGAATTTCTTCCATGAAATCATTTGGATTATCAATGGATTAATAGTTGAAGTTTTCATTCATAGAAACCAACATCATATAAATGAATACTATATATTATTTTTAAAAATAAATGCATGAAACATAATATTTACACAAAGTAACTCATAATTAGGCTTCCACATAAGAGAAAATTGGCTGAAATTTAAAAAATTGACCTGGAAAAGAAATCTAACTATCAATTTATAATGGATTTTGATAGAGAACACGGTTAGGATAAATATTAAAATAAAAAATTCATAACCCAAGGCCTCAAAAAGGTAATTGACATCATAAAAAATTAAGATAAAATAAAAATAATGTATTTCAAGACCCTTTTGAATAATTTCATGAAGAATATATACTTACCTGATTTCAGCACAATCTCACCCTTTTGTATTACTTGATCAATTTCATCTTCACCTAATTTTCGAAGAAATTAAAATGATTTTTTAATTCATAATGTCTATAAAAATCCTGAGATCCATAAATAGGGTGATTAGTCATTCAATCTATCATTATCACAATAAAAACGTTATCAAATGTTATCAAATATGCTTAAATACTCTAATGGGGACTTTATACTATAATATCTAAAACCCCGTCTGATATAATTTGGTGGTTGGAGAAAATTTTATTATTTAAAAAAAAATAATTTTTTACAGAACCTAAACCTAATAAAATTTCATTTTTTATTAAAAACTATAAATAGAGATTTGAAACTAGATGGCAGATGGAATAAAATATTTATTAAATTTTTCATAAAAACTCATCCACCAAAATGGTCTATCCCCTCTTCCCGGATCATCCATAACTTTTACCCATATATTATAGTGTAACTGAGATGATGGAGGCAAGGGAATACATTTAGAAAATTTAAGTAATGAAAGAATGTTGAATGTAAAATAAATAGTTATAGGTCTACATCCAACACATCCCAACCATGCAGAATAATATCTTGAATCCTTGAATGGACTTCTATTTATATGAATCAATCTTGATATATGTGGATTTAATCATACGTAATTTTAAAAAATAAATTCATCCCACAAGAATCCCAAGGGTTCATGGTGTGTATGAGTCAAAATAAACCACATTCCATAATTAATTTGAAATTTGATGATACTAAATTGTCAATCTTCTGGATTCACAATGTGAAACATAGTTTCACACAATGAATTTTCATTCTCATATTCATTGTGATATTTTCACATTTTTTATCACAACATCCATCTTCATCAACTCACACATTTTTAATGGTCCATTCCCACTATTAATGATGATTTATTAGTTCCCTTATCTATTTTTTTTCATTTTGTTCAGTTTTGAGTCCTATAAAAACTACATTGGCATCCCTAATCATGGATAGTCTTCTTAGGTTTAAAATATTGATCAAATTTTATCACATTCATAAGTTTCTTGTTTCGTTAAACAAAAAAAAATAAAACAATCAATTATTAGTAATATTAATCAATAAATTTACACAAAAAATTCATTTTATATCAAAATATCCAAGAATAAAACAGTTTTTTTCAATTCTTCCACACATAGAACATTCTTTTCCTCAATCATGTAATCTAAAAAACATCACAAAGTAAATTCATTCTATAAAAATTTCAAAAGAAAAAAATTCCTTCTAATATAAAATAAAAATCCAAATATCTCACAAAATAATTCCACCAACTCTTCTCGTATCAAATAAACAAACCCAATCATGTATCTTAAAATTCATCAATATTTTCCCATTTTTATTTTTAAATGATGTTAAACTAGCCGCGGGTTATCCATATTAATTTTCTTAGAATGTGTGTGGTTGATAGGATACCTATAAGAAATATTCTCTCTAAGATTTTATAAAGGTGGTGTCTTTAGGAACTATTATTTTTAAGGATTTTTATATGGAACTAGTTTGAAAATAAATATACTGGTTGATTTTATTGGTTTTTGTATTCAGGTTGGGTTAGATTTTTATCCTTCCATGGATGATTTTTCTAGAATTTCCTTGGTATAATGTCTAAGAGAAAACATTATTTCCACTACACCTGATTAAACCGATTAGTAATGTGATTAGGAGAGGATCAAAAACCTTATAAATGTGGAAAGGTATGATGTTAACATATGTACATCATAAATATTTTCTTCCAAAAAGGGATACTTCCTAAAATTTAGTTTTTATTAAATTTAATGTATCATATTTTCTTACCACATGATTCCCTCATGTGCCTATACCTTTTGTGCTAAATTTATATGAGTTTAAAGTAATATTTTAAATCAATTATGTACATTATATTAGTGATTCATCTATCAATTATCATAAAGTTTGGTTTGTTGAGAAGGTTTGAGTTATTTTCATGTAGGACATTGTAAATGAAAAGAAGTGATGTTTTTTAATAGTTTGACGAGGGAAGTTAGCTAAAATCTTCTTGAAAATCTCCTGATACTCATCGAGTGTTTCTCTAGTTGATTGGTGGATGACATATATTTATTTTTTGATTGCCGTATTCCAAGAGGTGTCAAAAAATATATATAGAAAACATTATTTTTAATTAATCTCAATCATTTAATTCCCTTTATTTTTTACTATAAATACATTCCTTATCATATTGATCAAGTGAAAATATTATTTCCCTCAACTTGAATTATTATTTTGTGACTCATATGGGTTATAAAGTTTATCACACATAGGAAAATTCCTTAATGTTTATATTATGATATTCACCTTAGAGACCATTAAATTTTAGAATCACTTGAATCTTGTTAAATCACAATTAAATTTCATTCTGTACAGTATGAACAACTAGTTGATTTTTTTGTTAATGAATTGCGATCCACAATGATCGTTGAGGGATTGGTTAGGATTTCTAAACATATTTTAGGTTAAATATTAAAACTAAAAGTAACCCATTGTATCTATATGATTTATTTTCAAAGTATTTAATTGTAAATTATTTTTATTTAGTTTTGTTAGAGTTATCTCAATTTTTATATCACAGTACAATAATCAGTTATTGAATATTTGGTTCATTCAATGGTATAATGTTTTTAGAAACTGACTCCCTATACAGAGAAAAAAATTGGACACATGTGTTTTCATGGGGTGTGGAAAAAAATTATTTTCTAATTATATTATAGAATACAACCAATGAAGTCTTTTGAAAAGTAGTCCACATAATTGTTTTGTTACTCTTATGTTGTTTTAAAAAATGATCTTTATTTTTCATGATAATTAAGATTTTTGAAATTAATTAAATTTTATATTTATAAAAAAAATATTAAATGTTTATATGGGTATTAATGGCAAGACCTACTATAATGAAATCATAGTTTCCAATGTTTACACATCATTCTATTTATATACTAGTAAGAGGGAGATTCTAAAATTGCTTCTTCTCATTCCATTGGCCAGATGGCTCTGGTAAGAATATTCCTAATGTAAATATTATATTGGTATACCCTCCTTCTTTTATGTTATATTATTAGATATTACCCTCTTATTTTACAATGGTAATTACAAATGGGTGTTTTTTTCTATAGACAACCAACATTTCTATCCATACCACACGTGTGAAAATGGTCATTGAGAACATCACCACATAATCCTATCCTATAACATTTTTATAAAATATAATGTGGTTGATAGAGATATTAGAATATTTTCCATAATGATTAACATTAATATAATATAAACATAAATCAATCTCATTTGGTATTTTATACTAAAAATATATATTTCAAAATTGATTATGGAAGAAATAAATGATTTATTAAATTAAATAAAGACACTCAAGAACTAAAAACATTTGATTATCCCCATCCATAATAACTCATAACATTTACCCCTATATGTAGTAGTTAATGGAAAAGATGGTAGAATGGGAAGACATTACATGAAATAAAAATAAATAATGAAATAAGAATGTTAAAATAACTGCAATAGGTCTACATCTAGCCATTCCCCTCCACTGGGAATAATCTATTGAATTCCAAAATAGACATATATTTATAGGAACTAATCACCCTAGGTATGGATTTATCCAATAAAATTCTACTAATAAATTCATCTCTAGTAGATCCTGGTGGTTCATAGTGGTTACTTCTCAAAAGAAACTACATACCATCATTAATTTAATGTTTAAGGGTATTGTTGGAAAGACTCATAGTATGACAGATAGTTTCAATATATGAATTTATTTACTAATATTCATAGTGTTTTGTTTCAAATTCTATGTTTACAACATTTATTATAATAAAATATCACATCATTAATGGTCCATTCATGATGTGAGTGATGAAATTATAGTGTCTTTAGAATTTTTTTCTTAATTATGTAGTTCCAAGACCTGTAAACATCCCATAGTCACCCTCATCTTGAAAAGATTTTTTACACTATAAATATTGTTCCTATTTTCTCATTTTAAAAAAATTGTCTCATATTTCCATTAAAAAACAAATTATTAGTACAATTGATCAACTAATTTACACAGTAAAATGAATTTTATATAAAAAAAGTATGTATAAAATGGTTATCTGATATTTTCTTTATATCTAGTTTTTATGAGATTAATGGTTTTCCTTTCATTTTCTTCTATTTATGTACTCATGAGTTTTAAAATACGTTTTTAAAGAAACCCAACATTGTTATACTTTTTGGTCTGGAATCATAATCTTCCAAGTCCATATTTGTTATAAAAAAATTCAAGAATTATTTTATTATTATCCTGTGATTTCTTAACGTAATTTTTACCAAATTTTTAAAATCTATAATTTTTTTAAATAGAGTATACTTGTAATTTTTTGAACGAGATATTTTTTATATTGTATTGAAAAAATGAAGGTAATCCTTGTTATAACATACATAACGTGAATATATTTTCTTGAACTCATGACCAATAAATGAATTAACGAATCATTTTGAAGTGTTAATTTTTCTTTCAAAATTAAAATTTTTTGTTAATATTTTTGAAATATTGTTTTTTATATATGTGATATGATGATGAAAATAGTATTTTTCTCAAGGAGTGGTATAATAGTCTACAATGGAATTTTTATCTATGAGAACATAATTTGATGTTACTTATACTTCACTGGGGATATGATTATATAATACCATTATTATTATTATTACTTTGGATGGTTTCTAGTTATGATGATTAAAGATTTTTCAAACTCATTTTTATCTCCCTAGGTTATGTTAGGAGGGAATAATAAATAATTTTATGATCTTAGGGAATAAATATAAATGTATTATAATTATGTGATAAAAAGTTCTGTTATATCCCTCTAATGCATTGGGTAAATAGTACTATTTTATGATCTCAAATGGTACATTGGAGGTTATCCCATGCCCAAAATTGGTTACACATGAGGTTTTCTAAATCGAAAAAGAGCGTACATGGGAGGTTATCCCAATTAAAAAAAAGGGTACACATGAGGTTATCCCAAGCCCAAGAGATGGTGCAAGGGAGTTTTCTTCAAGATCAAAGTAGGTACATGGATGGTTATCTCAAGCCAAACATGGTATGAATTCCGTGGTGTGTATCCTAGAAATAATATTTCAATAATGATGATGATTGTTACGCAATTTATTCCACTATTTTATAACATGATATTGTGTCAGTGTTATGCACTCATGGTTCTTTTTTTCATTATGATTCATGTTTTATGAATTACAAAGATTTATCCCATGACTCATGGTTATAATATATTATTTGTTTAGTATTATTTTCAAATATTAATCTCATTTTCTTATAAAAACATACTCATATTATGCTAAAATGATCATTGATATGATCCTTTTTTACCCTCGCTTAAAATCTGAGATCACCCTGTATTATTTTTTGGTTTACTTTGGGTATGAAAAATTGTTTTATGTATAATATATCTAAGAAGGGTGATAATTTTAAAGAACACAGTGGGGATGATTTTTTTATTTTATGAAATATTTATTTATTTATCCATGTTTTCAGTGTCACTAATGTTCTATGGTTATTGTATGGATCAAAATGATACATATCAAATAATTAAATAATAATATTTAATATTTATATAGGAAATGTTTGGGTCACCAATAATGGTATCAATAAGGTTTGGGTTTTTTGAAACTAGAATGTGAAGTATTTTGTGGTAACCCCTTGGAAAAGACTATGTAAAGGAGACAACCCTATGATATGGTAAACAAAGTGTGGGTTTCATTGAAAATACATTCCTATCATGTTATTAGAAAAGTTAACAAAAATATAATACAAATTAATATCATTATAAAAACATGAATGGGGTATATTTGGTATTAAAGTTTTCATTATCAGTGAAAAATTTGAAGTCATAAGACTAGAAACCATTCTAAAAACTGATGGGAAATATTTATAGGTAAATTCACATTTTCCTTATAATCAATTATGAGGGATTTGAATAAACGATGATCATAGATGACCTAGGTTAAAACTAATCTGTTTTATATTGACTTAATTTTTTATTATTTAGATATATTTTGAAGGATTTTTTTAAGACTAGTGTTTCTCACACTATGCATTTTAGTATAACTTAAAGGATGGAACTGGATAAAACCATGTTAACACTAAATGTGTTGGGACACTCAATGATTTTACTACTTAGAAACCAAATATTATTGGATCTAAAATTAAAAATCACATTTCTATAATTATGATACTTATTAAATCCAATAATCATTCTGAGCATCCAATTATCCATGAAGGGGGAAATGTTATGTAGATTCATTTATGAGTGTAAATACACATTCTTTTTATGTGTCTATTGATACAATAGTGACTGATAAATGGGTCGATACTAATGAAAATATATTTTCAATTTTCCAATTTTATAAACATGAAATCATATATTTTTGTTTTTTTTAGTTTGGAAGAAAAATAGATCTATGGTGAAATCTCATCTAGAACACGAAGTAACATTATTAAATAAACTCTATGTATTGGGATAAGTTTAGAAAGTTATTTTTTCTATTATATTTCGTGTATTATTTGTATGAAAATTTTATAGTAATTACTTGATTTAAATTTTAATAACAAGTATTCCATTAGTAAACATGATTCAAATTTACAAAAAGTGTGAGGCATATTATTATTATTTTTGAAAGTGAATGAAATTTTGATTGACTATTTAGTTCCTTTAAATCTGGTCTTAAAAGGCAGTTAACCATATTAGAATTTAGAAGTTGCAATGAAATAATTTGATGTGATATCAATGTAGAAATAGATATTGGAGTAACCCAATAATATAATTGTTTTGATAATAAAAACAATTGAAATTTAATGTAAATTATAATCATAAAAACCCTATAGGGAAGAAAGAGATTATTTCTTCATGAGAAAAGTGTGAAAGAAAAATAGTGGGAATTATATTTAGGGAAATATTATATAATTTATTAGTATAAAGGAAGTTAACCTATAAATTTAATTTTGATTTTTTGGGAAGATGTTATATAATGATATGAATATGGAGAAACTCCACAGAATGCACCACTGACAATTTAGTGTTTCATATAAAATGAGTTTGGGAATTATTCTAGCTAGTGATCAGATTTTTTGTTAATGATGATGATCGAAATCAATAATATATTTGTTTTAGAGAAAAAGGAAAATCTCAAAGTATCACTATTTATAATGTTTTTTATCATAATAAAGTGTTGAAATATACACTTACCATCCACTCTAAAACTGCTAATGTCTTATTTAATTTTTGGTATTCCCAATCCATAATTTCTGGAGTGTTTTCTATGCATATCCCAATACAACCTCAGTTATAATATTTTTAATTAGAATTGAAAACTTCTAATTTTAAGATGATCGAATATCAATTCTATTATACTTTATGATCTATGTTTGTGGGAACATGATACCTAAAAATAACATTATTATTTCTTTAGTTAAAATAGATGTTAGTTTGGGCATGAATTAGATCAAATTATATAAATCCCATATAAATTCATGATGCAGGGAAGACACACATAATATTATATACCTACCTATGATATTCTATTAGAAAGGGGATATGAGGGGATTTTCATAAAATTTACAAAATATTGAGTTTTAGGTATTGAATTAAATTTCATGAACATAATAATCATTATGATTTATAGTGTTAAAAATTAGGCCATCACCCTTACATAAATATATATTACATCACAATGTTTATACATCCACTTTGTATCCATTAATAAAATATTTTTTTGAAATAAAAATTTCTTTTTCATGAAATTTCTTTAATTTTTTTCTTTTGACCTCATTATAATAACTAATCATCTTTAAAAACATAATAAATATTTTTAAAAAATTGTATGAGAACCAAAATCAAAGTAAGTTACATAAAAATAGAAATACATAAAAAAATCATGAAAAATTATACAACAATTTTTCTTTTTCAAATAAAATATTTGGTACAAAATAATAATTTTTGTATACAAGAAATAAAAATTTGTTCTGAAATATTTTCAAAAATAATTTAATATATAATATTGAATTTAAAATAAAACATATAAAACTTACTTTATTTTCATGAAAATATTATGAATTATTTTAAAAACAATTTGTACAATTTACCCTTACTAAGTGTCTTATACATTCCATTAAACAAAAGATAATGAGTAATCACATACGAGAATAACACAAATAATAGTATATCATAAGACCATAGAAACATAGAAAATGTGTAAAGAAAAAAATAACATAATAATAATTCAAGTCTAACTTTCAATATTATATCACATGGTTGATAGAGTTATATAGTGGATTAAGTTTACTCTCAACTCCTATAAATAACTTTTCATGAGACTAAATATTTATCCAATGCATTGGAGAACTATTTAGGAATACACATTATAACATGTTCATTATTATATTTTTCACAACAAAAAGGTAATAAATCATAAATAATAAACATAAAAATTACACATGGAAACCAAAAGGGTTGAATAATTTTTTCTCATATCATAATCAAAATAAATTTCTTTAAAAATGCATTTGAGAAATGATCATAAGGGTTATATTAAACAATGAATATAAGGAATAATAATCTATTTATATATTTTATTAACATAGTTATTGAATTTATAAGCATTCCATAAAATTAATGCGAGATATAAAGTTACTTAGATAGAAAATGGTTATATATCGAAGAAAATGGCAGCTTAGAGAGTCCCCTTACTTAACAATTAAAAACTTATCAAATATTATTAGAAATATTTTATATTAAAATAACCACGATAACAGTTAAATTAATATTTAACCCATTGAGTGATCCTGATAGTGTGAAATTCTATTCTTGTTGTGTATGTTATAACAAATATTCCTTCAATATTTTTAGTAAAAAATCAAATGTAACCTTTTTTGGAAAATTACAGGAACATTACATTTATTTTATTTTAAAAAAGAAAATATGGGTTAAAATGAATTAGAAATATCTTAGAATAATAGTAATATAAGTAATAATTTTTTTAGAAAAAAAGATATGGAAGAAATAACATTTGAAAATAAATCATTTAAGATGATTAAAATAGGGGTTTAAAAGTAATATTTCCCAAACATAAATTCATTAGAATACTCATTATTAAAAAAATTATAATGAAATCAAAATATAGTAAAAAATTATCTTTATCATCCATTTATGAATAAGTAAGGTTTTTTTGAAACATTGATAAGAACATGTAAATTGAAGAAAAAAAGTAGGAAGGGAAACTTTAAAATAACTTTATTTAAATAAAGTCATATACCCTAAGTCTAAGTCATCACATACAATATTATTCATCCTAAATAATAAAAGTATGATAATTATTTAATTTCTTATGAAACATGTAATTTTTATTAATCCTATTATTTCTATGTAATTATTAATAACTTAATCAATTATGTTCACATCAGATGTTTTGAAGAAATTCAACTCATATGTCCAAAATGACTTCAGTACGTCAAATATTGTAATAAAAGTCATTATTTTAACATCATTGTAATAATTATAATATAATTACTATCATTTTTATACAATATTTATAATTTTAAAATTAATCATTAAATATGGGTAAGAAAAATGTACTGTGTCACAATCATGGATAGAGTGGGTCATTCGTACAAATGTGTAACATTTCCATTATTTCAATAATCCACATGTAAAAGAGTTAAGTTTTATATTTATTTTTAAAGTTAACATTATATCGTATATAACATATTATTTATTTAAATATACTTTCATATATCATCGATGTGATTTTGTGATGAAAAAAAAATCAAATAACTTCTTGGCAGTGATAGTTCACACGTAATAAAAAACGTTGTTATCATTTTTTAGTGAATGAAAGGTTATAAAAATAGAAAATATATCACTTATAAAGATATATAAATATTTATTGAATATAATAACATATATATATCTATATCTATATTAAATCCATCATTATAGTTATCTGTGAGTGGTGGTGACGGAAAAAAATTACATCAGTTCACAAGGTAGTAGTCTGCCATACTCACAAATGAATGTTTCATTTCCCATTTGATGGAATAGAGGATGAATATATGTGATTTCAAAATTTAAATAAAATCCTAGTATATGTAATAAATTTATTTTTTTATATCCTGATGGATAAATGTTGTTAGAAGGATATGTAATAAGATAAAAAATAAAAAATGATCAGTTAAGAATGATACCACTTCTTTAGACAATATCTTATGGTTTACACTAAAATATTTCCTAAGACGGTTATATGATAAAAATAAGGCCACATGGATTTGGGTATGTATTTAAGGAATGGTTTTGGATGGGTATGGTCTGGGAAATTATCTGGAAGTGCGAATAAATATCGGGGAGCGGTTCTTATTTATGAGTGAGAAAGAGTGACATTTTTTTAAATATGCAAACCAATTCAGTAATGCAAATTCACTCTCAATACAAGTTCCGAAAAATGATAACTAATAGTTAGGTGGTAAGATAATTTTAATCCATTACATCACCATTAAAAAAATATGTTTTAAACATATTAATTCATTTACCTCTTATGTTACTCACTTTTAACATTTTATATTTCACCATGGTAACCATTTTTTTTTACGAAGGTAATTAATATTTTAAGCGTAAGAATAAAATTATAATTATTAAAATATTTTTAACAAATTATTATAAAGATTAAATAAAATTTATTAAATAATATTCCAATGTGTTTGTAAAATTATTTTTAACCTAAGTGTATATGACACAAAAAACCATGTTTAGACCTAAACCATAGTAACCACTATTTAAATATAAAAGTGTTAATAATTGTATCACAAATAAAAAAATGACACATAAATTTATGATGGATTATGTTTTAAATAATATTAAATTCAGATGGATTATTTTAAGATCTTTATAAATGTAAAATTATTTTATAAACAATTTTTTATTAAAAAATAACAACGAACTTAATTTTGAGACTATTCATTAAATTTGACATAAAAACATAAAGTAAAATATTTAATTAGAATATATTATCTTCACACTAGTATAAATAGTTATATTTATCTAAAAAATTTATGTAACTTAAAAATTAATTAAATATATATTACTTTTTATAATTTTAAAATCATTTATTTTATTTCTCTATTAATTGAAAAAATACTATGTTAAAATCTCATAATTATTTATGTTAATTATATAGTCACTAGACATTATAAATAAATTATCTTAATTAATAAAATTCAGTTATTTTCTATACAACTATTAATATTCATCAGAAATTTTAAATTCATCTAAAATTATTGAATTTGAAAAATGTTGGCCTTATCACTTATTTGGAACCTAAGTTAACCCAATTAACCTTTCTTTCCATGGGGATAATTTTTTTTTGTTATTCATTTTGACAAAAAAAATCTCTAACCTAATTAAATAATATTTATATTTATAATTAATAATATTTAATTATTTTTTCCAAATTATATATTTATATGTGGTGGAAATATATTTTATAAAAATCTCAAAAACGTATAAAAACCTACTCTTGAGAAAAATGCATTTTCAAGAAATAAATGCGCTTATTTTAACTCTGTCACTAAAAGTCATCATTATATAACGTTAAGTTTAAATTTATATATATAATAAAAAATTTATTTAAAAAAAAACTATTACTAGGAGATATTTTAAATAATTAAAATGGATACACTTTATGCACTTAAAATTAGTTTTCATAAAACCGTGTTTCAAGTCTAATAATAAACATTAATTTTTTTGAAATATATTGAATGAAATAAATTTAATAAGACTATTATAAATAGAATTATTAATAACTAAATTTAATACCTAATCTAAAATATAATGGGACTATTAAATTAATTGATGTAATGAAATGAAATGAAAATATTTTAAAAATCTATAATATTCACTATTCACAGAGAAATGAATCATTTTCGAAAAACACAAAAATCATAATCAAAGAAAAATATGATAGGTTTACATTACAAATGATGTTTATTTAACCAAATTATTTTTAAAATTTATTTTAAAAATAGATAAAAATATTTTCTAACAAAAATTAATAAAAATAAATTTTAAAGAAAACACATTATAAAAAAATAAAATGAATTTACTATTATTTGAGAGTTTATTAACTCAGAATTTATCAATAATTTCATATTTAGTAGTAATTATATATATATAAAAATATATATATTAAATATGTTAATACCAATCACACCCAATAATTTAAAGGATAGGTTATAATGAACATATTAAATAGTAATATTTCATAGCGTGTTTAGAATTAATGTTGCGTGTTATATATGCTATCGAATATAGTTTTATTTTGTGAAATATTAGGGTGTTATAGAGGATAAATATGACAATACTATTGAATAAAATAGGATCACAATAAAAAATAAGTATCCTTTTACTTGTATTGATGATTTTTTCAATTAATTACTTATAGATCAATCTTTTTTGAAGAATGATATGTGATCTGGATACTATAAATTGAGGATAAAAGTGAATAAATAACATAGAAAAACTTCTATACTTTGTTTTAAAACAGTGAATTATATATAATCCATTTGTTTTGACTAATTCCAAAACTATCTTCACAGATTCAATGAATAGAGTCTTTAGATTTTATCTTGGTAAGTATGTGGTAGTATTTATAGATAACATTTTAATATATTCAGTGAGAAAGGATGATTATGAAAATAAAATGTTAATTATAATGAAAAACCTAAGGATAAATTGGATTAAAATTTCACCAAGAGGTAATTTTGGAAATTATATGTTTCTTTTTTGGGTCATATAATATCAAGTGATGTTATATTGGAAGATCTATCAAAGAAATTTTTTTTAACATTAATCTAGACCAAAAACATTGACTAATAATAATAGTTTTCTTGTCTCGGTGGATATCATTGAAACATTTTGAATATTGTTTAGTGGATAGAAAATTTACTCACCATGTTAACTCACAGTGATGTTAAATATCATTGGACTGATGAATATGTGGAACATTTTATGTAACTAAAGAGAAGATTGGTCGGTGCACCTGTGCTCACACTACCCAATAGAAAAGAATGGTTTTTTGAATAAAATTTTTCATTGAATAAGGTTATGAGATTAATCATCTGGAATAATGATATGGATATAGATTTTACATCACTCCAATAGAAGGTTCATAAAAAAATTAACTGACTCAAGACCTAAAGTTAATATGGGTAATGATTTCATTAATGATATTGAGGAATTATATTTATGATGAAAGATATAACATGTATAATAATCATAAATTTTTATTTTATATATTATCTTATAATTTATAATATATGAAATAGGGTATGTATTTATATTTTATTAAATATTATGATTTCTCAATACATTACCACCAAGTTAAGTTGAATAAGCATGATATTTCTTTGAGTTGAAAATATTGTGCTAGAAAATCTATATTGAGGATTATAACAGATCCACTATTTTTTGATTTTATATAGATGGATCTAGAATTATTTATTGACGGGGTGGATTATCTTGCTAAAAATATTCATTAAGTATCTATCCATATAAATATTAAAGAGGCATATAAAAATAAGTAAACATAAAAAATAAGGCGAGAAATATTTCTGACTTTATCCTTGATTGTGGCGGAATAATAAGGTTAATGAAAGATTATGTATCTCATAAAAACCATAAATTAAGAATGTGATACTGGATTAAGATCTTATCTCATAATTGACAATTCATATGGGAAGTATAAATATGTTTATAGATCTAAAAGGGTATTTCCAGTGACATAATATAAAAAGAAATATTATAGAGTTAGTATCTCGATGACTGGTATAGAAACATTTCAGGCCTATGAGATAGGTGTATAAGGGAATGTTACAACCATTACCTATACAATAATGGAAATAAGAAAACATAACCATGAATTTTCTAACTGAACACCCCAATACATCTAGAGTTCCAAATTTTATTTGGGTTATAATCACTACCTTATAAAATCTGCGCATTTCAATTCCAACCAGAATTTTTTTCCTATTGATAATATTTTAATAATATACAATCAAGCAATGGTATGTTTTAATGGTGTACCTTATTCCATTTTGTTTTATTGAGATCTAAAGATTATCTAAATGTTCTGGTGATGTCTTTAAAAATATATGGATACGTTGTTGTACGCTAGAACTGTTTAGCATCATTAGAAAGATGGTCAGTCTAAGGGAACCATTCAAATCATGGATGATATGTTAATATATCTTTCTCTTGATTTCAAATGTGTTTGAGATTAACACCTTCCACTAGTCGAGTGTTTATACAACAATAACATTCAATTGATTATTTAGATGGACCCTTTTGAATCCCTACATTGAATGAGGTTAAAAAATCTAAAATATTATGATTAATTTGGAGATAAAAATCTATTGAATCCCAATGTATCTAGGGAAATAATAGATATGGTTAGATCCAATAAAAACACTTTATTGTTTCACAGAGTCGACATAAGATTTATGATAAAAATCACCAATGAGATATGCAAAGCATAAAAGACAATAAGTTATTATAATAAATTTATCAATGGAAGAAATTACTTCTCTAAGAAGAAAGTGAAATATATTAACTTGGTATATTAATCCCTTATATATTATTAATTGATTAGGTATTGTATCTTATTACTAGGTTCTTCCAATAAACCTCTATCAAGTTCATGATATGTTCAATGTTTCACAGTTGAGGATGTACGTAACATGTTCTATAAATGTACTTGATGTAGATGTTGTATAACTAGAAAATGGTACTCACTATTAAGAAAAACCAATATAAATCTTGGATCATAGAGAAAAAATACTACAAAACAATATTACTTATATGGTAAGGGTTCATAGGATGAAGAGGAAATTAAAAGAAACTACATGGGAAACCAAGGATGTTATAAAACAGATACATCTTTGCATTTTTGTTTTATAGTAATGCAATTTTTTGGTTTAATTTATTTCTAAGAGTGAGATAATATAACAAAAAAATATTATATAGGATTTTTTCTTTTGAAATAAACATGATGTATTCAATTACATGTCGTACATGTAACATTGTATAAAAATGAACAATATTATACTATTGAATTAATATGATTTAATATTATATTTCACTCCTAGAACATTTATTAGTGGATATTAATATGAAAAAATAAACAATAAAAATATATTTTTTACACATTTGTAGAATGAATTCATTAGTTATTAATTGATAAAATCATTTAGAAAAAATAAATAGATTTTTTCTTGTGTAATAGTTTTTATATGGGGAATGTGTTTTTATTATAATAATTAAAAATAGTCCCCATTAATGAATAATTATAATTGAATTTCTTTATTTTATTTTCAGAAATATATAAAAAATATAACTGGGTTTACTATGCATGGGATAATAATAGATCAAGTTCTATTTTTAAAATAAATTTTTCTAAAAATGGTTTTCATTTAGTTTTGTGCATTTATTTTAAAATGTACTTCTTCCAAATCAATCCATTTAATATTGAAAAATATATTATGTATTTGGAATTATAATTTCCAAATTTTATAAACAAGTCAACTTTTTCTTGCTCACTATGAATCGTAAATGTTGCAATTTTTTTCACCTTAGAATGGGTAAATTAGGTAATTATGGTTGAAAGATAATATTATAAGGCTCCATATATACATATATATATATATATTCTTTTTTACCCCTATAATATTTATTTCTTACAATAATCCTCATTAAATATTATATAATATGGAATCTATTTTATAGTTTTCATAGATAATGACCTTAATACTAGGTTTTGTAATGAATAAATCCAAAATGTTAATATTTTCTTATGAATTATAATATTAAGTCAAAGGGATAGAATAATTTTACATTTGGTTCTAAAGGGTTGTCAAAAATATTAATGAATTATTTTTATCATGTAAATTTATTTTAAATTTTTAGTGGTCGAATAATTACCGTAAATTCTTATGAAACACTAACATGATACTTTTTCAAATATTATAGAAATAAAATAAATCATTTTAAAAATATTAATTTTAACACAATATTGATGAATTATCACATTGAATTTTTTTTATAAAATAAAATATTAGTTATCTTTGAAATTTTTTTATTTGAATTCAATTTCGATATTGTTTTTTTATAGTCAAACTATGATAATAATCATGAAAATGACATTAAAGGTATCCTATATAAAATAATAATTCAATGAATTATTTAAAAATTATGAAGATACTATTTTTGAGTAATATAATGGGATAAGGTTGAGAATATAACCTATTTTACAATTAAGTGTCACTTTTCCTTTAATAGTAAACTTCATGACCACTAAATTCTAAATAACATTAATATTGCAGTTTTCATCAAAAAAGTTAACAAGGAGTTTAACCGAAGATATAAGAGTTAAATAAACACCTAAACATTTCTAAATTTTATTTGATAAGAGTATTTCGACTAATCATCAAATTATATTAATAATATATAAATTTTAAAAAAATTGAAAAATAAAAATAATATATAATTTTAATACTTTCAAATATTTCTAGTTGTGACCCTACCTTAATTATAAAAGGGAACCTCATCTTCTCCCTTATTTAGAAATATTTCACCTTCTTGATTGGAAAGACCTACCCCAATACCATGTCAATATGACTTACCATGTCTTAGAGTTCTTTTTATGATAAAAACCACATTTCATAGCTAAATGTGTAATACAAAGGACGTTTCCTAATAAATAAGATGTTAGAGTGGTTATAAATAATTTCAAACACCAGGTAAGGGTATTACATTATAATCTTATTTTTATCTTCATTGTTTATTATTAAATTTGTCATATTCAAATTATATGTTATGTATCTCCCATATGTTATGTATTCTCTTCTACTATGGTTATTTATATAGAGTATATGTTTTCCTTTCACTTTCCACTATTTAAGTACTCAAGAGACCGAAATAATGTTATTATGAAAAAAAGAGTTCGTTTTACTATTTTGTCGAGAATATTTTTTCCATGTCCATATTTTATTTAAGATGATCTAGATAATTTTTTTAATATTATCTGATTACTTTTAATATCATTTTGAGAAATTTTTATCTTTATATAACTCATGTATTTTCATTTTTCTAATAGTGCATTTTTTAATTTTTATTGAAAATGTGAAAGGAATATTTAATTCAATTTACATGACATTAACATAATTTATCATATCATTAAAAAAAATTATTTGAACCTTAATTTTCAAATGTAAATTTTTAACTCAAAATTAAATTCAATTTAATAATATTTTTTATATTTTTTATTCTAAATAATGGATTTCAAAATGAGAAGCTTATTTTTCTCAAGAAATGTTTTACTGATATTTAAATATATTTTTTAATATATGTTAAAATCATTTGATGTAAATTATTATTAATTTGGGGTATTACTCTTTGATTATATTTTTATTATATAAATGGATGTTTTATATTTATAATGATGAAATATTGATAAAATCCATTTTCTATTCTATGGGATTTTTTATGATGGAAAGATAATTGTTTTCATGATCATTTGACATACATGTGAATGAATTATAATGATTTGATTGGTGGTTCTACTATACCATTCTAATTAATTTGGTAAAGAAAAATGTTTTACCGACTCAATGGGAACATGTAATATTATTCCAATCCAAATACATGGCATCTGAGAGTTTATCCTTAGCCCAAAATAGTGTATTGGGAGGTTATCCTAATCCCAAAAGGGTGCACAAGTGGTTATACAAATCCCGAAGGACATACATTGGTGTTATATGAAGCATATCATGTGAATAATGGTATGGTGGTCAACAAAGACCATATACTTCTATAATTATGTATATTACATACTTTATTCCCCACTTTTGCTGACATGATCTTATGCCAATGTTATACCCTCCTTGATAAGGTTCTTGGATTCTATTATGATTCATGCCTTATGAACCTAACAAATTTATTTTATAACTTAGGATTATGATTTATTAATTTCATTTTATGATTTTAAAATATAAGTTTCATGTTCTCATACCAATATGCTCATGTTATTCTAAAATGATCATTAATATTTCCCTTACACCCTAACTAGGAATCCGGGATCACCCTTTATTATTTTTTATTTTCTCCATGTAATGAAGAATGTTTTTTAGTATGATATGTCAAATAATGGGAGCTAGTTGTGAAGAACAATTTGGGAGATGATGTAGACCTTTTATGTTCTTGTTTTTTATGTATCTATGTTTATAATGATACTAAAACTTTATGGTTCTGGTGTGGATCATAATGATTTTTATTGAAAATTCATCTAATAATATTTAATATATATGTATAAAAAGTTTGTATCACCTCTGTAATTAATCAATAAATTTTAATTATTATTTAATTTTTTTCATCCATCAAAAAGTCAAAGTATCACTCATGTATTTGTATGTATTAACATCTCTAAAGAGTGATGTAATAAATTTTTCATCTCCATGTTAAATGAATTGATATAAAAGAGAATATAATGAAAAATATTATACCTATTTCTTGATCATGTTTTTGGATATGATGAAACCATAACCTAGGTTCCAACACTAAAAATATCAAACTGATAATGCTTGGAAAATGTAATCGTTATCCCCTAAATAATCATTTTAACGAAGAAATTGTAAATAAAAGGATAATTGAAAATTATAATAGAATGATAAACAATAAGTTATGTTTTAATACAGTTTTATAATATATTAATAATAAATAATTTATTACAATATTTGACATTTGACTATATATGAATCAAAGAAGAGACTTGTGTAAAGGGTTTATGATACAATCTCATTTCACTTCATGATTGTATTTGAGAATTTACATTTGATGGATATTTTATAGATATTATACTTTAAAACTCATATATTCTAATCTAATATATTTATTCCTAGAGTTATCACTTATAAGTTCCATTTTTATCTCTTTGGTATGTAAAATTATTGACAAAATTGTTTTATAGAAAAATTACCCTATATACTGAATTTCACAAAAAAACATTCTTTAAAGTCCATAATCTTTAAAATTGTTCTATAAACGTATTTACATAAAATTAAAATGTTTTAAAAAAAATTCTCACTAGATTTGATTTTATTTACAATATTCTAAATAGTATGTTTTCTAAAATTTTACCAAACAAGTCATTTTTACTTTTTCAACATGTGTAAAAGGAATGATTTATTTTCACATATACAACATGAACATATTTTACCATTTTCACTAGTATTAATCACCATAAATATTTCTTTAAAAGATACCTTGGTTATTTTCAAAGAAAATAATTTTCAAAATAATATCAAAATTTTCATTAAAGATGTTATCCAAAGAAAATCATATATTTCTAATATATTAAATGAAAGGATTGGATTTTATTTTGAAGATATTTTTCTTTTATGTCAACATATATTTTGGATTATTTTGTTTTACTTGGTATAATATATTATGACACAATTTACATTATTTCTATTTGTGTGTTGTGATGATGATTGTCTATTTATGATTCTGTAAACCCGTTTTATTTACCATGAGTTAATTAAGTTATTACAAAACCATTATAGAAGTCATTTCAATTATAAGGGTTATGATATGATGATGTGATGAAATGTATATGAAACTAGTTTTCCTTCCATGGTTTATGATATGTTGTTATGATGTATGTTTTATGATTTTGTGGCACACGTATATATAGATTTGATTATGTGAAGGGTGGGAAGAAATTAGCTCTCCATTTATTTTATTATGTAATTATGAACAAGTCATGATTTAATTATATAATGCATAAACCTAATTTAGTGTTCAAAAAATTATTTTCGTACCTAGTTTCATTTCCACATGTTAATATACAGACCTGGTTTCATATCCATAAGTGTATTCAAGGAAAAGATTTCATATCCTTTTCTTAATGAGTAAACTAGATTCTGTTTATACATGTTCATAATGTTATAGACTTATTTTTTTCAAAATTTTAGTGTTTACAATAGAATTCCATTAATCATGATTGATTATTGATGATTCTTCATTCGTATGTTGTTTTCCTTTTTATATCATATAATTATTCCACGATTTATGAATAGTGATATTAAATTAATTATGTTTGAATTTCTTATATTATGATTTTTTTCTCATACCCTTTTTATCAAGCATGATCATTTATTGATATCTCTTATCTTTACCCTTACTGAGCATCTACTCTCACCCTTTTTTATGTTTTACGTCCCCATTTTTTATAGAATGTTCTATGTATGTTATCCCTAAAAGGTTACGAAAAAAGAAGAACATTTTGGGAGATACTAGAGTTCCTTTGAAAAAAAATAATACTTTTATATTACTATTCTACAGCTACAAAATTATTATGGTTATGGTGTGTGTACAATAGTGTTACATATTGAATATTCATCTAAAATGTTGTAATACACACACAAATATATATATATATGTTATGCTTGAGTCACTTTAGTCGGTATCAGAGTATGAGTTAGATTTTTTGGATATTGGGATTAGAGAAAAATTTTTAAAACCATGGGGATAAGTTTAAGTAGAGTAAAAAACATATATATTAGGTAAAGTATTCATTTTATGGGTTTCCCCAAAAATAAAAGAAATTTTGGATACTAGAAGTAGATTTGATTGTGGAAGAGCTTGACTTAGGGGTAATGAAACTGAAATGGGAATATAGATTATCAACTTTATCATCAGCAGTGCATGAAGAATGGGCCTAATAGTACATAGTTTTTAAACACCAGAAAAAGATATACTTATTAATTATATATTTTATTTAAAAATAATTATGAAAGAATTGAATAGATCATGACCATGATTGACCTAGGCTAAGCCTAAGGTGTCATGGTTTGAAATAAAGTGGTATAATTTAAGACATCATAAGAATGATTTTTATATTTATATTATTATTTCCTATGATTATTAATGTTCAATGATCATACTAACCATTTTATTTTTTGTTATGAGATGAATATAGAATGATGATATTGCGGTGTTGACAGATATGCTCAAATATTGAAATATCTTATTTAAGTTTAGTCTGAAGAATTATTTTACAACATGGAATGTTTCTAGGGATATTCATTTATATAATTAATGACTATATAATGAGTTATAATTAAAAACACATAGTTTTATGATGATCGCTTCTCATGTTTATATCCACTCTATGATAAAAGTGTATGGGAATGTGATCCTGGTAAATCTTGTTATTCTACATCTACTTGAATTTAATGTCATTTGGGCATATAATTCCTCAATCAATATATAGAGTCCATATAAACTTATAAAGAAGGTAAATCATGCGTGAAATTTCAAATAATATCAAGGTCATATTTTAATGTGAATATCAAAATGAACAACCATTAGATGTACCCTCCATTAAATGTGCCTTACTACCAATTCATGAGATATATTTATCTCAAATGGTTATGAAGAAACTCATCATTGATGAAATTCGTATTATTTGTGATTATGATAATGTATTCCTTGATGAATTTCCTAGTTATCCTCAGAATCGTGAATTTTAATTTTAAATAGAAATTATACTTAGTGCTGCACTTATTACACAGAATCCATACAGAATGGCCAATATTGATTTGTTGGAATTGAATAAGAAACTTCAGTATAATCTTTATAAGGGGTTCATACACCCTAATGTGACCCCGTAGGGTAAACCAATTCTATTTTTTAGTAATAATGATGTCTCGATTCGACTTTTATTGATTACCAAGAACATTAAAAGATCATTATCATGAAAAAGTATCATTTCCCCATATTGATGAATTGTATGATCAATTCTGTATATCTCAATAAACATCCACAATTAACCTTCATCCTGGTTACATAAATTGAGCATCAAGATATAGGATATATATATGAAATCCTTCTATAAGAGGTTTATAAATTATTAATTTTTAGGTATTCTCTTTTGTCTTATTTATTACCTCACTATCGTCACAGATTTAATGAATAAAATCTTTAGAGATTCCCATGATCTGTTTTGGGAAGTATTTGTAGATTATATTCTTATATATTCCACAATCAAGTAAGAACATGAAGATTATTTTATGATAAAAGATAAATGAATGTAAATAATAAGGGTAGAAAGTTAGATTTATTGTTATATATTGATACAATAATGGGTCATATAATCTCAAGTGACTGTATATTGGTAAATCTGTAAAATATTGATGTTATTCAAAAATGACATAGACTAGCCTCGGTAAATGAGGTCCAATATTTTCTTTTTTTGGTATTATACTATTAAATAATTGTGTAAAATATCTCATTATTATAAAATCTAGTTAACTAGTTAATATGGAAGGGATATAATTTTCATTGGATTGACGAATGTGAGGAAAATTTCAAAGAGGTGAAAGGAAGGTGGTTCGATGCACCTTTACTCACACTACCCGATAGTGGAGAAGGTTTTTTGATCTTTGATGATATTTAAAATAATATATTGGGTTACACCCTGCTAAAAAGTATATGAAAATAAATTATTCCCCATGAAAATTAAAAATTCCTGAAAATTACTTACCCTCTCATGATTTATAGTTGGGTTCCATGATTTTAGCATCGAAAATATGGAGAAATTATTTTTCTTACGAAATTTGTGATATATGTAATGATCATAAAACCATGATCATAAAACCATCGAAAATATGGAGATTAAACTGGGTAAAATAAGGGAAACCCAAAAAAGATCCCTTATCTCTTTGAATATTTTTTATCCTTATCTTTTTGGTTTTCCCTTATTTTACCCTTTTTAATATTATCATGATATGATTTTAACTAGATTTTATAAATCATGATATGGTTGTTTGACATGTTTTGAATATTTTTTATCATTATATTTTTGGTTTTCCCTTATTTTACCCTTTTTAATCTTTTTATGTGTGAATATATCCAATAATTGTTTGCCATGTTTTGAATATTTTTTATCTTTATCTTTTTGGTTTTCCCTTATTTTATCCTTTTTAATCTTATCGTGATATGATTTTATTTACACTTTGTGGGTTAATGTAATTACCATATAATGTAAAATTACCCAAAAAAAGTTATTCATGACATATTTGGACTTATATTAACCATTCGGCTGAATATTAGTTTTTTTGAAATTTAATATCATTTAATAAACTAATTTATGTTTTAAGATATGAATTGTGTCAATTTTGGACACTATTCAGACATGATTTTTTTAAAAAAATTTAACAAACCTATTACATAGAAAATAAGGAATAACATATAAAATAATATTTCAATATCATGCATAAAATTTGTGGATGAAATCAAAAAAATAAAATTATATTTTTTTAATATTTATAAATTCATTTATTTGAATCATTCATTAATGAGGTAATCACTACATCATGATTGTGTAATAAATAAAAATATTTATATAAGGTCTAAAAATTATAAATAAAATTCCCTGATGTAGGAAATATTTTTATCTTTAAAATTATTATTTATAGAAATAGATATATGTTATATATCCCCATATAAAAATCAATTTTATAAGAGAAATATGTTTTGGTAATAATTATCATTACTTTAAATTAATTATTATAAAATTTAATTTTCACATCCAAGTGATTCCATGGGGTCCCAAAAAAAACCTCAATGATTCCCACGATCATAAATATATCAAAAAAATATAATTGGGGAATTTGTTAGGGTAGTTTATTATTATTATAACATGATTTTTTACCCTTATTTACCATATTTAACCTTTAACCATGGAAAATAAAATAATTACTGATGTTACTATTCCTAATGTCCATAAATAAAAAGTACATATTTACAAAATTTAAAAAATATAATTCCAAAAATGGAATCCATTTTTAAAAATTCAAAATAAATAATTTGCATTAATTAATTTAAATTTACTCATGTGGTTGAAAAAAAGGGCTTTTTTTAAAACATTGCAAAAGATTGAAATGTTTTTACATATGAATTCAATGTAAAATTAATGTCCATGGATTAAATTTTCATAAACTATAAAAATATATTATATTTATACTTTAAAACCATTAAATAATATATCTTATCTATATAAATTATTTTTATGGAAAGATATGTTTTCAACTAAAATTTAGCGTATTTTCATTATTCATGAAAATATGAAAGTTATTAAAAAAATTACAAAAATTTATACAATGTAAATTTTTATGTCCTACTAACAAATAATAAGATTATCAGGTATAATATAACTTAAAAAGTGTCAAAACTATATTTAACATGGGTGCGGCATCAAAAGGCAGTGAAACTCCACTTTTTGAAAAATACTTCTGTTATCTGAAAAATTGATTTTTTTCTCATATCATGTATAAGATGGATAATAATGTTATATAAAATTAAAAAATTTGTTTATACTATTCATAATGTATAGTTTTTAAAATATTTTAATAATATATCACTGTTTAGTGAAACTCAGTATTGCATACCATGTGAGCAATCAAGGAAGGTTGCTCTTGCGTGTAACACAAGCAATGTTAGTGTTGTGTGTAGTGTCATATTTCTTTGGTTTTGAGTATAATATAATCCAGAAATATCTAATTTATACATTTAATAAAAATCTATACTCAGTGTTGTGTGAAATGAATTATATCAAATGAACTTGAAATTGTGTATAACACAATCTAAGAATAGTGTTGCGTATACTCCAAGCCAATACGGTGTTACATATAGCGCAAGTTAATATTAGTGTACTGTATAATACAAGTCATCGAATAATCTATCACATAAAAAATCAAGGTGTTACATCAAACATTATTTGATAAATTTGGAGAAAAAACCTATTGTTGGTTGAGCTAAATGAAGATATTTCAGGGAAGGTAAGATAATTTCTTCACCAGACTAGGGTAGATTAGTGTGAATAGAGAAGTAATGCTAATAGTCATCAGGGAGATCTAGATATTTTTGTTAGTGAAAAGGCATTCTTATGAAAAATTTCAGGTGTGAATGTCATGGGAATTAGAAATAAGGGAATGTTGGACCTAGATATATCTACCACTTATAAATTATTGATCGTATTAGGATGGTTACTTTTCACTTGGTTCTCACACCAAATCTCTCTTAAGATCACAATGTATTCCATATATATCTCATGAGTAAGTACATACCAGATACTTCACTTGTACTAATTTCATAGGTCATACCACTGGAGAAAATATCTCATATTAGGAACAACCTACGGAGATTTTGGAAAAAATTGATAATTTTCTATGAAACAAAACCACACATGCACTCAATGATTTTTGGTGAAACTATAAATTTGAGGAAGCTATATCAGAACCCACATATATAATAAAAAAAGAATTATCCTGAGTTGTTTGTACCAAAATAATGTATTTTCCAGGATAAAATCATTATAATGGGGTAACTAAGTTATTAATAAGACATAATAAATAATGTAAAAGGAGGTTTTTCACATGTATAAACTGATTTATTTGGTTATAAATATGTTAGAAAATAAAATAAAATCATTTTAATGTAAATAAGTGATGTTTTTTCTAAAAAATAGTATTTATGTTTGCAATGTGTTTTTATTTTATTAAATTAAACTAGTCAATGTTAATAATTTTTTAATGAAATTAATATATTATATATTTAGTACAATATTTTAACATTTATTTGAATGTTTTTAATAATCATGTAATTAATATAAACTTATTTATAAGATTCAATACACATTTGTCTAAAAATAATTTTGCTTCATTTTACAAAAATATTTTTAAATTATATTCCACAAATTATTGATATTGAATTTATTAAAATATATCCAATATTTGGAATAAAAATATTTAATAATTTTTTATAATGATAACTTAATCGTTCATCTTTTATAAAAGCAACTTTGGTTAAATGGAAGTTACCTGTATAAGAGTTAAAATGAGTTAAAACGATTAAAACTAAAATTATATGGGTTAAAATAACTGAAAAAGCCTATACAAATCCTATTTATTCATCATATATAGATCCTATATCTTATCATATTAAACTATAATTCATTTTGGATCCATTTTGAATAAATAAAACATTAATATATGTTAATATTTTGAAATATTCTTAGTATATCACCCCCTCAATTATAAATTGACCCCAAATATAATCTATTCCTCACACCTAAAGTGCCGCTTATATTATCCAATACCACCCAATTACTATCTGGATAACCCAAATCATTATTTATAGGTATTATAAATATCATAGTAACAACCATTCGTAGATTATGTTATATTACAAAGGCGGTTTCTAAATGAATAGTTATAACTCTTAACAGGGAACATTTATTTTTATTTATTCCTCTACATACTCAAAATATTCTGTATACAATAAAAAATAATGAATTAATTATCGTATAAATATATACTTAATTTTATATGATTATTTATATACCATTTTCCACCTCTATTCCATAAAATGAAAAATGAAAGCATCACTCGTGCGTATGTGCGGACTAAATACTCCATGTAGAGAAATAAATCATTTTCTATAACCCTGATTAATGGGTTTTAATTATGATTGATTTAATTTTTATATATGATATTTATGATATTATTACTCTATAATAATTATAATATCATATCTATCTTCTTAACATTCCATCATTTGGTTAACGATAACGTCACTTTGGCGTATGTGTGGACTACCACCCCCATGAAAAGATATGATTATTTTTTTATTTATGAATTAAAATGTTAGTAATAAGGATATATTTTATTAATATTTGTTATATTTATTATATAATTATTATTTTTAATGGTGAATTATTATTTAAATTAATTTCATTCCATCCATAAAAACGTGGAATCATCACCCATGCATACATATAGATTACCATCTCCACAAAGTTCTGTAATTATTTTATCATCACCACGTAATATGATGGATTATAAAAGATCATATGTAGATTTAATTTTATACTTATATCATGATTATGATTAATTAGTGGATGAAACCATGAAACATTTTCATGTATTGAAACCGTCAAATAGAAACATAAATGTAAATTTAACCAGTTCTCACCGGAAAATTCATTTTAATAATGAATTTATTAATAAAAGATGATTTGAAATTATAAACGATTGATAATTATTAATTTAGGTTTGAATATAGTTCTGGAAAATATTTATAATAAATTTATATTTATTTTAGTGGTTATTTAAACAAGTTTGTAGAATTATAGAACTTTAGATATATGTTTATGTTATAATCTCATTTATTTTCGGTATTGTCTATGATAAATTTTCATTGTGGGAAATTATATGGATATTATCCTCTAAACCCCATATATTTTATTATCCTATGGTTATTCCTATTTTTATCATATATTTTTAAAACTTTTTCACTCTATTGTACGTTAAATGACTGGGAATTTGTTTTAATGAAAAGTCAAAATTATTTAGACTTCAGTAGATGTTATTTTTCTTCCATATATATACAATTCAAAATTATTTTATGCAATTTATTAGAAATACATAGAATTTATTTTCTCACCATTATCAATATTCTTTTAGTTGAATCTTCCTATATAAATTTCAAATAAAATCATTTTCTCAACATTTTTCAAATTTCTAGTTAAAATGTTATGAAAAGAAAATGATATTTTTATAATGTATTTAAATAGAGGATTTAATATTATTTTAATGAAATTATTTTTATGTCAGCATACATAAAGGACAATTATGATTCACTAGGTATATGATCGTTTGATTCAATCAGCATTATTTCTTTATGTGGATTTTGATTATGATAACTTAAGTATGATTTTATGAAACACATTTCATCACCAAATTTTAATTAAGTTGTGATGAAACCTTTACGGAAACAATTTTTTACAGGGATTATGCTATGATGAAATGTTGAAACATATATAAAACTCATTTCCTTTCCTCTTATCATGATATTTTGTTATGATGACTATTTCTTGATCCTGTAGAACATATATGTATGGATATCATTATGTGATGGGTGGTCCAAAATTTATATAGACCTCTATTGAATTTGGTAATGATGAACAGCTCATGAGACAAATATATTATGCATGAACCTGATTTCATGTTGAAAATAATATTTGTAAACCCTATTTCATTTCAATATTCTTTTTTACCTGGTTTCATGTCCATATGTTTATGAGAGGACCATATTTCATGTAATTAACTTAATGATTGGACATGTTACTATTTATATAGGTTTAAAATGTTACTAGATTATATTTTACCCCATTATTATATTTATAATATACTCTCCTAGAACATGATTAATTATTAATTATTTTTCACTCTTATGAGTTTTTTCTTATGATATGACAAAGCCTTATTCCATAACTGATGATTAATAATATTTAAATGAAATATTTAGGTATGTTATTCTTGGAACACTTTAGGGTTGATGTTTGAGCATGCACCGTACCCCTAAATACTTGATAAACCCTTTAAAAAAATAATATTTTTACCAAAGACTTTACCAAAAGTTAAAAATAAATATATAAAAATTAAAATACTAAAAATGAAATTGTGGGTATCACATTTCAAGTCTTAGTTCAAATAATATTGTATCATGAATGATTTCATGTCCCCAAATTGAAATGAGATTCGGTTTTCTAGTGTTTTGGTATAGCAATATGTTATTGACACTTTATAAGTGATTATATTTAAATATTATGAGTGTGACCATGATAAATTCGTTGTAAACATGAATTTTAGTTGACATGGAATGATTATCTACAAAATTCACTACTAAAAAACTGGTTTTATCTATTTCTAGTGTTCTAACAAATCTAGATAGAATGATGTTTAAAACCCCATTTTACAGTAAAGAAAATCATTGTTAAAAGGGGTGTTTAATAGTTTTTTTAAGTCTAATAATGTGGGTCTTGAATAGTTCTAAAAATCATTTTTAATGGGGTCCCTTTATCAGCACTTCTAAACATGTTTTGATAAATCCCCTATAAGCACTAGTAAAATGGAATTGATAAAAGGTACCTTTATCAGCACTTCTGGAAAATGTACTCATTGTGGGGTTTGTTTGTTCTTTTTTAGAAGTGACTATAAATACCCCCCTTGTAGAGACCCAAAGCTTGACGTACGTAGATTTTACATTACTTTTTCAGAATACTTAATTCATAACAAAAACAGACACCCAAGGACCGTAATAGTTTAGTGTCTTTGGAAACCTGGAACATAATCTTCTAATCGTGGTGAAAGATCTTCAACATCTCCCACAATGATCTTCCACTTTTTGTTTCTTTACCTAAAACCTTTATTTTAATCATGGGGTAAAATAAAACATAAAAAGGGTGAGCTCAAATGCTCTGTAAGGGTAAGAATGGATAAAATAAAACATACCATATACATTTGAACTTAAAAACATGAACATAAAGTTTAAACATAAAAATCTTGAGCAACGACATAAAACATGGAAGTACATAAGGCATAGATCATAATGGAACATAAATCATGATAAAATATAATGGGAATAAAACATGTAATTGTGGTATCCATTAAGCCCATGTAATGATTTCCATAGTTGCCAAGGCATTGCAGCCAAGACCATCTTAGTGGACAAAGTCCCTTTCTGAATCGAGTTCACTCCCCGTTCCAGTCTTGTAATACTGAACCGGATTAAAATACTGTTCCAGCCATGTCTATCTCATTAGATATAAATTTTTACCCAATGCATTGGGGGGAGGTATAGGTCCCACCCATCTCATAATTAAATCATTATTACTTATGCCACAAAATAAACATACGTCATTCATAATAACCCAACGAATAAAATGGGTTTCATAAACATCACCCCATCATCACATAATCCATATAAAAGATATGGATAAATTTCATAATAACAATATTTAAACCATTTAAATCATAGAGACATGATACTTGAAACATACACATATGAAATAATGACATCTTAGATGAAAAATGGTTTTGATAAAACACTTGAAATGAATTCTTGAGAAAAATATCCTTTCTTTTTCAAAATCAATTCCTTTTAACAAAAGGTCATGAAATTTTAAAAGAAAAAGATTTTGTTTAAAATAGTCATGAAATATTTTGGATGAATCTTCATGAAAATAAGGCTTTATTAAACTGTAAAAATATTTTCTGGCCTTATAATTTAAAAAAACATTATCCTCATACTTTTGTCGGAAAAGTCAAAAAGTACCTCGTAACATAAACAAAAAAAATATTCCTTACATACCATGTAGTAAAAGTAAATTTGAGTAAAAATGACATTAAACATACATAAAAACACATTTAGAAAACATGGACATGAATGATAACAATAACCCGAGTAAATACTTATGAATAAGCAATCTCGGATAAAAATGAGATTCGAAAAACAATCCCTTACCTTAGGTACGATATGCTTCGTACGTATCCAAACATACTGTATAATGATTTAAATAATGTCATTGACTTATTAAATAATCATATTCATTGTTATTATATCATATATGGTTCACTTATGACTTTATATTACCCATTCTTTTGTAAATTCGTGTTAAAGTAGCATTTTGGGTAAAATCGTTTCATTTGTCGTTCATGTTTTAACTTGTAATTATTCATATGATTACCTAGATCATGATTACTTACATCCAGAATGTAAAACATGATTTATATATAATATATATTCAGAATATACATATATATAATAGATCGATAAATGGAAAGAAATACACTGTTCATGGAGACGGTAGGTCGTACATACGCATGAACGTTGTTTTCGTTTCCTTATTGAATTGAATGGAATTAAGTAGATGACATAAATATATATATACATAAATACATTAGCATTATTATTTCATATATTTCATGATTACTTATTATATATACTTTTTAATCATTCTTGAGTGGTTAACATGGAGAGTGAATCTCATCGCGTCGTGGAGACAGTAGTCCGTCCGTACGTACGAGCGATGATATCATTCCAAAGATTGTGGAATTGTATTAAAGTGTATGTATAATATTATAGAATCAATATAACTTTACAATAACCATATATATTCATTAATTTAACCATCATACCCATCCATGTAAGGTGGTGGTGGAAAATAGATTACACCACGGCGTGGATACGGTATTCCGTACGTACGCACGCGCGGTGATTTCATTTTCCGTAGGATGGATAGATGGTGAAATATGGTTTTTAAATACTTATAATAACATATCAGTATATTAGTGATTCTGATGTTATTACTTCATAATGAAAAAACTAAAAAAGAAGAAGTTTAAGAAGAAATAAAGTTGAAAGAATCGGTAACAGACATTAACTCTTCTATGAAGCGCCTCTTTGAGTCCTCCTCTTAGGGCACTAAAATTGGTCTTTGAAGAAGAACCAGACCTCTAGGATGTTTCTAGGGAAGTGGAGAAGAGAATTTGGTATGGTTTGGGCGAGCTTGAAGGCTCAAAGTGGTGTGAGGAAGAGAGGGAGGAGGTTCCCTTTTATAAGGGAGGAGAGGGGCACCTTTGGAAATATAAGAAATATTAGTTTATATTAAATCCCAAACCCACATAAGAACATTCAAAATGACTTATATCCGAATCTTATATGAGATAGGGTTGTAATATCATCAACCAATAAAATTTAAACATGTTATGAATTTATTTTAAACATTATCAACTTGATTTATCTTTATTTAATCAATTTAATTTTATTTGTCGTAATAACATTCTAAATTTTAAATTATAACAAATAATTACTTATTTGTTTTGAATTATCCATAATTGGATACTTTATAAACTTTTAGACCATATAAATTTAAATTTATAATTTTTAAATATTTTTGTGATTTTTAAACAATTTTATAATATGTTATTTTTATAAAATAACAATAGTGTCAATTTTGAAACTATTAATTTATTTGAATTTAAATAAAATATATACAGATAATATGTTCAAACTAAAAGAATTAATAGATTTATAAGAGGTCATATGTATATATTAAATTAATGGAGCACATTAAATAGTTCATATAATATTTATGTTATTATTTTTAAAACCAATTATTGGTTTATCTCTTAATAAAATAATTACTACAACATTTTTGTATAATTATTTCATATACTTATTTTTTGCATAAAAATTAAAAATAACATCCTATGATTAAGATAAATCTATTAAATTTTACAATAATACTTTTACTAGAATTTATCATATTAAAATCACAATATTTAAATTGTTATATTTATTAAATTATGATGGTGACGACTTTGGCATCATTTAAAATAATATAATATTAGTGTCATAATCGCCTTAATAAGGATCCAAATGGTCAAAAATTCGTCCAGTTGATGATTCGGGTTTATATATACACTAATAATAAGTTTTGTCCCGATTTTTGGACCTTTTTATACGTATTACTGTTTCAATAAAAACTATATTATTGATTTTTCATTAAATAAATAATTTCTGCATCATTAATGTATAAGATAATAATGTGATTAAATAACTCTTAAAAATTACAAATAAATTACCATGAAAAATAAAAACATTTTATCTTTCAAATGAGTATTTATAAAAGAATTTATATTTTGTATAAACATATATTAAAAATACTAAAATTATTATAGTTGAGTAAGACATATTTCACTTTCCTTTAAATAAAATAAACTATAGGTCTTAATCACCTCCAAGTGGGTTCTAATGGATTCCATCTCAACCCAAATATGACTTGGGACAAATTATAATCATCCAATTGTATTAAGACAAGTATTAGGATTATTTTATAATATTATATTTACCCTTAATTTCCCAATTTACCTTTTACGATGGTAAATAAAATTTACCGTTGTTCTTATTCACAAAGCCCAAAAATAAAAAGTACTCTATTAATATAATTTGGACCCACTGATTCCAAATATGGAATCCATTTTTCCAAATTCAATACACAGAAGTTGCAGAAATTAAATTAAAATTAATCCCATTGTCGAAAGAAAACGCGTTTCTGTTTAAAACATTGCAAAAGATTGAATTTATTTAACCTACGAATTAAATGTAAAATCAAGGCTAATGACATACATTATATTAAATGGTAAAAATATATTCTATTTATACTTTAAAACCATTAAATAATATAATTTAACAACATAAGTTATTACGATGAAAAAAGTTGTTTTTAATTAAAATATAGTGTGTTTTTACTATTCATTAAAATATGAAAGTTATCAGAATAATATGAAAAATTTATCCAATGTAAAATTTTATATCCTGATTCCAAATAATAATTTTATTTTTTAAAATTGACGTTATAAACAAGTCAAAAAATATATTTAAAGTGGGTGCTTCATCAAAAGGCGGAAAAACTGCATTTTTTTTAAAATACTTATTTTACCCGAAAATTTTATTTTGTTCTTATACCATGTTCTAGAAAATGTGTAAGATGAATAATAATGTTATAAAATTCAAAATTTAGTTAATACTATTCATAACGGCTAGTTCATAATAATAATATATCGTTGTTTAGTAAAACCCGGTATTACGTACAACACACTCTATCGAGGAAGGTTGCGATTGCGTGTAATGAAAGCCAAGTCAGGGTTGCGTGTTGTGCAAGAATCCTTTATTATTTTGTATAACATAATCCAACCATATTTCATTTATACATTATATATATATATATAAACACTCAATGTTGCGTAGAATGACTATTATAAAATTAACTTGAAATTGTGTGTAACACAATCTAAAAATAGTGTTGCGTATACTTTAAGCTAATACAGTGTGGCATATAGCACAAGATAATATTGTTGTAGCATAAAACACATGACAAAAAATAAATTAAAAATAATAGTTATCATAAAATATCGACTTGTTACATTCTACCCCCTTAAAAAGAATTCCTCCCTCGAAATTCGTCGGGGTTATACATAGTTTTCTACATGAAAGTTTCTTTAATTGAAACACACATCGTAAAATGCAATACCAAAACATAACTTTAAAAACTAAAGTATGAAATTTAACGGTTACCCAAATTAACTAATCATTGGGTTTCCACATAGAAGAACATAGGTGAAAATATGGATTTGGAAGAAAAATCTAACCATCAAGTAATGATGGAGAGTGGTAGAGGACATGGCTATGAAAAAGAAAACAATCACAAAGCCATAAATTTGTGATGATCTAAGGTACCATCTGATTAATTGGATATAAGAGCACTAGGACAACATTTTTGGTTTTCAACATCATTTCCCTAAAGTTGAAAATTTTTTAATTAGAAGAAATACTTGCTTGATTTTGGTACAATCTCACTGTTGTTCTTTGAACAATTTTCCCCTTCATATCTTAAAGAAATGAAGATAAATTTTTTATTCGTGAAGTGTTAACAGATCATGTGATAGAATGATGGGTCATTCCATCTATTTCAAAAAAAATGGTTAGAAAAAGTTATCAAATATACATAAATCCATCTATGGTGAGGTTAATCATATACGATTCCAAAAATGAACTTCTACTTCATATATCATACCGCTTAAAAAAATAAAACTAGTTTACACTAACTAGGGACTTTATGTAGGCCAGTGGTATGCGATAAAGGCCAGTCACACTTCAGTTGTGGGTTCGATTCCCACAGCCTTATCTGACGCGATGGGATATCGCCCGTCCTGTAGGTTGTCCTTTTTCTAAAACTACATTACTATAACATCCCATCAATAATATAAAAAAAAGTTATATCCTTAAACAATACTAACTGATGTCAAACATAATCCATTCCAATATTTAGTTTTATCTAAAATACATCAGTCCAAGCTCATAGTATAAAGAAAATGATTACTTAAAATGTCACATAACAATCACATGAATGCCATAATTAATCCCCAGTATATCATAAGATATATCTTGTTGGCCAAATTACAAACATGTGTATACATTAATCATGTATTCTATTGAAGAATGAATGCCCATTGAACCATAGTGAAAACATGAATGTTGTTAAATTTTAACACATTCCACATACCAAAATCCCAAAATTATATATACTCAAACCATAATATCATGTAGTCCTTATATCAGTCATGAGCTCATGAATACAATCAAACATCTCATTATCTTCTTATCCTTTCATTATGCGCATATCATCTACTTTCCAAAAATATCTGAATAACCTTTCAGGGTTACTGGTACCATCAACATATAATTTCAAATACATTAGGAAAAACAATAGTGTAACAATCCTTAGATGATTCTTTATTCCATAATACCATACATTATTCTTTATAAGCATTCAATCATTCCACTAACTTCTTAAACCACTGACTGAGCTTCATCATTTATTTCATCTCATATTTCATTTGTAGTCTCTTCATCATCATCCACATAAATACTTCTCATATGACCATGCTGATTCTCTTCATGAGATTTTCCCTTGGGGCATTGTTTTGCATAATGCTCATACATTCTACATTTAAAACATCTAATAATTGTTGATGTCGTAGAAATACAATTATCCTTGTCCATGGTGTTAACTGAACCTTTTCCTTTGCACTTACTGGCTTTGTGTCCTTCTTTTCCACACCCAAAGCATCTTCCATTTCCTTTGAAAAAATCCTCCAGAATCCTCTTCCCACGTGATTTACATGAGGGAAATTGAACTTTCTTTCCTCTATGATCATCATGAAACTCTATATTTCTCTTATTATCTGAGTCGGGAAACTTACAAAAGTTGAGATTATTGATCATATTATGAGATTTCTAATTAGGAATAATAACGATGTTTAGAATATCATTCCATTGTCTATCATATCCTCCATTATCGTGAATATTCCTGTTTCCAGCCATTTTCTAAAACACAAAAAGAATAGTGTGAGAGGAAAAAATCATGCTAGGGAAAATAACATAGTAAAGGGGGAGTACACTCAATATCTAACATCTTAGGTTAAATTATAATATCGTTAGCATAGTTATAGGACTATATCCTATACGTATACTTATCCTTAGGGACATCCCTAGACATACCATAGAGATATCTCTAGGGATCTCAATAACGTTTTCGCATCTTAGTTTCCAAGGTTAACTAAACCTTTCCTCTGATACCAACTATAACAGTCTAGAATTACTTCCATTGGACTATAATTGATACCTATCAGGGAACTCCATGGGCGGCTACACCCCCTGGGCGGGACACACCACCATCCCCAGTGGCAGCCATTTCCTCATGAAGACCTTGGGTGGAGAGCCATGCTTCGTCCAACGCTCACATTTGAGAGTTCCCAAGGATAAGATACATTTCTACCTCCTTTGCCTCTGATAAAAACTGTAGAGACCTAAATCATGACATACGTAGATATTACATTACTTTTACGGAATACTTAATACATAAAAAAACATACACACAAGGATCGTAATAGTTTAGTGTCTTTGAAAACTTGGAACGTAATCTTCTAATCGTAGTGAAAGATCTTCAACATCTCCCATAAAGATATTCCACTTTTTGTTTTCTTACCTAAAACCTTTCTTTTAATCCTGGGGGAAAATAAAACATAAAAAGGGTGAGCTCAAATGCTCAGTAAGTTTAAGAATGGATAAAATAAAAAATACCATATACATTTGAACTTAAAAACATGAACATAATGTTTAAAAATCAAAATCTTGAGCAACGACATAACACATGGAAGTAAAAAAGGAATAGATTATAATGGAAAATAAATCATTATAAAATAGCATGGGAATAAAACATGTAATTTTGGAATCCATTAACCACATGTAATGATTTCCATAGTAGCCAAGGCATTTCTTCCAAGACCATCTTAGTCGACAAAGTCCCTTTCTGAATTGAGTTCACTCCTCGTTCCATTCTTGTAATACTAAACCAGATTAACTTATCATTCCAGCCTTGTCTATCTCATGAGATATAAATCATTACCCAATGCATTGGAGGTAGATATAGGTCCCAACCATCTCGGAATGAAATCATTCTTACTTGGGCCACAAAATAAACATTCATCATTCATAATAACCCAACGGATAAAATGGGTTTCATAAACATCATCCCATCATCACATAATCCATATAAAAGAAATGGATATCATTTCATAATAAAAAAGTGAAACCATTTAAATGATAGATACATGATACTTGAAACATACACATATAAAATAATGTCATCTTAGATGAAAAATGGTTTTGGGAAAAGAGTTGAAATGAATTCTTGAGGAAAATATCCTTTCTTCTTCAAAATCAATTCCTTTTCACAAAAGGTCCTGAAATTTTAAAATAAAAATATTTTTTTTAAAATAGTCATGACATATTTTTGAGGAATCTTCATGAAAATAATTCTTTATTAAACCGTAAAAATCCTTTCATGCCATAGAAGTTAAAAAACATTATCCTCGTACTTCTGTCGGGAAAGTAAAAAAGTAACACGTAACGTAAACAAAAGAAAGATTATTTACATACCATGTAGTAAAAGTAAAAAATGGATAAAAAGGAAATTAAACATACATAAAAACACTTTTAGAAAACATGGACATGGATGATAACAATAACCCCAGTAAATACTTATGAATAACCAATCTTGGATAAAAATGAGATTTGCAAAATTATCCCTTACCTTAGGTCCGATATGCTTTTTACGTATCCAAAACTCCTGTATAATGATTTAAATAATGTAATTGAATTATTAAAGAATCATATTCATTGTTATTATATCATATATGGTTCACTAATGACTTTATATTACCCATTCTTTTGTAAATTTATGTTAAAGTAGCGTTTTGGGTAAAATCGTTTCATTTGTTGTTCATGTTTTAACTTGTAATTATTCATATGACTACTTAGATCATGATTACTTACATCCAGAATGTAAAGAATGATTTATATATAATATATATTCAGAATATACATATATATAATAGATTGATAAATGGAAAGAAATACACCGTTCATGGAGACGGTAGGCCGTACGTACGCATGAACGCTATTTTCGTTTCCTTGTTGAATTGAATGGAATTAAGTAGATGACATAAATATATATATATATATATATATGTATACATAAATCCAGTAGCATTATTATTTCATATATTTCATGATTACTTATTATATATACTTTATAATCAATCTTGAATGGTTAACATAGAGAGTGAATCTCATTGCGTCGTGGAGACGGTAGTCCGTACGTACGCACGAGCGATGATATCATTCCCAAGAACGTGGAATTTTATTAAAGTGTATGTATAATATTACAGAATCAATATCACTTTACAATAATCATATATATTCCTTACTTTCACCATGATACCCATCCAATTATGGTGGTGGTGGAAAATAGATTACACCACGGCCTGGAGACGGTATTCTGTACGTACTCACGCGCGGTGATTTCGTTTTCCATAGGATTGATAGATGGTGAAATATGGTTGTTTCATAATTATAATAACATATCAGTATATTAGTGATACTTATGTTAATACTTCATAATGAAACAACTAAAAAAGAAGAAATGGAAGAAGAAATAAAGTTGAATTAATCGGTAACGGACATTACCACTTCTTTGAAGCGCCTCTTTTAGACCTCCTCTTAGGGCAATAAAATTGGTATTTGGAGAAGACCAGGACATCTAGGATGTTTCTAGGGAAGTGGATAAGAGAATTTTTCAGGGTTTGGCAGAGCATGATGGCTCAAAGTGGTGTGAGTAAGAGAGGGAGGAGGTGCCCTTTTATAAGGGAGGAGAGGGGCACCTTTGGAAATATAATAAATATTAGTTTATATTAAATACCAAACCCACATAAAAACATTCAAAATGACTCATATACTAATATTTGATGATATATAGTTTTAATCACATCAACCAATAAAATTTAGACATGTTAAGAATTTATTTTAATCATTATCAACTTGATTTATCTTTATTTAATCAATTTAATTTTATTTGTGGTAATAACATTCTAAAATTTAAATTATAACAAATGTTTAATTATTTGTTTTGAATTGTCCATAGATGTATACTTTATAAAATTTTAGACCATATAAATTTAAATTTATAATTTTTAAATATTTTTGTGATTTTTAAACAATTTTATAATATGTTATTTTTATAAAATAACAATAGTGTCAATTTTGAAACTATTCATTTATTTGAATTTAAATAAAATATATACAAGAGGATTTGTTCAAACTAAAAGATTTAATAGATTCATAAAATGTCATATGTGTCTAAAAAATTAGTGGATCACATTAAATAGTTCATATAATATTTATTTTATTATTTTTAAAACCATTTGTTTGGTTTATCTCTTAATAAAACAATTACTACAACATTTTTGTATAATTATTTAATATACATATTAGTTTCATAAAAATAAAAAATAAAATCCTAAGATGAAGAAAAATATATTACCTTTCACAATAATACTTTCACTCGAATTTATCATCTTAAAATCACAATATTTAAATTGTTATATTTATTAAATTATGAAGGTGACAACTTTGGAATCATTTAAAATAAAATAATATAAGTGTAATAATCACCTTAATAAGGATCCAAATGGTCAAAAATTCAGACAACGGATGATTAGGGTTTATATATACACTAATGATAAGTTTTGTTCAGATTTTTGGGCATTTTTATATGTATTATTATTTCAATAAAAACTATATTATTGATTTTTCACTAAATAAATAATTTCAGAATCATTAATGTATAAGATAATTAGGTAATTAAATAAATCTTAAAAATTACAAATAAATTACCATGACAAAGAGGAACATTTTATCTTTAAAATGAGTATTTATAACAGAATTTATATTTTGTATAAACTTATATTAAAAATTATTTAATTATTAAATTTGAGTGAGACATATTTCACTTTCCATTAAATAAAATAAATTATAGGTCTTAATCACCTCCAAGTGGATTATAATGGATTCCATTTCATCCCAAATATGACTTATGAAAAAATTATAATCATCCAATTGTATTATGACAAGTATTAGGATAATTTTATAATATTATATTTACCCTTAATTACCTAATTTACCTTTTACTATGGTAAATAAAATTTACGATTGTTACTATTCATAAAGCCCAAAAATAAAAAGTAATCTATTAAAATAATTTGGACCCACTGATTCCAAATATGGAATCCATTTTTTCAAATTCAATACAAAGAAGTTGAAGAAATTAAATTAAAATTAATCCCGTTGTCGAAAGAAAACGGGTTTTTGTTTAAAATATTGCAAAAGATTATATTTATTTAACATACGAATTCAATGTAAAATCATGGATAATGACATAAATTATATTAAATGGTAAAATTATATTCTATTTATACTTTAAAACAGTTCGATGTTATAATTTTACCACATAAGTTATTACAATGAAAAAAGTTGTTTTTAATTAAAATATAGCGTGTTTTTACTATTCATTAAAATATTAAAGTTATCATAATAATATGAAAAATTTATCCAATTTAAAATTCTATATCCTGATTCCAAATAATAATTTTATTTTGTAAAATTGAACTTATAAAAATGTCAAAAAAATAGATTTAAAGTGGGTGCGCCATCAAAAGGCGGCAAAACTGCATTTTTTTAAAAATACTTATTTTACCCGAAAAATTTATTTTGTTCTTATACCATGTTCTTGAAAATGTGTAAGATGAATAATAATGATATAAAATTAAAAATTTAGTTAATACTATTCATAATGGCTAGTTCATAATAATAATATATCATTGTTTAGTAAAAGCGGTATTGCGTACAACACACGCTATCGAGGAAGGTTGTGATTGCGTGTAATGCAAGTCAAGTCAGGGTTGCGTGTTGTGCAAGAATCCTTTATTATTTCATATAACATAATCGAACCATATTTCATTTATACATTGAATATATATATATATACACACACACTCAATGTTGCGTAGAATGATTATTATAAAACAAAATCAAAATTGTGTGTAACACAATCTAAGAATAGTGTTGTGTATACTTCAAGCTAATACAGTGTGGCGTATAGCACAAGATAATCTTGTTGTATCATAAAAAAATGACATAAAATAAATTAAAAATAATATATCATAAAATATCAGGTTGTTACACCCCTTTATTAGTTATTTTTTTCCTTTTATGATAAAGTGTATATTTCAAATACTATATATATTTCATTTAAAATAATATATTAATATATTAATATAATTATATTGATATAAATTGACTATATATATATATATATATTTAATATGTTTTTTTAAGGCTAAATATGAGTTTAAACATATTTTATAGGATATTTAGTGAAATTGGATTATCAATTGTAACGTCCTAGAACCTGATGCCACTCAATAGTGCTCTCAGCCCATTTGGACATATGTACTGAAGTGAATCTCCCCAAGCTCCACAGGGTTTAAAATATAATTCACGACCTATGTGTGTTAGTGGGGAGACTATTCCCTCATTAGCAGAGTGTTACAGACTAGAAATACAATAACAGTTCAATAGCTGAAGAATTAAACCCTGAAACAAAAAAATAGTATAAGACAGATTGTATTTACAAATCCAGAAGTCATATCATATACAAGAATACGGTACATGTCACATGTTTCTAATAAAACATCCTCAACAGATACACAATATTCATATACAATACACGTCCCTAAATAAAAAAAAGGAAAAAATAATCCTAGTAGCATCGCTAGCCTAAGCTTAGTCCCATGCTCTCATTCTCTTAAATAGATTTTCAAGTACCATTTCTAGACAGAATTAGTGTATAAAAACCTATAATCATATAATCCTTCTATGTATAGAAACATGACAAAAATATGGTGTGACATATAATCCTAGTAGGAAACCTCCAAAGGATTGTACAAATCAATCTGTGAAATTATATTACATGTGTTTTGGAATTATAATAGTAAATAAGGAAACACTCAGAAGTAAAAATCCATCTAGTTTAATCAATTTCATTTAATGATTTAATCTCATTGAATTTATAATTCTCAAGATCCATCACAAGACCTACATCTCCCATATAGTCAATAACACAAACCCACGCCTAGACAGGCCATCTATAAAGATACGATTAAATCATGAAGCCTAGATTGTGGTTTAGATTGGAAGAATATTCATATTTTATTTTATTATTTATTCAATTTGGATATTGAGCCCATCTATGACATTTCTACGTTGTAATCCAGGTATCACTTTAGGTATGATATCATGTTGTTCCCTTCCTTGACATTATAAATTTGGAATTCAAGAATATCCCAGTTATGATATGTACTAACACCCTAAAATACCATCCTAGTGAACCTCTCAAGAACCCGATATCGATCTCGTTAAGGTAATGCACATGACATAAGAGTCCATCCTTGGCAGTCCTTTAAAAAAGCCCCAAGTATCACTAGTGAATTATAAGTTCAAATTCCATTTTTGAGTCTGCCCATGACATCCTTCATTTGGTTCAGTGATCTACCTGGCATATACATATATATATATCAAGGTTTAATCCATTGAGTCCCTCTCCAGAATTTCTCAACTGGATCCATGATTCACCGAAGGTGTTAATAGGTTCATGTTGTTGAGTTTTTCCATGGGAACCTCCAACTCGATCCACGAATCACCTATTGCATACAATTCATTAGTCCAACGAGTTTTTCCAAGGAATCCTTCATTTGGATCCATGATTCACATATGGATATTAATTATTTCATCAATTTGATTCCATTTAAACATTTTTTAACATTCCATGGTCAAAACTGATTACATTCTATATAACTCACCTCGACTAGGATACTCAAGCAAAGACCAACTTCAATGTATTGGAATTTCATTTCCTCATACTAGCATAACATTATAATGATATTCCGATGCTTAATAAATCCTTCACATAACATGGTATCAACATAACTCACATGGGAATTTTCAAATACAAGGCATCACATGCTTAAATAATCCATCACAGGTCATAAAATCCCTTCAAATCACATGGGCATAGCAGTTTAATGGTAATTAAAATACCAACAAGGAAATTTTTAATATAACAAGACTAAGAAGACTATCAAGCTATCATATGTCTTAGTTATCATATAACATACATGAAAAAATCAACAATTAGATGAATTCAAGTCAAATGCATCAACTCACGGTATAACATCTTCTTTACTCACATGGGAAAGGCAATTTAGGGAAACATGTATTAAACAAGATATTGTACACATGGTTAATGGTTAAAGTCATCCATTCCATACACTTTATTAATTTAATTTACAATTCATAGTATTGCAATTCAGTTCATAATGAAATTCAAATTTTTACCTACCATTTCATGGTGTAAAAGGAATTCCTCATAGGCATCCAAGCCCAAAAGACATAATAATCCATTTCCATACAAGTCACCCATGGGTGGTTTTAATTCAAGGTATAAAACCTATAAAAATCATGATTAATCTTCTTTAACTGAATTGATCATAACGATAAATTATAAGATTTTAATTCAATTTAGGTGACCCTCAAAAATTGGGTGTGCGACACCCAAACATATAAAAACAGCTCGACTCTAAGGAAAAGACACGATACCACCTACCTTAGGTCTGTTCTAGATTGGTCATATAATATCATCTCCTTATTCGACCCAAATTTCAATAATTTATCATAATAGAAAAAGAGTGAGAAAGTAGGGCATATGAGACTAAATCCAAATAGTAAATCTTTTAGCCAGAAGAAAAAAATAAGATTAAAAAAGAATTTATATTTTTCTCTTGTAGATCTGATGAGACATGCAACATTAAAATTTATTCTCAGATAAAAGATCTACCTTAAATCAAAGAATTACCAATGGTGAGAGATCTCACAGGTTAAGCTTTTATTATCTAGAAATAAATATAAACTATGTTTACATTGAGTTTTTAATTAAATTTAAAATTATTAAAATTATGAAACTTTCTGGTTTTTGTTGTTTGGGTGCTAGGATTGGAAAACAATGCACTAATCATGCATGGATTCATGTAGCCTGGGGAATAGTGAAAAATTTACCCATCCAGTTCACAAACAGTTTGGAAACTATGGAAAATGCACTGCTAAGATCTATTAAAATTGCAGACCTAGCCGTATAGTTGTCCCCATACCCGCCCGGTTTACCAAACTATATTGCCTCTTCTCTTCACCCAAAACTCAGATCTTGGGATCCAGACTAGCCCCAAACACACTCTAACCTTCTATGACCTCAATGAGCATTCATACTTGGCAATATTTAAGAAATAAATCATAAGAATGGATTAAAATAATGAATATGTACTTAAAAAACTGGGTTCTTACAAACTCCCCCTTAAAGAAAATTATTACTAAATTTCCCTTGCAAGGGTGATGATGCATGATCAGCAAATAACTCTGGCCATATTGATTGTACATCAGCCCCCAGCTCTCACATCTCTCCATGTACTATATTTTTCTTCCATACAACCCATACTATAGGAACATAACATCATCTAAGAAACTTCATGTTATGATCCGCAATATGCATATCATGCTCCTAAAAGGATGCATATACATGTAACTCAACCTCCTTAGTATAAATGGAGTGAGATGGGACTGAATATTAATGTCATTTCTGAGAGTCATGGAAGACATCATGAATAGCCTGATACCTCTAAGTTAACTGAAACTGATAGGGTACCGGCCCGACCCTATCTAGAATCACGAAAAACAAAACATACCTTGGTGAGATCTTACCCTATCTATTGATCCTCTTATGTCCTAGTCTTGGTGAAACATGTATCAAAACCTGATCCATGACCTCTTACTAAAGAGTTCATCTGCGGTGATTGAAATAATATTTCTAACAAGGTTGTACAATATCCCTTCGCATCCAAATCTATTGCACCTAGTCAGTGGCCTCTAGACCGAGATAATGTCCCATCATAACTGCATCTCTAACCTCTAACCAACACATGGTTTATGTGAATGGTCTACCGTATAATTCTTCTTATGGTTACATATGAATATTAGATTGAAATATATTATTCTAGACGAATTCAACCAGAGCTATGTGCCTCTTCCAAGAAACCCTTGATGTTTAGGACACATGCTCCAAACATGTCCCCAAGAACCTGAATCGTGCACTCTGATAGTCCATTATTCTGGGGGTGGTATGTTATTCTCAAAATAGCCTAAGTATTCAGACACCTCTATATCCCTTTCCTGAACTGAGAAGTAAACCTAGAATCCCTATCTCAAATGATAGAATGAGGAACCCTATAGATTCATACTATCTCACTAATATAAAACCTCCCAATCTCATCAAAACTGAAGGTTTTCAAGGGAAGTAAAAAGTGAGTGAAATTCACAGGGCTTTAAACAAACACATACTATATACTTACCCTGAGTTGAGCATGGTAATCCCATCACAAAATCCATTTCGATGTCATTCCACTTTCACATGGGAATAGGTGGATGTTGTGAATGTCTTTCTAGTTGTTGGTATTCTTCATTCACATTATGATAGGTTGAACACATCATGATGAAACTAGATACATCCCTTTTTATGTTCTTCCACCAATACTGACGATTTAAACCCCAATACATCTTGGGGGAACCATGATGCACTGGCCATACTGAAGCATGGAAATCCCCCACTAGCTCCTCGCACATTTTTTTTAAAACCCAGACATAATCATGTACTCGTAGGATTTTATCATCAACTATGGTCCATCCAGAAGGAGGGTTCTAACATATCACACTCTCCCATATAATTAGGTCTTTTGAGTCTAATATCTACCTCATCCTCTTTCTATGTAGTAAGGTATATGAAATAGGTAGGTATAAAGGAATGTCTTCCATTGATTATCTTCCACCTATGAGTGCATCTCAGAGAAAAAATCCACAAGTTGCTACTCCATTGGGACACTTTCTGTATCTTAACCCTCTTAGTAAGTGAATCAGCCACTACATTTCCAATTCCAGACATATAGGAAAGCACAATGTTGATAAACTAAAGTTATTCTACCCATCTTCACTTCTATATATTCATATCACGCAGTGTAAAATTATACAGGAAGATTTGTGCCCTGTATACACAACAAATCACTTCCAAGTAAGTAATATCTCCAATAAAACAATGGGTGAACATCTCCAGCTAACTCAAGACCATGAATTGTGTAATTCCTCTTTTGTGGACTCAGCTACTAAGACTCATACATGAAAACATAACCTCCCTACATAAGAACTTGTCTCATCTCGATACCTGATGCATTAGAGTACACATTGTAACTCTTACTAGTCTCTAGAAAAATCAGTATCCAAACTAATTTTATTATCTATTTAGTCTTTTTAAAGGAATTATCAAAATAATTTATCCATACATTCTTCACACCCATCATAGTCATGCCCATCAATGGAGATGCTAAGAAAGAGAAGTCCTATAAGAAAATAATATTGTAACCATCAATCCCTAAGGAACTCTACACATCAAAATCATTCCAAGGATGATCCTAGGAAACTTCATATATCAATTTCTCTAAGACAACTGATACTCTTATCATTGAGATGACATTACCTAGGAAGTGAATTTGTTCTATCCAGAAGTGGTACTTAAGGTGCTTAGTATATAACTGATGCTCTCTCAGTTCATCATTGCAATGAAGACCGTTGGTACGTTTTTGAGACTGAATGGCATAACCAAATAATCATATAAATCATACCTATAATAGAAGAAGTTAAAGGTTTGTATGATGGTCTAACAAAAAATAAATGATAAGAATATAACAAATCAATATTTTAGAAGAATCTAGATCCTCATATCTATTCAAATAGATGATCTATACATGAGAGAATATACATTTTATTAACCGTCAACTGGTTTAAATTCCAGTTATCTACATATATCCTAAGGTAACCATCCCCCCTTTCTACAAAAAATGACCAGAGAACCACATAGTGAAGTACTGGATCATATGAAACCTTTTTCTCTAAATTGTCTAGATTCCTCTTGAACTCTTTCAACTTTTTCCTAGCTATACTATAAGGAGGAATGTATATTTGATCAACTCATGGAACTAGCTCAATTGAAAAAATACCTCTCTCACCAGAGGTAATCCTGATATGTTTTGTTGGAAGAAATCCCTAAAATGATCACCCCTGTAGATAAATAAGCCTGAAGTGTCCCCTATCATTCATTTATGAACTCTTAATTTTGGTTGTCATCTCGTTGATCCCGCGATGCTCATCTTCATCTCATCTCTCCTAGACAACCCATCCTTCTTTTTGGATGTACTCTTTACCCTCCAGTAATGTATAGATCACCCATTGATGATAATAGTCAATGAAAGTATGAAGGGGAACCAGGAATTCCATCCAAAAAATAATATCAAATCCAATCATCTTGAGGAAGAAGAGGTCGCATATGAAGTCACACCTAACAATCTAAGGGGGAACTACCTACACTATCATAAACCCTCCTTTATAATTCAAAAACAGGTTTCAAGAGTCATGATTTAATATAATAATAGAATACTGAGATTAAATCTCACCAAAATGGGAACTGATATAAATATTTTTTAATCACCTATATCAAAGTGTGAAGAATATAAAGTGGAGGCTACTAGAATAGTTCCTATAATAGTAGAATGTCTGGGATCTTACTCCTCACGGGTCTATTTCACTACATAATTTTGGATGGTATCACAGCCATGTGATATTGCCTGGCTACAATAATATGATCCACCCTTCATTCACTGTGAACCTGGGGCCTAGGTACCATGACCATGACCACCAGCACGGTCTATTCGTATAGTTGTACTCCACCTCTATGCCTAATGAGAAGTTACTAACACTACACCTAAACATGGAGTTAGTGACAACCCTCACTCAATGACTAGTTGTGGAAACGTTTTGCATAAGCGCTGAAAATGACATATCTTGTTGTAAGCTCAGAACTCAACTAGGTCCCTCAGACACTGTTCAGTTCTTCTTTCCAGCCTACCACACTGGTATCAAGTCACCTCGAAACCTGAATGTGTGGCCTGACTGCTAAAATCACCACATGGAATCTCCATACGATGCTTCCTACTATCGGTCGATGTAGTACCAGATCAAGATTTGGGGCATCCATGTCTCTCACCCAAGCCTCTCTTATGTTATGCTTTATGATCAACACCTGATTCATTACTGTAGAAATTATAGTCATCTGAAATACAATCACATGTGATAGAATGTCATACTTGAGACCATCCTTTTATCACCTGGCTCTTGATAGCCTGCCACCCATCAAAATATGTGTGAGGTGCTAGATCTCTGAAAAAGGGGTTGAATAATCCATAGCTAATAGTGCTCCATGCTCCATAAGTAAGAAATTCAGGGCTCTATCAGCCTACAAAGTCTAATGATATAAATAATCATATAAGGATAAATGAAAACCCCTTTAGTCCATCTCCCATTTATGATCAGTCTTAGTGATAATATCCCACCTTTATATAGTAAAATCATGCATCATGTATGTAGAGAGATTTACCCTTCTCTTAGGAGGCATATCTATGTGATTGAAGATAGACAACATGGACTCTATCTATGAATACACAACCTAAGGTCCTCCATCCCAAAAAAACTAGGGTAGATACTGCTTCTTAAACTCACATGTCAACTCTACCATAGTCATGGAATATCACAATTCTCTTTAAATGGTCAACATGAAATGCAATAACCCATTGTGGTATTGTGCCTCAACACTTGTTTCATGTAAAAATCATATTTCCACAATAGGAACAATTAGGGGATTCATTAGCAGCCTATGGTCAACAACCTATGGGGTATGACCATCACCAACCTCCTGTAATACCACTTGAGGTTTTCGTGGTGGAATTTCTCAATAATGGAAAACAGAGCCCTAATTCATTATCAAGGTTTCCAAGTCAAAAGTGAAGACCAATAAAAAATAAAGGTAAAATATTTTCTCTAATAAAATACCCCTATGCATGCTCCATGATCCAGGTATATGTGTTGAACCAATCAAATAAAAATAATAGATACTACCAAAATCCTACTAATGTGTTTGGGTCTGGTCAAGTTCTCTTCCATAAGTCTTTTTAGTTGAACATGATTTCTCATTTATATCATTTCAAACTGAAGTCACATTCAAATTTTCTGAATTGATATGCATTTAATGTTTATCACAATCCTATAAGAAGCGTAAATAAATGGTGTTCTGAATTATAATCCATGGAGGCCACACTCCCCAGTGATCATAGCTTAACATCCACCAATGTCACACACAAAAAATATCATGTTATGTTTGATCCATGATCCATCAAATTCTAATCTTAGAGGGCCCTTACACCTCATGGAACAAAGCTTGTCATCCATCTAATTCACACCCTAATATATCACAATATACCTAACACAAAATTAGGATTATATATCACAACGCCAATCAAAATAGCTTTCAATTAGTAATTCATCCAAAATATCCTGACATAATGTCGGTCATGTGAAAACTAGCAGTTTCTTATATGAAGAATGAGATGGAATACCCTCATATTAATGGGTTGCAACAGAATAGAACTAAAATTTATATAAAAAATAACACCATAAATCATGTGTATAACCAAGTAGTCAAATTAAATCAACTATCAGAGTCAAAATCCAGAGAACAACATTTTAATTCGAATCAATTTAGCTTTTTTCCTATATGCAAGTTAGCTACACCCAGGAACAACTTATTAAAAAATTCATATTCCTTACTATCCCTTTATATTATCTCAAAAGGGTAAAGAAAACCAAAAAAGATCCCCCTTTGATACCACTTTGTAATGTCTCAGACCTTGATGACACTCAACAGTGCTTCGAGCTCAGTTGGCCATAAGGCCTCTAGCACATCTCCACAAATACCAGAGGTTGTCGAGTAGAAATGAGGGCATAGGTGAGCCAGTGGGGGAACTATGCCTTCATTATTATTGTTTGACATAGTGGATATAAAATAATAGTTAAATAGTGGAATTAGTAAACCATGATACAAAAATCAAAAGTGGTATTAAAATTTTATTAATAAGGGAAGTAGTCATATCATATACAGGAAATGATACATGTCACATCTTTCTAATAAAATAGACAAAATAGGTACACATAAATCATATGAAATAAATTCCCAAAAGTAAAAAAGGCCTAAATAATACTAAAAGCAGTACACACATCAGATTGGTCCCACTCTATATTTCTCCTAAGAAGTGTATCAAGTACCTATGTTAGGGTGCTTTTCCTTATCAACACCTACAATCATATAGTCTATTTGGGTACAAAATGGTGACCCAAACTAGGTGTGAGATATAATCCTAGTAGGTAACCACCCAAGGTATGTTCCAATTTGTTAGTGAATATATATAAAAAGTATTCTAGCATTATAATAGTAAAAAATAAAATTCTCAAATGTAGACTACCGTACTGTTTCATCAATTTCATTAAACAATTAAATCTCATAGAATTTATATATCTTGAGATTTGGCACAATCCCAACATCCCCTGTATAGAAAATATTATAAAAAGATTCCTAAACTGGCCATCTATAAAGATATATGTTAAGCCAAAATCCAAGCATGTTCTTTGTCTTGGAATACATTTCATAAGTTATGTTATTATTAATAAAATTTGAAGCTTTAGTCTATCCATGAAATTAGTAAGATGGAATTTTGGTATTTTATCGGGTTTGTTATCAAGGTATCCCCATTGTTGAAATTCCTAAGTTGGAATTCAGGTATCGGCTTGTATGATATCCACCAACACCCTACACACTCATCCTAGTAAACCCCTCAATAACCTGATATCTTTTTAGGTGAATTAACAACCCTGCCATTCAAGTTTGTATTTTATGATCCTTTAACGAATCCCCAAGTACCACTCATGACGTATAAGGTTAGATGTCATTTTTTAGTCTATTCATTGCATCCTTTAATTGGATCCATGATTCACTCGGCATATATATATCAACGTTTAATCCATTGAGTCGTTCCAGGCATCCCTCAACTAGATCCATAATTCAACAATTTTATTAATAGGTTTAGGCTATTGAATCCATCCATGGATGCCCTAAATTATATCAAATATTCACCCAAGGTATACTATTCATTAGTCTTATGAGTCTATCCATTTAATTATTCAATTGGATCCATGATTTATACCTTTCTAGTAATCATTTCATCAATTTGATTCTTTTTAGACATTTCATTTAACATGAATTGGTCAAAATCAATGCCATTATATATAAATCACCTCAAATGGGTGACTCAAGTAAAGAATAACCCAAAATGAATGGCCATTAATTTACTCATGTGGGCATAACATGATAAGAATATTATCAAGATTAATCAATCCATGACATAGCATGGTGTAATTAAAACTCAAATGGTTATTTTATTATACAGGGAATCACATGCATAAACAAGCCATCACTAAGCATAAACTCCCTTTAACTCACATGGTCCTAGAAATTTAAAGTAAATTCAAATACACACATTCCCATTTTTAATGTAAGAATCCTAAAAACCCTATAAATATATCATATGTCTTAGTTATCATATAAATCAACTGGGAAAATAAAAAATTAGAGAAATGCATTCCAATTACATCAAATAATGGTATTTCCTCTACCTTACTCACACGAGCAAGGAAATATAAGGAAACATGATTTAAAAAAGAAATAGAATACATGGATCAATGGTTAATTAATCCATACCATACCTTTTATTCATTTAATTTATAATTCCTAACATTTCAATTTAGTGCATAAAGCAATTTACATTTTGAAATCCCATGACATGGGGTAAAAGGAAAACCTCATAGGCGTCGATGTTCTTCCGACCTTTCTCTAATCTTGATTTCCTTCTTCCTTTTCCCAATGTTTTGATTTTCCATAATGCCTCAGATCTCCTAGATGGATACCATAACCTCCAGATCTCGATCTCGGAGTTCTCGGAGACTTCGGTTCTTCTGAACCTCACTATGGTTGCCCATTTCAAGAATAGGAGAGCTTCAGTTGATACTTTTAACAGGATTTTGTTTGGTTCTTTGGATCTGCAAGAACGGGCAGTGGTTGGTTTACTTGATAGCTTCCAGATCATGATCCGCTTTGAATCGGAGGCGGACCTCATTTAGGCATGGTCCAGGGCTCCGTGATGTTTCAACGGGATGGGTTACATCCTCCTTCGATGGACTTTCGATCTTCATATGAAGCCTGATTCACCGTCAATGGTGGTTTGGGTCAGTGCATCCAATGAATGGTGAGACTCAGTGTGGTGAGAATTCTGTTTTGGTGAGGATTGAGGATGATTTAAGCAAAAAGAACTTTGAACAAGAAATGGTGATGGATCACGGTCATGATGACATGGGATTGATGGAAAGGGGGGGTTCTCTGCTTTCTAACTCTGTTGTGGAGATCTAGCCGCCTATCCCCCACCAGGTGACCTATGGAAAGGTCGATGATTTAGAGGCAGCTGGAGGTATGAGGCTACAGTTGAACCTGTTGGTTTCTGATGTCTTCAAAAGGCTGAGGCATAATTTGGAGAATACAACTAGTTCCTTTGTAACAAAAGATACAAACTAGAATCAGGAAGAGAGATGGTCTAGCTTATTGGAGGTGGTCCTTAATGTCTGTGATAAGGGTACTGAGGGTTTTGATCCCTTGTCAAGGCCCTTCCTTACTCTTAGAAACCGGTTTAATGACCTCTCGACAGGCATGTTGGAGGATGGAAAGGTGGAGGATGATGTTGCAGGGATGGATGGTGGTGTGAAAACACCGAAGTGTCTACAGGGTATGGGAAAGGAGACAAGGTCCATGGAGGTGGAGGAATATACTACTGAGGAGAGGTGGCTCCCTTGGATGGAGAGTAACAATCCAAACCAGAGGTGGGGGATCATCTCTAAGTCTACTTCTGCTGTTTTGGGGGTGCGAGCTGATATTGGAAGGGAGAGTTTTGGGAGAGGGAAGGAAAATGAGAGTGGCCCATTCGGCCGGTCATTTAGTTATGTTGTTCAATGTGGAAATCAGATGATGGATACTACTGATGGACCATTTTCTACTTCTCCAAGAATAATTCCCAAGAAGGATTACTCTTACCATCCATGTCCGGTACAGAATAGATCAGATTCTAATCGGAATAGTGAGGTGACTCTGGCTTTTAAAAAGGGTAGTGTGGTCAAAAGGTCATCCCCAGAGCATCTTGTTCTTGATCTTCTTAGGAGTCAAGTTCAAATTCCAAGCTAATGGAGGTATTAAGATTGGAAATCAGATACTGAAGAAGATAGATCTTATATGGGTTGTGGTGATGAGTTAGGTTAATTTGATGAGTAAGTTTCACTTTTTTGGGTTATGGTTGTAATTTGGGGTACCAGAAACCCATAAACCAACTTTAAAAATGAAAAAAATGATTTGCAGCAGCATAAAAGTCTAATTCAAGGAAACTGGGCCATGGGGTGGTTCTTATTCATGGTATACAACCTATATCAATCAAGATTAGTACTCTTTAACTGAATATATAATACATATCAATTCTAGTATTTATGTTCAATTCAGGTTAGGCTCATAAATTTGGCGTGCAGAACCCTGACATACATATATAGCTTGATGCCAAGAAAAATGAATGATAACACCTACCATAGGTCCATAGTAGATATGTCATCCATTTTTGGATCTGGATTCGACACAGATCAAATGAAATTTTAAGAAATTGTGATGAATTCGAATGTAGGGCATATTAGCCTTAACTCAAACAGTGAAACCGATAGCCAAAAGAATGACATAAAATTAAAAGTGGATTTTAATCTCAACATTGCAGATCGGATGAGAAAGAACAAACTCAAATCCAAGCTCAGATGAAATATATACCTTGAATCAATGAATAACCAAGGAAGAGGGCTCTCTAAGGCTTCCCTTTTTGTATGTATAAGGAAACCAAAATTATTTTAATATTGTGTTTGTAATTAAATTTAAAATTATTAAAATTAAAAAACATCTTTGTCATGGAGTTTTTTCGCATCATTTGTTAACAGTGCACCGATCATGCATGTATTCTTGTATCCTTGAGGAATAGTTCATGGTTTACTAACATAGTTTACAACACATACAAAAACCATGAGAAAATCCACTACCACAATTTTTTGAAATCGTAGACCTAGCCGTAAGGCCGTTCTACCTCCTAAATTCACCCAAAACATGGTTTTCGAACATTGGATCAACCCTGGACATCCCCGATCCACATATGACCTCAACATGAATTCATATTAGGCAACATTTAAGAAAATAAAATGTGAATTTCTTGAAAAACAAAAAACCTTACCTTATATAAAAATCAGGTTTTGACATAAAATAGTTAAAAAATTATAATTAATAATTTTCTAATTATTATTGACTAATAGTCATTTAATAACAATTTGAAGACTAAAAATATCAAAAAATTAATAAAATATCTAAATTAAGTAGAAAATATAACTTGAACATTAAACGGCCATAAATTTTGATTTAGGTTTCCTTTTTGGCTCTACCACACATTAAATCAAAGCCTATGAAAATATCTACACCTTAATGAGATAGAAGAACCCTATGACACATTTTTTAAATCCAAGAATGGCCTATAAGTCCTCCAACACAAACAAAAATATTCGTGGTACCCAAATTTTTTATATTTGATGGATTTTCAGCCTCATTTAATGGAGTATTTTTTCCTTTTTCAATGGGTATTTAATTTATTATAGAGTTTACATTCATATTGATATTATGGAATTTAAAATTATATCATTTTTCATAATTTAATGTTATTTATAAAATATATATATAATAATATATACATATTTTCTATATTTTCACAAATAAAAAATTTGATTATATAAATAAATAATTAATGATATCTACATATAAAATACATTTCTCAATATACAGACCTCATCTAAAAAAATAATATCCATTTTATTTTAAATAAAACTGCATGAATATTTATATACCAATACAATTAAAATATATATATATAATGTTTAAAAATATATATCTGTGTATGTGTATTGACAAATAGATGTATATTTATCTACATATTCTTATATATGTATTTCAATATTAATATAAAATATATGTCAAAAAAATATGAACATGTATAATTAGATTTAGATATGGACACACAAACAGAGATATATATATATATATGTATGATATATGTATGTTTATAGGTATTTATAAATACACACAGACATAAATACACACACTCATGCATATACACAAAAAAGTAATATATATAACTATATATATTTTAAATAATAATATATATATATTTTAAAAAATTATATATATATATATATAAATATATATAATCATATGGATTAAAAATGTGACCAAATATATATATAAATATATAGATATATCATAAAATATAAAAAAATAGTATAGGGGTGTGGAAAAGAAACAAGTGTGTAACCTAGAGGTCTTAGGTTCAGAAATCGATGGAGTTAGGGGCATGCACAAGATGGTGAGATTATCTAAATCATTGATATAGTGGGGGTGAAAATAATTATACACTTTATCAGCGGTTCCATTATCAGAACTTTTAGAAATGTTGATACCCCCTTTAATAGTGCTAAAAAAGATCTGATAATGGTATAATTTAATAATTTTAAAAAAAGTATTAATTAAAATACAAATTTTCAGTGCTAAGAAAAGAATTGATAAAGGCCCCCTTTATCATTGTTTTTAGCACTGTTAATAGTGTCCTTTAGTAGTAATTTTTACATACACTATTATACCTTTCCCATTAATATCACTTACATTATCAAAAATTCTATAGATTTGATAAATCCCTATTACTAGTGCTGTTAAAGGCCTAATTTACAGTAGTGGTATGTTTAATATTCACAAGTAGTATCATTTTGAATATTCTTAATTTAGTATTTTTTTCATTAATAGGATAACTTTTTGAATAAATATACCTAACTCCATTTTGAGAGTTGATAATAAACACATATATGACCATCTAAAATAATCATTAATATAACAAAAAAATACATAAATATTTCACATGATGAATGTATATAAAAACATATATCTCTATGAATTAAAATAGAAAACATGGAATACTCTATGTCATATTTTGATGGTGAATATATTATAGTTAATATTTCTTGAGAATTAGAAGAATGTGAGAAATAATTATGCGTAAAAACGTTATTATCAACAAATGGATGTGTGTGTATTTTTAATGATTTTTGTTATCTTAAGTAATCATAACTTAACAAAACATTCTTCCATTGAATAAATGTATCACAGTTGGTTAACATATGGTTTGAAAAATTTTATTTGATTATATATATATATATTATAATAACAATAAGTGAACTATAATGCTACACTGTAATAATTTTTTATTTAGTAATAGTTTTTATATAATTTTATTTGATGCGTTCTTCATCTATAGTATTAATATGGAATTCATTTTAATGGAGATAATTTAATCTCATTAGATATCATTAATACTTAAGATAAGATAAATTATTTTTTAAAATTTTATATACTATAATGTAGAAATATATTTTCAAATCATGAACAATTAAGTATTTACATCCTACCAGTTATTATTATCATATAAAAACTTCTCATTTTGGGGTAGAAAAAATATTTCTTCTTTTTAAATATTGTATGCATATTAGTTTTTTCAGTAAGGAAAATATCGTCAATGTGAGAATGAAATCTAATAAATATATTCATAATATATATTCTTATAAAATAAATGATATATATATAATAAAAAATAGTGAAAAAGAAAAAAATAATCATAAATAAACTATTAATTTTTTTAAATCATATAAAATATACGTATTGATAATTTATATAGTTGTATGATGATCAAAACCTTTTTGGATAATAATGAAACTAAAGGGATAAAAATTCAATATAACATCTTCATTTTTAATTGTTTTAAAAATAATTTTTTAATTGACATTTTTCTCGTTCAAAATAATTTATTCTTCATAAAGATCAAATATTTATTTTTCATATGATTAGTAAGAAGAAATTTCCCTTTCAAACTATGTTAAAAAACTATATTTGATCATATTTTTTGATCATATGATCACTTTTATGGTTTAAGTTCCACAATTTATTTTATGAATCAATTTGGAAACATTGAGTTCATGATATTTCATTGGACTTAACCACGTTGAATATTACCCTGAATTTTATTTCAAGTAGTCACATTCATTTCACAAAATAAATATAAAATAATTATTCATGATTCATGATTTATCATCTAAATTTTATTATTTTTTCCATAAACAATAATTTAATAAAGTAATTCCAAATATATTTCAATGCCTTTTTCATGATCCAATTTTTATAAAAATATGTTTAAATAATGAAATATAGAATGTTATATTTATAAATCATAAATTTAAATTATGGTTTATCTATGTAATTTTAATTATGAAACAATTTTGAATGAACAAAAATATTTTCACTTACAGACATTAAATAATGTAATTATTAATAATATCATTTCTAACAATCCTTTATTAAAATTATTTACCTTCAATGGTCTTACATTTCTTTGAATTATTTTCAAAATATTGGAGTATCTTTCATCGGTAATTTTTAATTTTTAATTCCTCATGGATATGATGATAAAGGAATATTACGTATTCATAATGATCTTATACCAAATCATTTTTTTCATTTTTTTTATAAGATATAAATATCTTATCGAGATGTATTTAGGTATCTATGATCCAAGATATTGATATAAACCTCTTCAAATAAATTGAACTCTTGTTCAGAATGTAACAACCTAGGTAATGTTATAGTAAACATATTTTCATGTCTTATAAATATCAAATTGTTATATATTAAAATTTTATATTCATTATAAATATTTTATGTAGTTATCAATCAAAAAGAAGAACCATTATTTCTAAAAAAATGGATTTTTCATAAATTATATGTTTTAATTTAAAAAAAATCAAAATAGTGAAATTTTAATTAAAAATATTAGACATAATTTTTTAATTCAACATGAAAAATATATCATCTGATTAATGTTTTTTATAATTTTAGTAATATATTTAATTTTCAGTGAATAGTGACGAATATATGTTTTTGTTGAAAAGTATATTTATTTTTAAATTATTTGTAAAGTAAAAAAAATAATATGGATTAGTATTAAAATTTATATTTTTTAATTTTATACAAAAGGATCCATTTTTAAGTGAATTTTATATTTCAAATTGTCATTAATTTTTTTTATTTAAAAAATTCATTATTTTGAAAAAAGGTTTTTCATCATGTTTACCTGATTCAATTTAAAATTAAAATTTTCCATTTATGTGTATTTAATTTTAAAAAATGGATTTCATATTTGTAACTAGTGGAACTAAATTTTATAAAATGGTCCTTTTTGGTTTTTTGTATGAATAATATGCGTTTTAATATTTTTTATCATGTTAAAGGGTAAATAATGCAATTAAAGTTAAAAATAAAATGTCAATGATTAAAAATTGACTCTAAAAACAATATTAATTTTATTTTATGAGTCTATTTTGTCCATAGTTATCAAAGATTCGTTGTTATGGCCTTTTCTTTCAATTTTATTATGATTATAACTTTTATAATATTTTTTAAAGAAATGAAAAAAAATATCACCGTCTGGTTTTTAGAAACTGTAATATTTTAAACATAGTGTTTACTAGAGTATAAATTTAGATAAAAATTTTATTTTTAAGGATAAATAATTTATCTTCCACATGATAATATTTTTTTTTAATAATAAATCTACATAAAATTTTACAAGACACTAACATGGTAATTATTCAATTAATTGGAAAATAAAACAAATGATATTAAATATATTCATTGTAATGTAATTTTATATATTTATTCTGATAAAAAAATTTATTAATGAAAATAAATTCTTAGGATGCATTAATTTTTTTTAATTTTTTTAAAGTATTGAGTTTATTAAAATGAAAGGAATGAATAGTTCTAGAAATTGACATTAATGATATATTATAATAAATAATATTTTATAAAATTATATAAAATTAAAAATAACATTATATTTGTCCAAGTTATTATTATATGGTTTATAATATCAACCATGGTCTATTTATATTCATTTTATTTATTTATAGTAACTATATGGACACTAAAATAGTAAAATGTTTTATTGTCATGGTAACTATGAAAGGGGTTAATGAGGGTTTAAAAAAATATTAGAGTAAAAATGTAGTAAAATCGTGTATTATATTATTTGAATACATAATTATAAAATTTTAAAAATATATATATTTTAACCCCATGTAATTGAAACTTAACTTATATTAATTTAATATTTTGAGGAATCCCAAGAGTACCCCTCCCATATCTTGTAAAAGGTAATCTATTCCTGTCATTTATTCTCATATAAAACCCTGTTTTTCATCCAATACCTAACCAAATACTTTCCTATAATCCCTAAACTCATTCTATTATTCTTTTTTAGGCAATATACCAACCTTATAGAGCTTAAGGTGTGAATCAAAAGAGACTTTCCAAATATTAGGTACAAAAAACATATTTGACATGTCAGACATGAGGTAAGAGAAATTTATTTTAAAAAAATTATTTTTTTATTTTTTTCTTCTTAATATCTTTTTCTTACATGTCCTTGTTTTTAAAATTATCCTATTTAAGTAAATATCTATAAATAAAAATTTTATAAATTAATTTTTTTATTCAATTCCAAACATTTCAAAAAGAAATATTTATAAGAAATGTATGAATTTGTTTATAATTAACAATAATAATGTTTTATTTAAAAAGATGTAGTGATAATGACTTTTTACACCTCTATAACCATTATTTTATGTTTTTATTATTCTATAATGTTTTATTAAAACAAAACCCCACATTCCCCTTCTCTGGTTGTTTTTTATTTTAAAATGGGGTTTAAAGATTAATGGGTATCATGTTATCTAAAATTTTATTATCATGAATCTCATGGATTTTTCTCAATAATTTTATTCATGATATATTACTTGGAATTGTTTTTTTAGTTTTGATCACAATTATAGCTCATGGGTAAGCCTGGTCTATATTAAACGATAGGTGTACCGAGATAGCACAAGGTGATCCTTTTATTGCTTATATGATGGGTGCACCAAGATAATCCTCAAATTAATTAGGTAATGATTATATTATCTAAATAATTATTCTTGTATTAGGTTATATAGTTATTATAATTCTAATGGTTTTAAAAGGGTTTTAATATTATTATATCGCAAGGAACCTACATAAATATTCTATTCATGCTAATGAGTTTTCATTAAAAAAAATTATTTCAAAAGGTAAGATAATAATATTTTAATGGGACAATAATTCTCTTTTATTATAAAATATAATTTTTTTCTAGAAATTTTTTTGATATGTTTCTATGTTTTCTATTGGACTAATAGGTTTATTTTCCTTTTTCCCTTATTATGTATTTTTCTCCTCCCATATTTTAAAATGTTTTTGATAGGAATCAAGGATGTGCAAAGGAAAGAATAAATTAATGATGATAGGTATGGATATTTTAATTAAAAAAATAAATAACATTTTTTTAATTTATGAGATTGTAGAAACATGAATACTGAATAGAAGTTTCCTCATTGTATTATATGGAATTATTACTTCATAATTATGACCTAACTCTCTAAAAAACTAATCCTAAAAATCATTATAATATAAAAAATCAAAATCCAGTTTAAATTCATAAGAATATTTAATGCTTAAGGCTATGTCCTTTAAACTGCTATACGAGAAAGGTTTAAATTTAGGTTATAGGATAGTTAAAACATAATAACCTTAAAATATTTTAACAACTTGTTAAGTTGGATTGATGTGGGATTTTTAGATTATCAAGTCTCCTTAAAAAACTATCATTGTTAAGAATGGTTTCTTATTGAGGAAACACCCATTATATAGTATGAAGGAACCAAAAAAATTATATCCTTACAAATCATTAGACCTAAATGGTATAAATGTAAATTGAGGCTTTTTTGTAGTTATCTATTAGTTTATGTAAGAAATAAATCGTAATGGAATCCATTGTAGAGTGTATCCAGATCTTCTATATAGTGACATGATGGTTGTAGGGGATTTTATGAAAAAACTTCCTCAACTATTTAGTGTATATTCTAACCCATTATTATCATAAGGATGGATCAATTCCCTAGAAAATATTTTAAATTTAGAAGGTTTTTTGAATTCCAAAATTTTACCCTTTTCTTTTATCATTATTATGGTGAATTTGGTTCATAGTGGTATTTGGTTAAGAATATCAAAGAAAGAGATGAGTTTGATTCCATTGAAAATGACACATTAATGAATCAATTCCTTGATAAATATTTATATAATGATTTTCAACTTAGGATGCAAAAACAATTCATTGAATTGAGGAAAAATGATTGAGATTCTCTATATACATATGAAGAGAGTTCTGCAATATTATTCAGGTATGTTATAGATATTATTCTGGATAATGATTGTAAGAATAATATGTTTTATTTAGGGTTGAAACCAATATAATGATGGGAATTAGCTTCTGAGGAATTAAAAGGTTATGAGAAACATGTTTGATGTGCCAAGAAGGTAGAAATGGAGTTCATCAATTATCATGTATTCCATGAAAACAAGAAGAAAAAAGGCCTGAATGATAGTTAATGAGGAATAATTCATCAATGAAATATAAAGGTGTGAAAATCATGTTCTCATCTTGGGATAAGTTTGGTAAAATTCATCCAATAGAATGCATTTTAAGTAATAAAAAGTGTTACTAGTCTGGAATGATTGTCCATAAGGCTTGTGAATACACAGACAAGAGTCCTAAATAGTAAAATAATTGGTAACTGATATTCGTCCATAGATGAGATGTTTTATATATAATCATTTGGTATATTATGATAATTTTCTTTTAATTTAGTTACTTAGGAAAAAAATCAACAACACTGAAAGAATAAAGGTTTGTGAAATCATTTTCTACTATTATGGATGGTGAGATGATATCTAATGATATGGTGGTAAGTTTCATACATATTTATCCAAATTTTTGAAATATCCTATTTTACTCTTGATATATGAACTAATTTTTTTAATTTTAAGATGAGAACATTCCCAAAAGGGAATGAAACTTTTGTTAGCAAAAAATAATGGCCAACTTATAGGAGTCTAAAGATAGGATGTTTACATTAGTGTCTCTGAATAAAAGAGAGAAGGTCATTAGGGATCACATCACACTATAAGAGGTCAATTCCATTGACACCCTAATTTGCAAGACTATCTTCCCCTGAATTCGCCTCCCTGTAGACATGAGTGATGAAATAATTCATGGATGAAAGATGATCCATGAATTTGGTCCACCAATTATTAAGTTTCCAAGATAGATGAGAGGGACCGTTCCTAATGGTGAGAACAATAGTGGTTTTATGAATTAATTAATTTATAATAAATTTTATAGAATAATAGGAACATCACATCATGAAATTTTGATATAAATTTTGGTATAAACTCAAGTTTTAATGATTAAAAAAACAAATATTAAAATAAATCTTCATATTTTAATTTGTGTAATGATATTTCCTAAAAATTTAGTAGAAATTCCCATACTAGAGTCTGATATTATTTTGGGTATGTATTTGTTTTAAGTTTAACATTATAAGACATATTTTAGATCCAAGAATGTTTTTTTCAAGGACTAATTACTGTTAATAAACTACTAAGAAATTGATAAATTTATCACAAAAAGAATGTTTCGATTACAAAAAATAGGTTATTGAAAAGAATTATACTATATGTATTAGTTATTTCCCAATAATTAATGAATATGTGGATTTTGTAACTGATTATTTACTAGGTGATATAAAAAATTAGGAGGTTGAGTTTACTATTGACATAGTAAATGATTACAATAAAATTTCAAAACACCATAATCAAATGGATCAAGTCTAAATTTTGGTACTGAAAGAAAGTTTCATGAGTTTCTCGATAAAGGTATAATTCACCCATATAATTCACCATGGGGGAAACCTATTTTGCTTCACAAAAATAAAGGTTGTTCAACGAGACTTTTCTTAACATCATTGTTAAGAACAACTATTATTTTCCTGATATAAATGATTTTCTTCATCAGATCTAGGGTGACTGGTATTTTTTGAATATTTATCATAGGACATGTTACCATCAATTTAATGTGATGGAGGTAAATATTCCATAGAATGAAATACAGATTAGATATGGGAAATTTGAGTTTGAATTTATTACCTTTGGGTTATATAATGTACTAGATGTATTTATGGATCTAATGAATAGAGTATGCCCTGAATAGTTAGATAGTATTTTGGTTTTGTTTCTTAATAAAATATTGGTTTATTCTAAAAGTCATGAGAATCATGAAGAAAAAAGAATTGTTTTGAAATGATTAATATAAATGAATCTATATGGAAAATTAAATAACACTAAATTTTGGATTCAAAAAATTTTTTCTCTTAAAAATATTGATTCTAAATATAGAATGACTATTAAACCTATAAAAAATAAACATTATGAATGATGTATAAGACCTAAAAATGTTATTTAGATTCTTGGTTTTATTGTTTTATCCGGTTCATACCAGTGTTTTTTTGAAAACATTTCTCGGTTTTTTATCCTACTGAATAAGTTAACTCAAAAGAGAGTTGAATTCATTTGTGAAGAAATAGTGTGATAATTTTTTTCAAGAATTAAGAATAATACTAGTGAATTATACATTTTTTATCATCCCCTCTAGAGATAGTGAATTTTTCATCTATACTGATTCTTCGTTGAAGGTACTTGTTTATGTTTTCGTGTATAATGATCATGTAATTTCTTTTGTTTCCTCGAAAGAAAAACCTCACTAGTAAAACTATCATACACATGATTTAAAAGAAGATACAATTATTTTTTCTTTATTTTATTATATATCATATATCTGAACCAAGTGTCAAATATATACTATTCAATAATGTATGTAGTATATACTCACTTAGAAAGGGTTAAAAATGATATAGAGATGATGGTTAGAACTGATCAAGGATTATGATTGTATGATTCTTTATCATCCTAGAAAATAAAAACGTACATGATGATTTGATTTAAAAGTACAATGATATATTAACCATGTTATGTTTGGAACATGGCCCTTTGGATAATTATTTTATGGATTTCTTCCTAAAATTTTTGGATGGTTGAACTCCCTCTAATTTTATTCAAGTTTTAGTGGCATAAACATTTACAGATAGAATTAATTAATCTTAGAAGGAAGATCATGGGACACATGAAAACATGGAATTGGTTAAGAATAGAATGTTTCCGAAATTTAATGTTAACAAAGAAGGTTTTTTTATATTTGGATATAGATTATGTGTGACTTGACATTCTCAATTAATGAAATAAGTGTAGATTGAATCCTATAGTTACCCATTTTTAGTTCATCCTGGAAGTACTAAGACGTACGGAGACCTTCATAATATTTAATATAGGGATGGAATACAAATATATATTGCTTATTTTAACATGAAATATTTGAATTTTAAATTGGTTAAATTATAATGAAACATTATAAAGGGGAAGAGTCATCTTTTTCTAGTTCGATAGAGGAAATAGGAAAATATATCCAGGCATTTTATAGTAATATTTCGAAAGACACCTCAAGTTAATTATGCAATTTAAGTTATTATTGATCGATTAACTAAATATATACATTTTCTTCTCATTTTATATATTATTTATTTAGAAAAAATCTCTTCATTTTATATAAATGAAATATTTAGGTATCATGGATTTCTTATCAATTTTATATCTGACCATTATGACATGTTCACAACAAATTTTTCAAAATGACTTAATAATTAGATGTCTATTGAAATTTATTTCATTACAACGTTTTATCCAAAATTGGATGTAAAATATAAATAAACAATTCAGACCTTGGAATACAGGATTCATACCTTTTTAGTGGATTATAATGGATCCTGGGATCAACATATAGCTTTAGATCAGTTTTCTTATAATAACAGTTTTCATTCTAGTATACACATGTAACCTTTTTATGAATTATATAAAATACGAAGACAGACTCCAAATTTTCATAATTATTTAGTTGAAATTGAGATATTAAGATTAGAATTGGTAGAGTAAATAGTTTATTAGGTGAATTAAATTTGGAAAATATCAAGATTGTTAAGAGTAGGAATAAAAGTTATCAAAATAACTGGAGGAAATGAATGTTTTGACATAGTTGGTCATGTTTTTTAAATTATATCCATAGAAAAGTGTAATGCATTTTTGTTTAAAAAGATAAATTAAGACCACAGATAATTGAACCATATGAAATCATATATAACAATTGTTTAGTTACATAATGTGTGGAAATTCTTCCGATTTTATCCCACACCCACAATTTTTTTCATTTTTTCATGTTAAGAAAGTATGTTCTAGATTTATCTCAACTTTTGAGCCCGAAATTAATTTAGTTTGAAGAGAACCTTTATAATAAGGAATATGTTATTCAGATTCAAAAATGTAGTTATGAAGTACTTTAGAATAGTAAAAATCACCAAGTTAAGGTTTATGGAAAACCCATATTGCTAAAGATGCAACATGTGATTCTAAAAATGATTTAAGAGAAAGGTATCCCAACATGATTAATAAGTGAATAAAATTATTAGGGAAAAATTTCAAAAATAAGGAGGAATATAACTCCCCATGTAAAGTTAGAATAAATATTTTTATTTTATTATAAATATTCATTAGTCAGATATTATAGATTTATATTCATAAATGGGATATTGTTTAATTTATCAGTTGAAAATAAAAACCATTATTTATAACCAAAATATGTTTTTATTTAATTAAACATATTTATTTTAATTTCTGATTTAAAAATAATTTAATTTAATTTTTGAATAATGAAAATTATTATTTAATATATCACATAAAAATTATCTTAGGATGTATTGTTTTGAATATATTCAAAAAAGATTAATTTTTAATGAATAGTGGGAATTTTGAATTTTATTGAAAATAGTATTATATTTTGAATTATTTGTAAAGTAAAAAATGTATTTCATATTATATTTTAAATTTTATTTTATTTTTTTAAATTATGTATTATTGTTTTTAAAATTAATTTTAGAAATGAATTTTGTAAAAAAATATTTATTAAAATGGCCATTATCAGAAAAAAATATTTTCATCACATTTTTCCTCTTTAAATTTACATTTAATTCTTTCAGTTATATTTTTTGAATTTTAGAAAATATATTCCATAATTGGAATTAGTGTATAAATTTGGTATATAGTTCCATTTTATTTTTAGTCAATATAAATAGTAAACATAGTAAGTTTTATTACCACGGTAAAGGGTAAAGAAGGTAATTAATGATAAAAATAAGATGTTAAGGATTTTAAAACTGTTACGTTAATTTTATTATATTATTCCATTTCATATATATTCATCCAATATTTTTTTACATTGTGTTATGTATCCATTTAGATTTTATTAAAACCATTAAATTATTTTATTTAAGGAAGATTAAAAATAGGGCACTCATATTGTTAAAAAAATATAATATTTTTATCATATATCTAACCTGAGGTTTATATTCAGTTTTAAATATGTTTTTGAAATAAAAATTCTTTATCTTCATCATGGTATCTTATTTATAATTATTAGTGAATATATAATTACCTTAAAAAATTACACAACGTTGATGTAGTAAATATTCCATTAATTGAAAAATCAAAAAAATGGTATCAAATATTTTATAATTAATATTATTTTATATAATTGTCATGATTGATTAGTTTTCTATATTAACATGACATATTATAGATGTATTATTTTTTTCAATTTTTTTATGTTAAGGATAAAATCAAATAAATCAGTATTTCAAAAACGTGGCATTGATGATTTATTATAATAAAGAATAATTTATTAAATGTTATAAAATTCCTAAAAATATTATACTTTCCCAATTAATTGGGATATAGTTGATAATATCCACCATGGTCCATTTATGGACCATTTTTACATTTATTGTAACTATGATGACCCTCAAAAAAGTAATAATCATTATTTTCATGGTATGCGTGAAAGGGGTTAATGAGGGGTTACAACTAAAATATAAGGTTTAAAATGTGATAAAATAGTGTATAATTTTTAATAAATACAATTATTATGATCCATACTCATAATATATTTTAATAAAATCAATTTGGTTCCATTTTGAAGTGAAAATTAATTTTTATTATTTTTTATATTTTGAGAAATCTGAAGAGTTCTCTTCCCCTCTATTATAAAATGGAAAACTTTCTTCTCATTTGTTCATAGTTCAAAACCAATTTCTCTTCCCAGACATTCCCTATATCATCCTCATATCCCACACCCCATTATATTAACCTTGTTTTATATATAATACCATCAATTGAGGGATTAATGTGTTAATAAAATGAGACTTTCCAGAGAAGAGGATGATAAAGAACATATGTGACATGTCAAACATGAGGTAAGTGGCATTTCATAAAAAAGATAACTTTTAATGTTTTCCATAAACCTCTAATTTTATTTTATGTCTTTGTTTTTATAATTATCTTATGAATTTAATTATATAGACATCAATTTTTTGTAGGTGAAATACTGTCTTTCTTTTAATGTTTTTTCAAAAAAGAATATTTGTATAGAATTTTAGGCTTACTTTACTATTGAAAAAGTACTTTTCTATTTTAATTAATGCATAAAAAATTATATTTCCTTTCATAATAAACATTATCTTATATTTTTATTCCTCTATAATATTTCATGTTTCATTTAAATAAAAACCCTTTTCCATCATTTATGATTATTTGTGTATTGAAAATGTGGTTTTAAGAAGAAATTGTATTTTGATATTTGAAATGTTTTGAAAATGGGTGTAAAAGATAGTTTCAAGGGTTTTATTCCAGACATAGTCCTTGTTTATTTTGTATGAATGGTTTATACCCATTATATATCATGATTATGCCCCATATAGTAGATATGATGGGTGGGCCCATATAGTTTCTTGTGATCCCATTATAGCTTATATAATGGGTGATACCAGATAGTGATCCAATACATCAGGTAATGATTATTTAATGTAGATAATTATATTGTATATCAGCCATATGGTTGTTCCAATTTTATGGTTTTTAACAGTTTTAAGATTATAATTTTCTAAGGTTCCTACATGACGCTTCTATGCTTCATAATGAGAATTCATGGAGTTTTTTTGATTTCAAAAGATAAGTTAATGATATTTTAAACGAAAAATGATTCCCATTTTAGATAAAAAGGTATTTCTCTTAAAAAAATTATTTTCATGGGTTTATATGTTTTTCATTGGACTAATATGTTTATTTTCCTTATATCCCTTACTAAGATTTTATTCCCATCCAACATTTAAAAAATGAAAACGTCTTATTGGTGTGTAATGGAAATGAAGAATTCAACATGAATGTCATGATACTTATTAGTAAAAGATGTCACAATTTATTTTTAAATTTTAAAATTATGAAAAACCGGATTCTAGGTAGAAGTGGCATGTTTTTATTATATGATATTATTATTTATTATTTATGACATTACACAATAAAAATATAAACGTAAAATATCCATGGGAATGTAAAAAATTGAATTCTAGTATAAAGCCATTATAATATGAAAGAATTAAAGTTGGGTCCCTAAAGATAACATGACATGAAATTATAATCATTGCACTAATTAAATCAAAATAATATATCAAAATTAGAATCATGATTTTGATTAATTTAATTAGAGGACGAGGAATGAACATCACTCTCACAAATTGTAATTCATTAAAAATAGAGAGAGGAACTGAAGGTAGATAGATATATAAATCCCAAAAATATTATATTCATTTTAATATCATTTAGCGTTATATGCTGGAAATATATAAAATAAACCATCTTGATAATTTATATCCTCCAAGTTAAATTTAAACCATTACGTTTTTACACATAAAATGTATTCCTATATCTTTACCCCCATTCTGTTAACCTAAATCCCTTCATCCCTTCCTCTACATGGGTTTGTGTCATCGTATAATCCATGTTAGGTATATATATATATTACTATTTTGGAGTGTTTTTTATTCCATAATATGTATTTTTTATTTTTTATTCATTTGTGTGATTTTTCCATAATGACCCTGTAAGGATCCTTTGGGTCAAACATAAATCATTTTAATACCTTAGGTAAACATATTGATTTCAAGATTCAATTTTAAATTTATATTGGAATATATAGTCTAATTGGAGGTTATGTTCCATCTTATGTTTTATTCTAAGACATTAACATAACAAACTATGCCAAAATAATAACATGACCAATTCCTACATAGTAATTTCCAAAAATTAATCATTTTTTACCAAGAGAATATGTATTAAAAAATGACACATTATACAAGGATAATAATAGAAATAATATTCTATATGTTTATGTGAAAAAAATATATGAAAAATATATGGGAAATAACAAATCATATCTAATTTAAAGCGCCACCAATATCACAAAGATTACATTGGTGCACAATAAGGCCTCCAGAATTCCTCACCACACCCAACAAGCTGTTTATTAGTTGATAAAGGATATGTAAAAAATAGGGACATAATGCACTCTATAAAATATAAACACAAAATATCAACTCAATAGAATAATTAAAATATAAATTGGAAATAAAATAGAAACACAATGGAAGAAAAAAGTGTAAAATATCATAAATAATATTAGAACTACATAAAATAGGTCATATATCAAAGATAAAAAGAATTACCACATGAATTATATCAATACATTCTATAAAAAAGGGAAAAACATAATATTTGATTCAGGATAGTAAAATAACCCCATTTTATGTATTGGTATTATGTAAAATCCTTTAACATCTCCACATGCTCAATAATATGACATAGGTAAATTTCCCTAGGATAGATATATAAAAACAAAATATATACACACATTATGGATCCAACAAAATGTGTGAGTAATAAACCTAGTAGGATTCCACCAATAAGTCATTATTACATGTATAGTATATATAAAAAGGTGTATGTTTTGATAAAATAAAATATATGACAAGAATATAGCTCGGTTGGGTCATCATGTACGGTCCAATCCACTATGAACTCTAGAAAACCCTTATTCTTCCCTTTTATGAAAAGGAGGGTCATCATGAGTCATATCACACACATGTCATTATCAATACATTTTCACTAAATGCGTGATCCAACAACCAGTTCCTCGTAATATCTAATGATAAGTACCAGATTATCATCAACCACTCTCTCACTCGGGATTGGGTCACAACCATTAGTTCCCTAAAATCTGAAACAATCCCCTCCCACTATTGGGTGGTTTTATATTATGGGAAAACCCATCTATTCTTAATCTAGGGAGGTCTTCTATATGAATACACCGGCCTCACACTCCGGATGAGGTCACAAACATTAGTTACACCAATACCGTACCATCCCTTCTCATATATTCAACATATTACATCAAGGAAAAATACTTCCCATCTAATTGATGGGAGGGAGTCAATTATAATCCACTACCCACTTTCCCAATAAATGTTCAAAACCCTCATTTATAACCTGTTTAATTGTAAATAGAATCAATAATTTGATATATTAGTGTTAACAATTCATATTATCCCAACAAAATATTTCCACCCAAACCATGATAGTATATAAACCTAAAACCCTATCATGTGAATGGAATAATCACCCATACTCAAATACTACCATACAAGGTCACCCTAGACATTCCCAAGACTGAATATCGCATTCGATGTTATATTCACCTAGGTAGATAGATATTTCTTCATCCATGTAAGGATGCTAGTTTTTCAAGTTTGAATTAATTTAAACCATACTCACCATTTAAAAGGCCATGTAAATCAATACAAACTCACATAGTTACTTTGATACATAAATGATTTATTTATTGGGATTACTCGGGCACTCAAATAAAAAACTATCCATAAAACATCATACAAATATTTTTACATGGTAAGGATATCCTACCAAAATCTTAGTAGAGAATACATCCAGAGATATGAAATTTGATTAAATATTGATCCAAAAAACTCAAAAATAGTACCAAAAATCTCATCATTATAATATTAATACATTAAATAGAGAAATAGTTAAAGAAGAATACATATTGGGAACAAAAAAATTAGACATAATAAAGGTGAACCTTTTTAATGAATGACACTTCAAATATATATGAGTATAGAGTATTAGAGCTCAAAAGGCCACAAGAGGGATCATAAGTTGGAAAAATTTGATGGGTATTAAGGGAGAAGTAGAGTTGGGGTTAAATGGATTCCTATATAACATTCAAATAATCCCTGTTTTAATATAACTACATAGAATATAGGTTATATGTGACCATGATGGTCAATATTTGGTGAACCCATGCTAGGACCACATTTCAGTATAGCCCCTCTAGCTGTTAGCATTATTGGACATAATGTGAAGGTCAGAACCCCTGGTAAGGGGATATCCTTTAATGACTAAATTTTTTACTCTATAATACAATTCCCTTCAATGTCCTCACAACATAACTATCCACCCCCGTTTTGTGGGCCTTCCCATCTCTAGTACATCGGTTTGTGGCACCCACTAACATGTTGTGACAAATAGTCACACTTATGCATGGACATACTTATTTTTTAAATTCATAGTCCTCTTATAATTTTTACCCATAGATGTAGTTTTATCCTTGATTTTTTCACTCAGTATTTAATCATTCCTTTATATCATTGAGTGGAACACTACAAGCCATAAAATTTCATCCCTGAACTAAGTACAACATCTAAATATTTGACCCAAATCCACCACCAACTACCAAAATAACTTTAAATAATAAATATAAAAAGTATTATGTAAAATTTACTTATAATGAACTTTTTATTTTTAGTCTTGTTATAAATTCGTATTATAATGGATTCAAAACCCTCAGAAGCATCTCTAGTGGTCCTTACTGAATAGATTCAGCAGTTGTACCCACGTTTCATACACAATCTCCCATATATCTTATTAAATATTCCCATATTTCAACAATAATCAAAAATAGGGTACTATAATACATTGTAAAAATATCCAAATTGGGTCTATTATACACTTGAGGCTATTTTTAAATCACAAATCTACCTCCATTCCAAGCTCATCACTATTGATCATTTTTGTAGGGTTTGAATTATAATTCCCTACAATTAAAATGTTAAATCAATCATCCATAACTCAATTTAATGGAATAAAAATATAATTTATAATCATCTATCCCATTTTACTCAATGATCTAAAATTATCGAAAAACCATGGTGGGATATTTAATTTTTTTCCCCATGCATCGACGTCCTAATTATGGTGACACATACAAGAATACCATGTTCTCATTGATAAAAATAAGGTACATCACCTATGGTTAGAATATGAGAAAATCATACTCCATGTGGTATATAACTTCTTCTAGATCAACTACATCAATTTATTGGTATCATTGGCCAAGATTAGTCTTAGCTATTTTTACTCACCCTCCTTTGACCCACACAATATAGAGTGGCATGATCTAACATAAAGATCCTTTAAGGTACCTTTTAGGATTGTAGACTTTATATTTCTGTTATATGAAAACTCTATAATTATATACAGTCTTCCCATGATTTTCCAAAATAAATATTGAATGTAATGGTAATATGCTCTAATATTTTAATTGTCCTATCATATATGATTTTCTCTATGAGTGATATGTTTTACTAAACATTATCTAGGACCAAAAAAATCTACTAGACTTTCTATAATCTAGATGTGAATTTTCATATCAATATGATTTTTTTCTCATAGGCACCCCATGTATCGCTATAATATTTAATACATATAAATTTCACAACTATAAAAAAACCAAGTTTCTTAGATATGAGAGTGGCATAAATACTTCACTAATTTATTATATTACACAATAATATCATCTTTACTTCTTAGGATATTGGTTAGACCCATTAAAAATCCATGGTCACCTTATAACACTTCCAAACTTACAAAAGAAGGGGTGGAAGCAACTGACAAGTTAACTTGGTGATCCATGTTATCCTCTAACAGGTAATCTAGGGATTTACATAATCTAAAATATCCTTCCTAAAACTCATCCACTAGAAGTGTCACATAATATCATGATACATCATATTAAAACATGGTTGTACCATCCATCATGATGTTTGGTTGTACCTACTGTGTTACGCTATAATCAATAGAGGAACCAACACCCTACCCTGGAATTAATGCATATTTTCATCATCATGAGAAAATCCCAGGACTAGATTATCCACTATGAGTTTTATCCACATCACAAGAGAATATAAATCATGCTTCAAAAAACATTAACAAAATCAAATAATTAATTGTTAATGACTAAAAGTTTATTTTTCAAAACAACTTTGACCACTGAATATCAATATTCCATTTATTGAGCTAGCTTTTCCTCTTCCACTCCTTTCCAAATGTTAAAACACTTGGATTTTGAGTCATTATTCTGAGATAATGTATGATGAAATTCCCTTTCTATGGGGAATATTTCATTTCAAAATAAAATCTATGGATGTAATAAACCATAGTATACCAAATTTTCAAGCCCCACTTAGAGAATATGTATCCCAGACTCTTGCGTTCCATGTAGATTCTCAATCCTCATCGAAGAGATTTTGACACCAACTTTTCATATTCTGAACCACAAAAAATAGATCCAAACCTTTGGTAGGTGGTTACCAATTGTGGTTTTTTATATGGGAAGACACATATGATAACCCATTATAGCTCTACATTTATATAGTTCCTTGAAAAACTCCTAAGGAATCATAATATATGGTATAATTGATCCCAATATTTTGGCTAATTAGAAACACAGTGTACATCATACTCATATTTAGCTATTAGAAATCCTCTTCTAATTTATTAGTATATTTAAAATATATTCATTTCATGGTGATCCTATTCATAAGAAATTTTAAGAGAGATAAGTCGTGGATGAACAACCTAAAATACCCATTTAACCCATGAGGACACTAGATCTTGAACACATTCTTGGGATTCAACTAAGAAACCACAACCTCCAAATTTTATAGATCAAATTATATCCTACCATTTGATATTAAATAAATAAAGAAACACAATTTTCGTATTGAATAGTGACACTTTTATTACAAAGAATAAATTATATGTGCTCGAAGAATACACAACACTATCTCTAGGTTCACTTCATGAAACTCATTGGTCCAAGAGCATTACAATATATCCTCCATGAAGACAATGAAAAAAGATTCTAGGTAAGAATGAATAAATTTATTCAATAGATCCATGAAAAATATCAGTTCATTTTTTTGATCCAAATGGAATCACATGGTACTCATATAATGCATACCACCTCATGAAATCCTTCTTCGGAACAGGCTCTACCTAGACTCACAACTGATGGTAACTCTATCACAATTCATTCATGGAAAACCATTGGTCTCCCAAACACTAATAAAATTGATAATATATTCTATAAAATGATTAAAAATTATTCATCATAACCTAATCCAACCTTCATTATCTACATAATATATGTGTCTATAATATACCTTATTGGAAGATAAAATTGGATATTCCCATGCAAAGTTACTCAAGTGACTAAATCCCTTAACCTCAAGGTCAGGGAGATTCATGATCGGCTCCCTCTACTCAGTTGTTTTCTTATGATAATAAATAATCAATATCGACTCTTAACCTAGTGTGAGATAAATCAATAACACAATATCTCTTTTATAAGGTAGTATTGGGAAATTATTCTCGAATACATTGTACAAATGATCCACCACTCGAAGAAAAGTATTTGGAACTATCACTTATTCAACACTGATAACCACACCCTCTAACATATTTTTAATAGATCATGTATGTATCTGTGGGACACGTCGTCGACGGAATCCGTGGCGAGCGGCGGGCTCTTCCGGAAGTCTTTGCAGATCGAGCGGGTGCGGAGGTGTGTCGCGGCAGTCGGACGAAGGTGGCGGCGGGCTCAACTGCGTGACCGGGTGCGGAGGTGCGTCGCGGCAGTCGGTCGAAGGTGGTGGCAGGCTCGATGTTGGTTTGGTCCGTTGAAGGTGGGTCTCCCGGTCAGGCAGTGGTGATGCTTCAGACGATGTCTGAGGATCCTCCGGTCTAGATTGGCGGTGGCGATGATACTTTCGGATTGTGGCGGATCGCGTCGCGGCGGTTTCTATGACTTGGCGGTCTCTCTGATTTGCGGTTTTGGACCTGGTCTGTTGGGCCTTCGGGTTGTGCTTCCTCTTTTTTGGTGATGTTTTTCACTTGTAATTGTTTTTCCCATTGGGATATTCTATTGTCTGATGCTTTGGGTGTGTGTCTCTGAATGGGCTTTGTCCCTCTGGGCCTACGGGCTTGTAATGGGGTTTACCTTACCCAACCCAAAAGGGATTACTGTCTTTTTTCTTTTTCATTAATAAAGGGGCTTGACCCCAAAATTTTCTGGTATATTCTCCAACAACCAAAACCTAGTGTAGGGAATATAAACTATCTACTTCACATATGATACCCTAACCCTTTGATCTATATCATTACTAAGTAATTGACCCCTGAGGCACCTATAGATACTATTTCCCATAAGAACCTTAGATAACTCTATATACGAACCTCTAAGGTGAGATCATGTTATTATTTTAGGTCTCTCAGACCAATATCCAGAAGACTTTTTCTTCCCTAAACCTCTTCATAAACTCAACTGCAACATCCTTATGCATAACCAAAAGTGATTCCCCCACCTTCCACCTGCATATTATTTATTTAGCCTACTCATTCAAATACCATGAATGTTTATAGTCCCCCCGGACTGGCATCAAAATAGGAGTACTCCTCCCCTGAAATTATTCAAAGAACCACTAACCAAACTGAACTATCTATCCCATAATTGAAATATCTCACCATACGATATCATTAAAAATCATTAATAGGTACTAAAAACTCTCATAATAAGGCCCCCAACCAGCCAACTGAAGATGGGAAGAAGGATCATTTAATTATTCTGAACAAATATGTTCTCAATATTTAAGTTATTGTGATCCAAATATAAGTAATGAATCAGGTTTAATATCCCGACATAGTTCATCACCTCTAGTAGAAGACCAATGTTTAATTTAAGGTATTTTTGAGCCACATTAACGACAAAAAATTGATCAAAACGTAACATCTTAAGGAAGTGATTAGTATATTCTATCACTATTAATTTCCCCTATTTTATCCATATGAAAATCCATGATTTTTATAGACCTAGTTAATATAGGAATAAATTAATAATGAAAATTTCTTCAATGGCTTCCCATGATAAGACAACATGTCTCACATACTATACTATGACAAACCTATCTCCTAGAAGGTCCCCAGATCATATAAGCCACCATCTTTCTCCACCGATCCATGGGTGTATAATTTTTCTAGATAACACCTTCAATCACATCAATCAAGTAATCAATATCCTATGTAACCTTTTTACCATGTAATGTAAGAGGATATTACAACTAGAATTTTAATAAAAATAAATGAAAGAATCTCCCCCATATGTACACCACCAACTGCCACTAGTACTATATGGAACTCTATGAACTAAAGAATCTTTTCCACCTAAACCATTAGTACATAATCTTAATAACTCACATAATCACCCACTTAGATATATAGATCTATAATAGGAGATTTTTATAGATTAGGAACATCATTAACTAGATCTTCTGGTAGCACCATATGAATTCATCAAAGAATAATTTAATGAAATTACAAAAGGAGACTCATATATTCCCTTAATAAATTCAAAAATTAAAATTTTAACTAATTAATAAGTTTAAATATATAAAAAAACCCAGGGTGAAATTACATAAGGGAATATATATATACATATCCACATGGAATAGACACCCACTAGTCACTAAAGTTCTATAATTATACCACATATACCTATGGATTAGTCATATTAGAAAACCAGATAAATTATATACTCCGGATGTTACAAATACATCATTTTGGAAAATAATGAATTATTTTTGGAATTTGATTATTTTTAATCTATATCAATCCTATTATAATAAGCATGTGACATATAATCCCATATGCCTATCCACTATGAATGAACTACCCTAATATCACTACCAGGGGAATCAGGAAAATCCTAAAAACTATATCCACATAATAAAAATTGAATAATATCATGAAATTATAAAAATTCCCCATAAAATGAATTCAACTACACATGAAACATAAAAGTATACAGTACCAGTGATTTCTAGACACATACATAGCTTCTCAGTTGACTTCTATCCATATAATCTCAATTATACTAACCACTAAATAAAAAATTAAATAAAAAAGGGTATTTGATACCATTTTCAAAATATCTGAATTTGATCATCAAGACCGAGCCCATGTTCCTCTAGGATTCATACACACATCCTTGTTTATAAGAGTCTACCGACTATAAATGATGGTCTTAGTCATATATTGATGATTCGTTTCATTCTATATTAAATAATTATCAAACATAAATATAACAGAACTTTTAATAAATAAATAAATACTATAACAAAAATAGAATGAAAAAAAAATTAACAACATCAAAATAAATTTAAAATTGACATACAACACTTTAGATATCAAAGGAAAAACAGATCCTTATATGTCATGGTTCAAAAATAGGCCATGAACAAATGAACAATAAAATATCAAATACATAATAGAAAAAGGATCCCAGTGAATGTATTAGAATCAAATTAAATAATTGAAGATGTTTACAAGATAAACAACCTAAAATTGACCTTTTTCACTTGAATATATATCTAAAAATAAAATATACACATGAATTGGTGTACCCATGCAAGGCGTGAGTAATAAAACAAGTATAACCCAACCAACACATTTGTATCATAAAGTTTCTAGATATATAAATGTGTATCTACTAACAAAAATAAATATATAATAAACACAAAACTCTACTGGGTCATCATGTACTAAATATGCCATCTTGAACCATGGACATTCCTTCTCGGTGTCCTTTATTGATATAAGACTCTTCTCAAGTCACATTACACTCTGATCATGATCAGTTCACTATCACTTTGGGTACAACCCCATGTCTAAGTGCATTTGGTATCCCACATAATGAACAAATAAATCATCCACTACTATCTCATTAATGAAGAGGTCAAAACCTTTAGATCCATAAAATTCAAAACCACCCTTCTCACTAAAGGGAGGTCACGCAATAGGGGAGGAACAATCCTTTATCTTTTAGGGGAGGATGTTTATTATAATACATTAACATGTAACTTAGGTATGGGTCATTACAATAAATTATACCACTCCCACATTATCCCCTATCATATATAGGAGGTCATGCATTAAGAACCATACAATCCCATCTCAACCATGGGAGGCCATTAATCACAACCCCCCACTCTATCACTTAACACAGGATCACAATAATTAGTATGAACACATCAAATTGTATGATATAGACACAATTTTATAAATAATTATAAACAATCCATATCATATGAAAAATATATTTCCAATATAAACTGCATAAGGATTTCACCCAAATACATCATATGTTAATAAAAACATTACCCATACCCAAAAACTACCATCCAATGTAACTTCGGCTTTTTTCAGGACATAAAAACTTATTTTAGGCCTTATTTACCCTACCAGATAGCTCTTCTACCATGAATGGAAAGATGATATTTTCCTTATTTCCAATACATATAACCTATACCTCCTCTATAAGGGGTCAACAAAATTAGTACAGACCCAACCTATCCCTTTGGTAGTAAAATTATAAGTGTACTAGGATAACTCATACTCTTTAATGCAATTGAATACATAAAACATCATCTAAAATTTGTAACATAGTGTTCCATTCCAACTTTAATATTAATATTTAATAATGGTCGAGGCACATTCTATAATTTTTAACTGATCTACTAAAATCCTAAATTATTATGAAAACAGGAAAAATTAGCATTTTATGATTGAAAATAGGGGGACTCTGAAAAAATATGATATCTAGGGAACAATAAACAAAAAAATAATAAATGATAACCTCCATAATGAGAAATGCTCAAATACATAGTAGGAGAGATTCGTGGATCTTTGGAGTCTATTGGAGAGAATAGATTTTTTAAAACATGAGTGGAGGTCTTTGGAGAAGGGGAGGATGGGTAAAAGGGTTCTATGGAAAATGTCCAAATTTACCCCTTATTAAAAATATCTTACTACTACGTTCATAGTGTTTCCATGATGGTTAGGACATAGTGTATCCATGCATAGACATCATCGTGGTGTGGACCCTTTTGGTGGTGGAGTGATTTCTCCTAGGATCAGCACCCAAACCCTATGTATATCACTACCACCATGTGACCATAACAGTTACACTGTGATATTGTGCCCTTTAGAAGCATCATCCTATGAATCATCTCCACCATGTCGTGGTCCATCCCAACTCCATCCCAGCACTCAGTGGATCCCAAAACTACATCATGATATTTATATACCATTTTGTATGGAGTTATCCATTTTTTAAATTCCAATGACTCTCACCATGATGGTACTTTTATTCACCCAATCCTTGATCATGTCAGTTTTCATGGTTCGTTTACCTACTTATAGTATAATTTCTTCAATGAACCAATCCTATGTCCACAAATATAGATCTTGAGACATCAATAACACCCAAAATATCCTAAACTCACATGATGAAAAATATTCAACAAAATTTTTAAAAATAATAAACCTTGATAATATATGATATTTACAATTGATTGATATGACATGAAATTGAAACAGAAAAAATCTAAAATGATGAAAGTTAAAGGTTCAATATTTATATATCCAAAAAACTAATACAAAACCCCCATGTTTTCCACACTCAAACCATCGACTAAAGACTCTAAAAGGTCCATCATGACATCCATCACCAATTCCTAAGATCGCTTGTAGCATGATGATTTCCCGTTATATATATCTTTTATAAGATAATAAATATGTATCTTAAAGGGATATAGATAGGGTGTGATTACATCATACCTAGTAAGTGGTCATCCCTATACATCTATCTATATATCATAAAACCTTGTGTATATAATAAAAATTAAAATCATGAAGGATAAGAAAGGAATCAAAAATTCATGATCACTAAATCGGGATAAATAATACATAAACATCGCTCCATGAATTTCTATTACAACATATTGTATGATTATAAGTGTAATTAACTATACATACCTTAATCATAGATCAGAAATTATAATAGGGGCTACATCATCTTTGTTAATCCAAAAAATGGAAAATAAACATGTAGTCAGAAAGCATTCTCCATAAAGATGGAAAATGTTCTTGGGGGAGGGATTAAATCCTCTTGAGATAGGGAAAATATTATAAGTTATTTGGGTATATATATATATATATATCAAGTATTTATAGAATATCATTTAATATTTCACTAGATCTATCATTAGATAGGATTACCATGCATGAAATTTATAGAAATATCCTTACCCTTCAACATGGTTGCAATCAAAATCCTAAAAAAATAAATCCATGTGAAAAAATATAATACATCAATTATATACTTCTATACTATAAAGAAAGTAAATATAGCAAGTGGAACTAAAATTATATAAAATTAATAACATATTAGGGATAATTGAATAATATGTCATAAATAACCACATAATTCACATTTCATGTTAGTAAATAATAAAAAAACATTTAATGAGACAAAAAGTGTTATTTTGAGTTATTTTTAAAATTCCTCATCTAACACTAGACTATTTCACTACAATGTAATGTAATATTGGATTCCACTATTTTAATGTTTTAAAAATCATTAGGTATAACAATCTGGGGATTAAATCCACCAGTTAATAAATTATATAAGTATATTTAATAAAAATATGACCATAACATTGATTTACCAAGGATCAACTTCTACAATGGACTAAAAAAGAAAAACTAAAAAATTTGAATTTTTAAAACCATGAATAAAGGTTATGTTTGTGATTTAGAATCTACCTTGAGAAATAGATGAAACATAGGTGTAAAAAGAGTAATCCAACCATACCATTACCATGTATAATCTCCCACATCACCAATGAGATGATCCAAATAATATTTTAGGATGCTTCCATCATGGAGAGGAAAGGGACGGTAAGAGAACACATTAAAGTGTGTTATATGGATTGAAGAATCATAAATCCTGAATTAAATTATCATTCATGGATAATGTTTAATAAAATATATAATTTTGTCTCTATAACCATCTTTAACTATACAAGGAACCCAATACATAGATAATGTGTACTTATTGGATAATCTAGTAGCCTCAATAATCAACATAAAACACCAAGGGTATCTATTACCCTTGATTTAGGAACCTAATTTTTCTTAAACACCAAATCCCCTTTTCTTACCGTCTATAAATCCCTCCTTTTTCATTTGATCCTTCTTTATCTCATGTTTTCATTATTTTAATTGATATTGAATTTTAATTAATAAAAAAACATTACTCGGGATGGAATATGACACTAAATGTTAACAACAGTAATGATTCTCAACCCAATGATGAAATTATGATCTTATCAATGTGAAAATATTATGTGATGATATTAATTAATTGTATTCCAAAAATAGGATTCATCTTGAAGTCTATCTTGTTTCCATTTTACTCAAACAAAATGGATAAATTTTTTGTCTAGAATTTTATTACTCTGGTCAATGATGTATACATTTTTGTCTATAAAAGATCCATCATTAGATTTATAAATATCCTAAAAATAGGTAACAATTGTATAGTTAGGTATTTATCCCTTAAATTTTTATACCGATATGACTACGGATAGTGCATAATGTGAGAGTTTAAGTTAAAATGTTTCCATTTTTTCAATACAATGTTATAATTAAAATAATAAAAACATAATTTAAATTTCCCATAATTTACAATCCATCCCTAAAAAATATTAGATAAACTCATATAAATAAGTGACCATTAACCTTAAATTCAATGGGATGACACCTATGACAGATTATGACTTCTTGAGTCAGTTATCAATAATAAATCATTTACTAAGAAACATTACCTTCTCAATCGTATCCTAAACTATGGTTGGACCAATAAATTATTATTCTCTAATATTATTACAATATAATATATAATTATAACCTCCACCATATAAGTCTTTGAAGGGAAATTTCAAAATAGATTACTAATAACTATAGTTTTTGGAAAGTTGTACAAATGATAGATAATTCTACCGAGGTCATAAAAGACATGTATATATTACAAGATTATGTATTACAATATAATATTGTTCTTATTTTTATTAATTTTAGTTTTATGGTGAAAATTGGGATTTGTTTTACCATATTATTAGGATCCCTATTGTTTATATTTTTTACACATTTTTGAGATTTATTTTGTTAACTTTCATCATTTAATTTGTTAATGGTGTCCATGTTTTTTAGTAAATATTTGTGTACTTAAAATTTTAAATGAGATACTTGGAAAATAAAATAATAATCATATGTTTTTTTGGATTTAATATGGTTTCTAAAATGGGTAAGTTGTCTATTATGAAAGATTAGATTGAAAGAAGATTCCAAATTCTTTTCGGAGAAACAATGGCATTACCACCCATCCACAGGAGATCAAACCACTCAGGTAATCATCAATTGTTGGACCTCAGGGGTCCAGTAGGAGTAGTGAATGTGTGATACAATAGTTTTTTAACATTAGGTTACACAAATATATGATTCCCAAATAGTAACGGATTCTCATCAACACAGGTCATTGGATAATAGTCTTATCGAGTGGGTTGATCTATGTCTTGTATTATTATACAGTCTACTCCATTCCAAATATTTTATATTGGATACAAAAACACTCATTGGTAATTTCACAATGGGATTAGAAATTTTATTTTTCATGTGGTGTTATTTTTGGATGACACTGTTTCAAGCCTCCCCACACGCAAGTAGATAGGTTTTTACATTTCCCCACCTCCCCTTACTGATGTAAAAAATGAATATATACCGATGGGTAGTTTTCAATTATTAAAAAAACATTTTTTATTGTACCTAAATCTTAATATTCCTCAAATTTTTTAGCTATAATATATCCAAAAACCATACACTATATAATCAACATTTTCAATGATTATAAAGATCTAGTTGAGTCTAATTCAATATGAGAAAATGATAGAAACCACCATATATTTAACGCTACAGAACATGTAATCCTCAAGGAATACTCTAAGGTGGATGAAATTCCATGAATGGATGGGAATTGTGTTCTTGATCCCTTAGTGTCATTGGGATGATTTTAAGATGAAGATTATGGCATGATATGAAAACCATGATTTTTGTTCAGAGAGGGAGATAATGTAAGATACTTTAATATCCAAAAACATTCACCTTGGGTTATTGAGAATAAAATAGTTATGTAATGTTCAATAGGATATGATGAATAGTGTGAAGGGGTCCCTTTATACTTATAAAAAGGTAGCATATAATTATTGTGGTCTATGTTGTGGTTTACTCTAACCAACATAAGAGTATGAGTATAAGATGTTAAGTAAGATGCACCACATGAGAACTCTTTAAATGTTGTACATGAATGATGGTGATTTTTATGTGTGATAATAATCCTAATATAGAGGGTTTTGTTTACTTCGTGTAGGATATTAGATTAATAGGGAAACAAATTTGGTTGCTCAGCCACCTTTTGAAAAAATGTTCGGGATTACACTATGGGAGAAAATAATTGATAAATAATTTTTTTTCATGGATAGGAGGATACAATATGAGGTATTGTTAACACTATAAATTAATTTAGTGATGTATTAATTACTTATAATGAGTATGGGTCTATGGAATGGGAGGGTTTTATATATGATTTATGTTCTTGATATGGTAGATACTATGTTTTTTAAGAAGATTTTCCTTATAATGTAGGAGTAGCACCACATTACGATCTAGATTTGAAGAGTTTGGCTTGTACCAAATGCCAATTTCCATTCCAAAGAAGTTGTATTTATCCATATGCAATGTTTCATTAATATTCTCTCAATACACATGATAATAAATATATTTTAAGATATATTTATGAATAATATTTCATGGGGTTATTTATGACATAAATAAGGAATTAAAAATCGATATAAAGTTGAGAGATAAGGATATATATTCCATGTGTTGATACAAGTTAGATATAAAAAGAAGAATATATATCTATATCTATATGTAATGTCATTAATATCTCATGGATAATGATTGGTTTATTCATAAGGTATATTTTTTTTTATGAAGTGGAGTGGAGGCTATGTACAAGGATGAAAAATTATAGATTACTAGGTATAGATATGGAAAGGATATGTGTAAAATGATAGAGAAGTTAAAACAGTTATGTAATTTCATATATAAAAAAGAAGATATAAACCTTTTTTGTCTATAAATAACTGGGTGATATTTATGACTAAGGGATCAACAACTTGGAGTCCTGTGAATTTTTGAAGGATCAGATGCTCAGGGAATTGGATATTTTAGGTTTTGTTTTTTTTTATTGTGAAATTTTGGGACTCATATTTTTGATTTCAAATTTAATTAAATTTATTTTTCTTCCAATCTATCAATAAAGTTTATATTGTAACATTTACATTCCTTCTTATATGAATAATATAATTTTTATCATTGATGGAAATTTTATCCTGACAGGATTGTGTCATATGATTCTGTCGAATTGGTGGAATGAGGCATATGTGATATTTCTCTAGTGTTCCTTACTTGTGTTTTTTAAAATTTATTCAGTATTTCATTGATATTAATTTTTTTATTACCTATTTTCTATGAAACAGTTATAGTGATTAGGTGAAAAAATTCCTTGTAGTTGAGGGGAGTGGATATTGAGATCTATATTGACTATGACTTCCATTTTCTGATAGCTTTTAGTGTATATAAGTTGGTTATGGATCACCTTGATAGGGGGACATGTGGGAATAATTAGTTTTTTTGTGATTAGAGGATGAGAAAGATAACCAACGAAGTCCCACAAGTAATGATCTGAATTATTTCTTATGTGAGTTTTATTTATTCATAATTAATATATAAACACCCATGGACACTGATTCTCTTCACATCAACCTTTATTTCAGGTTTTTATACCTTCCATTTATTCACATTTCTTATTAAGTTTACTTAAGTTTTAGTAAAACCATGATGTTTTTGTAGCAATTTAATTATATTATATTATTCTTTGGGTGTTAAAACTCTATAATTTCATATCCTAAGTTACATTTTTATAGTTTTAGTGATTTTTGGTTCATGTTTTTTGAAATAATAAACTAATTTCTGATAATAGGATAAAACAAAACGTATTTGACCCATTATGTTTTTGGAACAATTTATGGGGACAATGTTATGAAATTGATTCAATAGTTATGACATGATACTTTTTCATATCTTCTAAATTTTCTATATTTAATTTATATTTACTTTATTCTGGTCGTAATCCTTTTATGTATTTTTCATTTTTTTCATGATTGTAAGAATTTGATTCATATTGATGGGAGAGGAATAAAATTATATCCATGTTATATAACATTGACACATACTTGAATAATAGAAAAGGATTTATTTTCAATAATGAAGAAGTAAACAACTGTACTAGAGTGAGGATGAAACATGAATCCTTTACCAAGATTTAGTTTTCAAGGAGGCATATTTATATATAGAAAATATGTTATGTGGAGTTAATTATTGAAACGAAATTTCAAAGGAAAAATAAAAATTTTAGTTAGAACTAGAGAATACCTCTAAAATGATGATGAGTCATAAAATAAGTCCATGGTAATTTTTGTGTCCAATGGTGAAATAGTTTCTACAAAATAGTCTCTCACCATAGAAATTTCTTATAAATATGGAAAATAAGAAGATCCCTATACTATGTCACATGTAGAGGGGGAAGAAAAATAAGGTATATGGGTGGTGGTTGTCGAAATATGGATATACATTTTCAATATTGTGGTGGAATATTATTTCATTAAAGAAAGAACGTGGATAATAAATATTCATTAAGAATAATATAAAGAAGAAGATGAATAATTTTATGAAATAATATAATACATTTAGGATGAGTAGCTGAATGATATGGAAAATAAAGAGTATAATTTGGAATGGACAACACATAAGTTCATTATTAAAAATCAAATTTTTTTCCTTTACCTAGTTTTATCCTCAATAGAATTTTAAAACTTTAAAGAGGATGGGGTAAAGAAGAAAAATGGATGCACTTCAATGTTATATTTGTTTAAATCCATGATTGTTTTCCTTATACCGTACCCCTATATTTTGATCTATTTAAAGAAGGTAAATGTTGAAAACCTTAACAAAAACACTTTATGATAGGTAACCTGAGATTTTTATTAATTTCTAGGAATTTAGTTTTTATTTTTGGAATATCATTTCAGTTTAAGTTATAATCCCCTTTATTATTTTTAATATTAAAGTATATAAATCTTGTTCTTTTACTTGATTTTTATCTTTTTTAGGTACTTGATATAAAATTCATAATAGGAAAATAAGAGGAAAAGATAAAAATTTATTATTGATGAAATTGGAGTTCTATTTTAAATTTATTATTTTTAACATATATACTTTTTTCTAAAATTTTAATTTTGAAAATTAACTAAAAATTGTCTAAACCAGATTTTATTTGTGTGTATATTATAATTAATATTATACAATGTCACTTATAAATCCCATGATTCTATGTTTTATATTTCATTGTTTAAAAAATTTTATAGTAAAGACAAGGTTATAATTGATTAGATCTAATAATATGGGTTTTAATTTGATGAATCGTGGTTTGGGTAGGATTGTTAATTTATAAAAATGAAATTACCCTAAAATTTATAATTCTATGATTTTTAAAAATTCATTTTTATTAGTTTTTTATTATTATACATTCCATTAGTGATTTTAATATATGATATATTTCCCATTCATGATAGGCGACTATGAATTTTTTTATGATACTTTATTTTACTATATTTTTGGGAGATACCTAATACAAGTAAACCAACTAGAACATAAGTTTTATATTATCAAAGCTATGGTTATAACAAAAATTTAAAAAAAATTATAATTTTATTTAAAACACCTTATCCTTGATATCAACAAGAAATTTATTCATTCATAAAATTTTGAATCCATGAATGACCATGTCAGAGAAGATCCACATTATAAGGAAATGGTATTATATCTAACCCTACACATAGTATTTTTTAATTATATTCATATGTTCAGCGATGGGTGAGAGTTTTTTATGGAAAATGTGATATGTGTCATATTGTGGAGAATGTTTTAGGAGTTTTTTGGGTATTTAGAATGGTTAATTATTTTGATTTTTTTCTTTTTTTACACTCTTGGGAAAATGTAAAAAAATTAAAAAATAATGAAAATTGAAAAATTTATAAAAAATTGTTAAATAAATTGTTTTTTATTGTGGGGGAATATAATCACGATTACATGAATAAAAATATTATTTCAAATATTATAATTAGTATATTGAGAAGATCATTTTTTAGGGTGATGGATGTGTGATTTTTCCTAGGATAATCTTTCAAAAAAGTGAAAAGTTAAAAATTAAAAATGGTGTTATTTCATTTTACTTTACTGTTCACGAAAACTACATTGAGTTTTGGAAGACTTGTTTTGTCAATTTTGAAGAAAAATTATTAATTGTTCTTTATGTTTGATTTTTATGCATGTTAAATTAGAGTTAGACCTCATTTTTTATCCTTATGTTGTTTTAACATCATTCACCAACCTACTATAAGAATAATATCAATTATAAAATTAATTATTTTCCTCATGATTAATTGAGTTGTTTTTATATATGAGGTGGATATTATATATTTAGTTCACGATTATTGAAAGGAGGATGTACTTTAGGTTTGAAAATGTATCCAATTATATTATTTCCATGACTGTTTAGAAAAAATAGGTATATCATGATTGGAATTCATATTATCAATGAATTAATTATCTTGAATAGGATTTATGAGAAACTCCATTTATTATCGAATAGTTAAAGTATGATATATTGTTGATTTGTTTTATAGAGAAGTATGGAATGTGAGATGTCTTGTTATATGAAGTTTGAATCGTCATTCTCCCCATTGAATCTTATTTGATTTTTTTAGTATGGAATCAGAATAATGGTATCATGGGAATAATTTTTTATTAAATATGAAATTTATAATTGAGGAAAAGCATAGTCTATGTGTGGGGGAATTTGATGCCCATATTTTATACACATAATTTTGAATTTAATTTCATTTGTCTTTTGAATTTAATTGATTAATGTTTACCAATATTTCATTATTTTAATAATTTTTTGGGTAATTAACATTTTAAATGTGATACTTGAAAAATAAGAGATAAATAATACATTTGGTTGGATTTTTAAGGGGTTCTGAAAAAGGGGAACATGTTTTTTATATACGATGAAATGGAAAAAGAATCCACGTGCATTAACATAAAATATTAATTCAACAGACAGCTATAGAAGAATAATACTTATGATAATTAGTAATCTAAAGATAGGGAGGGGGAACTGGGAGTGTTGAAGGATTTATACTTCTTCATGTCGGAATAATGTGATATAGGATTAAGTGTGTGAAAAGAAGAATGATGCTTTCTAGCATGGCTCAGTGGCTTTGAATTATATACAGTGACTTTTTCCATATCTTATATTATTAACCAGTCTCCTCCCGACCAAATAATTGATGCGGGATGCATAAACACCTAAAGATAATATGATCCTCACAACGTGACAATATATTGAGCCCCCCTATACACCATCTCCCCTATATTGATGATATTTACTAATTCTATCTCCATATTCCACAAAACAACAATTTTCAGTGAGATGGTATCTTGGGTGGAGACTACATGAGGCATCGAAATATATAAGTACCATTATCATCATCATGTTATATATTTATTAAGAAATTAAAATAACCATCATAAATAAACATAGCATTATATAGAGGTTTATAGTAGTAAATCCCAAGAGGATCCCCTGTGATCAAGTTAGACCCTTCTGGTTTCAAATAGTGATTGGTTAAGAATCATGTTGCACTGGAGCCATGGTCTGTCACCTCAATGGGAGAAAGATATTATTACACCATGTGACCTTTACGCCATGTATGGAACACACCAAAATTCATGATGCTAAGGATATTTCTACATTTACTGATGATATAAGCTATCGACTTGGAAGAGGGGTTTCTTCCATGCATTGAATCATGGATGATCAGGGGGTCAGTTTCTACCTGTTGATTCAGACTGATATGTGTCAGGTTGAAAAAATCTTATTCATGTGTACATAGGCATATCCTCTACCGGGATCGAACTCCCATGACAAATGTAAGATATAAAAGTAAGTAAAATACTCCCCCTGAAGTCATGCACCATCCCATCACTACAGATGAACACCAAAACACAATACCCATCAAAATTTAGATGTAATCTCACAAATGGTGGAGTAAACCACACCCCATGGCCCCTTTGTCTCTGAATAATAGCCTTCTACTGTACAACATTCACATGAACATCCCACAAATAAGTAGAATCATGCCAATTTCTCATACTGCCAACCACATCAACAAGTAGGGATCATGTTTTTGTGATGATGTATCTCCATAAGAATGGAATATCCTCTATTTAGGGCTAATTCATATCCTACCATATGCACCAATAGCCTCTACATAAGATGTAAGATAATGAAATTTATTCAGGACAAGATCCATTCATGTCATAGAACCACTAGTCTAAGAAAGAGGACCTTAGGTGATCTACCGAGAGGATGGCAATGAATTCACAGAAAAACTTCCAGAGGAATTGGGACCATTCACCTTCAAAGAAAATGCCCAACAAAGATTCCTCCCAGTTATTTTTCTTGTAAGGATATCTAGATACCGGTTTTATCCCAATATTTTTTACATTCTCATCCATGGTATTTACATGGTTCCATATCCTCTAGATTAAAGAATTGACATTTATTGGAACATTATTTCACTAGGTTTTAAAATTATCTCAATCATCTAGCCCCTGTGTAACTTAAATACAACCTAAATCATTTGAAAATAATATCCCAGAATTGGAATTAGTGAAAACACACTTGATATCTTCATTATATGAAAAATTTATATCAAACACCTCTTGTTGTTCCATGTCTAGAATATCCTTGAAAAAACATGGGTTTCAGCTGGCCTTATGAAAGGAAATGAGAGGATCAGGACACCTCAGGTAGCCAATCACCAAGCCAGTATAGTTGTGGTTGACGAAACTAATATCATCCTTTCCTAAAATCCATCAAGAATATTGTGTAGGGATGATATGATATGGTATATAAGATACTATAAGGGAGAAGAATTGTCACTACTATCCTCCATGTGTAAGCCTTTCCAGGACATTATTATCTTTTAGAGGGTTCATTCTTCAACAATTCCCCATGAAAGACTTGCATGCATGAAATTAATAATAGTTTCTAGGATTCTAACATTGATCTCATCTTCTTGAATGGGCCTCGACAATCTACCCCATAAAGTCCAATGACCTTTTCCTTCCAAAATATCATCCCATATAAAATAGTCTAACACATTATCAATGGATGAGATGACACCCTTGGGAACCTTGATTTCCAATAGTGAATGAACAGGGATCTTCGACAAGATTTTGTTTAATAGGGATATTATTCCTCTAAATGATTGATAAAAGTTTTTCCTGTTGAGAACCCAGCTTGTTATTTTATTCACTATGCCATCAAAATCCCATATGAGCATTTGGCACGGGGAGAGGGGAGCACCTAGTTAGATCATAAGAAACATACTTCTCTGCATGTCCATCTCATTGAACTGTGTGATGACCTAATGATTTCTACATCTGTTTGATATATGTTGGTTATGTTTAGATCAGTTGACAACTTTTCTTCTCTAGTAGCTGCATTCATCCATTACATTGTTGATACCACTAGCTAATCTTTGGGATAAATTTATGACGATGATAGAGTCTTCAGAAAACATAGGATGCAGGATGGATGCCTGATTCATTTTCCAACATCATGGGATTATCTCCCCCATGTAAATAACTTTGTTAATAAGAATGATGATAGTGTCTTGAAGAAGTATGAAGATGGTCATGTATATTGGGTCCCCTTGTCTATGCCCTTGGGACATCTTGAAGAAACCATGAGTCTGTCCCATTAAAGAAACAACCATCCAATATGAGCTAAAGTATCAGATGATAAGATATGTAGCCCTAGAAGATAGTCCCATACCTTTGAGCACCCCATTAATGAACCCTCATTCCATCCGATCATAGTCCTTACTGATATCCAAAATCAAGGACATGTTTAATTCATTGGTTTTTAAGTTTATATCTTGAATATTTTCTTGGGCTAAAGCAATAACACCCTATGTAGACTTATTATTGACAAAGACATTCTACTTTATATAAATCCACTGAGAAGTGTTTATGAATAGTCATGCATTGATGATACTTGATAGGATTTTATTAGGAAAATTACACATTCTAATTGGTATATATTCATTTAGGGGTGATAGATATATGATATTTGGTAAGATAATAAGAGTCATAGAACATTCCACTTGAGGGATTGGTCCACCAAGAAAAAATTCATGGATGGCCACAATTATACCATCTTTAACCACATCCCATGAACCCTATAGAAAGATCCTGGAAATCCATCAGGCCCCTAGAAATCACTATATCGATGTTTAACATATCTTCGTGAATATACTCCTCAGAAGGAATCCACTCAAGAAAGGCATTTTCTTTATTTGACATCAGGTTGGGTATTCCTTCCAACATCTCCACATCCCCTCTTGGGTACCCAGTTGGAATGGTCGAATTTGAACCTGTAAGAATATTTTTGAATAAGGATAAGGTAATACCCCCAACCATGTCTCTATATTCCGTGTGTAAACATTCTTCCAATACTATATTTCATTTCACTATCCACCTTCTTTCTTTAGTTCATGCATAGAAATAGTTTGTGTTTTTGTCTACTTCATGGATCCATTTAACATACGATATCTCTCTAGATGTTCTCTACTATTTAAAAACTAAATCTACCTTTTTACTCTTCTTATTTAGGAGTTACTGAAAAACTAGGTCATCCCATTCAACCTCAAGGACAATATCTAGGTGATCATCCTCCTTTTTGAGATCATCCAAATATTGATCAATCTTTAGAAGTATGTTTCCCTAGATTTGATAAATACGGAGACCACCATGCACGGATATCAAAATATTTTGTGACCCACAAATAATATTCTGAGAGGGATAAAATACAATGTAATAATGGTAATGGAGTGATGAGTACCTTAATAAAGGGATTAATTAATGATGAATATAAAGGATCGATATAATATCCATGAATTATGTTTGTATTGGAGGAAAAAAAGGTATTGCGACAGGGAACAAACTTACACCATGTGTAGGAAATCATTGAATAATTACATATTGTTAAAAAAATATGATTAATAGAGTGTGTAGGGGTCATAATATGATTTCGTAAATTTAGTAAGGAAATATATAAGGCTACATAAGGGTTAGATCCCACCCATGAAAGTGTAAGAGTGAGGTGGGTTGAGAAGGTGTCACTATAGGAGAGCTCTTATATTGTAGTATGTGCATAATAAAGGTTCAATACTTTCATGGGAGAGGAAGCATAGAATGAATGGATTTTGATTTTTCATTGAGGGCCTTTGATTAATAGGGAAAACGGGGTTGGATTCATGGGTTTCTTTTTCAATATAGAATCTCAATTACACCATGAAAGAACAGAAGTGACAAATAATGGTTTGCAAGGATATGAGGTTAAAAATGGGGTATTTTTTACACCATAAATGAAACTAATTTGAGTAATATGTAGTATATTATAGGATTGTTTTTTATAATAAGATTTCATTCAATACTCTAGATGTTCTAAATAGAGAAATGACTGATTTTTGGATAACGAGTTTCCCCACACCACATGATCCAAACATTATTACATCCCATAGTTAAGGAGTTTGGGTTGAACCACAAGCCACTTTAAAAAACAATTAAGTAATATCTATCCATAGAGAAAAAAATTACCATATTAACTCCATGAAAAATATTACATATATAGATCAAGGGTGATTTAATAGGAATATTTCTTGTGTGTTCACATGCTATAACTTATGAATTAAAAAATTTTGTATAAAGTGGATAGATAAGGTGAGATATTCAAGGTACAAATACCACCTATGGATATATTAAAAAATATATCTCTATATAGATATAAAAGGGTAGGCCTTTCTTATAGATAAAGATTTTTTTATTCACATGGTAGATATTTTGAGGATATTAAGTGGAGTAAAGTCCATCTATAAGGAAGGAAAAATGGTTATTGAGAAGATATATGTCACCTAAATGTGATAAAACATATAGAAGATAAATAGGTTTTATATGTTGACATATAAAAGGAAGGTTTATTCGATTAATTTTCTACAAATAAATAACCATGCACATAAAACCTATTTGGAACATAGATTTTATATAAGTCAGAGTAGGCTGGAAAATAAAGATATTTCTAAATTTAGGTTTTTTTTTACTTTTCATTATGTAATATTCAGATTCCTATTTTGGTTTTCAAAATAAATTTAAGTGAATTTTATTCCAATTTAGTAGAAACGTTTTTATTATATCTTTTATATTTACACTTCTTTGAATACAAGTTAATTTTTTGTTGAATAGAAATCAATCATGATGGCCTATTAGAAAAGGTGGGTGTTTAATACATGTGAGTTGGTGGGTTAAAGATGTATAAATTCCTTTTCGGTTGGTTTTCATATTTATTATGTTTTTCATTAAGATTATTCTATATTTTATTCCGTCGTTTTTTTATAAATAGTGAGGGTCATTATGGGATGAAACAAAATTTATATTAGGGGGTAGGGGAATGAAATTTGACATAACTCCAATTTACTTTTTGAGATATATGATAATAAAGATAGGATAGTTAAATATTGAATTTAGAGTGGGGTTGACATGCTAGGATTTTTTAGTTTGTGGAAAGAGGAAGAACTAGAATCCCTAATAATTATTTTGTCTAATGATATGATTTATTTCATGTGTGTGGTTGATTTATTCATAAATAATTTAAAAACATTCTTAGATATAGTTTCTAATCCAATAATCCTTTATTTTTTCTATTCAATTCTGTTCATTGACCCATATTTCTAGTTTTATTTAGATTAATTTAGTTCTGTTTAGTTTTTTTTATAAAATCATGTAAAATTACTACCTATTAAATTCCAATTGAATTTTCTAAATCTCTTCATCATTGTAACCAGGTTATCCGTAACTAATTTTTTACACTTTAAGATATTTTTGGTTTCATGTTTCCAAATTCAATATTGAAAGGAATTAAAAACACATATGGGCCATGGAATTTCTTATAACTATCACAAAATATATTTGATATATCCTGGTCAATAACCTTCCGTGATGAGTGATATTTGTTCATATTTAGTCGCATGTATTGGTATGTATCACGAGTCTTCCACCAATATATAATAATTAGTTAGAATCCAAAAACCCACATTCAATGACCTTCACTTCATCAAGTGTTTCTAAAATATTGATACATTTATGACCATATATCTATGAGTCCATAACTCTCTCCACTGTGGATAATGTCATATAATTTTTGAATAAACATGTACAATGTGGATCCTTAGGGATATCAAGTTTAATCTTATCCATAAAATATATTAGTTTTTTTGAACTTTTTCCACATACAACTTTTGATGTCTAGATTTCCTATTGAGGTAATTGACATCAATGATTCCATTTCGATGTGATTAAAAGAGCTCAAAATTAGATGATTTAAAATATTCAACCAACTAATGCAACCTAAAATAAAAATAGACTTTTGAGAAAATATATCTCATAATATTGTGTTTGGTGAATACTAAGAATTTATTTCTAGAATGACAATACATCATACACATTATTGGACACACTATATGACTAATTCAAGATAATGGGTTAAATAGTTACATTCAAGTGACTGGTGTTTTAGATAGCTGTAATATACCACATGATTATCCTTCTAGAGTTAAAATACAAGACCCAATATGGAGGAATTAATGTAATTATGAATTTATAATCTTTCTTGGTGTAATATTCTGATAAAATCATTGATCAATATTTACTTGAGTTATTTTTAATCTACCCCACCCTATTTATAAAAAAATAACCTCCAGTCTCATAAAAATCATGATCTAAAACATATTCATATACACTTTTAGTGGAAATAAATCCTTTACCATGTTAGTTTCAATTGATATTCCTCCTTCAAAGACACAATAACAAGAAATTTTACTTCTCAAATCTAAAAGACGTATTTATAAAGCTTATTTTAATGTTACGATCCTTACTCTATCTCTATGATTATTTGAATATGGATACCATGTAATTCCATATATCACTAATATATAAGTATGTTATGTCCATAAATACTACCACAATGGATTATAAGATGGGATAAAATATCATTGTTATTAAATACATGAACACTATTATGTAATTACTTAAACCGAACTATACAACAAGATACTCAATATCGTTATATCGAATTTAATAGTGAGTCTCTAAAATATATTTTCTCTTAGTATGAGATTATGGTTACCAGAATTAATCTGAATATTAAAAAACATTTTGATCCATTGAGTTAGTAAAATATATTTTCAATAAAAGGTAAAATGTTGAAATTATTGATAGTAACTTGATTCAAACTCTGGTAGTCTATTTATAATCCTAGACATCAATAAATTTTATTAAGAAAACGAATAAATGAATTTTGAAACAAAGTGGGTAGTTTGATAAATCTATTATAATCTATATATTTTAGTTTAATATTTATCTCCCAAAATATGTTTTGAACCATAAAATAAGGTGAAATAGAAAATATATTATATCTATGAAATAGTATGATCAAACACACCACCTATTTTTTTAGGATGAAACAATAAAAAGTATTTTGGGAATCATCCGGGTAAAGGTCTACCCTAGATGGAAATATCCTTCAGAACTTGTATTGACCTTAAAAATTCTCTACACTATCATTTTCATTAGTAATTAATGAAAATCAATCCAAATTTGGACCTACCCAACATATTTTCAATTCCCTCCCTGTAATAAGTTTATACCAAATTCTAGTGGAAAGTGGGCAAGGGACCCATCTTTTGTAGTCATCAATATGTTCTCAAAATTGGGTTAATGATTACATATCGAATATGACATCAAAGGAACTTATGTTAAGGGTTAATTAATCTCAATAATTACTATAAGTTTAAAACACAATAGAATAATACCTAAACGTTTTTATTTTTCTCTGCACATATTTTCCAAAAGAGTATCTATACCAACAAGCTAGAGAAAAACATCCAAATTGAACCCAAAAAGAGATAATAGTGTCACATATATAAATGGGTAATAATATAATTTAGTATCTAAAACATAATCACGAATAAAATGTACTAAAATATTATATTTAGTAGTAGAAGTGTCTTCACCTACAATAGTGGTAGATTTCTCCATCACATATACAGTTCATGTTTCCTTTTATAACCCTCATAATGACCTAACCCCAGAATACCTAGATTCGCTACCTTAAAACATGATCTGCAAGTTTTACCAAAACCATGCATTGATATTTTACATATCATGTCCCATAAAAATGAAGGTTTCGGTTCGGGTTCTGAAAAACTACCCACTTCTGACATGCTTCTTCAACTAAAAACTGATACCTAAAAATAGTATTTAAAAAACATATGGTGAGATTTATAATGCCCAGTAAGATGTTTTAAAATAACATATTATAAAAATTATAACCTTTTGAAAACATTCCTTCAAAATTTTCCAAAAAAACATTTTCTTAATAAGTGTTGTAACACATGTATCATAACATAACAGTTGTCTATAAATTAAAAGAGCACAATTTAAAGCATACTAATAGAATTACAGGGAATCATGATTCAATTATTGGAAATCTCATAAGTAAAAAACATGCCAACTTCAATGGGAAATACATGTTAATATGAATGTACAAAATTTATAAAAGATAATAATACATTATCAGAGTTGCACATAATATTATTAACTTCAATTTCATTCATTACAAACTGTAATCCATAACTGGCTAATAAAATATCAGAGTGATTAATAAATTTCATTCCATAAGAACTTTCTTCTTCGTATATTCCTAAGTATATTCTCTTAACCATTGATATTATACTAGACGAAAAAACATTTGGTCAATTAAATACCATAAACATAATGAGGGAACATATATTTCTAGACCCTGTCAAGACCACGTGTAAAGACCTGAAATGTCAATGGCCTCGTGCCATGACCAAATTGTATCTTGAGAACTATCGATGCATCCAAGGGCTTTAATTAACCAGTCCCCAACCCGTTATACCTCATCTGTTACATTCCCCATATTCCAAATAGGGTTGTATATTCAAAATATCCCATACCACTTTGAATATTTAATTTATCATTTCAAATTATTCAAAGTGTCCCATACCACTATGAATAATTTAATACTTAATCCACAAAAGGTCATAAGAATTTAATTTAGTTCTTTAGAATTTACATATATTTTGTGAATCAGGCATATAAGTGTTAATTACAAAACTATCAAATTCATGGATATGCCATTAAATGGAAAGTATGTTAAGAAGATTATAGCATATGTGATGAAAACTAATGCAAAAAATAAATACATGTATTGTCACATAAAATTATAATCTTAAATTCTAAAACATTATTAATCTATAAATATTGGAATTTCACCTAGATGCAAAATTAATTAAAAGATAATGAAAATATTTTATGCGGGTTAATAAACTGACCGATGCTCATAGATTTATTACTGATATGCTTTGGTAAAACATATCACAAGTGTACATAAGATGTTTGATATGGAAATAATGAAACTCAAACATAACAAATACCATTTAATATATATGAAAATAAGCGATTCATACACATGTATGTAAGTGTAGAAAACCCCGAATATTATACTTTTAAATTTTCCATAAATACTAAATGAATCAAAAGTATAATATTTGGAGTATTCAAAACCAGGGTTCAGTGTTGTGTAAATATGTTTATATACAAGGGTATTTATAAAGAGTAGTATATTCAAATAGAACATTCATATTTAGAAAACCACATGTTTTACTCTTTATTTTTAGTATTTGGGAAATTATAAATAAAAATTAGTATCATAGTTTATAAATATACACAAATATTCACATAACTGAATATACAATGTGTATTAAAGGGTTTAAAACAAAAATTTAATGTCACCCATATGACATTAATATGTTAGTCACATTAATGATCATGAGTCCCTAAATCTTAAACCATAATATAAAATTTAAATAGTTTATTTATTAAAAAATTTTACATATATGTTTATGTAAACATATAAAATATATATTCATAACCAAGTATACATAAGGGTATTACACCAAAATTAATTGATACTTACATGTTCAACAAAATGTCAATAAATCATTGATTTTCAAGGTTGGGAGACATAAATCTGGACTAGAGGGATAGTTATACAAACTATATAATTATATGTGACCATGTTTACTATATAAAATTATATATTTATATATATAAATATTTTGTCCAACACATAGTTCCTTACGTTTTTAAACTCTACTTAATCTTGAAACTCAATGTTTAGAAGTATTAAAATCGGGTATAGAAGTGGTTTACCCAAAACCATATGATCCTGCACACACAAACACCCACACACACAGACACACACACATATATATATTCATAAACCAAAAATACTATTTTCCCTATGTAAAGTTATTTATACTTATACACATATGGAACCTCCACACCACACACACCCTTCCACGTTAATGGTTTAAGAACATCATGTAGGGTAAAGTTCATGACATTTGAAGGAAAGGGGTAGGTTACAATCTTAACCATACATATACAAATAACCTTATATTTACAAAGTACATATATAAGTTTGTATGTATAATGTAAACCCTTATGTTTATAAAATTTCTTTAACTCAGAATCAAGAAGACTTTGGAGTGGCATAAGAGAAGATTTTAACTAACCCGTTAGGTTATATATATAGTTTTATGAGTATACATATATATGTATATACCCTCAAGAAAACAACAAGAAAACATATCCCTTACCTTGGTTTGAGGAGGAGGAGAGGAACGTGAATTCATCGAAGGTGGCTTGCTATAATTTTGATAGGAGGAAGAACTAAGGGGTTCATGGGGTGAAATGGATTATTTATAAATTATATTATGAATAAAATATAATTAATATTTTAATTCTATTGTTGAAAAAAATGAGGCCTATTAGGTTTATAAAATGGACGGGGGATGTAATTGTGGAAAAAAAGAAGGCAATGGAGGTCTTGGATGGTGATGGGAGGATTCATGGGTGAGGAGAAATAGTGAAAGTAGAAAGAAAACCTACTGGTGCGGTGCATGCGGGAGAAGGAAAGTGATTTCGTAGGAAGGGAAAAACCAGAAAGCTAATGGATGACTGGGATAAGAAATCGAATGTGATCGAATGGTAAAAGTGCCAAACCGATTTTTAAAAAGGAGGAATCGTCGAGATTAGATACGTGATGGATTGGGTGGCACACGGAAAAATGTGGAGATATCACAGCAACTGAGGATTGAATGTCGGATAAAAATAGATAGCCTAGATCGCACACGATGTGATTCAATGGTATGGATCCAATCCCGCCGAATTTTCTTCATCCCACATCGAAATAGAGGGCCCTCCTCACCTCCCTTATAAGCCTGAGGCTCCTTGAAAACACTATAAATCCCCCTTCCCCTCCCCGATATGGCCTCGTATCGGGTCTTCTGTGGGCGCACTCTTATGCACACCCTCACCATTGTGCCGCCCCGCATGGTCGTGTGCTCTGAACCTCATGCATGTTCCAAGCATGTGCGCACACAATCCCACAAGTCGGCCTATGCTGAGGCTGAATTCTAGGCTCGGCCGCCTAGTGCGTGTTTCCTCCGTCGGCCCGGCTAGAGGGATATCCCATGTGGGGTTTATTTTTTGTTAAATGTATAGCTAGGATTCCATACACATTTACAGGGGTTTTTTAAAACAAAATATCCATTACTTTTATAAACACAATGTTTTTAAAAAAACAATGTTATAAATAAAAATTTCATACATATATATGAAAACTTTATACTAGTATTATAAAAATCAAGGATATAGTTCAGTTAAAACCTTGTTGAAAAATTAATAATGAATATATTTACAAGATATTTGAAATATTTTAAAGTTTATTGAAATGATTATCTCATTTTAAAATAACTCTATGTGTATGAGAAGATATTAAACCACTATTCTTTTAATCGTTCATAATAAGAGGTTATATTATAATCTCAATAAATAACATAAATTTTTTTTCAAACTAAATTATACTTAGTTATTTTTTATTAATCAACCAAAAATACCAATGGCTATAATTATAGAAATTAGAACTTAATGGCCACCAAAAGGGAAATGGTGTGTTTGAAATCACCACCGCAGTTTAAAATCACTTGAAGGGTAGCTCAAGATATTAAACCAATATATTTTTAATGTTCATAATAAGAAGCTATATTATAATTTCAATAAATAACTTATATATTTTTAAAAACTAAATTATACATAGATATTTTTTGTTAATCCACTAAAAATTCGATGGCTATAATTATAGCCATTAGAACTCAACGGTCACCCAAAGGGAAACAGCCGAGTTGATTCCTTATAAAACCATACATTAGAGTGTCCCAAATTCAAGAAAATAGGAGAAGATGGTGCACATCATTCCACTGATGCTCAGTGCTGTTGTAGTGCCTCTAGCTATACTAAATTTGGTTGTGTGGGATCCAAAAGAACTATATTACATTCTTGGGATTTTCTTCATTTTATATGGTGTCCCTATAATTCTAATAGGTCTTTTAAAAGGTATTTTTTGGGTAGACTAGTGTTACTTTTATCTTACTGTAATTTAAACACATTGGTGTTCAATTAAATAAAATTCCATTGTGTTTAATTTGTATGTTTTTTTTTGATAACATGAAAATAAAACCATAATATTATTATTACATGAGAAACAAGTTTTGGGGAGCTGCATTATTCCCTCTACAAAGAATTGCATCCTTGCAATTTATTTCATATAACCATGCTAAAAAGAGACTCTATTACATTATTCACCACATCCTCCATTGTGGAGGATCCTCAGGTGTGGCTAGCTGAGTACCCAAATTGGTGTTCAATTAATCTACTTTACTGGACCAAACACACCTCGGGCAGTAAGGTTTATACTCATACCATATGTACTCAGTCATCCAGAGGGATGCTCGAATGGTAGAGAGTTCAGAGATGTTTGAATGGGAAACCTCTCTAAGAACTCATCGGACCGTTTCTTTTTGAAGAATGTCATTGTCATAGACGTGGTGATACAAATAGAAGCTCATGAATTCATGCATGTAGGTTGCGTGATGGTTTCCCTCCATGTCATCCTCATGAAACAATACCCTAGCTATGAAGTTTTGAGTTAAATTGAAGCATAAGAAAATAACTTCATGGTACTTTCCCCTTCATCTATACTCAGCGAGTTGAGAAGTGGCTATGTGGTGGTAGATATAGGCATTCCCTTGGCCGGAGCGGAGAATGTATGGACTGTCCTATATCCCATAAAAATGATTTCATTTTCCTAGAAATATTTTGAAGGGGAGGTATTCTTCTATATAGGTTCTAACCATAATGTCCTCTAGTACCTCAATGAGAAGATATAAGATATGAGTTTTTTCTTCCATCTGAAAAAATTTTCTTTGATGAAAGTTTATTCAGTGAAATACAAACACTAAAAAGGAATAAGAAAGAAGAAACAAAAAATTGTATTTTTTAAAACAACTGGTACACAACTTCTAGGTCTACTGGTTTACCCAATTCTCAGTTACATGAATCCCCAAAACAATTTTGAAACTCTCAATATCCCTGAACCAAATGTAACCTGACCAGTCAGGTACAATCTCATGGGTACACATATGTTGTCTCCAGAGTGTGACATGAGGGGTGTATAGCTGAGAGACATAATTATGTACTTGATGTCTATACAAAGAGTGAAAAGTATCAATCTTAAGGTTTTCAAATTCCATTACTTAACAATAATGGCCACAAGATAAGATTTGTCACATAAATGATGTGTGGAGATCACCCACTATGGCAGCTTCTTAGAAACCCATAAGGGACTAGATTCTTTCTACTACGGTGAAGCATCTAAAAAGTCCCTTGAAGTACTTTCCCCAAAATGTGTAGTATAGAAATTGGGTTTTCATCATAAATAGGTAGTCCAAACCCGCTCCTCGGTGGAGTTGAAGTACACATGTAGAGTTTGACACGCCGTAGAGGTTTTTTCATGTCATGTGAATGTGTGCATAGTTTACAAATTTGTTATGGCTAGATATAGAAACTAAGGTTTCTAAGGACTCAAATGGAAGAGGAAAAATACTGGTATTTTTGTTTTCAATGTGATAATTAATAAAACATCATACTTAGTAATGCTTAAGTAAATTTTTCTTTGTTCAGTTCTAGTTTTCCAGAGTTATCTATATTGAATCCTCTGATACCAACTATAAAGACCCAACCATAGAATACCCAAATTCAGTTCCTTAAATCATTATGTTTATGTTTTACAAAAACCATGCATTGATATTTTACACATCATGTCCCATACAGAGGATCAATTCAGTTCATGTTCTGGGAAACCAGCCACTTCTGACATGCTTCTTCGGCTAAAAACTGATACTTGAAAAATATATTTCAAAAATGTAGTTTGAGAATACGAATTCCTAGTAATGGGTTGTAATATAACATAATATATGAATTATAACCTTTTGAAAACCATCCTTTAAAAGTTTCAAAAAAACCTTTTTCTTAAGAAATTTTGTAACACATGTATCATAACATAACAATTGTCTATGAATTAAAAGAGCACAATTCAAAGCATACTAAAATAATTACAAGGAAAAATTATTCAATTATAGGCATTCTCTTAAGTTAAATACATTCCAACTTTAATGGGTAAGACATGTGAATATTCATGTACAAAATTTATAAAATAGAATAATACTTTATCCGAGTTGCACATAATATTATTAACTTTAATTTAATTCTTTATTAACTTTAAGCTGTAACTGGATAATAACGTCTCTGTGTGCTTAATAAATTTCATTACATAATCATTTACTTCTTCAGATACTCATATGTACAGGCTCTTAACCATGGATATTCTACTAGTCGAATAACCACTTGGTTAATTAATTATAATAAACATAATTTGGGAACATATAATTCTAGACCCGGTCAAGACCTCATGTCATGACTTAAAATTTCAATGGTCTCATGCCATGAATTTATTGTCTCATGTGAACTATCGATGCAATGAGGTTATTTCATTAACCGATCCTCAACCTGTTATACCGAGTCTATTACATTCCTCATATTCCAAATAGGGTTGTATATTCAAAATGTCCCATACCATTTTTGAATATTTAATTTCTCATTTCATATTATTCAATGTGTCCCATAAAACTTTGAATAATTTAATAATTAATCCAACATAGATCATAAGAATTTAATTTCATTCTTTAGAAATTTCATATATTTATTGAATCAGGTATATAGGTGTTAATTAAAAAACAATCAATTTCATGGCCATGTCATTAAATGGGATGTATGTTAAGAATATTATAGCATATATGAGGAAAACTAATGCAAAAAATAAATACAAGTATTTTCACATAAATTGATAACCATAAATTCTAAAACATTATTAATCAATATATATTGGAATTTCTCTTGGTTGCATAATCGATTAGAAGATAAATAAAATATTTCATCTGGGTTATTAAACTGACAGATGCTCATAAAGTTATTACTAATATGATTTGGTATAAAACATCACAAGGTTATACATGATGTTTGATATGGAAAGCATGAAACTCAACCATAACTAATACCATTTAATATATATGAAAATAAGTGATTCATACACATATATGTAAGAGTAGAAAACCCCAAATATTATAATTTTTAATTCTCCATAAATATTAAACGCATCCAAAGTATAATATTTAGAGTATTCAAAACTAGGGTTTAGTGTTGTGTAAATCTATTTATACACAAGGGTGTATATAAAGAGTATTATTTTCAAATAGAACATTCATAATTTAAAAACAACTTGTTTCACTCTTTCTTTTCATTATTTGGGAAATTCTAAATAAAAATTAGGATCAATGTTTATAAGTATACAAATATATTCACATAACCAAATATGAAATTTTAATTAAAGGGTTTAAACTAAAAATCTAATATCACCCATATGACATTAATATATTAGTGGCATTAATGAACAAGAGTCCCTAAATCATAAATCATAATATAAATTTGAAAAGTTTTATTTATCAAACAAAATTTAATTTATGTTTATCAAAATATATACTACTTAATTTCATTACCATGTATAAATAAGGGTCTTACACCAAAATAATTGACAATTACATGTTTAGGAAAAATGTCAATAAATAATTGATGTTCAATGTTGAGAGACATAAATCTGGTCCATAAGAAGAGTTATAAAAACTATATAATTATTTGTGACCATGTATACTATATAAATAAATATATATATATACATAAAAATTTCCAACAAATAATTTGTTTTGTTTTAAACTCTACTTAATCTTGAGACTCAATGTTTATAAGTCTTAAAATTAGGTATAAATGCGGTTTACCGAAAACCGTATAATCATACACACACACACATAAACACACATACACACATATATATATTCATAAACCAAAAATAAAATTTTCCCTATATAAATTTACTTATACTTATACACATATAGAACCTCAACACCACACATACCCTTGCATGTTATGGGGTTAACACCATTGTTTCAGATACTTCCACCGGGGCGCGCGCGTCCATCTGTTTGGGCACGACAGGTGCGTCTTTTGTTACCCTGCATTCCCGCTTTCCAAAGTTGGGCGACATTTACTCCTTGTTCAGGGATGTCTACTCCTTGATCGAAACAGGATGATGGTATGTCAGTTCTTCCTTCTGTAGATTCCTCCTAGGAACTCGTCACCTATTCTGGGTCTCCCTTGTAGATTTAATACGTGGTTCATGAAACTCTTCCCGGTGTCATATCGTCATGGACACTAGATAATTACGCTGCATCGGTTAGGACATTCCAAGGGGTCCTGTTAGGGAAGCAACCTTCGGTTGGTGGAGTAGTCACGTTGAGGCATCACTCGTGTATCTGGACGCTGGGGAATTGGCATGTCTGTCTTTTTACTCTTATTATAGGACTTCTCAAGGGCGGGGAATCATGAGGCATCCCACACAGAGTTCAGGGAATCGTATGCTATAGGCATGTATCTAAGGTTTTTCTCAGCTTCCCATGTTTAACACAGGATATGTCGCAAGTTTAACGTCTCGTGGAGATGGATCAGACTGATCAGAACACTAGCTAGAGTGGATCAAATTGAAGACCCCCCCTGAGGGATCGCAGATATGGGGGCTAGCACGTGGGCAGATTCCCGAGTACTGTGAAGGGGAATGAGGTGGCATGATCTCACCGGGATGTGGCGGCCCGGGTAAGAATCAAGATGGACAATGGTTTTGGTCTTGAGCCCCGAAGAGACTTCCTATGTACCATTCCTTGACATGGATCAAAGACCTTGTAGATCAGGTATGTATTTCGGTGTACCGACATTAATGAGGACCTTGGTCCGATGGGTGATGGGCTTGAACCTCAGGGAGGCTTCCTACGTACCATGCCTTGACATGGATCAAAGGCCACGTAGTTCAGATGGGCGCCAGTGAACTGACGTGAAATGGGTCACGGTCCCATTGGTGTTGGGCTTGAACCTCAGGGAGGCTTCCTACTTACCATGCCTTGACATGGATCAAAGTCCACGTAGTTCAGGATAGGGTCCTGAAACATCGACACAAAGGTGATCGTGACCAATTTTTGGTGGGCTTGAACCTCAGGGAGTCTTCCTACGTACCATTCCTTGACATGGATCAAAGTCCTCATTGTTCGAGTTTAAAAGGGGATGTCGAACTGACAGGAAGGTGGAACTTGGTCTAGGTAGATGATAGGCTTGAACCTTAGGGTGGCTTTTTATGTACCATTCCATGTTATGGATCAAAGGCCACATAGTTCATATGGATATAGTTTAGCATCATGCGGGATGGTTGTGGACCAATGTGAAGGGGGTTGGAATGACTAAGTGGTGGGATTGAACCTCATGAGGCTTCCTATATACCATTCCTTGACATGAATCAGAGGCCTAGATGTTTGGGATGGTGTCGTAAGTGAACTGACATGAAGATGGACCGGGGGTCCGATGGGTAATGTGCTTGAACCTCGGAGAGGAATCCTATGTACCGTGCCTTGACATGGATCAAAGTCCTCATAGTTTGGGATGGATGGGTCTTACACTCTGAGATTGCCCATGGTGTTGGGGCCTGAACCTCGTGGAGGCTTCCTACATACCATGCCTTGACATGGATCAATGTTTTCATAGTTCGGAATGGTGTCATCAGCGAACCGGTGTGAAGATGGACCGGGGGTCCGATGGGTGTTGGGCTTGAGCCTCAGTGAGGCTTCCTACATACCATGCCTTGACATGGATCAAAGGCCACATAGTTTAGATGGATACAGTTTACCATCATGCAAGACGGGGGTGGACCGACGTGAAGGGGTTTGGAACGACCGAGTGGTGGGCTTGAACCTCATGAGGCTTCCTACGTACCATGCCTGGACATGGATCAAAGGCCTCATAGTTCTCTGAAGTGTGGTCAGGGTCGGTGCTCACTATAAGCTCACAGGTGTCATTCTTAGTGTGAGAAAAAAGAGGTTGCAGAGACCTGATGATCACATCGCGAAGGGTGCGTCCATGGGAAGCGAAGAGGGGCTTACGCGTTAGGCGGCCCATGGTGCTAGTACTTAATCCAGGATTGAGGCCCGAGGGAGAAAAGGCGTAGTGGGAGAGGGATTTGGAACTCGATAAGGGAGAAGTCCCACTTCCCATCATACTCTCTGCTGGCCCTGGCGCTAAGGAAGTACGGAGGTGCATGGGTGCTACCTTCTTCAATAAGGATTAGGGGATTACACCAAGAGGTCCGCCCTTCCCCCCACTGACAAACGCCACTCCCAGAAGAAGGATATCATCCCCTGTAGAGATTAGGGGGAGGGGGCGTGCAGAATGTCCAAGGTGAAGGCACCCCATGTGAGAGGCATGAGGAGATTTCATAGTTTAATGTTAGGTGTTGAGGATGGGGGTTCTTGTATATTTAACATCCTACAGCTCGGATGAGGTGGGTTGACTTCGCACCCCTAGGACTTACATAACCAGTACCCTCTGCTCCTCGTGGGAGGGAAAGTACCGGCAATGTCGTGCAAAAGGGGGGTCGTAGAGCGAACCATCGAGGGGTCCACGTAAGCATGGCTATGCGAAGAAGCAATATCCACTAGCATGCCTATGAAAAGAAGTATTAGGAGAAGAAATTCTATGGGTGTTATCGTCCAAGGGACATTGAAAGAGCATCATGCAAACCAGGAGGGTCACACGGGAAAATGATTTTCCAAGAAGAGGGGTACATAGGCAGGGGCCTTATGGAGCTCGGTTACTCTGTGTGGTGAAGGGCACTTTCGAAGGTGGGTTCTTTGAGAAGTGGAGTGCCTTGGCCTTAGCATGCGGCGGAGGTGCAAGTGGGAGGTGCTTCGTGAATTGGAACGGAATTCATAGAGCACAGCCTCGTAGAGCACATGCACTTCGCGAAGTAGAGCATCGTGAAGCAAGGTGCTTCACGAAGTATAGTAATCCTGCCTTGGCATATGTATCACATGTACATGAGGAGTGGTTCACGAAGACTAAATGGTCTGTGACGACCCGAGACCCCTTGGGGATCCCCTTCCTTTGGGAAGGCCCTTGGGCTTTGCCTAAGGAATCCCTCTCGGAAGAGGGGATCAAAACGAGACAATACAGAAGCACCTCGCAAAGGAAAAATACCTCATGTATCTCATGACTCAGAGAGCAAAGGGTGCTTCGTGATTTGGGAGCTAGGAAGGTGAAAGGTCGTATTGTCTGTACATTGGGCTCAGGGGTATCCCGGTATTTACAGGTAATAGGCACCGCGAAGTAGAGCTCACGCGGCACGAAGAGGGATTGGGTTGCTTCGCGGCGGCACGCGAACGTCACAGACGGTCGTGGAGGGTACCGCCTTCTTTGCTTCATGGTGGGCTCACAAACATTAGGGGCGCTCACAGAGGTTACCTCCTCCTTTGCTTCGCGGCGGGTTCACGAACGTCAGGGGCCTTCGTGGAGGTGACCGCCTCCTTTTCCTCACGGCGGGATCGCGAATGTCATGGGTGTTCACGGAGGTTACCGCCTCCTTTACTTTGCAGTGGGCTCGCTAACGTCAGGGGAATTCATGGAGGTTACCACCTATTTTTCTTCGCATCGGGCTTGCAAACATTAGGGGAGTTTGTGGAGGTGACTGCCTCCTTTGCTTCACGGTGGCCGCATTGCTTGGGGGGGACTTCACGACGTCATATTGCGAAGCCGGCCATGGGGCCTCTTTCTCTTCTTTATTTTCTTCCAACATTTTGGCGCCAATAGATTCCCCCCTCAGAATTGGAGCCGCAGAGGGATCAAGGTTTGAAGTATGAGGAAAATCTCCAAAATCATCGGTCGTTCGCAGTGCTCACTCGGGAAGAGGGTGCACGAGGCGGACATGGGGTCGCGCGGGCTGGGCGCGCCTCAAAGCTCCGCATGGGCGGGATGCGCCGCGAAGCTCTGAAGGTCGCCGCCTAGAAATAGGGGCTAGTCCTCTCTATTTTCCATTCCCTTCTAAGAGTTTTTTTCCTTTTGAGCTCTCGATTCACAAAGCTCCGCATACTCCGCGCCTGCTATCCATGAATTGGGCTTACCGGCGAACCGCGAGTCTCTGACTCCGTGACCGCACCACATGAACGTGTGTTTGCAGGCCGAGGTCAGGCTCTGCCATTCGGCTTCACGAACGAGCTCCGTGAGTAAGCTTCACAACCCAAGCTGAAAATTTTTCTGAGGTCTGATACGCAATGGCCCATTAAGAAGCTGCATTGGGAGTGCTCGCAGATGCCGCCTGGAGGGATGAGATGGAAATTTTTTGGGCCTAGGAGAGTTGGTCCGTAGCCAATCAGACCATAATTCATTGACGGGGCTTCTATCAGAGAGTCAGAAGAACTATCCACATTTCAGGAATCTTCCCTTGTATGGCCTCGGGCTAAGGGATGATGTCTTCATTCCTGAGGTGAGTAGGGACGAACCAGCTTACTAGTTCAGGAGCACACAGTGCCAACACCAATGGTTCAGGGCGGCTGATGGTCACACATAGGAAGACTTCACACCTGTCACCACCGACTTCCTGTACAATCATCTGAAAAATGTTGATGGGAAGCCATTGCAGCCAGAGAAGTCCCCTCCCATGTACCACACAATACTGAAGGTATCATTGTGGGATTCGAAGAAGGGGTGGTCCAATGAGTGGGACCTACTCCAGGGTGGCAGCTTCACAAATGACTGGGCATGGGACTTCTGGGTAGATGCCTCATGTGAGGAGTTCGGAGCCAAGATGAGGAGAGTGGGTTTGTAAGAGGCTGCCTGGGCCTCCAAATTCCACATATATCAACCAAAACAGCTGATGTTGGAGCTGTTGAGCAGATGGTCATCCAGAACCAACACATTTCACCTACATCATGGAGAGGTTGGAATCAGTCTGTGGGATTTCCATCAGATTTCAGGGGTCCTGATCTTGGGGGCTATATACGATGAATTCCTCACTTTCATGAGTGCATGGTACGATCTGGAGCATATGTCGCAGTTGGAACTTGAACTGATGGGACTGGTCCCTGGAGAAGATAAAGAAGCGGTGAGGGATTTCCACTTCAAGAAGTGGTTCAAGCAGTTCCTGAACATCTCGAAGGATCGAGAGTTTCCCCCAAGGCCTCGAACATGCCCAAAGGGGGTTCAACGTGGCATGTAGAATTCATATTGGCGGCTCTTTGAGGACAGCCAATGGAAGACCTGGTGTTTCGGTGTTAGTACCGAATAGCAGCCGATAGTCAAACTGGCGGCATTTATCACGACCCTTATCCGTGGTTGGATCCTACCAGTAAGGGATACCAACATGGGGGGTGCAGCCTAGCTCATTCGTCATGACATCCATGCTGGACATAGGGGGAAGGTCAATCTGGGGATTCTGATGCTTGACAAATTGTACAAGATGCTACGACATGTTAGCGAGGGCAAGAAGCTGCCAAGAATATGTGGGCCCTTTCATATCTTGTATGGGTGGATCACGGTGCACATTAGGGGGGTTTACGAATACCTAAACCCCATCTCACTACTGGGGTCAAACTTCCGTCCATACATCCTAAACGCTTCCAGGAGAATTCTAGTCAAATTGACCATTCCGTTAGTGCTGAACCGGGTGTGGAAGGCGGACGAGTTTAATTTCTACCCTTTCCATTGCCGACATGGGTACTCACTGACGGCGGTCGGGGGATGGAAGAGAATCAAGCCTACCTCCTGGCCTTTTGAGGTGGAGTCTTGGTGGAAAGGGTGGACTACGAGCCTCTGTGCGAGCCGTACACCCCACATCGGTTCTCAAGGTAATTCAGGTTCCTGTAGCGGATAACCCCACTAGTCTACTAGGAGGTGCGCCATGAGGAGCACCCATGTGTGATGAGGCTATTGTGGCTCTTGTTCACATGGGAAGATGAGAAAATGTGAAATGCATTTCCTCTGCCTACCACTGCCTTTTGACTTGTGAAGGAGTATTCCATAAGCTGGGAGGAATCTTATCTGGGTGAAATGATGAAGCATCCAACTGTTCGAGTTGGTGATGGTGGTCCTCCCCTATCCTGAGGTCGGGGTCGGAGGGTGGTAAGGGCTTCTCATGGTGGCGGGGCTATCGTGGAGGTGAGACCTGCACCGGGTGAGGGTGAGGCAGTGGCGGTGGATCCAGTAGTGGTAGCAGATCTGATGGTCCTAGAAGTGCAAACCCATCCGGTGGGGCGGCCACCGAGGGGATTCTGCAGGATATCCACTCAAGCTTCAGGGGAACGGCTGCGCCATATTGACATGCCACAGTATAATGTTTTCCCGAAGGCCTGGGACATTTGGGATGTCAACCAGTAGTTTCTTTCCTTGCCCAAGATGTGGCAACACCTTAAACATCTCCAGATGGACCTATCGGGTATAGGCCCTGTCCAGGCCAGTTTCACAGTGTCTCTGGTGGAGGCGGAGAAATATTTCGATGAGCTGGAGGAATTTTTATATTCTAGTGGTGCCCCAAGTATAATAAAAGACTATGTAAGAGTACTGCTGAATCGGATTGTTCCCCCACAGTTGTTGGCCACTGAGCTAAGAGAGAGTTTCCCCCTTTTGGAAGAATCAGATGAATCCTCTCGGGGGGGATGAGGCCGTTGGAGGGAGCCCATTGGAGGAAGCCGAAGTCGGTGATCAAGACTCAGATCTCGACGATTTCACAGAGTCTCTCGAGGTAATATTCTATGTTTCTTTCTTCAGGGTCTACTATCAGGTCATTATGGGCTTCTCACAAATATTTTAACCATGCATGAGGACCTTGTGCACAGACCTCGTTCTCTCCCCTCGGTGGGTGATGATATAGGACCCTCAGAAACCGCACCTGTGGCCGCGTCCAGTTCTGTGTCTGGAGGGGCTCGGACATCCGAGGTGGCTCCTCCAGAATCTCCAGACCTTCCAACAATATATGGAGGGCCACACATTGGGGTCTCGTCAACATCAACTCAGGAGAGGCACCAGGAGTTCGATCTCGGTAAGACCTCTCAACTTAGTTTATTACTGACATACGACGATCATACCAACTAATGTCAGTGCCCTTCTATATTATGTATAGTTCTTCAACTATCATGGGCCGTTGTGGCAAAGATAGTCAGGATTTCTAGCGGTGCCCCTCCCAGTGGCATGCATTAATCGTGGAGATAGTTACCTAGCCCACCCAAGTTACAGCTCCCCTCATTATTGGCAGGACCACCAGTGGGGTCCTGCCCGAGGCTATTGAGGTGGGGTCCGACGATGAGGATCGACCGATCAATACAAGTCCTACCATGCCTGATTCAATGCCAAATGTCGCGCCTGATCCAACGCCAGATGTAGATCCCATTGAATATTTCCTAAGGGCATATCCCACATACAATACTGCCAGCCGCTCGGACTGGGATGAGACAGCCTCTGACAAAGTGGAAAGTGACATAGTCCACCTCCAATCAGGGAAGTTGATCATGCGCTTTATATAAAAGACCGCTTGGCATTATGGCTGGATGAGATAGACAGGCTTCTCTCGCAGTTGCGCGGTCTGTGTGTTGGGGGAGTGGATGCCTAACATCCTCACCTGCTTATCTGAGATCTTATGGCGGAGAAGATCCGGGAGTATGATTGTGGCCTTAGAATGGGCTGGAAACGGAGGAAGGTGACGAACACCAAGAAACTCTGGGAGGATGAAAATGAAGTCCACCAGATACAGATCTGGGAGGACGAGGACTCATCCTCTCTTAACTAACAATATGAGCTCACCTCACGATTGAAGGCCCAGCTAGCAGAGGCAGAAGATCGTATGAGGTGATCCTCTAAAGAATTGGTCGTCATTCAAGATAACATAAATCGGGCCTGAACTGAGGGTGATGAACTGCACCCTATCGCTGTTGAGGAGGAGCGGGAGTTGAGCCGGTGGTAGCAACTCCTGGATGCCACAAGTCATAGGGTGGCATAATTTCATCTCTCTTTTGACGGGGTCAACCCATCCATATGAGGGACAAACCCCCTTAGTGCTATAAGGTTCACAAAATCTCAAGCGTACTTTCATGTTTTGATTTATTCACATGCATGAGTTTCTTTATCAGGGTTGGATTTATACACATCTTTTACATTCGCAAAATGTCTGGTGGTCAGTCCCTATGCTCACGTGGGTCGATCCCAATGTGAGAAACCAGGGGTGATCACCATGTTATTCCACCTGAATATAATGAGTCGACCAAGCATCAGGTATCTGGGGTTTACGTAACCAAGCCGGATCTTCCTAGAAGACTATGGAGAGGCCTGATCAGAGGATTAGAACCTCAGAACAATCGACATGCCGTTCTTCCAATGTACTCTGTCCCACAAGAGGAGTAATACCAGGGGCGTTGGGATTCGTCCGGACATAGGGAAACAGAAGGTGTGAATCATGATACAGAAAAATCCGTAATGTTGTGGGGGGTGTCGATACAATGAAGGATAACTATCGACCATGTTCGAAAAACAATATCCTTATTGTGTTAGCCTAGAATGGGGATAAAAAATGAGGGCTGACTGTTGACCATGTTTTAAACATGGGACCTAACTCAAAATGCAATAGATTAGTCTTCCAGAATATCGGCCTAGGATAGTAGGCGGGCCATAGGCCGAGAATCCATACTGTTTGGGGTTTCCTCTAGATATGAAAGAGGATGAGGGTCTGAATAAGGGTCATGCAAAGCGTGGATCATTGAGTGAGGGTTTGTTCGAACAGAATCCAACACTTTTGAAATTATGCCATTATGGCGGAAGCACACTGGATGGACGCATCAGTTTTATCATGGATCATTCCTTCTTTTAGATAGGACCTCTCTGGCGAGGGAGTCGTCACTTCCCAATGTCATCATGGGGCATCCCAGACTTGTTTGGGGTACAATTGTAGTTACATGGTCCCTCACGAGGGGTTAGACCATGGGCCGAAAATGGGGAGGAACAGGATCTTACGATTCCTAAGGATGGACCCGAGGTGAAATGTCTGGGTGTCCCTACATATCCCATGAGGATGGGAATCAATCCATACATAGTTCTGGAAGCACAGTCTATTCATAGACCAACACATACAGGTGAAATACTCTCTGGAGGAGGCTTTGGTACATCCCATGATCAACATGGGGCATCCTGAACCTGTTCATGGTAGATTCGTAGTTTAGTGTAATGCATTGAGGACATATGGACTCCTACAGTTTAACATCATATGATAGGAAGTGAAAGGGGAGAGATCATGGAGCATGTGGTGCAGTAGCTATTAAACCAATGTGAATGAGGACTTGGAGTCGAAATCAAACCACGTATCCCCTGAGGAAACTCTTCAGGTCGAGGGACCAAGAGTGATAATTAGGCTGGGCCCGAATCAGAGTGGTCGGGCATTACTACATACCCCATAAGGATGGGAATAAATCCATATATATTTCTGAGAGTGCAGTTTAACGTCATGCGGGATGATGAGAAGCCTAACCGCGTTGGTACACATCCTACCAAAACTACCAAGCCCACGTGAGTCGTGCTCGGTTTGGAAAACAAGAAGTAATGGTGGGACTTTACCGACACAATAAGGGGCATGTTAGGATGAAGGGATACTTGGTGAATACCTTCCCAATGATGCTAACTCATCCATGAAGTGCATATATATTTGCAAAGACATAGAGTCGAGTATGTTGGAATTCCACTTGAACACAATAGAGTGGAAATGTGTGAATCATGATGCTTGAAATCTAGACCACAATTATGGTGGCGTGACGATGGAGGATAATCGTTAACTGTGGTGGAAACCCAACATCCACGTCATGTGATCCTAGAATGGGGATAGACAAATGAGGTTCGACCATTGACCATGTTTGAAACATGTGACTTGTCACAAACGTCGTCTGAGATCCTTAGGGACATTGGCCCAGAATGATGGGAGATCCCTTAGTCCGAGCTTCCATGGAGATCCCATAGGCCAAGAATTCATGTCTTATGAGGGTCATTTTGGATGTGGAAGAGGATGAGGATCCGCATAGAGAGCTCAAAAAGCTTGGACATGGATTGAGGGTAATGTCCCTATGAAAATTCCACACTTTAGGCTCCTTGTCGATGCATCTGAATACGTCAATGAGATGTATTAGAGAGAGGGAGTCCAGTCCCTTCCCATTGGGAGATCTTAGTTTAGGGTCATCGAGTTTAGACCATGGATGGTATGAAACGCATAGGACACATGGTGGGGTAATTACAAAAAACCCAAGTCGTGAATGGGAACCAGGGGTTCCGACCACCACGTGTTCCTGGGAGAGGTTTTTAGACCGAGGGAACAAAAAAGAGAGTTCAGCTGGGCTTGAGTAAAGTTGAAAAGGCATTCCTATGTACCCCATGAGGATAAGGATAAATATACATGTATTTATTGAAGTGGCACGGTAAGATACCAATGCCAATGAGAAGGCGGCGTGTGGGCGTGGCCTTCACACCAAGAGAAGCAGAATTTGATAAATATTGTCTGTACATTAAGGTGAATTGTTTTTTTTGTGAAGCGACAGGCCTAGGGTAGTAGGCCCTAGTTTCACCATAATAATCAATCCATATCAAGCGTGGAAAAAGGGAATGGCGTATAACCAATACCCAACGTGATGTCTCCAACGATGAGGTCATCACAATGGTGTGAAATTTTTTTTCCAGCAGCCAGGACGATAATGTCACAGTTTCGGGTTATGTGATAGGACCAAGCATGCATTTTAACATCGCACAGCGTAAGCATAGCAGAGAAGATGCTAGGGGGGAATGTGTACAGTGCAGTGAAACATAACCGACGTGAACGGGGACATGATCCCACATCACACTGTACACAATTCCGAGATGGGGACCTCAGGCTATGGGGCCTACATAAAGGTAAGAGTGAAATGGGGCCTAGGAAACTAGCTCCCAGCTGAGATGGACCAAAAAAAAAGATTTTTGGGTTGTACTATGTATCCCATAAAGATAGTAATCAAGCTATACGTAGTTATAGAAGGTGACTTTTAATGTCGTGCGGGACAGGTGGGATAGGAAATTCGAGGGCTAATTTTTTTGGACGGGGTGCTCGTGGTGCGGCTATTACAAACCCGACGTTAATGAGGACATAATCCCATACCACGCCACTCGGACCTATAGTAAAAGTCCAAAAAGTAGTATAGAAAAGACAAATTATCCAAAATCTAGCTGGACCCAAAGATAAGAGGTCCAGGTGTTCCTACATATCCCTTGAGGATGGGAATGCAGGTCGCTCAATGTTCTGAGGAGATCTTAGTTTATGGTCTTAGAGCTTATACCCTAGGGGGATGGAACCCTTCCATGTAAGTGCAGACCTTGACCCGATCCCTAAACCCACATGAGTCAAACTCGGTGTGGGAAACAAGGGAGGAATATTTCTATTACAATACATGGAACGCACACCAAAGGGAAATCATTGTGAAGCCCCTATAACGGCTCTGGTCCTCTTAACGTGGAGACGCATACTGAGGAGTAGTACCAAGAGTTTCGAAACTCTACTTGGACATGATGAGGTTGAGAAAGATTTGAATCATGTAACCAACATTTTGGGATTAATGGGGTTGGCGTGGTGATGGAGGATAGTTGTGGAACGTGTCGGAAACGCAGCATCAACATCACGTTAGCCTGAAGTGGGAACAACAAATGAGCATCGACCACTGACAATATTTTCAACACAGGATTTTTATTGATTTGTTGTCTAAAACCCTTGGGGGCTTTGGCCTGTAGTGGAAGGAGAGCCCATAGGCCTAGCATCCATTCCACTCGGGGATCCCTTCGGGTATGAAAGGTGATGGAAGCCCTAGTGAAGAGAAACACAAAGCCTAAAATGTGGGTGGAGGCATGTCCGACCAGGGTATGACATTCCAGGTACTAATCCAGAGTACCCTTATGCACACTGGTGAACCGCCAAAGAGGGTTGATGAAGGTGTCCTGGAAAGAGAGGGTAGGCCAGGGGGCCAAGGTGAAATCTAGATTTCTGAGAGATGGGGTTGGACCCGAAGTCTAGACATTCGGGTGGTCCTACATCTCCCATAAGGATTGGAATCAAGCCACACGTAGTTCTGGAGGATACCCAGGGGGTAGGATACCCTAACGATGAAGTGTACGGCATGGCGAGTAACCTAACCTGAATGAGTACATAATCCCACACCACACCGCACAGTCTCATAGGAGAGAACCTGGGACAAGGGCCCGAAAAGGAAAAGGGGTATGAGGTCGGGCCTCGGTCAAAAAGGTCTGACCACCTCTCATTTTAACGTCTTACTATGAGGAGAAGGAGGAGAGTTGGATACCCCAAACAATAGAGGTGTACGGAACGGTGAATAAACCAACGTGGATGAGGACATAATCTCGTACCACACCACACAATCCCATGAGAGGGAACCTATTCCAGGGGACCGAAAAGGCCAAGGGGCCTTACAGTTGGCATCGCCCGGAGGGAGTTCGTTGCTTGGAGATACAGCGGGGTAGAATGAACCACTAAACTCGATGTTTGGGTCCCCTTGGGGTGACCCTAACGATCCAGGATAATTGTTAACCATGTTCGAAACATAGCGTTAGGAGCAAAAAATGAGTATCGACCATTGAACATATTCTAAATGAATGATTTGTATCAATTTTTTGCGAGACATCCTCAAGGGTGTTGTCCCAAAGTGGTGAGGGAGAGATCTTAGGCCTATAATTTATACCATTTAGGGGCCCTTCCAGATGGGGAAGGTGACATAATCCCATTCAAGGAGAAGGTGAAGCATATTTGTACCCATCTCTCCAAGAGGCGAAGGTCTCCAGGGAGTGGGACGTATGGCTGGATCGAGGTTATCTCAACACGAATTGGAGAAAAAGTGCACCCTTTCCATACATCGTTACCCGAGGGAAAGATTCTGATGTTTGGGGATAGGCCAACAGACAAACTTTCTAGGCGTTCCTACGTATCCCACAAGGATTGGAATCAAGCTATATGTAGTTCTTGAAGGCCATGTAGTTTAATGTCATGCGGTGAAGACGTGGGTGGATAGAAAACAGGATATGGAACAAGGTGAAACCCTTATAATCTTTGTATGAGTGGGGCTAAGGAAGCCTAAACCGTATCATGCGAGGATAATCTGAGAAAACTATACCCAGGGGGATAGTTGAAAGAGAATAGTTTGGGGATGGGCTTGAAACAAGACTTCTGAGCATTCCTATGTGTCCCAAAAGGATGGTAATCAATCCACACGTAGTTCTCAAGATGCAGTTTAACGTTATGCAGGACGATGTGCAGTTTAAAGTCATGCAGGACCTGACAGTTTTAGGTCATGCTGGACCATCGCGTAGTTTAAGGTCATGTGGTACCGTCCAATTTAAGGGCATGCAGGACCATCGGGCTCAGGTAATGTATTTCTTGTGGAATTATGAATTGGTGGAAGGTGTTATGCGATCACCATCCATGGTAGCCATAGAATACACGCCATTGGAGTAAACCTTGTGAATGATGTAAGGTCCTTCCTATTTGGGTTCGAACTTGGGTGGTTTCCTGCCGGGGATTATTGGCACTCGTAAGTCCAATACCAGATCTCCTTGTAGGAAAGAGCGATTACAAACCGTCTTGTTGAAGGCTCTAGCTATCTTATTCTGGTGCCTTTCCAGATTGTGCATGCCATAGAGCCTACCATCGTCGAGTGCTTCCAATTCAACTAGATGGATTTAATCCACCTAATCTGGTGTCTGCTGGTCATAGACTGTAGTGTGTAACGATGGTAGCTAGATCTCGATGGGTAGGATGGCCTTGGCCCCATACACCAGAGAATATGGGGTCACCTGGGTGGAATTTCGAGTCGTCGTTTGATAAGCCCAGAGGGCATTGGGGAGCTTGTCCATCCAAATCTTCATGTTCTGTCCAACCATTTTCTGCAAAATATTAGAGAGGGTTTTTTTGAATGCTTCGATATACCCGTTTTCTTTCGTGTGATAGCTGGGGGTATGATTGGATCGAATGTTGTACTTGGCGTTCAGTTTCATTAACTCAGCTGCTCGGATGTTGGTGTCATTATTGGTGAGGACAACTTGAGGGACCCCAAATCAGTAGATGATGTTGGAGCACACAAAATCAACAATGGATTGATCCTTGACTTCATTGATTTGGACATCTTCTACCATTTTGAGAAGAAATCTGTAGCAGTCAGGATAAACCTGCATTGGCGAGCTTTCACCGATGGGTAGGGTCCCACGACATCAAGTCCCTATTTCGCAAATGGCCAAGAGTACTCGGTGGAGTGGAGGGGTTCTGGAGGGAGATATAGGAAGTTAACATGCACTTGGAATGCGTGACATCTCTTGGAAAACTCAATAAAATAGTGGATCATAGAGGGCTAGAAGTACCCTAGCCTCCGGAACTGATGGGACAGCTTCAGCCCAGCCTGGTGGGCACTGCAGGAACCGGCATGAACCTCTTTCATGACCTGAGAAATATCAACTCCTTGAATGCAATGGAGGATTACACCATCAAAACCATGCTTATAGAGGATCTTCTCAATACTAGGACCACTCTGGAGGGTAAAATAGAGTGCAGTGCGTCAGATCCGCTCATGCTCAGCCCGATCATCCGGATGACAACCATTTTGGAGATACTTGAAAAACGATTCTCTCTAGTCGAGAGTCATTTTGATCACTGTATCTAATGAACCTGGGGCTCTTGATGTGGAAGATCTGTTAGTAATATGTCTTACCTTTGGTCCATTGTCATCCTCTGAGATGACGGGGGAAATGACTCTTCGGTGTGCCACATTTATAATCAGATCATCCTGCTCGGGTTCTGCAAGTGACGCAGCTAAACTAGACAAAGTGTCCGCTCAACCATTCTGTGAACGAGGGACATGGGTAACCTCCTGTCGAGAAGGGAACTGGTCCATTATATGGAGGGTGCACTCCAATAGTTTCATGAGCTCTGGCATCCTAACAACATTGTTGCCATTGACTTGATTGATGACTAACTCGAAATCCCATTTCACATGCATATGGGGTACATCAATCTCGAGGGCCAGCTCTAGGCCATTGATGAGAGCCTGATACTCTACTTCTTTGTTGGTGTAGCCTTCTGACAATAGTAATGAGTATGGTAGAACGTCTTGTGCCGAGGTAATGAAGACGATACCTAGGAACACTCTGTTGAGCCTATGATCATTGAGCCTCCTACCAGTGGGACTCTGGGAGGCACCGTCGAAGTACATTTTCCAATATGGGACGACATGGTCTACCTGGAGGATGGCCTTATCTGAAAAGTCCATATCCACAGACTGGTCCATAGATGTTGGATGGGTAGCTAAGAAGTCTTCCAATGCATTCCCCTTGATAGTCGTCTGAGGCACAAACCTGATGGAAAACAACTTGAGAATTACAGCCCACCGCGCTAGTTGGCCAGTCAACATGAGGTGGTTCAGGATGTACTTTAGCGGGTCTACCTGAGAGACCAACTGTATGTCATGGTGTTGTAGGTAATGTCACAACTTCTTCATGGAAAACACAAGTGCAAGGTAGATCTTCTCTATAGGGGAGTCTCTGGTCTCCGTATCGAGGAGCATGCGGCTTAGGTAGTAGAGGCTATTCCCTATCCCCTCATTACTCTTCTGGGTAAGCTGGGCACCGAGAGATCGATCCAGAGCAGTGACATAGAGGATCAATGTATTTTCGGAGTCAGGTGGCATCCGGACCGAAGGATAGAGCAGATACTTCTTGAATTCATCGAATACAGTCTGACACTCTTCATCACATTCATAGGCAGTGCCCTTCTTCATGGGCCAAGAAAAGGGATTACACTTGCCGGCCAGGTTCGCGATGAACTGTCGTATATAGGATAAGTGGTCTTTAAAACCTTGAAGCTCTCGAATATTTATCAGGGGAGGCATCTGGACGATGTCCTTGATCTTATCAGGGTTGATCTCGATGCCTTAGTACCTAACAAAAAAGCCAAGAAACGTCTCAAAAGTGACCCCGAAGGCACACTTCAATGGGTTCATCTTTAGGTGGCTAGAACGAAGGAAACCGAACACTTTCTCAAGGTCCTTGATATGGTATTACCTCTAAAGATATTTGACCACTAGATCGTCCACATAATATTCCACCAATGTTCCCAGAATTGGATTGAATATGCAATGCATGTCCAGATGATAGGTGTCACCTACATTTTTAGGCTGAAGGGCATAACCTGGTAACAGAAAGTACCTTGAGGGGACCTAAAAGCAGTGGAATCTTCGCCTTAGGGGGTTATTCGGATCAGATTGTATCCAGAGTACCCATCCATGAAGGAGAGGGCTTGGAACCCTGCAGTAGCATCAATCAAAAATTATATCACTGAAAGGGGAAAATCATTCTTTGGACAGTGAAGGATGAGATCTCGGAAGTTGATACAGGCTCTGATATGTCTGTTCTTCTTTTTGACTAGCACAATGTTGGCAATCCACTTGTTGTGCTAGACATACTTGACGAATTTGGATTTAATGATCTTGTCAAATTCAGCCTCGACCATGGCACCATGAGAAGGATGCATTTTTCTTGGAGGATGCTTAAACCCGCGATGGTTTGTCGGGATACCGAGATGGTGGACAGCTACCTAAGGATCTAGTCCTGGAATCTCATCATAACTGTAGGCAAACACATCACTGTGCTGCTTAAGGAAGTTCATGTATCTCTGCTGCTCCTCGAGGGTCATGGAGGTACTGATCAATGTGGGTCTTGGGTCTACCTCACTACCAAGGTTCACCTATACTAGTTCATTGATTATGGTAGAGACACCATCTTCAAAGGAAGGGGGAGTGTCTTCCAAATTATCTTCCTCACTTCCAGAGGAGGGATTCCCTGTGGGTGAGGCTTCCCCTCGATCAGAGGAACTAGGTGGGAGGCTGGTACTATCCTAGATAGTAGTGGATAGTTCATCATAAGATTCATGCACTGCTAAAACCATGGCGATGAAGGCAGTTGACACAATCCATTCTGGCCTTCGGCCTAGAGGGCCACGCTTGATGATATGAAAGCAGTAGTGGCACGTTGGCTAGATCTAGTTAATTCCATCCCATCATAATCGACACGTATAATGTACCACCATTTCCATGGGGTGGACATCCCGATACCGTACAGGGGTAGGTGGTTCCGGGTCACCCGAGCCTGGTTGTTGTATGAGTACGAGGTGATTTTTCACCGTCTCTTAGAGTTGGGAATATACCTCCCTCTCATTCCCGAAACGGAAAATATTTGCCCCATGTTAGTGGTCATTCCCTCAAATAGATGGATTGGAAAGACATAGGCGTCATCCAGACCTGCCCAGGGGTCACTTGTGACCAGGGCGAGCTCAATCTCACTTTCCAGAATCTGATTATCCTTGATCTTGTAATAGTAAGTGTCTAGATAATGAGATTCACATGAGAATAAAGGAGAGGCATCACCTTGAAGTACACATACTCAACCAATAAGGGAGTATTTGAGGCATCGATGATATGATGAAGGGACTGATGCTTGTAGGTGGAGCCATGGCCTGCCCATCAATGCATTGTATGCGGTGTCTTGGGAGACAACCATGAATTTGGTACTGGAAACTAGGCCACTGAACTGGGTCTTCAAACGGATCATGCTGACTGGGGTCTGCTCTATCCTATCGTATCCCTGGATTTTTAGGTTGGAGGGAGTTAAATCATCCACAGACAAACCCAGATTCCGTAGTGTCTGAGTCGCGATTAGGTTAATCCCAGAGCCCATGTCAACAAGACAGCGGCAGACTTCCACGCCATTGAACTGTCTAGTGATGTACAATGGGCGAATGTGCCCCTATAAGGGAGGGTCTTATTCTTCACCAAAGAATGAGATAACTACCTAGAATTCAGAATTTTAAATTGCCTCAGTGTGGAAGGGTTCTGCAGCTGCTACCTCCGTCTCAAACTGAAGGGAACTCCTTAAGGACTCAGCAAGCGCCTCACGCATGTCTAGCGATAGGAGAAGAGCCTCAAGGATAGAGAGCCTTTCTAGAATTATGGAAAGATGTTTGAGGACATATTACTTCTCTGCCAAGTGCGAACTTCTACTTACAGGAGGCCGCTCTGCAATTGGAGGCATGACGGGCTGTGCCGGCTGAGCCGACGGCTAGCTAGTGCTGGGCACGTCCCATTTCTCACTAGTCAAGGCCTGAAGAGTAGCTGTCGGACGAGGGACGGATGACTGAAATTTCCCTATAGTAGGGGGACACTGGCCGCGGTGTGGATGAGGAATCTTTGCTTGATCTAGTAGCATGAACGGTGGTGGTGGTAGATCTGAGGACACCAGGTGAGGAGGTTGTGCATGCTGAGCTCTGCACTGGGCCTGCTGTCTAGTTTCAATGGCATGCATGGCCTAGCTGAAAGCACTGGCTGATGTTCCTTGACTACCCTTATTTCTGTGGCTCTGCCGAAGTTGGCATCCGTTGGGGACATTAGGGAGGTTCACATGGAATTCCCTTTCATCAGAAGTCATATGGGGGTTTACCAACTCCATGGTATTAACCGAAGCATACCCTTGAATGTCACTTGACGAATCATCCACCACTTGGAAAATTCTAGGAGGGATCCCTATATTAGGGGGAATGATGTCACTGAGAGTGCGAGATGACAACGACATTGGTGGAGCATGATGTTTCTTCTTGCACTGCCGATGCTTTCTCTTCTGGGAAGAGGCTGGCTGAGATGACGATGCAAGGGCGCTAGTGGCAGCTTTTAAAGGCTCCAGCTGATTCAGGCATGCCTGAATAATACCATAGGCACGTGAGACTATTCTACAATCCATCCAGTCATCGTACTTCTAGGATCCACAGCTAGGAACCTACTACCACGTGCTTTCGTCGTCGCTACTCCTATCTGATCTCACAAAGACACCTGCCACCTGTGCCGGGGTTAGGCCCAGCTTGAATATGTTGTTATCGACCTGGTCTTGGATCCAATCTTTAAAAACATAGCACTGCTTGAGGTTGTGCCCTAGAATTCAATGATAGGTGCTATATTTGGGGCGACTAGTGAGATTCACCTATGTCGGCCTTCTGTACTCAAGTAAGCGCATGATCCCCTACTCTAGGGCACTACGGAAGTAACCAGGGGCCTGATCCTCATTGAATGAGTAAGTCAGGTGTCTCTTCTCTGGATAGGGGGATTATGGAGCCTGGCCTTGATGAGGGGTCGGAGGAGCCTACTGAGGAGGTGGAGCCTGATTATCTCGCCTAGGTGGTGGTGGCGCATTGCACGAGGGAACCTGCCAATTCTGAGGCGGCCGCTTCTGGGTAGGATGTTGTGCCTGAGGTGGAGGGCCTCTGTGAGGTTGTAGAGCCAGTGCTAGTGGCAGTAATTCTAGTTGCCTGGGGGATTCTATTTGGGTCACCGCGGCAGGCTCACCTATGGCATCCCTCCTTATGGGGATCATAGGTGGCAGTAGACGTGCCAAACTGGCATGGTGCATAGCTTCCTCGAGGCGCTGGGCCTTATCTGAGAATCCTCGGAACTTTTTGGGGTAGTTCTGAGTGATGAGAGAAGGAACCAGTTCTGTTTTGACGTTCCCCACACTCATCTTCAGTAATTGATCATGGGTCAGTGGCATGTCGAGGGAGTATGTGAGCCCCTTCCACCGAGCGATGAAGTCCGCAACTCGCTCATTGGGCCTTTGTTTTCACCTTAAGAGGTCTGCGATGCTAGTCTTTCACATGGTGGAGCTGAACTTGTATAGGAATTACTGGAAAAGATCCTCCCAGCTAGTCATCGATCCAATGGGGTTCTGGCTGTACCAGAAAAACATAGGGCCTTCCAATTTCTTCACAAAGCATCAATGTTTGGTGGCTTCCTATTGTGCAGGGGTCCCTAACATGGGTCCACACCTAGAGGAAAAGTGGGCCAGTTGTTTCAGCGGGTCCCCTGTCCCGTTAAAGGGTGAGAAATTGGGATTTACAAAACCCAGGGGTTCATGCATATCATCCACCCATGCTCGATACGACTTTACATCTGGTGGGACTGTCACCTGCCACATTTCCAAAGACTCAAGGCAGGCAATGAATGACGCCATCAGATCGTCTGGGTGTGGGTCTCTGTCTTGACGGGGATCCCTTGCCATGAGTGTGTTGCTGGGATCTTCGACACGGAAGATGGGTTCAACTTCTCGTGGATCGACTAGCGGAGAGGCCTGAGGGGCAGCTGAGGGAACCCAGGATGGATTCCCCAGATTGTCACGCCATTCGGCAGGGTCTGGTGAGAAGTATCACGCCCTCTTATCGTGAGTTCCTGCTTCAACCCTGTCTGTGGGAGCAGTATGATCCAGGTTGCTCGGAAGCATCACACCGGGAGGGAGTTGTTCCTGCCCCTACTGCCCCGGCCTATGATTTACATAGTCGGTTCGTCGATCTATACTGCATTTGGTGATGAGTTCGTCGACCAACCTCTTATTCTCATCACGTTTTTGGAGCAACGTGGTCTTCTTGGGGTCTTCCTCCATCTTCTGCACTAAGGCGGATGGTTCGTAGTGCTTGAAATCTCCACATGATCTTTAACCTTACCAACATTCTGGCTGAGCACCAATGAGTCAGTGGTTGCAGGGAGACCTAGGAGGTTCCTCTATTGACGGGTAATCCTCCCTGATGGGTCCAACAATGGTGGAACATCCTCAGGGGGTAAGTCTTCATCATGAAATTCCTTGTATTCCTCCTTGTCCATGACTTCGACCATGTAGACGGTGACCCTTCCCGGGGGAATGTCCTCGATTTCGCATAGCGACTCAGGCTGCTGTCGAATAGGGCTGAAGAGGAGGGCAGCATACTTCCCCCAGCCACGGACTTGCACATTGGGGTTAGCCTCCCTGATGATTTTGAGAAGTACCCTAAAACTCTGAATGCATTTTTGTTGGAGGGTCGTCTGGCGACCTAGTGACTCAGGGCTCTAGGCCACGTGGAGTGCGGCCAAATTGACCAGACAACATTGCTCGTCGATTTCTTCAAAGTACAATAGGATCATGGGGTACATTACCCGATGATAATGATGATGAAGGTGCATTTCTCATAGGTTTTGATGGAAGCACTCGACTTACTCTGGGGTGAGGGATTCCGGTGCACCGAAGTTCAATGAAACCATTGGCCATAGCTTATTCGGGAAGTGATCTACCACAAGAATGTACCAGAAGATCCTGGGATCATATTCAGTGTCTGGCCTTGTAGTTCCCCAATCATCAACCTGAGGCGGTTGAGGAACCGGTAGTGGTACTATGGTGGACTTTTGATGCAGTAAACTAGGCGGTGGAGAATACGTTGAACGAGCCGACTGGACGCCAAATTCCAGGCCATCCTCTGAGGAGTGTGGTGACCTAGCCATGATGTCATGATATGACGGGCTGACAACCACAGTTTCTGGTGCAGGGATAGTAGTTACCGATGATGGTTCACACTGTTGCTCAACTGCTATCGGTTCCCAAAATAGCTCTTCATGATCCCTGGTCAAGGTGGAGGGCGTTTCTAGTGATGGTGGTGGTGACTTCATGGTCGTAACCTGTGGGACTCCCAAAACTACCTCCTACTAGATGTACCTACGAAGAGAGGTGGGAATTTGGTGTACTTCACACTCTAGAAGGATGAGGCTGATACACCTTGTTACTACCCCGGTCCCTGACACAGAGGGCTGAGGGGAGGGTTCCACCGCTGAGTCATGCTCTACTTTAGAATCCGATAAAAAGACCGGTTTGATCTTAGTATGAAGCTTTTCAGTATTATTCTTGTCGAAGAAACGACCCACATTCCTGCCCCGGGATGGATATTCGGGGAAGGGAAAATTCTCAGCAAAAGAAGGTCCTTCGACCGTACTAGTGTTGGGGTGGGGAGTACTTCTGCCTGAGTGGGTTGGGGTGCGAGGAGCTTTGGGGAAGATTTCAAACGGGACACAGAGAGGACCTTCGTGCGGGATGCTGGTATAGGTATGACCGCCGCCGGAGCTGATGGGAGCATGAGTAGGACCTCCATACCCAGTTCCATTAGTGATGTCAGTGTAAGGCAAGTCCCCATACTGATTGGACCGAACATGGGTAGGACCTCTGTGCTGGGTGTTGGTGAAGTGAAGTTGATATCCACCCCTCTGGTTACCAGGATTAGGAGGTCCTTCGTCAATTTCTATGAGAATGTGAGGAAGTTCCTCACATCGTAGAGTGATTGGATATGTGATTTCCCCACCCCGGTGGTTCTTAGAGGATGGGATGACTCTGTATCCGTTGTAATGAGTGCGGGAGAGGCTCCCATTTGAGGCATTACTACCATGGGGAAGGCCCTCATTTGGGTTGAAGATGGCATGGGGCATACCTCTGAGCTGTGCCTGGGAGAATTAAAGGCACGCATATTCCATGGTGGTTGCACGGGGTAGGCCCCCGTAGTTTGTGGCACTGCTGCGGGTTAGTCTGCGGTGGCCACTGCCTGTGCCTGAAATCAGAAGAGTCGACCCATCCTACCCGTGGGGTGGTTGGGGCCTCGATCTGGGTCGGGAATATAGCTGCCCCTACTCAACGTATGCAGGGGTGATGATGCACGATGGCCGTGGATCATGCCATAGTAGCTGCTGACGTTGACATCCCCTAACGGGCGTCCTCCTTGGCCTGCACCCGACACTGGCGTCGGGTCATCCGGGCTGGTACCAGTGGTGCATGTAGGTAGTCTACCTGCTCTTCAGCTCGGGGAACCAGGTGGCAGCACTGGCGCAGCATGGTGGGGGCCCTCGCTGGGAACCCGTAGGACGGAAATCTTGCTGGGCAGGCCCGAACACCCCCTACCTCATCGGTGTAGGGTATGGAGTCATCGAGGCGTTCTGAGGACAGGCTCCCAAAATGATTGAAGATCGAAGTGGGGAGTAGTGTCTCCCTGCGCGGCCCTTGGGGATGGTGTTGACAGTGAGGCGGCGACGCCTCTAAATCCAGGTAGGCTATGTCCCTCGTAGGGATGACCCCTTCCTCCTCGTACCTATGTACAAGGTCATTGATTAACCTTCTTTGGATAATCTCTGACGGGGAGGGGGGGAATGGGCGCCCAGTAGCTGCGACAGTTGAGGATATCATAGAAAAGGAAAAACCACGTGGGGTATCTGCGTTGAGATTTCCCCTACCCCTGCATCGGTGGGCGGGAGGTGATCTGGTTCGGGATACAGTAGCTGGGTTCCTGGAGGCAGGGAGATCAGGTCATTAGTACTGATAGAAAAAGAAATCGACACCCTGTTCCCCAGCGCCATTCCATCATCCATGGTCGGTAAGAGGGATCCACACTGACAACATCGTAGATCGAGATGCCCCACATTTTCACTGCCCCAACTTCTTGTGAGTTTCACACCGGGCCTGTTATTCTCTAGGAGGGACCCGGTGCTGGATATCTGGATCTGGTGACACATCAATCTACTGATGTCTCGAGTGCTACTAATATCCACACGGAGGATAAGAACTTCACGTCGGGTTCGCCATTTCTGTTTTTGACGCTTTAGGTAGGGTGCGTGCGTCCGTCCGCTTGGGAGTGACAGGTGCATCTTTTGTTACCCCGTATTCCCGCTTTCCAAAGGTGGGCGACATTCGCTCCTTGTTCAGGGATGTCTACTCATTGATCGAAATAGGATTATGAGATGTCTATTCTTCCTTCCGTGGATTCCTCCTTAGCACTCATCACCTAGTATGGGACTCCCTTATAGATTTAAAACATGGTTCATGAAACTCATCCCGGAGCCATATCTTCATGGACACTAGTTAATTATGCTGCTTCTGTCAGGACATTCCAAGGGGTCTGGTCAGGGTAGAAACCTTCGGATGGGGGAGTAGTCACGTTGAGGCATCACTGGTGTGTATGGATGATGGGGAATTGGCGTGTCTGTATTTTTTCCCTTATTATAGGGCATATCGAGGATGCAGAAGCCCGAGGCATCCCACATCGAGCGTGGGGAATCATATGCTATAAGAATGTATTTGAGGTTTTTCTTTAGCTTCCCATGTTCAACACAGGGTATGCCACAAGTTTAACGTCCAACGGAGATAGATCGGACTGATCAGAACACTAGCTAGAGTGCATCATATTGAAGAACCCCCCCCCCCCTTAAGGGATCACCGATATAGGGGCTAGCACATAGGAAGCTTTCTGAGTACTATGAAGGGGAATGAGGTGGCATGATCTCACCAGGATGTGGCGGCCTGCTTAAGAATCAGGATGGAAAATGGTTTTGGTCTTGAGCCCCAAAGAGACTTTTGATGTACCATGCCTTGAAATTGATCAAAGCCCTCATAGTTTGGGTATGGATGTCGGTGAACCGACATGAATGAGGACCATGGTCCGATGGGTGATGGGATTTAACCTCGGGGAGGCTTCCTACGTACCATGCCTTGACATGGATCAAAGTCCACATAGTTCAGATGGGTGCCGATGAACCGATTTGAAGATGGGCATTGGTCCCATGGGTGTTGGGCTTCAACCTTAGGGAGGCTTCCTATGTACGATGCATAGACATGTATCAAAGTCCATGTAGTTTGGTATAGGGGCCTAGCACATCGACACAAAGGCGGTCGGGACCAATGGTTGGTTGTATTTAACCTTAGTGTGGCTTCCTATGTACCATGCCTTGACATGGATCAAAGTATTCATAGTTCGGATTTACAAGGGGTTGTCAAACTGATGTTAAGGTGGTCCTTGGTCTAGGTGGATGATGGTCCTGAACCTCAAGGAGGCTTCCTATGCACCATGCCTTGACATTGATCAAAGGCCACGTAGTTCAGTTGGATACAGTTTAACATCATGCGGGATGGGGGTAGACCGACGTGAAGGGGGTCGGAATGACCGAGTGGTGGGCTTGAACCTTGAAAGGCTTCCAACGTACCATTCCTTGACATGGATCAAAGGCTTCATAGTTCGGGATAGTGTCGTCAGCTAACATATGTGAAGATGGATTGGGGGTCCGATGGGTAATTGGCTTGAACCTCAGGAAGGTTTCCTACGTACCATGACTTGACATGGATCAAATTCCTTGTAGTTCAGGATTGATGGGTATTATGCTCTGAGATGGCCCATGATGGTACCTCATGGAGGCTTCCTATATACCATTCCTTGACATGGATCAAAGTCCTCGCAATTTGGAATGGTGATGTCAACTAACCGAAGTGAAGATGGATCAGGGGTCCAATGGGTGTTGGGCTTGAACCTCAGGGAGTCCTCCTATGTACCATGCCTTGACATGGATCAAAGGCCACATAGTTAAGATGGATACAGTTTAGTGCCATGCGGGATGGGGGTGGACCGACGTGAAGGGTGTCGAAATGACCGAGTGGTGGGCTTGAACCTTGTGAGGCTTCCTACATACCATGCCTTAACATGGATCAAAGGCCTCATAGTTTTCTGAAGATGGGGGTCAGGGTTGGTGCTCACTCTAAGCTCACAGGAGTCATGCTCAGTGTGAGAAACAAGAGGTTGGAGAGACCAGACGATCATGTCACGAAGGGTGCGTCCATGGGAATCGAAGAGGGGATTGCGCGTTGGGTGGCCCATGGTGCTAGGACTTACACTAGGATGGAGGGCCGAGGGTGAAAAAGTGCAACAGGAGTGGGATTTGGAAACTGGTAAGGGATAATTCCCACTTCCCCTCATGCACTCCGCTGGCCCTAGTGTCGAGGAAGTATGGAGTTGCAAGGGCGATACCTTCCTCAAGGAGGATTAGGGGATTACACCAAGATGATCGCCCTTCCCCCCATGGACAAATTCCACTCCCAGAAAGTGGATATCATCCCTTGTAGAGACCAGGGGGGAGGGGGCGTGCATAATGTCCAAGGTGACGGCACCCCACGTGAGAGGCACAGGGCGATGTCACAGTTTAATGTCGTGTGTTGAGGATGGGGGTTCTTGGTATTATAACGTCCTAAAACTCGGACGAGGTGGGTTTACTCTGCATCCCTTGGACTTACATAACCAGTACCCTCTGCTCGTTGTGGGAGGAAATGTACCGGCAATGTCGTGCAAAAGGGGGGTCGTAGAGCGAACCGTCGAGGTGTCCACATTAGCGTGGCTATGCGAAGAAGAATTATGAGAAACAATGATACGGGAGGTATCGTCTAGAGGACTTTGAAATTGCATCGTTGAAACTTGGAGGGTCTCACTAGAAAAGGATTTTCCAAGTAGAGGGGTCCATAGGCAGGGGCCTTGTGGAGCTCCGTTACTCTGCGTGGAGAAGGGGACTTTAGAATGGGGGGTACATCATGAAGTGTGGTTCCTTGGCCGTAGCATGGGGCGGAGGTGCAAGTGGGAGGTGCTTCATGCAGTGGAACGAAATTCGTGGAGAACAGCCTCGCGGAGCACAGGCACTTCGCGAAGAAGAGCGTCGTGAAGCAAGATGCTTTGTGAATTACAGGGATCCTGCCTTGGAATATGGATCACATGAACATGAGGGGTGCTTCGCGAAGCATAAACGCTCCATGATGAACCGAGTCCCCTTGGGGATACCCTTTCTTCACGAAGTCCCTTAGGCTTCGCGAAAGGCATCCCTCTTGATAGAGGGGATCAAAACGAGACAATGTGGAGGCACCTCACGAAGGAAAAATACCTCAAGTAGCTCATGGCTCGCAGAGAAATGGGTGCTTCGTGAGTTTTGAGATATGAAGGTGAAAGGTCAGATTGTCCATCTCTTAGGCTCAGGGGTATCCCGGTATTTATCATCAATAGGTGCCGGGAAGCAGATCTCACACGGCGTGAAGAGGGATTGGGTTGCTTTCTGGCGGCTCGCGAACGTCCCAGGCGGTCATGGAGGTTACCACATCCTTTGCTTTGTGGCAGGATCGCAAACATCACGGGCGTTCGCAGAGGTGACCGCCTCCTTTTCTTTTCAGGGGGCTCTCGAACGTCAGGGGTGTCCACGGAGGTGACCAACTCCTTTGCTTCGCTACAGTATCGTGAACTTCAGAGGAATTCGTGGAGGTTATCACATCTATTGTATCGTGGTGAGCTCGCCAACGTCAGGGGCGTTCACGGAGGTGACAACCTCTTTTTCTTCGCAGCAGCCGTGTTGCTTGGGGGGACTCCACGACGTCGCTTCGTGAAGCTGACTATGGGGCCTCTTTCTCTTCTTTATTTTCTTCCAACATTTTGGTGCCAAAAACCATCATGTAGGGTAAAGGTATAACAATTAGAAGGAAAAGGGTAGGTCACACTATTAACCATATATATACAAATAATTTCATATTTACAAAGTACATAAATAAATTTGTATGTATAATGTAAACCCTTACGTTCAAAATACTTCTTGAACTCACAATCCATAAGACTTTGGATAGACATAAGAGAAGATTTTAACTAAATTGTAATGTTATAAATATATATATGAGTTCACATATATATGTATGTACCCTCAAAACAACACAAAAAGACAATATATCCATTACCTTTGTTTGAGGAGTAGGAGAGGCTCGGGAATTTTTTGAATGAGGCTTGCTGGAAGCTTGAGTAGAGGAAGAACCCAGGGGTTCTTGGGGTGCAATAGATTGTTTAAAAACTATATTACGTATAAAATATTTTGAATATTTTAATGTTACTTCTTGAATAACCAAGTCCTATTTAATTTATTAAATGATCGGGGGAAGTCTTTTTGGAAACCAGGAAGGAAAGGGAGGTCTAAGATGGAGATGGGAGGAGTCATGGGTGTTGAAAAATGGTTAAAGTAGGATGAAAACCTACTAGTGTGGCACATGTCTGAGGAGGAAGAAGATGCCACAGGAAGGGAATAACCAGAAAACGAATGGATGGATGGGATTAGATCTGGAAAATGATCAAAGGTCTACGGTGCGATGCAGCGTTTTAAAAAGGAGGAATTATTGAGATTAGATTCGTGATGGATTGGACAATGCACAAAGAAATGGAGAGATATCGTGACTGTTGAGGATCGAATGTCAGATCAAAATAGACAGCCCAGATCGCACATGACGTGATCCAACTATCTGGATTCAATCCTAGCTGATTTTGTTTCTCCCACATTGAAATAGAGGGGCCCCCTCACCTCCCATAAAAGTGTGGTAAAATTAACCCTATGGAATGTATTTTAAATAATAAATTTTTTTACTAGTCTGGCATGATTGGCCATAGGGATTCTGAATACATATACAAGTGTCCTAAATAGTCTAATAATGGGTAACTGATATCCATACATCGATGAGATTTTTTATATGTATTAATTTGGTACATTATGATAATATTTTTTTCTGAATCATTTTACATAGGATAAAAATCAACAATACTAAAAGAAGACAGGTTTGGAAAATCATTTTCTACTATAATGGTTGGTGTGAGGATATCTAATGATATGGTGATAGGTTTCATACTTATTTATCAAAACTATGAAATATCCTATTTATCTCTCGATATATGAATTAATTAATTTATATGAAATTTACAAGAATAATAGGAACATCACATCATGGAATTTTGATATAACGTTTGGTAGAAACTCCAGTTGTAAATATTATTGAAACCAGGATTAAAAGGAATCTTTATATTGTAATTTGTGTAATGGTCTTTCCTAATAGTTTGGTAGAACGTACCATACTAGAGTCGGATATTATTTATGGTATTTATTGACTTTGAGTTTAACATTATATTACATATTGTAGATCCAAGAATGTTTTTTTCAAGGACTAATTAACTTTAATATACTACCAAGAAAATGAGAAATTTTTTACAAATGGATTTTTCGTTTACAAAAAAGAGGATATTGAAAAGAAAGAAACTATATATATTAGTGATTTCTCAATAATGAATGAATATGAGGATGTTATTACTAACTATTTACTAGGTGATATTACAAATTAATAGGATGAGTTTAAAATTGACTTAGTAAATGAATACAAGAAAATTTCAAAACCCCATAATCAAATGGATCATGTCTAAGTTTTGTAAGTGTAAAAATGTTACATGAGTTTCTCGATAAAGTCCTAATTCACCCATATAATTCACCATTGGGGCATCCTATTTTTTTGAAAAAAATAAAGGTTGTTCCACAAGACTTTTCTTAACAACATTGTTAAGAACAACTATTATTTTCTTGATATAAATGATTTTCTTGATCAGATCAATGGTGACTAGTATTTTTTGAATATTTATCGTAGGACATGTTACCATAAATAGAATGTGATGGAGGTAAATATTCCATAAAATTCAATACATAATAGATATATGAAATTTTAGTATGAATTTATTACTTTTGGGTTATCTAATGCACTAGATGTATTTATGGATCTTATGAATAGAGTCTTCCATGAAGAGTTAGATAATATTTTGGTTATGTTTCTTAATGAAATATTGTTGTATTATAAAAGTATTAGAAATCATGAAAAAAAGAACTGTTTTTAAATAATTAATATAAATGAAACTATATAGAAAATTAAATAATAGAGAATTTTGGTTCCAAAAAACATTTCCTTAAAAATACTAATTCAAAATATAGAATCACTATTAACCCTCTAAAAAATAATTGTTATTAATAATGTCTAAGACCTACCAATGTCTTTTAGATTCGTGGTTTTATTATTTTAGCAGGTTTGTACCAGTGTTTTTTTGAAAACATTACTCTGTTTTCTAGCCTACTGAATAAGATAACTCAACAGAGAGTTGAATTTATTTTAGAAAAAAGAATGTGATAATTGTTTTCAAGAATTTATCATAATACTAGTAAATTATTTAGTTTTTATCCTCCCCTATAGAGATGGTGAATTTTTCATCTATATTGATTCTTCGTTGAAGGTACATGATTATGTTATCAGGTATAGTGATCATGTAATTTCTTTTGTTTCCTAGAAACAAAAACCTCACTAGTAAAATTATCTTACACATGATTTAAAATAATATATAATGTTTTTTTCTTTAATTTCTTATATATATCATATATACGAATGAAGTGTAAAATATATACTATTCATAAATGTATGTCGTATATATTCACTTATAAAGAGTTATACATGATATAGAGACGATGGTTAGAACTGATCAAGGATTATGACTGTATGATTCTTTATCATCCTATAAAATAAAAAATAGTAGTTGATGATTTGATTTTGAAGGAAAATGATATATAAACCATGTTATGTTTGGAACATGACCCTTTGGATAATGATTTTATTGATTTATTTCTAGAATTTTTTAGTGGATGAACTGCTTCTAATTTTATTCAAGTTTTAGTGGAGTAAAATTTGATAGATAGAATTATTTAATCATGGATGGAAGATGATGGGATACATGAAAATATGGAATTGGTTAAGAATAGAATGTTCCAAATTTTAATGTTAACAAAGAAGGTTTTTTTTTGATATTTGGATATATATTATGTGTGACTTGAAATTCTGAATTAATGAAATAATTGTAGATTGAATCCAATAGTTAACCATTTTTAGTTCATCCTGGTAGTACTAAGATGTACGAAGACCTTCATAATTTTTATGATAGGGATGGAATACAAATAGATATTTCTTATTTTACCATGACATATTTGAATTTTATATAAGTTAAAGTAGAGTGAAACATTCCAAAGGGGATGATTCATCTTGTTCTAGTTCCATAGATGAAATTGGAAAATATATCCATGCATTTTATATTAAAATTTCAAAATACACCTCGAGGTAATTATGCAATTTGGGTTATTGTTGATTGATTTACTAAATATAAACATTTTTTTCTTCATTCGAGATATTATTTATTTAGAAAAAATCTCTTGATTTTATATTAATGATATAGTTAGGTATCATGAAGTTCTTATCAATTTTATATCTGACCATAATGACATGTTCACAACAAATTTTTCAAAAGGACTTCATAATTAGATATCAATTGAAATTTATTTTAGCATAACTTTTTTTCTAAAATTTTATGTAAACTATGAATAAAAATTCAGACCTGGGATACATGATTTATAACTTTTTAGTGGATTATAATGGATCTTGTGATCAACATCTATCTTTAGATCAATTTTCTTATAATAATAGTTTTCATTCTAGTATACATATGTAACCTTTTCATGAATTATATAAAATGTGAAGTCAGACACCAAATTTTTAAAATTAGGTAGGTAAAATGTAGATTTTAGGATACGAATTGGTAGAGTAAATAGTTTATAAGGTGATGTAAATTTGGAAAATATCAGGATTTCTACGATTAGGAAGGAAAGTTATGAAAATAACTGGAGGAAGTGTATTTTTTTGAGGTGGCTGATCATATTTTTTAAATTATATCCATGGAAAAGTATAATTCATTTTTATTCAAAATGAAAAATTAATTCCACAGATAATTGAACCATATGAAATCATAGAGAATGTATTATTAGTTTTTTAATGAGTAGACATTCCTCCGATTTTATTCCACACACACAATTTTTTTATGTTTTGATGTTAAGAAAGTATGATCTAGATTTATCTCAACTTTTGAGCCCTGAATTAATTTATTTTGAAGATAACCTTTATAATGAGGAATTTGTTATTCGGATTCATAAATGTAGTCATGAAGTACTTTAGAATAGGAAAACTCGTCAGGATAAGGTTTTTGGAAAACCCATATTGTTAAAGATGCAATATGGGATTCTAAAAATGATTTAAGAGAAAGGTATGCCAACATGATTAATAAGTGAATAAAATTATGAGAGAACAATTTCAAAAATAGGGAAGAATATAACTACCCTTGTAATGTTAGAATGAATATTTTTCTTCTCTTATAAATATTCATTAGTCAGATATTATAGATGTATGTTCATCAATTGAATATTAAGTAATTTCTCATTTAAAAATAAAAACCATTATTTATAACCAAAATGTGTTTTGAATGAGTTAAATGTATTTATTTTAATTTATAATTTCAAAATTATATAATTTTAATTTTGAAAAATGAAAATTATTAGTTAATTCATTAGATAAAAATTATCTTAAGAATTATTTTTTGAAAATTTTCTAAAAATATTAATTTTTCAATGAATAGTGAACATTTAGAATTTTATAGAAAACATTATTATTTTTTAAAGTATTTGTAAAGTAAAAAATTTATTTAATATTATATTTTAAATTATATTATATTTTTTAGATTACGTATTAGTTTTTAAAAATAATTTTAGACATGAATTTATTAAAAAGACAATTTTTATTAAAATTGACATTTTCAGAAAATCTGTTTTTCATCACAATTTTCCTATTTAATTTTAAATTAAATTATTTCAGTTATAATTTTTAAATTTTAAAAAATGTATTCTATCATTGTAATTAGTTTATAAATTTGGTATATAGTTCCATTTTATTTTTTGTCAATATGAACAGTAAACATAGTAATTTGTTTTACCATGGTAAAGGGTAAATAAAGTGATTAATGATAAAAATAAGATGTTAAGAATTTTAAAATAGTTACCTTAATTTTATTATATTATTCCACTTTATATATATTCATCAAATATTTGGATACATTGTGTTATGTATCCATTTGGAGGTGATTAAAACCATTTTATTATTTTATATAAATAAAATTAAAAAATGCCACTCTTATTTTTGAAAAATATAATATTTTTAACATATGTTTAACATGAGGTTTATATTCTTTTTTATATATTTTTTTGAAATAAAAATATTTCATCTTTATAATTTTAACTTATTTATAATTATTAGTGAATATATAATTACCTTAAAAATTTACACATCATTGATGTCGTAATTATTTGTCACAACCCATCCTCGGGGCCCGTGTCGTGACTACCCCAAGCCTGCCTTCCATAGGCCAGGGGCTGGAAACTAGCACCAAGGAGAAATTCCCAATAAAAAGGGAAGGAATTGCCTTTGTAAAGTAAACAAACACCTCAGAGCAAGCAAGCATAAGTAAACACTAAGTAAAAAATGGGCACAATAGAAAGTGCGGTAAAGTATGTGGGCCAGAATACAAACTCAAACTGAAAGTAAAGTACAACTGAAAAGGTAGTACAACAACTGAAAAGTAAAGCCACAGCCTGGAGTCATCCACTCGAAGTCCCACCTGAAGGGTGGGTATAGATAGCCTCCACAGCTCCTCGGGTCCAGTCGTCCGCTCCGAGTACGTCCCGCCCAGTGGTTCATCTCCAGGTACCGACTTGCTCCACAACCCTCAACCACGATCAGCGCATTCTGTCGTCTGCAACCAACACACCATAGTGCGAGTATAACCCATGCATGGGTGAGTATAAACTACTCAGTAGGGACCCCGAGACATCTGAAGGTCTCCCAGAATCCACAAAGGATAATCCACACCGGAAAGATACAATCACGAAGTAACATCCAACAGTACTTAGGTATATGCTCATATATATACCAAAGTCATCAATTCCAGTTCATCTCCAACATCTGATCCCAAGTACAACCCAATCCACACAAGAAATCACAACCCAATTCATATAGGAAATCATAATGTAATCCACACAGGATATCAAGTCAATCATATTGAAGATAAGGATTGAAAGTCAAGATTCAGCTCACACAGGTATACTTCTTCGTAAGATGATAGATATGATCAGATGTAGCCACTGATTCATCTAAGCCGTCGGAACCACACATGATCGATAGGTACTAACCCCCGCAATGACCCACATAGGATCGATAGGTAACTAACCCCCGCAATGACCCACATAGGATCGATAGGTAAATAACCCCCACATTGACCCACACAGGATCAGACCCACACAGGATCGGTAGGAGCTAGACCACACAGGACCACTGAGTGCTGACCCACACAGGATATGACCCACACAGGATTGGAAGCACCGATCCACGTAGGATCGATGAGTGTCGTAGTCATCGATGTTGAATCCACAGAGGATTTCTGCACAGTCGTCATCGTCGTCGCAGTCACAACCAGCTCTAGGGTTCCCGCACACAGCAAGCTTGTTCGGGAGGGTCCGCTCCACGAGCTGAGGGGCTGATACATCAACTAACACGAAGTACAGAGTTGATGTGTCCAAAAGTTCTGTATCGTCAATAGGAACACAAAGTCACAGACGACGCGTCAATCGGACACCCGGTCTGAGAGTTATTGCCTTTTTCGTCCCAGGGGCCCGGTTGGTTTTTAAGTCAAAACCAACCTGACTATACTCCAACTGCGTCCAAACCTCGAGCGGAGTAATCCAAAAGTTCCGTCTCACTAAGAGGAATACATCAAAGTCAACAGCATGTCAATAGGATATCCGGAGCTCAAGTTATAAGTGTTTCCCCTCCGAAGGCCCGGTTGGTTTCGTGTACGAACAAACCCAGCCGAACCCAAATTACTCCAAAACCTTGAGTGTGATATATCAAAACGATTGTCTAGATCCAATGATCGCATTGAAGCTGACGGTGCGTCGATCAGAGGTCTGCATCCCATGTTATGGGAAAAAGACTGTGAGAGGTCCTGTATTAGAGGGGTTCGGGCCCGGACCGACCCGACCCAGCACCCCCTGGGTTCGCCCGAATCGTGTCAACCAGACCCGGGTCTGGGTCCGGCCTGCCTGGGCGCGGCGCAGCCCATCCTGGAGGCCCAGCGCGCTGGCGCTGGCCCGGAGTCCAGGTGGCTCGGCAGGTTCGGCCGTGCGGATGGGGGGGGGGGGGGCATGTTGCCCCCCATGTGGGGGGTCTCTCTTGTCCGGCCAGCCGGGGGTCATAACCCCCGGCTCCTCCTCTGACCGGCCGGCCTGCTCCGGCCGTCCGGCTGCTGCCGACACGGGACCGGCACTGGCCGGTCCCCCTTCTCCGATGTCGGTGGCCAGGAACCGGCTGCCGGTCCCTGCTCCACCGCGGCCTTGGACCGCCCGGCGCGGCGCGGCGCGATGGCGCTGTGCCCCTCCGCCGCGGCCCCTCTCCGGCCGCGGTGCCTTCGGGGTTCTCTGTCACGGGGCGATGATGCCGCGACCTTGTTCGATTCAACGGTGTGATGCGACGGCGCCGCACATTCCTTGCCGCATGACCCCGCGCGGTGCGACGACACCACATTACTTTCCTTTGAATCGTAACAACACAAAAGATAAGGGAGGATGGTCGGCCGTGTTTTTGTGGTCCGGACCCCTTCCGTTAATCGATAGCAAGCGGTCCAAATGAATGAGTATCGTCGATGGAATAAAATCACGAATATCAACAAAAATAAAATTCCCCTACCTCAAGCATAGTTGTCGAACAAGGTTGTCGCAGAAAGGGACGTCGCGGAATTGATCGCCGCAGAAGAAGGCGGATCATCGCATCGTAGAGGAATGGTGTATCCCTTCTTTTGATGTAGAAATAAAGAATGAGGTGATGCACGTCGGGTCGTCGATCTCCGAGGAAGGCATCTCTCACCATCGTCTGTCATCGGAGGTCGGCGTTCTTCACGTTCTTCGCGTTCTTCGCATTCTTCGTCGAGGAGGAAGAACTTCAAGATCTTGAGCAAATTCCGCCAAGCCTCTCACAGCCCAACAACCCTTAATAAAATAAGAGTTTTCTTATTTTATTTCTCAAGCCATGCGTTTGGAAATTAAAAAACAAAACAATAAATTAAGTGAATTAATTGAAACGTTTAAACCTCCAAATTAAAATAGGCGTTTCATAAATAGAAAAACGCAAGGGTTGACTTCCACTTAATAGGGGTGCGGGTGCGTTACCTTAATAAAGGAGGGGGTTGAGGATGAAAAGAAATGGTGGGGCTCGTGTGGGTACCACCTCTCAATTATCCTACTTAGTGGTGTAGGACATTGTGGGTCCCAATTTAATCTCTTAGCATAGGATAAACAACATAAAATAAAATAAATTGGCCGCACCATTTTATTTTATTCATTTACCTAACCCGAAAATTTAAAAACCACACCCGAGAAAACACAGCTCCGGAAAAGGTGTTTCTAAGCAATTACTGGTGTTGCGATTCCATCGGTGCCCTCGAAATTCAATTCCGAGCACCTGTTCTAAAGTTAGAAAAACCCACTCGTTTGTTCACTGGACGTACCCCATCTAAACGTCGGAAAATGCTTCCGGGCACATCAGGCCTCAGAATCAGGTGCCATCAGAAACTGCGTTCTTGTAAAATCCCGAAGAAAATTAAGGAAAAAATTTCCCTTGGATTTTAGGGGTCTTTACATTACTCCCACCTCAGGGATTTACATCCCCATAAAGGTAAATCATAAACTAGGGAAACAAATGTGGGTACTGAGCACACATCTGAGCCTCCCACTCCCAAGTGCTCTCCTAGAGATTCCCATGCTGCCATCTGATGCGTACTAGAGTAATCGACCATCCACATAGGACCCGCTCCTGTCGATCCTCGATCTCCACTGGGACCTCCACAAAAGTCACCCAATCATCAACGTCTAGCTCCCCATGGTCAATGATATGTGTCGGGTCGTGCACATATCTCCTCAGCTGGGATATGTGGATAATGTCGTGCACCTGGTGCAACTGAGGTGGTAGATCCAGGTGATAAGCCACCTCTCCAATCATGTTGGGGTCCTCGAAAGGTCCAATTAAGCGTGGAGGCAACTTGCCACCTCGGCCAAATCTCCGTAATCCACATCGAGGTGAGACCCGCAAGAAGACGTGGTCGCCATCCTCGAACTCTCGTGTCCTCCGACTCCTGTCATCATAAGAATTCTGTAGCTCTTAGCTGTCCTCATCCACTCCTGGATGACCTAGACCATTTTTGTCGTGGCGTGGACCATCTCCAGTCCCACAAGCGCTGACTCCCCAGGGTCTGTCCAACACATTAGAGATCTGCAAGGTCGGCCATACAATGCCTCGAATGGTTCCATCCTGATGGTGGAGTGGTAGTTGTTGTTGTACGTGAACTCCACCAAGGGTAGGTGGTCCTCCCAGCTGCGACCAAAGTCGAGGACACATGCGCGGAGCATTTCCTCGAGTTTATGAATGGTCCTCTCCATCTGACCATCCGTCTGAGGGTGAAAGGCGGTGCTCAGACGTAGCTGCGTCCCGAATGCCTCATGCAACCCCTTCCAAAGCTGGGAAGTAAATCGATAATCTCGATCGGAGACTATATATGATGGCACACCAAGAATCCTTTCAATCTCCTGAATGTAGAGACGTCCCAAGCTCTCCACTGAACCATGCTCTCTGATGGATAAGAAGTGAGCCCACTTTGTGAGTCGGTCGACAATCACCCAAATGGAGTCGTGACCTCTGGAAGTGCATGGAAGTCCAGTCACGAAGTCCATAGATAATCCATCCCACTTCCACTCTAGGACCTCCAAGGGTTGTACCAAGCCTTCTGGTACCTGGTACTCTGCCTTCACCTGCTAGCAGGTGAGGCATCGAGAAACAAACTCTTCCATAACCTTCATCATGCCAGGCCACCAGTGCTATCGTCTGAGATCCTAGTACATCTTCGCCACTCCAAGATGTACTGCCAAAGGGGAAGTGTGAAACTCTCTCAGCACCTCCTCCTATAAACAAACTGGTACCAAGGTACGTCCTATGAAAAGGACGTCGTGATCTCCTCCTAAAGAGAAACCATCAGGTTCCCGTCCTGAGAATATTTGCGTACGCCGCATCTCATAGTCGGCGTCCCCACGTTGTGCCTCCCTAACCCACTGCAGTAGTGAAGGAGTGACTGAAGAAAGGATTCTCCATCACTATCCACGAAGGATATCTGCAAAGCAGCTAGCTGCTCTGTCGCCTCCCCAAGTAGTTGAATGCCCGTCCTCCTACTAAGAGCATCAGCTACTACGTTCCCCTTTTCCAGGAGTATAGACTATCTCAAAGTCATAGTCTTGAAGGAACTCGAGCCATCCCCGATGTCTCAGGTTCAGGTCCTTCTACGAGAAGATTTACATGAGACTCTGATGGTCAGAATAGACTATAAAGTGCTCACCCATCAGATAGTGTCACCACATCTTTAGAGCGAAGACCAATGCTGCTAACTCTAGGTCATGGGTAGCCTAGTTCTTCTCATACTGCCTCAACTATCGTGATTCATAGGAGATCACGACCCACTCCTGCATTAGGACACATCCGAGTCTGGTGCCTGATGCATCACAAAAAACTACATACCCTACTCCCTCCTCTGGTAGCCTCAAGATAGGCGCGCTGGTTAATCACTGTCTCAGCTCCTGGAAGATCTGCTGATATCTATCTGACCACAGAAAGGGTTGCCCCTTCTTCCTTAACGTTCTGCAAAACTACAGAGATTTCTCCTTTTCCAAAAAAGGAAATCCGGTCTCATCCCCTGGATGAACCACGTTCCTTTCCTAATACAGTCAATCCCATCATGATCTGTTAATTCATGCCATGGATGACGTCGTAAGGCCTCGACGCTACTACCAAGAGATCCAACTATTACTCTCGCCTCCAAGGGTTGAGTCACACTATCGGTATCAGTGTGTGGTCACTAGGTCTCCTCCAGTAAGAATCTCGCAAGTGAGGGTCAAGTCAAAAGTTATTAAACAACACCTCTTAGTATTAACATACAAAAGACAAGAAAGAAAACGTCACTATTGCAAGCATATTTTATTACTTCAACTCAAAGTACTAGGACACAAGGAAACACAAACAATGAAGCTAGAGGCATTATGGGCAAAGGACTTTATGCCTGGAGCTAGTCCCGCACTTGTCCAACCGCTTCCAGAGCGCCATGACCCTAAGATTCACCTGCCTGAAGTTGTGCTCTCCCCTGAGGTCGGGGTGGACCTCCTAGTGGTGGTGGTGGTAGAGCCTCAAAATGTCGTCCACCACCTGCCACTCGACCAGCTCCTCGGCCTCATCCACCTGTTGCCTGCGGACCACCATAGTCGAACCTCTGCCTCTGCCTGGGTGGTTACTCAACCATCTACTGCTCCTCTGTAAGGCGGGTCGGGCAGTCACGAGCCATGTGGCCCTGCCCGCTGCATGCATAGCACTGTCTTCCAATCGTATGTCTGGCTCTGCTGCGTGTGCCCCGCATCTCCGAGCTAGTATCCTGTGGTCATCCTTCCGATGGCCTGGTCCGCTTGGACCTCTGCGACATCTGTCTACTGTCGGGTGCAGAAGACTCCACTACGCGCTGCCCTGTGGTAGGTCTCGCTGCTGGTGTAGGCTCATCATGAAAGCTCTCAATGAGAAGGGCTCGCTTCAGTACTCCTTCCTGCGTCTGAATGCTGAGGGAGATCAGTGATTCCCTGATCTCATGCCTCTTTCCCTGCTTGAAGGTATGGGCCCAGAAGAATGGGTCACGTACCATGTCTGTCGAATAGCCTGAGAGGTCGGTAAATCTCGCCGAGTACTAGGCAACCATCAAGCTGCACTGCCGCAGCTGTAGAAGCTCCTGGATGCGCACCGCATGGAGGGTGGCTGGGAAGAACGCCGACCAGAAGAGGCTCTCAAAGTCCTTCTAGAGGGGAGATGGCTTGTTGAGCACCTAGAGCAACAAGCTCCACCATCTTCCTTCTACTGCATGCAGGAGGCTTGCGGAGGGGATCACCATGAGGTCTGCTGGTGTCCTCACTAACCTGAAAACTCATACAACAGCCTCCAGCCAATCTTCGGCTACCTGAAGGTCCGTCTCCCAGCGGAACCTGGGTGGTCGCTGATGCTGAAACTTTTGCTGTACACAAAGGCGACGTGCATCGTCAGCGGCTGGGGCTGGTAGCATCGGTGGATCAGAGGGTAGAGGTACCACTGGTGCCTCTACTGTCAAAGGGCCCTATACCGAGGCCTCGTCGCTTGGTGGGTTGTCATCATGTACAACGCTCAGAACCCTAGCTGGCTGCCGTTGTGGGGCCATCCTGTAAAGAAACAGGTGCGCCATAGTCAAACAGTATTCTTGGTGAGCTGATATAAAGTAATTACAAATAAAACATGAAACACACATGCAATCAATGTTTTCATGCATTAAGTCGGAAATTAGAAGTCAGGGTCCTGGTGTACGGATACGTCGGCCACCGCACCAACACTGGACTCCCTGGACTGATAACCACACCCAATACCCTTAACACTATTGCTTCACATAGAATAAAGGATAGAGTCCAATGTTCTTCGGTAGAACCGAACTCCTCTGATACCAATTTGTCACGACCCGTCCTCGGGGCCCGTGTCGTGACTACCCCAAGCCTGCCTTCCATAGGCCAGGGAATGGCGACTAGAAACAGGGCGTAATTCCCGATAAAAAGGGAAGACATTGACTTTGTAAAGTAAACAAAAACCTCAGAGATAGCAAGAAGAAGTAAATACTAAGTAAAAACTGCATACAATAGAATGTGCGGTAAAGTATGTGGGTCATAATACAAACCCAAACTGAAAGTAATGTACAACTGAAAAGTGAGTACAATAAATGAAAAGTAAAGTCGCAGCCTCAAGTCGTCCACTAGAAGTCCCACCTGATGGGTGGGTACAGATAGCCTCCACAGATCCTCAGGTCCATGCGTCTGCTTCGAGTACGTCCCACCCAGTGGTCCACCTCCAGGTATCGACCTGCTCCGCAAGCCTCAACCACGATCATCACTGTCCGTCGTCTGCAACCAACACAACATAGTGCGGGCATAGCCCGTGAAGGGGTGAGTATAAGCTACTCAGTAGGGACCCCGAGACCCCCAAAGGTATCCCAAAATCCACAAAGGATAATCCACACAGGAAAGATACAATCACAAAGTAACATCCAACACTACTTAGTTATATGCCCATACATATACCTAAGTCATCAATTCCAGTTCGGCTCCAACATCTGAGCCCATGTACAACCCAGTCCACACAGGAAATCACAACCCAATCCACATAGGAAAGCATAACGTAATCCACACAGGATAACAAGTCAATCTTATCGATGATAAGGATTGAAAGTCAAGATTCAGCTCACACAGGTATACTTCTTTGTAAGCCGACAAAGATGATCAAATGTAGCCACTGATTTATCTAAGTCTTCGGACACACACATGATAGATAGGTACTAACCCCCGCAATGACCCTCATAGGATCGATAGGCAACTAACCCCCACAATGACCCACACCGGATAGATAGGTAACTAACCCCCGCAACGACCCACACAGGATCGGACCCACATAGGATCTGTAGGCGCTGGGCCACACAAGACCGCTGAGCGCTGACCCACACAGGATATGACCCACACAGGATTGGAAGCACTGATCCACGTAGTATCTCTGTGTGTTGTAGTCATCGTCGTCGAATCCACGAAGGATTTCTGCACAGTCGTCATCGTCGTCGTAGTCGCAGCCAGCTCTAGGGTTCCCGCACACAACAATCTCGTTCGGGAGGGTCAGCTCCACAAGCCGAGGGGATGATACATCAACAGACATGAAGTTCGGAGTTGATGTATCCAAAAGTTCTGTATCATCAACAGGAATTCAACGTCACAGACGACGCGTCAATCGGACACCCGATCTGAGAGTTATTAGCTTTTTCGTCCCAGGGGCCCGGTTGGTTTTTAACTCAAAACCAACCCGAACGTACTCCAAATGTGTCCACACCTTGAGTGGAGTAAGCCAAAAGGTCAGTCTCACTAAGAGGAATCCATCAACGTCTATGTCACATCAATCGGATGTCTGAAGATCAAGTTATAAGCGTTTCCGCTCCGAGGGCCCGATTGGTTTCGTCTACGAACCAACCCGGTCAAACCCAAAGTACTCCAAAACCTTGAGTGTGATATATGAAAACGACCGCCCCGATCCAAGGATCGCATAGCAGCTGACTGTGCGTCGATCGTAGGTCTGCAGCCGAAGTTATGGCCAATGACTGTGAGAGGTCCCGTATTAGGGGGTTCGGGCCCGGTCCGACCCAGCCCGGTAACCCCTTGGTCGGCCCGTCCCGGGCTAGGTGCGGCCCGGCCTGGTGGCCCAGCGCGTTGGCGCTGGCCCAGTGGCTAGGTGGCTTGTCCATTTCGGCCGAGCGGATGGGGGGGGGGGGGGGGGGCGATGCCCCCGAGTTTCGTAAACGCGACCCCCATGTGGGCGGCCGCTCTTGTCCGGCCAACCGGGGGTCGTAAACTTCAGCTCCTCCTCTGATCGGCCGGCTGCTGCCGACACGGGTCCGACACTGGCTGGTCCCCTTGCTCTGATGCCGGCGGCCCGGAACCGGCCTCCGGTCCCTGCTCCGCCGCGGCCTTGGTCCGCCCGGCGCGGCGCGATGGCGCTGCGCCCCTCCGCCACGGCCCCGCTCCGGCCGCAGTGCCTTTGGGGTTCTCCGGCATGGTGCGACGGTGCCGCGACCTTGTTCGATTCAATGGCGTGGCGTGATGGCGTCGCACATTCCTTTCCGCATGACCCCGTGTGGTGCGACGACACTACGTTACTTTCCTTTGAACTGTAACAACAAAAAAGATAAGGGAGGAGGGTCGGCCGTGTTTGTGCGGTCCAGCCCCCTCCCGTTAGTCGATAGCAAGCGGTCGAATTGAATGAGTGACGTCGAAGGAAGAAAATCACGAATATCAACAAAAATAAAATTCACCTACCTCGAGCATAGTCGTCGAATGAGGTTTTCACGGAAAGGGATGTCGCGGAATTGATCACCACGGAAGAAGGCAGATCGTCACGTCGTGAAGGAACGATGTCTCCCTTCCTTTGACGAAGAATGAAAGAATGAGGTGATGTGCGTCGGGTCTTCGATCTTCGAGGAATGCATCTCTCATCGTCGTCCATCGTCGGAGGTCGGCGTTCTTCGTGTTCTTAGTGATCTTCACGTTCTTCGCATTCTTCGCATTCTTCGTCGAGGAGGAAGAACTTCAATATCTTGAGCAAATTCTTCCAAGCCTCTCCCAACCCAACAACCCTTAATAAAATAAGAGTTGTCTTATTTTATTTCTCAAGCCATGCATTTTGAAATTAAAAAACGAAACAATCAATTAAGTGAATCAATTGCAACGTTTAAACCACCAAATTAAAAGAGGTGTTTCATAAACAAAAAAATGCAAGGGTTGACTTCCACTTAATAGGGGTGCAGGTGGGTTACCATAAAAAAGGAGGGGGTTGAGGAAGAAAATGAATGGTGGGGCTCGTGTGGGTCCCACCTCTCAATTATCCAACCTAGCGGTGTAAGATATTTTGGGTCCCACTTTAACCTCTTATCTTAGGTTAAACAACTTAAAATAAAATAAATTGGCCGCACCATTTTATTTTATTCATTTACTTAACCCGAAAATTTAAAAACCACACCTGACCAAATGCAACTCCGGAAAAGGTGTTTCTAAGCAATTACCGGCACTGCAATTCCATCGGTGTCCTCAGAATTTGATTCCAAGAACCGGTTCAAAAGTTATAAAAACCCACTCGTTCGTTCACTGAACATACCCAAGCTAAACTTCGGAAAATGATTCCAGGCACACCGGGCCTCAAAATTAAGTGCCATCAGAAACTGCGTTCTTGTAAAATCCCAAAGAAAGTTAAGGAAAAAATTTACATTGAATTTTACGTGGCTTTACAATATTCAATTAATGGAAAAATCAAACAAATGGTATCAAAAATATTATCATTAATATTATTTTATATAATTATCATGATCCCTAAGTTTTGTATATTAACATGACATGTTATATATGTTTATTTTTTTTAGTTCAATTTTTTTATGTTAAGGTTAAAATCAAATAAATCAATAGTTCAAAAAAGTGACATTAATGATATATTATGATAAATAATAATTTATTAAATTTTATAAAATTCATAAAAATATTATATTTTCCCAATTAATTGGGATATAGTTGATAATATTAACCATGGTCTATTGGTGGCCCATTTTTACATTTATAGTAACTATGATGACCCACAAATAGTAATAATCATTATTTTCATGGTACGTGTGAAAGGGGTTAATGAGGGGTTACTACTACATTATAAGGGATAAAATGTGATCAATACATGTATAATTTTTAATAAATAAACTTATTACGATCCATACTCACAATAAATTTAAATAAAATGATTTTGGATCCATTTTGAAGTGAAAATTAATTTTTATTAATTTTTATATTTTGAGAAATCCGAAGTGTTTTCCACAACTCTATCATAAAAGGGAAAATTTTCTTCTCATTTATTCATAGTTGGAAACCCATTTCCATCCCAGATATTCCCCATATCTTCCTCCTATCCCACACCTCATTCAATTAACCATGTTTTAAATATAATACCATCTGTTGAGGGATTAAGGTGTTAATAAAATGAGACTTTCCAAAGAAGAGGATGATAAAGAACATATGTTACATGTCAAACATGAGGTAAGTGGCATTTCTTAAAAAAAAGGATTTTATTATTTTCCATAAAACTCAAATTTTATTACATGTCTATGTTTTTATAATTATCTTTTGAATTTAATTATATAGAAATAAATGTTTTTTAATTGAAATATTTTTTTCCTTTTAATGTTTTTTCAAAAAAGAATCCTTGTATGGAATTTTTGTCTTACATTACTATTGAAAAAGTAGTATTATATTTTATTGTATGTATAAATAATTATATTTAATTCCAAAATAATCATTATCTAATATTTTTATTCCTATATAATATTTCATGTTTCATTTAAATAAAAACTCTTTTTTTCTTTTATGAATATTTGTGTATTGAAAATGGGTTTTTAAGAAGAAATGGTATTTTGATATTTGGAATGTTTTTCAAATGGATGTAAAAGATAGTTTCAATGGTTTTATTCCTTACATAGTAATTGTTCATTATTTATGAATGGTTTATACCCATTATATGTCCTCAGTAATCTCTATATAGTAGATATGATGAGTGGGCCAAGATAGTTTCTGGTGATCCAATTATTGGTTATATTATATGTGATACTAGATAATGATCCAATGAATCGGGTAAAGATTATTTAATTTAGATAATTATATTATATATAAACCATTCAATTGTTCCGATTTTATGGTTTTTAATGGTTTTAATATTATAATTTTCTAAGATTCCTACATGACTCTTCTAAGCTTTATAATGAGAATTCACGGAGATTTTTTGATTTTAAAACACACGTTAATGTTTTTTTTAATTTAAAATGAATCCCCTTTAGATAAAAAGGTATGTTTCATAATAAAATATTTTTCATGGGTTTATATGTTTTTCATTGGACTAATATATTTCTTTTCCTTATATCCCTTACTAAGATTTTTATTCTCATCCCACATTTAAAAAATGAAAAAGAATTATTGGTGTGTAATGGAAGTGAAGAAGTAAACATGAATGTCATGATGCTTTTTACTAAAAGATGTCACATTTTATTTTAAAATTCTAAAATTATGAAAAATTGGATTCTAGGTACAAGTGTTCTATTTTTATTATATGATATTATTATGTATTATTTATGACCTAACCCAATAAAACTCTAAACATAAAAGTTCTATGAGAATTTAAAGAAGTGAATTCTAGTATAAATCCATTATAATATGAAAGGATTAAGGTTAGGTACTTATAGATAAAATTCCATGGAATTATAATAATGACACTAATTAAAAAAATATAATATATCAAAATTAGAATCATGATTTTGATTAATTTAATTATAGGAGGAGGAATGAACATCACATTCACTAATTTTAATACATGAAAAATAGAGAGAGAGACTAAATATAGATAGATAAATAAACCCCAAAAATATTCTATTAATTATAATATCATTTATCATTATATGCTAGAAAAATATAAAATAAACTCTCTTGATCATTTATATATTCCATGTTAAATTTAAAACATTTATTCCTTTATAAAATGTATTCCTATATCATTTCCCCCTTTCTGTTAACCAAAATCCCTTCAACCCTCCATCCACATGTGTTTGTGTCACCTATGTTCTATAATCAATGTTATGTTTTTTATATATATTTTATTATTTTGGAGTTTTTTTTATTCCATAATATTTTTTTATTTTTAATTCATTTGTGTGAGTTTTCCATAATGACCTTGTATGGATCCTTTGGGTTAACCATAAATCACTGTAAGACCTTATGTAAATATATTGATTTCATGATTCAAGTGTAAATGTATAATGTAATCTATAGTCTAATTGAATGTTATGTTCGATATTATGTTTTAATCGAAGACGTTAACATAACCAACTTGGAAAAAAGAATAACACGACCCATTCCTATATAGTAATTTCCAAAAATCAATCATTTTTACTAACAGAACATGTATAAAAAAGACACATTATACAAAGATAATAATAGAAATAATATTCTATATGTGTACGTGATAAAATATAAGAAAAATAGATGGGAAATAACAAATCATATCTAATGTAAATCCCCACCAATATCCCCAAGCATGCATCAGTGAACAATAAAGCCTCAAAAATTCCTCCCCACACCCAATAGACTGTTTATTAGTTGATAGAGGATATGTAATACAATAGGGATATAATGAACTATATAAAATATAACCACAAAATATCAACACAATAGAATATTTAAGATATAAATTGAAAATAAAATAGAAACACAACAGAAGAACAAAGAGAAAAACATCATAAATAATATTTGAACTACATAAAACATATCATATATCGAAGATAAAAAGTATCACCACATTAATCAGATCAATACATTCTATAAAAAAGTAACAACCTAATATTTGATTTGGGATAGTAAAATAACCCCATTTTATATATTGGTATTACCTAAAATAGTTGAACTTCTCCAAATGCTCAACAACATGACACAGGGAACTTTCCCTTGGATAGATATATAAAAACAAAATCCATACACATATTAGAGATCCAATAAAAGGTGTGAGTAATAAACCTTGTAGGATACCACCAATAAGTATTTCTTATAAGTATAATATATAAAAAGTGTGTATGTTTTGATAAACGAAAATATATAACAAGAACATAGCTCTACTGGTTCATCATGTGCTGACCAATCCACAATGAACTCTAGACAAACCTAATTCATCCCTTTTATGAAAAAGAGAGTCATCATGAGTCATATCGAAACCATGTCATTACCAATAACTTTTCAGTATATGCTTGATCCAACAACTAGTTCCGTGTAATATCTGATGTTAAGTACCAGATCATTATCAACCACTCTCTCACTCAGGATTGGTTCACAACCATTAGTTCCCAAAAATCTGAAAAAAATCACCTCCCACTATTGGGTGGTTGTATATTATGAGAAAAACCTTCTATTCTTACCCAAGGGAGTTCTTCCATATGAATACACCAGCCTCACACTCAGGATGGGTTCACAAACATTAGTTCCACAAATCATGTACCATACCTTCTCATATATCCAGGAACATACATCATGGAAAAATACATCCCATCTCATTGACGGGAGGGAGTCAATTATAATCCACTACCCACTTTCCCAAAAAAGGTTCAAAACCTTCACTTAAAACATGTTGAATAGTACATAGAATCAATAATTTTATATATTAGTGTTAACAATCCATATTATCCAAACAAAATATTTCTAACCAAACCATGAAAGTATATAAAACTAACACCCAATCATGTTAAGGGAATCATCACCCATACACAAATACTACCATACTAGGTCACCCTAAACATACCCAAGACAGAATATCTCATTCAATGTTTTATTCACCAACGTAGATAGATATTTCTAAATCTTTGTAAGGATGTTATTTTTTCAATTTAAAATTAATTTAACCCATACTAACCATTTAAAAGGCCATGTAAATCAATAAAAACTCACCTAGTTACTTTGATATGTAAATGATATGTTTATTGGAATAACTCGTTCACTCAAATCAAAATCAATCCATAAAACATCATAGCAATGTTTTTACATGGTAAGGACATCCTACCCCTATCTTAATAGAGAATAAATTCAGAGACATGATATTTGATTAAATACTGATCCAAAAAACCCAAAAATCATACCCAAAATCTCATCATTATAGTATTATTATATAAAATAGTGAAATAGATAAAGAAGAATACAGATAGGGAAAAAATGATTCATAATAAAGTAGAACCTTTTTAATGAATGAAACATCAATCATATATGAGTATAGAGTATTAGAGCTCAAAAATCCACAAGAGGGATCATAAGTTGGAAAACACTGGTGGGTATTGAGGAAGAAGTAGAGTTGGGGATAAAAGGATTCTTATAGAACGTTCAAACAATCCCCATTTTAATATAACTACCTAGTATATAGGTTATATGTGACCACGATGGTCACTATATGGTGTACCCATGCTAGGGCCACATTTCATTATATCCCCTCTAGCTTTTAGGATTATTGGATATAATTAGAAAGTCAAACCCCCTGGTAAGTGGATATCATTGAGTGACTAAATTGTTCACTCTATTATAGAATTCCCTTCAATGTCCCCACAACATAACTCTCCACCATCATTTTGTGGGTCTTCCTAGCTCTAGTCTATCAGGATGTGGCACCCACTACCATGTTGTTACAAATAGTCACCTTTACGCATGGACATATGAATTTTTTAAATTGATAGTCTTATTATCATTTTAACCCTTATATATAGTTTTATCCTTGATTTGTTCACTCAGTATTTAATCATTATTTTATGTTATTGAGTGGCGCACAACCTATCATAAAATTTAAACCTTGAACTAAGTACAACTCCCAAATATTTGACCCAAATCCACCACCAACTACCAAAATAACATCAAATAATAAATATACCCTTTATTATGTAAAATTTACTAAAAATAATCTTTTTTTTTATTTTTTGGCCTATTATAGATTCTTATTTTAATGGATTTACAACCCTCAGAAGCATCTCTAGGGGTCCTTACTGATTAGCTTCAGTAATTGTACCCACATTTCTTACAAAATCTTCCATATATCTTATTAAATATTATCATATTTCAACAATAATAAGAAATAGAGTACTATAATCCCTTTTAAAAAATATCTATATTTGGTCTATTATACACATAATACAGTTTTTAAATCACACATCTACATCCATCTCAACCTCATCACTATTGATCATGTGCATAGGGTTTGAATTATAATTCCCTATAGTTTAAATTTTAAATCAATCATCCATAAATCAATTTAGTAGAATACAAATATAATTTATAATCCTATATCACATTTCACTCAATGATCCTAGATGATCAAAAACCCGTGGTGGGAGATTGAATCTTTTCCTCATACGTTGATGTCCCAATTACAATGATACATACAAAAATAACCTTTTCTCATTGAAAAAAACAAGGTACACCATCTATGATTAGAATATGAGAACTTCATGCTCTATTTGGTAAATATCTTCTTCTAGATAAACTAAATCAATCCATTGGTATCATAGTCCATGATCAGTCTGAGCTATTTTTACTCACCCTCCTCTGACTAACACAACATCGAGTGACATGATTTAACATAAAGAGAGTTTATGGTACCCTTTAAGATTTCAGAAATTATATTTCAATTATATAAAATCTCTATAATTATATATGGTATTCCCATGATCTTCCAAAATTAATCATAAATGTAATGGTAATATCCTCTAATATTCTGATTGTCCACTCATATTTCCTTTCTGTCTATGAGTGATATGTTTTACTAAACATTATCTGAGACCACAAGGAAATCAACTAGACATTCTATAATCTTGATGTGAATGTTCATATCAATATGATACATTTATTATAGGCACCCCATGTATCGCTATAATATTAAATACATATAAATTTCACAACTATACACAAACCAAGTTTCTTAGATAAAAAAGTGGCATAAATACTTCACTAATTGATTATATTACACAAAAAAAGAATCTTGACATCTTAGGTTATTGGTTAGACATATTAAAAAATCCATTGTCACCTTAGAAAACCTCCACACTTACAAAATATGGGTTTGAAACAACTAACATGTTAACATGGTGATCCATGTTATCCTCTAATAGGTAATATAAAGAGTTACATACTATAAAATATGCTTCCTCAAACTCATCCACTAGAAGTGTCACCTGATATCATGATACATCTTATTAAAACTTGGTTATACCATCCATAACGAGGTTTGGTTATACCTAATGATTTACTCTCTAATTGATGGAGGAACCAACACCCTACCATGAAATTAATGCACATTGTCATCATCATGAGACAATCCCAAGACTAGATTATACACTATGTGTTTTTTCCACATCACAAGAGAATATAAATCATTTTTCAAGAAAACATTAACCAAATCAAATAATTAAGTGTTAATGACTAAAATATTATTTTTCACTGCAACTTGGACCCCTAGAAATCAATATTCCATTCATTGAGATAGATTTGCATCTTCTACTCCTATCCATATGTTAAAACACTCTGATTTTGAGTACTTATACTGAGATAATGTATGATGAAATTCCTTTCTAGGGGGATTATTTCATTTCAAAATAAAATCTATTGATGTAATAAACCATACTATACAATATATTCAAGACCCACTTAGAGAATATGTATCAGAGACTCTTGTGTTCCATATATATTCCCAATCCTCATTGAAGAGATTTTGACACCAACAATTCAGAGTGTGGACAACAAAAAAGAGATCCACACCTTGTGAAGGTGGTTACCAATTGTGGTTTTTTATATGAGAAGACACATATGATACCCCATTTTCCCTCTACATTTAAAAAGTTATTTGACCAACTCCTAAGTAATCATAATAGATGGTATAATTAATCCCAATATTTAGACTAATTAGAAACATAGTGTACATCATACTTTTGTTTAGCTCTTATAAATCCTCTAATAATTTATTACTGTAGTCAAAATATAATCATTTCTTGGTGATCCTAGTCATATAAAATTTTAAGAGAGATAAGCCATGGATGAACCACCTAAAATACCCATTCAACCAATCCTTGATCATGTGAGTTTTCATGGTGTGTCGCCCTACTTATAGTAAAATTTCATCAATAAACCAATCCTATGTCCAAAAATATAGATCCCGAGTCATGAATAACACCCCAAATATCCTAAACACTCATGATAAAAAATATTAAACAATTTTTTTTAAATAATAATCCATGAGAATATATGATATTTACAATTGATAGATATGATACGCAATTGAAACCAAAATTAATCTAATATGATGAATGTTAAAGGTTCAATCTTTATATATCCAAAAATGTAAGTCAAAACCTCGATGCTATCCACACTCAAACCATCCACTAAAGACTCTAAAAGGTCCATTATGAAATCCATTTCCAATTCCTCAGATCCCTTGTAGCCTGATGATTTCCCATTATATGGATCCTTTACAAGATAATCAATATGTATCTTAAAGGGATACATATATGGTGTGATTACATTATACTTAGTAAGTGGTCATCCCTATAAATCTATCTATCTATCATAAAACTATGTGTATATAATAATAATTAAAACCATGAAGGAAATAAAGGAATAAAAAATGCGTGATCACTACCTCGGGATAAATAATACATAAATGTCTTTCCATGAATTTATATTCCAACATATTGTATGATTATAAGTGTAATTAACTATACATACCTTAATCCTAGTTCATAAATTATAATAGGGGCTACATCCTCTTAGTTAAACAAAAAATGGATAATAAACATGTAGTTAGAAAACATTCCTCGTAAAGAGGGAAAATATGCTTGGGGGAGGGAGTACATATTTTTGAGATAGGGAAAATATTATTAGTTATTTGGGTAAATATATATATATATATATATCAAGTATTTATGGAATATCTGTTAATATTTCACTATATGAACCATTATACAGGATGACCATGCAAGCAATTTATAGAAATATTTTTACCCTTCTACATGGTTGGAATCAAAATCCTAAAAATATAAATCCATGTGAAAAAAATATAATACTTCAATTATATACATATACACTATAAAAAACAAAAATATATCTAATTGACCTAAAATTGTATGGTATGAAGAACATATTAGGAATAATTGAAGAACATGTGATAAATACTCACATAATTCACATCTCATGTAAGTAAATAATAAAAAAAATTAATGAGATAAAAGGTTTTATTTTGAGTTGTTTTCAATATTCCTCATCTCACACTAGACCATTTCTCAACAATGTAATGGAATATTGGATTCCACCATTTGAATGTTTTGAAAATCATTAGGTATAATAATCTGGGGATTATATCCACCAGTTAATAAATTATAGAAGTATTTTTAATAAAATTTTGACCATAACATTGATTTACCAAGGATCAACTTCTAAAATGGCCTAAAAAATAAATACAAAAGAATTTTATTTTTTTAAAACCATGAATAAAGGTTATGTTTGTGATTTAGCATCTTCCTTGAGAAATAGATGAAACATAGGTGAAAAATGAGTCATCCAACCATAACATTTCCATGTATAATCTCCCACATCACCAATGAGATTATCCAAATAATATTTTAGGATTGTTCCATCATGGAGAGGAAAGGGAAGATAAGAGAGCACATTATAGTGTGTTATATAGATTGAAGAATCATAAATCCTGAATTAAATTATCATTGATGGATAATTTTTAATGAATGATATAATTTTGTTCATATAACCCTCTTTAACTATACTAGGAACCCAATACAAAGACAATGTGTACTTATGGGAAAATCTAGTTGCCTCAACAATCAATATAAAACACCAAGGGTATCTAATACCATTGAACTAGGAACCTAATTCTTCTCCTACACCAAAACCCCTTTCCTTAACATCTATAAATCCCACCTTTTTCATCTAAACATTATTAAGCACAACTTTTCATTAATTTAATTGATATTGAATTTTAATTTATAGGAAAACATTACTCCGGATGGAATATGACACTAAATGTTCAAAAAAGTAATTTTTCTCAACCCAATGAATAAATTATGATCTTATTAATGTGAAAATATTTTTTGATGACATTAAACCATTTTATTCCACAAATAGGATTCATCTTGATGTCTATCTTAATTTCATTTCACTCAAACAAAAATGAATAAATTTTCCTTGAATAATTTTCTTACTCTGGTAAATGATTTATACAGTTTTCACTATAAAAGAACAAACATTATATATTAAAATATCCTAAAAAAATTTAACATGAGTATGGTTAGGAAGATATCCCTTCAATTTATATACCTAAATAAATTTTCATAATACATAATGTGAGAGTTTAAGTTAAAATGTAACCAGTTTTTCAATACACTCTTATAATTTAAAAAAACACATTTTAATTTCCCATAATTTACCATCCATCCCTGAAAAAGTTTAGACAAACTCATATAAATATTTGAACATTAACATTAAATTCAATGGGATGACACATATGACATATTATGACAACCTGAATCAGTAATCAATAATCAGTCATATCATAGGAAACATTACCATCTCAATCAAATCCAAAACTATGGATAGACTAATAATGTATTATTCACTAATATTATTACAATATAATATATAAATATATCCCCCTCCATATAAGTCTTTGAACAGAAATTTCAAAATAGATTACTAATAACTACAATTATTGGAAAGTTATACAAATTATAGATGATCCTACTGGGGTAATAAAAGACATGTATACATTCCTAGTGTATGTATTCTAATATAAGAATTTTCTTATTTTTATTACTTTTAGTTTTAGGGTGAAAATTGTGATTTGTTTTATTAGATTATTAGGATCCCTATTGTTTATATTTTTTTACAATTTTGAAATTTATTTTGTTAATTTTTATCATTTAATTTATTAATGTTGTCCTTATTTTTTAGTAAATCATTGTGTATTAATCTTTTTAAATGAGATACTTGGAGAATAAAATAATTTTCATATGTTTTTTTGGATTATATATGGTATAAACAATGGGTAAGTTGTATATTATGATGGCTTGTATTAAAAGGAAATTCCACATGCCTTTAGAAAAAACAGTGGCATTACCACCCATCCACAGGAGATCAAACCACTTAGGTAATGATCAATTTTGTACCACATGGGTTTAGTAGGGGTAGTGAATGTGTGATAAAATAGTTTTTTAACATTAGGTTATAAAATTCTATGTTTCTCAAACGGTAAAGGATTTTCATCAACACGGGTCATTGGCTAATAGTCTTATCAGGTGTGGTTTTCTATGTCTTTTATTATTATGTTATTGACGGCATAAAAAATCTTTTATATAGGATAGACGAACACTCGTGGGTAAATTCCCCATGGTATTAATTTTTTTTTCATTTGGTGTAATTTTTGGATGTCACTGTTTCAATCCTCCCCACATGAAAGTAGATTGGGTTTTACATTTGTTTCCCCTACCCTGATTGATGGAAAAAAGAATATATACTGAAGGATAGTATTCAATTGTTCAAAAAAAAATTTTTATGGTGCCATAATCTTAATATTCCTTTAATTTATGATCTATAATAAATCAAACAACTTTATACTATAGAACCACCATTTTCAATGATTATAAAGATCTAGTTGAGTCCAATTCAATATGAGAAAATGATAGAAACCACCATATATGTATCACTACAAAACATGAAACCCTCAAGGAACACTTGAAGGTGGATGAAATTCCATGCATGGATGGGAACTGAGTTTTTAGTCCCTTAGCGTGATTGGGATGATTTGAAGATGAATATGATGGCATTAGATGACAACCATGATCATTGTTCATAGAGAAATATAATGTAGGATATTTTAATATCAAACAACTTTTTCACCTTGGGGTATTGAGAGTAAAATAGTTATATAATGGTAAGTAGGATATGATGAAGATTGTGTAGGGGTCATTTTATACCTATATAAAGGTAGAATATAATTATTGTAGTCTATGTAGTGGTTGACTCTAACCTACATAAGAGTGTGAGTAAAAGACGCTAAGTACGTTGCACCACCTGAGAACTCTATTAATGTTATACGTGAATGATGGTGGATTTTTTGTTAGATAATAATCCTAATATAAAGGGTTTTGGTAACTTCATGTAGGTTATTAGATTAACAAGGAAACGTTTTTGGATTCTCACCCACCTTTTGAACAATGGTTTGATATGACACTATGGAAGAACATAATTGATAAATAATGTTTTCAACAGATAGGAGGATAAAATATGAGGTATTGTTAACATTATAAATTAATTTATAGATGTATTGATTACATCTATGGAGTTATGTTTTGTGGAATGGGAGGGTTTTATATATGATTTAGGTGCTTGATATGGTAGATACTATGTTTTTTATGAATATTTCATCTATACTGTAGGAGTAGAACCACATTTTGATCCTGATTTGAAGAGATTGGAATGTTCTAAAATCCAATTTCCATTCTAAATATTTTCTATTTATCCAGATTCAATGTTTCATAAATATTCTCCCCATGCACATGATGTGAAATACATTTTAGGATAGATTTAAGAATAAAATTTCAGGGGTTTTTTTATGACATAACTAAGGAATTAGAAATCGATACAAAGTAGAGAGATAAGGATATATATTCAAGGTATTGATACAAGTTATAGATATAAAGAATAATCTATATCTATATATATGTATGGTCATTCATATCTCATAGATAATGACTGATTTATTCATAACAGATACAATTTGTTGTTTTGAAGTGGAGTGGAGGCTATGTATAAGGATGAAGAATTAGAGATAAATGAGTTTAGATATGGTCATGACATGTGCAAAATGAAATAGAAGTTAAAACATATTTGTAATATGGTATATAAAAAATAAGATATCTACATATTCCTTTTCTATAAATAATAGGGTCACATTAATGACTAAGGGATCAATAACATGGAGTCTTATGAATATTATATGGTTCAGCTGCTCAAGGAATTTGATATTTTAGGTTTGTTTTTTTATTGTTAATTTTTGGGGCTCCTATTTTATTTTTCAAATGTAATTAAATTTATTTTTCTTCCAAAATAAATAAATTTTTTATTATAACATTTACATTCCTTCTTACATAAATATTATAATTTTTATAGTTAATGGAAAATTTATCTTGAGGGGATTGTGTCATAGGATGGTGACGAATTTGTGGAATGGGGCATATGTGATATTTCTCAATTATTCATTTCTTGTGTTTTTTCAAATTTATTTATTATTTCATTGAAATTAATTTTTATTTTATTACCAATTTTCTATGAAATGGTGATAGTGATTAGGGGGAAATTCCATGAAGTTGAGGGGAGTGGGGTGTGAGATCTATATTGGATATAACTTCCATTTTTATAGATTTTAGTGTATATAAGTTGGTTATGGATCACCTTGATAGAGGGAAATGTGGGAATAATTAGTTTTTTGAATGTGATGAGAGGATGAGAAAGATACCCAAGGAAGTCCCACCACTAACTATATGAATTATTTCTTGAGTGAGTTGATTTATTCATAATTAATTTTTAAACATCAATGGCTACTGATTCTATTCACTTCATCCTTTCTTTCAGGTTTTTAGACCATCAATTTGTTCACATTAATTTTTTTATTATACTTCAGGGTTAGTAAAAACATGATAATGTTATAGATATTTAATTCTATGATATTATTACTTAGGTGTTAAAACTCAATAATTACATATCCTAAATTACATTTGAATAGTTTTATTGATTTTTTTCCTAGTTTTTTAAATGATATACTAATTTATGATTATAGGATAAAACAAAACCTATTTGACCATTTCTGTTTTCAGAAAAATTTATGGGGACTATGTTATGAATTTGATTCAATTTTTATGACAGTATTCTTTCATATATATTCTAAAGTTTCTATATTTAATTTATATTTACTTTGTTTTGGTTGTAATACTTTTAGGTTTTTTTATTTTATTCATGATGGTAGGAATTTGATGCATATTGATTGGGGGGGAAGAAATTTATATCCATGTTATATAACATTGGCACTAACTTCAATAACCCGAAAGTACTTATTGTCAATAAGGAAGAAATAATAAATTGTACTAGAGTGAGGATGATAAATGACTCTACCTGGATTTAGTTTTCTAGGAGGCATTTTTATATATAGAAAAAATGTTAAGTGAAGTTAATGATTGAAAAAATATTTATTTGGTGGAATCAAAATTTTAGTTAGAACAAGAGGATACCTCTAAGAATGATGATGTGTCATAAAATAATTCCAAGTTAATTATTGTGTCCAATGTTGAAATGGTTTCTAAAAAATAGTCGCCCCCCATAGAAAGTTATTATAAATGTGGAAAATAAGAAGATACCTATGATAAGTAAGATGTATAGGTTGAAGAAAAATAAGGTATATGAGTTGTGGTTGTCTAAATATTGATAAACAATTGCAATATTATGGTGGTGTATTCTTTTATTAATTAAATAACAAGGATAAAAAATGTTCATTAAAAATAATATAAAGAAGAAGATGAATAATTTTATTAAATAATATAATACATTTATTATGTGTAGCCAAAAGTTATAAAAAATAAGGAGTATAATTTGGCGTTGACAACCCATAAGTTCCTTATTCAAAATCCAATTTTTTTCTTTTACTTAGATTTCTTCTCAATAAATTTTTTATGGAGATTTTAATGAGGAGGGGGTTAGGAAGACAAATGGATGCACTTCAATGTTATATTTGTTTAAATCCAAGATGGTTTTCCCTATACCGTACCCCTATAATTTGATCAAATTAGGGAAGGTAAATCTTAACAACCTTAACAAAATCTCTTTATGAGAGGCAAACTGGGCTTTTTATTAATTTCTTCGAATATAGTTTTTATTTTTGGAATATCCTTCTATATTATGTTATAACATTATTTATTATTTTTAATATTAATGTATACAAATCTTGTTCTTTTACTTGATTTTTTTTATTTCTTAGGTACATGATATAAATGTCACAATAGGAAAATAAGAGGTAAACATAAAAATTTATTATTGATGAAATTGGATTTCTATTTTAAATTTATTATTTTTACCATATATAATTTTATTTAAATTTCCCTTTTGAAAATTAACTAAAAATTTTAAGAACAACGTTTTATTCTTGTTTATATTATAATTGATTTTATAAAATATCACTTAGGAATCCTAGGATTCTATGTTTTATATTTCATTGTTAAAAAAATTGTATGGTAAAGACAAGGTTATAATTGATTAGAGGTAAGAATATTGGTTTTAATTTGATAAATCATGGTTTGGGTAGGATTGTAAATTTATAAAATTAAAATTACCCTCACATTTATAATTCTATTATTTTTTAAAATTAATTTTGATTATTTTATTATTATTATACATTCCATGAGTGATTATACCATATGATATATTTCCCATTCCTTATAGGTTACTATGAATGTTTTTATCATACTTTATTTTACTATATTTTTTTTAGAGATACCTAATACAAGTAAACCAACTAGAACATATGTTTTATATTATCAAAGATATGGATATAAAAAATCACTTTCAATACAATTGTAATTTTATTTAAAATACCTTATCTTTGAGATCAACATGAAATTTATTCATTCATAAAATTTTGAGTCCATGAATTACCACGTCAGGGAAGATCCACATTAAAATGAAATGGTATTATCTCTAAACCTATACTTTGTATTTTTTAATTATATTCACAAGTTCATGGATGGGTGAGATTTTTTTCATGGAAAATAAAATATGTGTCATATTATGGAGAATGTTTGAGGATTTTTATTGGGTATTGGGAATGGATAATGATTTTTTGATTTTTTTTATATTTTTACCCTCTTGGGAATATGTAAAAAATTTAAAAAATAATGAAAATTAAAAAATTTAGAAAAAATTTAAAAAAATGGTTTTGTTTTGTGTGGTAAAATAAACACCATTACAAGACTAAGAATATTCTTTCAAATATTAGAATTAGTTTACTGAGTAGATCATTTTTTAGGGTGATGGATGTGTGATTTTTCCATAGGCGAATCATAAAAAAAAGTGAAAAGATGAAAATTATAAATGGTATTATTTCATTTTACATTGTTGTTCACGAAAACTATATTGAGTTTTGGATGTAGGGGTTTTTCAATTTTGACTAAAATTTAGTAATTGTGTTTTATGTTTGATTTTTATGGCTGTTAAATATGAGTTAGACCTGCTTTTTTATCCTTTTTTTGTTTTAACAGCATTCACCAGCCTACTATAAGAATAAAATCCATTATAAAATTAATTATTTACCTGATTATTAATTTAGTTTTTTGTATATATGAGGTGGATATAATATATTTAGTTCATGATTACTACATGGAGAATGTACTTTAGGTTTGAAAATTTCTCGAATTATATTATTTCCATGAATGTTTACAAAAAATAGGTACATCATGATTGGAATTTATATTAATAATGAATTAATTATCTTGAATAGGATTTATGAGAAACTACATCTATTTTGAAATAGGTAAAGTATGAAATATTGTTTGTTGGTTTCATAGAAAAGTAAGGAATGTGACATATCTTATTATATAAAGCTTGGATGATTATTCTACCATTGAATCTTATTTGGTTTTTTTAGTATGGAATTAGAATAATGGTATCATGGGAATAATTTTTTATTAAATATGAAATTTATACTTGAGGAAAATCATTGTCTATGTGTGGGGGTATTTGATGCCCATATTTAATACATACAATTATGAATTTAATTTCATTTATCTTTTTAATTTAATTGATTAATGTTTACCAATATTTTAATATTTTAATATACTTTTGTGTAATTAACATTTTTGATGTGATACTAGAAAAATAATACAGAAATAACACATTTGGTTGGATTTTAAAGAGGTTTTTAAAAGGGGGAATATGTTTGTTATATATGATGATATGGAAAAATAATTCCATGTGCTTTTACATAAAATATTAATTCAACAGATAGCTATAAGAGTTCAATACTTGTAGATAATAAATAATCTAAGGCTAGAGAGGGTGCATTATGAGTATTGAAGGATTGATCCTTCTATATGTTGGAACTATGTGATGTAGTATTATGTGTGTGAAGAGAGAAATGATGCTCGCTAGCATGGCTCAGTGCCTCTGAATCATATACATTAACTTGTTCAATATCTTATATTATTAACCAGTCTCCGCCCAGCCAAATCATTGATGTGGAATTCCTAAACACCTAGGGATAATATTCACCTCACAATATGACACTGTATTGAGCCCCCTTATACACCATCTCCCCCATATTGATGATATGTACAAATTCCATCCACCCTATTTCACAAAACAACAATTTTCATTGAGATGGTAGCCTGGGTGGAGACTATATGAGCCATTGAAAAATCACTACTGGAAATAGAGGATGTCCCAACGGTTTAGAACTGTTGGGAAAGGCAGGGGAACCGTTGGTATATGTTATACCAACGGTTCTGCCAACCGTAGGCAAGTAAGCCGTTGGGAAAAACTTTTCCCAACGGTTTACAGTGAACCGTTGGTATAGGCGGAGAAAAATACTAAAAAAGATTCCCAACGGTTGTCAAACCGTTGGCAAAACTTAGAACACTGTTTTTCCCAACGGTTTTCAAAAACCGTTGGGAAAAATCAATAGTTTTTCCCAACTCCCAAACCGTTGGGAAAACTAAATATACATTTGGATGAACTCTTTCCCAACGGTTCTAAATCGTTGGGAAAAGAGTTATTACCAACGGTTCAATGAACCGTTGGTAAAAACATATTTTTAAGATTCTATGCCAACGGTTTAAAATCGTTGGCATACCCTAGGCTGCAAATTGCAGCAGCCTGCAATTTGCACAGCCCCTCTGTACATCAGCCACCTCTCATCTCATCAAGCCTCATTCTCACCTCATTTTCGATCCAACTATTGTACATGTAATAAACTAAAACATACATATACAATTACGAACAAATTCATACACATTTAACATATAATGGATCCTGAAACTATACACATTCATAATTAATTTACAATTCATAAACATACATAATTCATATATAATTCAATTTAAAATTTAGATGACAATTATATGTGGAATTCGATTGAGACAGGGATGATTGGTACACGTCACATATGAACCATGGATCGTTCTCCTAAAGTTTCAATGGAAACCGAATGCGTTTGGTCGGTTTTGTGTATGCCAGTTCTTTTCGCTTATAATCCTACCCATTTTAAACAAAATAGACACAGTTAGAGCGGTGTTGGCCACACCGCGCCTCGGATTGAGTCGGGGATGACTCGTACACCTCACATATGACCCATGGATCGTTCTCCTAAAGTTTCAACAGAAACCGAATGCGTTTGTTCGGTTTTCCGTATGTACTTAAAATGATGTCCATTTTAATCAAAAGAGATCCACTTAGACTGATCCCAGCCACACCGCGACTCGGATTGAGCCCGAGTGGGCTCGTACATGTCACATATGACTGATGGATCGTTGTGATAAATTATCAACAGATTCGGAATGCGTTTGGTCGGTTTTGCGTATGCCAGTTGTTCATTTCACTTATAATCCTGTCCATTTTAGACAAAAGATACACAGTTAAAACGGTGTCGGCCACACCGCTCCTCGGATTGAGGCGAGATTGACTCGTACACATCACATACGACCCATGGATCCTTGTGCTAAAGTATCGACACAGTCTGAATGCCTTTGCTCGGTTTTTCGTATGTCACTTGATGATTTTCACTTAAAATGACGTCTTTTTGAAACAAAAGACCGACACTTTGAGTGGTGTCGGCTACACCGCGTCTCCGGTTGTGGTGGGGTTGATTCGTACACGTCACATATGACCCATGGATCGTTCTCCTAAAGTTTCAATGGAAACCGAATCCGTTTGCTCGTTTTTCCGTATGTACTTAAAATGGTGTTCATTTTAAACAAAACAGAGCCACATAGACTTATCCCGGCCACACCGCGACTCGGATTCATCCCGGGTTGGCTCGTACACGTCACATATGACCCATGGATTGTTGGGATAAATTATCAACAGATTTGGAATGCGTTTGGTCGGTTTTCCGTATGCCAGTTGATGCTTTTCACTTAAAATGACGTCCTTTTGAAACAAAAGACGGACACTTTGAGTGGTGCCGGCCACACCGCGTCTCCGGGTTGAGATGAAACCACCGTGCAACATTCTAATTATTATTCGTGATGTGTACGCGCAGACGGCACGTCAATCGGACGTGCCGTGTGCCCGCGGTGACCGACAACGCAGTTCTGGTGTCATAAACGGCCAAAACGGGCGTCCAACGGTCAAATTCATAGCGGACGACCTCGGATTGAGCTGAAACCACCGAGAAACATTCTAATTATTATTCGTGACGTGTACGCGCAGACGGCACGTCAATCGGACGTGCGGTTTGCCCGGTACGGCTCAATATTCTTGTTTTAAGTGATGCGCGCGCTTCGTAAACGCGCGTGAGGGGGGTCCAAACGGGACGAACGATGTCGGAATGGCCTGAAATCAGACGAAAAATACGGGTGAGTGATATCTGAAGTGGTCAAGCAGACGGCACATCAATCGGACATGACCTGTGCCCGCGGTGGCCGAGAACGCAGTTCGGGTGTCATAAACGGCCAAAACGGGCGTTAAACGGTCAAATTCATAGCGGACGACCAGAGATTCACCTGAAACCACCATGCAACATTCTAATTATTATTTGTGACGTGTACGCGCAGACGGCACGTCAATCGGACGTGCGGTTTGCCCGGTACGGCTCAATATTCGTGTTTTAAGTGATGCACACGCTTCGAAACGAGCGTGAGGGGGGTCCAAACGGGCCGAACGATGTCGGAATGGCCTGAAATCAGACGACAAATATGGGTGAGTAATTTATAAAGTGGTCGAGCAGACGACACGTCAATCGGATGTGCCATGTGCCCGCGGTGACCGACAACGCAGTTATGGTGTCATAAACGGCCAAAACGGGCGTCCAACGGTCAAATTCATAGCGGACGACCACGGATTCACCCGAAACCACCGTGAAACATTATAATTATTATTCGTGACGTGTACTCGCAGACAGCACGTCAATCGGACATGCGGTTTGCACGGTACGGCTCAATATTCGTGTTTTAAGTGATGCGCGCGCTTCGTAAACGCGCGTGAGGGGGGTCCAAACGGGCCGAACGATGTCGGAATGGCCTGAAATCAGACGACAAATATGGGTGAGTGATTTATGAAGTGGTCGAGTAGACGGCACGTCAATCGGACTTGTCGTGTGCCCGCGGTGACCGACAACGCAGTTATGGTGTCATAAACGGCCAAAACGGGCGTCCAACGGTCAAATTCATAGCGTACGACCTCAGATTGAGCTGAAACCACCGTGAAACATTCTAATTATTATCTGTGACGTGTACGCACAGACGGAACGTCAATCGGACGTGCCGTGTGGCCGCGGTGACCGACAACGCAGTTATGGTTTCATAAACGGCCAAAACGGGCGTCCAACGGTCAAATTCATAGAGGACGACCACGGATTCAACCGAAACCACCATTAAACATTATAATTATTATTTGTGACGTGTACGTGTAGACGGAACGTCAATCGGACGTGCGGTTTGCCCGGTACGGCTCAATATTCTTGTTTTAAGTGATGTGCGCGCTTCGTAAACGCGCGTGAGGGGGGTCCAAACGGGCCGAACGATGTCAGAATGGCCTGAAATCAGAAGACAAATACGGGTGAGTGATTTCTGAAGTGGTCGAGCAGACGGAACATCAATCGGACATGACCTGTGCCCGCGGTGACCGAGAACGCAGTTCGGGTGTCATAAACGGCCAAAACGGGCGTTAAACGGTCAAATTCATAGTGGACGACCAGAGATTCACCTGAAACCACCGTGCAACATTCTAATTATTATTTGTGACGTGTACGCGCAGACGGCACATCAATCGGACGTGCGGTTTTCCCGGTACGGCTCGATATTCGTGTTTTAAGTGATGCGTACGCTTCGAAACGCGCGTGAGGGGGGTCCAAACGGGCCGAACGATGTCGGAATGGCCTGAAATCAGACGACAAATACGGGTGAGTGATTTATGAAGTGGTCGAGTAGACGGCACGTCAATCGGACGTGCCGTGTGCCCGCGGTGACCGACAACGCAGTTATGGTGTCATAAACGGCCAAAACGGGCGTCCAACGGTCAAATTCATAGCGGACGACCACGGATTCACCCGAAACCACCGTGAAACATTCTAATTATTATTCGTGACGTGTACGCGTAGACGGCACGTCAATCGGATGTGCCATGTGCCCGCGGAGACCGACAACGCAGTTATGGTGTCATAAACGGCCAAAACGGGCGACCAACGGTCAAATTCATAGCGGACGACCTCGGATTGAGCTGAAACCACCGAGAAACATTCTAATTATTATTCGTGACGTGTACGTGCAGACGGCACGTCAATCGGACGTTCGGTTTGCCCGGTACGGCTCAATAATCTTGTTTTAAGTGATGCGCGCGCTTCGTAAACGCGCGTGAGGGGGGTCCAAACGGGCCGAACGATGTCGGAATGGCCTGAAATCAGACGACAAATACGGGTGAGTGATTTCTGAAGTGGTCGAGTAGACGGCACATCAATCGGACATGACCTGTGCCCGCGGTGACTGAGAACGCAGTTCGGGTGTCATAAACGGCCAAAACGGGCGTTAAACGGTCAAATTCATAGCGGACGACCAGAGAGTCACCCGAAACCACCGTGCAACATTCTAATTATTATTTTTGACGTGTACGCGCAGACGGCACGTCAATCGGACGTGCGGTTTTCCCGGTACGGCTCAATATTCGTGTTTTAAGTGATGCGCACGCTTCGAAACGCGCGTGAGGGGGGTCCAAATGGGCCGAACGATGTCGGAATGGCCTGAAATCAGACGAAAAATACGGGTGAGTGATTTATGAAGTGGTCGAGCAGACGGCACGTCAATCGGACGTGCCGTGTGCCCGCGGTGACCGACAACGCAGTTATGGTGTCATAAACGGCCAAAACGGGCGTCCAACGGTCAAATTCATAGCGGACGACCACGGATTCACCCGAAACCACCGTGAAACATTCTAATTATTATTCGTGATGTGTACGCGCAGACGACACGTCAATCGGACATGCGGTTTGCACGGTACGGCTCAATATTCGTGTTTTAAGTGATGTGCGCGCTTCGTAAACGCGCGTGAGGGGGGTCCAAACGGGCCGAAGGATGTCGGAATGGCCTGAAATCAGACGACAAATACGGGTGAGTGATATATGAAGTGGTCGAGCAGACGGCACGTCAATCGGACTTGTCGTGTGCCCGCGGTGACCGACAACGCAGTTATGGTGTCATAAACGGCCAAAACGGGCGTCCAACGGTCAAATTCATAGCGTACGACCTCGGATTGAGCTGAAACCACCATGAAACATTATAATTATTATCCGTGACGTGTACGCGCAGACGAAACGTCAATCGGACGTGCCGTGTGCTCGCGGTGACCGACAACGCAGTTATGGTGTCATAAACGGCCAAAACGGGCGTCCAACGGTCAAATTCATAGCGGACGACCACAGATTCACCCGAAACCACCGTGAAACATTCTAATTATTATTTGGGACGTGTACGCGTAGACGGCATGTCAATCGGACGTGCGGTTTGCCCGGTACGGCTCAATATTCTTGTTTTAAGTGATGCGCGCGCTTCGTAAACGCGCGTGAGGGGGGTCCAAACGGGCCGAACGATGTCGGAATGGCCTGAAATCAGACGACAAATACGGGTGAGTGATTTCTGAAGTGGTCGAGCAGACGGCACATCAATCGGACATGACCTGTGCCCGCGGTGACCGAGAACGCAATTTGGGTGTCATAAACGGCCAAAACGGGCGTTAAACGGTCAAATTCATAGCGGACGACCAGAGATTCACCCGAAACCACCGTGCAACATTCTAATTATTATTTGTGACGTGTACGCGCAGACGGCACGTCAATCGGACGTGCGGTTTGCCCGGTACGGCTCAATATTCGTGTTTTAAGTGATGCGCACGCTTCGAAACACGCCTGAGGGGGGTCCAAACGGGCCGAACGATGTCGGAATGGCCTGAAATCAGACGACAAATATGGGTGAGTGATTTATAAAGTGGTCGAGCAGACGACACATCAATCGGACGTGCCATGTGCCCGCGGTGACCGACAACGCAGTTATGGTGTCATAAACGGCCAAAACGGGCGTCCAACGGTCAAATTCATAGCGGACGACCACGGATTCACCCGAAACCACCGTGAAACATTATAATTATTATTCGTGACGTGTACTCGCAGACGGCACGTCAATCAGACATGCGGTTTGCACGGTACGGCTCAATATTCGTGTTTTAAGTGATGCGCGCGCTTCGTAAACGCGCGTGAGGGGGGTCCAAACGGGCCGAACGATGTCGGAATGGCCTGAAATCAGACGACAAATATGGGTGAGTGATTTATGAAGTGGTCGAGTAGACGGCACGTCAATCGGACTTGTCGTGTGCCCGCGGTGACCGACAACGCAGTTATGGTGTCATAAACGGCCAAAACGGGCGTCCAACGGTCAAATTCATAGCGTACGACCTCGGATTGAGCTGAAACCACCGTGAAACATTCTAATTATTATCCGTGACATGTACGCACAGACGGAACGTCAATCGGACGTGCCGTGTGGCCGCGGTGACCGACAACGCAGTTATGGTGTCATAAACGGCCAAAACGGGCGTCCAACGGTCAAATTCATAGAGGACGACCACGGATTCAACCGAAACCACCATTAAACATTCTAATTATTATTTTTGACGTGTACGCGCAGACGGCACGTCAATCGGACGTGTGGTTTGCCCGGTACGGCTCAATATTCTTGTTTTAAGTGATGCGCGCGCTTCGTAAACGCGCGTGAGGGGGGTCCAAACGGGCCGAACGATGTCGGAATGGCCTGAAATCAGACGACAAATACGGGTGAGTGATTTCTGAAGTGGTCGAGCAGACGGAACATCAATCGAACATGACCTGTGCCCGCGGTGACCGAGAACGCAGTTCGGGTGTCATAAACGGCCAAAACGGGCGTTAAACGGTCAAATTCATAGTGGAAGACCAGAGATTCACCTGAAACCACCGTGCAACATTCTAATTATTATTTGTGACGTGTACGCGCAGACGGAACGTCAATCGGACGTGCGGTTTTCCCGGTACGGCTCGATATTCGTGTTTTAAGTGATGTGTACGCTTCGAAACGCGCGTGAGGGGGGTCCAAACGGGCCGAACGATGTCGGAATGGCCTGAAATCAGACGACAAATACGGGTGAGTGATTTATGAAGTGGTCGAGCAGACGGCACGTCAATCGGACGTGCCGTGTGCCCGCGGTGACCGACAACGCAGTTATGGTGTCATAAACGGCCAAAACGGGCGTCCAACGGTCAAATTCATAGCGGACGACCGCGGATTCACCCGAAACCACCGTGAAACATTCTAATTATTATTCGTGACGTGTACGCGTAGACGGCACGTCAATCGGAGGTGCCGTGTGCCCGCGGAGACCGAAAACGCAGTTATGGTGTCATAAACGGCCAAAACGGGCGACCAACGGTCAAATTCATAGCGGACGACCTCGGATTGAGCTGAAACCACCGAGAAACATTCTAATTATTATTCGTGACATGTACGCGTGGACGGCACGTCAATCGGACGTTCGGTTTGCCCGGTACGGCTCAATATTCTTGTTTTAAGTGATGCGCGCGCTTCGTAAACGCGCGTGAGGGGGGTCCAAACGGGCCGAACGATGTCGGAATGGCCTGAAATCAGACGACAAATACGGGTGAGTGATTTCTGAAGTGGTCGAGTAGACGGCACATCAATCGGACATGACCTGTGCCCGCGGTGACCGAGAACGCAGTTCGGGTGTCATAAACGGCCAAAACGGGCGTTAAACGGTCAAATTCATAGGGGACGACCAGAGAGTCACCCGAAACCACCGTGCAACATTCTAATTATTATTTTTGACGTGTACGCGCAGACGGCACGTCAATCGGACGTGCGGTTTTCCCGGTACGGCTCAATATTCGTGTTTTAAGTGATGCGCACGCTTCGAAACGCGCGTGAGGGGGGTCCAAACGGGCCGAACGATGTCGGAATGGCCTGAAATCGGACGAAAAATACGGGTGAGTGATTTATGAAGTGGTCGAGCAGACGGCACGTCAATCGGACGTGCCGTGTGCCCGCGGTGACCGACAACGCAGTTATGGTGTCATAAACGGCCAAAACGGGCGTCCAACGGTCAAATTCATAGCGGACGACCACGGATTCACCCGAAACCACCGTGAAAAATTCTAATTATTATTCGTGACGTGTACGCGCAGACGGCACGTCAATCGGACATGCGGTTTGCACGGTACGGCTCAATATTCGTGTTTTAAGTGATGCGCGCGCTTCGTAAACGCGCGTGAGGGGGGTCCAAACGGGCCGAAGGATGTCGGAATGGCCTGAAATCAGACGACAAATACGGGTGAGTGATATATGAAGTGGTCGAGCAGACGGAACGTCAATTGGACTTGTCGTGTGCCCGCGGTGACCGACAACGCAGTTATGGTGTCATAAACGGCCAAAACGGGCGTCCAACGGTCAAATTCATAGCGTACGACCTCGGATTGTGCTGAAACCACCGTGAAACATTATAATTATTATTCGTGACGTGTACGCGCAGACGGAACGTCAATCGGACGTGCCGTGTGCTCGCGGTGACCGACAACGCAGTTATGGTGTCATAAACGGCCAAAACGGGCGTCCAACGGTCAAATTCATAGCGGACGACCACGGATTCACCCGAAACCACCGTGAAATATTCTAATTATTATTTGTGACGTGTACGCGCAGACGGCATGTCAATCGGACGTGCGGTTTTCCCAGTACGGCTCAATATTCTTGTTTTAAGTGATGCGCGCGCTTCGTAAACGCGCGTGAGGGGGGTCCAAACGGGCCGAACGATGTCGGAATGGCCTGAAATCAGACGACAAATACGGGTGAGTGATTTCTGAAGTGGTCGAGTAGACGGCACATCAATCGGACATGACCTGTGCCCGCGGTGACCGAGAACGCAATTTGGGTGTCATAAACGGCCAAAACGGGCGTTAAACGGTCAAATTCATAGCGGACGACCAGAGATTCACCCGAAACCACCGTGCAACATTCTAATTATTATTTTTGACGTGTACGCGCAGACGGCACGTCAATCGGACGTGCGGTTTGCCCGGTACGGCTCAATATTCGCGTTTTAAGTGATGCGCACGCTTCGAAACACGCGTGAGGGGGGTCCAAACGGGCCGAACGATGTCGGAATGGCCTGAAATCAGACGACAAATACGGGTGAGTAATTTATGAAGTGGTCGAGCAGACGGCATGTCAATCGGACGTGCCGTGTGCCCACGGTGACCGACAACGCAGTTATGGTGTCACAAACAGCCAAAACGGGCGTCCAACGGTCAAATTCATAGCGGACGACCACAGATTCACCCGAAACCACTGTGAAACATTCTAATTATTATTCGTGACGTGTACGCGCAGACGGCAAGTCAATCGGACGTGCCGTGTGCCCGCGGTGACCGACAACGCAGTTATGGTGTCATAAACGGCCAAAACGGGCGTCCAACGGTCAAATTCATAGAGGACGACCACGGATTCACCCGAAACCACCGTGAAACATTCTAATTATTATTTGTGACGTGTACGCGCAGACAGAACGTCAATCGGACGTGCGGTTTGCCCGGTACGGCTCAATATTCTTGTTTTAAGTGATGTGCGCGCTTCGTAAACGCGCGTGAGGGGGGTCCAAACGGGCCGAACGATGTCGGAATGACCTGAAATCAGACGACAAATACGGGTGAGTGATTTCTGAAGTGGTCGAGCAGACGGCACATCAATCGGACATGACCTGTGCCCGCGGTGACTGAGAACGCAGTTCGGGTGTCATAAACGGCCAAAACGGGCGTTAAACGGTCAAATTCATAGCGGACGACCAGAGATTCACCTGAAACCACCGTGAAACATTCTAATTATTATTTGTGACGTGTACGCGCAGACGACACGTCAATAGGACGTGCGGTTTGCCCGGTACGGCTCAATATTCGTGTTTTAAGTGATGCACACGCATCGAAACGCGCGTGAGGGGGGTCCAAACGGGCCGAACGATGTCGGAATGGCCTGAAATCAGACGAGAAATACGGGTGAGTGATTTATGAAGTGGTCGAGTAGACGGCACGTCAATCGGACGTGCCGTGTGCCCGCGGTGACCGACAACGCAGTTATGGTGTCATAAACGGCCAAAACGTTCGTCCAACGGTCAAATTAATAGAGGACGACCACAGATTCACCCGAAACCACCGTGAAAAATTCTAATTATTATTCGTGACGTGTACGCGCAGACGGCACGTCAATCGGACGTGCGGTTTGCCCGGTACGGCTCAATATTCGTGTTTTAAGTGATGCGCACGCTTCAAAACGCGCGTGAGGGGGGTCCAAACGGGCCGAACGATGTCGGAATGGCCTGAAATCAGACGACAAATACGGGTGAGTGATTTATGAAGTGGTCGAGCAGACGGCACGTCAATCGGACGATCCGTGTGCCCGCGGTGACCGACAACGCAGTTATGGTGTCATAAACGGCCAAAACAGGCGTCCAACGGTCAAATTCATAGCGGACGACCACAGATTCACCCGAAACCACCGTGAAACATTCTAATTATTATTCGTGACGTGTACGCGCAGACGGAACGTCAATCGGACGTGTCGTGTGCCCGCGGTGACCGACAACGCAGTTATGGTGTCATAAACGGCCAAAACGGGCGTCCAACGGTCAAATTCCTAGCGGACGACCACAGATTCACCCGAAACCACCGTGAAACATTCTAATTATTATTTGTGACGTGTACGCGTAGACGGCACGTCAATCGGACGTGCGGTTTGCCCGGTACGGCTCAATATTCTTGTTTTAAGTGATGCGCGCGCTTCGCAAACGCGCATGAGGGGGGTCCAAATGGGCCGAACAATGTCGGAATGACCTGAAATAAGACGAAAAATACGGGTGAGTGATTTCTGAAGTGGTCGAGCAGACGGCACATCAATCGGACCTAACCTGTGCCCGCGGTGACCGAGAACGCAGTTCGGGTGTCATAAACGGCCAAAACGGGCGTTAAACGGTCAAATTCATAGAGGACGACCAGAGATTCACCCGAAACCACCGTGCAACATTCTAATTATTATTTGTGACGTGTACGCACAGACGGCACGTCAATCGGACGTGCGGTTTGCCCAGTACGGCTCAATATTCGTGTTTTAAGTGATGCGCACGCTTCGAAACGCGCGTGAGGGGGGTCCAAACGGGCCGAACGATGTCGGAATGGCCTGAAATCAGACGAAAAATACGGGTGAGTGATTTATGAAGTGGTCGAGCAGACTTCACGTCAATCGGACGTGCCGTGTGCCCGCGGTGACCGACAACGCAGTTATGGTGTCATAAACGGCCAAAATGGGCGTCCAACGGTCAAATTCATAGCGGACGACCACGGATTCACCCGAAACCACCGTGAAACATTCTAATTATTATTCGTGACGTGTACGCGCAGACAGCACGTCAATCGGACGTGCGGTTTTCCCGGTACGGCTCAATATTCGTGTTTTAAGTGATGCGCACGCTTCGAAACGCGCGTGAGGGGGGTCCAAACGGGCCGAACGATGTCGGAATGGCCTGAAATCAGACGACAAATACGGGTGAGTGATTTATGAAGTGGTCGAGCAGACGGCACGTCAATCGGCCGTGCCGTGTGCCCGCGGTGACCGACAACGCAGTTATGGTGTCATAAACGGCCAAAACGGGCGTCCAACGGTCAAATTCATAGCGGACGACCACGGATTCACCCGAAACCACCGTGAAACATTTTAATTATTATTCGTGACGTGTACGCGCAGACGGCACGTCAATCGGACGTGCCGTGTGCCCGCGGTGACCGACAACGCAGTTATGGTGTCATAAACGGCCAAAAGGGGCGTCCAACGGTCAAATTCATAGCGGACGACCACAGATTCACCCGAAACCACCTTGAAACATTCTAATTATTATTTGTGACGTGTACGCGCAGACGGCACGTCAATCGGACGTGCGGTTTGCCCGGTACGGCTCAATATTCTTGTTTTAAGTGATGCGCGCGCTTCGTAAACGCGCGTGAGGGGGGTCCAAATGGGCCGAACGATGTCGAAATGACCTGAAATCAGACGACAAATACGAGTGAGTGATTTCTGAAGTGGTCGAGCAGACGGCACATCAATCGGACATGACCTGTGCCCGCGGTGACCGAGAACGCAGTTCGGGTGTCATAAACGGCCAAAACGGGCGTTAAACGGTCAAATTCATAGCGGACGACCAGAGATTCACCCTAAACCACCGTGAAACATTCTAATTATTATTTGTGACGTGTACGCGCAGACGGAACGTCAATCGGACGTGCGGTTTGCCCGGTACGGCTCAATATTCGTGTTTTAAGTGATGCGCACGCTTCGAAACGCGCGTGAGGGGGGTCCAAACGGGCCGAACGATGTCGGAATGGCCTGAAATCAGACGAAAAATACGGGTGAGTGATTTATGAAGTGGTCGAGCAGACGGCACGTCAATCGGACGTGCCGTGTGCCCGCGGTGACCGACAACGTAATTATGGGGTCATAAACGGCCAAAACGGGCGTCCAACGGTCAAATTCATAGCGGACGACCACGGATTCACCCGAAACCACCGTGAAACATTCTAATTATTATTCGTGACGTGTAAGCGCAGACGGCACGTCAATCGGACATGCGGTTTGCACGGTACGGCTCAATATTCGTGTTTTAAGTGATGCGCGCGCTTCGTAAACGCGCGTGAGGAGGGTCCAAACGGGCCGAACGAAGTCGGAATGGCCTGAAATCAGACGACAAATACGGGACAGTGATTTCTGAAGTGTTCGAGTAGACGGCGCATCAATCGGACGTGCCGTGTGCCCGCGGTGACCGACAACGCAGTTCTGGTGTCATAAACGGCCAAAACGGGCGTCCAACGGTCAAATTCATAGCGGACGACCTCGGATTGAGGCGGGGTTGACTCGTACACGTCTCAAATGACCCATGGATCGTTGTCTTAAAGTATCAACACAATCCGAATGCGTTTGGCCGGTTTTCCGTATGCCAGTTGATGGTTTTCACTTAAAATGATGTCCTTTTGAAACAAAAGACATACACTTTGAGTTGTTCCGACCACACCGCGTCTCGGATTGAGGCGGGGATGACTCGTACACGTCACATATGACCCATGGATCGTTGTCCTAAAGCATCAACACATTTCGAATGCGTTTGGTCAGTTTTTCGTATGTCACTTTTTGTTTTCACTTAAAATCTTATGGAAATTCATATAGAATATTTTTATATCATATTTAGTATGGATTAGATTTTAGTTGATCGTGCTATGAAACATTTCAGAGCTAATGAAATTAAGGAAGGTGGAGGGGCTGTCCGGGGGGCTGTCCGGGGGGGCTGTCAGGTGGGTGTCCGGGGGGCTGTCCGGGGACCAAGGAGGAGGGTGGGGGGGCTGTGCGGGGTCTGTCCGGGGGGTGTTTGGGGGTTGTTCAGGGGGTTGTCCGGGTGTGTTCAGGGGGCTGTCCGGGGGTGTTTGGGGGGTTGTCCGGGGTCCAAGGGGGGGTGGGGGGGTTGTCCGGGGTCCAAGGGGGGGGGGGTTGTCCGGGGGGCTGTCCGGGGGGCTATCCGGGGTCCAGGGTGGAGGGTTGGGGGCTGTACGGGGGGCTGTCCAGGGGGCTGTCCGGGGGGGCTGTCCGGTGGGTGTCTGGGGGGCTGTCCGGGGACCAAGGAGGAGGGTGGGGGGGCTGTGCGGGGTCTGTCCGGGGTTGTTTAGGGGGTTTTCCGGTGGTTGTTCCGGGGGTTGTCCGGGGTTGTTCAGGGGGTTGTCCGGGGGGTGTTTGGGGGGTTGTCCGGGGTCTAAGGGGGAGGGTGGGGGGGTTGTCCGGGGGGCTATCCGGGGGGCTATCCGGGGTCCAGGGTGGAGGGTTGGGGGCTGTACGGGGGGCTGTCCAGGGGGCTGTCTGCGGGGCTGTCCGGGGGGTGTTTGGGGGGTGTTCGGGGTCCAGGGGGGGGGGGTTGTCCAGGGTCCAAGAATGAGGGGGGTTTTCCAGGGAGTTCTCAAACACACAACCACTAAAAGACAACAACATCCATAAAAACAGACAATATATAAAAATAACTCAACTCCAATTCTATACTACGAGTCTAGATAAAACCAACAACTAGAATAGATTAAACATCAAATCTCAAGTCAAAAATGTAACGGATCAATATGTCCCACATCAGCATCACCATCTCCATCATCATCATCATCATCGCCCTCGTCATCGTCCTCCTCATCGTCCTCACCCTCCACAGCGCCTTCCTCCTCGCCTTCGCCCTCCTCCTCGCCCTCCTCATCTCCCTCCTCTTCCGCATCAGACTGCTCGCCATCATCATCTTCAAGCTGGACATCGGCCTGACCACCACTGGAACTGCCACCTGGTGCACCGTATATAGAATGTATCGACGACATGTATTCATCAATCGCTGGGCTGGCCTCTGTTGGAAGTGTTGGACGTAGAACTTCAATAAATTTCATAAATGCACTGTTTTCCCTAGCAGACTGTTCTGCCGTCTCTGTGGCCCTTTTCTCAGCCTGTTCTGCCTGTGCCCTAACTTGCTGCAGCTCGGTGGCACTACAACTCATACCTGAGGCAGACCAATACCTCGTCGGGGCTATCCTAGGTCGGCAGCGTACTCTGCCAGAATGATCCTCTCCCAACACCTGATGTAAGTGATCAGATGGCCCAAAATTGTCTGCTTCTTGGGCATCGAGGGCCTCTAAAGCATCCTGTTACAAATATAAATATAATATTAAGTTACGAAATAGATATTAAAATATAAAATCAACAGATTAAAACTTACAATCTGCTGCTGAGTCGCTTCGTTGACAGCACGTCCATCCTTTTTTTCGTCTACTCGAGCAAAACAGTTTTGCTCGAGGCACGCGTCCTTCAATATTTTGTACTTGCCTCTATAATGACATTGAAAACAAAATTTATATAAAGACATAAGAAAATAATTAAATAATTGAGGAAACAAAAGAAAATGTAAGTCATAAAGAAAACTTATAAACAATTGTCATACCTACTGCCTCTCATGATCCGGCATCGTCGTGCGTCCTAGTGTATGGAGGTATTTTTTTGCATCAATGTTTTTTTTATTTTTTCCAGATGATTCCTAAATAAAATTCGATAATGCAAAGGATAATATTAATGCAAAACTTGAAAGTTATTATTTAAATACCTCAAATTTAATTCATACCTTAAACTGGGTACTCGTCCAATGAGTAATCATCTGACGATACTGCTCTATAGGACAATCATCCACGACTGGTACCGCCTCTAACTCAGTGCCAACTCTAGCACGCCAGCCAATATACAGCTCATGCTTGTAGGCTCTCCAAAGCTCGCCTAAATCCTTTAGACGTTCCAGTCGTGCACCCTCACCATCAGGAAAATTAAATCGAAGCTGAAATGAAAATATTAATTTATATAAATACAAAAAAAATTCATGGCATTAAATACAACAGATTTTTTTACCCATATCTCTGCCCAAGCTCTATCTTTGACCTCATGTGGCAAATGTCTCCACGACAGCGGGCTGACGGGAATGATGTCGGAGTATTTGGCAAGCGTCGCCATAAAACTCCGACATTGCTGCCCTGTTTTCTCAACCATCTGATTGTCTTCATTATATTCCACTATAACCTGTGTGCGACGGTTCCACACCGAACGCAAGCGTGTACGGCCCCGCCCCGCCTCCTATCAGTAGATGTATCTGTCATGAAATAAAAACAAATATTTTATCAAAACATGTTATAATGAAAATAAATATTGCTATAAAAATTTGATAGGGTTTTATAAATATACCTGTGCTAGTCTGATCAATGAGTGGCGCCGGATCCACAGAACCTGATGGAACACCCTCTGGTGGAACAGGAGTCGAAGACGATGGAATATAAAAGCTCAGAGAGACATAAGTAGAAGGAAAAGAAGATGGATCAAATGTATGACCTGATGCTGACTAGGGAGTGGGAATCATCATGGGATGTGAAAATGATGGGGCAGAAGATGCAGAAGGTAGCGAAAACATGGGAGGTCTAAATATCCCGTGTGTCCCTAACGACACACCGGGATGAGAATGTGGGAAGGCTGAAATGTCAATGGGAGGGGCAGGGTCTAGTCGGGCACGCGCAGCTCTATGTCCACCTCTGGTAGGAACCCTCCTCGTACCACCGACCTGAGTACTAGGACCAGTACTAGGCTCCTCGTCGAATAACTGTCGACGTAATGGTGGATCCTACAAATTTTTTTACAAAAACAATTAATCACATGACATTATATATTCTGTAAATATATATATATATATATATTTGAAATAAAGTACTCACTGTAGGCACTAATGGTGGAATGCCCATCTCCTCCATCCGACGATTGTTCTCCGCCATTTTTTTTCTTCGTCTCTCTTCAATTGGATTCATTTCCTGCATTGGAAAACAAATATGTAATTAATTAGAAAAATAAAATTAATGTGTAAACCAAAAAACTAAATATATGAGGGAATGAGGGGATTCATTGGTAATTTAGCTATCAATTGTTTTAGAAGAGCTTGAATGAATTTAATAAAACATACAAGTTGTAATGTTCACCAAGTTAGAAATATTGTTTGATTTGGTTTGAATACAGTTCAATTCCAAATTAGAAAATGCAATTCAAATAAAACAGCAACCAATAAACATTGAAAATTCACATAACGGTCAAGTCAGCTAAAACATATTTGTGATCAATACTAAATAAATATGAATATTACCAACCTTAACAACCCAACTCGAGGTAAACCAAAAGAATTGAGAACATGGATGAATGATTCTATATATTTCCAACCACAACTTCAGGTTCACAATCAACTCTGACAATTGAGCTATTGGAGTCATCAAAAGAAATAAATGGATTGGTTCCAATGGCAATAGGGACAGTGTCAATTCCATCATCAGCATCATCAAAAATATGTCTTGGAATTACTTCAACTACGACACCAAATTCTGGTTGAAGTTGATCTTTGACATAAAAAACTTGTTTAGCCATTGATGCCAACACATATGGTTCTTCAGTTGCAAGAGTGCGGGTCATATTAATTACTCGAAATCCACAATCATCAATAAATGTGCCATGTCTCGTCATCGAATCAAACCAATGGCATTTCATCATTGTGACTCGTCCATGAGAGTAATAATCCAATATTATTATTTTCTCAACGACTCCATAATAACCCACATTTTCAAGTCGCGGTCTACTATCTGATGCACTGGCATAACAATCTGTTGTGGCAGTAACCATAATACCATCATGTTGTGTTCTCATGTTTTTGGCTCGTTCAGTGACAATAAATCTGTACCCATTGATAACAATTCATTTACAGTCACGAACCACGATATTAGGACCAAAATCCAAATCTCTTATTTCCTCAGAGACAGAGTCAGCAGACAAACTCAATACCTGCAATATAAATGACAGTTAAACTTAAGTAAATATTGAAATAATTAATTTAAACAGTAATATTTTTACCTTCAATTTTAACCAAGCAGAAAACTCTTTGCTATGCAAAGTCTCTCTCATTATCAAAGATAAAGAACGATGCTTCCTATTTATCATTGTTTTATGTTCCCTGTAGATAAACAAATATGAATAGTTTAACAGATATATATGTAAGATATATACATATTCAATTTTGTTACCTGATATAGTCATCGAACAAATCACAGCTGAACAAAACTGTGCGATGTGCCATCTCCCGCTCTTCATGGCTTAATGTCTTCAATGTATATGATCCAGGAATTCCTCCTGTTTGAGGAAGTGATGGAAAACTGGGTTCAATTTGCTCATATTTTTCTTCTTCATTTCTCATTGGTCTGTTCATTCTTGTAGTAAGATCAGACAAATACATTGAACAAAAATCCATACATTCTTGAGCTAAGTAACCGTTCACGATAGAACCTTCGGGATGATTCTTGTTTCGAACATAAGACTTTAATGTGAACATATTTCTTTCAGTTGGATACATCCAACGAAAAGAAACAGGTCCTCCGAGAAGTATTTCAGTTGGAATATGGACAGTCAGATGCAGCATGCATGTCAAAAATGATGGGGGAAATATTTTCTCCAACTCACACAAAATTAATGGGGCATCTGTCAACATTTTTTGCAAGAAAGACTTGGACAACTTCTTAGCACAAAGTTCTCTAAACAAATGGCACAACCGAATAACACCCACCCTTACATTATTGGACAAAAGATGACGGATTGCTATTGGAAGCAACTCATGCAGTAGAACGTGATAATCATGAGTCTTCAAAGATTTTAGCTTCAACTCTCTTCTATTGACCCGTTTAGATATGTTTCTTGAATAGCCATCAGGAACTCTAATAGTCTCTAATACTTCCAAAAATTGTTTTTTTTCAGTAGGTGTCATCACATAAGAAGCACATGGAAGTTTCCATTTATTTTTACTGATACGCACAGGATGCAATTCTGGTCTGATGCCCCAATCCACCAAGTCACGTCGAGATCGTAAATCATCTTTTGTCTTCCCCTTGACATTTAGAAGAATTGAAACCAAAATTTCACATATATTCTTTTCAATATGAATTACGTCTAAGAAATGACGTAGCAAATTGGTTGACCAATAAGGCAAATCAAAAAAGATACTCCTCTTCCTACAATTGTAACAGGTTTCTGTGGAAACATTCTTTCTCTTTCCAGATTTCATTTGACCCTTCCCGAACGAAAAACTGAAATCTTTCAATTCATTAAGCACATCAGTTCCAGACATACACTGAGGTGGATCATCGGTCTCTATAGTATTATCAAATCTTCGACGATTCATTCTATATGGATGATCCTTTGGCAAAAATCGTCGATGTCCCATAAAACTGAAACTACAACGATGTTTCAGTCTTATGGATCGTGTATTCTTCATAAAAACTGGACATGACAGTTTCCCCTTCGTGCTCCATCCAGACATCATTGCATAAGCCGGAAAATCATTGATTGTCCACATAAGCGCAGCGCGCATCTGAAATATGTCTTTCGAACATGCATCGTATGTGCGCACACCCACATCCCAAAGAAGCTTCAACTCTTTTATTAAAGGTTGCATGTATACATCAATATCAATGCCGGGATCAGAAGGACCAGATATGAGTATACTCATGAAAGTGAAAGATTTTTTCATACACAACCATGGGGGAAGATTATAAATGTGCATAAAAACGGGCCATGTGTTGTGCGAAGTAAGCATCTGCCCAAACGGATTAAAACCGTCGCATGAAAGACCCAGCCTCACATTACGCACGTCAGCTGCAAAATCAGGATGTCGAGCATAAAATCTCTTCCATGCAAATCCATCTGCAGGATGAACCAACTCATCATCAGTCTTCTTTCTCTCGGTATCATGCCATCTCATTTTTATTGATATGTCATCAGACATAAAAAGATTCTGGAGTCTGGGGATCAATGGAAAGTGCCACATTACTTTCTGTGGAACGCGGGATGGTGTTCCATCAGATTTTGACTTCCAGCGGGATGTGCCACATTTTATACATTCATTTCGTTCAGCGGTTTCCTCCCAGAATAAACTGCAATCTTTCGGGAAAGCATGAATTTTGTTTCTTGAAAATCCAAGTTCCTCAACTAACTTCCATGCCATATAGTGGTTTGAGGGAATATCTGTATCATCTGGAAGTAAATCCTTCAAGAGGGTAAGAATGTAATCGATTGCTGTATTAGAAATCCCATACATAGTTTTCCCATGAAATAATCGGATTAAAAATTCCAGCTTTTTCATTTTATCGCATTGTCGATATACTGGAGTCGTGGCAGCATCATTCAATTTTTTCACCCTATCAATATCATCATTTTCACTAGATGCATCAGCTGTCCTCATATCGAAGTCTTCTTGAGTTGAAATCCTTTCTTTTTCATGATGACGAATAAACGAAAACCGATCATCTAACAAATTCTCCATTCCAGTCTTTTCATTTCGATCATCACCAATTTGAGATTTCGTTTTCTCCCCATTGTGATACCACAGAAAGTAGTTTGCTTGAAACCCATTTTTGGTTATGTGGTAGCTGACTTATTCACGGCTCAACCAAGGTATACCAACACAATTGGAACAAGGGCAGTGTATGCGACCACTATCCGAAGCATTGTGAAATGAAAAATCTATAAAGCTCTCCAAATTGTTTTGAAAATCGTCTGAGATCCGATCGGTTTCATACATCCAACTTCTGTCCATTCTGTAAAAAGAATTTATATAAGTCATTTTGTCATAAACAATTCAATAGGCATTAACTATAATAGAAATTACATTTAAGTAAACGATACAGGAAGAAAATAATCAAGGTATCAACTACACATGTCAAAAAAACATACAAATGTGTTATTGAAAAAATGTAAAACCAACAAGAACATAATGTGTTATATCACATAACAGCATGACTCATCCCATAACCATATTAGTAGGGTATCATGAACATGAATAACATCAACCTTGTGCCATCCTCCTACCCTACATGACCCCAACCACATGCCACATCTTATTATAGCCTTATCACATCACACCTCACCGAAAAACACTAGGGAAATCATAGTACATCTCACCTGAAGACACATGGACAATCACATCGCATCTTGCCTAAAAACACATGGTCAATCACTTTTTAAGGAAGAGTAGGGAAGACATGGTAGCTATCCAAACATATAACCACCATCCTAGATATTAGAAAAAATACCCATAACTCAAAACCTCTGATCGTTGGTAAGTTTATCCAACTCTGGTTGGGAATGTGTAGAAATAACATAAAAATACATGATATATAGATAGAACAAAATACTCAACCTATGGGTTCACATTAACTACATAATCACACACTTCACTACTACCATAAAACACATAAACCACACCACCACCACACAAGACGCATATCATTGGAATATAATTATACATTCAATAAGTCTATATATGGAATTATCATAAGAATCCATGTATCAATTGGAATATAATTCTACATTCAATAAGTCTATCTATGGAATCCCTCCCTTGGATCCATGTATCACCAATGGCTTAATCAATATTCAAAGAAATGAGTCTATCCGTGGAATTCCACTGTGAATCCATTTATCACATAAAGCATATAAGTTAATAGAAACAAGATTATATACCTGACATCCTAATAGAATACATGTATCACTATTTACTATTAATCATTTAATGAATTTCATTTCATTTAAACAATTCATTAAACATACCAAGGTCAAAAACAAAGGTATTTAATACAACTCACCTCAAAATGGCGACTCAATCAAATAATAACCTGAAAAGAATGAAGCTTCATTTACTCATGTTGTAATGACAAGATAATGAGATTCTCTTGCTTAATCAATCAATTCCATATCATGGTCTCAACATAACTCATAATGGCTAGAAATTCAAAGAAAATTCAAGCACTCACATGGGAATTTTTAATATAACACTCCTAACAAGACTATAAAGATATCACATGCATTAGTTATAATATATCTAACATGGTAACATAAAATATAAGTGTTAAAGGGGAATTCAAACCATAAAATACCCTTAATTAATTTAATTTACAATTCAATTCATAAATCGAACAATCAATTCGATTTATATAACCTTTCACAAATGACATCCCATGTTCAAAGGGTAAAATCCAAAAAGGAATTTTCAAGAAAACTCACCCTTAGGCGCTGGCAGTAGCTCCAAAATCGTCTAAACTGAAGGGAAAAATAAAAATAAGTTTCAATACTATCCAAACATTTGAATACCTTTTGAGATAAAGAAGAAGAAGAACCTGAAGAAGAGCTTCAAGGTCCGGCCGGCAGTACTCCAAAATCGCCTGCTGCTGCTCCCGTTAGGGCTCTATAACGCGAATGGGGGAGAGAACGGGCTGCTGGGGATTTGGGGAAAACCTTTTCCAACAGTTTTTTAAAACCGTTGGCATATCTCACCGAAACAAGGCCTATCCCAACGGTTCCTTAGAACCGTTGGGAAACACTCCCCAAAACAAGGTCTATCCCAACGGTTCCTTAGAACCGTTGGGAAAAACTCCCCAAAACAAGGCCTACCCCAACGGTTCTAAGGAGCCGTTGGGAAAAACTCCCCAAAACAAGGCCTATCCCAACGGTTCTAGGGAACCGTTGGGAAAAACTCCCCCAAACCAAGCTATCCCAACGGTTCTAAGAAACCGTTGGGAAAAACCTCTATTTTAATCATTTACCAACGGTTCTATCAAACCGTTGGTATGTAACTGTGGGGAAAAACCCACATTCCAGTAGTGAATATAAATACCATTATCATCATCACATTATATATTTATTAAGAAATAAAAATCCCCACCATAGGAAAAAACATAGAATTTTATGGAGGTCTATAGTAGTAAAGGCCAAGAGGATCCCATGTGATCATGTTAACTCCTTCTGGTTTAAAAAATTGATTGGTTAAGAATAATGTAGCACTGGATCCCTGGTCTGCCACCTCCATGGGAGAAATATATTCTTCTACCATGTGACCTTCACAACATGTATGGACCACACCATAGTTCTTGCTGCTGAGGATATTTCTACATTTACAGATTCTAAAAGCTATCGACTAGGGAGAGGGGTTTCTTCCGTCCATTGAATCATGGATGATCAGGGAGTCAGTTTCTACCTGATTCAAAGTGTTATGCTATAGGTTGAAAAATAATTATTCCTATGTACATATACCTAGTTTCCACCTGGATCGAACTCCTATAACCAATGTAAGCCTCAAAAGTAAATAAAACACTCCCCCTAAAGTCACGCACCATCCCTCCACCACAGATGACCCCCAAAACACAAAGACCCATTGAAATTTTGATTGAAGCTCACAACTGGTGGAGCCAACCATACCCCATTCCCCTTGATCCCGACATATGGTTTTTCTGCTGTACAAAATTCACATTCACATCCCACAAATAAGGAGCATCATGCCAATTTATCATACTGCTAACCAGATCAACAATTGGGGATTATGTTTTGGTGATAATGGATCTCCCTAAGGATGGACTCCCCTATAATTAGGACTTATTCTTAGCCTGCCATATGCACCAACAACCCATACTTAGGATGGAGAATCATGCCATTTCTTTGGGACCAGATCCATTCACGGAATAGAACCACCTATCCAGGAAAGTTGACCCTAGATGACCTAGTGAGAGGAGGGAAATGAATTCACAGAAAATCATCCAGAGGAATTGGGACCATTCACCTTCAAAGAAGATGTGATACAAGGATTCCTCCCATAAATTTTTGCAGCAAGTAAATCTAGATACCAGGTTTATCCCTATATTTCTCACATTCTCATCCATGGTAATTACACGGTTCCTTATCCTGTATATTAAAGAATTTAAATTTGTTGGAACCTTATTTCAAAAGGTATTTCAATTCTATGTATCCTCTGGCCCTTATGGAAGTGAAATACAACCTAAATACTTTGATGATAATATACCAGAATTGGATGTATTGAAAACAATCTTTTCATCTTCATTATTTAATCAAATTGGATGAAACACATCTTGTAGTTCCTTGTCCATAATATCATTGAAGAAACATGGGTTCCATATGGCCTTAGAGAAGGAAAGGATAGGATTTGGACAACTCGGGTAGCCAATCACTGAGCCAATCTAGTTGTGGTTGATGAAAAAAATATCATCATTTCCTAAAATCCATCAAGAATGTTGTTGGAGGGATGGAATGATATGGTACATAAGATAACATAAGGTAGAAGAATTTTCCCTACCATCCTCCACATGAAATTCTTTCTAGGATATTATTATCCTCTAGAGGGTGCATTCTTCAACAATTCCCCAAGCTAGCCTTGCGTGCATGAAATTAAAAATATTTTCAATGCTTCTTACATTGATCTCACCTTTATTGTAGAGGCCCTAAGCCTGACATACATGGACATTACATTACCTTTGCGGAATACTTAATACCTAAAAAAAACACACATACAAGGACCATAATAGTTTAGTGTATTTGGAAACTTGGAACATAATCATCTAATCGTGGTGAAAGATCTTCAACATCTCCCATAAAGATCTTCCACTTTTTGTTTCCTTACCTAAAACCTTTCTTTTAGTCCTGGGGGAAAATAAAACATAAAAAGGGTGATCTCAAATGCTCAGTAAGGGTAAGAATAGATAAAATAAAACATACCATATAAATTTGAACTTAAAAACATGAACATAATGTTTAAACATCAAAAGCTTGAGAAATGATGTAAAACATGGAAGTACGTAAGGCATATATCATAAAGAAACATTATGAATGATAAAATAGAATGGGAATAAAACATGTAATTGTGGCATCCATTAAGCACATGTAATGATTTCCATAGTAGCCAAGGCATTGCTGCGAAGACCATCTTAGTGGACAAAGTCCCTTTCTGAATCGAGTTCACACCTCGTTTTAGTCCTGTTTTACTGAACCGGTTTCACCTACCGTTCAAACCATGTCTATGTCATGAGATATAAATCTTTAACCAATGCAATGGAGGGATATATAGGTCCCACCCATCTCATAATGGAATCATTCTTACTTGTTCCACAAAATAAACATACATTATTCATAATAAACCAATGAATAAAATGGGTTTCATAAATATCATCCCACCATCACATAATCCATATAAAAGAAATGGATATAATTTCATAATAAGAATAGTGAATCCATTTAAATCATAGAGACATTATACTTGAAAAATTCACATATGAAAATAACTTAATCTTAGATGGAAACTGGTTTTGATAAAACACTTGAAATGAATTCTTGAGGAAAATATCCTTTTTTCTTGAAAATCATTTTCTTTTTACAAAATGCCATGCAATTTTAAAATAAAGTGATTTTTTTGAAAATAGTTATGAAATCTTTTGGAGGAAGCTTTATGAAAATAAGGATTTATAAAACCGTCAAAATCCTTTCATTCCGTATAAGTTAAAAAAACATTCTTCTTGTACTTTTGCTGGAAAAGTCAAAAAAAGAACCTCATAAGGTAAATAAAAGAATTATTCCTTACATAACATGTAGTAAAAGTAAAAAATGGGTAAAAAGGACTTTAAAAATCAATGAAAACAATTTTTTAAAACATTGACATGGATGATATAAATAACCCCAGTAAATACTTACGAATGAGAAATCTCGGATAAAAATGAGATTTGCAAAATTACCCCTTACCTTAGGTCTGATATGCTTCATACGTATCCGAACCTCCTGAATAATGATTTAAATAATTTCATTGACTTATTATAGAATCATATTCATTGTTATGATATCATATAAGTTTCACTTATGACTTTATATTACCCGTTCTTTTGTAAATTCCATGTTAAAGCATCGTTTTGGGTAAAATCATTTTATTTATCATATGTGTTTCAACTTTTCGTTCTTGATATTATTACTTATATCCTAACTTACATAATTCCAGAATGTAAAACATGATTTATATATAATATATATTCATCATATAAATATATATTATAGATCGATAAAATGAATGAAATACACTCTTCATGGAGACGGTAGGCCGTACCTACGCATGAACGCTGTTTTCGTTTCCCTTTTGAATTGAATGTAATTAAGTAAATGACATATATATTTATATATACATAAATTCCAGTATTATTATGTCATATATTTCATTATTATTCATTATATAAACTTTATAATCATTCATTAATGGTTAACATGGAGAGTGAATCTCATCGCGTCGTGGAGACGGTAGTTCATACGTACGCACGAGCGATGATATCATTCCCAAGATCGTGGAATTGTATTAAATTGTATGTATAATATTACAGAATCAATATCACTCTAAAATAATCATATATATTCATTACTTTCACCATTATACCCATCCATGTAAGGTGGTGGTGGAAAATAGATTACACCACGGCGTGGAGATGGTATTCCGTACGTACGCACGCGCGGTGATTTCGTTTTCCGTAGGATGGATAGATGGTGAAATATGGTTTTTTCATTCTTATAAGGACATATCCAGACATTATTGATACTGATGTTATTATTTCATAATGAAACAACTAAAGAAGAAGAAGTGGAAAAAGAAATAAAGATGAAAGAATCGGTAACGGGCATTACCTCTTCTTTGAAACGCCTCTTTGAGACATCCTCTTAGTGCACTACGATTGGTATTTGAAGAAAACCAGGACCTCTAAGATGTTTCTAGGGAAGTGGGGGAAGTGAAATGGGCAGGGTTTGGATGATCTTTAGGGCTCAAATTTGTGTGAGGAGGAGAGGGAGGAGGTTCCCTTTTATAAGGGAGGAGAGGGGCACCTTTGGAAAAACTAAAAATATTATTTTATTATAAAGTCATATTCGGTTTTTAATAGCTCCAAATTCATTTATTTTGAATATGATGTGGGGATGGGTCGAAATCCTCTCATCCAATAGAATTTCGACAAGTTTAGGTTTCTATTTTAACCATATCATTTAAATTTAACCTTAAGTTCAATAATTTTACTTTTACCGTGTCTTCCTGTTTTCTTACACTATAGGTTAATAAACATACTATAAAAATCCAAAATAACCCCAAGTTGTTTATTATTAATATATATAACCTTACCTAAGTCATTTTTCCAAAAGTTAGATTTTTATGAATAAAATAACAATTAATAATATAATATTTGTTTTAAAAACTATTTTATGTCAATTTTGACACTATTTGGTAATTGATTTTTTTGAAACTCATAATAGAATTATTAGTTCTAAAAAAGTTAATTAAATCCATACTAACATGTCATATGAACCTATAAAATTATTGGAATTAATAAAAATATCAAATTACATTTATTTGGGTATTTATAACATCAATTATGTCAATATTTCATTAATAAGAAAATTACTGCATCATCTTTGTGTCATATATAAATTAAATTATTTAATGTATAAAAATTATAAATAAACTACCATTATTTAGGAAATCTCTTTATCTTTCTAATGAATATTTATAGTCGAATTTATCGTATGTATAACCCTCTATTAAAAATGATTTACTTATAAAACATTGATTTTAACTATTTTAACCCTTCTTTAATTAAATTAATAATAAATGTCCTAATCTAATCCAAGTGGACCTTAATGGTGATATTTTATTCCTAAGGTTGTCTTTGGTTGATTTACACTCATCCAATAGAATTAAGACATGTTTTAGGGTAATAATAATATCATTTTTACCCTTAATTATCCTATTTAGTTTTAACCGTGTTAAAAAAAGTAAAAAGTTACTATTCGCCAAAAATTATTTTCATCTCATTGAACCACATTTTAGTCCTTGATATTAACCATGTCTCTCGGATTTTCAAAATTCTACTTACAGAAGCGGTAAAATTACGTTTTACGAAAAAATCAGTTTTTTAACTACCACTTAGTGGATTCACTATTCATCAAAAAATGAAAGTTTCCATAAAAATACTAAAAATTAGGCCTAAGATATATTTGATATTATGAATTAAAAAATGATGTCTATTTTACCAAATTCAAAAAATATCAGTTGCATTAATTAATTTAAGAATTAATTCTCGTCGTCAAGACAAATAGCGTGTTTTTAAGAGATAATAACTATCAAAAGATTGACACTTGTTTATATCTAATTTCAAAGTGAAATTACTTCCAATGACCAACATTGGATTAAATGGTAAAAATATATTCTAATTACACTTTAAAACCAATTAGAAATATAATCAAACCATATAAATTATTATGATGAAAAAAGTTGTTTTTGATTAAAATATAGCGTGTTTTTACTATTCATTAAAATATGAAAGTTATCAGAATAATATGAAAAATTTATCCAAAGTAAATTTTCATACCCTGATTCCAAATAATAATTTTATTTTGTCAAATTGAACTTATAAACATTTCAAAAACAAGATTTAAGGTGGGTGCGCCATCAAAAGGCGGCAAAACTACATTTATTGAAAAATACTTATTTTACTCGAAATATTGAATTTGTTCTCATACCATGTTCTATAAAATGTGTAAGATGAATAATAATGTTATAAAATTCAAAATTTAGTTGATACTATTTATAAGGGCTAGTTCAAAATAATGTTATAACCATATATCGTTGTTTAGTGAAACTTGGTATTGCGTACAACACACGCTATCGAGGAAAGTTGTGATTGTGTGTAATGCAAGCCAAGTCAGGGTTGCATGTTGTGTAAGACTCCTCCATTGTTTTGTATAACATAATCCAACCATATTTCATTTATACATTGAATATATATATATTTATATATATACACTCAATGTTTCGTAGAATAACTACTATCAAAATTGTGTGTAACATGATCCATGAATAGTGTTGTGTATACTACAAGCTCATACGGTGTTGTGTGTAGCACAAGGTAATCTTGTTGTAGCATACAACACAAGACATCAATGATATTAAAATAATATTTTCATAAAATCTCGGGGTGTTACATTCTACCCCCCTTAAAATGAATTTCACACTCGAAATTCATCGGGGTTATAAATGGTTTACTACTCGAAAGTTTGTTTAATAGAAACCCACATCGTAAAAAGGAATACAAAAACTTAGCTTTAAAAACTAATGTATGAAATGTAATGGTTACCAAATTAACTCATCACTGGGTTTCCACAAAGGTGAAAATACGGATAGAGAAGAAAAATCTAACCATCAAGTTTTGATGGAGAGTGGTAGAGAACATGGCTATGAAAAAGCCATCAATCACAAAGCCATAGATTTGTGATGATCTAAGGTACCATCTGATTCATCAGATATAAGGGCACTAGGACAATATTTTTTTGCTTTTCAAGATCATTTCCCTAAAGTTGATGAAATTTGAATGAGAAGAAATACTTTGGTGATTTTAGTACAGTCTCACCGTTGTTCGTTCTTTGGACAATTCCCACTTCATCTCTTAAAGAAATGATTTTGAATTTTTCATTCGTGAAGTGTTAGAAGATCATGTGGTAGAATGATGGGTTATTCAATCTGCCTCAAACAAAAGGTTATAAAAGTTATCAAAAATACATAAGTCCATCTATAGTGAGATTAATCATATATGGTTCCTAAAATGGACTTATAATTCATATATCATACTGTTTAATATAATAAAACTAGTTTCTACTAAACATGGACTTCCTGTAGGCAAGTGGTAGGCGATAAAGGCCAGTTGCACTTCAGTTATGGGTTCAATTCCCACAGCCTTTTCCACCGCGATGGGTTGTCACTCATCCTGCAGGTTGTTCTTTTTCTAAAACTACATTACTATAACATCCAATAAATAATATCGAAAAAAACTTCTATCCTTAAACAATACTAACTTATTTCCAACATAATCCATTCCAATCATTAGGATTATCCCTAATACTACATTCCACTCTCATATTATAGTGAAAACTATTACCAGAGATTTCATATAACAAGCATGTCAATTCCATCATTGATCCCCATATATCATAAGATATGTCTTGTTGGTCACATTCCAATCATTTGAAGGCCTTAATCATGTATTCTCTTGAAAAATGAATACCCATTGAATCTTAGTGAAAACATGAGTGCTGTCAAAATTTAACTCTTTCCACATACCAAAACCCCAAAATTCTATATACTCAAACCATGATATAACTATTTCCTTATATCAGTTATGATCTCATGAATACAATCAAACATTTAATTTTCTCCTTATCCCTTCATTATGCGCATATCATCTACTTTACAAAAATATCTAAATAACATTTCATGGTTAATGGTACCATTAATCATACACTTTCAAAACATAAGGAAAGGCAATAGTGTAACAATCCTTATATGTCTCTTTATTCCATAGTACCATGAGACTTCTTATACAACATTACACTTGATAAACATGTAATCATTCCACTAGCTTCTTAAACCATTGATCGAGCTTCAACAATTCTGTCATCTCATATATCAATTGTAGTCTCTTCATCATCATCAACATAAATACTACCCATAGGACCGTACTGATTCTCTTCATGAGACTTTCCCTTAGGGAATTGGTTTGCATAATGCTCGTAAATTCCACATTTAGAACATTTAACCATTGTTGATGTCATAGAAATACCATTATCCTCATCCATGTTGTTAATTGAACCTTTTCCTTTGCACTTACTCGATTTGTGTCCTTCTTTTCCACACCCGAAGCATCTTCCAGTTCCCTTGAAACAATATCTCTGATGCCTCTTCCCACATGATTTACATGAGGGAAATTGAACTTTCTTTCCTCTATGATCATCATGAAACTCCATCTTTCTCTTATTATTTGAGTCGGGAAACTTACCAATGTTGAGATTATTGATCATATAATGAGATTGCTGATTAGGAATAATAACAATGTTTGGACTTCCAAATCCCGTTTCATTTGGTTTCTCAGGAAGAATATCATTCCATTGTCCGTCATATCTGCCATTATCATGAATCTTCCTGTTTCCAACCATTTTCTAAAACACAAAAAGAATAGTGTGAGAGGGAAAAATCATGCTAGGGAAAACAACATAGTAAAGGGTAAGCACCCTCAATATATAACATCTTAGGTTAAATTCTATGATCATTACCATAGTTCTAGTATTATATCCTATACGTATAATTATCCTTAGGGACATCCCTAGACATACCTTTGAAATATCTCTAGGGATCTCACTAACGTTTTCGCATCCTAGTTTCCAAAGGTTGACTAAACCTCCCTCTGATACCAACTGTAGAGGCCCTAAGCATGACGTAAATGGACATTACATTACTTTTGCGGAATACTTAATACATAACAAAAACACACACATAAGGATTGTAATAGTTTAGTTTCTTTGGAAACTTGGAACGTAATCTTCTCATCGTGGTGAAAGATCTTCAACATCTCCCATAAAGATATTCCACTTTTTGTTTCCTTACATAAAACCATTCTTTTAATCCTGGGGGAAAATAAAACATAAAAAGGGGGAGATCAAATGCTCAGTAAGGGTAAGCATGGATAAAATAAAACATACCATATACATTTGAACTTAAAAACATGAACATAATGTTTAAACATCAAAATCTTGAGAAATGACGTAAAACGTGGATGTACGTAAGGCATAGATCATAAAGAAACATTAAGAATGATAAAATAGCATGGGAATATAACATGTAGTTGTGTAATCCATTAAGAACATGAAATTATTTCCATAGTATCCAAGGAATTGCTGCCAAGACCATCTTAGTGGACAAAGTCCCTTTCTGAATCGAGTTCACTCCTCGTTTCAGCCCTGTTTTACGGAGCCGGTTTAACCTACCGTTCCAGACATGTCTATCTCCTGAGATATAAATATTTACCCAATGCATTGGAGGGAGATATAGGTCCCACCCATCTCATAATGAAATCATTCTTACTTGTGTCTCAAAATAAACATACATCATTCATAATAACCCAATGAATAAAATGGGTTTCATAAATATCATCCCATCATCACATAATCCATATAAAAGAAATGGATATCATTTCATAATAAGAAAAGTTAGTACATTTAAATCATAGAGACATTATACTTGAAACAAACACATATGAGAATAATTTAATCTTAGATGGAAACTGGTTTTGATAAAACACTTGAAATGAATTCTTGAGGAAAATATCCTTTCTTCTTGAAAATTATTTTCTTTTCACAAAATGCCATGATATTTTAAAAGAAAGTGATTTTGTTGAAAATATTCATGAAATCATTTGGAGGAAGCTTTTTGAAAATAAGGCTTTATATAACCGTAAAAATCCTTTCATGCCGTATTAGTTAAAAAAACATTCTTCTCGTACTTTTTCTGGAAAAGTCAAAAAAAAGAACCTCATAACGTAAATAAAAGAATGATTCCTTACATACCATGTAGTAAAAGTAAAAAATGGGTAAAAAGGAACTTAAAAATACATGAAAACAATTTTATAAAACATTGACATGTATTATATAAATAACCCCAGTAAATACTTATGAATAAGCAATCTCGGATAAAAATGAGATTTGCAAAATTATCCCTTACCTTAGGTCTGATATGCTTCGTACATATCCGAAACTCCTTTATAATGATTTAAATAATGTCATTGACTTATTACAGAATCATATTCATTGTTATGATATCATATATGTTTCACTTATGACTTTATATTACCAGTTCTTTTGTAAATTCCATGTTAAAGTAGTGTTTTGGGTAAAATAATTTTATTTATCGTATGTGTTTCAACTTTTCGTTCTTGATATTATTACTTATATCCTAATTTACAAAATTCCAGAATGTAAAACATGATTTATATGTAATATATATTCATCATATACATATATATTATAGATCTATAAAAGGAATGAAATAAACCGTTCATGGAGACGGTAGGCCGTACGTACGCATGAATGATGTTTTCGTTTCCCTTTTGAATTGAATGGAATTAAGTAAATGACATACATATATATATATACATAAATTCCAGTATTATTATGTCATATATTTCATTATTATTCATTATATATACTTTATAATCATTCATGAATGGTTAACATGGAGAGTGAATCTCATCGCGTCGTGGAGACGGTAGTCCGTACGTATGCACGAGCGATGATATCATTCCCAAGATCATGGAATTGTATTAAAGTGTATGTATAATATTAAAAAATCAATATAACTTTACAATAATCATATATATTCATTACTTTCACCATTATACCCATCCATGTAAGGTGGTGGTGAAAAATAGATTACCCCACGGTGTAGAGACGGTATTCTGTACGTACGAACGCGCGGTGATTTCATTTTCCATAGGATGGATAGAAGGTGAAATATGGTTGTTTCATACTTATAATAACATATCAGTATATGATTGATACTGATGTTATTACTTCATAATGAAACAACTAAAGAAGAAGAAGTGGATGAAGAAATAAAGATGAAAGAATCGGTAACAGGCATTAACTCTTCTTTGAAACGCCTCTTTGAGACCTCCTCTTAGGTCACTAAAATTGGAATTTGAAGAATACCAGGACCTCTAGGATGTTTCTAGGGAAGTGGGGAAGTGAAATGGTCAGGGTTTGGCCGAGCTTGAAGGCTCAAATTGGTGTGAGGAGGAGAGGGAGGAGGTTCCCTTTTATAAGGGAGGAGAGGGGCACCTTTGGAAAAACTAAAAATATTATTTTATTATAAAGTCATATTCGGTTTTTAATAGCTCCAAATTCATTTATTTCGAAGCTGATGTGGGGATGGGTCTAAATTATCTCATAAAATAGAATTTAGACAAGTTTAGGTTTCTATTTTAACCTTATCATTTAAATTTAACCTTAAGTTCAATAATTTTACTTTTACCGTGTCTTCTTGTTTTCTTACAATATAAGGTTAATAATATTTCTATAAAAATCCAAACGAACCCCAAGTTTTTTATTATTAATATATATAACCTTATCTAAGTCATTTGGTCGAACCATAGATTTTTATGAATAAAATAACAATTAATAATATAATATTTGTTTTAAAAACTATTTTATGTCAATTTTGACACTATTTGGTAATTGATTTTTTTGAAAATCATAACAGAATTATTAGTTTGAAAACAGTTAATTAAATCCATACTAACATGTCATATTATACTATAAATTAGTGTAATTCCTAAAAAGTATCAAATTACATTTTTTGGGTATTTATAACATCAATTATGTCAATATTTCATTAATAAGATAATTACTGCATCATCTTTGTGCCATATATAAATTAAATTATTTAATGTCTAAAAATTATAAATAAAATACCATTATGTAATAAATCTCTTTATATTTCTAATGAATATTTATAGTCGAATTTATAGTATGTATAACCCTATATTAAAAATGATTTACTTATAAAACATTGATTTTAACTATTTAAACCCTTCTTTAATTAAATTAATAATAAATGTCCTAATCTAATCCAAGTGGAACTAAATGGTGATATTTTATTCCTAAGGTTGTTTTTGGTCGAATTACACTTATCCAATAGAATTAAGACATGTGTTAGGGTAATAATAATATCATTTTTACCCTTAATTACCCTATTTAGTTTTAACCGTGGTAAAAAAGTAAAAAGTTACTATTCACCCAAAAATTATTTTCATCTCATTGAACCACATTTTATAACTTGATATTAACCATGTCTCTCGGATTTTCTAAATTCCACTCACAGAAGTGGTAAAATTAAGTTTTATGAAAAATTTAGTTTTTTAACTACTACTTAGTGGTTTCACTATTCATCAAAAAATGAAAGTTTCCAGAAAAATACCAAAAATTAGGCCGAAGCTATATAAGATATTACGAATTCAAAAATTATTTCTATTTTACCAAATTAAAAACATATCGGTTGTATTAATTAATTTAAGAATTAATTCTCGTCGTCAAGACAAATAGCGTGTTTTTAAGAGATAATAACTATCAAAAGTTTGACACTTGTTTATATCTAATTTCAAAGTGAAATTAATTCCAATTACCAATATTGGATTAAATGGTAAAAATATATTCTAATTACACTTTAAAACCAATTATAAATATAATATAACCATATAAATTATTGTGATGAAAAAAATTGTTTTTAATTAAAATATAGCTTGTTTTTACTATTCATTAAAATATGAAAGTTATCAGAATAATATGAAAAATTTATCCAAAGTAAATTTTTATACCCTGATTCCAAAGAAGAATTTTATTTTGTCAAATTGAACTTATAGAAATGTCAAAAACAAGATTTAAGGTTGGTGCGCCATCAAAAGGCGGCAAAACTACATTTCTTGAAAAATACATATTTTACTCGAAAAATTGATTTTGTTCTCATACCATGTTCTAGAAAATGTGTAAGATGAATAATAATGTTATAAAATTCAAAATTTAGTTGATACTATTCATAACGGCTAGTTCATAATAATGTTATAACCATATATCGTTGTTTAGTGAAACATGGTATTGCGTACAACACACGCTATCGAGGAAAGTCACGATTGTGTGTAATGAAAGCCAAGTCAGGGTTGCATATTGTGCAAGACTCCTCCGTTGTTTCATATAACAGAATCCAACCATATTTCATTTATACATTGAATATATATATATTTATATATATACACTCAATGTTTCGTAGAATAACTACTATCAAAATTGTGTGTAACATGATCCAAGAATAGTGTTGTGTATACTTCAAGCTCATATGGTGTTGCGTGTAGCGCAAAGTAATATTGTTGTAGCATACAACACAAGACATCAATGATATTAAAGGAATATGTTTCATAAAATCTCGGGGTGTTACATTTATGAATGTTCCTCGACAGTCTACCCCATGAAGACCAATGAATTTTTCCTTCCAAAATATCAACCCATATAAAACAAGACAACATATTATTAATGGATGAGATGACACCCTTGGTAAACTTGATTTCCCAAAGCGCATGGTTAGGGATCTCTGATAGGATTTTGTTAATTATGGATATTATTCCTTTAAATGATAGATATCCATTTTTTCAGTTGAGCACCCGTCTCTTGATTTTAGTCACTATTCCATAAAAATCCCATATACACATTTGGCATAGGGAGAGAAGAGAACCTAGTTAGATCATTATAAACATACTTCCCTGCATATCCATCTCATTGCACTATGTGAAGGCCTATTTATTTCTATATATGTTTGATACATGATGGTTACTTTTAGATCAGTTGAAAACTTGTCTAGTCTAGTAGTAGTATTCATCTAGAACAATGTTGATACCACTAACTAATATTCGGGATAAATTTATGAGGATGATAGATTCGTCAGCAAACATAAGATGGGGGGACGGATTCCTGATTCATTTTTCAAAAGTATGGGATTATGTCCCCAATGGAAAACCTTCTGTTAATAATCATGCTGAGAGTGTCTTGCACAAGAATGAAGATGGCTGGGTATATGGGGTCTCCTTCTCTAAGCCCTTGGGACGTCCGGAAGAAACCATGAGTCTGTCCCATTAAAGAAACAACCATCCAAGATGAGAAAATGCATCAGATGTTATGATCTGTAGCCCCAGAAGATACGCCCATACCTGTGAGCACCCCATTGATGAACCCTCATTCCATCCGATCATAGGCCTTATTCATCTCCAAAATCATAGACATTTTTAATCCATTGGCTTTGAAGTTCATATCTTGAATCCTTACTTGGGCTAAAGGAATATCACCATGTATAGACCAATTCTTGACAAATCCATGTTACTCTATGGAAATCTACTGAGAAATGTTTATGTATAGTCTTGCATTGATGATACATGACATGATTTTATAGGGAAAATTACACATGCTAATTGGTATATAGTCATTTTGGGATGTCAGATCTCTGATCATTGGTTAGAGAACAAGAGTCATAGAACCTTCTACTCGATGGATTGGTCCACTAAGAAAAAAATTCTTGGATGGCCATAATTATATAATCTTTAACCACATCCCATGAACCCTATAGAATGATCTTGGGAATCCATCAGGCCCAGATAACTCTCTAGATCAAGTTTTAACAATGCTTTTTGAATATACTTATCATCAATAACAACCACTCTAAAGTCATTGTCTTGATTTGACAGTAGGTTTGGTATTCATTCCAAAATCTCTGCATCCCCTCATGGTTACCCAATTGGCATGTTCAGATTTGAACCTGAAAGAATATTTTTGAATAAGGAGAAGGACATACCCCCAACAATGTCCAAATCATCTGAGTATAAACCTTCTTCCAATACTATATTTGGTTTCACTGGACACCTTCTTTCTTTAGTGCATGTATCAAAATAGGTCGTTTTTATGTCACCTTCATGGAGCCATTTAACATTCAAGGACTCTCCAGTTGTTCTCTCATATTTAAAAACCAAACCTACTATTTTTCTATTCTTATTTAAGAGTTACTCATAAACTAGGTCATACCATTCACCCTCAAGATAATAACTAGGAGATCAACCTCCTTTTTGAGATCATCCAAATATTGATCATCCTTTAGAAGAAATTTTCCCCCTGTTTAAAAAATCTGAAGACCACCATGAATGGATCTCTAAATCATTTGAGACCCATAAATAATCTTGTGAGAGGGATAAAATACAATTAAATAATAGCAATGGGTTGATGAGTCCCTTAAAAAAAGGGATTATTTAATGTTGAATATAAAAATTGGAGATAATATCCATGAATTATGATTGTATTGGAAGAAAAAAATGAGATTGCGACAAGGACCAAACTTACACAATGTGCAGGAAATCATTGAATAATTACATAATTGTATGGAATATGATAAATAGAATATGTAGGGGTCATAAAATGGTTTCATAAATTTAGTAGGGAAATATTTAAGGCTGCATAATGGTTAGATCCTACCCATGTAAGGGTAAGAGTGAGGTGGGTGGAGAAGGTTTCACTATAGGAGACCACTTGTGTCGTAGTATGTGCATAATGAAGGTTCAATATTTTCATGGGAGAGGAAGAATACAATGAAGGGTTTTGGATATATCATTGAGGTCCTTTGATTAATCGAGACATGGGGTTGGATGCATGGGGTATGTTGGTCAGAGTGGATACTCAAGTTGGGGGGTGAATTGAGTTCTAATAAAAATTTCTGTTTAAAATATATCTATTAAAATCCCCCAAATCGAATAACAATATAATATTTAGTGAATTTGTATTAGAGTAAAGGGTCAGAAAGGTTCTCAAGAGATATATTAGTTCTCAGTTAATTCAATCGGAAGAATAATTAACTTTTGAAGCGAACCTAATGCTTTACAATATATAAAAACACTTCTTATATTAACTATCAAAGTAACATTAAAACAATTTTATATTTCAATGTAATTGGTAGCGGAAAAATCAATATAGGTTAAAACTAAAATGAGTAATCATAGCAGTTTTAAAACAAGAGGTTCAGTCTCAAGCTGAGACTCAGTCCTCTTAAACAATTTATATAAATTTTGATCCACACCCTGGATCGGGGTGAACAATAGTACAGATACTGTCTAGGTACTAAGACCTCTACGATAGTTCTTCGTGGGAAAAAAACAAAAGAACACAGGTTATCCAGGTCACACTTGACCTCTTCCACAATTCACAGTGGGCTAAAGTAATATGTAAGATGTTTGGAGCGAGGATTTAGTATCCTCCAGTTCAATCCAAAAGTCAGTGTGTAAATACAACACACTCTGCTCAGAAAGTAAATAAATGAAACACAATATAGATAAACAGGTATAGATGAGTTTATAGTGCTCTATGTGTTGTGAGTGAATCTCTAGACTCCTTGGATTTATGTAAATGAAGCTATGAGTCCTCTGGTTTTTGTCAAGAAAACAGAGTGTCATACTTCTTGTTTCTTCACTTTCAGTGTATGTGTTCATCTTGAATGTGAAAGTGTTCTTTGTAATACTTCAGCTTCTTCTTCTTTGAACTTTTATTTGGGATGAGTATGAGTGTTCTTCAAGTTCCTTGTGTGTTCTTCTTTGTATGTGCATGCATGGAAAAAATCTTTCTTTATGCCTCTTTTGCATATCATTTTATCACACTTCTGCCTTTGTTTTTCATTACTTCCCATATATCATTCGTTTCTTTATTCATGGTCTTTATAGCTTTTCAGCACCGAAAAAAGGGAATGATTACCTTTTTATGAGTATGAGTTATAGTTTCCTGACATTACAAAAACCAAAATTAAGTATCATTAATTTCATTAAAATCAACAAATATGACAGTTGGAATTAAATAAGAGTTAATATGAATTCAAATAGTTTTCTCCCCATTTCATTATTTCTCCCCCTTTCATTATTTCTCCCCCTTTGGTATTATCAAAAAAGAGAGTAGAAGGAAGATAATGAAGAAGAAAATTCCACTTAAAGATAAGTTCATAGAAAAAGTAAAAGAACCATATACAAATGCTAAAAGTACAAGAAATAGAAACCTTATCAAAAATGACAGGCACAACTACTTCTTTGGGTCCATAGAGCATTACCTTTAGAAGAAGGAGGAATGGATGGTCCAGAGGGTGGTTTGGTGGAAGGTTGATCTGGCCGGATGGAGAGAGGAGGTAGCACATCTCTGGCTGGTAGCACAGTGGGTGCTAAGGTCACTTGTTGTGGAGTAGTAGATCTTTATGAAGGTGGCTACTGAAAGACTAGTTGTATAATGGATAGATCTTGAGACACTGAAACCTGACCAGGAGAAACATCTGATGAACTAAGAGGCCTTGCAGTAGTAAGAACAATTCCCTTCACTTGCACTTGAAGATATGGTTTGATTAGATTGATAAAATATTTAATTACTTCACCACCATATTTCATAGCCTTTTCAAAGTCATATTTGTTCTGCATGAAACTTTCCAGAGTAGGATTGAAATCCTTCAACTACTGGACTTGAGCCTTGAAAGCTTGAGTGACTGGAGGGAGCCTCAAATTCTTATCCAAAACCTTTAACTAATGATTCAACGCATTCTTGTTATAAATCTTAGAAAATTAGTGATCCACTTTTTCATTAATTTCTTTCTGAGTCTTAGTATCATCAGTTGAATAAAACTGCACCATTTTGTGGATATGATCACTATTTTCTTTCATCTTCTTTAAGGAATCCAAATCAAGGATTTTCCCAAGAGCTACTAACTCATCTCTTATAATATCATTTAATGTATTTATTTTAGGACCAGTGATCTTGGATATTTTGGAGGAGATAGCCTGAGTAAAAATCTGAGTGATATCAACATTCAACTTCCTAAAATTAGATTTCTTTAGGTGTTCTACCAAATTTCTTAACACTTCTATCATACCAAAGACTGTTGTTCTAAATTCACCTGAAAAAGATACTAAACCGTTGCTTAAATCTTTGAGTGTTTGATTCCGAGAGTTAATATGCCTTCCAATCATCTCTCCAATATTACAGGGGTGTGGTTTGATGATATTTACCACTCTCTAGGGCAGAGCATCCATAGAATCCTCGAATAAGTTCACATCAATAGATGTAAGAGCATTAGACAATTACTCATTTATTGTCTCTCTAACTGCTTGAAGCAACTCAGATTTAAATCTGTCAAGATCAGATTGTGCCAATGTAGGATCAGATCAAGATTGAGAAATGGAAGGACCAGGTCTGTCTACTATCACCTTCATATACTCGGCAACCAAACAAGCCTTAAGAGAATCACTTACACTTGCAGTAAGCAATTCTTCTTCCTCTTCCTCTGGATAATCTAAACCCAAAACTACAATACCTGGATGTTCTTCCCATGTTGCTTGGCATGAAGGATACATAGGTTTTACAAACCAAGATCTTCTAGAATATTTAGGAGAGACTTATTCATTCACATCAATCTCTAACTGAACTGTCCTTTTAGTCTCTGGAACAGGTTCTTTCTCATTTAGTTGGGTTTTAGGACCAGTTTGAATCACATTTTGACCCTCCACTGGTTGAGTACTTATATAATCATCATCACTACTTTCATCTTCACTAGTATCACCATCACAACCATAACCCTCATTACCATATTCACCATCATTGACCGATTGTTCATTTGAACTGTCTTTACTGCTAGATTCAATCTGCTCAGAATTGGATTCTTTGGACTCAATTTATTCTTCATCATCTAAAAGAGGTTCTATCTCTGGTAACTTGAGAGGTGGACTAGATGGTCCAAATTCCATTCTTCTTTTCTTCGGACTAACTGTATCAGGATCACTCCTATCATCAGGAGGTGATTCAGGCTCTTTTTCAGTATTATCTTCAGCTTCAACATCAGGTTCTTCTTCTTTTCACTTCTTAATGGACTCACCCATTTCCATAGGAAATACTGCTTCCTCTTCTTCAACAGAATAAACCACTTCTTCAGCAAGTTTTAAACTAGGATCTCGCATACCCTTTGGTATCTTAGGATGATCAACAAGATTGAAAGAGTCAAAAAACTTTTCTTCGTCAGCAACCCAAGCCTTGTTTCATGGGTTCCAGTTGATTTTCATCCTTTTATATAAATCTTTATTAATAGAGAACCTACTACTGGATGAGATACACTCATGTCCATCATGAACACAACCCAAGAATTTTAGCATGGCAGAGTTTTTATTGGAGTAGAACATGGTTGTATCTTTTTTGGAAGGCTTCACCATCATAAAAATATGGACACAAAAATATCTACACAAGGTGACCTTTTCACCATTCCTGAAAAAAACAACATAAAATCATCTTGATACTTTAAAGAAGAAAAATAACCTTTTCTAGGACATACTTGGTTTTGAATAAACATAAACAGAATTCTACACTCACCATCTAACTCAGCAGTAGTTATTCTTCTGGATTCAGAATTTCCAGTCAACATCTCTATAGCTATTTCATAAGAAATGTTTTAGCAGTAGGAGGGATATTACCAGTGTAATCCTTGTATCTTCCATTATGAGGTACTCCTAAACATTCAGCCCACTACTTCGATGAAAAAGTTATCTTTTTCCATTTGATTATAGAAGATAGTCTTGCAGCTTCATCACCATCCAAAACAATACTTAAGTTTAGATAAAATTAAAGAAATAACTTTGGGTAGTAGACATAGTCATTATCATAGAACTGGTCTTTCCATCCTTTTATCTCCAATGATTTTAAAAGATCATAACTGCTGGATAACACCCATTCGACACTAACTTACTTTTCTGGAGTAACTACCCGTTATTACAGCTCCGGGTTTACTGACCTTTGTGTCATGCAGCTAGACTCTCCGAAAGCACGTTTATAGGATAAGAACCTTCATATTTCTTTCTTAGTTTCTTTTTCTTGGAAATTTGGAGGTTCGAGATGATTGAGCATTTGGAAAGGTTTCAAAGGTTCAGAAGGTTTGGGATTTGAAAAGGAAGAGAGAGTTCAGAGGGATATTGAAGGTCAACAATCATTTAGAAATAGTCGTTGGTCATTATTTTTATCATTTAGGGTTACGATAATAATAAAAAATAATAACGGTTTTGTAAAACAACAGTGTTTTGATAAACACTAATGATTTCACTAACTGTACAACTCAATCGGTAGCACATGTCGGTTTTCCAGATCGGTTTCACAGATCGGTTTCACAGATCTATCATACATAACTCTTTTTTGATAAAGTCTAACCTTTCAGAGCTTAAGGGTTTGGTAAAAATATCATCTAACTGATGTTCGGAGTCAATAAATTCTAGAGAAATATCAACCTTTTGATAGTTATCTCTCAATAAGTGATGTCTGACATCAATGAGTTTGGTCCTAGAGTGATGCACATGATTCATAGAAATGTTAATTGCAATGGTGTTATCACAGTTAATTGATACATGCTTAAAATCATTTCCAGAGTCCAAAAGAGTGTGTTTCATTCACAAATTTTTTGCACAACAACTACCAGCAGCAATGTATTCTGCTTCAGCAGTGGACAAAACTACAGAATTCTGCTTCTTACTACACCAAGATACTAAGGACTAACCCAGAAAATGAAATGTTCCAGAAGTGCACTTTATATCAAACTTACAACCAGCAATGTCAGAATCTGAATAACTCATTAATTCAAAATATTTTCTTTTTGGTAAAACAAACCTTAATTTATAGTGTCTTTAAGATATTTAAAAATACTTTTAACAACAAGTAAATGAGATTCTTTTGGATTAGCTTGAATTCTTGCACGCATACATACACTGAACATAACATCTGGTCGACTAGCAGTAAGGTAAAGTAAGCTTCCAACCATACATCTATAATTGGTTTGATCAACTGATTTCCCAGTTTCATCGTCATCCAGCTTATAGGTGGTACTCATAGGTGTGTCACTTCCGTTATTACTATCCAAACCAAAATGTTTTAAAAGATCCTTTGTATATTTACATTGATTTAAAATAATACCATCCTTCTTTTGAAAAATTTTAAATCAAATAAAATACTTGAGTTCTCCCATTAAAATATTTTCAAATTCATTTTCCATAATCATTGAAAAATCATTAAATAATGAATGTTTGGAAGATCCATAAATAATATAATCAACATAGATTTGGAAAATCAAAATGTATTTAATAAAAAGATTGGGATTAGAAATTCCTTTAGTAAAACCTTTTGAAATAATAAAATTTATAAGTCTATCATACCAAGATCTTGGAGACTGTTTTAACCCATACAATGCTTTAGAATGTTTAAAAACATGATTTTGGAAATGGGGGATTGTAAATCTATGTTGTTGTTCAACAAAAACATTTTCAATTATAAACCCATTTAAAAATGAACTTTTGACATCCATTTGATATAACTTGAAATTCAGATGAGCAACATAGGCTTGTAGAATCCTAATATCCTTAAATCTAGCTACAAGAGAAATGGTTTCCTCATAGTCAATTCCTTCTTCTTGACCGTAGCCTTGTTCAACTAATCTGGCCTTATTTATAACTATGTTTCCTGCTTCATCTACCTTATTTATAAACACCCATTTAGTGCCTATGATGAAAGTGACCTTAGGTCTTTCCAGTAATTCCCAGACTTTGTCTCTTTCAAATTTATTAAGTTCTTCTTGCATAGAAATTACCCAAAATTCATCATTAATGTTTTTAGGTTCAACTTGTGACCAAAAGGCTTGATGTTCAACCTGATTTATTAGAGAATCTCTAGTCTGTGTCCCTCTATCAATATTACCAACAACAACATCTAAAGGATGATTCTTTAGAATCCTAGTTGATCTAGTAAAGATAGGACTAGAGATTTCAGGCTCTTCTCCGGGTTCGGGTTCACCATGAGTGGATTTTGGAATACTCCCATAACTGGTAGTCTTTACATTAGGTTTATTGATTTTATTACTTAGGTTCACAACAAACAACTATGCTTCAATATTTTCAAGATGAGGTTTAGGTTCATGTGGATCAATTTCATCAGATTCGATGTGAACATATTATTCCACACAATTGGTTATCTTATTAAACACTCTATAGGATTTTCTAGAAAGTGAATATCCTAAAAATATTCCTTCATCAATATTGGATAGAAATTTTCCTAGATTATATTTAGTATTGAGAATGAAGACCTTACAACCAAAAACTCTGAAGTAGTTAACCTTAGGTTTCCTATTTTTCCAAAGTTCATAATGGGTTTTCTTAGGAATTGGTCTAATCAAAACTCTTTTGATAATATAATAGGTTGTATTAACAGCTTCATCCAAAAAATAAATAGGTAGGTCATATTTATTAAGAATGGTTCTTGCAATTTCTTGAAGGGTTTTATTCCTCCTTTCTACTACACCATTCTGTTGAGGTGTCCTAGGGTCTGAGAAATTGTGACTATAGACATTGTGTGAAAATTAAGATTCAAACTAATGATTTTCAAACTCACAACCATGGTCACTTCTTAGGGCCTTAATCCTAAGTCCACTAAGATTTTCTACAGAATTGGAGTATTTAGTTAAGAAGGAACATGATTCACTTTTGTGAGCTAAGAAGTATACCCATGTATATCTAGAAAAGTCATATACTTGGATATAGACATAGTGATTCCCATTTAAGCTAGAAACTCTAGAAGGTCCAAACAAGTCCATGTGAACCAACTCGAGAGGTTGAGAAGTTGAAACATCTTTATCTGACTTGAAAGAAACTTCATGTTTCTTTCCCTTTTGACAAGGATTACAAACTTTGTATGATATGAATTCATGTTTTGGTAGGTCTCTAACTAAGTTCTTCCTAGCCAGTTCTCTAGGTGAATGAATGTTGCAGTGTATTAATCTTCTGTTCCAAAGCCAAGATTCTGTATGAATATAATTTAAACAAGTAACATTTTCCTTGGATAAAGAAGTAAAATCAACAGTATATTAATTTTCATTTCTCAAAGTAGAAAATACTAAAAAAAATTAGAGTTAAAAACATTACAAGAATCATTTGAAAATTTAACATTGAAACCATCATAACTGAACTAAGAAATACATAACATATTATATTTAATTCCATCAAAAAATAAAATTTTAGAAATTACAACTGAATCAGTATTACCAATCTGACTAAGCCGATGATCATTCCTTTAGAGTTATCACCAGAGGTATCATGGCCTCCATAAACATTGATTAAACTATTATAGAAGGAGTAGTACCTAGTCATATGCCTTGAACACACAATGTCCAAGTACCACATCTTCTTAGGAGAACTCTTTAAGAAAGTTTCCTACAAAACAGATTTAGATGGAATATGATTTTGGTACCCAGATCTTCTTGGGTCTAGATAGGTTAGAAAGCAAAGCTTTAGGTACCCAAATTTGTCTTATGGGTTTCATATAATTTATAGAATCAATAGATTTTGAAAGATAAACATTATTTTTTATATAACAATATGAAAAACTTGTTGAGATATATGACTTTACAGAACACGAACTAGCCCCATTTTGTTGAGAATTAGAAATAAATCTAGTTTTAGTAAATTGTCTCTGTCTAGGATGATAGCCTAAACCAGTAGTATAATTTGGTGCAACTTGTTTTCATATAAATTGAGTGAGAGTATCTTTTCCATTTGTGAATTTCTCTACATCCTTCCTTAATTTCTCACTAGATAATTTTAGTTCAGTATTTTCATTCAAAAATTTTGCATTCTTTTCCTTTTCTACATCAAGTGAAGATTTAACAGAAATAGATAAGGAATACTGTTTCTTCAAGGTCTTATAATTTTCCTTAAATTCATTATATGTCTCTTCTAGCATATTGCAGTATTCAAGAAATTCTTTTGTAGACATATTTTCAGATTCAAAATCAGAATCAGAATCAACTTCAGAATAGTATGAATTTAAAATAGGAGGTTCCAGTGTTACCTCAAATGTGTTTGTCATAAAACACATGTTAGCACGTTTCTTTTTAGAGTCAAAAACATCAGATTCACTTGTGATGTCTTCTGAAGCAGTCCAGGTAGCTTTCATAGATTTCTTGTACTTATTGTCCTTGTAGCCATATTTCTTTTTGGACATCAATTTTGGACAGTATACTTTTACATGTCCTTTTCTCTTTCATTCATATTAGATAACTTCATCACTCTTTTCAGCTTTCTTCCAGTCCTTTTTCCAATGACCTTTGTGGTCATATTTACCTTTGTAGTTTGATTTTCGGAAGAATTTATTCTTCCTATAGAATTTTTTAAATCTTCTGACTATCTGAGCCATCTCATCATCACTGTCAGAATCCAAACATTCATTTGTTGAGCTTTCAGTAGATATGTGAAATTTTTCTTTGTCCCTGATCTTTGAGGCAGTATACATAAAATACACTTACTTCCTTTTTGGTTCATCATCCTCTTATTTATTTACTTTAAGCTCATCTTCATACATCATAATCTTACCAATAATTTCCATACCAGGCAATGTACCAATATCACATTATTCTCTAATTGAGATAAAATGTTCCTCTCCATCGGTCTGGAAGACATCTTAGTATTCTCATGATTTTCTCCTTTGCAGGAACAACTTTTCCATGTGATCTCATAGTGTTGACAATTTAATTTAACCTCAGATACATATCAAAAATAGGTTCATCGGGATTCATTTTGAAATTATCATATTTAATAGTATAGGTGTTCAGTCTCATTTATTTGACATTGGTTGTACCCTCTTGGGAAACACCCAGGGTATCCCAATTTTCATAAGCAGTTGTACAAGCCGATATGTGATTGAATTCGTCATCTCCTAAAGCACAGTATAAAGAATTCATTGGATTACAGTTATTATTGTATGAAGTCTTAGTATCTTCATCCCAAGTAGTTCTATCAGTTTTTGGAATCTTATATTGAGTTTCTATAGCAGTCCAGATATCAAATCCCATACTTTACAAATGAATTTTCATTTTAAGCTTCCACTGAGCATAATTTATACCATTAAAGAAGGGTGACATGTTGGTAGAATAACCTTCATGTATATTGTACATAGTTCGAATTTATAAAATATATTCAAAGAGATAAACATTAGAACTAACAAAAATTTATGTTCTTTAAGATACAACTAAAATCACCGTTGAAAAACAGAGTATTTTGAAAACTTTGATAAAGAAAACAAATCCTCTGATACCAAATGTTGGTTGGAGTGGATACTAAAGAGGGGGGGGGGGGTGAATTGAGTTCCAATAAAAATTTCTATTTAAAATATCTTTATTAAAATCCCCCAAATCGTATTACAAGATATTCTGTAGTGAATTTGTATCATAGTAAAGGGTTAGTCAGGTTCTCAAGAGATTGATTAGTTCTCAGTTAATTCAATCTGAAGATTAATTAACTTTTGAAGCTAACCAAATGCTTTACAATATATACAAACACTTGATAGATTAACCATCAAAGTAACATTAAAACAATTTTATATTTCAAAGTAATTGGCTGCTGAAAAATAAAAATAATGTAAAACTAATATATGTAAGCACAACAGTTTTAAAACAAGAGGTTCAGTCTCAAGACGAGACTTAGTCCTCTTAATCAATTTATAAAAAATTTTATCCACACCCTGGATTGGGGTAAACGACAGTATAGAGACCTTACAGGTACTAAGGCCTCTACCAAAGTTCTTCTTGGAAAAAAACAATAGCACACAAGCTGTCCAGGTCACACTTGATTTCTTCCACAATTCACAATGGGATAAAGTAATATGTATAAAGTTTGGAGTGAGGATTTAGTATCCTTTAGTTCAGTACAGGAGTGAGTGTGTACAAACAACACACTCTTCTCAGAAAGTAAACAAATGAAACACCATTGAGAAAAATAGATAGAGATGAGTTTAGAGTGTTCTATGTGTTGTGAGTGAAGATCTGGACTCCTTGGATGTATGTAAATGAAGCTCTGAGTCCTCCTCTGGTTTTTTTTCAAGAGAATAGAGTGTCGTAGTTCTTGTTTCTTCACTTCTAGTATAAGTGTTTAGCTTGAATGTGAAAGTGATCTTTGTAATACTTTAGCTTCTTCTTCTTTGAACTTGTATTCATGATGAGAATGAGTGTTCTTAAAGTTCCGCGTGTGTTCTTCTTTTTATGTGCGTACATGTAAAAAATCATTCTTTATGCCTCTTCGCATCTCGTTTCAGCACACTTCATCCTTTGTTTTTAATTACTTCCTGTATATCCTTAGTTGCTTTATGCCTGGTCTTTATAGCTTTTCAGCACTGACAAAAGGGAATGATGACCTTTTTACAGGTACGAGGTACTGTTTCCTAACATGCCAACAACCAAAATTGAGTATCATTAATTGCATTAAAATCAACAAATATGAATGTTGGAATTAATTAAAAGTTAATATAAATTCAAATAGTTTTCATGACTATCGGTGAGTCCTGAGATCTATAGGTCATTTTGAATCTGCATCGGTTTCGGTATCTTGTGATCAGCATCGGCTTCAGTAGCTCATGATCGGCATCAGCTTCGGTAGCTTGTGATCCTCATCGGTGTCGGTAGCTTGCGATCAGCATCGGTATCGGTATCTTGTGATCAGCATCGGTATCGGTAGCTTGTGAAGCATCAATATCAGTAGCTTGTGATCACCATCAGTATCGGTAGCTTGTGATCCGCATTAGTAGTGGTAGCTTGTAAAGCATCGGTATCGGTAGCTTATGATCAGCATCGTTGTGACCATTTCTATTGGTTCAACCGTTCATCATCTATGCAACCTTCTATCATCGGTGCGCCCGTTCATCATCGGTGCGACCGTTCATCATCAGTGTGACCATTTATCATCGGTGTGACCATTCATCATCGGTGACTCAAGAAAATAACTAACTGTGAGACATAAACATGCAATTCACACTAAGTGTCTGTCTAATCCATAATACTTCCAGGTCAACAGTAAAACATAAATTAACATAGATAACCATTATGTAGACAAGATGTAAACATAAGTAAATAAATTTAGAACTAATTATACAAAAGACAAAATTTTCATAAATAAAACAATTATTTGTGATTATTAAATTAACCATCTCAAAGAGAGTTCAACAATCTCCCCCTTTTTGATAAGAAAAAATCAATGACATAAATGAAGAGAAAAAGGAGTATTTCATTTGGTATGAATCCCCTATATAAAAAAATATTCCAAAAGATAAACAGATCATTAAAGAATGACATCATAGTATAAAAATAGAATTAAAAAGTTTTCATTTCAACCATTGTATAGATATATATATACATTTCTCCCCTATCATTATTTATACCCCTTTCATTATTTCTCCCCCATTCATTATTTATCCCCCTTTCATTATTTTACCCCCTTTCATTATTTCTCCCCCTTTGGGATTATCAAAAAGAAAAGTAGAAGGAAGATAATCAAGAAGAAAATGCCACATAAAGAGAATTTTAGAGAAAAAGTACAAGAACCAGATACAAATGTTGAAATTACAAGAAATAGACACCATATAAAAAATGATAGGAACATCTAATTCATTGTGTCCAATGGATCTTTCCCTTTCACAGAAGGAGGAATGGATGATCCAGAGGGTGCTTTGGTTGATGGTTGATCTGGACAGATGGAGAGATGAGGTAGGACAACTCTGGCTGGTAGCAGAGTGGGTGCTAAGGTCACTTGTTGAGGAGTAGAAGATCTTTCTGATGGTGGATGCTGAAAGACTGGTCATATACTAGATAGAGCTTGAGACACTGAAACTGGACAAGGAGCCACATCTGATGAACTAAGAGGCTCTGCAGTAGTAAGAAAAATTGCCTTCACTTTCACATGAAGATATGGTTTGAGTAGATTGATAAAATCTTGAATTACTTCACCACCATATTTCAAAGCCTTTACAAAGTCATCCTTGTTCTGCATGAAACTTTCCAGAGTAGGAGTGAAATCCTTGAACTACTGGACTTGAGCCTTGAAAGCTTGAGTGACTGGAGGGAGCCTCAAATTCTCAGCAAAAACCTTAAACTGGTGACTCAACTCATGTTTGGTATAAATCTTTGAAAAGTACTGATCTACTTTCTCTTTAATTTCATTCTGATCCTTAGTAGCATCAGTTGAATACAACTTCACCATTTTGTGGATATGATCACTATTTTCTTTCATCTTCTTTAAGGAATACAAATCAAGGATCTTCCCAAGAGCTACTAACTCATCTCTTATAATATCCTTTAAGGTATTGATTTCAGTTCCAGTGATCTTGGATATTTTGGAGGAGCTGGTCTGAGCAACAATCTGAGTGATATCAGCTTTCAACATCCTCAAATAATCTTTCTTATGGTGTTCTACCAAATTTCTTAACACTTCCATCATACCAGAGATGGTTGTTCTAAACTCACCTGACAAATAGACTAAACCATTGCTTAAATATTTGAGCGTTTTATTCAGAGAGGAAATATGCCTTCCAATCATCTCTCTAGTACTGCAGTGGTCTTGTTTGATGATATTTACCACTCTCTGGATCAGAGCATCCATAGCAGCCTTAGATAAATTCACAGAAATAGGAGTTGGAGCATTAGAAAATTCCTCTTTTATTTTCTCTCTAACTGATTGAAGCAACTCTGATTTAAATATGTCAAGATCAGATTGTGCCATTGTAGGATCAGATCTAGATTGAGAAACGGAAGGACCAGGTCTGTCTGCTGTCACTTATATATACTTAGCAACGAAACGAGCCTTAAGAGAATCGCATGCACTTGAAGTAAGCACTTCTTCTTCCTCTTCCTCTAGATAATCTAAACCCAAAACTGCAGGACCTGGGTGTTTTTCCCATGCAGCTTGTCATGAAGGATAAAGAGGATTCACAAACCTAGATATTCTAGAATTTTTTGGAGAGACTTCTTCATTCACATAATTATCTGACTAACCTATCCTTTCAGTTTCAGGAATAGGTTCTTGCTCATTTAGTTGGGGTTCAGGATCAATTTGAATCACAATTAGACCATCCACTAGTCGAGTACTTACATCATCATCACTACTGTCATCTTCCCTACTATCACGATCACTACCTCACCCTCATTACCATATTCACCATTATTGACCAGTTGTTCATTTGAACTGTCTTTACTGCTGGATTCATACTGCTCAGAATTTGATTCTTCAGTCTCACTTTCTTCTTCATCATCTAAAACAGGTTCAATCTCTGGTAACTTGAGAGGTGGAATAGCTGGTCTAAATTTCATTATTCTATTCTTCGGACTAACCGTATCAGGATCACTCCAGTCATCTGGATGTGATTCATGATCCTTTTCAGTATTAGCTTCATCTTCAGCTTCAGCCTCTTATTCTATTCCCTTCTTACTGGAGTCACTAGTTTCCTTAGGAACCACTGCTTCATCTTTTTCATCAAAATAAACCACTTCTTCACCAGGTTTTAAACTAGGATCTCACGTCGCCTTTTGTCTCTTAGGATGATCAATAGGATAAAAACAGTCATACAACTTTCTTTCATCAGCAACCCAAGCCTTCTTCCATGGATTCCAGTTGATTTTCATCCTTTTACAAATATCATTATTAATATTGAAGCTACTATTGGATGACATACACTCATCTCCATCATCAACACAGCCCAATAATTTTATCATGGCATAGATTTTCTTAGAGTAGAACAGGGTGGTAGCTTTTTGGATGGCTTCACCATCTCAGAAATATGGATAGAAAAATATCTACACAGGTTGATCTTTTCACCATTAAACAAAAGAAACAATAGAAAAGCATCTTGATACTTTACAGAAGCAAAATCACCATTTGTAGGACAAACATGGTATTGAATAAACATAAACAAAATTCTACACTCACTATCTAACTCAGTAGCAGTTATTCTTCTCGATTCATAATTTCTAGTCAACATCTCTAGATCTAGTTCATAAGAAATGTATTAAGTAGTTGGAGGGATATTACCTATTTAATCCTCGTATCTTCCATTATGAGTTACTCCTAAACATTCAGCCCACTACTTTGATGAAAAGGTTATCTTTTTCCCTTTGATTATAGAAGATAGTCTTGTAGCTTCTGCTCCATCCAAAACAGTACTTAAGTTCAGATAAAAATTCATGAACTAACCTTGGGTAATAGACATGGTCATTATCACAGAACTAGTCTTTCCATCCTTGTATCTCCAAGAATTTTAAAAGAACATACTTTATGGATAACACCCATTCGGCAATAACTTCCTTTTCTGCAGTAACAAACCATTTTTCCATCTCCGGGTTTACTGACCTTTGTGTCGTGCTTCTAGATTCTCCTCTTTAACGTTTTACCAGAGAAGAACCTTCAGATTACTTACTTTGTTTCTTTTTCTTGGCCATTTGGAGGTTCGAGAGGATTGAGTATTTTGAAAGGTTTGGAAGGTTCGGAAGGTTTGGGATTTGAAAAAGAAGAGAGAGTTCAGTGGGAGATGGAAGGTCAACGGTCATTTAAAAATAGACGCGGGTAATTATTTTTATCATTTAGGGTTAATATTATAATAAACAATAATAAAAATTTATTAAAACAACTTTGTTTTGATAAACACTAACGGTTTCATTAACTGGACAACTCAATTGGTAGCACAGATCAGTTTCATAGATCGGTTTCACAGATCGATTTCACAGATCGGTTTCACAGATCGGTTTCACAGATCGGTTTCACATATCTATCATACCTAACTCTTGTTTGACAAAGTCTAACCTTTTAGAGATTAAGGGCTTGGTAAAAATATCAGATAACTGATGTTCATAGTCAATAAATTCTAGAGAAATATCACCCTTTTGATAGTGATATATCAAGAAGTGATGTCTGACATCGATGTGTTTGGTCCTAGAGTGAGGCACATTATTCTTAGAAATGTTAATTGCAGTACTGTTATCACAGTTCATTGAAACACGCTTAAAGGAATATCCATAGTCCAAAAGAGTGAGTTTCATCCACAAAATTTGTGCACAACAACTACCAGCAGCAATGCATTCTGCTTTGGAAGTGGACAAAGCTACATAATTATTCTTCTTACTACACCAAGATACTAAGGACCTACCTAGAAAATGACATGTTCCAGATGTTCTCTTTCTATCCAACATTCAACCAGCAAAGATAGAATCTGAATAACTAATCAATTCAAAAGATTGTCCTTTTGGGTAAAACTTACCTAAATTTACAGTGTGTTTAAGATACATAAAAATTATTTAAAAAAAAGTAAATGAGATTATTATGGATGAGCTTGAAATCTTACACACATACATACACTGAACAAAATATTTGGTCGAATAGTAGTAAGTTAAAGTAATCTTCTATTCATACCTATATAATTGGTTTGATCAACTAGTTTCCTAGTTTCAACATCATCCAGCTTACATGTGGTACTCATAGGCGTGTCACTTCCTTTATTACTATCCAAACCAAAACGTTTTAAAAGATCCATTGTATATTTACATTGATTTAAAATAATACCATCCTTCTTTTAAAAAATTTGAAATCTAAGAAAATACTTGACTTCTCCCATTAAACTCATTTCAAAATAATTTTTCATAGTATTTGAAAAATTAGTACATAAAGAATGTTTGGAAGATCCAAAAATAATATCATCAACATAGATTTGGATAATCAAAATGTCTTTCGAAATTCTTTTAATAAAAAGAGTGGGATCAGTAATTCGTTTAGTAAAACCTTTTGAAATAAGAAAATTTTTAAGTCTATCATACCAAGATCTTGGAGCCTGTTTTAAACTATAAAAGGCTTTAGAAAGTTTAAAAACATGATTTTGGATATTGGGGTTTGTAAATCTAGGTGGTTGTTCAACAAAAGAATTTTCAATTATAAACGCATTTAGAAATGCACTTTTGACATACATTTGATATAACTTGAAATTAAAATGAAAAAAAATTGCAAGTAGAATCCTAATAGCCTCTGATATTGCTACAAGAGAAAAGGTTTCCTCATAGTCAATTCCTTTTCTTGACTGTAGCCTTGTGCGACTAATCTATCATTATTTCAAACTATGTTTCCATCTTTATCTACCTTATTTCTAAACACCCATTTAGTGCCTATGATGAAAGTGTCCTTAGGTCTTTCCACTAATTCGCAGACTTTGTCTCTTCCAAATTGATTAATTTCTTCTTGCATATCCATTACCCAAAATTCATCATGGATTGCATCATTAATGTTTTTAGGATCAAGCAGTGAATAAAAGGCTTAATGTTCAACCTGATTTGTTAGAGAAGCTCTAGTCTGTGTCCCTCTATCATGATTACCAATAACAGCATCTAAAGGATGATTATTTATAATACTAGTTGATCTAGTAAATATATGAATAGATATTTTAGGCACTTCTCTGGGTTCGGGTTCACCAGGAGTGGATTTTGGAATACTACCAGAACTGGTTGTCTTTACAGTAGGTTTATTGATTTTATCACTTAGGTTCAAAACTTACAACTCTTATTCAAGATTTTCAAGTGGAGGTTTAGGTTCATGTGGATCAGTTTCATCAAATTTGATGTGAACATATTCTTCCAAACACATGGTTATCTTATTAAACACTCTATAGGCTTTGTTGGAAAGTGAATATCCTAAAAAGATTCATTCATCACTCTTGGATGAACATTTGTGTAGATTATCTTTAGTATTGAGGATGAAGACCTTGCAACCAAAAACTCTGATGTAGTTAACCTTAGGTTTCCTATTGTTCCAAAGGTCATAAGAGGTTTTCTTAAGAATAGGTCTGATAAAAACTCTATTGATAATATAACAGGTTTTATTAATAGCTTCATCCACAATATAAATAGGTATATCATGTTCACTAAGCACGGTTCTTGCAATTTCCTAAAGGGTTCTATTGATCCTTTCTACTACACCATTCCGTTGAAGTGTCCTAGGGGAAGAGAAATTGTGACTATATCCATTATGTGAGAAATATGATTCAAACTCATGATTTTCAAACTCACGACAACGGTCACATCTTAGGGTCATAATCTTAAGTCCACTAAGATTCTCTATAGACTTGGAGTATTTAGTAAAGTAGGAACAAGCTTCAATTTTGTGAGCTAAGAATTATACCCAAGTATATCTAGAAAAGTCATCTACTAGGACATATAAGAAGTGCTTCCTATTTAAGCTATAAACTCTATAAGGTCCAAACAAGTCCATGTGAACCAACTCGAGAGGTTTAGAAGTTGAAGTTTCTTTCTTTGACTTGAATGAAACTTTATGTTGCTTTCCATTTTGACAGGGATTACAAACTTTGTCTGATGGGAATTCATGTTTTTGTAGGTCTTTATCTAAGTTATTCCCATCCAGTTCTCTAAGTGAATGAATGTTTTAGTGTCCTAATATTTTGTGCCAAAGACAAGATTCCTTATGAAATGCATTTAAACAAGTAACATTTTTCTTGGCTAAATAAGTTAAATCAACTGCATATACATTTTCATTTCTCAAAGAATAAAATACTAAAACATTTTTAGAGTTAAAAACATTACAATAATCCTTTGATGATTTAACATTGAAACCATCATCACATAACTTAGAAATACTTAATATATTATATTTAAGTCCATCAACAAATAAAACATTAGAAATTAAGACTGAATCAGTATTACCAATCTGGCCTAGGCCGATGATCATTCCTTTAGTGTTATCACCAAAGGTAACATGGCCTCCATAAACATTGATTAAACTAATAAAGCATGAGTAGTCCCCAGTCATATTCCTTGAACATCCACTGTCCAAGTACCACATCTTCTTATGATAACTCTTTAAGAAATTTTCCTACAAAATAGATTTAGATGGAAAATGATTTTGGTACCCAGATCTTCTTAGGTCCAGATAGGTTAGAAAGAAAAGCTTTAGGTACCCAAATTTGTCTTATGGGTTTCATATAATTTACAGAATCCACAAATTTTGAAATATAAACTTTATTTGGTCTATAAACATATAAATAACTATTTGAGACATATGAATTTACAGAACATGAACTAGCCCCATTCTGTTCAGAATTAGAAATAAATCTAGTTTTAGTAAATTGTCTCTGTCCAGGATGATAGGATAAACCAGTAGTATACTTTTATGCCACTTAATTTTATAGAATTTGAGTGAGAGTATCTTTTCCATTTGTGAATTTCACTAAGTCCTTCCTTAATTGCTCATTAGACAATTTTATTTCGGCAGTTTCCTTCAGCAATTGAGCATTCTTTTCCTTTTCAACATCAAGTGAAGATTTCACAGAACTAGTTAGAGCATGATGTTTCTTTAAGGTCTTATACTTGTCCTTAAATTCATAACATGTCTCTTCTATCATATTACAGTATTCAAACAATTCTTCACAAGACATATTTTCAGATTCAGAATCATAATCATAATCAACTCCAGAATAGTATGAATTTAAAACAGGAGGGTCTAGGGTTACCTAAGATGTGTTTGTCATAAAACACATGTTAGAATGATTCTTTTTAGAGTCAGAAACTTTAGATTCACTTGTGCTGTATTCTGAAGCACTCTAGGTAGATTTCATAGCTATCTTGTACTTATTGTCCTTGTAGTCATATTTCTTTTTGAACTTCAATTTTGGACATTATGCTTTTATATCTCCTTTCCTCTTGCATTAATAGAAGATAACTTCATCACCCTTATCAGCATTCTTCCAGTCCTTTTTCCAATGACCTTTGTTGTCATATTTACCTTTGTAGTTTGATTTTCTGAAGAATTTCTCCTTCCTATATAATTTCTTAAATCTTCTGGCTATCTGAGCCATCTCAGCATCACTGTCAGAATCTGAACTTTCACTTATTGGGCTTTCAGTAGATATGTGAACTTTTTCTTTGTCCCTGATCTTTGAGGCAGTACACTTAAAATCCACTGAAATCCTTTTTTGTTATTCATACTCTTCATTATTTACTATAAACTTTTCTTCATACATCATAAGCTTACCAGTAAGCTCATTAATAGGCAACGTAGAAATATCACATGATTCTCTAATTGAGACATATGTGCCTCTCCATCGGTCTAGAGGACATCTTAGTATTCTCATGATTTTCTCCTTTACAGGAATAACGTTTCCAAGTGAGCTCGTAGTGTTGAAAATTTCATTGAACCTAAGATACATATCAGAAATAGGTTCATTAGGATTCATTTTAAAATTATCATATTTAATACTATAGTTGTTCAGTCTCATTTCTTTGATATTTATTGTACCCTCATGGAAAACATCCAGGGTATCCCAAATTTCATAATCAGTTGTACAAGAAGATATGCGATTAATTCATCATCTCCTAAAGCACAGTACAAAGCATTCATTTAATTACAATTATTATTGTATGCAGTCTTAGTAGCTTCATCCCAAGTAGTTCTATCAGTTTCTGGCATATTATATTGATTTTCTATTGCAGTCAAGATATCAAATCTCATACTTTCCAAATGAATTGTCAATTTAAGCTTCCACTGAGCATAATTTGTACCATTAATGTAGGGTGTCCTGTTGGTAGCATCACCTTAAAGTCTATATTCCATATTTCGATTTTAGATAATATATTCAAAGAGATAAAATTTAGAACTAATATAAATTTAAGATCTTTAAGATACAACTAAAATCACAGTTGAAAAACAGAGTATTTTGAAAACATTGATAAACAAAAAAAATCCTCTGATACCAAATGTTAGTTGGAGTGGATACTAAAAAGGGGTTGGGGGTGAATTGAGTTCCAATAAAGAAATTTGTTAAAATATTTCTATTAAAATCCCCCAAATCGAATAACAAGATAATATGTAGTGAATTTGTATTAGAGTAAAGGGTAAGTCAGGTTCTAAAGATATTGATTAGTTCTCAGTTAATTCAATATGAAGATTAATTAACTTTTGAAGCTAAACTAATGATTTAAAATATATATAAACACTTGCTAGATTAAATATCAAAGTAACTTTAAAACATATTTATATTTCAAAGTAATTGGAAGCGGAAAAATCAATATAGGTTAAAACTAAAATGAGTTAGCACAACAGCTTTAAAACAAGAGGTTCATTCTCAAAACAAGACTTAGTCCTCTTAAACAATTTATATAAATATTGATCGACACCGTGGATTTGGGTAAACAAAATTACAAAGACTATATAGGTACTAAGTCCTCTACAACAATTCATCATGGGAAAACAAAAATAGTAGCAAACAGGTTATCCAGGTCACACTTAACCTCTTCCACAATTCAAAGTGGGATAAAGTAATATGTAAGAAGTTTGGAGTGAGGATTTAGTATCCTCCAAATCAGTCTAGGAGTCAGTGTGTAAAAAAATACACTCTGTTCAGAAAGTAAATAAATGAAATGCAATAGATATAAAAAGATAGAGATGAGTTTAGAGTGCTCTATGTGTTGTGAGTGAAGATCTGGACTCCCGGGATTTATGTAAATGAAGCTTTGAGTCCTTTTCTAGTTTTTGTCAAAAAAAATAGAGTGTCGTAGTGGTTGTTTCATCACATCCAGTGCAACTATTCCGCTTGAATGTGAAAGTGTTCTTTGTAATACTTCAACTTCTTCTTATTTGAACATGTATTCGTGATGAGTATTAGTGTTCTTCAAGTTCCTCTTGTGTTATTTGTTGTATGTGCGTGCATGGAAAAAATATTTCTTTATGCCTCTTCGCATTTTGTTTTAGCACACTTTAGCCTTTATTTTTTGTTACTTCCTGAATATCCTTAGTTGCTTTATGCCTGGTCTTTATAGCTTTTTAGCACCGACATAATGGAATGATTACCTTTTTACAGGTACGAGGTATGATTTCCTGACATGCCATCAACCAAAATTAAGTATCATTAATTGCATTAAAATCAACAAATATGACCGTTGGAATTAAATGAGAGTTGATAGAAATTCAAACAGTTTTCATGACTATCAGTGAGTCATGAGATCTATAGGTCATTTTGACTCTGCACCGATTTTGATAGCTTGTGATCAGCATCGGCTTTAGTAGCTCATGATCGACATCAGATTCGGTAGCTTGTGACCAGCAACGGTATCAGTAGCTTCTGATCGGCATCGGTATCGGTAGCTTGTGATCAGCTTCAGTATCAGTAGATTGTGAAGCATCGGTATTGGTAGCTTGTGATCAGCATTGGTATTACCATTTCCATTGGAGCAACCATTCATCATCTATGCGACTGTTCATCATCGGTGCGACCGTTCATCATCGTTGCGACCATTCATCATCGGTGTGACCGTTCATCATTGGTGGGATCGTTCATCATCGCTGAATCAAGAAAATAAGAAACGGTGAGTCATAAACATGAAATTCATACTAAGTTTCTGTATAATCCAGAATACTTCCAGGTCAATAGTGAAACATAAGTTAACATAGATAACCATTATGTAGACAAGATGTAAACATATGTAAATATATTTAGAACCAACTATACAAAAGACTAAATTTTCATTAATAAAACAATGATTTGTGATTATTAAAATAACCATGTCACAAAGAGTTCAACATGATCCTTTTTCAATATAGAATCATGATTACACCATGAAGGAACAGAAGCAACAAATAAAGGATTGCATGGATATGAGCTTACAAAATGGGGTATTTTTAACACCATAAATAAAAAGAATTTGTGAAATATGTAGTATATTAATGGTATGGTTTGTAGAATAGGATTACATTCAACACTATGGATGTTCAAAATATAGAAATGCCGGATTTTTGGATAAAGAGTTTCATCAAACAATATGATCTGAACATCCTTAAAACCCATCGTTAAATAGTTTGGGTTTCAAAAAAAAGCCACATTCAACACCAAATAATTAATATCTATCAACATTAAAAAAATTAACCATATTAACTCCATGAAAAATAATACATTTACAGATCAAGGGTGATTGAAATGCAATTTTTCATGTGTGTTCACATGCTATAACTGAGGAATTAAAAATTTTATAAAGTGGATTGATAAGGTGAGAGATTCAAGGTAAAAATACCACCTACATATATATTAACAAATATATATCCATATATATATAAAAGGGTAGGATTTTCTTATAGATAAAGATTGATTCATTCACATGGTAGATATTTGGAGGATATTAAATCGAGTAAAGGCCATCTATAAGGAAATAAAATAAAGGTTATTGAGAAGATATATGTCACATAAATGTGAGAAAACAAAGAGAAGATAAATTGGTCATATAAGTTGAGATACCAATGGAAGGATTATTTCGATGAATTTTCTACAAATAAAGAACCCTTCTCATCGAACATATTTAGAACATAGATTTTTGATAAGTGGGAGTGGGTTGGAAAATAGAGGTATTTCTAAATTCTGGATTTATTTATATTTTTACTTTTCATTGTGTAATATTTCGATTCCTATTTTGGTTTTCAAAAGCAATTTAAGTGAATTTCATTCCAATTTCTCAGTATCATTTTTATTATATCTTTTATATTCAAACTTCTTTGTTTATTAGTTAATTTTATGTTGATTACAAATCAATCATGATGGCATATTATAAAATTAGGGGGTTTTATTGGTGGGATAGGTTGAGTGAAACATGTATAATTTCATTTTTTTTGGATTTTAATATTTATTATGTTTTTCATTGAGATTATTCTATATTTTATTCCCAAAATTTTTAGGGATAGTTAGGGTTATTATGGGATGAAAATAAATTTTGACGACGGGGTAGGGGAAGGATATTTGATATAACTCCACCTTATTATTTGAGATAGATGATAATATAGATAGGATAGTTAATGATTGAATTTATAGTGGGGTTGACATGCTAGGATTTTTTAGTTTGTGGAAATAAGAAGAAATAGAACCCCTAATAATTCTTGTAGCTAATGATATGATTTATTTCATGAGTGTGGTTGAGTTATTCTTAAATAATATAAAAACATTCTTAGATATACTTTCTAATCCAATAATACATTATATTTGGTTTTCAATTCTGTTCATTTAGCCATATTTCTAGTTTTATATAGATTAATTTAGTTCTGATTAGTTTAGTTTTTATAAAATCATTAAAAATTACTACCTATTCAATTATAATTAAATATTATACATCGCTTCATCATTGGGACCATGTTATCCTCTACTAATTTTTAGTATTTTATGAGAATTTTGGTTTCATTTTTTCAAATTCTATATTGATAGGAAGTAAAAACACATACGGGCCATGGAATTTCTTATAAATATCATAATATATATTTGATATATCTGGGTCAATAACCTTCCTTGATGATTGATATTTATTTATATTTAGTCCATGTATTGGTAAGTATCACGAGTCTTCCATCAATATATATAAATTTGTTGGAATTCAAAAACCAACATTCAAGGACCTTCACTTCATCATGTGTTTCTAAAATATTGATACATTTATGATCATATATCTATGAGTCCATAAATCTCTCCATAGTGGATAATGTAAACTTATTTTAGAATAATCATATACAATGTGGATCTTCAGGGATATTAAAATGAATCGTATCTATAATATACGTTAGCTTTTTTCATCTTTTTCCACATACAACTTTTTATGTCTCGATTTCCTATAGAATGAATTGACAATAATGTGTCCCTTTTGATGTGATTAAAAGAAATCAAAATTAGATGATTTAAAATATTCATCCAATGGATAATACCTAAAAAATTATATATATTTGAAAAAATATGTCATAGAATATTATGATTTGTGAATGCTAAAAATTTATTTCTACAATGATAGTACATCATACAATTTATTGGACACACTGTAATGAATAATTCAAGATAATGGGTTAAATGGTTCCATTCAAGTGACCTGTGTTTTTGATAGCCGTAATATACCACATGATTATCCTTTTAGAGTTAAAATTCAAGACCCAGTCTAGTGGAGTTAAGGTAAACCTAATATTATACTCTTTCGGGGTGTAATATTCTGAAAAAATCATTGATCACTGTCTACTTGAGATCTTTTCAGTCTACCCCACCCTATTTATAAAAATATAACCTCTAATCACATAAAAATCATGATCTAAAACCTAATCATGTACACTTTCAGTGGAAATAAATCATTTACCATGTCAGTTTCTATTGAGATTCCTCCTTCAAAAACACAATAACAAGAAATTTTATTTCCTAAATATAAAAGACTTATTTATATAGATTATTTTAATATTATAATCCTTACTCTATCTCTATTATTATTTGAATATGGATACCATGTTCTTTCTTAGATCATTAGTATATAAGTATATTATTTCCATAAATACTACCACAAAGGATACTAATATGGGATAAAATATCATGGTTATTAAATACATGAACATTATTATGTAATTACTTAAACTGAACGATACAACAAGATACTCAATATAGTTATATCGAATTTAAAAGTGAGTCTCTTAAATATATGTTTCTCTTAGTATGAGATTATCGTTACTATAGTTCATCTGAATATTATGAAACAGTTTGATCCATTGAGTTAGTAAAATATACTTTCAATAAAAGGTAAAAAGTTGAAATTCTTGATAGTAACCTGATTCAAACTATGGTAGTCTATTTATAATCTTATACATCAATAAATTTTATTGAAAAAAGAACAAATTAATTCTTCAGAAAATTGGACAGTTTGATAAATCCATTATCATCTATATATTTTATTTTAATATTTATCTCCCAAAATATGTTTTGAACCATACAATAAGGTGAAATAGAAAATTGATTATATCTATGATGTAGTATGATTGAACACACCAACTATTTTTTATGAAAATACAATAAAAATTATTTGGGGAAAACATCTTGGTAAAGGTCTATCATTGATGGAAATATCCTTTGGTACTTGTATTGAACTTCCCAATGTTTTACACTATAATTTTCTTTAGTAATTAATCAAAATCTATCCAAATTTTGACATAACCAATATATTTTAAATTCCAACCCTATAATAATATTATACTAAATTCTATTTGATAGAGAGAATGGGAGACACCTTTTGAAGTTGTCAAAATGTTCTCAAAATTGGGTTAATGATTATATATCTAATATGACATCAAATAAACTTATGTTAAAGGTTAATTAATCTCAATAATTACTATATGTTTAAATCACAATAACACATGACCTAAACTTTTTTATTTTTCTCTACACGTATTTCCAAAAGACTATTTATACCAATAAGCTAGGAAAAGACCTCCAATTTGAACCCTAAAAGAGGTAATAGTGTCTCATACGTAAATGGTTTAGAATATAATTTAGTAACTAAAACATAATCAAGAATAAAATGTACTAAAATATTACATTTAGTAGTATAATTGTCTTCACCAGAAATAGTGGTAGATTTCTCCATCACATATACGGTTCGTGTTTCCTTGAGATAACCCTTGTAATGACCCGACCCTAGAATACCTGGAGCCACAGTCTTAAAACATGACATGTAAGTTTAACAAAAACCATGCATTGATATTTTACACATCATGTTCTATACATATGATCGATTCGGTTCAGTTTCTAAGAAAACAAGCTCTTCTAACATGCTTCTTCACCGAAAAAACTGATACCTAAAAACATTATTTCAAAAATGTAGGGTGAGAATACGAATGCCCAGTAAGTGTTTTTAAAATAAAATAATATACCAATTATAACCTTTTGAAAACCTTCCTTTAAAAATTTCCCAAAAAAAAATTTCTTAAGAAATGTTGCATGTGTATCGTAAAAAACAATTGTCTAAGAAATAAAAGAGAAGAGTTCAAATCATACTAATAGAATTAGAAGGAATCATGATTCAATTTAAGGCATGATCATATATAAAAGACATTCCAGCTTCAATGGGTAAGACATGTGAATACGCTTGTGAAAAATTTGTAAAAGAGAATAATACATGACCAGATTTGTAGATAATATTATATTCTTCAATTTCATTCATTATTAACTGTAAGCCATAACTGGATAATAAAATCTCAGAGTGCTTAATAAATGACAATCTATTAGCACTTACTTCTTCTGATACTCCTAAGAACATGTTCTTAACCACTGATATTTTACTAGTTTAATAACCACTTGGTTAATTATTTATCATAAATATAACGAGGGAACATATAATTCTAGACCCTGTAAAGACATTGTGTCATGACCTGAAATTTCAATTTCCTTGTGCCATGACCTGATTGTCTCTTGATAACAATCGATGCATCGAGGGGCTTTCACAAACCGGTCACCAACCTGTTATAACGAGTCTGTTACATTCCTTATATGCCAAACTGGGTCATATATTCAAAATTTCCCATACCACATTGAATATTTAATTTCTAATTTCATATTATTCAAAGTGTCCCATACCACTTTGAATAATTTAATACTAAATCCACAAAAGTTCATAATAATTTAATTTAGTTCTTTAACATTTACATATATTTAGTGAATCGAGAATATAAGTGTTAATTAAAAAACTATCAACTTCATGGATATGTCATTAAATGGAATGTATGTTAAGAATATTATAGCAGATGTGATGATAACTAATGCACAAAATAAATACATGCATTGTCACATAAAATGTTAACATTAAATTCTAAAACATTATTAATCTATAAATATTGGAATTTCACCTCGATGCATTATCAATAAAAAGATAAAGAAAATATATTTTGTGCGGAATTAAACTGACATATGCTCATAGATTTATTATTGATATGCTTTGGTATACCACATCACAAGTGTATACATGATGTTTGATATGGAAAAAATGAAACTCAACCATAACAAATACCATTTAATTTATATGAACATAAGTGATTCATACACATGTATGTAAGTGTAGAAGACCCCAAATGTTATACTCTTTTATTCTCCATAAATATTAAATGAATCAAAAGTATAATATTTGGAGTAGTCAAAACAAGGGTTCAGTGTTGTGTAAATATGTTTATACACAACAGTGTATATAATGTGTAGTATTTTCAAATAGAGCATTCATATTTCGAAAACCTCATGTTTTACTATTTCTTTTCTATCTTTGGGAAATTCTAAACAAAATTAAGGATCAAAGTTTAAAAGTATAAAAATATATTCACATAACTGAATATACAATGTGTATTAAAGGATTTAATACAAAAATCGAATGTCACCCATTTGACATTAATATATTAGTCACATTAATGAACAATAGTCCCTAAATCATAAATCATAATATAAATTTTAAATGGTTTATTTATTAAACAAACTTACATATATGTTTATGTATGCATATAAAATATATATAAATAACTGAGTATACGTATGGGTCTTACACCAAAATTAATTGATACTTACATGTTCTAAAAAATGTCAATAAATAATTGAAGTTCATAGTTTGGAGAATTAAAACTGGTCCAGAAGGATATTTATACAAACTATATAACTATATGTGAATGTGTATACTATATACAATTATATATAAATATATGAGTTTTGTGCAACACATAATTCCTTATATTTTTAAACTCTACTTAAGCTTGAAACTCAATGTTTAGAAGTATTAAAATCGGGTATAAAAGAGGTTTACCCAAAACCGTATAATCATACATACATACATATATACATACAAATACATATATATTCATAAACCAAAAATACAATTTTCCCAATATAATTTTATTTATACTTATACACATATGGAACCTAAACACCACACAATCCCTTGCATGTTTAGGGTTTAAGACCATCATGTCGGGTAAAGTTTTTGACATTAGACGGAAAAGGGTAGGTCACACTCTTAACCATATATATACAAATAACCTCACATTTACAAAGTACATAAATATGTTCTTATGTATAATCTAAACCCTAATGTTCATAATATATCATTAACTCAAAATCTAGAAGACTTTGGGTTGACATAAGATAAGATTTTAACTAAACCGTAAGGTTATATATATATATATATATATTTATGAGTATACATACATATGTATATACCCTCAAAAAAACACAATAAGACAACATATCCCTTACCTTAGTTTGAGGAGGAGGAGAGGATTTAAAATTCTTTGAAGGAGGCTTGCTGGAAGCCTGAGTGAAGGAAGAATCGAGGGGTTCATGGGGTGAAACATATTTTTTTATAAACTATATTTTTCATAAAATATATTGGATATTTTAATTCTATTGTTTTAAAAATTAAGGCCTATTTGGTTTATTAAATGATCGGGGGAAGTCTTTGTGGAAAAAAAAGAAACACAATGGAGGTCTCGTATGGTGATGGGAGGATTCATGGGTGAGGGAAAATGTTGAAAGTAGAAAGAAAACATACTTGTGTGGCGCACGCGGGAGGAGGAAGAAGATGTCGTGGGAAGGGAAAATTGGAAATCGAATGGACTACTGAGATTAGATATTGAATGTGATCGAGTGGATAAGGTGCACCATAGAGTTTTAAAAAGGGGGAATGGTCGAGATTAGATCCGTGATGGATTAGGTGGCAGAAAAAATTCTTTGGAGATATCACGGTCACTGAGGATCGAATGTCGGATCGAAATAGACAACCCAATTCACACACGATGTGATCAAAACATTGGGCCCTCCTTTCCTCCCTTATAAGATTGAGGTTCCTTGGAAACACCTAGAAATCCCCCTTCCCCCTCCCTGATGCGGCACCATACCAGGTCTTTTGTGGGCATGCTCTTAGGCCCACCCATGCCGTCGTGCCGCCCCGCATGGTCGTGTGCTCTAATCCTCATGCATGTTCCAAGCATGTTCACACAGATGCCCACAATTGGCCTATACTGAGGCTGAAGGCTAGGCTAGACCACATATCATGTTTTTCTTCCTTCATCCCTGCTGGAGGGCTATCCCTTGTGGGGTTTATTTTTTGTTAAATGTAAAGCTAGGTTTCCATACACATATATAGGTGTTTTTCAAAGAAAATTTTCCCTTATATTTATAAACACAATAGTTTTAAAACACAACATTATAAATGAAAATTTAATACATATATATAAAAACTTTATACTAGTATTATAAAAATTAACGACATAGATTAGTTAAAACCTTGTTTGAGCTATAATAATGATTACATTTACAAGATATTTGCAATATTTAAATGGTGTTTGAAATGATCACCTCATTTTAAAATAATTCTATGTGTAGATCATGATATTAAACCATTGTACTTTTAATGGTCATAACAAGAGGCTATATTATAATTTCAATAAATAACTTAACTATTTTTGAAAACTAAATTATACGTAGATATTTTTTATTAATCCACCAAAATATACCAATGGCTATAATTATAGACGTTAGAACTCAATGATCACCCAAAGGAAAATGGTGTGTTTGAAATCATCACATAAATTTATAATCACTCTAAGTGTAGCTCAAGATATTAAACCACTGTCTTTTTAATGTTCATAATAAGAGGTTATATTATAATTTCAATAAATAACTTACATTTTTTTAAAACTAAATTATTCTTAGATATTTTTTATTAATCCAAAAAAGGCGAAAGACTATAATTATAGCCTTTAGAACACAACGGTCACCCAATGGGAAACAATCAAGTTGATTCCTTATAAACCCATACGTTAGAGTGTCCCAATTTCAAGACAATATAAGATGATAGTGCACATCATTCCATTGATGCTTAGTGTTGTTGTAGTGTCTCTAGACATACCAATGTTTGTTGTGACAGATCCAAAAGAACCATATTACCTTCTTGGGATTTTTTTCATTTTGGATGGTCTCTCTATAATTCTTATAGGTCTTTTAAAATGTATTTTTGGGTAGACTGGTGTTCCTTTTCTCTTACTCTAATATAAACACTTCCACATTTAATTAAATAAAATTCCTTTGTGTTTAATAATTATTTTTTATTCGGATAACATGAAAATAAAACCATAATATTATTGTTACATGAGAAATAAGTTTTGGGAAGCCGCATTATCCCCCTACAAAGAATTTCATCCCCTCAAATCAGTTCAAATAACCATGCTAAAAATAGAATCTCTGACATTCATCACCACATCCTTCATCATAGAGGATCCTCAGGTGTGGCTGGATGAATACCCAAATTCGTGTTCAATTCATCTACTTCCCTGTCCCAAACACACCTCAAGCAGTAAGGTTTAATCTCATGCAGTGTGAACTTGGGATTCCAGAGGGAGGTTCGAATAATTGAGAGTTTAGAGATATCTGAATGGACAAGCTCTCTAAGAACTCATCAGAAAGTCTCTTGTCTAACAATGTCAATGTTATAGACGTGGTCATGCAAATTGATGCTCTGGATTTTGTGCATGTAGGTTGCACGAAGGGTCCCCTCTATGTCAGCCTCATGAAACCATACCCTAGTTGTGAAGTTTCAGGATAAAATAAAGCATAAAAAAAGTCCTTTATGGTACTTTCCCCTTCATCTACACTCAGTGAGTTGAGAATTGGCTATGTAGTGGTAGATTTAGGCATTCCCTTGGCAGGAGTGGAGAATATATGGAATTTTAGATATCCCATAAAAATTATTTCATGTTCTTAGAAGGTCTATGAAGGGTATGTATTCTTCTGCATAGGTTCTAACCATAATGGCCTATAGTACGTCAACAGGAAGAGATAAGATATGAGTTTGTCCTTCTATCAAAAAATAATTTTTTTTGATTAAAGTCCAATAAAGGAAATAAAAACACTAAAAAGATAGATGAATCAAGAAACAACTAATTGTATTTTTGAAAGAAACTGGTACACAACATCCAGTTCTAATGGTTTTTCAAATTATCAGTTAAATGAATCCCCAAAACAATTTCAAAACTCTCAATCTACCTGAACCAAATGCTACCCGAGCAGTCTGGTTAAATCTCATGGGTACACTTATGGTGTCTCCAGAGTGAGACATGAGGATTGTATAGCTAAGAGACATCATTATATACATTATGTATGTACACATAATAGAAAGAACCAATTTCAAGGATTTAAAATTCCATTACTTAACCATAATGGCCATAGGTCAATATTTGGCACATATATGATGCATAGAGATCACCTGTTGTGGAAGTTTCTTGGAAACCCATAAGGGATTGGATTCCTTCTACTGCGGTGAAGCGACTAAAAATTCCCTCGATGTACTTTCCCCAACATGTGTAGGATGAAAATTTGGTTTGAATCACAAGGAGGTCATCCAAACCCACTCCTCGATGGAGTTGAAGTACACGGGGAGAGTTTGACATGTCATAGAGGTGTTTTCATGTTATACGAATGTGTGCATAGTTTACAAAGTTATTGTGGCTAGATATAGAAACTATGGTTTGTATGGCCTCAATAGGAAGTGGAAAAAGATCTGTATTTTCATTTTATAACATAAAATTAAGAAAACATCATACTTAGTAATGCATAAGTAAATTTTTCTTTGTTGAGTTCTAGTTTTCCAGAGTTTCCTAAACTGAATCCTCTTATACCAATTGTAACAACCCATCCCATAGTACCCAGATCCAGTGCCTTAAAAACATGATGTTTATATTTTACAAAATCCATGCATTGATATTTTACACATCATATCCCATACCGAGGATCGATTCGGTTCATGTTCTGGGAAACCATCCTCTTCTAACATGATTCCTTGGCTAAAAACGGAAACCTGAAAAATGTGTTTCAAAAACGTAGGTTGAGAATACGAATGCCCAGTAATGGGTTTTAATATAACATAATATAACAATTATAACCTTTGGAAAACATTCCTTTAAAATTTCCCATAAACAACTTTTTTTTAAGAAACGTTGTAACAAAATTATCATAACATAACAATAGTCTAAGAATTAAAAGAGAACAATTCAAAGCATACTAATAGAATTACAAGGAAAAATGATTCAATTATAAGAATTCTCATAAGTAGAATACATTCCAACTTCAATGGGTAAGACATATGAATATGCTTGTCCAAAATTTATAAAAGAGAATAATACATTATCAGAGCTCTACATAATATTATTAACTTCAGTTTCATTCATTATTAACTATAAGATATAACTGGATAATAAAATATTTGTGTGCTTAATAAATGTCATTCCATAAGCATTTAATTATTCAGAAACTCATAAGTATAGGCTCTTAACCATGGATATCCTACTAGTCAAATAATCACTTGGTTAATTAATTATCATAAACATAATTAAAGAACCTACAATTACAGGCCCTGTCAAGACCTCATGTCATGTCCTAAAATTTCAATGGTCTCATGACATGAATTTATTGTTGCATGAGAAGTATCGATGCATCGAGGGGTTTTCATTAACCGGTCCTCAAACTATTATACCGAGTCTATTACATTCCGCATATGCCAAATAGGGTTGTATATTCAAAATGTATCATTCCACTTTGAATATTTAATTTCGAATTTTATATTATTCAAAGTGTCCCATTCCACTTTGAATAATTTAATACTTAATCTCCCATAGTTCATAGGAATTTAATTTTATTCTTTATAGTTTTCATATATTTAGTGAATTAGGCATATAAGTTTTAATTACAAAACTATCAATTTCATTTCTATGTCATTAAACAGATGGTATGTTAAGAAGATTATAGCATATGTGAGGACAAATAATGAATAATATCAATATAAGTCTTGTAACTTAAATTGATAACCTTATATTCTAAAAATTTATTCATCAATACATATTGGAATTTCTCCTAGATTCATAATCAATTAAAAGATAAAGAAAATATTTATTATGGGTTATTAAACTAATATATGCTCATATATTTATTACTAATATTATTTGGTATGACACATCACAAGGGTATACATGATTTTTGATATAGAATGCATGAAACTGAACCATAACAAATACCCTTTTATATATATGAAAATAAGTGATTCCTACACATTTTTGTAAGAGTATCAAACCCCAAATACTATACTCTTGAATTCTCCATAAATACTAAACGCTTCAAAAATATAATATTTGGAGTATTAAAAACAAGGTTTTTGTGTTGTGTAATTCTATTTATACACAAGGGTGTATATAAAGAGTAGTATTTTCAAATAGATCATTCATATTTTGAAAACAACATGTTTTACTCTTTCTTTTCAATAATTGGGAAATTTTAACCAAAATTGAGGATCAAAGTTTATATGTATACACATAAAATCACATAACCAAATATACAATTTATATTAAAGGTTTTAAACCAAAAATATAATGTCACATATATGATGTTAATATATTAGTGACATTAATAAACAAGAGTCCCTAAATCATAAATCATAATATAAATTTTAAAATATTTATTTATTAAACAAACTTACATATATGTTTATGTAATCATGTAAAACTTATATGCCTAGCTGAGTATACATAAGGTACTTACACCAAAATTAATTGATAATTACATTTTAAAAAAATGTCAAAAATCATTGAAGTTCAAAGTTGACAGACATAAAACTGGTCCAGAAAGAGATTTATAAAAACTATATAAATATATGTGACCGTTTATACTATATAGAAATATATATATGCAAATGTTTTTTTCCAACACATAATTCCTTACATTTTTAAAATCTACTTAATATTGAAACTCAATGTTTATAAGTCTTAAAATCATGTATAAAAGAGGTTTACTGAAAACCATTTGATCATACACACACACACACACACACACACACTTATATATATTCATAAACCAAAAATACAATTTTCCCTATATAAAGCTTTTAATACTTATACACATATGGAACCTCGACACCACACACAACCTTATATGTTAAGGGGTTAAGACCATCATGTAGGGTAAATGTCTTTCCATTAGAAAGAAAATGGTAGGTCACACTCTTAACTATATATATACAAATAACTGCATATTTACAAAGTACATAAATAAGTTTGTATTTATAATGTAAACCCTTATGTTCATAATACTTCTTGAACTCTAAATCCAAAATACATTGGATTGACATAAGAGATGATTTTAACTAAAATGTAAGGTTATATTTATATTTATGAGTATACATTTATATGTATATATGCTCAAGAATTTGTTGAATGAGGGTTGAAGGAATATTGAGTGGAGGAAGAAACACGGGGTTCTTGGGGTGCAACATATTGTTTATAATGTATATTACGTATAAAGTATTTGGAATATTTTAATGCTACTTATTGAAAAAAGAGGCCTATTCATTTTATTAAATCACTGGGGGAAGACTTTTTAGAAATCATTAAGGAAAGGGAGGTCTCAAGTAGCGATGGGAGGAGTCAATGGTGTTGAAAAATGGTGAAAGTAAGAAGAAAATATACTGGCACGACCCACATGGGAGGAGGAAGAAGTTTCCATGGGAAGGGAAAACCCGAAAATGAATGGATGGATGGGATTAGATCAGGAATGTGACAAAATAGCTATGGTATGATGCAAAGTTTTAAAACTGGGTAATTTTAGAGATTGGATCTATAATGGATCGAATGACACACACAAAAATGCGGAGATACCGCAATAGTTGAGGATCGAATGCCGGATTGAAATAGATGGCCCAGATCACACGCTGCGCGATCCAACCAGCTGGATTCAATCTTGTATGACTTTAATTGTCCCACATTGAATTAGGGGCCCCCTCTCCTCCCTTATTAGATGGAGGTTACATGAAAATTCCCAGAAATCTCCCTCCCCTTCCCCGGTACCTCCCCGTACTGGGTCTTCATTGGGTGCGCTCTTGCTCCCACCCACACTTTTGTGCTGCCTCAAATGATGGCACTCTCTGATCCACTTGTGTGATCCAATCTTGTGTGCACATAAGCCCACATATCAGCCTGTGATGAGGAAAATGTCTAGGATCAGCCACCTTGGATGTGCTTCCTCTTTTGGATGGGCTAGAGGGCTGGTCCTTGTGTTGTTTATTTTTTGTTAAATGTAAAGCTAGGTTTCCACACACACACACACACACACATAGATATATATATATATATATATATGTCTGTGTGTGTGTTTTTCAAACCAAAATTTTGTTTAGTTTCATAAACACTAATGTTCTGAAACAAAAAGTTATCAATAAAAATTTAATACATCTATATGAAAACATTATACTAGTATTATAAAAATCAAGGAGGTTGTTTAGTTAAAACCATTATTTATGAATTAAGAATGAACGATTTTTATAGATATTTGATATATTTTCAATGTGTTTGAAATCCTCACCTCATTTTACAATCAAATAAACCGTGGTAATAGATTTTAAACCATTTTTCATTTAATGTTCATAATAAGAGGTTATATTATAAATTCAATACATAACGTAAGTATTTTGAAAAAAAAAATTATAAATAGATATTTTTTTTAATCCACCAAAAGGCCAAAAACTATAATTATAGCCTTTTGAACTCAATGGTCACCCTAGCGGAAATGGTCAAGTTGATTACTTATAAAACCATATATTAGAGTGTCCCAAATTAAAGATAATAGAAGAAGATGGTGAACAGTATTCCACTGATGCTTAGTGCTATTACAGTGGCTCTAGCCATACTAATGTTTATTATGATGGATCCTAAAGAACCAGATTACCTTCTTGGGTTTTTTCTCGTTTTGGGTGTCCTCCCTGTAATTCTAATAAGTATTGCAATAGTTATTTTTTAGTAGACCATTATTCCTTTGATCTTACTATAATGTAACCACTCTAGTGTTTAATTAAAAAAAATTCCTTTGTGTTTAGTTTGTATGTTTTGTTTAGATAACATGAAAATAAAACCATAATATTATTATTACACGTGAAACAAGTTTAATGGAATCACATTATTCTCCCTACAATGAATTGAGTCCTCGGAATTCATTTTATACAAAAATGATAGAAATATACTCTTTAATTTTTATTACCACATTTTCCATCGTGGAGGATCCTTAGGTGTGGCTAGCTGAATACCCTAATTGGTGATCAATTCTTCCACTTATCTAGCTCAAACACACCTTGAGAAGTAAGGGTTAAACTTATGTTGTGTGAAATCAGGCTTCCTGAGGGAGGCTCAAATGGTAGAAAGGTTAGATATGTCCAAATGGAAAAACTCTCTAAGAACTCATTGGACTGTCTCTTGTCGGATAATTTCAATGTCATACACATGGTCATACAAAATGAAGCTCAGGATTTTGTTCATGTAGGCTGCATGAAGGTTACCCTCCAAGGCAGCCCCTTGATCCTTTACCATGGCTGTGATGTTTTGAGATTGAGTGAATCCTAAGAAAATACCATCATGGTACTTTACCCTTCATCTATACTAAGTGATTTGAGTAGTGTTTATGAGGTAGTAGATATAGGCATTCCCTTGGCAAAATGGGGGAATGTCTGGACTGTTCAATATCCCATAAAGATGATTTCATTTTCTTCGTAGGTTTTAGAAGGGGGGTATTCTTATTCATAGGTTATGACCATAATAGCCTCTAGTACCTCAACAGGAGAAGATTAGATATGGATTTTTCCTTCCATGTGAAAAAATTTTTTTTCCATGACTATCCAATAAGTGAAACACAAACACTAAAATGTTAGAAGAAATAGAAAACAAAAAATTAAATTTTTGAAAAAAAAACTGGTACAAAAAATCAAGGTCTAATGGTTTCTCTAGTTAACAGTTACATGAATCCCAAAAACAATTTCAAAACTCTCGAACTCCATGAACCAAATTCAACATGATCAGTGTGGATCAATCTCATGGTTACACTTTTGGTGTCTTCAGAGTGAGACATGAGGGGTGTATTTCGGAGAGACATCTGTATGTACATGATGATTGTACATAGACTGTAAAGCATCAATTTCAAGTTTTTCAATGTCCATTCCTTGACCATAATGGCCATAGGACAAGATTTGGCAGATATATGATACGCGGAGGTCACCCACTGCGGCAGCTTTATTGAAATATATAAGGGATTGGATGCATTCTACTGCAGTGAGGCATCTAAAAAGTCTCTCGAAGTACTTTCCCTGACATGCATAGGATTGAAATTGGGTTTTCATCATAAAGAGGTAGTATAAACCCGTTCCTCAGTGGAGTTTAAGTACATGAGGAGAGTTTGACATGTCGTAGAGGTGTTTGAATTTCATACGAATGTGTTCATAGTTTACAAAGTTGTCGTGGATGGAAATGGAAACTATGGTTTCAAGGGCCTTAATAGGAAGATACAAAATGCTGGTATTTTAATTTTAAATTTGAAAATTATGAAAACATTATACTTAGTAAGGCATAAGTAAATTTTTCATTGTTCAGTTCTGGTTTTCCAGAGTTATCTAAATGGAATCCTCTGATACCAACCATAATGACACGACCCAAGAATAACTAGATCTAGTGCCTTAAAACATGATGTGTAAGATTTAAAAAAACATGCATTGATATTTTAAACATCATGTCCCATACAAAGGATGGATTTGGTTCATGTTTTTGGAAACTAGCATCTTCTGACATGCTTCTTCGGCTAAAAAGTGATACCTGGAAAATTTATTTCCAAAACGTATGGTGATCATATGATTAACCAGTAAGGGGTATTAAAATAACATAATATACCAATTATAACCTTTATAAAACTTTCCTTTTTTATTTTCCAAAATATCATTTTCTTAAGAAATGTTGTCACACATGTATCATAACATAACAATTGCCTAAGAATTAATAGAGCATAATTCAATGAATACTAACAGAATTACCAGGAAACATGATTAAATTATAGGAATTCACATAAGTAAAATAAATTCCAAATTAAATGGTTAAGACATGTGAATATACATGTACAAAATTTATAAAAAACAATAATACATGGTCAGAGTTGCACAAAATATTATTAAATTCAATTTCCTTCAATACTAACTCTAAGTTGTAACTAGAAAATAAAATCTCTCAGTGCTTAATAAATGTTTTTCTATAAGAATTTACTTCTTATAATACTCATAAGTATAATCTCTTAACCATGGATATTCTACTAGTAGAATAAGCACTAGGTTATTTAATTATGATAAACATAATGAGGGAACCTATAATGCCAGAGCCTGTTAAGTCCTCGTGTCAAGACCTGAAATGTCAATGGCCTTGTTCCATGACCTGATTGTCTCATGAGAACGATCGATGCTTTGAGTGGATTTCATTAGCTGGTCCCCATCCCATTATACCGAGTCTATTACATTCCTCATATTCCAAATAGGGTCATATATTGAAAAATTTCTCTTACCACTTTGAATATTTAATTTCTCATTTCATATTATTCGAAGTGTCTCATACCACTTTGAATAATTTAATACATAATTCAAAAAAGGTCATAAGAATTTAATTTTGTTATTTAGTATGTATATATATTTAGTGAATAAAGCATATAAGTTTGAGGTACAAAACTATCAACAACATGGCTATGTCATTAAATGTCAACTATGTTAAGAAGATTATAGCATATATGATGACAACAAATTCACAAAACCAATAAAAGTCTTGTCATATTAAATGAAAACCTTAAATTATAAATCATTATTAATCAATACATATTGTAATTTCACCTGGATACATAATCAATAAAAGATAAAGCAAGTATTTCATGTGGGGTATTAAACTGAAAAATTCTCATACATTTATTATTGATATGCTTGGGTATACCACATCACAAGGGTATACATGATGTTTTATATTAAAGGCAATAATTTCAACCATAACTAATACCATTAAATATATATGAAAATAAGTGGTTCATTCTCATGTATATAAGAGTAGAAAACCCCAAATATTATACTCTATAATTATCCATAAATACAAAATGCATTAAATGTATAATATTTGGAGTATTCAAAACTATGGTTTATTGATGTGTAAATCTTTTTATACACATTGGTGTATATAAGGAGTAGTATTTTCAAATAGAACATTAATATTTCAAAAACAACATGTTTTACTCTTTCTTTTATATCATTGGGAAATTCTAAACAAAACTGAGGATCATTTTTTATAAGTATACACATATATTAACTTAACTGAATATACAATGTGTATTAAAGGGTTTAAAACAAAAATCTAATATCACCCATATGACATTAATATATTAGTCTCATTAATGAAAAAGGGTCCCTAAATCTTCAATCAAAATATAAATTTTAAAAGGTTTATTTATTAAACAAACTTACATATATGTTTATGTAAGCATATACAACTTTTATGCATAACCGAGTATAGACCAGTGTCTTACAAAAAAATTAATTGATACTAACATGTTAAAAAAATGTCAATAAATCATTGAAGTTCAATGTTGAGAGACTTAAAACTGGTTCAGGAGGAGAGTTATACAAACAATATAATTATCTGTGACTGGGTACACTATATATATATATATATATATATATATATATATAATTTTTGTCCCACACATAATCCATTTCGTTTTTTAAACTCTACATAAGCTTGAAAATCAATGTTTAGAATTCATAAAATCAGGTATAAAATTTGTTTACCAAAAACCGTATGATCATATATATATATATATATATATATATTCATAATCTAGAAAAACAAAATTTCCCTATACAAAGTTATTTATACTTATACACATATTAAACCTCAACACCACACACACCCTTTCATGTTAAGGGGTTAAGACCATCATATAGGGTAAAGGTCATTACATTAGAAGGAAAGGGGTAGGTCACACTCTTAACATTATATATACAAATAATCGAATATTTACAATGTACATAAATAAGTTATTATGTATAATGTAAACCCATATGTTCTAAATACTTCTTGAACTCAAAATCCAGAAGACTTTGGATCGACATAAGAGAATCATTTAACTAAACTGTATGGTTATATATATATATATATATTTATGAGTATACATATATGTGTATATAACCTTAAAACAACACAAAAAGACAACATATCCCTTATCATGGTTTGAGGAGGAGGAGAGGCTCAGGAATTCATTGAAGGAGGCTTGTTGAAAGCTTGAGTGGGGGAAGAACTGAGGGATTCCTGGGGTGAAACAGATTGATTATAAACTATATTATGCATAAAATATAATGAATACTTTTATGATACTTCTGGGAAAATAGAGGCCAATTTGATTTATTAAATGACTGAGGGAAATATTTTTGGAAAAAATGATGGTAAGGGAGGTCTCGAATGGCGATGGGAGGGGTCATGGGTGTGGAAAAAATGGTGAAAGTAGGAAGAAAACCTACCAGTGTAGCGCACATGGGAGGAGGAAGAAGATGTAGTGGGAAGGGAAAACCAAAAAACTAATAGAGGGATGGGATTAGATCACGAACATGATTGAACAACTATAGTTTCACACAGAGTTTTAAAAAGAAAAATAGTCAAGATTATATCTGTGATGGATCAAATGGTGCACAAAAAAAATGAAAAGATACTACGGAGGGAGAGGATAGAACTCTAAATCTAAGTAGATGGACTAGGTCGCATGTGACGCGATCCAACTATCTTGATTCGATCCGGGAGAATTTGTTTTGTCCCAGATCAAAATAAAGGGGCCTCCTCACCTCCCTTATTTCCCTGAGGCTCCTTAAAAACACCTATAATTTCCCCTCCCCCTCCCTAGTACTCCCCCATACTGAGTCTTCTATGGGTGAACTCTTGTGCCCACCCATGGCACTGGGCCGCCTGCAAGGTGGTTCTTTATAATCATCTTGTGTTCTCCAAGTTTGCGTGCACACAATTCAACTATATGGATTTTGCTGAGGATGAAGGCTATGCTCAGCCGCCTAACGCGTGATGCCTCCTTCGGCTCGGTGAGAAGGCTGGCCCATGTGGGGTTTATTTTTTGTTAAATGTAATGCTAGGTTTCTATACACATATATAGTTTTTTTTCAAACCAAAATTTCCCTTAGTTTTATAAACACTACTGTTTCAAAACACAAAGTTATAAATTAAAATTTAATACATCTATATGAAAATGTTATACTAGTTTTATAATAATCAAGGGTATAGTTTTGTTAAAACCATGTTTAAGGATTAAGAATGAAAACTTTTACAAGATATTTCAAATATTTGAAAGGTGTTTGAAATGCTCACCTCATTTTAAAGTCACACTATGTGTAGATCAAGATATTAAACCATTTCTCCATTAAAGTTGATAATAAAAGGTTTTATTATAATTAAAATACATTACATAAATATTTTGGAAAACATAATTATTCATTGATATTTTTTATTAATCCACCAAAAGACCAACAACTATAATTATAGCCCTTATAACTCAACCGTCACCCAAAGGGAAATGCTTGAGTTGATGCCTTATAAAACCATACATTAGAGTGTCCCAAATTCTAGAAAATAGAAGAACATGGTGCACATCATTCCACTGATGCTCAGTGCGGTTGTTTTGGCTCTATCCATACAAATGTTCGTTGTAATGGATCTGAAATAACCATATTACCTTCTTGGGGTTTTTTTCGTTTTGGGTGGTCTCCCTATAATTCTAATAGGGCATTTAATAGGTATTTTTGTATATACTAGTGTTCTATTGGTCTTACTGTAATTTAAACACTTCAGTGTTTAATTAAAAAAATTCCTTTTTGTTTAATTTGTAAGTTTTGTTAGGATAACAATAAAATTAAAGCATAATAATATTATTAAATGAGAAACAAGTTTTGGGTCATCGCATCCCTATGGTGGATTATCTTTATTAGATGAATGTACAATTAATAATCAAATCTCACAAACCCTCAAACTACAAAGAACATGTATATATATAGGTGGTTAAATTCTCTTAATTCCTTTCCTAATAAAAAATCATGTGTTACATGAGACTTATATAGAAAATATCTAAATCTCTCTAAAGTATTTGTTCAATATAACATTTGGATATAGAAATACTAGATATATAAATGATATTTATTTTCATCAATATAAATGTGAGGCATGGTATATCCCATATGCCCATAGTGGTTGTCTCCTATTACTAGGAGTTGGAGAATAACCACCTACTTATTTTCCCTATAAGGATCTAACCTATATCATATATTTATGATAGTACTTCTATCTACTAGAGTATCCATAATCTATGATTTTAACATAGAGACAAATATCAACCTTTGAACATCCTATAGAACCTATTTTGGCTAGAATGGAATTCTTAACAACCTATGATAATGTGTATTGGTTGAGATTAAAAATAATTTTCACGGTTTGTTTAATCCAATTGAAAAATGAAAATATTTTCATTATTCTTATCCACTCATGTAAAGAGAAAAATATAATAGAACAGTAAATTTTTAATCTTTATATTTTTTGATTTAGGGTATTTAGGTATTCCATCCCATATAAAATCTCCTTAATTTCCTCATATATCTAATCCTCGTCAATCTTAGCTTTAAACATAATATCTAATAGTCTACATAAAACACCTTTACATATAAAATTCATGACTATCACCCATTTTAACTTGGGTTACTCCTTGATATCAAAGATATAATGGAAATGTTAAATCCATTCTTCTAAATAATATTGGGATACATCACCCCAAAATGGAAGGGGTGGTGGATCAAGAATGCCCTAATGAAGCCAATAGTAGTTTGTTTCCATCGAGCTAATCCACGCTCAATGGATTAGGAATTCTATGTAAAAATATCCAAAACCTGTTGATAAATTGTAGGCAGGATGGGTTGATCATTCTCATCTTCCCCTACCCATGTAGATGTATGTATTTTTAGGGATCATTTTATATATTAAATTAAATAATTAACATAAGAACACTCTTTCATGATAAACACCCAATGAATTAAGTATAATATCAAAATAGAAATGCTAAATCCCTACCCCTATCTCTATTTTCCTTTTATCACATTTTTATATACTCAATTAATTTTTAAAAAAAGTTCTAAATGCTTATTTAAACACATAAATAGAAATTAAATTCAATAGTGATAACAATGGAGGTTTTAAAAACCATGTGAACCAATTAAATACTTCTATTAATATATATTTCACTTATAGAAAGTATAAATAACTATTTATTTAGTATTGATATTTCAAATAATAAAAAACGTTATTTAATTCTAGTGGTTAATTTATCAAAATTATAATTTTTTATTTCATTCAATATTATCCTAGGACAGACAACCAATAGACACATCCACGCAGTTTATGTGACTTGATGAAATAAGGTTAAATAAAGGATTAATAAAAAAATTAAACATGGAACTATACCTTGTTACTCCAGGTTCAATGAAAATTATTCCTTCATGACATAATTATATATTTTTGTCTAACTATGAATGGTATTATCTTTTGGATAGTCCTAAACATGAGTACACATGTTTAGATCTAGAACTATTTTTAGCAACAATACTTCGAACATAAGGGTCCAAACAGAATTTCCAAGAGACCCCACACATGATTCACAATTACTAAATTCTATACTAAACACTGCGGGAAAGGTATTTTTTCATGGGAATGAAATTTATATATTAATTTTTACTAAATATAATAAAATAATATACCCTAATATAAAATTTTCATGACCTCTTCAAACTTAGTACATTCCAAAAATCAATCTTTATTTGTAGAGAAGAATACTTTTATACCAAATAAGTTATGTATCCCTGTTTGCCACCACTAATCAGTGCTTGAATATAGAACGTTACTTTACCCCAATCAGGAATCCTCATACACTATAGGTTGGTGTCTTAATAAATTTTTTTAATTTTTTATGATGGGGAGAATAAACCCACATATGAGACAAAAAATCAAAAAACATAAAGTAATCAGATAAATCTAGATACATTACCAATAAAAGAATACATAAAATGATCCCGAAATATATTGACAACCCATGCTATATCTAAAGGGAATGTATACATGGTAAAAAGTCAAAAAATAGAATATCATATCCAAAAATATCCATCAAATAAAACCAAACAAGAAAAACTGTGAGCCTCTTCAAAATGGTCATGAGATTTAGGCTAATCACAATATCTCAATCTCCACCCTACCAGTCCAAATAGCACAAAAATAATTGTGAATTTCCCATATTAATTCCTTCAACCATGAACGCTTATCACTTTCCAACTGAGGCATATGAAGGGTGTAAGTACATCTTAATAGGTCACCACTAGTGGAATCTAATAATATTCCCAATCTAAGAAAGTTCACAATGGAGTAAAAAATATATATAAATATGTATACATGGAGAAGAAAGAATAAAAAATACACAATATTCAAACTCAGGTTCCTTGATGAAATCCTAGGCTAATAATACATACAAAATCTTGTGTCAGATGTCTCTGAACAATAAGAATCCATCTAGGGGAATTATTCTCATCCCCATGATCAGAATATCTAATAGAAAAATATACCCATCCACAAAATAAAAGAATCACACCAGCTGAAATATAATTATCAAAAAAATAAAGTTCACAAACAAGAAAATTTACCCATTCATAAACAACACTCAAACCATTGGAAATATACTCATCCTGAAATAATAGTCTCACCAAGAGAATGATACCCATCATAAAAAAACTCACACCCAAAATAAATCCTTCTCTTAAACCATGGATGAAACACGCAAAGGAAAATAAAAACCAATAAACCAAACCCTATGTCCAATGCACTAAATCATTTTTCTCTCTCCAAACTCTCATGTTTTTCATTAAAAATCCATTTTCCATAAAAAAGATACCCAAGGTTAATACCAACCCCTTTTTCATTTAAACCAAAACATTGTTTATCACTTTTTTAACATCCTCATTTACCCTTTGTAATTATCACCATAATCCATCACAATAGATAAAAAATTTACATCTATAATTCATGCCAAAAAACTATTTTTTCATCACTTATATAACATATTCCATGATGAGAAATCCATTTCAAGGAATCCTCTTTGTTTTCCTTCCGATTAGGGTTCACAGATGAGTCAATGTAATACAGTGACTCTCGAAACATGGGGAAATGTTAATTTTACTACACTAGAAAAAGTACTCATCACAAAGGATCTAATAGTTTATTTGTCATTTAATACTATATATGTAAAATATTGTTATATTAAATTTGAAAACATGAAAGAATACTTAATATTATAATTAAAAAATTTATAATTAATTCTCTTATATCACAAAAATATTTCATGAATCACTTTTTGGTAACATGGGGATGGGAAAACAAAGTAAATGATGAACTCATATCTAACAACCCAACCCAAACCACCTGGTCTAAGTAAGAGAGTCACATTACCTCATTTGTGACTCTGAATACTCAAGAGGCATCCAATAAGTAGCAGGTTTCCTAACACCATATTGGGAGAGTATACCCCCAATATCATATTCAAAAAATATATAAATAAAATAATAAAATAATCAAAGTTACATATGAAATTTCATAAAAAAATATTGAGTTTTTAATATAATACCATAAATTAATAAACATGCTAATAAGATGGAAATTAAAACTAAAATATATGTGTAGTAGGTAAAAAACTAAATCAAACAATGGTATCCACAAGATTCAATCCTAGTCCCACAACCAGATTAATGGTCCACAACTCTTCCATCTACCCTAGGCCCCTTACCCATACATAGATCCCTATATGAAAAATATATATGTGCATTAAAATTACCATATAGGGTGGGAGTAATAAATCATATAGGACACCACCAATGTGTCATTAAAAACATGATCACATTAATAAAACGTGTATTCCATGATAAGAAATAATCCATAAACAAAAATAAAAATATACAACCATATATAGAGAGGTCATGGTCTAATTAATCCCCCACAAACCACGGTCGTACCCTCTTTGGATCTGTGTTGGAAGGAAAAAATGAATATATATCAGAAGTGAACAAATCTATCTATAAGTCTAATAAAAACATAACTCAGTATCCCCATGGAGTCACGCGTATATGCTAATCATTATTCGCTTGGTTTAAAGTATGAATTTCCACTCTACATCACCTAAGCATTGATTAGTTGTGGTACTCGACATTTTACTAGTAATGGAGTTACATAATACTAGGAATCAATTATGCATTGATTGAATCATACAATTTAACATCCATAGAAGAATTGTAACCCCATGTTGTGCTCAGGTCCATCGTCACTATCATCGTAAGTCATACACACTCTCCCTATAAGGGACAATCATGTCTCAATGGTCTACATCTTCTAGGCACCATGAATAATTCCTCCAAAGGCATGATAATATACATAAAAACGTATATCATACATGGAAAGAATATAATCATGAGAATAAAGAAGTATGATAAAAAATTTGGATGAAAATTTGACATGACCAAAAATGATATATGAACATTTCTAGGTAGAACGCATAAAAAAGGTCTCACGTTGACACACACACACACACACACCCACTTGTGATCATAGTCAATCATGGTCATCATGGTAAGACAACACAAGAATTATATCACATAAAAAATTTACACATGATCTTAATTTACTAAGAATCATCCGACCTCAATGTTGTTGATTAAGAACAACATAGCTTTTAAAGAATGAAGAAATAATCATGTCGTGTACCCAAGAAGATATAAATCACACATCAATGATGACTAAATTGGGTTCTAGTTCAACAATAATGTTGTTTACATTGATACCTCAAGGAGAAACGATATAAAAAATGTGATTCCTGAATCACATACATTATGATGTCCACTAAAAGAACCATTTCTATTGTATGTTGAAGAAGAGGGAACTAATTGACTAGATTAGTTTTGAGTAAATGAACAGATCATGAATTCATCATTAATTATAGAATGAACCCTTAGTCATATCCATTTATCATTTATCTATCAGTAATATATCATCAAAAATGAGATACGAAATTAGAATCCACTAGAACTGTGTCTCAAGATGATCAATCTATTAACCATACTCAGAATCATCCACCGTTCATGATAAATCTATCCTAGTTAAGAGGGATCATCATTGACACATCAATGTCACCACCAATATACCATGAATTCATGAATGTATAAATCATCCACCATCAATACTCTATCAAAAAGAGGTTTAGGGAGATGATTCAATAACACATAATAATTAAACAATTAATGTTAAAGGTGGATATTAATTTGATCAAGGAACAACATCAACATGGAAAATCCCCCACCAATCTATAAATAAAAGAAGAATTAAAAAATAGATGACAATGGAAGACTCATATTACACACAAATAAAAAATTATATGATAAATAATAAAATAAAATGGGAATTTTTCATCATATAACTCACCAATAAAATTCTACCATATTCATCAAAGATTGACCGAATATAGGGAGATGGATGAGGGGAGTCAGGAGCCATGAGGGAGTGTCTTTAATTAAATATAATCATAGCGGTAATAAATTTCGAAACTAATAAATCTCTAAATTGTGTAAAATAAAAAATATTTTGGTCCATCAATTGAACCCCCATACTAGGAACACATGAATAATAGTGGGTCTCACCAGTGTGCTAGTGTGCCTAACAAAATTCATAGTATTAATCTTTGACCATAGTTCAACTGGTGGTACCCAAACAACTGAAAAAAATGGTGCTCTATATCTATTATTCTTATAGATAATCCACCACATAATGGTGCTAATTTTTTTTCCACCATTATATTAGGAATCCACTGAAGTAACCATTATAAGAGTCTAAAGAAATTTTCATTAATGACTTAAAACATAAACATCAATACCTTATATGAAAAATTATATGAATAAATAATTTATAGACTATAAAATCTCAAACATAAACACAAATATTGATATTTTTTCTCTATATAAAAAATTATCTTCCTTGAGAAGTTTCATTAAGGGTTTTTATCAAAAAAAGTAGGCCACTTAGGATGGGCATCATCCTCTCTCTCATAGGCCTCATTCGATATCAATCCATGGCACCATATGATCATAAAGTGTAGAACTTGATTATGTTGATGGGATTTATAACTCCACATAGAATTCATTACTGGGAATTCCACATATGATGTTTCGGGATCTTAGTCAACATCCTCATAGAAGATAACATGTACAAGATCGATCATATACCACTGAATATGAGAAACCTAAAAAATGTCATGCATAACATCATAGTGAGATGGAATATCTAAATGGTATACCACTTTTCCAAATCAACTAGATAATATATAAGGGTATAATATATCATAGTAATTACTTAACTTGATTCTTACAATGCTGGTGGCCTTGCTGAGGAGACACTCTCATAAAAAACTAGGTATCATAAAGAAAACACCCAAGGTATTCTTCTACAGTTAGCATAAGAGTTCTTCCTATTTTACTCTATGATCAACCTTCTCAGAATCATCAACACTCTCTCAAAGGCCTATTATACATTACTTATCCCTATTATTATTGTATTAATGGACTCACGCCAACAATGTGTTGAAAGACATGGACTCTTGTAAGGGGGCTCATGAGGCTCCATCTGAATAAAATCCTTATAACTATTGTTGTATGAAAACATAACCATTGATAGGTGATTATCCTATGATCTATCAAATTATATTGTTCATTATCAATGTATATCTTTCAGTATGGATTCTAGTGCTTGATGTTTTTCCTCTGGTAGGTATTAAATCAGGATAGAAATCCAGGAATGTCTTATTTCATCTTTTCCTACTAGAGATATTCATTGAATTCATGGTATATCATTATCATCACAGGATAAAACAGCCACTTGGAGGAATAAAATTATATTATCATATCATAAAGAGTTGAATCTAATATTACATCTCTTCCATTTATAAGGATAATATCATCATTTTCAAACATTAACCTGGGTACTGGTTTATCTCAAGCCAGTAAATCCAGTATCACTACACATTTTGGGTCCAACATCAGTCCAAAACTTATCTAGTATACTAAAGAATATATGACCACCAGTAAGTAAAATTTGATCGATACATTTGAATCAGATGCATCCATATTCTAGTCATCCAAGAATATCATCAGATCCCAATATTCCTCTAAAGTTCATTTGAAAATTTATATATGTTTTGATTGTGGAGAAACTAGTAGTGTTATTTTATTCTTAGGTGAAATTATTTTGTTGGAATTATATTCCATTTTTAAATATGTTATGGTATCACATATCTGATTTATGATATTAATTCCACTAGCTATCTAGTGGGACTCCTAGAGGTGCCCAAGTTATACCTACTACCATGGGATAGCTGATGGTATCCATTGGGTAGCCGGTGGCCTCAGGATGGGTATGAATAATAAGGGGAATATTTATACATAAACTACCAAAAACCACTATTTAAACAACTTAACCACCCCCTTCCACCGTAATTAAATGTGCACAACTCTAGGAGTTCTTTATAGTTTTAAATGTCCTTCTCTATAATTTTATCTTTTCATTTTAATCTATGGTTGGATAGTTTCTTCTTAGTTGGTATTTTTTTCAATATCTTCTTGTCACGTACTTTTCTATTAGTTTTGGACATGGTCTTGGGTAAAATTTTAAAGGTATATTGAATTTTTATATTCTTTTAATGTTTTTTCTAGATCCATCGTGAAATTGTCTTATGGAAGCTCGTTCAATTTTTTGTGGTGGGGTGGTGCATGTGATTATTGAGGTATTATTTTTTTATCACTTCTCCTTCAACCCTTTTTCTTATAGAAACATGACTCTATGTTTCCAGAATATTGTTTTAGGGTATACTCGGTAATGTTCTTTCATTATAATTTCTTTTAGTGTTTAGATCACATCATGGGAGGTGTTCATTTGGACATTAAGGTAGGTGGTTCTATCTCTAGGACATAATCTATGATCCATGTATAACCTATATTTTATAAAAAGTTTCTAAATGAATTGGAATTTACCCCAAATTGGTTTAATTGTGTTTCGAAAATGGTTTTTGATAATATATGGTTTCCCCCCTTTTTCGAAAAATTAATTTATTTTCAAAGAGTTTTTAAAATATTTTTCAAAATGGATTCTGATACTGGTTTTAAATTAATTTTTTATGAAAATTGTAGTTTGAAATTATTTTTGAAATTTCATAGTTAATTTTGAAATTAATTTGACATATATCACACCTCGCGTCATTAGATTCATAGGTGGGGGGTTTAATATTGGCCCTTTCCCATTGGAATTATATGGGAGATAACTTTCTAGTGTATTATTCTATTAATTGATCATATATGCATTGGCTCAAGGATATTGATCTTCTCTAAATAGACAGAGTTAATAAATGATATTTGTGCCTTTAAATAAATGTGTTTTATATTATAAAAAATTATACAGAGATGGAACATTGAGAAAAAAATAACTTCAATTCATAACATTATTCAATTAAGAAAGAAATAAAAATTCCAAAAATTATAATTGGACCACAAATATAAACTAGAAAATCTAAAATTGGAGAATATTTATCATTCCAATCTTCTTGAATAATCCCTCCCAAGAACAAAACTATATAAATTAAATAAAATATTTGTAAACCAATCGAATTTATTAAACAATTGTTTGATATTGTTTTGGAAATTTTATAATATATTTTACAATTTATTTGACATATGTCACACCTCAAATCCTTGGATGCCTAGGTTGAGGTTTTAATATTGGTTATTTCCATTTGTAATTATAAAGGATATCACTTTTGTGTGTGTTCTTTAGTTAATTGACCATATATTCTTCAACTAATGAATCATGATCTTTTGTAACTAAATTTTTTTTATATATGATATTTTTTTTATTGAAATAATCATGTATTATATTATATAAAATTATACACATAAGACAATTTGATAAAACAACAACACTTTAATTAATTACATTATTCAACAAGGAATCCAAAGAAAAATCCAAATATTATAGTTGAACAAAAAATATAAAGTATAAAATCTGCAACTGGAGAATATAGATCATGCCAATCTAGTTGATTCACCACTACCTGAAACAACACTATAGACATGAAACAATATATTTGTTAACCAATCGACATTATAGAAAATAAAAATAAATAAACATGAGATAAATTGAGGTGAATAATTAATGAAAGAATATATATGTATTTATAATGTGACCATTGGAACAGTAATGTGATCATTGTAATAGTAACTTGACCATTGGGAATAGTAACTTGATCGTTAGGAATAGTAACCTGATTGTGGGAATAGTAATGCAACCACAAAAAATAAATTTTTATATAAATTATAATTAACAGTATTAATTTATGTATATATAAATATTATAATTCCAAATAACAATTATCACAATTCAAAAAATCAAAGAAAAGATAACCAAATTTTTAATAAATTGTATTTCAATGTATTTGGTAAAAATCATAAATTTTTATACTGAAAATTAAAATTACAAATGATATAATTTTATTCTGATAAAATGAAAATCATTTTTTTTGTAATTATCATGTCGGAATTATCCAATGGTTACTTATTTAGTAATTTTCTAAAATTCATTATTTCTTTAGTGTAAATTAAAAATATAGTTTTCACATTATATTTGTATCTTAAATTATATCCTTCATGATGTAATACTGGAAAAAATGATTTCTAGTATATGATGTTTGCCCCAAATATATTTAATTTCATAATGTTTTCCTTTAAATACAATCCACATAATTTACAATCCTTTTTTGAAAAATCTAATGTCAAACAAGATCTCTTAAAATAATAATTTTCAACTTTCAACTTTCCTTTATAATAGAAACGTGAATTTGAATAATAAATGGATTTTAAGACCAAAATCCATTATATTATAACTATATATATTTTTTATTTTTTAAAATTTTTATTATTACATAGTTTCCCTATAATATAGTTAATTATTTAGTATTTTATTCTTAAAATACACCTATGCTCAAGTATAAATATTATCTCTCCATATCCTTGGAAAACCACTCATACCTCATATTTAAAATCCAAATTTGTTCTAAAATCCTTTATCCTAATAAACTATAAACTACAGGGAATTTGTCAAGAAAATTGACTCCATTCATCAAAGAGTTCTAGTGACGTACAAGAGAGGCCGCACTATGGAAAGAGTATGTTTTATTAAAACTCTTCTCTCATTTTATTCCCCTACTTATCTCTTTATAACCAATTAATTTCAAAATAAAATATTATTATAATTATGTATGAATTATTTTAACATTATATTAATTATCTTTACTAACGATCAGAATTATATTTTTTATGTATTTATATTTTATGCCTATCTTTCATCAAATTTGAACAACATATTCATTAACAAGTCATTAACGGACAATGGGGACATTTACAACCCTTTAACCAAAGAAATTAAAAAATATAATGAAATGATTATAATTGATAAATTTGGGTAAAATGGAAATATTTCACATATATATATATGTGTGTGTGTGTGTGATTTAACATAACTATGTTTTTTAGGAGAAAAAAAATGAAATGAAATTCCACAAGATTTAATGTAAGGGGAACCTCTAACCCAACTCCCTATAATTAGGTTATCCCTAATCCAAATAATTTTATGTCAATATATTCCTATAATTTTTCAAAAATATTTACTATTTGTCCCCCTTTTGGGATATACATGTTACAACCTTGATTTATAATCCAATTACAATGAATTTACAAAAAGAAATTTCTTTCTAAAAAAAATCTTTTACTAAAGTTTAGTTGTTTCCTCTGAGCTCCAGAATGATGTTTTTTATACCAAATTTTTTTACCTTATTTGTTGGGATCCACAATTTTATTCATCAAATCATTCTCAATGAAATCCTTTTGAAACCCATTCTTTTTAATGGGTTATTTCATGACCATGATTGTCATAGGTTCTCTATGGAATAGATAGTTATGTAAATGCCATGATGTGACAACAGAGAATGAAATTATATATCCCACCCATGCATTAGGAAATGTGATGCATCTCATGATATGATGTGTATTATTTGGGTGAAGGATACTAGATTTATTAGAAATGATGATGTTTTGATTTACTTATATATATTATGTGTGAACATGATGCTAACATAGTTCACAACTAGTTGTGGTATTTGACCACTATGATAAGATGTTTCATTTTTATACGTCTCTACATCCCCTGTATTTTTCGAATTTCTTCTTAATTATTAAGATGATGACCCCATGAATATGACATGATTATGATGATTATCACCACCCATTTTATATTGATTCATTTCTCTTACGTCTAATATGTTGTACTTCCCCTTAGTCAGACTTTAGGTCACCCTTTTTTTTAAGTATATCCTCATGTGACTAGATGGAAATAAAGATCATGGGTTTTTAGAAGGATTAAGAAGAAGTCCTTAAAAAAATTATTTTTAATTATGCATAAGAAAATTAGGATCTTAATTTCCCCAAGATATTAAACCTTTCTATCCATGTTGATCGTTAAAATTTTGTAATAATCAAGTAAGAAAATGTAGGGATGAAGTATATTGAAATTTTAGGGGGTTAAATTTAAAGGGTTTACCTTTATCACTTGTTTATGGATTCACATAAAAAACGGATTGGAGTATGAATTAGTAATTGTTTTTGATTGATTTACGAGTAACCTAACTTTCTTGAAAATTCTTATCATAAGGATGTTATACAGTACTCCTTATATTTGTAATGATTAGGATTCAGTATGATATGATTAATGATTTGGTAAATGTAAATAGTTTTTTGAATTATGATTTTAAATTTTCTTACCTTTTTTCTGAAAGGATTTGAAAAGGGTAATTTTTTTAGTGATTTTTAAATACAACTATGTAACTATTTATCATTCCATGTATTGTATAAAATTGAGTATATTTGTATTTATTGATAAAGAATAATTTATGGAACACATATGTTGGATCATATTAATACTATTTATCTAACTCCCTAAAGACTCCATTAGGATTTTATAGACTGTGTTTTTCTATATAATGGAAATGAAAAGGCCCCATAGTGAGATGGTGATGTTTATGCAAGATGGGTATAAGTAGCCAATGGGGAGATGTTAGGACATTTACCACATATAATATGATGTAACTATTTTCCGCTTATGGTTTTTTTCATTTTTGGAATATATATCATGTCATAAATAAACAATCAATATTCCAAGGTAAAAAACAAAATCAAAGTATAAGTTTAACAGATAAATAAATAAATAAAACTGAAGAATACCCTAGAGTTTTTCTTAGTCCCACCACCAGTTTCATGCATTATATCATTACCTTCTTCCATTTGCATCATGCCCTTACTCAGATCAATTTACATGAAATCTATATGTCCATTGAAATGTATATATTGGGTGATAGTAATAAATCTAGAAGGACAAAAAACAACGCATCTTTAACAAATGATCACATTAATAACTGGGGTAATATATGATAATAGTTTTTAAAAACCATAATAACAAATATTCATGTATGATGATGTGTTGGGTCAACCAAGCCTCCCTAACCCCGGCGGATACCGAATATGACTCTATTTTGGAATTAAAAATGACTAAATAAAAATTTAACTAAAGATAGAAACATGACTAGGGAAACGGTCGCTCAAAATAATATTAGAGTCATTCATACATGATACTAAACATTACCTAGGCCCCATGTATGAAATGCCACTAGAAAAACTAGGCATTATGTAGTCATGATGTTTAGCATTTCACTGGACATCACGTAAAATGGTACATAGAATCTACAAGGCGTCAAGTTCATCAAACAACATAGAATCTAGAGAATCATCATAAATGTACTCAATACTCTACTCTATCATCACCATCATTTCATGTCATGTGCACTCTCAATATAAGGAACCATTTTTTCACAAAGTTCCAATTATTCTGAGTACCATTAATAAAGCTTCTAAAGGCATGATAACATACATAAGAAGGTAGAGAATATAGGGAAATCATTTAATAATGAGAAAAATATAGAAACATAAAGGAATTTGATCAAAATCATACATAATCAAAAAACATACATAAAATTCTTATAATAATTGACTATCATAAATGGGTCTCATGGAAGCACATATACTAACCTTAAATCCAAATCAAACATGGTCTTCATGGTATGCCAAAATAAGAATAATAACATGAAACAAGGTGTATAAGAGATCACAAAAGGTAATAAAATTCCTCCCTTAAGGTTTTTATGAATTACATCATGCATCAATGAAGATAAAACACCCGATGTTTTGATGAATTATTATGTTTCAAATAAAATAAAATTATTTCAGGGATTCAATTACACAATACACAAAGTTAAGATCAATTTATATTAAACACATTTTTAATATTTTTCTACATGAAACACATAGTTTATCTATAATTAATTAAAATACCATCTTTTTTTTTCACACTATAAGGAATTTAGCTGCATTAAACACATCACCATGTTTAAACATAACTTGTCATATTAATAAAATATTTTTATTTCATTGTTATCAAATAGCCATTGGAATGGAAGGTATGAATAAGATTAATCAAATTAGAAAAATATAGTTTAAACATATACATAAATTGAAATATCTTGTTACCAATTATTTATAAATGAAACTTAAACCATATTTAAAATAAAAGTAAATCCTTCCCAGAAAAAATATTATTTTATATGGAAAACTGTCTTTTACAATAATTAATTAAAAAAATTAAATTTTGGTAAATTATATTTATAAAAGTTTTATAGTATATATTCTATATGAATTTTAACATTCATGTTATGTGTTTTATAGATAATGAAAAAAAATAAATACAATTCCATGCTTAAAAATTGATTTTTTCTAAAAAATGCTTTCATTGCCTTTTTATAAAAGAACTATTTTAAAAGATAATTTTAAAAAAAATTATAAAATTTATTAGAAAATATATATATAATTTTTTTAATTATGATATCAAAATTACAATAGGGTAAATTTATGGTTTTTTTTTGAAAATATTCATCATGTCATCAATAGTAAAAAATATTGAATTTTAATTGAAAACTATATTTTAATTAATTTTTTTTATATTTTATAAAATAATTAAAATTGGTTTTTATTTTATTTAGTTGAATTGTATATCTATTAATCCAAAATATTTAATTTAACTTAATATCATTTTGAAATCAGATATAAAATCTTGGTAATATTTTAAACATTTTGACATTAAAAACCCACTTTCTCATCATGTCTACGGTATTAATATAAAATTAAATTATTTCAATTGTAGTGACATAATTAGGGGAAAATGATTAAATATTTGTTATAATAATAATTTAAATTATATAAAAATTTTAAATTAATTTTTTCCCATAATTATTTGGGAAAACAGTTAAAAGTAACTACCGTGATTATGGCTGAAACATGGTTTTTGCGCTTTACATTCATTTGTATTAATAATAATTTTACATAAATATCATATTTTCATTTAATAAACTATATTTAATATCCACAATAATTGTCTATTATTTATCTAATAAATAAATTTTTAATTGTATTATTAAGTGATAAATTCCCTTGGTAAATAAAAATATACAAGTTACCTTGGTAAAAACTATAAGGATAAAATTTATTATACGAATGGAATAAAGAATAAAATGAATTAAGTGTGTTTATTTTTTTATAGGACGTTTTACTTGAAAATTTAATATCTACCCTCATTTATTAATCAATATTTTGACCTTCATGAAGTAAGGGATATCTACAAATAAAGAATAATTTTGGATATTTACACAAATTCCACTCCTCAATTATAAAATCTCACTCACTCTCCCCCCGTATTCACACATCCCAAGCCATTTGGATCGACCAAACCTTTTCCATATAACATACAACATCCCTCACCGCATTCTATAATCCTTACATTGTTAGAACATGAATACTCGTAAGACATTAATGAAAAACTAAAAAATATGCCTTAAAAATATGTGATGTTCTTCAATAATAATATTTAATTTATTTTATTATTCAAATACTTAAATTATTATTATATCATTATTATCTAACAACTTAAGTATCTTATATAGAATATCATTTTTATGTTATGTAGCTGAATTTAAACTACACGCGCTTCGATCAAATTGGTTATGAAATCATCATTTGTGTGTACTACAGACTACTACCCCACGAACTGATTGAATTAGTTCTTCCATTAACACCTCTTATAGTTAGAAATACCGATGGATTTATAGCTTATATATTATATTTATTATATTTATGATTTTATTATTATTGTTGTTTAATTATTATACTAGATATACCTTTATGATTTCCATTTTTTGTGAATATGAAAACACTATTCATGTGTATAGCAGACTATCTTCTTACGATGCATTTTGATTAGTCCATGTTTTTCTTGGAATGTATTAATGATGGGTTTAATAATAATATGTTATATATATGACATAAAAAATGATAATTTAGTGATTATATATATATATATATATAATTTTCTTTTCTTTATTTCAATATGGAAAGAAAATTGAAATAGTGATTAAGTGTACATACGACCTACTGTCTCAATGAATGTTGTATTTCATTTCATATCACTAAATTTTATGGATTAATATAAATAAATATATAGTGAATATGTATGATATTTATTTCATTGTTTTAATTCAAGATATTTTGAAATCATGATCTATGTAAAAGGAAAAATAAAACAAGTCAATAAATATATGAGAAACAAAGAAGTTATTACCCGGAAAGTAACTTTAACGTTGAGTTGTTAATAAAGAGGTAATAAGATGGTTATAAGAAAATAATATATAGTAATATATATATGTGGTTCAATAATATATTTATAAGAAAATTTTGTTTTTTATTCCATAATTTTGATCAAGTACAATAGGAGTTAAGACTTAAGGTAAGGGATTTCTCTCACAAAATTATTTTTATAAGAGACACATGTCATTGTTCCCCAAATATTTCTTTTATATGTTGTATAAACTACCAATTAATATATTATATAATTATTATAATTAAAATTATTTTAATTTAAATATAATTATTAGGATACCTCTTTTACTGTGATTACTATTTAAATGTTACCAAACAATTAAGGTTTTTTTGTTTCAATTTACCTTTTTTGAGATGTGTGTTATGTGGCAACCTGTTTACATTTATGAGTTGTATATATTGAGACATTGAAATTTTATATCAATAATACCCCCACTTTTATGATATTATATATTTTATTTAAATTTATTCTTTCATGGTGTTTATGATTCAAATCTACCCAAGTAGTAAGAGTCTTATGTTACAATTTCATCATTTATGTAGATTATTTAGGATTATTCTTCCAATAATAAGATATTGTGATATATCTATCAAGAAAATCATTACTTATTTCCTCATTTGGTTATTTCATGATAATAAATTTTTTATAACAATTTCCCTCTATTAATTTACTCACGGTTTCAAATGAATGTTTTTATTAAAAATCATCTTTTCAGTCAAAAAATATTTTATGTCCATAACCAAGTTTACTAAAAATGTATTTAATTTTTTTTAAATGTGTTTCTAAAAGAGAAAATGATATTTTCCATTAAAAATATTATAAATTGTTATTTTTAATAAATCCTTTATATGTTTTAAATCATTTTTTTCAACCAAAAGGGTGTTTGAATTGATTTATGTTTTAAAAGAGTGATTTTAAAAATGAAATGAATATTCTAGAAAATAATGTTTTTAATGATATATTAATGTTATTTCCATTAATCAATGTCAAAAACCAGTTTTGTTACTTATCCTCCACTAGGGATACTTAATACTGATTCGACCCATATAATATCTCTAGATAAAATAAGATTGTTTCAAAGATATTGTTATAAACATGTTTATCTTCCATGGGATAATCACGATTCAAAGTAATTGTCAAGAAAACTATTTCACTTCCAATGTTTAATCATGTTTCGATGAAATTATTATAGAACCTATTTTTTACATGGGTTAATATTGTTTAAAATAGATTGTCATTAAACCCATTTTATTCCAATGGGTAAATCATGTTAGAAAGGGAATAATTTTTGTTTTTATGGGTTCTGTGATGAAATGAAATCTCTTTGTAATTTATTATTGTTCTAGTTCATGAAAATTAAAATTATTTTGGGGAAACCTAGATTTCTCTTGGTAATCCAATTATAGCTTATATAATGGGGTGACCCAGATAGCGATGGGTAAGTTCATTATATATTATATGATGGGGTTGCTCAAATATCATCGAGTGATCCCATTATGTACTACATGATGGGTTCACCCAGATAGTGGTCCAATGCATTGGGTAATCATAATTGTTATCTGACCTCATGGGGAACATGGTTCATTATCTGAATCCTAAAAAATAGATTACATTGGTGAATAGGCCACGCCCAAAAATTAGGGTACACAGGTGGTCATAACAATTATAAGGATAAGGGTACATAGGTGGTCAGCCAAAGCCCAAATATTAGGGTACACAGAAAGTCCGACCAAGCCCAAAATTGAGGGTACAGAGGTTGTTATCCCAATCCAAAATCAAGGAAATTGGTGGTTAGAACAACATTAAATTGTTATTAATGTCTTGGTGGGTATCCCAAATATATGATTTTCTAGGATTATATGTATTCCACTGATCTATGTTTTATGTCAATGTTTTTCTCCCACAGATTATGTCATTTGATTCCCTTATGATTCAAATCTCATAGACTACCATTGTTTATCCTATGACTCATTTTTTATTATGATAGGTTGGGTATGATCTTTATATGTTTTTTGTCATTATCACATACCCATATGTTTATCATATTCATTAATAATATCATAGATTAAAATAATTTATAATTACCATTACTAAGAATCTAATCTCACCCTTTCTTATGTTTCTATTCCCTGGGTTATGAAAAAATATATTTATATAGTGTATGTCTATAAATAATTCAAAATGGGAATATCTCTTTGGGAATCATTGATGATCATTCACTAGATTAGAATACTCTCTTATGTATTTCTGGTGGGACTAAACTATTATGGTACTCAGGTGTGTATTTATGAAATGTAATGAATATTCTTCTAAAATGATGTAAGATCAATATATGAGAAGGATTTGTGGCTATAGTTGGTAAAAAAAGGAAATGATTCATTAATATTTGGAAATTAGGAAGTAAAAATTATAGTTAGATACCTAGGGGTATCTCTAAGGATTTTTATATAGATGTCTACAAGGATATGTCCAGTGATAAGTTAATGTATATAAAAATTTCATATGTTTTTTATAAAGAATAAAGTGTGTGGTTTCTAAGAAATTACATCCATATTTGGATACTACAAGTTGATTTGGATCTCAAACATATGTACCTAGTGGTAAAAACCATGAATACAAACTATTATGATAGAATTGATTAGGAAGTAGTGCATGAAAAATGGTCTTCTCTACACACATAGTTTAACACTCTATGGGGATATGATTTTGGAATTAACAAACTATTTACAAACCATCCAGAATTATTTCAATAAATGATGATTACGAATAACCTAGGATAAACCTATGTGGTCATTGAGTAAAAATAACATGTCATGCTTTTGTAATCCTATTAGAGAGTTAAATAATTATTTAGTTTCACTTTATGATTTTCAAAACATACAAGATATATTGTGGTATTATTCTATTGAGGAAACTAGACATAACATGGTTAAGATTTAATTTGAATGTAATTTTCTGATGAGAATCCAAATGGGATAATGACTATAGTAGAGGATATTTCTTTTATACCTAATTAATCATCCTAGAAAATTATTAGAGAAATAAACCTTAAAAAACTATTATACTCAACAAATAAGAGAGATATAGGGTTCTCTAAGAGTTTGGATAATGGATTCCATGGGGAAATATGATTTTTTTACTATATTACTGAAATGTTTGAAGATGCATCACGAAAATTTCATGAATGGAAGTAGGAGGTGATATAAATTTGCAAGGGTATTTCAATAATCCTTGTAATTTTGAAATGTGATTAATGGGATGCTTATTTCAATTGTGACAATGAGGATGTGATTTAATACACCCTTATACTCTAGTGTTTTTTATGTAAGTATTTTTTAAAAATTTTAAATCAATATGTTACGGGGAATGATTTTGATGATAATAAACAAGGTTATATCAGTAATTGTTTTTCTATTGATTATGAGGGGACTAAAAATAAAACATGAAATTTATGGTCCGTTATAATAGTACTTTTTTATGTTGAACGTGATAAGAAAGGTTAATTTTGTGTTTACGAATTTTAATACATGATTAAAATTTCACATAGTAGAAAATAGGTATTAAAGAATAATATAATGAAGGCTAGTTATTGGATAAAGGATATGGGGAATGAATTGAAGATTTTATGTATTGGAATTAACGAATTATGTGAAATACAAATATTTTTTGGTATATTTTTTTCATTATGGATTTGACAGAATATGTTGAATGGTATCGATGACCTAGAAGAGTGATTCAATAGAAAAGATATAAATCAATTTTGGTAAGGTCACCATTACTATGTTTTTAATGTTGAGTAATTTTTTTTAGTTTGGATAAATATTAGGATGATATGGATAAAGAAAATTTGATTGTATTGATGACATGATAACTGATAATGTAATTGTGGAAAAAGTGTTTTATTCTATCATTTATAGAGTTTACATCTTTTTGTATTTACGGAATATATTCAATAATCTATGTATTATGTAAGGAATGAGGAATACTATAGGTATTCAATAAGGATAAATGGTTATTTAGTTTATTATCATGTCTCAAAGAAATACCTGATGATTGTATTCACATTTTTTGTATGTGATAGTTAAGAGATACATTATGATATATTAGGGATAAATATTAAGCAGCTTTATAAAAATTTAGTGACCTTCTTTTGAATGTTTTTTATTTTCATCTTTCCTATTGGTCAAAAGGATAATGAATTTTGAAAATTTTTATGTTTAATTTTTTATCCTTTTTTTAGTATGGTATTATTTAACAATATAATTATTTATGTAAATTTGATAACATGGGCTTAGCATTTTTTTTTGATGATATATACAGATAAACATAATGACATAGAATTTTATATATGGATTGTATGATTGATTAGTGATTTAGGAATAACAAATTAACCTCAATTTCATAGAATAATATATGAATTAAAAATTCATCAATGAACAAATATACATTGATATTGTGATTATGAAATGAAAAAAATATAGTAATTATAACTTCTCATAAAAAATAATCAACTTTAAGGAAAAGGGTCTTGAAATAAATTTTCATCCTATTATATTAATTTATGATGATATTAATGAAATTTTTAAATACTATATGGTTTATGGATCCATGGTCATTAAATTATTCATGACAATATTATCTATTACTCTATATTAGTATTTGGGTCTTACTTTTCTCTTTTATGTCCATATTTTCACTTCCCACCTATGTTCTAATATTTAGAAACCTAGAATGTGTTATTACAGATGAACTTTAGGTATACCTTTTATAAATTTCAAGAGGTTATTTTATTGACCCTTATTATGATGTGGTATTACATGAATGGAACTTTGTTGAATTAAACAATTCATGACCAAGATGAATTTCGATGGTGACATTGATTTTAAGTGGTGATATAAAGTGACCCCCATGTTTTTATGAATAATTTTTTTTCTAATAAATTTAAATTATTTTATGTATTGTGTTGAAAACTACACCATGTTATCCACATTATATATGAAACAATGAGTTTAAATTTTGGTACATACAATACTATGTCTTATACACAATACTGCGCTTATCTTACATTACATATAACACTATATTTAAACAAAACGTGTCATATTATTAAAATTTTATTATATGATAGTTATAACCTAGCTGTTGGAATTGATGTTATTAATATGATTAACTAAATATTGAAAATATAGTTCACATATTTATATAAAATTTAATATTTTGCAACCAATTAATTGTAAATGAATAAAAAAACCCTTCTAAAGATAAAAGAAAATCTTTTTCTAAAAACTATTTTCTATACACACATGTGTGTATTACATAAATTAATTAAAAAAACCATTGTTAAATTATTGTGATAATTTTTTTATTATATATTCAATCTAATGTTTAACATTTTTATTTAGTGTTTTCTAGATTAGAGGGAATAATAAACACAATTTTACAGTTAAAAACTACATTTATCTAAAAAGACATTTTCACCTTTTTATAGAACACTTATGTTTAAAATAATTCACTAAATATTTATAAAATTTGTTTGAAAAAAAATATTAATTTATTTAATTTTAATATCATAATTATCTTAGGGTGAATTTATGGGTTTTTTCAATACAATTTATTTTATTTTTGAATAGTAAAAAATTTTGAAATTTAATTGAAAATGCATTTAGGTTGATCATTTTTATAAAATTAAATTATATTTTAAATTGGATTAAAATTATATTTAGTTAAATTATAAATAAATTATTAAAAATTAGTTTGTTGGAATAAAATTTATATTGATATTAGATATAATAATTTTTAAAATTTTTGATCATTTTCACATTAAAAACCTGCTTTCTCATTGCGTGTGCGAGATTAATTTTATATTCAATTAGACAATATATGTTAATGTAATTAAAAAAATGGATTCGATTTTTTTAATAATAGTAATCTATATTATCTTACATGTTAAATTTATTTTGTACCATAATTATTAAGGAAAATAATTAAAATTAATTTCCATGATTAATGTTAAAATAGGGTTTTTCTCATTACATGTGTTTGTATTAAAACTAATTTTACTCCCCCAAAATATTTTTATTTAATAAAAAAGTTTTAATATTAATAATAAATAGGTATATATTTTCTAATATATTTATTTTAAATTTTCTATTAAAAGATAAATTAAATAGGTAAATAAAAATATACAGTTCACCTTAGTAAAAACTATAAGTATAAAATAGAGTAAACATAAAGGCAAATGAATAAATTAAAAATAAACTGTTTTATATTGTGTGGATAGGGTGTTTCTTGACCATGTAATATCTCCCACAATTTATAAATCAATTGTTTAGAAATAAAAGTAAGGTAGACCTCATAATAATAAATACTTTTTGTTATTTTCAAGAATGTCACTCATACTCACTTATAGAATGGTGCCAACTCTCCACCTTATTAAAATATCTCAACTCATTGGATTGAAATAAACCCTAAAAAATAACTTCCTAACATCCCTAACCTCATCTTAGAATCCATATATTGTTAATAAATCCCCTAATGGAAGACTTTAGTGAAACCTATGGAGAATACATGAAGAAGATGCAATGTTCTTTAACATGATTCTTTGTTTTATTTCTATCTCCATCTACTTCCATTATTATCATACCATGATTAAATAATAAACTCAAAATATTATATATACTAATATGTTGTTATGTTATGTGTAAGACCTAAAACTACAATCATTTCGATCAATTGGGTTATGATATCAACTTTCATGTGTACGACAGACTACCGTCTTGTGAAAAAATGTCAATTATTTTTCCACTACCACCCCTCGCGGTGGAAATTATGATGGATTTTTATTTTTTTTATATCACATTTATGGTTTTTGTTATTTTATTATGATACTATAAATCTTATATTTCACATACCTTCATGCTTTTCATTTTCTGGGAATATGATAACATCTTTCACGTGTATGACAGACAACCACCTCACGAAGCGATGTGATTCGTTCACTAATTATGTGGAATGCATTAAGGATGGTTTTGAAACAACCTTTTGAAATATATGAAATAATCACTATACTAGAAAGATAATATATATATATATATATATATCATTTAATTTTGTTTTTTTCAAAAAGATACAAAAATGGAAACATCGTTAACGTGTATGTACTCTCTAATATCTCCATGACTGATTGATTTCATTTCCTATCAGTAAATTATTGGGATTAATATAAATAAATATAAATAAATATTTTTGATCATTATATCAATTTTTTATTCTTGATATATTGAATTTATGATTTATTTAAAAAGACTGGAAAAATGAAAAGTAAAAACATATTTAAAAAATAGACCTTTTATTACACAAAAATAAAGTTTAACATGGAATTGTTAATAAACTTATAAAAAAGGGTCATAAGAAAATAACTTATGTTATGATATATATATAATTATATTCATTTAAAATATAAATACTATTTTGTTTTTTATTACATTTATACAAGATTTTATGACATAAAATTATAATTAATATAACCCGAAATATCAATAAGTCTAGTGTCATGGGAAAGTAGGAATATTACATAACAACATAATACATGAAATACAATATCATTATTGAAAAAATTCTTTACATGACCACAACATTCCTTCGTACTTGACATTGCATGGGATAACAAGAGGAGATACATAAGAAAGGGGTGAGATAAAAATCCTAGTAAAGGAACAATCATGGAATAACATGAGATAGAAATAACATGTTATACAATCGTTATATCAACAGAGCATAAAAACATGAACATAAAGTCATGATTTAGTATGCAAATCATAACATGGAAATGTGGAAAAAAATTAAACTTTTCACCATAGGGCAAGGCTAAACTTCGAAGACATCATAGTGGACAATGTCCCATATTGGAATCAGGTAAAATATTGTCCCAAAATTTCATATCATGATACTTAACATAACCCAATGCATTGGACCTCTATATAATTCTAGGCGAACTCGTCACTTTAATTTCATTCTAATTCTTATGTGTGCCACATAGATCATAAAGAATGGATTCATTCATCCTCGTAATTTTTTCCATGATCACGGGGGGTGGAATAAATATATATTATTCCTCAAAAAAGGTATATGTGTATAAAATTGAACACACAAGATTGGGAATGAGTATGGTATTCACATACACATTTTTTTGGAAACGAATTTTAAATTGCAATTTCGACATCTTAACGACGTGACATAAAAATTAATAAGATGGTTTTATGAGAGAGAAAGAGGACTCTCAGCATATATAAATGATATTTAAAGTAAGAGGATCATTGAAATACTTATCCGAATATATTTAATTTGGATATAGATGGCATAACATAACAAAAAAACTTGAAAAAATAAGAGAAATCGAATAACTATTATGTATTTTTAGCATGGTAACAAGTATATGTGGAAGGGATTAATGAGAGATAAAGGGTGTCTCTCATCTTTCAAGAATAATAGGGTTAGTATGGGGGAGGTGTTAAAACATTACCCATAATTTTTTAAAAAACATAAAATGTAGTAATAATATAAGAACACATTGGTAGAATTGAGAATAGAAGGAAATATTACTTGAGTATCTGAATTCAAAAGCTTAAAGATGGGATTCATGAGAGAGTGGGGTGCCTTTGGAAGAAATTAGTGATTGGATTAAAAATTAATAATGTTCTCAAAGCATTTTGAGTGTGCAGAAGTGGGATATTGGGAGGGTTTATGTAGGAAATGAGAGGGTAATTCTTTAATATTTAAAAAACATAGCGTTTGGAATCTATAAAACTAATTATTCAAAAAAACCTGCCCATAATTTTTTCCCATGTGTATTGATTTATGAGTGGAAAAAATATTTTATAATAATATGGGACGAAGATATTAATATTTTAGCCTCGTTTTTGTAGAGGTGTGTCACATTATTATTGTAATGAACTGAAAATCATAAAATATGTTATACATTTTGGAGGATTCACTAAAGCATTAAAGAATAAATAAAAAATATATAATAACATAATTTTAAAGCTAGAAATATTATTTTTCTGAATATACTTTTTATAGTGTTGATTTTATCTCTATGTGGGACATTATGATGTTATAAAACACACTATATATTTATATGGTATTTAATTTTTACACCAAAATTCAACTATCTCATAAAATTGTGAATACTTCACCATTTCATAATTTTGACATCCTGATTCCAAAAATAATATTAATTTATCCAAATTATTTTTCTATATATTTTAATTTTTACTTATAAAAAATCACCATTTATTGAAAATTGACTGGTTTTGAAAAAAACCATTTTTAAACATTAATAAAAACTGAATTTGGCATCATAAAAATTATATAATCATTTTTATTTAATAAAATAAATTTAATTATAATATTTTATTAAATTATTATTTATTAATTCATCAAAATATATTTCTTAATTCTATTTGAATATTAACCCAAAATATTATTTGTGCATTAAAAACCACAATAAAATAAAAATACTATCATTATTTTAGACAAAAAATATATATAATTATATTGTTAGGATCTTCATACATATCCCTTTATTACACCTGCATACCATGTATGAGTAATGTGTGTGATGGATGGGATTTCATGGGACCATTCAATGAACATGGTTTGGGTCGTGATCTAAATGAGCTTTAACATCTCCCATAAATGGTTTCACTCATTCCTAAGTTGTTGGATCTCATCCAGGGCTTGGTCTAGGAAAATATGAGAAATTATACATCCATATAATATGTGATAAATGGAAATCATAATGAATGATCCTACTAGTTGAGCCCATCACCTCCTTCGTCTGTGTCAAAAGAATTTGTTCAAACCCTATATTTATACTAGTTATGTGATTAGTATTCAATGACTGTATTATCAATGGTAATGATACTTAATAGTCATTTAAATCCAATTGGATGTAATATAACAATTGGAGTGCATGTGTTTTCTATATCCATTTTACAAAATAATACTTTTAATTAAATCAAAATGGAAATTTCACTTATAATAGATAGGGTCGTTACATAAAATATGTATAACAAACATATATCTTTTATACAGTAATTTTGAATGAGTACAACTGGAGTCAAGACACAATGAAGGATATTTTAGTCTCACTATTATTTTTCTATGAGACACATGCCAAGTTCACAACATGTTTCGTTTAAGTGGTGTATATACTGGACATGAATTTATTCAATGATTTTTCTACATAACAATATCTATATTTTAATATTATTTTTAGGATCTATCTTTCATTGAGTTTAAAGTTTAAATTTTACCAAATCATCAAGGCATTTGTTTCTTAATTTTCCTTCTTTGAGAGGTATGTTATCTAATGCACATATATTATTATATCAAATTTATATAATTATAATTTTTCATGTTATATCATGAATATACTTATTTTACTAATATTAAAAGTTTTTTTTAATGCTATTATTTCATGGGGATTATAACTCAATGTTACCCAAGTGGTAAGAGTATTATGTTACTATTTCCTCATTTATTGGGATTGTTTATGAGTATGATTACAATGATGAGATATTACAATATATATCTCAATAAACCCAAGAATTTAACATTACTATGGTAAATTAATGTAAATACATGTTTTACATTTATATTCCTCTCTTTATTTACATAAGGATTTAAAATAATGTTATTATTAAAAATCATTTTTATTGTCAAAATCAAATTTTATTCCAAAACCATTTTTCTAAAAATGTTTTCAAAAATACTTTTAAAATAATTTTTCATAGATGAAAGGATATTTTACAGAAGAAATTTCTTTAGTAAATTTTTTTAACAAAATTTATATAGTTCTAAGGTTTATTTAATGAAAATGACTTTGAAAGTGTTATATGTTTTAAAAGAGTGATTTTCAAAATTAATATGACATTCTCCCCTATAATGTTTTTAATGATCATTAAATTTTATTTCATTTAGAAACATAAAAATTTATAGTTGTTTCTTGTGTTATTCATGGTACATATTATATTTATACCATCCTCATTTATTCTATGGATGGAATATGGTAGTTTCGAATAGATTATTAGAAAAATAATTTCTCTACTATGGGTTAATAATGTTTCAAGGAGATTGTGGTGAAATCAGTTTCTCATTCAAAAGTTATTCATGTTTTAAAGTTATTGTTATGGTTGCCATTTATTTTATATACTTTAATAATGTTTAAATTATATTGATAGGATTCCCATATATCTTCAAAGTTTTAATCATATTATAGTGGGAATAATGATTGTTTTTATGAGGATTATGATGAAATGAAACCTGTTTTTGCTTTAGTGATGTTGTAGTTATTAGAACTTACTAATATAATTTCATCGAATAGATATCATTGGGTAATACCATTATATCTTATATGATGGTGGTAGATAGGATAATGTCGGGTATACCTTTTATATCATTTATGATGGGGCATCCTATATAGCACTGGGTGATCCCATTAGCTTATATAATGGATGTACCTAGATAGCACTCCAATTATTAGGGTAATGGTAAATTGTCATTGATAATAGATGATACACACATGATTTTACCAATATTGAAAAATATGGTACATGGGTGGCTATCCCATTCCCAAAAAGGATGGTACATAGGTGGTCAGCCCTAGCTGAAAGAAGAGGGTACACAGGTTGTCAACCCAATCCTAAAGATAAGGGTACACAAGTGGTCATTCAAATAAATAAGAAGATGGTACATGGGTGGTAATCCCTATCCCCAACCAATCCTAACATGTTAACAATTTCTTGTTGGGTATCTGTATCATAACATTTTCAATGGTTATGGGTATGTCAAAAATACATGTTTTATGAAAATGTTATTCTCCCATGGCTCATGTCCTTTAATTCCCTTATGATTCACATCTTATAAACTAGAAATATTTAGTCCATGACTAAAGCTTATGATCGTTTATAGGATGTTCATTAACATCATATGTTTATTTTCATTATGATATACACTTATTTTTATCGTACTCTTTCATGCGATTAAATAATTATATCACTTAGGTTTACCCTTATTAAGTATCTAAGCTCACTATTTGTTATGTTTACTTTCCTATGGTTATGAAGAATATTTTTATGTAGGGTATTTCTATAAGGAATTATAAATGGGAAGCTCTTTGTGGAAAAAAGGGAATATGTTTCACCAAATTAGAAGGTTTTTACAACATACAAATAGTAGTAAACTATTACGGTCCTCAAGAATGTGTTTGGGAGATGTAAGGAATATTTATATAAAAATATGTAATATCCATGTGTGATAAGTCTGGGTCACAATATATGATCTATCCCACACATCAATGATTCCTAACATGAATTCAGATTGAAAATGATGTAGTTTTGTAATGGGACCTCAAGGGGAATCCATGTCAATAATGTGATTCAAGTATAATATAACTTATGATATTCATCCACAAGACCAATTCATAGGTATATTGAATAAGAGTATGCAAATTCACCAGATAAATTTTCAATCATGAATGGATCTTGAATTCATCATCCATTTTAGAAGGATGCCTCAAGTATATCTATTGATCATTGATCAACCATAAATCCATCATTAGAAAATATATTCAAAATGATAATCAACTAGAAGTGAGTCTTAAGAGGGTTGATCTATGGAACATATTCAAAATCAGCCATTATTCGCAACAATTCTATCTATATTAAGAGAGTTCATGCATAACATATTAATGTCACCACCAATAATTAGTTAATGTTTAATGGAATAATATTCCATAATCAATCTTCCATTTAAAATAGGCATATAAAGATTATTCATCAACATTTACCCTTTGAACACTCATTTTATATTGTGGATCCCTGTTTAATTAAGGAACAATGTCAACATGAAAAATATCCCCTCAATATACGATGAATGGATTATTTCACCATCAGATAATCAATGAAAATATAGATACACCATAGATCTATTTTCACCTCATAATTGAGAATATGGAATCATAATAGATTTATAAACAAATCACAAAGAAAACTATAATATATTGGTCAGTGGTTGATGAAACGAGTTGATATAGAAGGGAGGGTTAAATATCCACGAGGAAATGTCTCTATTTTGAAATAGCATAATGGGGGTTGGATTTTCCTGTTAATTAATGTGGAAACACCTACAATTAATACCTATATGGTGATTTAATTTAACACATTTATTGGAAACACCAGATGCATTGTGGGAATGGTAGAATACAATGAATTCTCAATATCCATTGACAAGGTAGTGTGGGTTGTTTGTAGATAGAAAACTTACATAAACTCCACCAGGGAGCCATTGGAGACCACTAGCTGGACAGTTGTTTTTTTATCCACATTTCAAATATGCCTTCCCTTAAGCCTTCCACTATAGGTCATTGACCCCTTTTTATTGAACTCTAGCCTCTTAACCATCTAAAATAGATATGGAAAATTATATTAATAAATAATTCATAACCATTAACATCTAAAAAACATACACAAGTGCATATGTGACATCAAATGTTCAGTAGGGGAAAGTGTTCAAAATAATCTATAATAAGATAAATAAAACACTTATATTATAGATGAGAAAAAATATTTAAATATTCCATAAAACTAATATCCTAAAAAGGGTAATTATACATGGATTATAGATAAAAATAACAATCACATGGATGACGATAACTAAATTCATAATGGTGTAATATATAATCTCGTACATAATAATTTTACCATCAAGGCCTCATGGAAATACATCATACATAAATAGGTATGGAGTACAAAAAATACATTAACTATTTTGTCTTATGTGACCAACTAATACATCAAGGTTCTATAAGTGTCCCCACAAATCACATTATATGTCTAGTTCATTTACCATGTGAATGAAGTAAATACAAATCAATACATAATCCAAATAAACATTTTCATTTAAAAACAATCATATTAAATATTAATATTCTCCCCATTCAAAAAATATAACTACATGGTCATAATACCGAAATATAAATTTGGAGGATTTTACCACTATAGTATACCCATTTAAAATAATAATATTTATAAAAGTATGTTAACATAAAGGTAAATACCTTTAAAATATCACTATAATTTTTCTTAAGGAAAATACCCATTTCAATTTGAAATAAATTATTTAAAATATTAAATTTTAATAAATAATAAAGAAAATTTTATGTTAATATAACCATGTAGTTTTTCAAATTTATCTTTAATGAAAATAATAGTCTTGATGATTATATATTTCATTCATGAGTTAAACCTTAAAAAATATTTTGTTCACACCTTTAGTAAAATTTCTCTCATTCCGAAAGTATCAAAAGATTCCTTTTGAACATTATTTATTGAATGTAAAATATTGGTAAAAATTAATTTAATAAATCATTTTATAATATAAAAAACATTATGGAAACCATTTAAAGAATATATGGACCTGTAAATAAAATATTCCACACTAAATAGAAAAACAATGTCGATTTACCTCGGAAACATTTATCATAATTTTGATTACATATAGAATGTAAAGTGAAAGAAAAACATGTAATTTCCATAAATAGCCATATTAGATGAAAATATATGTGTTTTAAGTTTAAAATATCTTTTAATTCCTCTAATAGATACATAGACATAAATAATCCTACATAATGATGAGAATTTGTAATAATCCCTTACCTAAAATTCAACATCTCTTGTAAGGGTTTATAAAATATTGAATAATAAATTCAGATTATTCATAATTCTATAAAAATCATATAATATCATATAACATCATATTATATCCACCTATAACATTTTTACACCCATTTATTATGAATGTTTTATTAAAATTTTCATTTTTGAGTGCTAATTATTTTGTTTTTTATGTATGTTTTTGTTCTTCATGTTTGGTCCTTGATTATTGTTAATATTTACATCATCTTAGAAACCTTAATCATATCATAAATATAATATTTAAGAAGTATATTTACTTTTTATGACCATTTTAAAAAATATGGGATGAAAAATGAATTACCCCGCTTCATGGAGACTACAGTCTATAGTTAAGCATGAGTGATTTTTCAAATTTTTTATTAATGAAATGAAAGAAATGTAAATAATAACACATTATTAAAAAAGATTTAATATAAAATTCATATTTTAAAACTTATATAAATTTATCCTTATTATTAGGAATGTAAATTGAAAATGAAAAAATGAAGCACATCACTTCAAAGAGGTTGTAATCTACACATACACATGAGAGACGTTACCATTACCCTACATATATGGAGGTAAGTGGTCAGATAAAATATTATAAGTATATAAGTATAAATATGTAATAAATATCATATAAATTCATTATTTATATCTTAATTTTCCTCTAATGGAAGTGGAAATGAAATATTTATTACACCACCACATAGAGATAATAGGTCATACATATATATGAGCGATGTTTTCTTTTTAGATAAGATTGAATGGATGTGAAAAATGGTTATCCCAAAAAATAACATCTCAGTATAATGATAATATTAGAGTAGTTCTGTTAGTATGGTTATAAATGAATTATAATAAGTATAAGAAGATATAAAAATTATTGTAGTCAATAAATCCGATTACCTATTCTTTGAGATACCTTTTCTAGATTAAAACTTAAAAATCGTAGGATATCCTTAAGGGAAGATCAGAAAATCAATAATTAAGTAAAGTAATCAAGTTACTTTTTTGGATAAGTATTTTTTAATCTAGGGTGATAGAAGTTTTAGAATGAATAAGGATAAGTGGTTCTCTTTTACAAGTGAGGGGAGGGACATACAAATAATTACATAAAATATCATAATAATATAAAAGAGTTTTCTTTATAAAATGGAACTAGATGTACACTATTTAAAATTTCAGACATCATAATGTACAAATACATAAAACAATATGATATATAAACTTTTATGTGATAATATCTCTATTATCTCTTAGTTTAACACCTTCCCCTAGATAAACCTGTTTTAACCCTAATCACGGTGACGAATTTTTACTCTTTTTAATATTTATTATGAAAAAATAAGTTGAAATTATTTAAAAGTATTATTTTCTTTAGATTCCAAATTTTTTAATACATTTTAAAATTTTTAATTTATACAAGTTGAATAAATTTATTTTATTATAAGGGAAAAAACATAATGAAATTTTTTTAGGAAATTTAAATTTTAAGAATAAAAACTATTTTACAAAAAAATAATGTAAAAAATTGGTTAAAATGAAATTAATTGGGTTATTTTGAATGAATTTGTACATTTTTTATTTCAAATAAAAATAACCGAATGAAACCTTATATATTTTTGATAAATAGTGATGAAATAAATACAGTTTTTATTTGAACACAAACATTACTTAGATTTCCAAAATGTTGAAAATATATTTCTATGATCAATATTAATTATATATATATTATATTTATTATTAAATATTATTTTATAAATAATGAATCAAAATATTTTATGTTATTCAAATATCATTATAATTTCAATGAATTGACAGTTTTTGTAAAATCATTATTTTTCACTCTTCACCAAATAATCAAGGAAATCTAGAAAATATCATAAATTGACTATATGATAAATATAAACCGATGATTTCATAAGTTAAATTGATTTATTAAATTAAAATTTTAAATTTTTTTACATTGTATTTTAATAACATTCTTGAATAAAGCTATTTCCATTATGGAATTTTTTGTTCAGAAAGAGAATTTTACTTACTATAATTGAATATCATGTTTTACCTTCCCCACCACAATAAAACATTAATCATTTAAATTTCAATAATATAACCTCCTAGACATAATATGTTAATCTTTTATCATAACTTCTTCAGGTTCCCACATTGCATATTTTATTTTATTATTTTTTAATGTCCATTCACCAATCGATTCTTCCAATTATGCTACACTTGTTCTCTACAATCTTGTATCATTTTAGAATCATCATAGTTAGATAAATTAGGTTCCAATTCTGTTTTATCATGGGTGATATAATTCATGGGATATATTTTATACATTCTAGATAATTAGATATGGAATACATCATAAAAATTATAGACTCTTAGTTGCATATCCAATTGGTAATTCATATATATAATTATTTATAGAATTTAATATAACCTGACATACGTTGAATTTAGTTTTTCTTTATTTTAAATCTTTATAACACCCTTCCAAATATATACATTTATGAGAACAAGATCTCCAACTAAAAATTATAAATCCATTCATTTGTTATCATTATAACATCATTTTCTACTTTAAGATTCCATAATATGATTCTAAATAGTAAATAATTTTACTACTACCTCTTTTACAAGATCTAGACTTACAATATTATATTCCCTAAATCAGTCCTAAAAAGATGAAATATGACACCTCTTTCTATAAAATATCTCAAATAGTAAAATTTCATTAATTTAAATAGATCTATTAGTATATGTAAATTATAAAAAAGGTATATACATCTCCCCTATTCCATAAAAGTCAACTTATCATGAAATAAATATGTATTCTAGTGTATGAATCGTGCTTGTTGGCATCCCATCTCTATGAGTATATTAAGCGGTGCACATATGTAGGTAGGTGTTGAGATAATTATGAAAAATATTACACAATTTATATTTAAATTGAAGATCATTATCAGATAAAATTAAATAGGTACCCAATGAAGTCTAAAAACATCATTAATATAAACACACATGTGGTTTCATAGAGTAAAATCTCCTCTTCTATAATAAAAATTCACAGAAATTCTATAGTTATCAATAATTAACATTATGGAATCTTTATTTCTTTATTATTTCAGAAATCCAGTTATAGAGTCCATAATAATATCTTCCAATTTCCACATATTTCTGAATGTCCCAAATGCCTTCTTTTTTTGTTGATTTTTGATAACCCCCCTTTCAAGGGATGAGGGAGAACCTTTACAAGGACCATATTCTTAGAGACAACATGACACATAGGTCTTAGAAATTATAAACACTATACGTGGAACTACTCTCAACTTCTTCATTGTGATATCAACTCTCCACCTACACAAGGCTGGTCACGATTGTAATGTCATACCCTCTCTTTCTAACTAATCTGATTTTCTTATTCTCCAGTGAATGTGCCTACCCTGAATCAAAATTTGGATTTTTCTCCTTGTAGAATCTTTCTGATCATTTAAGCACAATTTTAGGTGGCCTGAAGTCCTTGAGGTGTCCCAGAGGCTTTTAGGTGGCCCTAAGACCTTGAGGTGGCCTGAAATCCTTACTGCCCGAAGGCCTTGGGTGTCCCGAATGCCTTAAAGGCCTCGAGGCCAAAACAGATAAATAGATTTGGCTACTACAATACTGAATAGTGTCTACTATAGAGCCTGCTATAGTACTTCTATAGTACTACTACAGTAACCCAGAAATATGTCTCCACCCAATTTTGAACTCGAGTCACTTGGAAGCACGTGTCGAGTCCTTACCAACTGGGACGAGGCTCTTGTGCTATGAAATGTTTATAATGTTTATATTTTTTTCTTTCATCCTTTTCCCATTGTCAAATAAAAAATCATGATACATTCTCTAGAATTCCATATTTCATATTTTTTCACAATATAAATTCCTTCAAAACCAGATACATTTTGCTGTTAAAAAGTATATAGAGATATCTAAAGTATGAGCATCATATAATAATTCTGTTTCCAGATCAGGCATGGGTGGAAAAATTATCCTCTTTCCAAATTTAAATATACCATTATCATAGATAAAGTATACAATATTCTCATCATTCATAACATTGATTTTATTTTCATTATACTTATCATCATGTTAAGATCTTTTTATATTCTCTAATAAGGATGTCCAAGAAATAATTTTAAACATATGAGATTTTTACCCACCCATAATGATTATCATATCCATCTTTACTAAATCCATGAAAATACGATATTTTTCAATCCTTATTTTAGTAAAAAGTCGATGATCTTTCCATGTCAATGGATCCTCCAACATATTTTCCTTCTCTGGGAGATAGATTAATATTAAATCATAATCCATGTGTAGTTCGAACCATCACATTTCCCACATATTGTTACATTTATATGATAAGACATATTTCAATCATTTTTTATCCATCTATATTTCACATATATAAACATAATTAAAATGACTCTATATCATTAATTTTAATATTACAACTACCAAGTCAGGATCATAGATGGGATAATACTTTTTATGAATATGTAAATACCTTGAAGAATATGTAACAATTCTATCATTAGGCATAAGGACATATCCAATTACCATATTTGATGAAAAAATATATATCAAATATCCATCCATTTCTAATGCTAAATTAAACATAAGTTCATTTACTAAACTCTTCTATAGTTTCCAAAAAAATTCATTACATTATTTTGATCATATTAATCTAACCCTTTAATGTATAAACATGGTTAACGAGTTTTCTAGTGGAGGTATTTTTTCAGAAAATAATTAATTGTAACCTACTAATATAATGAAATTATATAACTTGGTTATATTCATTGGAGTTTTAAATTCCATAAATGGATTTTTTTTCATTTAAGGATTGATTAATATTCCGTACTTATAGAAAACAAGGCCAAGAAAATAAAAATCTTAAAGCTAGAAATCACTTTTTCAAAATATATCAAATAATCCATTTTCTCTAACATCATTAAGAATTATTCTCAAATTAATATTATGATAATAATTGATTTTAGATTATTTTATGTAAATATCAATAAACTAAAAAATGAAATTATTGATTTAATAATTAAATACAGTAATCATTATATCCATGAAAAAATATAGTGCATTAGTAAATCCATAATTTATTTCTATAAATTCATAATTTCAAAACCTTGTGTGAAACGACATATTTTAAATACCCTCCCAATTTTCCCTATAATAACCATACTTTTATTACACATTAACACATTATTTATTACATATATGTACACTTAGTACAAACGAAAGGATATGGAAGTATAACAGATTTGGAAATTAGGTACATAGAATAAAAACTTATAACATGGAATAAGAAACATTATTGAGCAATTCCTTGGTATTATCATAATATTCCAGCCAACTTAAAACATAATGGGATATCCTAGGGACAAAAAAAGGATGTGGTGAGCTATAAATCCCAATAAAAGAATAAAAAGGGAATAACATGAGGAATATAATACATGTTAGAAAATATTCATATCCATGGTACATAAAAGGAATATTATTAATAAGGCATGATATTTCATGATAATTATCGCATTGGAAATGGGGAAATAACATAAAAAATGAATCATAAACATAGGTCAAGGATAAATCCACAAAAACCACATGGTGTAAAAATTACCATAATAGAATTTGGTATGTACCTATCCTAACATGACATATAATGAAACTAAACATTACCCAAGAATCAGATCTCTATCAAGGTTCACCCATCACAATCATTGAAGTCTCAGGATAAAGTGTTCACATAGATCATTCAACATTGATTCATTTAACATTATAATTTATTCCATGATCAAGAAATGTGAAATACCTACATGTAAGTCAAAAAAATAATTATACTTTATAAAGTTGAATACCCTTGAGGGAAAAATGGGTATGGTATCAACTACAAAATTATATTGGCAAGGAAAACTGCAGGGAAATTTCAACAGCATAACGGTGTTACATAAAAATCCATAAAAATGGCTGAATATATAGAAAATGGTCTCTCGTTTTATGAACATAATATGGAAGGAAATAGGGACACGTAAAATAATATCCAAAAAATATAAATTTGGAATCATAAGGCATGTTTTAATGAAGAAACATTAATAATGGAGATAATCCTTATGAAGTTTCAGCATGGTAAGAGGTGTACGAAAAGGGTCATGGGAACTTAATTAGAGTTAAAGGAAGTTGTATTAATTTTTAAATAAAATATAATGTTTGGAAAATATAGAATACATATCCAATAATATGTAAATAAAAATGAAAAAAACATAAATTGAGGGATTGATAAAATAGTTGAGTGGAAGACCCCTTACGAAATATTGGCATAGTAACATCTTAGGTAAGGGTAAAAATGGATAGTATAAATTGTATATCATTAAAATTATATCAATTGGAATGTAAGATAATAATAATAAATTAATTGAAATATCATTAATATAATATTTAAAGACTAGTATAATAGGAATATTTTTTATTGAAAGATGGAGAGGAATCTCAACATCCCTTGCGAACTTTCAGCATAATAGCAGGTGTACATAATGGTTCATAGGATAGAGAAATGAAAGTTAAATGGGATGTCATAATTTATAAATAAAATAGATACTAATCTGTTATGTAATAACATATCCCAATATAAGAAAATGTGAATTAAATTGTATAAAATAGAAGGAGTGCTTGATAAAAGATGATAGTTGAAGATCCCTTACTTAAGTGTGTGACTCAAAAGGCCTAGGAGGGGATTCTTGGAAGATTGTTCATACCTTTGGAGTAATATAGGGAGAATAATAGAGAGGTAATACATTCTAAAAATTGTATTATTAACATGAAAAGAAATCTTGGGTGGGTTTTTATAGGAAATTTGGAAGATTTCATTATTATTTAGGTTTTGGACTCTATATAATAAAGTATCCAGAACCCCAATACCTACAATGGTTTTTGCCAATGGTTTCTTCCAAATGTGCTTGGTTTACATTATTTTATATGTACAAGGGAAGAAATTATTAATGTATTACCATCTGTGATGTGGAGGTGAATCACAGTCTTAATGAAATGATTTTAAAATCATAATATATATTAACAATCATCTAGGATTTATACTGGATTTAAAAATTAATTAAAATAAATAAAAAAAGTATTATTTTTAGGGGAATAAATATATTTTGTCTTTTATCCCATTTATATATTTCCTATTACATAAAATTAGTGCCATTATGATGTTATGAAACATAATGTATATTTATATGGTATTTTATTTTTACCCAAAAATTTGATTCTCTCAGAAAATTATGAAACATTCACCACCTGGTATTTTTTACATTATGATTACAAATATAATATTCATTTAACCTATAATATTTTCTAAACATTTGTATATTATATTTTCAATTAATGACCAACATTTTTAAAAAATGATGAGTTTTTACAACCATAGTTTTTGAACTCTAATAAAAAATTACGTTTGACAAAAAAAATCATATGATCATTTATGTTTGATAAATATTATTTAATTATAATATTTCACTAAAATATTATTTATTTCAAAAATAAATTTTTTCATAAATTCATTAATTGAATTTGGATATTAACAAAAAAATATAATTTTTTCTTTATCTAATCGAAATAAAAACATTTTCCAAGTAACAATAATAATATGAAAATAAATTCACAACTCTATAAAAAATAATGTAAAAAATCATATTTATAGATTATTGATACATATCCCTTTAATACACCACCACACATCATAATAGGAAGGTGTGCGATGGTGGGGCTTTTATGGGGTCATTCGGAAAACTTATCTTGGGTCGTGATATCGATGTGGTAGAAAATATCCCAAAAATTGATTCACTCATGCCTAAGTTGATGGATCTAGGATTGGGAATGCTCTATGGAAAACACTAGAAATTATACCTTCGTAAGAAGCTCTGATAAATGGGTTTCATAGGGTACAATCCTAATGGTTGTGGTCTTCACTTCCTTTGTCCATGTGAGATAGATTTTTTAAACCTCTATATTAATATGAATCTTGTGATCACTGTTAAATGGATATATTATCAATGAAAATGATACTTAATAGTCCTTGAAATATAATTTGACATAATAATTCAAATTAAGTTCATGTGTTTTCTATTCCCACATTACATTTAATTAAATCAAGAAGGGAAACTTTATTCTTAATAGTTTGGTCATTATAATCATACCCCCTTTATAAATTTAACCATCGGAATTTTCTATTCCCACAATAAAACTGAAGACAAAAACTATGCTTCAACACCTCCTTAGGTTCCCACCATACTTCTACATCATTTAGTTTCTATAAAACACTTTGATGAGGGGAATTGTCTTATTTTCTAGAACTATTTCTCTATGATCTAAGATCCTCACTAGCTTCTCTTCCTAGTAAAGATAATTCTCCAATTCTACCACATTTGGATTGAGTACATGTGAGGGGTCCGTTATGTACATTCTCAAGAAGGACACTTGAAATTTATTATGTTCCTATGATAGATTTTGTGGGTATGATAGTCAACAAGACACTACTCTGATGTGATCAAGGATATCAAAAGGTTTGATGTACCTTGGACTAAGCTTTCACTTCATCAAAAATCTCATTACTTTCTTCGATAGAGATATGCATAGGAATACCATATCTCAAACATAAAACCCTAGGTCATGTCAATGATTCTCAACATGGATCTTATGTCAACATTTAGTATCCTTTATGTGTTTATGAATTGTCTAAAACTTACCCACCATTTCTTAAACCATTCCATGACCTAGAGGTTTTAATTCCCCAACTTCATCCCAACATGCTATTGTTTTACACCTCTTCCCATAAAGGGAATCCTAAGGATCCTTTTGGATGATCGACTGTAATTTTTTTTTGTAAGGTAACACATCCAAAGAAAGGTGTTGGTCCCATAATCTTTTGATGTCCACAAAGCATGATCGTAACATGTATTCTAGTGTATGAATAGTACACTTAGATTTCATATCAGTTTTAGGATGATACGTCCTATGGAAATTGAACTCAGTGTTTAAAGCATGATGGAGATAGTCCAGAACATACAGGTGATCCTTTTTTCTTTATCGGATATAATCAAATGTGTTACTTCGTTTAACCATTCCACTTCTCTTATGTATACTCGAACAAGTTGATCTAGTGATAAATCATCTCAAATTACAATTCAGTTTACATTTTTGGTAAGAAAATATATAACAACCTAGATTGTATTGTTTCCTTTGGATGTCTTCAGTTGTCTGGTGATAATGTCCATTATTATGTTCTCCCATTTTCATGTTGGTATGGGTAATGGTTTCATCATCCCCATTTACTATCATTCTTGGAATATTGATGTATATTCCGAAATATCCTTCTTCATATTGTCCCACACAATAGTTCTTTCTGAGAACATGATACATCATTGCGTTTCCTATATGAATGGAGAAATTCAAACTATGTACATCATAAAATAGTTCCAGCATTAACTCAGTATTTGATTAAACACGTAGTCTTGAACAAAATATCACAATTACTTATTCATTAACAATGAACTCAAAGTATTTCTCTTTCGTTATAGTTTCCATTCTCTTATGAATTAAAGAATCATTATTTTTCCATCTATTGACATTTCTAAAAGATATGGTAGAGAAATAACTTGTGAAAAGGATTGATGACGTTCCATTCTTTATGATTCCAATGTCGGTCATCTTCAAATCCAAGAAGATCAGATGCTTTTCAATTCACATCAATGAGATAATTTTTTGGTCCTTTCTACTCTGGTCATCCTCCACTTTATTTTCATTACCAAGACAATATTGGATTGAGAAGCTGTAATCCTTTATGATCTCTAACCATCTTCTCTGGCACATATTAATCTATTTCTATGTGAATATATATTTAAGGCTGTTATGATCAGTATATATCTCACACTTCTCCCCATATGGATAATGCCTCCGAATTTTCAATTCAACGATCATAGATTCCAACTTTAGATCATGCACGAGATAGTTTCTCTCATGAATTTTCAGCTTCCATGGGGTTTTGGGAATTACTAGTTCATTTTTCATCAATAAACAACCCAATACATTTTTTAAATAATCACTAAAATTAAAAAAAATAATCCACTTGTGGGTAGTGTGAGAATAGGGTAGTGATAAGACTCTTTTTCAACTCTAGGAATCTTTATTCACATTCACCATTCCATGAAAACTTGACTCCCTTATGAGTAATTGTAGTAAAAGGGTTTGAAAATTGTGATAAATTTCTCACAAATCGGCGATAATATCCATATAACCCAAAGAATTTATAGATATCTATCATACACATTTTCCTTGGACATCATTAAATTAATTTTTTTTATTTTAAGGATCCTAAGATATCCCATTGTGTGGGAAGATATTCACCAATATTGAGACTTCCTTAAACAATATATCATACATTTTTTACTTTTTATTAATCTTATTCTTTCACAATGTATTTAGAACAGTGCTAAAATGCTTCTCATGGTCCTCTTTGGTGTTGGAATACATTAAAATATAATCAATAAATACTACCAAAAGTATCTCAATGTAATATATAATGTATATATTCATCAATTCCATCAATATTGCATGAGCATTAGTGGGTTTTAATGGCATCACTATGAACTCATAGTGCCCATACCTTGTACAGAAATTGGTATTGAGGATATCTTCCTTCTTTACCCTCACATGATAATATCCCAATCGAAGATCCTCCTTGGAGATGTATTTTTCTCCACGTAGATGATCAGAGAAGTCGTCATTATTAGGAATATGACACTTTTTCTTTATCATGACCTTGTAGAACTAATAATAATTGAGGCAAAGGTGTATAGACCCATCCTTCTTCTTCACAAAGAGGACCGAAGAACCCAATGATGATGAATTTGGGCATATGAACCCGTTATTCAGATTTTCCTATATATGTTTATTAAACTCCTCCAGTTACAGAATATCCATCCTATATAAAGTATTGTGTATTTTAAAAACTCTTGGTATGAGATTGATTGAAAACGAAACATCTATGCCAGTAGGAGGACTATGAAATTCCTCAAGAAACACAGTGTCATATTCCCTTATAATAAAAATGTCTTCAAGGATGTTTTTTTTATAATCAATCATTTGAGAAAGATAAGATTTCTCATAGGAAATTAATATCCATGATTTAGGTGATGGTGGTAATAAGATTCATGGTCTTCCTTTCAAATTTATATAATATTGGATTGATTAATTATATGGAGAGTAATTTCATTTTCACAAAAATTTATGTTAGATCTATATATGGAAAGAAAATACATTCCCTAAAGTGAATAAAATTCCACCAAAGGGAGAATTATGAGGTTCATCGGAATTTTCATCCAACATACACTGATAAGATAGGATTTAAATTATTGGGATAAAATAATTTCCCTAATTTTCATTTTCACTGACATATCTACTTCCAAGAATTGTGGTGGTGTTTGGATAGTTCTATTAAACTCTAGTGATATGAAGGAATGGATAGAACTATAATCAAAAAGTACATTCTCTATTCATGAATGAACAAATACCAAAACAATAAAAACATTATTATTGGGATTCACCTCAGTGGTACTGATGGAAAAAGATTACCCATGCTGCCTTAGAGGTTATTGGTTGGCTTCTAAATCCCTTATCTTAGGGAATTTATTTGAAATGTTTCCAAGTTCCTTATATTTTAAGAAATAGACAATGGACTAAGGTTTGACCATATTATATTCTTTCAAAACATTATTCACGGGTTCTTATTTATAGGAATATTATCCCGGTATCATTCTTTCCAAGACATAAATCATTTCTTTACCCCCCTTAAGCATTTTTTGGGTACTTCCTTCTATACCATTGAAAAGAGGGACACTGGAATTTCATAGTATAATTATATTTCTTAGTTGGACCACTATAATTAAACTCTACTTCCTAATTATTATCCTAATAATACCCTTGGGATTCGGTGATCTGTATTTCAAATTTGAGGGAATGTTAGAAAATCTCCCCAAAAATCTATCAAAGTCATGGATCACTAGAGATTTTCATAGACTAGGTTTTATCCCACTAAATATGCGATTAAAAATTAATTTAGGGGTAATGAAAATACATGATCTATATCGTTAATGTATTTTTATGTTTTCCTCATACACCTCAATATATTTTTACCATTTTTTTCACTATATCAAGGAAATATCATTCCATTTTAGTATGCATAGTGTCAGGTAAATATTTATTGAAAAACATTTTCCAAAATACCTTCCACTCCATTGCTTAAATCTCTTCTTCACGATTCTTATCCTTGATCATTTTCCATAACCGATTAGTATCTTCCTCCATATGATAATCATTCAGAAGAACCTTCTACTGTTTATAACATTGAATGATAGAGAAGATATTCTCAATGGAGTTGATCCATTGTTTCGTATTAAATAGATTAAATAATCCATTGAATTTATGAGGTCGTCATCACATGAAGATCTCGATTGAATATTGTTTCTAATTGAGGAGGATGATGCTCATCTTGATCTAGGTTTCTATTCAGATCCTAAGCTTTTTGAGATAATATAATCATGATGTTTTTGATTCATTCTTTCATCTTGTTTGGAATCTTGTTGGGGAATTTATCACATTTTCCTTCGTATCAATGGTTAACTAGATTCCTCCTATTTGTGACAATTATCCAGAGTAAATTGAATGTTTTGGATGAGTATATTAAACTAGTAAACCCATAATGTTAAATCCAATGAAAATAAAGGGATAACTTAAAAATTAAATTTTTTCCATTACTTATGAATTTATAGGTGTCAATCTATGTTATCCATTATCTAATTCCTATCATATATTCTTATGGGAATATCTTTATTTCCTTAATAATGGTTAATAAAAATATTATGAAATTACAAAATAATATATTCTAGAAGTGTCAAACTAGGTTCACTATAAGGCCCATTGTCATATAACTGATTACACCGAGTTAGGCTTGGGACATTTTGTCCGAGTTTTCACTCTTAGGTATATCTATTCCAGAACCATGTCCACTTATAGTATATATACAGGGAATTATTTTCTTTATAAAAAACATACTTTATACTAACCAAAATATAGGGATGAATTTTTATAATTTGTCTTATCCCTAAGGCCTTCCCTAGTGTTTTCTCATTCGAACCCAAAAAATAACCAAAACTCTTCCTCTAATACCAACAATAATAACCATTATCTTTATTACAAATTAATACAAGTTTTATTAAATAAATTTATAGTTAATATAACCCAGACATATTTCTATGTATATAGTCTTTGGGGATATGGTACATAACCTAACAACATATAACATGGGATATAAAATATTATTGAAAACTTCCTTGACAGGATCATAATATTTCAATAAGCTGAAAACAACATGTCATATCCTAGGGAAAAATATAAGAAAGGGGTGAGAAACAAAGCTGATTAAGGGAACAAAAAATGATGAACCTAAAGAAGATAAAACATGTTAGACAATTGTTGTATCAATAGAGCATCAAAGAAATCCGAATAATAAGGCATGGCATAGAATGACAATCATAAAATGGGAAATGTAGAAAAACATAAAACACTGAATCAGAAATAGAGTTCTTGGATAAATCCACCAACCCCTCATGGTGGAGAAAGTCCCATAAAAGAATTAGGTAAAACCCTATCCCAACATGACATATCATGATACTAAACATTGCTGAACACCATGTAGTGCTATCTAGGCTCACCCATGATAATCATTTCCTTGTCATGCTTAAGTGTTCCACATATATCATTCATTATCGATTCATTCAACATAATAATTTATTCAAGGATCAAGGAATGTGGAATGAATACATGTATTCCCAAATAATTAATTATTTGTGCATAATGTTTAATACCCGTGATAAAAAAATCGGCATGGAATTCAATATATAATTATATTGTCATGGAAAATCATGGTGAAATTTCGGAATTATAACGACATTACAGAAGAATTTTAAAAAATAATTGATCAGAGAAATATGGTTCTATATTTATTTTTACATAAAATGTGAATTAATAGGGAAATGGAAAATCATATCCCAACATTATAAATTCAGAAATATATGGCAAAAGATAATGAAGAAACATGACTAGAGAAGAGAATTATTAAGATTGTTCGGCATGATAATGGGTGAACATAAAGGGTCATGGGTGGATTAATGAGAGTTAATGGAAGATATCATCTTCTATAAATCAAATTTAACGTATGGGGAATATATATAATGATATAATATCTTAATAAAATGAAAATATAAAGACATCACACAAAATGTCTGCTTCATAAAAGAGGAGTGTTGAAGATCCCATATAAACTTTTGACACAACAACAACTTAGTTGAGGGATAAAATGAGTGATTATGAATGGTATCTAAATAAAATAATATGAACTATAATTTAAGGGAATAATAATAAATTAATAAAAATATAACCAATTGAAATTATAATGACTAATTTCAAGAATGATTCTTGAATTTAAAGAATGAGAGGATTGTGAGGATACCATACGGAATTTCGGCATAGCAAAAGGTGTACCTAAAGGTTCAAAGAATTAATAAATGAGAGCGAAAGGGGATCTCATAATTTACAAATCAAATAAAAATTATGTGTGAAATGTAATAACATATCCCGATATAAACAAATGTAAATTAAAAAGCATACCCTTTAATGAGTTATTCATAAAAGAGGAGAGTAGAGGATCCCTTACCTGAGTGTGTGATTCCAAATATTGGGAGGGGATTCTTGAAAGCATGAGGGTACATTTATAGGATTATTGGGAGTGAAGGGAAGATTTTTTGTGTTTTACGAAGAGTTTTAGTAAAGATTAATGGATGCGAGGGTGGGTTTGTATAGTAAATGGGGGGGATTAATTTATCATTTAGGTTTTGAACCCTACATAAAAAAATTTCCTAAACCACAAACATTTCAATGGGTTTTTACCATGGTTTTGAAAAATTGTATTGGTATACATTATTTTATAATTCTAGGGTCCAAATTTATTAGAACATTTCCATTATCAATGTGAAGGTGAGGTACACTCTTAATAAAATGAGTGTAAAATCTTAAAATATCTTAAATGACCTGGATGATTCATAATGGATTTACAGAATAAAGAAATTAAACATAAAACCAATTTATTTTAGATGAAAAAAATATTAGTGGTCATGTATTCGATTTTTATTACTTATTACATCATAGTGGAGTCATTACGATTTTATAAAACAATAATGTATATTTATACGGGGTTAAAGTTATCCGAAAGCATTCAACTATCTCAAAAAATAGGAAACATTCACCGTTGGATAATTACAATGTTCCAATTGAAAAAATATTCACTTTATCTATATAATTGTATATTAATGTGAATTTTTACATTTAAAATAATGAACAACATTTATTTAAAATGATGTCTTTTTTACAATAGCAGTTTATGAATTCTAATAAAAATTACATTTGAAATCATAAACATTATATGATAATTTATATTCGGTAAATATTATTTAATAACAATATTCAATTACAATATTATTTATTTAAGAAATCAATTTATTCATAAATTCATTAATTTAAATGGAATAATAACTAAAAATATAATTTTTTCTTTATTGTATGAAAATAAAAAAAATTACAATGTAAAAAAAATTGAATGAAAATTTAGTCAATAATATACAAAAAAATAATGAACATAATCATATTTATATGGTAAATATATGTATCCCCTTAATACAAAAGCATAATACCTAAGAGTAAGGTGCTTGATAGTGGGGCTTTCATGAGGCGGTTTGGTGAACATGGTGTTGGCTGTGTTCCTGATGAGCATGACCATCTCCCGTAAAGGGTTTCTCTCTTGCCTAATTTTCTAGATGACATATTGGGATTGGTCTATGTAAAATCCTAGAAATTATATCTCCCTCTTAATCTTTGGAAAATGGGTTTCATATTCTATGATCCTACTAGTTGATGCCATCACATCATTTATCATTGTCACATGGATTTATTAAAGCCCTATATTTGTACAAGACATGTAATCACTATTCATAGGATATATTATCAATGATAATGATACTTATAGATCATTTAATACAATTTAATATAATGAAAAAAATATGTTAAGGTGTTTTCAGTAACCATAATACATTTAATTAAATAAAAAATGGGGATATTATTCATAACAGTTCAGGTCGTTAGTTACTTATAGTTGTTGATTCCTAGAATGATGATCAATCGTTGAAAAATATGAAACTCTTTAAAGTGGCTCAATAAGTAATTAATGTGTGGAAGAGGAATAATTTTATTCTTAGAAATGTAATTTAGTTCCCTATAATCAATGGAAAACCATAGAGGCCTGTATCTATTTATAACAAAATGAACATAGGCTCTAAAATTTGAAACAATGGGGCATATAAATCCATTATCACATAATACATAAAGTTATTTATTTAGTTCCACTAATTTCAATGTTTTTATCCTATAATCATTCCTAGATATTTATTTTCCAATGGTATGAGATAAATTGAAAATTCAAGTTCATGTGCAGGTGGGTGTCTAGGTAGTTCTTCAGGAAACACTTCAATGTATTCCTGCACAATTAGCATGTCCTATATTCTATGTATAAAATTACCATTTGTAGGTTGTGTCATCTCTTATTATTTAATATTTTCATTAATGTGCACTACTAGATGTGGATCTATACATGATTCAGATTAATTAGTGTCCCTAATAATGGCAACAGATTCCATATCTCCACTACAAATTGTAATCTCCTTCTCTCGATAATATATAAACTAGAGGTATACTAATATGATTTGGAATTACAGTATGTATATAAATAATAATATGGAATGAAATAAATTTTAATTTTACTATAATATTTCTACATGGATTCTCGATTCAAAACTTCCTTATTAAGGTTGTAGATAAATTTCTATTTATCTTTGAAAACATGGAAGATAAATAAGAGTGTAATGATATATATTCGAATAAATCATTAGATAAATTTGAGAATATGATCAATGTATATACCATTATATATTAATTAACTTCAACCATATTTTAGAAGAGCCAATAACATTTCCCATTAAAAAATACCTTTTATGATTAAGATTACCTTAACGCAATGAGAACTCATTTTAATTGTGACCTGTCTCCTAACATTTGATGCGTTGAACATTGGTGGATTCTTTCACACTGTTGAAATCATGAGATCTATAACCTTTCTCTCCATATTTGAAGAAAAATAACATTAAAATCAATTATTTTCAATTATTTTTCTTTCCACAACTGTTACATATTACAAAGTACACCCTTATCTTCTTCCCTTTTTTGTATTTATTTTTACATAGTTCTAAAACACCCATTTATTTTATTTTTTTCCCTAGAATACATAATACTTGGAGAATTACTTATCTGTATTTATGGAACATAATATAATATCCTTATATATATATAATATTTGAGATACGAACTCCCCTCTATGGCTGAGATTTATCACATTAAAATACAATCAATCATAATCCATGGATTGAATATATAATCAATATAATTATTTTCTGACCATATAAATGAAGATTCATATTTATTAACAATTTCCCATTTCCGTTTTAAATATACCGAAGAACGACCTATCTATAAGTTTTTATTTCTTATAAGAAACATAATTTCAACGAATATATCTTTGAATGTATACCATGAAATAATATTTATTTCCACTGACACATGACTATTTTGCATCAATGAACACCATTAGTCAAAATATCCATTAAGATATTAAACCGGCATGATTAATTTATATTTGTCACTACTTTCTAAAGCATGAAATTTTTATCTAGGGCCATGATCCATTTTGTAGCTACTAATTGATTATATATACTATTAAATAGTGGATCCTTTATATTGTGAAGTGGTTGAATTTTTTTCTTGAGATCATTGGAGTTTAGTAGGATACTTTTATAGGAAAGGTTATTAGTTATAACCCGGGGTAGCTTCCCAAATATTATTATCATTTGTTCTTATCCAGCTCTATCTTTATTATTTTTTCCATGAATTAAATCCCAAAATATATTATGTTCAATAATATAGTTTCAATTCCAACCACGTATAATAATTTCTAAATGATAGATGATAATGAATTAACTCATAAAATTATGAACTTTTATATCATTTTATATAATTCCAAATCAGGTGGAACAATTAACATAAAATTAAAAAAAAGTATATAATCACATAATCATAAGATTAGTATCTTTGGGAGTATCCTCGAATCATAAAAATATTTGAAATCTTTCATAATGGTTTGTAAGGAGTATGACAATAAACCGTTGAATATTTCTTTGGAGTGATTATCTCGTTATTTAGTCTTACTCTAACTCACCATGCATTGATAAAGGTTGACTTAATAAAAAATATTCCCTTTTTTATTTTTTATCCGTATGTGATTATTTAAAACACTACATCCACTTTCTAGAATCTAGAAATTGTGGTATTTTCTAGGAAAACCAAGCTATTTATTATTTGAAAATTATTTATGATATTATCACATACATTTAATTATCCTCTCAACATCTTATAGGGTAATGTTATATAATCAATATTTTCAAAATTTTAGTTTTTAATTTTTATACAAATCTTATTCTGGTACCAACAGTATCACCATGAATCTGGTAACTTGGAGATAGTATTTATTTTACTACCTCGGCACAAGAAACCATAAGTCACATCACATAGTGTTTAATAGTTTAGTTACCTTGGGTGACGATATTGAAACATGATTCTCACCTTACACTTTAAAACATGAAATAAAACATAATATTCCAATGGTAACATTATAATATCTTCATTTATATCCCTATAATCATTCATAGATACATTATTAGTTACCTGGGGAAAAGAAAAATTATTAAAGGATGACATCAGATGCTCATTATGTGAAACAGTACAAATATATATACAATTGGATAAATAATGCATGAATAATTTTGAAGAGATAACCAATAATAAAATTTTAAAAATACCCAAAATCATAAAAGTGGAATATATCCGTGGATTAAATAACAACATAAGCTATCACATTGATAATAATTACTATTTTCATTATGATAAAATATATAATATTGAACATCTTAATCTTACCTTCAATGCCTCATTCTAATGTATCATATATAAATTGACAAGAAAAACACAAAATACTCATACAAGTTTGACACATGATACTGACCGATGCATATAGGTGTTATAATGGGCCTCTCCCATTAATTACACTATACAAATAATTCATCATAAAAAAATTAATAATAATTCAATACCTAATCATTATAAACATTCTTATTAAAAAACAGGGAAAATGTTAATATTTTCCCTAGCCAATAAATAAAAAATCATGATAATAAGACATCGATAGAATTTTTATGGGTTGAATAATTAGATTATATCCCCATTAAATCATAATATTCCATAAAAAATGTTTATATAGATGAATATACTTTTAAAAGATCACTGGATCATTTCTTGTGGAAAAGACCCTTTTCAATATGAAATCACTTATTGAAAATAATTTTTTGAAAAATATAATGAAAATAATTTTCTTTTAAAATAAAAATGTTTTAAATTAAATTATATTTCAAATAAAATAATGAAAATTATCTTTGGTAAAAATTTTGTAGTGGTAAACATTAGAATAATGATTTTTTTCACACCTTCTCTAAAAATATCCTCATTTAAAAAATGAAAAGAAGATTCATGTTAAATTTTTTTATAGAAATGAAATCATGGATAAAAATTAAACTAATATATCATTTAAGTATAGAAAAAACATTATTGAAATAATTTTATAGAAATATGGACATTGATGGAAAATAGTGCCAACCGAATAGAAAAAAACATTTTCATTTAAAACATTATTTAATAATTTTGAGTATATAGTGGAAGGAAAATGAAATGAAAATATTTATTTTTTAAAAATAACCAATGTAGAATAAAATATATGACATTTAAAAAGAATCATATATTTCCACCAATATAAATATATACATAAATAATATTGGTAAGGATGAGATTGTGAAATAAACACTTACCTCATATTTAACATGCCTCATAAATTATTTGAACCACTTTTATATTAAAATTTAATCTATTATAATTATGTAAAATAAATATATAAACAATTATAAAATCATATACTATCCACTTGTAAAATATCATCACATGTTTATTAATAATTCATTATTAAAATCATGTTTTCCCAACGCTAACTTTTAAGTTTTCATATAAGTTCTAGTTTAGAAGTTTCAGTCCACGCATCTTGATCAGGGTTATGACATATATATAAATTTAATAATTTTATGTATATTGTATTTAATAATTATATATAATTTTACTACAATTCATATAAAGTTTTTATTAAAAAATTTACTGCTTTTTGGAGATGATCGTTTTTACGTGTGCAGGAGTAATGTTTTACCTTTTTGAATAACGAAATGGAATAAAGGAAAATATTAATTCACATATAAAAAGTCATTATTATATCATATATATAATATAAATTCACTAAATATTTCCTCAATACAATCAATGTAAAGTAGAAATGCAAAATGAATCGCATTGCTTCGTGGTGGTGATAGTCCACACATACGCATGAGTTGCACTATCAATTCTTAGTAGATGATAGTATAAGAGGGTATAACATTTATTTTAAATATAAAAGTATAATTATTTCACAAATATCATATATATTCGTTAGTTAATAATTTATAACCTTCCAAGTAAATTGTTGATGAAAAATAATATTACACCATAACATGTAGACAGTAGGTTATACATTCATAAGAGGGATCCTTTTATTTTTTAATGGATGGGAATGTTGTGGAATTTTTTTCCATATAATCATAATAAAATATCCCTAAATTAATGATCCTATATTAACTATGTTAGTATGAGTATAACATATTCATAGGATTTATAAGAATAAATAATATTTGAAGGAGTCAGGAAAGATGGTTACGTCTTATTTGAGAGGCCTCCTTTGACCTAAAATATGGAAGAACTCCTCAAAGATTATCACTAAAAGAATACTACCATAATAAATTGGAGTCTCTATATAGGTATGGTCTGTAAAAGTATTAAATTGAAATTTATTAGTTCATCTATTATGTATGATATTGTATAATTGTTTATATTTTTACTTGACTAGTGTCCCACTTTTTCTTTAAAAGTAATTTTTCCTAAAAAAATATATTGTGTGTGTAATGGTGTAGAATAGTACACCTTTTATGAGTTATTGTAGGGACATGTATGAGATTACAAAAATGATTTAAATAATATAAAGTCACTTTATTGTAAATGTGGAACCGAATGGATTTGAATTTATATTTTTATACTATAATATATAAATGTATTCAAAAAAATATTTATTAAATTTTATGTTGATTTTTACCCTTGTTTCTTCTTTTAACCCTTGCTAAAAATTTTTTAACCATAAATATGGAAATAAAATTTAACTATTTTTAGTTTTTAATATGTCCAAATATTAATTTGAAATTATAACTGAATTATTATTATTATTATTATTATTAAAAATATGGAATTTATTTTACAAGAATCAATATTTATATGTGAATTAATTTCATTTTAATATAATTTCTTAAAATGGAAAGAATTGTTTTTAAATAAAAATGAATATTTGAAATAGAAAAATTATTTTATAGAAAAAATAAGGAAAAATTTATTCATATTGAATTTAATAGATTTTGTTAAATAAAATTTGTCATATATTTATTTCAAATCAAATAATATAATAAAGTAACCTTTTATATACATTAGTAAGAGAGATGAACTATAAGAATTTTATATTTGAAAAGAACTATACTTATATTCCCAAAATCATAATAATATATTTCTTTGGTAAACATTATATTTTATTATAAATTATACAACTTCGTAAATACATATTTGGTATGGAAAAAAGGTTTTTTAATATTCTATGTTATTATTATGCTATTATATTGTCATAAAGTTGATTGTTTTTTTAAATCAATAGTTTTTGTTATGTACCCAAAAATCAAATATTTCCGAAAAATCTATAAAAATAACCCTATGAAAATTTTGACATATTGAATTTAAAAAATAAATAAATTTCATCAAATTATATTTATAAAACCAAACAATTTAGGTTTTAATCACACTCTTGAGTAAATCTATTTTCATTATTCTATTGCTTCTTTGTAAAGAAAGGATTACATACTCTAATTGAATCTTCAGTGTTACACTCAATGTGTCTTCTATTACCATAATATACATTTTTTAAAATTAAATAAATTAATTTTAAGTAGCTTTAGGGTAATTTTGTGTAACCTCATAATAAAATGAATGATAAATAAATTAATATTTGGGGTATAATTTATAATCCACCAAACTCAATAATAACAAAGCATAATCGATAATGACCAAAATCCAAATAGAACCTAGTAATCCATGATTTATAAATAATATTTCATCGATACCATATTAGTTTTTATGAAAATGAAAATAAAAAATATATATTAAATGATACATCGAGGTTTTGAATAAGATTATAATTATTGAGGGGAATCTATCGCAATAATGAATGCTTTGAGCTACAAAGAAATAAAGGAGAATATCCCTTTGAATCCAAATTTTTTCAATAATAAGAGGGGAGGTGATATATGTTGAATAATGAGTTTCTATGATATTTTTTTAAAAAAACAAAAAATTATTGAGGGAAATTTTTTTCTGTGAATCTTGATTTTACATCCAGAATGTCTATGGAACCACCGCTCTCAAAATTGCATAATTTCTCACAGCATGATACACAGTGTCACATAGTGAATCTTTGTTATAGCTTACAATCCACTTTAGTCCCAACACTCTTCCACCCAAAAAATAATCTTGAACAATCCAAATGTATCTATCAGGTAAAAAATGTAGGGTATACATATTTATACCCAAATAAAAAACAATATCATTCCTAAAAAACTCAGAGTGCATTACAAAGTTCCTGTTTATGGACTTCTCATCCCTAAGAAGTGTGTCAGGGGGTCTCTTTTGAAAAACCCCACTGATAGGCTCAAAAATCCTTATCCCACTCTAAATTCATTGCTTAGATAATGTCCATGAAATCAGAATACTCAAACAAGAGGCCATGCAGTGATTCATCACATGCTTCACCGCATAAACCTTCTCACAAATCATGGTCCAACCCCTCAACCATGTCACAAGCCATTGTTTTCCCCATTAATCAACTCAAATTATTTCCCAAGAAACTCTCAAACCCAAAAAAATCATACATGTGTAAAATATGCATGATTAAGTATAATTTTAATGGATTCATATATTGGAAAAAAATTGGTGTTTTAAAACAACCCCAATAAATAGCATTTTTTCATCAAGATATATTATAGAACATCAGTATGGTTTATTAGAAAAAACTCTACTAAATGTCCTTTATTATTGATTATCACTCTCATGTACCCTCTTAGAAACAAACATGTTTCTATAATACCCACATCAAATGAACTATTTTAATCATGGGATCATTTTTATCGAAATCAATTATAAAAATCGGAAACTCCTCAAATCTTTTATGAGTCACAAGGTCAACATAATACTAGAGACACTACATATTGGGTCACAATCTTACCTATAAGTCACAAAAAAAGTCCTCTAATTATTATGTGGTAATGTCCCAACTGAAACATTCATGTTATTTTATCACATGGTTCTCACCATGAAACATATAATAAAATAAGGGTTACACCGTGAATCAGGAAATGAAATGTGTTTTCTATATGAAACACAAGACAAAAAGTAGTCCAAATATGACCTCTACATACTTTAGGAAGACACCATTCATTTAATATTATCTAATCATTTTTCAAATTATCTTCTATGATATTTTTTATAATCATCATTAATACACCAGTCTCTAGAAAAAATATAGAATTTCTCCTAAGAACAATATAAAACTAGGACGCATGCTCTCAAAGATTCCTCTATAATTTGAAATGTCTTACCAAGTAATCCATTGGTCAATAAATAATAGGTTGTTTTCAAGATAACAAATATAAGAATCAAATTATTTATGTCTTAAAAACATTATGAATCTTTTGGGAACTAAATTCATCCACATACCTTGATCCATGAATCAAACCGAATGCCTCCTCCTATTCACAGACATACAAAAACTGCACCTAATCTACCTAAACTGCTCAAAATATTATTGTTCGACTCCCTAAGGTTTTGATTATTTCACCAACTCCACCATGATGTCCCACATCTGGGGAAATTATAAAACATCCAAAATTCTAGAATCATGCCTTGTTGGTTATTGTAAATTATTTCTACTAGCACACTTATCACTCGACTAATAATATAAGAAAAAAATTGTATCAATCATGATTATACATATAAAAAAGGTCCATTTTCTATTAGTAACATAGAAATGATACCCCATAGCACCAAAGTATCACAAAAATGGTCACTCGCTTAACAAATTATGACAATCATCCCGATTAAATAACCTGACTATAATGTCCTCTCAAGTGGTCATCAAGAAATTACTATACCAAATCCCTGAAATCTAATTAACTAATACCCATACCATTCTACCTTTAACATTCTAATACTAACTCGAATGATTTTTCCAATCCATCATAGAAAACAACAACCACCTCTAGATTTTATTTATCACCATGGTACTTATAATGTTCACTAAAACTACTGAAAATGATAACCACCAATAGAAATAATCCATGGTGTACTCCCTAGTAGATGAATTCATTATTATCAAACCATGAGAACAATCCATCCTAATTCCCATTATCATCCAATTACGGTCATTATCAAGCCCCACTAACATTACTTCCTCATGTTTTCAACTCGATCATTGCTCATGAATCTACCAAGACAGAGATTCCCCACAAAATTGATTCCCAATTTTATTAAAAATTATCTACCATCCACCCCATCTTGATGATTCTATCTATTGTTTTATAACCATTATCACCATCACATGACTATCCCATTTTCCCTAATAAGAGACCAACATATACCCACTAGTAACCCGTAAACACATCAGTGACCAAATCACCATAGATGAGGTACTCTCCATCTCTCCATCACATCGAGTCGCTAATTATTTAATAAGATACAATGGTCATCCCCAAAATATCACACATTTCACCAAAGGTAACAGATCATAATTCATATGAATTGATCATCTCAAAACCACAAAATACCTTATGAACCCATGGACAGTACACCATTACTTGCAGAGGCTTCATCTAATGAATCTATCCCACCTAAAAAAATTCAATAATAAAAAAACTACACATAAACTCACATCATATTAGTTCTTATTATATACAATGTTTGTTATAGCCTCAAGGGTATACACCCTCAACAAATTTCTCAATTAAAAGAGGGTTCTCATACCAATATAATATCATTTAGTAGTTAATCATCCATAAATCACATTAGAAACCTATGGACTCAATTTAATCAAAAATGTAAAACTAATGAGTCCAAAAGACCACTTGAACACTATAAAACCTCTAAAGGTCCTACCCCAATAAGTTCCTTGTGATTGAATACATATATTTAAATTTTTTATATCCATACTCATTGACTGTCACATAAAAAACCTACACATTTTCAATTTGTGACTATGAACTTACATTTGGAGTCTCGTAACATTACCATGTTAAAACATGTATCCAGTAGATTCCTTAAAACCATTAATCATAAATTCTTAAATTCCATTCTTGACTAGCCACATTAATTCAAAAAAAATATTACGTTCATAAGGAATGGTTCTTGTTGTAAAAAACTATATACCACACAAGTTAATCTAAATCCAAATCACTTTAGTACATGGTAAATGGATTTTTTTGGAATATCATAAAAAAGATCAAAATCTCATGTTTCCAACCAAGATTACTAAATAATCATACATTCCTATATTACTCTAATATAACACTAGAATTGACCATATCAAGTCCCATCCCATTAGTGATATTTTCACACACATAATAACCCAATTGTACATGATTTTAACATGTCAATATCATCTTTCAAAAATCATCCCACTCAATTCTTAATTTCTATCAAGCTTTGGGAACTCCAATCATACGAAGGAAAACTGTGGGGTCAATAGCCATCCCAACATCATCATAAACCCAAAATTTACGAATTACATTCTACCTATTTTAAAATTATACAATCTTGGATCACCCATAAAATTTTTCCAATGATCATACATATTTGGACTTTTGAAACTTAGTCACAACTCATGAATTTAAGGATAGGAATTTACATCAATAAATCATAAGAAACATCATAAACATCTATGTATTTATTATTATTTCTTATGAATAATTATGAACACAAATAATATACCTTGTTTATTGTTTATACAGAATAAAAAACTTTTGGTTGATCCCTCTCTTGGTTTACAATCATACATCACATCTATCTCTTATAATTGTAGAAAGATTTCATGTTACACTATCACATTATATTGATCACCAACATCCAAAGCCATATCTAAACAATACAGGGAAACTAATTGGCTATAAAAACCAATCTAGAGTTATAATACATATATATAGAAATAATTCCATACATAATCCAAATACCCAGTCTAGTGTAACACCCCAAGCTTCCATGATACATTTCCCTTTGAATAATGCAATAGCTTGCAACGTACACAACTTCGAGATTCTAACACACATCGACGAATCAAACTAGACAATATGAATAACAATACCCAGTTTTTGAAATTTTGATAATTTTATCCTTCAAAATGGGATTCATTTTTGGATTCAGAATATCTAGATTGGATTAGGGTTAATTTTTGGTACTTTTCTAAAAACCTTTAATTTTTTATGAATAGTGAAAAGTATTACATTTTAATTTAAAAAAAACTTTTTTAATTGAAATAATTTATCATTTTAAATTATAAATTTGAATATTTTTTATGTATAATTAGATTATATTTTTATCATTTAAAATAATTGAGTTCATTTTATGTAATCTCACAATTAAACTGGACATAAACAAGTGTCAATCTTTTGATAGTTATTATTTAAGAAAAACACCCTTTTTGCCTTGACAATGACAATTAATTTCAAATTAATTTTTTCCCCTTATCGGATTTGAATTTGAAAATTGGGTTCAATTTTTGGAATCAGTAGGTCCAAATTGTGTATATAGGTAACTTTAATTTTTAGAAATTATGAATATTTAAGTAAATATTTTATTTACCGTGGTTAAATGGGTAAATCCAGTAAATAAGGTTAAAAATAATATTATAATTATATTAAATTACCCTAACACATGTCCTAACCCTATTGTTTGATACATATCCGACCATGGGAATCCTTGGGGTGATTTTGGGACCCCATAGAGCTACATGGGAGAGATAATGACATTTTAAATTAAATAATCTAATGTAAAGACAAATAAAAAAAGAAAATATCTTTTACTAAAACAATTTTTATATGAGGTCAAATAATTTATATATTAGAAAATAAATAGTCATTATAAAGGTAAAAAGATTTCCTACATTATGATATTTTTTTTATAATTTTTAGACATAAAATAAATATATTTATATATGACACAATAATGATGCAGTATTGTTTTATTAATGAAACAATCAAATAAATGATATTATAAATACTAAAATAAATATTATTGGAATGTTTCTATGCCATAAAAAATCTTTAGGTGACTATTACATGTTATTGTTTATTATATGTTTCTATTGTGAATTAATAATGTTGTTACAACTTTAAAAAAAATTATTAAATAATGTCAAAATTGGATTAACTGAGTTTTCAAAACAAATATAATATTATGGATTGATATAATAATGCTAAAAATATAAAGATCTTACAAAAGACTTATATAATGATTTTTGTATCATTAATGAACCACTTGGGGTTGTTCTGAATGTTTATAGTAGGAATATTGACCGTATATATAAAAATAAAAAGATACATGGTAAATGTCAAACTATTTAACTATGAGTTAAATCTAAAAAATATGGTTAATATAGTAACCTAAAAATATCTAAAACTTATTGGTTTAGATGTTTTCGACCCATACCCACCTTATACTATAAATAATTAATTTTGGAGCCATTATAAACCGTAAAATGATTTTATTATAAAATATAATTTCAAACTTTTCCTAAAGTGACCCTCACCTCTCTTATAAGAAGGCACTTCCCCGTCTCTCAAATTCACACCTTCATAGCAATTTGTCTTGGCCAAACCCTACCCAAATATCCTTAAAACTTTACTCCCTTAATTCTAGAGGCCTTACTTTCTTCATAAATCCAACCTAAGGATCCATTTTGATCAAATTATAAATAAAACCCAAAGAAGAGGTAAATATTTCATCACCTCTTTCAAGTTATTTTCTTCTTCCACTTCCTCTTTCTTTGTTGTTTCCATTATAAAACAATAAATCTAGTGTTTTCTATATACTGTGATGTTATTAAAAAATGTTACAACCATATTCATTATTCAATCCATCATATAAATGACAAAGTCACCATACGTGCATACCTATGGATTACCGTCCCTACTTCGTGGTGTAGTTTTTTATTCTAACACATCATCATTTAGATGGGTATAATAATTAGTATCAATGATGTAAATAATATATATAACTTGATAATTATTCTGTATATATCATATATCATCTAATTATGTACTATTTTAATATCATAAAATGGTATTTTTTCTCATGCGTACGTACGGATTACCGTCTCCACGAACGAGATGAGATTTATTCCCCATCGTAATCATTCAGGAATATTTTTTATTTTATGAGTAAAATTAATGTTTATGAATATAATATAATTCTGTATATGAATCAAATACATTATATCTATAACATACATGGCTTACATAACCAAGCATATAAAGGAAAATGAATCATTTAACACCCGAAACGATGTTACTACTGAAATATCATTAAGAAAAAATATTAGAAGATAATATTTGATATCATATTAATATATATAGTTCTTTTATAATTTAATAACCTTTATTTTACCATTATACTAGAGGTTAACCTACCCTCGACCAAGGAAAACTACAAGGTAAGGGTTAATTTCACAGTCTCTTTATTATCCGAGGTTGTTTTTATGTTAGTATCTACTATGACCTCTTTATCATCCACATCAGTGTTTTCTTAAAAATGTCTTTCAAATTTTTTTTAATATTTACTAAAAAATTGGTTAATTTCAATTATACCCTTATTTTACCTTATATGTTTTGAAAGGAATATTTCTGTCACATTCCAAACAAGGTACCTTAAGAAATTTTCAACAAAATTAATGTAAGAATGTTTTTTATCTTATACAGCTGGTGCAGATATTTTTCATCGTTATAACATCGTTGAAGCTTCACTTACAATATTACAAGAATATTTTCAAAATAAATGTTTTATTTTATAATTATATGAATTTTAAATTATTAGAAAATATAATGAGATATTTCTCTAAAAAAAGTTTTGATTTCAACTATGTCAATATCCTTTGATGGATTTTAAGAGTATTTGAAGTTGATTTGTTATGATACAAAACTTCCATATTGTATTGATGTTTTTGTGATATGTTTTATTATGGATGTGTTATTTTTACCCCATTCATGGTTTATAGATAAAGTATTTACATTTCGTATGATAGTTTTAATACAAATTTTTATGTTATGTTTAAACCTTTTCATATGAGTAACGCATTTGGACTTATTATGTGACAAGTGGAGTCCACTATAACTCCTCGATGCATCGGTAGGTCTCATGAGACAATCTAGTGTCTTGGAACAAGGCCTTGAGAAAATATTATTTTTATTCATGGCACAAGGCCTTGACTATGTGGTTATGAAATCTGGAAATATGCATTCCATCATTATGAAAGTAGATATTGATATTCCATGTGATTATTAGACTAGTAGAATATCCATGTGAATAAGTAAATTGAATTATTTGATTTTATCTTTTTTTTTATTATGCTAATGTTCAAGTTAAAAAGGATTTTATATTAGTCTTACATTGCCTTAAGTTTTTATTCTTATTTATGAATGTTTCCTCTATATTGTTATCCTTACTGAGCCTCTAATCTCACCCCTTTCTATGTTTTATTTTTCCCAATATGTTTCGAAGTATATTATGATTGACCTACCGGGATAATATAAGGGATATGAGTGTGTCATATGGAGACTATTTTGTTGTAGTTTTTCATTTTATAATGCAATGTAAAACTTATGAATGTATCTAGTATTTCCAAGGCTAATAAACTAATTGGTCATTCGAGACATGATATTTTATGATCATGAAAATGTTATTTAATAATGCACTGACTCTGTGTAACTGGGGTCGGGGAATTACAGATGGTATCAGAGGAAATTTAGTACAAACCATGGATACTAGGTTTAGAAAAACTCTGATTAGAGAACACTACCCTGAGATATACATTGAGGATTAGTATAGAAGAACTTCCTATAATTTTGGTACTGTAAAGATTATGTGAGTTTTACAAAAATACATCCATGTATGGATACGAGAAGGTAGAGGAGGCTCTTCCACAGAAGCACCTAGGGTTAAAACCTGAAAACACCACATTGAGCTAGACTCGAACAAGAACTGGTGCACGATAACGGGTCTTGTTGCACTATTTATTACGACACTCCCCGATGATATGATTAGGATAATAATTATTTTCATTACAAACTATTATGAATGGTTTATGACTATTTACTTCCTCAAAGATTTTTTTTTATAATTATGAATTATATCCATAAACTGTTCAATTTATGTAAAGTGTTTTACAAGTTTGGATTTAAGTATTGCGATTCATAAACTAATCTAGTGCATTCCATTATTTAGAAATGGTTCCAAGTGGAAGGAATGGAAACTGAAACAAAACATGTAATCCATGTAGGGATTTCCCTCCTATGCAAGATAATTATAATGGCGCTGGTGAAGTAACTGGTGTTGATCAGATTATCAGTATACTGGGACAACTCACTCAAGTTATGAATAATATCCATACCCGTATGGAGAAACCTGATCCACAACGCAGAGGATCAATGTTAGATCGCTTAATGAGGCAACAACATCCAATATTAAATGGGAGTAATAATCCATTAGTAGCTGAGAAATGTATAAATTCCTTAGAGAACATATTTCATGCTTTGGGGAGTAGTGAAATGGAAAAAGTTATCATGGAAGTTTATCGCCTCATGGGAGATGTAGATCAATGTTGATCATTTATTCAAAACAAAATGGAAGATGATTAAGTATCAAATATGGAATGTATGGACTTTAAAGAGCTATTCATAGAAAAATAATTTCCTCTTGTCCATCGAGCGGATATGGAAAGACAATTTCTGATTACGAGGAAAAATGAGGATGAGAATGTCGAAAAATATGATGCTAAGTTTACAAAGGTTTGAAAGGAATGCTACATATTATATACTTAACCCAAGAATTACGATTGATCGTTTATCTGATGGGTTAAAAAAATTTCTCCATCAAGAATTAGTCTCACAATCCTTCTTGTTGTAAGAAGATATTGTCTCTTATGATATGAAGACGGAAAAATAATTCTCTAAGTCTTGTGATATTAAAGAAAAGAATGAGTAGAAGATATCTGTTGAAAACAATAGAAATGGAAATAACGGGAAGAAGGGAAAAGTTGAATATCCATCTTGCATTAAATGAGGGAAGAAACAGCCTAGTACTTTCCTGAAGGGAATGAGAGCCTATTACAAGTGTGGTGAAAAAGGCCACCAAGGTCTTGATTGAAAGGGGAAGAAAGAGGTTTTCAATGTTGAATGATACAATTCTAGAGAAGGAGGGCATTATTAAAATTAATGTCTTATGCGCCAAGGAAACATTCTTCAGAAAAGGCAAAGGGTTCAAGGACATGGTTATGCGATCACTACTACTTAGGTTGAAGCTCCTAAAGACGTGGTGGAAGGTAATTTAATGGTGTCTTTAGGTTTAGACAATGATTTATTTTATTCTCGATCATCGCATTATTTCATATCTTTCCAGTTTTCTATGAAATTTAGATATTTTCAATTTGACTTAACAAGGAAGTTTTCAGTTAAAACACCTAAGGGAAGTATCATCCTAACAATGTTTTGTGAATTAGTACCCATTAGGGCATATAAATGTTCTTTATCTTCTGATCTCATCATCATACCCATGATTTAATTTTATATAATCCATGGTGTGGATTGTCTTTCAGATCATGATGTGAAAATTTATTGTAATAGAAAGAGGTTATAATTTTTGATGATGATAAAGAGTCCCTTATCTTTAGAGTAGAAACGTCACCACCTAATTCTTATCTAGATCCACCCCCAATATCTCTACTAAATTCAATTATTGGATAGGATAAGAATGAAATAATTATGGGTGAGGAATAGAATGTTCAAATATAGGACATGCCTATTTTACAAGAATATGTAGTTGTGTTTCTGTAGGATTTACCCAGACATCCTCTAGAATAAGAAATTCATTTTTACATTGATTTAATTATTGGTTCTAGCCCACATAAAAGACCCCATATAGAATTACCACTGTGGAATTAGTGTAACTAAATAAACAAAAATTTTAATTGAGTAATAAGGTATTTATTCTCCCTAGTGTGTCTCCATGGGGAGCCCATGTCCTTTTTGTTAAGATGAAAGACAGATCAATGAGGTTGTGCATTGACTATAGGGAGAGCAATGCTATAACAATAAAAAACAATTATCCCCCACCTCACATTAATGATTTACTTGAAAAACTTCTATGAGCTCAATATTTATCAAAGATTGACCTTAGATCTTGTTATCATCAGTTCTGTGTGAAGAAGGAAGACATTCTAAAAACAACATTTCGAACTAGGTATGGGCATTATGAGTTTACAGTAATGCCCTTTTGACACACTAATGTACCCTATATTTTCTTAGATCTAATGAAAAGGGGTTTCAAGGAATATATTGATCAATTTTTAGTGGTATTTATTGATGATATCCAGGTATAATCCAAAATCTATGAAGATCATGAAAATCACTGGAGCACCATTCTAAAAACCCTTAGAATAAATTAATGAAATGGGAAGTTTAGGAAGTGTGAATTCTGCCTTCCAGACATTTCTTTTCTTGTCCATATTATCTCTAAGGATGGAATATGGATTGATCCTTCAAAGACCAAGGGAATCCTAGAATGTCCATCACCAACGAATATAGATGAGGTATAATTTTATATTGGTTCAGTAGGTTATTATTGGAATTTTGTCTAAATTTTGGCCGGATCGTCTAACCCATTAACCAAGATCACACGTAAAGGGGTTAAATTTATATTAAAAAATGGTGCGAAGAATTATTTGAAGAACTGAAGATAACATTAGTCAATGATCATATCATGACTCTACCATCAGCGAATGATGGGTATGTTATTTATAGTGATGCTTCAAATAAAGGACTTGGTTGTATCCCAATATGGAATGATAGGGTTATTGCATATGCATCATGAAAGCTAAAAATTCATGAGAAAAACTCTCCTACACACAATATTGAGTTGGTAACTATAATCTTTGCTTGGGTAATATGTAGAAACTATCTCTATGGTGAAAAATGTGAGATTTATATAGATCACAAGAGTTTGATGTATATTTTCTCACAAAAGGAATGAAACATGAGGCATAGGTGATGTCTTGAACTACTCAAGGATTATGATTTTACAATACACTACCACCTGGGGAAGCCAAATAAGGTGGCATATGATTTTTTCAAAAAGGATCATTTTGTTTTGAACAAGATGAGATTTTAAAGGGATGTTATTTTCATGGATCTAGTAAAAATTGATATGGAAATAATCATGGAAGGTGAGGAATCAATACTTTTTCAAATTGTTTCTAAACCATATTTACTACAAAGGATAAAAAGTTCTCAGGCTGATGATGTGGAGCTTTAAAATATGATTAAATCCATGATTGATGGGATATTGAGTGACTTCATATATGAAGATGGGATTTTGAAATTTGGGAAGACACATTGCGTTCCCGATATACCAAATCTAAAAAGGAAATTGTTAGATGATTCTCATAGCTCCAATTTATCTATACACCCTTGTAGCCCCAAGATGTATAGATATTTAAAAGGAACATTTGTGGTGGGACAATATGAAGAGGGAGAATTCTGATTTTGTGTCGAGATGTATGGTTTGTCAAAAAGTAAATGCTGAAAGGCAACATCCTGGAGGAGTCATGAAACGTTTTCCCATACTTGAGTAGAATGGGATAATATTATGATGGTCTTTGTCATGGGGTAACAAATACTTCTAGAAGGAATGATACAATATGGTTCATTGTTGTTCTCCTTACCAAGTCGTCACATTTTGTTTTATAAAAGAAGATTTAACACTAGAACATCCAGAACGACTATATATTAATGATGTTTTAAGATTTCTTGGAGTACCCTTATCTATTTTTTCTGATCATGATCCCCGTTTTACATCACGATTCTAATGAAGTTTTCAGAAAGACCTGGATACTAAACTTCATTTGAGCACAGCCTACCACCCTCAATTTGATGGACAATTAGAACAGACTATTCAAACCTCATAAGACATGTTGAGATCTTTCTCACTTGAATTTCAAGGTATGTGGGATCAATATTTACCTCTGGTAGAATTTCCTATAACAATAGCTTCTATTCAAGTATTCAGATGGCACCATAAGATGCATTATATGGAAATAGATTTTGCACACCAACTTCTTGGGATGATGCTGGTGAATGAAAACTCATAGGCCCAAAACATGTTGAGGAAACAATGGAAAAGGTGATGGTTTTCCAAACCCACATCAAAGCATCCAAAAGTAGGCAAAAGAGATATGTCGATAACTAAAGGAAGGATTTTGAATTTCAAGTAAGAGACCATGTATTCTTTAAGGTATCTCCATGGAATAGTGTTAAACATTTTGGTAAGAAGGGTAAATTTAGTCTAAGGTACATCAGACCTTTCAAAATTCTATAACAAATTGGAGTTGTAGCTTATCATTTGGAAATGCCTCCAAGTATCTCCAAAGTTAATGATGGGTTCCAAGTATCAATGTTGAGAAAATACATGCCTAACCCAACTCATGTACTCACCTATGAAGAAATTGAACTGGAACCCGATCAGTCTTATAGTGAAGTTCCTGTCAAGATTATTGATACCAGAAAACAAGTATTGAGAAACCAGATGACTTTTTAAGTAAAAGTTCTATGAAGAAACCGTATGATGGAAGATGCAATATGGGAACCAGAGGAACATATGATGAAGAACCACCCAAATCGTTTTTTTGTGGTGGTATTATAGAAATTACAAGGACAAAATTATTTGAAGTAGGGAATAATGTAACACCCCAAGCTTCCACGGTACGTTTCCCTTTGAATAATTCAATAGCATTAATTATACTCAATATCGAGATTCTAACACACCGAGACGAATCAAACTAGCCGTTATAAATAGTAATTCACACTTTTTTGAAATTTTATAAATTTTATCTTTGGAAATGGACTTCATTTTTTGATTTGGAATATCGAAATAAGCTGAGGGTAAATTTTTTGTACTTTTCTGAAAACTTTCAATATTTGATGAATAATGAAAAATACTAACTTTTAATTAATTTTTTTTAATCGAAATAATTTACAGTGTTAAATTATAAATTTGAATGGTTTTTAAGTGTAATTAGATTATATTTTTTTCATTTAAAATAATTTAGGTCATTTCATGTAATCTCACGATTAAACTGGATATGAAAAAGTGCCAATCTTTTGATAGTTATAATTTCATAAAAGCACCTTTTTTGATTTGAACATGAGAATTAATTTTATATTAATTTATGCTAGTTATGTGTTTTGAATTTGAAAAAATGGATTCCATATTTGGAATCATGAGGTTTAAATTGTCTAAATAGGTAACTTTTATTTGTAGACATTATAAATATTTACTTCATTAAATATTTTATTTACTATGGTTCAAGGGGTAAATCCAGTAAATATGGTTAAAACATAATATTATAATAACATTAAATTACCCTAACATGTGTCCTAACCAAATTTGATAATATATTTGTGACCATGGTCATCCTTGGGTCGATTTTGGGACTCAATGGAGCCACATGAGAGTGATAATAACATTTTATATTAAATAATCTAAAGTAATGACAAAAATAAAAAATGAAAATATCTTTTAGTAAAATAATTTTTTATATGAGGTTATATAATAGATCTATTCGAATATAAATAATTTTTAAAAATAGAAAACTATTTTCAACATCATAATACTTTATTAATAATTTTTAGACATAAAATAAATATATTTATATATGACACAATAATGATGAAGTATTTTCCTTATTAATGAAACAATCAAATAAATGATATTATAAATACAAAAAAATATATAATATAATATTTTGATTCCATAAAAAAAATTTATAGGTGACTATTACATATTATTTTTTAATATATGTATTTATTTAGAATTAATACAATTTTAGGAATTTATCAAAAATCATTTATTAAATAATGTCAAAATTGACTTAAATGAGTTTTAAAACAAATACAATATTATGGGATGATATAATAATCATAAAAATCTAAGGATCAGAAAAAATACTTATAAAATGATTTCGGAATCATTAATGAACCATTTGGGGTTATCTTGATAGTTTATTGTAAGTTTATTAAACATATAATATAAAAATACAAAGAGACATGGTAAATGTCAAACTATTTAACTAAGAGATAAATATAAACGATATGGTTTATATAATGACCTAAACCTATCTAAAACCAATTGGATTAGAGGTTTTTGACCCATCCCAACCTTATCCTTTAAATAATTAAATTTTGAGCAATTAGAAACCGAAAATTATTTTATTATAAGATAATATTTCAAGCTTTTCATAAAGAGAACCTCAGCACTCTTATAAAAGGGCACATCCCCTTCTCTCAAATTCACACCATCAAAGCCATTTGGATTGGCCAACCCATTCCCATATATCCTCAAAACATTCATTCATTCATCCTATATTCCTTACTTTAGTCAAAAATCCAATCTATGAATCCCTTTTGATCAAAACAAAAGGAAGAACTCAAAGAAGAGGTAAATATTTCATCACCTCTTTCAAGTTCTTTTCTTCTTCAATTTCCTATTTATCTGTTATTTCCATTCTAAAATATTAAATCCTGTATCTTATATATACTGTTATGTTATTATAAATTTTTTACAACCATATTAATTATTCTATCCATCCTATAAATGTCCAAGTCACCATACATGTGTACGTATGATTTACCGTCTCTGTGCCATGGTGTAGTTTGTTATTCAAACACTTCATCATTTGGAAGTGTATAATAATGAGTATAAATGATGTGAATATTAAATATAACATGATAATTATTCTGTATATATTATATATCATCCAATTATATATGATTTTGATATCAAAAAAATTATATTGTCGCTTATGCGTACGTGCGGATTACCGTCTCCATGAACGCGATGAGATTCATTCACCATAGTAATAATTCAACAATGATTTTCATTTTATGATTAAAGATAATGTTTATGAACATAATATCATTATTTATATGAATCAACTACATACTATACATAACAAACATGGCTTACATAACCAAGCTTATAAGGGAAAATGAATTAGTTAACACCTGAAATGATGATACTACTGAAATATCATTAACAAAACAATATTAGAAGATCATATATGATATCATATAAATGTATATGGTTATTGTATAATTTAATAACAGTTATTTCACCATTATAAAAGAGGTTAATCTACCATAAACCAAGGAAAAGTACAAGTAATGTCTAATTTCCCAATCTCTTTATTATCTGAGGTTGTTTTTGCGTTAGTATCTACTGGGACCTCTTTATCATCAACATCCTTCTATCCTTTAAAATGTATTTCAAAACATTTTTACTATTTAATATAAAATGGCTTAAAGTTATTTATACCCTTTTTTGACCTTATATGTTTTGAAAAAAATATTTCTGTCAATTTCCAAACAAGGTACCTTATGACATTTTCAACAAAATTAAGGTAAGAATGTTTTTATAACTTATACGGTGGGTGCGGCTATTTTTTACAGTTATAACGTCGCCAAATCTTCCTTTATAAGATTATAAGAATATTTTTAAAATAAATATTTTCTTTTAAAATTATATTACTTTTAAATGACTTCAATATAGAAAGAAATATTTCTCTAAAAAAAGATTTGATTTCATCTATGTCAACATCATTTGATGAATTTTAAGTTTATTTAAAGTTTCTTTACTATGATACAAAAATTCTATATTGTATTGAAGGTTTTGTGATATTTTTAACTATGGATGAGTTATTTTTACACCATTCATGTTTTATGGTTAAAGTATTGAAATTTTGTATTCGAGTTTTAATACGAATGTTTATGTTATGTTTAAACCTTTTCATATGAGGAATGCATTTAAATTAGTAAGTGACAGGTGGAGCCCATTATAGCTCCTCAATGCATTGGTAGGTCTCGTGAGACAAGATAGTGTCTTGTCACAAGGACTTGATAAAATATTATTTGTATTCTTGGCACAATTCCTTGACTATGTGGTTATGAAGTCTGGCATTATGCATTCCATCATTATGAAAGTGTCTATTGAAGTTTCAAATGATTATTCAACTAGTATAATATCCATGTGAATAAGTAAATTGAATTATTTGATTTTATATTTTCCATAATATGATGAAGTTCATGTTTAAAAAACCTTTTTTTAGTCTTACATTTCCTTAAATGTTTATACTTATTTAAGAATATTTCTACTATATTATTATCCTTACTGAGAATCTGAGATCACCCCTTTCTATGTTTTATTTTTCCTAGGATGCAAAGATGTATACTATGACTGACCTGCAGGGACAATATAAGGAATACGAGTGTGTCATATGGAGACTATGTTGTTGTAGTTTTTCATTTTTTAATGTAATGTAAAACTTATGAATGTATCTAGTATTTTCAAAACTACTAAACTAATCGGTCTTTCGAGACTTGATCTTTAGTGATCATGCCAATGTTATGTAATAATGCACCGACTATTGGTTACTGGGGTCGGGGCATTACATCTAGGGTTATACACAACACACATTCCAACACAACAGAGGAAAATAGGTGGTAAAAACCACATCTTTACACATTGATCATTCACTAAAACATTAGGGCATCATATATATGTTCATGTTCAATCATCTCTAACTACATGTAGGATAGAAATAAACCACAAGGATCACAAATAGTTAAGATATATCATAATTATAAATATCACGGTCTAAATCATTATCGTGGTATGTATAACATATTTTTTTCTTAAACACCCATCATTATATAGGTCTCATAGTGTGAGACCTCTCTATACGCACATTTAGATGATCTCTATAATATTTCTTGCACACTGTGTCCCAAATAATAAAATATCAATATTAAAATTAATAACAATACAGTTAAAGGGAAAAATATTAAAGTAATAACACCCCACTATTCCCAAAATGTAATATATTAGGTATCTCATTAATCGGGCACTCTCAGAAGCCCCAAATACCTACATATTGGGTCAATCATCATATACACATAAGTTCCATATCATACATATATTTGTTTCACCAAACTCATACATTTTTTGATATAAATTTACTAGAATTTCATAACAATGGGAAGAAAATAATATTGTTATTCCAAGTTAGGGAGGTCAAAAAATTATCATTTGAAATAGACATTTCATTAAGAAGATTATACATAATAATTTAAACCAGTGATCTAGAAAATCCTTACTTAATGTTTACTTTAGCTAGAAAATTTCACAATTTTGGATTAGTGAAATGAAATTTGAATTACCACTTATAGAGGAAAACACTTCAGAAGCTAAAATTGGAATTTTATTTAGGTAACACCATATAATAATCAAGGGATGTTATTGATTAAAAATATTTAATTTTATTTATAAATATTTTAATTAACATTCTACCATATATTAATAAGTGGAAACCCCATATAACTTGCATTAGATTGTTTAATTAACAAAAATATTTGATAGTAAGAGTAAACAAAAACATGAAACTAGGCAAATGACATGTGAACATTATATTTCGATAATGATTTATAAACACACACCCTTTTACCTTTTTAACTAATGGATAAAACTACATAAATCAGATATCCCATAATAATTTTCAACTACAATGGTGAATTTAGTTTAATAGTAAATGTTAAAATAAAGAACATCAGCACTATCCGTGAAAATAGGGACATTCCTCATATGCAAGATGGTCATTTCCATGAGTGAGTATCATACCTTGTTTCAAAAATTTCGTATGTACTGTCTAAAATATCTATATTTTCAACAAAAAAAATAAATCCAACGCCTCTTTGTAATGTCCCATGGTCTATGACCTGTAATCCAGATCTGGCCAAAGATCACTGCTTGATATCTAGAAAACCTCCTTATACACTAGAGTCCGCTGACTATCAACATAGGCCTAGGGTGGAACAATGGAGAGACTATACCCACATATCAATATGAATCAATAACATAACTAATAATGTAATAAAATACATCTAGATAAATAAATATTAAATATGCATCATGCAACATGGGAGATAAATAATCATAGACCATGCTATATAAAAATAAACCTTATACATGTCAAACTATCACAATGTATCAGGTCGTATCCTGAAATATCTAAATAATAAAAAATAAAAAAAGTATAAGAATACAAAAAAGTTTCATTGATTTCAATATCCCAATGATCTAAATAGAAGTCCAAATTATACATTAGTCATATTGTCTTTCACTAAAGTATCATCATAACCACGGAGTCTTCTTGGTTAGCAACAGGTAGCCCAAGCAGGGTTTGTGTACAACTTAGTATTCCCCCACCAATGACATCAACAAATATATCTAGTTTGAGTATGTTTGTTATGGAGTAAATATATATATATATATATATATATATTTATATATATATATATATATATATATATTTATAAATGAATCATAAATTAAATTATTTGACAACATTAATCATGGGGTTCTATGATGAAACTCGATGATAAAAACAACTATGTAGACAAGTGAAATTTGTCTCTAGATAGTTGGCCTCAATCTGAGGAAAATATACACATCATTGGGATTGGTATACCACCTGAGGATATATACCATTCAAAAAAACAATGGAATCATACATTATGAAATTTATCCATCGTATAAAAAAATTCACTCCTGATGAAATATACCAATCCTAGAACAATAGTCACACCAAGGTAAATATACTCATTCTGGTACAATTTTCAACCCCATGTAATAATAACCATCCCAAAAAAATACCCAACCATAAGAATTCCATATCCAAAACCAAGGAAGAAATACCACTCTCCAAACACCAACACTGGAACTACTCCCTAAGTGAAACACATTAAATCATTCATTATCTCTCCATACCCTCTAGTATTTTTTTGAAAACTTATATTGTTCATAAAATAAATACCTAAGGGTATCACCAACCACTTTTGTATTTAATCCAAAACTTAATTTATCCCTATTTTCACATCAACTTTTACACTTTAAATTGTCACCATTCCCCATCTATAAAAACCAAAATCTAAAGGTCCTACACCAATAAGTTCCTTCTAATTGAATACATACATTTCAATGTTTTATATCAATACACATTGATTATCACATAAAACACCTACACATTTTCTATCTGTGACTATGAACTTACATTTGGAGTCGCGTAACATTACCATGTTAAACCATTTATCCATTAGATTCCTTAAAACTAATAATCATCATTTCTAAAATTACATTCTCGACTAGCCACATTAATTCATAAAAAAAATTACATTCATAAGGAAAAATTCTTATTGTGAAAGCCTGTATACCACACAATTTAAACGAAATCCAAATCACATAGTACATGGTTAATGGATTTTTTTGGCCTATCATAAAAATGATCAAAATCTCATGTTTGGAACCATGAATAATAAATAATTATACATTCTTTTATTACTCTAATATAACACCATAATCAACCATATCAAGCCCCATCCCATTAATTATATTTCTACAAACATAATAACCCAACTATATGTGCTTCCAACATGTCAATATAATCTTGCAGAAAGCATCCCACTTGATTCTTACTTTCCATAAAGATTTGGGAACTCCAATCATACCAATGAAAACTGTGGGGTTAATAGCCATCCCAACATCACCATAAATCCAAAATTTACGAATCACATTATAACTATTTTAAAATTATACAATCTTGGATCACCCATAAAATTTGGACAATGATCATACACATTTGGACTTTTGAAACTCAGTCATAACTCATGAATTTAAGGATAGAAATTTACATCAATATATCATAAGGAAAATTCATAAACATCTATGTATTTATTATGATTTCTTATGAATAATTATCAACATAAATAATCTACCTTGTTTGTAGTTTATACGGAATACTCAAATTTGGGTTGATCCCTCTCTTGGGTTACCATCATACATCACATTTATCTCTTAAAATTATAGTATAACATCATGTAACACTATCACATTATATTGATCACTAATATCCAAATCCACATCTAAACAATACAAGGAAACTAATTGTCTATAAAAACCAATCTAGAGGTATCATAGAGATATATAGAAATAATTCCATATATAATCTAAATAACTTGTCTAGTGTAACACCCCAAGCTTCCATGATACATTTCCCTTTGAATAATGAAATATCTTACAATGTATGCAACTTCGAGATTCTAACACACAACGACTTATCAAACTGGCCATTATGAATAACAATACCCAATTTTTAAAATTTTATAAATTATATAATTCAAAGTGGGATTCATTTTTGGATTCATAATATCTAAATTATCTTAGGGTGAATTTTTTGTACATTTCAGAAAACTTTCAATTTTTGATGAATAGTGAAAAGTATTACATTTCAATTAAAAAAATATTTTTTAAATTGAAATAATTTATCATGCTTAATTATAAATTTCAATTGTTTTGTAGTATAATTAGATTATATTATTATCATTTAATATAATTTAGTTCATTTGATGTAATCTCTCAATTAAACTGGACATAAAAAAGTGTCAATCTTTTGATAGTTTTTATTTAAGAAAAACATGCTTTTTTATCTTGATAATGAGAATTAATTTAAAATTAATTTCTTCCACTTATCTGTTTTGAATTTGGAAATTTGGATTCCATTTTTGGAATTATGAGTTCCAAATTGTGTATATATGTAACTTTAATTTTTAGACATAAGAATATTTAAGTAAATATTTTATTTACTGTGGTTAAAGGGGAAAATTCAGTAAATAAGGTTAAAAGTAATATTATAATAATATTGAATTACCCTAACACATGTACTAACCATATTTTATGATACATGTCCGACCATGGGAATCCATGTGGCTATTTTGGGACCCCATGGAGCAACTTGGGAGAGAGAATGACATTTTAAATTAAATTATCTAATGTAATGACAAATAACATAAGAAAATATCTTTTACTAAAAGAATTTTTATATGAGGTTTTATAATTAATACATTAGACTATAAATAGTTATTATAAAGCTAAAAATATTTCCTACATTAGGATATTTTATTTATAAATTTTAGACTTAAAATAAATATATTTATAAATGACACAATAATGATGCAATATTTTTTTATTAATGAAACAATAAAGTAAATGATATTATAAATACTAAAATAAATATAATTTGAATGTTTTTGTGCCATCCACAAATTTTATAGGTGACTATTACATGTTATTGTTGATTATATGTATCTAGTGTGAATTAATAAGGTTTATATGACTGTAACAAAAATCAATTATTAAATAATGTCAAAATTTACATAAATGAGTTTTTAAAACAAATACGATATTATGGGTTGATATAATAATTCTAAGAATATAAGGATCAGAAAAAAGACCTATATAATGATTTTTGTATCATTAATTATCTACTTGGGGTTCTCCTGAATGTTTATAGTATGTATATTAACTGTATAATATAAAAATACAAAGATACATGGTAAATACCAAACTATTTAACTAAGAGTTAAATCTAAACTATATGGTTAATATATTAACCTAAACCTGTATAAAACCTATTGTTTGAGATTTTTTTGACCCATTCCCACCTTATACAATAAATAATTCATTTTTTAGCCATTATAAATGTAAAATTATTTTATTATAAAATATTATTTCATGATTTTCCTAAAGTGACCCTTACCTCTCTTATAAAAGGGCACTTCCCCTTCTCTCAAATTATCACCTTCATAGAAATTTGGCTCAACCAACCCCTACCCAAATATCCTCCCAACATTACTCCATTCATTATAGAGGCATTATTATAGTCAGAAAGCCAATCTATGGATCCATTTTGATCAAATCATAAGGAAAACCTAAAGAAGAGGTAAATATTTCATCACCTCTTTCAAGTTCTTTTCTTCTTTCACATCCTGTTTTTTTGTTATTTCCATTATAAAACAATAAATCCAATATCTTCTATATATTTTGATATTATTATAAAAATGTTACAACCATATTCATTATTCAACCCATCCTATAAATGATAAAGTCATCATACGCACATACGTACGGATTATCGTCCCCACGTCGTGGTGTAGTTTATTATTCAAACACATAATCATTTGGACGAGTATAATAATTAGTATAAATGATGTAACTAATAAATATAACATGATAAGTATTATATATATATGATATATCATCAAATTATATACTATTTTAATATCAAAATAATGATATTTTCGCTCATACATACGTATGGATTACCGTCTCCATGATCGCGATGAGATTTATTCCCCATCGTAATCATTCAAGAATATTTTTTATTTTTTGATTAAAAATAATTTTTATGAATATAATATAATTCTGTATATAAATCAAATACATCCTATCTATAACAAACATGGCTTACATAAGAAATCATATAAAGGAAAACGAATCATTTAACACCCGAAATGATGTTACTACTGAAATATCATTAACAAAGAAATATTAGAAGATAATATATGATATCATATTAATATATATGGTTATTTTATAATTTAATAAAATTTATTTTATGACTATACAAGAGATTAACCTACCCTTGACCTAGGAAAAATACAAGGTAAGGGTTAATTTCACAATCTCTTTATTATCTAAGGTTGTTTTTACCTTAGTATCTACTATGACCTCTTTATCATCCACATCCATGTTTTCTTAAAAATGTATTTCAAGAAAAATTACTATTTACTTGAAAAATGGTTATATTCATTTATACCCTTAATTTACCTTATATGTTTTGAAAGGAATCTTTCTATCACATTCCAAACAAGGTACCTTATGACCTTTTCGACAAAATTAATATAATAATGTCTTTTAACGTATACAGCGGGTGAGGATATTTTCCATCGTTAGAACATCGTCGAAGATTCCCTTACAATATTATAAGAATATTTTCAAAATAAATGTTTTATTTTATAATTATATGACTTTTAAATGATTTCAAAATAGAATGAGATATTTATCTAAAGAATGTTTTGATTTCTTCTCTGTCAACATCCTTTGATGGATTTTAAAAGTATTCGAAGTTGATTTATTATGATACAAAATTTACATATTTTATTAAAGGTTTTGTGATATGTTTGATTATGGATGTGTTATTTTTACACCATTCATGGTTTATGGATAAAGTATTTACATTTCTTATGATAGTTTTAATACAAATTTTTATGTTAGGTTTAACCCTTTTCATATGAGTAATTCATTGGACTTAGTATGTGATGGTTGGAGCCCACTATAGCTACTAGATGAATTTGTAGGTCTCATGAGATAGGCTAGTGTATGGGCACAAGGACTAGAAAAAATCTTATTTTTCTTCATGGAACAAGGCCTTGACTATGTGGTTATAAAGTCTGGAATTATGCATTCCATCATTATGAAAGTGGCTATTGATATTTCATGTGATTACTCGACTATTAGAATATCCAAGTGAATAAGAAAATTGAATTATTTGAGTTTATATTTTTTGTATTATGATAATATTCATGTTTAAAAGGATTTTATTTTAGTCTTACCTTGCCTTAAATGTTTATGCTTATTTATGAAAGTTTCCTATATATGTTATCTTTACTGAGCATCTGATCTCACCGCTTTCTATGTTTTATTTTTCCCAAGATGTGAAGAAGTATATTATGATTGTCTTACAGGAATAGTATAAGGGATACGAGTGTGGCCTATGGAGACTATGTTGTTGTAGTTTTTCATTTTATAATGTAATGTAAAACTTATGAATGTATAATGTATTTCCAAGGCTACTAAACTAATCGATCATTTGAGACTTGATATTTTATGATCATGAAAATGTTATGTAATAATGCACCGACCATGTGTATCTAGGTTTGGGGAATTACAGATGGTATCAGTGGAAGTTTAGTACAATCCTTGGATACTAGGTTTAGAAAAACTATGATTAGAGAAAATTACCCTAAGATAGAATTTGAGGATTAGTGTAGAATAACTTCCTAGAATTTTGGTACTGTAATGATTTTGTGTGTTTTCCAAGAAATACATCGATGTCTAGATACGAGCAGGTAGAGGAGGATATGGTATAGATGTACCTATGGGTAAAACTTGAAAACACCACTTTGAGCTAGACTCAAACATGAACTGGTGCACGATAATGGGCCTTACTGTACTCTTGGTTATGATACTCCCTAGGGATATGCTTAGGATAATTATTATTTTCATTACAAACCATTATGAATGGTTTATGTGTATATACTTACTCAAAGAAAACATTATTATGATATTGGATTATATCCATAAACTATTAAATTTATGTTAAGTGTTTTACAAGTTTGGATTTATGTATTTCGATTCATAAACTAATCTAGTGCATTCTATTATTTAGAAATTATACCAAGTGAAAGGAATGGAAACTGAATCAAAGAACCTAATCCATATAGGGATTTACCTCCTATACAAGATAATTATAGTGGAGTTAGTGAAGAAACTGGTGTTGATCATCTTATCACCATACTCAGACAACTCACTCAAGATATGAATAATATCCATACCCATATGGAGCACCATGATCCACAACGCAGAGGATCAATGTTCGATCGCTTCATGAGGAAACAAATTCCAAACTTAAATGGGAGTAAAAATCCATTAGTAGGTGAGAAATGTATAAATTCCTTAGAGAAAATATTCCATGCTTTTGGGAGTAGTAAAATGGAAAAAAATTTCATGGAAGTTTATCGCCTCATGGGAGATGTAGATGAATGGTGATCATTGATTCAAAACACAAAGGAAGATGATTAAGTATAAAATACATAACAGATGGAGTATAAAGAGTTATTCATATAAAAATACATTCCTCTTGACCATCAAGCGGATATGGAAAGACAATTTCTGATTCTAAGGAAAAATGAGGATGATAATGTAGAAAAATATGAGGCTAACTTTACAAAGGATTGAAAGGAATGCTATATATTATATATGTAAACCAAGAAGTATAATTTATCATTTCAATGATGGGTTAAAACCATTTCTCCATTGAGAATTAGTCTCACAATCCTTCTTATCATACGAAGATATTGTCTCATATGCTATCAAGACTGAAAAATAATTATCTAAGTCTTACAATATTAAAGAAAAGCAAGAGAAGAAGTGATCTGTTGAACACTATAGAAATGGAAATAAGGGGAAGAAGGGAAAAGTTGAATATCTTTCATGCAGTAAATGTGGGAAGAAACACCCTGGTACGTTCCTGAAGGGAATGTGAGTCTATTACAAGTGTGGTGAAAAAGGCCACCATGGTCTTGATTGTAAGGGGAAGAAAGGGGTTGTCAACGTTGAATGCTACAATTATAGAGAAAGAGGGAATTATTAAAAGTAATGCCTTATGTTCCAAGGAACCATTCTTCATAAAAGGAAAAGGGATCAAGGCCATGCTTATACGATCACTACTACTAAGGTTGAAGATCCAAAAGATGTGGTGGCAGGTAATTTAATGGTTTCCTCAGGTTTATCCAATGCTTTATTTGATTCTGGATCATCGCATTGTTTCATATCTTCCCAGTTTTCTATGAAAATTAGATATTTTTAATTTGACATAACAAGGCAGTTGTCAGTTAAAACACCTAAGTGAAGTATCATCCTAGAAATGTTTTGTGAATTAGTACCCATTAGGACATATAAATGTTCTTTATATATTTATCTCATCATCATACCCATGATTTAATTTTATATAATCCATGGTATGGAGTGAATTTCAGATCGTGATGCGAAAATTTATTGTAAGAAGAAGGAGATTACAATTTTTTATAATGATAAGGAGTCCCTTATCTTTAGAGCAGAAATGTGACCACCTAATTCTTATCTAGATCCACCCCCAGTAGCACTACTACATTAAATTATTGGAGAGGATAAGAATGAAATAATTATGGGAGACAAATATAATGTTCAAATAGAGGACACAACTATTGTAGAAGAATATGTTGATGTGTTACCATAAAATTTACTTGGACATACTCCAGAACAAGAAATTAATTTTTCCATTGATTTAATTCTTGGTTCAAGCCCACATCGATGACCCCATTAGAATTACCACTTTGGAATTAGTGGAACTCAAGAAACAACAAGAGTAATTGAGTAATAAGGGATTTATTCTCCCTAGTGTTTCTCCATGGGGAGCCCCTGTCCTTTTTGTTAAGAAAGAAGACGGAACTATGAGGTTGTGCATTGACTACATGGAGATCAATGCTATAACAATTAAGAACAAGTATCTGCTACCTCACATTAATGATTTATTTGAAAAACTTTAGGGAGCTGAATATTTTTCAAAGATTGACCTTCGATCTGGATATAATCTCTTGTGTGTGAAGAATGAAGACATTCCAAAAACAATATTTCAAACCAGGTACATGCATTATGAGTTTACAGTAATGCCTTTTGGGCCGAGTAATGCACCCTCTATTTTCTTGGATCTAATGAACAAGGTTTTCATGGAATATCATGATGACTTTGTAGTAGTATTTATTGATGATATCCTTGTATAATCCAAAATCTACTAAGATCGTGAAAATCATTGGCACACCATTCTGAAAACCCTTAGAAGAAATATATAATATGGGAAGTTTATCAAGTGTGAATTCTTCCTTCAAGAGATTTATTTTCTTGGCCATATTATATATAAGGATGGAATATCTATTGATCCTTCAAAGACCAATCCAATCCCAGAATGGCCAGCACCGACGAATATAACTGAGTTATTATTTTTTATTGGTTCAGCAGGTTATTATTAGCATTTTGTCTAGATTTTTTCCCGATCGACTAACCTATTAAACAAGATCCCACGTAAAGGGGTTAAATTTCATTGAAAATAGGGTGTGAATAATGATTTGAAGAACTGAAGATAACATTAGTCAATGATCATATCTTGACTCTACCATTAGGGAACAATGGGTTTGTTATTTATAGTAATGCTTCAAAGAATAGACTTGGTTGTGTCCCTATTCATAATGATAGAGTTATTTCCTATGCATCACGACAGTTAAAAATTCATGAGAAACACTATCATACTCACAATATTGAGTTAGTAGCTATAATATTTTCTCTGAAAATATGGTGAAACAATATCTATGGTGAAAAAATTTGTGATTTATATATATCACAAGAGTTTGATGTATATTTTATCACAAAAAGAACTCAACATGAGGCATAGGTGATTGCTTGAACTACTCAAGGATTATGATTTTACAATACACTACCCTCTGGGGAAGCCAAATAAAGTGTCATATGCTTTTTTCAGAAATGATAATTTAGTTTTTGAACAAGATGATATTTTAAAGAGATCCTATTTTCATGGATCTAGTAAAAATAGATATGGTAATAATCATGGAAGGTGAGACATCAATAATTTTTCAAATGGTTTCCAGACCATATTTACTATAAAGGATAAAAAGTTCTAAGGCCGATGATGTGGACATTCAAAAGAATATTAAAGATGTGAATGATCGGATTTTGAGTGACTTCATATATGAATATGGGATTTTGAAATTTGGGAAGAGACATTGTGTTCTCGATATACCAGATCTAAAAAGGAAATTGTTTGATGATGCTCATAGCTCCAATTTCTCTATACACCCTTGTAGAACCAAAATGTATAGAGATTTATAGGAACATTTTTTGTGGGAAAATATGAAGAGGGAGAATGATGATTTTGTGTCAAGATGTATGGTTTTTAAACAAGTGAATGCTGGAAGGAAACATCCTGGAGGAGTCATGAAACATTTTCCCATACTTGAGTGTAAATGGGATAATACTACAATGGGCATTGTCATGGGGTACCAAACACTTCTAGAAGGAATGATGCAATATGGGTCATTGTTCATCATCTTACCAAGCTAGCACATTTTCATGCTATAAAAAAATATTTACTACTTGAACGTATAGAAATACTATAAATTAATGAATATTTAAGACTTCTTGGAGTTCCATTATTGATTTTTTCTGATCTTGATCCCTGTTTTACATCAGGATTCTGGAAACGTTTTCAGAAAGACCTGGATACAGAACTTTGTTTGAGAACTTCCTACCACCCTAAAACGGATGGACAATCTGAACGGACTTTTGAAACCTTATAAGACGTGTTGAGATCTTTCTCACTTTACTTTCAAGGTATGTGGGATCAATATTTACCTCTGGTAGAATTTTCCTATAACAATAGCTTCCATTCAAGTATTCAGATGGCACCATATGAAGCATTTTGTGGAAAGAGATGTCACACACCAACTTGTTGGGATGGTGTTGGTGAATGAAAACTCATAGGCCTAGAACTTGTTGAGGAATCAATGGAGAAGGTGATGATTTTCCAAACCCTCATTAAAGCATCCAAAAGTAGGCAAAAGAGCTATGCTGATAAATGAACGAAGGATATGGAATTACAAGGAAGATACCATGTAGTCTTGAAGGTATATCCATTGAATAGTGTTATACATTTTGGTAAGAAGGGTAAATTTAGTACGAGGTACATCAGACCTTTCGAAATTCTATAACAAATTGGAGTTGTATCTTATCAATTGGCAATGCCTCCAGGTCTCCACAAAGTTCATGATGGGTTCCAAGTATCACTTTTGAGGAAATACATGCCTGACCCAATGCATGTACTCACCTATGTAGAAATTAAACTGGGACCTGATAGGTCTTATAGTGAAGTGCCTTCCAAGATTCTTGATACCAGAGAACAAGTGTTGAGAAACTGGACTACTTGTCATGTAAAAGTTCTATGGAGAAACCATAAGATGGAAGAGGCAACGTGGTAACCAGAGGAACTTATGATGAAGAACCACCCAAATCTTTTTATGCAGTGGAATTATAGAAATTTCAAGGACAAAATTATTTGAATTAGGTAAGAATGTAACACCACAATCTTCCATGGTACATTTCACTTTGAATAATGCAATATCATGCATTATACGTAACTTCAAGATTCTAACACACCGTGATGAATCAAACTAGCCTTTATAAATAGTAATACCAACTTTTTGAAATTTTATAAATTTTATCTTTCAAAATGTACTTCATTTTTGGATTTGGAATATCGAAATTAGCTAAGGGAAATTTTTTTGCACTTTTCTGAAAACATTCAATATTTGATGAATAGTGAAAAATACTAAATTTTAATTCAAAAAAACTTTTTAAATAAAAATAATTTAGGGTGTTAAATTATAAATTTGAATGGTTTTTAAGTATTATTATATTATATTTTTAACATTAAAAATCATTTAGGCCATTTTATGTAATCTCACGATTAAACTGGACATAAACAAGTGTCAATCTTTTGATAGTTATTATTTCATAAAAGAACATTTTTTGTTTTGACAATGACAGTTAATTTTAAATTAATTTCTGCAGTTATGTGTTTTGATTTTGAAAAAATAGATTCCATATTTGGAATCATGAGGTTAAAATTGAGTAAATAGGTAACATTTATTTTTAGACAATATGAATATTTACTTCAGTAAATATTTTATTTACCATGGTTCAAGGGGTAAATCCAATAAATATAGTTAAAACATAATATTATAACAACATTAAATTACCGTAACACGTTTCCTAACCCTTTTTGATAATATATTTCAGACCATGCGCATCCATGGGTCGATTTTGGGACCCCATAGAGCAACATGGGAGTGATAATAATATTTTATATTAAATAATCTAAAGTAAAGACAAAAATAAAAAAAGAAAATATATTTTAGTAAAATAATTTTTATATGTGGTTATAAAATTTATCAATTAGAGTATAAATAGTCGTTAGAAAGAGAAAACTATTTCTTACATCAAAATATTTTATTTATAAATTTTTTTCATAAAATATATATATTTATGTATGACACAATAATGATGCAGTATTTTCCTTATTAATGAAACAATCAAATAAGTGATATTATAAATACTAAAGAAAAATATAATTTGAATGTTTTGATTCCAAAAAAAAATTATTAGGTGACTATTACATGTTATTGGTGATTATATGTATTTATTTAGAATTAATAAAGTTTTTACGACTTTAATAAAAATCAATTATTAAAAAATGTCAAAATTGACTTAAATGAGTGTTTAAAACAAATACAATATTATGGGATGATATAACAATCCTAAAAATATAGGGATCTACCAAAATACATATAAAATAATTTTTGATTCATTAATGAACCACTAGGGGTTCTCTTGAATGTGTATAGTATGTTTATTAACCATATAATATAAAAATACAAAGAGACATGGTAAATGTCAAACTATTTAACTAAGAGTTAAATATAAACTATAAGGTTAATATAATTACATAAACCAATATAAAACCAATTGGTGGAGAGGTTTTCAACCCATACCTACATTATCCTTTAAATAATTCAATTTGGAGTAATTAGAAACCGAAAAATATTTTATTATAAAATAATATTTCATGATTTTCCTAAAGTGACCATCAACTCTCTTATAAAAGGGCACATCCCCTTCTCTCAAATTCACACCTTCAAAGCAATTTGGCTCGGCCAACCCCTGCCAAAATATCCTCCCAAAATTCCTTTATACATCCTTGATGAAATACTTTAGTCAGAAAGCCAACCTACGAAGCCCTTTTGATCAAATAAAAAGGAAGAACCCAAAGAAGAGGTAAATATTTCATCACCTCTTTCAAGTTCTTTTCTTCTTCAATTTACTCTTTATTTGTTGTTTAAATTCTAAAATAATAAATCCTGTATATTCTACATATTTTTATGTTATTATAAAAAATTTACAACCATATTCATTATTCAATCCATTCTATAAATGTCTATGTCACCATACGTGCGTACGTACGGATTACAGTCTCCACGTCATGCTGTAGTTTTTTATTCAAACACATAATCATTTGAACATGTATAGTAATGATTATAAATGATGTAAATAATAAGTATAACATGATAATGATTCTTTATATATGATAAATCATCCAATTATATGTTATTTTAATATCAAAAAAATGATATTGTCGCTCATGCGTACGTACATATTACTGTCTCCATGAACGTGTTGAGATTCATTCCCCATAATAATAATTCAATAATGATTTTCATTTAATGATTAAAAATAATTTTTATGAACATAATATAATTATGTATATGAATCAAATACATCCAATCCATAACAAACAAGTCTTACATAACCAAGCATATAAGGAGAAACGAATCAGTTACCACCTGAAATGATGATACTACTGAGACATCATTAACAAAACAATATTAGAAGATCATATATTATATTATATAAATGTATATGATTCTTGTATAATTTAATAATATTTATTTCACCATTATACAAGAGGCTAACCTACCATATACCAAGGAAAAGTGCAAGGTGTGGGTTAATTTCACAATCCTTTTATTATCAGAGGTTGTTTTTACGTTAGTATCTACTGGGAACTCATTATCATCAACATCCTTGTTTTCATTAAAATGTATTTCAAAACATTTTTACTATTTACTATAGAATGGGTTAAAGTTATTTATACCCTTATTTGACCTTATATGTTTTTAAAATAATCTTTATGTCACTTTTCAAACAAGGTACCTTATGACATTTTCAAAAAAATTAAGGTAAGAATGCTTTTTTACCTTATACGGTTGGTGCGGCTATTTTTTGCAGTTATAACATCATCAAAGAATCACTTATAAGATTATAAGAATATTTTCAAAATAAATATTTTCTTTTATAATTATATTACTTTTAAATGATTTCAAAATATAAAGATATATTTCTCTAAAAAAATTTATTTCATCTATGTCAACATCCTTTGATTAATTTTAAGATTATTTGAAGTTCATTTATTATGATAGAAAACTTCTATATTTTATTAAAGGTTTTGTGATATTTTTAACTATGGATGGGTAATTATTACAACATTCATAGATTATGGTTAAAGTATTGACATTTCGTATTTTAGTTTTAATATGAATGTTTATGTAATGTTTAAACCTTTTCATATGAGGAATGCATTGGAATTAGTATGTGACGGGTGGAGCCCGCTATAGCTCTTCAATGCATTAGTAGGTCTCATGAGACAATCTAGAGTCTTGTCACAAGACCTTGATAAAATATTATTTGTATTCTTGTCACAAGGCCATGACTATGTGTTTATGAAGTCTTGCAATATGAATTCCATCATTGTGAAAGTGGAAATTGAAATTGAAAATTATTATTCGACTAGTAGAATATCCATGTGAATAAATAAATGGAATTATTTTATTTTACCTTTTCCATATTATGGTGAAGTTCATGTTTAAAAGGTTTTTGTTTTATTCTTACATTGCCTTAAATTTTTAAGCTAATTTATGAATGTTTCTGCTATATTGTTACCCTTACTAAGCATCTAAGATCACAACTTTCAGTGTTTTATTTTTCCCAGGATGCGAAAAAGTATATTATGACTGACCTACAGAGATAGTATAAGGAATATGAGTGTGTCATATGGAGACTATGTTTTTGTAGTTTTTCATTTTATAATATAATGTAAAACATATGAATGTATCTAGTATTTTCAAAACTACTAAACTAATCAGTCTTTGGAGACTTGATATTTAGTGATCATCCCAATGTTATGTAATAATGCACCGACTCTGGGTAACTGGGGTTGGGGCGTTACGTCTAGGGTTATACGCAACACACATTCCAACACAATTGAGGAAAACCGGTGGTAAAAATCACATCTTTACACATTGATCATTCAGTAAAACATTAGGGTATCATATATATGTTCATGTTCCATCATCTCTAACAACACGTAGGCTACGAATAAACCACAAGGTTCACAAATAGTTGAGATATATCATAATTATAAATATCACAGTCTGAATCATTGTCGTGGTACATATAACATATTTTTTTCCTTATACACCCTTCATTATATAGGTCTCACAGTATGGGACCTCTCTCTATTCACATTTCGATGATCTCTATAATATATATTTCACACTGTTACCCAAATAAAAACATATCAACATTAAAATTAATAACATTATAGTTCAAGGGAAAAATATTACCATAATAACACCCTACTATTCCCAAAATTTAATATATTAGGTATCTCCTTAATCAGGCACTCTCAGAAGCCCCAAATACCCACATATTAGGTCAATCATCATAAACACATAAGTTCCACATCATACATATATATGATTCACTATACTCATACACTTCTTTGATAAAAATTTACAAGAATTTCTTAACAATGGGAAAAAATAAGATTTTGATTCCAAGTTAGGGAGGAAAACAAATTATAATTTAAAATATTCATTTCATTAAGAAAATTATACATAACAATTTAAATAAGTGATCTGGAAAATCCTTACTAACTATTTACTTTGGCCAGAAAATTTCACAATTTTGGAATAGTGAAATTAAATTTGAATTACAACTTATAGAGGAGAACACGTCAGAAGCTAGAATTGGAATTTTATTTAGGTGACACCAAATAATAATCGAGGGATGTTATTGATTAAAAATATTTAAATCTATTTATAAATATTTTAATTATTATTCTACCATACATAAATAAGTGGAAACCCCATATAACCTGTAATAGATTGTTTAATTAAAAAAATTGATAGTAAGAGTAAACAACAACATGAAATTAGGTAAATGACAGGTGAAAATTATATTTCTAGTATGATTTATAAACACACACCCTCTTACCTTTTTTACTAGTGGATAAAACTACATAAATCCGATATCCCATAATAATTTTCAACTCCAATGGTGAATTTAGTTTAATAGTAAATGTTAAAAGAAAGAACATCAACACCATCATTGAACATAGGGATATTCCTCATCTGAAAGATGTTCATTCCCATGAGTGAGTATCATACCTTGTTTCAAAAATGTCGCATGTACTATATAAAATACCTATATTTTCGACAAAAAATATATCCAATAACTCTTTGTAATTTCCCATGGTCTATGATCTGTAATCCGGATCTGGACATAGATCGCTTCTAAATATCAAAAAAACCTCCTTATATACTAGATTCCACTGACTATCAACACAGGTCTAGGGTGGTACAAAGGAGAGACTATACACACATATCAATATGAATCAATAAAATAACAAATAATTGAATAAAATACATCTAGATAAATAAATATTAAATATTCATCATGGAATGTGTGAGATAAATAATCATAGACCATGCTATATAAAAATAATCCTTAAACATGTCAAAATATCACAATGTAGTAGGTTATATCCCAAAATATCTAAAATATGAAAAAATAAAAAATGTATAAGAATCCAAAAAAGGGCCATTGAGTCCAATATCCCAATGATCCAAACAGAAGACCGAAGTATACATTAGTCATATGGTCTTTCACTAATGTATCATCGTAACCATGAAGTTATCTACATTAGTAACTGGCGGCCTAAGAATGGTGTGTGTACAAATTAGTAAGCCGCCACCAGTGAAATCAATAAATATATCTCGTTTGAGTATGTTTGTTATGGAGTAAAATATATATATATATATACACATTTATAAACGAAGTAAAAAATTAAATTATTTGACTAAATTAACCATGGGGTTCTATAATGAAAGTCGATGATAAAAACAACAACGTAGACAAGTGAAATTTGTCTCTAGATAGTTGGCATCAATATAAGAGAAATATACCAATCATTTGGATTGGTATACCACCTGAGAATATATAACATTCCAAAATACAATGGAAACATACTTTATGAAATTTTTCCATCGTATAACAAAATTCACACCCGATGAAATATACAAATCCTAGAACAATATTCCCAACAAGGTAATAATACTCATTCTGGTACAATTGTCAACCCTATGTAAAAATAACCATCCCAAAAAAATACACAAGCATAAGAAGTCCATATCCAGAACCAAGGAAGAAATACCCCTCTCCAAAAACCAACACTGGAACTACTCCTTAATTGAAACACATTAAATCATTCATTATCTCTCCATACCCTATAGTATTTTTTAAAAATTATTTTTTTCATAAAATAAATACCTAGGGGTATCACCAACCTCTTTCATATTTAATCCAAAAGATAATTTATCCCTATTTGACATCATCATTTAAACTATAAGTTATAACCATTCCCCATATATAAAAACCAATATCTTCCAATAATAATTCAAACCAAAAATTTCCAGTTTATCACTTTTCTATCATGTTATTTGTAACGAAAATCATTTATCGGTATCCCCATAAGTCGCCTTTTAACTAGGGTTCATAGATGAATCGATGGGCTATCTCTATGAATAATCACCATGTTTAAAAATTAAATAAATTTATATCAGGATGATTAATGGTAACAAGGTTTTTATATATAATTAAATAACTAATAAATAATGTGAGACATGTGTACTTATTTATAGACCCCCTAACTCAATCGTAATAATTTTTAATTATAAATATCCATTGGTCGAATTAAACACAATGATCCATGATCACTAAAAAACATTACATAAAAACCATATTATGTTTTATGAGAATGAGAATAAGAAATATTAATACACGAAATCTATGTATGGATAAAGATTATACATACCAAGAAGAATCACTGATAAGGAGTGATGCTTTAATACAAAAAAAACAAAGGAGAAAATCTATTAGATGTAAAAATTCTTGATTAATGGGAGGGGTGGAAAATTCAATGAAAAAGGTGGTTTTCAGGAGATTATACTATTTTAAAAAATATAAAAACACTAATCAAGGGAATTTCCTGGAGTTAATAATGCTTTTAAGATTGGAAATTTCAAGAAAACACTACTCTAAACGTTGAGAAATTAGTAATGTTGTAACACATTGTGTCAGGTAGTGAATCTTTCATGAAGCTTCTAAACAACTGTATGTATATCATTTCTCCTCCTACACCTCCTACTAAACTATCCTACCACCAATATAGTAATAAAATAATTATATTAAACATATCTAGACACGAATATTAAGAAATAAAAATCTTAAAAGCTCTATAGATGTTCCAAATGAACACCTATAATACCTAGATAATAATATATATAGGAAACTATGTGTGTATATAGTCTAAATAATAATATTACATAACACATATATAAACCATCAATGAGACAAAACTGAATATAACTACCATAAATAAAGCCTAACTTAAATCACAGTGACAATAAAAGGGGAGTAAGGTCATGGTTCAATATCAAGATATGAAAAAAGTAATAACTAAAAAACCAAATCCATTTCCACTAAAACCATCTACTAAACCGACCTTCTACTAGATCCACCACTATCACAATGGGTACCCCTAATCCCTATATACAGGTAAATGTTCCAAGACATCAAATGATCCCTCTTTGTAATGATTTAACTATAAAATCCACGTTAAAGTAGCATAGAAAACTATCTAAAACATGCATGACCCATCAATTTATCACAAATCCATTCCAAGTTAGATACATGTAAAGTAATTATAATGTAGTAAATAAAAGTAAACAAATAATCCCTCCTCTAACCCCCATACACCCTCCCATATATATCCAAATACAAAACATCACCACCAAATAGATTTTCTTTAGCCTTAAGTAGATATCACTACCCTTTATTCATATAAATCAATAATATCCTAGTTTGAAAAGGGATATCATGAAAAATAAATCATGTTGACAATTGAAAAAAGAAATAGGGAAATCCCATACAATTTGTGAAAAGGAAAACATGGCTCAATATAGTCAAAATAATTAACTATCCTAAATCATTTTTTCAATCAACACTCATGGAGTTTTCAAAGATTGAATCCCTAACCTGAAACTGAAATAATATATGATTGAGCAAAAGCATGCCCATTTTTTAAACCCCTACATCCCCAAATTCAAAACCATTTATCAAATATCCATTTTCAATCAAGTTTGAATTATGTTATATCAAACTAAAATTTTAAATATTTTTAGTGAAAAATAATCCCATTAAGGACATATATTTATTAAAATAAACTACCTTTTATCATTTCAAGAAATGCACAACATGATGAAAAATTTGCATAGTTTACACAAAATGAAGAATATCAATTATTTCACAAACATTTTTTATGATAATATGAATAAACCAATTGTTTTAATTTCAAAATATAAGGCCTAAAATATATTTCCATGAAATATATTGAAACAAAAAATAACCATATTCAATTTCTTATAAACAATTTTGTGTAAAATAATTTTCAGACCACATTTAGAGAAACCGTTTTCTTTTCAATGAATTCATGTAGTTATACATAATTTCAAACATTTCATATATCTAATCTATGAAGAAAGAACCATTACCCAGTGTAGTAACATAAAAACAATTCCTAGGTTAGTATAGGTCCATGTTAGGTATGGTCCTCACACTATCTCGGTGAACAATCATGAATAGTTTACACCAGAAGTTCATATAAATAAAGAAAAAAGGGATGGAATAAATACATGATAAATGAATCCCCTGGTTCTTTCATTAAATATATATTTTAGTTATATTTTTAATTTTATATCCATTATGTGAGAAACATATCATGTAAAACATTCTTTTACCAATTATATCTCCGTATTAAATAACTCAGGTTCCCTTGTCCCCTACCTATTCCATGGCCAAGCATTTTAAATTATGTGAACATCATTTCAATTTCACATACCATGCTATGAAACAGTTTTCAATAAATTGCGTCATGATTTAAAATCACATTTCATAAAAAATCAATAAAAATTCCATTTCGTCCAAATTTAAAAACATATAGATTTAAATAAATCAAAAATCATACCATTTAAATCATTTTAAAAATAATTATCCATGGTATATCTATATAAAAAATTTGAAAACCATTAAAAAATATTTAAGCAACATGGAACCAAATCAAATAAATTCTTTGATAAATATGAAAACAATATTTTCTCCAAGAAAATAACAATTAAATATATTTTAATTCTTAATAATGTATGTAAAATATTTAATAAAGATAAAAAATAATTTAATTGAGAATTTAACATCCCAGTAATAAATATTTCTATGATTAAGAATCATGAAATCAGGAAAACCTACATGGAGGAAGAGAATATGAATAATCACTTGAGAGTATGGAGTAGAGGATCCCATATGAAGATCAAATTCCCGAGATATCAAAGAAGATATGAAAATAAGAATCCAACACCACCAAGGGTTCAACATTGTGCATGCATATTAAGGGAAAGGTGATAAAAGAAGATAAAATATAGAAGTGATATAGGGGGAATCAATATTTTGGAGTTTTGATCCAAAATATTGAAGAAACAATTTTAAATAACCAATGTGATAGGAGATATTATGGATGGTGGAATGTACAAGGGGAATTATTATATGGGTGTTTTATGAAACCATGGAGGTTGATTGGTATGGTGAAATAGAAAAGATTTTGTGCTAGTCTGTGCATATTGTAAAGAATAAGATAGGATAAGAAGTAATTCCAAATAGAGAGGCACGTATGGGCCCCCCTTATAAATCTGTGAAACATGGAACAAGGATAGGGTAGTGAGGGGGTAATAACTAATTTGGGTGTAACACATATTTATTTTCATTTAATTTCACAATTAATATTTTTATCAAATTCATAATTAATTATATTGTTATATTTATTATTCATATAAAATTTATTTCATTTTCATTTTCATTTTTATTTATAATATAAAATATCCAAAACAAAAAAGAATTATAAAACACAAAATTAAAAAAAATCAAAGTTGATGTTTTGGATGTTATAATTATCACCACTATAACAATTTATTCACTCATAAAGCCTCTTTAGAATAAGAAAATCTATTAAACTGATAAGACTAAAATTATTTAGAAAAAATAATAATTAAATCCAAGGAACACCATGACATGAATCTTTATAAATAAACCAATGAACAATTTTCATCTTCCAAAACAACACTAATGTATATTGGAAAATTAAAATCTCTCTCTATAAAACAATTTCTCGAGTGGACTTAAACTATTCCATCATGTGAGTCATGGTTAGATCTGATGTTGTGAAATACCCAACACATCAGAATTCAACTAAAGCATCAATTTTTCCTATAATGAACAATATTTTCCAATGAACTCAAGAGGATATAAACTCCAAATATAATAAATGGTCTCAAAATAAATATAAATAAATGGGTTTCCTCATTATACAGATAAAAATTATTCATTTCCTTAATTAGTGAGGAACACAACTATTAACCACATGAAAAAACATAAAAGGAACCATGCTCAATAAATCATAAAATCACACTAGAATTAATGTATATAAATGGTTACCATATGAAAAAACAAACATGATTGATCGACCAAGATAAATATGTAAAAAATTATGATTTTTTGAAAAGAATAATTCTTCTACTACAAACAAAGAGACTGGAATTGGGATAAGTGAGAGAGACCCAAGACTGTGCTTCTGGAAAACCAGTTCCCTGTTATTCTAATGAAAAATAATTTAAACAAAAACTAGATCCCTATATTCCTAATACGTACTCAAGATATATAAACATTAATAGGTACTATGTCTTATATATCCTTAGTAATTTCCACTCATCCATGAGAAACTGAATTCATTGAGAGAACTATCCTCATATACATCACCTCAAAGTCTTAAATTTTTTAAAACTCACTGATCATAAATCCCAAATTATTTTCACCCAAATAAACACCACCCAAATAGGAAAACATAAAATTAAAAATAGTTTACTACAAATGAAGGACACCAAAAAAGCTCAGACTTCTCCAGGTTGATCAATTAGGAACACTTAAATAAAAAATACCCATTGTCACAAGATAATAAAGAGATAAAATCAAACATGGATAGCCTTAATGATTTCAATTAATATGATAATTATGAAGCCAACTCTCAATGGAAACCCAAACTCATTAATAAAACACCTCAAATAACCACAATGTGGCCAATGAAAGGCTCACACTATGGATCACTCCTGGAGAAGTAATTTCATTCTTTCATTGATATATTTACAATGAATACTAAATATAATATTCCATACAAGATCAAATAATTAAAACATCAAAAACAAAAACCAAATAATTACAACATAAACTATAGAGAAACCAAATCCATGAAATCCCATAATAAAAAAATTATTATTTTACTTAAAAACAAAAATAAATAATTAATATTTTTGAAACAACCTTCAAGAGATATGGTATACTACTAAAATATAACTCTTATCCTCTATTTAAAGAGTGAAAAATCATTTATAAAAACAAACACCTTTTAGTTGATTCATATAAAATTCATTTTCCTTTAATAAACTCCCAAAATCTGTTTTAAAACTAAGACACATTTTGAACCCCATAACGGATTCATCCACTTTTGAAAACACATCCTGAAAAGATATTTCTATTTTTAAGAACTCCATAATGAATTATTTCAATCCAAATCCATTTTTTAGAAAGTCCAATTTACTCATTTTCATAAAGTTATTTATCACAATGACCATATGATCAAAACATAACACTAAATAATAGACCATAATGAAAAAAATCAAAAATAATTTAATTTAACAAAATATAACAAAAAATGATCCTACATTATTAAAACATTATAGGAAAACACCACAAATATTCTTCAAGGTTTATTTTTAAAATTACACACTAATGATTGACACCAAAACCCTTTTTGAAAAAATTTCCCAAATTCTTTATGGGAACCAATCACATTAACAAATGCTATGAAAAAGACAAAACGTTTTTAAATTCCCACATTTAATTTTAAAAAATAAATTTCTTCTCAAAATAATTTAATATTTCAAATTCCTTTTTCTATTTTGAAATCTTATTTGATATCAATTTTTAAAATTTCTCATGAAAATAAAACATTTTTCTCCAAAACCCTAAATGGGATATAAATACCCCTCTCTCTAAAAACTATTAAAATCAATGAAAAATGATTAAAATCATTTCTAAAAACAATTAAAATGTTGAATTAAAATTTAAAAAATATTTACATGAAAAAAATCTATTTTGAAATGTATAAAACATTACATGATCATGTTAATACCTCATCATGAGTTTCAAAAAACTAAATCCATTTTCGTTAATTTGATGGAATTCCATGTAATTCATTTCAGAACTCACTTCCCTATTTAAAATAATGATTAATTTTTTTAAATGAAGATATAAATTATAATCCATTAATAAAATTTGAAACCCAAATCATTTCCCTTATTGAAACCAATATATTTCTCACCATCATTAAAAAGAAATATCCAATTAATAATATCTAGCAACACATACACTAAATAATGGAATTGAAGCTATGCATGACAAATAATGTTTTCATCAATCTGTTTACCAATTTGTAAACTAAAACTAGAATCTATTCTAAATTGTGGACTCAATATCTACATTTTTTCAAGTTCATGTGATCTCACAATGTGACATTGATTCATCTCCAATTTTAATTCCACAAGAAAAATCATAAAACACTTACCTAAATAAAAAAATCAACAATAAACATAAAAATACATTAAAATTATTCAACAAAAAGCTCAAATTAAGAATTTCAAGCAAGAATTCCCATGGAAAACTAGGTTTAATCATAGGTGGTTGTGATTAGGCTCAATACCTTAGCTGAACTCCTTGGTATCAAAGGCTATATTTCCAATTTTCTTGAATACCCAAATAATAATGGAAAACCTTCATTGATACCAATTCTAACAAACCAACCTATGTTACCATAAACATTTTTACATGAACCTATCTATCACCATCCCAATGTAAATTCCCTATCCAAAAAGGATGAAGATTATTTTTGGGGATTTATTTAACGCTCTTTCAAGTGATTTTATGAAAAAAATAGATATTAAAATGTGTATTAAAAAAATTATGAATATTGGTATCTCCAATATATATACTTTACAACCGTACCAAATAATATTTACAGAAATAGAATATTAAGTAATAATGATTTGAAACAAACAATACCTCTACACACCCCTAGGATCCCTCCATAACATATTTAAATATGCAAAGACAAAAACATGATACTATATTCCATTTAAATTAACACCTATGGATATAATTATCCTTTATTTATAGAAATATATCAATGTGTAATTGTCTATTTTAAACCATGTAAAGGGACACACAAATGAAATTTCAAAAAATAAAAAAGGAATGTCTTAACTAACATAAAAAATGAACGACACATTGATTGCGATAAACAAAAAAATCAACATCAATCATCTATTAAATTTACTAACAAAGAGAAATTAAAAGATTATTTCTTGACCTAAAATTGAATTAATATATCCATGCTCAAAAACATGCCCATTTAGCCTCTATCATCATTTCCAAATACCAAACCATTAATCTAATATCAATTTCAATCTATTTTTAAGTACAATACATCATAATACGATTTTAAATATTTCTAGGAAAATAATATTAAACCATTTATAAGTCAAATTTATTAAAATAACTATATAAACTCATTTCAGGAATCACGTGACATGAAAATCGATTTTCACAGTTCAATGAAAAGTCTGAAAGTAATTTATTTCATATGAATTTTATAAAGAGTGAATTAATAATCAATTATGGTCATTGAAAATAAATCTGAGGAGTAAAATAGATTTTCACAATTTATATCAAAACATGGAAATTCATAACATTAAATAGTTTATAAAAACTTTTATATAAAATAGTTTTCAAATCATATATAAGGAAGTCATATTCTTTTCAAAACAATCAATTCACAAAAAATCTATTTCAAATAGATCAAATTTATAAATCATGAATCTATAATCAATTCATAAAGAGAATAAACATGGATATTATTCCTAAGGTAGTATATATTCATGTTAGGTAGGATCCTCATATCTTCCTGATTTCCATTCATGACTATTGTGAAACATATCATCTTAGGTCAATAAATGAAAAGGGGTGGAAGAAATTCCTAATAAGTGAACCCTCTAATGGTGTCCTGAAATCCATATTTTATTTAATGTTTTAATTGTATATTAACGGTAAGTAATATTTTTTTTTAAAAGGTAGAGCCTTAGTCAAAATAAAAAAGAACATTTATTGAATAAAATAAACATGTTTCAAAATTCTAACAGAAGTGATTCCATTACAATATTTTCTTAAATAGGATTAAAATCCATTAGGAGTTCATCCGACCAAGTGATGTCATAGATGAAACCCTTATTTTCTAGTCGATCTTCAATAGTGTTTGCTTCACAAAATGTATTCATAATGATATAATTAATCTCCATGAGACAGTGAAGGCAATCCATCCATCGAGTTTTGAGCAGCCACACAAAATGCACAACGGCTTTCTGTATTGATTGTAGAATGGTGGTTGAATCACAGTCAATAAAGATATTGTTCCCACCTTTTTTTGTATTTTGAAGGTTTTATCATGAATAACACTTAACATTTGAGCCTCCAAAGATATGAAAAAACCATATGATCCATTGAACCAACCATGAAGCTACCCAAGGCCATCCTTATATACCACTAATTATCATGAGGGCCCTAGTTTACCATTAAAGAACCCATTAAATTTAAAATTGATCTATATCGGGAGATAAAACTACAAATATAATTCAATTATGTGTTGAGGATGACTGTAAGAGCCTTCCACCCCAATGCGATACAAGATGAATAAATCAGAAACATTATTGTTACATTGACTCTATTGAATTATGGAAGCTCCATGTGTGGTGGAAAGAATCCTCACCTATCCTGCATGAAGACCGAATGAGATATTAATATGTAAATAATAATTTAACTCATACCATATCTCATGAAGATTCTATATAAATACAAAAAATGTGTTTGATCTGATGAGAGGTGTTAAAAGTAACACAATGCTGAAGTTGAGAGGTGATTGAATTCAATAGTAACCACCTGTAATAAAAAAACCATGAATACATTTCTATAGAGTAGAAGATATAGCACAAGAATGGAAAATATGGTCAATTTCTTCTCTATGTTGATTAAATAGAATTCATTTAGAGTAATGATAAGCCATTGAATATAAGAGACATGTATCAGTGGGTACCTAGTTGTGATAAATTCTCCAATCAATAGTGAATGTGATTGATTCATCCAAGGATTATCAAAAATATTTATACAAGGAAATTTTTATATCAGTATTTCTAATACAGTGGTCATAAAAAACATTTCATGTCAAAGAATTCAATTGTGATTAGGTAACCAAATTAAAATAACTTCATTATTTGTGAAGGGAAAATTATCAATGATGATAAACATTATCAAGAATAACATTTCTAGAATAATTAAATAAATAATCAATAGATATATTAGTGTGATCAAGAAAATGATTAAGATCAACCATATGAATCAGAAGATCACCAGACCAGTTCTCTAACCAAAATATCATTTAATGGTCCTTGGAAACCATCACTCTAGAATTAGTTATAATATTATAGAATTATTTTCTAATGGATGAACAGATATAAGAGTCCATGTGATTCAGTTTACATTTACTCATCTTTTCATGGAATCTATTTTTAAGGAACGTAAGTGGAATGGATTCATTATGATCGAAATTACCTGAGGGTCTAGCTTATAAGTCCGCAATGGAATTTTTTATGTTTTTAATTCCAATAACACCCTTATTTATATTTTTACAATAGATTTACCAAGGTAAATTCAATAATTTTATTTCAATAATATTCCCAATCCACAATTATTTTATGTAGATATTAATTTTCCAGAGAAAGATAACAGTCCATTTGTATACGATAAAATATAAATCCATTTTAGAGAAAAAAATATTATTTGAAAATTCAAATTATATATTCCATAGTAAATTATTTTCCCTTCTTAGAGGGATGATGATTTAGAATTTGGTCAACAATCGTAGAGAAGTAACTACCTTTAGGTCTAGCCAAAAAATATTTGAAAACCAAGGTAGGTTAAAGGTAAACATATTTCCTTTAGATCTAGATTGTTAATAATGTTATATTTTCTATTGGATGGGATCATTTTTTCAAATAAAATAAATGATTTATCCTAACTGATATCTTTACCAATGATCTCTTCATAATGTGATAGAGGAGAATTAAGATTTTGAATACTTATTTTATATCTTTGTATGAAAATTATTTTATCATCCATATAGAGTAGGTGTGTGGGTGCAGTCATATTCCTTGAATCATGGATAAGAATAATTTTCCCTTGCTCAACTAGACGAAGGAGAATTACGATTAAGTAGTCTTTCACAATAGAAAAAATATTAGAAGAGAGAGGATCACCTTGTATTACACCTTTCATGTAGTTAAATAATCCCTTGGGAGAGCCATTAATCAGAATAAATATGTGAGCTGAGTTAAAAAAGGGTTCTAATTTTTCTAAGGAAGAGATATTTATAACCCAATCCCTAGAGAACCATTTAAATAATTCTCTAATAAATGGTATCAAAATCCATTATGATATTATTTTTTATAGAAATTATGCTACTCATACTGGGTTTTCATAATAGGCCAGTGCATTCAAAGGCAATGAAAATATAGTCTTGAATGGTTCTACCCTTGACAAAACAAAATTGGTTCCAACAGAAAATTTCTTTCATAATAGTGTAAATTTTATTAGAAATAATATTATTAATGATTTTATAGAGAGTTTTGATAATAGAAATTAGTTTGAAGAGATGGATCTTATAGAAATTATCAACTTTGGGGATCAATGTAAGGAATTGGGAAATAAGACCATGAGGAAGCTTACCCTTGGTGAAGAAATTTTTAACTAAACTATGAACATCAGGTTGTATAATATACCAATTGTGTTGGAAAATTCCATTATTGAATCCATCGGGCCCATGGGGATGGTCTTAATTTTTATATGATATGGTATCCATGACCAAAATGAGTTCTAGTAAGGAAGGAGTTATCACCATCAATAAAATTTACAGGAATAAAATAAAGAAGAATGTATTTATTGATATATAGTCTATTAAAAATATTGGTAAATTTCAAAAAACATTATTATTAATAAAATATTTAGTATAAATGATTTCTCCCTATCATTAAGAATAGAGAGGGTCCTACAAGCTTTCTTATTTCTTTGTTGGGAATTGTAAAATTTCATCTTCTTGTCTCCATCCTTTTTCCTTTCATCTATACATGTATTCTTTTGAATGTTACCCTTAATTTATGGGAGAGCTTTTAGTTTGGTCGTAAAATTTAGTTCTTTTTTAGGATCCATTGTAAAATCAGAGTTAGTAGGTGTAGTTTTAATTTGGTTAATATTTATTTTCTAAGTAATAATCTCAATTCCAATTTAGTGGATTTTGGATATACACAATCCATTGAGATTTTCTTTAAGGAATTTTAAATTCAAGGTGAAATTGAAATAATATTTTCTATAATTCATATAATTCAATGAATCTTTAATAATTTTACCAAAAACATGATAATAAATACAAGCATAATTGAATCTAAAAGGAAGAACCTTCTTAGAGTTTCTAAGAGAGATAATGATGAAGAGAATATGAGGGTGGAGAATTATGTTTTGGGAGAGTGTTTTTAGAGATGATATCCCATTTGTAACAGTATTTCTATTACTAAAATATCATTCTAGTTTACTAGCAACCGACCTATTAAAATTATTTATATACAAAGGGTATTTGGCCCCTATAAATTTGATTTTAGTTATATTGTTTTCTTCTGTGGAGGTTTAAAATTCTATAGAGGAGATAGTGGAGTGGGTAGGGACCATTTTTTCACATGGACCAAGAATGGTGTTAATGTCGCCAAAGGAAGATCACATTCCATATATATCAACTCCACAAATAATATTTGAAGCTAGTGCCACCTAGGGTTTATCTAAGCATGGATATAGTGAGGCAAAGGGGATAAATTAAGAGAAAATAGAAGGGATATTAAGGAGGAATCCCTACCATAGAGTTTATATATGAAATCTCAAAGAAAACAATTGAGTAGACAAATTTGAATGAGATTAAAATGAGGGAGGTTTGTACAAGGGGGTGATCAAATGGGTGTTTACCGGAACTATAAAAGAATAGATGGAGACCAAAATCAAATAATGGCATTCCTTGTCTATGTGTTTCGTACTATAGAGGATAGGAAAGGAATCCATTCTCAAGGGATCAGTGCATGTAGGGTACCCATTGGACCTATGTGTGATATGAAATGGGGAGTAGGGAGTGACGGATTCAAACAAAATTTGTATAAAACACATTTTTATTGTTATTTAATATCATAATTAAAATTATTAATAATATCTTCATCATCATTGTTCCTATTATTATCATTATTCAATTAAATTAAATTTTATTTTAATTATCCTTTTATTTATGATATAGAATATTCAAAAGGAATAAAATTATAAAAATTAATAATTAATAATTTAAATAAAAGGAAAATGTTTGGTTGTGACACCCATTCATCCCAAATAGGCATATGTATGGTGTGATTACATCATATGCATTTGGAAATCACCACAAAACACCTACATATTTATAATAGAAATAATTGTATGCATTACAAGATCACAACAAGATGGATATATAAGAAAAATATATTCCATTGCCTCTAATATTTATTCATATTAAATAGATAAGAATCTTAAAATGGGAATTAGTTCCCACAATGATGTCTTATTATTTGTGTAACTTACCATGACTTCTTTGAGTATACCTCAAAATATGGAATAATGGTATTATTATCTTGGCTAAAATAAACAGGGAAAATGAACATATAGATGGATTATTATTTTCTCAGAAATTGGATGGAATAAATAGTTAGTGGGTAAATTAAAAAAATAAAAAACAAATTTTAAAAAAATATATAAATTTAATGTAATTCAAGTTTAAGTGTATTAAAAATTAAAAATAAAGACAATGATTTTTATAGTAGTTCAAATATGCATGGATGATATTTTTACTCTTCTCATATCTCTATCCAAGAGTGAAATGGTAGTCACTAATGAATAAGATTTTATAGGGGACACATCCCAATTAAACCATTAATTTTTCTCCTATTAGTATAAAAACATAATAACATGACCTTTAATAGGATGATAAAAATCCAATTTTAACCATACCTTTTAAACTAATGTTATTACCTACCATCATCACCTTCTAATCTCGGTATAACAATGAAAATCCTTTTTGAGAACAAAAAAAACCAATTTTAACACACATTGAAATCCTAAAGCGTTCTAAAACAAAAAATACTAGAGTTGAAACCAATCATGATGTGAATTTTGAGGCATATTTGATCAATTTTTGAGTAGTAGAGTTCAATAAATTTAAATCATTCCAAATTATTTAAGGAGATGTGTTAACAAAAGTGTACATTGTGTTTTTCGTACTTATCACATTATAGAATGCATATCTTTATCTTTGTATCTATATCTCAATGTTCTATAATTCTTTCTCATCTTAATTTATATATCTCTCCCTTTAATCAATGCACAATCTTATAGTTAGAAAATTTATCTTTACTTTAATTCATAAGCCTATTTAAATTAATCTTTTCTATAAAATCGAACCATTAATGAATTCATAGTTTTAAAAAATAAATATCATAACATTAAAATATAATCATTGAGATAATTCTATATTAAATATAAAATTCCTTGAATAAATTTTCATGAATTAATATGTTCAAAATTTACTTATAATCATATATGAAACAGATCCATTGTTACTCTAAATCGATAGTCAATAAAATAAATTTAATATGAAATTAATAGGTTTTCAGAAGGTTTTTTAGTTTTTAGTAATACATTAAAAACATTTAAGACATTCAATCTACATAATTCTATATTTTTTTGATAAACATTATAAATTAGAGTTGACGTTATCCTTTTGTAAGAAATTCAAAATTCAATAACACTTTTTTATTTAATAAAAAATTATTTCATAATGCTTTAAATTTTTCATAAGGGTTTCAAAATATTCATAATGCTTTCAAAATTCTCATAAATATTTTTTATTTTAGATGATTTAAAATTTCGTATTTCATTATAATTTTATTTGACCTTCTAAAACATTTCCCATCGCAAAATGTTTTATTCTATAAAATCATATAAAATATTTAAAATTAAAACAATACTACAAATAAAAAAATTACAAATAAATAAAAACTAATATTATAAAAAGAAAAATTTAATGTTCTTCCAAGTCAACATCATTATTTTTTTTATTCGAAGTTATAACCTTAAATAACAAAATTAAATAAAAATTATAAAATGAAATTAAAACAAAAATAAGGGAGAGTTTATATAATTATCAAAAAAAATAAATATGAGTATGGAGGAACTTTAGCAATTCTAGAAATATCTCCCTTTTTATAACTATATAATCAATCATTTTAAATTTGAAAATTCTAACCTCTTTGTAATATTAAAAAATTAATGAATTTTTAATATAAATACACATCATATATAAATTGAAATAATTTAAATAATATAACACCCCTAAATTTATGCATACTAAAAATATAAAGAAGGTGTTAGTAAATAAAAAAACATTAGAAACATCCCTGATAAACCATAATTTTCTAAACAAAATCAATTTTAATGTGAATGTGTAATGTTTTAAACTCTTATTACGAATGAATAAATAAAAATACAAAGGATTTACGATGAAAATTGGAAATAAAAACGAGAAAAAATGTAGATTAATACTTGATTTGAATAGAACAGATTAAAATCATTATTACATCATACCAGGTTTATACTTAATATTTTAAAAATTAGATTCATCTAATAGTATAGTAAAAATATTTTCCAATTGATCATATATAGGAACAAATTCTAAATAGATATCTCTTTTTTGAATATGATCTCGAATAAAGTAATTTTTATATTAAATATGTTTAGTTAAATAATAATATAATAGATTCCTTGACGTTGAAAAAATATGTGAATTATCACAAAATAATGAATCCTTTCAAAATGAATATCAAAAAATGATAAATTCCCCTTAATCTATAAATGTTGAGTGTAATAAATTAGATCATAAATTCATTCAAATTATTTTTTAGATAAATCAATTGATAATTTTTTCATTGAACTCCAATAAAAAAATATCTTACCTAAAAAAGAAAATATCACTTATACTATTTCAATCAATTTTACATTATCCAATTTAGAATTAAATTAAAATTTTAATTTGATGACATTCCAAGAAAAAATAAACCATTTTTCATAGGGCTTGTTACATATTTAATAATTCTATTAACAATTTTTAAATGAATTGACATAGGCACAAAAATAAATCAATCAAAAATGGATTAAAAAATAATTAAATCTATTCAATGGTTAGTTAAGTATAAAAAAATAATATTCATAACTATAAAAACAATATTATCATTCGGTTATATAGTAATATCCACATCCAATCTATAAGCAGTACTGAATGGGGTACATAATAGTTTCTCTAATTAATCCCAAATATCTTAAAAAAAATTTCACACCTACAAAAAATTTTAAAATTTACATTTTTTTAGAATATATGAAGTCAAAGAAAAAATTTCAATTCTCCCATAAGTCTTATATACAAATAAATATATATCAAATCTGAAAAATCATTCCAAAAAAATTATTAGAGGATCTAAAAAATATCCCTAACATTAATAAATATAAAAAAGATATATTTATAAATTTACCTAATAAATAAAGTAAGGTCAAATATTCATTTTAAAAAAATACTTTTCTAAAAAAATCTTTAATGCCAAAATCTAACGGGTCAAATGTCTATATAATGATTTTGACTATTTTGAAATTGAACATGGATATTTTTTATATTCAAAATTATTAGTTAGTTTAACAAAAACATCTTATTAGATAAGTCCATTAAGAAGACATTTTTTGAAATACAGTTTATAATTTTAAAAATGAGGATGATATTAGTAGGATAATATAAGGTTAATAGATTCTAATCTAGCAGCTTGTTCAAAAGTTTCATCAAAATCAAAACCATGTTCCTTGTAATAACCATGAGAAAATAATTTGGATTTATTTTTAATGACCTTAATAGATTAATAAATTCTAATTTTAAAACCCCATTTAGTACCAATAATCTAATAATATTTGGGTGGAACAACCAATTTTAAAAATTATTTATTAAAGATCGGGTATTCTTTTTTGCATATATAAATAAATTTATGGATCATTCAATGTTACTAAAATATCATTCCGAACAAAATAAATACCAAAATAAAATTGAGAACAAAAATTCATTGTCAAATTTATGGGTTGATCTCTAAAGTAAATATTTCTGATCACTCTATATTTACAGGGATCATTAATATTTTTCAAAGATCATTTATGAGGTAATAACTCCCCTAGAGTAGTTATATTCTATTCCAAATTCTCATCTTCTCTAAAAATAAAATATTTAAAATATTGTTTAGTAAGATTTTATTTAGATGATCTTTAATTTAAATTATTTTAATCAAAAATTAAATAAAATGAATTTTCAATAATTAGTTTTTATATTTTAATCTCAATATTATTTTTTAACACTAGAATATTCTAAAAATTTATTTCCTAAAATTTAACATTAAATTTATGAAGATTATCATTACTATTATAAATAATGAATTGGCCACCAAAAACCCTAATATTGGAAACTAATTTTTTATTTCCTTACCATAATTCATATGATGTTCTCATTAAAATTGGTAGAATAAAAAATCTATCAAAAATAAAACAAGAGGTATTGATATCAGTAAAACTAAAATAGTTTGGTAATATGTACTCATTTAACATTGTTCTATCAACTTATTATAGGTTCTGGTTTTATCATTCTGGCAAGACTATTTTTTATAGGAGTGAGAGATGCCATAAAAATTTTAAGATAACTATATTATTTGATTTTTTTTAAATATGTAGTTTATAAAATTACCTTACTCTATTACTAAAGATAAATAAAAATAATTTACTCTTTTCATTTTGAAATAATTTATAGTGAGCAGAAAATTTGGATAATGTTTCACTTTTAAATATAAGAAAATAATTGTAATTAAATCTCATAATATAATTAATAATAAAAATATGAATATTTATCAACATAGATACTAGTACTTTGAACATTTTCACATAGTTCTAAATGAACCAATTAAAGTGGTATTAGAGTATTGAAATATTTAATTGATATTAATTTTTCTTATTGTTGTTCTCATTTCATGAATGAATGACAAATATGAGTTTTTTAAACAATATCATTATGTAACTATAAATTTTTTTGATTTCTATAAAATTTTCACAGAAATTTAAAATTGTAATAACCAAGGAACTTGTGTTATAAAATATCATCTTTCAATACAACATTCAAACACTTCACTTTACGATCTCTTAATTTCATTGAAATCAATATATTAAATATTATACTTTCATTTATAATAAATAAAGAAATAAATTTTTATAAAATAAATTATCATTTTGAAATTTAATAAACATACCATCATCACATAACTAATAAATACTAATTAGATTCTTTTTTTAACTAAAAATAAAAAATGATTTAAATTATTACAAAATTAAAAATTACTAATTAACCGTAGAATTTTAACATTTCTATTAGAATTATATCTAATCATAGTTTTCCCATCATAAATATTGTGTAACACCCCAAAAAATTATTTTAAAATAACAATTATCTTTATAGATTACTTATCTCCAAACCCCGAGTTTTAAGAAACCATTGACATTGAATAAAAATGTAATTATTTAAACATAACCATTACAACCAAATTGTTAAATTGGTGGTATGAATTTGAATAAATGAATTAGAAAAAATATGTATAAATATTTTATATAATTTAAATTTCTTTATTAATTCATACAAACAATGTACAAATTTTTTTAACATCATTTTACAATTCAAAAATATGTTTTCGTGAAATGTGGTTTTAATGGATTTTGTGAACAGAAATAGTAAATAATTTATATATTTTATAGATATTTAGTTTGAGTAAATTAATTAAATTTCCAAAAATAATAATTTAAATATTAACTTATGGTGAATTTTGGTATATTTTAAATAAATTTATTTTTATGTGATTGGTCATAAATAATGTTTTATATAATGGTTTAATTTATTTAAATAAAATTAAGCAATTTAAATGGGATATTAGTTTTTTAATTTAATATTAATTTAAAATGCGTCTTATTTAATTGAAATAGTCTAATTAATTACAAATTAATTAATATTATACTTTATTTTTCTTTAAGTTCTTTTTTTGGATGAAAAACACATCTTTTTAAAAAAATTAGTTATGTTTAACTCATTTATATTAAAATTTATTTGGATAAATTTTTGATTTTTTATGTTTAAAAATATATCGATAATTTGAATTATGTTGTTTATATATGGTAAATAGTTCCATTTTATTTTTTTTCATTATGAATAACAACCATGGTAACGATTTTTCACATCAATAAGGGTAATATAAGTTAATCAAGGAAAAAGTTATGCTGTGAGGATTTGAAATATCTCTAACAAATGAATTTAGCATATTTTATGTGTGTTTTTAAACTAATTATATGTATTAGGAGTTAAATAATTTATCTAAAACATTCTTTTTAATTCAGGAACCCATTCATGACTTTTATTTACATAAATTATAAATTATCTAGATTAATAAATATTTTCTTGTTTTCACATTTAATATTATGGATAGATGGTTTCATTTTGTTTTTTATTTATAAAAAATAATAAACACATTATATTTTTTTCTATAATTAAAAAATGTGGATAATTAACTTTTTAATTTATTTTAATATGAATTTTAATTTTCTAAAAAATTTTGTATTTTCCAAAAATTAGTTTTATGTGTTTTGAATACTTATTTTAATATAAATTTCTAGAAAATATTGATTTTGAATTTGAAGAAGTAGATTCAAAATTTTCAATCATCATTTAATTTTTTTTATAATTTCCAATTTATTTTCTTCCATATATGTCAATTATAATGGAAATAGTATGGTTACTATTTTACATTTAAATTCTGTTTAAAAGAGTTTTAACAAAGAGATAAGGCTGAAAATATATCCCAAACATATTTAAATGTGACTGGTTGAGTGTTTTTCGATTGTATCAAATGTTATCTATGATATTTGGGTACTTTTCTACAAAATTACATCATTATCTTATATATAATATTTTATCTCTTTATATAATTCTATGTGTGTTATTTCCCTCACTTAAAAATAGGGACCTCCTCCTCTCCTTTAATTGCAATTTTTGAGCACTCTAGCTCATTAATTCCCTACCCTATTACATTTTATATATTCCATTAATTCATCCTAGTTCTTATGTTATTACCTTAATTTCCTCCAATGAATTCTTAAGGTGTAATCCAAAGGTGGGCTCTGAAATAGAAGGAAATCATCTAACATGAATCTTTCAAATTTTATTTATTCATCCCTTACAATAAATCAGTTTTGTCAATACTAACGTAATTAATATAGTTTCATATATGTATTGAGATCGTTTTATGATTTTGGTAAAATCACCTTCATCGTCTTCTCCATCCAATAGAAAATGAATGAATAACCCGTATATACATATAGACTACCACCTCCATAAAATGATTTATTTTATTCTCCATCACTGCCTTATTTGGATAGTTATTATAATGTATTTAATGTTTATATATAATATTACTAAAATATTTATTCTTCTATAAATATAATATATTATCTAATATATTTCCTTCCCATCAATTGGAAAATGATAATGTCGCTTCTGTGTATGTGGGGACTATAACCTCTACGAAGCGATGCTATTAATTTTCCTTTTCCTTGTTATATGTATGGTGAAAAGGATTTATTTAATTAATATAAATGATATGTGTGATATAATAATGATTCTAGAAATGTGAATTATTATTTAACTTTATTTCATTCCAACCATCGATAACTGAATACATCGCTCTTACGTATATATGGTCTATGGTCTCCATAGAATGATGTATTTAATTTTCTATAGTCATTTTAATGTATGGTTTTTAATTTATATTAAATGTATGAGAATGATAATTATAATATTTTTTTTATTATATAGGTTATGAAATAGTAAAAATTTACAAGGATTGAAACTTTTAAAATTGAAGATTCATAAAAAATGAATCCATTGTCACCCAGTACAATGATTTTAATAAATAATTATTAATAAACGAGGGATAAAATTGTAAAAGTGGACCATATGTGGTATTATTTGTATGGGTATTATTTTTTATAGATATATAATAAATTTAATCTTATGATAAATCATTTTTATGTAACATTCAAGTATTTATAAACTTGAAGTAATGTTTTATATCACAATCATAACATTATTTGGGAATATTTATGTTTTAGTTTTTATTGAGGAAATTATATGATCTTTATATCATAAAATAATATATATTATCATCCTAGAGTTGTATATGAGGTTTTGAAATAACAGTTCAAATTTTAACTTCTATAATACTTAATTTTATAGAGATATACTTTTTTATTAATAGACAACATTATTTCTACTTTGTTTAGTCAAATTATTCTACCACTTCCATATTTTATATTATGTTTTCGAAATGTATAATTTTATATTATAAAATTATTATAGAAAATTATTTTAAATTGAATAATACTTTCTTTATAATGTTTTAAATGCAATATTCTTATTATATTCTAAATGAGTTACTTTTTCATTTTTAACAAAATGTGTAAAAGGAATATATGTTTCAACATTTACCACAGAAATTGATTATATCACTATAATAATAATTATTTTAATTGACGATTAATTTACAAATTTCCTTGTTTTTTTAAATAAAAGAATTTTTTTTATTTTTATGTTTTTATTTAAAATGATACTAATTTCTTTCGCTTTTACAAAAAAATTGTTGAATTCTTTTATAAAAATATTTTTATCTTTGTAATGTCTTTTATGAATCATATTATTTACTAAGGGCATACATTAGTGATTCCATTGATCATATTATCTTGAATGGATTATGATCATGATGTTTTATTTTTTACTAGTATAAAACATTGAAATTATATATGATCATTTTAAAATTTATATACTTATTTTGATTATATATTTTCTACTAACCTCATTCATATGATGATTTCATTGGACATTTGAGGGGCCTGTTGTATCACTTGTATACATCGATAGGTCTAATGAGAAAAATTAGTTTGTTTATTTAGAATATGAATTAACAATTTATGTATTATGTCTTAGAATAAGACCTTGAAAGTGAGATTATAATTTTTGACATTATGAAATTTATTATTGTAAAATTATTATTATTATCCATGTGGTTATTTATGTTGTTTTTTCATTGACGGATATATAAAACTTTTAGTGTGATGATTATGTGTCTTGTGTTATTATTTTTTATCTTTTACATATTTTTCATACATTGTTTATTTTATTGTATAATTTGTTGTATGATTTATTTTACCAAGCCTCTGATCCCTCCCCTTATCATTAGTTTCTTTCTGTATGATACCATGAATTGGTATATGAATGATTATAGGGATATACTTTGTAACACCAAGAAATTCTAAAATTAGGATATTGTATTGGATGGAAAATTTTAAGCACAAGACTATGTTTACATTGTGTTACAAAAAATAAGGTTTATCTTTCTCTACACAAAACACTGAGGTTAGATTACATTACACAAAATAACTAATTTCTTCGATGCCTTGTGTTAGACACAAGATCATGTTTTACCAGATAGAGTAAATATTATTATTTAAAATTAAAATTACATCAAATACATTGAAGTAAAAGTTATTAATATGATTAAATAAATTATGAAAATATTTTTTTTACAAAAATATAAAATTATTTCATTGGATATATATTAATTTTTAATGAAAGTAAAAACTAATTAAATGTAAATGAAATGTTTTTATAAAAAAAACTAAATTTATACACCAAAAGGAATTTTTTTATTATATAATATTAATTTGTAATTGTAAATGATATTAACAAAATATATCTATGATGTACTAGTTCAATTATTTTTACATTCAGCCAATAGTTTTAATAGGAAACAGATAATTACAAATCCAATTTTATGCAAAAAAATATAAATTTTTCTAAATGATGTTTTACAACCTCTTAATGGAACACCAATTTTAAAACTAATTTTTGAAACATTTATAAAATTTATATGTAAAAATAAACTTATATTTTCAAAAAATAATGTCAATTTTATATTATAATTAACTTTTTTTATTTTTTCTATGATGTTCCCTTTTTTGATAAAAAGTGAAAAATATTTAATTTTATTTGAAAACAATATATTCGTCTAAATAATTTTTAGTGTTAAATTATATATTTAATTTGGTTTAAATTATTATTATATCTATTTTAATATATCAATAATATAAATGTCATTTTAAAAATTTGTAAACTAAATATAGATATAAAATCTTACTGACCTTTTGAACATTTTCACTATAAAAATCCTCTTTCGCATCCCATCTGTGGGATTAATTTTAAATATAATTTTTACATTTTCTTGTTTATAATTTTGTAAAATGTTTTCCATTTTATGAATTAGCATAAATTATATTTTATAATATGATAAAATTAGTTCTTAATAAAAAAATATTAGTGAAAAATATTAATATTAATTACATCGATTAAGAGAAAAACTAGCTTAACAAGGGATTGAACCATAAACCTAAGGGCCCAATGACATATAAATATATCACAAACCTAATTTATATCCATATATCAATCTTAAACTCCCTTATATATAATATTATTTATTATTGGTGATACATTATGTAAGATAGACCTCCCATCAATGTTTATATTTTAATACTAAAAACAATGTCACTCCTCTTCCACTACAAAAAGGAACTCACCACTCCAACATATTCGCACCTCTCAATCCCATTGGCTAATCTAAAACAAGGAAAAATAATTTCCCAAAATATATAACATCATCATTGAATAATCACTTAGGGATGACATATAACAAATAATGTTTGTTGGTATAAACCAAAAGCAGTCACCCGAAAAGAGGTTACATTTTCCAACGATAAATTTTGTTTTATTTCTTTATCAACCCATTAAATTATTTATATATATTTATTTTATAATAAAATTATTACCCTAAATATATTGATATGTTTTTATTTTTAGGATACGACCTACAAATTCACACACTTCAATAAAATGGGATACACAATCATTGTCTATGTGTACAGCGAACTACTGCCCGACGAACCGATATCGTCCATTCTTCCGTTACGACCTTTTAGGGTTGGTAATAATGATAAATTTATAGTATATATAATTTATATGATATTTATAATTTATTTATTTTTGTCTAATTAATTTACATCACATAAATTGTTTCTTTCAATTTAACGGTAATACGGTAATATGGTTTGTGGACTTGTGGAGTACTGCCTCTTTAAATTGATGTGATAAATTCACACATTACATGGAATGTGTAAAGGAGTTTTTATAGTCACATTGTAGGATATATATGAGATAAATATGATAATTTAATTATAATATACATATATATATATATATATCATTTTCTTTTATTTATTTCAATATAACAAAAAATGGAAAATGCATTAATTCGTATATACGGCCTACCATCTCTATGAATAATGTATTTAATTTCATATATATTTTTTAAGGATTACAATAAATAAATATATAATGAATTCATATGATATTTAAATAATGTTTTACATACTATAGATTATTATTTCATGATCTATGTATTTTAAATAAAAATAACAAATCAAAACATTCTCGAATACAGACATGTTATTAGTCAAAACGCTTATAATAAGGAAATATTATCAATGAATAGGAAATAATACATTATAAAGAATAATAAATGAAATAATAAGTATTAATAAGGTTCTATTATAATTTAATAACATTGTTAACACCATTATACATGATGTTAAAGTATTTATGACTAAAGGAAGCGTAAGGTAATAATATTTCTAGTATCAATTTTTCTCTATGAGACTTATTCCATATTAACCACTTGTTTTGTATATAGTTTATATACTACCCTTAGAAATTTAATATCTTGAATACATAATTTTTCATTTTATTTTGAGTTTCATTTTTAATTATTTCATCAACGGGTATTTAAACTTAATTTTATCATGTTAATAAATTTTATATCTCAATTCATTTTCATTAGGTTATATTACATCCTAATTTTCATTAATATACTATGATTATGTGTATAATTACATATACTATCTATTAATTTAACTAAAATTCCATTATTTGGATTTAAAATTTATATACCCTATCAATTAAATTTTTAACTCTCACTTCAATATTATATTCAATTTAATTGTTTATTTCACAATCTCGTTCAAAATGATATTGTTTAATCATTAATTTTGATTAAAGGAAACTGTATAATCATTGTTTAAAATCCCTTTAATTTTATTCTGTTATAGTTAATCATGATATTATTCATGTAATTGTACCATTTTAACAGTCTTTTATACTTAAAATAATTTATGAAACGTTTTTTACATAACCCAACTCCATTTCTCACTCCGTTTGAAGATCTATTTTATAAGAAAACAATGTTTATAAGAATATTATCAAATTTTTTTACAATTTTAAGACGGATTTAATTAATAATTTTTTACCCCTTTTTACTTTTATGTAATATTTTTTTCACTATTCAAACAAGGAACTTTTCTATCATTTTTACCATGAAAAAGTGATGTTCATTTTACCTTGTACGGAATTACCCATTGGCATTTCTCTCAAAATCCCAATGAATTTTTATGATGTTTTTAATGAAATTAAGTTTGAAATTTATTTTTATAGAAATTTTTTTTTTCAAAATGGTATTCAAAATAAAAGAGATATTTTCCTAAAGGATGATATTAAATGACCTTTTTATATTATTTCAATTCAACAATGGAAAAATCCATTTATTTTTACTCCAAGATGACTATATTGTACTAACACTATCCTTATTCCTCTTTTAGATGTTTTATGATTGATTTGGACAAGGATACGTTTGAAATTTACTTCCTCGATTCATTGTTTAGTAGTACACTTGAAATATTCACTTTCCAATGATCACTGAACATTAAATGTCACCCAAATATCCAAATCAATTATCATTGATATGAATATAGAAAAAACTATACAACAATTTTATAAATGAAGATTACTTTGAATGTTATTTGGTACCTGGGTAAATATTGATTAATCTATATTATTTAATCAATATGGATATTTTATAAGGAACTCTTTTCTTAATTAAATCAGTTATTAAACATACAATTAATGAATTGGATAGGTAAGACATAGGTAGTGTCTATTATAGATATCCCCTTAATGCATATTTTGTTTTATGAGACGATCCAGTTGGCTATCATTAGAATGGTTTTCACCCATTATGTTATAAACTATGTAGTGAATGTTCTTGATGGTAAAGGTATATTGTATACAGGAAAATGGTTCCCAATAATTACAAATTTATTTCATTCAAATTTAGTGGTTATTATTCATTATATTTTCTTTAAGAAAAAAATATATAAATGCATTTTATTTAATGTGTATTGATTAAATGGAATGTGTTTATAGTTGTTTTCCATTCTATTTTTTTTATGAAAATCCTTATTAGTTTATTGATTATATTTCTTGTGTGTTCAATTATTACCATTCTGTATTAATTATTCTAATTGATTAATAAATTATGCCACTATACTTAACCATTACTAACAATTTATGGTCACCCTTATTTGTTTCCTTTTCCCAGGATCCCATGAAGTGTAATAAAAAAGATATGAAGGGATATGTAGATTGGGAATAATTTTTTTCACAAAAAACATTATATTTTAATTAGTTTATTTATTTGTAATACAATAATCATTTATGTATATATATTACCTAGACTATTATAATTTTCATTCCTCTAAGATTTGGTTTTTTATAATCAAGTCAATGTAATGGTAGCATGACCCCAACTACATGATGTTCATTTTGGGGTCATTATAGTAGGTATAAAAGGATGTTTATCACTATCATTAGAAACTAGATTTATAAAAACATAGATTATGAAATATAAACCAATAAAGTACTTCCAAGAATATCATATAAGAACATATGTATAATTCCTCGAACCCAGAATCTTAGAGACAATGCATTATTTTATTACATTGGCTTGATTAAAAAGAATATATTACCAAAAAACTAATTAGTTTATATATTTTGTAAATCTAGATTACACACATGATACCCATAATACATTGTTAAAGGAAAATTATTCATAACAAAAATAAAAACATAGCATCCCTGAAACTCATTCAAAGGATTCCTCTTCAAAAAATCAATAATGAAAAAATTATAAGGGTGATGTTAAAGGAATATTAAGGTTAATTATATTAGATTAAATAATAAATAAATGGGAATAAATCTATATGGTAATGTCAATAATTGAGAACACATTCCATTCAAATAATTGGATAATGATTAATCAATCTGGAAAGGAATATACTTGAAACACATGCCATTTAATCATTAAGATAATAAAAAAATTAAAACATAGATAATGTAAAATAAATATTATCATGAATCATAATAATAATAACTTAATTCTCAATAAAAAAATTTTTAACAATTAATCACCATGTTTCCTAGGATTAAGTGACATTTACCATCAAGGACTTCAATTCGATAATTTGGAATATAGAGAAAAAACTTATCGGATTTAGCAAACTAATTAAACTCATTAGACTAATGATGAGTGTAGGGTCTTATATTAAATGGTCCCCAACCGATTTTGTACTAGTTTAAATCTTTCATCATATATCAAATAATCAATTTTAAAAAATGATTTTAAATCAAATTGTCACATGTTGCTTTTAAATATTTATATAAAAGAGAGGAATTTATAAAATAAAAAAAATTATTTGAATATTTATTTGTAAACATTTATAATAGATTTAAAAATTTTGGGTGTCATGACATTGGTAAATTCCATTCATTCCCCATAATTTTTAAAACATTCTATTTTTACTTTTATAATAAAATCCAAAATTACAATGTTTTGGAAAAAGACAAAAAAATTTATTTTAAAGAAATTTGTAGACATACCAAATGGGGTAAAAATGAAATTAAAAAATCATTGGATAATATTAAAATATTTTTTTCATTTTTTTTGGAAGACACTCACATGGAATAGATTTATTTCTCATTGGTGACTTGAAAAATGATCCCAAATAAATATGAGATTGCGAAATAACCCCTTACTACATTATAATCAAAAAAATCAAATTCCCCCTAAAAGGAAACAATTATTAGTATTTGAAAATACCATAGTTTTAAGAACAATACTCATAAATTAAATTCATGGTTTTATATACACTACAAAAAAGAAACATGTGGTGTATATTTCATGTGTCCCACAAAAATAAATATGAGATAAAAATTCTTCAAATTTCCTTACATTTGTGTGAAAATACATTAAACTCATGTATAATGGATCTATGACAGTTTACTAAATAATAGAAGAACCATACTCATATTTATAATATCATATATTATCTTCTTATAATATCTTATTACCCATTTCTTAGTAATCTTTCATTATTTTCACTATTTTCGATGTTTATTACTGAGTTTGTTGAATAAATTTTTAACTTGTTATTTGTGGTTCCTATCGCATATATCACGATTTCATCATCTACATAATGTAAAACATGATTTAAATTTCATATAAAATAATTACATATTTATTTATAAAAATCCCTAAAATTTGGAGATAAGAAATGAAATGCACCATTCATGGAGACATTTGGTCGTACTTATGAATGAATGATAAATCCATTTCTTTGATGTATTAAAATAAAGAAAATAAAATGATCCATATATATTTATATTATAATTATAGGATAATATTTATTTCTTGTATTTCAAATTGGATTACAAAAACTATTCTTAATACATTCCATGTAATGTTTGAACGAATCACATCTCTTTGAGGATGCAGTAGTCCACACATCCACAAACGAAGTTATCATATACCCAAAATATGGTACACATGAAGGTATAAATTATATAATAAATCCAAAATAATAAATATATTATAATTATATAAAAATTATATAAAATATAAATCCTTCATTATTAAATCCTTGAAAGGTGGTTAACTAAAGAATAAATGACATCGGTTTGCGAGGTTGTAGTCCACAATTCACAAAAATGGCGATTATGTATCCCAATTAATGGAAGTTTGTGTGAGTGTAGGTCAAAAACTTAATATAAAAAATATCCTTATATTTATGATAAAAATTATATTATATAAATATGAATTGAAAATAAATTTATAGGTTTAATGAAGAAATAAAACAAAAGGGTTCGTTGATAAACGTTACATCTTATTTGGGTATTTTATTTTACATTTTTACAAAATGAAATTATTGGTTGGAATTATGAATGAATTAAGTTTTCTAAGAGGAGTCAAGGGAGTTTTGGATGATAAATGCGTAGTTTTTCCTCGACCTATAAGGCTCAATGTGAAGTGAGGAAGTGAGAAAGGATATTCCCTTTAATAATTTAGGTGAGGGGTACTTTTGGATTATCTCAAAAATTTAAATTAATAAAAAATAATTTTCAATTAAAATTGATAAAAATTGATTAATTTTTATGATTATATGATTATGGGTTGAAATTATTTCAATCATTAATTTTCAGACTTGTTTTTTCCACATTCGTAGCCATATCTTTTGGCTTTAACTCTTAGTTAAACCCTTTAACTCTTACCACGACAACATGGATTCTTACTCATTAGGGGTTAATATATTTAATATAAGATAATAAAAGAACCATAAATTAGTCATAGATGAAATTTTAACCCTTATCCTAATCATTTGTCAAAAAGATAATTTTTATGACTTTTATTTATTTTAAAATATCATTAATGCCAATATTGACACACTTCTTTTCAGTATTTTTTTAACAAACCTCAATACACAAGTTAACATCATAAAAAACATTTCTAAATCCCTAATATGCCTAGGTAACCTAAAAATTTATTGTAGTACATTAATTATATTTAATTATATTTAAATTAATATTTTTAATAATATTTATTTCATATTTCCATTAATTAAACAACTCTTACATCATCATTGTGAAGGACCTTAATTTAATTATTCATTCCATAAAAATAAAAAATAAATTATCATGATTATTTTATGAATTTTATCTCCCCAATAAATATTTATAGTTGAAAATATACTTTTTATGTCCCCATATTAAATACATTTTACTTGTTAAAATCAAAAGTAAGACAAAATTGAGTTTTCGTTGAATAAAACACTATAAATGGTTAAATTAATTAATGTGGATCTAAGAGTTCAAAAAATCATCCCAATAGTGATTTAAATTTAAGATAAACGATCCAATGAAATTAGTACAAGTTTTAGTGTATTTTTATAATATTATTTTTACCCTTAATTACCTGATTTACCCATAAATATGGTAATAAATTTTAACGAAGTTTTCTATTCATATTTTTCACAAAAATAAAAGCTTCCTAATTAATAATTTTTTTAACTTATAATTAAAAATATTTGATCCATTTTTCAAAATTCAAACCCCACAGGTGGTTGAAATTAATTTAAAATTAATATTGTATGTAGGGCATGAAAGAGAGTATTTAAATTGAAAACGTTTAAAACACTAAAATGTTTTTATATCATCAATAATTGTGAACATGATTTTAATGACCTAAATAAGATTTAATGAGACAATAGTATCTAATAAAACTTCAAAATAAATTAAAAATGATATTTGACTCTATAATCTATTTTGACAAAAATGTGTTTTCAACAAATTTTCTATATTTTATCACTATTCAACATATCATGAAACATATCAGATAAATTACAAAAATATAACCTAAGTAAATTATTATATTCGTATTTTAAATAAAATAATATATATTCAAATAAAATATATAACAGTATAAATTTTTTTATTTAGAATTGGTTCTCCATTAAAAGTGGAAAAGTTGCCTTTAGAAAAATATTGGTTTTTATGCGTAAAATTGGGTTTGTTGGTATCTTATTCTAATAAAATATATTGGATGAATTTAAAAATATTTTATTTGGTATATAATATTGAAAATCATTTTAAAAATTATCTATAAGTGTTATAATTTAATTTACTGTGAAGAACCTGACTAGAGAGTGTTTTTGTGAAACCCGATGTTCCATGCATTATAAGGTATCAACAAAATAAAATTTATTCTAAAAGAAAAATATGGTAATTTATTGGGGTGATACATTCTCCCCAACTTAATTTTTCTGTGTCCTAACAATTTAAACATGACATCGGTAATTTAGGGTTTTATATTTTAAAATTCTATTACTGAAAAAACCCACATCATAAATATGGTTAATAGCACAACTTCTTAATAAGAGGGAATGAGAAATGTGAAGTTCAACAAGAAAAATATTCTTTTGAATAAGAAATAATTAGTTAAATCATGGAAATGTAATACAAATATAACTAATATGTTCTAATGGACAATGGTATAGAACATGTTTATCTTAAATATGATGACCACAAATCCATAAAATAATGGTATAAAAAGGGTCGTTGATATCACCATAAATGATTATAATAGGACCAAATTTTTGTTTTGAAATCATTTTCCAAGAGTTGAGAAATTTTTTCACTCTATTAGAATGTAATAAAATATAATTTATTGATTCTTTTCTATTTCATAAGTACATTATTATCCTTTAGTTATTATTTACACAATTTATACTTCATCTATTAGCACATTATGTATCACTGGTAAAAGTAATACATATATATCTTTAGATGCATCCAATGTTCAACTTAAATGATTTAATAAATGTTTAATCATTTTAAAAGATTATCATCCCACACTTTAAAATTATATTTATAGTAGTTAGTAGTATCCAATTTAACTTATCCATATCAATCTTATATATATTTCAACATCATTATATTCGTATCAAAACATATTAATGTTTATCATTCCATCAAACATGTGTTTTCCAAAAATGTTCAACTTTATAATGAATCAATTTTCTTGGTAATTGGCACCAACCAACACACACCATTAAATACTTGATAAAAGGTTCTGCATTACAATCATTATATATTTCATAATACAGATAACCTATGTATCATTAATAACATACTTTTAAAACATTATTCAAATATCCAAATAAAAGTGAAAATTAATCATTCTAATATGTCTATATTAATATAATATTCTTCACCTTGATCCCTAAACATTTTCTAAGGTATAGTTTTTGTATTCCTGGGGAATTATTTTTCATAGCGACCAATCTCTTTAGAGTTATAACACTAAATATTAGCCTTTATCTACATTCCTTTTCATTCTTTAGCATGATGAATCTTATCTCCACACATATAAAAAACTCACATTCTAATAATGTATTTCTTAGGGTGAATCTTTATACAGTTATCACTTATGGTAAAATTCTTCTTTTCCCTTCTTTCCTTTATCCACCTTTTCCCCACATGTCCTCTTATTATCATTCTTCCTTCCGAATCCATTATTCCTATAGAATTGATTCTCTAAACCATTAGCACATGATACTATATCCTAATATGATGATAATTTTATGGAGACTATTTACTTTTGAAATATTTTCTTAGGACTATAAATGAAAATATCATTCTTACACTTTGGATCATGTGCATTTGTGAGGTTCACATTAATTCTTCTAAGTTCCATTTATAAATGTTGTCTTAGAATATATTAGGTCTTATAATGTATAAACCCAAAACATATAAAATACATAACATAAATTCAATAATTTATTAATAGAGATTATCATTTCAATAAACATTTATTTCTGAAATGTTCATCAATATATATCAGAAGACACTATCTTAGGGTTATGTTACCAAATCTAAGTATTCTAAATTTTATTTACAAGGTTTCAAGTAATCTTCCTTTGATGCCAACTATAAATCCCTTAACCTAGAATCCCATATCTAGTGTATTATTTTGTAACATTGGTATGATAGCATTGAATAAAATCCCGAATGACCAATAATTTAATAGTTTTATAAATATTTATTACATACATGATACCTGTAATACATTTCAAAGAGAAAAAATTGAATATAAAAAGTGAAAAATCAGTAACATTGAAAATAATTCAAAGGATTACTCTTCATTACCTTGGTAAAGGAAACATAAAATGGTAAGATCAAATGATAAGTAATGTTAATCACTTTAGAAGAAAGAATGAATCAATGAGGATATGTCAATATGGAAATGACAATATCTAAAAAATATTCAATTCAAATAAGTGGTTCTGGAATAATAAATATGGGAAGGTAAATAATTGAAAGATGTACCATTTAATTAATAATATGAGAATTAAGTAAACCTAAAGAAAATGTGAAAGAAATAATCTAATAGATAATAATATAAATAATTTATTTCTCAATAGTGATGATTCATAATTATTGGACTTGATGTTTCCTTGGTACATTTTACCTTTACCATCAAGACTTCTCCCAAGACGATTTAGAATATAGAGTAGAAACCCATCTAATTAGTTTAATTGATTCATCTCATGAAACTAAAAATACATTGAGGGGATTACCATAAAAAATCCTAAACCCATGTTGCACCTGTACAAATCATTCTTCATATATCGGATAATTGATTCAAAAAACGTTTTAAATCAATGTGTCCCATACCACTTTGAAAAACATAATTAAAAGGACACACATTTATAAATGAAAATATTTTTAAACAAATAAACTTGTAAAATTGTAATGGATGCTTCAAAAAATTAGGGATTCAAGATGGTATAAAATTATGTTCATTCCATATCTGTTAAAAAATGTATTCCATTTACTTTTGAAAGAAAATTCATAAGGTACGTTGTTTTGGAAAATGACATAATGATTACTTTTTAGTAAATTTTTAGAAAGTAAAAAAAGGACAAAATGAATTTAAATAGTCATTGAGGACTATTGTAAACATATTTTCATGTATTTTTAGAAATTACTAACATGGAAGACAAATATTCCCGAGTAGAGAATTAAAAAAATCCCGAATAATGATGATATTGGGAATTAACAACTTACCCCTGTATAATCATGAGAATCGTATTACCCATGAATAAAATAAAATTATATAGATATGAAAATAACATAACCATGATAATAATAATCCAAAAATTTAATCACATGTATTTTATACACCACACAAACTAAAAAAATTAGTGAATATGGAATGTGTCCCACAGAAATAAAAGTGAGATAAAAATCTATTACCTTGCATTTCCTCAGGGTTGAAAATGCTTTAATCACATGAATAATTATTTTTATAATGTTATTAACTTATACCATAACCATAATCATATTTATAATATCAAATATTATCTTTTTTCAATATATTATTACCTGTTTGTTAGTAATTTTACATTATTTTCCCCATTTTGGGTGTTCATTATAAGGTCCCAGCCTTAAAACATTATATAATCTTGAGATAAGTCAATAAATTGACTTTAATTCACATTGATGATCTTTTCTGGTTTATATTATTAGATAATTATTCCCTTATTAATTCATATTATCCCATAATTATATAGGATGATAATATTAAAACAATATCCATTTTCTCCACCAAAGTAAACATTTTTAAAAATAAAACATGATTTATTTTCTTGATAAAAATCTTATTAACTTATTCCTCTCTCTTACTCATCAGTATAACCTATTAAAACATTTTAAAAACATTGTACGAACATAAAAATTTCAGTAAGGTATACATAATGAAGGAAAACTATTATCCTTTCTTAAATAAGAAAACAATGAATACATTATCATAAAGTAATATTTTTGACTTTTATGATGTAGTAAATATTATTCACCAAATATATGATCATTTTTATACAATTTTGTAACCCAAATATTACCATAAAACCCATATAAATAACTCATAACATATAAGAAGTATCTTGGGACATAATCATACTTAAATGGAATGACTATAGAGTCGACCACCACACATACCATTCATACAAATGGAATAACCATATGGACAACTTTCATGCCAAATGAATTAGAGGTTACAACACAACCAACCATCCTAGGTTTTTCATGTGACCAACCATTTTTGGTTTTTCATGTAACCACCTCTCATTGGTTTATCATGTAATCACCCTTCAAATATCTGGGTACAGTTATATAATCATAAAACAGAAATTATTACAATTATCAACATTTCACTCATAAAATTTTATTTTCAATCACAATAAAACATTTATAGATATATAAATATTAAATAAATTTTCAAAACCATTTTCAATACCAAAACACCCAAATAGAGAATACGATATTTCCATTCCATAAAAAACATTAATACTTAGAGAAGAAGCCAAATATTAAATAATGGTTACTATGGAGAAGAAGACGTTGTCGCAGCATATGTTAAAAAATTACTTTTTTTTGTTTACTAAAATGATTTTAAAAAAATATATTACATTTGAATTAGAATAAAAAGGGGATTATTATACACTCTATAAAAGAAGGTGGTGTATATTATCCAAATATTTCTCAATGAAAGGAGATTATGTTAAAGTCCCTTACATTTAGTTCGACTCCTCAAGTACAACCATTATATTCCCGAATAATAAGCTAATGTTAATTTAAAAATATTTGAAAACATTTTTAAAGTTTATTATTCAATTTATATCCCTTATTAATTTGTTATAAAAATCACAAAATTATATAAATTTATATTAGACATTTTGTTGATATATGGTTATTGAGTTGAAAATGAACCTGTTTTGATGTAAATTTTTTATGTGGTCAAAATTACATCATCTACAAGATATTATCCTTGATTTAAATATAATATATATTCAATATATGTATTTATAATATCCATAAATTTTGAATATAGGAAATGAAATGCACTGTTCCTTGAGATGGTAGGTCGTACGTATGCATGGATGCTACTTCCATTCTATTGTCATCTTAAAAGAATAATAATAAAATGGTATGTATATTATAATACAAATGTTATTTTAATGTAATGTATGTCCCATAAGTTCAATAAAACCATCATTTATACATTCCATGTAATGCGGGAACGAGTCATATAACTTTGAGGGGGTGATAGTCTACACTTCCTCAAACTAAATTATCGTATTTATAGAACATGTAAAGCATAAAGGTTTGAATAAATTAAAATTAAAGAATCATAAAGAAAAAAAAATAAATATAATATTCAAAATAGTTTCCATTATAATTCCTCCAATTATATGTTTTAGGAAAAAATTGAATAATCATCGTTTCATGAGGTAGTAGTTCATCGTACACAGAAACAATATGTATGTTACCCATTAAATGGATGTTTGAGTTAGTGTGTATAGAAAACAAAGAATAAAAAAATAATATTATATTTAGGATACTTTTGTTTTTATGTAATCACTAAATATGAAATTTTCAGTGAGTGGAATTTGGAAATGAAACTAAAAAGCATGAGATAAGGTGTTACCTCTTAATCGGGTAACATCTTTTGGTTTGTACCAAAAGGGTTATCTTGGGAGAATTTATGTTCTAAGTGATGCTTCTAGGATGGGGTGAGCGTTTCTAGGAATATGTTTGGGCATTTATTGTCAAAACCAAAGTTTTCTTGATGTGTGAGTATTAGAGAAGGGAGGGTACCTTTTTGTAGGATAGGAAATGAGCACCCTTGGAAACTCTTAAATTATTTAAATAATATAAATTAATTTTTTCATTATAAAAGATAAAACATGAGATATGTCAAATATAATATGAAGATAGGTATAAATACTCTCATACAATAATTTTCAGACTTGTATGAATTTTATTTGAAACCATTCTTGTCGGTTTACGTATAATATTTATCTTTTAATTTTAATTGTGGTAAAAACATTTAAATTATTTAATGGATATTAATTTTACTTATATGGGGTCAATTTCCCCTAATTGGATGATTAATGAACTTTTAGACCTTATCATAGTCCCCTTTTAATTTTAAAATAAATATATAATTTTAATATAATATAATAAATTGTTATTTTTATAAAACATCAAATATATCATGTTTTACACTATTCATTTTATTGAATTTAAATAAAATCTAAATAGAGTGATAAATTCATAAAAATTTATTTAATAGTACTGTAAAATGTCATAATGGCCTATAAAAATCGTTTATGACATAACATATTTCAAATAATATTTATAATTGAATTTATAATATCATTTATTTTATTCATTCATTTATTAAGCAATCACTGCAGCATCATTGTGTCATAATTTATTTTAATTAATTACTGTCTAAAAATAATAAATAAAATATGATGATGTAGGAAATATTTTTTATATTTCTAATGACTGTATACTGTGTAAGATATCAATTATATTAACCCATAATAAAATTGGTTTGTTAAAAATATTTATGTTTAAAATATATTTTCCATTACATTGAATTAAAGGATGCATGTCTCATAATCACACCCAAGTGGCTTATAAAGGAAAAATTTTATTACCAAGGGTTTTTATGGTCGTCCTTATCTCATCTAACATGAATATGAAAAATTTTAGGGTAGTTTTACATTATTATAATATTATTTTTACCCTTATTTACCTTATTTACCTTTTAACCATGGTAAATAAAAATAATTACTAAAGTTATTATTCATGATGTCAAAAAATAAAAGGGAACTATTTATATAATTTGGACAATTGGATTCCAAATATGGAATAAGTTTTTCCAAATTCGAACCATATAAGATGCAAAAATTAATTTAAAATTAATTCTTTTTTTCGAAACGATAAAACATATTTTTTAAAATTAAAACCTATCAAAATATTTACATGTGTTTCTATCAAATGTCAATGTGAAATTTCCTCCAATGGCCATTGTTGGGTTAAAGTATAAAACCATAATCAAAATATACTTTAAAATCAAATCAAATGATAATCTATCAATACAAATATATTACATGAAAAAGAATTTCTTAATTAAAAATTCATTATTTTTCATTATTCATTAAAAAAGAATTTTATCCGGATAATAACAAAAATATCAACCAAATTAAATTTTTATATCATGATTCCAAATAATAAGTTGATTTTTTCAGATAGAACATTTTAAATTGGGAGAAACTATATATAAAACGACATTTTCAAAATATTTGAGTATTTTATACTTAAAATTAGATTCATTTTCATTATAAGACATTTAAATTTATTATCTAAATGTAAAAACATTTAAAAAATCATGTGTAATCATAATATAGTGAGTTATATTATTTCACACCAATTAAATAGTTAGTCATTAACTACCATTTGAAATAATAATAATATTATTGTATTATTTTCTGGTATAACTCAGTGTTGTGTTCAACGTAAGATTTTGGAGAAACCCATTGTTACGTTTCATGTAGGCTATCAAAAAAATCACCCCCTTTAATATAATATTAATATCCTTTTCATTAAAATTAATATATATGAAAATGTATTATTATATAAATAATGAGGATGTAATATTAATTTCCTAGTTTATTGAGTATATTGTTGACTTATTATATGTTGTTTTTACTACGTAGACCATGTTATCATCATAACTTGAAATTAATCCATTATTTAAATATCATATATATTAATTATATATATATTTATAACAATAAATAAAATATGGATATAGTAAGTGAAATGCACCACTCAAGGAAAGATTAGTTCGTATGTATCATAAACGCTACTTCCATTTCATTTATTTATTAGAAAAATGAATAGTAATTTATAAATATATATATATATTTATATTATAATTAAAATATCACATTTATGTCTTATATTTCACATATTCTAATTAAAAACTTTCTTAATATATTCAATGTAATGTTTGAATGAATAACATCACTTTGAGATGGCGGTAGTCCACACATCCCCAAACTAAGTTATTGTATCAAAACAATATTGAAGACATGAACATATTTATTATATAATAATTATATAATATAATATAGTTTATAAATATTTAATCCACATATAAACTTTAAATTAATCATTATTTCCAAATTTTAATGGTTGTAAATGGAAGAACGAACGATAATAGTCCATGATGTGGTAGTATATTGTACACACAGATGATGATTGTGTATTCAATTTAATCGATGTGTGTGTGAGTGTAGGTATAAAAATTAATTTAATAATATCTCAGTATATTTATTATACTTATTTTTATATAAAAACATGAATTAAAAACAATTTAAGGGCTTTAAGGAATAAATAAAATAGAAACATTCTTTGATTAACGTTACCTCTTATTTGGGTATCTTCTTTTGATTGTCACAACATGACTTATTTTGTTATATTTATTACTGAATTGACACTAATATATTTATATAGGGAATTGTGAAGGATAAATGTTCAGGGATTGGTTGATCTAGAAGGATCAAATTGGTGTGATAAAGTGAGGGAGGATTTTCCCTTTTGAAATTATGTTGAGGGGTACTCATGGAAACTCCCAAAGTACTGTATTAATATAAAATAGTTTTCAATTTAAAATGGACAAAAAGTTATTTATTTATAATATAATATGGTTTTGGGTTAAAATCATTCCCTCCATTATTTTTTATACATGCTTTTGTTAGATTCATAACTTTATCTTTTGGCTTCAACCCTTAGTTAAACTGAGTAACTCTCACCATTACAACTTGGGTTGTTAATCTCTAACGGTCAATATAGTTAAAATAATATGTAAAAAGATCAATAAATGAGTCATGTAATAAATGTTAAACCTTATCCAAATTATTTCTCTGAATTTTATATTTTTTTGGATTTTATATTATTTAAAATATCAATAATGTAAATTTTGACACAATTAGGTTCTAAACTATTTAAAAAGTACCAATTCACATGATAAATTAAAAAAACCATTAATGCGTCCATAATATATGTAGTCAACATGTATTTTTTTGTACATTAATTATATAAAAATATTTTTTTAATATTTTTAATAACATTATTAAGATATCTACATCAATAAACAATTATTGCATCATCATTGTGAAATCCTTGAAATTTAATGATTTCAACCACAACAATTAATAATAAATTATCATGATAAATATAATGATTATATATTTACAATGGGTATTTTTAGTCGAACATATCACCATATAAACCCAAACTAAAAATATGTAACTTGTTAAAAAAATTACTTAGAAAATTAACATTTCATTGAATAAAATACAATAAATGGATTTAAGTAATTAGAGTGGATCCAAGAACACAAAAAAATAATCATAATTATGGTTTTGGATTACAAAAACTCATTAAATTAAATTTGGAAATGTTATGGGTAATTTTATAATATTATGTTTACCCTTAATTACCCGATTTACACTTAATCGAGGTAATAAGAATTACCAAAGATTACTATTCATTTTTTGTCCAAAAATATAAGGGGCCTAACTAAATAATTTTGAACTTCTGATTAAAAATATATAATTTGTTTTTCCAAATTCAAATGAAATAGTTGGCTGAAATATGTTTAAAATTAATCTCGTGGATGGGTCAAGATAAAGGGTTATTAAAGTGAAAAGGTTCAAAAGATAGAAATGGTTTTATATCCTTTTTTAATGTGAAATTGATTTCAATAATATAATTTGGAATAATATATAATAAATTAATCTAATAATACTTTATAACAAATAAAAACTATGATTAAACACAATAAATTATTTAGATGAAAAAGTTGTTTTCGATTAAAATGCAATATTTTATCAATATTAATCAAAACACAACACTTAGCAGAAAACCCCAAAAATTTAACCAAAGTAAATTTTTACATTACAATTTAATAGAATAAATTGGTTTTCAAATAATATATATAAATTTTTTAATAATTATATTTGAAATAGGTTCTTCATTAAAAGGTGGTGAAACATCCCTTTCAAAAATATAGGATTTTATACATTAAATTGGGTTTTTTCTTATCATATGCTTATAAAATATATCCTATGAATGTAAAAATATTTTATACGATATATAAAAAATTAATTCACTATATAATTTCTCTATAAGTGTTAAAATTTAATTGACTTTGAAAAATGATAGAAAATAGATTTATTTACCCGATCATTCGTGCATTTTAAGCTATCAACAAAATTAAATATATTCCAATTGAAAAATATAGAAAACTATTTTGGTGATACATATGTCTTCATTAACTAAATAGTAATGGAAAACCTCATAATATTATGAGATTAATTATGACCATATGTTATGTGTCTTAAACACCACTTTGTTAGGTTTTATATAGTTGGAGTCTTCCAGGATTAAGAATATTTTGGAGAATCTAATGGAAAGTATATATTTTAGTTGAAAACTATATTTGTTGAGTAATAACTTTAATTTTTTTTTAAAAAAAATTAGAGGTATTGATAATATTTTTTATTCGTATAATTATTAATTAAATATTATTATTAATCAAATAAGTTTGTTAAACTTTGTATAAAACTAACGTGTATTGAAAACCGTAGAAAAAAGTTTATTTAGTGCTTGAATTTATTGGATTTTCATCAAAAAATTTGGAACATCATAGGAATTATATTAATATAGTTTAGAAAAAGGGAATCTTTTATGTCAGGTGACAACCCATCTTACCGAGCAAGGCTATTATTCTTGATCCTTCCAACGATATATGATACGAGTTTTTAACCAACCATTGACAACAAATTATCATTGTTAATATGTTATTTGTTTTTAAAAAATGTTACCAAAAAATAGTAATTATTAACCAACAGTATTTATTTATTTTGGTTTATATATTAATATAATATCCATATTGGTTTTTTAAAATAGTTAGAGATAGATAAAAAGACATGTTTTATGGATCTTACAATAATTTAAATGTAAATTTTAGTGCTTCTGGAAAAATAATAATTTTTGGGTATTATTGTAAATGGGTAAACTGATAAATTTTAAACTTATCAATGAATATCCAAAGGATGAAATATTATTATATAATTATATTATGTATATTTATTTTCTTATATTCATAGTTTGTAAAACAATTTTGCAACATTAAAAAATGATATTGAAATAAAATTTTATCCTAATACCTTATTTTTTTTAAACATATAGTCTTATAATTCATCACTAATTTATGGTTTTCAGTCTCTAGACCTTACATTTTTCATTATTTTTCGTGATCAATGGCCTCAATAACTCCCAATAATTATTTAATAATTTCATCCAAGTCAATATCTTGGCTTTAAATCTATGTTCTCCAACATAGAAACATTTTCATGTGACCTAATTAATCTAATTTATCTCTTATTAAGAGGATATTTTTCAAATATTTTCATGTCGTGTGTTTTTAATGCTGGTATTTTCAAATTTAAAACCCTATATTTCCATGATCATGTTTAAATTTTGAGCACAAAATTTATTTATGTTGGGTAGAATATTACACCATGAAATTCAAAAATAAATATATTTCATTTGATGGCATTTATTACACACAACACAATGATAATATAATGTTAAACATAACATAATGTTTCTCTTTATCTAAATGGAACACCGAGTTTAGATTTCATTACACACAATAATTATTTTCTTTGATGGATTGCAATATACTAAGGACCATGTTTTATAGAATACTATTTATATTATTTCTTAAAATGAAAAATACCTCATATATATTAAATTAGAATTTATCGATTGAATTAACTATATTGTAAAAATATATGGGTTATAAATATATAAAATTAAGTCATTGATTATCAATTAATTGTAAATTAAAATAAAAAAAATTAAATGTAAAGGAAATGTTTTAATAGAAAACTATTTTTAGGCACCAAAAGGCATTTTGTGTTAATAAGGTAAATTAAATATTATTAGTGAAAGATATTAATTAATTATATATTTTATATATTAAATTAGTTATTTTTTACATTCATAAATTTTTTTGATAGTGATATGATAAGAAAAAATCCAATTTTTTGCGTAAAAATATTTATTTTTTGTAAAGGTAGTTTTTCTTCCATTTAGTGGTGCACCTATTTTAAAATATTAGGACTTTAATATATTTTATAATAAAATATAAAATTAATTTTTTTTAATATTATTTTAAACATTTTCTTAGTAATAATTGTAGGTATTTTTCTATAAAGATTCATTTTTTAAGGAATTGTGAAAAGTACTGAATTTCAATTAAAAATAGAATTTTGGTCAAAAGAATTTATAGTGATAAATTAATTTATTTAAAAGTATTATTAAATAAATTGTTTATATGTTTATAAAATTTCTGTCATTTGAATAATTTTCATATCTAATAAAAAAACACTAATTAATTTATTGAACATTTTCACTTTAAAAAACTGATTTCCCATCCCGTTTCCGTGATTAATTTTAATTTAAAATCTGTAAATTATATTATTGGAATATGGTATAATTGATTCCATATATTTAATAATAATAATTTATAATTTGTAACAAGTTGAAATTAGAGTAGACTAGATAATTTATTAAAATAAATTTAAATTAATTACACTGATTGAGAGAAAATCATGCTTAACAAGGTAGTAAACCATACACATAAGAGCCAAAATGACCTAAAAACATGTAAAAATCTTATTTTATAGAAATATATCAAACATATAATCCCTTTTATCAAATTGGTTTCATTAATGGATGAAAAATATTCTAAGGATACCTCCCAATATGGTTTACCTTTTTATATTTTCAAGATTTTGACTTCCCATCAACTATATATAGGCACTCAACCCTCCCACTTATTCACACATCTAATTATATTTATCTAATACAATACCTAAAAATACAATCTCCCAACATCAAATACCTAATCCTTGAATACTAACTTTGGGATGAAATCTGACCATGTATGTATTTATTATTAACCAAAAGGAGTTACCTAAAAAAGAGGTAACATTTTTCAACTAGAATTTTTGTTTTGATTATTTATAAAACCATTAAATTATTCTTATGTATTTTTTATAAAGTACCACTAGTATCCTGAATATTCTAATATTTTATATGTTATTTTTATAACCTACAATTTTACACACTTCAATCAAATGGGATACATAATCATCATTTTTGTGTACGGCGGACTATAGCCTCGTGAACCAATGTTGTTATTTATTCCATTACCACAATTCCACAATGGGAATAATGATGTATTTATAGTTTATATATTATATATAGTATTTTTATAATTTATTTATTCTTTATTAATTATTTAAAAAATCAAACGTTTATGGTTTCCATTTTATAGTAATGCAATAACATTGTTTGTGGATTTGTGCACTACCCAATCCTCAAAGAGATGTGATCCACTTATGCTTTATAAGGAATGTATAAATAAGGGATATAATAAAAATAGGACATATATATAATATAAATATTATAATTTAATCAAAATATACATATATAAGTCATTTATATTTTTTCATTAAATACATTAGGAAAATGAAAACAATATACATTCGTATGTTCGACTTACCGTCTCCACAAATGGTGTATTTCATTTATTTTATTCAAATTTTATGGAGAACTATACAAATATATAATGAATATATATGATTTTTAAATCTGGTCTTACAATCTAGAGATTATTATATCATGATCTATGTAATAAGAACAAAAAATAACAAGTCAAAACATACTCAAAAAAAGTAGTTATTAGCCGAAACGATGAAAATAAGAAAATATTATTAATGGATGTGTAATAATATATATTAAAAGAATTATATATGATATCATAAATATTAATAAGTTTATGTAATAATTTAATAACATTCTTATAATCCATTATAAATTTGATTAATTTGCTTTCTAATAAAGGAGGGATAAGGTTAGGGGATTTCTAGTCTCAATTTTATTTCTTGGAGAGTTATGAAATATTTAACACCTTGTTTTTTTATTATGGTGTACTTAATAGCCCATTGAAATTTAATATAATGAATAAATATGTATTTATTGTATTTAAAGTTTTACATTGAATTTTCTCATCTAAGGGGATTTGAACTTAATGTTTCGAAGTGATTAAGAAATCTCATAACCCAATTCCTTTTCATTGGGTTATATTACTTCATCATTATCATTTATATTATTTGATATTATGTATAATTAATATTAATATATATTTATTTATTTAATCATATTTTTTAGGAATTAAATTTTATACACATTATAAATTCATTTATTAACTATCATTTCAACGTTAGGTTCATATTAATGGTTTATTTCACAAAATAAGTTTTTTCAAAATTTTTCATTATTGAATTTACATTAAATGAAATTATATAATAATTGTTTAATTAATCCTTTTATTTTATTTTCCTCTAGTTATTCATTATATTATTCTTGTCATAAAACCATTTTTATTCTCCTTGATATTTAAAAAGTGTAATGAAATGTTTTCTTTTTAAATGATGACTCAATTTCTCTCTCCATTTAGATATCAATTTTATGACGAAAACATGATTATAATCATGTTATCAAAAGTGTTTTTAAAATTTTCAAAATAATTTAAACGTTAACCCATTTTGATTTTTAGGTAATATTCTTTCCTATTATATAACAAGTCACTTTTTATCCTTTTAATCATGTAAAAATAATTTCCTTTTAACATTATATAGAAATACAAATTATTATCTATTGAAGCATACTTTTCAATTTTACAGTGTTATTTTTAATGAAAATGTTTGTATAATTATTTTCAAAGAAAATAACATTTCAAAATGTTTTTCAAAATGGATATGTTATTTTACTCATAGACTTTTTAAAAGATATATTCTAGTATTTCTATTTTTTAATGACAACAGCCATTTATTTTAAATACACTTTAGATATGTTGTATTGATCCCATCATTATTTTTACATAGGATGGTTTATAATTTATTTGGACACGGATAGTTTTTAAATTCACATCGTTGATTCATTTTTTTATTCCCTATGAAATATTCACTTTCTAGTGATCATTTTAAAATATATTTTCCCCAAATATCCATATCATTTATCCTAGATATGACTATTTCTTAAATAATTTACCATTTTTGAATATGGTATTTACATTTAATGTTATTTTATATCAAGGGAATTTTTTTCAATCCACAACTTTTAATAAATGAAGATATTTTATAAGGTCCATTGTTCATGTATTAAATTGATTATTTGATATATGAAGAATGCATTGGCTATTTATGACAATATTGGGGATTGTTATAGATATCCCCTTGATGCAACACCAGTCTCATGAGATGAGTCAATTAGAAAGAATTAGTGGATTTTTTACACAATTTGTTTTAAACTATCTTTTAAAAGGTTTTGATGCTAAAGGTATCATGTACCAAGGAAAAATATTATCTAATAATTATGAATTCCTTTAATTCAGTTTTTTATATAATTATCCATGAGATTTTCACTATGAAAAAATGTATTGATGGATATTATTCTCAGTGTATGGATTACATTGAATGTGTTTCTAGTTATTTACTTTTCTTTATTGTTTATGAACTATATTCATTGATTATTGATTTTATTTTCATGTGTGTGTAATTATTACCTTTCCATATTGATTATTTATGTTGATTCATTATTTATTTTTCTATACATAACCCATACCAAGCATTTGAGAACACCCATGTTTTTTCCTTTCCCCCGAAACCGAACAAATTTACTACGAAATATCTGTAAGGAGTAGTAATAAAGTAATAATAGAAAAAAAATTATATTGTGATTATTATATTGATCTCTAATGAAAGACTCATATATGTATATACATTACCGAAACTACTAAAATACTCAGACCATTGGGATATAATTCCTTATAATCGTGCCAATTTAATTTTATCACAACACCAACTCTGGGTTTTTGGGGTTTGGATCACTACATACTTGAAAATTTATAAATCTTTCACTATAATATTTTGTTTTATTTGATGTTTTTAAACGTAACATGAGAATGATGTATATATTTGGTCTCCTAATACGAAAAATCTTTTAAAACCAATAAAATGTGATCTCTTGTATCTTGTGCCAATATATTACGATAAACAAAAGCATTAGTTTACTAGAATTAGAGTGTTGTAGTTGATATTAGGCCTACTTCAGTATAGTATTCTTGAACTATATTTTGAAAAGTATATGTTATGTAACAAAACCATACTACAGAATCAATGGATAAGACTACATATATGAGAACATTCTAATGTTTTAATAAGGTAAATATTTTACGGTTTACATGAAATGAAATCTCTATCTGGATAATGGAAAGTGGATGAGGTTATAGAATTGATTCACCTTAATATAAACACCCAAAAAATGGTTGGTTGGGTTTCAACCTAATCTTTACATAGTGCATGATGACTGGACCTAATAATGTACTCCTATATAGACACCAATAGTGATATTTAATGGTTGATTCACATTTTCTTTACAAACCATTATAATAAAGGAGAAATTTAACAAAACCATTTTTTTGTTGATAGTGATATAGAGAAAACATAGATGTATCATATTTTGATAATAATGTGTCAAAATTAAGGAAATATTTGGAACTATTTTCACGACTATTTTATTGTTAACATCAATTATTATAGAATGATAATCACACTATTTTTTTGTTTTATACAATGGGTGGAACCATACAGAATCTTCCTTAAAAGGAATATGATGGAAAATTATATGGTTAACAAAATGTGATTGGAACAGTAGTGAAAAATATTGTGGTTATACCTAAATAGTTATCTTGAGTTATTATTAACTATCTAAGCATAGATGGGTTTCATGAAAGATAAAAAAATATAAAATAGGAGATCCATTGATGTTCGAGAGATAAATATTATAAACCAAAAAAGGATCAAATTCATACATATCAAAAATATGGGATGAAAACCCTAGGATATAGTTTTGATGTAACACGAATATGATTCATATATTGTAAATAAGGGAATGAATAAATAAAATACCAAGGAAAAATGAAGATATAATCAAAATTGAATATTTAATATTAGAATAAGATATATTTTTCAAAGAAATATGTTATTATTGTGTAGTAAATGAAACTATGTTTAACATATAAAATGTTGGAATTATTTTAATAGTTTACCAAATTTTTAATGTAAAAACCCAGTTAGACTTAGATTAATGAATATTCGTACATGATATATATTTATGATTGTAAGAAGGGAGTATTAATTAATAAGATGAAAAAACATAGTTGTATGCTTATGAAGGAATTAGAATGATTAATGTTTCTTTATACAAAGATTCAAGATATTTATATAATTAAACCTTATTGATAAATATGATAATGATCATATCTTTATAGTAATTGTTACTCTTTTGTACTTTTTTTAATGTCTGTACCTTGTAGTAATTGATTAAGACTTACATATTGTTTGAGTTATATGTTCCCCTTAGTTTTATCATGTGAAAATGATTTTTTATTAATAATGTATTAAAATGTTGTAGACATATGCTAAAAATGTTAACAACCTTTTGGGTTAATATGATCTTTAATTGATATTTGTGATAAAATGGGTTATTACATTTTTTGAAGAGATTTTTTATCATAAAAAAATAATGAGATTGATAAGTTATTTGGTGACTAAGTGATGAAAATTATTTCTGATAAAGGTCATTCTATTGGGATCATTATTTAATTAAGGAAAATTGAAATATTTTTGCTTAATATGTGAGATTATTTTAGTAAAAATGGATGAATTATATTTTGGAAGAATATATTATTTTATTTTTATTTTATGGTGACTCAAGATATTTATTGAAAAAATAGAATACTATAAAGATTACATGACTAGTGAATATATATTTTTGGTTTTCAAATTTATCGATCAGTAAAAGTTTGTTTTTGAATGTTGTCAGTAATGTTTTCAAGTGTATTAGGTTTATTTATGTATAGAATGATTTAAGATGAACTTTTTTGTCATTATTTATGTTTTTGATGTTAATTCATGTTGAATATTATTATAACTTGTTTTGAGAAATACTTTTTGTTAAATTTATAAAGATATGAGGAATATATTTATATACTTTAATGGATATTATAATTCATTGAATGTTAATTTCAGTTTTTTAGGAATGAAAAATTCATCTTCAATATTTATTTCATGGAGTGATAAATGAGATAAAAGTAGAAATCGAACAATGAACTACCAAAGGATTAAATTGTGCTTAGGAAATGGAAATCACTCAAGTAGATATATTAACCCATGGTAACTATATTAATAATATAATAATCCAATATCTTTAGGACAAAGATCATGATATAAAATTTTTATCTTATTACCTTCATTCCTTTTGAATTGATGGACTTCTTTATCCCTTAATGATTTATGGGTTTGTATCCATTAGCATTCTCATGTTCATGTTCTTAACCACTCTCCATTTCTCATTTAAAATTAATTTTCTCCTCCATTTCCATATTTTCACTACCCTATACTATTATCCATAATTGGAAACCCAATTACGTGTCATTTAGGGTAACAATTATATTTCTAACTCCTCCTTTTAAAATACAGTTTTATTATTCATTTATATGATGTGGATTTCTACCAAAAGTATTTTAGAATATTGAACAATTAATTAGACAGATGAAAAAAATTGAGGCATAAAATTTATTTATGAGTCTTAAGTGGGATAACACATAAAAAATATTATTTCATATAAAAATAACATCGATGGACTTCTTATTACATAACAGTGATCATTAAAAAAATAGTGATATCTGATAAAAATATTATTATTATTTAAATGTGACCATTATAACCTAACTATTAAATTGGTTTTATAAATTGAAATAAACACATTATAATAAAAATTATAATGTTTTTATATAATAAAATTTATTTATTATTACATTATAAACAAGAACTCATTTTTCATAAATGTCTTTTAATGCTTCAAAATAATGTTTTCATAAAAAAGGTTTATTCTGGATTTTGTGCATGAATATTGTAATTAATTTAAACAATTTTTATTAATATCATTTTTTATATGATCAATATTTTTTATTCATCAAGTCTCTTTTATCTTAGTGTGAAATATTTTAATTTTTCAAAAAAATAGTATTTTTAATTCAATAGTGAAAAGCACTTATTTTTCTAAAACAATTATTTCCTTTCATTAAAACAAGTCATGTAGATGAATAATTATTTTAAATATTTTTATCTAAATTTTACATAAATCTCATTTACTTATAAATAATCTAATTAGTTATATATAAATAAATATTACACATGAATTTATTATATGTTAATTTATTTTCTGATAAAACATTTTTCTACATAGTTTTTACTATTGTGTTTTATAAATTTCTAGTAAAAAATATTTTTATGACATATATAAATTTAATAATGAAAAAATTACTCTATATTTGGAATTAATAGGTTCAAATTTCTAATTTAGTTACTTTTTAATTTTGGTCAATATTAATAGTTACCACGGTAAATATTTTTCACCACAGTATGGGTAAAAGATAACTAAAACATTGGGGTAAGGCTTTAAAATCCCTCCAACACTTGTCTTTATCATATTTTATGATTTTTATTGAACCAAAGATATATTTATGGATTTATATGATTTATTTGAAAACATAATTTTGAATTTGGTAGCTCATTCATGAATTTTATGAATATTAAATATATTTTATCCAAATTTAAAAATATTTTTGGGTATTTACAATTAATGGTATAGCTAGAAGGATCCATTTAGTTTTTCCTAAATTAAAAATTTTAATTAAATTACCATTTTTTATTCATCCCAACAAATTCATTGAAATTTACTTCTTACGTTATTTCAATATGAAATTATTTTTTATGCTTAAATCCTGGGATTTCCTAAAAACTATTTTTGATAATATTAATATACTTGTATTAAATGAAATTTTAGAAATGTATATATTTTGAAACTAATAGAAGAGATTCATAATTTGGAATCAAAATTCCCAAATTATGGTTATGGATAGATTTGGTTTAATGTGGGTTTAATGAGATGGTATGGTTTAAAATGTATGAAACAATTTTCATGATGTGATTGGTTGATTATGTTTTAAACCGAGCACAGAATAACTAAGAAGTAAATTTTCTTTGGTTCCACATGCCATGATTATGATATGTATTATATTTTAATATTTTATGTAATTCAATGTGTGTCCTTTCCATTACTTATAAAAGGGTTCCACCTATCATATATTATTCATAAATATTGATCGTTATAGATCGATCAATCCCTGCCCTAATAAATGTTTATCTTCCATTAATTAATGTATTATATTTCAGTATTCTATTAAACCATTCTTTCAAGGGTTAAGGTGTAAACCAATGGAGGTATCTCTATAAAGATGTTGTCATCTTACCTAACTCTTTAAAATTTTATTTATTCGTTTACATCATCTAAATTAATTTTTATACATACTCAAATAATTATTCTTGTATAATAAATAAAATTATATTTTATTATAATTATGGGACAATCAAATTCCACCTCATTTTCCATAAAATGGGAAATGAAATAATAGATCATGTGTATATACGAACTACCATCCGCACAAAGTAATGTATATCATTTTCTATTAGTACCATTCATGGTGGGTTATTATGATGGATTTAGTCATTATATATAATATTAGTATAATAATTACCATTTTTAAAACATAATATATTATCGATTCTCTTACCTTCCTATTGATTATAAAATGATAACTTCACTCGTGAAAATATATAGACCCCCACATCCATAAATCATTGTGGTTCATATTTCACTACAATGTTAAATGGATTTTAATAAGGATATATTTATTTTATTTAAATGATATATATTATATAATAATTATTTTTTAATGTTTGACTTGTAGGACCCTAGAGAACCCTGAGAGGGGAGGGGTTAATCAGTGTCACTACTTTTTATTTTAATATGATGGATCTTGTTACAACATTAGACAGAACTCGTTAAACTTATACGATTGATATGGTCAACACTAATAAATTCATATGAAAAGATATGGCACACAAAAATATTACAGGGTTCACCACTAAGGGATACGTCAAAAGAGAATACCATAATCGTTTGATAGGCGTACCTATATCAAGTAATCATCACTAGTTGTATAATAAAAGAGTTCAAACCCAGACACTTTTTGCCAGACGCACTACCTTTACAAAAGTTTAGAGATATCTCACTGTGTTCCTCGAAAAAATTGTATCGACTCTCCATAGCTCACGTCCATTGGATATGTTTTAATAAGTTTATTGACATAATGTTCTGTTCAAAATATTAGTGTAATGACCCAGAAATTCCATGTATTTTTTTTGAATTATTTTGAAATATTCGAGTTTGTAGTTTTTGACTGTACTTGATTCTAAGGCTAGGAGAGTCCAAAATGGTTTTCTAAAGATACTTAGGTACTTTCAGTAAGTGTGTGAGAAGGTTTCTATAATTATTGAATTGGTGCTCGGAATTGAAATTTTAGGACACTGTTGAACTCGCAGCGTTGATATTCGCCTATGAAGACCTTCACCTCAACTGTAGTAGGTCAAGGGAGTAAGTTAGTTTTTCAGTCTTTTGTGGAAGAAGAAAAATAAAATAATTAACATTTTATTTTTCTATTTGAAACCTATATTTTTGAATTTTGGTTGTGGGGACCACCCAAATCACTCTTAATGTGGGAAAATCTTTTAACTCCCCGTAGTTAATTGTGAAAAATTCAATTAATTAATTATGACTACTTTAATTAATTGATTGAATTATTTTTATTATATTGGGTCCTCTTTTCCTTTGGGGAAATTTTTGGAAAAGGAGGGTTGGGAGAATCATGGATAACTGGGGAAGAATATTATCTAACGAAGAAAGCTGAACCGACCTCGATCCCGGATCGAAAGCATCTTGAAGATGTAATGACCACCGAAGTTCTTCAACAACTTCTTCTTCTTCCTCGCACCTCCAATTTTGAAAAATCGAGGTAGGTATTTTTATTTTGAATACCCCTTACACCTTTCTTGTCATTATTATTGAATCAAGAACAAATATGTCGCTTGCTACCGTTCTAACTTGGAGGGTGTGGGCCAAACAAACCCAGTCCACCCCCTATACAAAATTTGTGGATTTTGGTGGTCGTAAATTGATCGAGACCTCCCAAGATGAGTGTTGAAGTCTTTAGAATGAATATCGGGCTATCGGGGCAAACTCGGTGACCTGAGGAACGTCACCGGCAACCAACACCGATGGGACTCGAGAATGGCAGTCGGCACTCCGGCCAGCTGTGACGAATGCGGCGGTGCGACCGTGTTGCCGGAAAATGGTCACGGCCCGTCTTCCGCAGCGGATCAAGGGCAACAGCCGGTGCATGACTGACCGCATGAAGGGGGTGGCGGCACGTATCCACTCCACTCGCCTGCAGGGTCCGTGACACGAGGCAATGACAATTAAGATGGGTGGTCGGCTCGCTCCCGGCTGCCAGTGGTGGCGCAGCGGGTGACCACACCGTGGAGAAGGGCTGGATGTTTGGCCAGCCAGGGAGACGAGTGAAACCTTGGGTCCCGCATTCCAGTCACCGTAGCAGCATGGTGCTAGCCAGTCGACCTCCCAACCATAAAGACCCAGCCCTTCAAGATACCCAATGGGTGCCACCCCTTTGGCGACGGCTAGGGCGGAACCCACTGTAGGGCCACCCAGCAGTGGGCCGCCCAGCGGGCCGGACCCAGTGGTCCAGGTCAGACCTTGGGCCAGACATGGGTCAGCCCTGGCCGGGTTGGGCCAGTTTGGTCGGACCGGGTCGGATCGGACCCAGACCAGCTTCGACCCATTTCCCCTCTTTCGTCCATAACACGAGCTACGATGGTCAGTTTGATGAACCGTCTATGGTGCCAGAATCCTTGGATGGAGACGAACCTTTTGTTATACCCCACTTTTTTTTGGATAAAGATGGGGTATGGCTTGGTTGGATCAAACAAAAATCCAATCGGCCCCTCAGAAATAAAAGGCCAATAACATACAGACCGAGCATCTGATTGACGCACCGTCTAATGCGTTGAGACCCATATTATATGGCAGTTCTTTGAGATACTTCTTCATGGGACTTTGTGAGAGTTGGAGTATTGACCTGTGGATTGAGGAGTGGACCATTCTGGAATCAAGCGAACATAGTGCGGGAACCCTGTGGGTGGATATAACATGAAAAAGGGATCTTATGTGTGTATATGCCTTGGGGTCTTTCATGGGACTGTGTTCGAGGATCCCACATGTATCCGCTCTAGGAATCCACATGTTTCCACTCTAAGATCCTATGTGGGTCTTTTGTACTAGGATCATATGTGGGTCTGATGATTTATGATCCTACGTGGGTCTGATGATTTAAGATCCTACATGGGTCTGCCTCTCAATAGAGTAAGATGATTCAGCAGTTACATCTAATCATCTTTACTACTATACCCAAGTTATAACTGGTGTGAGATGAGTCTTACCTTTTTGGTATTCTTCGTTGGGGCGTTACCTTTGTGGAACTTTCCTTCATGATGATCCTTTGTGGTATTCTTCTGTGTGGATTTACCTTTGCGGTAAATTCCTTTGTGATGTTACCTTTGTGGTAATATTATCTCCGTCGAATAGTTGAGTTTTGGACTTTTGAGTTGGGCCTTTTGTTTCCTCGTGAATGAGATTAGTATACATGATAACATAGGTATATGTATGTGCATATACCTAAGTATGGTTTTCAGTTGTTTACATCCATCCAATGTTAATTTTTCTATTAAAGAGCAGGCCCTTTTAAGGGGAAGTTGGAACCCTCACAAGTAGCTAGTTTCAGAGCCAAATGATACGAAAGATCTATTAAAGAAAAGTGTGAGCTGTTTGGAAGTGTTTTCCCTAAACAAAATCCAGGGAGTATTGTGTGCCTTCGTTCTAGGGAAGTCCTTCATGGTGCCCTCAAAGCGAAGAGCCATGTTTTATTAGGATTTATTGAGCTCTTCTTTGCTAATCTTATCCATCTTGCAGCCTCTAAGCAGAATGTGTGTCTGCTTGTCAGCCCACTCATCTTGCTCCTTTTTAGTAGAAACTTGAACCGGTATATTCATCTTTAAAGAATTGATATCCAAATTTTCCTCCAGTAATTCATCATCTGAATGCATAAGTAGATCCCTATGGTCCAACAAAGAGACCATTTAACGTTTTGGGTCAGCTTTAGAGACGTCTTCATGCTGCTGCCCCTAGCCCCTTAGCTCCACACTGCCTGAAGAAGACTTAGGACAAGAAACATCACAACTTACATGAGCCGGGTCCTTGGAGATGTCAGCCACCTCCTATTGGGAACGGTCTTTGGACTTGTTTAGGGTTGAGCTTCCAGCCTTTGTAGAGGCCTATGGGGACAACATTCCCTTTCTAGTAAATCTGGTAATTGGAGGGTTGGGGAGGTTGGAGTATTCTGTCCTTATGTGCTCCCTCCAGTTGTTCGAGATAAATCCATCAAAACCCACGACTTTTTTTTTATTTGTACATTGAGGATCTAAAATAGTCCTCCTCTATAACAAGCTCCTTGGGCTTGTCAATGTTTGTGGACTTGACCATTTCTTCTTGGGATGTTTCTACATCACTAAAAGTTCATGACTGTGATCCACCCCTGCAACCTCCTCATAATTGAGCCAATGATCTTCACCAAGAATTCCATACCAGTTCTGAGAGGTCCCAATTAGCCCCCATGCTAAGAGTTTCTCGACATAAGAGGGGTTCTGTGAAGCCTGCTTAGTCTTGGCTGAGACTCCTATCCTCTCAAGACCAAGACCCATATATTGGAAAATTTTGGGATTTTCTTCCAAGGACAGATATTGAGAGGCCTCCCTGGAACCATGACCCTTTCTATCAACCTTCGGTATGGCATCATTAGATGTTTTATGAGAAACTTCTTCGAAGGCCTGTGTAGATTCCTAGGGGGTCTCCCTAACTGTCTGCTCCGCCCTTTGAATGACCTGATCCTTATACATACGAAGGGGACTCTTCTCATGCATTTCCCCACACCCTTGCATGTCATCACCCGAGATGCTTTCACCTAGGTCACGACGCAGCCAATCAAAAACATCTGAAACAAGTGGCCCCAAAACCTCTGGACCACCTTTCTTGGCAACACCCAATGAATACCCCTGGCCTTTGCCCAAAGGAACCTTCTTGGAGAGGTCATCACCCAAAGGGATATCATCCCCTTTATCCAGGACAGCTAGGTGACCCTCCTTAAAAGCATCCCTTTAAGCGTTCACCTGATAACTAGGCCCAGCATACTGACTAGAGGGGTCATCCTCCTCAGAACCTGAATCCTTCATCCTGCATTCGGGAATACTATTCCCATGTCGATTGCAGTAGAAACAAAACATAGTCCAAGATTCATAGAAAATTGATTTTCAGTACCTATAATCCCCCTCAATGACGATCCACACGACATCAGGAGGAGGCCAAGAGAGATCCATTTCAACACATAGTTGATCCACAATCAGATGTTTTAGAGAAGAAGTATGCCGATCAGCACAAAGGAAGCGTCCTATGAAATTACCTATCGACGGGAGTAACACATGATTTTGGAAAGGCAGCGAAAGGCCAGGGAGATGAATCCAAATCGTTGTGGTAGAAGGATCCCACTACATATAAAGGTTGAACGACCAGAAGAGTAGATGAAAATTAATTCCTTTAACAAATCTTCCAGGTCGAGACCATTCCCGCACACGGTCTTCCTCACATGAGAATATAAGCAGAATCTGTCGTGGCCCAAGAAACCCGACAACCGCTCGCTGATCTAATCCCCATTCCTCATTTACAATCATGTCAAACAACTCAAACAGGGGGCGACGCCGAACAAACCAAGCCACCAGAGATGAAGAGAGAAGTGTGGATGCTTCGTTGAACTCTTGTGGAGAAATCGAGACCACAGGTTGTCCATTATGGACCCCAGGAACCATTGGGGAGACAGAAATGCAAGGAATGAATGATTGATCCTTAGATAAAGGTAACAATATGGAAAACCTATCTCTATCCTGAGACTCCTACTGAGAAGCGTCGTGAGGAAGAGACCCCTCCCCTGGCGGGGGAGGGGCCGCCACAGCCATCATTGACGCTAGGGTTTCATCGAGGAAGCACGGAGGAGAGGCTGCCACACGATGATTGTTATCGGTCTGTTGTCAGTTGTTTACATGATTTTTGGTTTATCCTATGAAAATTTTTTGAGACCTTTGAGGGTCTCGGGGTCCCTATAGAGTATCATTATATTCACCCCTACACGGGCTACACCCGAACCTTATTGTGTTTGGTGTAGGGGATAGACAATGCTAACTGGGGACGAGGGTACCATGACTACAGGTATCCCATAGGTGAACATTAGATGAAGCTTACTGTATAGACAATCATTCGAGAGTTGTACCTACCCTTCAGGTAGGATCCTTGGAAAGTGTTCACAAGATATGTTTTTAGTTTTACTTGTACTATTCAGTTGGGCTTGTATTTTGGCCCCTTTTTCTTTATGTACACACTCTATTTAATATATAGTTTTACATTGTGATTTTATCCTGCATTGTGCTTAGTTGTGTGAGTTTACAGGTTATAAAGGCAATGACTTCCCATTTTTAGGGAATATGCCTTTCGGTGCAATTCGCCATCCCCTGGCCTATGGAAGGCGGGATTGGGGTAGTCACAGCATGGGCCCTTGGTTTCGGGTCGTGAAAATTATCATTGAAGTATTTGTATCTAACAAGAATTAGACTCATATTTCATCAAAGTCCAATATTATTGTACTTTAAATAACTAATCAAAAAATATGGTTACCAACAAGTCGGATATAATCTCCACTCTACACTTGCGTGCGACACCAAATCATGTTCCCAAGATTTGGGATATGCCATGAAAGATGAATTTCTTAGCACCCTTACATCCCACACAACCCTTAGATTTTGAGAAACTACATGAAAGAGTTAAATTTATCTTTTTAAACTAATGGAACACCTTCAGATCAAGATTAACTCTCTTCAATTCATTCATGCGCAAAACTAACATGTGGAAAAGAAACCATATTTTATTGTAAAATTCTTATGACTTTCATGGGATTAGACTTTTATTTATTGGCCTCGATGAACCTACATGCATGTTTTTGACATGTCTTCTTAGGTCCATGTAATGTTCATTCTGAGTTCGAAAAACCCCTTTTGACATCGCAGTGGGCACAAAAGATTCTTTTGTGCGACCTCATCTTTCGTCCACTTTTAAATCATCGATGCACTTTTGTCATTTTTCAGCTTTTAATGTAATGATCCCAAAACATTCCTAGAAACCATGTTTCCAAACACCCTTTAATCATTCATGAATCTCTATTTTCTATAAATACTTTTATCCATATTATAATTTTTTGACCCTAAAATTTGGAAGTCATTAGAAAACGATGCTACCCTCAAAACGGTTATCTTCTTGAACTATGATATCCCATTCCTTAAAAATATATTTATATTCCATGTGACGATTGACAAAAAACAGAAAACATACTCCATTTCCATCATAGAAAAAAATTTGTTCAAAAATAACTATTACTTAAAATTATTTTGTTGTATCCATTGAGCAGCAAAAACATCACTTGTGCATACACACAGACTGCAGTCTCCTGGACATGATGTATTTAATTTTTCATAATAAGTTTAATATATTATTTTAAAATTATATTTATGGTATAAAAATTATAATTATAACATGTTACTGGTTCTTTATATGTATAAACAATGACCATGGTTCATGAAATGAAACTGTTAAATGAAACATGTTTGAGAAATGAAATAATCATCACCCAGAATAGTTATTTTAAAAAATAATTATTAATTAATGGGTAGTAAAATTTTATAATGTAATCATATATTGTATTAAAAGTATTAATATTATTATTTAATATATTTTCAATAATATTAAATTTATTATATAGTAGGTTAATGTCACTAATGTGGTATGTTGATCTTGAGGTAAGGGTTTATTTCACAATATCAACCTTATTTGAGATTACTTATGTTTAATATTCCATTAGTAGAATTATAGGATATTTATATAATGAACACCATATATTTCATTATCATATGGTTATTTATAAGCTTCTAAATTTTTTTTCAATATTTACTTAATTGTTACTTTATATGATTGAGGAAACATTTTGAATAAATGTTTTCTTATTTCCACTATAGTTGATGATTTCTTTTCATTTATATGGTCCTTGAAATTTTTATAGAAAAGTAATTTTCTATGATCAAGTTATTACTTAAAAAATTTCACTATTATTTTTCATTATTTTAATAATTTAAAAAGGAATATTTTTATCATTTTCTGAATGAGTTACTTTTTTTCATACCAAAAGTGTTAATAGAATATTCGTTTCATATTTTAGTGAACAAAAAGATTTTTCCAACCATCATAAACATTATTTTAATTGAATATTACTTTTTAATTTCAATGTTTATTTCCAATGAAAATAATTTTCTCCAAATTCCTGAAATTTTTATTTAAAATGTTCTAAAAACAAATGAATACTATTATCACTTTTTAAAATAAAGTATCAAATGTTATTTTAAAAGTATTTTTATATTTTTCAACATCATTTGATAAATATTATGAATTACTAGGGATATTATCTAATTATTCCATCCACCATATTACTCTGGATAAAATATTATCATGATCCAATATTTTTTTCTATGGAAAAATATTGACATTGCATATACTATTATTCAAATATGGATATTTATGTTGAAAATGTTTTAATTATTCAGTCATTTTATATTATTATTAAATTAGACATAGTAATTGATGGGTAAAGACTTTTATGGTATCTATATTCATTGGTAGGTGTCATGAGAAAAACATGTTTGGGTATTTGGCATACATCTTACCGAATTATATATGATGTCTTGGCATGAGGCCATGACATTTAGATTTTTATGTCTAACATTATGAAATCTATAATAATGAAACTAATTATTTTTATTAATGTGAATAACTATGTTTTTATTTAATCAATGGATATATTACCCTTTTATGTTATTATTTGTATGGAATATTTTATTATTTTTTATCTTTTACATATTATTTATTCTTTTTTTATTGTATGATAGCTTATATTGTATTCTTTACCTTACTGAGTATATAAGATCATGATTTTTTATGTTTTCATTTTCCGAAGATTGAAAGAATAGATAAAATAATTATTTCAATGATATAATATAATTGATAATATATTCCATACTATAATTTTTTGTTGGATTTTTTATGTTTAAATTTAATGCGAGAGTCATGTATATTTCAAATTTCCTAAGCCTGCTAACCTATTAAAAATTTTCATATGAGATATCTACTATATTTTGGAAATAAATTAAGATAAAATTTATCTCCAGGTTACTTGATTCAGGGTGTTACATACTATATGATATAAAATTTGGTTCATCTCCAATCATGTTCATAAATATACCACTATCTATTATCATCTTTATTTCTTGAGGCTTCAAATGATTTATTCCTAAAAAATTATTTAGAATAAATTTTTCATACCTAGTATGATTTGGGTCTAATGGGATTTGTCAGTGGTTTATTAGGAACCCATAGTGAATTTCAACATGAATTCATGTAAAATCTATAAGATAATGAGGAATGAATAAATTTTTTTACGTATACCGAAATTTTGATAAAGTTTAATGAACATTCACTAGAAAAATGACCTTGTACTATACATTTTAATCATATAATATTAGATATATGTCCTTTAGAACTATTTACAATGAATATTTTGTATATTTTAGGTAATTATTGGTAGTGTCTATTTCTGGAGTAAATTTTATTCATTTTTAGATGATTCCATTATATTATATCTTTATTCATTTTGAACAACATAATATAGATTTTCCATTAAACATATAATTTCTTTCTTTATATTTAATTTAATTTTTGAGAAATTCCTTGATTATCAGAAACTTTTTCATTATTTTTGTAAGTTGTATTCAAAACAAATTAATGTTTCTTAAGAATATTATTGTTTTCCTTAATACATTTCTTACACTAAACTTTATGTTATTTATAAAAAATAATATTTTTAATTATATGACATGGTAGTATTTTTATTTCATTATATAATTCATCAATTATGGGTCTTTCATAATCATATTTCTTTCAATAATTGTGAAAATTACATATATAAATTAATGAATCCATAAATAACATTTTTGTTGATTCATTTTAGAAATAATATTCATTAATTGAATCTATTTCATTAGTGAAAACCTATACAATAGTTAAATATCTATTATAAATTTTATTAAGCCTCTTGTTATTCATTTAATGTATCAATTTCAGATAGTAATGTTTTATATGACCTTTTCTTATTCATTCATAGAATAATATATCCAAAACATTTTTACGAGAATTAACTTTAGTTTTTTTCCTCCCTTTTTAATCATCTATTGGATGATCATATCCAAAAAATTTATGAAACCCTTTATTGATTCGGTAGGTTTATTTTTATACTTTCATAACTTCATCTATTTTACTTTTTTAACTTAGAATCAAAAAAGTAATAAGAAACATTTATATATTTAGGTTAAATATCTTTTCTTTTGGAAGATACTTTTTAAATAATTTAATTCAGATCCACTTTTTATTATGTAAGTTATCCAATGAGATCATAAAGTGTGTATTATTTGATATTATTTTTTTCATCAATAATTTATTTCTTATCATTCCACTTTATGGGTAGTTATCTCATAACTCTTTAATCCATCACGGTATTGTCAATAGTTTCTCTATATGAACAAATTCCACTCTCTAGGATTGATAATTAATGGAAAATTGGTTTTGTATATTTATATTCAATAATCTTGAAATCCTGATACATGTCTCTAAGAATTCCTTATTTTGTTCTCAGTAGATTAATTTCACTATAGTGCCCAACTTGAAAAATTCTCCAATTATCATTAGTAGTTTTACAAGAAGATGCATGACTAAAAACGTATTAAAATATATACATATATATAAAACACTAATCCCCTGATAATTAAATACATATTTTAGTGCGACATTACTAGTTAAATATTAAGGGCTAATATTAGGTAATTGATATGATTTTAATATGATAGTCGAGTGACCAATGATAAGTTGTTTCAAGAAGGATTCTACTCTTTCGTTTGAGTCTCTATAATTATTTCCATCAATGATGGTTTTCCTTTATTGAATCCATCAATATTTGTTTCTTTGAACTTCCATTGAAATATTTTTCCAAGTCTTTTCATAGTTTAGAGGAAGGATAGATAAAATTATAAAGTCAAATAAAACCACTAGATCATGAATGTTTATGAATTTATACCAATTTATTTCCATGTTATAATATAGTATAAATGTTATAGAGGATGTTTGAATTGACCAATTAAAAAATAAATTTTAAAAAAAGATTTAAACATAAATTTAGTCAAACTTGATTGTAAAAGGAATAACTAATGAATCTCACAAAATGATTTATAATATTATGGATAAAAAATATCCTGTTTCTACACATCAATATTCTTTATCCATGAGAGAAATAAAAATCTCTAATAAACCCGAATTTTTTAGGTGTGTCATTACCCAATTAAAAGATTTTATTTCTAGTAGAGGCACAACCAGCACAAAACCCATACTTTTAACAGGGTGACCTAACCCAATTGCAGTCATACCATTTAAACATGAGGTATATCTTATAAATTACACCATTTATTGGAGGTATAAACATGCATGTTTTGATTTTTAATCCAAAAGAAAAACTGATACGATTGTCTGTTGAAATGATAGAAATTTTAAAAACCAAAAAAGTAGACATAAAACCATGTATGTTCAGAATTTCAAGTAAAATTTTATTACTTTATGAGTAATAGAGTATGATTTTTTTCTTTCATTAAAAAAAGTGTAGCACAATTTACCCTATTTGTGAATAATGTGTTCTTTATACTTGTCACGTTGTGTAGTGCACAACTTGGTCTTTATATATAACGCAATGTTTACTAGAGTTGTCTCATATCTATTAATATAGATCTACTTATAATTAATTAACTACATTAGTGTTGGTTAATTACTCTTTATTTGATTATTCATGATCTTTATAAGGAATCAATTCCTAAAAATCAAAATACTAATGAATCATAGGATTTAAATAATAATAATCATACTTTTAAAATATAATCGCAAGTAAAATTAAAATTTCAATAAATTGGTGATTGATTGAATATTCATGAATTAATAAATTTAAAATTCTCATTTAATCTACCCTTTAATATATCCTATATCACGATAAAATAATAAATAAAAATATAAATTAAATCAAAAATTATATATTTTCCTATGAATTTTCCATTTTTCATATGAAATCAAAAATTCATAAAACATTTAATTTTTATAAGATATAAAATTTTCTTAAGAATTTGAAAATATTGTAATGAATCAGCATTTCATAAGACTTTGAAAATTCTAATTTTCTTTACATTATCAAAAAATGAACATCATAATTATTTCAATATTTTATAAGCCATTCAAAATTTCATATTGATTTTTAAATTTTCTTATTACTTTGAATATTTTTTTAAATATTTTTTCTTTAGATTATATAAAATCCTTTATTTCATAAATCTTTTATAATAATTTATAATAAGTTTTTCCCTAAATCAGGCTCCCCCAATATCAAAAAAAATTGCATTGAATAAAAATTTGTTAAAAATCCCAACCATAATAATAAAAATAAACAATAATGAATTAACATTTCAAAAAAATCAACATCATTCTTCAATTCTACAAAAAAAATTATTTATAAAATAAAATTAAAGAAAACATAAAAATAAATTTATAAACATGAAAAAATGATATATCTTGAGACCATTAAAAAAGATGAATAAGGAGAAATTAAATACTCCAACAACTCTAAAAAAATAATATCTAAGGATGCTAGCATCACTTGGTGTAAGAATACTTCATTTTAAGTAATGTAAAATATAATTGGCAGAGGGGGAAATATACACATATATCATATCCCCATGGAACATCCATCATTATCACCCTATCTCAAACATTATAAATGAGGATCAAGAAAATAGATTATTAAAATATCTCTACCCTTCCACCTAATTGAAATCATAATTTAGAATATTTAAATATAAGAGAAATACAAATTTTAACATCATCTAAAAATATTTCATTATTCTATACAAAATAAATATATAAATGTAGAAGAACAGATCAAGTGAAATTTATGGAATTAGGAACTAGAAATTCATACTAAGGACAATAGTATGAAATATTCATCTAAAACATAAATTATATTAGGTCACTATAAGATTCCTTATTTAGAGTGAATATGAAATTCAAAAAAAAACATTCTTCCCAATTTTTGTGTGATCAATACAAATGAAAATATAAATAAGTGGTGGCTTCCCCTATAAAATATTCTGTTGAAACAAAATATGAAAACTAGATAAAGGTTAGATTCAGCATTTTAAATGTATAAATTTAAATTAGATATAAGAATCTATGGATTTAATCTACCGCTAATGAAATAGTTGAAATACCTTAAGGAAAAAAATTTAACAAATATTTTCTACAAATTAGCTCTTTTAATGTATTTATCAATGAAATATCAAGGAATATTCGGTATTTATAAACTATAATGAATGGGAAAATTATGTATTTAGGTTCTAACTTATGATGTAAAATAATTTTATGAATATAGTGATCATTTCCTCCCATATATCTCCAAAGATAAGCTCCCAAAAAACCATGGTGATAAAATATCCAAGATTTTTGAAGGGTCTTGCATTAGATAGTAGGGTAAATAAAGGATAAAACATTAGAAGTATTTATAGAGGCTAAAAATAGGAAAATGTGAAGTGAAATATTATTATGGGTTAAAAATATTTAGGAATCTACCAGATAATCAGTATAAAGTCACTAAGAACCCTTTTTTCATAACCTCAAAAACCCACACAAAACACTAATGGAAACCCGATGACCTACAAGCTGGTACATATTTCTACTCTTGATCAAAACTTTCATTCCTCAACATCCCCTGCCATCTTTATTCCCATAAATATTGTTAAACATATATTTTTACATGTTTAACATATAATGATTTTAAATTTAATGTAAAATAATAACTATGTTTGTGTGAGTAACTGTATGTTCTGTTTTATAATTGTTTTTTGTGAACTTTCATTTTGTTATTTTGTGTGTTCTTTGATTTTAGACTCATAATTTATTTCATGACATGTGAATCTATTTAATGTTTTTATTGTTTAATTTTAGTAATTCTTTATGTTGTAAATGCAATTTTTATTTGTTTTGTGGTTTATTTATATATGTGTTGTGATTTTTATAATATTTTTGATACTATTGTATACATTTCTTTTGTTCTAAAAACATTCTTTGTGTCTATATGTGATATGATTTTATGTGTTTTTTCTATATAGTTTTTTAAAATAATAAATGTTCATTATTTTTAATATTCTCTCTCCACATGTTGTTTGTCTATATATTTGTGTTTTGTTTTCTAATTTTATGTGTGTATGGTGTTTTTCCAATTGGTTGTGTTTTCATGATATGTGTGTCCAGTGTATGTTGAGTTCCATAAATTTCTAAGAAAATTGTTAAATGATCTATTTGTTTTTTGCGAATATTTGATCATCTGTATTCTCTATATAATGTGGATATTAAAACAATTATTAAAAATATTAATATAAAAAACATTCCCATGGAATATTTTTTTTAACCTCCATATAAATAAATTTAACATAAAATGTGATTGGAATATTCCAATAAAATATTTCATGGAAAATTATTTTATTAATAGATTTAAAAAATATAAAAAAATGATTAAATTGAATAATGGATAATTTTTTTATAACAAATTAAAATTTCAAAACTATAATGGGTGAATGTTTTTTTAACTACGAAATCACGGCTCACATTTCCAACCGCCTATCCATCATTAAAATGAATTCTTCTTTTCTCTCCCCTAAAAACCCAAATTCATTTTAAAATAAAAATAGATTTCATAATTTTATTATATACATGATACCAATTTTATAATTTTATTTTCATATTAATTGTACATTTAAATAATTATTTTTTTCACTTGACTACTCTTTTATTGTTAAATTCTCAAAATTATCGCTTGATCTCCCCCTAATATGAATGGTTATCCCTCTCCTATTAAATCAGTCATATTCCTCTCTATCTCTCTCTAACCCTATTCAATTTAATTCTCTAATATCTTCATCCTCCAATTAAATTTATTGATGTACTCATCATATATATCATTGATGGTTTTTATTAAATTTTAATTATTATAATAAGATTATTATAATATCAAATTCATTATAATTTCTAAAATTTATTTATACTTTATTAGTATTTCTATATCAATGTTTTTAAAGATGGATTATTCTATTTTTTTCATGATTTTTTACATATGTTTAAAATTTTCCTAAAAAATAATTCTATTTTATTTGATGATAAAAATTATATAATAACTTTCAAAACAAGAAAACTATTTTTTTTTTGAAATTTAATCTTTTTATAATAAAATTTATTAAGGCCCATAAATTGAATATAATGTCTTAGAATGACAACATTTTCATATTTCATATAAAATAGAATTTTATATAATTCATTGTATTATATAAATTTATTAGTGTAAGATCATTAAATTTAAATAATAATATTAATGTTTCATATGCGCAGATGATATTTATTTAATTTAATACATAAGATATTTTTCTTTTCTGTCAAATTTTTTCCTTTTTAGAAGTTATATATAATAAAATATTCTTGAAATAATTTTTTTTATAAAAAATTATTACTTACAGTTTGTGTGATAAAATTTATTTTTTTTGGGACATAAAATATATGATAAAATTTAGATATTAAATATTTTTTTACTTTCATATCATAAAAAATGAAATTTATAAAATAAAAAAGGTAATATAATTTCACTTAAATGTTCTAAAAATTATTTAATTAGGTTATATATATTACCTTTCAATGGTTGATATATGATTTTATTAAAAAAATAAAAAATTTATATAAAAAATATCACATTCAGCATATAAGATAAAATTTCACATTCAAGAGATGATTTATTTGTTGAAGGTTATGCTTTAGTGGCTAGCCATTTTTATGGTCTACTAGTGTTGGTTTTAATTTCTTGTTTTGGGGGAGTCAATATCATGGAATCAATCCAAGAATTTTCATGGTTTTTTTAAAAAATTTGGCATTGGGTGGTTCTTATAGGAGGATCTGTAAAACAAACATGATAAAAATTCCCTTTTAGAAAATATTTATACTATATCCCCTTATAATATAAGTTATTTCTAGTCATCACATGAGAGATATGGGGTGGAAATAGTGAGGTTGAGCATGCATATCCATTATCGTACTAGGTCGGTGATTATTGTTTGAGGCTAAAACTACCGGTTTTTAGCCCACCATGGCATGTTATAGGTTAATCTAGTTTCTAAAATGGAGGAAACAAGAATATTTTTTGGGAGTTAAGGAATTTTTAATGTCCAAAAAATCTAAATCTCAGATGACTGGGTATATATATGACATAATGTCCCAATTTTATCCCTAATGGTGATTCATACGTTATTTTTTTAAAAAAAAATTATGTTCCCCATCTCCATAGAACCGTTTTTCCTCTATTTTGTATTCACATACCCTTTCTCTTATTTCTTTTTTAATCTTACTTATTACAAGACTAAATTTTTTTGTGGTTTGGTTTTCTGGTTCTTGATATAGATGTTGTTGATGTGATGATTTTTATAGGATTATGATTTAGAATTCTTGGTGGCATGATCATTGAATTTCATATAGTTATTGCTCCGTGATCCTTTATTATTTGTTTGATGCAGGGTGTTCAAAACATCTCTACTTTTATGGTGTGTGAATTTCAATTTATCATGAGATTGTTTTCAATGGGAAGCTATATGGAAATAACATAATAAAATAATAAAATTGAATTAAATAATTGAAATGGGTTTCATTACTAAAAATGATTTATAATTTTTCAGGTGATTGATTACATGTTATTGAATAAATTAATTTATGGATATATTGTTGGGAAAATATGATAATTTCGTAAAACCATATCATGGTAATAATTGGATAATTAATTAAAAAGGTATCAAAATAAAATATTATATAATAATGAAATTGATAAGATAATCATGAAATATGAATTTTTTAGTACATGTGAAACATGTTTATGTTCGATCAATAATATTTGTTGCTACTAAAATTTAGAATCATTAAATAATGTGATTAATGTATTTTTATATTTTATTTTGTTAATATTTTAATTATTGTAATTTATATTCCATTATATAGTTAGAGTAATTCAAGAATGATTTATTGAATCATTTTTATAGAGGTGAAAATTAATGGTTATGTTTGGTTATGTGACCTCGTTTCAATAGTGGTTTTATGTGGATAATGGTGAAATTTTGTGGTTAGTATTACATAGTGGTTGAAGTAATGTTGATGATATCTCCATGACATAGTGTGAAAATTATGATATTGTAAATGATGACATGTTAATGTTTATAATATTTTGTGTTAGTGTCATAGATTCTTATAAATTATTGAATTGTATATAATTAATAATGTGATAAATGGGTATGGGATTTCATAATAAAAATTATTTGAAAAATCCGTGATTAAATAATAGTCTTTATTATGTAAACTCAGGAATGGTTATTTTGGGATAATTAAGTGTTGGGTAGATGGTGTTTGGTAAAATGTGTTATAATATTAAAATTTAAGTGTCTAATGTGGAATCAACTATGATCATATTTTTTAAAACTATGGTAATAGGTCCAATGTGGAATCACCTAAAACTATAGTATTTGAAACTGCTGTAATTGACCATCCGATCAAATATTTTTTTTAAAAAGACGATAAATTATTTATATATATATATCTATCCATATAGAATCATTTAATTTAGATGACTATGGATATTCCATTTTTATTACACCATTCAATAACTTCCCATAAAATGTAATAAAATTCATGCTATGGGGTTTTCTAATGAGGAGGTTGCATGTTATTCTATGAAACTATGAATTTTTTAATTTGTTTTTTAGTTTTAAAAAATTAATTAGCGAATGAAATGTGTTAAAATTTATTAAATTAATATTAATTTAATTAAAAATAAATTTACTGTTAGTGATTATGAAATATAAGTATGATGGACTAAATAAAAAATTAACATAAGACATATGTAGTGGAAAAATTTCATTCTTTAGACACTCCGTTTATGATTTTCAAATAATTTATTATAACATAATTACCTAATTTATAATTTATGGACAATAATAATACACTTAAATTGATTGAAAACAATATGGAGACCTCCAATATGGGTGTTTATCTTCTTATTAAAGTGATTCGATTTCCCAAAGACTTCCATGAAAATGAATATAACATAACCCATTGTGCTCAATGAGGATTCCATTCACCACAAAGTTTAAAAAAATAATATGACATTATGGTGATAATATGAAATAAAATATTTAGAAAAATATAGAAGAAAATAAAAATTAGAAATAAATAGACCTCCTTCAATCAATCAACCAATTTCCATTATAATTTAAAAGAGATTTGTTTATAGTGATAATAAAAAACTCAAAAGGTGAAATTCCATCGGATCATTATTTTCCACCTATACATGGACTTTAAACCTTAATGGATTGATTAAATAATTGAAAAATCCTAGTATATAGCATATATTATCCATCATATCCCACACATGTCTTCCAAAAATCCATTGAATTGATAAAGAGATTATAATTAAAATTAAAAATGGGGTGCCTAATTTTTTTTCCAGTTTTTGTCCCCCAATTTTTGCTCAATGTTATTAAACATCCTTGAATAATTTTGGAAATATTACTAATTAAATTGTGTTAAAAAATTAATTATTATTCTCAGTATAAAATTTTTGCTTCTTTTTGACATGTGGTGAAAACTTTATAACTGTATTAATAAAGAGAAAATTTTATCGGGGAATTGTCTCTTCATCTTCCCCCAAATTCATGAGTAATCATGAACATCTTAATAAATGATTTTAAACCATGTATTTGTTATAGAGATGTTTCTTTCATTCCTATATATTTTATAGCTATAATCAATCCATTTGGACACTAGATGGTCGACTTATGACTTATTTAAGGTGGTGGGTTAAATTTTATCAGACCAAATATTTCTATGCAATAAATGATTTATTTGGGCCTCGAAAATTTTGAATCAGCAAATGGCCCAATAAAAAATATTGAATATCCTAAAAAAAATATTCCTTTTAAAAAACTTCTATTATTTGATATGTCTTGTAAAATTTAGTCTGAAAACTAAAATCTGATGAAAAAAAATTATAATTAAAAAATTTGGAAATTTTCATAATTTTCATCAAAACACATAAAAATTAAAAAAAATTGATGAAATATCACTTATAATAAAATATTAGTGGGGATATATTTCCTGAAATAAGAATAAATAAATTTAAAATGTCACCTCTATCAATTCCCCCATAAAAAACACTTGTACTCCTAGACAAGTGACTACTCAAAATAAATATCTAATTAAAATTCAAAACACATGTCAATGAAATTCACAAATCACAAAGTCATGGAACCCAAATTATTATGACTCTTGAACAAATATAATTCCAAATAATTAATTATGTTAATTTAGTCTATTCCCATTTAATTGATGTTATCATCCAGAAGTATGCCTACCTCATTTGTTTCCTCTGTACAAGATAGTTATTTTGACTAATGATTTCATCATCCAAATAAATGAAAGGGTCACCAAGGCCTGTAAATTTTCTAACACTTTACCAATTGAGTAAATGAATTATATCCACCATGAGTAGATAGATATTTATTTTCTAATGTTATAAGGATTTTGTGTTTTAAATGTGAAAAATTTTGAGGGAAAATAATATTTATTGGCTCTTTTTTGAAGAAAAATGGAATGAATCTATTTTTCACTTACGAATTATCTTAATCTCTTTTATCATGGAAAAAAATAAACTACAAAATAAATTCAATATTAATTTCATATATGTCACAAAAATTCTCCAATTTAGTATAAATGGATGAAAAATTCATTCCCAAATTTTTATATTTTCATTATTATAATTATCTAGAAGGTTACAATTATTTTCATTGGGAGATCCAGATAGTCACAAATCCCTTTTCCATGAATTATCTAGAAGAGAAAGCAAATTTGTAAAGTAATTTTTTTTATAAGAAAAAAAAATTATTCTGAATTTCATTTCCACTAAAAATAGTACCAAATGATATAGCACACCACATGTCATCTTTCCATCAAACATAATAATTTATAAAATCATGAAATATACATTAATAATATGATGGATTGGGAAAAAATTAGGAAATTTGACTATATAAAAAGAATGACATGGATTCTTGGGGATCACAAAATGTTAAGGTATAGTACATGATAGAAAAAATGGATTCTCATGAAAATGAGAGATTTTAAACAAAAATAAATTGCCTCAATCATTTTGAGCACAATAACTTTATAGTGTAATGTTTTTGACAAAAAAAATAATGTTAAAGTTAAAAAATAATTATTTGGTTATCCCAAGAAGTGGTGTTAATGTGAATAAAGTTGAAAATTTGGTTGAAGATCCTCACAAGAATGTGATTTTTAATATTGGAGAGCATTCATGACATGGAATTCAGATATCAATGGAATTTTCATTAAGTTACACAATTTGAATTTGAAGCACAACATATTTCAGCAATCATTTAAGGTATATTCCAAAAATCAATTTGGTTCATTACATTGAAAAATAAAAATCCATTAAAAAAAATTAATTTTGAGGGTTGTAAGTTTTTCTAAATTTTTTTTGAAATAAAACACACAAAACATTAAAATAATAAAAAAATTAGAAAATTAGAAAAAAAACAACAAATAATAAACTACCAAGGTTGATCCTCCCAATAAAACTTGATTTAATTTTCCTCTTTGGGAATACGCTAAAATAAAATTTACTAATAATAGTAGGTGTATTTAATTTTTTTTCTGTTTAAACCACCACTAAATGGTTATGTGATAGTTTCCAAAAACAACCTCTATAGGTTTTATCAACATCAAACTCGCATTGTTTCCATCCATTTAGTTTTGGTTTTTGGGAACAATCACAAAAAAGGTTTTTAGTAGTGGTTTCCCCCCAAAAAACTTTTGAGGACATAGAGTTAGTTTAAACCACCACTATCGCCTTTCCATTTTGATGTGATGGAATCCACCTATGAGACCAAATAAAATTTAATCTAAAAAAATTTTGACCTTAAATATTGGAATTCTATATCTCCACAAAACAATAATATGAAATATATATTGACTATTTAAACTGCCGCTATATATAGATTTTTTTAAAAAATATAGTTGTATAATCTTCATCCTTAGAACAACTAATCAAACTATATATAGATATGGTAATATAAAAAACAATACAATTTTAATAGCCATATTAACATAAACAAAAAATACTTAAAGGCCACGAACCACTCCACCCTGCAATCCATTGGGTTGTGGAACAATCCTTCAATGCAACTGAAATGTCAGCTAAGCATCACTACAACCCTTATCCAATTATCAAATTAAAACATAAACACTCATTGGACCATCCTTACACAACCAAAAACATCTCCTTGAAATTTTATATTGATCAAATTCTTATAAGAGTTTCTATTCCTAAAATTATCCACGATTGAGACAAAAGCTCATAATTCCTTTAAATTCCACCAATCTATTGCATCATGAGTCCTCACATAGAGGAGACAATTGATATCTAATCTATGTTCACAACCTATACACAAATATAATACATTATAGAAACATATAAACATTTAAGTTTTTATGTTTGTTGTGTTCTAAATATCCCCTATACCATTTCTCTAAAATAATATGAAGTCCCATTTATTAAAAATTCTATAAAATGTACTTTGAACATCATTTAAAAAGTAATTAATTTTAAATTAGATTTATAATGAAAACAAGTATAATAAAATTTATTTTTTATATCTCCAAGTTAATTTTTTTTTTTAAAAATCATTGTTCATCTTCAAACCCAAACTTCCAATTTTATGTGAATAAAAAAATAATTCCATTGAAACCATTAACTAAAAACCACATATTTATCAACCAAGTGGAGGATCCATCACATTATAACATTAAATAGTAAGACAATAAAAATGTGGAAATCCATGTTTATGGGAAAAAAATCAAACCAACTGTTATCTTTCAAAACAATTCACAAATTCAATTTTCAAAATAAATTAAAATATAAAACAATCCATAAAAGAAAAAATTTACATAAAAAATAATCATTTTAATAAATAATAATAAAAATGAACACCAATAAATATTTAGTTCCAAAATTCTAAGATTCATAAAAGGTGATAAAAACACAGCTCGCAACGAGAATCCCAAAGATAATACCATATGAAATGAATATGCATCACTAGAAACTCATTAAATCCAAATAAGAGAAAATATCACACATATGCATATAGATCCAAAAACCAACCTATGGTTAATTACCTTATTATATCAACACCTAAATAAATAAAATTAGTGGAACTATATTATAAATATAAAAACCTACTGTAGGAGGAATAATTAGTTCTTAATCTTAGCTAGTCTGTCCTAGGATAGATTTTTCACATAGTTATTTTGACTTCCAATGATATATAAAATATTTATCAGGGAAATCAACCAAACATATGATCAAAATATAAATCAATTAAAAGTACAAAAAATAAACTCATATCACCAATAACCCCATCTTAATACGTATCCTATTTTACTCCATAAAAGCATCAAATAATAATTGCATTGAAAATACACACTTGAAATTCATTTAAAATATCTTTTTTAAGTATAAAATTCAATGAAAATTTTTAAAAATCCCATCAATAGTTACATTCATAGGTATATCATAATTTGAAAATCATTTTTAAAATACTAATAATATCATAAGAGATAAAATAATTGATTTTCACAAAAACACATATGACAATCAACCAGAAACAAGTCTCCTCAATGGTGGAAGCATGAACTCTTGAAGAAAAACCCCCCATAATCTTCAATAAAGCAATTCCCTAAATTATGAGCCTATCATACACTAAAATAAGATAATATCCATAATTAAACATAAAAAATTAACCATGAATATATATATTAATTAAATGCAAGGTTGACATAAATATCCCTAAAAAAACAAGAAAACGATTTTGGAATCACCATATTAGTGTTAGTATATCATATTATTAGTTACTCATATCTCTGAATCTATTGTAAACCCTAATCACTACCCGATGAACTTTGATGGACACCCTATCTATCTATGTATCCACTCCCTACTACAAACAATTTCCTGAAAATTATTTTGAAAATTTAATATTGTTTTAGATTATAATTTATAAATAATACCAATAAAATTTTTCTTTTAAATGATTTTAAATTTTTTATAATTTACCTACAATCTACCATCCATCAATTCAATATAACTAGATATAAATGTCATAATCTTCTGATAAAATTTAATCAACTCTTTCTACTATGAAATGATCATTGCATCTTGTGTCTTTATATGATCCACTTATTCCAAAATTGAGAATCTTGAGGTAGGGAGTAAATACAGCCTAGAGTAGATTCCACTATAGCACTTGATTGTTTTTCAAATACCTCATAATCTAATAGTCCCAATACCATCATGTGCAGTCGACCAAGATAATCCCTCACAAGGATTGGACAACTTGATCATCTTCAGAGATTGAGAAGGAATGTGCAGGATTTAAATACCATAGTTCTTTTTTTACATATAAATATAATAACATTCCTATTTAATTAAATATATATTAACATAGAGAGAACTAAAAAAAGTTTTAAAAAATGAAAAAGGAATGCATACCTCAACTTTTTTTGGAGGCTCTTTAACATAAATCCCATTATATTTAGTATAAAAAACTAACCAATGATATTTTTAGGATACATGGTTCCCTAAATTCATTGACTTAATTAAAAATATATAAGTCAATAATTTATTATATGAATAATATAATTTTATCAAGTAAATATTTAAACTAATGAAAATATGACCAGATTTAATTTTTTTTTATGGAAAACTCATTGACCTAGTAGTGTGGGGTTGATTTGTGTAGCTTGAATTGATTAATTTTTCCTTGTAACAACTTCAAATAGAAAATTTTAATTTAATAGTAATGTATACAAATTCATCTGCCTTTCATATTCATGTATATATGTAAAATGATATTAATATAATAATATATATTTCAATACCATGTGATTCTCAAGATGATGGCAATCAAAAAAACCTTCCCCCACTCTCATGGTATCCCATTGGGTACCTTATCATACATTTATTGAATGGTAAATGAAGCACCGTTGAATTAATTCTATAATCTCCATTTAAAATCATTCTATTTCTTAACCAAAACATTCAATGTCCATATGTGTGTGATAATATTTGTGAAGGTAAAGTAGAATAACATCTATACGAAGGGATTATTTTTAAAATATTTGAATTTAACAAAATAATGAAATACAATTACACCACAATGTATTGAAATTTCATTTTCCTGGGAATCAATGTCTTCATTTTTAAAATTATTGTAATACATATCTCCAATCATTACAGGAAATGTGAAGGGTAACATACTCTTCTACATATTTCCCTAGAATCTGGGGAAATAATCCAACAACATCATATATGGGGACACTGTAACAATCTAAATGGAAAAATATCTTTAATATATTTAGATTCTAGTCATCTTAAAAATTTATATTTTTCTCCATTGGTAACATTATGCACAGGTTTGGTTTTCATCCGACTTTTATTTAGTTGTCTTACACCTTGATTAGCACAGCCTATATTTCCATTCTTGTCAATGGATCACCTGAATTATTTTTTATGTGCTCTAGAGGGGTATGTAAAGTGACCCCATTCCTGCCATTATCTTTCCCATTGTAGAGGATTACCTCATCCGACTGATTACTTATACTGTCAATAAGGGAAATATGAATGTTTTTAAAGCTAACAGAAGTAAATATTCCCCCTCACATCTTCTATTTACTAATGAAATTATCATTTTTACTCAAGGGGGAAAAAGAATCATTCAGAATCTCAAATCTATCATCCATCACTATGATATTGTCTCTGGACAAGAGGTTAGTTGGAATAAATCCTCCAATTTATTTTGGAAAAACATTTCAGATTCTAGGAAGCATTGTATGATTCAGAGTCTTGGTATCATAGAATGCTCATTTCCTTTCACATATCTTAGAGTCCAAATGTTTTTAGGTATACCAAGATCCACCTATTTTACTAAAGTGGTTTTTCAAGTTAAAATAACTCTCTCTAATTGGAAAGGAAAAGCTCTTTCTATGGAGGGAAGAATCTACTTAGTTAAACATGTGATCATTTCCAAACATATTTATTCTTTTATGGTGTAATCCTAGCTTGCTTCTATATTTAAGATTCTCAACTCCCTTATGAGGAATTTTGTTTGGAGTGGAAGAATTATGAAAAAGAAAATTATCACTACTCCATTTACCAAATGTTGTTTACCTCTCACTATGGGGGGACTTTGGATTAAGAATATCGAGCTCTTCAATCATTACCGTCATGCTCAATTTATTTGGAGACTTATTAATGGAAAATTAGCATCTCTTGACTTTCTTAGAGCAAGAATCCTTACTATATTGATTGCTGGAATGTTTTCATACAATCACTCTTCTGTTTGGCCTGGTTTGGAAAAGATTTATCAAATGATTAATAATCATTCCCATTGGTTGGTGAATTCCTCCTCCAAACTGAAATTCTAGAGAGATAACTGGACAGGGATTCCTTTAATTGAGAGTATAAATTCTGATTATTTGGATGTTGATATTAATGCCTATATTTGCGATCAACTTGATCTGAGTAACAATCTTCCTACTCATATTATGGGAATTGTTAACTCATATGATTTTATAAATTCTGATGATATCATGGTTTACGAACCAACTATACATGGAATGCCTGACTCTAAAAGCTTCTACTATCATTCTATATAGGGTATTCACTCCAATATTGTCCAGAATTTCCGAAGATGGATACAACCCTCTCGGTTTACCATTCTCTGGAGAATTCAAATGAAAAAAAATGTTAGTGGACAACAATCTTCAAAAAGTTAGTATCTCTCTTTGCTCAAGATGCGACTTGTTCCAACAACATAGAGATTATCTGGATCATTTATTACTCTCTTGAAAAACCGTTGCATCAATATGGATATTTATCTTTAACCACTTCGACATCTCAATACCGCAGGTTGATAACATAGCATATTTAATGCACTTTATTGCAGCCGAACAACCCTCCAGGAAGATCCACATCCTCTTCCTTATTTCTTATGCTGAAACATTCCACATTATATGGAGAGGCAGGAACAATTCTAGGCATGAAAGGTCTGCTTTTAATCGCAATGTTTCCATTTCCATCATTCTTGAAATGACTCGAAATGCAAATCAGTTTCACACTATACAATGTCACAATTTTATCAAAGACATTGCAGTCTTGAGAAATCTTCATCTGTCATGTTATTTTCCCAAACCTATGGGCACTATAGAAATTTTCTAGATCCCCCCCTTTGCAGGTTGGATCAAATGAAATCATGATGGTACCTCAAAGGGTAATCTTGGACCAGCTGGTTATGGATTTTTTTTCGAGACCGCAATAGTGACTTGATCGAAGGTTCTTACGGATCTTGTGGTCATGTCACTGCCCTTGAAGCTGAGATTATGGCTCTTATAAATGCAGTGGAAACGACTCACCAAAGAAATTGGAATAATCTCTGGTTCAAAAGTGATTCCTCTACTATTGTGCAAGCTGTTAGGAAAAATTAGATTAACCTTGCCTAGAAACTTACCTTGAAATGGATCAAATGCCTTGACATTATTGCCTCCAAGAGCTTTATAATCACACATTTCTACTGTGAAGCAAACTATCTTTCTGACCGACTTGAAAATAAAGGTATTTCTGAAGCCTATGAATTACATTTGACCACAATTGATGAGGATTTTCTCAGTTTACTTAATAGAGACAAATGTAAAATTCCCTCCATCAGACTCTTGCAATTTGCCATATTTATTTGAGAATTTCTTGTTTGCCTTTTAAAAAATAGAGGGTATGCCAAACACTAATGAAATGGAGGCTATGAGAGATGTGGGAGGTTGTTAGATGGAGGGTGTCATAGATCCTTTAGGGATGGAGACTGATAAATCATCGTATGCTGGTGTGGTTGAGTGAACATCAACTGGTAGTCATCTAGGATCTGTGGAATTATTCTCCCATATAATTCCTACAATTTAATCAAATGAAATTTATTTCATAAAATTTATTTCAAAAAAGTCATGCAATTTTTGTATAAATGATAGAAGAAGAACAATACTGACAAAAAACAAATATATCTATGATAATGAATTAGTGGACATATAAAAACAGTGGTTGTTAAATTAATGTATGACTGCACATACAATCATTTTTTCATTCAATCATGTTTTTTTTATACTCCATCACAAATTCATCTACTCCATACACCCTTGTAAGACTACTATTTTAAATATCATGACGTATAAATAAGTTTTTTATGTTGATGGTATTCATTGTCGGGTGAAAATTCTTCCACATCATCACACATATCATACAAGTCTATTTATTTTATGAAAATAAAATACACTCCACCCTTCATCCATAACATATTCCACAATAAATACCATTTTATCTTACTATGAAAATATATAAAAACATCTAATTCCTGATCATTGGCATACTTCAAGATAGAGAAGTTCATATAACTAAATTCTAATGAATCTATTTTAATATCCTTGTTAATGTTGACCCAATTTCTTTTGAATAAAACAACTAAAAATGTATTTGGTAGTTTAATACAATAATATTTTTAAATTTTTAATAGTATCCCAAATTTTAAACTATATATATACCACTATTCTGTGTTTTTAATCCCTCCTCTTGGTTGACAATACAAAATTTAAAGCTACTAACCTTGTAAGCATCGAATTCTCTAGGCTGATTTTGAGGACCTTGATCCAAAAACATCAAATATTCTGAGAACTCATCATGAGTATCATTATTCACGATCTAATAACATAATATCAATTATTATATTTATATAATATTTTCTAACAAAATATTCATATTGATTTGTATATTTATGGGATTACATGTTGAACAAACCATTATAAAATATATTTATTCACATTTTTGTTATATCTTTATCATTTTGTGTTAAGAAACTCATACATATATTTTTTTTAATTTTATTCTCATTAATAAATGGATTTTAATTTCATTATTTATTAGGACATATCTATAAGCTTGAAATAATTCTATTTATATCAGTGTAACATTTGAGATCCTTCAATGTTTTTGAACAATAGTATGAATAATTTTTGATTTCCAAAGTAGTTGACATTGATTTTTTGTTTTATCAACATTTATAAATCTTTTGAATCTTGTCTCAATATCATCCAAGTATCAAGAATAAAATATAAGATACTCTGTTACTAAATATACTTTAGAATTAGTGCATTTTGGTTGAGATTTTGTTTTCATGTATTATTTCAAAAGATCAATATATTTATGAAATATAAAACATAATTTTGTATTTAATTAAGTGAAAATAATTGATTACTCAATATGAAAACCTATAAATAATGTACCTCTCAATTGGATACATCCATCTATAATGTACGGGGACTCCTAATTTTGTTTCCTTGACCATATACACATTTAAATACATCATGATAGTAAAAAAAGATAAAGGAAATATCACAGCTATTTCATAATGTGTCAATACAAATCATACCTGAAGGTTTCAAGCATATCTAGTTGTAGTGTTTTTCCACATAGTTGGTTGAATAATTTCAGAAATTGGTGTAATATTTTATTAACCCTGTCAGTTATAAATGTACATAATCTTAATAGTAGTAACTATTGTAACAAAATATGTGAATCATGACTTTTCAATCCATGTAACCTATGATGATTAATGTCAAAATAGCCTGAGATGTTACTTGAATACCCATCAAATACAATACCATGTTTTAAATTATTATGAACTACATCTTTATAAGTATTTATCATTGAATTTGTTTAGCATACTTTCCATTATCATTTGACTAGAGGTCACATTTTATCTTCATTTTTTAAGTCCTTCTAAGTATTAAGACATTCCTTAGATTTTACATGCTTATTAAGAAATGCGAAGATCAAGTTATCACAATAATTTTTCCCAATATGCATAACATAATGATTATACCACATGAAATATAATTCTTAATGTTGATGTTTGAATAATATACTTTTTTTCTTCATTTTTACATTCAAATTTCCCTTTATGATTCACTTAGACCTCATTTCCCAGTATCATTTTTATAATATAACTTAACGAATTTAGTATAAACATTTTAATGTTGTGCCAAAATTTTAGAACCTTTCAATAACTTTGGAGCTGGTCTACGATCAATTAAACCATTGAATTTTGACAGGTTCAATCAAATTCTGTGAGATCCATTATGAAATTTCCATTGACTTAATAAGAACAATTTTTAACTATAATCTAGTCATCCGTGATCAAAATTGAAGTTATATATAGGACATGAGTAACATGTGTATGTGTTCCAACCAGATAAGTTACCAAGTTTTGGCAAGTCACTAATGGTCCATATTAGAGCAACGTGCCTTCAAACATTGAAATTTAAGAAGCATCAAATTTCTCATCATTATTCCTCCATAACTTTTATAATTCTTCAATTAGAGGCTACAAGTATAAAAAAATATCATTTTCAGACATTTTTTTCTAGGAATAATACATGAAATGAGAAAATATTTGTTTATAAACCCATCCATATAGGTATTTTGTAAAGGATCAAAACAACTGGATAAATGAAATAATTAATGCTCAATGACACAAATGGGTAGAATCCACCGACAACCAATCATATTCACACATTTCTAGTATAAGATGATAAATATATATGTAATGAATCAAATGTATTCCATAATTTTTAATCTCTTGGATATCACATTAATCCAAAAATTTTATTGTCTATATAATGACACTTCATGTGCGCAATGGTTTTCAGTGAGATAAATATTATTTTCCATCGAGGATTTAAATAGAAGTAATTCCAAACCATTTTTGTTGTGTTATTTTTATTATTCATTATAGTAGATTTTTAATTGAAACTTCTAGCATCACCCATTGACGTCTATCTATAAGAATAAATTTTTTTACAATCATGTATACTTGAATCCTCAACCCAATAATGCATACAATCATTAGGGCATGAATTTATTTTTTTATAATTTATACCATGATTTTTATAACCATTTTTTATATTATAAAAATATTTAGGGATCATAGCTTGAGAAAATTCATCATCCAACAATTAAAATATTATATACAACTTCTTAGTTTTAATATTTCATAGGAATTTGATATGATAAAACATCAACAGAAAAGAATGTTTTCAATGTTTCAAACTTCCACCATATAGTTTTTTATATCAATAATCAACTAAAACATGAAATAGATTTTTTTTCTTAGTGGTGTCCTCTCTTGTATTATTCTACATAAAATAAAGAGAAATATCCAATGATAAGTCACAATCTTGAACTAGTTGTTTTATAGTCCCAAAAAATCTCCGGTCAAGTTACTATTTATGAAACCCTCAACTATCTATTATAATATGTTTTTAAAATTATTTTCTGGTATTTGAATGTTGAAATCATTATTCATAAGTTTATTCAATTCATTTCCCATTTTCGATGAAGTTATGAGCTCATTCTATTGATTGAATTTAGTTCTCAAAATTTTCGTAACATTCAATTCTCAATGCAAAATCCAACACAAAAATTGTATACAGTATTGATTTAATAGAAATTGTTTACATACCTCATATCTCTTCAACTGTATTCTGAATTTACATTTTGGACATGTATATCATAAAATCCCACCAATGGATCGATTGGAAATTGAAAAATCTTAAACTCCTTTAAACCCTTATCATACTAAACAATGTTCTTCAATAATTTGATCTTGCTTTTATCTATATATATCACAACATTTATAAATTTAATTAAAAAAATTAAAAAAAAAATATGTTTTAATAATTAAAAAAATAGATAAATGGAGTTAAAATAAAAAACCCCATATTTCTATATGAAGAGTCGTATAAGTACTAAAAAGTAAAAGTAAAAAAAACAACCATGGATGGTATTATGTAAAATATAACTAAGAGAAAAATCATAAAATATTTATGGAAACAACATTTAAAATTTTATATTAAAATAATTAATCAATCCACACATTGAAAACAAATTTAGAAATATAATTATTTCTATAATAATCACTTTTAAAGGCAATCAACCACTCTTTAAAGGATTTCAACACGTGTCAAGAACAAATTTTCCAAGCCAAACATTCAACTTTTAAAATTATTTCATTATAATGTGAGGCTTATGGTCTCAAAAACAATTAAAAAATATTAATGGTCATGTACCTTCAATTCCTAAAACATTCCTCTAAAACAACACAAAGATATATTAAAGACAAAAATGGTGTTGAACACCCCTTTAAATAGTTAATTTACAATTAGAAAGACACTAGTAATTTTAACAACAACATGGTTTGTGAACTTGTTCAATTATTTTTCATTAAAACATTTTAAACCATTTAAACACCAATATAGGAATTGGATCATGTTTATATATTTATGCTATGTATATGGTATGAAAAAACTAAAAGTATGGAATACAATGAGAAATATAAACTATTCCTCAAGAATGATATAAACTACCATTGAGGAAAATTATTTTCAACATAAACAATTTATATGTAACTGAATAACAAAAATCCAAGCCGTACTAGTAGTAATCCAAGAAAATTAAAAGAGTTGAAATGAAGAATAAATATTTCAATTTAATAATAAAATAAAAATATTATAAGATATGGAAAATGAAGAAACTAATTAATAATTGTAGTATGGAAAAAAGAATATAAGATATGGGAAATGAGAGAAATTAACATAAAAGTAGAAAAATAAATAATTAAAGAGATATCTCAAAGGAAATTTCTAATTCTTACTAGAATAATTCTAAATGAAGCATACGATATTGATTAGGAATAAAAAATTCCTACATTTAGGAAACAAAAAAAGTGTGAGATATGGTAGAGTCCATTATAAATAAATTCTTATATCATTAAAATATATTATAATACATTGTATAAATGAAATGAATACAAGAGAAGTTGGATTCATAAACAACAACATATATGTATTCAACTTTCTCAAAATGGCCAAAAATTGAAATGGTATGTTTCATGATAAACATTGAAGTTATGGAATGGAATAAAATTATGAGATCCATTATGTAAATTATAGAAAATATAAAACATAATGAATATCTATTATAGAAGACTTCACACTACATAAAAAAAGAAGAATGTATTCTGAGAAAGTATATGATAGAAATAAATACTTTTAATTTAGTTAACATTGCATGATAAGCATGTAAACCCTATGACAGAGCCACAAAAAAATAATTCATTAATCTATGAATGGATCATGGGGATAAATTTCTAGTTATAATATCTTAGTCTTAATATGGATCACCCCACCCTATACCATTATCAGGTTAACTCTCTCTAGATTTGAGAGGAAGATGAAATACACCTTCCAATTTAATTGTACACCATATCTTTGATGGATCAGTAAGAAGAGAGAATTCACTAAAAATATAATATCAAAATCCTATCAGGTGATTAGAATTAGGTAAACACTACTTGAACATTAAGAGAACAAATCTATGAACCAAAACTTACTTTTTACTATAGATTCACCTAAGTAAAGACTATTCTGGTGCGATCTTGGAATGAATCCATGTGATAAAAAGATTATATCATCCATGGAAAAATAGAGAGACAAAATTAATTGAATAATAAAAACTCATGACCTAAAATTTATATGGGTACCTAGTCTAGGTGTTACCTGATGACCTCCTCGTGGGGACAGATTATGGGAGAAGAAGTTGTAGGTGGTGAGGGTGAGGGAGAGGGCTTGGGGTGATTAGGGGAAACTGTAAAGATTACAAGGTCGTGGGAGGGGTTGTGGAGAAATTATAGTACTATATAAGGAATAGGATAGGTTTTGGTGTTCTTGTGGGAAACTATAGTGTCGATGATGGCTCGGGACCAGGGGATCAAGGGAAACTGGAGGACCGATGACAGATTAGGGGAAATTGTATTTCTGGTGTTAGGGGGAAATGGCTAGAGCATCAGTGAGGGTGGAAAATAAAATTGTGGTGAGGTATTATGTAAGGGGTGATCAGGGTATATTTGGGGTGCTCAAGGGAGGGTGGCTCAGGATAAAGGGTCATCAGTAGAAAGTGTATTTTTTAATCAATGGATACAATTAAGTTGTGATTTTTTAAGAACATATGCTAAATTCTTGAAAAAATTATCATCGGTTTAATAAAATTCCACTAAAAACCACCACTAAACTTTTAATTTTTTTAGTTATATTTTAGATAATATTTTATAATCAAGAATATAATACAATGAAAAAATTTTGGTTGGAAAGGCCCAACTTTTTTTTATTGAGTACCAATAACCTTGTTTAAGCCTCTAAAAAATTATAAATCATAAACCTACATAAAACATCAAAAAAGATATTCAAAGAATGTAAAGAAAAAATAAATATGAAATAGTATACAAAGGATAATTGGTTTTAACCCCATTATTGGTGATAGTATTTCACGGTCACCAGTCAGGTAGTTCCATATGATTATCCTCAATCTGTAGGTAGGAATCGTTTCTACTTCATAAACCAAAAAAAAGAATTTCAGTGGTATTGTTCATCTCAAAAAAAATTATAATCTCCCATAATAAAATTTCTTAATTTCCCAATCCATATGTTTTATGTTCCAAAAATGTATTGGAAGAGGGAAAACATTTAAGAGAAAACTCCTATGACTTTATCTCCCAAGAATATTACATGTGGTTATTGAAATTTAACTCTATGAATGTGGTTCATCTTCTGGTTTAGTGTAAAAATTATTTCATATTTGAAAAATATCTTGGTACCAACATCCTTATGTGTACTAATGTACTTGTTTACCGATCACAACATTCGAATATCAATCTTGCTCTTTACATCATATTCATCTAAAAAATAAACCATCAAAGAAATATTGGTGATTAATCCACAAATGGAGAAGTAGTTGAAAAGTTATTATCAAGATAATCTAAAAAATATGTATCAAGATTTGATATATCTTCATGTGTGATCTGAAGTTTGATATCTGTTTGGTAATTAATTAGAGTTATATTTAAAGTTGACTTTAGCTTATGTTCTACTATAATCACTTAAAAAATGAATAGATCAAGTTTCTCATCCTATTTATCCAATTTTTCATACAAAGGTTCTGAATTATCTATTTCTAAAACTGGGACTTCACATGAAATTTCATTTGAAACAAAGCCATCGCAATTATTTTCTAAAGTTATTTGATTTCCAAAAGACACGTCAATTAGTGAATTACTGATACTTTCTTCCTTTATATTTGAAAAGGTTGATTCGAAATAAATTTTCAACTCACACACAAAACGTTATTCTATTTAAAAAGTTGTTTGGACTATATTTTCCTCGTATTGAGATTCTTTTTGGGCTTATAATTCTTTATATACTTTTAAAGGATTATAAATAATTTCAACCATTTTTATTAATTAATAAATCATGGAACCTTGGTATTGAAGATCCAAATAATTTTTTTGTAATTGTAATTTTAAAAATTATTCCTGACTATAATCCTTATATTGTAAATAATTTGGCCAAGCATAAGAGTAGTCTCAATGAAAACCTATTTTTTATAGACTCTAAATTAGGTGTTTAAATCCAAAAAATTCTAGAAAAAAAATTTATAAATTACAAAACATCCACAAAAACGTTTTCAAATAGATGACGGTGGCTTTAGGCCACATTTCCCCTATTCAACAATTTCTTGTAAACATGTAAGACAGTGGTGACCATAATTTTGGGTTATTAAGAGTTTTCATAATTAGTTATCAAACTATCACATTATTCTTATTTTTCTAATGTTAGTGTTAAAAATGTTTGGGATTTAAACGATTTTAACAATGTTAAATGAAAAAATATGATAAAACATAAATTTATATTTATTGATTTTGAATCATAAGTCCGTTGGAATAATGAAAAAGAAAACTAAAAAAGGTCGCAATGGAAAAGCTTCAATTTTAGACAATTCCTTTATCATTGTCTACCAATTTATTCAAATTGAATTTTTAACATCCCAGGTAAATAAAGAAATATTATATTTTCATATTTTTTAAAATTTTTAATTAAATACTAATCTTAAATTAATGGGATTCTATATTCGATGGCTTTCCCGATGCACAACAACGAGTTTCTTTGAAATCTTACGTTGCACACAAATAATATAATATTGTTATTTTAAAATGGTATTTAACTCCTCAATGTTGTATTGGAAAGAATTAATAGAACTAACTACAATATGATTATTAATGTTTTCTAAATTTATTTACATTTATCCAATAAAAGTTTGAGGCTTAAAATGTGAATGAATCTAATTTTAAGTATAAATACTATATTATTCTTTAAAAGGTCGATTTACTACCTTTTAATGAGGAACCCTCATTAAATCCTATTTTGGTCACTTTTATATGTTCTATTTGACCAAATAAAATTCATTTTTTGAATCGAGACATCAAAATTCACTTTGGGTAAATTTTTGGTATTTTTCTGATAAAATTATTTTTTTAATGAAAAATGAAAAATGTTGTATTTTAATTCAAAAGTGAATTTCAATATAATTTATTTATTTAGATAGATTATCTCTTTATTTGTATTTAAAGTGTAATTATAATATATTTTTAACTTTCAATCCAATTTTGGTCATTATAATTAATTTTACTTTTAAATTGGACATAAGCAAGTGTCAATATTTTGATATTATTGTTTCTTAAAAACACACTATTTGTTTTGACAATTCTAATTAATTTTAAATTAATTAATGAAAATTCTATGTTGTGAATTTTTTAAAATAGACACCATTTTTTATCTCAAAATATCAAATATATCTTAGGCTGATTTTTTTGTATTTTTCTGAAAAACAAAAAATTTTGATGTATACTAAAACCAGTTAGTAGTAGTTAAAAAACTGACTTTTTCATTTAAATGAAATGTTCCCACTTCTGTGAATTGAATTTTAAAAATCTGACATACATGGTTGTTATAAGTAAGTAAAATTTGGTTTAATAAAAAAAATTTTGGTGAACAGTAACTTTTGCCTTTTATTTACCGCAGTTAATGGTAAATAGGGTATTTCAATGTAAAAAGAATATGATAAAAATATAAAATTACCTTAAAACTTATCCTAACTTTATTAGATGAGTCATGGTAGACCACGGAAATCCTTGAGTTAATTTAGGGACCCCATAGAGCCACTTAAGTGTGATAATGAAATTTTAGATTAATTAATTTAAAGTAAAGACAAAAATGACATAAACAAAAATCATTTAGGAAATAAATTTTTACATGTGGTTATAAAAGTTATATTTTAAAATATAAATATTTATTTTAATTCTAAATAAATTTCCTAAATCATGTTTTTTTATAATTTTTAGACATCAAATAAATAATATTATTTATGACACAAAAATGATGCAGTATTACCTCATTAATAAACGATTTAAATAAATAAGATTATAAATATTAAAACATTATACCAAACCTGTCCAATTCTTATTATATGATTTTATTTCGAACATGAGTCATATTATATTTGACTATAATGATTTTTGGACCTTTTGAAACCGAATATATGTATATAATAAAATAATTGTTTGAAACTTTCCTAAAGATCCCCTCCCCCCCCTTATAAAATTCCATCACTTCTAACTCATTCCACACACCTCTAAATCCATTTGGATCATCCAAACTCTACCCAATTGGGCTCCCCACATCCCTATCCTCCTCATATAAGCCTTACCTTAGGCATATATAACATCAATAAGTCTTTATGGTTCAAACCAAAGGAAGTTATCCAAATTAAAGGTAATGGTTTCTCTTAAATTATTTTATTTTATTTTACTTCCCCAACCCATAAACTCTTTTTATTAATTTATTTTATAACAAAACTAGTGTCCTCAATATACTAGAATGTTTTTATGAGAAATATCTGAACTAGACTTACACACACCTCCATCTAATGGGTGAAGAACATACTATTTCTGTAGATGGCAAACTAACGCCTCATGAAATGATGATTGTTCAATTATCTTCTACCACCTCCCATGGTGGACATTAAGATGACACTGTATTTATATATGATATATATAATCTATATTTTCTCTTTATTCTTATTTATTTCTAATTTATATCTTACCTTTATGGTTTCCATTATGGGTAAACGCGACAATTTCATTCGAGGAAGTGTGGACTACCAACCCATCAAAGTGATACGACTCTTTCATACCATAAGTGGTACATATAAAGTATCGAGATAATGATATTATATATGATACTATACTAGAATTATAATATACCTAGGTATCGTTATTTTTTCATTCCATAAAATACGAAATAAAAATGAAAGTAGCGTTCATGTGTACGTACGACTTACTGTATCCATGAACGGTACATTTCATTTCTTATCTCCAAATGTTATGTTCTGTTATAAATACATATATATATATATACTGAATAAATATTATATATATGATATCTAAATAATTAATATAAGTATGGTTATAATAATCTTTTTACCACATGAATAACTTATAAATATAAGAAGTTCATTTTTGACTCAAGTACCAAACATCGACAAAAGGACCATTATTAACTTAAATGATTACCTAATGTTTATAAAATGGTAATAAGTGATAAAAAGGAATAATAAACTTGAAAAAGTTTATTTAAAAAGTTTAAATTTACTTTAGTTTTTTATTAATGAAATTATAGAAAGAACGGGTCATGTCGGACACGAGGTAAGGGAACTTCTTAACCCAATTTTCGTTCTTTGGGTTAATTTTCTACTCATTGATAATGTCATGATATGACTATATGTGAAATTAATTTTCAAATCATATATTTTATTTATAGTGATTACACATTATTGGTCTATTTTCTTTATAAATTTATCTTTGTATGGGACTTCATCTCAATCTCCTCTCATTGAGGCATATTTTGTTTTAATACACGACTTTCCTTTATATGCTATATAAACACCTTTGACATTAACTTTAATTCAAAGAGAATATTTTTTCTATAATCAATTTTACTAAATGATAAAAGAAATGTTTTTTATCGGTGATAATGACCTCTCTATCTCCGTAATCGTTATTTTGATTCCTCTAGAAGCCATAATGTTTTTTGTTAAGGAAAATAAATCCATTATTCTTTTTTTGTGTGTTTTGTTATTTAAATTTGTTTTTGAAAAGGAATGATTATTTCAATATATTGAAATGATTTATTGTGATTTCAAATAAAATTTTATTAGTGAAATTTTTATATTTTCAATATTTTATGTGCTATGATTTTATAATGGTACTTGGACATTTGATGGGTGGTTACGTGATAAACCAAATGACGGGTGGTGCCTTGATAAACCAGAATGGGTGGTTACATTATATGTAACACCCCTAGATTTTATGAAAAATATTCTTTAAATTTCATTAATGTATTTTGTTGTATTCTACACCAAGATTACCTTGCGCTATACGCAACACCGTATTAGCTTGCAGTATACGCAACACTATTCTTGGATCGTGTTACACACAATTTTGATAATAGTTATTCTACACAACATTGAGTGTATATATATATATATATTCAATGTATAAATGAAATATGGTTGGATTCTGTTATACGAAACAATGAAGTATTCTTTCACAACACGCAACCCTGACTTGGCTTGCATTACACGCAATTGCGACCTTCCTTGATAGCGTGTGTTGTACGCAATACTGGGTTTTAATAAAAAATGTTATATTATTATAATATTGTCATGAACTAGCCATTATGAATAGTATTAACTAAATTTTGAATTTTATAACATTATTATTCATCTTACACCTTTCTAGAACATGTTCTAAGAACAAAATAAATTTTTCGGGTAAAATAAGTATTTTTCAAAAAATGCAGTTTTGCCACCTTTTGATGGCGCACCCACTTTAAATCTAGTTTTTGACATGTTTATAAGTTCAATTTGACAAAATAAAATTCTTCTTTGGAATCAAGAAATAAAATTTTACTTTGGATAAATTTTTCATATTATTCTGGTAACTTTGACATTTTAATGAATAGTAAAAACACGCTATATTTTAATTAAAAACAACTTTTTCATCGTAATATCTTATGTGGTTAAATTATAATATTTAATGGTTTTAAAGTATAAATAGAATATAGTTTTACCATTTAATATAATGTATGTCATTAGAAATGATTTTACCTTGAATTCGTAGGTTAAATCAATTCAATCTTTTCCAATGTTTTAAACAAAAACCCGTTTTTATTCGACAACGGGATTAATTTTAATTTAATTTCTGCAACTTCTGTGTATCAAATTTTAAAAAATGGATTCCATATTTGGAATCAGTGGGTCCAAATTATGTTAATAGGCTACTTTTTATTTTTGGGAATTATGAATAGTAACTACGGTAAATTTTATTTACCATAATTAAAGGTAAATCGGGTAATTAAGGGTAAATATAATATTTTAAAATTTCCCTAAAAAATGTCAAAATTCTATTGGATGACTAAAAGTCGACCCATATCACCTAAGGGTCGGATTATATTCATTTAATTAAATTTTGTCAATGAAAATAATTTAATTATTATTAAAACCAAAGAATGTGACAACATGTCACTTTCTTAAATCTTATACGTATAATAATTTTAATCTAGTGATAAACTTCATGAAACTTCGAAAATGAATAGTCTCCAGAAAGATAATACAATTATCTACATCATAGGAATTTATTCATAATTTTTAGGGATTAAATAATTATCATTTATTATGACACATAGATGATACAATAATTGTCTTATTAATGAAATATTGACATAATTGATGTAATAAATGCCCAAATAAATGTAATTTGAGACTTTTTATGACTTACACTAATTTCCAAGGTTAATATGACATGGTATTGTTGATTTACGTAACTTGGTTCGAACGTATCATTCTGTTATGAATTTCATAAAAATCATATACCAAATAGTGTCAAAATTGACATAAAATAGTTTTTAAAATAAATATTATATTATTAATTGTTATTTTATTCCTAAAAATCTATGGTTCGGCCAAATTACTTAGATATGATTATATATATTAATAATAAACAACTTGGGGTTCTTTTGGCTTGATATAGTATGTTTATTAACCATATATTGTAAGAAAACAAAATGACACTGTAAAGTTAAATTATTTAACTTAGAGTTAAATCTAATTGATAAGGGTAAAATAATAACATAAACGTGTCTAAATCCTATTAGATGAGAGGATTTCGACCCATCCCCACGTTAGCCTCTAAATAAATCAATTTGGATCTATTTAAAACCGAACTTGACTTTATAATAAAATAATATTTTTAGTTTTTCCAAAGGAGCCCCTCTCCTCCCTTATAAAAGGGCACATCCTCCCTCTCTTCCTCACACAACTTTGAGCCTTCAATCTCGGCCAAACCCTGCCAAATTATCTTCTCCACTTCCCTAGAAACATTCTAGAGGTTCTGTTCTTCCTCAAAGACCAATTTTAGTGCCCTAAGAGGAGGTCTCAAAGAGGCGCTTCAAAGAAGAGGTAATTTCCGTTACCAGTTTTTTCACCTTTATTTCTTCTTCCACTTCTTCTTATTAGGTTGTTTCGTTATGAAGTAATAACATCAGTATCACTTATATACTGATATGTTATTATAAGTATGAAACAATCTTATTTCACTATCTATCCATCCTACGGAAAATGAAATCACCGCGCGTGCGTACGTACGGAATACCGTCTCCACGCCGTGGTGAAATCTATTTTCCACCACCACCTTACTTGGATGGGTATAATGGTGTAAATAATAACTATATATTATTATTTTAAAGTGATATTGATTCTGAAATAGTATACATACACTCCAATACAGTCCCACGATCATGAGAACGATATCATCGCTCGTGCGTACGTACGGACTACCGTCTCCACGACGCGATGAGATTCATTCTCCACTTTAAACCATTCATGAATTATTATAAAGTATATATAATAAGTAATCATGAAATATATGACATAATAATTATACTTGATTTATGTGTATATATATGAATGTCATCTACTTAATTCCGTTCAACTCAATAAGGAAACAAAAACAGCGTTCATGCGTACGTGTGGCCTACCGTCTCCATGAATGGTGTATTTCTTTCCATTGACTGATTTATTATATATATGTATATTCTGAATATATATATATAAATAATGTTTTATATTCTGGAATTAAGTAATCATGATCTAAGTAATCATATGAATAATTACAATTCAAAACACTGACGACAAATGAAACAATTTTACCCAAAACGCTCATTAACATGGAATTTACAAAAGAACGGGTAATATAAAGTCATATGTGAACCATATATGATATCATAACAATGAATATGATTCTGTAATAAGTAAATGACATTATTTAAATCATTATACAGGAGGTTCAGACACTTACGAATCAAATCAGACCTAAGGTAAGGGAAATATCACAATCTCATTTTTATCCGAGATTGTTTATACTTGTGTATTGACTGGGGTGTATTTTATCATCCACATCCATGTTTCTTCAATATGTAATATTATTTCCATCCACATACAATTGTTTAAATCCAATTTTACCCTTCGGTGAGTTTTTAGTAAAAGATATGAAAGGAATCTTTTGTCGTTTTTCATAAGAGGTACTTTTTGACTTTTCCGACAAAAGTACGAGAAGAATGTTTTTTAACTTATATGGCATGAATGGATTTTTAAAAAATTATTTACAAGAAGCTTCATTTACAAGTTTTCAAGTTTATCTTTAATCAACTTCTTTTAGTTTAAATTTGTATGACATGTTAAGAAAGGATAAATGTTTTTGAAGAAGAAAGGATATTTTCCTCAAGAATGGAGTTCAAGTGTTTTATCAAAATTATTTTCCATCTAAGATAATAAAGGGTTCTGTTTTTATCCCTATTATAACATTGATTTGATTATGTTGTGATGGAAATATTTTTATGAATTCCTTTATCTTAAATGAATTGTTTTATGATGTCACGATGTTTAAGATTCCCATTTTTATTACATGGTTATTAAATGATGTATGGTTTATGATTTTGTGGCACACATAAGAATGGTATCATTATGAGATGGGTGGGACCTATATCTCCCTCCAATGCATTGGGTAAAGATTTTATATCTCATGAGATAGACAAGGCTGGAATGGTAGGTTATACCGGTTCAGTTAAACAGGACTGAAACGAGGGTGACTCTGTTCAGAAAGGGACTTTGTCCACTAAGATAATCTTGGCAATGAGTCTTGACTGAAAAGAAATGATTCTATATGATTATGTGTGTATGCCACAAAGTTTAATGTTTTAAGTTATGATTATTGTGATTACATTTCACTGACATGAGTTATCCCAGGTTATGAAATTATGATCTCTTTCACAGGTTAAGATTTCCAAAAGGTATGTGCTTATGTATATGATGTGATTGATATTTATTTTGTTTACCCTTACTGAGAATTTGATCTCACCCTTTTATGTTTTCTTTTCCCCAAAATATAAAGAAAGTTTTTAGGTATAAAAAAAAGGAAGATCTTTATGGGAGATGTTGAAGATCTTTCACCAGGATTAGAAGATTATATTCCGAGTTTCCAATGACACTAAACTATTACGATCCTTGTGTGTGTGTTTTTCTTATGTACTAAGTATTCCAAAAATTTAATATAATGTCAATGTACGTCAAGCTTCGGGTCTCTATAGTTGGTATCAGAGGAAAGGTTTAGTCAACCTTTGGAAACTAGGATGTGAGAACGTTAGTGAGATCCCTAGATATATTTCTAAGGTATGACTAGGGATGTCCCTAAGGATACGTATACGTATAGGTTATAGACCTAGAATTGTGCTAAGGATATTATAATTTAACCAAATATGTTAGATATTGAAGTTACTCCCCCTTTATTATGATTTTTCCCTCTAACACTATTCTTTTTGGGTTTTAGAAAATGGCTGGAAACAAGATGATTCACGATAATGGAGGATATGATGGACAATGGAATGATATTCTTCATGAGAAACCAAATGAAATGGGATTTGGAGGTCCAAACATCATTATTATGCCGAATCAGCAATCTCATAATATGATCAATAAAGTAAAATTTGGTAAGTTTCCAGAATCGGCTAATAAGAGAAAGATGGAGTTTCATGATGATCATAGAGGAAGGAAATTTCAATTTCCCCTATGTAAATCATGTGGGAAGAGGTATCAAGGAGAATGTTTCAAAGGAACTGGAAGATGCTTTGGGTGTGGAAGAGAAGGACACAAAGCCAGTAAGTGCAAAGGAAAAGGTTCAGTTAACACCAAGGATGAGGATAATGGTATTTCTACGACATCAACAATGGTTAAATGTTTTAAATGTGGAATGTACGGGCATTATGCAAAACAATTCCCTAAGGGAAAGTCTCATGAAGAGAATCAGTATGGTCGTATGGGTAGTATTTATGTGGATGATGATAAAGAGACTACAAATGATATGTGAGATGAAAGAATTGTTGAAGCTCGGTCAATGGTTTAAGAATGTAGTGGAATGATTACATGTTTATCATGTGTAATGTTGTATAAGTAATCTCATGGGACTATGGAATAAAGAGACATATAAGGATTGTTACAATGTTGTCTTTCCTTGAGTTTTAAAAGTGTATGATTAATGTTATCAGTATCCATGAAAGGTTATTCAGATATTTTTGGAATGTAGATGATATGCGCATAATGAATGGAAAATGAGAAAACGAAATGTTTAACAGTATTCATGAGCTCATGATTGATATAAGGACTAAGTGATATCATGGTTAGAGTATATAGAATTTTTAGGATTTAGGTATGTGGAAAGAGTTAACTTTTAACAGCATTCATGTTTTCACTAAGGTTCAATGGGTATTCAACAGAATACCTGATTTAGGCCTTTGAATGATTGGAATGTGACCAATAAGATATATGAGGGATAAATGATGGTATTCACATACTTGGTTGACGACATTTAAAGTAATCATTTTCTTTATACTATGAGTTTGGACAGAAGTATTTTAGATATGCCTAAAGATTGGAATGGATTATGTTGGACACAAGTTAGTATTGTTTAAGGATAAAACTTTTTTGATATTGTTGATGGGATGTTATAGTAATATAGCTTTAGAAAAAGGACAACCTGCAGGATGGGTGACATCCCATCGCTTCGGACAAGGCTGTGGGAATCGAACCCACAACGGAAGTGCGATTGGCCTTTATCACCTACCACTGGCCTACAGGAAGTCCCTGGTTTGTAGAAACTAGTTTTATTTTATTAAGCAGTATGATATATGAAGTATAAGTTATTTTTTTGAAAACATATACGATTAATCTAACCATAAGATGGACTTATAACTTTTGCTAGCCTTTTGTTTGAAAGAGATTGAATGACCCATCATTCTATCACATGATCTGCTAACACATCATGAATAACAAATTCAACTTCATTTATTTAAGGGATGAATTAGAAATTGTTCAATTCACGAACAACAGTGAGATTGTACCAAAATCATGCAAGTATTTCTTTTAATTCATCAACTTTAGGGAAATGATCTTGAAAACCAAAAATGTTGTCCTAGTTCCCTTATATCCGATTAATCTGATGGTACCTTAGATCATCACAAATCAATATCTTTGTGATTGTTGGCTTTTTCATAGCCATGTTCTCTACCACTCTCCATCAGAACATGATGGTTAGATTCCTCTTCCATATCCATATTTTCCCCCATGTGGAAACCCAGTGATTAGTTTATTTGGGTAACCGTTACATTTCATAATTTTGTTTTTAAAGATTGGTTTTGGTATTCCTTTTTACGATGTGGGTTTCTATTAAAGAAACTTTCGAATAGTAAACCATTAATAACCCCGACGAATTTCGAGGGAGAAATTCATTTTAAGGGGGGTAGAATGTAACACCCCTAGATTTTATGAAAAATATTCTTTTAATTTCATTAATGTCTTGTGTTGTATTCTACACCAAGATTACCTTGCGCTATACGCAACACCGTATTAGCTTGCAGTATACACAACACTATTCTTGGATGGTGTTACACACAATTTTGATAATAGTTATTCTACGCAACATTGAGTATATATATATATATATATATATATATATTCAATGTATAAATGAAATATGGTTGGATTCTGTTATACGAAACAACGAAGGATTCTTTCACAACACGCAACCCTGACTTGCCTTGCATTACATGCAATCGCGACCTTCCTCGATAGCGTGTGTTGTACGCCATACCGAGTTTTAATAAACAATGTTATATTATTATAATATTGTCATGAACTAGCCATTATGAATAGTATTAACTAAAGTTTTAATTTTATAACATTATTATTCATCTTACACATTTCTAGAACATGGTATAAGAACAAAATAAAATTTTCGGGTAAAATAAGTATTTTTAAAAAAATGCAGTTTTGTCGCCTTTTGATGGCGCACCCACTTTAAATCTAGTTATTGACATGTTTATAAGTTCAATTTGACAAAATAAAATTCTTCTTTGTAATCATGAAATAAAAATTTACTTTGGATAAAATTTTCATATTATTCTTGTAACTTTCACATTTTAATGAATAGTAAAAACACAATATATTTTAATTAAAAACAACTTTTTTCATCGTAATATCTTTTGTGGTTAAATTATAATATTGAATGTTTTTAAAGTATAAATAGAATATATTTTTACCATTTAATATAATGTATGTCATTAGCATTGATTTTACCTTGAATTCATAGGTTAAATCAATTCAATCTTTTGCAATGTTTTAAACAAAAACCCGTTTTTATTCAACAACGGGATTAATTATAATTTAATTTCTGCAACTTCTGTGTATTGAATTTTAAAAAATGGATCCATATTTGGAATCAGTGGGTCCAAATTATGTTAATAGGATACTTTTTATTTTTGGGAATTATGAATAGTAACTACGGTAAATTTTATTTACCATAGTTAAAGGTAAATCGGGTAATTAAGGGTAAATATAATATTTTAAAATTACCCTAAAAATTTTCAAAATCCTATTTGATTTCTAAAAGTCGACCCATATCACCTATGGGTCGGATTAGATTCATTTAATTAAATTTTTTCAATGAAAATAATTTAATTATTATTAAAACCAAAGAATGTGACAACATGTCACTTTCTTAAATCTTATAAGTATAATAATTTTAATCTAGTGATAAACTTCATGAAACTTAGAAAATGAATAGTCTCCAGAAATATAATACAATTATCTACATCATAAGAATTTATTTAGAATTTTTAGGGATTAAATAATTATCATTTACTATGACACATAGATGATGCAGTAATTGTCTTATTAATGAAAAATTGACATAATTGATGTTATAAATGCCCAAATAAATGTAATTTGAGACTTTTTATGACTTACAATAATTTTATAAGTTAATATGAAATGTTATTGTGGATATAAGTAACTTATTTCGAACTTATCATTCTATTATGAAATTCATAAAAATCATATACCAAATAGTGTCAAAATTGACATAAAATAGTTTTTAAAACAAATATTATATTATTAATTGTTATTTTATTCCTAAAAAGCTAAGGTTCAGCCAAATGACTTATATACGATTATATATATTAATAATAAACAACTTTGGGTTCTTTTGGCTTGATATAGTATGTTTATTAACCATATAGTGTAAGAAAACAAAATGACACGGTAAAAGTTAAATTATTTAACTTAGAGTTAAATCTAATTGATGAGGGTAAAATAATAACCTAAACTTTTCTAAATCCTATTGTATGAGATTATTTCGACCCATACCCACCTTAGATTCGAAATAAATCAATTTGGATCTATTTAAAACCGAACTTGACTTTATAATAAAATAATATTTTTAGTTTTTCCAAAGGATCCCCTCTCCTCCCTTATAAAAGGGCACCTCCTCCCTATCTTCCTCACACAACTTTGAGCCTCCAAGCTCGGACAACCCCTGCCATATTCTCTTCTCCACTTCCCTAGAAACATTCTAGAGGTTCTGGTATTCCTCAAAGACCAATTTTAGTGCCCTAAGAGGAGGTCTCAAAGAGGCGCTTCAAAGAAGAGGTAATTTCCGTTACCGATTCTTTCACATTTATTTCTTCTTCCACTTCTTCTCCTTAGGTTGTTTCATTATGAAGTGATAACATCAGTATCACTAATATACTGATATGTTACTATAAGTATGAATCAATCCTATTTCACCATCTATCCATCCTACGGAAAACAAAATCACAGCGCGTGCGTACGTACGGAATACCGTCTCCACGCCGTGGTGAAATCTATTTTCCACCACCACCTTACTTGGATGGGTATAATGGTGTAAATAATAACTATATATTATTATTTTAATATGATATTTATTCTGAAATAGTATACATACACTCCAATATAGTCCCACGATCATGAGAACGATATCATCGCGCGTGCGTACGTACGGACTACCGTCTCCACGACGCGATGAGATTCATTCTCCACTTTAAACCATTCATGAATGATTATAAAGTATATATAATAAGTAATCATGAAATATATGACATAATAATGATACTGGATTTATGTTTATACATATGAATGTCATCTACTTAATTCCGTTCAACTCAATAAGGAAATGAAAACAACGTTCATGCGTACGTACGGCCTACCGTCTCCATGAACGATGTATTTCTTTCCATTTACTGATTTATTATATATATGTATATTATGAATATATATATATATATAAATCATGTTTTATATTCTGGAATTAAGTAATCATGAACTAAGTAATCATATGAATAATTACAAGTCAAAACACGGACGACAAATGAAACAATTTTACCAAAAACGCTCTATAACATGGAATTTACAAAATAACGGGTAATATAAAGTCATAAGTGAACCATATATGATATCATAACAATGAATATGATTCTGTAATAAGTAAATGACATTATTTAAATCATTATACAGGAGTTTCGGACACTTACGAAGCAAATCAGACCTAAGGTAAGGGAAATATCACAATCTCATTTCCATCTGAGATTGTTTATACTTTGGTATTGACTGGGGTGTATTTTATCATCCACATCCATGTTTTTTCAATACGTAATATTATTTCCATCCACCTACAATTTTTTAAATCCAATTTTACCCTTCGGTGAGTTTTTAGTAAAAGATATGAAAGGAATCTTTTGTCGTTTTTCATACGAGGTACTTTTTGACTTTTTCGACAAAAGTACGAGAAGAATGTTTTTTTTAACTTATACGGCATGAATGGATTTTTAAAACATTATTTCCATGAAGATTCCATTACATGTTTTCAAGTTTATCTTTAATCAACTTCTTTTAGTTTAAAGTTGAATGACATGTTAAGAAAGGAAAAATGTTTTTGAAGAAGAAAGGATATTTTCCTCAAGAATGGAGTTCAAGTGTTTTATCAAAATTATTTTCCATCTAAGATAATAAAGGGTTATATTTTTATCCCTATTATTACATTTATTTGATTATGTTGTGATGGAAATATTTTTATGAATTCCTTTATCTTATATGAATTGTTTTATGATGTCACGATGTTTAAGATTCCCATTTTTATTAAATGGTTATTCAATGATGTATGGTTTATGATTTTGTGGCACACATAAGAATGGTATCATTATGAGATGGGTGGGACCTATATATCCCTCCAATGCATTGGGTAAAGATTATATATCTCAAGAGATAGACATGGCTGGAATGGTAGGTTATACCGGTTCAGTGAAACAGGACTGAAACGAGGGTGACTCGGTTCAGAAAGGGAATTTGTCCACTAAGATAGTCTTGGCAATGAGTCTTGACTATCAAGAAATGATTCTCTATGATTATGTGTGTATGCCACAAAGTTTAATGTTTTAAGTTATGATTATTGTGATTACATTTCACTGCCATGAGTTATCCCAGGATATGAAATTATGATCTCTTTCACAGGTTAAGATTTCCAAAAGTTATGTTCTTATGTATATGATGTCATTGATATTTCTTTTGTTTACCCTTACTGAGAATTTGAGCTCACCCTTTTATGATTTCTTTTCCCCAGGATATAAAGAAAGGTTTTAGGTATAAAAAAAGGAAGATCTTTATGGGAGATGTTGAAGATCTTTCACCAGGATTAGAAGATTATATTCCGAGTTTCCAAAGACACTAAACTATTACGATCCTTGTGTGTGTGTTTTTTGTATGTACTAAGTACTCCGAAAATGTAATGTAATGTTAATGTACGTCAAGCTTCAAATCTATACAATATAACCTCCAATTCATTGAGTATGGTAGTCAGCCGTATGGCTATTCTATTCAGTGATACATGTGGAAGTCCACCGTATGGTTATTCCACTACTAATGTATATGTCCCAAGTTACCTTTATATGTTATGTGTTCTTAATATGGAATTTATAGTAATATTTTGGTTAGAAAATGGTAAGTATTGATCTTTTATTCAATAAATAGTATTTAATACATCTTAAAGGTGAAATTATTACTTATGATAAAGTATTCATGGTTTACTTGTTGTTTTGAAAAACTAACAGTTTTCTATCTTTGTGTATCCCTTACTGAGATTTTTATGCTCTTCCCAAGTTATTGAAATGTTTTTAATAGGATATAAAGTAAAATAAGGTCATTGATGGGATCATGGAAAATTCATATTGTCTAAAACATGGAACTAGACATGACTCTTATTTTCAAAGAGTTTTTATTTTATGAAAAAAATTGAAACTGGGGAGATGTGTCTACATGTAATATTCAAGTTGTTATGCTTGTGTTATGACCTAACTCTCTAACACTCTAAACCTGAAAAGATCCTCAACGTGAATTATTCATTTAATTCAAGATTATGAAATTTTTAAGTTCCGGTCCTTATAGTTGGTGTCAAAGGCAGGTTTAGACAAATTTAGGAGTTAGAATTTAGTTTAATTAATATCCATAAATTATTTATAGCTTAAGTTATGATTGAAATGATATAGCATTTACAGATTACCATGTTGCTTCAACTGAGGTATTTCTATGTTCAAAATGGGTTTTGTAGAATAAATAGGGCAGCTATGTTGGGACTAAATCAGGAGGAAGAAAACCTTCTAAATCAGCAACTTGAGATGGTCATAATTAGAACTGAACAATTTTTTGCAGTGATGGAATGATTGACTCAATCTATAAATGGTGTTGGTGTCCATGCATGATATCAGCTAGATTAACCACAGGGGAACATGTCAGAAGTGGAGCATTTCATGAGGAAACATCCCCCATCATTCATAGGATCAACTGACCCAGTTCTATCATAAGGGTGGATTAAAGGACTGGATAAAATTTTAGATGTCATGGATTATTCAGAACATCAAAAGTTTAGTCTCACTGTTTACCATTTTGAAGGTGAATCTGATTAGTGGTTGTCGATGGTGAAAAAAAAAACAGGGATAGTGAGGAGATTGATGCTCTTGTTTGGGATTAATTCAAAGATATGTCCCTTCAAGTATATTTTACTAAAGTGGTTCGACGTAGGATAGAAAAAAAAAATTCTTGGAATTGAGGCAGGAGGATGACTTAGTGGCTCTTTATGAAGTAAAGTTCACTCAACTAGAAAGGTATGCTCCAAATTTTATCTGAGATCATGATAGTAAGATAAATCGATTTTACTCATGACTGAAGCCATGATATTGAAGAGAATTAGCCTCTCGTGAGTTTTAAAGTTATGAAAAACTTGGTTGGTGTGTGGAGAAGGTGGAAATGGAGTTGGCTGATGATCATGTGTTCTTTGAAAAACTGCAGAATAAGAGGTCCAGTTGACAGACAAAGGGAAAAAATTCATCAAAGAACCCTAGAGGTAAGAAAACAAAATATCCATCTTGTGAGAAGTGTGGTAAAAATCATCCTGGAGAATGCTTATAAAAGATTGGGATGTTCTTCCAATGTGGAAATTCTGGTCATATGGCTCGAAAATGTAAGGAAAATGATCAACTAGGAAATAAAAAGCTAGTGGTAAGATGTTTTATGTTCAATGAAATGGGTCATTATGAAAACCAGTGTCTAGTGAAGAACTCAACTAAGGGAAAGCAACCAGAATATAAGTAGAAATGGGTGGTGAAATCCTTTATAACTACTTTAGGATACGTTGGGCCATCAAATGAAGTAGTATCATATCCAGCGAGCTCAGTATTTTCTGAAGATTGACTTGAGGTCGGGGTACCATCATTTGAAAGTAAAGTAAACAGACATTCCGAAGACCACATTTCATAATAGATATGGCCGTTATAAATTTTTAGTTATGCCTTTTTATTTAAACAATGCACCTACTATATTCATGTATCTTATGAACATAATTTTATATGAGTTCATGGATATGTTTGTGGTTCTGTTCATTGATGATATTTTGGTTTATTCCCAAATTAAAGAGGAACATGAAAGGAATTTAAGGGTTGTCTTGCAAACCTTAAATGAAAATATATTTTTTGGGAAATTTAGTAGCTGTGGTTTTTGGTAACAGAAAATTTCTTTCCTTGGTCACATTTTTCAAAAAATGGCATTACCATCAATCCTATTAAAATAAAGGTTGTTAATGAATGGACAAAACCCAAAAATATAACCAAAAACCATAGTTTTCTTGGTTTAGCAGGTTATTACTGGAGGGTTGTTGAGAATTTTTCATGGTTATCTAGCCCACTAACTATGTTAACTTCAAAATGTGTTATGTCCATTTGGAAAAAATAATATGATGACTATTTTCAGGAATTGAAAAGAAGATTAGTGAATGCTTCAGTTTTGGCACTGCCTTCAAGAAATGGTGAGTTTCTTATTTACAATGATGCTTCGATGAATGGACTTGGTTGTTTCCTTATGCAGAATAATTAGTTTATTGTTTACGCTTCACGTCAGTAGAAACTTCATGAGTTAAATTACCCTACAGATGATTTAGAATTAGTTTCTGTTGTTTGTTATTTAAAAATTTGGAGGCATCATTTGTATAGAGTAAAATGTTAAATATATACTGACCAGAAATGTTTGAAGTTTATATTCACTGAGAAATAATTTAACATGAGATATAGCAGGTGGTTTGAATTAATCAAGGATTATTATTTCACGATACTTTACCATTAGGGAAAAGAAACTAAAGTTGTTGATTCTTTGAGTCAAAAAAGTAATGTTTCATTAAACATGATATGTTTGGAACGACATCCTTTGGTTTTTGATTTGGTAAACATTGTAATAGAAGTTTTTGGTGCAAGAAATTGTTCTGTTTTGTTTCAGGTGTTAGTGAAATCATCTCTGTCAGATAGAATTAAGCAAACGTAGAAGAAAGACAGTGAGTTACAGAAAAAAAGTGGAGTTGGTTCAGAATGGTAAGTTTCTTGAATTTAACATTGATAATGATTGTGTTCTAATGTTTGGGAAAATATTATGTGTGCCTTGTGATTCATAGTTGAAGAATGTGTTGTTATGTAAAACTCATAGTTCTCTGTTTTCAGTTCAACCTCGTAGTAATAAGATGTACATAGATCTTCGCGAGTATTAATGGTGGGATTGAATAAAAAGAGATATTTCAGATTTTACTATGAAGTGTTTGACATGTTAGTAGGTTAAAGTAGAGCGGCAATTACCGAATGGGATGATTCAGTTTTTACTAGTTCTAGAGTAGAAATGGGAAAAGATATCAACGGACATCATTGTGGGATTACCGAAGACATCTCAAGGTCATAATGAAATCTGGGTTATTCTTTATCAGTTGACTAAATATGCTAATTTCATTCCTATTCGATATACTTTGTCTCTAGATCAATTTTCTTAGTTGTCTGTTAAATAGATCATCAGGTTACATGTTGTTCCCCTCTCCATTATATCTGATCATGATCTTAGGTTTACTTCAATCTTTTTGAAAGGCCTTCAGAAGACGTTGGTTACAGAATTAAATGTTAGTACAAAATTTCATCCTTAATCAGATGGGAAATCAGAATGAACAATTCATACCATGGAGGATATGCTACATTCATGGTCAATAGATTAACAGTGAAGTTGGGACCAACATCTTTCTTTTGTCTAATTTTCTTATAATAACAGTTTTCATTCTAGTATACAGATGGCTCCATTTGAGGAATTATATGGAAAGTGTTGTCAAACTACATCATTTTGGGATAAAGTAGGTGAAAGGAAGCTAATGGGACCAGAATTGTTAGAAGATATGGCATAAAAAGTTCAGTTGATTCAGAAGAACATGAGACCAGCTCAAAGAAGATAGAAATTATATGCAGATAACCAGAGGAAGGATATTTCTTTTGAGGTAGGTGATCATTTCTTTATCAAGGTTTCTCCATGGAAAAGTGTGATGTGTTTTGGTAAGAATTGAATGTTGAGTCTGAGGTTCATTGGACCTTATGAAGTCTGGGATAATGTTGGATCAGTTGCATACATAGTGGCTTTCCATCCATGTTTATCCTAGGTACACAATGTTTTTCTTGTTTCATTGTTGAGAAATTATATTCCATATCCATCTCATGTTTTGAGCCGAGAGGTAGTTCAGTTGGAAGTGAATCTATCTTATGAGGAAGAACTAGTCCATATTCTTGACCGTAGAGAGAATGTGTTGTGGAATAAGGTAAATCACCAGGTAAATGTTTTTTGTAAAAACCATCTGGTTGAAGAGGCAACGTTGCAATCTAAAAATTCTATGATGGATAAATACCCCCACTTATTTGATAAGTGAATAAAAATTATGAGGACACAATTCTTAAAAGGGGGAAGGATGTAACATCTGAGGTACATAAAGAAATATGATATTTTCATATTTATTAAATTTTTTGAATTAAAAATTAATTTAAATTTAAATGGAATGCTATATTTGATGGCTTACCTGATACACAACAACGAGTTTCTTTGAAATATTACGTTGCACACTAATAATATGATATTATTACTTTTAATCGGTAGTTAACTCATAGCCGTTGTATTGGTGGGAATGAATATAACTAACTAAAATATTATTATACAAGTTTTTTAAATGTTTTTACATTTATCCAATAAAATTTAAAGCCTTAAAATGTGAATGAATCTAATTTTAAGCATAAATACTCTAATATTATTTAAAAAGTCAGTTTAAATCCATTTAATGGAAAACAATAATTAAATATAGTTTTGGTCACATTTATAGTTTCTATTTGACCTAATAAATTTATTCTTTAGAATCGGGACATCAAAATTCACTTTGGGCAATTTTTTTTATTTTTCTGGTAAAATTCAATTCTTAATGAAAAATACAAAATGTTGTATTTTAACTCAAAAGTTACTTTTAATATAATTTATTTATATGTTTATATTATCCTTTTAATTGGTTTTGATGTGTAATTAAAAAATATTTTTTCCATTTAATCCAATTTTAGTCACTGGAATTAATTTCACTTTAAAATTGGACATAAACAAGTTTTAATCTTTTTATAGTTATTGTATCTTAAAAACAAGCTATTTCTTTTGACAATAGAAATTAATTTTAAATTAATAAATTAAACTTCTATTTTTTGAATTTTTTAAAATAGACATCATTTTTTAGTTCATAATATCAAATATAGATTATGCTGATTTTTTGGTATTTTTCTGAAAAACATCAATTTTTGATGAATAGTGAAACCAGTTAGTAGTTGAAAAAAACTGACTTTTTCATTTAAATGAAATTTTACCACTTTTTTTAAATAAATTTTGAAAATCCTACATACATTTTTGTTATTATTTAGTAAAATTTTGTTCAATAATATGAAAATAATATTTGGTGAATAGTAACATTTGACTTATTACTCCGGTTAAAGGTAAATAGGGTAATTCAAGGTAACAAGAATATCATAATAATAGAAAATTGCCTTATCATTTTTTCTAACCTTATTGGATGAGTCATGGTTGAACATGGTCATACTTGGGTCGATTTTGGGACCCCTTTGAGCCACTTAAGAGTGATAATGAAATTTAAGATTAATTAATTTAAAGTAAAGTCAAAAACGAGATAAACAAAAATCTTATAGTAAATAAATTTTTACATGGGGTTATATAATTCATCTTTTAGACTATAAATATTCATTGGAAATCTAAAAATATATCCTACATCATGGTATCTATTTTATAATTTTTAGACATCAAATAAATAAAATTATTAATGACACAAAAATGATGTAGTATTTACCTAATTAATAAATGATTTAAATAAATTAGATTTAAAATATTAAAAAAATATCCAAAACCAGTCCAATTCTTATTCGATGATTTTATTTTGACCATGAGTCATTGTATCTTCCACTTTAATAATTATTGGACCTTTTTAAACCTAAGATAAGTTTATAATAAAATAATTGTTTCAATCATTCCTAAAGAGCCCCTCCTATCCCTTATAAAAATCCCTCACTTATAACTCATTCCACGCACCTCTAGATCCTCTTTTATCATCCCAAATCTACTCAATAAATCTATCCACATCCCTATCCCCCTCCTAGAAGCCTTACCTTAGGCATAAGTCACTTCAATAAGTCCTTTTGGTTCAAACCAATGGAAGGTACCCAAATTAAAGGTAATTATTTCTCTTAAATTATTTTCTTTTATTTTACTTCTCCAACCCCGAAACTCATTTTATTTCTTTATTTTACAATTACAATAGTATCTTAAATATAATAATATCTTGTTATGAGATTTATTCTAATTACACTTACACACACCTCCATATAATGGGTAAAAAACATTCTGTTTCTGTGGATAAAAAACTAACGCCTCATGAAACGATGATTGTTCAATTATCTCCTACCACCTCTCATGGTGGAAATTAAGATGGAAATGTATTTATATATGATATATATTATTTTTATGTATTCTTTATTCTTATATATTTCCCATTTATATCATATCTTTATGGTTTACATTATAGGCAAACACGATAATTTAATTTGAGGAAGTACGGACTACCGCCCCCTCAAAGTGGTATGACTCATTCATAACATATGTGGTACGTATAAAGGATGGAGTTAATGATATTATATATGATAATATATAATAATTATAATATACATATGTATCATTATGTTTCCATTCCATTAAATATGAAATAGAAATTAATGTAGCATTCATGCGTACGTACGGCTTACCGTCTCCATGAACGGTGAATTTCATTTCTTTTATCCAAATGTTATGTACTTCTATAAATACATATATATATATATATACAGAATATATATTATATATATGATATCTAAATAATTAATATCACTCTGGATTTAATGAAATTTTTACCCCATGAACTACTTTTAAATATAAGAAGTTCATTTCGGACTCAAGTAGCAAATATGGACAAAATGACAAGTACTAACATAAATGATTAAATAATGTGTATAAAATGTTTATAATTAATATAAAAAGAATAATAAAATTTAAAAGGGTTCTTAAGAAAGTATAAATTAACTTTAGTTTATGATTTTGGAAATTAAATAATTAACGGGTCATGTCGGACACGAGGTAAGGGAACATCTTAACCCAATTTCCGTTCCTTGTGTTAATTTTATACTTATTTATTATATCATGATATGACTACTTGTGAAATTAATTTTGAGATCCTATATTGTATTTATAGTGATTAAACATTATAGATGTATTTTCTTTATAAAATTATCTTTTTAAGGGACTTTTTCTAAATCTCCTTTCATTGAAGGATTTTTTTAATACACGACATTCTTTTATACGTTGTATAAACACCTTGGACTTTTAATTTCATTCAAAGGGAATCTTTTTTCTATGATTAGTTTTACTAAACGAAAAAATGAAGGTTTTTTTTGTGGTGACAGTGAACTCTCCGCCGTTGTAACCTTTATTTGGCTTCTTCTATAAGACTTAATGTTTTTTTATGGATAAGGAAACCCTTATTCAGTTTTTAAGTTTTTTGGTATTGAAAATGGATTTTGAAAATGATTGATTATTTCAATATCTTGAAATGAATTCTTTTGATTGAAAATTAAATGTTATTACTGAAATTTTTATATTTTCAATATTTTATGTGTTGTGATTTTATAATGGTACTTTGACATTTGATCGGTGGTTAAATGATAAACCAAATGATGGGTGGTGTCGTGATAAACCAAGACAGGTGGTTACATTATAACCTCCAATTCATTGGGTATGGAAGTTGGCTGTATGGCTATTCCATTTAGTGATATGTGTGGAAGATGACCATATGGTTATTACACTTTGGAATGTTTATATCCCAAGTTACCTTTATATATTCTGTGTTCTTTATATGGGTTTTATTGTAATATTATAGTTACAAAATGGTACGTATGGATCTTTTATTCAATGAAGATTATTTACTACCTCTTAAAGGTGAATAGTATTACTTATGATAATGTATTCATGGTTTACTTGTTGTTTTGAAAAACTAACAGTTTTCCTTATTTGTGTATCCCTTACTGATCATTTTATTCTTATACCATGTTTTTGAAATGTTGTTCATAGGATATAAAGATGAATAGTTTCAAGGATGGGATTAAGATAAATTCAAGCTGTCTAAAACATGGAATTAAACATGACTATTTTTTTCAAAGAGTTTTTATTTTATTAAAATAAATTGAAACTGGGTAGATTTGTCTACATGTAATATTCATGTTGTTATGTATATATTAAGACCTAACTCTCTAAAACTCTAATCCTGAAACGATCCTTAATGTGAATAATTCATTTCATTCAAAATTTTGAAATTTTTAAGGAGATGTCCTTATGGAATTACCTAATGTATACTTAAATAACTTAAAATATACACCTAAATTTATCATAAAACATATCATGAATTCAAATATATGTGTTTATCTTCATATGAAATTGACTGTATTTTCCAAAGACCTTTGAGTAACTGAATCTAATTGAACATGTTTTTCTTAATTTGGAGAACTTTCCTAACGAATTTTGACCAACAAAACAATAATTTTATAGTCATATGATGATAAATAATCTAGAAAAATAAAATAATATAGAAACATGAATAAATAAAACCTCCATAGACCAGGAATTCTTCTATTTCCAGCATTTCTTCGTTATAAAATCCCACTACCTTCTTCTAACCATCCTTTGAAATAAAGCGTTGATGAAAATAAATAGTGAATAGTGGCTACCAAATTTTATGTGGAGTTTTTGTCCTATTAATTAGATTTCTATTTTCACCTTCCCATATGAATTTTTTATTTGATTATTCATAATTTGTTTATCATGATACTTATAATTCTCCATACAAAATTTTAGATTCTTTTGACATGTGGTGAAAATGATATAACTGTATAAATGATGTGAATTTTTTTGGCTGAAGTGTCTCATCATCTTCCTCTAATTTCATGAGACCCATGGCCATTTTAATGAATGATTTTAAATTTTTTATTTAATTGAGATATGTGACTTTAAATCATCGATAATTTTTTGTTATAATAACTCTATTTGGAAAATGCTGGGATGAGTTATGCCTTGATTAATGGGATTATGTAAATTCTGATGGCTAACTAATTTCCCAAAATCACTAATTTATTCAGGCCTCAGGAATTTCGAATAAAAACTTGTCATAGTTGTCAAATTGGAAGACAAAAATAAAAGGATTCCTAAAAATAATAATTTCGGTAATCGAATAAATATTATAAAATTTATTCCTAAAATAGTAATGTGATAAAAAACTATTAAAATATCAAAATTAAGGAATTTTTCACAATTTATATATAAACACATCCAAGATACAAAATTTATGACATTATACTTATATTGACAGATTGGTGGTGTTATATTCAATTATGTGCAAATAAAAATATTGAAAATTTCATCTATATCAATTACTCCAATATAACACTTGGACTTCTATACAAGTAAGCACCCAAAATAATTTTCCAATGAAAATTCAAAACACATGTCGATAAAAATAAAAAATATTTAAATTGAGGAAGAAAACATATCATAACCTTTCAACATATCCAATTAGAAAATAATTATCTATCTTAATTCAGTCTATTCCCATTTAATTTATTTCTCCATTCACAAGTAGTCTTACCTCATGTTATTTTCTCATCACCTGTTTTTGATTTTGGAATAATATTTCCTTATCTAAAAAAATACAAGGGTAAGTATATTATTGAATAAGATTCAAACATCCACCTAGTTGAATCAAATAAATGTATCTGTCATGAGGAAATAGAGTTGGTGCTTTTGAGTTTTTATAGTTACTATGCTATTATTTTATAAATTATGAGATAGAAAGATATTGATTAGCTCTACATTGAAGCAAAACTGCATGATTCCAGTTTCTACACAAGCATGATATTATTCTATTCCTTCTTAAAATAAAATCATATCCAAAATAGCTATAAATTTAATTTCATGGACGTCACACAATGTATCTAATTTAGTACCAATGTAACAACAATTTATTCCCATAATTTAATAATTTTTTCCTTTTATAGATAAAAAATGAACGTCTTTAATTGATTGGGTGCTCTAGAAAGGAATTAATATATTTTAATTGGTATATATATATAATGTAAAAATTATTACTAATGTTTATATTTTATATTTGAAAAAAAAGTCTATTCAGAATTTAAATTTCCACCTGATCTAACACCAAATGAGGTATCACACAACAAGTCATATTTTCCCACACTAAATCTTTACGAAAATCATACAATATACTTAAAAAGTGGTTTGGGTAGAGAAAAAATCATGTAATGTGGCTATATAATATGAAGTAAATGTCGTATAAGGGCTCAAAAGGGATAAATGTACAGGGAACATCATAATAAAAAAAGTATTTTGATTAAAACGGGGTCTGGTAAACACAAAAAATGCCTCAATAATTTTGAAAAAATATTTTTTAAAGATAACATGTTTTGTTGGGAAAAAAGTAATGTTCTAGTTAAAAAGTTAATTAATTAGTTCTCTAGTGTTGTGTGATGAATGTACATAGGGTGAAAAAAATTTGTTTATAATCCTTATAAGAAAGTGTTTTCTAAATTTGGGCAGCCTTCATAACATCGAATTCAGAATTCAATGGAATTTTCATTCATTTAAAAATTTTGAATTAGGAAGAAAAATTTTTTTATAAATTATATAATTTTAGATCCATGAATAAAGTTGGGTATTTTCATTCACATAAATTTTTAATTAAAAAATTATTTAACTTTAAAGCTCATAAGATTAAAAAAATTGAAATATAACAAACAAATTTTGAAAAGAAAAAATGTAAATGGATATTGAAATGAAAACACAAAAAATCATAAACTAATAAGGATGATCCTACCCCATCACATATTTTTAAATATTTAATCATTGTAAATTTTTTTTATAAAATGTGTAAATCAAGATGATAAAACATGAAAAATAATTTGACAAGGAAGTAGATTACCTAGTTTTCATTTAGCAGTAGAGGCCTTAACCAAGCCTCCTAAAAACTAAAACATGGAAAGCTATAATAAAAAAACATAAAAATTTTATTGAAATCATTGAATGAATTAATAAAGAAATTAGTAGGGAAAATATGTATGGTTTGAATATCCAAATGGGTTCTAGGAATTCGCTACCCCTAGTTAGGTAGTTCCTATAGATCATCCCAAATCTGAAAATGGGTGTGGTTTCTTTTTATAGAAATATAAGAATTAATTTTCCATAATATATTTCATCTCACACATAATGTAAAATATCCAAAAATCATATTTCTTCATGTCCCCTTCCATGAGTTTTTTTTCAATGATGTAGTGGAATATATATAAAAAAGTATCAGAACATCTCCCCAATACATTGTCTTAAAAAAACCTCAAGTGGAAATGAAAATTAAATTATAAGATGGGTTATATCTTCATTTTTATCTTTATAATTTATTTATTTTTTGAAAAGGAGATCAGTACCACCATCCTCATGTGTACCAGTGTACTCGTCAACAAGGAACCTGATTCTTTCTTCAATCTCATCCTTCACTGACTATGCATCTAATAAGTAAATCCTCTATAAAGAAATGGGAACTAAATAATCATATAGAGGTGTATTTAATAATTTATTATTAATAAAATCATAAAGAAATGTGGATTGGGATTTGAGACATCACCTTATGGAGTCTTAGATTCTAGCTCTTTTTGGGAATGGATGACAGTTATATTAAAAGTTTTATGTAGCTTAGTTTCCTCCATGTGATCTTAAAAATTGAATGTGTCATGTTTATCTTCCACTTCAGCTGATGTTTAATGAATGATTTTGGAATTTCAAATTCCAAAAATTGGTGATCCACATGAAATTTTATTTTCAACTAAATCAACCCAATTATTTTATAATGGTATTTTATTTTCAAATGACATATCAATTGGTGAATTAGTGATAATATATTTCATAAAATTTTAAAAAGGTGATTTCAAATAATTTTTGAATTCAACCAAAAAAGGTTTTTAAATATCTAATGTGTGTGAGATAATATTTTACTCTTATAGATAATAGTTTTTAGTTTTTAATTATCTAAATTATTTTAATATAGTTGAAATAATTTCAACTAGTTTTCTTAATTCCTAAATCATGGAATATTTTTATTGAAACAAAAAATCATTTATTATTAATTGAAATTTTTATAATTCTTCATGACTAGACTAATAATTTTGTTTATTATTAGGCTAAGATAGGGGATGTCTCTTTGAAAATCCATTCTTTTTATTTTTTAAGACCCTATATTTTTGGATAAAATTTTTATAAATAAGAATAAATCTTAAAAGAACATATTAAATCTACTAAAAAATAGAATCAAATTTATCATGGGATATTACGTTAGAATTACCCTTGTAAATAATTTCCCCAAAAAATATAGCATAGGTTTGACCACCGGGTTTTCTCATGAGGATTTTGTAGGCCATGTTATCAAACTATCACTTTGTAAATTTGTTCTTATTAAATTTAGTGATAAAAAATTTGTGATTGAAGTGAGTTATAAAATGTTAAATGTAAAAAAATAATATTACATCCAAATTTATAGTTAGATATTATAAATAATAATCATTTTAGACTAAAGAAAATAAAAAATAAAGAAGGCATCAGTAGACAAACATAAATCTTTATAAACTCACTTTTTCATTATATACAAATATATTCTAATTTAATTACCCATTATATACATAAATACCTAAAATAATTTACACCAATTGCTTTTTAGGTCATATAAAGACCTCAAATATGGATTTTTATCCACTTATGGAATTGATTTTATTTCTCAAATACCTATGAGTAATTGAATCTAGTTGAACTTGTTTTCCTCAGTGAGGAGACAATTCCTAAAGAAGTTTACATAAAAAGATAACCAATTTACAATCATATGGTGATAATAAATATTGAAAGAATAAAATAAAAATAAACAAATAATAAATGATACGTCATTTAATCAATCAAAAAATTTCTAGGAAAATTAAAAATATAAATATATAAAATTAAAATCACAAACTCAAATGGGAAACTTTAATCTGATCATCACTGACCAAAGACACATTGAATTTATCCCTTCATGGATTGATTAAATCATGGAACACTCCTCTAATCCATCAAATATTTTATAGAATATCTCACTCTCTCCTTCTAACCATCCTTTTAAATGAATTGGATATGAAAATAAATAGAGATAGGGGTCCCAAATGTTCTATCTAGTTTCTATCCCCTGAATTTGGGATCGATTGTATCATACTTCCTAGCAGATTTTGGGAATTTTCATTTTTCATTGTTGTTTGCACTTGAGTTTTCCTTATATATAAATAATTTTTTCTTCTCTTGATACATGGTGAAAACATTATAAACGTATTAATGAATAGAATTTTTTCATGCTGAAGTGTCTCTTAAACATTCTCTAATTTCACATGACATGTTACATCCTAATGAATGATTTTAAAAATGGTATTTATCGGAGAGATGGAAATTCGAGTATTGTACCTTTTACACATGGAATCACTACAATTGGACCCTATAGGATGGTGATATGAACTACATAATGTGGTGCAATCAATTAATTCATCCAACACAATTATAACAATGACTGATTTATTTAGGCCTGCAGAATTTCGAACCAAAACTTGTACAAATTGATATATTTGAATCACAAGTTACATGGATTCCTAAAAATAATAATTTTGGAAATTCGGTATGTATTGTAAATGTTATTACCAATCAATAATGTGATGAAAACTATTAAAATTCAATTATTATGATATTTTAACAATTTAATTAAAAAACATATAAATTCAGAAGTTTTTCCAATTTCACTTATAAAGAAATATTTTTTGGGGTATATTAATTGATATATAATAAAAAAATTATTGAAAATTTCAGATCTATCAATTCCCTTACACATAAAACATGTACTCCTAGAAAATTGAACACTAAAAATATATTTCCAATGAAAATGAAAAACACATGTAAATGAAATTAACAAATCTTCAAATCAGACCACTCAACTTATCATTTCTATTTAACAAATTTAATTTTAAATTATTTATTATGTTTATTGAATAGATTCTAAATTCATTCGTTCTTCCATTCATAAGTATGCCTGCCTCACTTTTTTTCTCAAAACATTATTTTTATCTTGAATAAATCGTTCCTCAAGGAAATAAATGAATGGGTCCCCATAGGATTTTAAATTTATAAATCATTACCCAACTGATTCAATAAATATTACCCATCTTGATGACTGAGAAATTTTTTGAGGATTTTTAATGTTATTGGGTTTCAAATAAGAAATATTATAAGCAGAAAAAGATGGTCTTCCGCTTTGTTGATGAAAAACTACATGATTCTAGTTTTGACTTAAGCCTGGTTATATTATATTTCATCCAATAATTAAATCAACTCAAAAATAACATAAATATTTATTTCATGGATTCCAAAAATATTATACTATTCACTAAAATAGAACAATGATTTATTCTAAATATTTAATATTTTATTCATTTAATGATCCCAAAAGGCACAACCTTATTTGTTTGGGTGCTCCAAAATGTTACAACTCCCTTTTTTGAGAAATCTCCACAAAGGAATAAATTTATGTATTGTAGTTTTTCATGAGAGAAAACATCTATTAAATTTTTTTAATTTTCACCCAATGATACACAAAATGATGTTTCACAACACAGGTTATCTTACCCACACAATTAAGATTAACTAAAATCATAAAATATACTTCATGTGTGGGATGTAAAGGGAAACTAGTTTGTAATGTGTCTATATAATAGGTATAATATTATTTTTATGGTTCAGAAAGAATAAATGTATTGGATAAGATAGAATAAAAATGATCCTAATGAAAATGTGTCTTTTAACCAACAAAAATATTCCTAAATCATTTTGAACACTACTTCATTTAAGCTCACAAGTTTTGAAAGAAAAGATGAATAATTCTAGCTAAATAAATCATTATTTGGTTCTCTCAAGAAGTGGGGTGAATGTAAAGAATTTGATAGTGTTGGTTTAAAATCCACCTAGGAAAGTGATTTTCAATTCTGTATAACATTCTTAGAAAAGAATTCATAATTCAATTGTATTTTTAAGAAGTTTCACAATTTTAAATCAGAAAAAAATATATTCAAGCAATCATTTATGTTTATTTTGATGAATAGTGTTTTTTTCTTCCATTAAAGGAAATTTTAAATTCAAAAATGATATAAATTTTCATATCACAAGTTTTTTTAATACAAAATTTGAAATAAAACACACAATATTTGAGAAGAAAAACTGAAAATGATTGAAAGGAAAACAAATAATGTCCTAAACTACCAAATATTACCCCCTCACCTCACACATTCTTTTTACAATGTCATAATTTTTCTTAGTTTAGAAAACGTTTAGAAACCAAGAAGATAATAAAATAAAAAAAACAACTGGGAATGATATAATCAACCTAGTCTTTTTTGAGTAGAATCTTCCTTGAGCAAGCCTAAAAAACCATAACATGGATACCAACATACAAAAAAAATCATGAAAATTTTATTTAAATAAGTAAAAGTGAAAATAAAAAAATTATTAGTTAAAATATCATTGGTTTGACCCTCCAAATGGGTTATAGTATTTCACTTTACTTATTCTATCGGTTCTAGTTCACCATCCTCAATCATAAGGTGGGTATTATTTCCACCTCATGAACTAGAAAAATGATTTTCTCCAACCTTTTTTATCACCTAAATATTTTATAATCTTATAAAATAATATTTTATCAGGTCCCCTTCCATGATTTTAATGTCCCAAAGAGATAATTAGAGTAGGAAAAAAATATAACATCAACTTTTCAAGACATTCTATTCACAAATGATTTCATTTCGAAATTGAAATTTATTTCTAGGGTGTGGTTCATCTTTTAGATTTGCTTCAAAAAAAATTTCATCATTGAAAAGTCACTTGATACCACCATCCTCATGTGTACCAGCATATATGGTAGCCGGTCACACCTTTATTTCTTCAATATCTCCATTGAAATCACATTCAACAGAAAAATAGATCCACTCAAAAAATATTTTAAGTAAATATACATAATGAGAATCAGTTAAAAAGTTATTATAAATTTAATCAGAAAAATGTGGATCAGGACTTGAGACATCTCCCTATATAATCTCAGGTTCCAACTCTGTTTTGGAATGGATGGATGCAATGTTATATTTGGGAAGTAACTCCGGATGCTCCATATTTTCACCAAAAATGAATGGCTCAAGTTTCTCTTCCCCTTTATCAAAATTTTTATACAATGGCTGGGAATTTTAATTTTTAAAAATTGGGGCCTCATATGAAATTTCATTTTCAACATAGTCGGTTCAATTAATTTCTATAGAAATTTTCTTTTCAAAAGAAACATGAATTGGATAAATAGTGAAAATTTCTTCCACTAAAATTTAAAAAGGATATTTCCAAATCATTTTTCAATTCATTCAAAAAAATATAATATATATATATATATAAATTTAGTGGAATAGTATTTTCCTCTTCTTTATATGCTTTTTTATATTTTAGTTCATTTAATTCTATTAATTTAGTAGAAAAATTTCATTCTTTTTAATTTATTCTGGAATCATTAATGCTCGATTTGGAAGCACTATAAAAATTAATAGAAAATATGAAAATGTTTCATGAATAGACTCATTGTAGTTTTTATAATTATTCCAAGTATAGAATTTGTAACAATGAAAATCCTTTTTTAGAAGACATAAATTTGTTGTTAAAATCCTAAAAAATTGGAAAACAATTTATAATATTTAGGAAAACTCCCCTAAAATAGAGAAAAGTTGATGTTGTGGGGATTTCAGTCACATAAACATATTAAATAGTTTCCTCTAAAAATGCATTATAGTGGTGAACATGGGGTTTTCTCATGAGGAGGTTACGTGATACGTTATTCAAATGTCACCTTGTTTTTTTGTTTTTGTTAATGTTAGTTTATTTGTTTTTTGAATTGAAATGAATTAAAAAACATTAAATGAGAATTTTTTATTAAAAATAAATTAACAATTAGATATTGGTAATCTGAAGAAAGCTGGACTAGAGGAAAAAGTAAACTAATCAAAGTAGTGGTGGACAAATATTGATCTTCTAAATCTTTATTCATCATTGACTACCAATATTTTTTAATTTAATTACACAATTTATACATCAATAGCTAAATTAATTCAACCAAATTAACCAAAATATATATTTATACATAAAATATGGGTGTTTATACACTTATGAAAGTGAATTTACTACCCAAGACCTATGAAAAACAAAAACTAATTGAACTTGTTGTGCTGAATGAGGATACATATTCCAAAGAAGTTTAAACAACAAGATTGTAATTTTATGGTAATAATATGATAAAAAATATTAAAAAAAATTAAACTAAAAATAATATAGAATTATATCTCCTTCGGTCAAGGGAATAATTCCAGGATACATCAAAAAATAAATACTAACAATTAATATCACAAATTGAAAAGGTGAAGTGCTACCGAATCTTCACTTTCCATTCCTATGTAGAGCTTATCCTTCATGAATAGATTACATATGAGAATAATCCTATTTAATGCAATATATTATCTATAATTTCCCACTACCTTCTTCGATCCATCTTTTGGAATTAAGTGGATATGAGAATAAATATTAAAAAGGGGGTTCCAAATAATGATTCAAATTTATGTCCCCCAAATGGTGTTTCGATTTTAACTTCCATACATGACTAATTTTTTAAAATTTAATTATTCAATGTTTTATTTCTGTGAATTTACATTATATAAATAATATTTACAACATTCTGACCTGTGGAATGAATTTTATATTTGTATTACTGACTTCAAATTTTTATGGCCAATTTGTCTCTTTAACTTCATCAAAATTCTCTGACCACTTTACAATATTAATAATTTATTTAATACCTAGAATTTAATTATGTGATGAGACACAGAGTCCAATATTGTTTCCATCTAATATCACTCGATTTAGAAAATGGAGGTCCTTTTTATGCCATATTTAATGACGTAGGATCAATTCTATCATCTAGAACAATTTTCCACAATTACTGATTTATTTGGGTCTCAAGAATTTGGAATCAACACTTAGAAGAGATGAATAATTTGAATCCCACAATACAAGGATAACTAAAAAAGCAATAATATCTATAACTAGATAAGTATTTTAAATGTTTTTCAAAAAACAACAATGTGATGACAAATTGTTAAAATTCTAGATCAATCATTATTGTTAGTGAATTGATTTTAATATGGAAATAGTCGAGTGGTCAAATCATGGTTCAATATTTTCGTTATTCAAGTACAATTTAGATTGTTTAAACCATGAATATTGGTAATTTACATTATCATATATTATTTCTATAGTTTTTTAAAACATGAAAATATATACCCTACATCAATGGATATTTTCCATTGTTTTTCAAACCATGGTACTATGTACTCTATGAAAATGGTTTAAATTGTGGCCTTATATAGAAACATAATGCAACGACATTAGATGACACATTTTCTAAAACCATAGTAATACCCTTTGAACACTGTATTAGAACCTATTTGATTCGTTTAAAACTATGGATATTAGTGAATTTTCTAGTTGTGATCGGTGCACAGTATGGGGAAACATGGAATGAATGAATCATGAGGTCAATATCATTCATGATTACATACTTTACCATGATGTAATATGTTTATGTTGTAGTGATAAATATTTAATATAAGGTATGTGGCTTGGGAAATTTTTTTATGGTTTGATGAGGATTTGTGATTTTGTGGTTATTTATTTATGTTTTTGTAAACTGGATGCGAGCACTAAGGTTTACCACGTTAGATCATGAGGGTGACTAGTTGATAGGGGAAGCTAAAATTAGGATTATTTGTATATATATTAATTTTTATATTATATTACAATACTTTTTTGTTATATTTGGTTACGAATCCTTATTGATTTTAGGAAATATAGTTGACCTGGTATAAGTGATGTCTTGGTTTTTATGTTCTTCCACTAAAGTATTAGAATGCATCTTAATCATTTTTATGAGAGGTTTTGGGGGAAGATCTTACTGAGTATATTTTTATTCTCACCACTATATATATTTTTGAATATATATATTTCTAGATGATTGTTTTGGTAGATGGACTAGACATTATTATCTAATGGCAGCTGTGGCAGCTGTGGGAGTTTGTTGATGTAGTATAATTTTAATTGTGGTATTCTTTTTAAAGTTTTTGGTTTATGTGTAGCATTACATACATTATCATATTGATTAATTTAACATTTATAGAGTTGATTGATGTTTAATATTATATTCATTAGATTAATAAGAGAAATAACTCATATTTATGTGTTTTAATACCCTTAGTCCTAGACTCCATATAGTGGTCTACGAGAGGTAGAATTTAGGGGTCTAAATCATTTTCAAACCCCTAAATATTTTGGAAAATAATTTTTATTTTAAAAATAAAATTTTCTATAGATTTCTCCTCAAAAAAATAATTCAATCCATAATAAATCAGATATGTTTATTATGAATGTTATAAAAATAAAAAACCATCATGTAAATAAAAATATAGCACCTGAAAAATAATTTATTACATTTAGATGATAAATAATAAATATTATTTTATATTAAAAAAATGATTATTCTTTCTCCTATAACTATTTTTTAAGTGTTTTATATTTTATCCCAATAAATTAAATACATTAATTGTATAATATTATTTTATATGAACTAATATCGTAAAAAAATTTAAATTATAAATGAAAATTAAATAATAATTAGAACACCTTAAAATGGAATTTGTACAATCAAAAATAGTTTATATTTTTTATTTTCATTTTAAAATAAATTTTTTAAATATTGGAATATAAATTTCATTTTATATAATTATAATTTTTAATTAGTCATGTAAAAATTAAATTTGGATGAATTTTCGGGATTTTTATTGAATAATAGATTTTGAGTTGAAAAGTGAAAAATAATGTTTTTCCAAATACTATAGCATTTCTGGATATATCATGTATAAATTATGACTTAAAAACTATATAATTTACTCATTGAAATATATATATTTATTGAGTAAAATTATTTTATTTTAAAATACTATATTGGCTATAGAAAACACATGTTTAAAATTTTAAAAATTATGTATTCTCCTATTATAATAATGAAATATTTTTAATCTCTTCATTTTAATTATGTTTTCAAAAGGTAGAATTATGTATCTGATTTATTTTAAAGTTATATAACCCTTATTGCTTAATAATAAACTAATTAATGTCAGGTAAATAAAAAACCTGATAATTTTATCAAAACAATATTATTATACATTAAAATAAAATTTTTATAAAAACAAGTTTTTACGGATTATGTGCACTAATATTTATATTAATTTTTATGATCCATAGAAGTTATATGTAAAAATATATATTGAATATTTGGAATAATTAGGTTTAAATTATGTAATAATCCCCATTTAATTTTCAATTCAAAAAAAATTACTTACGTTAAATTTTTTTGTCATGGTAGAAGAATGGAAAAGGTTAAAAATATAAGTGTAAAAGACATTACATATGTTAGAAATGGGTTTATATATACTTGTTTAGGGATTTCTAAAACTAACCAATTCTAATAATATATTAGTTTCCAATATTGGGTCCAGTTAACCTATTAATTATTACTTAACCATTTATATTTAAAAAAACACCACTCCGCTCACTGATAAATACCACTCTTCACCACCCCACTTCTCCTCACACTCCATGACTCTTATATTCAACCAGAATATAAACAAACAACCCCAAAATCTATTATGAAAATATTATAGGTTTTGTACTCTAAAAATTCAACCTCTAAAATCCATAAACTAATTTTAATGGATATCTTCTAGAGGATAAAGTAAAATTCCCAGTTATTCAATTTTAATTTATCTTAAATTATATCATATTCCACCTACTATAAATAGAATCAAACTATGTTCAAATAATTACATATTTATGATATGTAAAATTAAATTGTATTATGTTTATGGGATAACAATTTTCTACCTTCCTCCCCTCCATTCAGAAAATGTAAACAACCATTGTCTTATGTGTGGACTACGACATCAACAAAAGGTGGGATCATTTTTCATGAAAACTATGAATGGATGGTTAAAAATGTGTATTTTATTTATTGATATGATATCTATAACATTTTTAATGTTATTATTTTTTAAAAAATTCCATATCTTCCTCTCGCTCAATGTAAACGAACACATGTCCCTTGCATACATGCGTACAACGTTATCAACATAAGTAAAATATTTCATTTTTCATAATGTTTGTTATTTATTATAAAACTCTCTTAAAATTTTATTACACGCCTTATATATATATAAATAATATTATTCTCCTTATTTAATTATGATTTTATTCCAAATGGATCACTTTCTTAACGATACTCACCCATATATTTCAACTTGTTTTTGATGGGGTCGGTTTAACCACATACATGATCTATGGTATAAATATATATCATTGATGAATATATAAACTAAAATAACTGTTTTATAATAAAATAATGATAAAATAATTTTTTTTGTTTCAGACAATTAAAATTAATATTTATCTTATTTTTAAAATATCATCCTATTGTTCGTTATAAATTATCGAAGTTATCTCGTCCAAAATTTTGCCATCAAGAATCATAATAAAAATATTTATGAACTAAAATTTGGAAATTATAAATCATTATAAAAAATATATTCCAATACCTATAATTATTTTGGAATATTTATATTTGAGTCTTTAAAAAAGAATCAAGACTACCCTTGTGAAGCTAGTTTAAAACAGTCACACTAAATAATATTTGATGATGAAAAGAAAATATAAATAAAATATTTTTTATAAATGATTATAAATCAAGTTTATAAAAAGTTTTAGGTATGAATATGATTATTAAAAAGGTTATTAAGATAGTTATTATTCATATACATTATGTTAAATAATATTTTATTAAGTAAAATAAAATGTATGGGTTTCTGCATCTCAGGTTTGTTTCATAGAGATATGATTTGTATTGACCACTTGTTCACATTTTATGATGTAAATATTTCCATTAGATGTATTCAAATCATATTTCTCTTAATATTTTAAGAATTTATTAATCAATCTCATATTATACCTTTAGGTTTTTTTATTAGAAACAAAAAAAATCATTAGTGGTTTGTTGAATAATTTTTTTTCTATCTAGGTCTTCTGGTATATTTCTTGACTATTCATTTTTAGTTTCATTATTCTTATATTTCCCTATTATATTTAGAAACCATTTTTAATTTACTTATTCTTTTATTTACCTATTCTATATCATTATTGGAATCAGTTTTCACACATATGTATTATTTTTATTTGTGACATGTGGGACTATAATTATATATCTCTCTAATGCGATGGGAAATTTCTTCATCTCATGAGATACCATACTGTCAGATTTTTTAACATAATACCTAATTATTTGTAAATTATGATTACATATATTCAATTTTTTAATGTTAATAACCTACTTATAACATCATGATTATTCTTATCTATAATGACCCATACATTACATTCATTGGTAATACTTCAAAATTGAAGTATACTTATTACAACATATAACAAAACCATAAAAGGACCGTATAGGTATAGTGACTTTGGAAACTGGGAAACATAAACAACTGGTCCATAAAGAATCTACATTGTCTCCCATTTATTTCATAATATCTAGAGTATCATTTGGCATATCCAACACAATAACCTTCTTCATGACCTGGGGAAAGAAAATATACAAAAGGGTGATCTCAAATTCTTAGTAAGGGTAAACAAAAGAAATATCAATCACATCATATTCATAAGAACATATCATTTAGGAAATCATAACCTACAAAAGAGATCATAATTTCATAACATGGGATAAATCATAGTAGTGAAATAAAATCCCAATAATCATAACATAAAACATGAAACTTTGTGCCATACACACATAATCATAGAGAATCATTTCTTAGTAGTCAGGACTCATTGCCAAGACTATCATAGCGGACAAAGTCCATTTCTGAACTGATTTCACTCCTTGTTTCAGTCCTGTTTCACTGAACTGGATTAACCTACCATTCCAGCCATGTCTATCTCATGAGATATAAATCATTACCCAATACATTTGAGGGAGATACATGTCCCACCCATCTCATAATGATACCATTCTTATGTTTGCCACAAAATCATAAACCATACATCATAGCATAACCCATGTAATAAAAATGGGATTCTTAAAAATCATGTCATCATAACATAATCCATAAAAGGATATCGTAAAAATAATTCCATCCTAACATAATCAAATCAATGTAAAAATAGGGATATAAATAGAAACATATATTATCATAGATGGAAAATAATTTTGATAAAACACTTGAACTCCATTCTTGAGGAAAATATCCTTTCTACTTCAAAAACATTTTTCCTTTATTAACATGTCATACAATTTTAATCTAAAAGGAGTTGATTGAAAATAAACCTGAAAACTTGTAAAGTAATGTTCATGGATATAATGTTCTAAAAATCCATTCAGGCCGTATACGTTAAAAAAACATTCTTCTCGTACTTTTTTCGGAGAAGTCAAAAAGTACCTCATACGAAAAACGAAAAGATATTCCTTTCATATCTTTTACTAAAAACACACCGTTGGGTAAAATTGGATTTAAAAAATTCTAGGTGGATGGAAATTATATTACATATTGAGGAAACATGGATGTGGATGACAAAATACACCCCAGTAAATACCAAAGTATAAACAATCTCGAATAAAAATGATATTGTGATATTTTCCCTTACCTTTGGTCTGATTTGCTTCGTAAGTGTCCGAACCTCCTGTATAATGATTTAAATAATGTTATTTAATTATTCCAGAATCGTAATTATTTTTATGATATCATATATGGTCATATTAATAGCTTCTTATTAGTAATATTTCATTGTTACTTGTTATTCGGGTGTTTATTGCTTTTTGTTCTTATGCGTGTTTTGTCGAATAAATTCTTATTCTTATTTTTAGGTTATAGATACCTAATTTACAGAATTTTATTAGTGTATGAATATCATATTTATTCACTCAATTCATTTATGTAATCCTTATGCAATGAAAATCATGTAGAACGAGTCACATCACATCGTGGAGACGATATTCCGTACGTACGCACGAGCGATGATATCGTTCCCATGATCGTGGAATTGTATTGGAGTGTATGAATAAGATTTCAGAATCAATATCACTTTACAATAATCATATATAGTTATTATTTACACCATTATACCCATCCAAGTAATGTGGTGGTGGAAAATAGTTTACACCTCGGCGTGGAGACGGTATTCGGTACGTACGCACGCGCGGTGATTTTGTTTTCCATAGGATGGATAGATGGTGAAATAGGGTTGTTTCATAATTATAATAACATATCAGTATATGAGTGATACTTATGTTATTACTTCATAATGAAACATCTAAAGAAGAATAAGTGGAAGAAGAAATAAAGTTGAATGAATCGTTAACGGACATTACCTCTTCGATGAAGCGTCTCTTTGAGACCTCATTTTAGGGCACTAAAATTGGTCTTTGAAGAAGACCATGAACTCTATGATGTTTCTAGTGAAGTGGATAATATAATTTGGTAGGGTTTGGCTGAGCTTCGAGGCTCAAAGTGGTGTGAGGAAGAGAGGGAAGAGGTGCCCTTTTATAAGGGAGGAGAGGGGCACCTTAGGAAAAACTAAACATATTATTTTATTATAAAGTCGTATTGTGTTTTTAATAGCTCAAAATTTATTTATTTCGAAGATAAGGTGGTTATGGGTCTAAATACTCTCATCCAATATAATTTAGAGAAGTTTAGGTTTCTATTTTAACATTATCATTTAGATTTAACTTTAAGTGAGGTAATTTAACTTTTACTGTGTCTTCTTGTTTTCTTACACTATAAGGTTAATAAACTTACTATAACAAGACAAAAGAACCTGAAGTTGTTTATTATTAATATATATAACCTTATCTAAGTCATTTGGATGAACCTTATATTTTTAGGAATAAAATAACAATTAATAATATAATATTTTTTTTAAGAACTATTTTATGTCAATTTTGAAACTATTTGGTAATTGATTTTTGTGAAAATCATAACAGAAATATTAGTTCTAATAAAGTTATTTAAATCAATACTAACATGTCATATTAACATATAAAATTATTTTAATTTATAAAAAGTCTCATATTACATTTATTTGGGTATTTATAACATCAATTATGTCCATATTTCATTAATAATATAATTACTGCATCATCATTGTGTCATAAATAAATTAAATTATTTAAAGTCTAAAAATTACAAATAAAATACAATTATGTAGGAAAACATTTTATCTTTCTAATGAATATTTATAGTCGAATTTATCTTATGTATAACCCTATATTAAAAATGAGTTACTTATTAAACATTTATTTTAACTATTTTAACCCTTCTTTAAATAAATTAATATTAAATGTCCTAATCTAATCCAAGTGGGCCTAAATGGTCATATATTATTCCTAAGGTTGTTTCTGGTCGAATTAAACTTATAAAATATAATTAGGACATGTGTTAGGGTATAAATAATATCATTTTTACCCTAAATTACCGTATTTACTTTTAACCGTGGTAAAAAAAAGTAAAAAGTTACTATTCCCCAAAAATTATTTTCATCTCATTGAACGAAATTTTAGTCCTTGATATTAACTATGTCTCTCGGATTTTCAAAATTCCATACACAGAAGGGGTAAAATTATGTTTTATGTGAATTTGGAAATTCTCCTAGGAGGTGGGTAAAAGACGGTGAAAAGTTCAATAAAATTTTTATATATCTAAAATTATTATAAAATGACACCAATGAATTTTATTGAACTTATATAGGTATTATGAATAAATTTTGACCTAAAATAAATTTAAATAAAATAAATAATTATTTAAATAAAAAGTCAGTTTTTAAAAAGTAGCCCAGTGTTTTCACTATTCATCAAAAATTGAAAATTTTCAGAAAAAGACCAAAATTTCACCCTAGACTAATTTCGATATTACGAATCCAAAAATGAAGTCCATTTTGAAAAATAAAATTTACAAAATTTCAAAAACTGGGTATTATTATTCATAACGGCTTGTTTTAATAATATTTTAATAGCATATCGTTGTTTAGTGAAACTCGGTATTGCGTACGATACAAGATATAGAGGAAAGTCATGATTGCATGTAAAGAAAGCCAAGCTAGTGTTTTGTGTAGTGAAATATTCCTTTGATGATTTATATAACATAAAAACAAAATATTTCTCATAAAATTCTCAGGTGTAACATTCTACCCCCCTTAAAATGAATTTCGCCCTCGAAATTCATCACATTGTAACAAACAGATGAGGATAACTCTCCCTCATCATATACTCAAGCTCCCATGTAGCTTCTTCTAATTGGTGGTTCCTCCATAAAACTTTCACCAAGCTAGTGGTCTTGTTCCAAAGGACATTTTCACTACGATCGAGAATCTGTATCGGTTGTTCTTCATAAGAAAGAGCTTGCTCCAGTGGTACAACTTCTGAGATGAGTACATGTGAAGGATCAGGTATGTACTTTCTCAAGAAAGATATATGGAACACATTGTGAACTTGAGAGATATTCGGTGGAAGCGCCAATCGGTAAGCTACTTTCCCAACACGATCCAGTATTTCTAAAGGATTGATATACCTAGGGCTCAACTTTCCCTTCTTTCCATATCTCATTACTCTCTTCCAAAGAGATATTCATAAGAACACTTTATCACCCACTTCAAACTCTAGGTCTTTTCTTCGGTTATCGGCATAACTTTTTCTGTCGACTCTGAGCTACTCTTATGTGTTGTTGAATAGATCTGACATTTTCTGCCATCTAATCAACAAGATCTGGTCCTAATAGCTTTTCCCCAAATTCATCCCAGCAAGTTGGAGTCCGGCATTTCATTACATAGAGATCTTCATAAGGATCCATCTGAATACTGGAGTGAAAGCTATTATTATATGAAAATTCCACCAAAGGCAGGTGTTGATCCCAACCACCTTTGAAATCCATAGAGCAAGCTCATAACATATCTTATAGAGATTGAATTGTCCTCTCAGACTGGACGTCTGTCTGAGGATGATAAGAAGTGCTGAAACTCAACTCTGTATCTAGAGTATGTTGAACACTTTTCCAGAACTTTGAGGTAATCCTTGGATCCTGATCAGATATAATGTAAAGTGGTACTCCATGCAATCTTACCACTTCCTTTACATATATCCTGGCAAGCTGATCTGGAGAGAAATCCTCTCTAATAGCAATCAAGTGTGCAAACTTTGTAAGACAATCAACTATGAACCAGATAGCATTATTGCATTTGGATGTTTTATGAAGTCTAGTGACAAAGTCCATAGTGATGTTTTCCCATTTCCATTATGGTATAGGTAATGGTTGTAACATCCCCTTAGACTTCTGTCTCTCAGCTTTAACTTGCTGGAAAACCAAGTATCGAGAGACATATTCAGCAACATCTCTTTGCATTCCATCTCAATAGAAGTACTCATTCAGGTCCCTATACATCTTCGTGCTTCCAGGATGAATAGAGAATGAAGAACTATGAGCCTCATCCAGTAACTCCTTCTTTAATTCTGGTATGGGAGGAACACAAACCCGATTCTTGAACTTTATTATCCCATCACAATCATGGTTGAATTCAGGAACATTTCTCACCTTATTTTGTAACTCTACATCTTCTTTCTGCGCCTCTTGAATCTTCACATGTATAGATGGTTAAACATTAATTTGACAAACATACGATTTTCCCCTTTCATTATAATTCCAAGATCCATCCTTTGTAAATCCATAAATATTGGATCTTTTGTGATCCTCATCATGGATAAGCTAACATGGTCTTGTCGAATTAATGCATCTTCCACCTTGTTTTCTTTCCCATGGTGGTAATGAATTGAGAAGTCTAAATCCTTAATCAGCTCCAACCATCTTCTTTGGCACATATTCATCTCCTTTTGTGTGAACATATATTTAAAATTTTATGATCAGTATAAATATCAAAACTTTCTCCATAAAGATAATGTCTCCAAATAATTAATGCAAATATTACCGCAGTTAACTCCAAATCATGAGTCAGGTAATTTTGCTCATGGATTTTCAACTGTCGTGAGGCATAATCTATCACCATATCATTTTTCATAAGAAAACACCCCAACCCCTTCTTGGATGCATCACTGTAGAACACAAACCTTTCTCTGCAACAAGGAAGTGTGAGTATATGTGCACTGGATAACCTTCTTTTCAACTCCTCGAAATTCTCTTCACATTCCTCCATCCAAACAAACTTAACTCCTTTCGGAGTCAATTTGGTGAGTGGATTAGATAATCGTGAAATATCTTTCACAAAACATCGATAATATCTAGACAAACCACAAAAACTTCAGATCTCAGTTACTTTTGTTGGTCTCGGCCATCTTTTGATAACCTCTGTTTTTGCTGGATCCACATATATCCCCTCTTATGAGATTATGTGACCCAAAAATGCAACTTTTTGAATCCAAAATTCACACTTGGTAAATTTGGCATAAAGCTCCCCCTTTATTAGGGTCTTCAATATAATTCTCAAGTGATCTTCATGTTCTTCCTTTCTCTTTTAATATACAAGAATATAATGTATAAAGACTACCACAAACTGATCAAGATAGTCTCTAAAGGATCTATTCATCAGTTCCATGAAGATAGCATGGGCATTAGTAAGACCAAATGGCATCACTATAAATTGATAGTGTCCATACCTTGTACAGAAAGTCGTCTTTGGTATATCCTCCCTTTTGACCTTTAATTGATGATACCCTGAACGAAGATCAATCTTGGAAAAGTATTGAGCTCCGCGTAGTTGGTCAAATAAGTCATCAATGAGTGGGAGATGATATTTTTTCTTGATAGTGATCTTGTTAAGTTCTCAATAATCAATGCAGAGTCTCATTGATCCATCTTTATTCTTAACAAACAGAACATGTGCTCCCCAAGGTGATGCACTAGGGCATATGAATCCTTTATCAAGATTCTCTTGGAGTTGCTTCTTCAATTCCTTCAACTCAATTGGGTCCATTCTATAAGGTCTGTTTGAAATAGGAAAATCACCCGGTACGAGTTATATTGAAAACTCGACTTCACAATTTGGTGGAAGACCCGGCAATTCCTCTGGAAAGACATCATAAAACTCCCTTAAAATGGGCATATACTTAATCGTGAGTTTCTCACCAACAATTTGAGATAAATAACCTTCATTTAGTGGAATCAAGTCCCATAAGATGGATGAAATTTCCACTGGAAGGTTATGTTCATCCTTGCATCGATAGACGTTCATAGATTGATCTGGAATATGAAATGTGACTTCCCTTCTTTGGAAATTTCTATGAGATCCATATAGAGAAAGCCAATATATGCCAACAATCACATCAAATTCCACTATAGGAAGGATCACAAGACTTGCAGGAAGTAGTTTCCCACAGACTTCAATCAGAGAAGAATTATAACCTTTTGATGTGACTGTTGTGACATTAGGGGTTGTCACATCTAAATCAAAATCTAATTGTTGAGGTAATATGGTGATACCCTTAGAAATTTCTTCAGAAATAAAAGATTGGGTGGATCCAGAATCAAATAAAACATTTTCTACTTTAGAGTGGATGGTAAGTGTACCTTTCACCACTTCGTTATTGTACTCCACATCGCTGATAGAAATTTCATGTGACTTTCCTTTGTCTTTAGCCTTAAGATTTTTTTGACGTCGATCATCATCAACAACCCTTGGATTATGGCATTGATTTCCATAATGCCCCATTTCCTTGAACTTGTAACATTGAAGTGTAGGAGGTGCACTCTGTGTAGTCTTTTCTTTGTTCGCATCACTAGACATCATCATCCCATCATTGCGGCATTCAAATGCCCGATGACCTTCCTTTCCACATTTGAAACATTTACTTGTCCCTTTAAGACAACTCCCTCAATGTTTATTTCCAGACTTTGAGCATAAGGGAAAACTCATTATCTTTTCAGTGTGCTCTTTAGATTTTCCTTTGAATTCCATTTTCCTCTTCTTATCAAACCCATATGACTGATGGGTTACTCCAATCTCCATCTCAACCTTCAGAGAACATCGAACAATTTCCTCATAGCTATTGAAGTCCATTATGGCTAACACTCTTCGAAGACTTGGTTTTAAGCCACTAAATAATCGATCGATCTTATTCTCAGGTTGGATAATAATCCGAGAAGCGTACCTTGAAAGTCTTGTAAAATTTGCTTCGTAGGTACCAACAGATTCATCATCCTTTTTCTTTAGTTCAAGAAACTCCTTCTCCATCTTTGATTGGAGAATACGAGGGAAGTACATATTGAAAAATAAGTTCTTGAACTCTTCCCATTCCATGGACTCCATTTCACCCCTTTGCCTCGTATTCTTGATAAGATTCCACCATTGATCAGCTTCATCTTCCAAACGATAAACTGCTAAGATGAATTTATCATTGTCAGAACATTGAAGAACAGAAAATATATTTTCAGTAGTACTGATCCATTGTTCAGAAACTAATGGATTAGTAGACCCACTGAATGAGGGTGGATGCTAACTCATGAAGGATTCAAAATAATGGTGCTCCTTCCTTTTCTCGTTTTGAAGTCCTGCATGATTCATAGCTTGAGAACGTTGTGTGAGCATGGCTACAAGAATTTGCATTCCAGCTCCCATAATGTTTGGTTGCTCAGGGGGACAATCATTACATTTCCCGTTGCATTCCGCAATAACATGGTTCCTTCGGGTTCCAGCCATTAACAAAAACCAATAATATTTTGACCAACACTAATTATAATAGGAAAAACGCATAATCATAAATAAAATTTCACACTTAAGGTCTTATCATAGGTTTTTCAGGGCCATTTCAAAAACACTAATATTGTGTTCTGTTCTTAGACATATCCTTAAGGTTCTTACTAAGGCTTTTACATCCTAGTTTCCAAAGGTTGACTATACCATTCCTCTAATACCAACTATAATGACCCATAAATTACATACATTGTTAATAATTCAAAATTGAAGTACAATTATTACGACATATAAAAAACCATGAAAGGACCATATAGGTATAATGTATTTAGAAACTAGAAAACATAAACAACTGGTCCATAAAGCATCTATATTGTCTCCCATTTATTTCATCATATCTGGACTCCCTTTTGGCATATCTTACTTAATAACCTTCTTCATGACCTGGGGAAAGAAAACATACAGAAGGGTGAGATAAAATTCTTAGTAATGGTAAACAAAAGAAATATCAATCACATCATATTCATAAGAACATATAATTTCGGAAATCTTAACCTGAAAAAAGATCATAATTTCATAACATGGGATAAATCATAGTAGTGAAATGTAATCCCAATAATCATAACATGAAACATGAAACTTTGTGGCATACACACATAATCATATAGATTAATTTCTTAGTAGTAAAGACTCATTTCCAAGACTATCTTAGTGGAAAAACTCCATTTCTGAACCGAGTTCACTCCTCATTTCAGTCCTATTTCACTGAACCAGATTGACCTGCCATTCCAGCCATGTCTATATCATGAGATATAAATCATTACCCAATGAATTGTATGGAGATACAGGTCCCACCCATCTCATAATGATACCATTCTTATGTGTTCCACAAAATCATAAACCATACATCATAGCAAAACCCATGTAATAAAAATGGGATTCCTAAAAATCACGTCATCATAACATAATCCATAAAAGGATTTCGTAAAAATAATTACATCATAAAATAATAAAATCAATTTAAAAATAGGTATATAAATAGAACACTATATTATCTGATATGGAAAATAATTTTGATAAAACACTTGAACTCCATTCTTGAGGAAAATAACCTTTCTACTTCAAAAACATTTTTCCTTTCTTAACATTTCATACAATTTTAAACTAAAAGAAGTTTATTAAAAATAAACTTGAAAACTTTTAAAGTATGATTCATGGAAATAATGTTCTAAAAATACATTCATGCCATATAAGTTAAAAAAACATTCTTCTCGTACTTTTGTCGGAATAGTCAAAAAGTACCGTGTACGAAAAATGACAAAAGATTCCTTTCATATCTTTTACTAAAAACTCACCGAAGGGTAAAATTGGATTTAAAAAATTGTATGTGGATGGAAATAATATTACATATTGAGGAAACATGAATGCGGATGATAAAATACACCCTAGTAAATACCAAAGTATAAACAATCTCTGATAAAAATGAGATTGTGATATTTTCCCTTAGCTGAGGTCTGATTTGCTTCATAAGTGTCTGAACCTCATGTATAATGATTTAAATAATGTTATTTACTTATTCCAGAATCATAATTATTTTTATGATATAATATATGGTCATATTATTAGCTTCTTATTAGTAATATTTCATTGTTACTTGTTATTCTGGTGTTTATTGCCTTTTGTTCTTATACGTGTTTTGTCGAATAAATTCTTATTCTTCGTTTTAGGTTATAGATACCTCATTTCCAGAATGGTATTAGTGTATACATATCATATTTATTCAATCAATTCATTTATGTAATCATTATGCAATGAAAATCATGTAGAACGAGTCGCATCACATTGTGGAGACGGTATTCCGTACGTATGCACGAGCATTGATATCGTTCCCATGATCATGGAATTGTATTAGAGTGTATGTATAATATTTAATAATAAATATAACTTTAAAATAATAATATATAGTTATTATTTAACCCATTATACCCATCCAAGTAAGGTGGTGGTGGAAAATAGTTTACACCACGACATGGAGACGGTATTCCGTACGTACGCACGCGCGGTGATTTCGTTTTCCGTAGGATGGATAGATAGTGAGATAGGGTTGTTTCATACTTATAATAACATATAATTATATGATTGATACTGATGTAATTACTTCATAATGAAACAACTAAATAAAAATAAGTGCAAGAAGAAATAAAGTTGAAAGAATCGGTAACGGACATTACCTCTTCTTTGAAGCGCCTCTTTGAGACCTCTTTTTAGGGCACAAAAATTGGTCTTTAAAGAATACCAGGACCTCTAGGATGTTTATAGGAATTTGTTGAAGAGAATTTGGTAGCGGTTTGCCGATCTTGAAGGCTCAATGTGGTATGAGGAAGAGAGGGAGGAGGTGGCCTTTTATAAGGGAGGAGAGGGGCACCTTAAAAAAAACTAAAAATGTTATTTTATTATAAAGTCATATTTAGTTTTTAATAGCTCCAGATTGATTTATTTAGAAGCTAAGGTGGGGATGGGTCGAAATACTCTCATCCAATAGAATTTAGACAAGTTTTGTTTTCTATTTTAACCTTATCATTTAGATTTAACATTAAGATATATAATTAAACTTTTACCGTGTCTTCTTGTTTTCTTACACTATAAGGTTAATAAACTGACTATAGGAAGCCAAAAGAACCCCAAGTTGTTTATTATTAATATATATAACCTTATCTAAGTCATTTTTCCGATCCTTATATTTTTAGGAATAAAATAACTATTAATAATATAATATGTTTTAAAAAAATATTTTATGTCAATTTAGACACTCTTTGGTAATTGATTTTTGTGAAAATCATAACAGAATGATTAGTTCAAAAACAGTTAATAAAATAAATAATAACATGTCATATTAACATATAAAATTATTTTAATTCATAGAAAGTCTCAAATTACATTTATTTGGGTATTTATAACATCAATTATGTCAATATTTCATTAATAATATAATTATTGCATTATCGTTATGTCATAAATAAATTAAATTATTTAAAGTCTAAAAATTACAGATAAAATACCATTATGTAGGAAATATTTTTATCTTTTTAATGAATATTTATAGTCGAATTTATCTTATGTATCACCCTATATTACAAATGATTTACATATTAAACTTTGATTTTAACTTTTTTAACCCTTCTTTAAATAAATTAATATTAAATGTCCTAATATAATCCAAGTGGGCCTAAATTATCAACATTTATTCCTAAGGTTGTTTTTGGTCGAATTACACTTATCCAATAGAATTAGGACATGTTTTATGGTAATAATAATATCATTTTTACCCTTAATTACCGTATTTACTTTTAACTATGGTAAAAAAAATAAAAAGTTACTATTCAAAAAAAATTATTTTCATCTCATTAAACCACATTTTAGTCCTAGATATTAACCGTGTCTCTCAGATTTCCGAAATTCCACTCACAGAAGCGGTAAAATTATGTTTTATGTGAATTTGGAAATTCTCCTAGGAGGTGGGTAAAAGACTGTGAAAAGTTCAATAAAATTTTTATATCACTAACATTATTATAAAATGACTCCAACGAATTGAATTGAACTTATATAGGTATTATGTATCAATTTTTACCTAAAATAAATTTAAATAAAATAAATAATTATCTAAATAAACAGTCGGTTTTGAAATAGTAACCTAGTGTTTTCACTATTCATCAAAAATTGAAAGTTTTCATAAAAATACCAAAATTTCACCCTAGGCTAATTTCGATATTCCGAATCCAAAAATAAAGTCCATTTTGAAAAATAAAATATACAAAATTTCAAAAAGTGGGTATTACTATTCATAACAGCTAGTTTTAATAATATTTTAATAGCATATCGTTGTTTAGTGAAACTCGGTATTGCGTACGACGCAAGCTATTGAGAAAGGTCGTGATTGCATGTAAAGAAAGCCAAGCTAGTGTTGTGTGTAGTTAAAGATTCCTTTGATTATTTATATAACATAAAAAAAAATATTTCTCATAATAGTCTCAGTTTTTACATTATCTATGGCATAGTATTTGATAATGTCTTAGGAGTAGTTATCATGCTAAATGGTCATTTTAGTTCCCATTATGTTGAGATCCCGGAAGATCCAAAATGTTATTATTAGTAAAATTATACAAATATATGAAATAATTTTAGGGACACAAATTAAATATGATATTAGGTGTGTACTTTTATAGTAAATTGAGGCACTTTTTCATGGTATAATCCCTTTTTAATTTATAGTGTAGGTGATTTTAAAAACGTGACCTAGCAGTACGAAATCCATATTTTTATGTGTAATTAGAGGTTTCTATAAATGGAAATTTTTATTCATTATTTGAAATTAATATTATTATATATGGAGATTATTTTTAATGTACCTTTATGTATTGATGAAAACCCTGCAGATATATGTCCATGGTGATATAAGATACATTTAGTGATTCATGAGTAATATCACATTAATGAATAATGTGAGAAAGGATTATTCCTTTATAGTAATTAACAAAAGATTATATCTTGATTCCTTTATTTAAATTATTAGTCTAAATAAATATATATCGATGGGGTTTTGTGGGAAGTTCAATTCCAAAAAACCATAGAAAGAGACATCTAGCACAAAGGTTGATGGCGCCATCTTGCAACTTCATTGATTCGAGATATTAGTGTAAAGGGATTATATTATAGAGTAAGAATCCATATAAGGCTTTATATCATTTAAAATTTATCTTTTTTATCTATTTTTCTCTTAGCATGTTTCTAGATATTTCCTTAGAATTTGGGATATATCAACTGATACCAATGGGAAATAGGAATAAAGGGCCAGAACCTAATTATATTAAACATCTCATTTATATAATAATATTATTTCTAATTTAACATGATGAATAAATATTATTCCAAAATTTGGGTTAATAATTGTTAATTGTTTCTTGATCATATATGTTCCATCCCATGTTATTCGAGAGAATATTTTTGACTTTATTATTTAATAAATATTTTTTGTTATTTATTGAGTATAGTATTTATTTATGTATTTATTGTAGAATAATGCAATGATATATATATTTATTAAATAATTTTTCATTACTCAAGGCCTAATAAATATTTTGGAGGAATGACTGATAAGTTTTAACGATCTAGTAAGAAATAGTATATATTAAATATAACATGAATAAATAATATTTAATTAATTCTGTAGTTTTTCATATGTTGATGGTTAATAATTATATTATTTTTATAATTTAAATGAGTCTCAATATAAAATTAGTAAATAATAAACATTCCTATGTTATAATCATTTTTTATCCATATGAGTACATAGAACCAATTATATTATTTTTTACAAGTGTTGCAATTTGTTTTTGTTTTTGCACCAGGAAATTCAAATAATTATGTCAAGGACCTAAAAGGTTACCACTCCCTAAACTCTCTCATAAATGGAGAGGTATAAACCTACACAACCACTCTCAATTCTAGAAAGATCAAATAGAGTCCTTCTTGATGTGATTCTATGTGTAATCAATGAAGAATGATACAAGTGTTACGATCTACCATTCTAGTACCCAATGATGCCTATAATTATCATTGGAGGTTCATAGAGTACGTGTGGATCACCACTAGTGGTAATATACTTTTTATCCATACAAGAGAACAATTGTATGATGTATAGTTGTTTCTAGATTCATCAATGCATAAATAATTATTCATAACCTAATTCAATTATTTATTAATTAATTACAAATAATTATATAATGATCATGCATTCTGGTTCTGGAGTTATCTCATCAATTAATATTTGATTTAATTTCATAGTTTAGAGTGTTTTTCATCTATGTACATCACATATTAATCATTGATTATGAAAAAATTATGAGCTGGGAAAAGAACATTAAAAAGTTCCACTTCACGTAGAACCTTCATGTGGTATCTGGGAAGTTTCATAATTATTTTTATTTATTTAAATAAAATTTTATTTTTTTATGAAATTATCGTTAGTTTTTTATTCCATGTAAATCATTCATTAATTTGAACAAAAATAAATACTCTTTTTCATCATAGTTATTGTAAATATAATCAAATTATACTAATTTTATGAACGAGGAACATCAAAATAAATAATCTTCATGTTCCAAGAATTAAGGACAGATAGAACAGGAGTAAACTCCATATAAACCATTAGTGGATTCCTTATACGCATGTTTAATGCACCAAATTAATTATAAATTCTACCAATTTATGTTCATTCCATACACATGATGTATATTTAAATACACCACATGTTGAACATCCAACCTAGGGCATAATTAACAAGACTACAAGACGTATAACTTTATCATGTGATGTATATTCCTCTAGTCAAAGACATGACATATATTTTATCGCACATTATATACGAACAGTGATCATTTATCTCAGAGGCCACACGTCATAAATCCCATATACATGTCGTGTACACCATTATTTTCCCTGATTCAATTACACGGTGGGTCCTTAAGTGGATGTCATAGATATATGGTGATAACTATGCACAATGTGGTCTAGATTGTACATGATGTGTACCTTAGAAAATTATTTATAAATCAAAATTAATTAATTATAATTAGTAAAAAAATTCATCATTTTTTTACAATTTTAATTTATTTTACTATGTACAAGATATTTTTTGGGTTATATATATATATATTAAAGGTTAAATTAAATTATGTGTGATGATTATAACTTCATAACTTGTAAAATTCATAATACATTCATTATTTAACATTCTGTGAAATAAAAAAAACATTACAAAAATAGCATGTGTTTCTTGTTTCATTTATATAATTGTGTACATGATAATAAATTATGTGATAAGTCCTATAGACCACAATACACATGAGTAAATAGCATAAAAATAGTATACATTCTTGGTAGTTCGGATGGGTATTGACCATGTTCTCTATAAGGTACATGTTTGGTGTATTATTAATTTTAAATAAATAAATTTATTTTGTTGAAAATTATAAAGGATATGAATATCAATAATGTTTGGATGAAAATTAAGATATAAGTATTTATTAATTAATAACGATAACTAATTCATTTTATCTCATTTTATTGTAAATAACAATGATTGGAATTAAATTATTTTTATTACATATGTAGTTTTTTTCATGTTTTTGTATGATCATGATGATTGAGCTATCCTTTGTATGTTATTGGATTCCTTTTAATTTATTATTAAAATTAATTTATGACATGTGTTTATTCCCTCATCTCTTTATTTAAGAGAATTAATTCCCATTGTTTCCTTCTATTAAGATTCCTTAAAAATTCATTTCGTTATTTTGACCTGCGTGTGAGTTAATGGTTATGTAATGGTTGGAGGTCCCTAGTGGGTTGAGGTAGTTTAAGTTTTTAGACAATGGGAACCCAATCTAAGATATATATGGGTGGATAGGTGGAAATCTATAACACAAAGTCATGGTTCATTATGTTCATCCACTAGGTCGATTATTAGTTCATTACCCACCATATAAGTTATCCATTGGTAAATTATAATGATCATAAAACTTTAGGATTTTATTTCTATCATGATTCATGGTTATTTTTATTATGGATTTTTTTTCACAATCAAACAGATTAATGAATTAATTATAAAGAAATATGTATCTAAAATAAATTTGATTGTATGTAAACATTTTCTAGTACATGGTTATTCACATATGTAAATCCGATTAATATTAAAATTATTTTAACAAAGATAAAAATAGGAAATTTTTATGTAAATATAAAATCACTCAATTATATATATTATATTGTTATATCCTTCAGCTAAATAATTTAAAATATAAAACTATGTTAATGTCCTTGACCATTCTATGTCAGGGGGGGTGGGATTTTAATTATTAGGCAATTTTATCATGTTTTTTTGGTTTGAGCTAACACAGTTCACATCATTGTTGGTCATACCACATTAGACTATGATTAAATAAGATTCAATGTTTTAAGAAATCCATTTTAAAGATTTAGGGATAGGGGATTCCACTCAACAGAGCAAGGAAAAATGATCTAATGCATATGATAATTGTATACCTACATAAAATCCTTCAAATAACTTTTCAATCCCATGTCTGAAATATGATAACTGAAATATGACACCATTTCAATAGAATGTAAAAACAATTGTATGATCCAAACAAATATTTAGTTTTATTGGGTTTTTAATAAATAATTGGAGAGTAATAAATAAATTTAATATTTATAATCTACTTTTAAATGAAAATATACTAAAATAATTCTCTACTTATTTATATCAATGATGAAAAATATGACTTCAAATATATTATTATAATCCATACATGATAAGGATAACCATATCACATGAACTATTTTACTTGAAGTGAAAATGATCATTGGTGTTATATTCTACCATGATATAAAATTTTATGTGCTAAAAAACCATATTCCTAGTGTTTTCGGCTAGAAGTATACTCGGGATAAAATGTATCTCTATGAGAAAAAATTGAGTGATGCCAAACATGTTCAATGACTCATGTTATCATCATTATCCAATAAGAATATAAAGAAACATAATGACAAGTATGTGTATATTATGATGAGTCACCTTTATGATCTCTATCAGGAGAAGGTTATACAAGAGAGATATCAGATATCCAATGCACTATTTACATGAATTGTTGGAGAGTCATGATAGTTGGACATCCTATCGTAAAGAATATTGGCTAAACTGAATACTTAAACATGTTATGAATTAAATTACAAAATTATTTTCACAAATATATCATCCTTTAATCAATAACCAAGGGTTTCTCATGTTTTAATGTTAATTATAATAAGATAAATAATGAGAATATTCTTTCAAAATAACTTTCTCTCATTCAACATGTATAAAAATAGGTATTAAACAAATATTGTCTTTATGGTGAACAATAATTGGGTGAATAAGTAAATAGGTCTAGAGAATCATAACAATTATAAATCTCTCACTCACCATCTTTCCTAGAAGATAATTATATAAATTTCGGTAAATGAAATAGGATAAGTATATTTTTTAGGTTTTGAGAAGGGACACCAGAAAAGAAACTACACTCAGAAGAAAGGGGAAGTTAAGGGTTCCTTTTCTATTGAGTGAAATAATATTATATATTCAGATTAGATATTATATATAGGTTTCCTCAATAACTTTTATATCCAAATACAATATCCATGTAAATTATGAATTATTTCAAGAGTATAGGTGGATTATTTGGCTTTCAATGTCGTGAGGTAGGATTATGTATCCATTAGATAATACAACTATTCATTACTAAGATTAATGATATATATTTTAAGAGATTATTATTATTTAATAAATAATACCAAAAATCAAATCTCTATCCTATCGACATTCAAATGGTTTTGATTTCATTTTTTGAATCAAATTATATTTATTTTATAATGATAACACGTGTTATAGTATAGAATATTTAAATAATTTTATTTATTTATTAACTTATGAAAATCAAGTATTGGAAATTTATTACAAATGATGTTCACGTGAATCATATAAATCGTAGTTGTGGCATTGTTATACTGGTCAAGTACAAAAGACAAATCTAACAAAGATCTATAAATATGTTAATTTTGACTCTTTTGAGATAAAACCACTTGAATGATGACATGCTTGTTTTCATGGTAAAATAAATAAACTACCATTCACTATAATAGATGATAGGGGTAAAGAGCATTTAGGATTGGTATAGTCTAATATGTGTATAACATATTCAATTAAATATTTTGGTGGTTCTTCATAATTCATATCTTTATTTATGACTTTAGTAGAGATGGGTATCTCTACTTTATGAGGTATAAGTTTGATTACTGTCATAAAATTAATTAATTAAAGAATAGAGTAGTGAATGGACTTAGAAAGAAGATAAAGAAACATTAATATGATCATTGTGGTGAATCTTTTAACCAAATGTTTATCGACCTTTTAGAGTAGTCTGGGATTATTTCCCTACTCACTCGACCTTACAAAACATAGTGTAATGGTGTTTGTGATAGGAGGAACCATACCATGATATACATGGTAATTTTAATGATGATTCATGTATATCATAAATTATCTTTCTAGAGATATGCCTTAAAAATGAGGAATATACAATAAAATTAGTACCAAATGAAGAAGAAAATAAAATTCCCTTCATGTTTTAGAGTGTAATGAATCCCGTTTTTTCACATACACATGTATGGGGTTGAGATGAATACATTAAATCAATCTCAGGAAACAAACAATAACCCCAAGGAATAAATGTTGTCTTCATATGGTATCCAGAGGAAACAATAACATAATACCGGTATGACCCCTCAAAAAAGATAGTGATTGTCACCAAAAGATCAATCTTTCTTAAGAGGGAGAACATATTTAAGAAGGATAGTGTTAGAAAGATTGAATTTGATGAATTTGATAAACCGAATAGACAATATTTGTTAGATGTATATATTTCATAGGTCCCCATGGAATAATTTTTTCCTAAAACACAATTACTAATTATGATTAATAGAGAGTTATGGGATTATAGTCATAAAAGATGGTGACTAATTAATGGTTGAATATAAAAAAACTATAACATAAAAAATGAATTAGTGGTCTCAGAAGATGAAATATGTGAAGACCAAATGAATTTTGAAAGGGATTCTGCATACTAGAACCATGTTGGGGTTCTTATACATCCACCATTTGATTTATATCCTATTGGGTGAAATGGGTATTCAAGGGATATATGGAAATTGAAGGTATATTAATTATTTATAAATCAGGACTTTGTACAACAGGGTCTAAAAATGTTAAGGTATTGATAATGATGGAACCTTTTCTCTAGTTTTCATGTTTAAATCCATCATAATTCTATTTTCTATAGCATCTTACCATGACTGTGAAATTTGTTTGATGGATTTAAAAATAGGTTTCCATAATGGGAACCTTTAAGAAGATATATATATGAAACAATCTGAAGGGTTTTTGACTCTAGGTGACGAAAAAAATATACAAGATAAAATGATCCATTTATGCATTGATTTATTCATCCATATCTTGGATAATTCAGTTAGGTAATGCTATAAAATATTATTTTATAATTAATAATTAATGTAAGTCGCGTGTTTATAAGAAGTATAATAGTATTTAAATCAGAATCCTTATAGTATATATTGATGACATGGTACTTATTTTAAATGGTATAATAGTATTATAGTCTTTTAAATATTGGGTAACTAATGATCCTCCATGATAGAATCAGGTGAAGTGTCCTAAATTCAAGTGATTGATATCATTCATTCTAGATATAGGAGGCTTATTAGACTAACAAGGTTCATAAATTCACTGGATACTAAAGAATGTTGTTATGTAACAATCCCAGAGGGGATTAGTTCCAGTGTCCCATTGTATACATCTTTATAAATAATTGTTCACTGAGACATAATAGGAGAAAGTTCGAATGAGTAAGACCTCATATGCACCAAAAATAGGATAAATCGTGTATCCAATTTGATTTATTATACTTGATGTTTCCTATGAATTAAGAATGGTAGAAGGGATATCAAATACATCCAGGTGAAAACAATTGATATTCTATTAAGTCCATCCTTATTAATCTGAGAAGAACTAATCCTATGTTCATGATGTATAGAGGATATAAGGAGATAATTATTAAAGGTTATAATTTTTATTGTTTTAATGTAAATTAGAATGATATAACAGCATAGTCAAGATATATTTTTAGTCTGAATGGATGAGTTTTGAGATGGGATACTTTAAATAAACATTGTTTTCCCAATTCTATAGGTGTGTATGAGTTCATAACATCTTATAAACAATAAAAAATAATCTTTTGATGTGATAAATTTTTTTGAACATTATTTGGTACCTATAGGTAAATAAAATATCATATTATATCATGATAATGAATCATTTCTGCCTCTTGAAAAAGATATAAGGTCACAGAAATGGAAAATGTACATACTCTGAAAGCATCACTTCTTTGAGGATTTTTATCGTAGGGGTGATATTAAAGTATATATTGTTTATATAGAATAGAACATGGTATACCCCTTAAAAATTTAATTATCTCGGCCGAATAATGTGTATCTTATGATATCTAGTGGAATAAAGGTTGTTAACAGTCAATTTTACTAAATGTTAGAGTATATTTAAGATGGTTACCTACAACTAACCTATGTGTATATTATGATTACATGTTCTCATATAATTTAAATTTAATAATCTAATTATCCCATCATGATTATTTTTCCTCTTTATATAGCACTTGATAATGTTCTATGTGTGACTATCACACTAAAAGGTCATAATTATTCCCTGTTATGATGAGAACTCAGATGTTTCATGATTGTATTCTTTAGGATATATTTTATAGATTTATTAAATAATTTGAAGGAACAATGATATAGTATATCAATGTTGGAATGTCATATGACATTTAGGAATGTTCTCATGGTATACTTAATTGGTAATTTCCAATGTAGGAGACTATAAGAATGATACCAACCAGTAAGAAATCCACATTTATATATGTCATTAGATGTTACAATTTTCTAATATTTCTTGTATATTCCTAGACATTAATGTTATTGATATGGGATATTAAGAGCCATATAATTTTAGATTTTTATGAAAACCATAATGACATTTTTTTGTGGTGTTGTAGGATACATTGAGATGATTATGAGTAATATTCATTAATAAATAATCCAATAAATCACTTTTCCTTTTAGTTCAATAATTGAAGTTGATAGCTTTAGCCCTTTAATGGAAATGATATAGGCTAAATAAATAAATGGCCATGGTGTCCTATGGGTAAGTGAAATTTAATAAAAAGTCACAGAATGAAACATCTAACATATAAGTTGATAGCAGAAGAATGAATCCTACATGATTACAGTTGTAATACCCCGACCCTAGTAACCCAAATTCCATGAATTATTACACAACATCGGCATGATCACAAGATATCAAGTCTCAAATGACTGAATAGTTTAGTAGCCTTGAAATTTCTAGATACATGAATAATTTTTACATTACAATATGAAATAAAAAAAATTGTGTCCCCTTTGAACACACTCATATCCCATAGCCTATCCATGTAGGTCAATCTTAATATACTTCTTCACATCCTATGAAAAATAAACCATAAGAGAGGGGTCAGCTCATATTCTTAGTAAGGATAACAATATAACAGCATCTTTCATAAATAAGAATAAACATAGAAGGAAATGTATATGACTAAAACAAATACCTTTTAAAATTAAACATTAGCATAATTTGGTAAAGATAAATCAAATAATTTCATTTACTTATAAAAATAGATATTCTACTAGTTGAATAATCACTTGTAATATCAATATCTAATTTCATAATGATGGAATGCATAATGTCAGACATCATAAATACATAGTCAAGGCCTCATTCCAAGACTAAATATAAGATTTTTTCAAGGCCTTGTGCTAATACACTATTGTGTCTCACGATACCTAGTGATTAATTGAGGAGAAATATAGGGATCCGCCCATCAATTACTAAGTCAAATTCATTCCTCATATGAAAAGGTTGAAACATAATATAAACATTCATATTAAAACTAGCATAGAAAATGTCAATACATTAACCATAAATCATGAATGGTATAAAAATAACACATCCACATTCAAACATATCACAAAACCTTAAATACAATATGGAAGATTGTATCATAATAAATCAACTTCAAACTAGTGTAAAATCAATGAGAGGATGTTGACTTAGATGAAATTAAAACTATTTATGAGAAATATCTATTTCTATTTTAAAATAATTTAGAAGTCAAATAATTATAAATGAAAACATTTATTTTAAAAATATTCTTCTAAACTTTTAAGTGAATTTTATAAGGTGGTGTAATGGTGGAAAAGTTTTGCAACTTCCGTATAAGCTAAAAAACATTTTTAACTCAATTGGTCGAAAAGATCATAAAGTACCTTTTTTAGAAAATGGCAGAAAGATTTATTTCAAAAAAATATTATATAATGTAAAAAATTGGTATAAATGACTTTAATCCATATTCTAGGAAATTGTAAAAACGTTTTGAGGTACATTTTTAAGAAACACGAATGTTTATGACAAAGAATTCCCAGTAGATACTTACCTATAGAAAACCTCAGATAAGTAAAGAGATTATAAAATTAACCCTTACCTTATACTTTACTTTAGTCTAGGGTATGTTAACCTCCAATATAATAGTTAAAAAATTGTTATTAAATTATAAAAGAACCATATACATTAATATGATATCATATATGATCTTCTAAAATTTCATTATTAATAATATTTCAGTGGTATCATTGTTTCGGGTTTTAACAGATTTGTTTTCATTTATATGTTTTGTATCGAAAGTAATATTTTTTGTGGATAGGCTGTATTTGATCAATATCCAGAATTATATTATGTTCTTAAAATTTATTTTTAATAATGAAATGAAAATTATTCTTGAATAGTTAGTATGGGGAAATGAATCTTATCGCATTCGTGGAGACGATAATCTGTATATACACATGAGCAACAATATCATTCTAAAAATTCTAAAATAGTATGTAATTGGATGATATATAATAAATAAAAAAACCATTCTTATGATATATTTGTTATTTCCATCAATTATACTCATTATTATACCCATCATAATAATGAATTTTTGAATAATAAACTACACCACGATGTGAGATGGTAAGTCGTACGTACGCACGTATGGTGACATTATCATTCATTGGATAGATAGAATAATTAATATGTGTGTTCAATTTTTATAATAAAATAATAGTATGTAGAAGGTTCTTGTGATATTAGGTTGTTATATAAACATCAAATATAGAAGAAGTGGAAGAAGAAAAGAACACTGAAAGAGGTTATGAAAGTATTACCTCTTCTTCGGTTTCCTCCTTCCTCTTTGAAAAAAAGGAACTTTATGTTGTCTTCATGATAAAAGTAATGCCTCTCAGTTTAATTGAGGGTAGTTAGGGGGATATTTGATCAGGGTTTGGATGATCCAAATGGATTTGGAGGTGTGATTTTGAGATAAGGAGAAGTACCCTTTATAAGAGAGGTGAGGGTCACTTAAGGAAAATCTTGAAATATTATTTTTCTATAAAATCATATTCTATTTCTAATGTCACAAAAGGGATTTATTTCGAGTCTAAGGTTGGATGGGTCTAAAACCTCTCAAAAAATAAGTTTTAGATAGGTTTATATCACCGTATTAATGTTATCTTTTAGATTTAATTCTTAGTTTAATACATTAAATTTTTCATGTATTCTTGTATTATTATAATAAATGGTTAATAAACATACTATGAAAAGCCAAAAAAACTCTAAGTGGTTATGTATTGACATATATAACCTTATCTAATTCCTTTGGATGAAGCATATATTTTTAGGAATATTACATCATTTAATAATATAGTATTTGTTTTAAAAACTCATTTATCTCAATTTTGACACTATTTGGAATTTTGATTTTGTAAAATTCATAAAAACTTTACCAATTAGAAAAATATATTATTTAATAAACTATAAAATGTAATATTAACATGGAAAATTAGTGGAAATCATCAGAACTCTCAAATAACATTTATATGGATATTTATATTATCAATTATGTTAATCGTTCATTAATAAGGTAATTACTACATCATCATTGTGTAATAAATAAATTTAATTATTTAATGTCTACAAACAATAAATAAAATATTTTTATGTAGGAAATATTGTTCCCTTTCTAATTAATATTTATAGTCTAATTTATCTTATTTATAACCCTATATGAATAATATTAGTTATGAAAATTTGAATTTAACACTTTTAACTCTTCTTAAAATAAAATAATAATAAATTTACTAATATAATCCATGTGGATCAAAGAGGATCATATTTTATTCCTAAGGTTGATTCTGGTTGAAAAAAACTTATCTAAAAGAATTATTAGTTGTGTTAGGGTAATTATAATATCATTTTTACCTTTAATTACCATATTTAATTTTAACCGTGGTAAATAAAATTCAAAATATATTATTCACCAAAAATTATTTTTATTATATTGAAACACATTCTACTTACTTATATCAACTCTTTCTCTTGGATTTTTTAAATTCAATTCACAGAAGTGGTAAAATTATGTTTTATGCAAATTTGCAAATGTGCCTAGAAGGTGGCCAAAAGGCGGTAAAATGTTAACTAAAATTTTATACATATAATTATATTATAAAATGGATCCAATGAATAAAACTAAACATATATTACTATTATGTATATATTTTGACCTAAAATAAATTTAAATAATATAAACAATTATTTAAATAAAAATTAGGTTTTAAACAATAACGTAGTGTTTTCAGTATTCATTAAAAATTTAAAAGTTTCAGAAAAAATAGAAAAAATTAACCCTAAGATAATTTTGATATTCCAAATACAAAAATGAATCCCATTTTGAAAAATAAAATTTATAAAAATTAAAAAATTGGGTATTACTCTTCATTATGGCTAGTTTGAATGGTCATGGTGTTCTTGAACTTGAAGCTGAATACAGTGCAAGATATTGCATTATTCAAAGAGAAATATATAATGTAATATTGGGGTGTTACGTTCTTTCCTCCTTAAAATAATTTATTCCTCAAAATTTCTATAATAATAATGAAAAAAATATTCATGTGGTTCTTCATCCTAAGTTCCTCGGGCTCCCACGTTGCCTCTTCTATCTTGTGGTTTCTCCAAAGAACATTTACCAGATGGTTTGTCTAGTTTCTCTGCACTTGTTCTCTGGTATCAAAAATCATTACAGGATGTTCACAATACAAAATATCTGGTTCTAGTTCTACTTCTTCATAGTTGATTACATGCTTTGGGACAAGCATGTATTTTCTAAACCGTGATATGTGGGACACATCATTAATTTACCATTCTTAATGAATCATATAACACCCTTCAATAGAGATACCTTCAAGAAAATAAGATCTCATAATTTAAATTCCAAATCCTTCCTTTAGTTATCGGTATTTCTCTTTTTCCTACATTGGGTTGCTATGATGTGGGTTTGGATAATATTCTCCTCTTCAATTGTTTCATCAACAATTTTTAGGCCTACAAGTTTTCTTTCACCAACATCAACACAAAAAGTTGTTGTGCGACATCTATTTCCATATAACGCTATATATGGTTCCATCTGAATACTTTATTGGAATCTATTTTTATAGGAATATTATTCTAGAGGTAAATATTTATCCCACATACCTTGAAATAAGGTGAGAAATATCTCAATATATCTTCTAAGGTTTTAATAGTTCATTCTAATTGTCCATCAGTTTGAGGGTGGTAGGCGGTGCTCAAATGATGTCCTATATCCACGACCTTCTAAAGAATTTTATGTAATCTTTATGTAAAATAAGGATCATGATAAAAAACAATCAATAATGGTACACCATGAAGTCTTAAAACTTTATTAATAAATAATCTTTCTAAAACTTCATGTGTTGAATATTCTCTTATAGGAAGAAAATGTGCTGACTTGGTAAGATGAAAAAAATGATTCATATTGCATCATTACTTGTAGGAATCTTTGGTATCCCCATGCCAACGTCAATCATAATATCATACCATTTCCACTCAGGTATTGGAAGAGGTTGAATGAAAATTCTAGGATTTTATCTTCTAACCTTCACCTATTGACAAACCATACATCTTGACACATAATCATCAATATCCATAATTATGTTGTCCCACCAAAAATGTTCCTTCAAATCTTTATACATCATAGTCTTACCAATGTGTATAGAGAAATTGGAGCAATGATCATCATCCAACAATTCTATTTTTTGATCAGGTATGTCATGAACACAAAGTCTCTTCCCAAATTTCAAAACTCCATCTTCATTAAAAAAGTCAATAAATATCCCATCATTCACAGATTTATTTTTCTTTTGATACTCCTCATCATCAGTCTGAGAACTTTTTATCTGTTCTAAAAAATATTTTTGGGAAACCATTTGATAAATTATTGATGCTTCACCTTCCATGATTATTCCCATATCCATCATTACTAGATCCATGAACATACGATCCATTTAAACACTCATATTGTTCAAAAATCCATGATATTTTCTACTCAAATAATCTGCTAACATATTTTCCTTCCCAGGGAGCTAGTGTATAGTTCATTCATAATCCGTGATTAGTTCAAGCCATCATTATTGCCTCATGTTTATTTCTTATCATGATAAAATATAATTCAGACCCTTGGGATCGGTATATATCTCCAAATTTTCACCATAGAGATATATTCATCATATATTCAAAGAAATGATTATATCTACTTACTCAAGATCATGAGTGGGATAGTTTTGTTCATGAATTTTTAGTTGTCGTGATGAATAGGTAAAATACTCTATCATTCTTCAAAAGGACACAACCATGTTATTTCATTAAAGCATCACTATAAATAATAAACCCATCATTCCATGAAGATTGATTCAAGATAGAATCATTCAATAATATTTTCTTTATTTCACCAAAACATTCTTCACACTCTTTTTAAAAAAAATATTTAAACCATATACATGTGAGATTGGTTAATGGGTTAGCCAATTCTGCATAATTCTGGATGAAATGCTGATAATAACCTGCAAACCCAATAAAACTGTGTACCTCAGTTATACTCATCGGTGCTGTCCATTCTTCTATTTCTCTTATCATAGAAGGATCAACGGAGATTCCATCCTTTGAGACAATATGTTCATGAAAATAAATATCAAGAAGCCATAATTCACACTTTCTAAATATCCCATGTCATTCATTTCTTATAAGAGACTTTAGAATAATGAGTAATTTATTTTCATGACCTTCATAGATTTTGGAGTAAACCAATATATCATCAATAAATAACACTAAAAAGTCATTATGATATTCCTTGAAAAATCTATTCATTAGATCCATGAATATAGAGGATGTATTAGTCAGTCCAAAAGGCATTTCTGTAAACTCGTAATTCTGAAACCTGGTACGAAATATTGTCTTCAGAATGTCTTCCTTCGTCACACACAACTGATGATATCCAGATCGAATGTCAATCTTTGAAAAATATTTATCTCTAGGAAGTTCATTGAATAAATCATCAATTCGAGGCAGGGGATACTTTTCCTTTATTGTTATAGCATTGATCTCCCTGTAGTCAATGCATAACTTCATAGATCCATCTTTCTTTTTATAAAAAAGAACATGGGATCCCCATGAAGAAACACTAGGAAGAATAAATACTTTTTTACTCAATTCCTCTAGTTATTTCTTTAGTTCCACTATTTCCACAATGGTCATTCTGTAAGGGGTCTTCGATATGGGACTAGAACCATGAATTAAATGAATGGAAAACTCAATTTCTCATTTTGGAGGATGTCTTGGTAAATCCTCTCGAAACACATCAACATATTCTTTCACAACAGGTACATATTCTATTTTATCATTACTTTCCTCGCTCATATTTTTTTCACTCTCTTCCTCCACAATAATTGAATATTATAGAGCTAATGGGGGGATCTAGATAAGAATTAGATGGTGACGTTTGTGCTCTAATGATAAGGTATTCTTTATCATCATCGAAAATTGTAACCTCCCTATTCTTGCAACAAATTTTTTCATCATGGATGATAATCCAATCCATAACAATGATTGTATCGAATTAAATCATGGTTATGACGATGATATTAGAAGATAAAGAACCTTTATATGACCTAATGGGAACTAATTCAGAAAACTTTTTTACCATGATACTTCCCCTAGGAGTTTTGACTGAAAACATCCTTGTTAAAAAAAATTTCAAATATCTAATTTTCATAGAAAACTAGAAAGAAATGAAACGATTAAATGATCTATAATAAAATATATCATTGGATAAATTTGTGGAAACCCTTAAATTACTAGCCACCATGTTATTCGGAGATTCAACCTCAATATTGGTGATCGCATAAGCTTGGCCTTGCTCCCTTGGAATTTTCCGAGGTAATTTTTTCTAATTCCTTGGACATTCATTTTCATAATGCCCAATTTCTCTACAATTATAGAATTAAACATTGATAACTTCTTTCCCTCCCTTGAAATGACGAGTTTGGTGTACTTTTTCACCACACATGTAAATACTCTCATTCCCTTCAAGAAAGTACCTGGGTGTTTTTCCCACATTTACTGCAGGATGGAAATTCAACTTTTCCCTTATTCCCCTTAATTCCATTTTCATTGTGTTCAGTAGATCACTTCTTCTCCAACTTTTCTTTAATGTCTCAATACTTAGAGATTTCCTTTTTCTCTCTCGATAGCACATGAGAAAAAATCTTTGTACGATGAGAATGATTGATAAACTAATTCTTTATGGGGGAATGGTTTGAACCCATCAATTAATCGATCAATATAACTCCTTGGGTTATGTATAAAATCTACTCCATGCCCTACTAACCTTTTAATGATAGCCTCATACATTGCGATATTTGCATCCTCCTTTTTCCTCAGAATCAAAAATTGACATTCTATATCTTCTCAATTGTCAGAAGGAATGTATTTTTCCTATATATGCACACTAAACATACTCCATTCCATATTTTATACTTCTTCATCCTCCTTTTTGTTTTTAATTAATGACCACCATTGATCTGCATCTCCCCTAATCTGATAAACAGCCATGAAAACTTTTTCCCTTTCGCTACTCCCCAAAGCATGAAATATCTTCTTCATGGAATATATTCATTACTAAGACAAAAAATGGATCTGTAGTACCTTTTAATGCTGGTGGTTGATTTTTTATGAAGCGGTCTAACATTGATCCCCTTCCTTGTTGGTCAGGGTGCTCCAAACGGGTAAAGTTATTATTCAAAACCTGAGTGAGTTGTCCCAGTATGGTTATAAGTTGTTAATCACATGTTGCATCACCATTTCCACTATAATTATATTGAGTAGGAGGTAAATACCTACATGTATAACGTTCATAGATACAATTTCCATTCCATATTCTAGGCGCCATTTCTAAACAATGGCATACACTAGATTAGTTTTTGAATCAAAATACATAATACAAACTAGTAAAATACATAACATAAATTGAAAAGTGTATGCATATAATTAATAATCATAAAAAATGTTTTCTTTGGGTAAGTATCTACTCATAAATTATTCATAATGGTTTGTAAAGAAAATTTGAATTGTCCTATGCTTATCCCCTGGGAGTGTCGTAACCAAGAGTGCATCATGGCCTGTTGCCATGTTCCAGGATACCCTAGGTCAAGCTCGAATCACCCTGTCATAGTTTTTACACCTAGGTACATATGTGTTAAGGCCTACTCTAACTACTTGAATCCATATAGGGATGTATTTCGTGGAAAATACAGAAAATATCTTCATTACCAAAATTCTTGGAAGTCATTTTATACTAATCCTCAAACTCTATCTTAGGGTAATGTTTTATAATCATAAATTAACTAAATATAGATTCCATGTTTTGTACTAAACTTCCTATGATACCAACTATAATTCCTCAACCCTAGTTACCCAGAGTCGGTTCATTATTACATAACATTTTCATGATCACAAGGGATCATGTATTGAAATACTGATTAGTTTAGTAGCCTTAGAAGTAATAGATACATACATAAGTTTTACATTACATTATGAAATAAAAAAACAACATTTTGTCTCCTTTCAACACATTCATATCCCATAGCCTATTCCTATATTTCAATCATAATATACTTCTTCAAATTATGGGAAAAATAAAACATAATAAAGGGGTGAGCACAGATGCTCAGTAAGGATAACAATATAGAAGAATCATTCATAAATAAGCCTAAACATTTATGGAAATGTATAAGAATAAAACACAAGCCTTTTAAAATTAAACATCAGCATAATATGGAAAATACAAATAATATAATTCCATTTATTTATTCATGTTTATGTTCTAATAGTCTAATAATCACTTGAAATATCAATAGCTAATTTTATAATGATGGAATGCATAATATCGGATATCATAACCATGTAGTCAAGGCCTCGAGTGAAGACTAAATATATGATTTTTTCAATTCCTTCTACCAAGAAACTATTTTTTCTAATGATACCTACTGATGCATTGAGGAGCTATGGAGGGATCCATCAGTCACTTACTAAGTCCAGTGAATTACTCATATGAAAAGGATGAAACATTTTATAGACATTTGTATTAAAACTAGTAAAAAAGAAAATACATTAATCATAAACCATGAATGGTAAAAAAAATAACACATCCAAATTCAAACATATAAAAAATCCTTCAATACAATATATAATATGGTATCATAATAAATCAACTTCAAAAAGGTGTAAAATCCATCAAAGTATGTTGACATAGTTGAAATCAAAACTGTTTGAGGGAGATATCTCTTTCTATTTTGAAATCATTTACAGGTCACAAAATTATAAAAGAAAAAATTTATTTTGAGAATATTTTATAATATTTTAATGGTAGATTCGAAGGTTTTATAATGGTGGAAAATTGTCGCACCCACCGTATAAGTTAAAAAACATTCTTACCTTAATTTGTCGAAAAGGTCATAATGTACCTTATTTGGAAAATGTCGAAAAGATTCCTTTAGAAACATTTTATATAAAGTCAAACAAGTGTATATATGACTTTAACCAGTATTATATGAAATATTAAATATATTTTTTATTATTATTTTAAGAAACACAAATGTGGATGATAAAGATTTCCCAATAGATACTTACGTATAAACAACCTTGGATAAGTAAAGAGATTGTAAAATTAACCCTTACCTTGTACTTTTCTTTAGTTGAGGGTACGTTAACCCTATTGTGTATTAGATAAATTAATTTTATTAAATTAAACAAGAACCACATACATAACTATGATATCATATATGAACTTTAAATATGTCATTATTAGTAATCTTTCAATAGTATCACTATTTCGGGTGTTAACTGATTCGTTTTCTTTTATATGTTTTGTAATGTAAGTCATAATTGTTACGGATAAGATGTATTTAATTAATATCCATAATGATATAATGTTCTTAAACATTATTTTTAATTGTAAAATGAAAATTATTCTTGAATGGTTACGATGGGGAAATAAATCTTATCGCATTCGGGGAGACCGTAATCTCTACGTAAGAACGAGAAACAATATCATTCGATTGATAGTAAAATAATATTTAATTGGATTTTATATCTTGATTATAGTATCATTAAAATGTTATATTTATTATTTTCATAAATTATACTCATTATTATACCCATGCAAATAATTAGTGTTGAATATCAAACAAAACCACGACGTGCAGACGGTATGTCGTACGTACGCCTGTATGGTGAATTTGTCATTCATAGGATGTATTGAATAATGAATATGATTGTAACATATTTATAAAAACATAAATGTTTTTATTATTTACTTTAGTTATTACTTTTTTATGAAAACAACCAAGAAAGGGGGAGTGGAAGAAGAACATAACTTTAAAAGAGGTGATAAATGTATTACCACTTCTTCATGTTCTTCATTTTGATTTGATTCAAAAGGGCTCATTGGGATTGATTTCTGATCAATGTGTGGCCTATAGGTTAAATATATGGTAGTTGGGAGTATATTTGAGAAGTGTTTGGCCGATCCAAATGGCTTTGTATGTGTGATTTTGAGAGAAGAGGAGCTACCCTTTTATAAAAGAGGTGAGGGTCACTTTAAGAAAATCTAGAAATAGTTTTTATTATAAACTCTTTTTCGGTTTATAATGGCTCCAAAAGGAATTATATTTAGACTAAAGTGGGTACGAGTCTAAAAAAAATCAAAATATAGGTTTTAGATAGGTTTGTGTCACCATATTAACCTTATATTTAGATTTAACTCTTACTCAAATAGATTAACTTTTACCATGTATTCTTGTATTATTATAATAAATAGTTAATAAACATACTATAAAAAACTAATAGAACCCGAAGTGGTTCATTATTGACATTAATAACCATATATATGTCATTTTACCGAACTTTAATTTTTTTTGGAATATTATATAATTTTATAATATATTATTTGTTCTAAAAACACATTTATGTCAATTTTGAAACAATTTGGTATTTTTTTTGAAAGTCATAACAAATTTATCACTTAGAAAAAATTTATTTAATCAACCCTAACATATCATAGTAACCTACATAATTAGTGGAATGCAGAAAAAGATTCAATTTAATTTTTTATTTGGATATTTATAATATCTGTTATTTTATTTATTCATTAATAAGGTAATTACTGCATCATCATTCTATAATAAATATGTCCACTTATATAATTTCTAAAAATTATATATAAAATACCATTATGTAGAAAATCTTTTTATATTTTTAATGAATAATTATAATTAGATTTATCTTCTGTATAACCTTATATTAAAAATGTTTTAGTTATGAAAATTTGAATTTAACACTTTTAACACATCTTTAAATAAAATAATAATAAATGTACTAATCTAATCCAAGTCGATCAGAGAGGATTGTATTTTATTTATAAAGATTATTTTGTTAGAAAAAAACTTATCCAAAAGAATTAGGGAATGTTTTAGGGTAAATATAATATAATTTTTACCTTTAATTGCCCTATTTTCTTTTAACCGTGGTAAATAAAATTCAAAAGTTACTATTCAACAAAAATTATTTCCATCCTATCGAACCAAATTTTACATAATAATGTCAAAATTTACTCTTTTATTTTTTAAATTCAATTCACATAAATGTTAAAATTACATTTCATGAAAATTTTCAAATGTGCATAGAAGGGGTTAAAAGACGTTAAAATGTTCAATAAAATTTTATACATCTAATTTTATTATAAAATGACTCCAATGAATTAAATTAAACATATATCACTCTTATGTATATATTTTGACATAAAATAAATTTAAATAACATAAATAATTATTTAAATAAAAATTAGGTTTTAATTAATAACGCAATGGATTTCACTATACATAAAAAATTGAATATTTTTACAAAAATAGCACAAAATCACCCTATGATAATTTTGTTATTCCAAATACAAAAATTAAGTCCATTTTGAAAAATAAAATTACTAAAATTTTAAAAAGTGGGAATTACTATACATCACGGCTTGTTTGATTGGTCATGGGGGCTCGAACTCGACGTTGCGTATAGTCCAAGCTATTGTATTATTCAAAGAGAAACGTATCGTGGAAGCATGGGGTGTTACAAGAGTTATCATGATGAAAAGTATTATATAAAAAAGTATGTGTCCATATGTGGTTTTATGTCATTTAAACATTAAATTCTTTTTATATGGGTGCATTGACGTTTTTCTATATGATAATCGTGGACATTGTGTTGCATCACCTAATTCCACTGAAAAAGATTCCAAGAGGGTCATATATTAAGTTTATCTAGAACATAAAATAAATAAAACTAGTTTTCATTATTTAACATATTGAATAAATATTATTATCACATGAGTTTTAATAATTATATAATATTTTCTTGATCTTGTATATTCGATCACTAGTTATTGAAGATAATATTTTGTGATAATAATTTTTAATAAATTTTTATTTTTATTTAGCGAAAATAATATTTATTTAGTTATTGATGAATAACGAAGTGTTATTTATTTATTAAAAAAAATAGTCACTATTGAAGGATGGATACATATTATGGAAGACTGAGTTTAAAAGTCCAATGATAAATAATATATATTAAATATAATATGAATAAAAAAATATTTAATTAGTTTTCTGGATTTTTTCATGTCAAGAAATGATAACAATATTAAAATTATATAAATGTGGTTTTTTTGGAATAAATTAAATAATAAATATGCATGTCGAATTATTATTTTATAACCATACCAATACTTAATTCTAATTATATTATTTTATACATTTGTTTCTATTTTTTTGGTTATACAAAAAAACATTCTATAAATTTTTTCATGTACCTAAAGAGATCCCTCTTCATGAATTCTCTCAAGAATGGAGAGAAATCCTTTTCCTCTACCACTTTAAATTCTATAGATTGAAAAGATAATCCTAATTGAAGTGATTATTAGGGGGATAAAAGATGAATGATGCATGATGCATGTATTAGTATCTATCACACTTGCACCTGAATATTCTTACATGATATTTGGAGGATCATGGATCATGGAAGGATCCCCGTTAAAGGGTATCAGAACTTGATTCAAACAACTCAATGATGAAATGACATAAATATGTTTCAAACAATTTCAATGATGAAATAATTCATCATAAGGTAATTAATTAATTTAAAAATCAATTATAAATAATTGTGTTTTGATCCTGCACTTTTGTTCTGGAGTTATCTCATCAATGAATATTTGATCCAATACCATTATTTTTAACATTTATCGTCTCTATATATTGTAAATAAATCATCTAATATAAAAAACTTCAAGTCAGTATTAGGATATTATGTGCTTTTAATGCAACCAAAACCATGACATTTATGGTGAAAGGGAATTAATTCTAGCACAATGTATTATATTGTCTTTGTACTGATTCTTGACTTATTGTTATGATGTCATGGTTTGTGTTATTTCCACATATTTTTGATTCCATGAACATATGATATCATTTTTTATTCCATGTTTTCTTGAATATATCATTTTCTTATTCTATGTGACATTATTGAAAATAGGAAATCAATTGTCCCACTATCAAGAGATATGGAAAATATTATGGATCCATTATATTTTTAATAAGATATTTCTCTCCATGTAATGATTTATCTTATACTTATTATATAACCCTTGATAGCATATATATGATTTTTTCCCTAATTGTGAGTTTGAGCACATTATTTGCTTTTGTATCTATTACCCAATTTAAGATAAATATTAAAACTTATGATAGGTTAATAAGAGAGTACAATGTGTATATATTATAGATAACATTTCACAAGTATCATAAAAAAGGTTCTTATGTATCTAGATTAAATATTTAATAAACCATCCATTTATGAGATAGTGAGATTATTATGAGATTTAATGTTTTAATGAAAATGATTTTAAATATATGTATGTTCCCCTTGGTCTATATTACATTGTATCAAAGACAGTGTTTAAAGATAGTTTTTTTATCACCATACAAAGGAGTGTGGTTTTCAGACTCTTAAGTTGGTATCAGAACAGAGCATAGTTATTTATATAAGATTAGTCTAGTTTATTATAGGGATCTGGAAAAAAAATTAGTGAAATACCTAGATATAGCATAAAATTTATAATGTTTCCTAATGTTTAATTAAATTGTAGACAACGTGGTTTTCTAGAAATTGCATCCATGTATAGATACTAAAAACTTGATTTCGTTGTAGAATAGATATACCTAAGAGTAATTAGCCTAAAAAGGCCTATTTGGAATTAGTTCAATCTTTACTCAGTGCATAATGAGTGGGCCTCAAACTCTACACATATCTAGACATTTTATGGGGATATTCTTCAGTCAATCACATTTCCTTTATGAACCATTACAAAGGATATATTGTGGTATGTAATTTGGTCAAGAAGTAGGAGCGAACCGAACCTAAAGAAACCTACATTAAACTGAGAGTTTTTTTGGTTAAAATTTAATCCAATGTGATGTATTGAAAGAGTAATACATTTCATGGATTAATTTTTCATGAGATCATTTTTCATAATTCTCATATAATTTTTATTTTTTCATCACTCACATTAAGCCCTATTTTTTTTAGTAACACATGATGCCCTGAGTAATTAAGATGAAAATGCATGTTAAGGACAATGTATATATTTTCCAAATAATTACCCTCATAAGATAAGATATGGAATGAGAAATATTATGTTATTATTAATCATCTATTATAAATTATAATTAACAATGTGAACTCATTTCAGTTTCTAAACACACCAAATTAGATCTATATGATATACCATGGACCTTAGTATTAAATATATAATGATGGAGAGAAGATTAAATTTATCACATGAAACAAATTTTGGGAAAAAATGGGAATGTATCAATGAACCCAAAATTTATTCCATATGTGGAATCTGAGGGCATAAAGAATCAACTGGGTAAGGAAATATGAAGAAAATAATAAGCACAGTGAAGGGAAAAAAATTTCCTCATTAGACCAATGATATTAAGATAACAAATACTATAACAAAATTATATTTTGAGTTATTTATATATTTTACATACCCCTACATAATATTCATTGTATTTGATTAATAAAATTTTGAGGATGTAATTTATTTAAGATAGGTGTTTATAACACCACAATATTTTATAATATAAATATTCTTCAAATAAATATTAGTTCTGATGGCTTTCTCTAAATGAAACATTGAAATAAACCATGAAGAAACATGTTATGAATATCTTATTATGAAATTTATAAGTATGGAAAAACCTCTTATAAATAAAAAGATAGTACTCAATTACAATAATATATATTCAAATGATAAATAATTAATAAGATTTCATATTAAATGACATTTTTCTTTCTCAAATAACTATTTTTAAAATTGTTTTATATTTTATCATAATAATTGAAATTAACCAATTTTAAAATTTAATTATATATATACTAATATATTAACATTTATTAATAACACTTAATGTGTAATTAAAGAAAACCGTTTTCTTTATATTTTCTGTTTTTATTTGAAAATAAAATTTAAAAATCTTAGAATTAAATTTTATAAAACGAACTTATTTTTTTAATTAATAATTTAGAAATTATATTAAGATATATTCTTTGGGATATTTCTAAAATAATCTATTTTCAAATGAATTAAAAATGAAACAGTTTTTTTATAATACCATGGTGTTTATGGATATAATATGAAGCATGTATGACTTAAAAACTTATAAAAATTTCATCATGGGAAAAATATTTATATAATAAAATAATTAATTTAAAAATTATATGTTTTTACTTGAAAACCCATTTTCATCCTTTTGAAATTTTTGTTATCTTTTATTCTAATAATAATCTATTTTTCATTTTTTTATATAATTTTTTTCGAAAAGTAAAATCTATTTTGGATTTATTTTTAATAAATCAAACTATTATTTGGTTAATAAAAATCTAATTAATTTCATTGAAATCAGTAAAACTAATAATTTATTCAAAAACATTATTTTTGTGCATAAAAATACACTTTTTCTAAAAAATATTTTTACACATTATGTGCGCTAATTTTGAAATTAATTTTTACCACACATATAAATGTATTTCAAAAATGGATTTCATATTTGGAAATATTATGTATGGATTATTTAATCAGAATTATTTTTTTTCATAGGAATTATAATTACGTTACTAAGGTAATAAGAAATTATATTGGAAAAACCAAAAATTGATTAAATAAAATAATTATTGAATTTAAAAAGTATCAATTTTTTTTAAAATAATTTTTGTGGATTCGTCAAAATTATCTCTTATCCCACACCATTATTTTCCATTATTGGATCAACATGACCCCTGAATAGTGACTCCACCTATTGCATTTTACAAAAAATCCATACCTCTCACTTATAAATACCCCCTTAACCACACCACATCCCCTCATTGACCATGCCTCTTAGAATTCAAAAATATATTCCTAAAAAACTCCATAAAATATATATATAATTATTTTTGGTTTTTTTCTTCCCAAAAAGACCACCTCCCATAGCTATAATCTAATTTGCAAAGACGAATTTCCAAGGTTTAAGCTGAAATTATATATTACTCTATTTTCATTACAGTCATATTCCAAATAAATTAAATATAATCTAACCATGTTTAATTAATTTCATAAATATGATAATTATATTATACATTAATTATGTTTGTGGTATAATTTTTTTTTAAATTACTCTAATTCATTCGGAAAATGAAAATATTAGTTGTGTTATGGAGGAACTACCACCTCGAAAAGTGATATAACCATTTTATATAACTACATTTAATTATCAGATAAAAATAAATATTTAATCGATTTATATTATATTTATAAAATTATTAAAATTATTAATTTATTAAACATTTACTCTCTTCAAATATTTCAATGTAAATGAACGCATCGCTAGTGCGTACATGCGGACTACTACTTCCAAGAAATGATGCATTTCAATTTTCAACTGGTTTTTTATTATTGATTAAAATCTATTAAAATATAAAAAAATAACATAAAAAATAATATTTAATATTTAAGATAATATCATAATGATATTATTCCAAAATAATCAATTTTTTAAACATACTCTCCTATAGAGTTCAAATATTTCTTGTTTGTGTCCATTTAATTACACACTGGAATAATGATATAAATTTAAGTCATGAATGACTATGGAAACGTAAATTCTAATGTTATTATATGATAATGTGAAAATAATTTTTTATTATTTTTGAAAGGTTATGTTAATATTTATGTTATAATTATATTAATACCATTTTTTATCTTATAAACAAGAAAAATAAGCTCAAGAACAACATCATCATCCAAAATCATAAAAAATATACATTCCAAATGAAATTAAAAAATTATAAATTGTTATAATAAATTTATTTTGATAGCTATTATGATCTCATAATTAAAATTTTTAATCTATAAATAATAATGATCAATACCATTATGAAATAATTATTACAAGACAATCGAAACAAATAACATCTGAATAATGAGAATAATATTTAACTAACTAATATATATATATAAGAAATGAAAATAAAATATTATTATAAAATAATTTCTCTATTAATAAGGGTCCTAAATATGTTATTAAATTTTTTTGTAATGAAAGAGGTTAGAGCATGTTCTGCTAATTGGAATTAAAGGTAATGGTTTTTACAACTCCACTTTCCTTCAGTGAGATACAATATGTACTCACTACTTGTTCCATTTTGTAATGTAAATATTTCACATTGAAGTTTTTTTATCATATATATTTTTCAAAAAATATGGGATTTACAAATCCATTTGTTTATCTACCTTAACTTGTTTTTTATTCAACTAATAATGAATTCATAAGTTATTTGTTGACTCAATTTTCATTTTACTTGGGTCTTGAGCTATCTTTTATGAATATTATTTTTATCTTCCCCTATTATATAATTTCATGATTATAAATGGTAAACTATCATCTCCATTGGTTGTAATTAATTATTTAATTAAAAACATAATCATTGGCTGAATACATCCTAAAATTAATGATATTGTTTGTGTTGGTCGGAGTGCATACTCAAGAGGGGGGTGAATTGAGTTCCAATTAAAAATTTCTGTTAAAAAGTTTTTCTAAAAGGGTTTTCCCCAAAGATTAAATACAACCCAGCTAATAAAGGTTATACTATTATAAGATTTTGACTTTTTAAGTATCTTCTTAGAAGATTGATTAATTCCCAGTAATCATAATTTGTGTTATTAATATTACTTTTCAAGTTATTATACTAAGACAATTCAATTATAACTTCTTTCCAAGATTAACTATCAAAGTGAAATTAGTGATTTCTAGATTATACACTAGAGCAATAAAACAGAGATAACTAAATTTAATTAGCACAGCGGATATGAAACAAGGGGTTCAGTATCAGGCCGAGACCTAATCCACTCCACTTGGTGATCACCAACAACCAAGAAGTTTATAAAAATAAACATTGATCTACACCCTGGATCAGGGTTTACAATAGTACAAAGACTTTATAGGTCCTCATACCTCTACCACAGTTCTATGTGGGATATCAACAACAACAACACACAGGCTGTCGAGGTCCTCTGACCTCTACCACAGTTCTATGTGGGATACAAAAAGGTATAAAGAGTTTGTGGTGAGGATTTTAGTATCCTCCAGTTCAGCTTAGGAGTCAGTGTGTATCTAAACATATAGAAGCACACACTACTCGTAATGTAAGGAAAAGAAATATAATAGTATATAAAGAATATATAGATGAGTTTAGAATTCCCTTGTGTGATGTAACTGCATCTCTGAACTCCTTTGAATTGAAGTAGATGAATCTTTGAGTCCTTCTCTGGAAGTTGTGTAAAAAACAATGTGTCGTAATTTAGCTTATGTTCTTCGTGATGTTCAACAGAGAGAAGATGTTCTTAAATCTTAAAATATGCTTCGTGTGTTTACCAGTGTTGAGTTGCATTTAGTGTGCCTTTCTTTTGAAACTTCCTCTAAGTATCTTCTTCATTATCGTGCTGACAGACTTGATTTTTATTTTTTTATCTCACACTAATGATTCTTGGCCACACTTCTCTTTTAAATTGGAATGCATGTGTTTGATCCGACAGGTTACATGTATTCTGCACCTCGTACCTTGTACCATCCAATGATATGTCTACAAAAAAACATTAATAATGTCAGTGCATTAAAATCATCAAATATTACCATTAGAAATTAAATTGAAAGACAAAAAAAAGTTTAAAAAACAGTGTCACAGTAAGTCATGCAAACGGTGTCTCCTTCACACGGTGTCTAGATTGATCATAGTGTCTTAGTGTCACGGTGTCTCCTCGTCACGATGTCGCATGGTCACGGGATCTTGTTCACCGTGTCTGGCTTCATGGTGTCTTGTTCATGATTTTTTCTTTACAGTGTATGCTTCACAGTGTCTTGCTTCACGGTGTCTACTTCATGATGTCTTGCTTCACGGTGTCTGTTTCACGTTGTCTGATTCACGGTTTTTTTCTTTATAAAGTAAATGTGTTCAGACATAAGTAATGATTATAATTGAATGGATTAGACTTAAGAATTTTTTCAAAGAAGGTATTATGATAGTAGAACAACGATTGTATAAAGTAAGTAAATTGAATATGGAGCAATTAAGATCGTGCATGGCTCTTCTTGAAGCATGAGATTACATTAAACATTAATATACATGATTTGATAAAATGTACAGAAGTTAACTAGGTTGAATAAGATTTGTGATCATTAAAATATTGTTAATACATGAGGAGTCCAACAATATCCCACTTTTTTATGATCACAAATCATGTAATGTTAAAGTGTATATTGGATTCAACTATAATGATAAAAGGAGATAACATTATAGCATATATAATATATAAAAATTTATCCCCCTTTTGGGATTATCAAAAATATGGAGTATGAGAAATCAAAAAAATGAATATTCCATTTAGAGTAATCAAGTTTCAGTACAAAACAAAACAGTGATAAAAAATCAAAAGCATCCCTATAAAAAAAAGGAATCACTGCTCTTCTTCATGGGATGGCCTTCTCGTTGCCTTTAGCCGTAGTGGAAGAAGAGGAAGCCATAGGGGAAGAGGTTGAGGTAGAAGAAGGATGTGAGGTGGTTGATAAATAGGGTAAGGGAAGGCCTTCAAAGACTGAGGGAGAAATGGTAGGATAAGTAGAATATCTCCATAGTTGTTGATCAATAAGCACATGCCTACTCTGACTTTGGCCGACAGACATGGTGGTTGAGGCGAGGGAAGAGGTGAAGGTAGGCATCCCAGGTCTGAGAGGTGTAGCCACTGGAGCCACAATGGTTGTACTTTGGACATGATGATAGGGTCTCAGGAGTTTGATGAAATATGTAATGATCTCTCCACCATACTGCATGGATTTTTCAAAATAATAATTGTTCTCCATAAACTGTCCAACAATCGAGTAAACTCTATGAGCTTCTGGACTTGGGTCTTAAAAGCATCAGTCAAAGGAGGAATCCGTAGATTTTCTAAAAGGTACTTGAAATGGTCTCTCATATCAGTCTTGGAGAAGATTCAGTTGAAGTAGAAATCCACTTTCTTGGGTAACTCTTACTGATCATCATTAGAAATTTTTGGAGTGGTTTTGTACTAGGTCAAGAACTCTATCACTCTTCTTGATCACTTCAGATAAAAATTTGTATTGAATCCACTTAGTAAATTATGATGTTATTCTTTGAATAGTTTTTTGAGTAGATCATTGTCCAATGTGGGTTTAGGGTGTTGACCAAATTCTTTTACAACTGTGGTAAGAGATTTTAGTTGATTCATCACCTTTTGCAGACACCCTGTATACTCATCTGTGAGTTTATTAAGATTGAAACAAGCTCTTTCATTTCCTTCACATTTTGTTTGTTCCTTTCAGCCATTTTTCATCTAAGGATGCTAGATAAGGTTGAATCTGAGACACACCAACCTATGGGATTTGAGGAGAAACATGTTCTAGAGGAGGAGAAATAGATTCAGATCTCGAATACAGCTCTCTCTACATGTATTTAACCATATTTCTTATGGTCTTCACTTCATTACTGAGAAGTTTATTTTTAACTCTTACTTCATGAATCTTGTGGAGACCCTGAGGTTGTATTTTCCAAATAATTTTCTCCAATAATAGTGAGGTATCTCTCTCACATAAATTTTTCATAGCGAGAGGTTGGGTATTCATGAGTTTCTTAACTCCAGAAAATAGGGTAGCACCAAATTCCTTCAGATCTTCCTTATTCACAAAGTATGGATGTTCGGACAAGGTTTCAGGAGTATGGTCTGGTACAAGCTTAGTTTCCTTCTCGGCTGCAATATTGGAGACTGATTTCAATTGAAATAGAGAAGAAATATCATGTCTGGGTTTTGTAACCTACGGAGAGACATTCACATCATAGAAACTGGAAAATTTAAATTGAGTGTCTACAAGACTTGACTCTGTTGAATGTAGGGATTCAATGGACTCATGATTTGGGGATTTCTCCCCTCAACTGATTCCTCCGTCTCGGGACTGAGAGGCTTAGGATCTTGGTCTAATTTCATAGACTCAACTCTATCTTCTGCAATCATTTCATGTCTAGCCAGTTGAAAAGCTAGCTTCATCCATTCTTCAGTTGTAGGTATGATTTCAAGAACATATTGTTCCACAGGTAGTTCCTCAAGATTGAACTCATAAAAAATAGGTAGCTCTTCCACTATAGTCTCTTCTACTGTAGGATCTTCTATTGTAGTCTCTTCTATGTCATGATTTTCAGGTTCTTTGGCAACTAATTCTGTTAATAGTTCGTGTTGAGTTTCCAAATTAACTACTTCTTTAGGAGTAGGGACTTCTTCTTCATGAACTTTAAGAGGATCAGTTGTCCTAACTTCCTCAATAGTAACAACTTCATTAGATGGCACTACAGACTCTTCTTCCTCTTCCCTAGGATACTTAATGATCTCATCTAGTTCTAATCTAGGATTAGAAATTTCTTTTGGTCTTGAGGGATAATCCACAAGAACAAATTTCTCATAAATTCTATCATTGTATTCCATGCATTCCATTTTCCAAGGATTCAATATTATCTTCATTCTTTTGATAGTGGCTTTTGAGAGACTGTACTCACAGTCCTTAATAAATTTTTCATTTGGTCCAACCATACCCTTGGAAAGAATCATGGCTGAGATTAGCCCAGAGTAGAACAATGAATTTGACTTGGATGTGACTTCGATCGACTCACACATATGATATATGATATATTTATCCAGGTTGATATTATGCCCATTTTTCATAAGGTTAATCAAAAACACATCTCGATATTTCAAAATAATAAAATCACCTTTCATGGGACTAACCAAATTCTGTATAAACATGAAAAAGAAGCCTTGATTATCTATCTAATCCAGCAGCAATGTCTCTCCTCTAGGATCCATTTCTAGTTAAGGCTTTCAAGGAATCTTCTAAATCAAAAAAAATCGTTTGAAGGTGGAGTTCCTCACTGATAATACTCATAGATTTCTTCATGAGGTATCCTAAGGCATTGATCCCATAAACTCGAAGAGAATGAGCATATCTGGCCATTGGCATAGCTTCTTACAACATAACTCTCACCATAATCAAAGGAGAATTGAACATACTGGTAAAACTGAGCCACTAACCTAGGGTAGATGGGTCTATCATTCTTCGAGAACCACTCTAACCAACCTTGTTGTTCTAAAACTCTCAATACCATAGACTTACTAGACAGAATCCATTTGGGGAAAATCTCTTTCTCGGGTACTGCAACGTGGGTTACCAGAATCGGGTTAAAATTCCTTCAGGGGTTAGGTTAGGTGAAATCTTCTTCTTCTTAAAGCAGCAATTTTCAGGTGTCTATGATGATTGACATTTCATTCATGGAATTCACTAAAGGTTCGAGCTAGAAATGGGTTGTAGGTATGAAGAAGGTGCGAAAAGAGTATGTAGAATAAACCTCTAGTGAAGAATCGAGTGATAAATCCTTTGTTTTATCATTTATGAATACCAAACGTAGCAAAAATATAAATGTAGGAAACGAAAAAAGGTGAAAAGGATAAATACCACGATATGAGTTTAAAGAGAATTATAAAACAAATTACTATGAGACCATGTCTAGTCATTATGGTGAGATAGTAAATGAGCTTCACGATGAGATCGTGAACAAACATCTCAGTGTGCATTACGGTGAGATAGTAAACGTCAAATAGTAAGTATAAAATACTAACTATGAGACCGTAAACATAAAACATTACAGTGAGATAGTAAATGTGAGAGACAGTAACTGAGAAACCATAATCATGAAACAGTAAAGTATAACACAGTAAGATAACGAATAGTAATACCTAAAACAGTAAAAAGCAAGGTATCTATTTGAGATTTATCATGCCTCGTTCATGTATGATGATGTATATTCTCTCATAATTTAATGGTTTAGTGAATATATCAGCATGCTGATGTTCATTACCAATGAATTCCAATGTGATATGACCTTTTTGATAATGATCTCTCATAAAGTGATGTCTTACATCAATGTTATTTTTCCTAGAATGTGAGACATGATTCTTTGAGATATTAATAGCACTTGTTTTGTAACAGTTTATAGGGAAATGTCTGAATTAATATCCCTAATCTAGTAATGTGTCTTTCATCCACAAAATTTGTGCAAAAAAACTGCTAGAATCTATGTATTCATCTTCTACAGTAGATAATGAAATAGAATTTTTTTTCTTACTACACCATGATACTAGTGACTTTCCTAAAAGGTGACATGTTCTAGAGGTGCTTTTTCTGTCTAAATTATAGCCACTGAAGTCAGCATTAGAATAACTAACTAATTTAAATTATTGTCCTTTATGATAAAACAGTCCTAGATTTGGTGTATTCTTGAGGTATTTGAAAATTCTATTTATAGAATTTAAATGATATTACATAGGGTTTTCATGAAAATGAGAACACATACACACACTAAAAAAGTTTTCAGGACGCCTAGCAGTTAAGTAGAGTAAACTTCCAATCATTCCTCTATAAGTGGTTTGATCAATAGATTTTCCATCTTCATCAAGATCCAAATTACAAGTGGTACTCATGGGAGTGTGACCACTTTTAGTGCTATCTAATCCAAAATGCTTTAGAAGATCCTTTGTATAATTACTTTGATTTAAAATAATACCATTTTCATTTTCAAAAACTTGTAATATAAGAAAATATTTGAGTTCTCCCATTAAACCCATTTAAAATTCGTTTTTCATCATTTTAGAAAAATCAACACATAATGAATTCTACGAAGATCCAAAAATAATGTCATCTACATAGATTTGAATAACTAAAATATCACTAGTAATTCATTTTATAATAAGGGTATGATCAATTATTCCTTTTATAAAACCATTAAAAATAAGAAAAGTACTTAATCTATCATACCAAGCTTGTGGAGCTTGCTACAAACCATATAAGGATTTTAATAGTTTAAAAATATGATTTGGAAAATGGGGGTTTGTAAATCCAAGGGGTTGTTAAACAAAAACATCCTCAGCTATATACCCATTTAAGAATGCACTCTTAACATCCATTTGATATAGTTTGAAATTCAATTGTGCAACATAGTCAAGCAGGATTCTGATGGCTTCAAGTCTGGCTATTGGTGCAAAGGTCTCCTCATAGTCAATTTCTTCTTGTTGACTATAGCCTTGTGCAACTAGTCTAACCTTGTTTCTAACTATTGTAGCAACTTCATCAAATTTATTCCAAAAAACCCATTTACTACCTATGGTCAAAGTGTCCTTAGGTCTGTCCATTAATTTCCAAACTATGTTTCATTCAAATTGATTCAATTATTCTTCAATAGATATCACCACAAATTCATCATTTATTGCATCATTGATATTTTTAGGTTTAGGCTGTGAAAGAAAAGATTTATGTTCAACCTGGTTTCTCAGAGAAGCTCTATTTTGTGCCCCTATATCTAAATCTCCTACTAAAATCTCTAAAGGATGGTTTTTAAGGGTCCTAGTTGGTCTCGAAAAGGTAGGGCTAGAAATTTCATTTTCATTTACATGTTTGTGTTCTATAGAAACAGGTTCTAAAAAATATCCAAAACTGGTTGTCTTAACAACAGGTTCAGTGTTTTTTTCATTAAGGCCCAGAATGGAAAGGTCTTCTTCAATATTTTCAAGAGGGGTATTAGGTTCATGTGGGTCAGTTTCATCAAATTTTATGTGTACAGATTCCTCCACACATTTGGTTTTCTTATTGAATACTCTATAGTCTCTACTCGAGATTAAGTAACCTAGGAAAATTATTTCATCTCTTTTAGAAGAAAATTTATCAAGATTATCTTTAGTGATAAGGATAAAAACATCGCAACAAAAAACTCTAAAGTGACATACTTTAGGCTTCCTATTATTCAACATCTCATTAGGAGTCTTTTTAATAATTGGTCTAATCAAGACTCTTATGATAATATAACAAGTTGTATTGATATCTTCATCCCAAAATTAAATGGGAAAATCATATTCATTGAGCATCATCCTATAAATATATTGAAGAGTCGGATTTCTTTTGTTTACTAAACCATTCTGTTGAGGTGTTCTAGGAGAAGAGAAGTTCTGAATATAGACATTATGTGAGCAATAAGATTCAAACTCTTGATTTTTGAACTCACAGCCATGATCACTTCTCAGGTTCTTGATCCTAAGTACACTATGGTTTTCTACAGACTTGGAATATTTGATAAAATAAGAACAAGATTCACTTTTGTGAGTAAGAAAGTATACCCAAGTTTACCTAGAAAAATCATCTACAAGAATATAAACATAGTTCTTCCCTTTTAGACTTGAAACTCTTAATGGTCCAAAAAAATCCTTGTGAACCAACTCGAGAGGTTGAGAAGTAGAAACTTCTTTCTTTGATTTGAAAGAAAATTTGTTTTGTTTTCCCTTTTCACAAGGATTACACACTTTGTTAAGTGAGAATTCTAGTTTAGGTAAGTCTCTAACTACACCTTTTTTAGTCATTTTTCTATGTGAGTGCACATTGTTGTGTCCTTGCCTTCTGTTCCATAGCCAATATTCTTTATGAAAAGCAGTCAAACAAGTAACATTGTGTTTAGCTAAATAATTCAAATCTACAGCATATACATTTTCATTTCTTAATGCAGTAAATACCAAAAAAATTGAGAATTAAATACATTTAAAGCATAATTTTCAAATTTAAATTTGAAACCATCATCACACAACTGAGATATACTTATCAGGTTGTATTTTAATCCATAAAAATAGGACATTAGAAATTAAAATTGAATTTTTGTTACCAATCTGGCCTAAGCCAATGATTTTTACTTTTGAGTTATCCCCAAAGGTGAGATTTCTTCCATCAACTTTGATTAAGCTCTTAAAGCATGGGTATTCTCCAATAATATGTCTTGAAAATCCACTGTCCAAGTATAATATCTTCCTACATGAAAGTTTCAAGAAAGTTTCCTACAAAATAGATTTAGACAAAAGATAATTTTGGTACCCAAATTTTCTTGGGTCTAGATTGGTTAGCAATTAAAACTTTAGGCACCCATATTTGTCTAATGGGTTTCATATAATTAATAGATTCAAAATATGTTTATAAATTAAAATTGTTTGGTATATATGAATTTGAATAGCTAGATAAAGCATAAGAACTTCCAGAATTTTAACTAGTAGCATACTGTCCAGATTTTGAAATAAATTTATTTTTAAAAAACTATCTCTTTTCAGGTTGGTATCCTAAACAAGTAGTATACATTGGTGAAACATGTCTTCCAAGCATCTGAGTTAGAGTGTTCTTTCCATTTGTGAACTTCTCTAATTATTTTATATGATGATCATTAGACAATTTGAGTTCAGTATTCTCCTTTATCAGTTGAGCATTCTTTTCCTTTTCAATACTAAGATCAGATTTAATAGTACTAGTCAAGGTGTACTGTTTCTTTAATGATTTGTATTTATCTTTTATCTCATTACAGGTATCTTCTAACATATTACAGTATTCAAATAATTCCGATTTATACTTGTTATCATCATTATTTGAATCACTTTCATTCCCAAAATAGTAATCATTCAGCATAGGAGAAACATGTACCAAAGAGTTTCAGTCATGAAACACATGTTGGCATGATTATTTTCTTTAGAATTAGAAGATTTAGATCCACTTGATCTGTCTTTTGAATCACTCCATATTGAATTCATATCTTTCTTATATTTTTTCCTTAAAATAATATTTATTCTTACACTTTAATTTTGGACAGTCAGCCTTAACATGTCCTTTCCTTTTATATTATTAACATACCATCTCATCATTTTTAACATCTTTCTTCCAAACACTCTTCCAATTACATTTCTAGTCATACATACACTTATAATTTGATTTTATGAAAAAAAAATCTTTCTGACGAATTTCTTGAATCTCCTAGCTATATGAGCCATCTCTTCATTACTGTCTGAGTCAAAATTTTCACTAGTTGAGTTGTCTTCAGTTATGTGAACTTTCTATTTGTCCTTTTTTTGAAGTAGTAGACTTAAATTCCACTGAATTAATCTTAATTTCATCATATTCCTCTTTTTTACCTTTAAGTCGTCTTTATACATCATCAACTTACCAATCAGCTCCTTGATATGTATCTTGGAAATGTCACATGGTTCTCATATTGAGAAAGAGGTTCTTCTCCATCTTTATGGTAGGCATCTTAGTATCCTCAGGATTTTCCACTTTGCTGGAACATCTTTTCCCAGGGAGTTCATTGTATTGACTATCTCATTAAACCTAAGATACATATCATAAATAGATTCAAAATGTTTCATTTTAAAACTGTCATACTTAATAGTGTATATATTTAGTCTCATTTCCTTAACATTGCCTCATGGTAAATAGCCAGAGTATTCCATATTTCATAAGTAGTCTAACAAGAAGATATTTGATTAAATTCTTCATATCTTGAAGCACAATACAGGGCATTCATTAAATTATAATTAATATTTTAAGAAGCTTTCGTAGGTTCATCACAAGTAGTATAACAGTTTATGGAATCTTATATTGAGTCTTTATAGTTGTCCAAATGTCAAATCCCATACATTCTAAATGGATTTTCATTTTTATTTTCCATTTCTCATAATTAACACCATTAATGAAGGGTGGCATGTTGGTAGATACACCTTCTAAGGTGTTATCTATAATTAGATTTTAGAAATTTTATTTAAATAGATAAATATTTATAAATAACAGAAATTTAAGATTTTTAAGATACAACTAAAATCACATTTGAATATGATTACACAGATTCCTAATAAACATCATTTGATACCAAATTTTGGTCGAAGTGGATACTCAAGATGGGGGTGAATTGGGTTCCAATTAAAAATTTCTGTTAAAAAGTATTTCTAAAAGGGTTTTCCCCAAAGACTAAATACTGCCAAGTTAATGAAGGTTATATTGTTATAAGAGTTTGACTGTTTAAGTAACTTCTTAGAAGATTGATTAATTCTCAGTAATTTTAATTTGTGTTATTAATATTACTTTTGAAGTTATTATACTAAGAAAATTCATTTATAACTAGTTTCCAAGATTAACTATCAATGTGAAATTAGTAATTTCTAGATTATAATGTAATGCAATAAAATATAGATAACTAAATTTAAGCAGCACATATGATATGAAATAAGTGGTCCAGTCTGAAGATGATATATAACACACTCCACTTGTTGATCACCTCCCACCAAAGAGTTTATATGAATAAACATTGATCCACACCCCGGATCGGGGTTTACAACAGTACTAAGACTCTCCAGGTCTTCAGACATCTACCACAGTTCTACGTGGGGTAGTAACAACAACAACACACAGGTTTTCCAGGTCCTCGGACCTCTACTACAATTCTATGTGGGATACAAAAAGGTATAAAGAGTTTGGTGTGGGGATTTTAGTATCTTCCAGTTAATATTAGGATTCAGTGTGTGTCTAAATAGACAGAAGCACACACTACTCGTAATGTAAGGAAAAGAATGATCACAACAGAGCAAGAATATAGAGATGAGTTTAGAATGCTCTTGTGTGATGTCACTGCAACTCTGGACTCCATTGGATTGAATTATATGAAGCTTTGAGTCCTTCATTGGATGTTGTGTGAAAAATAGAGTGTCGTAATTCATGTTGTTATCTTCATGAGGTTCAACAGAGTGAAGATGTTCTTTATGCTTCAAATATGGTTTGTGTGTTTAATAGTGTTGAGTTTCATGTAGTGTGCCATTATTTTGAAACTTCAACTAAGTATCTTCTTTGTTATCATGATCACAACCTTTCTTTTCATTTTTTTATCGCGTACTAATGATTCTTCTCCAAACATCTCTTTTAACTTGGAATGCATGTGTTGGAGCCGACAGGTTGCATGTATTCTACACCTCATACCTCGTAGTGTCCCGTGATATGTCTACAAAGAAACATTAATTATATCAGTGCATTAAAATCATCAAATATGACTGTTATAAATTAAATTGAAAGACCACAAAAAAATTTATGAAATGGTGTCACAATAAGTCATGGAAATAGTGGCTCCTTCACACGGTGTCTAGATTGATCACGGTGTATGAGTGTCATGGTTTCTCATCGTCACGATGTCTCGTGGTCACAGTGTCTTATTCGTGGTGTATGGCTTCACTGTGTCTTGGTCACGGTGTCTTCTCCACGATGTATACTTCATGGTGTCCTGTTTCACGGTGTATGCTTCACGGTGTCTTGCTTCACAGTGTCTACTTATGGGTTCTACTTCATGGTGTCTGTAATTACAAAGTAACTGTGTTCAGACTTTAAGTAATGATGATAACAGAATGGATTAGAATTAAGCATTTTTCAAACAAGGTATTATGAGAGTATATCAAAGATAGTGTAAAGTACGTAAACTGAATATAAAACAATTAAGATTGTGCATGGATCTTCTTAAATCATGAGAATAATTTAAACATTAATATACAAGAGTTTATAAAATTTATTGGAGTTGAATAGGTTGAATAAGATTTGTGATCATTAAAAAATGATTAATACATGAGAAGTCCAATAGTTTGGATTAATACACATCATTTCTATTAGAGTTTGTACTCCAGGTCTTAATTTTCTCTTAATTAAAATATTATCCTTTCCTATTTAGAAACCCCAAAAAACATTAATCACCTATTATCTTCATATTTCTCATTTACCATTTTCAAATGAGTGTTTTATTATCACTTTTAGGGATTTAGTTTTTGATTAATGTTTTTTAATATTTAAATTTAGAATATACTTTTGTCTAATACTTTTTTATTTTACTCCAAATTTATTGACTTATGATATATTTATTTTAATTTTCAAATTATTGAGATTTATATTAAATAAATATTTTATGAATTATTCATTTTACCATCTGAAATAAATTATTTTTGAAAGAAAACTCTAACAGAGTGACTTTTTATAGTGTTGTAAGGAAATGTTTTCTAAGAAAATACTTTTTTGAATTTCACATTTATTATTATCACTATAAGATAAATGATCTGTCAAAGAAAATTATGACCTAATAATATAAAATATTTAAAATTTAATTGTATTCCAATTAATTTCTTTTATTAATTACTAATTTTCATTTATTTGATTGAATGGTGTTCACCTTGAGACCCATGCATGATTAATTGTGGAAATTAATGAATAGTTGGTATAAAATTTATCTATATGGTGTATATACCATATACATTATCATATTAATTGGAAGATATTTTTCTAATAGGCTAAATAATTTCATTGGAAACCAATTCAATTTCCACAGGTTTTCAAGTAATGATTATCTATGAATTTTTAAATGTTTTGTTAAAGGATACTGTTTGGGAATGATATGAATGATATTTTATTTCCATTGGTTTTTATGATATTAATATTTAAATAATGGGTAAAATATGTATTTTTTTCATTATGATAGATGCGTGACAAAAAAATATATAGTAATCCAATTCATTGGGTAATTCTTTTATCGCATGAGATACCATGTGTTGGGCATTGGAAGTCATCCTAGAACATTATGTTATGTAATATTTGTAGTGATACTTGACTTATACTTATGATGTGATGATTATTATTGTTTCCACATATTGATGATTCATTAAAATTATTATTTCCTTCCATTTAAACATGAATCCATGATTATCTAACACTATAATGTAATTGTATATGTTTTTTCATTTGGATTATATATTTCTATATCATGTATTACAGAAAAATATTGTTATTAAATTTTATTTTCAATATTTTATTTCTCATGTAAATAATTTTTATCATCTTCTTTTGATCTATCCCTTGAACAAATTTTCTTTAATTTTTTTCTTGGCATTTTGGCTAACTCTTATCTTATATTTCTATTACAATGGTTATAAGTATGAGTATAAATTATGTTATGTATAATAATGAGACATATGTGTCTCAATTATAGATAAATGTATATATTTATGGTAAAATTAGTTTCATATAATTCTAGTTCATATAGACAGTATACCTTTTTCTCCTGGGATTGTGAGATTATTGTTAGTTTTATTGTTAATTTTATGAAACTTATGTGAAATATATGTATTTCTATCGTGTTTTATATTAATTTTTTCCAAATTCATTGTTTAAATAATGAATGTTTAACATTAGACCTAGGAGTTTAGTTCTGTCTCAACTTATTTCCCACCAACCAATGCTAGGTTATCGTTGGGTAATTTTATCATAAAGTGGAAATAATGATTTTTTATGAGATATAGAATGGTGATAAGATTTCAGAACTGGTGATAATTTCCAAGTATTGGTAAGTCGAATATTTCAATAAAAATATAATGAGATTTTAGTTGGGGAAGTCATTTAAGACACCAAATATTAGTCTCCAACTATGATTCGGCGGAAGGACATTAATCATACTTCTTAGGATGGTATGTGACTGAGTATGATATACTCTACAATACCAAACATCAGATCAAAATAAGAATGAGATTCTTAGATACAGGAGGGGGGTAAATTGTACCTTTTAAAAATCCCCTTAGGAAATTTTTAGGATGGTTTTGTTTAACAAGGTTATATAGGATAATTCACAAGACCTCTATGAGTTCTAATAGCTTGCTAGATTCTGGAAAAGTGATTCCAAAAATGGAACTTAACTAAAGTTACAACAATTAATATTCTACATTAAAACATATCGAAACTAACTATATCAGAGAATAAGGATGAGGAAGTATAAGAAATTATACTTTCCTCAACAATACAAAATGCAGCGGAAAAAACATGTAACAAAAAAGTAATAAGTAATAAGTCTTTTAACCCAAAGATAAGGGTATCCAACAACCTTGGATAAGGGTCCCTTGAATTATACTTTCAAGAAAGTATATCTTACCCACACTAGGGTAAGCCCTCGATACGATAATCGGAGTCTGTCTTGTTATCCATGCAAGCCCTCAACTATCAGGTAGTCGGCACCTCTGTCTTCCTCAACAAGGAGGCCCTCAACTTCAAGGTGTTGGAACCTCTGTCTACCTATCCTCGAAAGCCCTCGATTATACACAACAACAATCAGAGTCTCACAAAGAAAATATACACAATGAAAAGTTTGAAAAATACGTTCCAACTTTCTACACGAATCTTGAGAGTTGATAAGAGCCTCTCTCTCTAGGAATCACTTCAGGAAGTTCTGAGCACCAAAATTCCAAAAGTCCCCAAAAAGTACAGGGCATGTTCAAATGAGCTCTTATTTATAGGTGAAGCTCCAATGGTCGGCTCCCTCCTCCAATGGTCATATTATTCATTTAATTTCTGAGGGAACTGTACACATGTCACTCAAACAACAGTTAGTTAATAACTGAAAGCACGAAATCATTTTGTAATAGAAAAAATGTAGGCATAACTAAACTGATATTTAGAATAGAGTAGAAAATGAATGTTCGGAATGGAAATGGTTAAAGTATGGAGTGGATGAAAAAATAAATTTGGAGTCTATAAACTTAAGAATATTCAGATTCTGTTTTGTAGGAATTCGAAACCCGAATTCTGTAGTAATCCTGAGTCTGGGTTTCAAAGAAATTCACAGCTTGATTTCTCTAGAATTTGGAACGAGACCTTAGGATGTTGGGAGTCTAAGTTCCTGGGAATTTGGATTCAGACCTCATTAGAGTTTGGAGTCTAAATTCAAAGAACACAGAGTCAGAACTTAGAGAATTTCATAATCAAAATTCAGAGGGAAACTTTATAAGGGTTTGTGTCCAGAATCCAGAGTGGAACTTCATGAGAGTTCATATCTAGAATTCGAAGTGGAAATTTATCAGAGTTCGTATCCAGAATTCGGAGTGAAACTTCATGAGAGTTCATATCCAGAATTCGGAGTGGAAATTCATGAATGTTCGAATCCAGAATTCAGAGTGGAACTTCATGAGAGTTCGTATCCAGAATTTGGAGTTGAACTTCATTATATTTCATATCCAGAATTTGGAGTTGAAGTTAATTAGAGTTCGTATCTAGGATTCAGATCCTAAAATAGAATTCTTCATGTCTAAGTATTATACGATTCTTAGGTTTTAGATATGAATCAGATTTTTACACGGAAAGAAAAATATTGATATGAAAAATGAAAACATGGTAGGGGTAAATTTCCTTTGGGAAGGAAATTTTCCTTATGGATGTAAAATAGGGGTAAAATAAAATTTACATTAAGAAAAGGTGTTTGTGATTTTAAAAACTAGAGTAATGGTAAATTCACAAGGAATCCTTAATGACTTATCAATATCCCCCATGAATGAAGTAATGGAAAAAGTCATAAGGGAAACCTTATTGACTCAACAATCTCCCCCTTTTTGGAAAGCACAAACATCCTTACGAAAATTAATGTAGTGACTTATAATAAATTTCTAAACATGTAATTAAAGCTTATATCCATTTTTTTATGGTCAATGGTGAATACGACTAACTGCCCCATAGGCTTTGAAACTCTAAGGATTGTATTCTAGATTTCCGGAATGGAATTTTCATTATGAATATGGAAGTCTTCGTAATGAGAACTCCCCCTTACTTAGGGATAGTTCTTATTAACTTAGAAATTTTTCTTCTCCCTTTTATATTTTTCATTATCCATTTTTAGTTATTTTTCCTTCTCCCCCATTGTGATTTTCAAAAAGAATTTGGGGAAATGGAAAAACAAAAAAGTACCTAAAACATTAGTAAGACATACAAATAATACAAGAAACACATGTTTTCATTCAGATTGAAGGGTTTTTTACAAGGGAAGACATTACAACAAAAGATCAGATTGGTCTATTTGTCTTCTATTTCATTGGGGATTATATTCTTCAAAAGGACTTTTAGTTTCTTTAACTCTTTGTGGTCCTCCCCAGCTTGATTTTCTAAGGCTTTTATCCTGTCATCTTAAGCCTTCAGAGCCTCAGACTAAGCCTTAAGAACCTCATCCTTCTTTACAAGCTTTTCTTTGATCTCAATACGGAGATCTCTTTCCCATTTCAAGCTTTGAGCAACCGAGTTAAGCTTCCCATTCAGATCCTTCACCTGTTGATTCCGAGTATTTTTCTCAAGGTTAATCTTTTCCTGATGATTCCTCATCTTGGCATCCTCTGTATCAAAAGCTTCTTTCACATCATTCATGAATGTTATCTAGCTCTTTCAAATCCTCATCGATTTTCTTTGACCACAAAGTCATTTTTCTGCAAGATTTTATGTAGACATCATAATTGATAAGGAAATTTTTATGATCTACATCAATCATTACACATTTATCCAACACCATGGCTATGGATTCTGATTTATGATTTAAGTTTTGCTAAAACATATGGTACCTGGAGTCTATTGTAAGAAATATCGGAATTGTTTCCACCAATTTCTTCAGAGAATAAACAAAAAAATCATGTCCTAGTGAAGATGACTCTGAATCTGACAACTTGCTAGGTGAATGTTCTTATTCAATTTCCACAAGATTTATTTTAGAAGAGCCACCAACATCCTTCTTCTTTATGAAATCTTTTTTATGGGTATCCATATGCACTTACTTACCCTTATCAACTTTCGGAATGGTTCCCTCATCAGGAGATTCTTCCTCACGTTCAGATAGTTGAACTATCTTGTCTTCATCAGGTTTTTCCTTCTCCACTCCTTCCTCAAGAAGGTTCTTTTCATAGATTTATTCCTCAGATGATACATTCCCTTTCTCTTCCTCCTTTTCTTCATGTTTCTTACCATCTTTCTCATCTTCCTTTTCCAGAGTGACAATCTTTGAGGACTCGGCCTCAGATGTTTGGTGTGGTAATCTTTCTGATGGATTTGCCGTTTCTTGATAATCTTCAACTTGTTTAATCAGATCATCTTAATCACCAATTTCTTCTTCTACTTCTTCTTCTTCTTCTACTTCCCCTTCTTCTTTGATTTCTTCAACAAATTTTTTCTCTGTAGATTTTTCCAGAGTGACGAAATTCTTCACCAGAGTCTCAGGTAAAGTCTTGACAAATAAAGTTTCTGGTACTAGAATATTTTTGGAAGCTACTTCTGTGTCTTTCAAAAGAGATTGTACAACTTCTTCCTCAGAAAATTTCTTCTTCATATTCTTCTATTTTTCTATCTTCTTAAGGTATTCAGCAGTCTTCTCTCTTAAATACTTGGCTTCATCAGGGTCCAATCTGAATTGTGGCTCCCCTTCCTTCCTCATTTCCTTATTTTACCTCCACTTTGCAATCACTTCATCTAGATATGCTTTCTCTTTCTTCAGTTTGGGAGGTGAGGATTGAGCTTCCATAGCTTTAGGAGTTTTGTTTGTCTCCTCCACTTCCTACAGCTTTCACTTTTTCCCAACTTTCATTGATGGCTCATCTTTTTCAATATTTTCTAGATTGGATTCTTCCTCTACCTCTAGTAGATCATAAAACTCTTTTGTCTCATTGGAATAAGCCATATTCATTCTTTTCAGAGTTTCATCGCTAACAAGAATAACATTGAAATTCCGAGACTTGGATTTTCATGAAATCTCAAAAGATACGAGACATCAAACTATCATCTTTGAAAGTAAGGCATGAAACATGATAATTTGGGATCTAATATTTCCATCTTTGATGTTCTTGCTTGTAAAAAGTAAATGCCTCATCAAATTTATTTTCTTTAGCTTTAACAAGATGTCTAAGAAATATATATATCACTTTTCTTGAGGGTATCTTTGTCACCTTTTCATTGGCACTAAGAAACCATTTACACATAGCTGAAGGATCTGATTATTAGAAGATATGTGAGCAATTTTGGATGCCTTGACATGATCAAGTCCAAGACATTGTAAGGACATTACCTTAACAAAACTACCAAGAACATCCGGGAGTTTGTGTGAGAAAAACTCATCTCCCCCTTCATACACCAGCCCCACCAAGCTTCCAGCCTTGGTGTATGTATGTTTGTAGGTCTTTCCATAACTCTTAAAAGAAAATTTTTGTCTACCCTCTTCTTCGAAAAAGAAAACCGATTCATAGAACTCAATGAGAAATTACGGATACACCATGTCTTGATCACTTGTCTTAGATATGCATACATCTTCCCAACAATTTAACTTGATATTCTTAGAGACGTTAAAATCATACTTGAAAACGTTTTGATGAACCAAAATTTCCCTGTATACTTACCATTTTGAGATTGGCTTTCCGGTAGACATTTCTTGAGAAGTGGCTTATATAGATATTCGGAATGACAGAGAAGTAAAAGATTCGAAATGGTCTTAAGAAGGAAGGGTAGAATTTCAACATGAGAGAGCTTGATATTGATGTGGTACAAACATTAGGGGTCCCCTTTATATAGTTGATGGCGATGACCTTTCTACTTCAAAAACCAATCTAATGGTTGAAAAACACTCGGATCTAATCTGACGGTTTAAAAACATACCGACAAGGAAATCTTGAATCTGATATTTTGAGGTTTTAAAAACATTCGGATTTAAGAAGAATGAATCTAAAAAAAATTTAAAGAAAAGGAAACAACCAGGAAGTACAAGTGACTATGAAAACATATGTAAGGAAATAATACCTTTCGGATTGGCTAGAAAGATTATTCGTAATAGGTGATATTCTTCTTGAAGAAAATTTGACTAAGAAAAACTCACAACAAAAAAGTTTAATTGCAAAAGCTTTGAGTACCAAAAATCAATTTAGAAAATTATGATTATAGAAATTTCCATTATGAAAATTCTCATTACGAAAATTTCCATTACGAAAATTTCTAGTATGAAAATTTCCATTACAAAAATTTCCCTTACGAAAATTTTCATTACGAAGATTTATATTCCAAATATTTTTATTACGAAAATTTCTATTCCGAAAAATTTCATTACGAAAATTTCTATTTTGAAAATTTCCATTAAATAATTTTCGAAAAAACTTTATTATAATAAACATGAAAAACTCCATTACGAAAGTCTTAAAAAAAATTCATTACAAAAAATTTGAAAAAATTCATAACAGATGTACTCCCCCAATGAAAATGAGTATATTACAGTAAGGATATTGGTTCAAAAAGAAGTTAATTAAGGAATATTACCTTACAGTTATCATTACTAACTTCTGTTTAATGTATTCAAATATATCAGAGGGTAACGATTATGTAAAAATGTCAGCAAGTTAATCTTGTGTTCCGATTAACTAAAGAATGATATATCCTTTTAGTGTGTGATCCCTAAAGAATTGATGCATAATATCTATGTTCTTTTCACGAGAGTGATGTGCAGGGTTTTTTCTAAGGTCAATAGAACTTGTGTTATCACAAAAAATTTGATTCTTAGTAAAACTCAATCCATAGTCTGTATATGTGTGTTGCATTCACAACACTTTAGCACAACGACTTCCAACTACTACATATTCAGCTTCAGCAGTGGATAGTCTACGCTCCGGTAGATCCTTAACTAAACCTTTCATAGAGAGTTTGAATAAGTTTCTAAAGTTACAGTGTCCTAACCTTCTATTTCATAACCAAAAATGATCTTCCATAACTTTAAGGAAAGGTAAGTCTTGGATCCTAAGGTCTTCTAAGATTAGTTTGTGAACATTCTCTTTCCTATGAGAAGAAAGAATAAATTCTTCATTGGAATTGGGTACTAGGGATTTATCATTCCTAAAATTTAAAAGGTAACCTTCACCATTAACTGACTTATTCTAATGAGGTTGTGCTTAAGAACTTTTACAAATAAAAACATTTGAAATCAACGACTTTCCAAGAAGAACAGTGTTACCAATATCAATAATTTCTCCCTGAGCATTATCTCTGATAGTTACTTTTCCTCCTTTCATTTTGATAATCTTTTCGAAATAGTTTTTGTTACCAGTCATATGCCAGGAACATCCACTATATATATACCATGTATTGTTTTTTCTACTTTCCCTATTTTCCTAAAAATAAGAAAAAAAAATATTTTTTTGGAATCCAGACTTTCTTCGATACAGAAATCTCAGAAAGAAAAATTTTGTTTACCCACATCTTCTTAGAAAAATAAGCCTTATGAAATCCTAAGGATTGGGTTTTGTTTAAGGAACAATTATTTTCCCAGTGAACACCACATTGACACTTACTGCAGAATGAGGCACTTTGAGGAACGAAGTAGTTGTTACTAAAAATCAGTTTAGAACATGTGTACCCAAAACCATAAGTATTCCTTCGAGGTTGGATTTATGAATAAATTTTATCAAAAATTTCCTTACCTAGGGTAAATTTTGACAAACACTTACTCAAGGAGTATATTTCGGAATTGAGTTTAATAAATATGTTCTTGTTTTCAAAAACATTTGAACTAGATCTAGGCTAGAAAATATCTTTCGTAGAAATTACATTTTCTAGATCTTTTGAAAGTTTATTCTTCATATAACTTACTTCCTCAATATTTTTTGAAATACTTTTAAAATCATAATTTTACTTATTATGATCTTTAGAAAGTTTGATATTTCCTTAGTAAGAATAGTATTCCTATAATTTTCCTTATCGAGTTTCGTCATGAGTTTTGAATTCTCATTTTCAAAAGTTTGGATAACCTAGAAACTTCTTCATATGTAGGTAAAGTATTATCTTCCTCAGAATAGGATTATTCATCCGAAGAGTTATAATATTTACATTCATTATCATTTAAAGAAACATTGGTCATAGATTCAGCATTGTGTACCTTAGCCATAAAGCAATGATTATCAATAGGTAGCCTGGATAAAAGGCCATGATTCCTTTGTCTAGATGATTTATAATCCAAAGATTCATCTGAAGAGTCTTCACCACTGACACTCCATGTGTCGTTGTCTTTTATCACATTCTTATCTTTGGACTTGTAATAACATTTTTTGTATTTCTCATAATTCCTTTCCTTTCTTTATTTTCTCTTGAGCATACGGAAATATGGTCTTATGTGTCCAGATCTATTACATTCATAGCATGTAACTTCAGAATTTTTCTTGTCGTTCCTTTCCTTCTTCTTGTATTTAGATTGAAAGTTCCTTTGTCCATCTATCTTGTTCATCCTTAGAGCAAGATTTTCTAATTAATTTTTTGAGGACTCACTTACACTAGATTCATAATGTATAACAACTTTCTTAGATATGGATCTAGTAACTCTCTTATGAGTCTTTTCTTTCATATGATTATAAGTAGTATTAAAATCTACACTTCCATTTCCATTATTCTTCTTCAAAATATCATTATCTCTCTTCATTCTAGTCTCATACAGAAGAAGAGTTCCCAAAAGCTCATCAAGTGTAATCTGAGTAACCTTTCTATTCTCATCAATTGCAGTCCTTTTATATTCCCACTCATTTGGCATGATGTTGATGATCTTGTCAACAAGGGCTTCATCATTTAATCCTTTTTCACCCATTGATTGTAAACTATTCACTATAGTCATGAATCTATGTTGTACTTTGCATATGGGTTCACCATAAGGAAAACTAAAACCATGATATATGGCTCTAAGCATGGCTCTTCTTGTCTCAATTACTCTGGAAGTTCAAAAGTGAGTAACTTCTAGTTTCTTCTATAAAGAATTTGCTGCTTCACAAGAATAAATTTAGCTATATATATTTCTGGTCATTGAACAAAGTAAGTATTGTGTACCTTATCGTTGATTTGATATTCATGATTTTATTGATTTGTAAAGGCACATAATTATTCATTAGGAATTTTGTATCCACCAGTAATCATAACAAAATTTTCAACCCCAGTGTTGATAATGAATGTTTTCATGTGATCTCTCTAATATTCGAAATCATTACCATCAAATATTGGTGGTCTGGTTGGATTAAGATTGTCTATGGAACCAACATTGATTCCTTCCATCTTTAATAAAAGTATTTCCACTAAAACGTGTTAGTAGAAAAAGTTTGTAAACAAGGAAAATATTGTAAGCAAAAAAAATATCTCTACGAAAAAGTGAATCCGAACTATGAGTCTAGAAAAAATGATTCTGAATAACACGAATCTGAAAGTGTGAATCCGAAAATTCAATTTCGAGAATTCTATTCTGAATCTAATGATGGGATTAATTCATATTGAACCAAATCCTTTGATACCAATTTTTAAGATGGTATGTGATTGAGTATGACATACTCTATAATAACAATCATAGAATCTCATTCTTATTTCGATCTTATGTTTGGTATTATAGAGTATATCATACTCAGTCACAAACAATCCTAACTATACTAATCATACTAGGTTATGTTATTCTATTTGTAGTGTATATACCTATGATTTTTTTATGCCAATTCATATAGAATATTGTTATAGGATTTATTTTGAGTAGTAAAAATTTTGGAAGAATACATTAAATAGGTTTTAACACCAGATCTTTGGGAATTAAGATGGGTTTTTTATAAAAAGATAAAGAGCTGGCTACAAGCTTGGACATCACATTCATCTTGGTCCATTCTAAGAGTTAGGATTAGATTTAATTATCCATTATATTTTTGAGTGAAGGTTATGGTTTTTGGGGGGATTATGTTTCTAAATGATTTATAGGAGTTATAGGGTCATGGGAGAAGTTATTTGATGATTTTTAGGATAATTTTATTTTGTCAATGTAAAATGAAATGTAGTGATAAAAATTTCATTCCCTCTGGAAGGGGATATCTATTGTGTGAGAGTGTCACGATCCATCCCAATGGGGCCCGAGCCACAACTCCCCATGCTCACCTCCAATAGGCCAGGGGCTGTTGACTATAATCGAGTGGGCATGTTACTAACATGGGAGGCATTGCCTATAATCCTGTACACACACACACATCTCGAAGCCCATAAAGCTGAATAGTAAAAACTACAAAAAATGGAAATGCATGCATACACTAAAAATTCAAACCAAAAGAGTATGACAGGAAAGTAAAGTATAGTAATGTTAAACTCTTGGACAAAAGTACAATCCCACCAGAAAAGATACTGTAACAATGTCCAACCTATATACAAAGGTACTGGGACTGCAATCCGTAGCCGTAGGTACACACCTCGGCCTGTCTGATCTCACTGATCACCGTCCGGTCCTGGTCCACCTAGAATACTGTCAAAGGCTCACTTGTCTGCACAAGACACGACACGTATGGGAAAATCCCATACAGGGGTGTGTATAACAATACCCAGTCGGACACCACAAAACCACAAAGCAAATACAACCGGGGAAATACCATAGAGGAAATACATAGTTAGCTCTACATAGTATATGTCTACAGAACATTAAACAATAATATCCCAATATACTCATACACGTTCGACTATCGTGAAACCACAACTAGGATCCAGCTCGAAGATTCCACTAAGCACGTAACAAGGAGAACACACTCCTATGTCTGAATAGAGAGAGAGAGGCGAAGTACTCATTCCAGGAGAACACACTCCACAAGTACTTGAGAAAATGATGTCAGGTGAGGATCACAACCCATAGAAATGGGGTGATTCCAACTACTCACTATGGACTAATCCACTAAGCAGAGGATCAGTGCCCAGTTAAATTTGGCCATGTCGATGCCAATAACTCTACCTAGGGTTCCAGGAATGAATAGAGTATCTGGCTCTAAGTCTCAGAGAGGGGATTGCAACAACTATATTCAAGAAGTCATGATTAAGGGATCATACTCTTGTATGAAGGAGATGATACTGGAAACCTTCAGGACAATGACCAAGGGAACAAACCCTAAAAAAACTAGTCCAAGTCACAAAAGGAAACTGGCTCAAGCCATGTAAAATAGGTTACAGACCGGGTAGTAGGGTTACACGTCGTGTTCCTTGACCCAGGGTACAACCCACGTAATGGCCCATGTCATCTGTCCAAGCTGTGTAAAACTCAACTACACTGCGTGTAGTATGGTTACACGCTGTGCTCCTTGACTCTGGGTGCTGTCCGCGTAAACTGCCCATGTCAGAAGTCGGGGTCATGTAGGAAAGCATATACATGGTGTGTAAGTAAAAGCACACGCTGTGTCCTGTCAACAGAGAAACATCTGTGTACCCTGTCCATATGCCCATACACGTTGTATGTCTGTGTCTCCTACCCTTGTACCCATACACGGGGTATCCCTTGTATCTAGCCGGGTCAGGTTGGGGAAGGGTGTACACGCCGTGTCCTTGGCCGTGTACCCAGCCCATGTCCGTGTACTTCCAGAGTGCATGTCGGTTGGTCCATCGATGAACACACGTCGTGTAACCCATACTACATGTCATGTAGTCGAGATTTTCTAGAAGGTTTTCTTCTTCCTCCGCGCCTCAGCCGATCTTCCGGTTTTCGATTCTGCTACATATTTTCCATGAAACTCAAGACGCAGGGTCACCTCGTCATCATGATGTAGAATCCATCAGTTTCAGGCCTTAGATCGGGTCATAATCATCCAACGATCTATCCGAAGAAAAAATCCCAAAAATGATATCTTTCGATCCACTTGAATCATCTACTGAAACCATCGTCGCAGCTCTGTATCATCATTCCAAGGTTGGATCTGCAATCTCGGATCGTTAGATTGTAGATCCAAGGCACAATCGATCATTGTTATTATCCCACGAAGAATGCGTAGAACACACCTGAAGAACACGAGAATTTAGGGAAGAAAAACACATAAAATCGAGTGGGAAGAACCTTGATCGATGTTCGTGTCGATCTTGGTTCGTCACTGTTAGAAGTTTGAACGAAACCAAAATAACTCAAGAATCAAAATCCCCAAAATCATCACAAAAAAACCCATCCCGCAAATACAATCGATCCGTGGGATAATCTTTTCATGTATTAGTCTGCGTTCATCATAGGAATCAAAAATGGGAAATAGTTTACAACGAGATCAAATGCCTTACCAGGATTTGCGGTGTTCATTGGTGAAGATACGGTCGGCGCGTCGTCGTCGCCAGCGAAGCTCATCAAGAACACCATCGCCGTGTTGGGAGGTTTTTCTCCAGAGCCTCCAAGTAAATTCAAGGTTATGGGAATTATAACCCAGATCCCTTGAGAAATCTATATTTAAAAAGGATAAAAGATATTCACTCTTACAAAAATTTTGTAAAATATTTTAATTAAATATTTTATTACAGTTGCATCCAAAAACTGGATTTCACCACCGACCTATACCAGATGATGTTAGGTCTCCCCTAGGGTAAACCCGCTGTTCTGGACGCAATGGTTCCCTATGATTTCTAATCCGAGTACTTGTTCAGGAGTTATTCAACTATTTCAAGAAATCCACACACGCGTGTTATTTAATTTTTTAAATTAAATTCAAACATTTGTTCTGGGCTCACCAGGCCTCAGAACTGTGCGCCGTCTCAAATCCTGTTCTCAAATGAATTCCCATATAATATTAAATATAATACAAGGAAAAATCTGAGACATTACATCAAACCCACCTTACAGATTTTACGTCCTCGAAAAGCCAAAACAAGGGATACTCAAAAGATGTGGGTACTGATCATGAATCTGAGCCTCCTGATCCCACGTGCTCTCTTGGATATTCCCATGCTACCACTGGACATGCACCAAGGGAATAGATCTACCAAGAAAGAGTTTCTCCTGTCGATCCTCGATCTCCACTGGGTACTCAGCAAAGGTGGATCCATTATCGATGTACAACTCGCCCCAGTCGATAAATTGTAATGGATCATGCACGTACTTCTGCATCTGCAACACATGTAAGACGTTGTGTACCCGGTCCATCTGAGGAGGTAGAGCCAAGTGGTATGCCACCTCGCCAACTCTACTCAGAATCTAAAAAGGGTGGATGAACCTTTGATATATCTTTTCACCTCGGCCAAATCTCTGTAATCCCTGTCGAGGTGAGACCCGATAGAACACATGGTCTCCCTCTTCGAACCCCAAGGGCCTCTGTCTCCTATCGTCACAAGTCTTCTGCCAATTCTGTGCCATCTTCATCCGCTCATAGATGACCTACACCTTCTCCGTACTAGCTCGAACCATCTCTAGGCCCATGAGTGCTGACTCTCCTGGGTCAGTCCAGCAATGTGGTGACCCGCAAGGCCATACGTACAAAGCCTCGAATGGTTCCATACCAATAGTGGAATGATAACTGTTGTTATTAGAAAATTCCACCAGTGGTAGGTGATCCTCCCAGCTATGACCAAAGTCAAGTATGAAAGCTCGTAGTATATCCTCTAAAACCTGGATGGTCCACTCTGTCTGACCATCAGTCTCAGGATGGAACGATGTGCTCAAATGTAACTGAGTCCCAAAAGCATCCTGCAATCCCCTCCACAACCGGGATGTCAAAAGAGCATCACGATCTAAGACGATAGTCGATGGAACTCCATGAAGTCGAACTATCTCTTGCATATAGAGGCGTCCAAATATCTCTACTGAACTACACTCCCGTATGGATAAGAAGTGGGATGACTTGGTGAGTTGGTCAACAATCACCCAGATGGCATCGTGTCCCCTGGACGTATGTGGTAAACCCATCACGAAGTCCATGGATATCCCATCCCACTTCCACTCTAGCACCTCGAGGGACTGAGTCAAACCTGCTGACACCTTGTGAGCATACTTACTTGCTGACATGTAAGGCACCGAGAAACAAACTCCGCCACACTCTTCTTCATTACTGCCACCAAAACTGATGTCGGAGGTCTTGGTACATATTTTCCATGCCTGGATGCACTTCAAAAGGAGATGAATGGAACTCCCAATGAACCTCTTCCATCAAAGTCAATGGTACTACTGTGAGCCCTCTGAAAAGAACAACGTGTTCCCCACCTTTTTAATATCCATCAGCAGCATTGCCTGCAGATATCTAAGTATATAAAGTCTCACCGCTAGCATCCTTGAGCTGTGCTTCCCTGACTCGCTGTAAGATTGGAGGGGTAGCAACCATCGATTTAAGGTAATCTCCCTCATCTCTATCCATGAAGGATAACTTTAAAGAGGCCAACTGCCTCGTTGCCTCATCCAGCAAATGCGAAATGGATCTCCTGCTAAGAGCAACTACCACAACGTTCCCCTTCCCAGGAGTATAAATGATCTCAATGTCGTACTCCTAGAGGAACTCAATTCATAACCTTTGTCTCAAATTCAGATCCTTCTAATAAAAGATATATCTGAGAATCTTGTGATCAGAGTAGATGGTAAACTGCTCTCCCATCAGGTAGTTCCACCACATCTTCAATGCGAAGACTCCCGTTGCCAATTCAAGATCATGGGTTGCATAGTTTTGCTCGTGTGGCCACAACTGTCGTGATTCATAGGAAATCATAGCTTTCCTCTACATCAGGACAAAACCAAACCCAGTTTCTGAGGCATCACAGAACACTACATAGTCGACACCCTCCTCCGGTAATCTTAAGATCGAGATGCTCGTCAGACTCTGTCTCAACTGCTGAAAATCCTATTGGAATATCTCAGTCCACATGAAAGGCTTCCCCTTCTGGGTCAAAGCTTTCATGGGTGATGAAATTATGGAGAAATAAATAATGAATCTTTTATAGTATCCTACCAACCCAAGGAAACTCCACACCTCCATCATGCTCTGGGGTGTCTCTCAGGAGAACACTGCCTCAACCTTGGCTGGGTCCACTGCTACACCTTCTACTGAGATAACGTGTCCCAAAAAGTGGACCTCCTGTATCCAGAACTGACAGTTTGAGAGTTTCCCGTAAAACTGGTGCTCTCAGAGTGTGTCAAGAACCATCCATAGGTGCCTCGCGTGCTCCTCCTCAAAAGCATAGTACACAAGGATAACATCGAGGAAGGGCACCACGAACCGATCTAGATAGGGCTAAAAGATCCGGTTCATGAGTCCCATAATCAAAGTCAGGGCATTCGTCATGCCGAAGGGTATCACCAAGTACTCATAGTGATAGTAGAGACATCTGAAAGATGTCTTTGGTATATCCTCATCGCGTAATCACAACTGGGGATATCATGATCGTAGATCAACCTTCGAGAACCATTGTACCCCTCTTAAACAGTCGAAGAGGTCATAGATCCTCAGTAGTGGATACCGGTTCTTCACGGTCACCTGATTCAAGCGCCGATAATCCACACGTAGCCTCAATCTCCCATCTGCCTTCTTGGAAAACAACACTGGGGCCGCCCAAGGTGAAACAATGGGTCTCACAAAGCCCTTCCTCAATAAGTCTTCCAGCTACATCCTCAGCTCACGAAGCTCTACAGGAGACATCCAATATGTGGATGCTGATATCAGTGTCGTCCCGTGTTGAACTCAATGCAGAAATCTATCTCCCAATGAGGAGGTTGTCTGGGGACATCCTCCAGAAAGACATCCTTTTACACAGACAGTACTAATGGAAAATGGAAACTCGTAGCATTAGATGTGCCAAGGGCTAGGCCAACCAACTGATATGAAATCAGCCATACCTTCCTACGCATGATTCTATCCAATGATTCCTGTGTCTCCATTTCACTGATGGAGGAGAACTTCATTCCATCACTGCGGACACACCGCACCCTTCACCTAAAATAGTCAATCTAGGCATGAACTGTGGATAGCCAATCCATACCAAGAATGATATCCTAAGGCCTCAACGCCACCACCAAGAGGTTCCAACCGAAACTATCACCTCCAAGGATCAGGTCACACTGTATGCAAAGATGTGTGATATCTGAATCTTCTACAGTCGGTGTTTCTAAGCGTAAGGTTCCAGTCAATTGATCAAAAAAATATCTAGGTATAGAACAAGATAAGCAACTAGAAAAAAATGGCTAAAACTTGTGTCAATCAGTACGGCAGCCAAAGTAGAAATGAAACAGATTGTACCTCTAATCATTCACGGAGTACCTGGGTCATAATCCTCTGCTGCCTGTAGCTGTCCCTGCCTCTATCCACCAGCTCCCTGAGCCTGGGGTGGACCCCCTGGGGGTGGTGGTGGAAAAAGGTCAAAACGCTGACCACCTCCAGTTGCTCTCCCAGGTCCTCTACCACATCCGCTTCCCCACGGATCTATCTGCTCCACACGTTGCCTCTACCTCTGTGGTCTATCCACTGCTCTTGTGCCAGTAGTATAGCGGGTCGGACAATCTTGAGCGAGATTTCCCCTACCATCACATGAGAATCATCACCTATCTTGAGGATAGCTGGATGTGCCCTTTTAACCCTTTATGACAGATCCATTGTCCTAGGATCTCCTCTGAAAACATCTCCCGCGTCTGGGTCCCTGACATCGTCTCCCTGCTGCCGAGGTCTCTGCTCCAGCTCTCACACTGCTGTCATCTTTTGGTTGTCTCTGCTCTACCAAGAAGCTCTCGACCACTAAATCCCGCTCGAGCACCCCATCACAAGTAGGAATTCTCATAGGGATGATTCTAGCTCATATGTCTCTATGCAAGCCCCACTCAAAAGACTGAGATCTGAAGTACTGATCCATGACCATATCCATTGAGTACCGTGAGAGGTCGGTAAACCTCGATGAATAGTCATCCACCATCATGGTTCCCTGATAGATCTAAAGAAGCTCATGTAAATGTACTGCTCTCAGGGTAACCGATGAAAACTCCTCCGTGAAGAGATTCTCAAACTCTGACCACGCAAGAACCACCTCATCGTGGGTATGGATAATCAAACTCCACCATTGCCCTGCTGAGCCTTGTAGAGGGCTCACTGCTAGGATCAACATCTAGTATGCTTCTGTCCTGATCAAATGGAAGTCTCTGGTCACTACCTCAAGCCAGTCCTCTAATTCCTGAGGGTTAGGCTCACCTAAAAACATGATGGGTATCTGTATCTGAAACTCTTGGAGTGCGCTCAGCCTGCGTGTAACGCCCCGACCCCAATTACCCAGAGTTGGTTCATTATTGCGTAACATTTTCATGATCACAAAAGATCAAGTCTCGAAAGACCGATTAGTTTAGTAGCCTTGGAAACACTAGATACATTTATAAATGTTACATTACATCATAAAGTGAAAACCTACAATAACAAAGTCTCCATATTCCACGCTCATATCCTCTTCTGAGTAACCCTGCAGGTCATTCATAAAATACTTCTTCACATCCTGGAAAATATTAAAACATTGAAAGGGGTGAGCTCAGATGCTCAGTAAGGATAAAAATATTGTGGAAGATTTTATAAATAAACATTAACATTTAAAGCAATGTATAACTAAAACAAAAGCCTTTTTAAACTTGAACTTCAGCTTGATATGGAAAAAATAAAATTAAATAATTCCATTTACTTACTCACATGGATATTCAACTAGTCGACTAATCCCATGCAATATCAATGACCACTTTCATAATGATGGAATGCATAATGCCAGACTATCATAACCACGTAGTCAAGGCCTCGTGCCAAGACCGCAAATAATATTTTTTCAAGGCCTCGTGTCAAGACACTAGTTTGTCTCATGAGACCTACCGATGCATCGAGGAGCTATAGCGGGCTCCACCCGTCACTTACTAAGTCCAATCCATTCCTCATATGAACAGGTTTAAACATATCATAAACCATAACATAATCGTATCACATAAAACGTGCATAAAGGAAACATAACATTTCCACATTTCATTCACAAGATATCAATACAACAGATTGATATAATAAAAACCTTATCAAAACCATTTTCAATACCAAAATAAAAGAAAATTAAAACTTGGTATTTATTTTTCATTTAAAAAAGGTATGGCTTGTAGAGGAAGCCAAAACTCAAATAATGGTTACGGCGGTGGAGAAGTCGTTGTCGCCGCATACGTACGACAGGAAAAACATTCCTTTTTGTCATTTAGTAAAACGCTTTGTATAAAAATATTCCTTTTGAATAAACGTAAAAGTCAAAGGGGTTTATACACCGTATAAAAGAAATTTTTGTATAAAAACAAAAATGCCTCAATGAATGGAGATTGAGACAAAGTACCTTACAAAGACCATTTTTTAAAATAAAATAGATATATTATGTGTATTCACTATAAGTAAACATAATTAAATTACAAATACAAGTTAGGATATAGTAATATCATGACATAATTTGAAAGTAGGAGATTAACCCAAAGAATAGAAATTGGGTTATGAAGTTCCCTTACAAATATCATTTTTTAAATAAAATATATCTATTATTTGTAATAACTGTAAGTACACATAAATAAAGTACAAATACAAGATAGGACTTAATAATATCATGCCATAATTTGAAAGTATGAGATTAACCCAAAGAATGTAAATTGGGTTAAGAAGTTCCATTACAAACATCATTTTTTTAAATAAAATAGATCTATTATGTGTATTCTCTATAAGTACACATAAAGAAAGTACAAATACAAGATATGACATAATAATATCATGACATAATTTGAAAGTAGGAGATTAACCCAAAGAATGGAAATTGGGTTAAGAAGTTCTCTTACCTCGTGTCCGACTTGACTCGACTATTCTTTAATCTCCTGAATAATAAAATAGAGTTAATTTATATTTTCTTAAGAGCCTTTTTCATGTTCATTATTTCTTTTATATCACTTATTACCATGTTATGAACATTATATAATTATTTAAGTTAATAACGGTCATTTTGTCGATCTTTGGTACTTGAGTCAAAAATAAACATCTTATAATTACATGTTGTTCATGTGGTGAAATATCCATTATATCCAGAATTATATTCATGATGTAGATATAATATATTTCATATATATCCAGTATATACATGAATTTATAATATTACATAACATTTAGAGGTAAGAAATGAAATGCACCGTTCATGGAGACGGTAAGCCGTACGTACGCATGAACGCTACTTTCATTTCTATTTCTTATTTAATGGAATGAAATTATAATTATGTAAAGGCATAATATAATTCCAGTATAATATAATGTATAATACCATTTACTCTATCCTTTATACATCCCACATATGGCATTAACGATTCAAATCACTTTGAGGGGGCGGTAGTCTGCACTTCCTAAAATGAAAATATCGTGTCTACCCATAATGGAAATATTAAAGGTATGCCATAAATGAGAAATACAGAATCATAAAGAAAAAAATAAACATAATATATATATTATATATTAAAATAGTGTCATAAAAATGGCCACAATTAGAGGTGTTAAAATAATATAGAACAATCCTCGTTTCGTGAGGCAGTATTTCGCCACCCACAGAAACAGTATGTTCTTTAACCATTAGACGAAGGTGTCTGTAAATGTAAATCAAATACTTATCATAAAAACAACCTAGTATATTTTATATACTGGTGTTGTTATAACTTAATGGAATAAAAAGAGTTTAGGGGGTTGGAGAAGCACAATAAAACAAAAGAACATAAAAGAAGACATTACCTTAAAATCGAGTAACTCTTTTTTTTTGAGCCAAAGGCTTCCTTGGGAAACATTATGCCCAAATTGAGGCTTCTAGGAGTAATAGAGGTATGTTGGGATTGTATTTGGGCAGAGGGTGTCCGGTCCAAATGGCTTGAATGTGTGAATAAGGTGGTAGTAGTGGGGGCCTTTTATAAGAGCAGATGAGGGGAACTCTTGGAAAGATTGAAATGTTACTTTATTATGAAATTATTTTCGAATTATAAAGGTCCCACAATAATATATTTCGAGGATAAGGTGATCATGGTTCTAAATATACACACTCAATAGGTTTTTGGAAAGTGTATGCCTTAGATTTTATATTATCTTTTCAGTTTTTTTAAATCATTAATTAATGAGGTAATCGCTGTATCATCATTGTGTCATAAAAAATTTAATTTATTTAGTGTCTAAAAATTATAAAAAAAGTATCATGATGTAGGAAATATTTTTATCTTTCTAATTAATATTTTTAGTCAAAAATATTACTTTTATAACCCCATTTAAAAATTGTTTTAGTAAAATAACTCATGTATGTGACATTTTTCTTTTAACATTAAATAAAACGTTTTTAATGTCATTTTGCTACCAAAGTGGCTCCATGGGGTCCCCAAGTTGACCCATGAATTTTCTTGGTCGGCCATGACTCATAAAATAGAGGTAGGACAAGTTTCAAGGTCATTTCCTATTATTATAACATTATATTTACCTTAAATTACACAAATTATCTTTAATCGCGATTAATTAAACTTAAAAGTTACTGTTCACCAAAAAAATTATTTTAATCCCATTGAGCCACATTTTACTTCTTAATTACAATAATGTATGTTGTATTTTTGAAAATCAAATCACAGAAGTGGTAATGTTTCATTTAAACGAAAAATCAGTTTTTTAACTACCACTTAGTGGTTTCACTATTCATCAAAAATTAAAGTTTTTCAGAACAATGCCAAAATTTCACCCTAAGCTTTAATTGATATTCCAAATTCAAAAATGATGGCTATTTTACAAAATTACAAACATATAAGTTGCATTAATTAATTTCATAATTAATTCTTGCTGTCACAACAAATAGCGTGTTTTTAAGAAACAATTTATATCAAAAGATTGACAATTGTTTATGTCCAATTTCAAAATGAAATTAATTCTAATGACCACCATTGGATAAAATGGTTAAAATATATTCTAATTATACTTTAAAACCACTCACTATTATAATTTATCACTATAAATTATTTTGAATAATAAAGTAGTTTTTAAGTATTTTTCACTATTCATAGAAAATTGGAAGTTCTCAGAAAATTACAAAAAATTCAACTTAGGATAATTTCGATATTACGAATACAAAAATGAAGTCCATTTTGAAATATAAAATTTATATAATTTCAAAAAGTGGTTATTAATATTCATAACTACTACTTTGATTGGTCGTGGTGTGTTAGAATCTCGAACTTGCGTACAATGCAAGTTATTGCATTATTGAAAGAGAAGTGTATCATAAAAGCTTGGGGTGTTACATTCTCCCATCCTTCAATAAATTGCATCCTCGCAATTTGAAAATGTTCTTCGAAAATAAAATGTTGAAAATAGAAAATGCCTTTGTGGAAAACCCACATTTGAAATAGGGTTAATAAGAATATAACATTAAAAGAAAGAAAGAGAAGTACAAAGGTCACCCGAGATATACCATACTAGGATTCTACGAAAATATGGATATGGAGGAGAAACAAACCATCAAGGTCTAATGGAGAGTTATAGAAAACAGGATTAGGATAATGATAACCACAAGAAAATCACAAACTTGTGATTGGTTAAACGGTCATTGAATCCCCAGTTGGAAAAGTTAACCGACAACATTTTTGTTTTAAGTTACCTTTTATAAAGTTGAGGAATTTATTTAAGAGATTTTCTAAGAACGTAATTCAATATACTTACATGTCATGTAGGCTTTCATTCTTTAATAAATTTTTACCACGAACCCATATTTCACTCCAAATGGTAACAGAACTCAAAAATATTCTATTTATCCTAATTGTATAAGGTTCCAAATATTACCACATACCATTTAGAGTAGGAAAACTATTTTATAATAACCAGGGAATTCCTGTAGGCTAGTGGTAGGTAATAAATGCATGTCGCACTATGGTTGTGGGTTCGATTCATGCAGCTTTGTCCGACGCGACGGTTTATCCCCCAACCTGGAGGTTGTTCTTTTACTAAAACTATAGTATTATAATATTCCAAAAATAATCTTCAGAAATGTTTTAACCTTAAACAATACTATCCAAGGTTCAACTTAATCCATTCCAACCTATATAGTTATCCAAAATACCTCTATCCAGACTTTCTCTAAAAGGTCTCTAAATTCAAAAATCAATTGTAACATCAGATTCCCCAAAAAAAGTAAAGTTTCTCTTATTGTCACATAATAAAAATTTCATTACCTTCATCATATTAAAACCTTAATGAAAAAAACAAGTACTGCAGTACAATCCTTATATATATCACATTATTATTATAACCAAAATATAATCCTTGAGTCCAATGCACCAATACATTAATTATTCCACTTCAACTGTAGTAACAGCATAAGATTGTCCTTGATCCCTTGGCCTTTTCTGAGCTATGTTTCCCTGACGCTTAGGACATTCATTTGCATAATGCCCCATTTCCCTACAATTGTAGCATTCAACATTGATTGCCTCTTTCTTTCCCTTGCAATCATGAGCCTGGTGACCTTTTTCTCCAAATTTATAAAAAAACTCCCATTCCTTTTAGGCAAGCACCGGGCTGGTTCTTCCCACAATTATCACATAATGGAAAATACTTCTTTCCCGTTTTCCCTTTATCCATATCTTGTTCCACCGTTCTCTTCTTCTCTTGCTTTACTTTTTTGTCATAAGACTTAGAGATTCATTTTCTGTCTTGATAGCACACGAGACAATATCTTTGTATGATGAGAAGGATTGTGATACTAAATCTAGAGAGAAATGGATTTAACCCATCAATAAAACGATCAATATTTCTTCTTGTGTTAAGTATATAATCTGCAGCATACCTCGCTAACCTTGTAAAGTTGGCCTCATACTTTGCGACATTCTCATCCTCCTTTTGTCTCAGACTCAGAAATTGCCTTTCCATATCTACTTGATGGTCATGAGGAAAGTATTTTTCTCAGAAAAGATCTTTGAACTCTCTCTATTCCATACTTGATACTTCTTCATAATCCTTTGTATTTTGAATCAATGACCACCATTGATCGGCATCTCCAGTGAGGTGGTAAACTGCCATGATAACCTTCTCCCTTTCGCTACTCCCCAAGGCGTGGAATATTTTATCTAAGGAGTTTATCCATTGCTCAGCTACTAATGGATTTGTACCCCCATTAAATTATGGTGGTTGTTTCCTCATGAAGTGGTCTAACATTGATCCTCCACTTTGCGGATCAGGGTGCTCCATACGATTAAGGATATTATTCATAACCTGAGTGAGTTGTCCCAGTATGGTAATAAGATGATCAGCACCAGTTGTATCTCCATCTCCACAATAATTATCTTGAGCAGGAGGGCAATCCCTACACAGAGTACGTGAATTGATACGGTTTCCATTCCTTCCACTAGGCACCATTTCTAAACAATGTCATAAACTAGATTACTTTATGAATCAAAATACATAATTCCATACTTGTAAAACACTTAACATAAATTGAACTATTAATGGATATAATCTATAATCGTAAAAAGAAATGTTTTCTTTGAGGAAGTATATACTCATAAAACCTTCATAATGGTTTGTAAATAAAATGAGAATTATCCTAAGCATATTCCTCGGGAGTGTCGTAACCAAGAGTGCAGCAAGACCCGTTGTCGTGCACCAGTTCCCGTTCGAGTCTAGCTTAAAGCGGTGTTTTCGGGTTTTACCCCTAGGTACGTCTGTTCCAGAGCCACCTCTACCTGCTCGTATCCAGATAGGGATGTATTGCTCGAACAACCCACAAAATCTCTACAACAACAAAATTCTAGGATGTTATTCTATACTAATCCTCAAATTCTATCTTATGGCTATGCGCTCTAATCAGATTTTATCTAAATATAGCTTCCAAGGTTATTACTAAACTGCCTCTGATACCAACTATAACGCCCCGACCCCAGTTACCCAGAGTCGGTGCATTATTGCGTAACATTGGCATGATCACAAAAGATCAAGTCTCGAAAGACCAATTAGTTTAGTAGCCTTGGAAACACTAGATACATTCAGAAATGTTACATTACGTCATAAAGTGAAAAACTACAATAACAAAGTCTCCATAGTCCACACTCATATCCTCTTCTGACTAACCCTGCAGGTCATTCATAAAATACTTCTTCACATCCTGGAAAATATTAAAACATTGAAAGGGGTGATCTCAGATGCACAATAAGGATAACAATATTGCGGAAGCTTTAATAAATAAACATTAACATTTAAGGCAATGTATAACTAAAACAAAAGACTTTTTAAACTTGAACTTCAGCATGATATGGAAAAAATAAAATTAAATATTGCTATTTACTTACTCACATGGATATTCTACTGGTCGAATAATCCCATGCAATATCAATAACCACTTTCAAAATGATGGAATTCATAATGCCAGACTATCATAACCACGTAGTCAAGGTCTCGTGCCAAGAACACAGATAATATTTTGTCAAGGCCTCATGCCAAGACACTAGTTTGTCTCATGAGACCTACTGATGCATCGAGAATCTATAGCGGGCTCCACCCATCACTTATTAATTCCAATGCATTCCTCATATGAACAGGTTTAAAAATATCATAAACCATAACATAATTGTATCACATAAAACGTGCATAAAAGAAAACATAACATTTCCACGTTTCAATCACAAGATATCAATACAACACATTGATATAATAAAAACCTTATCAAACCCATTTTCAATACCAAAATGAATGGAAATCAAAACATGGTATTTATTTTTCATTTAAAAAAAGTTATGGCTTGTAGAGGAAGCTGAAACTCAAATAATGGTTACGGCGGCGGAGAAGTCGTTGTCACCGCATACGTACGACAAGAAAAACATTCCTTTTTGTCGTTTAGTAAAATGCTTCGTATAAAAAGATTCCTTTTGAATAAATGTAAAAGTCAAAGGGGTTTATACACCGTATAAAATAAATTTGTGTATAAAAAAATATGCCTCAATGAATGGAGATTGAGACAAAGTACCTTACAAAGATCATTTTTTTAGGTAAAATAGATATATTATGTGTATTCACTATAAGTAAACATAATGAAATTACAAATACAATATATGATATAATAATATCATGACATAATTTGAAAGTAGGAGATTAACCAAAAGAATAGAAATTGGGTTAAAAAGTTCCCTTACAAATATAATTTTTTAAATAAAATAGATCTATTATTTGTATTCACTATAAGTACACATAAATAAAGTACAAATACAAGATAGGACTTAATAATATCATTCCATAATTTGAAAGTAGGAGATTAACCCAAAGAACATTATTTGGATTAAGAAGTTCCCTTATAAAGATCATTTTTTAAATAAAATAGATCTATTGTGTGTATTCACTATAAGTACAAATAAATAAAGTACAAAAAAAGATATTAAATAATAATATCATGACATAATTTTAAAGTAGGAGATTAACCCAAAGAATGGAAATTGGGTTAAGAAGTTCCCTTACCTCGTGTCCGACTTAACTCGACCGTTCTTTAATCTCCTGAATAATAAACTAGAGTTAATTTCTATTTTCTTAAGAACCTTTTTCATGTTCATTATTCCTTTTATATCACTTATTACCATGTTATGAACATTATGTAATTATTTATGTTAATAACGTTCATTTTGTTGATCTTTGGTACTTGAGTCAAAAATAAACTTCTTATAATTACAAGTTGATCATGTGGTTAAATATCCATTATATCCATAATTATATTCATGATTTAGATATCATATATATCATATATATCCAGTATATACATGCATTTATAATATTACCTAACATTTAGAGGTAAGAAATGAAATGCACCGTTCATGGAGACGGTAAGCCGTACGTACGCATGAACGCTACTTTCATTTCTATTTCGTATTTAATGGAATGAAATTATAATTATGTAAAGGTATAATATAATTAAATTATAATATAATTTATAATACCATTTACTCAATCCTTTATACATCCCACATATGGTATTAACGATTCAAATCACTTTTAGGGGGCGGTAGTCCGCACTTCCTGAAATGAAAATATCATATTACCCATAATGGAAATCTTAAAGGTATGCCATAAATGAAAAATACATAATCATAAGGAAAAATAAACATAATATATATATTATATATGAAAATAGTTTCCTCAAAATGGCCACCATTAGAGGTGTTAAAAGAATATTGAACAATCGTCGTTTCGTGAGGCAGTATTTCGCCACCCACAAAAACAGTATGTTCTTTAACCATTAGAAGATGGTGTGTGTTTGTGTATATAAAATAATTATCATAACAAAATCCTAGTATATTTTCGATACTGGTGTTGTTATAAAGGAAAGGAATAAAAAGAGTTTAGGGGGTTGGAGAAGCAAAATAAAACAAAAGAACAAAAAAGAACACATTACCTTAAAATTGGGTAACTCTTTTTGATTTGATCCAAAGGCTTCCTTGGGAAGAATTATGCCCAAATTGAGGCTTCTAGGAGTAATATAGGTATGTTGGGATAGTATTTGGGCAGAGTTTTTCCAATAAAAATGGCTTGAAGGTGTGAATAAGGTGGTAGCGGTGGGGTCCTTTTATAAGAGGAGAGGAGGGGCACTCTTGGAAAGATTGAAATGTTACTTTATTATGAAATGATTTTCGGATTATAAAGGTCCCACAATGATATATTTCGAGGATAATGTGATAAGGGTTCGAAATATTCTCATCCAATATGTTTTTATTAAGTGTAAGCCTGAGATTTTAAATTATCTTTTCATTTTATTTAAATCATTAATTAATGAGGTAATCACTGCATCATCATTCTGTCATAAATATTTTAATTTATATAATGTCTAAAAACTATAAAAAAAGTATCATGATTTAGGAAATCATTTTATGTTTCTAATGAATATTTTTAGTCAAAAATCTGACTTTTATAACCCCATTTAAAAATTGCTTTAGTAAAATGACTCATGTTTGTGACAATTTTATTTTAACATTAAATAAAACATTTTTAATGTCATTTTCCTCCCAAAGTGTCTCCATGGGGTCCCCAAGTTGACCCATGGATTTTCTTGGTCGTCCATGACTCATAAAATATGGGTAGGACAAGAGTCAAAGTCATTTCCTTTTATTATAACATTATATTTACCTTAAATTTCATTAATTACCTTTAATCGCGATTAATTAAACTTAAAAGTTACTATTCACCAAAAAATTATTTTAATCCCATTGAAACACATTTTACTTCTTAATGAAAACCATGTATGTCAGATTTTTGAAACTAAAATCATAGAAGTTGTAATGTTTCATTTAAACGAAGAATCAGTTTTTTAACTACCACTTAGTGGTTTCACTATTCATCAAAAATTGAGGTTTTTCAGAACAATGCCAAAATTTCACCCTAAGCTATAATTGATATTCTGAATTCAAAAATGATTTCTATTTTACAAAATTCCAAACATATAATTTGAATTAATTAATTTCATAATTAATTCCCGTTGTCACAACAAATGGCGTGTTTTTATGAAACAATATATATCAAAAGATTGACAATTGTTAATGTCCAATTTCAAAGTGAAATTAATTTTAATGACCACCATTGGATAAAATGGTAAAAATATATTCTAATTATACTTTAAAAACACTCAATAGTATAATTTATCACTATAAATTATTTTGAATAAAAAAGTTGTTTTTATGTATTTGCCACTATTCATAGAATATTGGAAGTTCTCAGAAAATTACAAAAAATTCAACTTAGGATAATTTCGATATTCCGAATACAAAATTGAAGTCCATTTTGAAATATAAAATTTATATAATTTCAAAAAGTGGGTATTACTATTCACAACTACTACTTTGATTGGTCGCGGTGTGTTAGAATCTCGAAATTGCATACAATGCAAGGTATTGCATTATTGAAAGAGAAGTGTATCGTGAAAGATTGGGGTGTTACACTGCGCTCCTCCTCCACTGGTACAAAAGGCACTAAACACTGCTCCACAGGTGGTGGAATAACTGGCACAACGCTCGAAGGTAAAACTGGGGGATCTGGTCTCTGAATCGAAGCTTCATCACTAAGGGGGTCATCCTCGTGATCGAGCTACTGGAACTTAGTGGGTGCGCATCGCAGAGGCATCTGATAAAGAACAATATGTATCTCAGTTAGTGGGTATACCTAGATAACTAACCCAAGAAGGACATGGAAACCACAACCAATTCCTATATGATGCATGTAACATTATTTTCTCTTGTAACTAGTTTTCTCATGTTCCGAGTCGAAAAGCAAGTTATCAGAGTCCTGGTTTATGGATATGTTATCCGCCCGCACTAACACTAGGGTCCCTGGCCTGAAAACCGAACTCGAAACACTTAACATTTTTTCTCCAAACCAACTCAAAGACTCTCGGTCCTAAGGTAGAACTGACCACCTCTGATACCACTCTGTCGTGACCCGTCCTAGTGGGGCCCGAGAAACAACTCCCCAATCCCGCCTCCAATAGGCCAGGGGCTGGTGACTAGCACCGAGTGGGAATGTTACTAACATGGGTGGCATTTCTTATAAACATATACACGCACACACACACACACATCTCCAAGACCACAAACCTGAATAGTAAAAACTACTAATAATGGAAATGCATGCATAAACTAAAAATCCCAACCAACAGAGTACGATAGGAATGTAAAGTACAGTAATGTAAAACCCTGGGAAAAAATTACAAACCCACCAAAAAAAAGAGTCTTTAACAAAGTCCAACCTGTAAAGAAAGGTACTGGGACTGAAATATGTAGCCGTAGGAACACACATCGGCTTTTCTGATCTCACCGAGCACTACCCGGTCCTAGTCAACCTAGAATATTGTCAAAGGCTTGTTCGTCTGTACAAGACACGACCCGTGCGGGCAAAGCCCATGCAGGGGTGAGTATAACAATACCTCGTAGGACACCCCGAAACCAAAAAGAAAATACAACATGGGAAATACCACAAATGAAAGACACAGTCAACTCTAAAGAGTATATGTCTAGAGAACATATAACAAGAATATCCAGGTATACTCATATACATTTGACTATCGCGAAACCACCATTAGGATCCAGCTCGAAGATTCCACTAAGCACGTAACAAGGAGAACACAGTCCTAAGTTTGAAGAGAGAGAGAGGTGAAGTATTCGTTCCGAATGAACACACTCCACAAGTACTTGAGAATATGATGTTCAGATGAGGATCACAACCAATAGCTATGGGGTGATTCCAACAACTCAGTCTGAACTAATCTGTTAATCAAAGGATCGGCACCTGGGTAAAGTTGGTCACGTCGATACAAAAAACTCTAAATAGGGTTCCAGGAATGAATAGAGGATTCGACTCTAAGTCTCATAGAGGGGATTCCAACAAACCTATTCATGAAGTCCTGCTGGAGGGATCATACTCTTATATGTAGGAAATGATACCGGAAACCTTCATGAGAATGACCAAGGGGACGAACCCTAAGGAAACTAGTCCAAGTCACAAAAGGCAACTGGCTCAAGACATGTAAAATAGGTTACACAGTGTGTAGTAGGGTTACATGTCGTGTTCCTTGACCCTGGGTACTGCCCGTGTAATGGCCCGTGTCATCCGTCCAAGCTGTGTAAAACTCAACTACACAGCATGTATTAGGGTTACACGCCATGTTCATTGACTCCGGGTGCAGCTCGTGTAAACAGCCTGTGTCAGAAGTTGGATTCATGTACAAAAGAATATACATGGATTGTATATCAACGCACACACCATGTCCTATCAACTGGGAAAAACCCTTGCACGCTGGCCGTATGCCCGTACAAAGTGTTCGTCCGTGTCGCATGCCCATGTACCAATAGACGGGGTATCCCATGTATCTGGCCGGGTCTGGCTGGGGAAGGGTGTACACGCCGTGTCCATGGAAATATACCCATCCTGTGTCCATGTACTCCCATAGTAAACATTGGGTGGTCCTCCGAAGAACACATGCCATGTAGCCCATACTACACGTCGTGTAGTCGGGATTTTCCAGAACGTCATCTTCTTCCTCCATGCCTCAGCCGATCTTACGGTTTCTGATTCTACTGTCCATTTACCACGAAACTCAATATTCTAGGTCGACTCGTTATCATGAAGCTGAATCCATGGGTTTCGGGCCTTCGATCGGGTCATAATCCTCTAACAATCCATCCGATGAAAAACGCCCAAAAATGATTATCTCCCGATCTTCTCCGAATCATTCTCTGAAACCATCGTCGCAGCTCCGTATCATCCTTCCAAGGTTGGATCTACAATATCATATCGTTACGATGTAGATTGAAGGTGCAATCAATCATTTTTCTTATCCTACGATGAATGCGTAGAACACACTCAAAGAATATGAGAATTTTGGGAAGAAAAATAAAACAAATCGAGAGGGAAAAACCTCGATCGATGTTCATGTCAATCATGGTTCATCACCATTAGAAGGTTGAACAAAACCAAAATAACCCAAGAATCAAAATCTCCACACAAAAAATCCATCCCGAAAATACGATCAATCCATGGGATAATCTGTTCGTGAATTAGTCTGTGTTCATCGTAGGAATCAATAATGAGAAAGAATTCATGAAGACATCAAACACCCTACATGGATACGTGGTGTTCGTTGGAAAAGATCCGGTAACCGTGTCGTCGTCACTGGTGAAGCTCGTCAAGAACATTGTTTCCGCCTTGGGAGGTTTTTCTCCAGAGCTTTCCATAGCCTCTAGGGAAATTCAGGGTTATGGTTATTATAACCCTAATCCCCTGTGAAATCTCTATTTAAAAAAGGATAAAAGATATTCACTGAAACAAAAATTTAATCAAATATTTTAAATAAATATTTTATTACAGTTGAATCCAAAAATTGGATTTCGCCACTGACCTATGCCTTACGATGTTAGGTCTCCCCTAGGGTAAACCCGCTTCTCTGGATGCAATGGTGCCCTCAGATTTTTGATCTGAGCACCCATTCAGGATTTATTACACTTTATCATGAAAACCACATGCGCGTGTTATTTAATTTTTTTAAATAAATTCAATCATTTTTTGGGGCTCACCTGGCCTCGGAACTACGCACCCTCTCAAAGCATTGTCTCGAATGAATTCCCATATAATATTAAAAATAATACATGGAAATATCTGATACATTACAAAGATTATGTAATTTATTTCAAGGACATTATTATTATAGATTAAGAATTTATTTCTGATGAAAAGTCTTGAGTGTGACATTTTATGAGTCATTGTGTCCAAGTATAAAATACTATGACACCATATTTTTGTTTTGAAAATATCTCGAGGTGTTCTAAAATATATAATTAATTTAGAATATGAAAGAATGTATAGGTTCCTCTTGAAAAATATTTCAATAGGTATTATCAATGGTAATATATATATATATATATATATTCTTATTTTTTACATAGTCAAAATTTGGACTAGTAGGGAGTCAGTCTTAACTACCTTCAATCCATTTCTCTAGATCTTGAAGTTCTCAAACATCTACCAATATTTTTAGAAATATGTGATTTTTCCATAGAGGTTTTGGTTATCAATAATTTTAATGTTCATCAATATAAAGGAGTAAGTGTGTATCTTAAATACAATTTTTTTTCATCATTTACAGTATTAATTTTCCATTCCTTGTTTGTGTAAAACATAGATTCCCTATTTTTGGATAATAGAGATGAGAAAGAGTAGGAATAATACTACCCCATGATGTTCACCATAATTAGGGACATAGGTCTGAGTATGGTCATTGTGGTGGCCATAATTATTGTCATCACGGTTGGGGATAATGGAGTAGTTAGATAAATACCATATTGTTTCCTCCTACTTATAGACCAAAATTATTTGTGGTGCCATATTTTTATCCACTACAATGGTAAATATATATATTTATTCAATATAATCACACTCCTTGAATTTCTCTAATCTAGTACCAAACTACAAAAATCATGGTAGAGGGACTTCTAGTGCCCTTGGTATTGACTACCTCATATGAATGTAAGTATAACTTCTTTCAAGTGTTTCAATTTTTTAGGATAATTATAGGTAAAAATTAATTTCTAGGATGTTTTATATATTTATAGATATAATCATATGATATCATCCTTTTCATGGATGGGGTTTTTTAAATGAATATCATTATATATTTTTTCAAAAAGAGTTAAATTCAATCTAATCAATGATATTGTGTAGTGTTTTTCAGTTTTTTTAAGAATTAGATAGATCCAAATCATTTTTTACCACTTTATTCTCTATTAGTATGGAATATTTTAGGGTCATTTGATGTTTAGGATAGAGTTTTCCTAAAAATTGTTAATGTGTTTTTCAATGTATTTCATGTGGTAGTTTTGATGAAACTCACTTAATGTCAGATTGATTTTTGGATGGAGTTATAGTGTAGTGTATCTTTGATCTCAATGTATCATTATAGGAAAACACCATCAGAATTATGGGAATTAGGGATTCATGTTGATGATATATTGTAGAAGTATCATATCTCTACCAAAGTGTTTCTTTGGTTTTCTGTAGCATTTTTTATGAATAATTAAGACTATAGCTTTTGAATATAAATATATTAATATTTATTGAATCATGTGTTAATAATTTAATGTTATCCTCTCTAAAGGATTGATAATTTTTTTTAATAGTTGATGGGATATATATGATTTATAAATAGCTATTTTCAGTAATGATATCATTATATGAGAGTGAAGTAGAATGATATCGAAATTATTTCCTTCAAATGTCATTATGGATACATCATGTTTTAGAAAATTCATTTGGGTTTCCTGAATTCTGAAAAAAAACATCATTTTGATGAAGTCGTTGATTCATGATTTTCTAGATCAATTTTTGGTAGTGTTCATTATTTCCAGACTTATTTTTTTATATTGTAGGAGGATAATTTTGCGCATCTCAGAGCTATATGGAAGACTCTTCAAGGAAATAAAATATATGGGAATATTTATATGTATATGGTTTTAATATGAGTGGTGTATTTAAGTGATAATGTTATATATCAATAAAGGAAAGTACAAGTCCTTGAAATATTGAGGAGGTTTGTTCTTGGGTGCATCTCAATAATTTCATAAGGATTTAAATTTTACATGGATTTATGGGTCATTATAGGTGATTTATAACTCATTTATCCCAAATTATGTCCCCTTTAACAAGTTTTACCAGGATGGATCAGGCCTTTTTTGGACATGTCATGCTCAATCTATTATTGAGTATCTGAAGGAGAATTTGTTCATTGTTCCCATTCTTTGTTTACTGAAATAGTGATTTATGCTTGAGGTTTTCTATGATGCCTTTCATCAAAGTTTATATTTATAATTATCTTAGAGTAGAGTGGGTGAATTATTATGGGTCATTGTAGGTAAAACCTAATGAACATAACTAAATTACCCATGATCATGTGATTATTGTATTTTCATTTACATTTATGATATTGTTTCACAATTCTATTAGATATATATTTTTAGTCTTCACATATCATAAGATCATAAGATATATATTATCCCATTGTAATTTTAATTTACATCTATAGAGGAAGATAAATTTATTTTAGGATTATGACTTTGATATCTCTTATACAATAGAGGAAAAAATTATTAGTGAAAATGTGGTTATCATGAAGTCTTATGGTGATATTGTATGTGAGTCCAGATGTGTGTTGATGCTAAGGGAGGAGCTTAAATGTTTTTATCATGGAATAGAGGAAGTCATAGGTAAAGGTTTATTATATAAATTGGTGGTACCATAATCTATGATTCGTCTGGTAGATTTGTCACAATTTAGGGAACTTCATGATTATGTTTGGATAGGTCATGTAATATATATTAATTCTATTGATGGATTGTTAAAGGCTTATTAACATTGATGTTTTTAATAGGATGTTCCTTATTTACTCACTGATTCAGGACTTGATACTCAAAGAGTATAATAGCTCACCTTTAGTAGTTTATCTCATTATGATATTGATGCATCATGATATAAGGATTTAGTTAAAATAGATATGGATAAATAGGTCACCAGTAGTGTCCATATCTTGGTGTTTGATATGTTAAAATATGAAAGCTAAAAACCAAATTCTAGGTATGTTTTTGAAACCATTAGACGTTTCTTGATATATGTGGGGGGAGGGGGTCCTAATGGATTTCATTTCCAATTATCCAAGATATAATAGAGGTTTGATGTTATCTATGTTATTTGGATCCTTTAATGATGTCAACAGAAATATTAGTGACTAGGGAGTCGATCATGTAGTGTGTTTTATCGATGATGTTTGTAGATAAGATTTTGTTATTTCACGGGGTTTTAAAGAAAGGCATCTCCCATTGAGATCCTTGTTTTAACTCATCAGTGTGAAAGGAAATCCTATGAGATTTTTCATCTCAAATATTCTTTATCTCTACATTCCATCCTCATATATAATTTCATATATAGAAGACTATACATACCATGGTGGATGTATTGCACAAAAATTTTCTTGATTTTTGATGTTTATGTATAAAACACAAAGAATTAGTTGAGTTTTATTATAATAATAGCCACCACCTATTCATTATTATGGATAATTTTGAAGCACTGTACAGGTGACCTTGGAGAAATTATTTGTTTTAGACCGAGGTAAGTAGTCAGTGATTCATGGACAATGTGTGGTGTAGAGAATAATAAATAAGGTACTGGTGATTCATTATTTTATGAAGGCTTTATAAGAATATTAAAAATTTTATTCTGATCATATTATTAGGCCTCTAGAGTTTTAATTTTGAGTTCATGTTTAATTAATGGTTTCCTCACATTTCTGGAGGCATAGGTTTTATTATGGTAGCATGATTTCCCCTAGATTTATTAGATCATTCAAGGAGTTTGGTAACATTATCTAATCTACGTTTTTCTAGGTTTCATGGTTTCATTAATGTTTTCATGGAAAATATCATGTCCATTTTTAGTAATGTATAATATTGATGATAATGTGATTTTTTGGGGTGTCTTGTTGAGATTCATAACCGTTAGAATATAGTGATGCATGAGCATATTTTTTTTTGGTTATTGTCTTGTGGATTAATATTGACTTGGATAAGTGTATGTAGGAATGTGAGTTGAATATGAAATCTTAGTACAATATTTTTTTAATTCATTATTATTTTTAAAATTATGTATTTTACCATATTATTATGTAATTGATGAATTTAGATTGTTTATTACTTATGAGACCACTGTAATTTTCCTTTTTCTGTAATTAATATCATTTTTGTGATTGGGAGATTCTTATTTGATAGTTTTCTCATGCCGTGTTGGATTTTGAAATTATTTTTTTTCTTTTTATGGGGTTTTATTTTGATTCATGGGGACTAAAATCATTTTATAGTTATCATATATAGAGGTTATAACCACCATTGTTCTTATTAATTTTTATTTGAAAATTTTGAAGTCATTAGAGTTTGTATTGGAATTATTTGGAAGGTGATTATTTGATTTTAAAATTGTGGGAGGATAATACACCAATTTAAAAGAAGGTTATTCACTGGTTGATAACTATTAGCATAGAATGATGGAATTGGACTAAAATGTATATTTGGGGGTTTTAATGGAATTTTGGTAATTTAAGTGTTTTTTTGGAATTTCAAAAATATAGGGAATTGGGTGGTTTTTAGTAGAGGTGTTATAAGAAATGATTTTTAGGGAAATCATAATTTTAAAATATATTTATACATTATTTCATTTTTTGGATTTCACTACAATAGTCACATGTGGGGGCCATGGTGGAAATGGTGAGCCCATAATGATAATGTAGTGGTCGTTCTGGGTAGGGAATTGGAGTTCAATGTTGAAACACCCATTAGCAAGACCAAAATTCTATATTGGAGGTAAAACTATTTTTTAGAATGTTAAAAATAGCTACAATATATAGGGTTTTAAGAGCATTTTAATGGATATGAATGATGGATCTTAATTTATCCTGTAACACTATGTTGTGGTGATGCTTTTATTTCATTAGTGGGGTTCCCTTATGTTTTTCTTATGAATTTAGGTTTATCCCTCTCTCAGGTTTTGTTTCTATGACTAATATTGAATCATTGATGAATTTTTTCTTCCCTTAGAAATTCCATGGTCAATTATCTGAGGATTTAATTCTATTTCTTATAGAGGTGAATAAAGTTTTAAAATGAGGTCCCCTTTTTCCTCTCTCTTTTATTATATTCTCTTTTTACTCATTCTTCATCTACTATTCATTATTGGAAGTCCATGGAATTGACTGTGCGTTGGGTTGGTTATTCTTACTCAATGTTTCATTAATGGGATGTTTTCTATATGTTGATTCATGAAAATTCATTATTGTGTGTTCATCAACCTTCTTATCATTCTTGTCATATAATCCTTAAATTTTTGTTTAAGGAAGGGTATTCCAAAATATTCTTCTACTATTATGTATGAATGTATAATTGTCATGTTTTTTATCATTTATTAATTAGATGTACTTGATATATAATAAAAATTATACAAAATTAAATTATTTTTAAGGGGATGTGAAATGAACTTGTACTTAATATTTTTACTTGTTATTTATAACGTTATATTATATAGAATTATTGATTACCTTAATATTGTAATTTTATAAAAAAATATTGAGTTTCTTTTCACATTAATAATTTTATAATTACTTAATAAATTTAACCATATAAAAGGTTATGTGATATATAAATTTATACATAATTTTCTAAAATTAATTTTCTAATATAATGTGAACTATTTTTGTGTATGATAACCAGAGACTATTTCTCATTGAAATTTATATTTTTTCAAGATTTTGTGGTTAATATTTTTTTTGAATTTATTATCTATTATTCTTTGCTTAATTCTTATTTTGGTATTAACTATTATAGATTGATTATTTATAGAATGCTTTATATTTATATTTTGGGATAGGTGGTGATGTTTGGTTGAGGGTCATGATGTGTTGATATTGTGGTGGTGGATTTTATTTATTGATGATGGGATAACATGTTTTTTATTTTATAGTTGTTGAACTGATTTTGGGTTGGTTTTTATATGACAATGTTGAAGACATTTTTTTCCTAATTTATATGACGTTGTTTAGAAGTTTAAATGTCCATGTGTTAGTTTTCCTGAAATTATGGAATTGTAATGAAATAAAAAATTGATAAATGGGTAAGGGATGTCCTAATATAAATGGAATTGAATATATAAAGATTAAATTGTAGAATTTATTATGTAAAAGTTTAATTTTATGTGGTTGGATAATGAATAATTGGGTGATATGTGGTAAATTGAATTATATTATTGAAATTGAAGTGCTTATATTGGTCATAAAAAATGGATTATATATATGGATTAATGTTTGTAATTTTGATTATAAATATTAATATGGATAAATATAGAGAGTTAATAAAATCTATAAAGAATGATTAATAATGTAAGATATAATTTGATTTATAATGAAATAATGTGATGTATTTACATGACATAAAATGGGTTGATCATGCTTTTATATTATGTTTTGGTGTAGTGATAGAAATGGTTCTTTATAGGAATAGGGGTGATAGTGATATTATTATTTCAAATAATTAGGTTTAAAGTTTTTATAATGTGTTAAGTATTTAATCCTTGGGTTATGATGTTTTTTTAATCTATATATTCACTTCAGTACTTGTTATTTCACACGCAAAACTACGTGAGTCAGGAAAGGTGACTGGAACCCATATATTGTATGGGAATTCATGTGTTTTCTCCAAAATAAGTATTATATAAGATAAATAGTTCTCTTTATTTCCATATCATGAATTTATATGCCAAATTTAGTTTGGGAGGTGATTGAATAATGACACGCAGTTATGATATTGTTGCAGAGTTGTGCCACACATTGAATGTGGGCATGTAGTTTATGTCCTTCATGATTATATACCTTACAATGAGGTAATTATTTTATGTGGTAGTGATTTGTATTTGATATGTTTAATGATGATGAGAATGTGTGAATTTAGTTTGATAAAGACATGTTATTATACTAATATCAAGTTCTATGATTTTTTAGGTGATTAGAAAACCTAAACATATGATGTTGATGACTGAGGGAGACTTTTTTAGTGGGAATTTTTGTGAGAGGTTCCTTCTTATATATATTACTTTTTATATTTTATTTCCATAATCATGATTGATATTATGTGATGTGGTTTGGTGAGGTTTTGAAAATTAGTTTACTTTGTATGGGTGGCGTGTTGTTTTCACTATTTATTTACTGAGGTATTAATATTCTTATACCATTTTTCGAAATGATATTTTAGTGAGGATACTACCAAGAATTCTAGTATAAACACTCCTATAAATATCTATCTATTTTTAATGTTTTTAGGATGAGGTTACTTAATAGGATAAACATTAATTTCTTTGGTGGTTATGGTTATTTACGGTTGTCCATGGAGTCAGTGCCAATAGAGTATCAGCTTGGTATTATTTTTCGACTATTTGGTTTATGTTTGATATTAAATGCTGAATGATATTGGTTTATTTATTTCATATAGAGGTAAATGGTTTTCTATCTTATATTCATTTTATTCATAAAGGTAAAACCCATCATCCATGTGTTTGGATACCATTTCTAGAAGGCGAGAAGCTTTGATTTAAAAAGGGTCATCTTTGAGGGTCACACTCATCTTCTCAGCAGACCCATTTGGGGATTCAGTGGCATTAGGTCATGAAATTAATACTATAAAAATTATATTATTATCTCATTATAATTATATCAATAAATAAAATTTATCTCATGTAAACTTAATTTTTGGACAATGTGAAAGATCTAATATATTTATTTTTATGTTTGAAATTTATTTCAAATAGATAAGAAGAAAAAATTCACATGGAATTATATATTAACAAAAAAAATTCTCGGAAATATTATTCTTTTATAAAAACATTATCTCGTTTTATTTATTGAAATAATATTAAACTTTTTATTTATGTATAAGATATATAAAATTAGGGAACTGAAAAATGTTTTACTCTATAATTTGGTCAATAAATGAAATTTATATCATGTATATAGTGTAATAAATTACATATAAAATGATATATATTAAAAATAAGACTAATATCATCTATGATTTGAAATAAATTTAGGTGTAACAATTCAATGTTAATAATTTAAATTGGTCACATGTTATTAATGTGGTATGATTCCTTTACACTGATACATCTATTTTAAATAAAAAACATTATATTACTTGTGGGATGAAATAAATTTAATATACAATGAAGTGTGTTTTTAAATGATATACATTTTCAAATAACTAATTTCATATTACATATAGGAATAATTTACATTCATATGCCATGAAAAATGATTTAGAATATTCAATTAAAATATTTACTATGATTAACTAAATTTTATAGATATTTTAGAATTAAAATATCAATCATGTAAAATATTATATTAATTACACACTATTTTTATGGAAAGTAAATCAGGTTTATGGTATCCTTGTTGTTTAGGAGACATGATGCATGACTCATATAATTGTTTAATTATTTCATAATTACATGCTTCCACGTTGGGATCGCCATCATTGATTCATATTCATAGGTTGATTGTGGGGTGTTCAAGTAGAGTTTCACAATCATGAACCTCTAGTTTTCTATTTCCCAATTTCATAGAAACTCCGTATGATTCCCAGATCCATGAATGATTACAAAACTACTTTCCAAGTTCAGGTTATCCTTTGGGGTTTCAGAACCAATGGTACATTGGAACTCACATTGTTCGATAGGATGAGGGGTCTGGATCATCACACCCTTTTGGGAGGTGGGTTTATTTCCTATTCCCATACTATCTAAAATATTTAAGATATTTTCATTAATCTCATCCTTATACCAATATAGTACTTATTTCCTTAATAAAATAATCTGGTTTCGAATCCATTTGCATGCAATGGGGGTTCTATTAATGTGACAATCTAAGTGTATTCTATATTAATTATATGTTTTCCTATATTTATTATTAATGGATAGATTCTTATATTTTGAAAAAAAATAACTACGAACTCTTTCATTTACTTCCATCCAGATAGGTTATTGATATATTGAGGATGGCATTGAACTGTCACGAGGTTTCCTACATATCCTATGTATAATAGGAATCCAAACATAGAGAGCTCAGTTAAACAATACAATTTACTGATAAGTGGAAATGATATATATGAATAAATATAGGAACCAAATATTGATATTGAGAATTAAAAAGATGTCTAATGTATCCTACAAATAATTTTAATCAGATTTATCAGAGTTCAATGTGTCCTCAAACTGCTAAAGGGTGGTGACTAATAATTAATTCCCATTAGGGTTATTTTCATAGGGTTATCCAATATAGGAATACCATCTAGAATTATCCTAAGGTGTGTTCTCTTGTATGGGGTTAGTTGTATCATTTCACTAAATGTGGATTTCAAACTGAGGATTCCCTAGATGGGGGGTTATAATTCGAGTGATACTATTATTAAAAATCCCTAATCCCATGTGATCCATGATCGGTGTAATTAAAAAGGGATAGAAAGTGATATATATTAATGTATCTAAATACAATACTTATACACTAGTGAAAACCTAATGGGGTGTTTGATAAAGATATTATCCCTTAAAAATGTGTCTTATGAGTCTTATTTCTAACAAGAATGATTGTTCTCATAGTTCAGTTAGCTTCTCAATCTGCTTATGGATGAGGAATAATTATAAACCCATTGGAGAGTTTTGTTCCCATAGTTTAGAGATTCTAAGATATGGATGAACATACAATGAGGTGGATTTACATTGTCTCTCGTTCCTTAAAAAGGAATCCTATATATCTTGTTTGGACATGAATAAGAGTTTATTTATCTCAGATCGGGGTATTTCAAAATATGACTATGAGATAATGTTAGCATATACTGGGGTGTCTGCATGACATGAAATGTGTTCCTAAATAACATGTCTAGAGTTTCTGTTTGACAAGGATGGAATGTCTCAAAACACTTTCCATTATTAAAGAATACATTTCAATCAACTATTTCATGACCTAACTAGGATGTCCAGTGGACTATCACATGACTTGTTGAAACAACCAATGGTCATCGAGTGATCAATGAATACATGTCTAAGTGGGACGTGTGACTAAGGATGGTATGTATAATATCTCTTGAATGATTTTTATGGAGTGTTTAAAGGACATATCATTACATGGGATACATATATATGGGAATTATCAAGACATAAGATACATGTTTGGAGGATACAAAAGATTTGGTTGATATGTCTTGGCATCATCTCATGATCCGTATAGGTCATACAAAGTTCATGTTCATCTGTATTGTTGTTATTATATCAATGTTCACATATTTATCCTATATTTATTAGTATTTATTTAATGAGTTTATTAATATTCATAAATAATTAGCTTAATCCAATTTTGTGTGACATAATTAATGTGTGTAAATTTCTTCACATGACCTGGATGGCCAGTTGGATGTGCTTCATGTGATCATTAGGGAAATCATGTTATGTACATAGTATTGTTGTGTAATATCTTAGATATTTACTTGTACATTACCTATTTTAATAACCTTGTGATAGTGTAAATTTATTCTCTGACAAGTCCCATCTTCTATACTCATGTGGGTTTTCCTTCCATCTCGTGTGTATAATAGTTTTTTTTGTTCTCAGAGGGGTAAATTTTTAGACCTCCCCACCCCTATTATAAATCACCTTGAAATGTGCATATATCACATATATAAGATACATTTTGTGGATGGATTATGACATCACATGATTCACATAATCTACATGTATGTCATCGAGGGTTTTTCATGAAAAACAATGACTTTGAGAATAATCTATTATCTCCATTTTTATTGGACCCATGGATTATAAGACGGATTTTAAAAAGTGAAGTTGGCCTGAAATATATATATATATATATATATATATATATATAATATTTATATGGAAGGTCTGATATTATACATGAGATCAAAATTCCATTGGAAATGATTTCATGAGATTCAAGAAAACTTGAATGCGGTCCTTTGTGAGATTGGGACGGCTTGTTAGAGGCCTTCTGAAAGATCAGTATAGATTTATAGAGTCCTTTTGTGAGATCAAAATGTATTTCTAGAGGCCCTTCATGTGATTAAGAAAACATGGAAGAGACCATTTGTGTGATAAATTACAATCATATTAAGTGAATGCCCAATTCTCATGAAAATCAATATATATTCTCTTCACAAGAGTCTTCCACATTTTTTCAATGTTTTATCCTACATTTTACAATACCTCTTCCATTTTCCCATTGGGTTTCCATCTCAGTGTCACCAAATAAATATTATATCTCACATCGTAATGGGATAATTATCATGGATAGTCTCTTTTATTGATATTTATGTGTCACACGAATAATTATTGATCTTGTAGTGGTGTGTGATCAATTTCTTGGACAATCACCTAGTTTGGTATACTATGCTTCGCATGATCAATGATAGATCCTATAGTTGTGTGTAAGAATTATCATAGACATTCCATTTTATTTTTTATGAAGAAAATAAGGAATCATGAGACCTAATATATGTGTCTGAGGTTCTTCTCGTGATGAAGGAGACACCCCAACATGCTTTCACATGACAAGGTCGACATGGAACCAGGAGGCTCTACAGGGTCTTGTGAATCACAAAACCATGTTGTAGGAAAATCAATGTTACTTTTCATTAATATAAATCTATAAACTTTTCAACATTTTTTCATAACTGGGATTGGGAGATTTTTATTAGACTACTGATTAAAAAGTCACATGACTGGAAGAACACACCGAGCAGCCTTTGTGTGATCATCAATGCTTGTCTAGACTCTTTTTAAAGAACAAGATGGGGTTTTAAAGGCCTTTTTATGATAAGATGGTCTCACCAAAGTTTATTTTCATTGTAATACATATATAATAAAAAAACATGACCCACTTTCATGACCATCCAAAGGTCATCCGACTGTGTGTCCTCCTGGTGGTAACATGATACCCAGGATTCGGCTGCATGGACTTCATGTTGCCATGCTACTCTTTTCATTGTCTTTCGGAGAATTTGATACCCATTATTTATGTATTTAATATATTCTAGAGTTGATGATTCTCATTTAGAGGTTTTACACACACAAAAATTAACAAAACTTTTTAAAAATAAATTTATCTAAGTTGGATACGTTATAATTATCTTGTCAAAAGATAACATTTTTAATTTTAAAAATTATCTAATGTATTGGATAAATTCAATAACCAATGATACATATTTTATAAAATAAAATATTTATTTTATATGATATGAGGTAAATTTATTATATAATAATGAAATGTATTAAATATTTAAACATTATCATATATTTTACATTAGATAAATTTCTTGTATAATTGTATATATAATAGAACTGTAACTTATTTCAATTATTAGATGATGTTTATTTCATAAATATTGATATAAATTTTACAAAAAATAAAACTTCATCATATACAAGATTAAAAAATTTCACATAAAATGATACATCTTCAAAAATAGAAATTTACATCCTAGACCAACAGTTGTAAATTTCACAAATGCTGATAAATCTTCCAAAAAATATCATTAATGTAAACTGATATAAAATTCACAAAAACAATGTAATTTATATCACATACATAATGATATAAATTTCATTTACAATTGTATTTAAAAAAATTAAAATTATATCAGGAATTAGTTTCATTCCCAATAATACATTATTGAACAAATTTAATGTATTTTATTTATGACGTTATATAAATTTAATCATTAGTTATAAATATTTATTTTAAATGAAACTAATTTTTTTAATATGAAATAATTATTTTTTGTAGTGATAAATGATTAAAAAACGTAAATTAATCTCATATATGTATTAAAAAAATTCACACACATTTATATGTTTAAAATAAAAAAATCCACCCCTTGTACAAATCTTATCTTATATAATAAATTTATACCACCTAATCTGTGTGAATTTTATTTATTGTTTTATATTATACACGAAAAAAATATATGTTTATATATATTACATAATTAAATGATATTTTCCCAATGTATTTGTTGAAAAAAAATAAAATTAATTATTAAATGTATATGATTCAACATTCAATTTAGCTCATTAAATGGGTGAGATATATTTTATCTATAGTAATTCAATTTTAGAAATGATTTATTAAATATTTTTTTATCTATATATAATTTATCTCACTCAATGAGTGTGATGCATTTAATTTTTCAATAACATTTATTGAAAAAATAATTTTTTTTAATTATAATATCAAATATACCTCACATAGTCAATGCATTAAAATAAATATTATATTGTCATTAATATATATATAAGTAATATTTTTTTAAAACTCAAATTTCATCCATATCGAAAACATATATCATTTATTTTTTGAGATATATTTCTCCTCGGTATTATATAATAATTTCCTTTCATATTTTTTTATGCATATTAACTCACAGAGCTAGATATATTTGATTTATTTAAAAAATTCATAAATATTTATGAAAATTATCTCACTTAGTGATATTAATTTCAATTTTTTATAATCAAGTAATTATTATACCTGTATGATGAACTCTTGGGGCTGATTAATGTATGTAAATTAAATATTTTTTTTAGATTTTTACATTTCAATGGATATTATTCTTATTATTATTTAGAACATGTGTATATAATAACCTCTAATTTTATGTTATATTATTGAAATAAAAAAGTATGAATTAATTGCATAGTGCACCTCTAATGTTGATGCCAGTTTAAAGAGAAAAAACCCACACACATTTTACCTCCCTTGTATCAGTATAATCACTTTTTAAAAAATAAATTGAGAAGAATATCTATCTTTTAGGGTTCACAACCTTTACTATGTTTTATACTAGTAATCATATTATAATCACATTACATTTATATTTACCTTCTAAATAAAAAACATTGCAGACTCAACATAAATTTTTCATGAATTTTTTTCTTCTCAAGAAACACTAATGAAATTACTCCTCTTGAAATAAGATTTAATGTATTTATCCACTAAAAGAATCTCTATAAACGAATTTGATTTCCCTTATTTATATAATTTAAACACTCTTTGTAGTTCCTCTGTATCCCCCCCCCCATTTTTTATAACATAATCTTCTATATTTACTTCTTCATTATCTGAATATCTTTCCATCTAAATACCTTTGATTTTATTATATTTTCCATCCTATAATGATAATAAAATACCATTCAGAAAATTAATTAAAAAAATTATATGATCCAATAAATTCACTTAATATTCCATATATATTTAAGATAATTATTATGTTTTTATTTTTTCTCATGAAATACCATAACAATTTCCATCACTACTACTTTGTGCATTTGGTCGAAATAAAATCTAAAAAATTATACATCAAATATGATATTCCCATGATAAAAAGGACTTGATCTTGAAATATTTTCTTCATAATAATTCATAAATAAATATTTTTTATTAAAAAGGTATGGTCCGCATTTTATATTTTTCTTAAAAAATTTCTAGTAAAATGGTCATAAATACCACTACCCCATTTCATATCATATTGGATGATTCCATTGATAAATTATAAAAAAATGAAGACGTAATTAGCTATCTTTTATTTGAGGGTCCCATATAATATCATTTTCACATCTTACAAGACTATATTGTTAATAATAAAATTTAACTGTCAATTTGGGTGTTGAATATGGGGAAGGTTTCATGAGATTAATTCATTATGACTTCTTAAAATGACATGATATTAATAAAGTCTATAATTCATAAATTAAAAAAATATATTCATTGTTAATTATTGGATCATTAGACCCTTTAATCATCATTTAATCATAGTACCCAAAAAATTTTATTCAACTAAAATTCCATCTACTAAAAAACCATTCCATAAAAATGATAATATTTTACCCCAAATAGTTTTTTGAAATTATATTTTTAATATTTTTCAATTAACTAATAAAACAGAACAATGATAATAAATTTTTTCTATTTTAATAATTTTTATAATATAAACAACCCATATTACAAACATCAATTATGGGCTCAATAATCCACCACTTTTTGTTTTTGAGAAACAAAATAAAATATTATATAAAATTCATCATGAAATTTTATAAGAAAATATAACTATAAAACACATTAATATAAACATAGATTTTGTGAGAGAAAATTGATGTGACATTAATTTTTTTACAAAAATATTATATTTCCTTACCTCGTGATATTATCTTTAATCAATTATATTCAATTCCATAACAAATTTTAACATCATTAAATATATTTTCAATATATTATTGAATAAAAACTAACCATGAAAAAAATCCATATTTTACCATTTATACTTATTTTTTTATCCCCAATATGATTCACTTCATATATTAGTAAATTTGGTCCTTTTTTCAATACATTAAAAAATAACTAATGATTAAATCAATTTAAATAATGTGTGCCTTCATCACAACCATTATAATTAAAAATATATTAAAAAATATGTATAATGGGAATTGGGTGTTTTTATTTATCCCTTTAAGTGAAATTGTATGGGAAAACTCTAATATTTAACTTATTCCTCTAAAAAGATATACCTTATAAGATATTTTTTCATCCCATCTTATAATTGACACCTCATGGATAATCACTCCAACATAGAAAATCTTCACTATTTATTTTCTTGAATGAAATGATAATTTAAATTAATATATTTTTTTTATAAAAGATACATTATGTTTTTTAGTATTGGTTACTATTGTGGCCCAAGAGGATTGTTCATTTACCTAGGGGTGAATTACTGTGTTTTTTATCAAATTATTTAATTCTTCTAAAATATCCTCCCATTATAGGAACATTTTTTAGGATTATAAAATATATTTATTTTATTATTATTTACCTCAACACATTATCACTACATTAAAGACATAAAGTAATACAGAACAACACATAAAGATAGTTATAATGTTTTGTCGCAATAAGGGTACCTAGTCCTGACTGCGTTTTGGTCGATTATGATATGTATGTATCTTATATATTATGAAATAAAATAAAATTTTAAATATATATAAAAGGATTTAATATCACTTTATAGGTTCTTTATATAGACTCCCACGAGTATATAGTGTCCCCACTTGTTTCTTTTACTAGTTTTCACCTCTGTACAATGGGTCTTCCAAAACTGCATGAACAAGGTATTTAAAATTAGTATCGATGTCACCACATTACCAAAAAAACCTTATTCTTATTCATTGATTTATTATTTTAATAATTTAATCTTATGGTACAACTTTCACATCATCCTTATCTATTAAAACTATATTAAAGTCATCAAACAAACAAAAAATGATCCTTTTTTCTACATTCGTCTTTGACTGCTTACCACTTCTTCCACTAATGATATGAAGATATTATGGGTTAATAAATTTTTTATTTATTTCCACTTATTCATAAACCTATAAACATCAATAATAGTGTCACAATTACTTAATGTAAATTATCTTTTATTCTATGGATATATAATAAGATCTATTATTCATGCTTATTCATTTAAAAAGAGGTTCTATTCTCATTAATGTGTTTGGACTCTCTTATTATCAATAGTCTTTTATAATATGTTTATATCATAATACATCATATTTCTCATTCATCATACATAAAAAAGTTATTCCCTAATTGATGACATTGGACTCTACCATGGATACATATAATGTTGTCCTATAAAATTCAATATCAGGTTTCCAATTAATAAATCATTGATTCTACTTCATCTATTATGTATCTTTTTTCCTTCACAAAGTCACATTTCTATAGTAAGATATATTTTAATTTAAAAAATTCTTTTTTATTTACAGAATAATTATCTTCTATAAAATTATAATTGAAAAAATCTTATAAGACTCTATCTTTAATACTCCATTTCATATCTATAAATATCAAAATATCATATTCTCTATGAAATCAATGAATTTTTAGTTCACATTTCTATGAATTAATATAATTATGATGTCTCATATCATATAGGGTGTGAGATTATTAAAAAAACTCATGTATGAGATGTTAAAAAATCAAAAATAAAATTCTTATATCTCTTAATTTCTCAAAGGAATATATATTTAAAACAACTACTAATAAAACATCCCCTTAAACCTTTTTCGAATATATATTTACCAATATTCATTTTTCTTCCCTATGCCATGGTTGTAACTTAATTATTTTATCCATCTTTTACAAGTATACAAGTTATTATTCATAGTATGAAAACCCTCTTCTCAACTTAAATCATAATCAATTTGAATAATTTTGATATTTAAATCAATAATAACTTATCTATCATCATCTTGTTTAATTTTATAATTTATATTTCAAAAAATATCAACATAAAAATATCTAACTAAGATATCCTTACATATCATTTGTTGACATTTATATGAGACTGAGTTACTCTTATTTATTACAAAATCAGTCTATGACTTTTCAAAATTATTAGTCTTCTTCCATTATAAAAAAGTAAATGAATCTTATGTGACTTAGCAGTCCTCTAAATAACTAACCAATTTTCATGTATCTCAGTAATACACCTCTACAAATCAACTATTATTATTATTATTTTATTGAGTAAATTACTCATTCACGTCATTGTAGTATAAATACACAATCAATTCTTTATTATGAGATACATTATGCATGGAATTCCATTTAAATATTTATACTATTGACTATTGAGTATATATAGGTATCTTAAATTTATATTTAATTCTATATTTCTATTCAATTCTACTTAGAAACATAATTACAATTGTACTCTGAAGAAATCACAACCAATTTCACACAACTCAAATGAAATATTTTGTAGACAGTCTAGCACCACATGTCTTCAATTCTTTAAAAAATTGCTCATTAATTATCATATGAAAATGTGGATCTCTTGAAAGTGTTTAAATGAGAAATGCATGTAGTATATTAATCATAATTCTTCCTTAACATTATTTCTAATGGAATAAATTTAGTTTTCGTTTACCATATAATTGAGAATAATATTTTATATATTCTTTGGGATTTTCCACCATCAACCAACTATAACATATATTCAATTTAATCCCATTTGATATTGTGACAATATATTTAACAAAAGAATCTTCTAATCACAATACCGTTGGAATCTTTAATTACACTACTATTATCAGACATAGTTATATACATGGTAAATACAATTCTCCTATATCATCCACTTGATGCTTATCTATATGACGTTGATATAACTTTTTATAGAAATGTGGTATTCAATCTATATAATTATTAATGAGATAAAATTATTTTCTTTAAATATGATATTTACTTATATATAAGATAGAAATAAAATTGAAATGAATATTTTTTACCATCTAATAAACATTCCCAAACCATATCAATACATGATATCTAATATTATTCCTTTTTTGTAATATAAAACTAACCATAATTATTTATTCCTTTAGTGTATCGAAGAATTTCATTTTAGAAAACAAGTGATCTTATGATACACAAGTTTGGTATTTTTATCCTCGTAAAGTAGTAAATACAATATCTATTATGGTTTTAATCAAGTTAAGTTGACTTCTAATATATTTTAGTACTCAATAATGTTCTTTGAATATCCAATATTATTCATCTTAAAATATTAATTGATATAGGATTTCTATTTTCTATATGAAAATGTTTCAATGCCCATTTTTCATGATTTGTTTTATAGATTAGCATTCGCTAAATCCTTTTACTGATATGTATAAAAATAAAAATACAACTTCAAATAATAATAGGCATTTAAAATTAATTATTCATTTTCTCTATAAACTCATGATAACTTTATTGTATCAAATTGAAAAAAATGATTTTTCCAAAATTGACCAAAACTATTAGTATATTCTCTCAAATAAAGTATGTTATTGACTCATCAATGTTGAAGTCACATATATTTTAACAAATAGATCTATGAAAGAATACCCATACCTAAAAACCAGTTAAATCCATCAAGTAATAATATTAATATTTCTAAATCATTTCAATGAATAAAATCCTCTATCTTATGGATGTAAAATTATTACTTTAAAAACATTATGAGAAAAAATGATTTAATATCCCTTTGAAAGATCATTACATTATATTAAATTATAATGAATAAAAAATATTATTTAATTTAACAATTAAATAAGGGAAAGTGTTTCTTAAATATATACAGTTTATTTTGAGAATACCAATATATATGAACCTGTAATGTTTATGAATTAATTTTTGATATTTATTCAATTTATTTTTGAAAACCTTTTTTATTATGATGATAATTTTATCTATTAAAATGATAAAAAAATAACATATTATATTATTATATATTTACTCAAGGTCGTCATTAATCTCTTCGAACCAAATTTATTATTTAACATCTTATTTAAAATTCTATCTCTCAACTAGAGATATTAACATCATTCTCTGTGAAGTATTAATAATTTTTTTTATTAATTTTGTATTATATTTGACCATTTAATTATGATCAACTCCAATTGGACTTTTTTTTGTGGTTTTTAGTCATATATTTTTCATTAATTTTTTTTATTTAAAAAACCTCAAAATTTTCATATTTATCATGTGAAATTTTATTAAAACATATTTCTCTAATACCATATTCATGATTTTATTATTTATTTGAATAAAAATAGTTTTCAATATTAATAATATAGATGATTAAAATTTTCTCATATTTTTAATTCTTTTATCAAAAAAATATACGATCTAATTGAGAGTATTAATCTATGAAAGATAAAATAATTTTCATTTATCTCTAACTTTCTTAATTTTCATTCTTTATTATAGGTACATCCCATACTTATAAATGTAAAAAAAAGTACTTGAAACTTTTTTTATTTACCCCACATATCACATGGATTATTTTCCTCACCTAGGCTCAACAGATACTAGTTATTTACAAAACTATAAATATAATGGAAGCTTTCAAAAATTTAGGTGACAACACCTTATAATATAACACAATCATTTCAAAATTATTAATAGTTTGATTTATTCTTTCAAACACTCCATTATATTGTTGTGTCCTCATATATGGGTATTTATGTGATGTCCTTGGTTTTCAAATATATTCTTCCCCCTAAATTTTTTAGAATTTATAGTCTTTATCTGTAATCAAATTGATAAAATTTTCTTAACAAAAATTTTATCTTTTTTTCTTTGATGTCTCTTTACGAATTCCAATATTATTAATTTATTTTAAGTTAGAGCCTCCAAATCTAGCTAATATATTTTTCAATAACTATTTTATAATACCAATGACCACTATAGTATTTTAGGATAATAATTCCACACACATTAACTCTCACAAATCATGTGTGTCAATAGAATTTCTATAATATCCCATACCACTTCGATCCACTAATTTGTTAAAGTATGGTGGTTTATGTATTCTAGGAGGAAAAATTGACTCATTTCAAGTGTTTTTCTAAATTCATTTATTCCAATGGTGAGTTATGGATGGTAGGTCACTGATGGTGAGTCAGGACTAGTGAATCATTGAACGGACGCTCATAGAACAGTGGCTCGCTGAACGTTGAGTCACCAATGGTAGCTCATCACAGGTAGCTTGAAATGGTGAATCGTGCAACGGTGAGTCACCCAATGGTACCTCACCCACCGGTGACTCATGGTGGTGACTCACCCAATGATGAGTCAATTCTGAATGATTTCCAAAAGTCTGATTTTCTCATGTTTTTCTATTTTTTCCTATATAATTTTTCGTTTGACCTAATTTCAGTTTAACACCATATTTAACAGGTTTTGATTTCATTTCAAGGTATATTAATTATATATTTATATTTATAACACACAAGAGGTACTTAAATGGCCAAGTCACGTGGTCTTTTCCATCTCCTCCATTATTGGCTTTTGAAACCTTTATTTTTGTTGATATAAGATTCTTCCCTTATAAAGCTGTGACCATTTCTTCCTTGTTCAACTCCCTTTAATCATGATACTACGCACCCCCAGACCATTATTCATTGTAGATCCATGTTTATGTGTTGTACCATTGGATCACGTTTCCATGGAGCCTTGTGCTCCCCCTATTTGGCAGAAATAGCAGGTGTTGATCATCTGTTTCTTCAATTAGGGGTCCCAGCATCTCTATTTTATTTTTGTATCATGTGGGGTGGGTGTGGGAATGTGTTCTAGTGAAAGATAGTAGGATACCAATTTAATAAATTTAATTAAACAGTTTAGAGATCAATATGTTGGACTAGGAAAAACTGACTAATGTTTCAATTCGTTATCTATTGTAAGAACCTGGTTTTTGCTACTAAAGACTTTGTAATATTCTTGATGATAATCCAGAGCAGCGCCTTCAGACGGCGTGCGATTCTGAGCCCCGGAGTGGCTGGAATTGAATTTTTAGTGCGTTCACACTGGAAACACAAAATAAATGGGATAACTCCTAAACTGAGCTTCATATTAGAGATCCAAGTTTACGGATGGATCCGGAATGTGGTGTTTACCCTAGTAACGGCATAAAACTTGTCGGCGCGGGGAGTTTGGACCCCTCGCCCGCTTCGGGAATGTTAAACGGATTAATTATTTAATTAATTAATTCGTTTAATGTTGAGACACATGTATCTCTTAAACGGTGGCTCGGATTGGAAAACTGAGTGCACCGTTGAGTTCGGAGCGTTCCGTTTACCCTAGGAGGGGTATAAGTTTCGCGGGCGCGGGCCGTTTTTGAAAAATGGCTCTAGGGGCGTTTTCGTAATTTAGCAGCTTCGGACGTTAAATTTTATAAATTTTGAACGGGGTCTCAGATTAAAATTATGAGACCACCATTGTGATCGGAGCATCATGTTTACCCCAGGGGTGGCTTAACCTCGACCTTGCTGAGGGTTCGGGTTCGGGCCGACGGGCGGGTGGTTAAGTGTTTTCTATTTAAACGCTTAACACACCCCTCCCTCTTCTCGTTCCCCTTCCCCCCTGTCAGCCCCTCCTCTCCCTCTCCTCCTCCATCTCCAGCAAGACAGTCCGGTGAGGCGACTCCAGCGAGGTGCGGTGGTGCCGGCCGATCGTCGTGAAGCTTCGGGCGAAGCCCCACGAGGTAGGATTTGTCGTTTTCATTTTCTATTACCGTACCTACTTTGATCTCAATTTGCACAGTCGATTCCTTGTCAAAACATCGATCAAAGCCCATGAATGCGTAGTATAAATTTTTAACTCTTCAATGCAATTTTCAGAATCAAAATCCGAGCTCGGAGGAGGCCGGGGTCGATCGTCGAAGGTTGAGGGTTTTTCTGGTGGTCCGGCGAGCCCTGGCGCGGCGGGCGGCCTCAGGCGGTGTCACGGCATGCGGCGGGCGACCTCAGGGGGGTGTCTGCGGGCGTCAGCGCGGGTGTCCGGTGGAGGAGCCGGGTGCGGCAGCGGGGAGCTCGGGTGTCTGGCGGAGCGCCCGGCGATGCGGCGGTCGCCAGGGAGCGGCGACCGTGGGGCCGTGGCGCGCGACCCATGTGCGGCGACATAGACCCGCGCCGCGCGGGTATTCACGCGGCGGCCACGACCGGCCGCGCGGCTAAGCCGTGGGCCGGCCCAGGCCGGTCCAGCCCTAGGGGCCTTACCCCCTCGGTGTTCGGAAACCCGTATTTTCCGCTATGGGTGTCTGTTTCGAGTTCCGTCTACGGCGGTGGAACCGTATTGACGAGATGGTGTTTTGGGATTGTTTCGAAAATTTTTAATTCCCAAAACGAGGGGCCTCAGAGGCGCGACACGTCTTAATGTGGAATGTCGTTTTGCCGGGAATCTTGTTTTGAGCGACGCGGACGCATCCGACGTCCGTTTTGAGTGGCGTTGTGACCCTGGAACTAAGGCGGAGATTTCCAGGGCGGTTCCGGACGTTGAAGCCGATGTTTAGGTGTCGGCCCCATGGCCCGTCTTTCGAGCTGCGTGCAACATTTCACTCCATTTTCACCGGACGTCCGTTCGGGGCGTGCGAGCAGTCGATGTTGGGTGTTTTTTCGAGGGGATTACAATGTTACATTCCGCCCACCCTAATTAGGCACAATGGTGCGGGGCCCACGAGGGCCATTTGGGCGTCGACGGTGATTTTCCATCCTTATCACCGGGCGACCGTTTTGGAAAAGTGATTAGTCCATTCCGTGTACTTTTTCGAGAGTATTGCAACGGTGGGATCCGTTCGGTGAGTTTCAGGACCGGGATGCGGGTCCCACGTGGCACCGCTCTGGTGCGGTGCGCCGGGATGCACCTTTGTCTCCGGATATCCGCTGCACTCATGTGAGTAGTGCTTTTGACGTGTTATCCCGAGGGGATCGCAATGGTGCGATGCACCCGACTGTTTTCGGGGCCGAGGCTTGGGGTCATGAGATGTCGTTCGGGCGTGAGGCGGTGTTGGTGACTTTTCTGTCGGATATCCTTTAGAGGCGAGTAAGTAGTCGATCTCGCATGGTTTTCCGTGAGGATCACAATGGTGAAATCTGTTTGGTTGTGCAGAGCCTCTTGTGCGATCTTATTGAATGTGGGGCATGGAAGGTGCTCCAGTGGTGGTTCGTCCTACTTTGTTTGTAGCGGACCCTTGGTGTGTGATCATGCACTCTTGGGAGAGTGATACAAATGGTTCACGAGATGTGGCTGGCCGTTCCTGGGCCTTTGAGGTGGAGTTGTTACGTCATGCCTTTGCGTTGACGTTGGGTGTCGTGTGCACGATAGCCTTTGGGCTGGAATGAGGTATACTCCGGGATTATACGGGAGCGCTTGGAGGTACGTGTGGTTGTTTGTACCTGTGGATGTTTGTGCACTCAGTTGGGGTTGACTTGGGGCCACACGTTGTGTGGGCCCCATGTGCGTGTTGTGATCTGCTTTGCGTACTTGACCTCTCGCGACGTAGAGGGTCCCTCTGTGCTCGTTTTTTTGACCAGCAGGGTGGAGTTTCCCCAGGCCTGGTGCTCTTTTTTCTGACGAGTAGGGTTGAGCGGTCTCCCCCTGGTCTTGTGCTCGATGGTTTGGCCAGCAGAGATGGTTTGGTTCCTCTGCTTCTTCGGCTGTGAGGGGTTTCAGTACTGTGCCCTTTCACCGGACTGTGACACCGTCTGTGACTACAGGTGTTCATACAGCGTGGGTGTTTTCCCCACTTTCTGGGGTGAGTTGACTCGGTCTGCTTTGACAGTGACTCAGCGGATTGGAGCGTGATCGCCTTGTGAGGCCTGGGGAGTTTCCCTCATTGCTCTGTGTTCCCTGGTAGAGTTCATGTGGTTCCAGTGTTACCAACACTTTACGCGGGCACTGATCCTCTACCCAGGAGGTTGTTTCCAGCAGGGCTGTGGTTGTTCCTGTAGAGATGAAGTTGTTCCAGCAGAGCTGAGGTTGCTTCCAGCAGGTCTGATGTTGTTTCCAGTAGGGATGAGGTTGTTCCAGCAGATCTGAGGTAGTTTCAGCAGGGCTGAGGTTGTTTCTAGTAGGGCTGAGGTTCTTTCGATCCGGGCTCGCCAGTGGGTTACCATCCAGTAGGGATGGCCAGTACATCAGTGTTCGTCGAGCAGTACCATCCAGCAGGGATGGCCAGAAGAGTTCTGGGCTTACCTCCAGTGGGGCTGGGCAGTGGTCCCCGATGTCGGGCTTACCTCCAGCGGGGTTGGGCAGTGGTCCCCGATGCCAGGCTTACCTCCAGCAAGGCTGGGCAGTGGTCCCCGATGCCGGGCTTACCTCCATTTAGGCTAGGCAGTGGTCCCTGATGTCGGGTTACCTCGAGCTGGGATGGGCAGTGGTCCCGTCGCCGACTTTAGTCGGGTCGCCCTCCAGTGGATTACCATATTACAGGACTGGGCAGTGAGGCACCCGTCGACTTTATGGGTATCCCTATAGTGGTAACCCGTTGACTTCCAGGGATCCTCCAGTGGTGTTGGTCCGGGGGTCGCCTGTCGAATTTGAGAAGACCTCTCGACTGCGGGGCAGTGAGCAGTTGTGGTTGACGTTCACCCAGAACTCTCAAATACGAGGAGCGCTTTCCCCCACCAAGACGTGTCCTTATGACGCGACCTAAAACTGTGCGGGCGAGTCAGTGTCGTCCAAAGCGGATAATGTCGAGGTGTGTTGATTGAGCCCCTTGGCTTGTGGTTTGGGGCAGACGTGCGGGATGCTGGGCATCGATGGTGGTACCTATGGGACTGTTGGCGACTCATTTTCTTGGGCTGAGCTATGGGACGGAGATCCCCTTATGACATTGTTCGGGCTTCTTGTTGAGAATATAGACTTGTATATACCTTGTTCTAGTACCCACTTCTTGGGTTTGGTTACACTCCTTCCAGGCGAGGCGAAGACGCACAGGGTGTGCCACGTGCTTTCTGTGTCTATCTTCTCATTGTTGAATGAGTCCACTCTCCTGCTATAGGTAGCGAAGACTCAACGGGAAGTTCATCTTCTCACCATTTCCAGCTCCTTGTGTCTGGACGAGTCTACCTTCTTGCCTCTTTTTGGGTTGAGATGGACTCTTTACTGTACTCATTACTTCCCTTTCAGTTATACTCCTCTACTTTTCTGTTCGCTCTACTGCTCACCCTTCGGTACCTCCTTTGTTGCTCCCTCGAGCCTTCGAGGTATCCTACTGAGTATTTTTATACTCACCCCTTCTTGGGCTTTTCCCGCACTTGGTGTGCCCTTGCAGACGACAGACAGGTGGAGGGTGACTTCAGTGGAACGTTGAAGCTTGGGAGCATAGACCGCATGCGGTGTTCATGGCCAGGTTCCAGGTGGGAGACCGTCAGCTATTTCTTTTGTTTACCTGTTGCCGGGTTGTGGAACTTTTTGGTTGGGCGCGTGTTTTGCCCCTTTTCTTTTCAGCTTGTACCTGGTAATGTTTAGAGGTCGATGCACATTTGTGGTATTTATATAGCAGTTTACCTTTCGTTTTCTTTGCTTGTCATTAATTTTACTCTGCACTGTTGCATTGAGTTTGCTGCATGTGTGTTCATCTTCTTAGGCAAAGGCCTCCCCGATTTATTGTGCCTTTGGCGCTAGTCGCGAGCCCCTGGCCTATGGAGGCGGGCTTGGGGTAGTTGCGGCTCGAGCCTAGGTAGGGTCGGGTCGTGACAAAGTGGTATCAGAGGTGGTTTGTTCCTTGGGATGTTGTGCGGATGTCCCTAAAAGAGGAATTGGTTGGGATATAGGGCAACAATTTTAATGTGTCTCGAAAGCAGCTCTTAGGCCAGGGAATCCAGTGATGGTGTGGCGGCCGACGTATCCATTCACCAGGACCTTGATAACCTGCTTGTCGACTCGGAATGCTTAGACACTTGTTGCAGGGAAATTTGTTTGTGCATCACATAGGACCGAGTCTTGATTATCCTTCTTGAGTCAGCTCCCCATTGTTGTTTTTGTTGGTATATACATATATGCTCATCTGACCGCGACACTCCTTGATAATATTCAGGATGTCTCCACGAAGACAGCCAGCCAGGATACCAGCTTTGGGTGCATGAAGAAGACCCTGTGAGCTACAAGGCCACAGTCCAGGACCCATCATGCGAGCCCTTTCTCCGAGTGGGCCAGTAGAAGCACCCCCACTTGTTGAGCAGCAGGCAGTTTCAGCGGAGCCGGCTGAGTTTGGGTGCAGGTTGAGCACGCTCCGTGAGTTCCAGCGGCAGAGACCACTGAGGTTCAGTCGTGAGCGAGACCCTCAGGCAGTAGAGGCTTGGCTCGAGATAGTGGGTTTCCTATTCAGGCTTGTGCAGACGCTAACAGATCAGAGAGTGGCTTTGGCAGTCAGCCTTTTCCTTGGATCAGTTTGGCATTGGTGGAGTCTGGTGACTCAGCCTCTTGACAAGTCGTCGCTTTCGTGGGACGAATTCTAGTTGTTGTTTCTTAAGGAGTTTTTCCCCTACTCTTGCAATCTATTCAGATTCAGGAGCTCCTGTAGTTTCAGTAGGGAGGGATGACGGTGGCCGAGTACGCGGCTAGTTTTGCAGACCGTGCATGCTTTTACCCGGACTTGGTCCATGACGACAACCTCTGAGCGCGGAAGTTTGAGCAGGGTCTCCGCCGAGAGATTCGTGCTGTCGTAGTACCCTTGGGCATTTCCACATATGCCAGGGTGCTAGAGCAGGCGCTGGTGACAGAGGGATTCCTGTCGCGTTCTAGTGTTGCTGGTGGTAGCAGGCACATTAGAGCCGAGACGTCTTCCGCAGCTAGTGGGCGTCGGCAAGCAGAACCTCAACGCAGGTGGCTTACTGACAACCGAACTCAGGGGCATGGTTGTACACCACAATGGCGCTGGAGGGCACCAGTGCATCCTATAGAGAGTCGGTGCTATGCTTGTGACGGGCGAGGTCACTTGGCACGAGACTGCCCGACCTGAGTTGCTGGGAGCTTCGGGCAGGCAGCAGGTGCACCACCATGACAGAGGCAGCGCCGTGATCGGAGTAGTACCCAGAGTGGTGGTGCTAGCAGAGGAGCGGGAGGAGCTAGTAGTGGGGGACGACGTTACGAGGTCTTCCCATCACCACTAGGTGGTCCACGTCAGGCTTCGGGAGCTGACAGTTGGGACCGAGGACAGCCACGAGCTTTGGATGTCTACGTTCCTGCAGAGCATGGGATGATGAGAGGTACCCCCTGCGACTCTTCTACTTTTTGTAGTAGAATTGTTAGACTCTGTGGGTGATATTCTTTTCTCCCTGCTCCTTGTCTGAGGTGTTACGAGGGTGACGCAGGGCGTCGGGTGTAACCCTGAGTTGGTAGGGAAAAAGGCGTGAGACCTTTTCCTTTAGCCGATGGTGTTGACTCCTTCGCCTTTTGAGCGTGTAAGAGATCATTGACTATGGAACCTTGCGTGACCAGATATCATTGGGTGTTTCACCATATGGATATTCTAAAGGAGGGAATCACCGGGCCTTGTTTCAAGTGTGGTCGGTGATTCCAGTTGCGGCGTGTGACGTAGAGGTTGGATCGGGGAGGTGAGCTACCCTCGAGGGCCTTCGGGCCGTTTGAAACCATGCACAGGGATGGCGAGGTACCCTACCGCCTTTCCCTAACCCCAAGGTCTGGAGTGGGTGCACGACGTCGGCAAGAGCCGACCTAGCATGGACAGATCAATCATTTGGTCTGTGAGCGGTGATGCAGAGCTGTGCGTGGGTTCTTCTCGGTTTGAGAAAGCCAGGTGTGGGCTTAGTACCCTGTGTTGCTCCCTAGTTTTGCTTTTCGGGGACGAAAAGCTTGAATGAGGGAATGATGTAAGAACCCGATTTTTTTCTACGAAAGTCTTTGGAATATTCTTGATGATATTCCAGAGCAGCGCCTTCAGATGGCGTGCGATTCCGAGCCCCAGAGTGGTCGGAATTAAATATTTAGTGCGTTCACACTAGAAACGTAAAATAAATGGGATGAATCCTAAACGGAGCTTCAGATCAGAGATCTGAGTGTACGGATGGATCTGGAATGGGGTGTTTACCCTAGGAACGACATAAAACTTGTCGGCGCGGGGCGTTTGGACCCCTCGCCCGCTTCTGGAATGTTAAACGGATTAATTAATAAATTAATTAATTCGTTTAATGTTGAGACACATGTATCTCTTAAACGGTGGCTCGGATTGTAAAAACGAGGGCACCGTTGAGTTCGGAGCGTGCCATTTACCCTAGGAGGGGTATAAGTTTCGCGGGCGCGGGCCGTTTGTGAAAAATGGCTCCAGGGGCGTTTTTGTAATTTAGCGGCTTCGGACGTTAAATTTTATAACTTTTGAATAGGGCATCGGATTAAAATTACGAGACCACCATTGTGCTCGGAGCATCGTGTTTACCCCAGGGGTGGCTTAACCTCGACCTTGCTGAGGGTTTGGGTTCGGGCCGACGGGCGGGTGGTTAAGCGTTTTCTATTTAAACGCTTAACACACCCCTCCCTCTTCTCTTTCCCCTTCCCCCCTGGCAGCCCCTCCTCTCCCTCTCCTCCTCCATCTCCGGCGAGATAGTCCGGCGAGGTGACTCTGGCGAGGTGCGGTGGTGCCAGCGGATCGTCGCGAAGCTTTGGGCGAAGCCCCACGAGGTAGGATTTATTGTTTGCATTTTCTATTCCCGTACCTACTTTGATCTCGATTTTCACTGTCGATTCCTCTTCAAAACTTCAATCACAGCCCATGAATGCGTAGAATACATTTTTAACTCTCCAACTCATTTTTCGGAATCAAAATCTGAGCTCGAAGGAGGCCGGGGTCGATCGTCGAAGGTTGCGGGTTTTTCTGGTGGTCCGGCGAGCCCTGGCGCAGTGGGCGGCCTCAGGCGGTGTCATGGCATGCGGTGGGCGGCCTCAGGGGGCTGTCCGCGGGCGTCAGCACGGGTGTCCGATGGAGGAGCTGGGCGGGGAGCGGGGAGCTCGGGCGTCGGTGGGGGCATCTGGCGGAGCGCCCTGCGAAGCGGCGGTCGCCAGGGAGCGGCGACCACGGGGTCACGGCGTGCGACCCCTGTGCGGTGACAAAGACCCGCGTCGTGCGGGTCTTCACGCGGCGGCCGCGACCGATCGCACGACTAAGCCGCGGGCCGGCCCAGGCCAGGCCAGCCCCAGGGGCCTTGCCCCCTCGGTGTTCGGACACCCGTATTTTCCGCTATGGGTGTCCGTTTCAAGTGCCGTCTACGGCGGTGGAACCGAATTGACGAGACGGTCTTTTTGGGATGGTTTCTGGATTTTTAAATTCCCTAAACGAGGGTCCTCGGAGGCGTGATGCGTCTTAATGTGGAATATCATTTTTTCGGGAATCTTGTTTTGAGCGGCGCGGACGCATCCGACGTCAGTTTTGAGCGCCGTCAGCGGCGTTGTGACACGAGCACTTTGGAAGAGGTTTCCAGGGCGGTTCCGTGCGTTGAAACCAGAGTTGAGGTGTGGGCCCCACGGCCCGTCTTTCGAGCTGCATGTAGCATTTCACGCCTTTTTCACCGAACGTCCGTTCGGGGCGGGCGAGCAGTCGATGTTGGGTGTTTTTCCGAGGGGTTTGTAATGGTGCAATCCGCCCGCCCTAATTCGGCACGATGGTGCGGGGCCCACGAGGGCCGTTTGTGCGTCGACGGTGATTTTCCATCTTTATCACTGGGCGACCGTTTTGGACAAGTGATTAGTCCATTCCATGTACATTTTCGAGAGGATCGCAATAGTGCAATCAGTTCGTTGTGTTTCGGGACCGGGATGCGGTCCCATGTGGCACCGCTCGGGTGCAGTGCGCTGGGATGCACCTTTGTCTCCGGATATCTGTTGCACTCAAGTGAGTTGTGATTTTGACGTGTTATCCCGAGGGGATCGCAATGGTGTGATGCGCCCGACTGTTTTCGGGGCCGAGCCTCGGGGTCACGGGACGCCGTTCGGGCGTGAGGCGGTGTTGGTGACTTTTCCGTCGGATATCCGTTGGAGGCGAGTAAGTATTCGATCTCGCATGTTTTTCCGCGAGGATCACAACGGTGCAATCCGTTTGGTTGTGTGGGGCCTCTTGCGTGATCTTATTGAATGTGGGGCATGAAATGTGCTCTAGTGGTGGTTCGTCCTACTTTGTTTGTAGCGGACCCTTGGCGTGTGATCGCGAACTCTTGGGAGAGTGATACAAATGGTTCACGAGATGTGGCTGGCCGTGCCTGGGCCTTTTAGGTGGAGTTTTTACGTCACGCCTTCGCGTTGACATTGGGTTCCGTGTGCATGATAGCCTTTGGGCTAGAATGAGGTATACTCCGGGAGTATACAGGAGCGCTTGGAGGTACGTGTGGTTGTTTGTACCTGTGGATGTTTGTGCACTCAGTTGGGGTTGACTTGGGGCCACACGTCATGTGGGCCCCACGCGCGTGTTGTGATCTGCTTTACATACATGACCTCTCGCGACGTAGAGGGTCCCTCTGCGCTCATTTTTTTGACCAGTAGGGTGGAGTTTCCCCTGGCCTGATGCTCTTTTGTCTGACTAGTAGGGTTGAGCGGTCTCCCCCTGGTCTTGTGCTCGATGGTTTGGTCGGCAGAGATGGTTTGGTTACTCTGCTTCTTCGGCTGTGAGGGGTTTCAGTACTGTTCACTTTCACTGGACTGCGACACCGTCTGCGACTATGGGTGTTCGTACAACGTGGGTGTTTTCCCCACTTTCTGGGGTGAGTTGACTCTGTCTGCTTCGACAGTGACTCAGCGGAATGGAGCGTGATCTCCTTGTGAGGCCTGGGAAGTTTCCCCCGTTGCTCCGTGTTCTCTGGTAGAGTTCTTGCGGTTTCGGTGTGACCAACACTTTACGCGAGCACCGATCCTCTACCCAGGAGGTTTTTTCCAGTAGGGTTGAGGTTGTTCCAGCAGAGCTGAGGTTGTTCCAGCAGAGCTGAGGATGTTTCCAGCAGGTCTGATGTTGTTTCCAACAGGGATGAGGTTGTTCCAGCAGAGCTGAGGTTGTTCCAGCAGGGATGAGGGTGTTTTAGCAGGGCTGAGGTTGTTTCGAGCAGGGCTCGCCAGTGGGTTACCATCCAGTAGGGATGGCCAGTACAGCGGTGTTCACCGAGCAGTACCATCCAGCAGGGATGGCCAGAGGAGTTCCAGGCTTACCTCTAGTGGGGCTGGGCAGTGGTCCCCGATGCCGGGCTTACCTCCAGCGGGGCTGGGCAGTGGTCCCCGAAGCCGGGCATACCTCCAGCAGGGCAGGGCGGTGGTCCTTGATGTCAGTCTTACCTCCAGCTAGGCTGGGCGGTGGTCCCCGATGTCGGGTTACCTCCAGCTGGGCTCGGCAGTGGTCACGTCGCTGACTTTAGTCGGGTCACCCTCTAGTGGATTACCCTGTTACAGGACTGGGAAGTGAGGCACCCGTCAGCTTTACAGGTATCCCTGTAGTGGGAACCCGTTGACTTCCAGGGATCCTCCAGTGGGGCTGGGTAGGGGGTCGCCTGTTGACATTGAGCAGACCTCTCGACTGCGGGGCAGTGACGAGTTGTGGTTGACGTTCCCCCGAAACTCTCAAGTACGAGGAGCGCTTTCCCCCACCGAGACGCGTCCTTGTGACACAACCTAAAACCGTGCGGGAGAGTCAATGACTCCCAAAGCGGATAGTGTCGAGGTGTGGTGATTGAGCCCCTTGGCTTGCGGTTCGAGGCAGACGTGCAGGATGCTGGGCATCGATGGTGTTACCTTGGGGACTGTTGGCGACTCATTTTCTTGGGCTGAGCTACGGGATGGAGATCCCCTTACGACGTTGTTTGGGATTCTTGTTGAGCATATAGACTTTTATATACCTTCTTCTAGTACCCACATCTTGGGTTTGGTTACTCTCCTTCCAGGAGAGGCAAAGACGCGCGTGGTATGCCACGTGCTTTCTGTGTCTAGATTCTCATGGTTGGATGAGTCTACTCTCCTGCTACAGGTAGCGATGACTTAATGGGAAGTTCGTCTTCTCACCATTTCCAACTCTTTGTACCTAGATAAGTATACCTTCTTTCCTCTTGTTGCGTTGAGCTAGACTCTTTACTGTACTCCTTACTGCCCTTTTAGTTATACTCCTCTACTTTTCTGTTCGCTCTACTGCTCACCCTTCAGTACCTCCTTTGTTGCTCCCTCGAGCCTTCGAGGTATCCTACTGAGTATTTTTATACTCACCCCTGCTTGGTCTTTGCCCGCACTTGGTGTGCCCTTGCAGATGACGGATAGGTGGAGCGTGACACTACTGAAAATCAGGCCATTAGCGACCGCCATTGGCGGTCGCTGTTGCCTCGTCGCTAGAGGCTTTTAGCGACCGCCAATGGCGGTCGCTATAGAAGACCGGCAGATCGTCCTTCAGCGACCGCCAAGCGGTCGCTGAAGGCCCTCTGTCGGGAACCCTATAGAGACCGCCTATGGCGGTCGCTAGTATAAAAACAAAATTTGTAAATTTTTTTTTATTGAATTGAATATATAAATATATATATATATATATATATATATATAAAATATTCATATATATAATATTAAATACAATATTTTAAATATATATATATATATATATAATATATTTTAAATGTTTTAATATATATATAATATATATATAATATCAAATCATTGTGCTATAATAATTTAAAAACATCGATTCAAGAAATAATCTCATTTCAGGTCATTCGGAGCACGTTTTCTCCGAATCGGACCGCCGCACGCCGTTTTGGTGTTTAATGGCACCGGAAACGCGTTTCCGGCAGCCGCGGTCACACGGCACCTCCGAATGAGGTGCCGTCTGGCCGACCATTTCACAATTCACACCCCGGATGTTGTCGTACGGTTTCGTGGCATTCGGACGTTCCGCGCGCACCGCACATTTGATGGACGTGCGGCCTCCTCCTGCATCTCAGGAATAATATTTCTATCGTTCCCGTGCGGTTTTAGGTCGTTCGGAGCACGTTTGCTCCGAATCGGACCGCCGCACGCCGTTTTGGTGTTTAATGACGCTGGAAACGTGTTTCCGGCCGCCGCGGTCACACGGCACCTCCGAATGAGGTTTCATCTTGCTGATCATTTCAAAATTCACTCCCCGGATTTTGTCGTACGGTTTCGTGGCATTCGGAGGTCGTTCGGGTGGTTTTGACCCCCCAACGCGTCATTTTAGCGCGCGCCGCGCTGCTGAAAAGGACACAATCGGATGTACCGCGTGCACCGCACGTCCTATGGACGTGCGGCCTCCTCCTGCATCTTAGGAATAATATTTCTATCGTTCCTGTGCGGTTTTAGGTCGTTCGGAGCACGTTTGCTCCGAATCAGACCGCCGCACGCCGTTTTGGTGTTTAATGACGCCGGAAACGCGTTTCCGGCTGCAGCGGTCACACGGCACCTCCGAATGAGATTCCGTCTGGCCGACCATTTCACAATTCACGCCCCGGATGTTTTCGTACGGTTTCGTGGCATTCGGAGGTCGTTCGGGTGGTTTTGACCCCCCAACGCGCCATTTCAGCGCGCGCCGCGCTGCTGAAACAGACACAATCGGACGTGCCGCGCGCACCGCACATCCGATGGACGTGCGGCCTTCTCCTGCATCTCAGGAATAATATTTCTATCGTTCTCGTGCGGTTTCAGGTCGTTCGGAGTACATTTGCTCCGAATCGGACAGCCGCACGCCGTTTTGGTGTTTAGTGGCGCCGGAAACGCGTTTCGGGCCGCCGCGGTCACACGGCACCTCCGAATGAGGTTCCGTCTGGCCGACCATTTCAGAATTCACGCCCCGGATGTTTTCGTATGGTTTCGTGGCATTCGGAGGTTGTTCGGGTGGTTTTGACCCCCCAACGCGCCATTTCAGCGCGCACCGCGCTGCTGAAAAGGACACAATCGGACGTGCCGCGCGCACCGCACGTCCGATGGACGTGCGGCCTCCTCCTGCATCTCAGGAATAATATTCCTATCATTCTCGTGCGGTTTCAGGTAGTTCGGAGCACGTTTTCCCCAAATCGGACCGCCGCACGCCGTTTTGGTGTTTTATGGCGCCGGAAACGTGTTTCACGCCGCCGCGGTCACACGGCACCTCGGATTGAGGTGTCTTCTGGCCGACCATTTTACAATTCATGCCCCGGATGTTGTTGTACGGTTGCGTGGCATTCGGAGGTCGTTCGGGTGGTTTTGACCCCCCAACGCGCCATTTCAGCGCGCGCCGCGCTGCTGAAAGGGACACAATCGGACGTGCCGTGCGCACCTTGTTGGACCCCGGGACACCCTGAGAGGGGAGGGGTGAATCAGGGTGGCAACTGTTTCTTCTTTTAGTTGTGGATCTTGTTCCCACGTTGGTAGAAACTACTTAAACCTGTATGATGGATATGATCAGCAATTAAACATTCACATTCAGAGACAGATGACACAGCTATTTTTACTTGGTTCACCACTAAGGGCTACGTCCAAGGAGTATACGCCGACAGGTTGCCAGTCGTACCTAAATCCACTATGCTTCACTAGCTGCGGATACAAATGTTCGGGTACAGACACTCTGTCCCAGGCTCACTGCCTTTACAATTGTTTAGGGATAGCTCACTGCGTCCCTCGGGTCACTCCCGTTGACTCCCCCTGGCTTACTGCCGGTGGAGAGGATCACCTTCTTCCTCTTCCTAAGCTCACTGCTCTTGGAAGGGATTAAGTCACAGTTTATAGACCTGTAGGTCTATTCATTTTCATGAAGGAATTCATCTTCCTCTGTTTGTAGATGCTCTGTTGAAGTCCAACTTTCACCCGCAGATGAATCTTACTTCGCACCGGATGTACCGGGCAACCTCAGTTTTTACGCGCAACCCTTACGTTGTCTTGCGCGCAATTTCTATGGTTTGCGCGAAATTCCTTTTTCGCGCAACCTCCAAATATTACGCGCAGCCTGGAAACTACCTTGCGCGCAATTCACCGCTTTTGCGCGATATCCACTTTTCGCGCAACCTTCCTTTTACACACCAACACCAACTTTCTGCGCAGCCTTAGCTTTTCGCGCAACAGCTGTCTTTACGCGCAAACTTTAAGTTTACGCGCAGCACCCTTTCTAACTTCAATTTCTCGCACCAGAGCTCGGGTATTTTCTATGTCTTCAGCTGTGTTGAATGGAGGAGGGTCACCTAATATTTATAGGCAAAATCGACCCCGCGCGAAAAGCCCTCCTTGAGCGCGTAATCCGCTTTGATCGCGAAATACAAATCTTCCGCGCATAACCATTTTCCGCGCACTGCTCCATAATTTCGCGCACCGCATGCCTTTGCCATTTTTCGAGCTTCGGACCTTGAAACATCTTTTGCGCGAAATACTTCATCCTCTATTTCACGCGCCACTTCAATTTTTCGCGCACGCCTCCAAAATTTCGCGCGCGCCATGCCTTTACCGATTTTCAAGCTTTCGGCCTTGAAACATCTTTTGCGCGAAATATAATTTCGCGCAACCCGCTAATTTTGCGCGCCCAACTCAAGTATTTCGCGAAAACCACTTATATTTCGCGCACCACTTCCTTTTTGTGCGAACCTCCTTTTGCAGACAATCCATGTCTTCATTTTCCGATTTTGAGGCCCAAAAATTTGGCAAACACTGGGAAACAGCGCCACCTTGTATCTGCTCTTTTTGTACCGCCTCCAGATCATCCATTCCTCTGTCGAAGCTCATGAATCAAACATAGATCGTTGACCACAACTCTTGAACTCGACATGTCACCATGGAATCTCCTTTATCAATAAATTTGTATGTCGTTTGTTTGCTTTGTCAACAAGCACGATCACCTCAACAACACTTCTTCTTGGTGATCTGTATCCTTCAGCAACTCTTTGGCTTTTATCACAAACTCCACTATTGTGATATGTATTCTTTGAAGGAACAACTTTAGTACCATTATCTTCTGATACAATGTGATGTGCATGGCCATCTCATAATTGCAATCTCCGTATGGCCATCTCAGAAGTCAACTCATTGGCACATTGTCTTCTTCATCAACTGTCAAGATCAACTTCATGCAAAGCATGTGATTCAATCCGTCAGGAAGTCTCTTGCATGGCTCTCATGCAATCATGAGTAATTGCATGGACTTCATCCAAAGACCTCATTCTTCTTTAATCATCCTTGGATGGATTATACCTCACATTCTGCATTGTTGTAAACAATGTATCACCTTTGACACATGTTCTTTGAACTTCCGATCAGTACAACAATCGTCTGAATCACCACTCCTCTACTTCATCGGAGTACTTCATGATCTCCTTCATTTTGATATTCCATTGACAACTATTGACAACAAATACAAACCTATACACAACGTGGTTCCATGCGCCCTCCTCCTGCATCTCAGGAATAATATTTCTATCGTTCCCGTACGGTTTCAGGTCGTTCGGAGCACGTTTGCCCCGAATCGGACCGCCGCACGCCGTTTTGGTGTTTAATGGCGCCGAAAACGTGTTTCCGGCCGCCGCGGTCACACGGCACCTCCGATTGAGGTTCCGTCTGGCCAACCATTTTACAATTCACGCTCCGGATGTTGTCGTACGGTTTCGTGGCATTCGGGAGGTCGTTCGGGTGATTTTGACCCCCCAACGCGCCATTTCAGCGCGCGCCGCGCTGCTAAAAAGGACACAATCGGACGTGCCGCGCGCACCGCACGTCCGATGGACGTGCGGCCTCATCCTACATCTCAGGAATAATATTTCTATTGTTCCCGTGCGGTTTCAGGTCGTTCGGAGCACGTTTTCCCCGAATCGGACCGCCGCACGCCGTTTTGGTGTTTAATGGCGCCGGAAACGTGTTTCCGGCCGTCGCGGTCACACGGCACCTCCGATTGAGGTGCCGTCTGGCCGACCATTTCAAAATTCACGCCCCGGATGTTTTCGTACGGTTTCGTGGCATTCGGAGGTCGTTCGGGTGGTTTTGACCCCCCAACGCGCCATTTCAGCACGCGCCGCGCTGCAGAAAAGGACACAATCGGACGTGCCACGCGTACCGCACATCCGATGGACGTGCGGCCTCCTCCGGAATCTCAGGAATAATATTTCTATCGTTCCCGTGCGGTTTCAGGTCGTTCGGATCACGTTTGCTCCGAATCGGACCGCCTCACGCCGTTTTGGTGTTTAATGGCGCCGGAAACGCGTTTCCGGCCGCCGCGGTCACACGACACCTCCGAATGAGGTGACGTCTTGCCGACCATTTCAAAATTCACGCCCCGGATGTTGTCGTACGGTTTCGTGGCATTCGGAGGTCGTTCGGGTGGTTTTGACCCCCCAACGCGCCATTTCAGCGCGCGCCGCGCTGCTGAAAAGGACACAATCGGACGTGCCGCGCGCACCGCATGTCCGATGGACGTGCGGCCTCCTCTTGCATCTCAGGAATAATATTTCTATCGTTCTCGTGTGTTTTCAGGTCGTTTGGAGCACGTTTTCTCCGAATCGGACCGCCGCACGCCGTTTTGGTGTTTAATGGCGCCGGAAACGCGTTTCCAGCCGCCGCGGTCACACGGAACCTCCGAATGGGGTGCCGTCTGGCCGAACATTTCACAATTCACGCCTCGGATGTTGTCGTACGGTTTCGTGGCATTCAGAGGTCGTTCGGGTGGTTTTGACCCCCCAACGCGCCATTTCAGCGCGCGCCGCGCTGCTGAAAAGGACACAATCGGACGTGCCGCGCGCACCGCACGTCCGATGGACGTGCGGCCTCCTACTGCATCTCAGGAATAATATTTCTATCGTTCCTGTGCGGTTTCAGGTCGTTAGGAACACATTTTCTCCAAATCGGACCGCCGCACGCCGTTTTGGTGTTTAATGGCGCCGGAAACGCGTTTCCGGCCGCCGCGGTCACACGGCACCTCCGATTGAGGTGCCGTCTGGCCGACCATTTCACAATTCATTCCCCGGATGTTGTCGTACGGTTTCGTGGCATTTGGAGGTCGTTCGGGTGGTTTTGACACCCCAACGCACCATTTCAGCGCGCGCCGCGCTGCTGAAAAGGACACAATCGGACGTGCCGCGCGCACCGCACGTCCGATGGATGTGCGGCCTCCTCCTGCATCTCAGGAATAATATTTCTATCGTTCCTGTGCGGTTTCAGGTTGTTCGGAGCACGTTTGCCCCGAATCGGACCGCCGCACGCCGTTTTGGTGTTTAATGGCGCTGGAAACGCGTTTCCGGCCGCCGCGGTCACACGACACCTCCGATTGAGGTGCCGTCTTTCCTACCATTTCACAATTCACGCCCCGGATGTTTTCGTACGGTTTCGTGGTATTCGGAGGTCGTTCGGGTGGTTTTGACCCCCCAACGCGCCATTTCAGCGCACGTCGCGCTGCTGAAAAAGACACAATCGGACGTGACGCGCGCACCGCACGTCCGATTGACGTGTGGCCTTCTCCTGCATCTCAGGAATAATATTTCTATCGTTCTCATGCGGTTTCAGGTCGTTCGGAGCACGTTTGCTCTGAATCGGACCGCCGCACGCCGTTTTGGTGTTTAATGGCGCCGGAAACACGTTTTCGGCCGCCGCGGTCACACGGCACCTCCGATTGAGGTGCCTTCTGGCCGATCATTTCTCAATTCACGCCTCGGATGTTGTCGTACGGTTGCGTGGCATTCGGAGGTCGTTCGGGTGGTTTTGACCCCCCAACGCGCCATTTCAGCGCGCGCCGCGCTGCTGAAAAGGACACAATCGGACGTGCCACGCGCACCGCACGTCCGATGGACGTGCGGCCTCCTCCTGCATCTCAGGAATAATATTTCTATCGTTCTCATGCGGTTTCTGGTCGTTCGGAGCACGTTTGCTCCAAATCGGACCGCCGCACGCCGTTTTGGTGTTTAATGGCACCAGAAACGCGTTTCCGGCCGCCGCGGTCACACGGCACCTCCGAATGAGGTACCTTCTGGCCGACCATTTCAGAATTCACGCCCCGGATGTTTTCATACGGTTTTGTGGCATTCGGAGGTCGTTCGGGTGGTTTTGACCCCCCAACGCGCCATTTCAGCGCGCGCCGCGATGCTGAAAAGGACACAATCGGACGTGCTGCGCGCACCGCACGTCCGATTGACGTGCGTCCTCCTCCTGCATCTCAGGAATAATATTTCTATCGTTCCCGTGCGGTTTCAGGTCGTTCGGAGCACGTTTGCCCCGAATCGGACCGCCGCACGCCGTTTTGGTGTTTAATGGCGCCGAAAACGTGTTTCCGGCCGCCGCGGTCACACGACACCTCCGATTGAGGTTCCGTCTGGCCGACCATTTCACAATTCACGCCCCGGATGTTTTCGTACGGTTTCGTGGCATTCGGGAGGTCGTTCGGGTGGTTTTGACCCCCCAACGCGCCATTTCAGCGCGCGCCGCGCAGCTAAAAAGGACACAATCGGACGTGCCGCGCGCACCGCACGTCCGATGGACGTGCGGCCTCCTCCTGCATCTCAGGAATAATATTTCTATTGTTCCCGTGCGGTTTCAGGTCGTTCGGAGCACGTTTGCCCCGAATCGGACCGCCGCACGCCGTTTTGGTGTTTAATGGCGCCGGAAACGTGTTTCCGGCCGCCGCGGTCACACGGCACCTCCGATTGAGGTACCGTCTGGCCGACCATTTCACAATTCACGCCCCGGATGTTGTCGTACGGTTTCGTGGCATTCGGAGGTCGTTCGGGTGGTTTTGACCCTCCAACGCGCCATTTCAGCGCGTGCCGCGCTGCAGAAAAGGACACAATCGGACGTGCCGCGCGCACCGCACGTCCGATGGATGTGCGGCCTCCTCCTGCATCTCAGGAATAATATTTCTATCGTTCCCGTGCGGTTTCAGGTCGTTCGGAGCACGTTTTCTCCGAATCGGACCGCCTCACGCCGTTTTGGTGTTTAATGGCGCCAGAAACGCGTTTCCGGCCGCCGTGGTCACACGGCACCTCCGAATGAGGTGCCGTCTGGCCGACCATTTCAAAATTCACGCCCTGGATGTTGTCGTACGGTTTCGTGGCATTCGGAGGTCGTTCGGGTGGTTTTGACCCCCCAACGCGCCATTTCAGCGCGCGCCGCGCTGCTGAAAAGGACACAATCGGACGTGCCGCGCGCACCGCATGTCCGATGGACGTGCGGCCTCCTCTTGCATCTCAGGAATAATATTTCTATCGTTCCCGTGTGTTTTCAGGTCATTCGGAGCACGTTTTCTCCGAATCGGACCGTCGCACGCCGTTTTGGTGTTTAATGGCGCCGGAAACGCGTTTCCGGCCGCCGCGGTCACACGGCACCTCCGAATGAGGTGCCGTCTGGCCGACCATTTCACAATTCACGCCTCGGATGTTGTCGTACGGTTTCGTGGCATTCAGAGGTCGTTCGGGTGGTTTTGACCCCCCAACGCGCCATTTCAGCGCGCGCCGCGCTGCTGAAAAGGACACAATCGGACGTGCCGCACGCACCGCACGTCCGATGGACGTACGGCCTCTTCCTGCATCTCAGGAATAATATTTCTATCGTTCCTGTGCGGTTTCAGGTCGTTCGGAGCACGTTTTCTCCAAATCGGACCGCCGCACGCCGTTTTGGTGTTTAATGGCGCCGGAAACGCGTTTCCGGCCACCGCGGTCACAAGGCACCTCCGATTGAGGTGCCGTCTGGCCGACCATTTCACAATTCAAGCCCCGGATGTTGTCGTACGGTTTCGTGGCATTCGGAGGTCGTTCGGGTGGTTTTGACACCCCAACACACCATTTCAGCGCGCGCCGCGCTGCTGAAAAGGACACAATCGGACGTGCCGCGCGCACCGCACGTCCGATGGATGTGCGGCCTCCTCCTGCATCTCAAGAATAATATTTCTATCGTTCCCGTGCGGTTTCAGGTCGTTCGGAGCACGTTTGCCCCGAATCGGACCGCCGCACGCCGTTTTGCTGTTTAATGGCGCCTGAAACGCGTTTCCGGCCGCCGCGGTCACACGGCACCTCCGATTGAGGTGCCGTCTTTCCGACCATTTCACAATTCACACCCCGGATGTTGTCGTACGGTTTCGTGGTATTCGGAGGTCGTTCGGGTGGTTTTGACCCCCCAACGCGCCATTTCAGCGCCTGCCACGCTGCTGAAAAGGACACAATCGGACGTGCCGCGCGCACCGCACGTCCGATTGACGTGTGGCCTCCTCCTGCATCTCAGGAATAATATTTCTATCCTTCTCGTGCGGTTTCAGGTCGTTCGGAGCACGTTTGCTCTGAATCGGACCGCCGCACGCCGTTTTGGTGTTTAATGGCGCCGGAAACACGTTTTCAGCCGCCGCGGTCACACGACACCTCCGATTGAGGTGCCTTCTGGCCGATCATTTCTCAATTCACGCCTCGGATGTTGTCGTACGGTTTCGTGGCATTCGGAGGTCGTTCGGGTGGTTTTGACCCCCCCAACGCGCCATTTCAGCGCGCGCCGCGCTGCTGAAAAGGACACAATCGGACGTGCCGCGCGCACCGCACGTCCGATGGACGTGCGGCCTCATCCTGCATCTCAGGAATAATATTTCTATCGTTCTCGTGCGGTTTCTAGTCGTTCGGAGCACGTTTGCTCCAAATCGGACCGCCACACGCCGTTTTGGTGTTTAATGGCACCAGAAACGCGTTTCCGGCCGCCGCGGTCACACGGCACCTCAGAATGAGGTACCTTATGGCCGACCATTTCACAATTCACGCCCCGGATGTTGTCATACGGTTTCGTGGCATTCGGAGGTCGTTCGGGAGGTTTTGACCCCCCAACGCGCCATTTCAGCGCGCGCCGCGCTGCTAAAAAGGACACAATCGGACGTGCCGCGCGCACCGCACGTTCGATGGACGTGCGGCCTCCACCTGCATCTCCGGAATAATATTTCTATCGTTCCCGTGCGGTTTCAGGTCGTTCGGAGCACGTTTGCTCCGAATCGAACCGCCGCACGCCGTTTTGGTGTTTAATGGCACCGGAAACGCGTTTCCGGCCGCCGCGGTCACACGGCACCTCTGAATGAGGTTTCGTCTGGCCGACCATTTCACAATTCACGCCTCGGATGTTTTCGTACGGTTTCGTGGCATTCGGAGGTCGTTCGGGTGGTTTTGACCCCCCAACGCGCCATTTCAGCGCGTGCCGCGCTGCTAAAAAGGACACAATCGGACGTGCCGCGCGTACCGCATGTCCGATGGACGTGCGGCATCCTCCTGCATCTCAGGAATAATATTTCTATCGTTCCCGTGCGGTTTCCGGTCGTTCGGAGCACTTTTTCTCCGAATTGGACCGCCGCACGCCGTTTTGGTGTTTAATGGCGCCGGAAACACGTTTCCGGCCGCCGCAGTCACACGACACCTCCGATTGAGGTTCCGTCTAGCCGAACATTTTAAAATTCACGCCCCGGATGTTGTCGTACGGTTTCGTGGCATTCGGAGGTCGTTCGGGTGGTTTTGACCCCCCCAACGCGCCATTTCAGCGCGCGCCGCGCTGCTGAAAAGGACACAATCGGACGTGCCGCGCGCACCGCACGTCCGATGGACGTGCGGCCTCCTCCTGTATCTCAGGAATAATATTTCTATCGTTCCCGTGTGGTTTCTGGTCGTTCGGAGCACGTTTGCTCCGAATCGGACCGCCGCACGCCGTTTTGGTGTTTAATGGCGCCGGAAACGCGTTTCCGGCCGCCGCGGTCACACGGCACCTCCGAATGAGATGCCGTCTGGCCGACCATTTCACAATTCACGCCCCGGATGTTGTCGTACAGTTTTGTGGAATTCAGAGGTCGTTCGGGTGGTTTCGACCCCCCAACGCGCCATTTCAGCGCGCGCCGCGCTGCTGAAAAGGACACAATCGGACGTGCCGCGCGCACAGCACGTCCGATGGACGTGCGGCCTCCTCCTGCATCTCAGGAATAATATTTCTATCGTTCCCGTGCGTTTTTAGGTCGTTCGGAGCACGTTTTCTCCGAATCGGACCGCCGCACGCCGTTTTGGTGTTTAATGGCGCCGGAAACGCGTTTCCGGCCGCCGCGGTTACACGGCACCTCCGATTGAGGTGCCGTCTGGCCGACCATTTCACAATTCACGCCCCGGATCATTGCTGCAACCTCTAGATCATTGCGATCACGAGTCCTTTTCCACAACGACATTTTATCAGTTGCTGCACCTTGCCCTCGAAACTGTATATTAAAAGAATATAAACACAAAACCATATTAATTAATAAATTAAAAAATGAATAATATATACCTCATGTCGAATCTGAGACACGTGACGAGTCCCGAGCCTGTGAGCTGGTCCCTGCAACGCTCGATTCTCTGAATGGCGGGTTGACACCTCCTACATTCAATTCATTCAAATTTCAAACAAATCACATATTCTTGAAAATATATATACAGAAAAATAATTAATATACAAACCGCAACACCCTCATTAGACCAATATGCAACCAAGTCACGCCACTGAGCCGGGAGGACACCTCTCGGGACTTTTTCCAAAATGTCAAGGGCACCCACCTTTGGTACCCAGTGGTCCCTCTTCACTTTTCCTTTATAATCTTTCCACATCTTACGGCATTTGCTCATACACACGGGCCGAAACTCTTCAGGGCATACTTTCAAATTTTGCTATAAAGAAAATAATCAAACATATTAGTATTCTTTATAAATAGAAAATAAAGTAAAATTATTTTCTTGCCTGAACCTCCCTCCATAGACGATCTAATGTGTCCTGAGGGATAGAAGCCCAATCACGCGTGGTCAATGGAAATCAATGTGGGTCACGTATGATATGACCCAGCTGACGAATAAATGCCGGGGCATTCGGTCCCACGGGATGAAATACCTCATCAAATGAAACATCTATCGTTGTGTCGGAATTTCATGATAATATGCCACGACCAGGGCCTCTCCTGCGAGAAGAAGAAGCATCCGAGTCTGATCCTGTTGAAAACAATTTTATATATAAATTGACAAATGTTATATATATATATATATATATGTCAATTACATAAAAAATATAGACACTGACATTCAAACATACCTCGACCCTGAGACGTAGATGCCTCAGATGGATGATGTGGATCTTCTGCCTCTTCCCCTGACATGTCTGCAGTCATAGAAAATATTAGTAATGAGTCCAAAGTGTTTAAAAGATCAATTGGATTGTTCTTAATAAATCAAACTTGTACAACTATTAATCAAACAAAAAATGGATTGAATAATTAGTTGTGAATGAATTTTAAAAAATCAGAAAGTTAATCAACCTAAATATTTATGACTGAATTAACTTACAAAAGTGAGGATTAAAACTTATAAGGATTTATAAAATGATTAGATAATTTATGATATCCTAGGACATTCTACTGAATAGCGGGAAAACAATTACACCTTTCATTAAGCATGCAAATCGACCGTTTCTCCTTCAACAGCCACTCTGACCCAATAAATATCTTCTTCATGTTGAACTACGGTATGTTGATCAAGTTGTTGGTAATCAAACAGAACAGTCTCGGGTTCATCTTCTTCAAATAAAAACACTCCTCGCCGAGACATTTTGACAACAACTTTCCAACTTGGATCCGAAGGCAAAGTAACGAAGAATACTTGTTCCGCTTGTGATGTCAAAATGAAAGGTTCATTCTCAACTCGTTCATTATTTCTGTATAACATATAGTTAAAATTCACCAATGAAAACTGATATTTATCGACTTTACATCCACGCACTGGATCAACCCAATTACACTTTAACAATATGTACTTCAAACAGTGTGTGTATACAACTTCAATGATGTCTATCAATTGATCATAGTAATAACCAGAATCGACAAAGGGACAACCGATGCCACTGTTTTGTATTGCTCGTTTGTCGTCAACATCTTTAATGCGAAATCGAAAACCATTAGCATCAATAGCTTTTTAACGACGAGCCGTTATAGATGGACCCTCATCCAGTTGGATAAATAATTCAGGTAGCGTGGGGTCCCCTAACTCCCTCAGCTTACGAACCTACATAATTTATAAAAATCAATACTGATATATGTAGAAAGAATTAGTTTAATACTTCACTCATAATGAAAATAAATTTATACATACATAATCCTTGAACCAACCATGAAATGCCGCATAATGAGATTGTTGAATTTGCAACTCAGTCGCACGATGCATCTCTTCTTTTATCTCATTAATGTGTTTCCTGCAAATGATTACGCGATGTTTAAAAGATCAACTTATGCAAACAAAACATGTAAAAGTTATACAAGCACATTGATAAGATACTTACTGCATTAATGGTGCAACTGATGCAGTATTGAACAAGATATATCGATGTGCTTGTATCCACTCGATGTTGTCCATATCAAATGTGGTTCCTTCTCCAACTGGACCATCATGAATCCGAGAGGTCTTATCTAATTTTGTTTCAACATTCGTAAGATATTCTGCACAAAAGGTAGTACACTCATCCATCAAAAAACCATTGGCTATTGATGCCTCTGGACGAGCTCTGTTGCGTACAAATCTTTTCAATTTACTCAAATACCGTTCAATAGGATACATCCACCTGAATTGCACTGGACCAACAGCCATTACTTCATCAGTTAGGTGCACTGTCAAGTGGACCATAACATCGAAAAATGAGGGGGGGGAAAGTTTCTCAAAGTGACAAAGCGTAAGTACAATTCGGTCCTGCAAACTTTTTAAATCACTCATTCGTTGATTTCTTAAACAAAGTTGTCTAAAAAAATTACTCATCTCAATCAAGGGCTGAACAACATTGGGGGATAAACAATCACAAATTGCGATTGGAATCAACTGCTGAAGTAATATTTGATTGTCATGACTTTTCAACCCTTGCAATGTCTTGCTCGTCAGATTCACACACTTTGAAATATTAGAAGAGTAACCATCAGGCACCTTGACCATCTTCAAAATGGAAAGAAATGTCTCTTTCTCCTCTGTAGTCATCTAATACTGTGCAGCAGGCATATATGCCTTGTTTCCCTCAGCTAACTGTAAATGCAACTGTTTCCTTAAACCCATTTCTTCCAAATCACGGCGTGCATTAACATGGTCCTTTGACTTTCCAATGACACCTAAAATGGTCCACAATATGTTATCACAGACATTTTTTTCAATGTGCATGACATCCAAATTATGCCTCAACATGTTAGTTTTCCAATACGGAATACTATAAAAAATACTTTTCTTTTTCCAATTGTGACTGCGCTGCCTACCCGCAACACGAATATTACGTACGGGAGGAGCCACCAAATCATGAATTTCATATACCGTGCGGATATTTTCTTCCTCAATCTGCGATAACATTTCGACTCCTGTCATGATCTTTGGTGCTGGGCTGAACTCTCTAGAACCATCAAATGCCACTCTGTCCTTTCTGAACCTGTGCTGGGGAGGGAGAAAACGCATGTGACCCATGTATGCCCATTTTTTGGAATGTTTAAGCCATACAGATTTTTTACTTTTATTGCAACAAGGGCAAGAAAATTCCCCTTTCGTACTCCAGCCTGATAAATTTTCATAAGTTGGGAAGTCATTGATTGTCCACAATAAAGCAGCATGCAGTTTGAACATTTCATTCGTTTCGCAGTCATAAGTCATCACACCATCGCCCCAAAATTCATTCAACTCATCAATCAATGGCTGAAGGTAAACATCAATCTTATCCCCCGGACTTTTAGGTCCATCAATAAGAGTGGAAATTAATATAAATTGTTGCTTCATACAAAGCCACGGAGGAAGATTATATGGAACCAACACCACGGGCCATGTGCTATGAGTTGCTCCAACCATAGACTTGAATGGATTGAAACCATCTGCTGCCAATCCCAATCGGACATTACGAACATCTTTAGCAAAGTCAGGATGTCTCTTATCAAAATCCTTCCATGCATGAGAGTCTGCCGGGTGGGTTAACATGTCACTTTCATGAACTCTTTCTGCATGCCATCTCATTAAATTAGAAACTTTAGATGACATAAAAAATCTTTTCAACCTCGGTTTAAGGGGAAAGTAACGCATTTGCTTTACGGAAATCGGTTTCCCCTGTATCGCAATCTGACTTTGATGAGTCTTATTTCCCCTGTTCTCTTTCCACCTGGAAGCGCCACAAACTGTACAAATATCCAAATGAGCAGTTTTATTTCTAAACAACATACAGTTGTTTGCACATGCATCTATAGTCTCATATGTAAAACCTAAGTTCTTTGTCAACTTACGAGCATAGTAATACGACTCAGGAATCTTAGCGTCGACAGGAAGAACTTTTTTCAATAAAACCAAAAGCATGTCGAATGATGTCTCTGGCCAATTATTCAAAGTCTTCAAATGCAACAACTCCACGATAAACGACAGTTTATTGTAAGACGTACATCCAGGATATAATTCTGTTTTCGCATCATCAAGTACATCATAAAACATACTCGAATCACGATATGCACCAGAGCGAAGATTTATCTCACCGGTCTCAAGATTCTGGATGTCAATGCCTTTAAGATCAGACCCACGTACTATTTCAGTAAGCATTTCATGCATTGGATCAGTCATCCTTGAATCAACATCCATCTGAGCTGCATCTGTATTTTGACAACGAACATATTCTTCTCCATGAAGAGTCCAACTCTTATAATTTTTCAGAAATCCATTAAAGAAAAGGTGCTCCCTCACAGTATCTCGTGTGAATTGATATCTGTTAGCACATTTTCTACATGGAAAACTAATATAGTCACTTTAAAATCCTCTCGTGAAGTTAATAAACTGCATAATGCCATTGAAATATTCTCTAGACGTTCGATTTGGAAGATCAATCCAACTCTTATCCATAATAATATCTGTATAACAAACATTTACACAATACTTATTACATTTACATTTTTCAAATCAACTATATTCAAAATATATATTAACCATTTGTTTATGAACCATTGATAAAATAATAATGTAACTGAAAGCTCATGTTACCTGATTGAGCTACAAACCTGAAAGGGGGGGAGCCGAAGGCGGTGCTGCGGGGGAGAGGAGGCAGCGAAGGGGAGCCGGAGCCAAAGGCGGTGCGGCAAGGGAGGGGATGGGCGGCGGCGGCGGCGGGGAGCTGGAGGAGAGGAGGCGGTGAGGGGATGGGGGACGGGCAGCGAGGGGGGGGGGGGGTGTCCGGGGTCGGGGGGGGGGGGGGGGGGGGCTGTCCAAGGTGCGGGGAGGGGTGTCCGGGGTGTCGGGGGCCTGTCAGGGGTGCGGGCAGGGGTGTTCGGGGTGCGGGGGTGTCCGGGGTGTGGGGGGGGGGGGGCTTTCTGGGGTGCAGGGGGGCTGTCGGGGGTGCGGGGTGGGGTGTCCGGGGTGCGGGGGGCCTGTCCGGGGTGTGGGGGGGCTGTCCGGGTTCGGAGGGGGGGGGGTGTCCGGGGTGTGTGTGTGGGGGGGGGGCTTTCTGGGGTGCAGGGGGGCTTTCGGGGGTGCGGGGTGGGGTGTCCGGGGTGCGGGGGGCCTGTCCGGGTTGTGTGGGGGGGGGGGGGGGGGTTGTCCGGGGTGCATGGGGGATGTCCGGGTTCGGAGGGGGGTGTCTAAGTGCAGGGGGGGCTGTCCGGGGTGCGGGGAGGCTTCCGGGGTGCGGGGGGCGGTCCGGAGTGCGCGAGGGGGGGGGGTGTCCGGGGTGCGGGGAGGCGTCCGGGGTGCGGGTACCGTCCGGGGTGGGGGGGGGGGGCGAGAGGCCGGAGGGCGGCGGCCGGAGGCCCCAGGGCGGAGGGCGGCGGCCGGAGGGCGGGTGGCGGGGGAGGGTGGGCGGCGGGGGAGGGCGGGCGGCGGGGGAGGCCGGGCGGCGGGGGAGGCCAGGCGGCGGGGGAGGCCGGGCGGTGGGGGAGGGGAGGGCGGCGAGGGAGGACGGCGAGGGAGGACGGCGAGGGAGGGAGGGGGTTAGGGCGGCGTCGGGGGGGGGGGGGGGGGGGCGCAGAAGCCCCCCGTTTTTTTATGTAGGTTAGCGACCGCCATTGGCGGTCTCTATTGGTTAGCTATAGCGACCGCCAATGGCGGTCGCCCGAGTCTGGGGAGCTTCAATGCCCCCTTTTCTAGTAGTGTGACTTCAGTGGAGCGTAGAAGCATGGGAGCTTGGACCGCGTGTGGTGGTTGTGGCCGGGTTCCAGGTGGGAGACCATCAGCTATTTCTTTTGTTTACATGTTGCCGGGTTGTGGCACTTTTTGGTTGGGTGCGTGTTTTTTCCCTTTTCTTTTCAGCTTGTACCTGGTACTGTTTAGAGGTCGATGCACATTTGTGGTATTTATATAGTAGTTTCCCTTTCCTTTTCGTTGCTTTTCTTTACTTTTACTCTGCACTGTTGCATTGAGTTTGCTGTGTGTCTGTGTAAAGGTGCTTAGGCAAAGGCCTCCCCGAGTTATTGTGCCTTCGGCGCTGGTCGCCAGCCCCTGGCCTATGGAGGCGGGCTTGGGGTAGTTGCGGCTCGAGCTCGGGTAGGGTCGGGTCGTGACATCTATATATATTGTTTTTTGTATGGGATAATCAACAACATAAAATCATGGTCGATGGTTGTCTTTTTTTGTGCATATGGAATGTTCTATGAATGATTTTTGGGGTATTCTATTGAATGAATATATATATATATGAAATGGATTAACTATATATATTTAGTTAAATAAATGGATTCTCTAGGATCAAACTCGTAATGTGATCAACATTGAATTTAACAAGTGTAATTAAAAAACAAGATTGTTGTTAAATCTTGAATTTGTGCCATTAATGGTTGTGTGGTGTAGATGTTAAGGGTAAAACTATGTGTATGGTGGTCTGGGTGGTTCAATGGAATCTCGGGTTGAGATATTGGTTGATCATGGAATGGATGAGCAGTGTTATGTAGTTGGACTACAACCAGGTTGTGATTTCTTTTTCTAGGTGTGCTGTGTCAGGGCTGTGGGAATTTTGATGGTTACGATAAAGGGAGTTGATGGGATTGGTTGCGAGTTGTCAGTTGTTTTGTTGTGGATGATATGGTTTATGGGGTTTAATAAATTTTAAGGATGATGATGGAATTTTTTGTATGGGAGTTAAGTGGAGTGGAAATGTTATATGGGTTCTTTTAACATTGTTCTTCTTCCTCTATGTTGTTTATGTTGTGTGGATTGTGATGCGCAGATATTTTTAATGGCCCAGTTAGGAGTGGAATGAATAAATTAATTGTTTAATAAATAATGATAACTGATTAAATTATTTGGTTTGGTTATGCTTGGGTTTGTGGTTATTATGTCTGTTTGTACATTTAGAGGTTGCATCAATGTTGGAAGTATCCTAGGGCGGTTGTTTTTTTCATTAACAACCCATAGGTTGGTCATGATTATTTGATAGTATATATACATACCTATATTTTCCTTGTGTTTTCTATATGCATACCTCCCTACATGATCTATATGTGCTGAACACTCCCATCATCACGGGGGAAGGTGTATTTCCCAATATCCTAGTGAGAGGATGGATGACTGGTTATTTTCACTTCCCTTCTCCCTCTTATAAGGATTGGAAGTATAAGACACTTCAAGTATTTTATGGTGTAGTTGTGGGGCCTAGATGTCTATGAGGAAGGTGTGCATTCCTAGGTGTCCACAAGATGAGATGTGGTGTGCTTTACTAGGTGTCTTGGGGATGAGGTACGGTTGTGGCTCAGGTGTCTGATGGTCGGATGTGGTATTGTTGTGGCACATGTGTCTGTTGGAGGGATGTGGTGATCTTGGTTTTCCTAGTTTTTGGGACTAGCTCTGAGGCCCATGTGTGTGTGTGTGGGTTGTGACATGGGGCATGTGGAAGAGTGTGGAAGTGCTAGGACGTTTTCTGTTAGGGTGTGAGAAGATAAATACTGGGAAGTGGTGTGGGGTACCCAAATATTGACATGCTTATTATATTACTTTACATGGATTGCCTTATTTTGGGAGTGTGCTTTGGTGAGGTTGGGATGGCTATTATTCCTCATTAGGTTATGTTGGTTTCTTCTAATTTCACATACCTTTATTAGTATGATTCTCCCACTTATGCTTGAGAGGCCTCGGTTTTTTCTATTGAGTATAATTGTATACTCACCCTAGGTATATAAAACTGTTTTCAAGATTCTTGGGGGATTACATAAACCATGTTTGGCCTTAAAAGATCAGACGTTGGGACAGCTTTCGTGTTGCTGCATACATTTTTTCTTATGGTATTTACTTTGGTGTTATTTTATTATATTTATAACTATCTTGTTTTAAACATGCATGTGGGGTGGATTGTGTATTTTTTTTATATGTAGTTCTGGGATTTTTTTTGGTATGAACCCTATTATCTCCTGATAATTTTTCTATGGAGAGGGTAATGCCTTCCATTTTTTGAGATTACATAGCCCTGTTGTGGGTCTCCACCCCGGGGCCTACGAGATGCGGGACTCAGGGGGTCATTATTCCTCTTCTTTCCTTTCCAGTTTAGGAGGGGAATATTTTGAGGGAGGGGGTCATGAAAAAATGGAATCTAAAGTGATGGTTGAGATATAGAGTGGAGATTGAAGTTAGGAATAGTGATGATTACATGGGTTTGTATGGAAAATATTTCATGGTATCATGATTTGTTACATAGGATAGGGAGGACCGGCTATGAAATGAGATTTTAAGGCCCCATGATCTGATGCAAGGAATATAAGTCTACTAAAAAACCAAGTGAGGATACACCATTTTCATTTTAGAGACCTTAAGAAAGGTACATGCATCATAAGGACTTGTGTTCTTGTTTTAAGTGGGTGTTTCATTGAATTTAAAAAAATAGAGATAAAATGAATATTAAATTAACTTCTTTAATACTCAGGAATAGGAGTTCCTTGATAACTTTTTTTCAACCATGGAACATGGTCATCGTTCACGTGTAGTGCAGGAAGTGGAGGCTTAGAAAGAAAACATGGTCGATCGATGGATGACTGATCCGGTAGAGGTGGATGATCAGTCGCAGAAGATGCTACGAGGTTTCCAGCATCAGATTTTGGGGAAGTATTATGGAAGCATTTTTAATATGTAGATAGAGAGTTTTCTCGGGGATATATTGATCAACTTCAGTTTGATATAGTCTACAACAGAGTACTAAGTCCCTTTGCCATTGAGCTAGATGTAGGGAGTCACACGCCAGTGGTGGACACTATACCTATGGGAGAAAAAGGAGCATGATGTTCTGTGGGATGATTTTGAGAATTAGTTCAGAGCCGAATTTATTTTATCGACCATTAAGGATAAGAAGAGGTTGGAGTTACTCTCCCTTTAGCGGGGGAGTATGTCAGTATGAGATATGGGGATTAATTTCAAGAACCTCCTTCTCATTTCTTTGGATCTCTTTCCAAATGAGGAGTTTTTTGTGAGACATCTAGAGGAGGCACTTCGTCCTTTCCTCTGGTATGAAACTACTCCGTTCTCCTTGACGACATACTTGTATATCCAAAATAAGGAGGATTTAGTTGAGAATATAAACACATGAGTCGGTCTAACATGACAGAGGATATAGTAGGGTTCTTCTAGAGGAAAGGCTTCCTGCAGTAGGTCTCGGGTTTTAGGGCCTTCCCGGTTTTGGCTAGCAGATAATCGACCTCAGTAGTTACCATTTAATTCTTCATGTTCTCATTATTTTCTTATATACATTGTTCTAATGTGTTTCATCTTTATAGTATGTGGGAATATTAATTATTTGTTCGTAGTGGATGTTCGAGATCAGTATGGTGCAGGTGGGAAGGTTTAACTTAGGAAAAATCAGTATTTTCTAGCTTGCTCGTTTCAACAGCAGGGGCAGTGGGACCCTGCTCCACCGAGGGGAGACCGAACAGGTAGGGGCCGACATCATGGTGTTCTACTGGGACCTCAACCATGGTGTGGTCTTGGAGGAAGTCATCAGCATAGGTGAATAGAAGTAGGGCATGGTTAGTTTCACACTAAAAAGGTTGCAGTTAAAGATTGGTTGGAGATCATTCGCATTACGATCATCTTGTTTAGTACCCTTTATTATGATTTGTATGATTCGGGAATTTCACACTCCTTTTTTACCCAATATATCCATTTCTACAGGATAATACATAGAGAGTCTTCTCATTACCCTGGTGTTTATTACACCAAACGGAGGTAATACCATCTTGTTTGATGTGTGTTGGGGAGGTAGACTGATGATGGGACCACATCAATCACATGGGGATCTTTATATGCAACAGATGAATCCATATGATTTCATTATCCACTTATATTTATTTTATTCCATTCATTCCATTATTTACTACTTATAGAGAAGAGTTGTTTTTAAGATATAGATACTCAACGTGTGTCCTTTGTCGGTGACAGGACCTGTCAGGTGGTTAGTCCGTGTGTCCTGTGTCTTCTATCTGTATTGGCTGATCTCTAAGTAGAATCAGTGGATGTTGATATATGGGATGTTCCATGTGTTGTGGGGGAGTTCTTGGATGTCTTCTCCTAGGAGGTTCTAAGTCTACCCCCTCTACATGATGTTGATTTCGGGATAGAATTACATCCTAATGCTTGCCCGATTTTGATGCATCCTTATCTGATGGAAGCTTCTGAGTTGTAGGAGCTGAGGAATTCAATTGATGACCCGATAAATAATGGATTTATCAGGACCAGTGTGTCTACATGGGGTACTATATTCTTGTTTTATGGAAAGAATATGGTGGTTTGAGGTTTTTCATATACTAGTGGAGGTAGAATTAGTTAGCTATCAAGAATCATTACCCTCTATGGAGTATAGAGAATAATTTTTAATAGATGAGGGGAGAAAGTTGGATATCTAAGATTAATCTATGTTCTGGGTATCTTCAGTTGGTGGTGAAGGAATCCTTTATCCCGAAGACTTCTTTCGGATGCAATTATGTGATGTTTGAGTTCCTATTTTTGTTATTAGTTGTTACGAATGCACTAGTTATGTTCATGGGGCTCATGAACACCGATCCTTGTGGGATTTTGAATCAGTTCATCAATTTATACATCGATGAGATGTAGATCAACTTCATGTTAGAGGATGAGTATATCGAGCATCTTAAGACTATTAGGGAGGTTCATCGATGCCACCATCTCTAGGGAATTCTATCATTGTTTATGTTCTATATGTGAGAGGTAATATTCCTTGGACATGTGGTGTCACCATAGGGTGTAGCAGTGCACCCATCGAAGATCGAGGTAGTTGATTCAGGGGAAGCACCTAAGAATGCTGTATAAGTTCACATTTTTCTCAATTTTGTGGGTTATTAATAGAGGTTTTTACATGATTTCTCTATAGTTACAACCCTTGTGATAACTTTGGCCAAAAAGTACAAGGATTTTGTGTCGAGTGAATAGTGACATGTAGTGCTTGTCTATATGAAGTAGAATTTGTTCAGTAGTCTAGTACTGCATTTACCAATTGAAGGGGTAATGTTCAAAGTGATTTTTGAGACATTATATCTGGGATTTTGATGCTTGCTAATGCAATAGTAATGAGTAGTCTTTAATGGGTCTAGGTAGTAATGTACCCGTGAATGTAACTATTCCACCCATGATCTGGATCTAGTAGTGGTCATGTTCGCACTGGTGTTTTGGTGGGATTACCTCATTGGGGATAGATTTTTGGTTTTCAAATATCCCAATATCATTAGGTATATATTTTCCCTAAAATAAATAAACTTTCAATAGTATATGTGGATGTATTTTCTTCAGGTCTATGATTTTGAGATATACTACAACTCAATAAAGAGAAATTGTTTGGCCAATGCCATGAGTAGTAAGTCACAGAAGGAGGTTGTTCTGGAATCATCAAATGCTTGGAAGGTGATAGAGGATCTTTCTATCTTCCACTTAGATACAAGAATGGATGGTGGAAGAGGATGTCTATTTTCAATGAAAGTGTATTATTCTCTAATGTGATAGGTGGAGGAGTCTTATTAGGGGGGTATTAGGTGGAGGTGATGCACAATTTCACATACTAGGGTGACGCTCTGGGGGGATGGTCAGAGGATAGTCAAAATGAGATGTTGTTCCACATGAGGCTATTTGTTCATGTGGTGATGTGTGATGGATTTCACCATGAGCTTCATATCTCACGTTTAATGGTACACTCAAGAGTTTCCAAGATGTACCGCATCTTGAGAGAAATGTTTTGGTGGCCTAGGGTGAAATAGTCAGTGGTAGAGTTTGTGGAAAAGTGTTTAGTTTTCCAGAAGGATAACAATGAGTATTGTGTTACTAGTAGTTTGCTGCAGTCCTTAGATGTACCCAAGAGGAAATTGGATGACATGCCAATGGGTTTTTTCACTTAATTATAAAGAGATCTAGTATGCTATGATGATATATTTGTAGTAGTGGATTGGCTGATGAATTTCCACACTTTTTAGTGATTAAGAAGTCGGGAATAGTGGATTACTTATTACAGATGTGTGCGGATGAGGTGGTGTGGCTATATAGAGTTATGATATCAATCACCTCTACTAGAGATATATGTTTTACCTCACGATTTTGGGTTGGATTTCAGCTTGTTTTGGCACCCAGTTACAACTCATCACTACATTCCAACCTAAGACAGATGGGAAGACATAATGTACTATCTAGACACAGGTATATATGTTGTGATCATGCATCTTGGACATTGGTGGATCTTTGGTACGAAACATTCCCTTGGTCGATTTTGTTTATAATAAAAAATATCACACTTCCATTAGCATGGATCCATTTGATGTTGTGAATGGTATATCATGTCTTTAACCCTTGTGCTTGACAAAGGCTGAGGATATTACTATTCTTGGCCCTAAGGTAGTGTGGATAACAAAAGGTAAGGTTTATATTGTCTACGAGAGGATGAAATCATCATAGAATGGAAATAAGTCATATGTCGATCACTAGAGGAGGCCATTGTAGTTCGAGGTTAGGGACCGTGTGTTCTTGTAGGTTTCCCCTCGATGCGGGAAAAGTATGTTTTGAATAAGGAAAAAGATTTATCTAATGTTCGTTGGACCCTTTGAGTTGTTTGGTGTAATTGGTGGGGTTACATACGAGCTAGAATTTCCACCACTATTGGAGAGGATCACTAACAACTTTCACGTCTCTCATATTTGTTGTTATATTCCAAAGGGGTCTTATTTTATTGACTCAGAGAGCTGAATGTCAAAGATTATGTGACATTCGTGGAGTGTCCAGTAGATATCCAAGATCATCGAGAAAAGTTATTGCACAGACAGACCATTCCCTTGGTATTTGTGTTTTGGAGTCATGGTGGCATGGAGGAGAGTACATGGAAAAGTGAGACAAAAAGGTGTTCCCAGTACCGGGAGTTTTTTTTTGTTTCATTTTTATTTTTTTCTTCCAATTTGAAAATGTTTGAACATTTTTTTACATGATTAGATGTTCTCCTTACATTGTGATGTGTTTGGTGAAATGTACAGTTAATTCCTGTCATGAGGAAAGGAGAGGACTTGATTCCTAATCAACATGCATTAATTGAGATGAGAGTAAACCCATGTGGGTGAGTCAGTTCCACCCATAGAGGGTTGTATCTTGACATGGTGGAAGGAATTCCTTGATTTATATGTCCAGAAAGTGTGGATTTTGATTTTTTTTGTGGTGTGTCTTGTGTTTATTTGGGGAATTAGATATCAGATGAGGTGTTTTTTAATGTTGAGGTTTCACTCCAGCGTTCAAAAAACATAGTGTGTTTTATCATTGGAACATGGGTTTTCCAGATAGTAGTAGTGTTCCATGTATAGAAATATCCTTGATAGGTATCTAATAGGGTGGTTTTTGGAACCTTACTTATTTTGGGTTTGGATTTCAATTCATGAGGGTGAGAAGAGTTTGAGAGGTATCTGATGTAATGGGTCGGACCTCTCTAGTATATTACATTGTGATATTATGGTTGTTGAGTTTTTCTTGGAGGCAGCAGTGACTCATTTCAAGAGTTATTCAAATCCAGTTTTTCCAATGGTGAGTCACATATGGTATTTCACCAACAGTGAGTCAGGACTGGGGACTCAAGATGGTGAGTCGTGATGGTGAATCACTAAATAGTGACTCACCAAACTATGTCCCACAGAATGGTGTATCACCGAATGGTGGTTCACCGAATGTTCATTCATTGAACGGTTTCTCACCAAACTGTGGCTCATCGAACAGTGTCTCATTGAATGGTGCCTCATCGAATGGTGACTCACCAATAGTAACTTGTCACCATTAGCTCACATCAATGACTCATCCAATGGTTACTTACCCAATGGTGCATCACCCACTGGTGACTCGCGATGGTGACTCACCCAACAGTGAGTCATTTCTGACAGTTTTTTAACATTTTGGTTTTCACAGGTTTTCTAAGATTCACCTGTTTAATGATTTATATCATGTAAATTGATTTTAACACAACATTTAATGGGTTTTCAAGCTATTTCATGTGATACGAAATATATATTTTAATTAATAACAACCGATAGGCTCCTAAATTTCTATGCTATGTGGTCTTGGTAATGATCTGACATTAATGGAATTTAAAGCCATTTCTTCCATTGATATAGGATTTGTCCCTTTTAAAGATGAGAACCTTTCTCACATAGTTGTTTCCCTTTACTATTGATATTGGGATTCCCTAATCCTTTCTTCCATGTGGAGCCAGTCTTCTATGTTTCACCTCTGGATCATGTTTTCTTGGAGACTTACACACCCCTAGTTTGGCACAAGGAGGTGGTGTTGATCTTCTGTTTATCGAAGTATGGAATCCTTCATCTCTTTTTATTTGTGTATCATGCATGGTGGGTGTATGAATGTCCTATCATTGAAGATATTAGGATACCATGTAAATAAGTATAATTAAATTAATTAAAATATCATTGTGTGGGGCTGTGAAAAATTTACTTGTGTTATGCATTGTTATTTGTTTATATTGTGTTTTGTATGAGATAATCACCCATTTAAAATCATTTTCATTGGTGGTATTTATTGTGCACCTAGGATGAATTGTGAATTATTATTGTCGTTCATCTTTTGAATTGTAGTATATATATGAAATTGATTAACCACATATATTCTATTAGATAAATTGATTCCCTAGGATCAAACTCTTTCTATGATCACTCCTAGAATTTAAAAATTGACTTAATGAATGGGATAATTGTTAAATTTGGAAGTTGTTTCTTAAATGGTTGTGGGGTGAAGCTGTTGAGGGTACATCTGTGTGTGGGGTGGTCCTGGTGGTGTAATCGAATCGTAGGATTAGAGATTTATATATTGTGTAGTAGATGAGAAGCATTGTGCAGTGGGATTACAATGAGGTTGTATTTCTGTTGTTAACATGTGTGGTGTGTTTGTGAAGTGGGATGCCGATAGTAATGATAAGGGGAGTTTACTAGAGTGGCTGTGATTTTGATTTTTTTTGTTGATATGGTTGATTGTGCTGAACTAATTTGAAGGATGATTATGGTAGTGGTTGGTATGGTCATTATGTGGAGATGAAATTTGAAGTGGGTGGTTTTATCTTTGTACTTCTTCCACAGTTTGGTTTATACTATGCGACTTGTAATGTTCGAAGCTTGGTAGTTTCCCGGGTAGGGGTGGAATGAATAAATGAAGTGTATAATAAAGAATTAGAACTGGTTAAATTAATCTTAAGGGGTATGGGTGGGATTGTGGTTTTTTGTGTAGTTGTACATTTAAAGGTTGCATCAATATTGGATGTATCATATGGTGGTTGGTTGGTTGATTGATAACCCCTAGGTTTGGATTTAGTGTTTGATAATATATATAGATTCCTTTATTTTCCTTGTGTTTTCTATATGCACCCTTATATAGTTGATCACTATGTTCTAAACACCCCCATCTTCATGGGGGAGGGTGTATTTATTAACATCCCTATGGGAGAACATATGGATGGTTAATTGTGCTTCACTACTATTTATTTTAGGAATTGGTTTCCCAAGACTATTTGCATAGGTTGTGGTGAAGTTGTGAGGTACAGGTGACTGCGAGTGAGGTGTGCTTTCCAAGGTATCCACATGATGAGCTATAGTGTGATTTACCATGTGTCTTCAATATGAGGTATGGATGTGGACCAGGTGTCTTTGGGAGGGATGTGGTATTGTTCTGGATTGTGTGTTTGTGGGAAGGATGTGGTGAGATTCATTTTCCCAGGCTACTAGACTACTTCTGATTCCTAGGTGTGTGTAGGTGGGTTGTGATATGGGACTTGTGGAAGAGTGTGGAAGCACCATGATGTTTTCCATTAGGGTATATGCAATTAACCAGTGGGAAGTGGTGTGGTTACACAAATATTGACATCCATATTATATTACATTACATGACTTGTTTAATTTGGTGAGTGTGAATTGGTGTGGTTGGGAGGGCTATAATTCCTCGTTAGGTGTTGTAGGTCTCTATTATTTTTTCATTTGGGCATTAGTGTGCATCTCCCACTTGTGAACGATAGAACATGGATTTAGTCTACTGAGTATACTTGAATGCTCACCCTACATATATCAAAATTCTAGAAAGATTATGTCGACCATGATGGACCTTACTAGCCCGAATGTTGGGATATTTTCTTCGTCGCTACATAGATTTATTCTTTTCCTATTTAATTTGGAGTTATTTAATCGTATTTTTAATAGTCTTGTTTTAAACATGCATGTGGGATGAATTTTGGATTTCGTATATATATAGTTCATGGATTTGTTTTTGTATGAAACCTCTAATCTCTCAATATTGTTTCTATAAAAAGGGTAATTCCTTTTATTTTGCGAGATTACATACCCAAGGTGTTGGTCACCACCTCGAGGCCTAATGGAGGAAGGAATCAAAGGTCGTTATCTATCTTCATTCATTGCAAGATTAGGAGAAGCATCTTGGGAGGGAGGGGTCATGAATCTTTTTATCCTTGGACATGTATGTATTAATAATAATTTTTCTACTTTATGTAGAACAAATTTATAATTATAATATACATTGATTATAGGTACATTCTTAGAAACATTTCGTCAATCAATGGTGAAAGAATCCCCTATCAAACCATGGGTCAGGTCCTCTATACTCATTGTGAAGATCGTGATGGTTATCCCCAATCACACCATGGTTCAAGTACTCTATCCAGGGATACAGTACTACCATTTGTCACTAGGGTGTGAGTCCTCTATTCTCATTGTGCAGATAGAGAATATAACCCCATGTCGCACTAGGGCGCAGGTCCTCTATTCATAGAGACATGACTCCTCTTTCTCCCTAGATAATTTTCCCCTATACTCATTATGCATATAGAGATGGTACTTCCCTATCACACCATGGCATGAGAACAGTATACATTGAGATGATACTACGCTAGCACACCAGGGAGTGGGTCCTCCATAATCATTTTGTAGATTTTTACAATAATACCCTATAGTGCCAAGGCACGTGTCCTCTATCCATTGAGGTCGTACTCCCCTATCACACCAGGGTGTGGGTCCTCCGTAGTCCTTAGTCTATGTAGATATGGTACTCCCATAAAGGTTGAGAGTCCTCTATATTTTTTAGAGTGCACTTATTTATGTTGTGGAGTAGTTTCAATGTGTGGGACCCCCTCATGAATTCTTCAATTTGACACTTGAGATTCTCGGAATAAATGATGTATTATTGGATCTATAGGCATACTCATCATAATGGAATAGGTTGTGAGATGGATACCCCCTTTCTCCCTTTTTTGAGTTTCATATATGATCATATTTCTTTGTTTTTGGGGTTTTCCTTTTTTCCTTTGGGATGATATGACTTCTTTTGTCATAATTTCTATTTCTCCCTCTTTATTTTTTGGGTCCTCAACCCATCATGGGATTTCCCACATGTTCTGGGTATTATTAGGATGATGGAAATTTTAGCAGTGGTATTGAAGGTGGTTAGGGATACTAGGGTGCACAGACTGTATATGGTTGTTAAGCTAGGGGATATTGATTCGGTCACTCTAGACATTTCTTTTCCATTTGTTGTCAGGTTGGGACATATTTTCTAGTTGAGTGTGTATTCTTTTCATTTTTAATTTGGTTTACTCTATCACAAACATTTTTATTCCCTAGATTTTTCTAAATTCATGGATTTTAATCTAGATGATACTATCATTTGTTACTATTCCTAGGAACTTATTCATGGATATGGTTGAGTGTATGTGTGTAGGTACATTATGAAAATGCATCTCATTTTTTGTTATTCCTTATAAACACTTATCGCCATCCCCCAGCCTATGGTGGCGTACCTACAGTGGTGGTGGATTGGTCTTCCAGTAGCTAGGCAGGCCTTAGTGGGTTGGGTAGTTACAATACAAAACCACAAATTGTTTCATGTGTCAAGTAAATAGAGATGTATAGTTAATTACAATGTTATAAAATGTTTCAAAATAACATTGAATAATTAAATTCATATAGAATTTCGTATTTTATTTCATAGATCTCATGACCTTGATTTGAGTTATTAAATGTAATTTATGGTAAGTTCTATTTTTTAAGAGTGTGTGAGGTTTTATAGTTTAATTAAAAATATTTCAAAATTATAATAATCATCATCATCGATATCATCATCAATTGTTTTATTAATATATTAATTTTTTCTCCTTTAATCCCTCACTCATATGGTCCAATCCCTTTTATATATGATAATAAAGATGCCCCATCCTCTCTATCATTAAGGAGATATCTCGTCTCACCCCTCTCTCTTGATGGATGGTTATTAGTATTGTGTAAAATTTTGACCTTCCCATCATGTTTTTATTCTCTATAAAAACTTTAATTAATGTGGGAACTTTTTTTGTTTTTTTATTGGGTTTTATTGGTCTCATTAAGTAATCTGAATATCCAATAAACTTATGGGGATATTAATATAAGATGATTAAAATTTTTGATGTTATTCAACAAAATTTTTTAGGACTTATTTATATATCAAGACTACCCAAATTTGTTTCATCAATTTAGGACCAACATATACAGATTTATAAATTAATGTTTTTTAGATTTATCATTATTTCATTGGTTAGAGTTAGTGTATATATTTATGTATGATTAATTATGAAATTAAGTCTATTGATGTTGATTTAGTTTAACGTCTCAACTTGTTTCACATATTTGGGTCAAAATCATGTTTTTATAGACATAGATTTTAGAGGAAACATTATTAAATGTTTATTTTTTATAAAAAAATTGATTTATTGAATTTTTATTTTAAAATTAATTTTTTCTTTTTTCAATGATTATATATGGACTATTTGGGTTTTTAATTGTTAAAACGGTTATTTTTTGACTTTTTTTAAAAGATAATGGTTTGGTTAAATTTCATTCTTAAAAAAATATTTTTGGATATTATGATTATATAATGAAGTTAATGGTTTGGCATTTAATTGATTTTTTATGTTAAGGTTTGGTAACACATTGAGAAATATATTAAGATATTTTATTATTGATTTGGTGCGAAGGAAAAATTAAGAGAGACTTGACTGAAATGTTTATGTTTGATAACTCTATATGAGAAATGGAGGTTATAAAAACAAAATCTACTTCTTATGTGTGGTGGATCCATAGTTAATATGGATAAGTATTTTTTAAATATCTCATAATTTTTCATCTCTTGAGAATATATTTGATCTCTTATGTATTTATGGGTTTGTAAGGGTCAAATAACACTTCTTCCATGTGTAAAATATATTATAAACCTATAATAACAAAATCAATATTCATTAAACGTATACTATATGCATGTAATGGTGAATATTCATATATGCATTCAATTGTTGAGAGTGCCCACAATTATAATCAATCAATGTTCTTGATAAATATTCTTATGACATATCTAATGTAATACTGACTACATGGTGTATTCAAGGGTGGAATTGAATCACTCAACATTAAAGGGGGATCCTCCCCACATCCACAGTAATAATGTACATCAGGATGCAACATAAACTTGGATGGGGATATATATGATAATTTTATTATAATATTTATCAAAGACCACACACACATTCCCATGGTGGATACATTTTTATATATTTCTCTGAACATTCTTGAGATTCTGATGGAAATTATGAAAATGTTTATGAAATAACATTAGATAAAACAATTGTAACCGTTAGCCAAAAAAATTATCCCAAACATTTCATCCTATTAAAATATTATATTATTTAATGATATCATATGTGGTCGAACAGATATAAATCTCTTCATTAAATGTTCAACCAGTAGGATCAATTATTTGGTACAATATTAATCATATAATAGAATTATTTATAATATATGATATAGATAAGTTTCACTGTGAAATATTCTTAAATAATAAACATGAAATTGCTAATTCATTCATTTTGACATTCCAAAACTGATAGAATACAAAATATATTGGTTTCCACTATTCCATATCATACGAAATTTATATACTATACTATATTATGTAAAAATTTAATTTATATGTATTTAAGGACTTAGGGAATATCTAATTAAGTATTCCATCTACACTAAATAATCATATACATTGTTCCATATTTCCTCTTATTGTGTCATTTAAAATATATTATAAAACAATATTGAATATATATTATGATATTTCCAAAACAATTTTGTAAGGATAAAAAAATTCAAAATATACCACATCTTATGGAATCCCTTGTGAATATCAATATAAAACTCTTCTTGAATAAATTTTATGACACTTTATATAATATCTATATTCTTGGTCAGAGTGGATACTCAAGAGGGGGGGTGAATTGAGTTCCAATTCAAATTTCTATTAAAAATATTATGATTAAAATCCACCAAATTAAATAAAAATTAAACTATAGTGAATTTATAAAGATTGTAAGTTTTCAATTAGTTTCTCAAGAGATTGATTATTTCTCACTTAACTCAATATGATGATTGATTAAATTTTGAAACTAACTGACTAGCTAATAAAAGTTATAAACACTTGCTAGTTTAACTTCAGAGTTATTTTAAAACAGATTTATATTTAAAGTACATAGCAGTGGAGTAGAAAATAACTTAAACCAAAACTAATATGCACAATAGTTATAACCAAGAGGTTTAGTCTCAAGCCAAGACTTTGTCCTCTCAAACAGTTTATAAAAACTTTTATCCACACCCTAGATTGGGGTAAACAATAGTACACATACTATCCTGGTACTAAGACCTCTACAATAATTCTACATGGGAAAAACAAAACAATAGCACACATGCTATCCAGATCACACTTGACCTCTACCACTATCCACAGTGGGATACAATAGTATAAGGGAAATATTGAGTGAGGATTTATAAATCCTCCAGTTCAGCACAGGAGATAGTGTGTGCCTAATAATACAGAGCACACACACTTCTCAAAATGTAAATAAATGAAGCACAATATATCTAAACAAATAGAGATGAGTTTAAAATGCTCTATGTGTTTTGAGAGAAGCTCTGGACTCCTTGGATTGATGTAGATGAACATTTGAGTCCTTCTCTAGTTTTTTTCAAGAAATAGAGTTTTGTTTTTGTATTTGAATTCTAGGTTCAGGTTGATCAGTATGATCTTCTTGAGTGTGAGTGAAATCATTGGAGATCTTTACTCCTTGAATGATCAGGTTCTACAGACTCAATATGGATTCTTCCTTTTTCTTATATTCATGTAATTCCATGAGTATCTCTAGAATATTATCTCATATGTTCATGGAAAATCTGAACAAATCCTTTTCTACTTCTTTAGTAGTTCGAGGTTCCATTTATATATCTTCAGCTCCGACAATGGGAATTATTACCTTTTTACAGGTATGAGGTAGAGTTCCTAACATGCCAAAAAATATCATTAATTAATGGAAGAATCATTATAAAAAAATATGATTTTTTCTAAATAAACAAATAGAAATAGAGTTTAGAGATATAGTGACTAGTTTCCATCAGTAACTCTTAGTATCAGTGAGCTTGTAATGGTGGACTGGAGTCAGTAGGTCCGTATCGGTAGTTTGTTAATCGTTATAATGGTATCTCTATGTATCAGTAGCTCTTTCTATCAGTATCTCCTTATATTGGTAGCTCCTTATATTGGTGGCTCCTTCAATTGGTAGCTCCTTATATCGGTAGCTCTTTTGTATTGGTGGAATTCTTGTATCGGTAGAGTTTGTAGCGATTGCCGTCTTTCTGTATCAGCAGACTTGTATCTGTGGATATTTTCTATCGGTAACTCTCCTATATCAGCAGCTCTTCTTATCGGTAGTTGTATATCTGTATCGGTGGACATTTTATGTCTATATCAGTGGCTGTGCAGTTTTATCGGTGGAATTTATATCGGTAGTTGTCTGTCTGTTTGTTTGTATCAGTAGTTGTGTACCAGTGACCTTGTGTCATGGGAGGATTGTTCTATCAGTGACCTTTACTTATCGGTAGACTATGTACTGGTAGGTCTGTATCAGTGACTCAGCACTTAATACTTATCTATTTGATGAAAATTATATCCATATTGAGTCAGTAACATTTCAAAACAAGTATAAACATAGATAAAGGATGATTTAGAAAATTCCAATGATAATTTTCATATTTTATCAGCTTAATAATATGATGATTATAGATTGAAAGAATAATTAATATAAGGATAAACACTATTTTGGATTATCAAAGTATATTAAAACATAATTGAGATTATCAAAATAGTTGATGTCAAAAATCTCCTCCTTTTTGATAATCACAAATTATGATATTATAATCCAAAATAATTACTAATGTATTAGTATAAAATAAAATGGTTTTTAGTCCTCAATGTGAGTAATGAAATTTTCAAATGTGAGATTTTAAATGTATCACAGAATATAGTATTAAATGCAATTGTATCAAAGAAAATCAAAAAATGTACAATAATTATAAGAAAAATGAATCAGAGATAAAATATAAAATAAATGTACAAGAATTATAAGACAAATGTATCAGAGATAAAATATAGTGGTTCTTCATATCATAGTTCACCCCCTTTGTCCTTTACCCATATTTTTCCATATCATGTACATATCGTTTCTCACCCTTTGTGATTAGAAAAACAAAGGAAAGTGAGATTAGAAAAGTAACATAAAGTAAGAGAGACTAAAATCATGTATATATCATTTGAGGAAAAAATACTAATAAAGACATAATTGAAGCAAAAAATAATACAAGTGATTCTTATCAAATTGCCTATCCACTATTTAATCCATCTTCTGAATGTACACTTTGGATTTGGATTTGGGATTGGAGGTAGACTTAGGATTCGGAACGTCAGAAAGCACTACTGGAGGTTGAGTAATAGAGACAATTCCTAGCATGTAGTGGGTAATCCTTGGGGTAATCAATGGTTTCAAGCTTCCGATATCATGAGTCAGTGTCATATGAAGAATGAAGGTAGACTGAGCAGAGGAAGGTAGAGCTAGAGGTGAAATGATAGGAGTATTTTCTTCATGAAAAAATGGAAGTAATAGATTCCTAATGTCCATAATGATTCCTCATACTCTTTCCATAACATAAATGAAGTCATCCTTGTTCTCCATAAATTTATCTAGAGTAGGAGTCTACTCCCTGATCTTGTTGACTTGTTCTTTGAAAGCCTGAGTGACTGGGGTAGCTTCAGGTACTATAACTGATGTTTAAAATGATTTTTCAACTGATGCTTAGTGTAGATCCTTTGGAAATAGAAATACACTTTGTCTTTGACCTCATTTTGAGAAGTAATGGCCTCTCTCATAAAATTCTGAACAATTTTCCCTATATCCCTGGTGGTATTCACCACTTGGGTCAAAGTAGAAGAGTCTACAGAGCCCCTGGTAGAAAACTGTCCAATATATTCTCGTATCACAGATTGAATTTGATCAATACCCAAAGAAGGCCTAGTAGTACTCAGTGGTGCAATAAAAAAATCAACTATTTCCATAAAGTATTTAGTCAGCCCACTTATGAGATTTTTCACAAGAGAGTCCTGGGTGCTGACATGTTGTTCCAGGGAAGTCTTAAATTAATCCAAAACAGATACCATCTGGCCAACTACACTCTTCACAAAAGCTAATTCCTTGTCTGTTTGAGATTTAGAGCTCATATAATACTCCATAGAGACAATTGACTTATTTAGAGATTCAAAATCCTCTGCAAGGCTTTAAATATGATTCTAGTAGGTCTTGACTTCATCCAAAACAGTAGATATAGATTTAGTCATCAGAGACTGAATAGAAGATATTAAAGAGGTTTCCATTATTTTCATTTCTTCCACAAAATTGGCATGGAGATCAGAATTCAATTGGTTTAAATCATATTTTCTTCCTATTTCAACATGTAAAGTTTTAGAAAGTATATTATAAGAGATAGGAGGTCTATTAATGAGTGCTTGATCTTCTGAATCATGATAGTCCAACCCAAACACTACGAAACCTGGGTCTTTAGCCTAGTCTTCAATCTCATGAGAAACTGAAACAGTACCATGTATGGTAGGATGCTACCCCTCAATCTATGCATTCTCCTGTACATGTACATTAATAGAAGCCTCATCAGTTAGGTGTTACTCAGAAGAATATTTCACAACCATTTCCAATTCAACAGCAGGAGGCATCTCATGAATATGTGCAGGTCTATCTACTTCATCAATTTCTTCAGTAGGCATTAAGGAGTGCCCAATTAGTAGACTGATACTCTAGTAGGTAGAAACAGATTATTCGGCTTCAGATTCTTCTTTTTTTTCATTCTCTAAAGTAGGATTTCCTTCATCATCAACAGGAGCTTCTTCATTGCTTATTCCCAACACTGTTTCGTTTCTAGATGATAAAACGTCAGCAACAGGACTTGGAGGCAAGTCCGGATCCCTTCCATCTCCAATAGAGGCATCTTTATCATCAGTATCATCACTATACTGAGGTTCCTATTCATCAGGTCCTAGACTTGGATCTCTTACATCCTTAGGCCTAGAAGTATGATCCACAGGATTGAACTTATCATACATATTTCCTTCATCACTGACACATTATCTTCTCCAAGGATTATAACTGATCTTCATGTATTTACAAATAGTTTTGGTAATACAAAATTTGTCTTTCATAACCACATTCTCATCCCGAGACATAGCCACACCTCTTACATTAATCATCATAGAAATTATCTTTGCAAATAATAGAGCATTAGTTTTTTACTTTGGCATGGTCATATCTTCAATTTTAATCATTAGAAGCCAACAAAAATTTACCTTGACACTATCCCTCAGAAAAGGAAACAAATAAATATCTTGGTACTTAAAATGTGGAATGTCCCCTCTTCTTGGACTGAGCACATGCTGGATGAACTTGAATAGTAACTGGTTCTCTCCATCCATTTTTGTAGAAACAACATTTCTTGGTGTGCCATCTCCTGTTAATTCTTTCAAAGAAGCTTCATACTCAAATATGTTTCTAGTAGGAGGTGCTGATTTCGAGAAATACCCAAACTCTTCTTCATGTGGAACTCTCAGGCACTCATCCCACTAAATAGAAGAAAATGATATTATCTTTCCATTCACTACTGATATCATCCGGTTCTCAACTTCTGATTTCTAAAAATGAAAAAACTCATAGAATTATTTTTCCAGCTTCGGATAATAAAAACCATTGTTATTCGAGAGTCACTTTACCCATTTCTGATCTTCTAGCACTTTTAGAACTAAAAAATACCTGGTCATCAACCATTCTGTGCAAATATCTTTCTCAACTACTATTTCCCTTTGAACGAGATGTGGATTTGAAGGTTTCTTCACTTCACTGCCACTACTAGACTCTCCTTTGATTATCTTGGCATTCGGCTCATCATTCTTTTTGCCGACTGATGGTCTATTCATTCTTTCTATTCCGCGAATCGTGAGGCTTAAGGTTCAAAGCCTTGGGAGATAAGGCTTGAAGTTAATGGGATTGGGGTGGATTGAGATGAGGACAAGAATTATGTTTTATAATTTAGGAATCACAAAATAAATACATAAAGCATAATAAGTATAGTACAGATGATACAGATTCGGGAAGCTAAAGGTACAAAATTTTAAAACAGCGCAACCTAATCGGTAATTCATACCGGTGAGGATTCCTAACTATGGGGTATTTTTATCAGTGAGGTCCACTAATAGTGAGGCATAGTAGTGAGAGTCATTTCAGTGAGGTATATAAGTGAGGTTCATACTACTGATGTATAACAGTGAGGTTCATACCAGTGAGGTATAATAGTTAGGTTCATACCAGTGAGGTATAACAGTGAGGTTTTGGCTAACGGTGACGTTTTGGCTAACGGTGAGGATTTGGCTAATGGTGAGGATTTGGATAATGTTGAGGTTTTGGCTAATAGTGAGGATTCGACTAATGGTGAGGATTTGGCTACCGGCAAGGATTGGGCTACCAGTGAGGATTCGTCTAACGGTGAGGATTTGGCTACCGATGAGGATTCGGCTAACAGTGAGGATTCGGCTAACAGTGAGGATTTGACTAAAGGTGAGGATTTGGCTAATAGTGAGGATTTTAACCAACAAAGTATATCATTCCTAACTCATTTCTAATGTAACTTATCCTACTTGAACATAAAGACTTGGTGAATATGTCAGCTAATTGATGTTCATTACCTATAAATTCAAGAGTAATATCACCCTTTTGTTAATGATCTCTCAAAAATTGGTGCCTTACATCAATGTGTTTGGTCCTAGAGTGAGACAAGGGATTCATAGAGATGTTAACTGCACTAGTGTTATCACAGTTTATAGATACATTTCTAAATTGATATCCATAGTCTAATAATGTATGTTTCAATCATAGAATTTGTGCACAACAAGTACCAGCAGCCATGAATTCTGCTTCAGTAGTAGATAATGCAATAGGGTTCTGTATTTTACTAAACCAAGATACTAGGGACTTACCTTGAATATGACATGTTCCAGACGTGATCTTTCTATCTAACTTTCCAACAGAAAAGTCAGCATCTGAATAACTTATTAAATCCGATGATTTTCCTTTTGGATAAAATAATCCTAAGTTAACAGTATGTTTAAGATATTTGAAAATTCTTTTCACAACAAGAAAGTGATGACTCTTTTGTGTTGGGTCGCAACAAACGAGGAAAAGATGGCAAGAGGGGGGTGAATTGCCTTTTAAAAAATAATTAACAAATTAAAATCAAAGTAAAGAAATGCAGCGGAAAGTAAAGAGGCAAGACACAAGAAATTGATAACGGAGTTCGGCCAAAACCCGGCCTACGTCTCCGCTCCCAACTCAACCGTTGAGAGATTCCTACCGCTTGCTTTTCAATGGTTTTAGCAAGAAACCCACCAGGCTTTGAGGTAGCACTAGGACCTATTACAGCTTGCTTTTTGTGGTTTAGCAAGAACCCACTTGCTTTTGATGGTTTAGCAAGAACCCACTAGCCTTTTTAACGGGTGAAGGCTAGCTCACCGTGACACAAGCCTTTTAAAAGGGAAGGCTTGAAGAAACCTCTTCACACCTTAGTGGTGGTGTGAGAACCCAAAGAAATAGGGGATGAGAAAAGTTTGGGGTTTGTAAGCACAAACCCAATTTTAAGCTCAAAATAAAATATACAAGAAAAACCGTGATTGGGAAGACTTGGGCGCCAAAGGTTGAATGGAGTTGAAGTCGTGCACTCCCAAGCTTCTTGAGTGGAGCTCCTTGGATGTGGAAGTTGTTGGAGCTATTGAGGTTCCTTTGAAGGAAGTCGCCGGAGGTACGCCAAATGATGAACAACGTGTCCGTGGGCTTCCGTATAGTTCCGGGTAGTGTCCGGGGCTTCCTTGGCCTTTATTTATAGGCATGGAACCCTTGAGGAGGCTTCGGAGCCGTTGGAGAGGCTTAAAGAGCCGTTGGGAGCCAAGTGGGCCAGCCTGGTCAAACTGCAACGGCTAGTTTGACTGGCTCCACCGGCTGGCCGGTACAGTCCCACCGGTTGGCCGGTGTTTGCAAAAAGTCATTGGATTCCTGTCCAGAGGCCACCGGTCGACCGGTGCCAGAGCCACCGGCTGGCCGGTGGTGAGGCAGTAGCTGACACTATTTGGAGAGGGTGCCACCGGCTGGCCGGTGCTGAGGCCACCGGCTGGCCGGTGGGGAGGCAGTGGCTTCCTTTTGATTGCAAGTGCCACCGGCTGGCCGGTGGTCTGGACAGAAGGATGCCTTCTGTCCAGGCTCCACCGGCTGACCGATGGTGAAGCCACCGGTTGGCCGGTGGACTGAATTTCAGTCCACTTTGCCTTCTTTCTTTCTTGGCCCAATTCCTTGGCCACCTGATTTGATTCCTATTAACCAAAAACACTTGAAAGAGGATTAGATAAATATGAGGGTGATTGTGATCATGAAAATAAAACCTTGAGGGGTTCGAGAGGTACAACAATCTCCCCCTATTTTGATGATCACAATCACCGAAACAAACAATGTAAAATACTGAGATTAAAAGGAAATGCAAAGCATGATGAAAAAGGATTCTCCCCCAATCAATCAAGAAATTTCTCCCCCTTTGGGATTATCAAAATAGAACGGGGCATAAAACATGATTGAGGGATAATTGAGAATCAAGATTTGAAAATTTAAAAATCAATTGTGATTTTTGAAATTGAAATGAAAATTTGAATAACAGTTTGAATTGAAAGTTTTGAATCAAAAACAAATTCGATACCAACTGTTGGAAATTTAGAAATGAAATTTTAATAGAAAATTTTGAATTGAAAGAATTGAAACTAGGAGATGAGTTTGAAATGAAAAATTTTGAATCGAAAGGAAAACAAAAAAGATCCTAACTCCCCCTAAATAAAAACAAAAAATCATCGGGGAGAGGAAATAAATTTTGGCCCGGAGAGACTCGCAAGAAGGGATTTTTCAATCCAAATTTGTCTCATGGCGGGTCTTCTCCTATAGAATTCATCGGAAAAGAAAAAACTTTTGGGTTGACCATACCGGGCGTTTTTGCAATCGCATTCATATATCATGTGCCTGGGTTTTTTACAATAATTGCAAAATTTGAAACCGGAGCTCCCCCTTACAAAAATAGTGGGTGCATGGGAGGAGGAAGCTCGGTTGGTATATCCTAACCCTTGGGTGGTTCTAGATATACGTTGGGAACCAAGCAAATTGTTCAAATTTTGTTCCCCTTGGGTGAACTTAGCTAGGGTCTCCCTTAGGTCTTTGATGGTTGATTCCATAGAATCAACATTTGGAAAATTTTGGATTTTTAGGGTCAACTCTTCCTTTTCTTTAAGAATTTGTTCTTTTTCGGAAGAGAGTTTTTTGAAATTCTTTTTCAAAGCAATGAATTTTGAAGAAATCTCATGAAAACCATTTTCTAGTTGGTCTCTAGCGTGTGAGAGTTCTTCATAAGAAAGATGATTTAAAGAATTTGAATTTGAAGAACAAGAGGAGGAGGAATCAGAAGAAGTTACCTCATGGAATGCCATTAGGCATTTGTTACCGTTGTCGCTCGAGGAGGAGGAGGAGGATGATGAGGAGTCACTCCATGTGTCCTTGAGGACCTTTTTCTTTCCTTTCTCCTTGTGCCTGGCCCGTTTTTTGTTGAGTGGGCAATCGGGCTTGTAATGGCCCTTTTCGCCACACCCGTAGCATTTTACCTTGGGCTCGGATCTTGCGGTGGGTTCTTGCTTTCGATGCTTGCGGGATTTCTTCTTCTTCTTGTGCTTATTCATGAACTTGTGCATTTGGCGGGCGAGATTCTCCATTTCCGAGTCGCCGCTTGAAGACGAAGAAGATGAAGATGATGAGGATGATGAGGAGGAGCTTACTTCTTTTTGAACCTTGAGGGCGATGTTCTTTGGAGTTTTGATAGGGGTGCCCTCCTTTTGTGCTTGCCTCCTCATCGTGATCTCATAAGTCATGAGAGATCCGATGAGCTCCTCTACCGGCATATTTTTGACGTCCTTAGCTTCTTGGATCGCCGTCACCTTTGGTGCCCATGTGCTCGGTAGGACCCATAGAATCTTTTTGACCATCGTCTCGGCTGAAACATCATCACCAAGAGATTTCCTTCCATTGCACACGTCAGTAAAGCGAGTAAACATTTCAGAAATAGATTCATTTGGGTGCATGGAAAAAGACTCAAAATCCTGCCTATACATATCCAATCTAGTGTCTTTGACTTTGTTAGTGCCCTCATGAGTTACTTCTAAAAGTTTCCAAATTTCATGTGAGGAGGTGCAAGTAGACACTCGATTGAATTCATTTCGGTCTAGGCCGCAATGAAGAGCATTCATGGCTTTGCCATCAAGCTCAAAATTTCTAATGTCGGCTTGGGTCCATTTGGATTCGTCGGGGGTAGACAAAGTGTAACCTTGCATGACAATTTTATAAATGGGATATCCTATGCTTCTAAGAAAGGTGGTCATGCGGGTTTTCCAATAATTATAGTCGGTCCCATCAAAAAATGGAGCCCGACCCAAAGAGTAGCCCTCGGGGGCGAAAGAGGTTGATGCCATCTTAATGGATCTTTGAATTTGAAACCTTTTAAGGTATTACTCAAATTATCCCTCTGATACCAATTGTTGGGTCGGAACAAACGAGGAAAAGATGGCAAGAGGGGGGTGAATTGCCTTTTAAAAAATAATTAACAAATTAAAATCAAAGTAAAGAAATGCAGCGGAAAGTAAAGAGGCAAGACACAAGAAATTGATAACGGAGTTCGGCCAAAACCCGACCTACGTCTCCGCTCCCAACTCAACCGTTGAGAGATTCCTACCGCTTGCTTTTCAATGGTTTTAGCAAGAAACCCACTAGGCTTTGAGGTAGCACTAGGACCTATTACAGCTTGCTTTTTGTGGTTTAGCAAGAACCCACTTTCTTTTGATGGTTTAGCAAGAACCCACTAGCCTTTTTAACGGGTGAAGACTAGCTCACCGTGACACAAGCCTTTTAAAAGGGAAGGCTTGAAGAAACCTCTTCACACCTTAGTGGTGGTGTGAGAACCCAAAGAAAGAGGGGATGAGAAAAGTTTGGGGTTTGTAAGCACAAACCCAATTTTAAGCTCAAAATAAAATATACAAGAAAAACCGTGATTGGGAAGACTTGGGCGCCAAAGGTTGAATGGAGTTGAAGACGTGCACTCCCAAGCTTCTTGAGTGGAGCTCCTTGGATGTGGAAGTTGTTGGAGCTATTGAGGTTCCTTTGAAGGAAGTCGCCGGAGGTACGCCAAATGATGAACAACGTGTCCGTGGGCTTCCGTATAGTTCCGGGTAGTGTCCGGGGCTTCCTTGGCCTTTATTTATAGGCATGGAACCCTTGAGGAGGCTTCGGAGCCGTTGGAGAGGCTTAAAGAGCCGTTGGGAGCCAAGTGGGCCAGCCTGGTCAAACTGCAACGGCTAGTTTGACTGGCTCCACCGGCTGGCCGGTACAGTCCCACCGGTTGGCCGGTGTTTGCAAAAAGTCATTGGATTCCTGTCCAGAGGCCACCGGTCGACCGGTGCCAGAGCCACCGGCTGGCCGGTGGTGAGGCAGTAGCTGACACTATTTGGAGAGGGTGCCACCGGCTGGCCGGTGCTGAGGCCACCGACTGGCCGGTGGGGAGGCAGTGGCTTCCTTTTGATTGTAGGTGCCACCGGCTGGCCGGTGGTCTGGACAGAAGGATGCCTTCTGTCCAGGCTCCACCGGCTGACCGATGGTGAAGCCACCGGTTGGCCGGTGGACTGAATTTCAGTCCACTTTGCCTTCTTTCTTTCTTGGCCCAATTCCTTGGCCACCTGATTTGATTCCTATTAACCAAAAACACTTGAAAGAGGATTAGATAAATATGAGGGTGATTGTGATCATGAAAATAATACCTTGAGGGGTTCGAGAGGTACAACATTTTGGATTAGCTTGAAATCATACACACATACACACACTAAACATAATATCAGGTCAACTAGCAGTAAGGTATAGTAGGCTCCCAATCATACCACTTTAATTGGTTTGATCCACTAGTTTCCTAGTTTCATCAGCATCCAACTTACAAAAAGTAATCATAGGTGTATCACGTTCCATAATACTATCTAAACCAAAACATTTTAAAAGCTCCTTTCGGTATTTACATTGATTTAAGATAATACCATTTTAATTTTGAAAAACTTGAAATCCAAGAAAATATTTAAGTTCTCCCATTAAGATCATTTCAAATTCATTTTGAATACTCTTTGAAAAATCAATACACAAAGTATTGTTAGAAGATCCAAAAATAATATCAACAACATAGATTTGTACTATCAAAACATCTTTGGAAATTCTTTTAATAAAGAGAGGTGGATCATCAATACCTATAGAAAAACCGTTTGAAATAAGAAAAATATTAATTCTATCATACCAAGCTCATAAATCTTGTTTTAAACCATATAATGCTTTAGAGAGCTTTAAAACTCGATTTGGAAAATGCGGATTAGTAAATCCAGGTGATTGTTCAACAAAAACATCTTCAATTATAAAACCATTTAAAAAATCACTTTTAACATCCATTTGATATAACTTGAAATTTAGATGAGCAGCATAGGAAAGTAGAATCCAAAAGCTTCTAATCTAGCTATAGGTGCAAAGGTTTCCTCATACTCTATTCGTTCCTCCTGACTATACCCTTGTGAAAATATCCTTGCTTTGTCTCTAATGATATTTCCTGATTCATCCACTTTGTTTCTAAAAAACTATTTAGTGTCTATGGAAAATGTGTCCTCAGGTCTGTCAACTAATTCCCAGACATTGTTTATTTAAAATTGATTTAATTCTTCTTGCATAGCAATTACAGAAAATTACTCATTGATAGCATCATTGATATTTTTAGGTTCTAACTATGAAAGAAGGGATTGATGTTCAACCTGGTTTCATAGAGATTCTCTAGTCTAGGTCCCTCTATCAAGATTACTTATAACAGCATCCAAAGGATGATTCTATAGAATCTTAGTTGATCTAGTGAAAGTAGGACTAGAAATTTCAGGTTCTTCTCTAGACTCGGGTTCACCAGAAGTAGATTCTGGAACATTTCCATAATTGTTTGGCTTTACAGAAAGTTCCCTATTTTTACCATTAAGGTCCAGAATATATAGATCTTATTCTAGATTTTCAAGATAAGACTTAGGTTCATGCAGATCATTTTCCTCAAATTTGACATGTACTGATTCTTCCACACATTTGGTTCGTTTATTGAAGAATCTGTAAGACTTACTAGTTATAGAGTAACCAAGAATTATTCCCTCATCACTTTTAGAAGAAATGTTTTCAAGATTATCCTTAGTATTATGAATAAAGACTTTTCAACTGAAAACACTGAAGTAACTCACTTTAGGTTTCCTATTATTCCATAGTTCATAAGGGGTATTTTTGGGAATAGTTTTAATCAAGACTCTATTTATAATATAACAAGTTGTATTCACAGCTTCATCGTAGAAGTAAATAGGTGGGTCATAGTCATTAAGAATAGTTCTTGCAATTTCTTTAAGGGTTTTATTCCTTCTTTCTACTACACCATTCTATTGAGGTGTCCTAGGGGAAAAAAGTTGTGCTGATAGCCATTGTGTGAGCAGTAAGATTCAAACTCATGATTTTTAAACTCACAACCATGGTCACTTCTCATGGTTTTAATTTTAAGTATACTAAAGTTCTCTACATACTTGGATTACTTAATAAAGTAAGAGAAAGCTTTAATTTTGTGAGCTAAAAAGTATACCCAAGTATATCTAGAAAAGTCATCTACTAAGACATAGACATAGTACTTCCCATTTAAACTCGAAACTCCAGAAGGTCCAACCAAGTCCATGTGAACCAACTCGAGAGGTTGATAAGTTGAAACTTCTTTCTTTAATTTTAATGAATCTTTATGTTGCTTTCTCTTTTGACAGTGAGTACAAACTTTGTATGATGGGAATTTTAGTTGAGTCAGGTCTCTAACTAAATTTTTCTTAGTTAGTTTATTAAGTGAATGAACACTATAGTGTCCTAATATTTTGTTCCATAGCCAGGACTCTTTATGAAAACCAGTTAAACACGCAACCTTTTGTTTGGATAAATAATTAAAATCTATAGCATAAATATTTTCATTTATCAGGGCATAAAATACTAAAACATTTTTAGAATTAAAAACATTACAAGCATCATTTTCAAAATTAACATTGGAACCATCATCACACAACTGAGAAATTCTTAACAGATTGTATTTCAATCCATTAACAAATAATACTTTAGAAATTAAAACTAAATTTGTGTTACCAATCTGGCCTAAGCTGATTATTATTCCTTTTGAATTATTACCAAAGGTGACATGCCCTCCATCAACATTGATTGAACTTTTGAAACATGAGTAATCTCTAGTCATACGCCTTGAAGATCTAATTTCCATGTACCATATCTTCTTATAGGATATCTTCAAACAAGTCTCCTACAAAACAAGTTTAAACAGAAAATTATTTTGGTACCCAGATTTTCTTGGGTCCAGACAGGTTAGCAAGCAAGACTTTTGGTACCCAGATTTGTCTAATGAGTTTTATATAACCAATGGATTCAAAATATTTTGAAAGATAAATTTTTTTTGATATATAATTATGTGAATGTATGGTTGAGACAAAAGAGTTTCCAAAGCTAGAACTAGCAACATACTTTCCAGATTTAGGAATAAATCTATTCTTAACAAGCTATATTTGTCCAGGTTGATAGCCGAAACCAGTAGTATACTTGGGTGCTACATGTTTTCCTATAATTTTTGTAAGAGTGTTCTTTCCATTAGTGAACTTATCTAAGTCTATTCTAATTTTATCATTGTACAATTTATGTTGAGTATTCTCCTTTAACAGGTGATTATTCTTTTCCTTTTCTACTTCTAATGCAGATTTGACAGTGCTAGTTAAAGCATACTGTTTTTTATGGTTTTATACTTATCTTTCATCTCATTACAAGTATCTTCTAACATATTATAGTATTTAAATAATTCATATTTAGACATATTATCATCTCTATTTGAATCAATTTCATTCCTAGAATAATAATCATTCAGCACAGGGGAAACAGGTACCTCAGAAGTATTAGTCATGAAACACATGTTGGTATGATTCTTTTGAGAATCAAAAATCTCAGACTCACTTGTGTTGTCTTATGAAGAACTCCATGTTTCATTCATAGCTTTATTATGTTTTTGTCCTTATAATCATATTTCTTCTTAAACTTCAACTTTGGACAGTCATCCTTAATGTGTCCTTTTATTTTTCATTCATAGCACACTATCTCATCATCCTTATCTGTTTTCTTCCAATCATTCTTACAATCTACTCTTTGGTCATACTTACCTTTATAATTTTGTTTTTGGAAAAAATTCTTCTTCCTATAGAATTTATTGAATCTCATGGCTATTTGATCCATCTCTTCATCACTATCCGAATCTAAACCTCCACTTGTTGAGCTTTTAGTAGGTATGCGAACATTCTCCATGTCCTTGATCTTTGAAGAAGTAGACTTAAATGACACTTACTTATTCTTTGGTTCATCATCTTCATATTTGTTTACCTTTAGCTCTTATTCATAAATAATTAACTTACCAATTAACTCTTTAACATGAAGTGAACTTATATCACATTACTCTCTTATTGAAACAGACATGCCTCTCCGTCTCTCTGGTATACATCTTAGTAACCTCATGATTTTCTCTTTTTCTAGAACAGCCTTTCCAAGTGATCTCATTGTATTTACAATTTTTTGAACCTGAGATGCATGTCAAAAATAGGTTCATCAAGCATCATTTTAAATTTATCATATTTAATAGTGTATGTATTCAATATCATTTCTTTAACATTGGTTGTTCCCTCGTGAAAATGCCCAAAGTATCCCAAATTTCATAAGCAGTTTTACAAGTAGATATTCGATTAAATTATTCATATACTAAAGTAAAATACAAGGCATTCATTTCTTTACAATTATTATTGTAATATATTTTCGTAGGTTCATCCCACGCAGTTCTTCCAGTTTTTGTGATCTTATACTGAGTCTCTATAGCAGTCCAGATATCAAATCCAATACTTTCGAATTGAATTTTCATTTTCAGTTTCCATTGGGAATAATTAACACCATTAATGAAAGGTGGAATGTTGGTAGCAGCACCTTCCAGTATATTATCTATAATTATATTTTAGCAAATATATTTAAAGAGATAAAATTTATAAGTAACCTAAATTTAAGATGTTTAAGATACAACTAAAATCACAGTTGAAAAACAAAGTATTTTTAAATCCTTTATTAATAACCTTCCTCTGATACCAAACGTTGGTCGGAGTGGATACTCAAGATGGGGGGGGGGGGTGAATTGAGTTCCAATTAAAATTTATATTAAAAACGTTATGATTAAAATACCCCAAATTAAATAAAAATTAAACTGTAGTGAATTTATAAAGATTGTATGTTTTCAACTGGTTTCTCAAGAGATTGATTATTTCCAAGTTAACTCAATCTGAGGATTGATTAACTTTTGAAACTAACTTACTGGATAACAAAATTTATAAACACTTTCTAGTTTAACTATCAGAGTTACTTTAAAACAGATTTATATTTAAAGTACATAGCAGCAGAATATAAAATAACTTAAACTAAAAATAAGATGCACAAAAGTTATAACCAAGAGTATTAGTCTCAAACTGAGTCTTAGTCATTTAAAATAGTATATAAAAACATTTATCCACACCCTGGATCAGGGTAAACAACAGTACACAGACTATCTAGGTAGTAATAACTATACCACATTACTAAGCGGTGAAAACAAAAAAATAGCACACAGGCTATCCAGGTCACACTTTACCTCTACCACTATCCACAGTGGGATACAAGAGTATAAGAGAAAGATTGAGTGAGGATTTATAAATCCTCTAGTTCATCATAGGAGACAGTGTGTGCCTAAAAATACAGAGCACACACACTTCTAAAAATGTAAATAAATGAAACACAATAGATCTAAACAAATAAAGATGATTTTAGAATGCTCTATGTGTTTTGAGTGAATCTCTGGACTCCTTGGATTGATGAAGGTGAAGCTTTGAGTCCTTCTCTTGTTTTTTTTGTCAAGAAACAGAGTGTCGTTTTGGTATTTGACTTCTGGGTTCTGTTTAATCAGTCTGATCAGCTTGAGTGAGTGAAATCACTGAAGTTCTTTACTCCTTGAATGATCAGGTTCTACAGAATCATTATGTATTCTTCCTTTTTCTTCTATGCAGGTAATTCCTTGAGTATATCTAGACGATTTTCTCGTATGTGCAAGGAAAAACTGATCAAATCCTTTTCTTCTTATTTAGTAGTTTGGGGTTACCTTTATATATCTTCAACTCCGAAAATGGGAATGATTACCTTTTACAGGTACAAGTTATGCTTTCTAACATGCCAACAACTATCATTAATTAATGGAATAAGCATTAAAAATAAAAAATATGATCGTTGCTAAATAAAAAATTAGAAATAGAGTTTAGAGATATAGTGACTAGTTTCCATTGATAACTCTTAGTATCAGTGAGTTTGTAACGGTGGACTTGAGTCAGTAGGTCTGTATCGGTAGCTATTACTCTTTATAAGGGTAGCTATATGTATCAGTAGATCTTTCTATAGGTAGCTCCTTCTATCGGTATCTCCTTCTATTTGTGGCTCCTTCTTTCGGTATCTCCTTCTATCGGTAGCTATTTTGTACTTGTGGAATTCTTGTATCGGTAGACTTTGTAGCGGTAGATATCTGTCTGTATCAGCAGAAATGTATCAATGACTCTTTTCTATTGGTAACTCTCCTATATCGGTAGCTCTTCTTATCTGTAGCTATCTGTCTATAGCGGTGGACTTTGAATGTCTGTATCGGTGGTTGTTTAGTTGTATCGGTGGACTTCATATCAGTAGTTTTTTGTCTGTCTGTTTGTATCAGTAGCTATGTACCAGTGACCTTGTTTCATGAGAGGCTTGGTCTATTAGTGACCATTACTTATTGGTATACTATGTACTGGTAGGTATGTATTAGTGACTCAACACTAAATACTTATCTATTCAATGAAAATCATTTCCATATCGAGTCGGTAACATTTCTAAACAAGTATAAACATAGATACACATTTATTTACCAAATTCCAATGATCATTTTAATATTTTATCAACTTCATAATATTATGATTATAGATTGAAAGAATAATTAATATAACAATAAACATTATTTGGTATTGTCAAAGTATATTAAAAAAAAAATTAGATTATCAACACATGTGAGGTCAACATATATGTTTCATAAAACAATCCCATTAATTCAACCACAACATATAACACCATGGGACTTTATAGAATTGAAAAAAATATATGAGTTTTTAATTTCATAAATATAAGAAAATAAGTACCAATTGTAATGAATTATTGCTACTAAAGGTATAATGCTTCCAATTATGATATCCATCTGACATGTGTATCTCTATACGTATATACACCAACTGCATCTTAAACAAGTATTAATTTTCACATGATCACATTTTACAATACATTGAGTAACCATGTGGCATAGAGTATGTAAATCCCATAAAGATACTCATATTGTCTTGTTTCTATTAGTATAGAATGACAAGGTCAATGAATATATCACATGTCATTCATCATTATGGAGGATGAAATCTTATTCCACTCATCCAAATAAATAATAAAATCTCATATCCTATCTAGATAAGACCACAAACTTCTATAGTCATATTTATTAGTTCTGAATAAAAAATATTATTCGTGCACAAAATGCATTAAAACCATTTTATAGAAAAAGTGTATTTTCTATTATTCAAAATATGTTTACGAGATGTTTTTCAATAATTTAAGATTTTAAGAAAAATTAATTTGTTTATTAATATAAAAATAAGAGTTGTGTTGCCTAAAAATAAATAATAAACTAAAATCCATGTTGTTGACATTTAATTAAAATAAAAGATGGAAATAAGGTTTTATTTGAAAAAACAATACAATAGTTTTCAAAATTTAAGATACATGTTTTATAAATTTAACATTATATATTTAAATTAATCCCGCTAATCTTTGATGAAAGAAAAATATATGTTTCATGTGAGAGATTGAGGAAGGCAAGATTGGTTCAAAAAAAAATCCATGCCAAAACAGCTCAAAACCCACTAAAGGATATGTGGTTATGAAGTTAAAATACATAATGAATTATGGATGCTTAGTAAACTCACTATCCTTACATTTATTTAGGTGGTAACCACAACTTATTATATGACTTGTTTGTAGAAGTCATCTCGATGTGTGAATCTTGAGGAGGCGAGCTCTGGGCAACATATATCTGGTTCGCGGAAGTCACCATCCCATGCATAGGATGTGGTGGAAACTTATAAATAGTGTACGGTGGTTCACAGAACCCCGTTATATCATTATGATCATAATATTTCATGTTGGACCTATTTTTCTATGAAATTGAGTCCCCCGCCTCTAATGAGCCTATAAATACATCAGGATATATGACTATTTAGGGGACACAACCATTATAATTCCAACCGAAGCTCTAAATTCATGGAAGTAAAAACATAATGAACCAAAGAGGTTGTGAATTTTCAAATTTATACATATTTGATGAAACTATATCCCATGGTTTGTTGAAAACCTCAAACCATGGTGGAGATTCTTTTCTCAAAGAACCATGGACTTGACGAAATAAAAAATACCTATGTGAATCTCATGGTTTTGTGAGTTAGGAATCCTTCCTGAAACCAACCCCATGGGATCAAAGACATCACTAAATTTTAGGTTTACCATGTTTAGATAATCATTTAGTTGTTTATGCCCCTTTACTTCATGAAGCCCTCAACTTTCTTGAAACCTTGTCTTTCTCGAAAACCTTAACCCATGAATCACTATGTTTCCTCCTTTCATCCAACACCCATTCATGAATGATGTGATCCTAGGGCCCATGTACCAATACATAACCAATTCATCTACTTCAAAAATCCCCATTCAATTAGTATCACTAAACACTGGGTCCACCCTCTATGATTCAATCATTTCGTACACTATTACCTTTCCCTTTCTACTGATAATAGACACCCTAATGACACTTGCTATTAATAATATTCACCAAAACACCAAAACCCCATATTTCCACTCATCCATGGTAGTGATTATGCTATAACACACATAGATTCACTTGATCATTAGGACCATAAGACACATTTATTACATCATCAAGAAAAACTAACAACATTCTAGGTAGAGAGTCCTTTTGTTTTATCTTCCTCTTCCAATTGGGAACCATCTCACTAGAATTATGTCCTCATAACATCCAAGTTGAATGTCATAAATCTAAACTTCCCAATATCCTAGTCACAAGTTGTTAAATTCATATCATCAATGGATTCCACATTCTCCCTCGCCATGGGGTGATCCTCCCAATTTGGGTAGCCCACAAGAATAATTCTCACAACATCCTTCCCCACCATGGGATGATCATCCTAAATTGGGTATCCTATATGGGTAACCCCCACCCCATCTCTCATTGAATCTCCATACATGACATGAACTTCCTTACTGTAAGAGGTCAAACTACCTATAATATACCTTTCACTTGACCTTACATGGTGGAATCTAACTATATGGGGTTTCATCCTTGTAAACTAACATGGTACGTATAAATCATCTACGAGGATCTATATTGATATTCCAATAAATCAAGGGAACTTATCTAAGGTTCAACCCTAATACCACAACACCATAATCAAATAAATAGTGTGAAATATTCTACCTTGGGGACACAATCAACCAAACCCTAAATTGTGAAACATTCCCCTCTTGGGAAACAATTAACCACACACAATCCCCCGTGACGTTAATCGTATGACACACCAGTACCATCAAGATGTTAATCCTATGACCCTACTATCCTGAAAAGAACTTAAATATTAAACCTATGACCATTCATTCCCCATAAGGAGTTAAACATGTGAACCCCCAATCCCATCAAGGAGTTAAACCTATGTCCCACCTATACCCACAAGCCCTTAATCATGCGAATCTCTTTTCCCCACAAGATGTTCAACATGTGGTCCACCTATCAACATAATATATTAAACATATGACCTAACCATATCCATAAGACATCAAACCTATTACATGATCCAATATATCTACCTCATAAAATTAACATGTGATCCGTGTTGTAAAAATCCACAGATTTTGTACACCCCTAGTGTTGACTACCGCATGGTTGGGACATAATGGCTTGTGTTCCCTACCTAAAATGACTCATATAATATATGAATATTAACTCAATATAATAATACAATATGGATAGATAATTATTACAACATCTAGAGATACCTAGAAATGTAAAATGTTACAATCTAATCTAACTTAAAATGTCATTAATTTTGATATTGAAGTAGCATAACTAATTAGTATCAACCTTGAGATGGAAATGGGAATGAGTTTCAAAAATATGAATCAAATCATAGTGGGAGACCCGTACTATGTGATAATCTACAATGAGGAATCTATTAAAGCAGGTTGTAAAATGTCAACATCCCATTTTGATCAAGAAGATAACATCAATAACTATGGTGGAAGAGGCCACCCATCTTTGATAAAAGGGAATGCGGGGAAAACCATGCATGGTGAATGACCTAGGTGTAATGCTTCGAAAAAAATGGTGAAATTATATTTATATATTTTTCTTAAAATATGTGAATTAATAGTAATGGGGCATCATAATTTTTCCCTATCCTAAGATCTAAATATTTTTCACCAGGTCCCACCTATTGACCAACGGGCACAACACGAAGATCTCCTTTAACATGGGGTTGGTAACATTGGGCATCCACAGTCTGTGGAATCAACATTGTGTATCCTTTTGCTGCATCATAAAGAATTACCCACATTGCAGAATTGGGAATCACCTTCATCAGATATTTATTGACTATTGATTACATATACTATATGAGACACAATAAAAAAGAGATCCATGATCAAACAAACATAAGAATAATGGAAGGGGGATGATGGTGTGTAAATCTTGCATGACTCTGTTCCTATCACTATAACATCTGAATCTTTGACTACTGGGCATGCACACATCATTTCACCATTTGAGCTCATCTATAGGGGTGTTCAATACCTTTTTTCTTCAATATTAACAAGAAGTGGTCGGGCCCAATAGGTATATGACCTGCTAGGATCTTAATGAATCGAAGCCACACTTCCATCGCCACACCCAGAGGACCTCATTGGGAGAAAGACCCCCCCATTCAAATAGAAAACTTCATTGGGATCCACTTTTCAGAGCGTTCTGATATATCAATCACATATTAAGAGAAGTTAAGGGATGTTCAATCCCTACCCACCATATACACTTCTTGGGAGATACTCAGTAGGACTCCCCCCTATATAGTCAATGAAAATAGTGACCAATCCAATAGGTTTATGAGCAGTTTATCCCTATATATGTTCAACTAAACTCAATCCAAGATGCCCAACATTGAAGCTAGGGTATGGCCCAAGACATTTCTGAAAAATGGGATTCTTTTTAATCTCTACTGGTCCACTCCATTTCTAGAATATCACGTCACATTCCAAATACTACTGAGAAAGGATTCAATTTCTCTTACCTAGTATCAAGACCCTATCCACATATCTCGTAGGCTGGTATGACTCTCTCTATCATCTGTTTCATCAATAAAATTTGTAGGAAATATGGTAATGAGGGAGATTACTATGGTGGTCCTCCCAATTGTACCACTAAACTGTGTGGTGGTTCTCCCCATGTTGATGATATGGCTCACACTGAATATACAACCCATGATAAGAGGGCGAAAAAATGGCATAAGGGATGATCTCACAGTGTAGGTTGTGATTTTATTATAAGGTAAATAAGCTATTCTAAAAAAATTTCACATTGGTATGTCACAGGCCATTAGAGAGAAGACCTTATGAAGCATCGTGTCACCATCATCCTCACAGACGTAGAGAAGAACGATAATTGGCTGCAGGAATCATCAACCCTGTTGTTGGATCTAGGTTTAGATGACCATAGATTGAGTCTTACAGTCCCTAATGTTAAGGACCATGAAAACCCCAAATCCATATGTATGTACCTACAAGATGAAAAAATTCTGGACTCCATCCAAAGACTCGTATTGTAACCTTCTTCATTTCCATTAGTGTCACTTCTATCTACCACCACATTAGTTATTGGAGAGATGCAAGTATCTTGGTTAATGCCCTTAAGTGACAGTGATAACTCCACCGGGCCCCAATGAGATACTTGTTGCTTCTTTCCTGAAGATTTATAAAACACGTTTTCATATATGAATATGATCTATAAGTTTTCCCTCCTTTTGGGAGACATTCTATCAAGTAATGAAAATATTGTCTATGATCCCCCTCTCTTGAGTAACTAACTATAAATAATATATCTATCAATGCCACCACCATTCTCCCAACCTTCTCTTATCATGGTTTGGGAAACAAGGAGCATGATCACCCTTCTCGTAATTAACAAGAGGAATTGTTGATACTATTGGATACTTATTAGCTACCAATAATGTTTTGGAAACTTGAATCTCTGATCTTGGTTATCCCATATTTTCTCACTATAGACAAGGTAGTCTGTTTCTCCCTGAATATTTGGGTAACCTTCAACAATCTTCGAGACTACCAGCTAACCAATTCAGGAAGGCACAATAAACTCAATTTCATTCACCAACTGTGTAATAGAGTTGAGATAATATAACTCCAAGTATCTAAATGACCTAAATCGTATGGATACATCAAGAATCTTTAGTGGAACTATGTCAACATCCTTACTATTCTCTTGTGAGTCATGGCTGGTTTATATCAACATGCGTATATTAGAGGGTGGTGTTAGTATGCTACCCTTTGTCTCAGCCCACTCCTAGGTAATTAATTAAACCACCAATCCTTCCCATGTAGTGATAGAAAAGATTCCTCTCTGACCACTACAATAGTGACTTTCATCACCATTGACCTTCTTGAGGATAAAATAAAATAAACTACCAATACAAGGAATGATACGGAGAACCTTCTTTAAGGGAGAAAACAGTAACATGTATACCCCTTGATAAGAACTCTTACCTATCATCATAGACTATAATTTTACTTTGGGAGTCCGCCCGAAGAGAAATTTCTACCTTATCCTCAGTATATTAATAAAGGAAAGGGGTATTAAAATCTTATCGGTCCACCTGATATTGTTCTATAAACTGAGAAATAATCCATAATTACCACATTCCTCTAGGAGATAGAAGGCTATAAAAGTGTTATTTTAGACCTCATGTCCATGAAATGATCGGGTTTTGAAAATTTCAATAGAACCACATCACTCCTCTATTTGAAAAACCAATAATTATTTTCAAGGGACCAATTTTTGAACTGGGAAACACCAATTATCTGATCAGGTAAGAGTTTGGGAGATATAAAAAATGATCATGATATGAGTTCCCCACTCCGTATGAGCAACATTCTTATCTTCATAGATATCTTGTTCCTAGAGCCTCATGGGAAGATGAGTCGGTCAGAGGACTAGTGAATATTGTAACAGTGGGTTTCATAGACCAAATTTTATTATTAATTTTTAATATTGAGTCATGGATATAGTGAGTTATAAATGATTCATACATACCATTATAGTATAGACATTTCTTAAAACCACTACCTAATTATAATGTACATTTATTAATTATCGTATCAAAAGGTTATAGTAGATATTAGGATATCATGAGGACCTTCAGATACTATGACATTAATAATAATATATATCCTATGGTATAGTCACATTACAATGATTGTACATAGTTGATAACTCACTATTAGGAGGTGGGGGTCATAATCATTGACACTTCTTCCCATGAATTTCACACATGGTGATCACTAGTAGTTGACATCCTAAAGACAGACCTACTAATATGAACACCACATGTTTTGGGTGTCATTGGATATTGAAATCTATGGGCCTATGTACTGGTCTCTTGAATTGATATTTTTATCAATGTCTGTAATTATATTGTGAACTTTTATGAATGGAAAATAACAATAATAATGAAATCAGGGTGAGGTAGGATGTGTTGGGCACATCATTGGATGTATGGAACTGATTGAATGATCAAGATATGATTTGTTTCTTCTGGGATGTGGAAGTAATTTCTCAGGCCTGGTTGATCGAGGTGGTATTACCTTTATAAATATATTTCCATGGTAATTGAATTTAAATCCATCTATATAGATAAAAAATATTAAATTAAGTATGATGACACAAGTGTTCATCCTCATTTATGAGATATCAAATGAGAAAGATAATATTTTAAAAAGTGTGTGTGTCTAGGATGGTCATCATTGTAATTACTATTCTTTATCTCTATAGTGACATTGATGGGTTTCAAGACTATTGTTTTGGTCTTTTAATAGTATTCATTACTTTCAAGATAAGCACCTGGAAGGTCACAAACAACGGTGCATTCAAGATTATTCCAAATTATTGAGATTATAAATATATGACATTATGGGGTCCACCATGGGATCGAGGTGTTGTCAATGTTTTATGGATAAATGATAAATAAATAGATTTTTTATTATTGAAGTAAAAAATAATTGGGGTTAATTTATTTATTAAATTTTTTGAGAAGTTTTTATGTAATTACAAGAATTAATATTTTATAAATGAATAATTTTTTTAAAATATAGTTAAATATTTATTATCAATAGTTATTGGTAGATTTAATGGATTTGGTTTATCAAATAATGTGTTTAATATATATATTACAAGTATGTGATAAAATTTAACTAATATTTATAACATAGTTAGTTCATCATGACTTATTAATTATTACATATTAAGTGGATGTTAAAATAAATGGGGGTTGGGGAACCCTAACTGTGTATTAAGACTTCCACAATATAAGTTGGAGAGGTGTTCTTTCCAGGAGAATATTCACTCATTTGGAATTGAGGGATTATCTCTCATCCTGAATCCTATAGAGAGAATAACTCAATTTGAATGAACAATTCGAGTATGCATTAATGGATTGAAGGTATGAAATTGTGGTGATTATCATGGTATCAAAGATATTTTTAGAGCTTCACTCTTGAATCCAAATTTCTGTAAATGACAATAACACATATTTAAGAATATAATGAGGAAGATCTAGAGGAATTTTTCTTTGGGTCCTTTGATCAGGGATCACTGAAGTCCAGGAAATGTCGATTTAGGCGTCATATCAAAATTGGTATGTTTTCTGTTTAATTTTTTAGAATAATCTACATGATATCCTCATACCGTACTAGGGCTCAAATTACCTGAAATGAAAAGTTCACTCTTGTCAGTGATGACAATTTTAAAGAACCCTGACCCACTAGATGTTATTTCATAACCTGGTACGAATAATTAGAATTAGTGTGATCAATTGTATTTTATGATCCAAAAAATTAAATTAGATTTCAATTAACTTATATGGTTAAAATCATTCCCAATGAAATATACCATGAATTCATTTGATTTAGAATAGATAAATTAGAGATCGTTGAAAAAAAATTATGGATTGAATGAGGACAGTTTTTTTGTATTAAATTTGAATAACACCAATTTCCCAACAACACAAGGATGAATAAAAAATAATAATAATGAAAAATAAGAGATCCGAAAGTTTCATTCCAAATACAATAAGAATCTGGTGGTTGTATCACCTCTGACCATTGACTTGATATATTTCACGGGTTGAAGGAAAAATTATAATATTAATTTAATTTTAAAATATCACAATTATAAGAATTTGAGTTGATAAAACATTTATTCTAATTGGTGTGGATTTTTCCTCATGAAAATCGTGCAAATCCTAGTAGGGATATAATGACATGGACATCTACAATCCATTCCATCATGAAATTCCTGTTTTTGGGGGGTTCTGAGAGTTGTCAATGACTTTTTTCAAGAGGTTAACCAAAAAAATCAAGTTTTCCTATCAGCGAGTCATTTTGTACAATTGGTGTCAGTGAGTCATTTTTTCACTATCAGTGTCAATGAGTCATTTTTTTACTATCTATGTCGGTGAGTCATTTTTGTAATATCGGTGTAATCCAATGATTGTATATTTCCATTCTCCATGATTCATTTTTGTACTATCAATGCTAGTGATTTATTTTTTTAGAGTTGGTGTCAGAGAGTTATTTTTTGTACTGCTGGTGTTGGCTAGTAATTTTTTACTGCCAGTGTCAATGCGTCATTTTTTTACTGTTGGTGTCAGTGTGTAATTTTGAACTCTTGGTGTGGGCATTTTTTTTGGAACTGTCGGTGTCAGCATTTCCTTGTGAACCGTCGGTGTCGGTATATCATTTTGACTTGTCAGTGTCATCGATTCATTTTGAACTATCGGTGTCGACGTGTCATTTTGAAATGTATGTGTCGGTATGTCATTTTGAACTATTTTTGTTGGCGTTTAAATTTGAACCTACAGTGTTGGCATGTCATTTTGAACTATCGGTGTTCGCGTGTCCTTTTGCACTGTCCGTGTCAGCGGGTCATTTTGAACTATTGGTATTACCATGTCATTTTTTAATTTTGGTGTACACATCATCATCTACATTGGTTTCAACATCAACATCTTCATTGGTATTGACGTCCACGTTAGTTTCAGCATCAACATCTGTGTCAACGTCATTTTTCCAGTTTTTCCCTATTTTTTTAGTTATTTCCCTCTTACATTTTATGTGATTTAAATTGAGGTTAAAGGATTGTTTGAGAACTTCTAAAGTCATTTAAAAGGATATTAATAATATCTTTAATATCTTAGTGTTCTCTGGACATTGAAATAGTCAATCTTCTTAATCATAACCATGATCCGACTTTAATGGACCTTGAAATTGTTTTCCATTCCGTTGATATAGGATCTGGATTTTCAAAATACATGGTCTTATCTTCTCTTTTCTCATGATGCATGGAGAAATGTTCATCCCTTGATGAGTTGTGAGCCTATGCTAGAGCATGTTCTTATACATTTTTACTTGTATTTTCCTGGTGCTCGTGAGATCCCCTGGTTGGTGCAAAGAGTAGTTCTGGTTGTCTTTTGTTATATAGAGGGATTTTCCTTCGACTCTTGTTATTTTTGTATCATGTAGGGTTGGTTTATTAATGAATATTGGTAGATATGGACTGGATTATTTCTTTAATAGGAGAAATAAATTATGGGGGAAGAAAATGATAAGATGACAATGAGACCTATTATGACAACGGGTAGGGGATTGAAGATGGATGAATGTTTAGCATTATTTTATTTTATATTAGATTTTTTTCATGGTAATAATTGTTTTGGCTAGAAGGCCTTCTGAAAATCATGGTCGTTGGTGGCCTTTACTTGTACCCTAGTGATGTTTGTGTTCTTGTTGTTGATACTATGTGAATAATTACAAATATAAAACTATTTAATCACTTACACTTGGTTAAATAAATGGATTCCCTAGGATCCAACTAGTTCTGGGGTCACCCCTATTATTCTACGTGAAATTAAAGAATCCCTATTTTCTAAATCTGAATATTCTTGGCCTAATGGTGTGGTTGGGTTCTATTTTTTGTTTGGTTTGTGCCTTGTGGGAGGTGTTTTATGTTATTGTCGGTAGGATGTCAGCGGGTATGGGGGTAGACAAAGGGGATGGTTCATTGTTTTTGTATGACCTGTTTGTGCCCTAGAGATGTTAGTTAGTTGTTTGTGGAATGGATGAACATGTAGGTAGTTGGACTACAATTGTTTGTGTGGTTTCAATTTAGTGAAATTGTGCAGTGGGACTGTAATGTGGTTATGTGTTGTTTGTGTTTTGGGATTGCATCTTTATTTTCTTTTTGTGTTTATAATTTTTGTGGATAGTGGTTTCTAGGGTAGTGATGGAAGTAATTACAGTGAACTCCTTATTAAAGACTAAACAATCGTTTAATGAAATGGGGGTTTGATTTATGCTTTGGTTGTGGTTTTTGTGTGGTTGATCATATAGGGGTAGTAGAAATGGTGATTCTGTGGGGGGTGGTTGTTTTTTTAAAACCCATAGGATGGGATTACTACTTCTTTACATATAAGAATAAATTTTAGTTCCTTGTTATTTTCAATATGGACCCCACCCATGTTAACAACTATGTGTCAAACACCCCCATTTCATGGGGGTGTCTTTCCCAACATCCTAGTGGGAGGATGGATGGCTCGTTACTGTCTTTCTTCCTTGCACCCCCTTTTGGGTTCTTACTGCTTGAGCATATCTGAGCAGCCTATAATGGATTGATGTTCACTATATCCCATGATCCTTCAGGTAGGTTTTTTTTGTGGATGATGGGACTAGGTGTCTTGAACAGAAGTTTGTTTCCCAGAAATCTCCAGGATGAGTCTCATGTGTTTTCAAGCGATAGGTGTGGTGGTCTTGACCAAGGTGTCTAGAGACGGGATATGTGTGGTTTGTGGTGCAGGTGTCTGCAGGCAGTTGTGGTAGTGGGACAACATTTGTGGAAGGGCGTTTGCATTAAAAAGTTATCCATTAGGAATGATAAGTTATCTAGTTGGAAAAGTGGTTCGGCGTACCCATATCATCGATGTTCTAATATTTTCATATTACTAGACTTGTGTTATTTGGTGAGTATTCCTTGGTGAGGTTGGGCTGGCTAGTATTTTCCCTTGGTAGATGTGGTTGGTTTTTATTATTTTCAAAAGGGCATTAGTATGTTTCTCCAACTTGTGCATGAGTGACTTTGGTTTCCATATTGAGTATACTTGTATTCTCACCCTATGTTATTCAACTCTTTTTAGGTTTCTAGGTTGAATTTTTGGACTGTGCTGGGATTTACTTGCTCGTATGTCAGGATAATTGTTTTTTTGATACATACACTATTTATTTTGGTACATTATTTGCAGATTTTATTATGATTTTGTAACAGATTGCATTTACATCATACTTGGTTTGGATTTAGGTTTCCATTATATAAAAATTTGGAAATTTTTAGTACTTTTACCATCTTATCTCCTGATCATATTTTCATTAGAAAGGGTAATTCCTTTCATTTTGTGGGAGATTATATACCATTGGTCCAAGTCGCCACTTCTGGGCCTGTTAAAGGTTGGACATTGGGGACATTATATCTCATTCATCTTTATTAAGTTAGGGCAAGCCACTATGTTGTCCCTTTCATAATCTTAAAGAAAAATGGTCCTAGAAAAATGGTATCATAGGTGATGGTTAAGAGATAGTATTGAGTTCAGATTTTGGCACATTGAGGGTTGCATGGGATAGTAGGGAAATAGTGTTAGGTTTTCTTTGTGTGTTGCGCCGGCCGGGGAAGACTGGCTAAGAAATTGGATTTTAGGGCCCCCCATGCTATAATTAAAGGACTCTATACCTACTAAACCACCAAGTCATGCTACATTGATTGTAGTCTAGGGAACCTAGAAAAGGAACATACATCCAAATGACTCATGTTCTTTGTTTTAGTTGGGAATTTTGGGAAATTAAAATAAATAATGAGCCAAAATGAATCTAAATGGATATTTTGTACTACATGGTCTTAATAATTCCTTGTTTACCATCTTAGCTATGTTACCCAGATGATGAGAATGTGTGGCCCGGGTAGTCGAGGCATAGTAGGCTGACTAGGCTGATCAACGGAGGGATAACTAGGAGGGGGAAGTTGACTTATTGTAGAAGGCACTTCGGGATTTTCAGTAGCAAACCTTGGGGATGTACGAAGGTGGTTTTTTCTACATAGAGATAGAGGGATGGCTTTAGTAGCTAGTGATCACCCTTATCATGATCTATACTCCAAGGTTTTACTGGGTCTCTCTAGTTGCGATCTAGATGTGAGGATCGACACGTCAGTGGTGGACGTTTTACCTCAAGGAGAGGAAGGATATCGATGTCTCTTGAGATGAAATTGCAAAGGAGTTTCGGGCAGAGTTTCATTTCTCAATGAGTATGTCCATGGAGAGGGAAAATATATTTTCCCTCTATCAAGGTAGTATTTCAAAGAGGGAACTGGGGATAATGTTCAAGGATCTCCGACACTTTTCTTCGAATCTCTCTCTAGATGAGCAATGTCAGGCGAGATGCTTGAAGGTGGCACTCTAGCCTTTACTTCAGTATGTCATCACTCCCTTTACCCTACCAAAATACATAGATGTTAAAAATATGGTATAAGTAGAGGAGATGATGAAATCATGGGGAGGTGCACCATGAGTGGGGAGCCATCTGAGTTCATATAAGGGGAAGGCAGACATCATCAGATCTCCTTCATTAGGGCCTTTTGTGTTTCTGTCGGTAAGGAGTAGGGATCAACAGTTCTAGTTCCAATCTCCTTGTTCCCATACTTTCCCTATGAGATTGGGACCAAGGTGTTTTTCTTATGGAAGTCATGGGCACATCCAGAGTTAGTTACCTATTTTTTCTCAGCTTAATGGGGGTGGAAAGGTTCAACGCCTACCCCAGTAGTATCCATTAATGGTTAGTCCTTTCCAGTAGTAGTAGGCCCATGATACACCAAGCGATGATGATGCTATAAGAGGTTGACCAAAGGGATCTCATCATGGACCACGAACATGGAATAGTCGTGGAGTCGGCTGATAGCCGAGGGGAAGAGGAGTTGGGAAGGGGCAATTTCACGACACTGAGGAAACATTTGTATCTGAGACAAATGTCTTTATAATTATGATCATTGTGTTTAGCACTCTTACCTATGATATTTTTGATTCAAGATCTTCACATTCCTTTGTTTCCCCCAGTCTTTCGCATACTCTGGGTCTAGACATAGAGAGACTTCCCATTCCCCTGGTGTTGAGCACCTCAGTTGGATGTTAGACAAGTTTGTTTGATGTTTTCCATGGTTGTAGATAGATTTTGGGGCCACATCAGTCTAGTGGGGATCTTCTTCTGCTACAGATACATGAATACAATGTTATCCTTAAAATTTATTGGTTGTTCTCTTTTTATTCCATTATCGACAGCTTCTAGAGGAGAGTTGTGTTTTCGGATATGAATTTCCAGAATGTATCTTTTTTTAGCGAGTGAAGTTGTTAGGTGGGAAGCCAGAATGTGGAGCCCCTTCTTTCTATGTCAGCCAAGATGTCATAAGGGTCGAAAGATGCTGATATGTCAGAGTTTCGATGAGTTTTTAGATAGTTCTTTCATGTCTTCTGAGAGAGGTTTGTGACTTTAAACCACTTGACTTGATGTCGATTTTAGGATAAACATACAATCTGGTTATCATCCAATTTGGATGGCTCTCGATCTTATGGTGCCTTATATGTCATGGGAGTAGCAGATTTAGATCGATTATTTAATGGGAAAGGTCATTATCCAACCCAATTTGATTCCATTTGGTGCTCTGGTTTTGTTTACAAAAACTTCATTTGGTGGTATGAGGTTGTGCATCGACTACCATAGATTGAACTAGGTAATAGTCAAAAACTATTACTCCCTTTCGAGGATAGATGATATTTTTGACCACCTAAGGGGGCAGGTTGGTTTTCTATGATCTATCTACGGTCTGGATATCACTATTTGAGGGTGAAGGAAGGTGACATCCTGAAGACTGGTTTCAGGTGCTCGTATGGACACTTTGAGTTCGGGGTCATGCCATTTGATATCATGAATGTGTCAGCCATGTTCATGGGGCTCATCGTATTTATCTTTCACAAGTTTCTCGACCAGTTCATCATCATGTTCATTGAAGACTTCCTGATTTACTTAAAGACAGAGAAGATGCACAGTGAGCACCTCAGGACAGTCTTGGAAGACCTCTAACACCACCCAATCTATGGTACATTGTACACGTGCATGTTCTAAACATGAGAGGTGAACTTACATAGACTATTGGTGTCTTATAAATGGATATCTATGGACCCATCTAAGATCTTGGCGGTTGTTTATTGGACAACACCAAATAATGTGGTGATGGTTCGTAGCTTTTTGGGTCTAGTAGGCTATTAATGGAGGTTCGTAGCTGACTTATCTTTGGTTGAAACTCCATTGGTAACTCTGACTAAGAAACACCAATCCTTTGTGTTGATTCATCAGTGTTAGACATATTTCAACTATCAGAAGGGGATGATGGTTAGTGCTCTAGTGCTTGGGTTTCTAGAGGAAGTGGTGCAGTTCGAAGTGTTATGTCATACTTCTTGTCTTTTCCTGGGACGTGTCCCGATTTAGAAGAATGGAATGATATATCATGGGTATACGCAGTTGAATCCCCTAGAATTTAACTATTCCACCCATGATATAGAGCTTTCAACGGCCATGTTCGAACTGAAGTTGTGGTTTCCTTACCTCATCCGGGATAACTTTGTAGTTATCACATATCATAAGAGCATGAGGTATATCTTTTCCCATTAGGACTTGAACATGTGTCAACATGGGTGGATGGAGTTTCTCTAGGACATTGACTTCAAGATATATTACACTGAAGGTAGGGAAAATGTTATGGCTGAATCCTTGAGCTGGAAGTTGTAGAGGGAAGTGGTTCAAGAATCTGCAGATGCTTGGAAGGTGATGGAGGATTTTTATTCTTTGAAATTGGATGTTTGGATGGAAAGTGGAAGTAGATATATCTTTTATATGATAGTAAAATAATTATTGATGTGGTATCTAGAGGAGTTTGAGTGGGGAGACGCAGATACTGATGTGATGCATGATCGCATTGTCTAGGGTGTTACTCTAGAGGGATGGTCAAAGGATATTCAAAATCAAATTTTCTTCTGTAGGGATATATTTGTAACAGTGTAGATGCATGAGGGAGTGCTTTGTGAGTTTTATATCCCACACCTAGTGATACACCCAAGAGTTTCCATGATGTACCGAGGCTTGAGGGAACATTTTTTGGTGGTCTAGGGTGAAGCAGGCAGTAGTAGAGTTTGTGGAAAAGTTCCTTGTGAGTTAGTAGGTGAAGGCTTAGCACTGTGTTCCTAGTGTTCTATTGTGGCCCTTATATGTCCTTGAGTGGAAGTGGGATGATATATCCTTTTATTTCATCATAGGGATACCTAGGGATCAGGGAGGAAACAATGGTATTTGTGTGGGGGTGGACTGGCTAATGAAATCAGTTCACATTCTAGCGATCATGGAGTCAAGTTTAGTGGATGCCTTGGTAAGGAGGAATACAGATGTTTTGGGGTGGATAAATGGGATTCCAAGATCCATCTTCACATATATGGATTCTAAATTTACCTCATGAGCCTTTAGGGGACTACAACATGCTTTTGGCACCCAGTTATCCCTTAGCACATCTTTCCACCCTTAGACGGATGGGCAGACAGAGCGGACCATCCGAACAATGAAGGATATGCTGCAGGAGTGTGGTCTAGACTTATGGGGATCATGGGTATGTCATTTTCAACTAGTAGACACTATATACAATAATAGATGTCATTTTACCATTTTCATGGAACCATTCAAATCCTGGTACTGGAGACCATGTCATTCACCATTGTGATGGACAAAGGATGGATAATCAGCTGTCCTTGGACCAGATATGGTGCAATGAATTATAGAGAAGGTTTAGATCATGCATGAGAGGATGAAGGAATCTCTAGATTAGAATAAGTCATATTCTGGTCATAGGATGAGGCATATAGAGTTTAAGGTTGGGGAACACATGTTCTTGAAATTTTCCACTCGATGTGTGCATCAGAGGTTTGTTAAGAGAATCAAACTTTCTAATAGGTTCATCAGGACCTCCAAAAGTGTTGGGACGATTTGGTGAGGTTTCATATCACATGGTATTGCCACTATTATTGGAGAGGGTCCACGAGGTCTTTTTTTTTCAGATTCATAGTTATCTACATCATAAATCCCATGTCATTTATTAGGAGAGTTGGATATTGAGGATGATGTGACATTCATAGAATGGCCAATGCAGATCCAGGACCATTGAGATAACGTACTTCGTGGATAGACCATTCCATTGGTTCGTTTGTTATGGAGGCATGGTGTCCTGGAGAAGAGTACTTGGGAGCGGGCGACACATATGTGTGCCTAGTACCTAGAGCCGTTCAGTGTTTTTCTCCTATGTTTTGATTTATGATTTTCTAATGTTTTAATTCTTGACCTTGTTGAAATGAAATGATTTGTTTCCTTTTCACTGATGTGTGAGAATTCACATCATACAGTAAGGGGAGGACCTAAATTCTAATCAAGATGCGTTAATGTGGATTCCATTAAACCTATGGAAGTGAGTTAGTGCCGCCCAAAGTGTATATTATCTTGACATGGAATAAGGAGTTCCCTAATCCATGTTTCAAGATACTATGATCCTTGAAAAATGAGTGGTTGTTCATGGAAGTATTTATCGTCGAGGTGTTCTTGGATTTCTAGGTTTTCACTATAGTTTTGGAAAATCACAAGGTGGTTTGACAATGAGAGGTATCTTACAGGGTGGTTGTTTGGATCCCTCTTTCCATTGTTTTGGTTTTTAATTATCAAGGGAATAAATCGTTTGAGAGGTATATGATGTAATGACCTAGATCTCTCTAGAGAATTCCTTTGTGAAACTCCAGTGTCTAGGGGGTTTTGGGAGGTTTCGGTGACTCATATCTATAGTTTTTTTTAAAATACATTTTTTAGTGAACCATTTTGTACTGTCCATGTTAGTGAGTCATTTTAGTAATGTTATTGTTGGTGAGTAATCTTTTTACTACTGGTGTTGGTGATTCATTTTTGTACTATCGGTGACTTTAAGTCATTATTTACTATCGGTGGTGGTGAGACATTTTCTTATTGTCAGTGTCGGTCGGTCATTTTTGTACCGTTGGTGTCAATGAGTCATTTATTGTACTATCAGTGTCATAAAATCAATTTGTACTGTCAGTTTTGGTGATCCGTTTTTTTACTATCAGTGTCTGTGTTTCATTTCTAACTATCAGTGTTGGTGTGCCATTTTGAACTATTGGTGTTGGCGTGTGATTTTGTAGTCTCAGTGTCGACATGTCATTTTGAACTATCATTGTCGGAGAGTCATTTTGAACTGTTGGTGTCAGCATGTCATTTTGAACTATCAGTGTTCGTGTGTCATTTTGAACTAACAGTGTTAGTGGGTCATTTTAAACTATTGGTTTCATCACATCATTTGAAAGGCCGGTGTCATCGTGCCTTTTTGGATTGTCGGTGTCAATATGTTGTTTTGAATTGTTGGTGTCGGTGTGTAATTTTATACTTTCAGCACCAATGTTAGCATCCGCATTGATGTCAGTGTTGGTGTCAGTGTCAGTGTCAGTGTAAGCATTGGTGTTTGGGTCAGCATCAACATCATTGTCAGCGTCAGTGTCAGCATCAGGGTTAGTGTCAACATCATTTTTCCAATTTTTCCTGGTTTTTCTAGTTTCACCCCTCTTACATTTAATTTGACATAAATCAAGTTTAAAGTCTTGTATTATAATTTATAAAGGCCTTTCAATGGATATTAATTATATCTAAAATATCTTAATGATACTCAGACATTCAAATAGTCAATCCATGTAATCTTAACCATGATTTGACTTTAATTCCCCTTGAACCCATTTCTCGTTCACTTGATACAAGATTTGGATTTTCCAAATATTAAGCCCTCGCTTATCCTTTATCTTTGTTCACAGAAAACGTTTCTTCCCTAGAAGAGTCATACATCTATTCTAGAGCCCTTCCTACCCATTTTTTCTTGTATTTTTTTTCTGCTTTTCCGATCCCCTATTTGGTTAAAGGGTAGTTCTGGCCTCCTATTGTTACAAGTAGGTATTTTCCTTCATCTCTATTTATTGGTGTATCCTATAGGGTGGTTGTAGTAATGCTTCTTGGGAGAGAACATATGAATTATTTCTTTAACAAGTGTAATAAATTAAGGGGGTAGATGATGATAAAAAGAAAATGCGACCTATTATGATAATGAGTATGAGATTGAAGATAGATGAATGTTGAGCACTGATTAATTTTTTTATTATCCTTATTTCATATTATTAGTTGTTGTGGTTGTAAGGCCTTCTGAAAATCATGGTCTTTGGAGGCCTTTTCTTGTGCACTAGTGATTTTCTTGTTCTTGTTATTGATACTATGTGAATAATTGAAAATATCAATCCATTTAATAATGTACACTTGGATGAATAAATGGATACCCTAGGATCAAACATGTTCTGTGATCACCCCTATTATTCTAAGTGAAATTAATGAATCCCTATTGGGTAAATCTGAATATCCATGGATTGATGGTGTGGATATATGCTATAGTGTATTTGGTTTTTACCTTTTTCGGGTCATGTGATGTTACTGTCGTTAAATTGTATGTGGGTATGGGGGTGGGCAAAGAGGATGGTTCTATGTTTTGGTATGACAGTTTGGCCAGTAGGGAAACTATTTGGTTGTTTAAGGAATAGATGTACTCGTATGATGTGTGAATGCCTTTTTTTGTGTTGTGGCCATAGAGCGACGTTGTGTAGTGGTACTATAATGTGGGTATATTTTGTTTTTGCAGTGGGACTGCAGTTTTTGATGCTTGTTGTGTTGAGAATGGTTTTGGATAGTGGTTTCCAGGGTAGTGCTAAAATTAATCATAGTGAACTCTATAATAAAGAATGACCAATGATTAAATGACAAAGGGGTTGGGTTTATTCTTTGGTTGGGGTTGTTGTGTGGTTGTTCACGTAGGGGTAACAACAAAGTTAGTTCTGTGTGGGCTAGTAATTTTTTTGGAACCCATAGGTTGGGATGAGTTCTTGATTAAATATATTTATAAATTGTAGTTCATTATGATTTTAATACGCACCCCACCCCTATTGAGAAATATGTGTCGAACACCCCCATTTCATGGGGGACGGTGTCTTTCCTAACATCGTAGTGGGAGGATGAATTGTCATGACCCCCTCCCCACAAAGTGTACCCCTCCTGGGCCGACAATGTGAGAAGGGAGATAATGACCCCCGAGTCCCGCCTCCAGTAGGCCCCGGGTTGGCGACTAGCACCGAGGGTATAATATACACAAAAATGGGAGGCATTACCCTCTAAGAGAACACATGTAGAAGAGAGAGATAGAATAGACTCCAAACAACTCCAACTCATAACTGAAATATAAAAGAAACCCAAGTACATATATGAAATGTCATGCAAAAGTAATACAACTGAAAGGGAAAACTAAAAGTACCCAAAATAAAGTAAAACGACAGTGACCACAAGCCCGAACAGCTCCTCCTCCAACCGCAAGCTAGTAGTAACCAGATTGATCTCCAACCTGCTCCATGTGACCTGAAAAACAGAATATATGTACATAGGGTGAGTATAACAGTATACTCAGTAGGATCCTCCTCAAGCCTCTCGTGCAAAAGTAAAGAAAGCATGTTAAAGCCCAGTGAACAATAAGTGAAGCTAACTCATTACCTAAACAGGTATACTAAGTTCCCAACCTCACCATGGCTACTCTCACCAAATAACACATACAAGAATATAGCATATTGTAAAGAATATCAAGGGTACCCCACTACTACTTCCTCACTGTTTTTCCGCTTTTCCCCAATGACATACGTCATGTGCATCTCTCTCCAAGGCTTGCCCACAGACACCTGGGCTATGCTCCACACCGTCCTCACAACCAAAAGTAACCAGGTAGTTTCCGAGAGCCACCACAGCTCGCATAACGTGTATCATACGTCGGGTATAATACCTCAATCCATTACAGCCCATACTCTGAGTAAGGATCCTCAAGCCATCACAGCCTATACACGTTACACCTATAGTAGTCCATATGATACTATATCCAGAATATATGCGTGTGAATAACCACAAGCCATTACACCCCTCTACACACATATATGGGGTAACTAACCACTTGCCTCATGGAACAAGTATATACCAAGAGAAGAGAGCGGGGCCAAAGGGGGTAGTCAGCCATTCAACCTCCCATCAGAATGTTGGGGAAAACACCCCCCAGGGCTCAGAATCCCAGGGGTGTCAGTTTCCCTTACCGATAGGGTGGAGTAGCGTATAGAAACACAAAAAGTACAGAATATATATAAATCACAACCACACTATGGGCATTACCTAGTCATAGGAACAACTGCAGCTAACGTCTCTCAGACTCCAGGCTGCTACTTCTAAGACTAGGTATCCTATAAGCACACAACCATTTGAAAGGCTTTATTAGATTACTCCATTCTCATTTTATCAATTCCACTGTACGTTAATTAATTCTTTAAACATTAATTAACCAAGAACAATTTACCACATTAAACTAAATTGGCATCACATTCAAAAACTGCTCCTTTTTAGGATTCACATCACTATTAAAATCCAGTTTCTCCATCCCCATGGATTATCACCATTTAAACAAACGTTCATTTCAGAATTATTTTTCCATAATCTCAGGCATTCTAGAAAAAGATCCTATGCTACTAAACACAATGGGGCTTAACACGGCGAGTAGATATAATACCCTTCGATTCTTTGCCGCCTATAGCAAGAGCATAGACCCATCCTCCATCGAGAGGATAAACACGGAAAGCACGTGGCATACCCTGTGTGTCTTCGTCTCCTTCGGAAAGAGGGTAAGCAAAACCAGCTGCCTTGAGCAGTGGGGAAAATTAAAGCAGATAAACAACCAAACCAAACCACCAACATCAAACCATCCAATTCATCTCATACCATCATCATTGGTGTCCTCCCCGACACCCACATGCATAAACCGATGCATCTCACCACACTAGGCGTCATCCGCTGCCACAACCACAAGTCCCCATACCTCCACATATCACAACAGCCATCCAGGCTCACATCAAATCACAAACAACAGGAAATCAAAGATCACAAAATGGGCTCTCGGCCCTTTAACAAGGCATTCAGCCTTCATACAAAATGAGCACTCAGAGCTCCAAACCACTAGTCATTCAGCCTTACAAGCAAGCGAGTAACTCAGAACCCTTTTGAAATTATCTAACTAGTAGTTCTTTAATCCATCTTGAATTAACAGATTCATTAACATGCCTCTTTATCTTTAGCCAATTATTTAACAAATAATTCCAGATTTATGTTCTTTATCAACTTCCATCATGAACGAGCAACTAATTAAAGGAAATCATAGATATCACTCTATTTAGGAAAACATGAGGCAAACCGTTATCACGGTACAAAGCAACAACATGCGATCAACCAATTCTTTTAATCCGGTTCAAGTATTTAATTAGGTCAATTTCATTGTGATCCAAAGGACTAAATCATGCTAATTCTACGATTGCACATACACAATTAGAGAATCCATGAATCCCCTACCTCGAAGAGTTCTTGACATCCTTTATCCACACAACGGGTCACAGTCCTCTTATCCTCACGACAGCTGCATCCACCGGAGGATGCCAAGGTACGACAGTACCAACCAACCCCAAGAAAACCCATTAGAACCATGGAGATTACATGCTAATTTGGAAGGAAGAACAAGAGAAGGTGATCCCCGAAGGAACGATGATAAAACATACCTTATATGGAAGAATGATCGACACAACTTGGTTGCATCAACAGAGCGGAACTGATCTGAGTAACGTTTGATTGTGAAACTCCTACGAGAATGATTACAAGCTTCTACCGTCTCATAGATGAGAACCAGGAGGAAGAACAACAAAGAATGATATCTCGTTCCTTTTAAAAAAAATTCGGGAGGCGACGATTTAAGATCCGATTTATTCTCTATTAAAAACGGATCACATTAACCCATGTGGTTTGACCAAGTAAAAACATCCCGGCCTTAGGAATAATTAATATAGAATTTATGGACTTTGAATCAGCCTTAAAGTCCTTAAAATAAGGTTTAAAAGTATTTTACGTCAAAGAAAACGTCAAATTTACGAAGCTGGAAACACTGTTCACATACTCAAAATTTGGCAAAGTATGGAATCGGTAGCTCTCATGAAGTCTGGAAACACTGTTCATTCGTGAAATTTGGAAAAGTATGGAATCAGTAGCTCTTAGGATTCTGGAAACACTGTACAAGTCTACCGATAGAAGTCCACCGATAGAACCTCACCGATAGAAACACTATTCAAGTCTACCGATAGAAGTCCACCGATAGAACCTCACCGATAGAAAACACTGTTCAAGTCTACCGATAGAAGTCCACCGATAGAACCTCACTGATAGAAACACTGTTCAAGTCTACTGATAGAAGTCCACCGATAGAACCTCACCGATAGAAACACTATTCACTGAACCTCACCGATAGAAACACTATTCACTGAACCTCACTAATAGAAGTCCACCGATAGAACCTCACCAATAGAAACACTGTTCACTGAACCTCACCGATAGAGACACTGTTCACTGAACCTCACCGATAGAAACATTGTTCACTGAACCTCACCGATTAAAGTCCACCGATAGAACCTCACCGACAGAAACACTGTTCACTGAACCTCACCGATAGAAACACTGTTCACTGAACCTCACCGATTGAAACACTATTCACTGAACCTCACCGATAGAAGTCCACCGATAGAAACACTGTTCACTGAACCTCACCGACAGAAACACTGTTCTAAGAACTAGAAATTTGGCAAAGTGTTAGCCGAGCTACTGCTGGACTGCGGCTACCAGTATACCGAGCTATCAGTATGCCGTGGCTACCGGTAAACCCAGCTACCGGTAGGATGCGGCTACCGGTAGACCGAGCTACCAGTAGGCAGAAGCTGGGGGATAAGTCACCTTGACCTCCCGGAACACCTCCAACACCACATTTTCACAAAGTAATGGACCAGGGAGGTCCGGGCCATTACATTAGATACCTCTCAAAACAATCTTGTCCTCGAGAATTAAAAACCATCCCAGAAGAAAAGAGGGGCCCGAACAACCACCCCATAAGATACCTCTCATGGGAAAATCACCATGAGTTGTTCAAAAGATGGAACAAAACTGCGACATCCGAGAGTATGGAAACAAATAATCTATAACCAAACAATTCCAACATAACATCACATCAAAGGTACATAAATAAAACATGAAAGTTCTAACCATAAAGGAAACATCATTACATGAAAAGAGTTAAACATTAAACAACTCTGGGTACTGAGCACGTATCTGTGACTCACGCTCCCAGGTACTCTCCTCCATGCCACCGTGTCTCCAAAAGACACGAACCAAGGGGATAGAACGCCCACGCAACACCTTCTCCTTGTGGTCTTGGATCTCCACAGGTCGCTCCTCGAAGGTTGCATCATCGTCAATATCGATCTCTCCCCAATAGATAACATGAGATTCATCATGAAGATAACGACGGAGCTGTGATACATGGAAAACATCATGTATCCGACTCATCTGAGGGGGAAGTGCTACTCGATACGCCACAGCTCCAACACGAGCTAACACCTCGAAAGGCCCAACAAACCGGGGAGAAATCTTACTTCCACGACAAAACCTTCGCTGCCCACGACGGGGAGTCACCTTTAGAAACACATGATCCCCAACATTAAACTCTAACAGTCTCCTTGTTTGATCATCATATGATTTCTGACGATCCTGTGCTGTCTTCATCCTCTCAGGAATCACCTGAACCATCTCTGTTGTATTCTGCACTAGTTATGGTCCGAGAATTGCTGACTCTCCGACCCCAGTCCAGCACAACGGAGAACGGCATGGCCGACCATACAAGGCTTCAAACGGCGCCATACCGATGGTAGAGTGGAAACTATTATTGTAAGCGAACTCTACCAAGGGTAAGTGCTTCACCCATGAACCTCCAAAATCAAGAACACAAGAGCAAAACATGTCTTTAAGAGTCTAGATGGTTCACTCTATATGACCATCCGTTTGAGGATGAAAAGCAGTGCTAAGGCATAATTGAGAACCAAAAGCATGCTGGAGACCTCTCCACACCCTGGAGGTAAAACGAGGATCTCGATCAGAAATGATCGTCTTAGGAACTCCGTGAAGCCTCACCACCTCCTCCAGATACTGCCTCGACAAAAATTCCACTGAGCTCGACTCCTTGATCGCTATGAAGTGGGATGATTTTGTTAAACGATCCACTACCACCCATATAGCATCATGTCCTCCTGGAGCTCGAGGTAAACCTGTAACAAAGTCCATTGAGATGTCCTCCCACTTCCACTGAGGAATCTCTAAGTGCTGGAGAAGACCACCAGGAACACGGTGTTCGGCCTTCACCTTCTGGCAGACTAAACATCGAGACACACATTCTGCAACTGTACGCTTCAGCCCAGGCCACCAAAACTGACTCCTCAAGGATCGGTACATCTTCGTCACACCAGGATGTACCGCCAAGGGTGAACTATGGAAGTCTCGGAGAACCATCTCGCGCATCGCCAAGGGAACAAAAAGCCTTCCATGATACAACACTCGGTGCTGTTCATCCTCCGACCAACCATCAGGGGCCTCACCACATACAACTATGTCTCTCCAAACTTCCACCTCCAGGTCACCCAACTGAGACTCTTCCACCTTCTGCATCAGGGATGACTGCACCGTCATCTGGAAAAGACAACCTCTACCCCCAACTTCTCCCATATCAAGATTCAAAGCTGATAGCTCTTCCATCACTCTCCAAGAATCACCAGATTCATTCACAACATCATTACGTATCGTTCGGCTTAGTGCGTCAGCTACAACATTCCCTTTTCCCGGTGTATATAATATTTCAAAGTCGTATTCCTGTAAGAACTCCATCCACCGACGCTGCCTCAAGTTCAAGTCACGTTGGGAGAAAACATACCTCAAACTCTTATGATCGGTGAAAACCACAAAGTGCTCACCAATGAGGTAATGTCTCCACAACTTCAGAGCAAACACCACGGCTGCCAACTCAAGGTCATGGGTGGCATAGTTGCATTCATGGGGACGCAACTGCCGAGACCCATAAGAAACAACTGACCTCTGCTGCATGAGAACACAGCCTAGCCCCAGATGTGAAGCATCACAGAAAACATCAAACTGGACTCCCTCCTCTGGAAGACAAAGGACTGGAGCACTAACCAACTTCTCCTTTAGATACTCGAAAGCTTTCTGGCACTGATCACTCCATATGAATGCTTGATCCTTCCTGGTCAAAGCTGTCATAGGAGTCGCAACTCGGGAGAAATTAGCTACAAACCTCCTATAATAGCCTGCGAGACCAAGGAAACATTGCACCTCTGACACAGTCTTGGGGGCTGGCCAAGACACCACTGCTTCTATCTTCGAAGGATCCACAGCTACTCCCTGTTTGGACACAACATGTACCATGAAACGAACTTCTCGAGCCCAGAACTCACACTTGGACAACTTCCCAAACAACTGATGTTGGCGAAGAACTCCCAAAACGGCTCGTAGATGATCTGCATTCTCCTCTTCAGATGTGGAGTACAAAAGGATGTCGTCGATGAAAACCACAACAAACTTGTCCAGGAATTCACAGAACACAGCATTCATCAACCCCATGAAAACAGCTGGAGCATTCGTCACGCCGAATGGCATTACAACAAACTCATAATGCCCATGACGACAGCGGAAAGCAGTCTTCGGGATATCCTCATCCTTTACACGCATCTGATGATATCCTGACCACAAGTCTATCTTTGAGAACCAACTTTCACCCTTCAGTTGATCGAATAGGTCATCAATCCGTGGGAGAGGATAGCGGTTCTTTATTGTCACTTTGTTTAACCGAAGATAATCGACGCACAACCACAAACTGCCATCAGCCTTTTTCACAAACAAAACTGGGGCACCCCACGGTGACACACATGGCCGAACAAAACCACACTGCAATAGACCGTCGAGCTAAATACATATCTCTCGTAACTCAGAAAGGGCCATCCTATACGGAGACATAGAGATAGGAGACGCTCCTGGCTGTAGCTCGATCCCAAACTCGATCTCTCGTCGAGGGGGTAAGGATACAACCTCTTCTGGAAAGACGTCAGGGTACTCCTCTACGACCCTAGGAATCACCAACTGTTGAACCTCTGAAGAACTCAGCGTCATCCCAGCCATCATGGATGATAAGGATGGAACTCGTCTATGACTCATCCGAGGATCTCTCTCACCAACAAACACCACTTTCTCTCCATCTTCACCAAAGAAAACGACCTTCTTCCTGTAGCAATCCACAACAGCCTGCACCGAATACAACCAATCCATGCCAAGTATGACATCATATGGTTGTATTCGAAAATATAGGAAATCTCCCCAAGAGCGGTGTTTCCCCAACACTAGCTCACAGTCTCTACATACTTCAAACAAGTCAGCTCGACCTCCAACTGGCGTAGTCAATGCCAAGGGCACTGGAAGCCTCTCTACCTCAAGTCCCAAAGCATGGACAAGGGTAGGTGATATGAAGGAGTGTGTTTCTCCTGAATCAAAAAAGGCATACACCAAGGTAGAAAACAAGAAAAGGGTACCTCGAACGACATCTGGCTCGCCTGGGGCTGGTAACGCTAGAGAATGAAGCTGACCACGACCTCCTCCATGGCCTCTCTGACCCTGATGACGACCACCACCACGGCCGTGCTTTTCTCTCTGAGGACGGGGAGCGTCATGGGGCTGTCCTCTGCCTGCTCCATCTACCCTTTGGTGATCTAAAGCTGGTGCAAACTGCTGCTGCTGCCTCAGCTGAAACTGCCTCAACGGGGGAACCTGAAGTGGAGCGCCCGGTGCGCGATGACTGCTCTAAAAAGTCGGGCACTCCCGCTGCTGATGACCATGACCACCACAAGAAAAACAAGCACCTGATCCCTTGGCATAGGTCTGAGAGTTTCTGCCTCTAGATAAACAAGATGGGAAGGGTTGGGACCTACCCCCAGGTGAACAGAAACTCTTCTGTCCTGAAAACCGGGAACCCCGGACCACAGCTCTTCTTCGTGAGGAATCATGACGATTCCCCTCTCGTGATGATCCAGTCCTGGACAAAGTCCTCTCAACAACCTCTTCCCTCGCCAGAACCTCAAGATATGTCTTCAGCATAAATGGGGTGACCTGGCGCTGGATCTCTGGAAGCAAAGCCTCCTCGAAATGCCTCGCCCGGGCCTCATCATCTGGTAACAGGTCTGAAGCATATCGTAGAAGGTTCCTGAAACAGATTCCAAACTCTCGAACAATGGAGATCCCCTGTCGAAGGGTAAGAAGCTCCTGTCGACTAGACGCCTTCACAGTCGATGAAAGAAACTCGACTCTAAACTTGTCTCGAAACTCCTCCCACGAGATCGCTGACTCCTCACGATCACCGAGGAACAAGAACCACCACTGCCACGCTGCTCCACGCAGCATCGTCACAACCAAGGACACCCAGTGTTCCTTCCGAGCATGAATCGAACTGAAGCCTATCTCGATCTCCTCCAACCAGTCTTCTGTGACTGCATCTGAAACGGATCCCTCGTACTTCTCTAGACTCAACTCTCGAAGTTTCTTCCTCCAAGTGTCATCGTCATCAACCTCTACTCAGCGGTGATCTGCTGGAACAGCCTGATGGGCATCTTCTGCGCAAACCTGACGAGGACGTCGACCTGGAGCCATACCTGCAAAATAACAACTGTTAGAGCTCCTAAGCCTGGGATATAGAAGAATCAACATTAATTAATTAATTGTTTTGTTTTATTTATTTTAGGTTACCTATCCCAAGGTCTACCCATTCAAACACAAGCGCAAAGAATAATGATGCATGATCCTTTCCTAGGTCTCTACCCTGCAACTGGTATCACTTTGTTTAGTAGACATCGTAAGCTTAAAGGTCCTAGCAACAGATCATAGGGGGCCCTAAACGCCTATGTCTCTGCCGGTCTCAAGTGTTTTCCCCACTTTCTAAACATGAATGACACTGTTGCCATACCATCCCATGCATCCTCACCTGTGCCTAACTCCAAACTCCATCCTATCCCTCAACCAGAACTCTGATACCACTCTGTCACGACCCCCTCCCCACAAAGTGTACCCCTCCTGGGCCGACAATGTGAGAAGGGAGATAATGACCCCCGAGTCCCACCTCCAGTAGGCCCCGGGTTGGCGACTAGCACCGAGGGTATAATACACACACAAATGGGAGGCATTACCCTCTAAGAGAACACATGCAGAAGAGAGAGATAGAATAGACTCCAACCAACTCCAACTCATAACTGAAATATAAAAGAAACCCAAGTACATATATGAAATGTCATGCAAAAGTACTACAACTGAAAGGGAAAACTAAAAGTACCCAAAAGAAAGTAAAATGGCAGCGACCACAAGCCCGAACAGCTCCTCCTCCAACCGCAGGCTAGTAGTAACCAACATGATCTCCAACCTGCTCCAAGTGACCTGAAAAACAGTTTATATGTACATAGGGTGAGTATAACAGTATACTCAGTAGGATCCTCCTCAAGCCTCTCGTGCAAAAGTAAAGAAAGCATGCTAAAGCCCAGTGAACAATAAGTGAAGCTAACTTGTTACCTAAACAGGTATACTAAGTTCCCAACCTCACCATGGCTACTCTCACCAATTAACACATACAAGAATATAACATATAGTAACGAATATCAAGGGTAACCCACTACTACTTCCCCACTGGTTTTCCGCTTTTCCCCAACGACATAAGTCCTATGCATCTATCTCCAAGGCTTTCCCGCAGACACCTGGGCTATGCTCCACACCATCCTGACAATCAAAAGTAACCAGGTAGTTTCCGAGAGCCACCACAGCTCGCATAATGTGTATCATACGTCGGGTATAATACCTCAAGCCATTACAGCCCATACTCCGAGTAAGGATCCTCAAGCCATCACAGCCTATACACGTTACACCTATAGTAGTCCATAGGATACTATATCTAGAATATATGCGTGTGAATAACCACAAGCCATTACACCCCTCTACACACATATATGGGGTAACTAACCGCTTGCCTCATGGCACAAGTATCTACCAAGAGAAGAGAGCGGGGCCAAAGGGGGAAGTCAGCCATTCAACCTCCCATCAGAATGTTGGGGAAAACACCCCCCAGGGCTCAGAATCCCAGGGGTGTCAGTTGCCCTTACCGACAGGGTGGAGTAGCGTATAGAAACACAAAAAGTATAGAATATATATAACTCACAACCACACTATGGGCATTACCTAGTCATAGGTACAACTGCAGCTAACGTCTCTCAGACTCCAGGCTGCTACTTCTAAGACTAGGTATCCTATAAGCACACAACCATTTGAAGGGCTTTATTAGATTACTCCATTATCATTTTATCAATTCCACTGTACGTTAATTAATTCTTTAAACATTAATTAACCATGAACAATTTACCACATTAAACTAAATTGGCATCACATTCAAAAACTGCTCCTTTTTAGGATTCACATCACTATTAAATTCCAGTTTCTCCATCCCCGTGGATTATCACCATTTAAACAAACTTTCATTTCAGAATTATTTTTCCATAATCTCAGGCATTCTAGAAAAACATCCAATGCTACTAAACATAAAGGGGCTTAACACAGTGAGTAGATATACTACCCGTCGAGTCTTTTCCGTCTATAGCAAGAGCATAGACCCATCCTCCATCGAGAGGCTAAACACGGAAAGCAGGTGGCATACCCAGCGTGTCTTCACCTCCTTCAGAAAGAGGGTAAGCAAAACCAGCTGCCTTGAGAAGTGGGGAAAAGTAAAGCAGATAAACAACCAAACCAAACCACCAACATCAAACCACCACATTCATCTCATACCATCATCCTTGGTGTCCTCCCCGACACCCACATGCATTAACCAATGCATCTCACCACACTAGGCGTCATCCGCTGCCACAACCATAAGTCCCCATACCTCCACATATCACAACATCCATCCAGGATCACATCAAATCACAAACAATAGGAAATCAAAGATCACAAAATGGGCTCTCTAACCTTTAACAAGGCATTCAACCTTCATACAAAATGAGCACTCAGAGCTCCAAACCACAAGTCATTCAGCCTTACAAGCAAGCGGGTAACTCAGAACCCTTTTGAAATAATCGAACTAATAGTTCTTTAATACATCTTGAATTAATAGATTCATTAACATGCCTCTTTATCATTAGCCAATTATTTAAAAAATAATTTCGGCTTTACGTTCTTTATCAATTTCCATCATGAACGAGCAACTAATTAAAGGAAATCATAGATATCACTCTATCTATGAAAACATGAGGCAAACCGTTATCACGGTACAAAGAAACAACATTTGATCAACCAATTCTTTTAATCCGATTCAAGTATTTAATTAGGTCAATTTCATTGTGATCCAAAGGGCTAAATCATGCTAATTCTATGATTGCACATACACAATTAGAGAGTCCATGAATCCCCTACCTCGAAGAGTTCTTGACGTCCTTTATCCACACAACGGGTCACAGTCCTCTTCTCCTCACGACAGCTGCATCCACCGGAGGATGCCACGGTACGACAGTACCAACCAACCCAAATAAAACCCATTAGAACCATGGAGATTACATGCTAATATGGAAGGAAGAACAAGAGAAGGTGATCCCCGAAGGAAGGATGATAAAACATAACATATATAGAAGAACGATCGACACAACTTGGATGCATCAACAGAGCAGAACTGATCTGAGTAACGTTTGATTGTGAAACTCCTACGAGAATGATTGAAAGGTTTTACCATCTCGTCGATGAGAACCAGAAGGAAGAACAACAAAGAATGATATCTCGTTCCTTTTAAAAAAATTTCGAGAGGCGACGGTTTAAGATCCGATTTATTCTCCATTAAAAACGGATCGCATCAACCCACGCAGTTTGACCAAGTAAAAACATCCCGGCCTTAGGAATAATTAATATAGAATTTATGGCCTTCGAATCGGCCTTAAAGTCCTTAAAATAAGGTTTTAAAAGTATTTTACATCAAAGAAAACATCAAATTTACGAAGCTCGAAACACTGTTCACATACTCAAAATTTGGCAAAGTATGGAATCAGTAGCTCTTATGAAGTCTGGAAACACTGTTCATTCGTGAAATTTGGAAAAGTATGGAATCAGTAGCTCTTAGGATTCTGGAAACACTGTACAAGTCTACCGATAGAAGTCCACCGATAGAACCTCACCGATAGAAACACTATTCAAGTCTACCGATAGAAGTCCACCGATAGAACCTCACCGATAGAAAACACTGTTCAAGTCTACCGATAGAAGTCCACCGATAGAACCTCACCGATAGAAACATTGTTCAAGTCTACCAATAGAAGTCCACCGATAGAACCTCACCGATAGAAACATTGTTCACTGAACCTCACCGATAGAAACACTGTTCAATGAATCTCACTAATAGAAGTCCACCGATAGAACCTCACCGATAGAAACATTGTTCACTGAACCTCACCGATAAAAACACTGTTCACTGAACCTCACTAGTAGAAGTCCACCGATAGAACCTCACCGATAGAAACACTGTTCACTGAACCTCACCGATAGAAGTCCACCGAAAGAACCTCACCGATAGAAACACTGTTCAGTGAACCTCACCGATAGAAACACTATTCACTGAACCTCACCGATAGAAGTCCACTGATAGAAACACTGTTCACTAAACCTCACCGATAGAAACACTGTTCACAGAACTAGAAATTTGGCAAAGTGTTAGCTGAGCTACTACTGGACTGCGGCTACCAGTATACCGAGCTATCAGTACGCCGTGGCTACCGGTAAACCCAGCTACCAGTAGGATGCGGCTACCGGTAATCAGCAGCTACCGGTTGACCGAGCTACCTGTAATCAGCAGCTACTGGTAGACCGAGCTGCTGGTAATCAGCAGCTACAGGTAGACCGAGTTATCGGTAATCAGCAGCTACCGGTAGACCGAGCTACCGGTAGGCAACAGCTGGGGGATAAGTCACCTTGACCTCCCGAAACACCTCCAACACCACATTTTCACAAATTGATGGACCAGGGAGGTCTGGGCCATTACATGAATGGTTGGTTACTGACTTTCTTCCTCGCACCCTCTTTCATGTTCTTATCACTCGAGCATATCCGGGTGGGCTATAAAGGATTGAGGTTTACAATAGCCCAATATCTTTCAGGTAAGTTGTGTTGTGGTTGAGGGGCCCATGTGTATGCGGGCCAGGTATATTCCATAGGTGTCTTTGAGACGAGGACTAGGTGTTTTTGGGTTATATGTGTGGTTGTGGTTACCCATGGGTCTACGAGAGAGATATGTGTGGTTTGTGTCCTAGGTTTTTGCAGGCAGTTGTGGCGGACAGACTGTATTTGGGGAAGGGCGGTGGTGTTGAAACTTAGCAGTTAGTAATGTGTAGTTAACCAGTGGGAAAAGTGGTATGGGGTACCCAAATAATAAATGTTATTATATTATTAACTTACATTACATGTGTTATTTATTGAGCATTCATTGGTGAGGTTGGGATGGTTAATATTTTTCCTTGTTAGGTGAGCTTGATTTCTAATGTTTTCATAGGGGAATAGTTTGTTCCACCCACTTATTCATGAGTGACTTCTGTCTCCCTACTGAGTATATTTGAATGCCCAAAAATCCTTATAAAACTATTTTCTGGTTTCTAGTAGTACTTTGTGGACCATGATGGACTTTACGAGCTCGGGCATTGGGATATTTGTTGTGCTGCTGATTATTTTCTTTTTTTAGTACTTGATTAGGCGCTTTGGTTATACTTTTCTCTCAGTTTATGATTCAATCATGCATGATTTGGATTTTGGTTTCCATTACATAAAGGTTTGGTGTTGTTTGGGATTTTTACCATCTCATCTCCAGACCATATTTTCATTAAAAAGGGTAATTCCTTCCATTTTGAGTGGGATTCTATACCATTTTTTCTAGTCGCCACTGCAAGTCCTATTGAAGGTTGGACTCAAGGGTAATTATCTATCATTCATCTTAAAAAAGGAAGGGTGTGACACTTTTATGTCCCTTCCCTCATCTTCAAGAAGGTGGGTAGTGACAAGGGAGAAAAATATATGGTGGTATCTTGGAATTCATTAATAGAAAACATACCAATTTTGTTTCATAAATTAAAAAATAAACCCAGGAGATTCCAATTAATAATAGGTGAACACCATGTCAAAATCATTGGAGAAATTTTTAAAAAATAGATGGATCTGGTCTCCCCCTTTGTTGGCACATGTAGCACCTCCCTAGAAGCTGGGTAAAGCACCTCCCCATGTTTGAAAAGTTCCTACTTCTAATATGTCAATTTCCATCGCTCACTGAAAGTAGTGTGACACCATCCCCTATAGGTGATCTCCCTCCCTGCTCACGACACCCCTCTCCCCTATCCCGCAACCCCATGAATTCACCCCCCTCGTGTGTCTGCTCTCAGTTCCCTTGGACTAGATCGTCAGGCGACCATCTAATCACTTATAGCCTCCTTGTCATAGCCATCAGATCATGTCATTGCTCCTGAAGTCGGCTGGCATGCTATCCCCAGATCCAGTGCCACCCTCATCTCTCATGGATTCTTATTTTTAGACTATGTTTTAGCATCATTTCCTACTGGATAACCAGATCTGGATCTTTCAACCACCAGCCACCACCATGGGTCACTGTTTTCCACTTTCACATGGCTGTGAAGTAGATCCCTATTGTTATTACTAGACAATCAGCAACCATGATCTGAGGTTGACCAACACCCGAACAACCATCAGCTCCCAGCTCAAACGGCATGGGCACTTCCCCATCGATCTAACTAGATTCTGGTGCCCCTACTACCTATCCTTAGGTTCCTCTAGATCCAAATATCCCATATTTGGTTAGGGCTAGTCCTCTAGACCCAAAACATATCTACGCAGACCTGCTCTTCCCAAAATATACCAAAACATGTTTTGCACGAGCTGAAATTTGTCTGCATAGGGTTTCATCTCCCGAGTATTTATTATATGACAAAAAAATAAAATTAATTTGTTATTTAAATTTTTAGTATTAAATTAAATTAAATACATTTTATTTTTTGGATTAAAAATTGATTTATATTTTAAAATTCTAAAATGAAATTAATTTATTATTAAATATTAAAATTAGATTAATTTTTGGTATCAAAATTATATTATTTGTTAAAATTAATTAAAAATCATATATCTTAAGAAACTATTTGAATTTTATAAATCAATTAATTCATATAAATATAACACATACTTTAAATTTATAGTGATTTAATTTTTAATTATCTGTCGATTGATCTTGAGAACAGACCGACCAATGTATGTCTTGAAATTTATTTATGTAAATATTCTGATTTCTTATGATACATGTAATAAATTAATTTATGGACTCTTCATCATCAGCTATTTAATTAATATATATAAGCTTTTTTCTGTCCACGAGGGTTGTTTTTATATTTATTAGGCATTACTGAGACCCCCTGAATAAATGTGCATCTGTTTGTATTGTGACGATGATGGAGTATGCCATTGAACACATCAAGATGAGGTAGTATTCTGTATTACAGGATAAAACATTGGGGCAGGGTGCAAGTTACAATACAAGTGGAGAACCGACTAAAGGTATTATACCACTATGTAATGGTTGGTCCATTGAGATTAAATGAAGTAACCAATAATATATGTTTAGTATCAGCCATATAGTATATTTAATTTTAGAAACATTTATTATTTTATTGAATCTAAAATTTTACACAACTACATAAAATAATAAACATTCAAAAAATGCATAAATAAAATCAATTTATGAAATGAAAAATGTTTTTCAATTTATTACATAGTTAGTTGTAAGTGAAATATCATAAAACATTCATATCATATTGAAAAGGATTCTATATGTTAATAATAAAAATAATGAAAACCCTCAAATATATATTAATACATAAAATACCTTTCGCCCTTTGAATTTGAACACAACCATGTGTTTGGGGTGCTTAGTCAACCATAGTTGATGGTTCCTCCAACCACTAGGGATTCTTTATAAGAAAATGGGTTTTCTTATCTGAAATTGAAAGATAAGAATTATCCATATCTATAATATTACATCTTTAGAGGAAAACATTGAGTAAATCATATTTTTTAGTTTAGAACATGTGACTTCCATCAACAGATCAAAGAGTCGTGAGTTAATACAGTTGACCAGTCAAACACGTACCATTAACTCTCTGAGTAGTTGTGTAGAAAAATATTGCAGACTATGAGGGATGGATTAGGGATCCTTGAAAATAGAATACTCAAGTGATAGAGTATGTTGATTCTATTATTGAGTGTTTGTATAATTTTACAAAATATTGGGAGGCATTTACAGATTAATTAATCAATAATGTATCAATCAGTAATCAAAGATAAAATACTATTCCTATAGATTTTATATTTGTAGAAAATGGAATGTAACACCCTAAGACATTCAATTATATCTAGTGGAAAAATTCAATGTCTATTTGGAATGGATTTCCTTGAATAGTATAGTTGCTTGTGTAAAGTACTACGAAATAGAAAATTCAATGTGTTGTGTTTCAAATTCAGGTTAAGTCACCATAGGAATTGAGGGTCTAAATATTATTATCAGAAACTCATGTATAAATCCTATATTGGTTATTTAATAATTATATTATCAATGTTTGATGTGTGTTGCAGATACTACGGCAAGGAATGAATGATTTCACATGTTTTCTCATCTCTGAGAAGCTTGCATGGAGAAATTGAAGTGAGATTTGAATGGATGATCATTAAACTGGATATGTGTTAAAAAATAATGAAGAATTATAAAATTTATAAACATCCCACTGTTAAAAAAAATTCACCCTGTTTCTTCAGTTACATTTAAGATTACAAAACAAACGTCTTGGAGAAAGTTGTTTCATTGCCTTTTGTGTATGGTTCACCATGAAAATAAGAACATAATGAATTTATAATATCTAATTTGTATGGTGAAAATTATGAAATACAAGGTGAAAATGATAATGGAAAAAATAAATGAAAAAGGAACCTTTTAAATGTCATTTAATGAAATTGATATTAAATAAGATGTTATTTTCAGCGCACATAACAAAAAAAATCATTGAATGTTTAAATTTAAAAAACTAATGTATCGAAGTAAGTAATCACTTCTTCAGTTATATTCATCATCTTTATGTGCTATTTTGTGATACATTTATTTTATTGAATAAAATATTTTTATGAAATATATGTATTGGAATAAAGTGATAAAGTATAGAGACATTACTATATGTATGGTGTCTTCTCCATGCATCTGAGAAAGTTTGGTTCTTATGTCTGTGTTTATAAGTACACAACTTCTAATTTACAGGTAAATATTTCAATTAAAACCTCTATTAAGAATTTCCAAAACATTTATCTCACATGTACTTTGGAAACAATGAAAAGTTATTCCAGTTTTGGACTGAATGATGTTTTTGGTATTGATTACTAAAGTAATAGTTCAGTGATACATGAATCCTAGTAAATACATGATGAATATAAAATGAAAGGCTAATAAAACCCTTTGTTGAAAGATAATTATTTTTCAATAAAACTATGTAGTTTTCATGAATATACCTAGTATTCTATTTAGACATGTCCAAGTTAATGAACTTATGTATTATGAAAAAAATATGTACTTCATTTTAGAAAAATAAAACTTTAGAAATAAAAGTATGCTACAAAGATGTTGGACATAGTTTATTAATTGAGTGTAAACTATTCCATGGGTAACCTAGTGGTATATATACTTCATAAAAATTCCTATATGTGTTTATTATGGAATGTGTAAGTGATGTATGGTATATTCGTGATTAGAAGATATGGGATTCTTCATGCTGGAATTCCAAATAATATCTTGACAAATAATTCATCGATTATAACAATGTAGTGTGGATTAATTCTTAAATAGATGTTACCTTATTAATATATCCTCTATGCTGTAAATTAAGGGGCCCGATGATGGTTTTTACAGGTTATCATTAATGAAAGAAATCATTGAGAAATTCCAAAACACACATTTCTTTATACGCATCATATTCATTATGCATATAAAAGGAGTATCAATGATAAAACACTATCCTTTCAAATACTTCCATTATTTTGAAGAAATGAATTGAAAAAAAGTTTGTTATCTCATAACCAAATTCCATATATAATGAAAAAAATGGATCATATGAGTTATTTTATGATGAACATCCCTTATTTCACAAGAACAAGTGTTTATCTGTAGAGTGTATGTTAAGGACATAAACAAACATGTATCAAGAAAAACACAATGTGCATCTAAAATAGTTATCCTAAAATTTTTTTAGGATATTAAATACATCCCAATAATATAAATTATACATTCATGTGATGGACTATATTTCTATGAAAAGGTCAAAATATATATTTGAGATATTCGGAGAAATATTGAATTGGGTTTATTCAATACATAAGATTCAAAAATAGTTTATGTAAGAATAAATTCCACAAGATTTTGAAGAAGAGGAATGTTTCAGAGACACATATTGCGTAAGATAAAATCATGGTGATGGTTTTATATTCACCATAGTTTGTGATTAAATATTCATTTACAATATTAATTACTTAAAGTATGTAATATTTGGAAACAATGTAAAATTGAGAATATAAATTAGAAATAAATAATGGATACCACATATTAAAAAAAGGTTATTAATTGCAATATTGTGGTTGGTATTCACGTAAGAGTATATATAGATGGTATATACGTGGTACCAATAAGGCATGATTGGTAAAAAAAATTCATTATTCCTAAATCCATTACAATTTTACGTATCATAGAAATATTCTATAATAATTTTATTTATCATTGGATGTTAAGGCCATGAATAGGGGAATGTGTCTATACGATGCCAGAAGAATGTGACGATGACATCACAAAATTCCATTAAGAGGTGAATGTTATTGAAAACTAGTTTTGGATTAATGTAAGCAACAAGATCATAGAACCTTAATTTGGAATGAAATTTTTCAATATTCCTAAAATAGGATTGAGTTATAATTTTGTCTTTCTAAGTATAATAAGTTAGGTAACATATGATAAACAGTAATTGGCCTTACGGTTACATAAAACTAAAATGAAAGTAAGTCTCCAGTGATTGAAATAAAGTAGAAACCTATGTTCTAGAGAAAATTATATACTAATGTATATATAAAATTTGATTAGACCTATTCAATCATGTGTATAATGATATGGTATTTGAAAATACAAGATAGAACAATCCAATATAGAATTGTTTCCAAAGTTACATAGTATAAATCTCTCTAAAAATATATGAATTGGCATAGGAAGAAATTCACAAAGTGAATTGAATTTTATATTATTCAGGGATGGATAAATCAAAAATGGCATGATATGTAGAAAATATGATATTTCCAAAAGAAACATTATAGTTGAAAAATATCAGTTATATTTTGGAGAACTGCATGGGATATAGTTTGAACTATCCAATTGCACTTCGAGAAGTCCAAAGGATATGTTCCTAGTATGTGGAGAAGAAAAAATACTAATTTTGGGGGACAAAAAATAGTATTCCATGGATCAATGTGATCTAATATCATAGTCAATATAAGATAATGAGAATGAAAATCTCATTCATGCTATTTTTATCCATTTCTCCAAATACCATGTTTATTGTAGCTTTTGAGTCTAATAAATAGTTGTGTATTAAATGAAATTATTTTTTCAAGTTCTAGGAATCACAAATTGTATGTAAAGTATTATAAATATGTAAATTATTATATTCTTACTACAAAAGATGTAAATTTTTTATTGTAGATAATTGAAATAAACTATGTGTTTTCATATCCTGATATGTTTTACTCTAGAAGGTGATGTCACACATAGTAGAATAACCACACAGTGGAGACATGGAAGACACAAAAACTGAATCATTGACTATCCAAAAACATTATCTTAATGTTGTGAGAGCTAACAAGGATAGTTAGCAAGTTGAATCTAGTGAATGTTGGAGTTTTGAAACAATGTTTTCTCTAGACCCAACATTATCAATAATTTTGATAACCAAAACATAGATATAATGAGTTATAAAAGATGCATACTAACCATTATAGTGTATACATTTATATTTCAATTTTTTAATTGTAGTTTCCATAGATTAATTATCATATCAGAATGATACAATTGATCTTACGATATAATAATACCCTTGAAATAATATGACATTAATCTTAAATTTATGTGTTATGGTCTATAAGCATCACACTGACTGGAAAAAATTGACGTATGTCTATCAGGTGTTATGGTCTCATAAGCATTAATAGTTCATCTAATGAAGTTATCACTTTGTGATCTCTGGTAGTTGACATCATGAGGATAAACCAACCAATAAGAACAGAAAATGGTCCAGTTGTCTTTAGATGTTCATATCCACGAACATGTGTATTGTTTTCAAGACATGAATTCATTATCAATGTGTGACAATTGATCATGTACTATAATGAAAGTAAAATACCATGATAATGAAATCATGGAAATGTATGTTGTGTTGGGTGGGTCATTGATGTTATGACATTGGTTGGATGATCGAGATCGGATTTGTCTCTTTAAAGTTGAGAAAGTAATGTCTCTGTCCTATTTTATAAGGATAGTAGTACATTTATAAATCCACGGTACTGGTAGTCGAAGGTAAATCCATCTAGATTGATCAAAAAAATAAAAATAAACAAAGGTTGATGATAAAAGTCTGTGTCATTATTTATAATAAATCGAAAGAAAAAGAGATTATATTATATAATACAAGTCTGTAAGTTGGTTTTAATTACTATGAATATTTATTATCTCATTAGGGGACATGATGGGTTACTAGAATCCACTCATAGTCTATGAATACTATTCACTACTATTGAGATAAGGGTCTAGAGTGAAAAAAAGAGAATATTCATGAATCTTCTATGTTATGGTAAATAGTAATATAGGATATGGAAGGCCCCACCATGGTGTCCGAGTGTTGTACTTGTTTCACCGATCACCGATAAATTTATAAAATGTTCAATATTCATCTAAATACTAATTTGGTTGAATTTTTTTTACCTGTATTTACAGTTGTTTATATAAATTAAAGGATTAATATTTGATGAACTAATATTATTTAAATATTCCAGATTTTTTTAATATTATAAGTAATTACCACTCATGTTATGGGATCAGGTTTACCACCTAAAATATTTAATATATATTATATGTTTCTGATAAAATATAAATATTATTTATTAAGTATTTATTCTATCATAGTTATTTATTTGTTACTTATTTAGTTGAGGTTAAAACTAACAGGGGTTGGGGAACCCTAACCAGGTGTTTAGACTTCCACTATATTATTCAGAGAGAAGAACTTTCCTTGTGACTAATAAATCTATTTTAATTGAGAGATTCTATCTCATCTCAAAACATGAAGATTGAATCACTCAATTTATATGAACAATCCAAGTACACCTTTGTGGTTCAAAGGCATAAGATCATAGTGATTGTCACGGCTTTAAAGATATTATCAAAGATCTATGATAAAAACTAGAATTTGAAGAATGAAATGAAAATATATTTTTGAACCATTTGTGGAGAATCTAGTGGGATTCTACTTTGGATCCATCAAGCATCGATCGTTTGAAAAAAATGAAAATTTACAAAGTGGTATTCAGTCGAAAGATACATGTTTTATATTTTTTATTATTAGAATAATCAACACAATATAGGTAAACCATACTGTGGATTGTATCATTAGAGATGAGAAGGTCTACTAGCTCTTTGATGAAAAATTTTAAAATCAATGGCCCACCAGCTTTGGTTTCATGCCACTATACCAATAGTGACCACAAATACTCAATGAGATGATGTTATAGCTTCCCTCACTGCTCGCCTTGATGCCCATGAAATGTGGCATGTGTCAATTATTAGGTAGGGAAATTTATATTTGACATTGGTAGACCAGATGCACCTACCACTATAATTCAACAATCCGAGTATCACTCCATTGTATGGAATATGTGATCGGGTACAATATCATTCCCACTTCACCTCAAAGTGAAACCAACTTTTAGGGACTCTAAAATAAAAAAAATATAATAACCATTGATGTTTTTTCCAATCCCTAGAAATACATTTACTCATTTGGTATAGCCATCTGGCCCCAGTATCATTTTCTATAAGGAAGGATGTCTGCAGGTAGCTCCTCTATCAGTTCAGATCCACCTTGGGCCAAACAGCCATCAAAGTGAAAACCTATTCCTTTGGATAGAGTGGTTTAATTCATTTCCCAATGGAAGGGACTCATACAATTTCTATAAATTCTTATTTATCATGAAAAATTACTCATAATGTACGTGGAGAATGTAACTGATTATTTGGACCCTGCCCTCATCTAACAAAATTATATAGGAATATTTCATAAATTTTCTGAAAATAATCAGTGTCTGGAAGAAACCAAATAGTAGAGGTAGAAATGGTCATGCCGATTTCCCATTCCCACTCCCAGGATAAGGCCTATAAAATTAAAAATTTTTGATTTTGTGCATGAAAAAAATACTAATCTAGTCCACTTGAATCCCATGTTATTGGATGATCCCTTCCATGTGTCTCCCCAAATAGGGTATCCTTTACCAGTGCATCTTTGTTAGGAACATGTAATGCCTCAGTAAGTGAACATTTCCTCGAACCCTAATTCGATATTGGTACCCAAGGTCCCTTTTTCTTCATGAATGAAAAATAAAAATCACTTAAATGATTTAAATGACTTAGGTTATTTTAGTTGTTCTTTGGAAAAGGGGATCTTGAAATTTATAGAATTTACGATACCCTAAAAGATGAAACTCACCAATCGTGTTGAACACTACTCAAACTAAAAGATCCTTGGACACACCATCAAGTAATTATTTCTCATCAAAGATTCATGCGAGGACCAAGTGGATACTGTATTTTCCAAATTGGATGAGGTAATGATATATGTAGTGCATGTATCCTCATACATCAATAGTGAAAGCGAAGAATCTTGTGAGTAGAAACAGTCCCTGACCATAAAACATATAATTAAAATGAATGGTTGGCTCATAAAACAGCTTATCATGCCCACAGTACTATCCATGGTCACATGAGAAGACCACAACCTCATATGATCAACTAACCTCCTATAAATTCTAATTTTGAATCAACATCAAAAACTTACATGTCTCGAAATAACATGAACTCACAACACAATGGGAAAATAATACCCACATTGATACCTAAACCATCCGTCACCTATAGTGATTTCATTCTTTATGAATTGGGATTCAAAATCAGAGATTATCCATACATGTACTGTTCCACTGAAGTAGATTAATAATGAACCTATAGGAATGTTGTTGAACTAGTGGATCACTAAAAAATTCTCAACCATGAGCAATGTTGTGAGAACCCCTTTAGAAATTCAAAGAAATGGCATCACAGAAGTGGTAGAGGACACTCCAATAGATATAATGTGAAGACCGGTATTTTTGACCAAATAAATGGATGGTATAAAACTAAAAACAAGTATATTAATAGTTATAAATCTAATCATTATGCCTCATGTAAATCTCATCATGTACATCCATCCCATATTACATGGTCGGTTGTGCCTCCATAAACAGATGTATTAGTTGACCATGTGACTTAGCATTGAATGCTGAATAATCATCCATGTCCATCCAAGTCCTAACTATATCTGTGAAGTTACCTCAAATAAGGAATCCTGAGAAAAAAATCTACAAAACCATAAAACACAGTTATCAAAATCTTGGACTCAGTTCCTCATCCAAAGAATCGTACTACACCCCTACTAAAGATTTATTTTTTTCAGGAAAAAACATACCCCTGACCTAGAAGTATGATGTGTTGAAGAACCTCACAAAAATACCAGGATGCTTTATGATCTTTAAGGTTCCTCTCATTGAAAATGAAATGTATAATTCCCTCATTTAATCTTTTATGACCCCCCATTAGTTTTTGATTGCGATATGTACCACTATGGCCTATTACGTGAAGGAATTATAGCATGAGGAATGTAGAGAAATAATTTTACATTCTAAATAAGATGAGGGTGATACCATTCAATGGCACATATTCTTTTTGTACATAATTTTCCATTTCAACAGTGTACATTTACACCACTACTTAGTGGTTACTGGCTATGGGATCAATATCATCCTAACCTGAACACTCTACATGCTAGGGATCGTGGAAGAGAATCTAATCACCTATAAGAAGAAAATATATAAATATGATAAGAGATAGACAAAGAAGTATATAAAGATTCATCTGGAGGCTCAATTTAGTGGCCTGGTAGAAAGAACTGAATTTATGGTAGTCTCATGAGATCCAAACTACAAAACCCCCATTTAGAAGACCCTAGACCCATATAAATATAGTGGTACCATATTTATACCATCAGTGCCTCAATTACTTCCTCAAAGGTCATGTAGGGGTACTCTAGGGTGATGCTTCTCCCTTTACCTATCATGAGTCATGTTGTATGTTTTTCAGGTACTATAAAATTGATGGAAAACCCCCCATATTGATGAGGACGATTTTATCAACACCCCCAATGATTTGAAATCCACAACTATAGATCCATGGTCAAACATTAAATACAACACCGTCCTTGAAACCCATCTATTAGAACATATGACACTGGGTCTAGGAACTTGTTTTATATTCTCCAATAAGTATTCCTCACAGATTACCTCATGCACCAACATAAGATAGGCATAAAAATACTGGAATACCTTACCCCTATAAAGTTACAAGAATTTCACCCCATAAACACCAATCCTTGAGAGTCCCATATATTCAATAGGGTTGGGAAAACATGGTAGAAGTTAACCATTAATCATTTGTTCAATATCAACAGTGGACCTCACGGTTTGAAAAGTCACTGGATTGGATCATCAGCATTGTTCCCTTCCATATTCATATACATGGAGTACCTAATTGAAGGTTATTACCCAAACATAGTGGGTTCTAGTGTTACACAGAATCCTACAGTGTTATGAGACCACATTCCTCCCTCATACTCTCATATCTCAAATGATAAATTGTATCTATTAGATGCGTGTATTTTATTTGAAAAGGATGTATCCACAACTATTTATGGGATTACTATGTTAAATCACATCACTAAAGAATATTTTATGTCTATATTGAACTACATAGTGATTTCACCCTAAGAGAAACAACACTATATGGTCTTCTTGAAACATCTCCTTGATGTGTCTATATTTAGATATGATGATATTATAGTGTTTGATCCCTAGTTTTCCATATATCACCTCAGACTATAAGTGGGACACTCATGGTTCATGTAGCCTCTAAGACAAATGTACCATCCCCACATTGCAATTCCCAAGGAAAAAATTTAACACGATAGTTAAGGAAAACATAATTTAGGGGTCTAGTATAAAATTTTTCTATCCAACATTAAAATTTTTAGGGATATAACCGGTTATATCATAATCTGTATAAACTTCAGGGACCTAAACCTCAATTTTCAAAAATATGACATTCCCCTTACTATGACCTGTACTTTATTAATGCTACATCTGAGTTATAGGCCCTCCCTTTCATAGATGGATATTTTGGGGAAAATAATATTTTCATGTTCATTGAGAATAAAGAGTTGATTAACATTCGTATACCCATGGGAACATTTTTCTATTGGGTAATGAATTTCGGCTTGAAAAATGTTGGTGCTAGTCACCAACATTCCAGGCACCATAACTTCAAACCGCTCCTCCGGATATTGGTGGATTTTCATGTTGATCGTTTTATAGTCAAATAACTCCAATTCTCGGTCCGTCTTATAGATATTGAGATATTTTTGTTTTATTTCTCCATTCCCACCCGTTGAAGATGAACCCCATAAAGTGTGAATTCAGGGCCACCACAGAAATATTTATTGGCATAATCCTCAGATACAGATTCATCAAAATAAACCCAAATAATATTAATGTTATCCAACAATTGCCTCCCCCAACAACCTCTCAGAGTTGTAGATACCCTATGTCCTCTTTGCCGATATTTTCTGATTTATTGAAAATATTGTGGTAATGTGTAATACCATATCGAGGATCATGCAAACAATTCACCATTTACTATTGGGATAAGGATTTTATAATTCCTTTTAGGATAAAAAGAATTATGTACTATAATATCGCTTCAAAAATCCACTTTTCCCAATAAATCCTCTGGCCAGTTTTGTTACCACTTGATAATGATCCCTTTGTTCCCTCTTAGAGAAAAATACATATTATGGTTGAGAAAACACCTTGGTGGGATGCATCTAGTTTCACGAGTTAATAACTAAAGTAAATACCCTAGACCCCATGCTAATCGGGTGATTGGTCTGCTATGTGGTAATCCTCAAACAGTTCGACATCGAGTTTTTTACATAGAATGAATTTAATTTTCAAGTACTGGAAGACTTCCTAGATTCTCGCCTATCCACTAAGTAACATACTATATCTTTCAATTTCCTATATTAATATATTATCCAATTTTATAAAGTTGTGTCATGTTAAAAGATTCATTTCGATGGTGGGTCCCTTAGTCAAACCGATTGAAAACTCAACATCCCAAATTTCAATAGAGTTGGTCTATGAATTTTATTAATCAATCTGGCATAGGATATCATACCAGACTCAATATTATTTTAAAAAGGATTCCCCAACAATAAAGTAGGGTGACACAATCATTTTATTGGTATCCAATTGTCCCATTAAATTGATGTCCCCTATCTACATGTAAAAACAGACTCTGAGTTATACATCTAGCAAATATTTGGTTACTATGTCATTAAAAAAAATAACATGTTCCCATACTGAAATTAACTCATCGGCTATGAACCAATTCTAATCCCAAAAAAATGAGACACATTCCCTATAGCCATATAACCGCCATGCTAATGCTTTATAAAGCTTATCTACATCCCTCAGAGGGCCTAATCAAGATGTCCTTGTCATTTATGTGCACATCAGAGATTCATCACACAAACACATTATAAGATGACAGAACTGAATACGTATACAATATGGATATTGGTAGTTCTTATATAGGGACCTAGAATTACACCATGATGGAGGAGATTCATAATTTAATGGATCCCTTAATAATCCATCTCAATCATATAATTCTCCTGTCATGATGGGCTATGTGTGAGAGAATCCACTGTCATGGAGAAATGTTTTCTCTCAAATATATCATTATCCTTGAGAAGAAAATATACATTCAAGGGATCAATATAACGATTCTCTATTTCATCGAAGGATATTGGATACCTTAGGTTATGTACGAGTTCCATGCCGAATCCTATGGAATCCCTTATGAATGGTTAAATCTCTCACACCAAATTCATTGCATGGGTTACTTCTCTCCCTCCATGGTTCATGAATTCATTGAGATTTCACTAAAATTTCATACATGTTAGATTCAAATCAACATTTTCCATCAACTTCCATATATTATTAACACTACCAAATACTCTTGTACCTTCACATTATGGGGAATACAAGTTATGATTCACTTCCCAACAATGACAACTCGATAGTGTATGTTAATTTTGATTGTAAAAAACTTCTTCAAAACGTGGGTATATGTAGTTCCCCAAAAATAAGTTAAACCCTTTTCTATGAAATTTTTTTTGAACTCTCACAGCATTAATTAATTTGAGGATCCTCACACTATTCTCAGGGACCATGGAACTAATTTCTGGAATTCCAATTCATTATAGATTATATTCCAAGTACATGATCTGGTCTAATAACACATCCCACTAACATGTATAGGTGAATAAACAAATTGAGGCATTCAAAAGAAACCTTTCTAATTTCCTATAAAATATTGTGATAAAAACAAGATTATTTGGTCTGATAAACTTCTCAATACCCTCTCGGCCTATCGAATGAAAATTCAAAATTCTACCAAGGAGACCTCATATTCCCTAGTTTATATAATATAGTCATGTTTACATACAAGGATCAGTTTCAGTCACTCTGAATTAATATTTATGAATATAAGGCACCATATGGAATATAAGAGGTCTTACAAGTTAATTTATTATATATTAAAGAAAATATTCTTCAAGAATCACACAACGTAAAGAGTCACAATAATTGGGTAGCTAGAGTGTTCTAATAGAAGTCCTGCCTCTAATCCATCCTTCAAGGTGACATGAAATTAGCTCTCAAAACATAGATGATTCCCAAAAAAGAAAAAAATTATAGACCCCAAATGGGAATTACATTTCATTATATATATGTTCTATTACAAAAGATAATATTATTTAATCATCATGAAAGGGGAGTGTATCACACCTCCCACAAAAACCAATATTTTTAATCAGTATTTCACGTGAATTTTTGTGGTCAAAGATATTTGAGGTTAAACTACAACATATTTTTTCTATATTTTGACAATAAACTATTTGTCACCATGTTGGAATCTATATGAAAATAAACTAGCAGATTCCCCTTTTGTACAAGATATATGACCATAAACTGGTAGCACCATAGTTAAAGTTGTATGACTCTAAACTACAAATACCAAAGTCATCAACATACAATATTAAACTATAGAGTTACCCTATTTGATGAACATAATATTCCTCATATAACTAATATGTGATGATTAATTATAATCACTAGAGATTATTCCACCTTTCTGATGTTTTTCTTCTACACCATCGTGTTACAGAACTACATCGATCTTGATTACCATGACCCATGTGTTACCTAAGGACGTCTAAATCTAATATCCCTATAACACCCTTATATACGATCAGTTTTAGGGTCTTCCTCTATTCCAATCATCATAACTTGAACTATATAAAACTATTTTTATGATTACTTTAGGTGGTTTAGATTCTCTTTGTCTCCTTATCCACATTAGGTTTTTCCTCTCTAGCATCAACCAAACATCCCCAAATCCCCCATTAGGTACAATAAATATGACCCTATACTATGTTCATTTATCTCTTCATGGTCCCTTTTCACATATTTTTCTTCATTTTTATTTTTCTATAAAACCAGTGAACCCTTATCTATTTCATCACATCATAGCCCAAAAGGACTCCACCCTAGAGGAATCAGTCTTCTACAATGTAAAATTCAAGAAATATGTTGGTTTTAATTCTCATTTCCATGGGAAATATAATTATTCTCATATATCATACCTTCAGTCTAGCCCCCACCTTAAACATACCATGGTGTCTTTCCTCCCTCATAATCCTGACATCAACTTATGTGTAGTTTGTCTTTGAAATTTATGTGATAAAAGTTAACCTTAGCCCTTCATCTTCACATTGTGTTGTTAATATTTTGTTCCAAAAAAGACTCATTAGGACACCCACACCCTTTTTGCTAATCTCTGTAACCATAAACTAGACGTATCTTTTTTTAGTTATAAAACACTAAACTAAAAATCCAAACAATGTCAACACATGAAATTAAACTATATATTTACCCCGTATATACCCATGATGCCTCATATGAAAAGATTGGGATTACCAAAATCACGTTCCTTAGAACAAAACATTAAAATATATCATTTCCGTATGTTATGAACATATGATTCCTAATATGATTAGTTTAAGAGGAAAAAATCCAAAAGTTCTCAGCATGTAATGTTAATCAAAAGCCTTACCCCATATAATCATGGGATGCCTCAAATGAAAAATATGAGATTACAAAAACCAACATCCTCAAAAAATGATTTTATTCTATAACCTCAACCTATATGGTGAACATACGATTCCGCATATAATTTATGTGAGAATAAAAAATCCGAACATTCTCAACACAATATTCTAAACCATGGACTTAACCCGTATAAGCATGGGATGCCTCATATGACAAATATGAGAGAACAAAAACCAATATCCTCAGCACACAACATAAAAATTATAGCCTTAAAATATTTTGTTAACACATAATTACTCATATGATATGTGTGAGAATAAAAAACACCAATGTCTGTATCACATGAAATTAAACTGTATCATTGAGTTGTATAATTTTTTGATGCCTCATTTAAAAAATATGTGATTTCCTAACCCAACATAATCAAAAAAATACATAAAACTATACCGTCATCCAATGTGATGATCATAAGATTCTTCTTATATAATTTATAAAATGATCCATCAAGCTCCGTATAAAGTACACTAACCTTTTGACATTAATCGCTTACCAATCCATGTTTAATAACTACATGTGGCTTGATTTCCATTTCCATGGGATATGTAGCAATTCCTGGATCTTTTATCCTGGGTCCATCCATAAAACTATCTTTTTTGGGGGTCATTTAAATCTATTACAAGCTTTATACTCACATATCAAAATGATCATTCAGTGCATTAAAGTGTGTGGAGGGATAGATCCCAGAGAACAAAACATTACCTTGGGACATTCAACAATTGCATTTTCACACTTTAGGCATCCTTCGATTTGGATCCCAATGATCCCAAAAATATAAATAATCCTCCTAGAGGTAATGGTTCTTAGCCACACTAGACCACATACCATACTTGGTGCACTACGCAAAGGATCCATCGTAACCAATGATAGTTCCAATGTTTTAAAAAAGGTCAACGGTTGATCCAAAATATTTTTACACATCCTTAAATAGAGATAGTGTGGAATATATATATTTCTAACATAGTTAGAAGTATTTTTTCATCCACCATTAATCCCATTTTCACCTTCAAGGTCTTCAAAATATTGATTTTCCTCCCTTCAAATCCCATTTTCCCTAGTGTGAATCACCAAAATATATGTTCCATTTCCCCATACACATGAATATAGTGACTATATATGATGAAACCTTTTTTGAATTCCCCATATCAGTCACATTTTCTATTATTCTGTTCTACCCTTCAAATAATGGGATCTTTTTACCATTCCTTGTTTATCAAATTGAGAATGAATTAAATAAGATTATGAGTTGTGGGGGAATTTCTCTATGAATGGTTGATACAAATGGGTTATCCATAAATAGAACATTTCCCCAATGGTCTAAAATTTACATCCTTAAACTAGGATCCCATTTCCAAGAATTATAAACATAAACAGTGTGTATGTTTTCTAAAAAAAATCTAGCATAAAGTCTCTTTATCCCTTAATTCATGTCAATTTAAATATATGATATTCCACTCACACTCCATTAAGACACGATTCTTGGAAAAGTATTATAACCATAAAATATTTTCAATGAATTCTCTAATCATTGTGAACTTAATCAATTTTCAACTCCTAGTCCAATAATTTTAAAATTAAACTATTTTAGTCTATTGGTCTTACTAGAATGACCTCAAACTACTCAAGCTAAGAGAAAAATTTATATGTCAGGATGAAAACCTATAGAGACAGCTTAAGAAAATGTAAAAGCCCCACTTTCTTGGTTTTATAGGATACTTAAGAAATATAATGGTTATATATAAAATTTGACAAAGCCAATAGGACCCACTATGAGACCCAGTAAAAACCTGGCCAGGATCTTGAACCCAATATTTTTGGAAACTGTTAAACCAAACTTTTTTCTCCATTTTACCCATGAGGTCCTCTATGAGGTTCCACCCATTGTGTTTACTACTATGAATCCTAACACCCTAACCAAATAAGATTTATTCATATTGTTTCACACATCTAAGTCAAAAGATGCTAAACTATGCTACGTAAGTCCTAATCACATGATGTTATATATATAAGATTCTTTATCCTAAATATAATATGATAAACTATAAGTTCAATGTATATTACAGATGACATTAAACTACACACTGTATATTAGAAGAGCTTGATGTAAAACTTCCAAGAAAATATGCATTCACTTGAGAATCCCATTCCCTCTTTTATTTCAGTCAACAAATCCACCATTTGAGTTCATCTATAATTTCCCAACATTTATAAAGACACTCCCTTTTGAAGAAAAGTATAATTTATGTTTAGGATAACACATCTACCAAAAGACATATTGGAATAATTACCAGAGTGTGTCACTCTGTTTGAACATTTCATCAATCCATCGCCATGATTCATTTCCACCCTTGACTTGGATCCCCATACTACTTCATGATTGAATGCCCCTCACAATGTAATGAGTCCTAGTTATAGTATCTCACCAAAGATATTATGAACACACCTTGATAGGAATCCAATTTTTTTGAATTGTTTATTATTTTAAAAATGGTCGATAGAAAACTTTTATTAGTTTCCCCCATACCCAAAAATCTGATTGTTGAACCAGTGTTTTAGAAATGGTCACCATCCATTCCCTATTTCCCTTTCACACCCAATGTGTTCTAGATTTAAGATGTTCTGATTCACGTTCCAATTCACCTTTGTTAAGGTAAATTTAACTCCCCTGGAGTTACCCCATTTGTGCACTAGTGTAAATTGAGAATACAATTTGGCTATACATAGAGGCCCATTCTCATCCAATGCTTTTTTCAATCAGGACACCCCCCTTGGTTAATATTCAATTGAGACTACAAGTGATTGGACCATGTTTAGAACTCTCGTAAAACTGATTGATCTTCTATTTTCCCCTGATTCCCACACCGATCATGAATCACATGGGATTTAGGATTTATTAATGGTTTTCTCATATTTTTGACTATGATGCCAAAAAACTAAATGTTAAAGATGAAAATAAATTGAATCAAACCATTATAAAAGTTTATGGATGGTCATCCACATGTTATAACATATCATTTATTTCAAACTAAAATAAATTTCCCTAAGGCTCTGCACTAGTGACTGAGTAGTTGAGTTTAGCCATCCTCTATAGAGATTCCTCGAGAGTCCACTAATTCTCCACTAGATCAGCCTCTTTATCGTCAAAAGTAGGGATAAATTATTCAACACAAACTTTTTTTACTTCTTATCCTAATAAAAATAAATCACTAGAGACACCACCAATGATACCCTACCATTGACCACCACCAACTGCACTGCAAATTTGAGGACACACTCTTATTGAGTAGTCATGATGTCTAAGTGATCTCAATCTCGATTCTCTAGATTACTAATTTCCTCCTTAGCTTCATGGAGTGCTTTAGTGACTTCAAACTACTTATTATTAGAGAAATAAAAATTAGAACCCTAGGAATGTGATTAAGCACTGATAATTTCAAAATATAATGCATATAGGCTACTAGAGTGCACATTAATAGTCCCCATGGTTACTAAACAATGGTGGAGGTAACCCTTATGGTTTGTTAGATCATCCAATGGAGTGGGGGTAGTCAAATTCTACACACTTAGTCCTGGGTTACATCTGATGACTTGTTTCTCATTAGCAATTTTTGAGAAAGAATACTTAATGTCCCTAGAACACAAAGGCTCATACTATGGGAAGACCTCTAATCCATCAGTGATAAGACCATATTTAGGCAATTCAATTGACAGACTAAGCACCAATCCTAAGTGAAACACATCCCCACCAGATTCATCACCGATCATGGGAGACCCAGTCACCTCCTATGGAAATCCATGGTAAGAATGATTATCATGTCTTTATAAACAATCTCTTTTAGTGGATTGATTTCACACCATCCATTATGGCCTCTTTCATAATGTCCACCATCACTACCATGGCTACGGACTCTGGTCATTGAAGGATCACCACTGATGGTTAATAAGAAGGTTTTTCTTGATCAACACTAGGGATAAACACATCATCCTTCATCCAAAAAATAGACAATGGAAACCTCTTATGAAATTTTTATTCCTATTGAACCTCTATCTGCAACGTAGTGTGTGTATCCTAATAGGAATCAATTTGGAAGAACTCCCCATTCATGAGGTTCCCATGGATAACCCTTTATAGAGTCAATATATGATCAAAAACTTCATATAAAAGCATTAAAGATGTTTAAATTCATTGAATTTTGTTATTTGTGGTCAATTCATGAAGGTTGAGTTGTTTAATATTCCTAATCTCATGAAAATATATTCTTGAAAGTACTCTTCACAAAAGAAGTACATTTTTTGAGAAGTGAGGATTAAAATAATAAAATAACCATGAAGGTCTTGAGATTCACAAAAATAAATAATTTTATTATCATTCATGAAAATATGAAGGTCCCCTTAGGGACCCCCACCCAAATTTATAGTCATAGGGTCAGACCATGTTTCATAAACACATCTTTCCAATAATCAATTTTTTTTATTTTCCCATAGAGTACGACCCTCCTCTCCAATGTCCAATCCAACAATATAAGGGGTGGGGGGATGAACATTAAATACAAATTTCATGATATAGGTTGGGGAAGGCATAGTCAGTTTGAAGAAAATCTTGTCTGAAACATCTCAAACCCCTACTGTAGGGTCTATGCTTGTAATGGTCAAAACCATTGCATATTATATCCCAGATAAATAAAGAATATCACATTTTAAAATTTATTAATATTTATGAAATAAATATTAATTTTAATTTAAAGGGTATTCTATGTTCGAGGGAATACCCAACACACAACTGTTGGTTTCTCCGAAATCTTATGTTGAACACAATGCTGAGTCATACTAAAATAATAATAATATAACTTTATTATTATAAATGGTTGTTAATACCTAGTTGTTGTACTAGAGGGAATGAACAAAAATAACTAAATTATGAATAAAAAATATTTCTAAGATTTTTTACATTTATCTAATAAAATTTTGAGGCTTAAAATTATAATGAATACAATTTTAAGCATGAAATACTCTAATATTTTTTATTAGGTTGTTTTACTGCCTTTTGATGAAGAACAATTTCTGAATCTAGTTTTTATAACTGTTATATATTTAATTTGACAATATAAACTTCTTATTTAGAAGCGGGACATCAAAATTTAATTTGGGTATATTTTTGGTATTTTTCTAATAAAGTTCATTTTTAATGAATAGTATTTTTTTTTTCATTTTAAGTCAAAACTGTCATTTCATCTAATTTATTTATATGCTTGGAATTTCTCTTTGATTGGTTTTAAAGTGTAATTAAATTTTTTTATCATTTAATGTGATTTTTGTCATTAGAATTGATTTCACATTTTAATTCGACATTAACACATGACAATCTTTTGGTAGTTTTACTTCATAAAAAACACTTTTGGTTTTGACAACAAGAATTAATTTTAAAATAATTTCTGCAATTTCTATGTTTCTAATTTGGAAAAATGGATTCTATATTTGGAATAATGAGGTCCAAATTAGGTTAATTATTACATTTTATTTTTAGACATTATGAATAGTTACTTTAGTAAATATTTTATTAATCAAGGTTAAAGGGTAAATATGGTAAATATGAGTAGAAAAATAATATTATAATAAAATTAAACTACCATGAAAAATTTCCTAACCCTATTGGATGATATATATCCTACCATGGGAATCCTTGGGTTAATTTTAGGACCCCATGGAGCATTTGGATGTGAAAATGACATTTAATTACTTTATATTTAATGTTAAAGAAAAATATTACTTCAACATCTATCTTTAAGTAAAATAGTTTTTATATGGGGTTATATAAGTGATATATATTATAATAAATAGTTGTTAGAAATAAAAATAGATTTCCTACATCATTGTATTTTATTTATAATTTTTAGAAATTAAATAAATAAATTTATTTATGACACAATGATGATGCAATGATTAACTTGTAAATGGAATATTTAAATAAATGATATTACAAAAATCAAAATAAATTTATTTTGAATATTTTTACTCGATCTAGGAATTTTTAGGATGATTATGACCTGTTATATTTTAATTAAATAATTTTTTTTGAAATAATCATGTTTTTAAAAAGTCATGATATTAATAATATATAAATTGACCTAAATGAGTTTTTAAAACAAATAATATTTTAATAAACGATATTATAGTCTTAAAAATCTAATATTTGGGAGAATGACTTAGAAAAGATTTATAATTTCATTAATTATCCACTTGGAGTTCTATTGAAATTTTATTGTAACTATATTAACCATATAGTGGGAATACAGAAGAAGACATGGTAAGGGTTAAGTTAGTTAACAAAGGGTTAAAAATATAAGATAAGGTTAATTTTGTGACATATACTGGTATAAAATCTATTGGTTGAGAATTTAAACCCTAAAATCATCGTATATTTGAAATAAATGGCTTTGGGATAATTTAAAACCGAAAATAATTTTATAATGAAACAATATTTCAATACCTTTCTAAAGTGCCCCTCCACCCTCTTATAAAATGTTATCAACTCAAACCCTTAATAAATCATCTCAAGACCCTTGGATCTTCCAAAATTTTCCAAAATAAGCTCCCAAAATTCCTCTATTCCTCCTCGAATCCTCAACTTGTGCATAAGTCAATTCTAGAAAGACTTTTAGCTTAAATCAATATGAGTTACCTAATTTGAGGTAATGTCTTCTCTCCGGCTTCATTCATTTTTTTTCTTATCCATCCCCCCTAAACACTTTTGATTACATTATTTTATAACAACACTAGTATATTAAATATACTATTTTTTTATTATAATGATTATAACTACACTTTTACACACCTCCATCAAATGGATACAAACATACTACTTCTGTGTACGACGAACTACTACCTCAAGAAACGATTATTGTTCGAATTTTTCATACCACCTAACACGGTTCCCATTATGATGGAAATGTATTTATATGTGATATATATTATATTTAAATTTTCTGTATTCTTCTGAATTTTTTATTTATATCATACATTTATTGTTTCCATAATTGATTAATACAATACTTTCATTTGAGGAAGTGTGGACTACCTCCACTTCAAAGTGATATGACTCGTTCATGCCATACATAGAATGTATAAAGGATAGAGTTAATGAAATTTTGTAAACTATATAAAATATAAAATTATAATTAAAGTATAATTTAACAATGTATCATTTAGGTTTAATTCTTTTAAATATGAAAAATAAATGAAAGTAGTGTTCGAGCGCACGTACTGCTTACCGTCTACATGAACGATGCATTTCATTTCTTAACTCCAAATGTTATCTACTATTATAAATAAATAGATATACTGGATATATATGATATATATGATATATAAATCATGAATATAATTATAGGTAAAATGATATTTTGACCACATAGACAATTTGTTATTATAACAAGTTCACTTTTGACTCAAGTTCCAAATACCGACAAAATGGACAATATTAACAAAAATAATATATAATGTTTATAAAAAATATATAAGTGATATAAAATGGATAATAAAGTAGAAATTAACTTATTTTTATTATTTAGGATGAACAAGGAACGTACATGATGAGTTGGACACAAGGTAAGGGACTTCGTCTCAATCTCCTTTCATTGAGGCATATTTTGATTTATACACGACTTTAGTATATATGGTGTATAATACCTTTTGAATTTTCATTTCATTCAGATGTAATCTTTTTCTAGGAATCATTTTACTAAATGAAAAAATGAATTTTTCTTTTTAATGTATGCGACGAAAATGAGCTTTCTACCGCTATGAACATTATTTGATATCTCACTTCCTTAATAGGAGATAATGTTTTTAAAAGGAAAATAAATACCATATACCATTTTTACATATTTTGGTATTTAAATTGGTTTTGATAAAGTATTAATTATTTCAATATCTTGAAATGAAAAAATGTGATTGAAATGTAGAAATATTATCATTCCTTTATGATTGTTTTATATGTTATGAATATGTTATAGTTATTGGGAATTGTTTATTTATATGACGGTTTTTGTGATAAACCTAGGAAGGGTGATCCTAAGATAGCTCTCAAATTCATTGTGTAATGTGATGGAGGTAAATGTTAAAGATTCTCCAAAGAGATTCAGTGAATATACTATGATGGGTATTTCAAACTTCCCTATATAGATGTTAAAGCTACATTGTAAGAATGTTATGGATGCCACAAGTTACCTTTATGATTTATTATTTCTATGAGTTATCCATAAATCTTATGATTTCATTAGGTATGTTAAAGAAACTATGTTATATGAGTGAGAAGTATGATTTCATTGATATTTATGAATTGTTGGACTAATGTTTTCTTTCCATATTTTAAAACCTTTGCTGATATTTTTATGCTTATCCCATGTTTTTGAACTGTTTTTTCATAGGGAATAAGGATGGGTAAGATAAAGGAATAATTAAAGAATATTTATATCATGAAAATAATTCTTCTTTTATTTAAGGACTTTTACTGTTGTGAAAAAATTGGTTTGAGTATAAGTGTCTACTTTTAAATATTTGAGATGTAATGTAATAGTTAGGGCCTCATTCTATAAAAATATAAACCTGAAACAATCCTTAATGTGAAATCAAGATTTAACTCATGAATAAGTAGTTTTTTAAGGTTGGGGCCTTACAGTTGGTATTAGAGGTTAGTTTAGACCACTTTAAGAGTAAATATATTGTTAAATTAATTAATTTATGGTAGGATCGAAATAATATATCATTTGAGATTTCCATGCTGCTTCACCTAAGATATTTATATGTTTAGAATGTTTTTCCTTAAGAGGTAATAGGGAAACTATGATGGGATAACATCAATAGGAAAACTACCTTCCAAAATCGAAACCCGCGATGGTCAGAATCATAATTGAACTGTTTATTGTAGTGATGGAATAGTTTACTCAGGCTATAAATATTGGTGGTATCCATGCACTATAACATCCAGATCATCCACATAGGAACATGTTAATAGTATATATTTTCATAAGGTAATATCCCATATCATTCAGAGGATCATCTGACCCTGTTCTAGCAGATGGGTGGATTAAATCACTCGAAAAAGGTTTTTAATGTCATTGGGTATTTAGAACATCAAGATGTTAGTCATTCTATTTACTGTTTTGAAGGTGAAGCTGATTGGTGGTTGTTGATGGTAAAATACCAGGGATAGTGAGGATATTGATTATCTTGATTGGGATGAATTCAATGGTGTGTTTCTCGAGAAATAATTTCCTAAGGTGGCTGGACATAGGATGTTAAATCAATTCATGGAATTGAGGAAGGAGGATGACTCATTGGCTGCTTACGAAGATAAATTCACTCAACTGGTAAGGTATTCTCCTCATTTATTATGCAATCATAATAGTAAAATCAATCATTTTTACTCAGTCTTAAATCCAAATTATCAAAGGTATTTTGCTTCAAGTGAGATTATAAGTTATTAAAAACTTGTTCGATGGGCATAGAAGGTGGAAATAGATTTTTTCGATGATCATGTGTTATTTGACAAACAACAGAATAATAGGTTGAGGTGGCAGACGAAAGGTACGAACTCTTCAAAAAAAGACTCATGGTAAGAAACATAAGTTTACTGTTTTTAGTAATTGAAGTAAAAAAGAACACCGTGGAATTCCATTTAAATTATGTTAAGTTCTACTGATGTGGTAAAATGTGGAATAAATCTCGAAATTCCACTGAAATATATCAGGGTTTGGGTAAGAAAAAATCTGATTTATAGTTATTAAAATGTTTTAAGTGAAATTAAATGTGTCAAAATGGAAATGAGGGTCTAACAAAGAACTCCAATTATAGAAGGAAGACAAACTACAAGCTGAAAGGGGGGGGGGGTGAAATCCTTTGCAACTACTTCAGTAGATGTTGGGCCATCAAATGAAGTTGTTTCAGGTACAATGTTTGTTTATTCATATTATGCCAATGTGTTTTTTGTTTCATGGTCTAGACAATAGTTCATTGCTAAGAAATTTTCTAGTAAATTGGGAATTATATCTCAAGATATGAATCATGAACTTTTGGTAAAAACACCTGCAGGAAATGTGGATAAAAAAAATTATAAGAACCTTCTTGTACTTGTGTGCTGAAAGAATCTACATGAAAACCTTATATTTCCCCTCTAGTAGAGTTTGATATTATTTTGGGTATGTATTGGATTTCTATTTATCATGCTAATATTGAATATAGAGGTAAAACGGTTTCTTTTTAGAATGAATTTTAGTTTGTGTACAAGAATGAACCCTTACTTTTAATAACATATCATGAAGCCGAGAAACTAGTAAAAGATTGAAATGAATGTTACCTTGCATATATTGTTGAAAACAAAGTAACTATTCAAATTAATGATGTTCCAGTGGTAAATGAGTATCTTGATAATTTTTCTGATGATTTTCCTAGAATGATACATGACCTGGAAGTTGAATTTACATTTTCCGAAATTCTAAATGCTAATACAATTTCAAAACCCCATATCAAATGCCTCAAATTAAACTTTTAGAGTTGAAGAATAAATTGTAGTAGTTATTAGAGAAAGGTTTCATTGGACCTATCACATCACCATGGGGTGATCCTATCTTGTTTTTTAAAAGAATTATTGTTAAATGAGACTATTAATTGATTATAGAGCCTTCAATAACACACCTGTTAAGAATAAGAATCATTTTCCTCATATCGATGATTAGTTTGATCAGCTCTAGGGAGCTCAGTAGTTTTAGAAAATTGAATTGATGCTGGGGTACCATCTTTTTAATGTAATGGATGAAATCATTCTGAAGAATGTGTTTCATAATAGATATGGAAATTATGAATTTGTTGTTATGCCTTTTCGGTTAACCAGTGCACCAGCTATATTCAAGGATCTCCTGAGTATAATTTTCCACGAGTTCTTGGATATGTTTATGGTTTTGTGTATTGATGATATTTTGGTATATTCTAAATTTAATGAGGATCATGAAAGTGGTTTAAGGTTTTTCTTCAAAACATTAAAATAAAATAAACAATATGGTAAATTCAGAACGTGTGAGTTTTGGTTACAAAAAATTTCATTCTTTGGTCACACTGTTTCTAAATATGACATTACTATTGATACCGCTATAACACAAGTTGTTACAGAATGAACAAGAACCACAAATATAACCAATAATCATAGTTTTCTTAGTTTAGATGGTTATTACTTGATGTCTTTTGAAATTTTTTCACTGTTATCTAGCCCACTAACTATGTTAACTAGAAAAGGTGTTACTTCCATTTAGACAAAATAATGTGTTGAATGTTGTCAGGAATTGAAAAAAAGATATGTGAATGCTCCAATTTTTGAATTGGCTTCCATTGATGAAGAATTTGTTATCTATAACAATGCTTCGTTGAAAGGACTTGGATGTGTCCTTATGCTGAATGATTAGGTAATTTCTTATGCTTCACATCAGTTGAAGCCTCCTGAGTTAAGTTACCTTACACATGATTTGGAATTATCTCATGTTGTTTTTGCATTAAAAATTTGGAGGCATCATTTTTATGGTGTAAAGTGTGAAATATAAACTGATCACAAGATTTTGAAGTATATATTCACTCATAATTAATTAAACATGAGATATAAAAGATGGGTAGAATTAATCAAGGATTATGACTGTATGATCCTTTCCCATACAGGAAAGGAAAATAATGTTTCAGACACATTTATTTGAAAGAATAAGGCTATATTAACAATGATACATTTGTAAAGTGATCCATTGGTTTTTGATTTAATGAATTTTGGATTGGAAGTTGTTGGTATAGGATATTCCCCTGTTTTGATTTAGGTGGCATTGAAATCATATCTAGAATACATAATAACGAAAGCATGGAAAAAAGATAATGAGTTGTAGAAAAAGGTAAAATTGGTAGAGAAGGGTAAGATACCTGAATTTTCCATTGATAAAGATTTTGTTTTGAGGTTTTGAGAGAGATTATGTGTGCCTTGTGATTCATAGTTGAAGAAAGAGTTGTTATGTGAATTTCATAATTCCCCATTTTTAGATCATCCTGGTAGTACTAAAATGTATAGTGATCTTCAAGGGTATTATCAAAAATCAAAAAAATATATAACTGATATTAACATAAATAATTATGTAATTTTTTTAATGATTTAATAAGTGATATAAAATGAATAATAAACTTGAAAAAGATTTTGAAGAAAGTATAAATTGTCATGATTTATTATTCAGGAAGAACAAAGAACATACATGACAAGTCAGACACTAGGTAAGGTACTTCATCTCAATCTCCTTTCATTGAGGCATATTTTGATTTATACATGAAATTACTTTATAAAGCGTATAAACCCCATTGACTTTTCATTTCATTTAAAGGAAATATTTTTCTGCGAAGCATTTTACTAAATGAAAAAAGGAATGTTCTTTTAATGTATGTGATGGAAAAAACCTTTCTGTCATCGTGAGAAATATTTGATATCTGGTTTCCTTAACATGTTGTAATTTTCTTAAAAGGAAAATAAATAAAATATTCCCATTTTATGTAATTTGTTTTTGGAAAGGGTTTTTAAAAGTCATTGATTATTTCAATATAATGAAATGATATTTTGTGATTAAAATGTGGAAATGTTAACCTTCATTTTATATTTGTTTTATGTGTTATGAATATGTTATGGTTCATGGGAATTGTTTATGTATACGGGTGGTTCCATGATAAACCTAGGGTGCGTGAGTCGAGGATACCTTTCTAATAAATTGGGTAACAAGAAGGAGGTAAAATTTAAACTTTCTCTTAAGATATTTAGGGAATATACTATGATGGGTATTCCAAATGTAACTCCCTATGTAGTTGGGAAAGATACAATGTAAGTATGCTATTTATACCACAAGTTACCTTATTGATTTATTATTTCTATGTGGTATTCATAAATATTTTGATTTAATGAGGTATGTTAACGAGATTATATTATATTAGTGAATATTATGCTTTCATTGATTTTTATGGATTGATAGACTAATGTTTTATTTCCTAATTTTATAACCCTTGAAAATCTTTTTTATGATCATCCCATGTTTTGAAAATGTTTTTCATAGGGTATAAGGAAAGGTAAGAGAAAGGGTTAATTCCAAAAGATTTATATCAAGAAAAATATTCTTGTTTTATTTGTGGAGTTTTATTATTGTTAAAAAATTAGTTAGAGTACAATTGTATACATTTTAATATTTAAGATGTAATGTAATCATTATGAACTTATTCTCCAAAACTCTAATCCTAAAAATATACTCAATTTGAATTCTTGATTTAACTCAAGATTAAATAATGTTTTAAGGTTAGGGAATTATATTGAAAATGATGGAAACTTGAGAAACTGAATGTCCATGTAGAGATATCGGTGGTAAAATCTATTAAACATATTTATGATTCATATAATTATCTCACTCATGAAAATATTGAGTTAATAACCTTTATTCAGTGTTTTTCCGGTTCAAAAAAGTCAACTAGTCATAGGGTGGTTGAGGCGGTAACCTCCATGCAACATATATACATTTACAGAACCCCCATCTATTGGGAAGTTCATAATAATTCTTTATGGCCCAAAGATTCCATGAAAATGATAGCCCTTATTTTATATGGTCAATAAATACCACCCTAAATCCAAATTTTGAGGGCTCATGACCTCTATAATTCATGATAAAGCTCTGAATTCATGGAAGTTTAACTATTGTGAACAAAAGAGGATATGGATTTCCCAAGGTATCCACCTTTTACAAAACATCCTTGTACGTTTTTTTGAGAACCTCAACCCATGGAAGATATTCCTTTCATGAAGTTCCATGGATTTTCTATGAGAAGAAATCATTTGTGGCTGTTGGGGTTTCATGAGATAAGAATGCTTTATGAAACCACTCCCATGGGATTCAAGGATTTACTCAAAATAGGGGTCACCCTTTTTCATGAAATATAAATTTTTGAAAAATCCCAATCCATCTAAAACCACTTAACATTAAATAAACCCTAGTTTTCTCGAAATTTATCCATTTTTCTTCTCCATATATCCTTCTCTTAGCCAACACACATTTATGAATATCAAGTTCCTAGGTCCCCTCTACCAATCCAAAACTTGTTTATCCACACCTGAGATCCTCATTTTCTAGAATCACCAACCCTAATGTATTACTTATGAATTTCTTGTAAGGAATGGACCATTACCTTTAATTTGTCTTTAAATAACCCTATTGTTCCATTCTATTATGTATAGGCACTCTAACCTCAATACCGCTAATTTACACTCTTCCATGGTAGTGTTCACTCAATTCCCACCTATAGGAACATAAGATAAAGGAAATTATGCTAAAACAATGTAATCATAATGGGAAACTATCTACCTTCCCTGGTAGAGTGGAATTTTTCCAAATCTTACTCTCCCACATTGAAATATTCTCAAAAGATGAAAGTCCAAACAACTTCTAAGTTGTGAGATGGTAAATTGTATAACCCAAAAACCTAGTAATATGAATTTATATTACATGATAACACTCTCGTATCAGGACATTAAATAATATCTTTAACTAGTGTGATGAGACCAATATTCCCTATATTTGATTATCCACGAATATCACCTTCTCCCTTACCATGGGGTGAGCCTCCAGCTTTGGGAATCCCACATGCATAACCCCGTACTATCCTTCCCCACTATGGGATGATCCTCTTCAGTGCATCCCACATGTATTGGAAGCACACCACCCCTCATTGATTCTATTTTCAGGAACTGATAATATATACCACAAGATATAAAACTGCATGGATTTTTCATGACACATGAATTTACACTGTGGTATCAAACTATGTGTTTTTTAAAACCTATAAACTAAAAATGTACATATGACACCTCCGTAAGGTTCAATATCGACGTAAAATCAAATTTTAGGTAGATCAATGACATTAAAACCTAACACCCAACACCACTATCAAATATATTGTGTGAAATATCCCCCTAAGGGACACACTCAACCAAAAAATCATGTGTGAAACGTTCCCCCTGGGGAGACACATAACCACCCACTTTCCTTGATAAGAAGATAAACTCGTGACCCAAAAGTTCCCACAATACACCAAAAATTTGACTCAGAAGTTCCCATTAGACGTTAAACATGTGACCCACCTATCCCCACATGATGTTAAACCTATGAACCACCTATCCCCAAAATATGATATACTATGACATAACTTCCCCATTAAGAAATTAAACATATAACCCACCTTTCACCATAAGACGTTAAGACCTAACCCACCTTTATTCAAAATTTATGAAACATTTGACCCATCCATATCCACAAGACATGTAACATATGAAATGATGTAAAATATATACCCCATACAACATACATGGGGTATCTGTGGTAAAAATCATCCAATTTCATACACCCCTGACATCAACTACCTCGTGATTTGCATGATATTCCCTAGGTTCTGTAATATGCATGCCTTATATGAGGGATTCTTACGACATAAAATGGGGAATACATTTCAAATTAACAACATTCTCAATGCCTAAATATCCATAGACATTACCAATGTTACCATCTACGATAATAATATGTTTTTACCAAACTGAGAAACAATCAATGTAATTAATTGATGTACACCTTGAGATGATGCTAGGAACAAGTTTCATAAACATGACTAATATATTTGAGAGATACTTGGACAAGACAACAACCTACGAGGAGAAATCTATAGAAGAAGTAATTGACATCCAATAATCATTTTTTGATAAAGGTGCTGAAATTAAAAACCATGGTGGAGGAGGCCACCTACCTTTTGAAAGTGGGAATGTGAAGAAAAAACATTATTGATCCACATCCCTGAAAACATTAGAAATACTCCTGAAATTATATATTCATTGAGAATATTTTGAAATAATTATTTATTTTATACTTATATCATGGTGATGTAATAAGTTCTACAGTGTTGTTCAAAACTATAGTTTTCACTATTTACATAAAAATAAATAATTTCCAAAAAGTCCGAAGCCTTCATCCTAAGAGAATATTTTCATTTTGAATATAAAAATTAACTTCATTTTTATGAAAATTAAAAATTTACAATTTTGAAATTTATTTTTTCAATCGGAACTATAAAATATAAAAAAAATTATTGATTTAAAAATAATTTTTTTATATTAATTATTCTTTTTTATATTTCATGTAAAGTAACAATTAAATTTCTTTTAATATGTTATTCATATAAATAGTATAAATTATCTTAATTTAACCCCGATATATTTATTTCCATAAAATTAATAGTTTATAATTCTAAAATCATAAGTAATATACATTTTCGGCATAAAATGATGTTATTAGTTTTTTCACTATGCTTATTTTATTTTATGAATGAATCAGTTTTAAAAATGATGATTATTTATCTTTATGTATATACATATATTATAGAATGTGGCTACCTCTATTTGTAACCAGAAACTTATCAAATTTAATATAACTTTTACAACTATTTATAATATTATCATAATAAATTATATCATAGTTTTTTTTAGTTTGGTGATTTGTGTGAAGAAAATTCTAAATAAACGTATTCATATAATGATTAATTGATGCAAAAATAACATGGTGTAGCATCCCCCCCCCACCAAAATAAATTTGACCCTCACAATTGTAATTATCTTTCACTAATTAAATAAAAAAAGAATCCATTAGATACAAATAAATAATGATATTAATTTTATATTGTTATCAAAATTATAAATATAGAAGACATACAATATATATCATAGTATTATTATATCTAATATTTAATTTTCCTCCAATAATTTTAGTTAAATAACCCTCGTGATTGGGTATCATGAGTCCTTTATTTTTTTCCTAGAGAGTTTATAGTCATCCTTTTACTGATTGATGAACATAGGATTGTTTGAAAAATATCTTTTAATTTCATTATTTATGAAATTAATATGAAATTTTATTGAAATAAACAATACAATTAAAAAATAACATCAAGTTCATCTAAATAATTAATTTATAACAGGTACATAAATCACAATTTTATAAAAATCAACTTGGGATATAATAATGATATAACATGAAATTTAATTGATAATAAAATCATCAGGGTGCTGATTTAATTTTCATTGATATATTTATAGATATAAATTTTTTTCTAGAATAACCTTCCAACATGATATCCACAAGTTTATAAGAGATTATAAGAGTTCATTAATTATCAAGACCCACTTAAGTAGTTTCTATAGTGTAAGTCCATCCTATTTCCCTTAGTCAATGATTTTAATAATGCTTTTCATATTTATTATCCATTGGATTCGGAAATTTACTAGGATAATTCCCATTTTCAATATAATTAATAATATGACTATTTGAGGTTTATTTTGCAGAACACATTTCACCCCATCATGATAACTGAACATTTAATTTTTTTATCATCAATTAGTTTCTCTATGTCATCCTTTTTATCACATAAAACATCTTCTAGTTCCGTTGAGGCATTTACCTGGTTGATTATTCCCACATTATTGAAACATAGGAAAATAAATCATTTCTTCCATGGAAATTATCCTCATAAAATAAATGGATCTTCATACATATTTTTGGGTCTTTTTGGAATATCAAATATATTTATGTTTTAATCATATTCTACTATCATTTTTCTCCCATATCATCCATCCTATTATTTTCTATCTTAGAAACTCTAATGCATTGTGTATATGAATTCACATAATAATTTTTGTGACATTATTTTCATGGTATAATTCAAATAATCTACCAAAAAACTCCATCTAATTATAAAATTCTACTTTTATAATGAACATCCTCAACTCTTTCTAACATATATTTCTCTAAATTTTTTATACAGGTTGACTTTCAAAGTCATTTTCTTAATCAACATCACACATGGAATTATATTGTATTCATAAGTAATTATTATAAAGTAAATATAAAATTTATTGGAATTATTTCTTATGGGTCCATATAAATCATTGTGTATTTACTAAAGGGACTTGGTGGTCTAGACATAAACTCTTTTTATATTCTATTGAGTTATTTTACAATTTTGGAATGTCTAAAAACATCTTTCTTTTTAGATTTTCTGTCATTAAAGTCCCCAACCACATCACCATTGAAAATATTTTTCAATTTTTTGGAAAAGATATGAACCAACCATCCTTATAATAGTTTATTTTTATCATTTCAAATCAAGAAGTAATAGTTTTTTTATTCCCATATCTTAATGATAATTAAGCTGGTTCTCAAACCTAAAGTGAGAATATTCCAAAATATATTTATTTAGATGAGACAAATATTTCTTACCAAAAATAAATCATTCCCATCATAACCTTTCTAACATAAAAATTTATATTGTTTACACCATAAATAAATAAGCCATTTTTATTCCAATTTTTAGGAATTTGTTTTAGTAATTCTATTGGTTATGAATTTTTGTAGAGTTATCACTTCACAAAATTATATCTCCACCAATTTTTTTTTTAATATTTTTAACAATATTTTTAAATTTTATTTTATGTGATGTGAATCCAATATCAAGGATTATTGGATTTTTCTAGTTACTAAATTTGAATTCAACTTGAACAACGAGTAACATTTCGTTTTTGACATCCCTTTTCTTCTTCTATTCCTTAGTAATTTGTTATTGGTAACATGGAATAATTATAAAAAATTCATCTATATGGAGAACTGGATGATGAAATCATTCAAATATATCTTAGGGATAATTATAATTATTTTGGAAATTCTTCGCATACGAGTCACTATTCGCTGCCTATTTTCCCACAGATTATTCACTTCCATTTTTATAATAGATGCCCAATTATTTATAACTTCATTGATACCAATTTGGAGAAAATATTATATCATAAAATATAGTCTTTATTATTTTATGATCCACTACATTATAAGTATCTATTAAAACCATTTCTTTCCTGAAATTGATGATTTTTTAAAAATATAATCTATTTTTTTTTAAAAAATAAACCATACATTTCATAGGTATTGTGTAATTTTTTTTAATGATCACTTTATTATTTCTTAGTTACAGAATACTTCTTCAAATGATTTATCTTGACCTATGTTGGACCTATATATATTACCATGCTATGGTGGTCATACAGAATTGGTTTTATACATAAAAAGTATTAGGTTCATTTTTTACCTGAGTTGATGTTCAAGGGATCTATACATACAGATATGATTCAACATTTCATTCAAAAATAGTCTCAAAACAAGTATTCATTTTCTATGGTGTTTTTCAGCTTTATGATACCTTTAAATACCTTGATTAATATCTTCTTCATAGGATGTTCTGTAAAAAAATTACTGATTCCTCCACGCTTGATAAATTTATGAGGAATTTTTCTTTTATATTTTCAATTAAAACTAATTAGTTTTTTATATGAGATAAATACATTTCTAATGATTCTAATCGCACTCATCATCTTTATCTTTTTCACATAAAAACTCATATTCTTTATCCTTTATCATCAATTTGTTCATGGATTTAAAATATGTGTCTTTGTTTCCATTTTTCATAAAAACTTTATCTTTTATCATCTCATTTTTTTAGAAGAGTGTTGTGTAAAACATCTATTGAAAAATATCAAATACCTTAAATAGTTTAGATCTTAGAATTGAATCTATATTTTAAGTTTTCCATTTTATTTTTGAACACATTAGAGTCATCTAGATAGTTTCTAAATCCACTATTTTTGTTAACTACTTCATTAATCATGCTGAACTAATAATCCATAGTATCATATTCTATCACAATAATATCTTTTTATTATTCCCTTAAAATATGGAATTTTATTCATTTATCTCAATATTATGTTCTTATATTTTTTATAGTTTCAACAATATTTCTTTAATTGTTCTCAATTCAATCACATTTGCATAAACTATTTCTATTATGGAAGAAAATATAATTTTCATTGATTTTCCCTTAGACTCGATATTTCATTTGTCAGTAAATGTCATATATCTATATTCAAAAAGTGGTGAAAATACCACAGTAATAGTATTAGTAAAATTTAATACCTATGAAAGAAGATGAGGTGTAATTTTAATCTTTTATTGATGAATATGAATCCCATTGAAAATAAATATCCCCTTATATTCGAGTAACTATGATCTTCCATAATCACTCTCATAAAGAGTATGATCTCGAGTGGGTGTGTGGCTTACATAACACTTGTAGTTTAATAATTAGTTAGTACAACATTGATTAGATGTGGGGATGAATCCACCATTATCATTGTTAAAAATTGTATTTTTTAATATTTAAACACCTTTGAATTTTTATATTAATTATGCACACTCAAATTCTTTTCCTCACATATATGAATTAATTAGAATAATCAATCATCGCAGTGGATGTTTCAAAATGTTCTACCTCAATGCGAGGGACTATCCCTTACTTGGATGGGTTAATTATTTAGAAAATAATTTTAATTAATATGAAATTGATTTTAGGGGGGGTTTTAAATCCATGACACTTGGTAATATATCCAATGGATACCATAATGTATGGTAAGGTGAAACCATTGAGCTCGTTTAGAAACAAAAAAAATTAATGGTCTATACTTGTAAAAATAGATTTTTTTATATCTTTCCCATAATTCAATGTATTAGTTATGAAGTTAATATCATTCTAATTATTCATGTAATAAAATATCATCCTCAGTAAGGTCCCCATATTCTAAAAAATGTAGTGAAGTTGTATCAGAAAAACCTTGTTGTAAGAAGATCATAATGGACAACCGAAAAATGAGATAATTCATTAATGAATTGGTCTTATTCATTCTCAACTGTAAGAATTTAAATCAATTATATTATTATAATAATTCCACTACCTATTTAGAAATATTAATGCACAATAGTTTATAGTTACTCAAAATCTATATCTCTAATACAACAACATATCAATTTCATTAAAAAATTATTGATCACGTAATTCTATTCATTTCAACCATATATATTCTTATGGGAATTCATGATAATGATTTACATAATTATAATTTAAATATAAGAAAATTATTGTGAGAAAATAAATCACTTTTCAAAAACTTCGACTTACCCTCATATTGAATCAGAGACAAATAATTCGGAATACATTAATTTCAAATAATCATGAATATCAAACAATCATTACATGTTAATAACTCTCCCTAAAATCCTTTATTATCCCAATGAATCTATAATTTGATAATGAATATTCCTTGGAATAGAGTTTGATGTTCATAAACATAGTAAAATTCATGATTCAATGAATTTGTGAAAATTGTTATGAAGTGTGGAATATAGTGCGGTTTATCTTTCCAATTCATATAGTTAGGTGTTACATAAAAATAAAATGATATCATCATGCTGATTTTTTTTCTCCAATTGCATCATGTCCCTTTATTATAAATTTTAACTCTACCATGATCAATAAAACAACCACTACAATTTCACCATGGTGTGGTATTCTTATCACATCACAGTAACCATTGATTGTAGGATTGTGTTGAAAACAATATCTTCCCATTTTTTACTACACTATAGTGGTACAAAACTGAACTCAGAGACACAGGATCCCCCATATCATAGTTAATCAATCATAATTTCTAGGATCAATATCTTCCTAAATGATCAAGATGATTGAATCAATAAAAATTATTACACTAACATTGTCTGATTTATTCATTATTATGATAATATTTTGGAAACATAAAAATTCAAACTAATAGAATTTGAAAAAAAAAATTTTTTTCTGAAGGTAAATACGATCTGAATCAATGTCATATATGGTTGTAAATTTTCTAATTTATGGACACACTAAATTTCATTTGACTTCTGATGTCAGATGAAAATCTTTGAGTCATAAATATTATTTTTAAAATATTGAATGATTCAAATATATTATATTGAAATCATTTTGAAATCATATAGTTTTCTAAATCCATACATAACACAGATGAAGTATTATAAAACTCACCAATTCATAAGGAAAATTACGTAAAGGGAAAAAATACATTTTAGAGGTCTTTATTATCATACAAAAAATAGGGTGTCACTAAAACATAGTTGTTTTCCTACCTCATCTCAATGTGAAAGGATACAACTCTAAAGTGAAATGAAATACATATTAATAATTTTGAATTAGTTACAATTATATTGAAATTTATACCACATATAAATTCAATAAAAACATTTATTAATAAATGCATCATATTTTTTAAATGGCGTTGACAACAAAAACAACATAATTAACAATTCTAAGGGAACTTATAAAAATAATCAAGAAAACATGATAACATGCTCCACAATTAATAAACCATAGATTACACCCCCCATGAGCATCCATTGGGACATATAACCTCGTATATGACTTGTTGTTATCCAAATCCTAAAATAAATCATACCCAACTTATTCACCCCACTACATCAAATCTGTTATAACATAATATACTACCAGTAACAAAAACCTCTCCATGGTAACATGAGAAAACTACATGGTATATACCATTTAAGAAAAATCTTATTATACCATGTCATAACACCTAGTTATATAATAGTTAGTTATCTAAAGAAAAAACACAACCATTTCCATTTGAAACCAACATCCCTATCCTTTATAAACATGAAAATCTCACAATACTAAACTCAAGGAACCTCAAATTATCACTAATATTTATATGAAACATCTCCAAGGAACTAAACATGAACTCCCACTATCTCTTCTATATAAATATTTATATTTATATGGGAATAACCAACCATTAAAGATGATCGTCATTAAAAAATTTCTATTATATGAATTCTCATCCCAAAGAAGAACTATGAATGCCTCACGTTTCCCAATTCTTGTATCAGAATCTAACATCACTCTAAGATTTAAATTTGGAGTAAATTGGATTTTTGATAAAACAAAACTAGATATGATTCACAATAAAAAACACCTAAATACTATATTGTGAATCCAAATTAATTTCCACACCCTGAAATTTAATTATGCTAGAAAACACTACTGAGTCCTCCTCCTTTCATTATCAATATAAAAAATATTGATACTCGCATTAGAACATCATCACTACACTAGATCATAATACCTCATCCACTAAAGTCATTAAGAAATTATTCCACACCCAAACCAAATTCCCAACATAATAAATTGTGTAATTCCATGTGTGAATCCCCAACCAAACAAAATTTACCATTATACTTCTCCAAAATATCTAAAATAACATCAATCCATATCCCTCTAATAGAAAATCAATTTCAACATAGGTCATTCTCTAAAGGAACAAATACTACATGGACATCATAAGTGCACTTCAATTCTAGTGTTTACCAGTGAACTTCATGTAATTTTATATTCTTATATATTGACATCCTATTGGAATGCCAACCACCAGAAAACCAATTTCACTAAACCCATAAAATCTCTAATATAATGGTAAAACCCCATTGAATGATAATATTTTCTATACTATAGTAATATCAATTTCATCATACTATGCTACAAACATACACATAATTAGAATTCCATATATTCTAAAATACAAAAATTAATTACCATAAAAGACCAACCCACTAAAACATACACTAGATAAAAATTTTGAGCAATAAAAATACAAATCATAACATGAATATGAACCTCGATTTTTCCCAAGATACTCTTGAAATTGGTGTCATATCCTGAAATGGTAAATGATGTGCTATCAACCACAATACATCCCTTATAAATCATTCTCAATAATGGATTAAATGAAAAGATCACCCTCAAGAATAATTTTATATAACAAACATTCCTAAGATGTGATGATTCATATAGATCAGTCATCCAAGAACAATCATAAGGTATGAGAATCTTTGCTCCTTAAAATCTTCCTAGACACATCATTAATTTACCCATACCAAAACAAATTCATCCACTTCTCATCCATTTTACATGACAAGGGAGGACTCTTTCTAAATCATTATTGAGTCATAAAATACACCTCCAATGTCTAAAAAATAAAGGGTTATGAAATACCACTAAAAATGCATCATACCTTATATGGTATAAGTATATAAATAAGACAAATGATGCAACCATGATCTTTACCAATCATCCAAAATAAATTTGGAACCATATGTAAGAAATATAATTTTTTCTCAATGAAACAATAATATTCAAAAAAATATCACACAACTACCAAATCTCATTTTTTTGTCATGAGTGAACACTCTATGAACCCCCACACTAGTTCTCACTGACTACCCATTTTTGATTCATATGGAGAAATAATGGGTATATAAACTCAAACTACCTATAAAGTTTAACACTTTCTTTCCATAAAGTTTTAAATATCACTATTCCTATAATCATGCATGAAATTGGTAATCCATTCATCTATAATATTCCAATACAAAATCCTAAGGATCTCCCATTGTTGTAACACCCAAATATTTTTATGAGATGAATCATTTAGTTTATTTTTTTTATTTATGTTCTCTTAATTATATGTTGACTTGTGGTGTATGCTATACCATGATAACCTTGCACTACAAATAACATCATCTCAGCTTTTAGTATACGTAACACAATGCTTGGCCAATGTTATTCACAATTTTATGTTATTTTGATATATTTTATTTAATAAAATATTGAGTATGAGAAAACAACTAAATATAACTATGTTACCTTCTAAAAAACAATTATAATGATGGATATGAAAAATATTAACTAAATTTGGAAAATATACATTACATATGTTTATATTTAATTAATTATTTATTAATAAATAAATTATAAATGAAAATAAAACCATTTTTAGGTAATAAGAATTTTTTTTTGAAAAACCCTATTCAAATGAAAATAAATGAGTTTATAAAATAAAAAAATTACTTTTGATGGATTTCATTAATGAAATATAAATGTAATTTTTTCAATATAATGATTAAAATTCATCATATGTTTTTAATGGAAATTATATAAGAAGTAATGAATTTTTTTGATAAAAGAAGTATTAAAAAAACAATTTTACCACCTTTTGATAGAGTATCAATTTAAAATATAATTTTAAAAAATTATGTTTTATATTTAACAAAATAAGATTCTTATTTTAAATTAGGATATAAATTTTATATGTATCATTTTTGGATATATTTCTTATAAAAATTTGTATTTTAATGAATAGTAAATATATAATAATGTTTAATGAATTTTTTCTGATAATGTTTTTATTATTCTCTATCATCTTCATAAGGTGAAATTCGATCACAAATTTATGAGTTGTGCTACATCAGCCTCTATATGGAAGGCACATTATGATATTTTTGAGGTTCAAATGAAGAATTGTTCTACTGTTCGAGTCACTCTTGAAGTTATGTTCTACCTTCCTTTATCTCCAATGTTGTTGATTCTTTTCCAGGTTGATGCAACTGAACATGTCCACTCCTTTTGGATGGCAGGAAACAAGGATCCTCATGATTTATTTGGATTCAATCGTTAGGCCTGCCTTGGTGAAATTTTTTCTTTACTAAAAAATATAAACCTTCCTCACAAATCTTATTGTCACAACTCAGTGCATGATTTTTCAATTCTTAGGTGTATCAATGTAAATGGTATTTTTTGGCCACTATTGGGTACTATGGCAGTTTTTTGGCATCCTTTTTGAGTTTGGATTAAAATTAATACAGATGGATCTTACATTGAAAATCCGGGTCCTTCGGGATATGGTTTTGTTTACAGAAATAGCATTGGCGATGTTTTGGGTTTCTCCTTCAACTCTTGTGGTATTTCCTCCTCTCTTGAGGCTGAGATGCTAGGTTTCATTTTTTACTCTAGATCATGCTAAGAAGAGGGTTTTGAATAGGTAATGGTAGGAGTTTGATTCCACCACGGTTGTTCAAGAAATCATATCCTCTTCTACTCATATCCTTTGGAGGCTTTTGAATAGATGGATTAATTGTTTTCAGTTTCATCTATTGACATAATTATTACCCACGTTTTAAGGGAGGGAAATGCTTTGGATGATATTCTGGCTAAAATGGATCAGATGGGGGAAACCTTTCTTGGTCTAATCAAAATTCAGAGGATTTCATCCCTATATTTGTAAGGGATAAATGTATTTTTCCTTCTTTTAGACTGGTTTGATGTGTTCGTTTTATTTATTTAAGGTGCCCTGTTTTTTGGGAGGAGCTCATTTTATTCAAAAAAAATTCAAAATCCATTTTCTCATTCCAACAATGAGATTTACCTTAAATTAATTATTATAACTTCTATGTTTTGAATTTTTAATATTGGATTCTATATTTGGAATCTGTTGTTAAAATTTTGTGAATAGCTTTCTTTTATTTTTGGGAATTATGAATAGTAACTTAAGTAATTATTATTAATATAATGAAAGGGAAAATAAAGTAATTATGGATAAAAATAATATAATAAAATTACCCAAAAATATGGCCTAATATCATTGTATGAGTTAATTTCGACCTAAAACATCCTTGGGATGAAATGGCATCCTTTGAAATTCATGTGGATGAGATTATGACATTTAATATATTTTATTTAAAAAAAAGTTAAATATGTCTTACTGAAATATTAATAACTATTCCATTTTTAATAAAATGTTATACAAAATCTATCTTCAACTATAAATACACTTTTAAAATAGAGAATGTTTCACTTTATCATGGTAATTTATTTGTTATTTTTATGAAATAAATAATGGCCTTACATACTTGTACATTGATGATGAATAAATTATTTAATTGAAGAAAAATCAATAATGTAATTTCTATTAAAATGATAATAACCATTTAAAGACAAAAAACAAGAACAATTATTATTTTAAAGTATATATTGACCGTAATCATCCAAGGGTCAAGTTATTAATCATTTGAATCCATATGGAAAATATTATAAAAATTTTAATATTTTATTTAAAGTGATTACAATGTTTTCACATTAATGTTTTAATATATATATCATTTTTAATAAAGGATTTTATAAAATATATATTCCACTATATGTATTCATACAAAATATAGAGGATTTATCTAGGTTATAGTATTATATTTTTAATTTTAATTCAACAAATTAGTATATTAAATAATTACACAAAACCGAGGTAGTAATTATTTTATTAATGAATATATAAAATTAATGTTATTAAAAAAATAAAAAAATTGTAAGATAATTAATATATCCAAGGAATTTTCAACAAGACCTTAACCCTATAGTGATATAATATAATATTTGGATTGTGTAACACCCAGACCCTAATTACCCAGAGTCAATACATTATTACATAACATTGTCATGATCACAAGGGATCAATTCTCGAATGAACGATCGTTTTAGTAACCTTAGAAGTACTAGATACATACATAAGTTTTACATTACATTATGAAATGAAAAACCGTAGCATTGTGACTCAATTGAATACACTCATATCCCTTAACATATCCATAAAAATATATAATAATATACTTCTTCTCATCCTGGGAAGAATAAAACATATAAAGGGTTGAGCTCTAATCCTTAGTAAGGATAAAAATATAGAGGAAACTTTCATAAATAAGCATAAACATTTAAGGCAATGTATATGAGTAAAACACTAGACTTTTAAACATAAACTTCAAAATAATATGGAAAAGGTAATTCAAATAATTCCATTTACTTATTCTCATGGATATTATAATAGTTGAATAATCACATGTAATATGAATAACTAATTTCTTAATGATGTAATTCATAATTCTGAACATCATAACCACACAGTCAAGTCCTCGATCCAAGACTGCAAATAAATATTCTTTCACAGTCTTATGCTAAGACACTAGTTTGTATCATGAGACCTACTGATTCATTGAGGAGATATAGTGGTATCCAAATTTCACTTACTAAGTCCAATACATTCCTCATATTAATGGTTTTAAACTTAATATAAACATTCATATTAAAACTAGCATACAAAATGTCAATATTTTAACCACAATCCATGAATGGTATAAAAGTAGAACATCCACAGTCAAACACAACTCATTAAATACAATTTGAATGATTTTATTATAATAAATGAACCTCAATCAATAATAATGAAAGATATTGACATATATGAAAATAATATGTAAAACTTTTTAAGAGAAATATCCCCTTTTTATTGAAAACATTTAAATGTATCACTATTTATCAAGAAGCTCTTAAAATAGATTTTTGAATCAATGTGACCCATACAACTTTGAAAATTTTAAAAAGGAATTTTAATTTTAAAACATTCATGTCCGTATAAATAAATCCTTAACATAATTTTTAAGACATGTACATTAATGAGTATGATTTAGAAGAATAAATCTTTAAAACATTTAAAATGATATTTTAGTTAGAGTTCATAACCAAATGAGAGATTCTTGAATACAGATAATTGAGGTAATAAATACTTTATAATATCATGAGAATAATTATATTCAGGATATAATATGTCAAAGTACAGTATGTACACCATATAAAAGTGAATTGGTGCATAACAACAAAGAAGTCTCAATGGAATGTAAATTGAGATAAAATACCTTATAAAGAGTGTATCCTTAGGTTAAGGATAAATCAACGACATAATTATGTGTAAAAATTTAAATACAGTCAATATGATTGGATATTTAGTGTAAATAAATCAAAGTACGTTAACATATATTCTTGTTAAAAAACACCAATGACATGGACGTTTAACTCAATGAATGGAAATTGAGTAAAGATTACTCTTATCATGTTCATATCGATGACATGCTAATTTATCAATGGAGTAATTTTTTGTATCAAATGTATATGCCTAGAAAGGGGAGTGTAAATTACTTTGTAAACAAATAAATAGTGATTCGGACATAATCATTCAGTAAAATAATCAATGAAGTTTGCATAAAACTCAATGAGTGGAAATCGAAATTAGAAATTTCCTTACCGATTTGGTAACCTATTAAACATAAAACTCATGAAAGAAGGATCATAAAATGAAGATGTAAATACCCATAATTTTATGTATGTTACAAAAAGAATATAATTATGAGAATTACATACACCATACAAAAGGAAATAGTGGCAATATAACATTAATTTTGTGGGGATAAGAAGTGAGATGAAAACCCCTTTCCTTGTACATTTCCTTAGTCAAGAGTATGTTAACCTCATGTATAATAGTGTACTAATTGTCGTAAAATTATAAAAGAACAATATACCTAAATATGATATCATAAATGATCTTCTAATATTTCTTAGTTAATGATATTTCAGTAGTATCCCTATTTTGTGTGTTAACGGAATCGTTTTGCATTATATGTTTTGTTACGTATGTCATGTTTGTTATTGATAGGATGTATTTGAATAATATCCAGAAATATATTAAGTTATTAACCATTATTTTTAATCATCAAATGAAAATTATTATTGAATGCTTATGATTGGAAATGAAATTTCACTGTGTCGTGGAGACAGTAAGTCATACGTATGCATGAGTGACAATATCATTCTATTAGTGGTAAAATCGAATGTAATTGGATGGTTATATTATATATACAGAATCATTAACATGTTATATTTATTATTTATATTATTTATACTCATTATTAAACCAATCCAAATAATGCAGTGTTGAATAACAAACTACACCACGACGTGGAGACGGTAAACAGTATATAAGCACATATATTGACTTTTTCATTCATATTATGGATAGAATAATGAATATGGTTGTACCATATTTATAATAACATCTAAGAATGTATAAGGTACTAGATTTATTATTTTACTATCTAAACAATAAAAAAATAGGAAGTTGAGGAAGAAAATAACTTTGAATGAGGTGATGAAATAATTACCTCTTATTTGTGGTTTTTCTTTTTGATTTGAACAAAAGGGATTCTTAAGAAGGATTTATGATCAATTTAAGGATTATAAGTTGAATTGGTGGTAGTTGGGTGGATATTTGAGTAGGATTTGGTTAAGCCAAAAGGATTTGGAGGTGTGAAATTAAGAGAAGGTGAAGTACCCTTTTATAAGAGAGGTGAGGGTCACTTTAGGAAAATCATTAAATATTATTTTATTATAAAATCATTTTCGGTTTATAAAGGCTCTAAATAAATTTTTTCGATTCTAAGGAAGGTATGGGAAAAACAAAACTCACATAATAAGTGCACTTCAATTCTAGTGTTTACCAGTGAACTTCATGTAATTTTATTTTCTTATATATTGACATCCTATTGGAATGCCAACCACCAGAAAACCAATTTCACTAAACCCATAAAATCTCTAATATAATGGTAAAACCCCATTGAATGATAATATTTTCTATACTATAGTAATATCAATTTCATCATACTATGCTACAAACATACACATAATTAGAATTCCATATATTCTAAAATACAAAAATTAATTACCATAAAAGACCAACCCACTCAAACATACACTAGATAAAAATTTTGAGCAATAAAAATACAAATCATAACATGAATATGAACCTCGATTTTTCCCAAGATACTCTTGAAATTGGTGTCATATCCTGAAATGGTAAATGATGTGCTATCAACCACAATACATCCCTTATAAATCATTCTCAATAATGGATTAAATGAAAAGATCACCCTCAAGAATAATTTTATATAACAAACATTCCTAAGATGTGATGATTCATATAGATCCGTCATCCAAGTACAATCATAAGGTATGAGAATCTTTGCTCCTTAAAATCTTCCTAGACACATCATTAATTTACCCATACCAAAAAAAATTCATCCACTTCTCATCCATTTTACATGACAAGGGAGGACTCTTTCTAAATCATTATTGAGTCATAAAATACACCTCCAATGTCTAAAAAATAAAGGGTTATGAAATACCACTAAAAACGCATCATACCTTATATGGTATAAGTATATAAATAAGACAAATGATGCAACCATGATCTTTACCAATCATCCAAAATAAATTTGGAACCATATGTAAGAAATATAATTTTTTCTCAATGAAACAATAATATTCAAAAAAATATCACACAACTACCAAATCTCATTTTTTTGTCATGAGTGAACACTCTATGAACCCCCACACTAGTTCTCACTGACTACCCATTTTTGATTCATATGGAGAAATAATGGGTATATAAACTCAAAATACCTATAAAGTTTAACACTTTCTTTCCATAAAGTGTTAAATATCACTATTCCTATAATCATGCATGAAATTGGTAATCCATTCATCTATAATATTCCAATACAAAATCTTAAGGATCTCCCATTGTTGTAACACCCAAATATTTTTATGAGATGAATCATTTAGTTTATTTTTTTTATTTATGTTCTCTTAATTATATGTTGACTTGTGGTGTATGCTATACCATGATAACCTTGCACTACAAATAACATCATCTCAGCTTTTAGTATACGTAACACAATGCTTGGCCAATGTTATTCACAATTTTATGTTATTTTGATATATTTTATTTAATAAAATATTGAGTATGAGAAAACAACTAAATATAACTATGTTACCTTCTAAAAAACAATTATAATGATGGATATGAAAAATATTAACTAAATTTGGAAAATATACATTACATATGTTTATATTTAATTAATTATTTATTAATAAATAAATTATAAATGAAAATAAAACCGTTTTTAGGTAATAAGAATTTTTTTTTGAAAAACCCTATTCAAAAGAAAATAAATGAGTTTATAAAATAAAAAAATTACTTTTGATGGATTTCATTAATGAAATATAAATGTAATTTTTTCAATATAATGATTAAAATTCATCATATGTTTTTAATGGAAATTATATAAGAAGTAATGAATTTTTTTGATAAAAGAAGTATTAAAAAAACAATTTTACCACCTTTTGATAGAGTATCAATTTAAAATATAATTTTAAAAAATTATGTTTTATATTTAACAAAATAAGATTCTTATTTTAAATTAGGATATAAATTTTATATGTATCATTTTTGGATATATTTCTTATAAAAATTTGTATTTTAATGAATAGTAAATATATAATAATGTTTAATGAATTTTTTCTGATAATGTTTTTATTATTCTCTATCATCTTCATAAGGTGAAATTCGATCACAAATTTATGAGTTGTGCTACATCAGCCTCTATATGGAAGGCACATTATGATATTTTTGAGGTTCAAATGAAGAATTGTTCTACTGTTCGAGTCACTCTTGAAGTTATGTTCTACCTTCCTTTATCTCCAATGTTGTTGATTCTTTTCCAGGTTGATGCAACTGAACATGTCCACTCCTTTTGGATGGCAGGAAACAAGGATCTTCATGATTTATTTGGATTCAATCGTTAGGCCTGCCTTAGTGAAATTTTTTCTTTACTAAAAAATATAAACCTTCCTCACAAATCTTATTGTCACAACTCAGTGCATGATTTTTCAATTATTAGGTGTATCAATGTAAATGGTATTTTTTGGCCACTATTGGGTACTATGGCAGTTTTTTGGCATCCTTTTTGAGTTTGGATTAAAATTAATACAGATGGATCTTACATTGAAAATCCGAGTCCTTCGGGATATGGTTTTGTTTACAGAAATAGCATTGGCGATGTTTTGGGTTTCTCCTTCAACTCTTGTGGTATTTCCTCCTCTCTTGAGGCTGAGATGCTAGGTTTCATTTTTTACTCTAGATCATGCTAAGAAGAGGGTTTTGAATAGGTAATGGTAGGAGTTTGATTCCACCACGGTTTTTCAAGAAATCATATCCTCTTCTACTCATATCCTTTGGAGGCTTTTGAATAGATGGATTAATTGTTTGCAGTTTCATCTATTGACATAATTATTACCCACGTTTTAAGGGAAGGAAATGCTTTGGATGATATTCTGGCTAAAATGGATCAGATGGGGGAAACCTTTCTTGGTCTAATCAAAATTCAGAGGATTTCATCCCTATATTTGTAAGGGATAAATGTATTTTTCCTTCTTTTAGACTGGTTTGATGTGTTCGTTTTATTTATTTAAGGTGCCCTGTTTTTTGGGAGGAGCTCATTTTATTCAAAAAAAATTCAAAATCCATTTTCTCATTCCAACAATGAGATTTACCTTAAATTAATTATTATAACTTCTATGTTTTGAATTTTTAATATTGGATTCTATATTTGGAATCTGTTGTTAAAATTTTGTGAATAGCTTTCTTTTATTTTTGGGAATTATGAATAGTAACTTAAGTAATTATTATTAATATAATGAAAGGGAAAATAAAGTAATTATGGATAAAAATAATATAATAAAATTACCCAAAAATATGGCCTAATATCATTGTATGAGTTAATTTCGACCTAAAACATCCTTGGGATGAAATGGCATCCTTTGAAATTCACTTGGATGAGATTATGACATTTAATATATTTTATTTAAAAAAAAGTTAAATATGTCTTACTGAAATATTAATAACTATTCCATTTTTAATAAAATGTTATACAAAATCTATCTTCAACTATAAATACACTTTTAAAATAGAAAATGTTTCACTTTATCATGGTAATTTATTTGTTATTTTTATGAAATAAATAATGGCCTTACATACTTGTACATTGATGATGAATAAATTATTTAATTGATGAAAAATCAATAATGTAATTTCTATTAAAATGATAATAACCATTTAAAGACAAAAAAACAAGAACAATTATTATTTTAAAGTATATATTGACCGTAATCATCCAAGGGTCAAGTTATTAATCATTTGAATCCATATGGAAAATATTATGAAAATTTTAATATTTTATTTAAAGTGATTACAATGTTTTCACATTAATGTTTTAATATATATATCATTTTTAATAAAGTATTTTATAAAATATATATTCCACTATATGTATTCATACAAAATATAGAGGATTTATCTAGGTTATAGTATTATATTTTTAATTTTAATTCAACAAATTAGTATATTAAATAATTACACAAAACCGAGGTAGTAATTATTTTATTAATGAATATATAAAATTAATGTTATTAAAAAAATAAAAAAATTCTCAGATAATTAATATATCCAAGGAATTTTCAACAAGACCTTAACCCTATAGTGATATAATATAATATTTGGATTGTGTAACACCCAGACCCTAATTACCCAGAGTCAATACATTATTACATAACATTGTCATGATCACAAGGGATCAATTCTCGAATGAACGATCGTTTTAGTAACCTTAGAAGTTCTAGATACATACATAAGTTTAACATTACATTATGAAATGAAAAACCGTAGCATTGTGACTCAATTGAATACACTCATATCCCTTAACATATCCATAAAAATATATAATAATATACTTCTTCTCATCCTGGGAAGAATAAAACATATAAAGGGTTGAGCTCCAATCCTTAGTAAGGATAAAAATATAGAGGAAACTTTCATAAATAAGCATAAACATTTAAGGCAATGTATATGAGTAAAACACTAGACTTTTAAACATAAACTTCAAAATAATATGGAAAAGGTAATTCAAATAATTCCATTTACTTATTCTCATGGATATTATAATAGTTGAATAATCACATGTAATATGAATAACTAATTTCTTAATGATGTAATTCATAATTCTGAACATCATAACCACACAGTCAAGTCCTCGATCCAAGACTGCAAATAAATATTCTTTCACAGTCTTATGCTAAGACACTAGTTTGTATCATGAGACCTACTGATTCATTGAGGAGATATAGTGGTATCCAAATGTCACTTACTAAGTCCAATACATTCCTCATATTAATGTTTTTAAACTTAATATAAACATTCATATTAAAACTAGCATACAAAATGTCAATATTTTAACCACAATCCACGAATGGTATAAAAGTAGAACATCCACAGTCAAACACAACTCATTAAATACAATTTGAATGATTTTATTATAATAAATGAACCTCAATCAATAATAATGAAAGATATTGACATATATGAAAATAATCTGTAAAACTTTTTAAGAGAAATATCCCCTTTTTATTGAAAACATTTAAATGTATCACTATTTATCAAGAAGCTCTTAAAATAGATTTTTGAATCAATGTGACCCATACAACTTTGAAAATTTTAAAAAGGAATTTTAATTTTAAAACATTCATGTCCGTATAAATAAATCCTTAACATAATTTTTAAGACATGTACATTAATGAGTATGATTTAGAAGAATAAATCTTTAAAACATTTAAAATGATATTTTAGTTAGAGTTCATAACCAAATGAGAGATTCTTGAATACAGATAATTGAGGTAATAAATACTTTATAATATCATGAGAATAATTATATTCAGGATATAATATGTCAAAGTACAGTATGTACACTATATAAAAGTGAATTGGTGCATAACAACAAAGAAGTCTCAATGGAATGTAAATTGAGATGAAATACCTTATAAAGAGTGTATCCTTAGGTTAAGGATAAATCAACGACATAATTATGTGTAAAAATTTAAATACAGTCAATATGATTGGATATTTAGTGTAAATAAATCAAAGTACGTTAACATATATTCTTGTTAAAAAACACCAATGACATGGACGTTTAACTCAATGAATGGAAATTGAGTAAAGATTACTCTTATCATGTTCATATCGATGACATGATAATTTATCAATGGAGTAATTTTTTGTATCAAATGTATATGCCTAGAAAGGGGAGTGTAAATTACTTTGTAAACAAATAAATAGTGATTCGGACATAATCATTCCGTAAAATAATCAATGAAGTTTGCATAAAACTCAATGAGTGGAAATCGAAATTAGAAATTTCCTTACCGATTTGGTAACCTATTAAACATAAAACTCATGAAAGAAGGGTCATAAAATGAAGATGTAAATACCCATAATTTTATGTATGTTACAAAAAGAATATAATTATGAGAAGTACATACACCATACAAAAGGAAATAGTGGCAATATAACATTAATTTTGTGGGGATAAGAAGTGAGATGAAAACCCCTTTCCTTGTACATTTCCTTAGTCAAGAGTATGTTAACCTCATGTATAATAGTGTACTAATTTTCGTAAAATTATAAAATAACAATATACCTAAATATGATATCATAAATGATCTTATAATATTTCTTAGTTAATGATATTTCAGTAGTATCCCTATTTTGTGTGTTAACGGAATCGTTTTGCATTATATGTTTTGTTACGTACGTCATGTTTGTTATTGATAGGATGTATTTGAATAATATCCAGAAATATATTAAGTTATTAACCATTATTTTTAATCATCAAATGAAAATTATTATTGAATGCTTATGATTGGAAATGAAATTTCACTGTGTCTTGGAGACAGTAAGTCATACGTATGCATGAGCGACAATATCACTCTATTAGTGGTAAAATCGAATGTAATTGGATGGTTATATTATATATACAGAATCATTAACATGTTATATTTATTATTTATATTATTTATACTCATTATTAAACCAATCCAAATAATGCAGTGTTGAATAACAAACTACACCACGACGTGGAGACGGTAAACAGTATATAAGCACATATATTGACTTTTTCATTCATATTATGGATAGAATAATGAATATGGTTGTACCATATTTATAATAACATCTAAGAATGTATAAGGTACTAGATTTATTATTTTACTATCTAAACAATAAAAAAATATGAATTTGAGGAAGAAAAGAACTTTGAATGAGGTGATGAAATAATTACCTCTTATTTGTGGTTTTTCTTTTTGATTTGAACAAAAGGGATTCTTAAGAAGGATTTATGATCAATTTAAGGATTATAAGTTGAATTGGTGGTAGTTGGGTGGATATTTGAGTAGGATTTGGTTAAGCCAAAAGGATTTGGAGGTGTGAAATTAAGAGAAGGTGAAGTACCCTTTTATAAGAGAGGTGAGGGTCACTTTAGGAAAATCATTAAATATTATTTTATTATAAAATCATTTTCGGTTTATAAAGGCTCTAAATAAATTTTTTTCGATTCTAAGGAAGGTATGGGAAAAAAAACTCACATAATAAGTGCACTTCAATTCTAGTGTTTACCAGTGAACTTCATGTAATTTTATATTCTTATATATTGACATCCTATTGGAATGCCAACCACCAGAAAACCAATTTCACTAAACCCATAAAATCTCTAATATAATGGTAAAACCCCATTGAATGATAATATTTTCTATACTATAGTAATATCAATTTCATCATACTATGCTACAAACATACACATAATTAGAATTCCATATATTCTAAAATACAAAAATTAATTACCATAAAAGACCAACCCACTCAAACATACACTAGATAAAAATTTTGAGCAATAAAAATACAAATCATAACATGAATATGAACCTCGATTTTTCCCAAGATACTCATGAAATTGGTGTCATATCCTGAAATGGTAAATGATGTGCTATCAACCACAATACATCACTTATAAATCATTCTCAATAATGGATTAAATGAAAAGATCACCCTCAAGAATAATTTTATATAACAAACATTCCTAAGATGTGATGATTCATATAGATCAGTCATCCAAGAACAATCATAAGGTATGAGAATCTTTGCTCCTTAAAATCTTCCTAGACTCATCATTAATTTACCCATACCAAAAAAAATTCATCCACTTCTCATCCATTTTACATGACAAGGGAGGACTCTTTCTAAATCATTATTGAGTCATAAAATACACCTCCAATGTCTAAAAAATAAAGGGTTATGAAATACCACTAAAAATGCATCATACCTTATATGGTATAAGTATATAAATAAGACAAATGATGCAACCATGATCTTTACCAATCATCCAAAATAAATTTGGAACCATATGTAAGAAATATAATTTTTTCTCAATGAAACAATAATATTCAAAAAAATATCACACAACTACCAAATCTCATTTTTTTGTCATGAGTGAACACTCTATGAACCCCCACACTAGTTCTCACTGACTACCCATTTTTGATTCATATGGAGAAATAATGGGTATATAAACTCAAACTACCTATAAAGTTTAACACATTCTTTCCATAAAGTGTTAAATATCACTATTCCTATAATCATGCATGAAATTGGTAATCCATTCATCTATAATATTTCAATACAAAATCCTAAGGATCTCCCATTGTTGTAACACCCAAATATTTTTATGAGATGAATCATTTAGTTTATTTTTTTTATTTATGTTCTCTTAATTATATGTTGACTTGTGGTGTATGCTATACCATGATAACCTTACACTACAAATAACATCATCTCAGCTTTTAGTATACGTAACACAATGCTTGGCCAATGTTATTCACAATTTTATGTTATTTTGATATATTTTATTTAATAAAATATTGAGTATGAGAAAACAACTAAATATAACTATGTTACCTTCTAAAAAACAATTATAATGATGGATATGAAAAATATTAACTAAATTTGGAAAATATACATTACATATGTTTATATTTAATTAATTATTTATTAATAAATAAATTATAAATGAAAATAAAACCATTTTTAGGTAATAAGATTTTTTTTTGAAAAACCCTATTCAAATGAAAATAAATGAGTTTATAAAATAAAAAAATTACTTTTGATGGATTTCATTAATGAAATATAAATGTAATTTTTTCAATATAATGATTAAAATTCATCATATGTTTTTAATGGAAATTATATAAGAAGTAATGAATTTTTTTGATAAAAGAAGTATTAAAAAAACAATTTTACCACCTTTTGATAGAGTATCAATTTAAAATATAATTTTAAAAAATTATGTTTTATATTTAACAAAATAATATTCTTATTTTAAATTAGGATATAAATTTTATATGTATCATTTTTGGATATATTTCTTATAAAAATTTGTATTTTAATGAATAGTAAATATATAATAATGTTTAATGAATTTTTTCTGATAATGTTTTTATTATTCTCTATCATCTTCATAAGGTGAAATTCGATCACAAATTTATGAGTTGTGCTACATCAGCCTCTATATGGAAGGCACATTATGATATTTTTGAGGTTCAAATGAAGAATTGTTCTACTGTTCGAGTCACTCTTGAAGTTATGTTCTACCTTCCTTTATCTCCAATGTTGTTGATTCTTTTCCAGGTTGATGCAACTGAACATGTCCACTCCTTTTGGATGGCAGGAAACAAGGATCTTCATGATTTATTTGGATTCAATCGTTAGGCCTGCCTTGGTGAAATTTTTTCTTTACTAAAAAATATAAACCTTCCTTACAAATCTTATTGTCACAACTCAGTGCATGTTTTTTCAATTCTTAGGTGTATCAATGTAAATGGTATTTTTTGGCCACTATTGGGTACTATGGCAGTTTTTTGGCATCCTTTTTGAGTTTGGATTAAAATTAATACAGATGGATCTTACATTGAAAATCCGGGTCCTTCGGGATATGGTTTTGTTTACAGAAATAGCATTGGCGATGTTTTGGGTTTCTCCTTCAACTCTTGTGGTATTTCCTCCTCTCTTGAGGCTGAGATGCTAGGTTTCATTTTTTACTCTAGATCATGCTAAGAAGAGGGTTTTGAATAGGTAATGGTAGGAGTTTGATTCCACCACGGTTGTTCAAGAAATCATATCCTCTTCTACTCATATCCTTTGGAGGCTTTTGAATAGATGGATTAATTGTTTTCAGTTTCATCTATTGATATAATTATTACCCACGTTTTAAGGGAGGGAAATTCTTTGGATGATATTCTGGCTAAAATGGATCAGATGGGGGAAACCTTTCTTGGTCTAATCAAAATTCAGAGGACTTCATCCCTATATTTGTAATGGATAAATGTATTTTTCCTTCTTTTAGACTGGTTTTATGTGTTCGTTTTATTTATTTAAGGTGCCCTGTTTTTTGGGAGGAGCTCATTTTATTCAAAAAAAATTCAAAATCCATTTTCTCATTCCAACAATGAGATTTACCTTAAATTAATTATTATAACTTCTATGTTTTGAATTTTTAATATTGGATTCTATATTTGGAATCTGTTGTTAAAATTTTGTGAATAGCTTTCTTTTATTTTTGGGAATTATGAATAGTAACTTAAGTAATTATTATTAATATAATGAAAGGGAAAATAAAGTAATTATGGATAAAAATAATATAATAAAATTACCCAAAAATATGGCCTAATATCATTGTATGAGTTAATTTCGACCTAAAACATCCTTGGGATGAAATGGCATCCTTTGAAATTCACTTGGATGAGATTATGACATTTAATATATTTTATTTAAAAAAAAGTTAAATATGTCTTACTGAAATATTAATAACTATTCCATTTTTAATAAAATGTTATACAAAATCTATCTTCAACTATAAATACACTTTTAAAATAGAAAATGTTTCACTTTATCATGGTAATTTATTTGTTATTTTTATGAAATAAATAATGGCCTTACATACTTGTACATTGATGATGAATAAATTATTTAATTGATGAAAAATCAATAATGTAATTTCTATTAAAATGATAATAACCATTTAAAGACAAAAAAACAAGAACAATTATTATTTTAAAGTATATATTGACCGTAATCATCCAAGGGTCAAGTTATTAATCATTTGAATCCATATGGAAAATATTATGAAAATTTTAATATTTTATTTAAAGTGATTACAATGTTTTCACATTAATGTTTTAATATATATATCATTTTTAATAAAAGATTTTATAAAATATATATTCCACTATATGTATTCATACAAAATATAGAGGATTTATCTAGGTTATAGTATTATATTTTTAATTTTAATTCAACAAATTAGTATATTAAATAATTACACAAAACCGAGGTAGTAATTATTTTATTAATGAATATATAAAATTAATGTTATTAAAAAAATAAAAAAATTCTCAGATAATTAATATATCCAAGGAATTTTCAACAAGTCCTTAACTTTATAGTGATATAATTTAATATTTGGATTGTGTAACACCCAGACCCTAATTACCCAGAGTCAATACATTATTACATAACATTGTCATGATCACAAGGGATCAATTCTCGAATGAACGATCGTTTTAGTAACCTTAGAAGTACTAGATACATACATAAGTTTTACATTACATTATGAAATGAAAAACCGTAGCATTGTGACTCAATTGAATACACTCATATCCATTAACATATCCATAAAAATATATAATAATATACTTGTTATCATCCAGGGAAGAATAAAACATATAAAGGGTTGAGCTCCAATCCTTAGTAAGGATAAAAATATAGAGGAAACTTTCATAAATAAGCATAAACATTTAAGGGATAATGGAACCCTTCCGGTGGCAGGTTTCCAGCATAACAAGGAGCTGTCTTCGCTAGAAAAGATGAAACTTAGGAAGAAATATGCCAAGATACTGAAAAGAAAAGAAACGTCTTCAGAATGGGAGTCAGCGAATACAGAAGAAGTGTCCTACTATGGGTATGGAGGAGGGGATGATTACTATGACATGTAGTTTTGCTGTTTTTCTGGACATGGTTGGCTGCAGGCAAGATGTTCGCCTGCAGCCTTCTCCTTTGCTTCATGTAATTTTTATTTTCATTGAATAAATGGTCAGAGGTCTATCCTCTGACTGAAAAAAAAGCATAAACATTTAAGGCAATGTATATGAGTAAAAAACTAGAATTTTAAACATAAACTTCAAAATAATATGGAAAAGGTAATTCAAATAATTCCATTTACTTATTCTCATGGATATTATAATAGTTGAATAATCACATGTAATATGAATAACTAATTTCTTAATGATGTAATTCATAATTATGAACATCATAACCACACAGTCAAGTCCTCGATCCAAGACTGCAAATAAATATTCTTTCACAGTCTTATGCTAAGACACTAGTTTGTATCATGAGACCTACTGATTCATTGAGGAGATATAGTGGTATCCAAATGTCACTTACTAAGTCCAATACATTCCTCATATTAATGGTTTTAAACTTAATATAAACATTCATATTAAAACTAGCATACAAAATGTCAATATTTTAACCACAATCCATGAATGGTATAAAAGTAGAACATCCACAGTCAAACACAACTCATTAAATACAATTTGAATGATTTTATTATAATAAATGAACCTCAATCAATAATAATGAAAGATATTGACATATATGAAAATAATCTGTAAAACGTTTTAAGAGAAATATCCCCTTTTTATTGAAAACATTTAAATGTATCACTATTTATCAAGAAGCTCTTAAAATAGATTTTTGAATCAATGTGACCCATACAACTTTGAAAATATTAAAAAGGAATTTTAATTTTAAAACATTCATGTCCGTATAAATAAATCCTTAACATAATTTTTAAGACATGTACATTAATGAGTATGATTTAGAAGAATAAATCTTTAAAACATTTAAAATTATATTTTAGTTAGAGTTCATAACCAAATGAGAGATTCTTGAATACAGATAATTGAGGTAATAAATACTTTATAATATCATGAGAATAATTATATTCAGGATATAATATGTCAAAGTACAGTATGTACACCATATAAAAGTGAATTGGTGCATAACAACAAAGAAGTCTCAATGGAATGTAAATTGAGATGAAATACATTATAAAGAGTGTATCCTTAGGTTAACGATAAATCAACGACATAATTATGTGTAAAAATTTAAATACAGTCAATATGATTGGATATTTAGTGTAAATAAATCAAAGTACGTTAACATATATTCTTGTTAAAAAACACCAATGACATGGACGTTTAACTCAATGAATGGAAATTGAGTAAAGATTACTCTTATCATGTTCATATCGATGACATGATAATTTATCAATGGAGTAATTTTTTGTATCAAATGTATATGCCTATAAAGGGGAGTGTAAATTACTTTGTAAACAAAGAAATAGTGATTCGGACATAATCATTCAGTAAAATAATCAATGAAGTTTTCATAAAACTCAATGAGTGGAAATCGAAATTAGAAATTTCCTTACCGATTTGGTAACCTATTAAACATAAAACTCATGAAAGAAGGATCATAAAATGAAGATGTAAATACCCCTAATTTTATGTATGTTACAAAAAGAATATAATTATGAGAAGTACATACACCATACAAAAGGAAATAGTGGCAATATAACATTAATTTTGTGGGGATAAGAAGTGAGATGAAAACCCCTTTCCTTGTACATTTCCTTAGTCAAGAGTATGTTAACCTCATGTATAATAGTGTACTAATTGTCGTAAAATTATAAAAGAACAATATACCTAAATATGATATCATAAATGATCTTCTAATATTTCTTAGTTAATGATATTTCAGTAGTATCCCTATTTTGTGTGTTAACGGAATCGTTTTGCATTATATGTTTTGTTACGTACGTCATGTTTGTTATTGATAGGATGTATTTGAATAATATCCAGAAATATATTAAGTTATTAACCATTATTTTTAATCATCAAATTAAAATTATTATTGAATGCTTATGATTGGAAATGAAATTTCACTGTGTCGTGGAGACAGTAAGTCATACGTATGCATGAGCGACAATATCATTCTATTAGTGGTAAAATCGAATGTAATTGGATGGTTATATTATATATACAGAATCATTAACATGTTATATTTATTATTTATATTATTTATACTCATTATTAAACCAATCCAAATAATGCAGTGTTGAATAACAAACTACACCACGACGTGGAGACGGTAAACAATATATAAGCACATATATTGACTTTTTCATTCATATTATGGATAGAATAATGAATATGGTTGTACCATATTTATAATAACATCTAATAATGTATAAGGTACTAGATTTATTATTTTACTATCTAAACAATAAAAAAATAGGAAGTTGAGGAAGAAAAGAACTTTGAATGAGGTGATGAAATAATTACCTCTTATTTGTGGTTTTTCTTTTTGATTTGAACAAAAGGGATTCTTAAGAAGGATTTATGATCAATTTAAGGATTATAAGTTGAATTGGTGGTAGTTGGGTGGATATTTGAGTAGGATTTGGTTAAGCCAAAAGGATTTGGAGGTGTGAAATTAAGAGAAGGTGAAGTACCCTTTTATAAGAGAGGTGAGGGTCACTTTAGGAAAATCATTAAATATTATTTTATTATAAAATCATTTTCGGTTTATAAAGGCTCTAAATATATTTTTTTCGATTCTAAGGAAGGTATGGGAAAAACAAAACTCACATAATATGTTTTATGCAAGTTTAGGTCCACATATTAACCTTATCTTTTATATTCAACACTTAGTTAAATAGTTTAACTTTTACCATGTCTTCTAGTATTATTATAATACATGTTTAATAAAATTACTATAAAATGAAGTTATAACCTAAAGAGGTTAGTTAATGGAATAAATATCATTATATACTTTTTTTGTCTGACCCTTTGATTTTTAGTACTATTTTATAAATTAAAAAATCGTATTGGTTTTATTAACTCATTTATGTCAATTTTGAAATTATTTAGTATTTCGTTTTGGTGAGTGTAATAAAAATATTATTTCTTCAAAAAAACAAAAAATTTAATCAACCCTAAAAAGTCATATTAGTCTAGAAAATTTGTGTAATTCATCAAAAGACTCAATTTACATTTAATTTAATATTTAAAATATCAATTATTTAAACCATTCATTAATAATGTAATTTTAGTAGCATCATTGTGTCGCAAATAAATTCAATTTTTTAATGTCTAAAAATTATAACTAAAATACCATGATGTACGAATTATTTTTATATTTCTAAATAAAATTTATAGTCTAATTTATCTTATGCATAACCCTATATTAAAATGGGTTAGTATTGATAATTTTATTTTAACACTTTTAACTCTTCTTTAAATAAAATAATAATAAATGTCCTAATCTAATAAAAGATGATCAAAGAGGATAATAAATCATTAATAAGGTTGAATTTGGTCGAAAAAAATTTCCTAATTGAATTAGGACATGTTTTAGGGTAATTATAATATCATTATTACATTTAATTACCCTATTTACATTAAATTATGGTAAATAAAATTAAAAAGTTACTATTTAAAAAAAATTATTTTCATCATATTGAACCAAACTATACTTATAAATGTCAATTTTTTCTCTTGGAATTTTGAAATTCAATTCAAAGAATCCATAAAATTACGTTTTATGCAAATTTGAAAATGTGCCTAAAAGGTGGGTAAAAGGCGTTAAATGGTTAAATAAAATTTTATATATCTAAGCTTATTATAAAATGAATTATATGAATTAAATTGTACTAATATAAGTATTATGTATTTATTTTTACTTTACAATAAATTTAATTTAGAAAATAATTTTTTAAATAAAAAATTGGCTTTAAACAAGAACGTAGTGTTTTCACTATTCATCACAAATTGAATGTTTTTAGAAAAATAGAAAAAACACACCCAATGCTAATTTTGATATTCCAAATTATAAAATTATGTCTATTTTACAAAATTTAATAAATATAAGTTGTATTAGTTAATTTAATAACAAATTACAATTGTCAAAACCAGAAAGCGTGTTTTTTAAAATTAAAAACTATCAAAATATTGATATGTGTTTATGTCAAATTTAAAAGTAAAATTACTTCCATTGACAAAATTGGATTAAATAATAAAAATATAATCTATTTATAATTCAAAACCATTCAAATTTAAAATTTAACACTATAAATTATTTTAAATAAAAAAGTGGTTTTCAATTAAAATTTAGTATTTTTCATTATTAATCAAAATATGAATGTTATCAGAAAAGAACTGAAAATCCATCCAGACTGAATTTTTATGTTCCACATCAAAATAAAAAGATTTTTTTTCCAAATTGAGTATATAAAAGTGTCATATATTTGATTTTAAATGGGTTCTACATTAAAAGGCGGTAAAATTTTATTTTTTTAAAAATATTTTTTTTTTCTGAAAAATTGAATTTGTTCCTATATTATGTCTAGAAACACATAATATGGATGTTAAAATTATATGGAATATATATAATTCAAAATGTAGTTAATACTATTCATAATCTCATTTTTGAATGACTAGTTTGGTAAGTCATGGTGCGCTCGAAATCTATGTTGCATGTACTGCAAGTTATTGAATTTCATTAAAGAGAATAACATACTATGAAATCATGGGGTGATACATTCTTCCCCACTTTTGGAAATTTTATCCCCTAATTTTTAATATTGGTCTTAGGAACATCATTGAATGTCATACATCCGAATAAGAGTCAATAAAACTATCACTTTAAAAGAAAAAAAGAGAAGTACAAAGGTCACTCTGGATAACCCATACTAGGATTCCATGTAAGAGAACATGGATATGGAAGATAAAATAAGTGTAAAGTTCTGATGGAGAGTTCTAGAAAACATGATCATGAGAAGGTTAGCAATAATAAATCTAGAAACTTTTTATGGGTTAAACGGTCATTAGATTCCCAGTAGGAAAAGTAAACAGACAATGTTTTTTCGTTTAATGTTTTATTTAATAAAAATGAGGAATTTATTAGACACATTACCACTCAAACTTACCACGAAGAAAACACGAGGGCAGATGGTCTTTCTATCAAAAGAATCAACCAACGCACTACTTGGAATGATGACCTGTTAGTTGATCTTCTTCCTCTATATGTTAGAGATTGTAATAAAATCCCCCATTTTAGACTTTTGTAACTCCTTTATTTTTAATAAATTGTGTCTTGGTATTTGACCAAGGCATTACCTTTTAAAAAAAAGTGATATACTTACATTTCATGTATATTTCCATCTTTTTATAAATTTCTACCACTAACTCATCTTTTCTCAAAACTATTAATATTCATGATGACTTGGTCACACCTGAAGCGCCAGAATCAGCTTCTATAGAAGCACATAATCCACAAAGGATAAACTATATATTTCATTTTTCCTTAGAGATTAACCAAAACCAATATGGTTAGTACAAGATCAGATGATACCCAAAATGGATAATCCTTTATAGAAATAAATATTAATTTTAATTTCCAAAATTAAACATACAATACCCAAAGTTCAATAAAGACTATTCAATAAAAAATTGACCTTAAAATCTTCCAATATAATCCAATCAAAGATTGAAACCCAAAACTTAGAAAAAATTAATCTCATAGTCTTCCATAGTAAATTGTAACATTAATCTCCAAATAAAACCTAATACTCTTAAAGTCTCATACTATAGTGTAATTAACCAAATCACATATTCTCCATGATAGGTTAATAATTTATTTTAATAACCTGAATCTCTAAGAAAAAATACATTTTTCAAAAAAAAAAGACACCATTTCTCCTCAAAATAAATCCAATAGTATTCTATTTTTTAGGCATATAGTGTTACCAATATAGAAAACCTCTTCCAAAATTACATTTATCAGTTAATCACCAAATCATTTTCCCTTACTAAGGATATCCAGTTGATAAAACATAAGATACAAATCACTTATTATTAATCAATAAAGTCTTTTAACTAAAAATAATTAGTCACACTAACCAAGGGATTCATGTAGTCCAATGGTAGGTGATAAATCCTTATCGAACATTGGTTGTGGGTTTGATTCCCGTAGCTTTGTCCGATATGACAGGTTTTCACACGGTCTGCGTGTTCTCCTTTTTCAAAACATATATTTTATAATACGTAAAAAATGAGATAAATTCATCAAAATAACCATCACATAATTTAACCACAAATTTTATCTCATACCTCATATTTCCATCCCAATAATTAATAACATGTAATTAATTTAAATTCAAGGATCATATTAACCCAAACAGCTCATTATAACTATATCCAGAAAAGAAATGATTATTCTTACTCATATATAATTTTCGCATAACAAACTGTAGGGTTACAGGTACATGAGAAAATTCTTCCAAAGCAATCCCATCAAAAAAGAGAATTAATACTTTTAAACATTTCACCATCAATTTATTTCCACATAGGTTCGTCCTTGACCTAGTGGTTATCATATAGAAAAGCAAATTGACATGGGTAATTCCTAGGTCCCCTACATTTACAACAAATGACTGTAAAGGTATTCTTAGGATAATTTTTATTTTCTTCCATCATACTCTCCATTTTTCCTCGGAAATTGTTTGATTTATATATTTCTTTCCCATATATAAAGAATTTATTTGTTCTATTGATTCACTTTCATGGGTGTCTCCTTCCACATTTCTTTCCAGATGGAAATTGAGCTATCTTTTCTCCATGGTCTCCACTGCTTGAGCTCTTATCATTATCTACCTTTCTCTTCTTTGATGAGTTTCATATTTGGTTAATGTATATGTTTTTGATCATATTTTTGGAAATATTATTTGGGATGAACATGATATCATTTACGCTTATCCACATTCCATTTAGATGCTCATTTCCACCATCGTTCCCACCTTGTAAATAATGTTCGATGTTACTATGACTTCCTTTGAATACATCTATTGACTATAATAACAAATCATAGTGTGAGTAACAATAGTCATATAATCATTTATAGAATATAATGAAAAATTATTTTCAATCTAAAACACATTAGGATTACCCAATGTTTTTTATTCTCATATTACATTAAAATCCATCAAATCGGTTAGTAAATAAAATCTGAATTATTCTAAGCATATCCCCAAAGAATTTCATAACCAAGAGTGCAGCAAGGCCCATTGTCGTGCACCAGTTCCCATTAAAAATTATATCATAGCACTATTTTCGGGTTTTACCCCTAAATAAATCTGTTCCATAACTGCCTCTACATTCTCGTATCTAGACATGGATTTATTTCTTTGAAAATTCACAGAATATCTACATTACCAAAATTTTAGTAAGTTCTTCTATAATAATCCTCAAAGTCATTATTAGGGTAATGTTCTCTAATCAGAGTTTTTCTAAATCTAATTTCCATGGTTTGTACTAAACTTACTTTGATACCAATTGTAATGCCCTAACCCTAGTTACCTAGATATGGTGAATTATTACAGAACATTATCATGATCAAAAGGGATAAAATTCCTAAAGACCTATTAGTTTAGTATCCTTGGAAGTACTAGTTACATACAAAAGTTTTACATTACATTATGAAAAGAAAAACCAACAATATTGTGTCTCCTTTGAACACACTAGTATCCCTTAACTTATCCCTACATGACAGCCATTGTATAATGTTTTCAACCAGGGGAAAATAAAACATAGAAAGGGGTGATCTCAAATGCTTAGTAAAGATAACAATATATAAGAAACATTTATAATTAAGAATAATCATTTAAAGAATCATATAAGACTAAACAACAGGACTTTTAAACATAAACTTCAGCATAATATTGAAAAGGTAAATCAAAAAATTCCATTTACGTATTCCCATGGATATTATACAAGTCAAATAATCACTTTTAATATCAATAGCTAATTTCATAATGATGTAATTCATAATTCTGGACATCATAACCACATAATCTAGGCCTCGTTCTAAGACTACAAATAATGATTTTTCATGGCCTTGTGCCAGGACACTTGTTTGTCTAATGAGACCTACTAGTGCATCTAGGAACTATAGTGGGATCCACCCATAACATACTATGTACAATGCATTCCTCATATGAAAAGGTTGAAACATAATCTAAACATTCGTATTTAAACTAGCATACAAAATGTCAATATTTTAACCACAAATCATGAATGGTATAAAAATATCACATCCATAGTCAAACATAACTAGTTCAATTCAATATGGAATATTTTATTATAATAAATCAACCTCAATCTAGAATAATGAATGATATTTACATAGATGAATATAATCAGTAAATCTATTTGAGAGAAATATCCATTTTTCTAGAAAACATTTAAAAGTCTCACTATTTATCAAGAAGCTGTTAAAAATAGATTTTTGAATCAATGTATCCCATAAAAAATCAAAAAATTGAAAATGAATTTTAATTTTTAAACATTCATTTCAATATAAATAAATCCATAACACTATTTTTAAAACATGGACATTAATGAGAATTATTTAGACGAATAAATATTTTAAAATATTAAAATTATATTTTAGTAAGAGTTTCTAACCAAATGAGATATGATTGAATATAGATAATTGAGGTAATAAAAACATTATAATATAATGAGAATAAAGGGATTCATTATATAATATATCAAAGTACAGTATGTACACCATATAAATTTTAATTGGCGTATAACAACATTGAAGTCTCAATAGAATGTAAATTGAGATAAAATCCCATATAAAGACTTCTTCTTTATGTTAAAGATAAATCAAGGAAATAATTATGTGTGAAAAATATAAAGAAACTCAATATTATTGGATATTTAGTGTAAATAAATCAGAGTACATTTTCACATATTATTGTAAAAACAAAACCAATTACTTGGATGTTTAACTCAATTAATTGAAATTGAGTTAAGATTACTCTTATCAAGTTCATATCAATGACTTGAGAATTTTTCTATAGTATGATTTTTTGTATCAAATGTATATCCACACAACAGTGAGTTTAAATTAATACATAAGTACATAAATAGTGATTTTACATATAATCTTGGTGTAAAATAAACAATGATGTTTGTGTAAAACCTAATGAGTGGAAATTGAAATTAGAAATCCCCTTACGGATTTGGTAACTTATGAAACATACACCCCATGAAATAAGGATCATTAAATAAGGATTTAAATACCCATAAATTGAATTATATTACACTAATAATATAAATATAGACAATACACACACCTCACAAAAGGAAATAGTGGTAATATAGCATGAATTTCATGGGAATAAGAAGTGAGATGAAAACACATTACCTAGTACTTTTACTTAGTATAAGGTACATTAAACTCCTATATAATGGTGAAATAATTGTTATTAAATTATAAAATAACCACAAACATAAATATGATATGATATATGATCTTATAATATTTCATTATTAATGATATTTCAGTACACTCATTGTTTTGGGTATTAACAAATTCATTTTCCTATATATGTTTTGTTATGTAAGTCATGTTTATTATGGATAATATTTATTTGATTCATATAAATAATGATATTAAGTTATTAAAAATTATTTTTAATAATCAAATGTATATCATTCTTGAATGGTTATGATGGGGAATGAAATCTCATCGCGTTGTGGAGACGGTAAGCCGTACGTACGCACGAGCGACACTATAATTCTATTATTGGTGAAATAGTTTGTAATTAGATTGTTATATTATATGTAAATAATCATTAACATGCTATATTTATTATTTACATAAGTTATACTCATTACTATACCCATACAAATAATGAAGTGTTGAATAACAAACAACACCACGACGTGGAGACCGTAAGTCATACGCACGCACGTATGGTGACTTTGCCATTAATATTATTAATAGAATAATGAATATGGTTGGACCATGTTTATAATAAAATATAAGTATGTATAAGGTACTATATTTATTATTTTTGTTTGGAAATAACAAAGAAAGTGTAAGATGAGGAAGAAAAGAACTTTGAAAGAGGTGATGAAGTAATTACCTCTTCTTCAGGTTCTTCATTTTGATTTGAAGAAAATGGCTCCTTAAGATGGATTTCTGATCAGCATAATGGATCTAGATTAAAGTGAGGGTATTTGGGAGAGTATTTGATCTGGTTTTGTCCAATCCAAGAGACTTTGGAGGTGTGAAACTAAGAGAAGGGGATGTACCCATTTATAAGGGAGGTGAGGGTCACTTTAGAAAAATCGTGAAATATTATTTTATTATAAAATCATTTTCGGTTTCTATTGTCTCAAAATGGATTTATTTCAAGGCTAAGGTGGGTTTGGGTCTACAACCTCTATAATTAATGGTTTTAGAAAATTTTAGGTCACCATATAAACCTTATATTTTAGATTTAACTCTTAGTTAAATAGTTTAACTTTTACCTTGTCTTCTTGTATTATTATAATAAATGGTTAATAAACATACTATAAAATTCAAATAAAACCTCAATTGGTTCATTAATGAAAGATATATATATATATATATATCATTATATATGTCCTTGGACAAACCATATATTTTTAGGACTATTATCTAATTTAATAGAATAATATTTGTCTTAAAAACTCATGTATGTCAATTTTCACATTATTAAGCATTTGGTTTTTACGAATGTTATAACAATACAGTGTATTTGAAAAAATAAATTGAATCAAACTTAACATGACATATTATCCTAGAAAATTCTTGGAATTCATTATAATTCTCAATTTACATTTTATAATTATTTATAATATCAATAATTTTAATCATTCATTAATAAGGTAATTATTGGATCATCATTGTGTCATAAATAAATTTAATTATAAAATGTATAAAAATTATAACTAAAATAAAATGATGTAAGAAATATTTTTAGGTTACTAATGAATATTTATAGTCTAATTTATCATATGTATAACCCTATATTGAAAATGGCTTAGTTATTTAAATTTTAATTTAGCACTTTTAACTCTGTTTTAAATAAAATAAAAATAAATAAACCAATATAATGAAAATGGATCAAAAATGATAATATTTTATTCCTAAGGATTATTATTGTCTAAAAACACTTATCCAGTAGAATTAGGACTTGTGTTAGAGAAATTATAATATAAATTTTACCTTTAATTACCCTATTTTATTTTAACTGTGGTAAAGAAAATTCCAAAGTTATTATTCAAAAAATATTATTTTAATCCTATTGAATCTAATTTTACATTCTTATTTCAACTGTCTCTCTCAGTTTTTTTAAATTCAATTCACAGAAGTCGAAAAATTATGTTTTATGTAAAATTTCAAATTTTCCCAGAACGTGGGTAAAAGGTGTTAAATAGTTCAATAACATTTTATATATCTATTATTATAATAAAATGACTTCAATGAATTACATTGAACTAATATAGGTATTATGTATCTATTTTGACCTTAAAATAAATTTAAACTAAAAATTAATTATTTAAATAAAAAGTCGGCTTTAAACAATAACAGAGTGTTTTTCACCATTCATCACAAATTGAATGTTTTTAGAAAAATACAAAACATTCACCCAAATATATTTTTTTATATTCAGAAATAAAAAATGATGTCTATTTTTCCAAATTTAAAATATAGAAGTTTTATTAATTAATTTTAAAAAATACTCCCATTGTCAAAACTAGAAAGCAGGTTTTTGAAAAATAAAAACTATCAAATGATTAATATGTGTTTATTTCCAATTTAAATGTAAAATTGCTTCCATTGAGAAATATTACATTAAATGGTAAAAATATAATGTAATTATTCTTCAAAACCATTAAAATGTATTATTTAACACTACGAATTTTTTTGATTAAATTTATCTTTTAATTAAAATTTAATATTTTTAGTATTTATCAAAATATAAAAGTTATCAGAAAAGTACCAAAAATTTATCTAAACTATGTTTTTATGTCTCGCTTCTAAAGAATAAGTTCCTTTTGTCAAATTGTATATATAAAAGAGTCAAATATTTTATTTTAAATGGGTTCTCTTTTAAAAGGTGGTAAAGTTTCATTTTTTGAAAAAAACTTTTTTTATGTGAAAAATTGAATTTTTTCTTATATTATGTCTAAGGAAAAAAATATTTATGTCAAAATTATATTGAGTATATAAAATTCAAAATTCAGGTAATACTATTCATAACATATTTTTGAACGGCTAGTTTGGTAAGTCGTGGTGCCCTCAAACTCGATGTTGCGTATAGCGCAATTTATTGAAAAACATTAAAGAAAATAATTTACTTTTAAATATTGGGGTGTTACAGTTTTTGGATAACATCTTATATTGATATTTTTAAAAATAAATTAATTTAATAGTGTCAAAATTGAGAATATTGATTTTTTATCCAAATAAAGTTTTATTAAATTATTTAAAAATAATAAGATATTTTTTTAAAAAATAAAAATTATGATATTGTGTAAAATGTTATAAAAGATTCATTTATAGTAAAATTTAAATCAATTAAGTAAATATTTTACCCTTTTATTATTTAAATACTTGTTACCTTAGTAAAAAAATTAATAGAATAATTGTGTATTAATTAAAAGGATAAGGTTTATATTTAAATAAAAACACGTATAAAATTTATTTATTGATGATATTACACACATATCTCATCTTCTATTTGAAAATATAAAATTTTGTAGTTATTTATAATGGGTTTAGATTTTATTATAAATTAATATTATTAGATATTGCAAAAGTTCCCATCACCTCAATTATAAAAGCACATATCCTCCCTTATTTATTAATATTGATTTTGATCCTTCAAGGTCGACCATCTGCTTCCCATTTCCATTATAAACATCCATAGTAACATTATATAGGTTCTTGGATTCTCAATATACCAACTCTAGTGCCATTAAGAGGATATCTTAGAGGGAGCTCGTTAAAAAATGATGAGATTCAGACTTGTGTGATGGAACCCAAAACAAATGAGAGGGATATGTTTGTAATCTTATTATTATCTGAGATTTTTTATACATAATTATTTATTGGGGTATATTATTTTATCCATTTCCATGTTTCCTAATTATTTATTGTAAAATATTATTTTTTTTCTCCTACAATTGATTAATTTAAATTTTACCAATTGGTGAATTTTATTAAATAGTGTGAAAGGAATAATTTGTTGTTTTCGAAACAAGGTACATTTGGACTAATTTGACATAATTAAGAGAAGAATGTTTTATTTTAACTTATACTTCATGAATAGAATTTTTTATTTTCACAACACCTTATTTCCATGAATGTTCTTTTATAATATCTGAATGCAAATTTAAAAGAAATATTTTATTTTAATGTCTCATGGAATTTTGATAAAAAACCTTATTGAAGAAGAAATGTTATTTTCTTCAATAATTAAAATGAAGGGTTCTATGAAAATTATTTTCCATGTACGATTTAATTACCTACTGGGTTTATGATTCAAGTACAATATCTCTATTATTCCAATTGTTTTTTTAAGTTTATGATGGAATTATATTAATGAAATCTATTTTTTACATATATTATTTTATGATGGAATGTTGTTTAAAAACCCACTTTTATTCCCTGGGTTATGTGATGATGAATGATTTCTATTTTTGTGGCACACGTCAGAATTATTTCATTATGTAATGGGTGGGAACTATATCTCCCTCTTATTATTTGGTTAATGATTTATATCTCATTTGATAGACACTAATTGAAAGGTAAATGATATCAATTAAATAATTAAAGGTTATAATGGAGAATAATCATAGTCAAGTAATAATGTGATTGAAGATGAAATTATCTCACTTTACTAGTACATGGATAGAACGGTATGTAAACCCAGTTCAGTAATACATGGATGGAATGGGGATTTATCTCGGTTCAGTAAAGGACTTATTCAAATATAATGGTCTGGGTGATGATCTTTTGATAATTTGGAAATTATTTTCTATGTTTATGTTTATTCCATAATTTTATGTCTTATGCCAATGCTATTTTCAAATAGATCATTTTCCATTATGATTTATTACTTATAAACTGGAAATGATTATTTCATGGATTAATATTTTGATATATGTTATATGTGGTATTATTTTAAAATGTTATGTTAATGTTTTTACATTCTTATATTCATTTTTTGTTTGACGATTTACTTGTTTACCCTTAATGAGCATCTGAGCTCACCCTTTTTATTTTTTTCATTTCCCCAGGATATATGGAATGTTTTTAGGTTGGAAAACTATTTGGGAAGAGATTTATGGGTGATCTTGAAGAACTATTCGCAAATTAGAATAATTTTTTCCATGTTTTCAATTGCACTAAACTAATACGGTCTTTGGGAGTCTGCTTATGAAATGTATTAAGTATTTCTAAAAGTAAAGTAATTTCCATGTATGTCAATCTTGGGTAGTTATAATTATTATCTGAGTGGAGTTTTTAGTTATCCATTGAAAATGAGGATGGGAGAACTTTTGTAAGATCCCTATAGATATTTCTAATGATGTTTCTAGGTATGTGCCTATGGAAAATTCTATGTAAATGTTAAAATCATTAAATTTTGGTAACAATAATGAATAACGTATGATTAAACCTATGGTGTCATATATTGACATATTATAGATAATTTCACTTGGTAATGTGATTTTCCTATAATGTTTCTCACACTTTTTTTCATATTCAATAGCTGGATCTAGAAAGAACATTCTTTACAATGAATGTTTCAGATGTTTAAAGTATGATAATTATGAAAATAAAATTCCTATGTAGAAAGCTAATTTAGTTAATCCCGAAGGTTTTATGAGTATGGGTTATACTGTTGAGGATATATATATTGTAGGTGACATGTGAAAGGTATGGAATGTTCTAGAATTATTTTTTTAATAATCCTATGAATATTGGTTAGAAAAAGGTTGATGAACCTTAATAGATGAGTCATATTCTTAAAAATACTATGATGATGGATCCTCGGTAATCGTTTAAGAATAAATTTCGATGATTGGGGGGTATGTGTTTCAAAATTCAAAGATTATATTATATGAAACCTGAAATATATATGTTATTTCAGTATAATGTTTTCTTTAAGTATTGGATAGGATATATTAATAGTTATAAAGACCAATAAAAGTTATTTAACGTTACGATGATGCATTTGGAGAACACACGATTAAGGTAAAGATAACCCTTAATATGTCCCTTATGTTAATATAATGATGTTCGGATAATTATATGTCGGATATGATTATATAAATTGGATGGTAATTATTTCCATGGAGTTGATTAAAGATATATTTAAAATTTGTTTATGCTATCATGTATGGAGATTAAATTTGTTTTTATCTAAAGGAATTGATCCAATAAGATTTTGAATATGGAAAAATTCATTTTTTCAATATGGAAATATGGTAATTTAGGTTATTCTCAAGACTCAAGTTAATTCATGATGATGGTGTTCACATGTTTGGAATGTGACTAATAAGAGATACCTTAGGGTATATGGGGGATAAATGTTAAGCTGGGTTAGTGGACCTATTTTTAATGTTTTGGATTTTTATATTTTAAATGGATTATAATGTTATTAATTTATAGAAAGTTTATGATAAACTTTTGATGACATTTTTTACAACAAAGTATTATATCTCCATATTTGGACTTATTCATATTTGATAACTTGTGTTATCCTTTTGTTGAACAAATGGAATGACCTTTCATACTATTTATGGATCTCATGATATTCAAACCCTTCAGGAATTGAAAGTTTAACTTCATATCATAAAATTAGAGAGGAAATTTATCCGAATCCAGAAAAAATGAAAAAATGAGATTTTACATAATCAATTAATTCTTTTTATCATTCTTAAACTCAATCTAAAGGATATTAAGTCATAAAATGTTTTTCTAGAACCTTTTTTTGATAAATCTAATGTACCATAAAATAATCATATAATTGGGGATTTTTATTTTTAACTTTCTCCTAAATTTGATCTCTATCACCCTAAATCAGAACTTGATAGTTAAATTTCCCTTCCATATCCATGTTTTCACTTTCCTCCTACATTCTCCTATGTGGAAATCCAGTTATGAGTGACATTGGGTAACCATTATGTTTCTTACATTCCTTTTTAAAAGGAAGTTTTATTATTCATTTTTCAAAAGTGGGTTTTCTATGAATGAAACCATTTATTAATCCTTTTATAATTTAGAAGTATTTTTAGGGAGAAATTCATTGTAAGGGTGGTAGAATGTAACACCCTTATATTTTTATGAGGTATATTATTTATTTATTTTATATTTATTTATTTTTCTTAATTCTTTGATGTATTGTGTTGTATACTGAACCAATTTAACCTTACATTACATGAAATAAAATCACAACTTGCGATATATGTAACACTATTCTTGGATTTTATTAAACACAAATTCATGTTCATTTGATAGATTTCATTTCACAGAAGATCGAGTTTAATAAAAAAACTAAATATTTTCATGTTACCTTATAAACTAGCCATTATAATGGTGGATAAATAGTATTAATTAAATTATGAATCTATAATATACACATGTATATATATAATTAATTCTTTCTTAAACAATTAATTATAAATCAAAACAAAACACATTTTCAATAAAAAGAAAAGTTTTTTCTGAACAAATGATTATTCAAATACAAATAAGTGATTTTATAAAATAATCAAATCACTCTAGATGAATTTTATTAATGAAATATAGTTTTAAGATATTCATTATAATATTAAAAATTCATCATATATGTTTTTTAGAAATTACATAAGATTAAATACAATTTTTGGATAAAATAAGTATATTTCAAAAAATAATGTTTTTCAACTGTTTGACGATGACCCACATTAAACCTAGTTTTTAAAACATTTATATATTATATTTAACAGAATAAAATTTTTCATTGAAATTTCGATATAAAAATGCACTTTAGAGGAATTTTTTATATTTTTATGATACCTTTCATGTTTTGATGAATATTAAAGATACACATAAATTTATTTAAAAAAAACTTTTTTTATTGAAATAATATTTTCGGTTGTTGAATTATGTTAATGTATAAATGTTTTATGTTTTTATTATCTAATAACATATAGGTCGTTGGATTTTTTTTTCTATGATTTCAGATGTTAAAATATTTCAGTCTTTTGTAATGTTATAACTTTTAAAACCTATTTTTTCACTCTGAAAATGATATTTATTTTAAATTAATTATTTTAACTTCTTTAATTTTAATTTCTAAAAATGGATTTTATATTTGGAGTTAGTCGGTTCAAATTATGTAAATATATTTATTTTATTTTTTGTATTATGAATAGTAACTTCAGTAATTTTTATTAATATAGTAAAATAGTAAATCAGGTAATTAAGGATAAAATAATATAATAAAATTAACATAAAACATGTAATAATTCATTGGATGATTTTATTCGACCTAAATCATCCATAGGTTGAAATGGTATCCTTTGGAATCCATTTGGATGTGATTAAGACATTTAATATATTTTATTTAAGGAAATGATAAATATGTATTACTCTATATTAATGAAAATATCTTTTTTAATATAATGTTACAAAAAATATAAATTCGACTATGATTACTTGTTTGAAATCAAAAATATTTTTCTTTATCATAGTAATTTATTTCTAATTCTTGGAAATAAATAACGACCTTAATTTCTTATACATTAATGATGCATGAATTATTTAACTGATGAAAAATAAATAAAATAATTTTTATTAAAATTTGAATAACCTGTAAAATTAAAAAATGACCAAATATTAATGGTCAAGTATATCTCGACCATAATCATCCAAGGGTCGCATTTTTGACCATTTTGATCCATATAGAAATGATTATGAAACTTATAATATTTTATTTAAAGTGATTTTAATGTTGTCACATTCATTTTTTAACATAGATTCCATTTCTATTGTAGAATTTTAAAGAATATATATTCAAATATATGTATTCTTATTAAAGTTGTAAGAACCCGGATCTTCGTTTCATGTATGCATTTCCTTTTTTCTTGAGTTTTTATGAAAAATGGAGTTTCTGGAAAATTTTGAAGTACACTCCGTTTAATTTTAGAGTACATGTCGTGTACTCTTCTCCAGCTCGAATCCGTGTACTGGTTGTTCCTGGGTCACACACACGATGTGTAGGGGTGACGTGGAAGCCGATTTTGGCAGAGTACGGAAAAACCTAGTACATGCCATGTACTCTAAAAGTACATGCCGTGTACTTTTCTTTTCTTTCACTAAATGCACTGGGGTCGCGCCTGACGGACAGAACACACCCCTTCTCCAGGTTCATCATCCGAGAGTGACCAGTACGACCAGATCTTCCCCGAGCCCCCACCTCTCCGTCTGTTCTCTGATTCGAGCACAGTCGGTTGCATTGGAATCACAGCGGTGAGTTCTTCCTTCTGCATGAGCCTTGTTTTCCAATTCCTCATGTTTCTCACATTATCATGGTTTATGTGTTTCAGACATTTTCTCAAATCTACGATGTTATAAGGAGAATTTGTCATTGTTGATCATGTATATCGATCTCCTAGGATCACGGTAGGTTGTTTGTGCCTTTCTATAGAATCTCTTTGAATATTTTGTGCAAATTCCACCAATACCCTTGAACGGGGTATTGCGTGTTTCCTATTTTCCCCCAGTTTTTTTCCTGCTTTTCTTGATTTATTGAGTAGATGTATTCTCCTCTGTATATGGTAGTTTTTAATGTACTCCGGATGTTTTCCATGCTCATTTTTCTTGTTTAGTGTTTAGCCGGTTTCCATGCCTAGATGTAGGATAGTGGAACAGTTGCTTTGTAATGTTTTAGGGCCTTAGAATGATATCCAAATAGATTTGAGGTTTACTTAGAAGTTATACGAGCACTGAGCATGTTAGTTTCACACAGGACTGTGAGAACCTAGTGTAGTAGACCCTAGGGAGAATAGACGCAAGGGCTTCTCTAGAGTGTCTTTTAATACAATGTGAGACCAAAGGGGGAATTGACAATGAGTTATTCCTCAGAGAGTCTATAGTTCCTCGATACGGGCCATAGGGGGAATGAGATGTTGAGTGCTTCCCCAGAGAGCTTTTAGCACGATACGAGACTATAGGGGGAATTGACGGTGAGTGCTTCCTCAAAGAGTCTATTCTTAGCTGAACCAGAGGGGTGAGACTACGTGTTCTTCCTAGAGGGTTTATAGTAATTTTAGGTTGAACCATAGGAGTTAGTCTGTGAGAGATACCAAGAGTGTTACCTATTTTATACTTGTTGTTGGTTGTTTACTTGTGTACTTTATATGCTAGAATTGTGGATTGTAGCTGTTGTGTGCTTTTCTGTTTACTGTTTTCTGCACTTTTACTTCCCTTGTATTCACTAACTCTTAGGCACATATATTTGGGTGATTACCTACTGGGATTGTATCTCACACCATATTTGGGCCATGCTTTTGGGCCAAAGTAGACTTTTTTGTTGCAGGAATAGATAAGGGCAAGCACCCTTCTACTTCAGGTTATTGATTGCACTGGAGTTGGAGAGAATGGGACTGAGACATGGATTTCGATGCTAAGGAGTTTACTTTGTTTTCTTTTTCACATTGTTTTTGAGTTCTACATTAGCACGTTGGTTTGTTTACTGCTTTCCATAGACATATGTACCATGTTGCATCATTATTATTTTATACACTTTTTCCGTTGTTCAGTTCAGTTGTTGTATATTGTTTATTGTATTGTTATTATGACTGGGTGTTCTTCCATTGTATACTTTACCGAATGAGGGCATAGTTTCCCCACCAAGTCACCAAGGCCCTCATTGCTAGTCGACAGCCTCTGGCATTTGGGGAAACATGCTTGAGGTCATGCGGTGAACCGGGTATGGGGAAACAATGGAGGGGCTCCGTATTCGGGTCGTTACAATGTGTTGTCAGAGGAGTTTATTTTCTCCTGATTTACTGTTTAAAGCCTTTAGCCGGGGATAGGATGGGTTCAGTACTTGGTATTAATTTGTTCTCTGGATTAGTTAAACCGTGTACAGGGAAAAGCCATACTACCTCATTGATTTCGGTTTGCTAGTTTTGAGATTTTACAGCTGATATGATTTCACCATGAGTTATTCACATGTTTTGTGTTGTTATTGTCTTGACTATTGTAGTTCTATTATGTCTCAACCCAATGGGATGATGGTATGTCATCTCATGCATCATATAGGCACTTGTAGAAATCAAATTCCATGCATTGTTTCCATTTCACTTAGGATGCATTAGTGATCGCATGCTATTGTGATAGACTTTATGTAGACTACACATGCTGTTGTGATATATTCTTGAAAGACTCTCTGCTGCCTTGTTAGAGGATTGTTTGTATTCTACTTGCTTAAATTAACACCAATTTTTGATTTTCGGGGAGTATGGGCCCTAACGAATCAGAATTTGGTACCTCCTTGCCTTGTTTTCTGTGTTTTCTTGGATTCTTTGCAGTTTCTAAGTTACTTCCCAGAAAAACCCAGAATACACATCATGTACTTTTTGACTACACATCGTGTAGTTGTTAGACCGTGTCACTGACTGTGTGAGCAGAGAAACGCTATTGTAGAAATAAATTCAGGAACACACTTTTTATGGCAGGTACACGTCGTGTAGTTCGGAGCTGTGTAACCGGCCGTGTCACTAACAACACGGGTCGAGGAATCTCGAGTAGAACAATCCATGTTTTAAAGGAACACGCCATGTAGTCCTATCCAGGTACCTGACCGTGTCACGAATAACACGGGTCGGCATTACCTTCTCTTAGACACGCCGTGTTATTTTAGGAACACGCTGTGTAGTCTTCTTCAGGTACCCAGTCGTGTCACGAACAACACAGGACGGTGTCACCTACACCTATACACGCCGTTTTTGTTCGAAACACACCGTGTAAGGTCTAGCCCTGTATACAACCATGTATTTAAAATCACGGGCTGCTAAAGCCTTGTCTAGAACACACCATGTTTGTTCAAAACACGTCGTGTAGTCTCAGGTTAAGTCGGACCATGTGGGTTAGCCGTGTAAAGGGACTCAGGCAGGGGATTAGTTTTCAAGTACACGCCGTGTGTGGGGTCAACATGCTTTGTAGTTTGAGGTGTACACAACCTATAGGGAAGGGGTACACACCCATGTCAGTGGCTTAAGAGTACACACAGTGTAGTTTTTATACCTGTCATGTAGTCGTGTTTTGTAAACTTGTTTGTTTACCTTCCCCCTATTCCCGTTTTGTACTCTTTTGTCCTCTATCCTTGTTTTTTATTATATAAGGTGTGCTTTTGATCTTTTAGAGTTATGCCTCTGAGACGTCCTCCGGTTGTACGTCTGTCATCGGGTAGTGATCATACGCCAGATATGGGTGATCTGGGACATCCTGCCGATCCTCCAGTCGGGCCAGCCTTGGCACCGGCTGTCATACCAGTTGCAGGTGCTGACGCGCAGTTCATGAAAGGTTTTATGAGGCTGATATAGACCCTTCAGGGAGTACTGTCTCCTCCCACTACTATTGAAGACTTGACGTGGGTTTTCCAGCAGCAGCATCCTCCTAGTTTCTTGAGGGAAGGAGGACCAAAGGCTATAGTGTCATGGCTAGAAGCTATGTAGACTATCTTCGAGCATCTGGAGACACCTCTAGAGAGGTGGGTCAATATTTCTACCTACATGATCTAAGACTCCACCTAGAGGTGGTGGGACATGATCTCACAGGTGGGTCATCAGCAGTTTATGGATTTGGAGGTGTTTCAATGGATCTTTTATGACTACTTCTACCCGGAGACCCTGAGGGCCGATCGAGCCTGGGAGTTCATGAGCTTAGAGCGGGGTATTCTTTCTGTCATGGAGTATTCGTCTAGTGCCACTGACCTGCAGTGTTGCACAGCCCTATGAGATGGGAGTGGGGTGTTATTAGTAAGGATGTTCAAGGATGGTCTCAGGCGGGAGATCGGCTCGCAGGTTAATATCTTCCAGTTGACTTCCATCACTTCTATCGTCAACCAGGCAATGATTGCAGAGCGAAATATGAGAGAATCCGGAGCTGCGAGCCATGGCGGTTCTACTTACAAATCTATTTTTCCTCAAGATGACAGCAAGAAGCACCATAGGGAGTCTACGCACGGTGATCCGAGAAAGCGAGATGCATCTTCAGGCAGCAAGGTGGTATGCTACCAGTGTGGCCGGTCAGGGTACATGAGGCCACAAAGCCAGAGAGACCCCATGGAGTGCCGATCTTTTGGCAAGATGGGTCACCTTCAACATTTCTGCCAGGTTTTCTCACCAACACATGGTGACCGGGGTTATTCCATGACTCCTCGTTCAGGAGAAGCACCACCAGTTTCTCACCAGTCGGGGAACTTGAGTTATTCCGGCTGTTTGGTCCAAGGTGTAGGTTGAGGCCATGGTAGTCAGGCACCAGTCCCTCAACACCCGAAAGGTGGATCAACTCAAAATGGTCAGCCAGGGGCGTAGGGCCGCGGTGCAAACCAGTCTTTCACCGTAGAGTAGACCTATCAGGAGCAGGATCCTAACCCTTATACGGTTTGAGGTACTATTTTAGTAGCCTCAGTTTTATCTACTACTCCTTTCGATACTAGTTATATGCATAGTTTTATCTCTGTTGCTGATGTGGATAGCATTGGGCTCTATGTCTTTTCTTCTGCCGACTCATTGACACTAGACACACCTTTTGGGACGAGTACATCTAGTGTACTCTAGTGTAGAGAGTACCCTCTCGAGGTTGCAGGGTATCATTTCTTATGGGATTTCTATGGTCTAGAGATGACAGGCTATGATGTCATTCTCGGGATGGACTAGTTGGTTCCTTTCCAAGCAGTTGTCTACTGTTATCGCCGCAAAGTGAGTTTCTTTTCACCAGAGGGTAAATCTTTTCTTCATAGAGGCGAATGGGATGTTCCGGCGAGTCTAGTAGGACTCGAGCATCATGGGCTTGGAAGAGTGACGTCCCATATTTCTAGTCTTTTTCTGGATGATCAGGGGACTTCGCAGTTGGACTTTCCTCCGGTGGTGGATCGTTTCAGGGACATCTTTCCAGAGGACTTTTCCGGTTTGCCTCCAGAGCGTGAGGTAAAATTCTCGATTGAGCTCATTCTAGGAGAGGCACCGGTGTCCATTCCTCCTTATAGGATGGCTACACCTGAGTTTCAGGAGCTCAAGAAGTTGTTGGGGGAGTTACAGACAAAGGGTTTCATCCAACCCAGTACTTATCCTTGGGGTTCTCCTGTCATGTTTTGCGAAGAAGGTAGACGGTACCCTTCGGCTTTGTGTGGATTATCAGAAGCTGAACCAGTTGATGGTCAAGAACCGATATCCCTTGTCAAGGATCGATGACCTCATTGATTAGCTTTGAGGATCCCGGGTGTTCTCGGTGATCAACTTGAGGTCCGGTTATCATCAGTTTCACGTTATACCATCAGATATACCACTGAAAGCCTTCAGTAGCAGTTATGGTCTATATGAGTTTACAGTCATGTTGTTCGGTCTCTCGAATGCGCCTACAGATTTCATCCAACTAATGAACCAAGTTTTCCATCCTTACATGGACTCCTTTTTCGTGGTCTTCGTGGACGATATTTTGGTGTACTCTCACACTCTACATGACCATGCCACACATCTTGAAGTTTTTCTAAGTACACTGAGAGAGAATCATATTTATGCTAAACTCTCAAAGTTCCTCTTTGGATGGATCAGATTCACTTCTTGGGCCATGTCATCTCAGATGCAAGAGTATCTATTGACCTAGAGAAAGTGAAAGCTGTAGTTTCCTGGGAGAAGCCGAAGAACATTTTTGAGGTACGGAGTTTCCTAGGACTGGATGGATACTACAGACGCTTCATTCAGGACTTCTCATGCCTAGAAGCACCTTTTATAGGACTGACTAAGAAGGGGGAAAAGTTCTTATGGTCAGATTATTGTGAGTTAGTCTTTCAGGAGCTGAAGGGAAGATTGACGTCTGCAAAAATACTAGTCTTGCCAGCGTGAGGCAAGAGATACACTGTTTATTGTGATGCTTCGGGTATCAGACTAGGCGCTATGCATATGAAGGGATATGGAGTCATTGTGTAGGGGTCTCGAAAATTGAGGCCACATGAGAGGACCTACCCTATGCACGATCTGGAGTTGGCAGCTGATGTTCATGGATTACACTATTGGAGACACTATCTTAGAGAAGAGCACTTTGTGGTCTTCACCGACCACAAGAGTCTCAAGTATATCTTCACTCAGCGTGATATGAATCTGAGGGAGTACAGGTGGGTCGAGTATCTTCATTCTTTCAATTTCAATCTTTCATATACTCCAGGAAAGGGCAACGCAGTGGTAGATGCGTTGAGAATGAGAACTTAGATTCAGGCAGTCTAGGAGACCAGCCGTGAGTGGCAGCTTATGGCTCTGTTCTCTAAGATGCATCTGGAGGTGCATGACAGACAGGGACGGACATTCCTATCTTCTGTAGCTGTTACCTCTAGACTAATTGATTGAGTACAGATGAGGCAGCTATCATACTCAGAATTATTAGTCTTGTGGGAGAGTGTGTCAGGAGAGGACCCTCTTCCTGGATGGACAGTGGGTGAGGATGAGATCTTGCATTTCCAGGGACGCGTATGGCTGCCGACAGAAATATGCGAGGAGATGATTTGGGATTTTCATTCCTTAGTATGGGCTGTTCATCCTGGTGTCACCAAGATGTATCGAGATCTTCATCTCCAGTACTGGTGGCCTAGTATGAAGAAAGAAGTTGATGGTTTCGTCATGCGGTGTTCTACTTGTCAGCAGGTGAAGACAGAGCACCGGCGACCAGCATGCCTTTTACAGCAGTTACCCATTCCGGATTGGAAGTGGAACGATGGTGTGATGGACTTCGTAACCGGGTTACTGAGGTTTACTTGAGGGAACAACGTTTTTTGGGTTGTCAGCGATAGGCTCATGAAGGATGATCACTTCTTGCGATCAAGGAGACCTTAAGTGTCGATGATCTGGGATGAATTTACATCAGAGAGATCGTACGTCTGCATGGAGTTACACACTCTATTGTTTCAGAAAAGGATGATCGCTTTACATCTCGGTTCTAGAAGAGAATTTAGAAGGCTTTGGGTACGCAGGTATTTTTGAGTACGGCATACCATCCCCAGACTGATGGCCAGTCCGAGCGCACAATCTTGGTGCTAGAGGATATGATCAGAGCTTGCATCCTGGACTTTGGCAGTTCTTATAAGAAGCATATACCTCTTGTGGAGTTCTCCTACAACAACAGTTTTCAGGATACCATTCAGATGGAACCTATACGAGGTGTTGTATGGTAGGCCATGCCGGTCACCCTTATGCTAGTTGGAGGGAGGATAGGTAGCTTTTTTGGGACCGTGTCTTGATCAGGAGACTTCGGAGCATATAGAGTTGATTCGGAAGAGGATGGATACAACACAGTCATGGAAGAAGTCTTATGCTGATCAGAGGAGACGACCACTAGAGTTCGAGGTCGAGGATCAGGTTTTCCTGCGTGTCGCACAGAGGATGGTACATAAGAGAATTTGGAGGCAGGGTAAGCTTTCACCAAGGTACATCGGGCCGTTTGAGGTTTTGGAGCGAGTTGGGCCAGTCGTCTATCAGTTGCAGCTACCCTAGAGGTATTGGGACATTAACAACGTCTTCCAAGTCTCTCAAATTCGACGTTAATTTTCAGACCCGTCTCATGTCTTTCACCCTAACGAAGTTGAGCTTGAAGAGGATGCATCGTTTGAGGAGCATCCTATCCAGATTGTCGATCTCAGTACAAAGTTTCTCTATGGGCAGTCTGTCCCTCTTGTATGGGTACTATGGCAGCATGGGCGAGTACATGATGAGGCCTGGGAGAGGGAGGCCGATGTACAATCGCAGTGGCCGGAGCTATTCATGGATTCTTCTTCTACGCCACGCTAGTGAAATTGAGGGATGAATTTATTTAAGGGGGGAAGTTTGTAAGAACCCAGATCTTCGTTTCAGATATGCCTTTCATTTTTTAGTGATTTTAATAAAAATGGAGTTTCTGGAAAATTTTGAAGTACACACTGTGTAATTTCTGAGTACACATTGTTTACTCTTCTCTGATGTGAATCCGTGTGTTGGTCGTGTCCTTTCCACACACATGATATGTAGCGGTGACGTGGAGGCCGATTTTGGTAGAGTACAGAAAAAATTAGTACACGCCATGTACTCTAAAAGTACATGCCATGTACTTTTCTTTTGTTTTCATTAAACGCACCGGGGTCACACCTAACGGACAGAACACACCCATTCTCTAGGTTCTTCATCCGAGAGCGACCCGTATGGCCAGATCTTTCCCAAGCCCCCACCTCTCTGTCCGTTCTCCGATTCGAGAACGATAGTTTGCATTGGAATCGCAGCGGTGAGTTCTTCCATCTGCTTGAGCCTTGTTTTCCAATTCCTCTTCTTTCTGAAGTTATCGTGGTTTATGTGTTTTGAACTTTTTCTCAGATCTACGACATTCTAAAGAGAATCTGTCGTCACTGATCATGTATATCGATCTCCTAGGACCGAGGTAGTTGGTTTGTGCCTTTCTGTAGAAAGGCTTTGAATATTTTGTGCAAATTTTACCAATACCCTTGAACAGTGTATTGTGTGTTTCCTATTTTTCCCCTGTTGTTTTCCTTCTTTGCTTGATTGCTTTATTAGATGTATTCTCCTGTGTATATGGTATTTTTTACTGTACTCTGGATGTTTTTCATGCTCAGTTTTCTTGTTTGGTGTTTTTCCGGTTGCCCTGACTATTTGTAAGATAGTGGAACTGTTGTGTTGTTATACTGTTGGGCCTTAGAATGATAGCCATGTAGCATTGAGGTTTACTTGGACATTATACGTGCACTGGGCATGATAGTTTCACACAAGACTGTGAGAACCTAGTGTAGTAGACCACAGATAGAATAGACGTAAGGGCTTCTCCAAAGCGTCTTTTAATACGATGTGAGACCACATGGGGAATTGACGATGAGAGCTTCCTCAGAGAGTCTGTAGTTCCTCGGCGTGGGCCACAGGGGGAATGAGACGTTGAGTGCTTCCCCATAGAGCTTTTATCATGATACGAGACTATAGGGGGAATTGACAGTGAGTTCTTCCTCAGAGACTCTATTCTTATCTGAACCATAGGGGTGAGACTGTGTATGCTTCTTAGAGGGTTGCTAGTACCTGTAGTTTGAACCATTGGGATTAGGCTGTGAGAGCTACCCAGAGGGTTACCTGTTTTTTACTTTTTTTGGTTGTTTACTTGTGTACTTTATATGCTAGAATTGTGGATTGTAACTGCTATGTGATTTTATGTTTACTGCATTCGGTACTTTTACTTGCCTTGTATTCATTGACTATTAGGCATAGATCGTTGGGTGATTTCCAACTGGGATTGTCTCTCACACCCTTTTTGGGCCATGATTTTGGGCCCAAGTAGACTTTTTTTTGTTGGAATAGATAAGGGAAAGCGTCCTTCTACTTCAGGTTCTTGATTGTACTGGAGTTGGAGAGCATGGGACTGAGCCGTGGTTTGCGATGATAAGGAGTTTACTTTGTTTTCTTTTGCACATTGATATTCAGTTTTACTTCAGCACGTTGGTTTGTTTACTGATTTCCATAGACATATATACCATGTTGAATCATTGTTATTTTATACATTGTTTCCGTTGTTCAATTCAGTTGTTGTATGTTGTTTATTGTTTCCATTATTGTTACAGGTTGTTCTTCTACTGTATACTTTACCGAATGAGGTCATAGTTTCCCCACCGACTCACCAAGGCCCTCACTTCTAGTTGGTAGCCTCTAGAATTTGGGGAAATGCGCTTGAGGTCATGTTGAAAACCGGGAATGGGGCACCAGTGGAGGGGCTCCTGATTCGGGTCGTTACAAAAGCTATATGATGTTATTTTTTCATAGTATTTTATTTTTAATTTTAATTCACCAAATAAGTATATTAAATAATTACACAAAAGTGATTTAGTAATTAATTTATTATAAATTAATATCTTTGGAGATTCCAATGTTTCCTCTCACCCCAATTATAATAGGGATCCTTCTCTCTCACTTATTTAATTTCACATTGAGCCTTCATGATCGACCATCCCCAGACCATTTCCATTATATAATTTCATAGCTACATTGTAGAGTTGTTTGTTTTCTCAAAATACAAACTCTAGTTCATTATATAATATATCTAGAGGGAGATCTTCAAAGATGAGGTGGTTCAGACACATAGGAAGGAACCCATGACTAAGGTAAAGTATGATTTCATAATCTTATTATTATCTGAGAAATGTTTTATATAACTATTTATTATGGTATATTTGTCATCCATGTCAATATTTCCTAAATATGTATTCCAAAATATTTTTTCCATTCATCAATAATTGTTTAACATCAATTTTACCCATTAGATAATTTTATTAAAAAGTATGAAAAGAATCATTTTTCATTCTTAATATGAGGTAATTTTTTTTATTATCCAAAAAAGTATGTGAAGAATGATTCTCTTATCTTTTACAACATAAATGTATTTTTTTATTTTCATAATGCCTATTTACATGAAGCTTCCTTTACAATATTTCATGTTTATTTTTAATGAAATTATATTCTTTTATAATTACATGAAATTTTGAGAAAAGAAAATCGTTTTTAAGAAGAGAGGAAATTTTACTCAAGAATTAATTTCAAGTGTTCTATCAAAATTATTTTCTATTTAAGAAAGAATTCATTTATAGGGTTATGTTTCAAATATACTATGTCTATTATTCCTATGGTATGATTGTGTTTTTAGGGAATTCAATTTATTAAATCCATTTGTTTTACATGGATTAAGTACCGATGGAATGATGTTTAATAAATACCTTTTATCCCTTGAGTGATGTTATGATGAATGATTTATGTTTTTGTGGCATAAGAAATAGTTATTTCATTTTAATATGGGTGGGACCTATATCTCCCTCTAATAAATTGGTTAAAAATTTATATCTCATGAGATATACATGAGAGGAAAGGGAAATGATCTATGTTAGGTAATACAGGGAAGGAATGGGAAATAGTATCAGTTTAGTAAGAAAAGTCGGGAAAGGTAAATGATAATGCTTTAATAATATAGGGTTCGAATAGTAAGTAAACTCGATTCAGTATTACAGAGATATAATTAGGAGTGAAATCATTTCAGTAAAATTCTATTTTTCAATATCATGGTCATGGAAATGATCCTTAAATAATATGGAAATTATTTTCTATGCATATGTCTTTTCCACAATTCCATGTTTTATGCCAATGGTATTTTTCATGGCTTGTGTTCCCGTATGATTTATTCGTTATGAAATTCCAGGATTTATTTCAAGATTCATTGTTTTGATATATGTTATACATGGTATTATTTTCAAATGTTATGTTCATGTTTTTACAATCTTATGTTGATGTTTTGTTGGATGATTTACTTGTTTACCCTTTGTGAGGATCTGAGATCACCTTTTTCATATGTTTTATTTTGCCCATGATATAATGAAATATTATATGCTGTAAAACTAAAGGGGAAGTTCTTTATGAGATATTTTTAAGATTTTTTACCAAATTAGAAGAATTATTTCCATGTTTTCGAAGGAACTAAACTAATAAGGGCTTTGGGTGTTTGTTTATGTAATGTATTAGGTATTCATAATATGTAATGTAAAGTCTATGTATGTCAATATTGGATCATTAGAGTTGGTATCAAAATCTAGATTTATTTGTGATTTGGATAATCAGATGGGAAATATTAGTGAGATCCCTAGGTATATTTCTATGGATATTTCTATTTATTACCCTAAGGATAAGTCCAAGTATAGGTTACAATCCATGAAATTTGTTAACAATCATGAATAACCTAGGATTGAACCAATGGTGTCATAGATTGAAATATTAAAAGTAATTTCCCTTAGTTATGTGATTTTGACATATTGTTTCTCACTTGTTTCTTTTTTGTCCTATGCAATAGATGGAACTAGATAGAACATGGTTAACATTGATTGTTTGAAATGTTTAATGTATGGGAATTATTAAAATCTAATTCCTAAGTATAAATATCAAGATGAGATTCATGAAGGTTGTATGTGTAGTGATCCTATATTAATATACATGGATATTACATTTATTTTGCGGAATACTTAATACATGACACAAAAAAAATTCCCAAAGATCATATTAGTTTAGTGTCTTTGGAAAATCAGAATAAAATATTCTAATCATGGTGAAATATCTTCAAAATATCCAATACAGATCTTCTACTTTTTTCCTACCTAAAACCATTATTTATATCTTGTGGAAAAGAAAACATATAAATGGTGGGATAAAATTCTCAGTAAGGGTAAACATGGAGAACATAAAACAAACCATAATTATTTGAATCTAAAAAACATTAACATAAATTTTAACCATCAAAATCTCGAGTCATGAAATAAATTGTGGTAGTACATAAAGAATGTATAATAAAGGAACATTAACCATGATAGAATATCATTGTAATAATACATTTTATTGTGGAAAACTAATAAGCACATATTATTATTTCCACAGTATCCAATTCATTTCTTCCAAGACCATCACACTGGTAAAATTCCATTACTGAACAAAGTTTACATTCCATTCTAGCAATGTATTACTCAACCTGATTTAACAGTTGTCCCAATCATGTCTATCTCATGAGATATAAATCTTTACCCAATGCATTTGAAGGAGATATAGGTCCCACCCATCTTATATTGAAATCATTCTTACATGTTCTACAAAAACATAAATAGTTTATCATAGCATAACCCATAAAGTAAAATGGGATTATTAAAAATCATTCCATCATAACATAATCCATGTAAAATAACATTTTATAGTTAACACAATCAAATCAGAGTAATAATAGGGATATAAATGTAACAGTATTTAAATTGTGAAATATTAGATGAAAAATAATTTTGATAAACCACTTGAACTTACACTACTAGAAAATGGGGTTTTGGAGACCCCTTAAACAGGAGACCTCTAGTGGCAGGTGCTATCAGTATCCTATAGAAACCACCAATGGAGGTCACAATACTAGTAAAACAAATACCCCCCCCCCCCCGATCCCAAACCCCAACCCTACCCACACCCCCTCGCTACCCGTATGCTCTGTTTCCACACTGGCTCTGGGTCCCCCACACCGTCTCCCCTCTCTTGTTGCACTGGTGATGCTACACATGCTCCACCTCCTGTTTTTGCCGACGCCGTCGCCTATCCCCTCCCTCACCGTACCACCTATCCCCTCCCTCACAGCACTAATTCCACCTCACCGCCTCCTCATTCGGCTCATTACCATTATCGGCGCCCATCCCCTCCCTCGCTGTGCAGCCTCCAAATATGACTCCCCTCTGCTGCCCCTCCTCTCCCTCACAACACAACCTCCAACTTCCATCAGTTCTAATTTTTTTGTGCTATAAGGTATGCACTAATTTCCATTTTAATGTTTCTATTTTCATCAATTTACATCATAAATTTTAAATTTATGAAGATTATATGAAAATGGTGTGTGAATAAAAAGTGTTGAAATGGAATTTCATGTGTATAAGGGTCTGTGTGAATGAATAATTATAAAACAATATGTGTTGACAGTGTGTGAATGAGAAGACATCACAATTTACTTGAAGTTGGAAGTTACATACAATGCAGAGTCCAGGTATATGTTGATTGGATATATATTATAATTTGTGTTATTATTTTATTTATACAATTCTTGAGTTTACCACATGCCTCTGTGTGTGTATCACATGATAAATGTTTGCGGTTTGACAATATCTATGTGATTTCATAGCCCATGTGACCAATGATTGAGTTTAATCACATGTGTTTCAATACTACAGGTTATTATTAATATTATATGATGTTACATTATATTATATTAATCCATGTTTCAAGGAGGCTTACAATGAATATTTTATTGGTAGAACTGATATGGAATTTAGAGTGATGTGTCAATATGTTTTCACATTCTATCTATTTCTCAAACTTTTATTGACCTAAATGTTTTGGGGTATTAGGGTTTTTACTATAGGAATTGAGATACATACCATGGATTATGATTTTTAATTGTTTGTTGACTCTATTATGTTATTTTGTATCCTTTCCTTTATTTATACCAAGGTTATATTTTCTACACTGATTAAATTCAAACCCTTACTGCTAGTAACAAACATCTTGCATAAAAGGATACCTGCTTGAGGCCACGAGGAACACTGTATGTGACCCTGTGATCCTGCATGGGGCATCACATTCATTTTCCCACATATTCTATATTGAAAACATAAGTGAAAATATATTGAAAATTTTTTGTTCTGGATTTTTATATATTTGATGTTATCCTTGATATGGATTAGTTAGTTTTCCATAAATTAAATATTGATTGCTATATTTTATGGTTTATATTTATTGCAACTGATGGAACAATGACGGTCTGAATCCAAGAGGTAGTGAGAAATTATTTATACAAAGATACAGTTTCTCTGAGTTTGAGAAGACCGTTCATCACTAATTTATTTCCATAATTTTCATCACAAATTATATTTGTTGATTTTTTGGTAGGCATTAACTTAGTCGCTATGGTTGATAGTTCAAGATTGGTATTTGATGAATTTTTTCATGTACCACATACGCATGAAAGTTATTATATTCCTTTCTTGAAAACTGTTTACTATATAGAATTATTGACCAAATTCATTCTTAATATATTTTCCGGAATATAGAATCATCATTACATTTAAAAAACCAACATGGTGGCGATAACTTGGGCTTTCACTTCTATTCCATTATATATTCTCTTGTTTGTTATTTAGAGATATAAATTGTTTATTTTATCAATGGTCCATATGCAATTGGATGGTCTTTATTTTAAGTATATTTTATATGAGAAATGCATGTAATATTATGTCTTGTGTAAATGACTGTTATAAAAATATTATTATGGATAATAGTTGGATTTATCTTCCAAATTGAACGTCTAGAGAATATTTAAAGTGCATTATGCCATTTATTGAGTTCAATGATGGATTTCAAAACTGACTTTATTAGTTTTCCATGTAGAAAATGTGAAACAAATATCAATTCACATGAGATACTCTACGGGAGCACCTATTTTTGAATGGATTTCGGAAAAAATATAAGGGTTGGACTCGTCATGGGGAAGAATATATTCATCATCAAAATATAGATGCAGTTCAGATGAACGTTGATACGAGGGTGAATGATCCAATGCATTATATTCTTGCTGAAATGGTATGTGGGTTGGACCTAAAGGCATTCACATACAGAATGTTGAGATTGGTGTGATAAATCTGTACTCTAGTGCGGATCATGATTCGAGGAGGTTTTATGAAGTACTTGATGATGTAAAAATAGAATTATATCCTAGATGTACTGCTTACAATAAATTTTTGTTAATTGTGGAGTCGTTTCATTTGAATACTTTGAATCAGTGGGAAGACACATCGTTTGACATGATTTTGGTGTTATTTGAAACGGTTTTTCCTATCGAATCTAAGATTCCTGACTCGTATTACCATCCTCGTAAGTTGAAAGAGAACATAGGTTTTATATATGTGTCCATATATGCATGTTCAAATATTTGTATATTTTTTAGAAAAGAAACTTCCCATTTGGATATTTTTATGATCTGTTGCACTTCCAAGTGGAAAGAGAATATGGAAAATCAGACTCATCAATGTCATGCTGTGAAATAGGGAAAACCGGTCGTTGTAAAACAAAATCATTACTTTTACCTAAAGTTGTGGTTGAAAATATTTTTTATGTCATCTAATGTTTCTAATTTAATGAGATGGAATGCAGAACGGAATCAAGAAATGATATGTTAAATCACCCGACCGACTCTTGTGCATAGAAGGATTTTGATAAGAGACACCCCGTCATTGCTAGAGATGTTCGTAATATCCGATTTGGGTTGATCCTAGAAGACATGGGGATAATATTGATATTTACCTTCATCCATTGATTGATGAGTTGAATGAATTTTGGGTCGATGGTGTGATTACTTATGACAGTGAAACGAATGAAATGTTTAAACTGCAAGATTGTTTATTATGGACAATCAATGACTTCTCAGCTTATGAAAATTTATCAGGCTCAAGTACAAAAGTGGAATTTTCTTTCCCTTGATGCAATAAAGGAAAAAACATGTATAGCTTAAATATTCCAGAAAATGAGTATACATGGGTCACATACGTTTTCTCCCCTCTCAGCACAGGTTCAAAAAGGACAGCGTGACATTTTATGGATCTAGAGAGTTTATACCAACCTCACAGATTATGACTGGAGTCGAAATATTATCATAGATTGAAGAAGAAAACATCCACATGGTATATGAATTTCAGGATTTGGTGTCTCATCCATTACATAATATTCGTTGTGTGAGTATATAGCACAATCACAATTGGAAAAAGAAAATTATTTTTACAATATCCCCTATTGGAAAAATAATACGCTATGGCATAATTTAGATGTCATACACATTGAAAATAATGTTTGTGATAATATATTGTGGACCATTTTAGGTGTCAGTGGAAAATCAAAGGACCCAGTTAATGAAAGTTGTGATTTGGAATAAATTGGATTAAGGAAGCAATTGCATTTATAGTTATCTGAGGGAAACATGGAATATATGTTTACTGCATAGTATACAATGAATAGAAAAGAGAAAGAGACATTTTATTCTATTTTGGAGATGCTCAAGGTGCCTAATGGTATCTCGTCTAATATTTCAAAGTGTGTGAATCTTACAAGAAGGACATTGCAAGTGGTGAAAATTCATGAAAATAACATACCAATTTATCAGTTGACTTCAATCGCAATTTCTGATTGTTTATCCCCCAATGTTGTTCAACCGTTGATTGATATGAGTAATTTTTTAGACAGAATTTTTTATGAAATCAATGAATGAGTGATTTAAAACGTTTTCAAGACTGAGGTGAACATACAAATTTTCACTTTGGGAAACTATTTCCCCACACAGTTTTCAATGTTATGTTTCACTTGATATTGAACTTAACTAATGAAGTAATGGCTGCTAGTCCCGTGAAATTCAGGTGGATGTATCCTATTGAACGGTATCTGAAAACATCCAATTGATTTGTATGCAATAGAGCTCATTCAGAGGCATCAATAGCCAATGGTTATTTGACGGATGAATGTACTACTTTTTGTAGGGAATATCTTATTGATGTTGAAAAAAATTAGATAAGCCGTCTTAGATTAATGATGTTCATGTAAGAGAAGTAACCATATTGGATATGGACAACATCGAGTGGATACAAGGGCATCAATATATATTGTTCTATACTCCATTAGTTGCACCATTAATGCAGTAAGTGTCTCATAACTTTTTATGTTTATCTTTTACCTGTTTTTTAATAAGTTTAACATTTAAAAATCGTGTTATCATTTTCAAGAAACACATTAATGATATAAAAGAAGAGATGTCTTCTGCGAATGATTATCAGATTCAAAAATATCATTATGCAACATTTCATGATTGGTTCAAAGATTTTGTATGTATAAATTTGTTTTCATTATGACTAAATTATTATTCTTATTTATTTATGCAGAAATCATTATTGAATTCTGTTAATTATGTAGTTTCATAACCTGAGGGTGTTAGGTGAACCAAGATAAAGGAAGAATTTATCCAACATACTGAGCATCCATTTATAATGTCTCATCGTTATAAAGCTATAGATGCAAATGTTTTTCGATGTCTCATTAAAGATGTTGAAAAAAATGATTAACACAAAAAATTTGCATCAGATGTTCATTCGTTGATTTTGGTTATTACTATGGTCAATTGACAGACATCATTGAATTTGTATATGCACACGTGTTAAAGTACATATTATTAAAGTGTAATTGGGTTGATCCATTGTGTGGAAGTAATGTTGATAAATATTAGTTTACATTGGAAAATTTTTAATATATGTTATTCATAAATGAACGAGTTGATAAAGAACCATTCATTTTGAAATCACAAGATGAACAAGTATTCTTCTTTACTTTTCCATTGAATTATAGTTGGAAATTTGTTATAAAAATGTCCTGGAACTGAGTGTTTTTATTTTAACAAGACGAACCCAAGACTCTACCCTTTGTTGCCCAACAACTGGATCAACAAACCGTAGTTCAACCTGAAGAAGATATTTACTGGGTTAGAGCAGGTATTGAAGGGGAAATGGTCGATTTTCATGTTTAATGAAAGGTATAATTGTTTTCCCACTCTTCAGTTAAAATCCTTTTTTGAAATTTCTTAAAACTACCAAAAAATAATTTGGTACATAAGAATTTTTTTTATTATTTAGAATTAAACTTATGTTTGATCCTTTTTGATGTATTACCTTGCGAGAATGTGTGAACCAACATTCTGGTATCTAGTTCGGTCTCTAGCATTCATTGGATGAAATATATTTCTTTTTATTATAAATTTTTTTCTATAACAAATTAAAAATGTTGATTATCTTGAGTAAATGAATTTTTTTAAATAAGGTGATTTCACCATAGATATGGGTAAAGGAAAAAATGGTATTTTCAAGGTATTGAAATGTTTTGTGACCTTGTGGATTTGATTTTATGATCCCCTATCCCTTTCCATATCCTTTCCATGCTGATTATAATTTTTAATCAGATTGATAATTGTTTATGGTACGATGATTCTACACCGATCTTGAAAGATCTATATTCCACACGCATATTTGTTTATTAAGATATAATATCTCCCCTGGACAGCCCAATCACACTCCCCCCAGACAGGCCCACCCCCACTAACACAACCCCTCCACCTAAAGAGCCCCCCCTCAGACAACTCCCCTTTTGGACAGACCATCCCCCAAAACTCACCCCAGATAGCCCCCCCACCCCACCCCCTGGACAGTCCCACCCCACTCCCCCCAGACATCCCCCACCCCACCCTCCCGGACAGCCCCCTAGACAACCCCTCTCCCTTGCACTGCAACAGACCCTCCCCTACCACCTACCCGACACCAGCCCCCCCACCCCACTCCCCCCAAATATCCCCCACCCCCACCCCTTGTACATCCCCACCCCACTCCCCTCAGACATCCACCCCCCCCAGACACCGACCTTGGACAACCCCACTCCTCCTGGCACTACACCAGCCCCTCCACTACCCCCTTACCTACACCAGCCATCCCACCCCCACCCCCACTCCCCCCGGACAACCCCACACCTACATAGATAGACCCCCCACACACACACCCAGAAAACCCCCACTCCCCCCATACAACCCCCCCACTACCAGCCCCTTGACAGCCCCACCACACTCCCTCTCGAACAGCCCCACCACACCCTCATGCCCACTCCCCCCATATAGCCCACCCAACCCCACTCCCACCAGACATCCCCACCCCTACCTGGACATCCCCTGGACACTCCCCCCCCACACCCACTCCTAGATAGCCCCCACTCCCCTCAGACACCCCCACCACCCAACCCCTCTACAACCCCACCACACACACCCCACCACACCCCCTAGTCCACTCCCCCCTGATAACTCCAACCCCTACCTGGACAATCCCTAGACACCCCCACCCCCAACACCCAAACAACACCCACTCCCCCCTTAGACATCCCCCAAAACCCCCATCCCCTCGGCAGCCCCACCACACCCCCTCTCAGCCATCCCCACCACACCCCCAGCCCTTCCCAACTCACAACCCCCTCTTCAACAGCCCACAACACATAACTACCCCCAAATAGCCCCTGGACAGCACCACCAATCCCCCAACCCCTCCACACTCCCATCCACCCTCATGGACATCCCAACCCCCAAATCACTTCACGTTAAAAGAACCCTCTAAATACAAGCCTTTTTGTACATATTTTTTTCTTCTATTTTGTTAAGTTTCTATTTTTTTAAATACTATCCCATTTTTTTATTAACAACTTTAAAAGTATTATTTTTAAAAAACAATCCAATTTATATTTTTAACACTTTCTATGGTCTCCTTACTAATGTTCTCTATTACTGCAGACATGTCAGGGGAACACGCAGCAAATCCACATCATCCATATGAGACATCTTCGTCTCAGACTCGATGTATGTTTGAATGTAACTGTGTTTATTTTTTTATTTAATTGCTATATATATATTTATGCGCATCTGTCAAATTATTTATAATTTTTTTTTCAACGGGATCAGACTTGACCGTTTCTTCCTCTTGCAAGAGAGGCCCAAGTCGTGACATTTCATCATGGCATTCTGACATGACCATTGATGTTTCATTTGATGAGATATTTCATCCTCTAGGATTGATTGTGGCTACATTTATCCATCAGTTAGTTAATATCAAACACAACCCACATTGTTTTCCATTGAACACATGTTACTAGGCTTTGATCCATCAGGATACATTAGATCAGCTTTGGAGGGAAGTTCATGTAAGAAGACCATTTTAGTTTCTTTCCCACGTTTATAAAATATTAACATGTGTTATTTTTTTGTTAAATAGAATAATCTAAAAGAATTCCCTTATGTGTTTTGGCCGGTGTGTATGGGAAAATTTCGTAAGATGTGGAAATATTTTAAATGAAAAATCAAGAGGGAGCATAGGGTAACAAATGTGGGTGCCCCCGACATTATGGAAAAAGTAACGAGAGATGTTCTCCTAACTGAGTGGTGCGAATTAGTTGCATACTGTTCTACTGAGGCCATTTCGGTTTGTATATTAATTTTGGTATATATATTTTCAATAATTTGTGACATTATATTTGTTTTAAATTTTAATTAATTTAATGTAGTAGGTGTCAGCACATCATTCCGAGAATCGAGCATTCTAGGGACCACCACACTGGCTCGGGACTTGTCACGTGTCTCATATCCGACATGATGTATTTATTATTCATTTTTTAATTTATTATATAATATTTTTTTGAGTTATATTTTTATATATTATTATTATACTGTTATAGGAGCAAGTTGCACCGACTGATAAAATGTCGGTGTTGATGAGAAACTGTGATCGAAGTAATCCAGCGGCTGTAACTATTATAGTATGTGATTGTACTAATTTCCAATACTTACATGAATTTTTATATAATCATATATATGTATATATATATTTAAATATCTCACAGGCTCAATTTTAATCGGAGTTTGAACAGTTGCCAGAGGACCAATGGAAGCTTCCCAGGCAAAGAGATGAGATATTCCATCGCATTACTGGTCGTGACGGGCATAGATATAGTTTGACTGATGGAACGAGGATTCCTCAATTTGTAGCATCACGAGATGAGGTTTTCGGCCCTATAGTTTGTCATATGAAAAAGTAACTGTCAAATTTCGAGGCACGGTTGCACGCTTCTGAGGAGGTAAATGCACAATTGATCGCTGAGGTTAGAACACAGCGGGAATATGTGCATACAAGTGATGGTGCAGGGGATCATAAGACGTAGGTTTATACTAAATTTATTTATTTTATTTCTACTATTTTTTTATTAAAATCTTTATATTGTTTATTTGTAGTAGGGCCCTGGCACACCGGAAAGGAGGTAGTAGGCATGACCATGCATGACTCATCATATTCACTTGGTGTGTTTCTTTTATATTTATTGTCTAATTAATATTATATATTGATTTAGACGTTAAATATATAATTGTTTGAGATTAATACAATTTAGGTTTTTAAAAACACCAAAGTTTTTCTTTACTTTTATTTATAATGATTTTTGGTTGGAATGTTCTCCCTCCACTTCACTTACTTCATATCATGTTACGCTAGACCCCATCTTAGTTTTGTATAAATTTATTTTTGGAGATTTTTTGATGGTGTTAGTGGATAAATTAAGTATATATGGTGAAAATCGGTTGGTCTAGTCCCCTGTTATGATTTCTAGTTGTTTTAGTTGTGGCATGTGATGTGTTTTGGTGTCCATCAACTTATGGAGTTTTTCCTTGTCAGTGTTATTATCCATGGGGGGTGGGTTGTAAGGGGTGAGTGGGGGGCTGTCCTAGGGGGTGCGCTGTTTGAGGGAGGGGGGGGGGGGGTTGTTCGAGGGTGGTGGGGGGGGGGGGGGATATCTGGGGTGAGTGGGGGTGGGTGCTTTCTGGGGGGGGGGAGTGGGGGATGTCCGGGGTTGGGAGCTATCCCAGGGGAGTTTTGTTTGGGGGGGGGGGGGGTGGCTGACCAGGGGGCACGTAAGAGGCTGTCTTGGGTGGGGGAATGGCTCTCCAATGGGGTTATCCATATGTGGGGGGGGGGGCTGTAAAAAGATGGTGGTGGTGGGGGGGGGGGGGCATGTGAGGGGCTGTCTGGGGGGGGGGGGGGGCTGTTTGGGTGGGGGTGCTATTCAGTGGGGGGGGGGGGGATGTCCGGAGGTGGGAGATGGGGGGTTGTGTAGGGTGTGGAAGGGGAGGGGTGTTTAGGGTGGGGGATATCTGTTGGGAGTGGGGTTGTTCGGGGGTGGGGGCTATCCTGTGGGAGTTTGGGGGCTGGCTAACAGAGGGGGCGGGACGTGAGGGGCTTTCCAGGGGGATGGCTGAGGGCGGGGAGGGGGATGTCCGGGGTGAGTGGGGGGGGGGGGGGGGGTGGGGGGTATTCATCTTGGGGGTTTTCCGGGGGAGTGGCGGCTATCTAGGAGTGGGGGATGTACCGAAGGAGTTTGGGGGGGGGGGGGTGGTTGACCGGTGGGAGGGGGCACGTAAGGGGCTGGACGAGGGGTTGTGGGTTGTTTGTGTGTGGGGGGATGTTCGAAGGGGGGGGGGGGAAGGAGGATATCCCGGGGGAGTTATGGGGTGATGGGGGTTGTCCTTGAAGAGTGGGGGTGGGCTCTATTTAGGGAGGGGGTGTTTCTAAGGTGTTTGGGGGGGGGGGGGTGGACGAGGGTTGGGGGGATATTCGGGGTGAGTGGGGGGGGGGGAATTCTGACGGGAAGTGGGGGCTCTCTCTGTGTGTGTGCGGGGGGGGGGGGGTGTCTGAACATGGAGGGATGGGAGGCTGTGCAGGGTGTGGAGGGGGGTGTTTGGGTGGGGGCTATCTGGGGATGGGGGGGATGTCCCGGGGGAGTTTTGGGTGGGGGTGGCTGATAGGGGGGCAAGCGAGGGGATGTTCGGGGGGGGGGGGGGGGGTTGTCCGGGTGTGGGGGGGCTCTCTGGGGGGTATGTGATGGGTTGATTGGGTGTGTGTGGGGGGGCTGTCCCGGGGGAGATTTGGGGGGTGGCAGTCCGGGGGGGCATGTGAGGGGCTACCTGAGGTGAGTGGGGGGGGGTCAGGGGGAGTGTGGGGGATGCATGGGGTTTGGATGGGATTGTCTACAGGGGTTGGGGGACTGTTCTGTACCAAAAAGTACTCTATATAGTTCAATGTCGAGTGAACACAACCGAATGGTTGTCCAAACATCTTTTCAAACCACCTCATCACGTACAAGCAATACGGTAGGTTCATACTACAGTAGAGTACTGAGTCTAGTGGCCTAATCTCAAAATTTACCTAAGGTCAAAATTGGCCTAACAACCAATTGGGTAAATAGAGACTTGGCCAATTGGAAAAATGGCCCAACACCCTAATGTCCTAACTCCCCAAAGCCTTAACACCTTAACAATTGAATGTACAAAAGGCCAAATAGACTATAGCCCTAATTAACTAATGTATTATTGTCTTAATGACATATTAGCCTATTGGCCTAGTGACCACATAACCTAATTCCACATTAGACTATTGGCCTAATTCCCAACAAACTAAATTGAAACTTGGCCAATTGGCCAAATTCACAAATGCCCAAGTGACCAAAGTCCTTAACTCCCTAATGACTGAACTCCCTAACAGCCTAACTGCATAACGAACCAATGGCCCAACAACATCCCAACGTCCCAATGACTCAATAATGGGCCAATGACCAAACAATAACCCAACGACCGAACAATGGGCCAACAGGAAAACAACGGCCCAACGGCCTACCAACGACTTATCAAATGCCTAAAAACATCCCAACGGCCTAAAAACATCCCAACGACCTAACAACATCCCAACATCGCAACAACCTAATGGGATACTAACCTAATTACCTAATGTCCTTTTGGACTAATAACCTATTAAGCTATTGTCCTAATGGCATATTAGCCTATTGGCTTAATGAACAAATGTACAACAGAAATATTAGCGTATTGGCTTAATTTCCAATTGGATAAATGGAAAATTAGATAAATGGAGACCATCCAATTGGCCAAATTATCAAATGTAGTAATGGCCTAATGTCCCAATTTGATTATTAAATATATATATTTTCTAACTGATTTTTTTTTTCCAATTTTCATTTACAGTGTTTAGATGTTTATTTTTTATCATATTTTAGGTTTATTGAAACATAATATTGGAATGGATTGGAGAATGTTTAATCACTGGATATGAAGGAGTATTTATACCATTTTATTTTTTTTAGGATCGTGGTATTTATGCTGTTTCAAATTTATTTCCTTCAGATTTTCACTTTGTTTTGGTAGTTTTTGGCTTTTAGAGAAGTTGCTATGTAATTTTTTTTAAAAAATTCCTAGGTTAGCGACTACATTTGGTGGTCCCTAATGGGTCAATTTTTTCCCAGGACCCAGTGACCACCAACGACAGTCGCTATAGGCCTTTTTTCACTTTATCTATAGAAACCTCCATTGGTGGTCGCTATAGTTGGGCCCAATAGCGACCGCTATTAGGACAAGGCTTAGGTCACCTACAGTACCTGCCAATGGCAGTTGTTGTAGCCTTAATGCGATGGGCCTAATGCGACCTCCATTGGTGGTCTTTAAGCAGTCTCTAAGGACCAATACCGACTACCAATGGTGGTTTCTATTGGTCTCATTTATATTATTATTAGTTCTTGAGGAAAATATCCTTTCATCTTCAAAAAAAAATCTTTTCTCAAAATGCCGTAAAATTTTAAATAAAATAATATAAGTTAAAAATAATCTTGAAATAGTATAGAGAATGCTACATGGACATAAGGCTTTTAGAAGATGTAAAAATATGTTCCTGAGTATAATATAACAATAACATTCTTCTCGTAATTTTACGGGAAAAGTGAAAATGTATATCATATGGTAAACAAAAGAAAGATTCCTTCCATACCATGTAGTAATAGTAAAAAATGGGTAAAAATGACTTTAAACATACATAGGAGAATTTTAAAAAATTTATAAAAATAATATTATAAAACATTTACATGGATGATGAATAAATCCCCATAAAATAATTATGTATAAACAATCTCAGAAAAAAATGGGATTGAAGAATTATCCCTGACCTTATGTAAAATTTCTTATGTATGATTACAAACTCTTATATAATGGGTTTAAACATATTATTAACTTGTAACAGAACCATAATAATAATTATTATATCATATATGATTCATTTACGACTTTATATTACCTGTTCATTTTTCAATTCCATGTTAAAGCAACATTTTGGGTAATAATAATTTCAATTATTGTATATGCTTGGACTTGTTATTATTCATATGATTACATAGATCATGATTTAATTCCTTCTAAAATAAAAAAATTTATTTATATATATCTCATATATTTATTATATAAATATATATAATCAATAGATAGATAAATTAAATGGAAGACACCGTTAAAGGAGACAGTAGGACTTATGTACGTGAGAATGCTGTTTTTGTTTCCTTATTGAATTGGATGGAATTAAGTAAATGAAATATATATATATATATATATATATATTCATTTGAAATATTATTTCATATATGGAATGATTATTTTTTATATATACTTTATAAATATTCATGAATGGTTAACATGGATAATAAATCTCATCGCGTTATGGCGACGGTAAGTCGTACGTACACACGAGCGATGATATCACTACCACAATTGATGAATGGTATTGAATTGGATGATTTATAAATATCACATAATTAGTATAATGTTATAATAATCATATAGAGTTGTTATTTATACCATTAGACCCATCCATGTATGGTGGGGGGGGGAAACAGATTACACCACGGCGTGGAGACGGTAATCTGTACGTATGCACGTGCGATGATTTTGTTATTAGAAGGATGGGTAGAAGGTGAAATAGGGTTATTTAATATTTATAATAAAATATAAGTATATTATTGATACTTATGTTATTAATTTATAATTAAAAAACTTATTAATATGATGTAGAAAAAGAAATAATTTTTAAAGAATCAGTAGAAGAGATTACCTCTTCCCCGACGAACCTCCTTTAAATTACCATTTTAGGGAAATAGAGTTGGTCTTTTGAGAATACCATAACATCTAGAATATAAATATGGAAGTTTAGAAGAGAAATAGGAAGGGTTTTTCCGAGATTAAATGCTCAATGTTGAGTGAATAGAAGTGGTATGAGGTGCCCTTTTATAATAGAGGAGAGGGGAACATTAAAAATGTTCCCAAATATTAATTTATTAAAAATTCAATTTTTATTTAAAATGCTCCAAAACTTATTTAATTATACGATATATTGATTTGGGTTCGAATACCAATCATCCAATAATGTTTTGACATGTTTGTATTATTTTTTTATCCTTATCGTTTTTGTTTTAGTGTTATTTTTTCATTTTTGATCTTATCGTGATATCATGTTATTTACATATTGTGGGTAATGTAATTAACATATCATGTCAAAAGACCCAAATAAAATTATTAATGACATATTAGAGTTATATTAACTATTGATGAATCATATATTTTTAGGAATTTAATATCATTTAATAAACTATTTTATGTTTTAAGTTATTAATTGTATCAATTTTGGACACTATTCATACTAGAATATTTAAAAATTTCATAAAATTTTATTTATTTGAAACAAAGTCACTAAATTATTCCTAATATTTCAACTGAATCCATAAAACTCGTGGATGGAATCAAAATATTCAAAAAAATTTATTTTAATATTTATAAATTCATTTATTTGAATCTTTCATTAATGAGATAATCACTACATCATAATTGTGTCATAAATAAATATATTTATATAATGTCTAAAAATTATAATTACAAAACCATGATGTAATAAATCGTTTTAGCTTTACAACTGACTTATTATAGACATATATATTTGTTATATAACCCCATATTAAAATCAATGTAGTAAAATATATATGTTTTGGTTGTAATTATCATTAATTAAAATTAATTATTATAATATGTCATTTTCACATCCAAGTAAATCCATGGGGCCTGAAAATAGACCCAAGGATTCCCGGGGTTGGAAATATCTTAACAAATATGATTAGGACATGTTTTAGGGTTTTTTAATATTATTAAAATTTTTTTACCCTTATTTACCAGATTTACCTGTTAATCATGGTAAATAAAATAATTTTTGAAGTTTCTATTAATAATGCTCAAAAGTTAAATGTACATATTTAAAGAATTTGGAACTTCTGATTACAAATATGGAATCCTTTCTTCCAAATTCAAGACACAGATATTTCAATAAGTAATTAAAAATTAATTTCTGTTGTCAAAACCAAAAAGGGGTTTTTGAGAAGTAATAATTATCCAATGATTTGTATATGTTTATGTATGATATGAAAGTGAAATTACTTAAAATGAACAAAAATGGATGAAATGATAAAAATATAATCCAATTATACTTAAAAACCATTTATATATACAATCTAACAATATAAATAATTTAGATTAAAAGGAAATTTTGAATTAAAATACAATATTTTTCAATATTCATAAAAATTTGAATTTTATCAGAGAAAATTCCAAAATTTCGTTCAAAGTAAATTTTTATGTTCCACTTATAATGAATAAATTTATTTTGTCAAATAGAACATATTAATGTTTCAAAAAATATATTTAAAATGTGTACACCAACAAACAGCTGTAAAACAACATTTTTTTAAAAATACTTCTTTTATTCATAAAATTGATTTTTTTTCTTATACCATGTTCTAGAAAAAGTTTAAGATGAATGATAACGTTATAAAACTAAAAATTTGGTTAATACTATCCATAACATCTAGTTTACATCCCATTAAATAATAATATATCGTTTTTTTTAGTGAAAATCTGTATCACGTACAACACAAGCTATTGAGGAAGGTATCTCTTTCATGTATTTCAAGCCATGTAAGTGTTGTGTATAGTGAATTGTTCCTTTGGTGTTACGTATAAAATAGAAAAATCATAGTTCAATGATACATTATGTTGAAATAGTGGGTTCCCTAGACCCAAATATGCAGTACTTTTGATTACCATATCATGTGTACAGTTAGATGTGCATGATGTTATCTTACCATTATAGTGTAGACTTTTCTACGTCCACTATAATAATGGTAATGTCCAAAGGTTAATTGTCATGTAGAGAGGTTATAGAAAATCCCATGCTATAATGAGAACCTTGAGATACAATGACATTGATCTTAAATATATGTTCTATAGTCTAGATACATCTTAATAACTGGACACAATAGATGTTTGACTATCAGGTAATGGGGTATCATAATCATTGAGATTTCTTCTCATGAAGTTCGCACATGGTGATATTTTGTAATGATATCATGAGGACATACCCACTAATAGGAACACCACATGTTTTGGGTGTCATTGGTTGTTCTTATCTATAGACATGTGTATTGGACTCCTAACATAAGACCATTAACAATGTATATCATTTGATCACATACTTTGATGAAAGACAAAAACCATGGAAGTGATGTCATGGCGAGTTAGTTTGTGTTGGGTGCATCATTTGTGGTATGACATTGGTTGAATGGTCTAGAAAGTATTTGTCGCTTCCATGATCAGGAAGTTGTATATATCAGAAATAGTTGATCAGGATGGTGCTTCCATCATAAGTCTTTGTCCAAAGAAATAGAAAGGAAAATCCATCAGGATAGGTCAAAATATAATAATGAACGATATGGATGATGACATAAGAGTGCGCCCTGTTTTATGAGACATTTTGATGACAAAGAGATTATAGTACCCAGTTAGTGTTCGTAGGATGGTAGTCATTGATATGAATATCCTTATCATTTTAGGGTCTAGTATGGGTTTCTAGACTCCACTCTTGGTCAGTGGATTTTATTCACTCCTATCGAGGTAACGGCCTAGAGGGTCACACACAATAGCATATTCGAGAATCTTCCCTATTTAGTTGAATAGGTATATGGACATTGTGGGCCCTGCAATGGGGTTCGAGTGTTGTCCAAGTTATCGACCACCACTGGGTTAAATAAATTCATTATTATTCATGTTATGAATAATTGGGATTGAATTTAATTAATGTATTTACAAGTTTATTAAATACGATAAGAATATTAACTGAACGAATATTATTTTAATATTAAAGGTTTTTTTAACATTATGAAGGATACTAAGTTGAGTTAAATGACTCAATTTTATGATGTAATATGATATATATATATATATATTACAAGTATGTGATAATATAATAAATAAAATTGGCGTAGTTATGTTCGTCAAAATTATTTATTTTTTGAATGTTGAAATAAATGGGGGTCGTAGAACCCTACTGGGTATTTATCAACATATCTATAAATATAAGAGGAGGCTCCCTCGTATGTTTGGAAATTCACTATTCATTCATTTGTATGGAATAAAAATTTAGAGCCTCTCTCTCCTCCCGCTTCCTAGAGAGAGAAGCTGATGATCGAAGAGTTTGGATCAATTTCTTCCTCAAGCATCGAAGAGATATCGATGCGGTGATCGTCGGGATGTCAAAAGCATCTTTGGATTGCTTCTCTAGAACCTAGAATTTGACGATCAACGTTCTAGTGGATTTTTGGAGCACATGTGAATGATCTAGGGGGATATTTCTTTGGATCGTTCCAGCAACGATCGCCATTGACTAGTTGCAGTCGACCGCATCTTAGAATATGAAAAAGGTATGTTTTTTATTTTAATTTTTTCTCATAATAATTAATGTTAGATCCTACGATCTCTCTATGGCTTGGATCATTGGCGACGATAAGTTCTATCATCTCGCCGATGAAGGATTTTAAAATCCCCGACCCACCGTCTTCTGTTGCGGGTCCCAGAACCTAACAGTGGTATCAAAGGGATCACTTATATTTTATGAGCCTAGAGAACTAAAATTTCCTTAACATTAAGTAGAGGGTTGAAAACTGGTCTCATTGGTTCAAACCGCGTGTCGATCTGATCTCTAATGGTGGAGTTATGGACATTTTAAATTTTTGAATTGGATCAAATTTGAATTGTTAACCATGAATATTATGTTTCATTTATTATGTGGAACTGATGATGTTTAGACCGGTTCATCAGGTATAATTAAAATTGTGGAAATTATAATTTTTACAATTTAGTAATTTACATAATATTTTATTATAATATTAATATTTATTTTATTATTATTATAATATAAAAATAATAAATTATTATTTTAATATAACAATTTTATTGTTATTAATTTAAAATCCTAGGTAGGATTTTAAATAATGGAGATGAATTGACATAAAAAAAGGTGTGGACTTGACTCGTTTAAAAATAACAAGGGCTGGGGTGACTTTAAAAGAAATCTTCAAAAATAATATGTGGAAGGTGCATGGATATCAAAACTGAAAAAGGGAAGATTTGAAGGGTCCGAGGGGACCCCTCTTCCGAGTGTGGTGTGAAGCCCACAGAACCCCCATAGTCGAGCTTCCGGATAACCTACTTCACCAAAAAACATAGGCCTTACAAGCTGGGTTCCTCCCCCAGCACAAGGCGCCTCAACCTCTTTCCCTTGCCTCACCATCTGCAACGCACCAAGAGGTGCCATAACAGGCCCCTCGACATTCACCCAGATTCCCTCAGTTGCCGAGACCTCCCACCCAAATCGCCCTCCTTTGAAGCAGAAGGACCGGCGCACCTTCCATGTAGTAGCTGACCAGTCCAAGGGCACCCCAGCTGTCTCCCGGCTTTGTCCACAGTGGGCTGGTGCCACCGACACTGGCCTCCGACCATCTTCCCCGGTGCCACCACATGGCACCGTAGTAGGCCCCGTATGGCGCTACCCAAAGTACACAGTTCGCCTTTCCAGTTGGCACTGGTCATCGGCGTGCTGCCCATGAGGCCAAGTCCCAGCCTCCGTAGGGACGCAAGGTTGCAGAGACTACTGCTCTATCGGGAGGACCTCCAGACGTCGCGCTCAGGCTGTTATGCCACATAGGACGCGGGCACTCTCGGCCTCCACCCATGGGTGGGATCCTCCTGGTTGACTCCCCCTCGAAGGAATGCACCAGAGCCCGACCGTTGCACCATTTAAGGTGCCGGAACTGCCAGCGCCTCTAGCATCTGCTGCTAGGTACTCGGAAACGGGTCGACCCATTTTATCGCGTAAAACGCTTGGACGGTTTGGTCAAATTAAAAATGAATTTGATCAGACATGCATCGCGCCCTGAAATGCCAAGCATAGGCATTTCATGGCCCGAAATGGGTTTGTGCGGGTTTACCGTGACCCACTTTTGGCATGCTCAGTTTTGTAGTGATTGGTATTTCCCTAATTAATATAATTAATATAATTTAAATTTATTAATTAACTATAATATTAATTTATGGTTCAACCAATAATAATTTTAATACTCGAATAAATTTAATTCAATTTAAGTATTAAATTGAATTAAGTTAATTTAATTAAATTATGTCATTAAAATTAAATTATTTAATGGACCAATAATTAATTAATTTTTTTGAATTATTTAATTCATTTAATTTAACTAAATAAACCGTAATACTTAATAAATTAATTTTTTAATTTTATCATTATTTATTTTACCCACATTCTGATCTTGAGCATCGACCCTTGTAGGTCTGCATTTAATTAATTATTTATTTTATTATTTAACAATGTGCGATGATTGTAATTAATTAAATTGACATTCTCTGCATCGTCTTTTATTTTGGGATAAAATGTATAAGAGTCTGCGTGCCAAAATTTTTACCAGATGTATATTTATCCAACTAGTTTCCCTCACCTGCGCATGAGTAATTTTGTACTTCGGATGAAGACGACGAGCGACGTGGACCCGGCCAAGACGAGGCAGAGCTCCAAGAAGTGATGTGGCCCAGCCAAGATAGGGCGATGTTCCAGATGCAAAGTCAACATACAAGACATGGGGAAAGATTCCATAAGTGTCATGCTTCCACTCAGGTATGACACCCTTAGGTAATTTAGATGCTCAAGACCGGTCGGGTAGTAGTTTAACCATTATGTATTTATTTAATATTTTATTCATTTTAGAATAGTAGGAAAATACATAAAATAATAGATAATAAAATACATAAAGAAGCCACGTATATTTTTTCTATTAAAGTTAAATTGTGAGCGCAACAACATAGATGAAAATTTTTAATATAAATGGATCACATTCGTCGAGAGAAAACCAATAAAATCCTCAATGAAAATATTAAGTCACAAACAACCTCACATCATTCAATTTTGAACAAAAACGGGTGTTGGAGGTGGTTGTCATGCCTTTGGTGAGGTTGCCTCTTACTACCGGAGAGTTCTTATTCATGTAGTGGATCGACATAACTAAAATTTCAGCAAATAAATATCCATATCTAGATTGTTGTAATTTTAGAGGCAAGCGTTGAGTAAATCAGTAAATGATTTTGAATATGGGACATCACTTAACAGATCAAGGAACCGCAAGTTAATGCGGTTGGCCAGCCAAAAGCCTACCTTGGACCCTCTGAGTAGTGGCGTAGCCATAGCTTGTAGGCTATAAAGGAGGTTTAGGGAACCTTTCCACTAGAATACTCAAGAGTATTCTGAATTTAATAAAGAGGGTTCCTAGAATTCAAAAACAATTCTGGGAGACATTCAATGATTAAATTAATCAATTATGTCTAAATTGGGAATCACATTAAAGTGAAATCTACTAAAATTTATTTGTAGAGAACAAAAAGTAATACCATGATAAAACTATGATAAATATTAGACAAAGATAATGTCTAATCTAAGAAATAATTTCCAATGTTTAGTAAATGTGCTCGTGCACATTACTACGATATCGGAAATTCAAGGTGCTTGTGTCCCAACCTGTTAAGCCACCTCAGGAAGCTTGGGTGTAAAAATTCTTACAGGAGCCTCGTGAATCTAGTATATGATGGTTCTTTTATAATTCAATCATCAATGTTAGCTGTTTGTTTCAGTCGCGACAACATTACATGGATGATCTTACATGTAGTCTTTTCTCCAAGATGTTTTAAGGAGAAATCTAAGTGATATTTGAATGTGATGGTCGCACTTGGTTTGTGTGAAGTTAAAGACAATTAACACTATTTCACGCCATCCCATTCTTATACATTTTACACCCAATTACTCTAGTTTCATTTAAGGGTACAAACTAATGGTATAGAGTGAGCGCTTCATTACCATTAAGGTAACATTCACCAAGTAATAATAATATTATATATAGCACCATCTTTAATTCTTAGGAATAATAAATTGAATGACAAGGCGAAAAGGCCTATGGAATGTTACGCCAAAGGCACCTGTGTCATGTCCTTCAATGAAAAGTGGTTGGTTATTTAAAAGGGTGTTATTTGAATCACATAATGAATTAAATTTGTGGAAGTTTAAAAATTCAATAAACTGTAATACTAGAAGCAATTACCCACCCCTCATTCAATTTATATTCATGAAAAATATTGTTTACTCAAATACTTATTGGGTATTAAAATATAATATTAGTTTCAATTATATGTATGGAAATACAATAACAAAGTAGGGAAATATTACCAGGAGTAATGTGTCTTCTCCAAGATGCTGAGAAAGGGTGATTCCTAAGTAAGCAGTGAGAAATACATTACTTAAAATTTACAAGTAATTGATTCAAACCGAATAAGTTTTTGAGTATACCCAAAAACATTTATCTCATGTGCCCATTTTGACATGATGAGAAATTATTCCATGTTTTGGAATGAATGTTGTTTGTGGTAATATACTCAAAAAATAGTTCATACATTCTTGAATCAAAGGCAATACATGATGAATATAAAATGTAAGACCAATCCTGTTGTGGCAAGAAGAATATTTTTCAAGTAAAACTAAAATTTGATTTCAATTATACACCTAATATGGTATTTAGGATCATCACAGCTAAACACATTTGGTGTTATTGACATCATTAGTTTAGACAAAGAAACCCTTTAGAGATAAAGGTATGACACAAAGCTTTCAGGATTAGTTCAATCACTAGTAGAAAAAAGCTCCTTAAAGTCGGGTTTTTTATTTTTTACGTCGTTTTTTAACCGATGTTGAAGTCACCAATGTAAAAAAATATGTCTTTTTTACGTCAGTTTTTGTAAACCAACACAAAAAACAAGTTTCATTTGTTTTTTAGTGTCAGTTTATAAAAAACCGAGGACAAATAAACTCTTCCGTTTCATTTTTTGGTGTCGGTTTCCTTAAAAACCTACCCCAAAACGTTGAAATATTATTTTTTGCGTCGGTTCTTGAAAACAACCGATGCCATAAATGGAAAAAACTTATTTCTTCCATTGGTTTTTACAAAAACCGACTCTAAAAATTAATTTTTTATTCTTCTATGTTTTATATAATTTCTTAATCTTCGATTTGACTGGTCGTGGAGCTAAAATGGAGTTACAGATAAAAATATATGGCCGTCGGAAGTTGAACATGTCAAAGTTTCAATTGATATAACTTTTTTTAAGGAAAACAATATAAACATGAATTAAAATCATATACACCAAATGATATAAAATATACATAATACTTCAAACACATTTCAGTTTTTTTGGATCTTCCATTGAAATGATATGTTTGTTATCATAATATCTATTAAATTTAGTGTAGAACTCATGCGATAATGAAAACGAAGATCGATAATTAAACTTACACCAATCTTGGTAAATCTCATCTGAATGCTTTATATTTTTAACTTGATAATAAAAGTAAATCATCCTTATATGAAATATAATCATGTTGCTTATAAATGATGAACATTTATAATAAATAATATAATTGAATAGAATAGGTACCATATTAAAATTAATGATTGATGCCTTGTTGAAAACATGATTGAATCGAAGAGGATGAAAATGATGAACGAAGGAGAAATAGATTTATATATAGTAAATGAAAATATTTTTGATTGAGTTTTATGAAAATATAGGTGGGATTTTAAAAATTTAAACATGTGTTGTGAAAAAAATTGAAATTCTGATCCCGCGTATTGGTGAGTACTATTTGGCGTCAGTTTAGTTTGAAACTGAAGCAAAAGAGGATATGTGTTGGTCTTTTGGCATCGGTTTTTTAAGAAAACGACGCCAAAAATTCCAATCGATATCATTTTTTTGCTTCGGTTTTTAAATAAACCGATGCTAAAAAGATAAAAAAATATGTTTCGCGTCAGTTTTTTTAGAAAACGACATAAAAAGAAAAAAAAATTGTTTCTCGCTTCGGTTTTTAAAAAAACCGACGCCAAAAACAAAATTTTTTTAGCGTTGGTTTTTACGAAAACCAACGCGAAAAGTAAAAAAATTGTTTTGGGGTCGGTTTTTTTAAAAACAAACATGAAAAAAAAAATTTGGCATCGGTTTTCATAACATAAAAAAAATTACCAGGATTTAGAGAATTCCTTAAGCTTCGATTTGACTGGTCGTGGAGCTAAAACTGAGTTACAGATTAAATGTTATGGCCTTTGAAAGTTGGACTTAATTAAGACTTCTTTTAGAGAAGATCAACTTCCAACATCCTTACCTTTTAATCCGTAACTCCGTTTTTGATCCATGACCAGTCAAATTAAATATTAGGAAATTATCTATAGGACTCTAATTTGTTTTTAAATTTTTGGCATTGGTTTTCATAGAAACTTACATCATAACAATTTTTTTATTTTTTTGCGTCGGTTTTTAAAAAAACCGACCCCAAACCATTTTTTTTAATTTTTTCAGGTCGGTTTTTTTAAAACTGATGCCAAATATATTTTTTTTGTTTTTGGGATCGGTTTTTAAGAAACTGATTCCAAGAAGTCTCCGCAATAATATTTTACATTGGTTTATAAGAAACTGACATCAAATTGACGACGTTAAAAACAATTTTTCTACTAGTGAATAAGAGTGTGTGGACTATTCCAAAGATATATAGAGGTAAAGATACTTAATAATATTCCTTTCTGTTATTAATGAATGTAATAATGAAGTATATGTTTGGTCAGATGATATGTGTTGCTTCAGATCAGCATGCTGAAGAATATCTTGACCAAACATTCATCGATCATGATATTGTAGCCTAGAGTAATTCCTAAAAGCATGTTACCTTTTCTACATCACCATATTGATGTTTATAATGAGGATCGATGATGAGTCTTACATATTAACATTGATGAAAAAAATATAGAGTGGAGAAATTCCTAAACACACATTGTATACATCAATGTTATGATGTAAGTTGTATCAATGTTACAACCTGCAGAAACTTCCTTTATATTTCATGATGTACTTTGAAATTAATGGAATAAACCCACAACCAATATGCCAACTAAAATGATAAATGGATATCATACAAGTCATAGTATTATGGAAAATCTATTATGTCATAGGACGTGATTAGATGAAAAGAGTTTGTTAGGATTTAAACAAACATGCATCAATTTTAACATGTTGTGCATCTAAGGTAATTATCCTAACAATTGCTTAATATATTACATAAATCCATAAGATAGAAAAAATGTAGTCAAGTATTAGACTACATTTCTATACAAGGGTGCACATCTCTATTATAGATAGTGGGAGATGAATTGACTTGAAATTATTCAATGCTCAAGATGCACCAGTGGTTGGCATAGGAACAAGTTCCACAAGTAAATATGGAATATACATGTTCTAGTGACACATACTGTGTAGGAATAATGAAACCATGGTGATGGTTTGATATTCACCACGACCGGTGATATATTATTCATTAAGAATAATAAATCCTATAAGTGAGCTGTATATGGAAATTATTTTTGTTTGAAAAGATTAATTAAAATTCAATAATGGATTCCATCTATAAAATTGGAAAGGGGATTATAAATTGAATATTATGGTGGGTATTCAAATGAGAATATACATTGAGGGTACAAGAATGGTACCAATAAGGCTCGATTGGTTATACCAAGTCGGTACGCCTAAATCTATTAGAATTTTACTTGTCATAGCTAACTTCTAATATCATTCTATTGGTCATTAGATGTCAAGATCATCTTTCGTGGATGGTGTCTATACAATGAAACTGGAAAGAGATTATGACATAATATGATTCCAATGAAGGTTTCAAGTTACTAAAATCCAATTCTGGATTAAAGTAAGCAACAAGATCTTAGAGCATTAATTTCAAATGAATCTTTGCCTTGGGTCTACCAAAGGTTAGTGGGAGCGCCAATGATTTCCTTGTGAAATATGTTCATCAACATATGAAAAACAGATCATGATCTTAACGTTAGATAATATTAAAATAAACAAAATTCTCCAATGATTGAATTAATGTAGAAACATGAGTTCTAGGGAACAGGATTCAATAAGGTGGATCAAAAGGATTCTTGATCCTAGTCAATCATACATATTGTTACATTCTATTGAAAAATATGAGTTGGAATAATTCTTGTTCAGAATTGTTTCCAATGTCACATGGATTAATCTCTCCAAGTTAACAATGTTCGGAAAATAAGAAGAGATTAAAGTTGTGAGTTGAGTACCATAAGCTTCAGCAATGGATAAATCATAGATTCCATATATTTTACAATATTCCATATTGACAAGATATAATTTTTATAGGCAAATATCAATTATATTTAGGAGAACTACAAGTGATGTAGTCAGAACTATCATCTTTTACTTCAATGATTACAAAGGATATGTTCCTTGAATGTGGAGAGGAAGGTATATTAGTTTTTTTGTGGGACACAAACTAGTAATCCTTAAAAAAATTTGATCTCGTATTACAGTTAATCAAAGGTTATGAGTGAGTCAAGATCATGAAATATAGTGGTTGCCACATCTACAAATACCGAGTATGTTCCAACATCAAAGGTAGCTATCAAGAAGTTATAAATTGAAAATATTTGTTACACTTCTTGGATTCTCACATAGTGAGAAAAGAATTTTCATAATGTAAATTATGAAATTCTTACAAGCCAAGTTGGAATGTTATGATAATGGAAAAAGTGATATACTCGGGGATACCTTATCTTGAGAAGTGTTACTCAAGAAGATGAGGTCACATATAACAGATATTCCACGCGATGAAAACGTGGCAGGCCCAACAGTTAAAGCCATTACTCATCAAAAACATGATATTTATAATGTGAGTAGCTAACATTTTTGGTTAAAAAGTTGGCTCTAGTGCAAGTGGGAGTGTTGAAATAGTGGGTTCCCTAGAGCCAACTATGCAGTACTTTTGATTACCATATCATGTGTACAGTTAGATATGCATGATGTTATCTTAGCATTATAGTGTATACTTTTCTACATCCACTATAATAAAGGTAATGTCCAAAGGTTCATTTTCGTGTCGAGAGGTTATAGTAGATACCAGGATATAATGAGAACCTTGAGATATATTGACATTGATCATAAATATTTTTTCTATAGTCTAGATACATCTTACTGACTGGGAACAGTAGATGTTTGAAAATTAGGAGTTGGGGGATCATAAGCATTGATACTTCTTCTCATGAAGTTCTCACTTGGTGATCTCCAGTAATGAGATGAGAGGAAAAACCTGATAATAGGAACACCACATGTTTTGGGTTTCATTGGTTGTTCCTATCTACAGACATGTGTATTAGTCTCCTAACATCAGACCATTACCAATGTATATCATTTGATTATATACTTTGATGCCAGATGAAATCTGTGGTAGTGATGTCATGGTGAGGTTTTTTGTGTGGGGTTCATCATTGTTGGTATGAAATTGGTTGAATGGTCAAGAATGGATTTTTCGCTTCCAAGTTCAGGAAGTTGTATATCTCAGGACTGGTTGATCAGGATGGTGCTGCCTTTATAAGCCTTTGGCCAAAGTAGTGGAAAGAAAAATCCATCTGGATAGTTCAACGAATAATAAATAATGATTAGGATGATGACACAAGTGTGCATCTTGATTTATGAGATATTTAATGAAAAATATATTATAGTACACAGTCACTGTTCGTAGGCTAATATTCATTGCAATGACTATACTAATCTCTTTAGGGGACATGATGGGTTGCTAGACGTCACTTTTGATCTGTGGATTTTATTCACTGCTATCATGGTAAGGTCCTAGAGGGTCATACATAATAGATTATTCAAGAATACACCCTATTTAGTCGAATAGGTATATGGACATAATGGGCCCCACCACTGGGTCTGAGTGTTGTCCAAGTTATCGATCACCAATGTATTAAAAAAATTATTTATTATAAAAGTTATGAATAATTGTGATTGAATTTATTTAATGTATTTACAAGTTTAATAAATATGATAAAAATATTAACTGAACGAATATTATTTTAATATTCGAGGTTTGTTTAGTATTAAGAAGGATAACAAGTTGAGTTAAATGACTTGGTTTTATCACGTAATATATTATATATATATTTCATGTATTTGATAAAATAATAAATAATCTTGGTGCAGTTATGTTCATCGAAATTATTTATTTAGTAAACGTTGAAATAAACGGGGGCCGGGGAACTCTATCGGGTATTTATCAACATCTCTAAAAATATAAGAGGAGGCTCTCTCTTATGTAGTGAAATTCAATATTCATTCACTTATATTTAATGAAAATTGAGAGACTCTCTCTCCTCCTGCTTCTTGGAGAGAGAAGCTGATGATCCAAGCAGTTGGATCAAGTTCGTCCTCATGCATCGAAGATATCTTGATGCGGTGATAGTCGGTACGTCGAAAGAATCGTTGTATCACCGCTTTAGCACATAGAATTCGATGATCGACGTTCCAATGGATTTTTTGAGCAAATTTGGACGATCTAAAGGGATCCTTATTTAGATCCTTCAAGCGACGATCACCATCGACTATTTGTAGTCGACCATGAATTTGAATATGAAACATGTACGTTTTTCATTTTAATAAGTGCTCTTAATAATTTACCCGAGATCCTCGGACCTCTCTGAGGCACGGATCTTCGACGATGACAAGTTCTATCATCTCACCGATGAAAAATTTTAAAATCATCGGCACGCCGGCTTCCGCGGTGGGCCTCGAAACGTAACACATTGAACAAAATCTATAGTCAATGTTGCATGAAATGAATTATATCACAAGAACATGAAATTGTGTTCAACACCAGCCCAAAATATTGTTGTGTATACTTTACGCTAATATGGTGTTGTGTATAGAACAAGCTTATCTTGGTGTAGTGTATAACACACAACATCAATAAAAATTAAAATACTATATCTCATTAACTCTTAGGGTGTTACATTTTACCCCCATTAAAATGAATTTAGCCCTCGAAACTCATCGTGGATATAAATGTTTTATTACGGGATAGTTTCTTTCATAGGTAGGAGGTGAAAACATGGATGTGGAAGAGAAATATAACCATCATGAAATGATGGATAATGGTAGAGGATAAAATTTAGAGAAAGTTAACTACCAAAAATCCATAAATCCATGACGATTTATGGGATCATTTTATTCATCATACCAGAAATTACTAGGATAAAATTTTCGGTTTTCAATATCCTTTTCCTAAAGATGAATAATTTTTACATTGTAAGGAAATATTTACTTGATTTCCGAACCATTGATCGTTCCATGAACAATTTCCACTTCAACTCTTATTTGATAAAAAATGTTGAATTTTTCATTCTTGAAGTGTTAGAAGATCTTTCTAACTAATGATAGGTCGTTCCCTTTATCTCTATCAGAAAATGGTTATCACAAGTTATTAAATATAAATAAATCCATCTAGAGTGAGATTAATCATATATAGATTCAAAAGTGGACTTATAATTAATCTATCATACCGACTAAGAAAACAATACTAATTTATAATATCTAGGAACTTGATATAGGCCAGTGGTAGGAGATAATGGATTCTCACACTTCTGCTGGGTCTTTGAATCCCACAACCTTATCTGATGTGATAGGTTATCGCCCGACCTGAAGGTTGTACTTTTTCAAAAACTATATTATTATAACATTACATAAATAATATAAAAAAAGTATATCCTTAAAGAATACTATATTTTGTCCAAATTAATCAATTCCAACCATTAGGCTTATCCAAAATAATTATGTCCAATCTCATAGTACAAAGAAAACAAATACAAGAAAGGTCATATAATGAGCGTGTGAATACCATCATTTATCACCCATATATCATAAGATATATATTGTTGGTAATATTCCAAAAATTTAAATGACATCATCCTTTATTCTATTAAGACATGGTAATAACCTAAATTACCATATATCCTTATTGAAAACATTCTTGTTTCATTATTCCAAAACTTATTGGATATATTCCATAGGTACTAACAAGTAGTATAATTTATCCTTGACATAATAACCAACATTTAAACAAATCCTTAACCAGTTCCAAGGTAACTAATATCGTCCAAAAAATATTTACACAAATATCATTATCTCAATGTCATGTTAATATTAAGGGCTATCATTCCTTTAATCATTTGTTTCTTGTGAATATCACCTTTTCTTTAAATCGATTTTCTTATCCATTATAATTATTCACCATATTATTGAAAATACTTAGCCAAAAACTTAAACTGATAACTCTTATATATTTAACCATTCATCATTTGTGGATTCAAATACATAAATAATTCAATCCATCTACTTTAATGGTGGGCATATAATAAGTCCATCCTTGTCTTAAAAGTAGATCCTGATGTTTGGGAATTGAGTTGGGTAATGCCCATGTTTTCCACAGATGAGACATTTAACTCTATAACAATAATCACTATATAACCCATCTTCCCCTCCATTTGAGGTATTTAACAAGGTTTTTCTTCCCTTATTCTGGATATTTAGTAATCTTAATATTCATTCCTCTATGTTCCTCACCATGGGAACATGCATGAAAGTCCATATTCCACTTATTAGATGACATAGGAATACCAATAAAGTTTACCTTGTTAATCATACACCATGATGACTGAGTCGGCATAATCACAATATCATTCACTCTAGTAATTACACAACTTCATTGCTAATACTGACCAATTTGTTTATCAGATTCAATTTTAACCCAAATCTTTTTGGTCCTTCTATTGAGTAAAACACAAAAATAATAGTGTGAGATGCCAAAATAATTCTTAGAAAAAAAATAATCAATGTAGAGTACATTCAATATTTGAAATATTAAGTTTAATACTATCCTATTTATGATTGATACCATAATTATCCAATTATAACCTATTGTTATACTTAACCATTGTTAAATCCCTATACATACCATAGAAATATCTTTAGGGATCTCACTAAACTTTTCACATACTAGTTTTTAAAGGTTGGATAAACCTCCCTCTGAAACCAACTGTAGAAACCCTAGCTTCACATGAATGGATATTATATTTCTTTTGAATAATACTTAATACATGACACAGATAGACTCCCAAAGAACTTATTATTTTAGTGTATTTGGAAACTTAGAACAAAATCTTATAATCATGGTGAAAGATCATCCACATCTCCCATAAAGATCTTCGCCTTTTTCCTCCCTAAAACCATTCATATATCCTATGAAAAATAAAACATATCAAGTGTGAGCTCAAATGTTCAGTAAAGGTTAACATGGATAATATAAAATATACTATAAAAATTTGAACCTAAAAACATAAACATAAAGATTAAACATCAAAATATTGACTCATGAAATAAATCTTGGTAGTACGTAGGGCATGGATCATAAAGGAACATTAATCGTGATAGAATAACATTTAAATAAAATATGTAATTTTAGAAAACTAATAAAAACTTATTATGATTTCCATAGTAGCCAAGGCATTCATACAAAGACCATCACAGTGGACAAATTCCATTACTGAACTAGTTTTACATGGAATTCCAACCATGTATTACTGAAAACGATTTACTTACTATTCCCATCATGTCTATCCCATGAGATATAAATACTTACCCAATGAATTTAAGGGATATATTGGTCCCACCCATCTCATATTTAAATCATTATTACTTGTTCCTAAAAAACATAAATCATTCGTCATAGCATAACATATGAAATAAAATGTGTTTATGAAACATAATTCCTTCATTACATAATCTATATAAAATACCATTTCAGAATTAACACAATAAAATCAAAGAAATAATGGGGATAGAAACATTACACTATTAAAACAATGACATCTTATATAATAAATAATTTTCATAAACCACTTGAGCTTATTTCTTGAGGAAAATATCCTTTCTTTTTCAACAACATTTTATTTTCTCAAAAATAATTTTCAATTTTAAAAGAAAATAATTTTAGTTGAAAATAAACTTGAAATTGTGTAGAAGAAACATCAAGAAAATAAATAATTAACAAGACGTAAAACTTTGTCCATGCCTTTTAATTTAAAAAAACATTCTCCTTGTACTTTAACCGGAAAATTCAAAAAGTACCTCTAAGGTAATGAAAAGAAAGATTCCTTCCATACCATGTTGTAAAAGTCAAAAATGGTTAAAATGAATTTAAATGTACCTTGAATAATAATAAACATTTCATGAAAACATTATTATAAAACATGTACATGGATGATAAATGTATCCCTAGAAAATACTTATATATAAACAATATCGAATAAAAATGAGATTGATAAATTATCCCTTACCTTAGGTTTGATTTCTTCCATATGTGTATGAAATATTGTCTAGTAGGTTTAAAAATATTACTAACTTGTAAAATAACCTTAATAATATTTCTGATATCATATATGATTCAATTTTGACTTTATATTACCTGTTCATTTATCAAGTCCATGTTAAAACAACTATTTGGATAATAATTGTTCCCTTTATCATACGTGTTTGGACTTGTTATTCTTCATATGATTAGATAGATCAAGATTTAATTACTTCAAAAATGTAAATAATAATTCATATATATATTATATATTCACTATAATAATATGTATACAATAGATAGATAAATGAATTGGAATACACCATTCAAGGAGACGGTAGGCCGTAAGTATGCATGAACGATGTTTTCGTTTCCTCATTGAATTGGATGGAAGTTAGTAAAAGAAATATATATATATATATAAACAATAGAATTATTATATCATATATTTAATGATTATTTTTTATATATACATTAAATAATTCTTGAATGGTTAGCATGGAGAATGAATCTCATCACGTCGTCGAGATGGTAAACCGTACGTACGCAGGAGCGATGTTATTGTTACAATGATTGTTGAATGGTATTGAAGTGTATAGTGTATAAAATCTCAGAATTTATAAGGACCCAACCTTATTACATACATAATATTGAGTTTAGTTAAGAAAAAACTTACTTTTACATTGATTATATTTTCATGTTTAGAGCTTTAGTGAATTAGGAGAAAACATTCATTACCTTACATATTATTACAGAGTGGATACCATAAAAACAGTTTCCATTTTTCTCAAAATATAAAACATTAAAACTTAAAACAAGACTCCTTGACAACTCTTCAATATTTAACATGTCTTACTTCCTTGTATTACACATCCATAAACTTGTGAAAAATCATTTAAAAACATGGTATGAGCACAAAGCTCAGTAAGGGAAGAAAAAGGAATGAAAGAGCACATTAGTCCATGATTGCTCGTAACATATGAAAAAATTTTTAGAAGACATTATTGTCACTCATGTATAGTTATTTTTTGTAACATTATATTCAAAAAACATCCAAAAAAGCATGAGAATATAATCATATAGGTATCTTGGGGAATTACTTACATAATCTTGTAACCATTTTTGGCTACCTTATAATCTATAACCCTCATGGCTACCTTACTTTGTGTAACCATCTCAGTTACACTTGGAGTAACCATATGGCCGAAATCCGACTTAATCATACCCAATTAATTTCAGGGAGATTTAGGTCCCACCCTTCATCATAAATAATTCCCAAGAACCATAAAATAATCATACAACATGAATAAATCCATAAAAATATTACTTTGGAATTTCGTAAAACATAATTTAAAAAGAGGATTTTCAATAAAAATCCCATTATAAATATCTTAAATTTGTAGAGACACTTAATAGAGTGGATGTACTATGTTTATATACTGTAAATACTCATAATAAAACATAATATAAATAGAACCCATCACACACACAATTTTTATAGCACATAAATAATGAAGTAGAAGGTTAACCCAAAAAATGGAAATCGGGTTAATAATTCCTTTACCTCAGGTTTTTCTTACTTACAACTTGTTTAAAACTCATGTAAATTGGTTCAAAAAGTGTAATTAATATTTTATAGAAACATTTTCCTGTTTAGAACATCTTATATGATCATTTAAGAATATCTTTTCACCCTTAATTGTTTGTATTTTTCACCGTGCACTGTTTTTGGTTGAATTCATTACATGATTTCTATGATTGGTTCATGGTTGACATTTTTTTCGATTGGAAGTGAAACTACATAATTTTAATGGATTAGTATTTTCATATAACCAGTAACATAAGTTATTCCATTTATCATTTTGAATTCTTACATGAGGATGATTAATAAGTAAGAACATTAATGAAGTTCGTTTAGATCCTTTTAGTGGTTCTTTGATAATTACAACCTCATTTTGTCTTATAAATTAGAACCATGAGTACAAAAGAATTACAGAACTATGAGTGATTCATAAAACATATATTATAACCTGGTTCAACAATATAAATGGTTTTATAACCAGACATGAAATAATTAATGGAAATTGGAATCACATCGTCCACGATGTCGGTAATTAGATACAAACAGAAAATGTTTTTATTCTTTAAATAAGTGGGAGAGGAGAAGAATAATGATGAGTAATTTTCCATAAACATGATAACTTATAGAATATACATGATTTATGGAGATTTAATTCCTCTTGGGTAAGGAGATATGAAGAAAGAATAAGGAAAGAACTCTAAATAAAAGAATAATTGTGAAATCTCTTACAAAAATTCGGCAGCCTAACGGCTACGCAACATGGTTTTAGAAAATATTCAAAAGAAAGGGGGAAATGGTCACCCATCAAAAAATTAATCATAATATAGAGTATATAAATAATAAGAATAAAATAAGAACATGTTATGGAAACTTGAAAGTTATTCCACATAAAAGGGAACTTGAAAGGAAAAAAGAAAGAAATTGGGAATTTCCTTACCTTGTAGAGTAACCCTTAGAACTTGAAGGTTTAGACCTTGGGGGATTGAGGAAGCCTTAGGAGGAATACTATGAAGGAATGGAGTCCATATCTATGTTGAGGGAGAATTGGGAATGAATTCAATGAAGGTAAGAGTTTGTATTTATAGGAAAAGTGATGGATTATTTTAATAATTTCCAAAGGACACCTCATGAGTGGTATTTACAAAACCATGGGCTTGCCCGTTGTATTTTCCCATGGTATAAGCCACATGGGACACCTCTCATGTTATTTAACTATACATAAGTCAAACAGATTTATGACATCATTATTATATCATTAATGATGTCATTAACACACCGAAACTAAATATTGTATTCTTTTACTATTCACTGAAAAATCAACTGTTGCAGAAAAATATCCAAAATTCACCCTTACCATTTATCGACGTGAAAATTTCCAAAATGAAGACCATTTTTTGAAAATAATTTTTCTAAATATTATTAATTAAATTTTTAAATAAAATCATACTTAATTCAAAAATTAACAATTCTAATTCTGTAACTTCTTCTATATCACAATGAAAAATTTACCTAGATGCTATTATCTTAAAGCCTTAATAAAATAAAATATTAATAAAATTTACTATTCATTAGGGTCATATTACTATTCATATTACTATTCATAATGTTAAGTTTCTATTCACAAAAAAAAACAAGTTTGTTCCAATGGACTCCAAATAACACACTGAACACAATTGTACATGACAGTTTCAGGAAATTTAGAAATAGAAGTAGAAGAGTTATGTTTTAAAGGATAATTCAAAATATCTACTTAAAACAAAGTTCCAAGAATTTATATTTATTTTTAGAAAAACTTGGGGTGTTACATTATCCTCACCTTCTTGAAATTGCATCTCCGCAATTGCACTTAATTATTAAACAACTAAGGGTATTTTTCGCTCATAGCATTTTCAGACTCCCAAGTTGCTTCTTCAACCATGTGGTTTCTCCAAAAAACCTTTACCTAGTAGATTACCTTATTCTGTAATACCTGTTCCTTTAGATCAAGAATCTGAACTGGTTTCACTTCATAAGAAAGGATCTCTTCTAGCTGAACTACTTCTGGGCTCAAGACATGGGATGAATCTGGCACATACATTTTCAACATCGAAACATGAAAAACATTGTGTACCTGAAACAAACATGGAGGAAAAGCTACACGGTATGCAACTATTCCAAATTTCTACAAGATTTCAAAAGGACCGATGAACCATGGGTTTAGATTTACATTATTACCAAAAAGCATCACACTTTTCCAAGGAGAGATTTTAAGGAAAAAATGATCACCTAACTCAAAAGAGAAGTATTTCCTTCTGTTATCTGCATAACTTTTCTGCCTGTTCTAAGCTGTCCTCATGTGCTACTAGATCATTCTCACTTTCTCAGTGAATTCTTCTACTAATTCTAGCCCCATCAAATTTCTTTCACCGACTTCATCCCAAAACTATGGAGTCCGAAACTGCTTCACATACAAGGCCTCAAAAGGTTCCATATGAATACTAGAATGAAAACAATTATTATAAGAAAAATCAACTAAAGAAAGATGTTGATCCCAAATTCCCTAATATTCCATTTGAACAAGATCTAAGAATATCCTCCAAAGTTTGAATTGTTCGTTTTGACTACCCATCTGATTGAGGATGAAAAATTGTACTAAAATTTAACTCTGTGCCCAACGACTTCTAAAGTCCCTTCTAAAAGATACAAGTGAACCTGGGATCTCGATCAGATACAATAGAAAGAGGAAATCCATGTAAACTGACAATCTCCTTGAGGTACAATCGAGAAAGCTGATCCAAAGACATTGTATCTCGAAATGATAGAAAATGTGCAGACTTTTTGTGTCGATCAACAATAACCCAAATCGCATTGTTACCTCGAGAAGTCCTTGGTAGTCCCACCATGATGTCCATGGATTCATTCTCCTATTTCCACCCTAGCACTGGAAAAGGCTAAAGCATCCCCTTTGGTAACTGCCGCTCTGCTTTAACCTATTGACACATCAAACATTTAATGGTAAAATTAGGAATATCTATTTTCATTCCATCCCACCAATAATACTCCTGAAGGTCTCTGTACATCTTAGTACCTCCAGGATGAACAGAAAATGGAGAAGTATGAGCTTCAAAAAATAAATCTCTCTTCAACTGAGAACTACTAGGCACACACAAATGTTTTTCAAATCACAAAACACGATCTCTGTCAAGGTAAAATTCTGGAAACTTACCCATTTTAACCAATTCTACCTTTTTCTGTAGCTCATGGTCTTCCTTCTGTGCTTTCTTAATTCTGTCTGACAACGAAGACTACACTGAAACCTAAAACAAAACAGATGTATTCCCTGCACCAACAACTTCTAATCCAAAATTCGTCAAATCATTAATCAAGGGATCATGTTCCAAATGTCTCATGGTTAATTAAGCATGATGTTTCTGACTTAAGGAATTTGCTACTCTGTTTTCTTTTCTAGGATGTTAATTGATCATGCAGTCATAATCCTTTATTAGTTCTAGACATCGTCTCTGCCTCGTGTTTAATTCCTTCTGAGTGAATATATACTTTAGACTTTTGAGGGTAGTATATATTTTACATTTGGTTCCGTATAGATGATTCCTCCATATTTTCAAAGCAAAAACCACTACTGCCAATTCCAAATAATGTGTGGAAAAATTTAGCTCATGAGGTTTATGTTGTCTTGAAGCATAGGCAATTACCCGATCATTTTTCATCAAATCACAACCAAGTCCCTTCAAAGAAGAATCACTATAGATGAAAAAATCACCATTTTGGGAAGGTAAGGCCAAAACTGGAGCATTCAACCATTTCTTCTTCAGTTCCTAAAAACAAATATTAAATTCTTCTGTCCAAACAAATTTAACCCCTTTCCATGTTCACTTAGTTATCGGGCTAGATAACTGTGAAATGTTCTTAACAAACCGTTGGTAATAACTTGCTAAGCCTAGAAAACTACGAATCTCTATAACATTTGTGGGTCTTGGCCATTCGTCAATTACTTTTGTTTTAGCAGGATCAATTGTTATTCAATCCTTATTTACAATGTGCCCAAGAAACAAAATCTTTTGAAACCAAAAATCACACTTGCTGAATTTTCCATAAAGTTTCATTTCTTTTAACGATTGAAAAACAACACATAGATGTTTTTCATGCTCCTATTTATTTTTAGAAAAAACAAGAATGTCATCAATAAATACAACCACAAACATATACAAGAACTCATGAAATAATCTATTCATAAGATTCACGAATACATCAGGAGCATTAGTTAATACAAATGTCATAAGAACAAATTCAAAATGCCCATATTTATCAAGAAAGGATATTTTCGGGATGTCATCCTCATTCACCTTCAGTTGATGGTATTCAGATCTAAAGTCAATCTTGGAATAGTACTGAGATCCCTGGAGATAATCAAACAGGTCATCAATATGAGGAAAATGATACTTGTTTTTAAAAGTGATGTTATTCAAAGCTTTTTAATCAGTGCAAAGTCTCATGGAACCATATTTATTTTTAACAAACAAAACAGTGGCTCCCCATGGTGAAGTGCTAGGATGAATGAAGCCTTTGTCAGGAAAATCCTGAAACTGATTTTTTAATTCAAGAAGTTCTGTTGGAGCCATAAGATTTGGGAGATTTGAAATTGGCTTAGCATCAAGAACTAAGTAAATTGTGAATTCTACTTCTTGATCAGGTATGACACCAGGTAACTAATCAGGAAAAAAATCAAGGTATTAATTTACCAATGGCACATAAAAAATTTAAATAGTTCCATTGTTTTTAACAATATGAGCAAGATAACTTTCATTTACATATTTCAATAGTTTCTCAGCTTCATGATATGTTATCAATTTTATGGGTTCATTCTTTTAAACAAACTGAAACTCTTTCTGAAAAACAACTTCTTTAGATCTACAGTCCATCTTAGCATGATAATCAGAAAGCCAGTCCATCCCCAAAATAAAGTCAAACTCGACTAAGGTTAAAACAACGTGGTTTGTAGGTAAAGTCTTTCCACAGATCACAATAGAAGTATTATTATAATTCCACTTTGCTGTAAAATTTCCCCTGGTGTTTTAACAACATGTTCGGGTTTCATTTTATGAGGTAATATTTCCAATTTACCAGAAAATTTCTCAGAGATGAAGGAATGTGTAGACCCCGTATCAAAAAAAAACTTTAGCAAAATCTAAGTGAACAAACAATGTACCTGATACAACTTCATTGGATGGCCTGAAATATGCTAACTTAGTCACAAAAGATCTCACTACACCTTTTTACTTATAGTCTGGCTTCTTTGCATCATTCAGATCTCCCTTTGGGTCGACATTTGCATAATGAACCATCTCACCTCATTTAAAAAACTTTATAGTCTTCTTATCAGGATTATTATTTGGATCATTTTCATTACAATATCAGGCCATATTTCCAAACGTACCACATTTGAAACACTTCCCAGTTATGCTAAGACATTCCCCAGGGTGCTTCTTACCATACATTTCAAAAACTAGAAATTGGATTTTTTTTACCATTGGATTTCATTGGTTGATTCTTACCCATTTCATTCCAACTAGACCTATTCTTCTATTTCTTTCCATAATCCACGTGATCATCAGAAAACTCCATCTTTACCCTCTCATCACATTGGACAAGTTTCTCATAACTTTTGAATTCACGGGAGGCCAATTCCCTTCGATACCATGGATTCAATCTTGAGTAAAAGCGGTTCATTTTTCTATCAAGATCCAGAATAAGATTTGGAAAATACCTCACCTGTTGGGTGAAGTTTTCTTCATACACAACCACTGAATCTTCCTCCTTCTATTTCAATTCATGGAATTGCTTCTCCATTCTTTGTCACAACACCTAGGAAAATATTTTTCAAGGAAAAGACTTTTAAATTCATCACACTCTCTTAGGAATAAATATCCTCTCTACCCCTTATATTCCTTACAATGGACCACCACTAATCATATTCCCCTTCAAAATGATAAATGGAAATACTTTCCTTTTGATTGTTTGAACATCCCATAACATCAAATATCTTTTCAAGGGCTTTGATCCATCCTTCAGCTGCTACTGGGTCAGAAGATCCATTGAATACAGGAGGATGTTGTCTCATAAAATGTTCCACTACAATCATGTTCTGTTTTGGTACCTCTATTTATTCTCCTGCATGGATGCCACCATCATTTATTGTCGACGTTATCTGAGCCATTAATGTCACAAACTGCTCAGTTCAAATCCCTACCGTTCCAGGCTGTAGTTCAGGAAGGATGTCATTCTGTCGGTGCCTCTCCTCTTCAGCATCCATGTTCCTTCTACGTAAAACCATTCTGAACAAACATATCTCAGATGAAGCAACATGGTAATATTAAAAGGCTATAAAAAATTAAACATAGAGTGAAAATCATTTATGGTATTCTGTTAACATCACCGTTACCCCTAAAGTTATTTAAACCATCCTCTGATACCAACTATAAGAAACCAGCCTTATTACATAAATAATCTTGATTTTAGTTAGGAAAACACTAATTTTTACATTGAGGATATTTTCAAGTTTATAGCTTTAGATAATTAGGACAAAACATTCATAACATTACACATTGTTACAGAGTGGATACCATAAAAACAGTTTCCATTTTTCTCAAAATATAAAACATTAAAACATAAAACAAGACTCCTTGAAAATTATTAAACATTTAACGCGTCTTACTTCCTTTTATTAAACATCCTTTAACCAATGAAAAATCATTTAAAAACATGGGATGAGCACAAATCTCAGTAATGGATGAAAAAGGAACTAAAGAGCACATTAGTCCATGAATACTCGTAACGTTTGAATACATTTTCAGAAGACATGCTTGTCACTTATATATACTTAATTTTTGTAACATGATATTAACAAAAGATCCAAAAAAACCATGATAATATAATAATAGGGGTATCTTGGGGATTTACTTACATAATCTTGTAACCATTCTTGGCTACCTTATAATCTGTAACCCTCACAACTACCTTACTTTGTGTAACCATCACAGTTACACTTCGAGTAACCATACAACCGAACTCCAACATACTCATACCCAATGCATTGGAGGGAGATATTGGTTCCACCCTTTATGATAAATAATTCCCAAGAACCAAAACATAATCATACAACATGAATAAATCCATAAAAACATTACTTTGGAATTTCATAAAACTTAATTTAAAAAGAAGATTTCTAATGAAAATCCCCTTATAAATATCTTACAATTGTAGAGCGACTTAATATACTGGATGGACTATGTATATATATTTTAAATACATATAATAAAACATAATACAAACAGAACCCTATCACACCAACATTTTATATAGCACATAAATAATGAAGTAGAAGGTTAACCCAAAGAATTGAAATCGGGTTAAGAATTCCCTTACCACAGGTTTCTCTTACTTCCAAATTGTTTAAAACTCTTTTATAATAGTTAAAATATTGTTATTAATATTTTACAGAAATATTTTCATGTTTATAACATATTATATTATCATTTAATAGCATCTTTTCAACCTTAATTGTTAGTATTTTACCCCATGCACTGTTTTTGGTTGAATTCTTTACTTGATTTCTATGATTGGTTCATGGTGGAAATTCTTGTCTATTGAAGGCGGAACTCCAGAATTGGAATGGAGTAGTATTTTAATATAACCAGTAACAAAAATTATTCCATGTATTATTTTGAATTCATACTTGAGAATGATTCATAAGTTAGAACATTAATGATGTTCGTTTAGATCTTTTAGCAGTTCTTTGATAATAACAACCTCATTTTGTCTTATAAATTAGAACCATGAGTACAAAAGAATTAAAGAGCCATGGGTGAGTCATAAAACATATATTAAAATCTGGTTCAACCATATAAATGGTTTCATGACCATACTGGAATGAATTAATGGAAATTGAAATCACATCATCCACGATGTTGGTAATTCGACACAAACAGACAATTCTTTTATTCTTTAAATAAGTGGGGGAGGAGAAGAATAATGATGAGAAATTTTCCATAAAAATGATAAAATATAGAATATAAATGATTTTGGGAGATTTAATTCCTATTGGGTAAGTAGATGTGAATAAATAATAAGGAAATAGCTCAAAATAAAAAAATAATTGTGAAATCGCCCACAAAACTTTGGCAGCCTAACGACTACGCAACATGGTTTTAAAAAATATTAAAAAGAGAGGGGACAAGGTTAACCCATCAAGAAATGAATAATAATGTAGATTAGATCAAGAATAAGAAGAAAATAAGAACATGGTATGGAAACTTGAAAGTTAAACCACATAAAAGAGAACTTGAAAGGAAAAAAGAAAGAAATTGGGAATTTCATTACCTTGTAGAGTAACCCCTAGAACATGAAGGTTGGAACCGTGGGGGCTTGAGGAAACCATATGAGGAATAATATGAAGGTAAGGAGGCCAGAGCTTCGTTTAGGGATAATTGTTAATGAATTAAATGAAGGGAATAGTTGGTTTTTATAGGAAAAGTGATGGATTATCTTAATACTTTTCAAGGGATACCTCATGAGTGGTATTTACAAAACCATGGGCTTGTCCATAGTATTTTACGATGGTATAAGCCACTTGGGACACCTCACATATTATTTAACAACACACAAGTTGACCAAATATATGATATCATTGTTATATCATTAATGATTTCATTAACACACCGAAATTAAAAACTATATTTTTTACTATTCACCGAAAAATCAACTATTGCAGAAAAATTCCCAAAATTCACCCTAACCATTTATCGATGTATAGATTTCAAAAATGATTCCCATTTTTTGAAAATAATTTTCTAAATATTATTAATTTAATTTTTAAATAAAATCATACTTAATTAAAAAATAACATTTCTAATTTTGAAACTGCTTCTTTATCACAAAGAAAAATTAAACTAGATGCCATTATCATAAAGCCTTAAAAAATATAATAACAAAAATTACTATTCATTAGGGTCATATTACTATCCATATTACTATTCATAAGGGTAAGTTACTATTCACCAAAAAACAATTTGCTTCCAATAGACTCCAAATAACATACTAAACACAATTGTAGATGACCGTTTCTTGAAATTTACAATATAGAAGTAAAAATGTTATGTTTTAAAAGATAATTAAAAATATATACTTAAAACAAAGTTCTAAACATTTATATTTTTTTAGAAAAACTTGGGGTGTTACAGAATTAGAATCAGGTTATAATAATCATATATTATTATTATTCACACCATTATACCCATCCATGTATGGTGGTGGAAAAAAACTGATTACACCACAACGTGGAGACGATAACCCGTATGTACGCACAGACGGTGATTTCATTTTTTTAGGATGGATATAAGGTGAAATAATTTTTTTTCATATTTATAATAACATATAATTCTATGATTGATGCTGATGTTATTATTTTATAAAGAGACAACTAAATAATATTAAGTATAAGAAGAAATAAATATGAAAGAATCGGTTGAAGAGATTACCTCTTCCTCGACGTGCCCCCTTTAAATTTTATCTTAGGGCACTATAGTTTGTATTTTGTGAATACCAACACCTCTATAATGTAATTAGGGAATATGAGAAGATAAATGGGAATGGTTTTTCTGAGATTGAAGGCTCAAAATTTATTGGATTGGAGAGGGAGGAGGTGTCGTTTTACAAGAGTAGAGAGGGGCACTTTAGGAAGGTTCCAAAATTATAATTTATTACAAATTAAATCTCAATTTAAAATTGTCCAAAAATTATTTTATTATAAAGTAATATGATATTTGTTTGAATACCCATAATCCAATAATTGTTTAACAATTTGTGAATATTTTTTTTATCCTTATCTTTTCGTTTTTACCCATATTTTACCCTTTTTAATCTTACCGTGATATCAAGTTATATACACACTATAAGTTAATGTAATTACCATATCATGTAAAACATCCCAAAAAAGTCATTTATTATCTATTTGGACAAATACTAACCATTTGGACAAATCTTATATTTTTTGGAATTTAATATCATTCAATAAACTATTTTATGTTTAAAGTTATGGATTGTGTAAATTTTGGACACTATTCATACTTGACATTTTTAAAATTCATAAAAACTTTATTACTTTGAAAAAAATGCCTTAAACTATGCATAATATGTCAATTTAATCCAAAAAAATCGTGGATAACATTTAAATATTCAAATTAAATTTATTTTAATATTTATAAATTCATTTATGTGAATCATTCATTAATAAGGTAATCATTATATCATAATTGTGTTGTAAATAAATATATTTATATAATGTCTAAAAGTTATAAAAAAACTACCATGATGTTGGAAATATCTTTATATTTACAAGGACTATTTTTAGATAGATAGATCTGTTTTATAACCCCATATTATAATCTATTTAATAAAAGATATATGTTTATGTTATAATTATCATTACTTTAAATTAATTATTATAAAATGTCATTTTCATATACAAGTGAATCTATGGGGTCCCAAAATAGTCCCGAGGATTCCCATTGTCATAAATATATCGTCTAATAGTATTAGGACATGTTTTCCGGTAGTTTAATATTATTATAATATTTTTTTAACCTTATTTAGAAAATTTACCCTTTAACCAATGTAAATAAAATAATTACTGAAGTTATTATTCATAATGTCAAAAAATAAAAGGCACCGATTTAAAATTTTTTACATAATGATTCCAAAAATGTAATCTATTTTTCAAATTCAAAACACTGATGTTTCAGTAATTAATTTAAAATTAATTCCCATTGTCAAAACTAAAAATCAAGTTTCTAAGAATTAAAAACTATCAAAATTTTGAAATCTGTTTATGTACAATTTGAAAGTGAAATTACTTACAATGAACAAAATTGTATTAAATAATAAAATATAATCCAATTATACTTTAAAGAAAAAGAAAATTAAAATCTAACTATATAAATAGATTATATTAAAAGGAAGTTTTGAATTAAAATACCTTATTTTTCACTATTCATAAAAAATATGATTTTTATTAGAAAAAACACCAAAATTTAATAAAAAGTGAATTTTATTGTAAAATTATAAAAAAGATTTATTTTATTAAATTTAACAAATAAATTTGGAAAAAAACTTTATTTATTATGGGTGCACCATCAAAAGGCGGTAAAACTACATTTTTTTGAAAAAAATACTTCTTTTTATCGGAAAAAATGAATTTTTCCGCATACCATATTCTTGAAAATGTGTTAGATGAGTGATAATGTTATAAAATTTAAAATTTGGTTAATAATATTTATATTTTATAGTTTATATCCCATTAAATAATAATATATCATTTTTTGGTGAAACTCGGTATCACGTACAATGCAGGCTATCGAGGATGGTTGCTCTTACCTGTAACACAAGCCCAAGTCAGTGTTGAAGGTAGTTCAAGATTCCTTTGGTGTTGAGTATAACATAATGAAAACATAGTTCATTTATAAATTGAACAAAATATATACTCAGGGTTATATGAAATTAATTCTATAAGAATAACATGAAACTATGTTCTACACAATCGCAAAATAGTGTTGTGTATTCTGAAAACTAATACGGTGTTGCATATAGCTCAAGGTAATTTTAGTGTAGCATAAAACACAAGACATCAAAGAAATTAAAAGAGTCTATCTCATAAAATCTTGGGGATTTATAGTACGATTATTGGTTATAATGATGAGGATAAAGATATTATAAGTGACATGTGAAAGGTAAGGAATGTCTTATCTTTATCGTTTACATTAAACCTAAAAATCCTGGTTAGATTAGGGTAGAGGAAACTTAACGAAATTTTCAAATTTTAGGAAAGACTAAGATGATGGATCTGGAGTAATGGTTTGATAATAATGTTGGATGATTGATGTGTACATGTTTCGGAATTCAAATATCATATTATAGGAATCATGAAATATATAATTGTCTTCAGTATATATTTTACATTAAGGATTGGAAATGATTTTCTAAATATTTATAAATACCTAGAAACATAATTTAAGGGAACAATGATTTCTTTGGATAAGTCATGATTAAGGGAATGATAACCCTTAATATGAACCTTATCATAAGTTAATGATGTTTGGATAAAGATGTGATATATATGAATAAGTAAATTGGGCAGTAATGATATCACTGTAATTGAACAAGGATTTGTTTAAAAGTGGTTAATGATATCATGGATGATGTTTACAACATTTTTAGAGTTAATTAATATATCCAACATGATTTGGAATGAGGAAACATGTATGTTTTCAATAATAATGTATGGTAATTTAGGTAATTATCATGACTCAATAGAATACATGATAATGGTGTTCACATGTTTGGAATGTGACCAAAAATAGATACCTTAAGATATATTGCATATAAATTTTATGGTGAGTTATTGAAAATCATTCTAAAGTTTTGGATTTTCATATTTCATTTGGATTTTAATGTTATGAATATATGGAATGTTTATTTTAATCTATGTATGATATTTTTTTGAAAAATGTATTGTCTCACCATATGTGGACTTATGAATATTTGATAACTTGTGACAACATTTTGGTAGATAGATGGATTGACCTTTCATCTTATTTATGGATCACTTGATCTATAAATACATAGGAATGAAAAATTCATTTTCATTTCATGGAATAAGATATGAAATGGAAATTGATCAAGTAACAAGGAAAGGATGAGATTGTACTTAATCAAGTAAGTATTTCCTCTCAATATTCAACTCTAGCGAATAGAACATAAAACAAAAAAGGTTATCCCAGTACCTTTTTTTCCGATGAATCAAATAGCCATGTAAATCATCTCAGATTTATGGATTTTTGATTGTTGAATTTCTCATAACCTTGTGCTCTATCACTCACCATCAAAACATTATAGTTGTATTTCTCTTCCATATCCTTATTTTTACTTTCCTATTCTGTTCTCCTATGTGGAAACCTAATTATGAGTGACTTTGGGTAATTGTTATGTTTGTCACATTCCTATTTGAAATGATGTTTTATCACTCATTTTCCTGATGCAGGTTTCTATGAAAGATCCTTTCAAGTATTAATCCCCTTATATCCTAGGTGAATTTTGAGGGTTAAATTCATTTTAAGGGTGGTATAATGTAACACCTAGATATTTTAATGAGGTGGATTTTTTATTTTATTTTATTTATTTATGTTTTATTAATTCATTGATGTCTTGTGTTATAACCTACACTAACATAACCTTGCATTTCATGAAACATTGACTTAGCTTGTGGTATATGCAACAATATTCTTGTCTTGTATTACACACAATTTCATGTTCTTCTAATATATTTTATCCCACCCAAGATCGAGTTTAGGAAAACACTAAATATTATTATGTTTCCTTATAACCTATCCACAATAATGGAGGACATGAAAATTATTAACTGAGTTATGAAAATATACTTTACACTTTTATATATATAATTAATTTTTTGTTTTGAAATTAATTTTAAATGAATATAATACCCTTTTCCGATAAAAGAATCTGAATTTTAGTAAAAAGAAAATTATTCAAATGAAAATATAAGGGTTTATAAAATAATAAAATCACTCATGATGATTTTAATTAATCAAATATATATGATATATAATAAATATAATGTTTAAAATTTATTTAACTGTTTTTCTATACGTGATAGATGTACAAATGCAATTTTTTGGATAAATGTTATATATTTGAAAAAAATACAGTTTTACAGTCTTTTGATGGAACACCCATTTTAAATCTATTTTTTGATACTTTTATATATTATATTAAAAAAACAAACATCTTCTTTTAAATTGGTATCTAAAACATTCTTGGGATGGATTTTTTATATTTTTCTAACAGCGTTCATGTATTGGTTAATAGTAATAATATACTAGATTTTCATTGAATTTTTTTTAAAAAAAATCATTTTTTAATTTATATTATCGAATGGTTTAAAAGTATAAATAGATTATATTTTTATCATTAAATATCCGGGTGTTCATGCTTATTAATTTTACATTAAATTTGGATGTAAAAACTTTTCAATATTTTGTAATGTTTAATATTTTAAAACCCGTTTTATCATTCCAAAAATGATATTTATTTTAAATTAATTACCAAAACTATTATGTATTTAATTTTGAAAAATGGATTCTATATTTCGAATCTGTTGGTGAAAATTTTGTAAATAGATTTATTTTATTTATGGTCATTATGAATATTAAATTTGCTAAATTTTATTAATACAGTAAAAAAGGTAAATTGGTTTATTATGGAAACAAGTAATATTATAAAAATACCCTAAAACTTTTCCTAATATAATTGGATGTGTTTTTTTACTGAAACCATCCTTGAGTAAAATTGTATCCATTTAAAGATGAGATTAAAACATTTAATATATTTTGTATAAATATAACTAAAATATATCTCAAAAATTTTTTACAACTATATCATTTTTAATATAAGATTATACAAAAGTTATTCTCAACTATAAATAATCATTTCAGAGATAAAATGTTTTTATTTTTCATCGTAATTTTATTTTAATTTTTATAATAACATATTGATCCTAAATACATATACATTGATGATGTATAAATTTTTTAACTGATGAAAACCCAATAAAATATTTTTTTAAATGATAATAACTATAAAAAGACAAGAGACCATGAAAAAAACAAATTAGTAGAGTTTATATTGTTCATAATCATCCGAGGCTCGAGTTATTTACCATTTGGAAAATATTAAGACACTTATAATATTTTATTTAAAGTGATGTTAAAGTATTTACAATCACGTTTTAATATATATGAAAATTTTAATGTGGGATTTATCAGAATACATATTCAAGCAAAGTATTCTTATGAAATATATTAGATTTAGCTACATCATTATATTTTATTTTTAATTTTAATTCAAAAAATGGTATATTAAATTATTACCCAAAAAAATGTAGTAATCATTTTATTAATTGAAATATAAGATTAATGTTATTAAAAATATTAAAATAAATATTATTTTGGATAATTAATATATCCGATGAATTTTATAGATTACCTGGACCCCTTAGAGATATAATAATACAGTTGGTTCAAGGATAACGTCATATCTTGATTTTTTTTTAAAATCAATAAACTAAAGGTTGTCAAAATTTACACTATGGATTGTTTATCAATATAATGTAATATTAAATTATTTAGAAATCATAATTTTTTTTAAAAAACGATAGAAAAATTATGATATGGTGTAAAATATATTAAATAAATCATTCATGATCTGATTGAAATCATATAAGTTAATATTTCACCATTTTAATATCAAAATATATGTTAACTTACTTAAAAATTAAATAAAATAACTGAGTATTAATTAAAAGGAAAAGGTTTAAATTGTCAAAAATATTTCTAAAATTTATTTGTTGATGATATTAAAACCTTGTTGCATCTAAAATTCAAAATTGTGATTTATTTAGGTTTGTTGTATGGATTTGGAATTTATTATAAATTAATTTTTTTTGGGGATTCTAAAAGATCCCCTCACCTCAAATATAGAAGGGAACACCCTCTGTCACTTCATTACTTTCACTTTAAGCATTAAAACTCGTCCATACCCTTCCCATTTCCATTATAAAGGATCTTAGTTAAATTATAATGGTTTTGGTCTTCTCAAAAGTCCAACTATAGTGCCTTCAAGAAAAAATCTAGATGGATATCTTCTAAGAATAGGATGTTCAGACATGTATAAGGAAACCTAGACCTAAGGTAAGGGATAATTTCATAATATTATTATTATCCAAGATTGTTTGTACATTAGTTTTTATTGTGGAATATTTATCAAACATGTCCATGATTCCTAAATATGTATTCAAAAATAATGTTTCTATTCTTATATAATTTTCTAAATTCAATTTTAACCATTGGTGAATTTTAATAAAATAGTATGAAAGGAATCTATTGTCGTTTTTGTTACGATGTTCTTTTTTGACATTTAAAAAAATATATGAGATGCATTTTTTCTTTTATCATATACAACATTAAAATATTTTAACATTTTCAAAATGCCTAATTTACATGAAACATTATTTACAATATTTTAATTTTATTTTTAAATAATTTTAATTCTTCTAAAATTTCATGGAATTTTAAAAAAATAAATTGTTTTTGAAGAAGGATATTTTCTGCAATAATTATTTTCCAGTGTTACATTAAAAATAATTTCCATGTAATATGATATTATTTAAAAGGTTTATGTTTCAATTATACTATCTCTGTTATTCATATTTTTTTGTTATCTTTCTGATGGAATTATATTAATGATATCCATTTGTTTTATATGTATTATGCTATAATGGAATGTTGTTTAAGAAACCCTTTTTATTCCCTAGGTATGCGATGGTGAATGATTTATGTTATGTGGAATGTGTAATAATGATTTCATTATGGTATGGGGGGGGATATATGTTCCTCCAATGCATTGGGTAAAGATTTTTATCTCCTCGTTTAGAAAGGACTTGAATGGTAAATTATATCAGTTCAGTAATACAATTATACAATGGGAAACGACCTCAGTTTAGTGATATATGAATAGAAAGGGAAATGATCTTAGTTTAGTAATACTGGGATGGAATGGTAAGGAAACATGTTTTTGTAATATAGGGCTGGAATGAGGAGTGAACTCGGTTCAGTAAAGGACTTCATCTAATATGATGGCATCAGAAATGAGCCTTGGATAATATTGAAATTCGTTTATATACTTATGTGTTCTCCAAAATTCCATGGTTTCTGGCAATGTTATTTTTTCATGACTCCTTTTTTTTAATTATTTAAACCTTATAAACTGCCATGATTTATTTCATGGTTCAATATTTGATATATGTTATATACAGTATGACTTTTATATGTGATGTTCATGTTTTTTACATTCTTATGGTAATGTTTTATTGGATTCTTCCTTGTATACCCTTACTAAGTGTCAGATCTCACCCTTTTGATAATTTTTCTTTTCCATATGATATAAATAACGGTTTTAGGTAGGAAAACTAAAGTGGAAGATCTTTATGGAATTTGATGAATATTGTTCACCAAATAAGATGAATGTTTCCATTTTTCTAAAGGGACTAATATAATACATTATTTGGGAGTCTGTTTATGTAATATAATAACTATTATGGAAAATTAATTTAACCTCTATGTACATTAACATTTGGTTGTTAAAATTTCTTTGTTTTCAAAAACAAACCCGTGCTATAAAACCTATACAAACACTAACCACACAAAGTATGGCATTCAAGAACTGATATAAAAATAAAATATATCTTCTTATGAAGCACTAACTCTGGACTAAACAATAAAAGAACACTAATTTTCATTCCATAAATATCCACACATCAAAAAATATAGATTATACATATTACCTTCTAAGAAGAGTCTTGATAGTCCAATCATTGAATATTTGTTACAATAGAAATCCTAAAATGTTTCAGATCTTTTAACTAATAATATAATGGTTATCTAATTCATCAATATAGCCTATTCAAAAATTTTACAACACCTCTTTCAGTGCTAGCCGATATCAAATCATCTATGAGGACTAAAATGAGAAAAACTACCAACCATGTATTATTATACACCTCTTGAACATCTAGATATTACAACCATAATCTGATAAAATAAATTAAAACCACCTTCAATGGTTTAAATTAATTATTCCACTAATAATATGTTTTTTATATACTCATTTATTTAGTGAATTATTTTTAATTAATATATATCAAAAACACTTTTCAATATGCAACATTTGGTTTTTAGACTTGGTTTTGACAAAAAAAATTAGTTTTCTTTTTTAAACCACATTAAAAAAAAATTCACATACTTATATATAATAAATTATTTTACTAAAATTATGTATTAAAATTAGACTCTTACACTATTGTATAAGGGAAAAATAAAAATATAATAATATACAGTTACAAAATCACATAAAAATAAATATCTCAAATGTAACTATAGAAACCAAAAAACATAATTTTATAAACACTTTAACTATGAAATTTAAATAGATATATGTTCCTGATTTATTAACCAAAGGATAATAAAAATATCCAATAATTTTCTACCTCAAAATACTAATACACAAAATAATAAAATAACTAAAACAAGACTTAGAGATCATTTTGTAAAGTCTTCACCAAATTACCAGATATAGAAATGTGTTAGTTGTTCCATAATACTAGGAGTGAGCCTCCATGTATGAAAATGGTTTCTGAATAACAATGACAGACTGTGATTAATATTGAGGTGACTATAAAATCAATAACATAACTATAAACAATATATAACTAACTAAGATTCATCATAAAAAATTAATCAAATTATGAATGTATGGAATTATAGGTTAAGAAAACAGAAAATAAATAAGCCTACAGTAATTCATTAACAAATGAAAAAAAGAGATATTAAATAAAATACAAACTAATAGATCACTCCAAGTATTATAAAATATAAAAATGAAAAATTATATAGAGTATTCACCATCAAACCCAATCATCAACTCGAAACTAGTCTCAAATCGGATTGAGTATCTCTTTCCTAATCCCTTGTATAATTTGTGACCAAAATATATAATTTAACGGGTTCCACACACACCCAGATTTTCATGTATTATGTGAGTTTAAATATTAGAAAGGAACCACTAACACATCTCAAATATATTCCTTTCTATGTATATTTTTTGGATGATAAAAAAATAATATATAAAAACAAACACTATATATATGCATTTAAGTCATGCCATCATACAGTAACCAAGTCTGCATGGCACCAAAAAATACCTATCTAAACCCCCACAAGGTGAAAATAGAAGTTTAATAATCATGTTTGTGGATGATAAATAGTGAAATTATGGGACATAACCTGACTGACGTATAGATTAGGTCTATCAGGGTGAAAGAAACAGTAAAACCTAACCGGGGTACATAGAGAATTTTGGAATCCCATCTCAGGGATTCACAAAAACCATAAAACGATATTAGCATATACAACATAACATATAGTTACATGATCCTATGTATAATGTAAAATTTACAACCTCTCATATGAGCTAATACTTACTATAATAAGGATGGACCCACACACTATACTATATAAATGAAATAGTTCATGTGGAAATAAATAATTGATCTATGTCCCATGGATAATCACACAAATATTTCGTGAATTATAGGGGATGATATAAATAATGAATCTACTAAAACGATTTCAAGCACCCATATATGGTTGGTCAAATGGATAATATCATATAAAAGTTTTACATCATGAGGAGATAATTAATAGACGGATCCTCCCACATGAGTTGAACCACTAACATGTGTAATTGATTGTGGATAATAACATATATAGGCATTGAGAAACACGATGTAAAAATAACAATACTCTCCTATGAAATGATTCAAATGACCAACATGTTGTAGGTACCATGGATAATCTCATATATGGGTTGTAGATCTTGAGGAATGACATAATAGATCCACCCTCTCACATTTGATAAATCAATAATATGATGTAGGCATCTTTCTTAATCACATATTACTGAAGTAGCTCATGAGGAGGGAAATATAATATCAAATATCCCACCTTATCTAAATAACTAACATGTGATATGTCCCATTGCTAATCACATATAATTTAATTAGATCATGAGGGAAATAATAGAGAAATACTCTTATACATATTGAACCACTAAAATGATTTAGTTCACATAGATGATAATATATACATCATATGGTTTATAAGAAGGAAAATAACAGAGCTAACATCCTACATTAATCGAATGAAACAAACATGGCAGGTCCTTATCTCTCTCTAAGAGAATAAACCTTTTTTATTTATTCTTGGAATGGACTATATTAAAAAACACTATCCCACATCCAATACACTATATAAATCTTATAGAGTATAGGATTTAATTAACCATAAACTCAAATGGTTTAATAAAAAAAATCCAATTTCTAGATCACCATCCTAGTCTGAAACCCTAATACCAGTCAAAGGAATTTATTCCAAATAGTCATAGTATACCCATTTATAACCATCATTAAAAAATACCCATAACTGACAATTGAGTTCTCATCAGAAAACTTTTACATAAGATTGGACATTCCCTTAATCTTGGGAAAAAAATTATCCGAACACCATACAAATTCTCAAATGAAACTACATGATCACTGTTATCCCCAATAATGTTAATCACCCACCCAAGTATGTTTCAAATAATATAAGAGATGAATGATTATATTAAACATCACCCATAGATATAATACCCCAATGAATGACATACTAGCCTCATGAATACCAACCCATGAAATAAAAAATGCATCTCAATCTTAAAGCACAACTCTATGTCTTTACATAGTCATCAACAAAAATTACACTTATTTTGTGACATATTCATCATGATTTTTCCAAGCACTAAAGTCATGATGGATAAACATCCTTAACTATAATAGGATTCAATAGAATTAATTTCTAAAAATAGGGAACTCTTGATCCCTAACCAATTTATATGGGACTGATCCTAATGGTGTCATTCATAATCGTTTTTAAATATAAATATGTTGATGTATTATATAGACCCATCAACACAATTCAGTGTTACACTCCTTAATCCATGTTTTTTCATCATTTCCTAAACCCATTCCAAGCCTGGAATACTAGTTATTCCCTATCTCAAGACACTATAAAAAAACAATAAAATAAAACGAATTTCAAATAATTATAATTTTTAATCCTAATACATATAACAAAAAAATTATCCCCAATTAGTATTCACTTTCCAAAATTGAAAACAATGACACAAGAATGGTCCATTTAACATTCATAGAACCTCTATGAGAGAAATATCTATTATTAAACTTATAATCAACTACCAATTAAATCCATTCACAAAACATAACTTAATTGTTTTCGAATGTATTATCCATATGGAAGTAAGGATTTTTGACAGGTGTTCATTAATCTATGATGTCCTCCATAAATTTTATGAAAATTCCATTTATTTGGTAAAATTATTCCTCCCCCATGTGAAATCAACATTAAAACTCAAACCCAAAATCAAAAAAATTATTAATGAATATTGAAGATGGAATGAATCTGTTTGAAACCAATGACTTTAATTAAAATAAAGATCTCAAAACCCATAGTATAAATGGGGAGGAATGTAATTGAGAATAAATAAATGTGGTGTATTACCTTAATAATTTTATTTGAAGAAATTCCCAAATGGGGAAGTAATAATTGGTATTTAATTAGACCCCTTACCAAAAATATTAGAGGAATATTATAACCTGACCATGTGGGTTACAACCAAATTCCTCACTTATGGGGTATACTTCAACATGAACAAATGGGTCACGGTGTAATTCTCTTCCAAAAAAAAGATTTAAGAACTTTTTGTTGGAATGGTTTGTAGAGTATCTCGCATGACAATGTACCCTCGATACAATGTGATCTTCCCTAAATCTAAAAAATAATCTAACGTAGAATATTTTCCATGTTTTATCACCCATTTATAATGTAATATACTTATTTACTAAAACATTCCCAAAAATAACTATATAAAATTGAATAATATACCACCTTCATAGAAAAATAACCTCACAACATAGTATAAAACTCTTTATTTATAAATAGTCTGGAACATATAGAAAAAAATAAAAAATTATTTCTTATAACATCACCTAAGGCCTTATCCAACACCCAAATTGTTTATATTCAGTAGATACTTCCTCAAATTAATACGTAATATTCAAATCAAAGGATATGAAATAATAAATTCTAAACTCATTTTCACCATTATTCAAAAATCAAAATTTTTCTGAAATAAACTAATATTTAATTTGGAAATTACATTATCAACAATAAGATATTCATTTTTAAAATTTCTAGGAAAATTATTATATAGGAAATACTTCCCTAACATTATATAGAATTATTTTTATAACATGATAAAATTAAACATCATCTATTTCTTTAACTATTTTATTTTATGATTTTTTCTAATGGTTTCTATTTATCCTTTAATTCCATCGTAACATTCAATTACTTATATATCTCTAGTTTTTTTAAAAAAACTTCTATTCATTTCAAATCATCCCACTAGATTTAGACCACCTCCTATGATTATCAATATACCTAAATCAGACTCTTTTATTATTTTAAAAAGTGAAATAAGAGAATCTAATCTGATATATTCTATCAATATCATCACCACATAGTAAATTTCATAAATTATTCAACATCAATTTTATATTTCATAAAGAGCTACTCATGTTTAATAAGGTTGTTTTCAAACTATTTGGTAATGAAGATGACAACACAAATTCCCATACCCTACCAAATTTTGAAATTTACATATATTTATAATAAATTGTGGTGGCACTAAATTAATTCATTTTAATAGAAGTGGTAGTCCTCTAAATCACATTTTGATTTAATAATCATTGCATTGTGTTTAATTTGTTTTTGATTCATTTAACCTCTCATTTATGATTTTGAGTGGTTTTAAATGCCTATAAACCATATCAACTAACCTAATATTAAATTCCATAATATTTTCCAATTAATGATAGAAAACATAAAATTCCTTTTATTTAGTAATTCCCACTTCTTCTTTTCCATATCATATTTTTTCCAAAAATAAATAGTAAGTGAATCCACTTCTAACAAAAAAAAATTATTCTGTTTATATTAGTGTTGCGTCAATTGAATCAATCATTATTTACCTGTAAATATTCTATAATGACCTATCAATACATGAAATATAACCTTAATCTAATAGAGATAATCTCTAACTCTAGTAGTTTTCAAAATTTTTGGAATGAACAATGAAAAACAATTCCCAAAATGGTATAAAATAAGAGAAAAAAGAATAATAATAAAAAATAGATCATATATTGATGTTTATTATTTTTGAAGAATTATAAAATCCATAAATAGTAATTGTTGATTTTATAATTTATAGTATATAATTATTGGGTATACACAGTTTAATAACACTCTATCATAAGTTCATCTCTTAAATTAATGATGTACTATCATATACTGTATTACTACTATACCTGCTCAATATAATAGTGTGTTGTATTCAATTAGTTTTTTTTGGAAATATCCATTCATATATGGTATTAGTTTCAAGTGATTTATATTAATTCTACTACATTTAGAAAAACATAGTGAACAACAGAGACATTTGTCACATCATTCACATTTATCTAAAAAATTATCCTCACCATTAGAATAATTGTACCAGTAATTTTTTTGGAAAATTAACCCATGTATAGATTCACATGATCATCATTGGTCATATTGGATATGTTAGAATCCTAAGGAAAATTGATTATTTGGGGACAATTATTACTATATCTGGGGTATACTTAAATATAATCATTCATATTAGCAGAAAATAGATATGTATGATTATGATAAATGCATAAAATATATTAAAATAAGATGGAATACTTGTATAGAAATAAGGCTTGATATAATGTCGAACAACCTTAAAAGAAAGTAAAGATAGGGGTTACGTATGTTTTCTAAAATTAATCATACATAGATGTTAGATTTTATATCTATTAAGATAATTTAGTAGATAATTTTAATTAAATATTCATGGAATTAACTATAAATAATACTTATAAGTAGTATATATAATAAATTCCAATCCAATTTACCATTCAAATATAATTTATTATGATTATATAATTAATTTCCTATATGATAAAGACAATTTACTTAATTTAAGCCTACAAAAGAATTTATATATAATAACACTTGAAATATTTAAAAATTTTAATGGTAAATTATGGTTTAAAAACATTAATAGTCTATTTATAAATTGAAAATTATCCAATGATTAAAAATATAAAATTTTATGGAAAAATAAAATAGTTTGGTTTATGAATATTGTGTATGAATGTGGTCTAGGGGGTCTTATGTTGTATTTATAGAATAGTATTTATATAAAAAAATTGGTAAAAAAAGGTGTCCCAACATTAAATATTATCAATAATTCTTTGTTAAAATGATTATAGATGATATATATGAGAGAAACAACCTACATACATCATATTAACATTTATAGGGACATATCAAGAATGATTCATGGAATAAGTCAAGGTAATTTATAATGTGAAATGGATATTTAGTATATCTACCTTTCTAAAGGGGTTTTTACTAGTATTATATGGTGTAAGTACATAAATTTCTCAATATCCATCTAATAATATATAAATGAACCACGTGAATGTGATTTCATATGATTTTATGGTTAAATTTATAATTTATTCAATGTTATGTACATGACTTAGTGTCTTTTATGATCTGATCTTAAATAATAATTAAAGATCTTATCCCACAAAAGGAACTATATTAATATTAAGAGTTACATTCAATAGTTGATAAGAAAAATAGATGTATTCAAAGCCACTAAATGTGAAAAAGATGTAATTGTTAATGGAAAATTATCCTTTCTAAACTAATAAACACAATTATATACCAAAACCTATATTGGGTACATTCCGGTCAATGGGTTGGTGAGTTGTATAATCTCTAATAAGCATACATTGTATTATTTCAAAAATAGCACGTACATTATTCTTTATCATGTTTTTAAAAACTCTATTTGGATTAAAAAGTTCATTAATGTGGTTGGGAGAGTTCCTATAATATAAAATGTAATATAGATCTATTATAACATCAACATATCTATCAAAAATTCCATTGAACCATAGTCTCACCAATTCTCTAAATAAATATTTCAAAATTATCATATCATTATTAAATATTTTAAAAGAGGTGATGTAATAATTTATTTGAATGGATACACATTATAATGTATTGAATCCTATGAGAAAACTATAATCCTTAAAAACATTATTTCAGGTAAGGTATTTTGGATTTAGATAAATTGGATACTTGTCTCAATGTATTTTGGTTTATGTCGGTTTTATTTCAATTTTATTTATTATTGAGTTTGGTTTTATTTTATGTCTCATGGATTTAGATTTAATGTAAATTTAAAAAGTTTCATTTTTTTATTTGGTTTTAAAATTTATCATCTTGGTAAATGATAAATAACCACTCAGAGTGAATCTATGAGTTATACCTAATATATTTTCATCCCTAAATGTTTATATTTGGAGAAATATGACAATATTTGTGTGAATAATGGTTCATATACATATAAAATCGTCACTTTATATAAGTAGCTAAAATATATAGTTTGGTTGGAAATACTTTGACAATACTATAGTAAATTACATATATATATTCCATTTGTATTCTTGGGGTGTGTACATTATATTAATTCCGAATATATGTGGTTTAAAAAGTTCTCTACATGTGAACCTTCATATTTTGATATCATTATTAATTAAATCATAAATACTAATCTAATTAATGTATGGCTAGGTATGTTGTAGATCAGTTAGTGAGTTTTTATTAATAAACATGTTATTAATCCTCCAATATAAATTGTATATAGTTTGATCCATGATTTTAATAGTCAAATAAAATGTATGAGTATTCATAGTTATGTTTTATATGACGTACTCATTCTATTATATGAATGTACTGTGGGATATTCATCAAATAAAATAATTCTACATTGGTAATTGAGACTATATGTGTTAGTCTATATGGAAATAAAATTTTACCTTTCATAAGGTTATTCTCATATCCATGAATGCACGGATTTTTTTTTAATGCTTGTGATTTATAGTGACACATCTAATGGACATGTTCTTGTGGAGACATGTATCCTTAGTCGATAATTCACTAGATACTTTTGTGCCATAATTTGAAAATAAATATTATTAATAAAGGCTATATATTAATAGTTAAGAATTATAAATACATAATTGTTATCTATCACTGGGTTTCACATAAATATGTGAGAATCAGAATTTAATTTCATCACCTAATTTTTTTCTATAATATATAAATTTTCCATGACAGTTTTTATGAGATTTTGATTCATTAAGATTTAATTATTTTATTAAAATACATATAATTATTATAAGTGTTTAGAACAAGTATGATATTAATTGTATATTATAATTTAAAATTTCTTGATCTTTTTTTATATCGCTATAATTTCATTTAATTTCCAAGTAAAATTATAAAGTGATTTTAAATGGATTATAATAACTCTAGATTCCATTCTTTTATATAATGAAAGAGTTGGAATAAAAATCATATTTTATATTCTAGACTTAAATAGGACAAAAGATTGTCCAATAATGGGAAATATTTAATCTATAAAAATATTCTTTATTTTTTGAAGGAGGGATATATAATAAGAGTAACACTTTAATGAAACACATTTACATAGTGAATTTTTAAATAAGATAACATTTCCAATAATCCCCATTCATCTATTGAAGGGGTTTTATCACATCGTGGTTGGATAGTGATGTTATATGAAAGTTTTTTTTTGATTTCATAGGTGATGGATTTTTTAATTATAAAAGAAAAATTTTAATATTTATTACCGATCATCATCAATATTAATTCTCATCAATGGATTGATTCAATGAACTAAGTAATATTTTTAATTTTATTAAAATATAAAATTTTTCTTACTTTTATTTTAAAATATTGGTAATTTGGTTTTGTTTAACATTCATTTTGGCATGTATCATATGTTAGAAACCTTTCATATAAATAACTGTGACAAAATTTTATTCAATTAAGTAATATAATGGTAGTGATATTTTAATCTTTATAAATATAAATATCATGTAACTTATATATTTGGTTTCCATTAAGGGCAAAAAACTCCTTGAGAAACTAAAAATATTAGATAAATTAATACTGAATGTTCATTTACATCAATACAAATATTATTTATAAAGGGTCCCTTTAAAGGGTGAACTAGATACATAAAATTATAACTAGAACATATCAACTATCTAAAAATTCTATATATAACATTAGAAAAATAATTTACATATAGCCGGACATAAATACAAAAACATGAAAGAGATTCACTATAATAAAGATGATTTATTCTATTTTCATTAGGAACTAATTAAAGATTTATAAAAACAAGGAATGAAAAAACATTCATAGTATATGAAATTTCTAGCACTACAATCAATATTAAATAATAATTAAATGTGATAGGAGATATAAAAAGGGTATTATAAATGAATTATAAGTAAAAATGATAATGGTTATAGAAGAGAGGGAATGAGAATTTTTATTTATTTTTTATAACTATCCCATAATAATAACAAAACAATAAAAAAATAGCCCAAAATAGTATTTTATGTAGCTTTCCACTATCCCGATGGGTGTTCTTAATACCTATGAGAGGAAACGTGTTCTTAAGCATTATAAGAACATAGTTAGGAATGATTTTTACAATATTAATTGTAAAAAAAACAACTTATTTTCCATTGAAAATATATAATGACATGTAAATGAGTCAGATATAAATGAAAAAATAATATAGGTATAAATAAAAATATGACTGATTGTAAATACGAATGTGAACATTTTGATCACTATTCAAATAACATCCCCTATATAAATTGTTGGGGTTGGAGTCTTAAAACCAGTTTTTTATACTTTTATTACATGTATATATCATTTATTTGATATTAATTAAATATATTATTATATATTGTTCAATTTTATTCATTTATTTAATATAATAAATTCCGAAATTATTTTTCATATTGATAAGGTCATAGTAGTTTCCCACTATGATGAAAACCTTCAAGTGCAATGACAATATTATTTATATAGTTGTGTGGTTGGATAACATACAATGATGGTTCACATATTATTTATGCCATCAGGTGTGAGTACTTGTAAGTGGATGAGGATTACTCTCATTAATTTCTCACCATGTTATCTTGATGAAGGGTGATTATGGGAAGGAACCCACAAGAGGGAATTCTGTATGTTTTGGTGTCATCATATATTTTATCTGCAAGTTTGTGTAATTTTCCTTAGACTTTAATATTATTGTTAATGCGTTTCATGAATTACACAGAAATATTTACTGATGAAAACTATGTTGAAATGTTGTCTTGCTGAGGTAGGGTATATTCTGTGCATCATGATTGACATGTCATTAATGTATAATCCAAGGATGTATTTTTACTTTCCATATTTATGGAAGATGACATATCATCCATTTAATTGAATATAACCATCACACTAAATTCCATGGCCATTGGGTATTGAGGTGCTTATTGTAGATTTTAAAATAAATACATAACTATAAAATAGGTTAGTGACATGGATGGGCAACCATCATGATGAGATATTATGGCAAAGGGAATATATTATACAACGAGAATTTGTATGTGGTTTTTGTTTTTGAAAATTTAGGTTCTTTATTATGAGTTACATAATGAATTTCTAGATAGTAATATTACAAAATAGGTAATCCCATCTAACACCAATTAAAAATAGTCGTGTAGGGTCAGACACTAAATTGTTTCATTGATCTCAATTAAATTCTATTTGAATTTAATTAATTAAATTAATATTAATCTCAACACAAAGGAATAATTTTTCTAGGTTTTTTTATCACATGATTTAAATAAATATTTAATCACGGATTGTGAATAAAAAATCTTTATTTTCATTATTGAACATTTAATACATATTTATTTACTTGTTTCATAATTAAATATTTATTTAGGAGAATTGAATATTTTATTTGAGAATTCCATAAATTTTACGGGAGTTCGTACAAACTAGGACTGAGTCTGAGGAAAAGTATTAATTAGTAAGATAGTTAAATAATACCTATTATTGCACATGTTGGTTCAAGCAACCAAAATAGTATTATTATTATTTTATTTTTTAGAATATAGTTTGTTAATGGTTATTATACTCTTCAATGGTCGACACGAAATTAAATAATTATATTCAAGAAAAATATATATTCATAAATAGATGGTTATCACTATTGTGTAGTGTATCAACTATTGAAATTGATAGAAACAATTATTATGCATAATGAATTTTACCCCAGCTTCTCTTTCTCTCTACCTCAAAAAATGTGAAATATGAGAATGATATTTTTCAAGAATGAACAACTATCAATCAAGAAAGAACAACACATGACTTTTGATTCACCATTATAGCACCCTAAGATCAAGTGTCATTGTGTGGAGATTATAATTTCATGTGTGGATCACCATTAGAGGGATTCTATCCTTTTTTCCTCATAGAAAAGTGATGGAATTATGAAAGGGTCTTTTCAGACATTCAATATTCATCTACTAATAGAGTAACTAAACCTAGGTAATCTTTTTTAGATATTACATAAAATAATTATAAATTTGATGTGAATGATCAATGATTATGAATTCAGGAAATGATAATGAAAATAAATTTTATTATATTGACCAACAATTCATGGTTCTACTGTGCCCAAAATGAAAAAGTGGTATCTGCGGGGTGACATTTAAATTTATAATAATTTATTTTATTATTGATCTCTACACAATTGTGGATAGATTTTTATTTCATGTTATTAATTCTTTAATTCACCATAAATTAACATGATACAATATGTTAACAATGAGTCATTAATTGTTACATTTTCAGAAAGGTTTATGAATAGATAAAGAACGGTCAATGTTTCAATTAAAAAACTGTCAATTTTTTCCGAGTTAGACCGAGTTATATGACATGTACTCGAAAGTACATGATGTGTACCCTAGTGAATTATATTTGGATTCAATGAGGGATATATATTTCACCATGATGTAATTACACAATATGTATGATTTGTGTTAACTTACCCACCTAGAACACATTTTCTAGATTAAATGGCATGTATGGGTGTACACATCGTGTAGTGTATATGGGTTAGCAATGTGAATCACACAATACTTGTGGTCATTATACATAGTAAAAAATATCTGAGAATGACATCCTAAATAATTTATGCAATACAAAATGGGTATATTGTGTATACAATTTTTATTTCATCAATTACCGGGTATGAAACACAGGCTGTAGACCAAGGTATGAATCTCAGATACATGTTAAGAGGACTACATTGTGTGTAGCTGGAATGTACATTCCAAAGAGCCTAGATGGTATACACACAACAGACCTAGGTGTATACGTTGGATATATAACCAGTGATATAGATGGATGTATCTAGCCTATACATACCAAGGATTATCCAATTAAAGGATAGGATTAAAAGTTACACTATATTTAAAATTAAAACATTCAATCCTTGTTTTATTGATAGGCCCAAAAATATGTGTTTGACAGTTTAAGAATGGTTTTAAAAAATATTAAATGTAAAATTAATTTATTGTAATAAACATGTCATTATTTTTTCTACCATATATTTTCCATGAATTCCATAAATTATGGGTATCTCTAATTATGTTCATATGATCATTAGATTGAATGGGAAATAATTTAGTTATTAGTTAATAAAAATGTGTAAATAATAATAATAATTAACAAATGAGGAAATTAATTCTCACCAATTACATTTGCATATTTGTTTAATTTATGATTGTTTATGAGAATCACAAATAGTTTTATTTGTGTTTTATGTTTTAATTTCATATATTTCACGATTTTGTATTTATTTATTATCAAATTAAATATGATGTGATGTTTTTATCCCTCCCTCTATAATTATATAATACCTACATATTGGTGGATATTAATGTAACCCCATTTAAAAAAATCCTTTGGTTCTCCTCACCTACATATTAGTCATAATCATCTAAAATTAATGGAGTATCCCAAGGCATGTAGTGGAGGATCAAGACTAATTGGAAGTTCATTTTTATTTGATTCTAAACCTACATTATGGATGACCGGTAAATGATATAAAAACAGGAGATAACCCACTCCAAAGAATCACAATTCAAAATTCAAAAACCAATTTGAAATTGATCTTATCATTCCATCTTGGCCCACGTGCTTCCTAATGTCGCATGATGACCTCGATTCATTCACCTTTTCACATCACATCCCCATCATATCTTTAGAGAAATTCATCGGAAAGCCCTTCCACCAGAGTCTATCATCATTGTCCCAAAATCATCATCATCTCTTCCATTATCTGAGTCTTGATACCGTTCATTAGCATCAAAAAACCAGATCTTCATTACTCCACCTCCATCTTCCACATCAACACCAGTGTCAAGAACCACTGAGAATAAACATCAATGACCCTAGAAACCCAAAATAACTGACTCTGAACAAAAAAATTCCCAATGATTGTTTTAAATAAGGAACATAAATAAAATATGACAAATAAGAAACCATATTCACATAATAAAACCAACTCATGAAGTGTCTGGATCACCTAATGCCACAAAACCACACTTCCCAGAACCTCATTGATTCCACCGCTCCAAATAAAACTAGGAGATGCACCTAGGAACTTGAGGTCAGAGCAGTAGTTAGTGGCTGGGGATTTCGAAAAATTTCAGTAGGGAGTTGAATTCAATAATAAAGAAGAACAAAAGTACACCAGTATAGGTATTTCCTAATAACCCATCGACCGTTGTAACACATGAACCAAAAACCCCTTTGAAAAAATTCTCTAGATATTACGTATAGAGGAATAGGTAAACATGGGGTTAGATCTGGTTTCGAGAAGCTGAAGAATTTTGCAAAAAACTACTTATGCCTGGAATATTGAAGGAATAGATGAGGAAATCCCTTTATAGTGAGCCCTAGAGAATATGAAACTAGATAAGAAGAAAAATCCAGATCAAGAGTAAATATGATAATGGAACAAGCAACGCCAAAAGAGAATAAATAAGAGAAGGAGGAGAGAGGGAGATGTTATTGGATCCACGCAACCCCCCTGAACAACAACATAGGAGGTTCCCTAGCATGAGATAAGAGATTGGAGGTTCAGACCCTAACCATTATGATATGAACTAAGTTGATATGTAGGTGGACATGTGATTTTTTAGACTCATTTTAAAATTGTAAATATGTGTTTTTTCCACTAGTATAAAAGTTTATTTAATGCCCAATCATTAAATCTACCATTAGATAAAGCTCATAAATGGATTAATTAATTAATTAATTATATATATCTAGGAAATTATTCATTTTATGGAAAGAAGTCCATGATCACATAAATTAATGAATTAATGTTAAAATATTGATATTAAATAAATGAGTTTCGCATAATTGATTTTTTCAATATGGTTAATATATTAACTAAAATCCACCTAATATTATAAATACCTTTATAGAATATAAAGATAAAAAAATTATAAATATTAAATTAAAACCCCTAAATTAAATATAAATTTAGTCTTGGTATTTCATTACATGATAAGGAATGAATTCCTTGGAACTATGTGTTGGACAATACCATTATGGGACACCTGCATTTAATGTGGAGTTATTATGAAAGTTATGCATTTAATTAACAATATTACACTAAGTTAAGTATCCATAGTAGACATTATGTAACTTCTAGGAATGTTTTGAGGATATCCAAGTCATAATTTTAACAATGTGTAGTCCCCTTAATGGGTCAATGAACCTGAAGACTACAGTAGGAAATGACATACTTACCAAAATACCATTAAGTAGCTTTACCAAACCTCATTGGGGTTATGCGATGAGGAATATGGATTTGTATCCAATATAATGTTATTAAAACTATAAATTTAATTTCCAATTTAGAGGTATATTGGGACTTGATAAAATTGTGAGAGATTTGTAAAAAATTTATAAAATCAATTAATTTAACATTTCAACATAAATTGTAATAATGAAAAGTAATAATAATATTCTGTTTTTAATATTATAATAAAATTGAAATATATTCAACCACATTATCCCATTGATCAATATTGGATGATGACAACCTTCTCACTTGTAGTAACATTTAATAGTGGTTTACATGCCTTTGGGCTGTGCTATGTGAGGAATGGAAATTTAACCTGCTAAAATCATCAACACCTGATACTCCTACTAAAGATGTGAGTGGGGAAAAGTTCCTGGTCTATGAAAGACATTTTAGAGATGTGAATGAAATTCAATTTATGACACTTTCAGCTATTTCTATGAATCTTGTGATGTCACAAAAAATATGAATCTGTATAGAATGCTTGAGCTCCACCATAGTCTTTACTAGTAGAGAGATGGACAAGAACATTTTTATATATCATATGAACTATTTTAGATAATTCTCTGATAGGGTAACCTAGTTGGGCCTCATGTTGTCATAATCATTGGCTACAATGAGCTTTTAGAGGTTCTAGGGTTCAAACTCCTTGAGGAACTGGGAACCGATCTTATTCTATAATCACTCACTCAGATCATATCCATCGTTTTTTATAAATTTTATTATGAATAAAACTAATAAGTCTTTTCCAGGTCTTCTTACTCTCATTCTCCTTATAGATAAGGTAACTAAGTGCAAAAAGGATTTTATCCCTATTATAAAAAAATAGAAAGGTACATCGAATAAACTTAATATCAAATCTTCTTTAAGCCCAACCCAGATTAATATGATCAAAGGTAATGGAAGAGAAGAATATTTTATCTATTTTGCATGTCGGAAAGAAGGGGCACTAGAAGAAAGATAGAACCCAGCCAAAAAGCAAGGGGAAGCCTTAGTTGCAACTTTTATCTAGTGAATCTTATTTGGTTTTATAAATTCGGTATTAGATATAGCTTATGGATCTCATATATGTACTCAAATACAGGATCCACATTGATTTAGAAATATAGACTGAGGGGTGGTAGATCAACGATCATCCAACAGAACTAAACATGCCGGTGTAGGTATTGGGGACTACCACCTGATGTTTCCAACTAGAATAATCTTTGTTATTTGGGTCTTGAAAATTTTTTATACAAGAAGACTAGAATTATGTTAACTTGAAAATGGGTATAAAAAACAAGAGAAGAAGAATTTAAGAAAAATGTTTAAAGGGGAAAATCCATGAATGAAGGATCATGTCCACATTATAAATATTTCCATGCAGAACACCACTCCTTATTAAGTTCCACTACATCTCAAAGTACCCTGTGAACAAAATTATTTGTGGGAGGCGATGGAATCTTCATTACCCAATAATGAATCCAAGTAATTTGCGGGGTAAGAGGATATTTTTTCCCCACGAACTACCATTTCCTAGAAATGAAATTATTCATGAGTTGAGATGGTACCTTCGATTTTCAGAAACTAATACAAGTCATTTTCATGGTCGGGTATGGAATTACAACCTTTGGGAATGACCATCCCTTATGAATGAAGTTGTTCACGAGTCAGGGAACCCACTTAGGGATACTAAAAATGAAACCATGAAGCCCAATATGCATGATTTTTTGTCCTTATACTCAGTCACCCCATTCCTCGATAAATGTGTCATGAGGGGAACTGAGTGGGACATAATGGAAGAAGGAGAAGAAAATGGGATATGTAAAAAAGTGATTGCTTATAGATAAATTTTGAGAGAACCATCGATTCCAAGCAGGTAATCCCATAACATAGAATTAAGGAGTGAAAATAATTCATATGGTAATCCTCAAAAATAAACCTATTTACTAACACTCTTATGTGGGGAATTAATAGATGGAGCCTTTGCATAAAATTACCCCACATAGAATAACGCTATGAGGGAAGAACCATAACCAATGTAGAAAAGTTCTATGTTGGTGGAACTTTACCCTTAATAGAAACAAAGTTTGTAGGTGCAACCAAGCCCTACATAACAACATGCTACATAGGAATAACCCATGTTCTCATAGGAAGATTCTATATAGATACTACCCTCAACTATGTAAAAAAATACTACACGGAGGGAACATTATACCACATAATAACATGCTACACATATTGGGGCATCCTAGGGTGTTCTTTTCTCAAACTACCATCAATCCCTTTTGTCATACCATCAGGACCCTCTCATGTCCCTCCTGGAACAAGTTTAATGAAATGAAGACAACTCCTCATCCATTTCCACCTGACATGTATGATTAAATCATCAGGAACATTAGTGTGTCCTATCGAGAATGTATACCCATGGTAAGAGAATTAATATCGGTATCCTTTGTGAAAAGGAGGATCCTTAGAATGTATCTAAATATACATTACCATATGAATAAGGTTTCTGAACTCTATACTCCCTCTTATAAGGATTTAGGGGAATCACTATCCATTCCGTTCGATATGGGGTGTAGTTGTTCCCTCCCATCATACCTTAGGACTAGTAGGGTATGAATCCTTTAGTAATCCACTAGTCTTATTATGGGAGGTTAAAATATTTCTCCTATTTTTCTCCCTAGGTGAAAAAATAAATGAGGAAACATGAACACTCAAATCCCTCCACCTCTCCCTTGGGGATCTAACATCAATCCATCAATGGCCAATGTGGATCATGTGATCTTTATATCCATTGATTCTTCTTGTTTCTCACACCAATCATGACTCATGTGGGAGTAGAAGACAATGTCAATAAGGAAATCCAAATGATCTCAAACCATCACATGAGAATCATCTATATGTCTAATCTCTAACCTTCATTCCAATGGGAATTTTCTATAGTTGTATGCCCCAACCCATTATAAACAATGTGGGATCTGATTCTCAACTAACTGGGATACATAAGAAGACTCGTTGAGGTCCAAAACCAACACCCAAATTTAACCAAATATTCTCAAGGCCTCATTATCAATAGTATAATGTCCCCCCAGGGAGAAAACATCTCTTCTGGGTCCCTCAGTCCACCTCAACATAAGTCACATACCATCCTTGACTAGGAACCCTTCACGCAGACGTCCTTTCCATATGAAATTATACTGCATGGTTTGTTCCTCATAACGTAACCATAAAATGTTATGTTCCCTATTAAGTGGCCATAAATTTCATGGGTTTTGATTCCATTCATGAGGATAGGTATGAATACCATTATATGAATTTTATCCTGACATCAATACAACTTCTATCTCCATGGATGATAGTAAACTCCATAGTGTCTCAGCAAGTGGCATAAAACCATCATCATCATAGTAAATTAACAACTAATATCAAATATTCCAATAATAGGGTACCATTGGTATAAAACATATGATATATATATATATATATATCCCTATCAATGGAGAACCTCAAATACATATAGATGATTCAGAACCCATGAAAATTTGTAACTTCTTTTTACCTCAGGGTGGTCTGCGTATACCTACTTTAGATTGAATAGTGGATTCAACAACATATCCTAAATCAATAATAGAGTACCAAAATTGGAAATAGTTCCCCAAAAAGGGTGTGATGAACATGAAATAAATTCCTCACGAACAATGTCAGTTCTTAAGTTTTGTTGGCTAAGTTACCCAATGAAATCCTACCATTTTAATGTAGGTCAATTTTTCATTATAGATATAATATCCATTTGGATGTTCTGGCACCACAAACAATTTTCATTGGAGGCCATTCAGAAGTAGTAAAATTGATATAAATGATTGATAAAAACGTAAACCGATTAAAATAAATTGTCTAGAGCAATGATTTCATTGAAAAAATGGTGAACTCAATATGAATCCTCTACCAAGGTTTCACTTTTACACCGATTTATGACCCTTCCACATCCAAATATAAAGGAGGGCCAAAAAATACCATCAATAGCACTTGTGTTCATGAGATGTTAAATTGATTTTTTTTTCTGTATTTTTCAAATATATTATAGTCACTTTTCACCATAACTCTCTTTATTCCAATAGGATCTCACCAGTTTTTATAGAAACACTCATCATCCATTTCACAGGTCAGTTTCTCAACCAAAGAGAGGATTTCATCTCCCACCCTGCATCTTCAACACTGGGTTTCAAATGAATTTGTACAAAATTCCACTAGAATGGTACTCTTCCAAACCTAGAGGTAGATCTAAAGGTACCCCATCATATGAATCCTAACCAATTGTCTACCCAGTGACAACTTGATATCCAGAAGAATACTTCTACCATATCCATCCCTATCGATTTTGGGAGCCTGTCCCTTGAATGTGATAATGTTTTCCTCCCTTACCTTAGAGAGGATGAAGAATTTGCTACCAATAAAGTAATACCAGTAGCATAGGGGTCCCACCCTAGTATCACACCAATAATTATCTTCATCAATGTTGTGTTCCCCAAATCCTCACCATAAAGAGGTTGCATCCATGTGGGCCCCATCTTAATTCAAACAGAACCAGGTCTTTTGGTAGGTCCATAAATATATATTATTAGATAATCACTAACATTACATCATCTTTATTCCTCCTAAAGAATCCCACCATGTAAATATGATAGCATCCTACATGTAGAAATATATCATGCTATCTATTATCAAGATCGTCAGTCAAATGTGATGGAAAACTATGATAAGATTCAAATTTATCTTCTTGTACATGAATACTATCATCCGAATATGGTGTAAAAATATGAGGAGATGAAAATTTATACTCTTTCAAATGAAGCACTTCCTCTAAATATGATGCAAAACTAGAATACAAATCTAATTTTGGTTCATGAACATGAATCCCACTATGAAAATTTTGTGGAAAACAACATGAAGATGCAAATTACTTCTCTTGAAAATGAATACCTTAATCCTAATAGGGAGGAAAAATATGGGAATACAGAAATTACTGCTCATTCAAATCAATCCCATCATGAAAATTGAGTGGAAAATTATATTACAGAGGAAAATTAAAATGGATACATGTTAATCCATTCAGTCAAATATGATGGAAATCAACCGAAAAATGAAAATACACTCTCCAAAATATCAATACTACCCGTAAAATATGATGGAAATTGGAGAACATATTCGACATGTCATAGATAAAAATAACTAGAATACTTATGTTCTTGTCTCGAAAAAAGAATGGGAATATATTCCCATTCCAAATAAGGATGTTTTTTATTAGATCCTAGGATTGATAGAGGGTTAAAAAACAATTTCTGAAAATATCTTACAAACATCCCAAGATGTGATCACATCAGTAGAAATAGTAAGGATTCAGAATCGTTAACCCATATCCCCAAGTAGAGTGTCTCATCCATACAATGGGTTGGTCACTCTAGAGAATAAATGTGTCAGAACTCCCAATTAAGAGGGTTTTCATCAATATTACACTATAAATAGACAATTATGTTGGGCGTAGATACTTTTACCAACTAGGGGACACTGTTCCACATTGGTGGCCACTCCAGGGTTTGCATATATCAAAGCCAGAATTTGAAATCTCACTAACATATCCCGACAGAAACATATGAGTCACTCGAATAAGAAACTATATATGGTGGTCTTCAATAACAATAAGTGACCCCAATCACCTGCAAGAGAGAGCATAAAAAGAAAAAATTCCAAATAAAATTGGTAAATGATGATAAGACTCATAACACTGCTCTACTTGAAGTTAGATTTCTTGAGGCCATCAAACGATTATTACAGGTGGCCCATTATCCTACAAATCCATTACAAAATAACATGAGTGGAAATATATGTTATGATACTACTCCCCACAACATTTTTACGTGTTTCTATGAAGGTCCTCCCCAAAGCATCTACCATGATGGATTCCTTTTTGGGAATAAAATAATCGACCATGAGACCCTATCTCTTGATAGAAATCATGATATATCAACTCATGGATAGATCATCATAAACAAGAATGTCATCCCCTTTCTATTGACCACTTTGAAAGACTTCCACAATGTATAAACTATAGAAACACTATTGGAACCATATTATATACCAATGGTTTAAAACTATTGGTACATGTTGGATAACTGTTGGCTTCTTTGGCATGGGGATAGTCATATGCCAATATTTATTCAATAATTGTGGGTATATGGAAACTTCTATCACATTATACCAACATTTTTATACCATTGAAGTATAACTCACTTTACATATATACAAATAGTTTATGTAACCTGTTAGTAATGATTAAGTATCCAGATCTATACCAATGGTTTGTAAACTATTGGTATAAATTATGTTGTGACATCAATAATTACCTACATTTAACTATGAAATTATGAACCAATTACTTTAAATTTCAATAAACTATATGTAATTCAGAATAAAACCAATGAGGAAAAATATGATCCACATAGTATTCCATCAGAATAACACCAATTCAATTGCAATACACTATACCAAATTCATAATAACACCAATTGAGAATAACACTAATGCACCCAATAGAAACCAAACATACTCATAAAAACAACACTTGGAAATATGATCCAAATATTGATTGAAATCTATTTCTCTCATTTGGGAAATTTATAAAACAATAATTATATGATCTTGATTGAATTTTGAATGGATATAATTATGTAGATTTGAGCCAATAATGTTTGTTAGCAAATGGTGTATCATTAGAGCTAAAATTAGAATCTAGTTTATAGGTAGTTTATAATCATTGATGATCATCGTCCGTGGGATTATTGGGATAGTTCCCAATATTTGGGGAGTAGAAACCCACATTACAGTGTGATATAACATATAGGGGTTTGATATACCATTAATATATTACAGTGTGGTGTAATATATAGGGATTGAGGGATGATATTCTCAATTTAATTTCATTTGAATTTTGGCCATGAGTATTGAATGATAATTTGAAATGTACCTCCATGGTAGAGAATATATTGTAAACGAATTAGGTTTTTCTAGATAATTTACTTGATATGGGTCCTCAAAAAGTATTTACCAAGAGAAATAGTGTCGTGGTTTTTAAGTGTATTTGAATTTATTGGGAGGACTGGCATGTGGAAATGATAACTTTTGAGGTGGATCTTGAGGTGTAGTATAGGGTAAGGTATATAGTGGTGAGTGTAAAATTGGTGGTTTGAGGGTGAGAACCTCATTATCTATAGAAATTGTTTTCATTCCTAATACTTTGGTCACACTGAATAATGGATAGGTCATTGAATATGATTCCCAGGATCTTGATATAATGATACACGAACACCGAACTCCTATAGTGAGGTTTTTTATTTCATTCATGGTAATGTAACCATCGAGATAATCAATCATGGATTCATGGAATCAATATTTAAAACCAGTTTTTGGAATTGGGATATTACTGAAAATATATATGTGAGTCCATATGATTTCATGGATGAATTCCAAGTGTAAACATAGGTGATATATTTCATGGATTCAAGAATTATCCTACATCTCAAGATGAAATTGAAATAAATGAAGGATGACTCGGATCAGGGGGTGTTGGTTTTTATGGAATGTGTAATTGATATATACAAAATCCCATGAAATAAAAAAACCTAAAAATACTATACCTACATTTTGAAAAACAAAACTGAATATTATTGAATACACACCTGAAAAAACTAATACAAAACCTTATAAATCACCACTCTAAATGAACATAAATTTTAAAAATATAAAAAACAATGATACGTGGTAATGGCCTAAGGTTGCAATTATGATGGTGATGCTTGTTAAGGTATGTGTTTTTGAGATATATCAACTACCCTAATATATAGAGCTAAGTTGGGATGGTTGTGTGGAAAACCTAGGGATATGCCACATGTTATTACTATAGTTTTTTTCTCATTTTTGATGACCAAACCATGTTTAATAGTAGTGATGAGATCCACTCTAAGTGAGAGGTTTGAGGAATGTGACATGGCATGAGAAATTGTATATAACCCTCCCCTGAGTTAGAGGGTAGTGTTCAAGATATGATATAGGACATTTCCCAGTATCCTAGATGTGATATGGAACCTTAATATGACTGAGTGTCTAGTATTCATGATGAGATATAAGACCTTACATTGAGTGGATGATTGTGATCATGAAGTGATACATGAACGTACCGTATGTTTGATAGTAGTGCATGTGATATGATGTAAGACCTTATGAGGAGTGAGGGGTTATAGTTAAGATGTGATATAGATCCTAACCTCAAGTGATCGGCTAGTGGTCATTATATGATATGGGATTCAACCTTGAGTGATGAGTTAATAATTAAGATTTGATACCAGACCTCCCTTTGAGAAAGATGGTGGAAGTATGAGGATAAGTTTGAGGTCAAGACTTGTTGTATGGATCTAACCTGAGTGAGAGGGCGGAGGTAGAGACAAAGTTTCATGAACCATACCAATGTGGCTAGGTATGAGTTTGGGTTGTGTTTTGAGATGGATTTATTTTCAAAATTCTACAAATCATGTGAGGTCAAGTGATGGGTCTCCCAAGGATGCACCCGCTTACCATTAATAATTGTTTCTTTTTGTATATTGGTAGTTGTTTTATTTTTCCATACATGTATACATTGTATATAATGATGTATATTGGGGGAAATTGGTGAGACCCTACCATGTTATATCATGGTGATGTTATCTACTATTATTTTTTGTCTCTCAGCTGTAATATTTTTTGGTCACGCTAAAGTTTTATTTTTATTATGTTATTTATATATTTTTATTGAAGATGGTATACAGAGTATAATATCTCTATGATACATATAGACTCTCACCACTAGTTTAAATCATATGGTATAAGGTTAGGTGTTCTTGAGGTCTTGTGATGATTTACCTATGATATTTTATGATCTATTTTAGTTGAGGTAGTATAAAGAGGATACATAGAATTTCTTTTGGTTGTTTGACTATTTGAGCATCGTAGATGGAGATAGGATGTTTTGTTGGAACTTGAAATAGATCTTATAATTGTATGTAGCTAACCCATGTATAAATAAATTCAAATATAGAAGGTGATGTTTTTTTTCATTACATTATAGTATTCTAATTGGGATTTGATTTCATGTATGATGTTTTGGGTGAGCCATTATTATTTTTACTCTTATCATGAGGTGGTGTGAGAGTGTGGGATTATGAATCATATAGGTTTGTATAATTTGACATTTTAATAAATCCATGTGGGTGTGAAATTATTTTCAAAATGATGATATAGGGTTTATAAAATTTTTAAAATAGGAAACAATTATTGATAATTGTAGGGAATGTATTTTGATTAATTAATGATTCAATATTAACATATTCATAATTTTATAAAATAACACATTGGAGGTGCCTTAATTAGTTTGGATGACTGTGGTGATTATTCTGTGATGTTTTGATGTGATGATAGTTATTATCCTTATGATTGAAAACTAATTAAATTGTTGTTTTGGGTATGAGGTTCCTTATGATGGGATCTAGGTATGAGTGCCCAGTTTTGGGTTGTGCATGAGAGGATTTTTTTGGTAAAATACATTTTAATGAGTCATGTTGATAGAGGTGTTTCCAGTGTGGGATGATATTGTGTCTCTCTCTAGAGTGATTATAAGGATCTCTTGGTATGATACTAGTTATGTCTATTAGAGTATAAGGTTATGTTTAGCTAATAGTCATTGGTTGATCGTCATTTTTTGGTATGGTTAGATAATGGAGTTTTATTATTGATCTAGGTACATGAATGGAAACATACTATGATGAGAGGAGCATGGGTACATGGTTAGGTTTTTAGAGAAATTCTTGATAGGTACAAGATATAGTGCACAATTTCTTTATAAATTGTCAGGGGAGTCTTATGATTGAGGGAAGAATGATTTCTTTTTGAGGGGTAGGTTTTCCTTATATAATTGGGTAGATTACAGTTGACTTGCAATTCATGTTGGAAAATATGGAATATTAAAATCAATTTAAAATCATTCATGTTAATAAATATAGTGAATATATATATAATTTTATACTTTAAAGTAAATTATGATCTGTGAATGATACTAGATTAGAAATGGTGTCCCATAATTCAATTCATCAAAATATAATGAATCAAAGAATGATGACTAAGAAGTAGTAAAATGGCGATGAATAAGCTCAAGATCTTCACCCAAGAGTTTTAGTGTATGTAAAAATAAAATATTGAAATATCATTGATACCATGTAAAAAGAGAATTTATAGAATCGAATTATAGATAAACAAATATTGATACATGAATAATGTGACATACCTAAAAACACATATATTCAGTCACATCAAATTAGCAAACATCAAATGATAGTAATATCAGTAAACAATGTAACATATCAATTTTTAACTCATAAAGATTATCATAACTATCACTACTGTCATCGTCATCGTCATCCTCATCCTTTCCCACATCCTCATCCTCATCTTCATTCTCACCCTCTTCTTCTGCCTTGACCGTTGCCTCTCCCTCATCCTAGGCCTTTTCATCGGCCTCAGTCTCGACATCATTCTAGTCCTTAGCCTATTCTTCACCATCGTCATCACTAGTAATGAAATCATCTTGACAACCAATAGAACATCTACCTAGTGAACTATATATTGAACACAAAGACAACATATATTCATCACAAGGTGTGCTGACCTTTGGTTGTAGTTCTAGAAATAAAACATTCATTAGTTTCATATATTAAGTGTTTTACCTAACATATCGTTATTCCACCCATGTGACCATTTTCTCAGCCTTTTATACCCATAAATTAACCTATTCAAACGTGATGGCACTAAAACTAGTAGTTTAAGAGGTCAAATACTTCAACGATACTATACTCTTCCCTGGTCAGCAACATACTCTACCGAGGTCTCATCTCCCAACACCTTATGTAAGTGATCATTTCGCTCAAAATAGTCTGGTTCTTGGGCATAAAGTTCCCCAAAAGCAATCTATTACAAATATAAATTGATTAGTAAATTAATAAGTATATATTAAAATTTTAAATAAACAATTTAATTCTTAAAATCAGATTCTATGTCCATTCATTAACCACAGTTCAATATTTTTTCATTCTACTCGAGCAAAATAGTTTTTCTCGTGGCACATGTCCTTCAATATTCAATATCTACCTCAAAAATGACATTTAATATAGGAAAACATAATGAGAAATATGTTACCAACAAGAAATTTCATAACTAAAATGGTCTGAATTATGTAGAAATTGAATAAATTATGGAGGGAACAATAGAATGTGAAAGTCCAAGAAAATTATTAAAAATAGTCATGCATGATTCCTCTCATGATCTGACATCATGTATATCCTAATGTGTGAAGGTATTTTTTATAATCAATGATATTTTTATTTTTTCTAGATGATTCATATGTAAATTTAATAATAAAAAATATAATATTAATGAAAAACAAAAAAAATCATTTAAATACATTCAATGTTATTAATACCTTAAACATTATATTCCTCAAATGATTAATCATTTGTTGATACAGTTCTATCATGCAATCATCCACAATATGTACCACCTTTAACCCTATTCCAACTATTGCACACTATCCAATATACAACACATTCTTATAGGCTTTCCAAAGATCACATAACTCCTTCAGACATGCTGGCTGTACAACCTCCCCATCGGAGAAATTAAATCAATGTTGACAAGAAGAATTAATTCATATAAATACAAATATAATATTACATTAAATACAATATATTTTTGTACCCATATTTATGACAAATTTTTTATCCTTGACTTCATTTGGAAACTATCTCCATGGGATTGGTTTGACATGAAAGATGTTGGGGTATTTTGAAAGCGTCACCGAAAAACTCCGACATTGCTTCCCAATTGTTTCGATCATTTCAGTGTCTTCATTGTATTCCACCATCAAATGTGTGTGTCAATTCCACACCAAAAAAATTCATGTATGACCCCACTCCCTCCTCTTATTAGTATATGAATCGGTTATGATCGAAAAAGAAATATTATATCAATACATGTTTTAATAAAAATAAATTATGAGAAAAATTGTTAGGGTTCTAAAATATACCTATAACATTCTGCTCAATGGGAACCTCTGGATCTGCTTCCACTAAAGGAACATTACCCTGTACCTGTGGAGTGGATCCTAGTGTATTCTTCATAGGCATAAACTTTTTCGAAGGAGGACTCGAAGAAAGAATATAGAATCCAGGAGAAAATTAGGTACATGGTAAGGAAGATGGAATAGATGACTGACCGACAACATAATATGGATGAAACGTGGGAATCATCATAGGATAAGGTAATGTGGGTGAGGAGACTCAAATGTGATGGGTGGTGAAAACATTGGATGGCCTAAATATCCCAGGTGTCCCTAACGACATAGTGGAATCAGAATGTGTTGTAGATGGTACGTTAGTGGGAGGGGAATGGTCTAAACAGGTATGCTAAATGGAGTTCCCAACTCTCATACCACCCACCCTCATACCATCTGCCTGAGTAATGGGACCACTGCTAGGTTGGTCGTCAAATAATTGGCTCTGGAGTGGTGGAATATTTATACAATTTTCATACCAAAGTAATCAGATGACATTATATGTTATGTATACATATATATATTTGAAATAAAATACACCCATTAGGCACTAACGGAGGAATTCCCATCTCATCCATGCGACGATGGTTGTTTGCCATATTTTTTCTTCATTGCTCCACATATGGTTTCATTTCCATCTTTTGATAACAAATATTAATGTGAAGAGAAAAGGATAAATAATTTTTAACCAAAAAAATGACACATGTATTATTTGTCTAAGGTCATTTTTTTTAATTTCATGATTAGGTAATTTAGATATTTTTTTGGGTTAGTTCATTATTTTGATTGGTTTTTTTCATATCAATTAGTTTAATAAATATAGTTCAATTCATCTAGTTCTTTGTTATAATTTTACTATTTTAGTTTGGTTGGTTTAGTAGGTCTGAATGATATTCAATTCAATATTTTAAAAGTAATTTCATAGAAAAATGAAACTATTAAATATTGATAATTCGTATGATGGTCTAGTTGGATACAAAATATTTTTAGTCACTAGTAAATCAATTTTTATAGCCCATAACTCAATAAATCAAGTCAACCTAAACCAACAGAACTGAGAAAATAGTTGAATTCTTCTATATATTTCCCACCACAACATCAAATTCATAATCAACTCTATTAATTGAAGTATTAGAGTCAACATAAGTAATAAGTGGATCATGGTCAATTTCAGTAGGGATGGTTTCAATTTCACAACCACCATCATAAAAAATATTTCTTGGGATTACATCAATAATGAAACCAATTTAGGTCGAAGATGATTTTTGACATAAAAACCTACTTCTCCATTAATGCTAATACATATGGTTCATTAGTAGCAAGAGTGTGTGTCATATCAATGACATGAAATCCAAAATCATGAATTATTTTTCCCTGCCACATCATCGAAGAAAACCATTAATATTTCATAATAGTGACTAGACCGTAACAACTCCATAATAAGCAGCATTTTCAAAATGAGGACTACTAACCAATACACTATAATAAGAGCCTATTGTGGAAGTTATCTTAACACTGAAATGTTATGTTCCCATGTTCTTTGCTTATCATTTGTAATAAATATGTACCCATTGATTACAATTTATTTACATTATTGAATCTGGGTATTAGGAGAAAAATCCAAAGATATTATTTCCTTAGAGATAGTGTTGGTAGGAAAACACGATTCCTAAAATATAAATGAATACTAAACTTAATTAAATATTTATTTTATTTTTTTATTACATAAATATTACTACCTTCAATTTCAACCAAATAGAAAACAATTTAAAATGAAAATTCTCTCTCATTCTAAATGATAAATAATGTTTCCTTCTATTTATCATTTATTTATGTTCCGTGTAGATAAAAATAGAAATAGTTTAACTGATATGTATAATTACAAGAGTTAAGATAAGAAATACCGGTTAAATTTACTTATTTGATGTATTTATCGAAAAAAACACAATTGAACTACATTGTGCAATGTGCCATCTCCCACTCTTCACGGATTAATTTCATCAATGTATATAATCTAAGAATTACTATTGTTTGAGGAAGTGATGGAAAACTCGATTCATTTTTCTTATACTATTCTTATTCATTTATCATGGTTTTGTTCATTATATTATTTAGATTAGAAAAATACATTGACCATAAATCCAGGCATTCATGAGCCAAGTAAATGTTCACGATAGAAGATTTGAGATGATTCTTGTCCCGAACATAATATTTTAATATGTACATATTTCTTTCAGTTGGATGCATCCAATAAATAGCTATAGGTCCACTGAGAAAAATTTCAGTTTGATGATGGACAATCATATGCAGCATGATTGTGAAAAATGATGGAGGAAATATTTTCTATAACTCACACAAAATTAATAGTGTCTCAAACATAATTTTTTTCATGAAATACTGGGAAAAATTCTTATCACAATGATCTCTAAACAAATGGAAAAACCGAATAACTGATAATGTTACCTTATTTGAAAAAATATGACAGATTTTTATTGGAATCAACTCATGTAGAAGGGCATGATAATCATGAGTCTTCAATGATTTCAACATCAACTCTCTTTTTTTGACTCATTTTGATATATTTCTTGAAAGAAATTAAGAACATTAAAAGTATATAGTACTTCCATAAATTGATTTTATTCTATAGGTGTCATCATAGAAGAAGCACAAGGAACTTTCCATTCATTTTCACTGATACACACATGATGCAATTCCGGTCTGATCCCATAATCCACCAAGTCACGCTGAGATTGTAAAAGAAATTTGTTTTTCCTTTGACATTTAGAATAATATAAAGAAACATTTATCATATATTCTTTTCATAGTGCATTACATCTAATAAATGAAATAAAAAATTATTTAACCAATAAAAAAACTCAAAGAAGATACTCCTCTTCTATCAATTGTAATAGGTATCATTGAAAATATTCTTCATCTTTCTAGATTTTATTTGGCCCTTCTCGAATTAAAAACTTAAATCTTTCAATTCATCAAGGACATTAGTTCCTGAAATATGTTGAGGTGTATCATTGACCTCTAAGGTATTGTTAAATCGTTGATGATTATTTCTATATGTGTGTTCCAAAAGAAATAATCATCGATGTGAAATAAAACTAAAACTATGATGACATTTTAGTCTTCTGGATCGAGTAATCTTCATGCAAATAGGAAATGATGATTTTCCCTTCATGCTCCATCCAAACATAATTTTATAATAGGTAAAATAATTAATCATCCACATGAGCACAACACACTTATGAAATATATGTTTCGAACAAGCATCGTATGTGTGCAAAGACACATCCCAAATAATTTTCAACTCTTTTATTAATGGTTGATCATATACTTATATATCATTGCTGGGATCATAAGGGCCAGATATAAGTATACTTATAAAAGTGGAAAAAAATAAAATGCGTCCATGATTGAAGGTTATATATGTGTATGAAAACTGGCCATGTTTTCTACGATGTAAACACCTACACAAAAAGTATTAAAACTATAACATGAAAGAACCAGTCTCAAATTACGCACATCAGCTTTAAAATCTAGATATTGAGCACGAAATATATACCATGAAAATCAATATGTATGGTGAACCAACTCTTTATTATTTTTCTTTTTTATCGGTATCATGCCATCACATTTTTCTCAACTTTTCTTCAGACCTGAAAATATTATGGAGTCTGGGGATGATTGGAAAGTGTCACATTACAATCTATGGCACACGGGATGGTGTTCCATCAGATTTTGGCTTCCATTAAGATGTTCCAAATTTTATACAATCATTTCTTCCAGTAGTTTCCTCCCGAAATAAGTTACATTATTTTAATCAATCATGAATTTTGTTTTTTTATCCACAAACTTCAACAAACATCCATTCCATATTGTGTTTTGAGAGAATATATGAATAATTTGGATGAAAGTCCTTCAAGAAGATAATAATTTAATCGAGGGAAGTATTAGAAATCACATACGTGGTTTTCCCAATAAACAATAGGATTAAAAATTATAGATTTTTCATTTTAGGACATTGCTGATATACCAGAGTCTTTGCAACATTATTCAACTTTTTCACCCAGTCAACATCATCAGTTTCATTGGACGCATCGTGTGTGCTCGTATCGAAATATTCTTGGTTTGACATCTTTTCCTTATAATAATGATGAATAAATCAAAACTGGACATATATCAAATTCTCAAATATAGTCCCCTTATTTGCATCATGAGATTTTTGATATTCTATTTTCTCCCCTTGTGATAACACAAATAATAGTATATTTTAAAACTATATTTGGTTATATGGTAGCTAACTTCTTAATGGATCCACCATGGTATTACAACAAAATTATAACATGGGTACTATATGAGACCACTATTTGAAGCATTGTCAAATGAAAAATCTGAAAATATCTCAAAGTTTTTTTGAAAATTGCATATGATCCGATTAATTTCATACTTCCAACTTCTATAAGTTCTATAAAAAAATTGAAACAAGTCATTTCATGAATGAAATTAAAACAGATTTACATTCAATCAAAAATATATTTATGTAAATTAAAATTGTTAACTTTAGTGATAAATGATATTTTTATTGGGTGTGTTATTTAAATGGTATCCATATTGGTGTCAGGAACTAAAAACATATTAGTGCTCAATAGAAATGATATAAATCTAGAAAGATGAGTTATCTATGGTTTTACTGACTTCATGTTATACCCCAATGTGTTATATTTACCTTACTCAAATACATTCCAATATTTTCAAGGGATGCCCCACTTTAGGATGAGATCATCATTCTAACTTTGTTGTTATATAATAGTAATTGTTCTCCCCTATGATAAAAAATGGTACTTCATCAACTTATTCATAGGGTTTAGAAGTGTGGGTCATATAATAGGAAATATCAGGGTACACAAAAATCCAATTTCTCATATATTAATGCATAAAATTCTTCATCTAAAATATAAACATTTTTCTAAGCCATTGCATGTATGGAATTATGAATACAATATTTCATTAGTTACAATGTAATTATTTTAATGAATCGTTGAGTAAAGGATATCATGGATAAAATATAGGTTAATTCGATATTTAGTGGGTTGAGTAGCTGTAGACATGAATTTTCAAATGTCATGATTTATTACAAACTGCCTCACCCAATTCACTTCTCTCAAGTTCATATCATAGTTCACTTATCAAATAGGCCTCACAGAAGTCACTTTTCCTACATGAATTTCACATATAAATTCACCCAAATTCCTTTTGGAACTCACTTCCCAATATGTAATATATCATCTAAATTCATATATAAATTATTCATTAAATATTTATGAGAATAGTGTATTTACTTCCCCTAATGCTTTAAAAATAGTGCAACTATATGTGGGTACCATTAGGTGGACATCACAATTTATAAAAATGATTGTCACCCACGTGTCAAAAATATATAGATAACAATCAAAATAAAATAGTGAAGAAGATATGAAGGAGTTGGAATATTGTCATTATTAAACCAAATCAAGGGAACTAATCAGAGATGTCTGTCAGGACAGTCCCAAAAGGTCAAGTGGTATTAATACATTAATAATTATTTTCCAATAAGAACATTTGATACATTTAATGTCATAAATGCCTCATTATATAGGAATACATAAAATGGTATTAGTAAAATTTATTTTCTATTAATCTCTAAAAAACCAAACAATTTCATAAAAATTTTAAAAAGTAATTGTTCGAACACACTTTTTGATGAAATAAATCAAGTTTCCATGTTAAAATTCCTCAAAATATGAATGTAAACATAAATGATGGGGGAAAATATAGTACCCCTAAAAATCATATATTGTGTAACATTCCAAGAAAAATTAGTGATGGTGGAAGTTGTTGAATAATATAAACTCATTTTCTATTTGTAGGCTAAATTATTTGGAACATGGCCATTTAACATTAAAGAATAATCAAAACCCTAAATGATGAGATATTGAATCAAATGAAGAGATAAACTAAATGTAGTATATAAAAATCCAAAATAAATTTAGGTAGAATATGTAACTACAAATCCCCAATTTGTAGTGGAAGAAACCGAATGATTTAAACTATGATGGATCATTGGAAGGGGAGTGGTTGTCGGAATGGATGAGATCATAGCTCTGGTATGGAACAAGTGAATCAAATCTAGAATGGGGAGCGGGGTCTTTGCTGTATTTTGGGGGAAAATTATCCCAATGGATTTAATAATTATTGGGAAATATAATCTTTATATATGGTTTACAGTAACCATTGGGAAACATGAATATATCCCAACATTTTACAAAAACCTTTGGGAAAGTCTAATCTAAATCACTATATCCGAATGGTTTTGAAAAACTATTGGGATAGGAGAGTAGGTATAAATATTATTTCTAGTATAAAAAATCCTCCTATTGTAAAACATAGAGCTATGATGGTAGTCCTTTCCATGATGGAAGTCACCGCGCATGTCCTCATCATAGTTATATCTCATTCTAACAAGAATGTCCTCCCCTCCAAGATTAAAAAAATGAGAAATACCTTTTATTTTGAGGTTCTTAAAACGATGGGTCCAGACATGTCATATACCCTATCAATGGAATGGAAACCATTTCTAAACTAGAAGATGACTCGGGGAAACAATCATCATCAAAGTCACCCCCAGGCCCTTCTCATTTTAACAAGACCTCCACTAGCCCCACAACATGTGATATAACTATCAACAAGTCCACATGTTTGGATGATCATGTAGAGGAGTCTATCACATAATAAAAAAATGATATTTTTCTTATTTGAAACATTTTCTCCAGGTATGACATACCCATGATGTTTTGGACCTCAACCACTTCTCATCTTGACATTCCAGACGCATAGTCAAAATAATGCATATATAAAATCCATCTAGATATACAAAAAACACTAGGAATACTAAAAGTAAAATTATTTCCTTACAATGAGTATGAAAACCATGTCAATATATTGGGAGTTATTCATCATCAAAAAAATTTGGAAGACTGTCCATCTACGGATGACCATAATCGAAGAAGTTGTGAAAAAATCTCGAACTGAAATGCCTCAATGAATTACATGAGTTTCATCATCTAATATTTCATAAAATAGTCAATTCCTCACATTGTGTTCACATATGAGGATGTGGACCATAGAGCTTTGCATTTCACCCAATGCCCTGCTAAGATAATCCCACTGGAAATAACATCCTAAAATTTCATTATTATAAGATGAATATCAAGAATGGCCCATGATAAAGAAACGTGGCACACTCAATAATAATATTCCTTCACTAAGTCTCAAGGGAGTCATACAAAATGAAAAAAATACATTAAAATCATGATTCTAACAACTGTGAACATTTTTAATTCTCCTCACTTAAGGGAATCCAATATTCCATCACCTTTAATGTCCTCTAAAGAAAGATGTTCGTATAATGGCTCGAATTATTATTAGGCTCATGATAGAAAAATAATGTGATAGATCAGGAGAGTATTGACAATACTAGTAGCATCTACAACCTGAGATCGTCCCTAGACCATTGGTTTGTGGGAATTTTTAACACAAAATGCCTATATAAGACCGAAAATTCTAGACTAAGTCAAAATAACAAGTGAATAGGATAGACCCCTTCCCATAGGTCTATGGGAATTTTAACCTCAACTACCACTCAATGGAAATAAGTCATTTCTTTTTTTGGGAGGATGGTAAGAGTTATGGTCTCTCAGTTCTCCCCACATTGAGAACGATTTCCCCTAGAAGGGAGCCATTGGACCAAGCTATATAGCGGTTACCTCAAATTCACCATTTATAATAAACTAAAAAAAGACATCCAAATGGAATGCTGAGATCCAAAAATGGTTGAAAATACCCCTCTTATCATTTTTCATATAGTATAACATGAAAATTTCATTATGCATCGATGAAATTCGTGGACATCAGCCCTACTTATGGCACCATAAATGATGAAAATGAAGAGAATCAAAGAGAGGATACCACCATCCAGAACATGGTCCACATATAGATAAATGAATAAGTTTTCATACTCATAACTATAGAATCTCCCAAAATTTGGGTTCCCCATAGATTAATCTAGTACCTCATCCTTCTTGAATCTATAACAAATATAATGGCAATTCCATATATAGTCTTCCTCCTCCTATCGATGAGGATGGCTTCCTAATTCACAAAGAAAGAATATCTTAGCATGAAAAAGAAATTAATGATTTGAGGTGACTCACTGCTGAGTTGATCCCATGTAGAATTCCTGTCAAATATTCTTACTAGGTATATATTCAATGTAAACTTCTAGTAGATGTACCACATTAACAATGATTCATGTTATAAACTGATGCAAGGCTTGGAAAGTTTCTTAACTCAGCACCTGGACCCTTGATTTACCTGAACCAGATCATGGGTAGATATAAATATTTACCTCCATTAATGAGAAAACCAGAGATTGTTCTAGAAATTCATCAAAAGATGTCCCCACCTATATATCATCCACATAAAATTGAAAAACCAACACAGTAGTTCTTTCCAATTAATGCACTTATCCATGCTCTCGTTCGGTCGAACACTCATCAAGGTCTTATCAACACCATCAAGTCACTGTTAGCTTTATTGGAATATCAAGAGGATCAGTGTTCACTAGTGTTCCATGAATGGAAAACTTTTATGAACTGTGTGATTGAAACCCCACCGCATGCAAACATTGGTAGTCGTATGTTTCCAATATTCAATGGCTCATGTGACCCAAAACAACATCTGAATCACTATTCATCATATTGTGATCCCATGATGGTAACACCTATTAAACACGATGTAGTGAGTCTTAGATGATTCATAAAAACCTTTAAAGGGATATCCTACATATGGTACCCTTTTTTCATCTCGTTCGATCACAGGATGATAATATCTACATAAACAATTCCTCATTTACAACAGTTATATGTTATAAATACAAAAATCAGTGACCAATGGAAATGAGACCAATGAGAAATTGAAGGTTTCTTATATTTCATTGCCAAATGTAAAGGTATTATCTAATATTTGAACCTACCACTTTCTAGAGAATACCTTCTCCCTCTCTATATTGAGAATAGTTATCATAAATTAGAAACTTCGCGCATCCTAGTGAAATATACAGATGTGTTTTGGGATTTCATCTTTATTTCCTATGGTATGTATGATTCCATATAGTGGACTAAACTCAATTCCTGAATAACTCCCTTTATCCAAGAGAAATGTGTAGGAAAAAATGATGCTACATATTTCACACTTAAGCTAGTCTCTACATCTTCTCTATATCCATATACTACCAATATCATGAAGCACTACATGGGAAACAAAAAAACCCCCAAATCATCAAGATGAGTGGATGAGACCTAGGGAAACCAAATTCATGGAGTAATGGAAAAAAAATACTCATTTTGAGATGATTATGTCTATAGTTATGTTATATACATTATGAAAAATGATTTTCTATACCTACCATAACCTAAAATGCATGACCCGACATGTCTTGATGACTTCCCAAATTATTTACCCTTATACAAAATTTTGGGGAAATAAATTTTGGAATGATCCTTCTTTAATGAAATATTATAAATAATGTTATATTTTGGGTAGATAATGATAGGAAATCCACCTACACAGGTAGCATATGATTCAACTGCTTCCCATGAGGAAAGAGGTTAGTGGAAAGAAGTTGTTAGAAGAAGGAAGCATATTTTTGATAGATATATGGATCAAAAGATAATATAAAAAAATATATGGTATTCTCAAAGAATAGTTGATACAAAAAAACTATTCCCCCATACACCTCCACGACAACACAACTGATTCAATTGGCCCCACAATCCTCGAAACTATAGCTATTACAAAACTGTCCTAGTAAGAAATATAGGGGGAAAGCATAGGAGGATGACCCCATATCAAGAACAAATTTTAATTTGTCACACCCAAATTCCATTTCAAAAAATTTGGAAAAACAATAACCTTCCCTCTAGACAACACCACTAGAAATGGTCCTCTATGAAAATTCCAAATCCGATGTGGGGTTGATCTTTGCTTCCATTACATTTATTAACATAATGAATCCCATATATGATGATGAGTATAGATATGAAATTGAGTTTTCCAATATTTTTTGGTGAAATATAGGAATTTGTTATCGGATCCAAGGATTATGAAGAAGATATAGTCGTAGCAGGAACCATAATTCTAGCCATGTCCCTACCTAGACTATCAATGTTGCATAAAATCTTGGAAGAGTCTCTTAGTGTATTCGATAAGAGAAGGAATCTCCCCCTGAACTAGCTAAAATACACTCTAACCCAATCAGTATCAAATATCAATCATAGTATAAATAGGTTTACAATCACCCCTAGAGTGTAGGGAGACCATCCTGACCCAACCCACCAAGGACATGAACAACTCCAACTCATGTTTTGAGGGAAAATCCATCTACATCAACTAATAAATCCCATAAAGTGAATTTGAAAAATAATTCCATCTTTGGGAAGTATATTTAAATAAAATATCATTATGAAATCATAAAATAGTTAGCTTTGGTAATGGATAAATTATTGATCAGGGATTCTCAGAGCTAGTGAAAATTCCCTAGGGATGTACTGATAAAGTCTTTGTCATGCCCCCAAGGGTTTGAATTCAAAGTGGTCACTACTGAGGTCTATTATATAAAGACTGATCCTGTGAATTTCAATGTGATAATTTATTTCATTGAAAAATATGACATTTTCATTATACATGGAAACAGAAAATCCTTGTATGCATCTAGAAGGATAAATGGTGTCGATGTCAATTTTTTTTTACTAGTATTGTCTCTAGAGTTAGCCTCCTTCTGGTGAGAACACTTATCTAACTAGGCTACAGTGAGGATAACCTATGGCCTTCCTCCATAAACACTATTGTGATATTAAAAAAGTGAGTGAAATTCATTTGTCCAAGTCAAGATCAATGCTTGGTTTGGATTACTCATAACCAACTCATAATTTCTTGTGGTTTGGAAGAACAAAACCATTATCATATTTCCAGTAAGGCCCAATTTGAAAAACATGTTTAAATACTTTTATCGTATTATCATTTCATCAAATAATTCATCAGTGAAAAAAATTAATATGTTTCACACCAATAATGCCTCGTGAAAATCTTGTGAGTTTTACAATATCAAGGATGAATTCTATTAGAAGAAAGGGAAATAACCCCTAGTCGATGGTGTTACTTGGGTCACTACCCTAAATGGTATATAAATGATCTCCAACCACCCCTTAATGTCACATATATAAATTATTTTTAATTTATTTTTAATTTATTTTTCATTCATGTTTTTTTTGGGGTTTCCCAATTTTTTATGGAGGAATGAGTGAGTTTTCATGAATTGGGCCAAACCGTGAACCCAATTCCAGAATAAAAATAAATATTTTTTATTTTATAACTCATTCATTTTTTAACATTTTTTATCCATTAAAATTCCTACTTGGCATCCCCTAACCTATTAACACCAAAATTTAAATTTTGGGCCATTATAAATCCATAATCATGGGGGATTTGGGTTTTTATTTAAGAATTGGGCCAACCCAAAAGCCCATTTTCCAGTTTTAAATTGTTTCATTAATTTTTTACTATCATATTAATTATAATGATTTTTTTAGTGATTCCACCTCCCTCTCAACCATAATAATCCCAGGCGATCTCCCATTTCCTTTCCCACCACTTTGGTGCTCGTTATCGTCACGACTGAGTGATGAAATTCGTAAGGTTTCTAAAATCGGGCAGATTGGAGGAGGTAAGTTTCTTCCATCATAACTCTCTCAATTATTACTCTTTTTCCCCAATTACAGTTCCTACAAGATCTCATAATCTTTTTTCTAACCTAAATTTAATGGTTGTATGTTTTCAAATTCAGATTTTTGTGGATTTTGGGTCGTTTTATTCAAGATTGTTTTGAGTAAGTGTTTCTCTCTTTAATTTCATCATTCTCCTTAAGGTTTACTCCCTCTTTAATTATTTTATAAAATGTCCAGAAGTTAGGGTTCGAAAATATGGTTTTATTTGGTGTCCTTTTGGTAAAATATTGTGTTCTAGGGCTGGATTTATCATCTATGTGATGTGGCGGTGGTGCGATTGATGCTTCAAAACAAGTTTTGAGGGATTCGACACTTTCAGTAGGTCGTTCCATGTGTAAAAAATTATTGATGAGTTAGCTTGTTGTATTTAGTGATTTATTATATTCCTCATATGTTGAGTGTGGTGAAAAAAAATTTATGATTGATTTGGATAAGTGTTCAATTTTATATTTACATTTTAACATGAAATTGGGTGTTTTAATGTGTTACTTGTGGGGTATCATTTGGGTGTATTTTATAACAGATGGAATTGGTTTACTAAATCTTGTTTGGACTTACAATTCTGGTTTGGAAATGTATTAGTGTCATGTGGGAGTAAAAATAGGTGTTTTGAATAGGTTTTATGCATAAAACATTGTTATACTTCTTGAGATCATTTTTTGAGAATGTGTGTTTTTATTTGAATATTTTGTAGTATTATTCAAGGTGATTTTATAAAATATGAAAGTGGTTCTATAAATTTAACTAGGGATTCCAATTACATATTGAATAGGAATTGGGTTGGTTTTTGGTCTTAAATAGTGGTTTTGAAATCGGTTTTGTGTGCAAGATATATTGACAACACTTGGGATCTTTTTATGAAAATTGAAAATGTTTTAGTTGGTCAAACAAAGTGGGAAAAGGGTGAATTTTTCCTGTTTGGTATGTCTGTTCACCTATTAAGGGGTTTTGAAAGGTGAAGTGAGGTTTTATGATTTCAAACATTTTTATAATGTTTTGTAAATTTCTGAAATGTTTTAATAAATTGTTATGTTGGAGAAAAACTTCTTTCAGGGTTGTTTTGTGTAAGTTTGATGATAAAATGATTTTGAAGGTAAAAAGGGTATCATGTAACAAGTGAGTGGGATTTTATGAGTATTTTAATATATTTTAATGTTTTATAAAAATTTTTAATGGATTTGTGGAAGTGTTAATGAAATGTGAAAAGTGTTGTGGTCTATTTTGGTGTGAGTCGGATTTCAAAATCAATCTGACTGAAAAGTGGACATTTGTTACTTGTGTTGTATACATGTGGGATGTTTGGTGAATTTATGATATGGAAGTGATATTTTCATGTGAAAAGTATATTCATTTACTTGTTGAACTTGTTTGAGAAAAAGGGTAAAACCCGACTATCTAGGTTAGTGGACGTGTACTAGTATGCTAGTGAATCCGTGGGGTTTGGCCTCAGTTTCACTTAGTAAGATTGATGATTACAAATCTAACTAAACTATGATGATGATGATTGGGGACCACAAGGTTATGGGTATGTTCCCTACTAGTGGCTCATGCACGAGAACATATATTTGTGTGGTTACTCTCATCGAGATACGAGGTACCTGGGACCCACAACTAGCTAGTGCCTAGGGGTTACTTCCCATTGCTTGTGCTCATTGGATATTTTGTGATTAACGTCAGCATATGGTATGAGAGGATGGAAAATTCAGTATATATGATATTTATTTTAAATGTTTTTATTAATTAAATTACCCACCTGAAAACTATTTTTATTTAATGTTGCATCTTTTAGAAATTTTAACTAGCATCTCATGTTTTTGAAAACTGGCATGATTTTCATCATTAAATGTTTATCACATGTAATATATTAGTGGTGGTATCCTATTGGTCATTGTATAACACCCTAATTACACACTTGGGTGTAAGTAGACTTGGTTATTTTTGTTGTCGTAGGTTTGCTACAGTTTTTAGTTCAAGTGGTTTGGGTTTCTGGAAGGTCCTTTGTGGTGATGTCTTATGGAGATGGCGTGAGGGTGGTGCCCCATGACATGAGGGTTCTTGGGCGGTCCATATTTTGTTTTGTACCTTTCTAATTTTTTTTAAACACAGTTTTAACTTATTTAATTCAGTTCTGAAATTTTGTAAAAGACGATTTTAGTTGAAAAATCCAGATTTGTTTTATTGAGTTTGTTTGTTTTTTAATGTTTATAAAATCAGGTAAATCATTCCCAATTATCAATATATGATGCCCATGAACTTGTTCGAGCCCGTGGGGATCAATAATGCCCTTCGGGCCTTGGCACGGGCTGGGTTTGGTGCTGGTTTGATGGAGACCAGATCTAGTTTGTGACAAAATGGTATCAGAGCAGGTTCAGGTTAACTCTTTGGGTCATGTTATTGGGGGAAGATTCAGGATAGTATGGAGTTAAGATTGTAGGGATGAAATATTATAGTTATGGGTAGTATGCCTGATCACCACACCTCATGACAGGATTCAAGTTTCTAGGGGATGTCAGGATTTATCTAAGTCCTTTGGTTTTCTTGGTTTGATGTTGATTGTGGGAAATGAAAAAAGAGTTGGGTTAATGGTCTCAGTGTGCTCACAGGGCCTGGCAAGCCATATAGAGCCAGAGATATTCCCTAGAACAATCTCTGTGACGGTGAAGTTATTGGAATATGGTCTCCAACCATATTTCCAAGTCACCCACTGAAACTAGTTTCCTCTCTCATTGTTTTGTGCTTTAGTTTTGAAATCTTGTAAATTTGGATTTAAAGTGACTTAGTTTTAAGAAGCGTAATGTTTTTGTGAAATTATTTAAAAATAAATAGGGAATTTTTTGGTTTATAAAATTGTGGAACTGAATTTTTATAATTGTTATCAAATGGAAAATGGTGTGTTTACACCACTTTTGAAAGCAGGAACTATATTGAAGATGGTTTTCAAAAGTATTTCCAATAGAGTTTTTTAAACAATAAAATTTTGTTTTAATGGGATGATATGTTTTGAAATTGTTGTGAATATATTTAAAGTGAGTTATTTTGTAAATGTTTGTGTATTTCTAAAATGTTTTTAAAGCTGTGATTTGGGATTTTGATCTCGTGGTTAGCAGTTTTGAGAAAAAGGATGTTCTGGTTGACCGTTTTGGATTTGAAAAGTTGAAAGAATTTTTTTTAACCATTGGTATTTTCATGAGAAACCAAATGCATGGGATATATGGGAAGATGGATGGTTTATGACATGACTGGAATAGTTTTAGGATGGATATGAGGAGGGTGCCTGGTGTGGCACAGAAACTTGCATTTGTAAGGCCCATGGGGTACCATTGGAGGATACACTAACTGCTGAACCATTTTTTTTCAAAGAAATGTTTTTAAAGAGAAACATTATATCTTTCTAAATTGTTTGGGATGGTTTATATTATGTTTTTTTGGAAAATGTTGATGATTTGGGATGTTTTGAGTCCAAGAACCCCTCATGTTCGATCTTTGTTTTGGGTTTCTATTTGGTCGGTAAGCTGGGTAGAAGGACCAGTTAGCAGTCTCCTCTAAGATTTATTTCAGGAAACCATTATGGTGTATCCCATCATGTGTTTGGATCTGGTTTTTGGCACTTTTTTACCAATGTACCAGCTTGGTTGGGTCTTTAGGTTCTCTTATTGGATACGGTATGCCCTCATTAAGGGTTAATGCATAACTGATGTGCAACTGATATTGTTTTTCCATTCTAAAATCATTCAGTTGATCAATATAAGGAATTTTTCTCTCGAGATCTGTAGATTGAGTCTACACACATTCCATTCATTTATTTTTAGATCCTCTTGTAACAGGAGATTTCACGTGGAAGGTTGAAAGTGACCTTATTTTCTTAAATTTTCTGTTTCGTCGAAGGTGGATGTGATCTTGGGTTGTTAGTGTGGATGAGTGTCTCGATGGTGTCTAATAGGGCCTTTAGGTTATTTGAAGTTTCTATGAAGCATGAGTTCATGTTAAAAAACCAGTGTGGGAAATATGGTCACGATAGGATATTGTAGCCAATTTATATAATTGTGTGTTGTTTGGGGATGTTGTATAAGGTCCTCCTCCATGCATTGTTTATATCAGTCAAAATGTTCTTGTTTGGTGACACCTTATGATTTCATGTGCTCGATTGACCATATAAGAGATAGTAATGAAATCCTCCGAGAGTCCCTGTTATGTTGGGTGAATGTCTCCCTTGAAAAAAATTCAAAATCATCCATTTTAGAGTATGGTGAGTGTAGGTGTTCTTTACTTCTATTGTTTCTCACTTGAAGAAACTAGGTGTGATGTGTGTGCATCTTTCTAGCCCTTGTTTCAGTGAAATATCGGGATATGGTAAAGTGAGTTTGGAATTTGTTATGTCTGGAAAAATTACCTGGGATTGCGGTGTAGTTGTTGGTGGCACCAAAAGAAGAAATCTAATTCAATGGGGTTCCAAAGACTAACTTTGAGGTCGAAGATGCTTCAATCATTTGAGCTCCAGCCATAGGTCTCGGAGAGAAGTTGGCTCATAGTCAAGGGAAATCACAAGATCTTTTAAACCCTTGTACAAAGTCTTATCCTAAATATGAAAGATAGGAAGTGTTTAAACATCTAGTATCATTATATTTCTTCTGTTGTTCACGTTTGGTGGAAATAGGTGGAGGTCCTTGTACCAATGACATCACCCAACGTCATTCCCTCCACCTTTGGTTTCTATTGAGTCTTTGGAGAATGGATAGGAATTTGGCTAGATAAGATGAGCACATAGTTTTTGAATGATTAAGAGAGACAGTGTGCCAGAAAGCCATGAAAGAAGATTGATCAGCACAGTTTGTTCACGGATTCACAAACTGAGTGGAATAACCATGCGACCTTCCCAAATCGTGAAATTGTTGGGTTTTTCTGTGCCGTCCCATGCTATTCGGTTAAGATGGTTGGTTATTTTGGTGGGGAGAACCACTATGATTATCATGTATGTTGCTTTAGAAATTTTTAATGTAATACTACCCTATTTACCAGGGAGTTTGTTCAGGCCTCCCCTATTAGTGTCATGATTCTGTCTCATAAAACAAAATTATTGGTTGTCTCTTTTGGTGGGGAGTGTATTTGTGTCCCCTCGTACTAGTAACATTGATTTATCCATGGTCTTGGATAGGTGTAGATAGTCTTTATCGGAGATATATATCAACCAACATCTTTCTTGGGTTAACGTTGGGACTGGTGAGTTCCTAATGGTTTAGTTAAAGTAAGGTAAGTGTAACCTTGTTCAAAGCTGTTGTTCGTTTGGGTGAACTGCTTGAGTCTTGTTCGGATGGTGTTTGAGGAGTCCTCTTTTGGGATAAAGTATGAATGTGATTGATCATATTAGGAAAGTGGTTTGAGTTTTGGTTTTTAGAGTAATCATTAATTTATCACTAGATGTTTTTTGGCCTTTCGGGGAAAAACCAGGCAACAAAGTACCTATTAGTTTCTCAGTTGGGTTTGGTTGTTTCTTTGGCCTTGCTGTGACTTTCCAGGGCATAATGTTTTCAAGGTGGGGAGAATTTTCACATATATAAGATATTTTAAAGGTATTTTTAATTTATTTTCCATTCATGCCTTTTTTGGGGTTTCCCATTCTTTTATGGAGGAATGGGTGAGTTTTCATGAATTGGACCAAACCGTGAACCCAATTCCATATTTAAAATAAATTTTGTTTATTTTATAACTCATTCATTTTTCAACATTTTTTATACATTAAAATTTTTACTTGGCCTCCCCTGACATATTAACACCAAAATTTAAATTTTGGGCCATTATAAATCCATAATCATGGGGGATTTGGGTTTTTATTTAAGAATTGGGCCAGCCCAAAAGCCCATTTTCCAGTTTTAAATTGTTTCTTTAAATTTTTACTATCATATTCATTATAATGACTTTTTTGGTGATTATACCTCCCTCTCGACCCTAAGAATCCCATGCGCACTCTCATTTCCTTTCCCCCCACTTTGGTGCTCGTTTTCATCATGATTGAGTGATGAAATTCCTAGGGTTTCTAAAATCGGGCAGATTGGATGAGGTAAGTTCTTTCCATCATAAATCTCTCAATTCTTACTATCTTCCCCCGTTCCAGTTCCTACATGATATCATAATCCTTTTTATAACTTAACTTGAATGGTTGTATGTTTTAAAGTTCATATTCTTGTGGATTTTGGGTCGTTTTATTCAAGATTGTTTTGAGTAAGTGTTTCTCTCTTCAATTTCTTCAGTCTCTTTAAGGTTTCCTCCCTCTTTCATTATGTTATAAAATGCCCAAAAGTTAGGGTTAGAACTTATGGTTTTATTTGGTGTCTTTTTTGTTAAATATTGTGTTCTAGGGCTAGATTTATCATCCATGTGATGCGGTGGTGGTACGGTTGATGTATCACACCAAGTTTTGAGGGATTTGACACTTTCAGTAGGTGGTTTCATGTGTGAATAATTATAGATGAGTTAGCTTGCAGTATTTAGTCATTTTTTATATTCCTCATATGTTGGGTGTAGAGAAAAAAAATATATGATTTATTTGGATAAGTTTTCAATTTTATATTTTCATTTTAACTTGAAATTTGGTGTTTTAATGTGTTACTCATGGGGTATCATTTGGGTGTATTTTATAACATAACGAATTGGTTTACTAAATCTTGTTTGGACTTAAAATTCTGGTTTGGAAATGTATTAGTGTCATTTGGGCCTAAAAAGAGGGGTTTTTAATAGGTTTTATGTGTAAAACATTGTTATAATTCTTGAGATCATTTTATGAAAATTTGTGTTTTCATTTGAATCTTCTGTAGTATTACTCAACGTGATTTTATAAAACATGAAAGTGGTTTTATAAATGTCTCTAGGGATTCCAATTATGCCTTGGATAGGAAATGGTTTGGTTTTTGATCTTAAATAGTGTTTTTGAAATGGGTTTTATGTGCAAGATATATTGACACCACTTGGGCTTTTTTATGAAAATTTAAATTGTTTTAGTTGGTCAAAAAAAGTGGGAAAAGGGTTTATTTGTACTATTTGGTATTTTTATTCACATATTAAAGGGTTTTTAAAGGTTAAGTGAGGTTTTAAGATGTCATACATTTTTATAATGTTTTGTAAATTTCTGAAATGTTTCAATAAATTATGATGTTGGAGCGAAACTTGTTTGTAGGTCATTTCGTGTAAGTTTGATGATAAAATGATTTTGAAGGTAAAAAGGGTATCATGTAACAAGTGAGTTGGCTTTTATGAGAGTTTTAATATATTGGAATGGTTTATAAACGTTTTTAATGGATTTGTGGAAGTGTTAATGAAATGTGAAAAGTGTTGTCGGCTATTTTGGTGTGAGACGGATTTCAAAATCAATCTGAATGAAAAGTGGACTTTTGTTACTTATGTTGTATACATGTGGGCGGTTTGGTAAATTTATGATATGGAAATGATATTTCAATGTGAAAAGTATATTCATTTACTTGTTGAACTTATTTGAGCACAAGGGGAAAACCCATGTATCTAGGTTGGTGGACGTGTACTAGTATACTAGTGAATCCGTGGGGTTTGGCCTCAGTTTCACTTAGCAAGATTGACGCATACAAATCTAACTAAACTATGATGATGATTATTGGGGACCAATAGGTTATGGGTATGTTCCCTACTAGTGGATCATGCAACAGAACATATATTTGTGATGGTTAATCTCAACGAGATACGGGGTACCTGGGACCCACAGCTAGTTAGTACCTAGGGGTTATTTCACATTGCTTGTGCTCACTGAATCTTTTGTGCTTACCCTTGGCATATGGTATGAGAGGCTGGAAAATTCAGCAGATATTTTATTTATTTTAAATGTGTTTATTCTTTAAATTAGCCCACCTAAAAACTGTTTTTATTTAATGTTGCATCTTTTAAAAATTTTAACTAGCATCTCATGTTTTTGAAAAATGGAATGCTTTTCGTTTTTAAATGTTTATCACATGGAATATATTAGTGGTGGTATCCTATTGGGCTTTGTATCACACCATAATTACACCCTTGGGTGTAAGTATACTTGGTTATTTTTGTTGTCTTAGGTTGGTTACAGTTTTTAGTTTCAGTGGTTCAGGTTTCTGGCAGGTCCTTGGTGGTGATGTCTTGTGGAGATGGATTGATGGCGGTGCCCCTTTCCATGAGGGTTCTTGGGATGTACTTATTTGGTTTTGTACCTTTGTAATGGTCTTTAAACATAGTTTTAACTTATTTAATTCAGTTATGAAAATTTGTAAAAGATGGTTTTAGTTGAAAAAACCAGATTTGTTTTATTGATTTTGTTTGTTGTTTACTGTTTTTAAAATCGGGTAAATCATTCCCAATTATCATGATATGATACCCGAGAACTTGTGCCAGCCCATGGGTATCGGGAACACCCTTAGAGCCTTGGAACGAGCTGGGTTTGGTGATGGTTTGATGACGACCAGATCCGGTTCGTGACATATAAAATATTTTAAAAAAGAATTTCGGTTAACCATCAATTAGATAGAGAGTATGAGTTCAAAATTAGATGCATTATTAGTAGTCTTCATAATTTCATTCATGAACACTGAGTCCAAAAATGTTGAAATGTTTTTTAACTCCCTTGAAAATGGATAAATACCATAGGAAAATTCCCCCATTCCATCCCCATAGCCCCATGAAACTCCTTCCTAAAAAATTAGGAATAGTAGGTTGTCTCATCACCCAAATAGAACGAAGACATTACTTCTCCAAATCTCACTACATTCTCTCTAGTGATTTAAGGAAATACTCAATGGTTAGATGGGTTGGAGGAAGTTTATTTATCTTTAGAATTACATGATATCAGCTTCTACCCAAACACTAGAACATATCACAATTCTTCCCCCCTATGAATGAAGAGAAATAATATAAAGATGAGGAAGAAGAATTGGATAATGACCTTAAGGATTACCTTATAACATTTGAGAATGATGACTCTGAAACTATTTATAAACAAAAATAAATAAATCAGGGAACAATATAAGACACTAAAATTATGTTGATTAGTCTATTCATATCTTCTAAATTAAAAAAGGTATGTGCCTCCTTGGGCCTTGATCTTGAGGTGGCCACTCACCACCTGGGACATTCAAAGGACCATTAGGGCTATCAATAAGTATCCAAAAGGACACACCTATCAAATGATGCCAAAATCAAGGTGGATGTTGTAATGATCATCAGATCCAAATTCATTTGGGAGATCCAATTTCCCAAATGGATGTCCAATGTCATCCTCATCAGGAACATGAATGGGAAATTAGAGTCTGTGTTGATTTTTGAGATCTTAACTAAAACTACCCAAATGATGATTTCCTATCCCTGATTAAAAACCATTTGATTGATACAACATCTGGATATCATGCCATTTCTTTCATAGATGTAATTTCATGATAATATCAAACATAAATATCCTTGTATGGTGAAGAATCCACCAACATCTAGTCCCCCCAAGACAGTATTTTCTTATCAGGCAATTCCATATCAATTGAAGAATGTCGACACAACATACCAACATGCCATGAATTGAATTTACAGACACTTTTTGGAAATGTTCCTATAATTATATGATAACAAATAAGGGCAAAACCCAAAAAATATCTTCCCACTAGGATGATATTGAATCTTTCTTTGATACACCGTGAAAACACAACCTAATAATAAACCCCAAAAAATAAGTTTCTTTAACCAAAGGGAAATTGCTAGACCTCATTGTAAATAATTGGGGAATAGATGTTTACCCCATGAAAAAAATTGTTTCCTTTGTATGTCACCTCCTGAGAACATCATAGAGTTGAGAGGTTTATAAGGACACTTGGACTACATTCTACACATCATAGACAACCATGTAAGAAAATGTCTTAACTTCTCTAGGTTAATGAATAAAAGGGTTGCATATCAGTGGGCATATTATTTTTCCTAAAAATTCAAAATTTATAAGAAATATTTCTTTATCGCACCAGTTTTTATGCATCATGTTGAAGGAAGGATGCTTAATTTTATAGTATGGCCTTCGAGATGTCACTGGGTGCCTCCCTCACACAAAAGAGAGGCACTGGAAGTGAAAACCACATTTATTATATCATTCCAACTATAATTTATATTAGAACTCAATATTCAAACATTTATAAGAGATGTATAGATCTAATATTTGATTTCTTGAAGTTGAGGCACTAAATGCAACAATACAAGGTCTATTTCATCTTTCAAAGAAACCAACTAAAATACATCATCATCCATCTGATATTGAATTAATGTCTATAATGATGGGTTTTCATCTTGAAGAAGTTTAATATTTAGTTCATGCCTAAAAAGGAGGTCAAGACCATGCATCATTGTATTTTATGGAAAATCACCACTTGGTTTAAATGAATTCATTGGATACAAATGTACCCGATGAAGAGTTCTTCTATATTAAAGTGGGAGCCCAGATCTGGGAGATATATTTCGATGGTGCATCCAGAAGTTTGACAAGGAACAGGATGGAGGACCCTATGCTCAACAATATGGGGATGGGAGTCGTGTTCATCTACCTAGAAATAGAATTCCGAACATATTAATTCTTGATTTCAGTAAGATTCACGAACAATGAATCAAAATACAAAGCACTGATTACAGATCCAAAGCTATAACTTCAAGTATAAGTAAATCACTAGAAGGTAAAAGGTGATTAAGAAATAGTCATCATGAAATTAAATATGAATTATTACATAAAAAGGTATAGGTACTAGCCCTACTAAACCACATTTGAAGATTAATTGTCGAATTGACTTTGGATCTGACATTTACCCACATCCTATCGTCACAAAATTCTCATAAATGCACTAAATCCAATATGGGCATGAAAATAGTAGGTCCAAATCGAAATGAAAAAATAATCATCCTTGTTCATTATCAGATGGTATCACTTTTCGTTCAAGATAACACAGAAGTGATTGATGATATTATCCCCATTGTTGAACCATACGGTCCTACCACCTGCAGTATGACAACCATTGAGGACTACATTCTAAATTGAGAGTGCCCACCAAAAAAATGAGGATAGAGAAAATATGAATATGAGAAATTAACAATGTTATATATGATGGAATGAATCATAAAATGTTCCTCAATAATCAGAGACTTGATGGGTTCATTCTCAGCTATATTGATGGATTAGAGATCATTTCTATCATGAAGGAAGTTCACATTGGAGACTATAGTCCCCACTATTTGGGATCCAATATTTCCCATAAAAAATTATATCATTACTACTAGCCCAAAATAATTCAAGACTATACAAAATTCACAAAAAATGTTTAATTCCTTATAGTTTCATTCCAATTTCATCCACCAACCCCCATAGTTTCTTCACACAATCAAATACACCTAAGCATTTTTAGTTTTAGAAATGGACGTCATGGGACCATATCCTCTCACTAGGTCCAAGAACTAAAGTAAATTCAAAAAAAATATAATATAATTTTGGCCAATGCCATACCACTCAATGTGTTCAGGGAAAGAAACATTTTCTTCTTCGTCAGAGACATCATTATCACCAGATTTGGTGTCCCTCATAAAATACAAATGAAAAACGACACCAATTTTGTATTTTTATGAATTAGAAAAACTATATCATGAGTATGAAATAAATTCCAAACATTCATACCACTACCATAAAATATCTAAATGTCATATATAGTGCTTCAAAAACACCCTATCAAATATAATTCATAAGATAGTAGATGATGATAAAAACTCTTGGGCAGACAAGCTCCAACTTGAAATTTGGGACTACTGGACTTCGACCCATACTACCATACAAGCGACCCCATACTCATTAGTATATAAGACATAGGAATCCTTTACCATTGAAGTAAAATTTTCCACACTATGTATTCCCATCTGTGATTAGTTTTCTATAGATGAGAAATCCCAAAAATGGTAGGATAAATTGAAGTGACTTGATGAGAAAAGATTCCACACAATTCATTGTAACAACCCAAGAATTTGAAATATTTTTTATTTTTTAATATATTCTTTATATTTTAATGAATTCAACACTAATTTATCTTCTATTTAATTAAAGAGTGACTTTCTTCTATGTCATGCGTTATACGCACATCCGGGTTTTACTGAACTATTGTATATTATTAAATTATTATTATTTAATATAATATAACCTAGATGATATAATAGTAGGAATAAATAGTAATTTATATACATTCCTTATAATTTTGAAATTATTTCTATATGTTTTATAGAAATTATATACGAATAAATCCAATTTTTTCATAAAAGAAGTATTTTTTTTAAAAAGGTACTTTTATGACCTTTTAATAGTGAAACCATTTTAAATATAATTTTTTACCCATTTAGAATTTTTATATGAAATATTAATTCTCTTATTTGAGTTTGGAATGTCAAAATAATCTTTGTGTGATTATTTTTATTTTTCAGAGAAGTTTTATTCATTGATGAATAGTTAAAAAATATTACAATATAGTTAAAAAAATAACTTGTAATTTAAATAATTATTATACATTAAATTTAATTTAAAAGTCACAATAAATCAAAAATACACATATTTATCCAATTTTGGTTTCTGGAATCATTTTTATATTTAATTTTTATATAGAAACTTATTGAAATTTTAAATGATTTCTTTTACCTTTCTTCTTGCCGAATATATGGGATTTGTGTTAAACATAATATAATACTTTCTGTGAATTGAATTTTTAAATACAGATATAAATATTTCTAATCTATATTATATTTAGTTTCTAATAAGATCAAATTAATTATTGGTTAATAGTAACTTTTATATTTTTTAACCATGGTTAAGTGTAAATTAGTAATGAAACCTAAATAAATATAATAATATTATATAACTACCCTAACACATTCCCTAATTAAATTGGAAAAGTGGGGATAGAAAAAAAACATACGCTGAAGGGATTATATTTTTAATCCACTTGCGTAAGAATATGACATTTATTATATATTACGTAAAGATATGTTCAACATGACAATCATATGTTTAATAAAAAAATAATTATTTATATTGGGTAATATAGAAGATAAATTCGTCTATAAATAGTCATTTTAAATATAAAAAATATATATTCTTCATGATAATTAAATTTTAATTTTTAGAGAATAAATAATTTAATTAATGGCTTCTATAATAACGGTGTAGTAATTGTTAAATCAATGGAAAATTAAAATAAATTATATTAAAAAAAATTGACATAACTAATAACATTAAAAAATTATAGCTATCATAGACATGTTATTTAAATATTATAAGTTTTTTCTTTAATTTATTATAGTGTTATGATATTTATAAAATGAAAAATAATGAATAGTATCAAAATTTACATAAATGAAATAAAATTCATAAAAATATAAAATTAGTCCAAAGAACATTAATAAGGTAACATATGTCATTAATGATCTATTTGGGGGTTTTTCTGGCATATATTAGTAACTATATTTACCATTAAGTAATAAATACCCTTACTTCCTTGATATGAGTTAAAGAAATTAATTCAGGTATAAATCCAAAAGATAAAGATAAAAATATATCTGAAACCCATATAAAACTTATTTTCTAATAGTATTTCGACTCATAAAAATCATAGATTCTAAATAACGAATATTGTAGACATTTAAAATTTAAGTGTAATTTGTATTAGTATAATATTTTAAGGGATTCAAGAGTGACCCTCACCTCTCTTATAAAAAGACATCTCCTCCCTCACTTCCTCACACCACATTGAACCTTATTTCTTGAAAAAAAACCTACCTATTTACTTTATTAAATTTCATATACACATAGTATAGTTTCTTACCTCCACAAAATTCCAACCCTAGTGTTACTAAGAATTGATCCAAGAGAGTTTCGCTAAAGAAGATGTAATCATCTTTACCAACACCTTCAAATTTATTTCTTCTTATACTTCCTATTCACTAGTTTTCTTCCATTATAAAATTTTAACTCTACTATAATCTACATTATGATATGATATTATGATTATGTGAAAACCATATTCCTCATTTTATCAATCTTATGAAAAACAATATCACCATGTGTGCTTACATATAGATTACCGTCTCCATGCTGTGGTGTAATTTGTTTTTCATCACCAACTTATTTGGATGGTTAAACTGTTGAATATAATATGTATAAATAATAAATATAGAATGATATTTATTATTTATAATTAATATATCATCCAATTCAATACCTGTTTACCATAAAAGAAATGATATTGTCCCTCATGCGTGTGTATGACCTACAATCTCAATGACATGATAATATTTATTCTCTACATTAATTATTAAATAATTATTAAAAACATTAAATGATAAGTGAATATAATATTTATGAACAGAATATCTTTATTTATGTGAATAAAATATATTATATTCCTACAAAATAAGACATACATGATAAAACAAACATAATAAAATGAAGTAGTTTAAACATGAAACAAATTTAATAATGAAGTATTGTTGAAAAAATAATATTAGAGGATTGAATTTGATATCATAAATATGGATATTGTTATTGTATAATTTAATTACATACATTATCCATTATACACGAGGTTAAAACACCCCCAAACTAATAAAAAGTATAGTGAATGTATTGTTTCAGAGTCATGTTATTTTCTGATATTGTTTATATATAAGTATTCACTAGGGAATATGTATTGTCCCTGTCCATGTTTCATAAAAATATATTCTTAAAAAAATTTATATTATCCTAAAAATGTTATTTTTTTTACTAATGTTTTAATTTTTATAAAATGGTTTGAAGAGAATCTTGTTTTTATTTTTCAAATGAGGTACTTTATGACTTGTTCTACAAAAATACGAAGGGAAAACTTATTTTTAACATATATTACATGTGAGTATTTTACCACCATCATAACTCCATGATGTTATTGAGATTAATTAAAAATTTTAAAATGTTTTTTATTAAATAAAATGATTTATTTTAAAAATTAACAACTATTAATTAAATGATTTGAAATAAAAAATGTATTTTTCTCAGGATATTTATATGGATTTTATTGATGATTTTTCATCTATGTCAACATAATTTATTTGATTTTATGATCGATTGAGGGGGATATATTATGATATCATTTACTATATTTAATTGAACTGATTATGATATGTTTATCTATAGATGTTCTATTTTTATACCATTCCTGGGTTATGGTTAATTTATTAACATTTTTTTATGAGTTTTAATATTAATGTTTTTGTTGGTTATGTTTTACCATTTTCATATGAGGAATTAATTGGACTTAGTATGTGATAGGTGAGGCCTTCTATAACCCCTTGATGCATCCTTAGGTCTCGCGAGAGAAACTAGTTTGTGTTATTACCTGTTTATGTATGGTTTCTTAATTGAATTCTTGACAGTATATTTATAGGGTACCACATTATGTATTCCCCCATAATAATATTATTTATTTGTATGACATGTGATTTTTTGACTAGTATAATATCCCTGTGAATTTTTATATGGAATTGTTTGATTTATTCATTCCATATTATGATCAAGATTATGTTTAAGGGGATTGTGTTTTATGATTTAAAACTTGACTTAATAATTTTTGTTTATTTATGATAGATTCTATTTTATTATTTACCCTTACTAAGAATATGATCTCACCCATTTCTTATGATTAATTTTTCTAGGATTCTAATATGTGTATTATTACTGATATATAGATTTATTCTAGGAGAATAATGAAATTATCAAATGATTGTTTTGATGTATATTACATTTGAAATTGCAATGTAAGGTTCATGTATGTAAATTGTTTTTCCAAACTACTAAACTAAACAGTCCTTTGGGATTCATCACTTGTATCAATGCCAATGTAACAAAATAATGGACTTGATCTGGGATTTTGGTGATAGAGTGTTAGAGTTGGTATCAAATGATTTTTAAGGACGGCTTTGTGAACTAGATTATGAAAACATAGATTAGAAAACTTATCCCAAACATAGAAATTAAGGATCAGTATACCAGAACATCCTATAATTTTCATAAGGTATAAATTTTATGTGTATTCCCAAAAAAAATCCTTGTCTTGGTAGTAAAAGTTGAGGTAGTTTTGGAAGATATGTACATAAGAGTTATAACTCTAATAAGGTGTTCCGATCCGGATTTAGTGTAACCTTGTACATGAAAATAGGTCTTTCTGTGCACCTCATTTAACACTCATGTAAGACAATCTTACATTAATTTAAATTTTCTCTAAAAAATTATGAAGGATTTAAATGTGAATATGTTCCCAGACAAACAATGTTTTTGATTAAAGGATTAGATACGCATATATTTTTCAATATATGTTAAGTATTTTACTAGTTTGAAATTATATATTCTGATACATAACATAATCTAGTGCATTCTATTGTTTATAAATAGTACCTTTTGGAAAGAATGGAAACCATATCAACACACGTAATCCAGGTTGGTATTTCTTTACTATGAAAGATAATAATGTTGGTGTTGGATCTACAATATTTGATCAACAACTTAGAATTATATTAGACAACTATATCAGGTTATGAAAAATTACCTTACCCATATGAAGCACCCGATACACAACGTGGAGAATCATTGATGGGAATCTTCATGATGAAACAACCACCAACATTAAATGGGACAAAAAATCCATTTATAGTTGAACAATGGATATGTTCTTTCGAGAAAATATTTATTTATTTGAGACGCCACTAAAGAGAGATGGTTTCCATGGTAGTTTAATGCCTCTCAAGAGATGCATAAGAATAATGGTCATTAATTAAGTATTACAATGAGGATGAGGAAATAAAAAATGGAATGGAAGTATTTTATGGATATTTTGTTAGAAAATTTGTTTCCTCAAGATCATGGTGAAGATATAGAAAAGAAATATCTCAGTATGAGGAAAAAGGTGGAAGAGATTGTTTCTCAATATGAATCCATCTTCATAAGGCTAGATAGCATGCTATAGACTACATACATGAAAGTGGGAGTAATATTGATCATTTATTCTATGTGTAAAAAAATTTCGATAAAATAAATTGGTTTCCCAATGTTTATCATCAGAAAAATATATATTCTCATGTTCAATAATGTTGAAGAGAATTTTTTATATGTTTTATGTCTTTAAGGTAAATAATGCGAAGAAGATTATAACGGATAAAGGGAAAAATAATAGAAAATAATTGAAATATTAATTTTTATACATGTAATAATTGTGGGAACAAATATTCTAATAATTTTATGAAGGGAATGTGGGTTTGTTAAAAATTTGGAGAGAAAGGCCACTAGGATATTTGTTGTAAGGGAAATAAATAATTTTGTAATGTATAGTGCTACAGTTGTAAGGATCTGGCTTACTATGCACATGAATTTCCTCACTATCAGGGAAATATAGATTAAAAAAGAAAAGGGAGATAGGTAAAGCATATGTTATTATTACTATCAAAGTGGAATAATTAGTGTATTTGTGTTATTTGATTCAAGAACTATGTTATGATATCATGGTTTTAAGAATAATATATGTATTTTACTATAGTACTATTTATTTAAGGATTAGGAAGAATTTATGTTGAAATTATGGTTTTAAAAGTGATATTGGTATTGATATATTTGTTCTATGAAAAAAAATATTTTCTTTATATAGTTTGGTAAAAATCTGTTATTATGTTTATTTTTGAAATTTAGTGACCTTCCTTATGGTTGGAATGGATTATGTTGAACGTTGGTTATTATTTTTTTAGGTTAGCATATGATATAATTGATACTTCTCACCAAACCCTATTGGATTCAAAAAATATTTAACGGGTGAAAAAAAAAATACTTTTAGACCTTATGATTCCTCAAATGTTCTTTAGGCATGAAAATTCATCATAAATATCCATCTTTAGGTGTACCAAAAGAAGTAAAAATAGATTGACACGTAACAAAAGGATAATATTGTTTTTATATAAATGAATCAAGTAATTATATTTTCTAATAATTTTTATAGAGTGAAAAAAAGTCATTAATTCTTCGAAATGGGTATAAAAAATGTCAACTTTTGTTGATCCAATATTGTTTTAAATACTCATAGATTTATGTCATTGAGGAACCCAATTTTCCATTGAACATGGACTTATATGTGATTGATGACCTCAATAACTTCCTACAAATATTTATGTTTTTCCTCTCTCTATATATATATATTTATATTCTAATATAGTTCTCGTATTAGAAACCTTATTTTTTGGTGATATTCAGAATTCCCTTTACTTATTATTAAGAACATGTGTTATTAACCCTCATTGTGATGTATGTTATTTAACAATTTCATTTTCAAATATCAAGTTGTAGACTACAGAGGTCAAGATTAAATTTAAAGGACACTACTTAATTAATATTAAGACAATGTAACACCCCAAGAATTGAAAATATATTTTCTTTTTTAATAAATCCTAAAGAATTTAATTCATTAAACTTTTATTAATCTTTTGTTAAATATAAGAGCGTTTTTCTTTAATAGCATTCATTATATGAAAGACTATTTTTTCCTAGTAAGTGTATAATTTTTATATATTATTATTTAATATAATATAACCTAGAAAATAAAATAGTGGAAAATTAATAGTAATTTTTATATATTCCATATAATTTTAACATTATTTTATACGTTATCTAGAAATTATATAAAACAAATACTATTTTTTTTACAAAAGAAGTATCTTTGAAAAATGGTAATTTTACTGCCTTTTAATAGGGAACCCATTTTAAATCTAATTTTTTATCTTTTAGAATATTTATATTAAAATAATTTATTCTTATTTGAATTTTGATTTTCAAAATCATAGTAGGTATAATTTTTTGTATTTTTTCATACAGGTATCATTTTTGTTGAATAGTGAAAAATACTGAATTGTAGTTAGTCCTAGTCACATGAACTTAAAAATCATGAAATATTAATCTAGGTCATAGGACAATAAAATTAATGACACTAATGTTCTTACTATATGACGTTAAACCACACAACTCCATAATGTTCTCACTATAGAGGACATTATCCCCAACATCGATCATCTACCATACCAAATTCATGAAAAACATGTGGCATGATTAATTCACTTTCAAGATATACAGTGATGCATGAATCTCTATTCATGATCCTAGTCATGATGATACTTATTTTGCATCAAGTGACCCTTTTCCTTACTGCATGATGTAAAACTACATGGAAAATGCCCCAATCAGATGATGTTAAACTACATGGTTTATTAATAACTACATGTGGATTTATTCTCATCATTAAATGATACGTAATGACACCCTAATCTCTAATATCAGGTCCAACCATAATAAGGATAATAATTCCCACCTCCCTATGTACGAGTCAGATTTTCATAGGGAAGTTTCTAAGACTAATGTGTGCATTGATTCTTGTTTTGATAATAAACGTAGCAGTGACTGAATTTTTCATCTTGGCCTAGAAACCACAAATGAAAAATAATCTTATCCTTCATTTTAACACCTATATGTGGTGGAATAATCCTTTTCCACCACTTGTTTCTCACATAATTCATATCTTGTATGGGACTAGGATTTTTAGTAGGTGATTCCTCCAACGATAATGGTGTATAAATATATATCATGTTTTCTATGGTATTAGATGAAAAACCGTAAAACGAACACTATATGTCCTTATCACACGATGTTAAATGATGTTTTAAAATCAAATTTAATTACTATGTTTAGTTTGATTCCTTCAATCACTATATATGTAATGACACCCAGGTCTTTAATCCTAGGTCCAGCAACAATATTTCATGTTTACGTTGGGGAAACTATGTCATTTTTTCATGATATTAAACTATATGGAGAATGTCCTAACTACACGACATTAAAATGAATGGAACCTCAATAATAATGTGTGGATTGATTCTTGTTGGGAAGAGATACATATTTATTCCTAATTATTATACCCTAGTCCCAGTCATGGGGTAAAAATAGAATAATGTACCCATCTCATGTATATAAACAAAGATCTATGTATCATATCTCATGTTTGGGTTCCACATTTCGGGACCTATCAAGGAAATAGGAATTTACTGCCTACATATGAGTTATATATTTGTAAGGAATTTCAAACTCCATGGAAAATTTTTGTATAAATTATTCTTACATACTCAAAAAACATTCTATCTATTCATCATAGTATGTGACCCTTGAAATTTTTTATCTCCACAAACTTCATTTGGCCATCAGAGATGGGGGGTCAGTGGCCTAAGGGATATATTTTTTGACTTTTCATAATATTCACTAGTTAGCTCTGCATAATTTTCCCACAAAAAATTCAGATCCACCAAAGGAAAATTATTCCCATGGATAGTCCTCTTCTATCTCTGTAGGCCTTAATGAAATTACCCCTATCATTTCTCCGAATATGAGAGTCCCAAGAATCATTTTTTACAATTTGTTCCCCCTTACATCTAATTCATGTCAGAATATCCCAAACCAATGGGCTCTTGTTACACATAATTTCCATGACATATGGTCCTAGGAGTATGACCAAAAATTGCATGACCGCATATCATCATTACCTCCTAATGAAAAACTGTGTGGTTAACATCCCTCTAATTCGGTGTTAGAATTCGAATACCATTTTTATCTTGCATCCCATAATTTATAGATACAAAGTAAACCTTATATCTCCCAATTTTATTTCAGATTCCATATTATATATTTCATGTCGATTCCTCAAATTCATTACAACATAACTCTTAACTTCATGGATGGCGTACTTGTCACATGACACTAAACATCATGATTTAAAAGAACTATGCATAGAATGGTTCTTGTCATCATAGGATACATAGTAACACCCATATCTAATATCATATTCTACTGACAACATAAAAATTACCCATCTCTCAAATATACAAATAAGTTCTGCATAAGAGGGTTAACCATGCGTCTCACCCAACCGGTGATGTCTTATTCGAATGAAAATTCCCCTTCGTCACAAAAGAGATCAATTGATGCATTGGGAAACCTTCCAAGACCTAAATATGACCAGATTATCATTTTGATGAGATACATAATGTTATCCAGAACATATTCCTTGGAAATATCCATATCAAAAATATCCTTCCAATGTATGGGTTAGACCTACGTAAAGGAAACATTGCTAACCATTCCTGGGAAATTTCACCATGAAATGATGCTTTTTTTAATGAAAACCCCTTTCTAAAACCAAAATTTATGTTCAAGTTAAAATGAATCTCTATACACCTCCCTATACATAGTAAATATATGATCAATTTATTGAGGATACCTTTTCTTGACTATGCATAATATACCATGGTTGGCTCCGCATAAGTCTACCACTAAAAAGACCTATCTACCAAAATAAAATTTTCACCTGGAGAGGAATTTAATTTCTACATACACCCCAAGGATGTTATTTTATCCCAAATCACTCCATGGATTTGGAAACCCCCATATTATAGCTTACAGCCATTCCCCTTTTTGGATGTTCATTATGGGACATTCTTGGATCGATTAACATTAAAAGGGAAAATCATTTTTATCCCTATTAAAGCTAATGTAAACATAAATTGTATCCTTAGAATGACCACACTGTAAGACAAAAAACAACATGGTTCATTTCCTTGATGCATGATGTTAAACTGTGCTATTCCTTATCGATCCTTTGGACATGCCAAATTTTTGTAGGATTGGTTTCCCATTCATGCCTACTGCTGATATAGAGGAAGACATCATTTTCATACATCATTCCCCTAATAAGACACCCATCGTGCTGTTGAGAAATACAAATATTAAAAAATTAAATTGAGATCATAATAGAGGGTATGTGTCTTAATGAAATATTTTCTTTACTATGCATAAAATTGTCCTATTGGATCTGCATAAGTATATCACAAATATCTCTTTTCATTCAAAGTCAAAATTTTCCCTATTAGAGGCTTCCTCATTCTCTATACACCATAAAAACATCATTCCATAATCTTATCTTATGGTTACTTCTCATTTAATTTCATCCATATGGTTTCTTTGATTCATAAATCATAAGACTATGGTCCAAATAGTCTCCATTAATGCTGGAAGAATATTGGTACATTCTAAACCACTAATACATGTTGGGGTCATCACCCCGTGATTTATGGTCAAAGTTGTTTGACCTAAAATACAATAATATTTGTGTGACATTCAAGACATTAATATACCCCCAAAAGATACATGGAACCTAAAATGCTAAAGACCCTCAAATGGAACCCTAGGTAAAAGTCGAGTTTCAACTTTCTAGACTTATTATTTTCATGGTTTAGGAAATAATCGAGCAAAAAGATATAGGGTAAATTTTTAGGCTTGATAACCCAAAAAGGGTTACCTTAGTGAAAGTCAATTTAATCCATCTAATCACTAACCAGAGTGGAGTTAAAAAAAATTAGGGTGCTAACAGAAAATACAATTTTTTTTAGGATTTTACAAGCACCCATATAGACATTCATGCTATGCTCGCTGAGTCCATTGGATTAGGAAAACATTTGATCATTACATGATCATGTTAATTTGATTCTGCCCAGATACGATTGAAACTATTTTTTTCATGAATATTGTCATTCCAAATATTACCATTTATGAATAATTAATAAGGTAGGATAAGATAAAGGATATTCATTGTTGGGAGAAATGGTTTCATTTCATTTTATGATAAAGGAAGATCATCCACATCTTGGAGGCTCTCCCAGATGTTGTTAAAAAAAATCAGGACGAAAGAAAAAATGGGTACAGTTAAACTTTGCCTTTCCTATCCAGCATATAGGATAGTTTCCAACATGGGTGATTGATAGTTTGTAGAGGTCTCATGTTTGAAGAGAAATCGGTAAAGAACAAAATATATGGGGCCCTTATTTATATGTTTTCCCCCCCTCATTCATGTAAATATGCGTACTGCAGACCAGTTCAGAAAATAATAAATATTCTTAAATTGGAACATCATCCTCTTTGACCTCGTTGGAACCCATTTTGATGGGAGTATTTATTGGTTCATAAAGATTTTGCAAACAAGAAGAAGATAATAACATAAACATGGAAAAGGGTAGAAATAAACATTGAATAATAATTTAATAAAAATTTCCAAAGGGTATGATGTCGTGAAGGAAGGTTCAGGTCCATGTCCTAAAAATCCACATGTCGACCGCTGCTCTGGATTACATTCCAATGCATTGTGAAGCACCCTATGAATGAAAGTGCCTATGGGAGGCTATGGTACCACTGGCGCTGAAAAAAAAAATCCATTTGTTGGTCCATGCAGTGTTTTCTACACCCACAAATGACAATCCCCCATGAACAATATATTTCATGGGACTAGACGGTACTGTGAATGATGGTATATGAAACCAATTCGATTGTGAGGCTGGGCGGTGATTTACTCTCTTATAAAGGTCTTTCCTCTATGAACAAAATCATTCATAGGTTAAGGAATCATATTTGGGCTCCCAAAAATGAATCCTCGTATGCAACCATGGAGGACTGACCATCCTAGTACTCATTTCTTCGATTCATCTATACAATACCCTTTTGGGGAATAAAGGGGGGCTTAAAGGATAAAAGAGAGGAAACATGGGAGATAGAAAAAACATCGGCTCAACAACTAATTGGAAGAAACCCATCAATTACTAGTAGGTAATCCCACAACATAGAATTATGGATAGAATAAAAATAATTTAGCCATCTGCTAACTTAAAACCCCTTCGAGGACACCAATCCATGGGGAATAAATGGATGGCCCCTTTGTGGATAGGTGCCCCACATAGCCAAATATATATGAGGGGAACCATTCCCAATGTAGAAAAATTATATGCATGAGGAACTTGACCTCGCATATTAAAACACAACACGAGCAGAACCTATCCCCATACTGCAACACACTATGTGGGAAGAACAAATTTCCACATAGTACAATTATATGTAGAAGAAACCCTCACCCACATCAAAATATACTACATGGAGTGAACCCCATCCCTTTAAAAACATGCTATGTGGATTTGGGAATGCTATGGTGTTTTTCTCTCCGCCTCCCATCACTTCCTTATTTCGTACCATTAAGCCCCACTCTGGCACCTCCATGAACTAGTATAACGATATCATGCCATGGCCTCTTCCAAAACCATGTGACATGTATGATCATATCCTCGGGATCGTCAGCATGTCCTCTTAGGAATAGAGACCTATGTTTAGGGGAGTCATATTGGTACCCTTCACGACAAGGCGGACCCTTAGAATTAATTGGAGTCTTCATTCCCATGGTAACGAGGGTTCTGAACTTGGTTCTCACCTGAACCTACACATTCTAGGGATTGATGGGAACACTAGACTTTCCCATTGATGAGGGCTGGTGTTGGTAACTCTTCTCTTCCTCGGGGACCAGTAGTGTATCCCTAATAGAGTAACCCTAGTATTCATGCTAGAGGCCGCACTCTTTCAACTCTTATTCTCACCAAATTCCAAAATAAAATAGAATACGGGCACACTCAAATCCATATCTCTTTCCTCTTGGGATTCAATATCCATCCATCAACAGAAAACATGGATCGTGTGATTATCAGGTCTAAAACATAGTCTTGTTTCTCACACTAATGATGAATCATGTTGGCATATAGGTTAGTAGTTATCATGTAATCTACACAATCCCAAACCTTCACATGGGCCTCCTCTATAAGAGTATGCCCCAACCTTCAATAAAATGGTCCTACTCTATAGGATTAATCCATAATCATTTCTAAACTACCTCATATTTTATTCCCAACTAACATAGATACGTTGTAATCCTCCCTGTGCTGCAAACCGAACACCCAAATTCACCCTAGAATCCTCTAGGCCGTATTCATGATAGGTTTATGTCCACATAGTAGACCACATCTACTTCAGGTCCCTTTGGCCGCCTTGACATATGTCTCGCATCGTTCTTGATCGGTCACCATTCACATTGACATAATTTCTACATAACATTATTATGCATAGTTGGGACCTCATGACGCGAAATTAATAGGTGATGTTCCATATTAAGTGGCACCAAACTATGTGGGTTCTGATTCCATTCATGAGGATATATTAGAAATCCATTATATGGGTTTGATATTGACATCGAAACAAATATTCTATCCTTGGATGAATGTAATCTCTAGTGTGCCTCACCACATGGCAAAAAAATTGTAACATCTTAATGAACAACCAAAAAATCTCTAATCTATCTATAAAAGGGTATCACTAATGGAGAACTTCATATACATATAGAAACCCCTATCAATGGAAACCTTATAAACATAAGGATTATTCTAAACCCATTAATGACCATAATTGATCATTATCTCAAGGTGATTCATGTATACATACTTGGGACTAAATAAAGGATTCACAAAAATATCCTAAATCAATAAGGGAGTCTCCGAATAGGAAATATTTTCCCCCTAAAGGGTGTGATGAGCTCGAATTCCCATCATCTCAGTCAATGTGAGTTATTAAATTTCCCTTTTCCAAGTTACCCAATGAACGCCTACGATTGGAAAGTAGGAACATGAGTCATCAAAGATATAATAGTCATTTGTAGTTTTTGTCTCCAAAACCAAAACCTATTGGATACCATTCGGAAGTAGTAAACCCGACGTAAATGTTTATAAAAATATAATCCCTCTACTATCAATCGTTGATATAAATACTTGTTCAGAAACATTGTTATAAGGGGTCATTATTAACTTCCTTTAGTTACCAAAAATATTATATCAGTATCCATACTACATCCAAATTGATTAATCTTCAAATATAGAAATGAATGTTTCTTATTTTATAATGATAGTATTTTTATGGTACGACAAAAATTAAATAAAAGTTAATTTGTTTTAGAATACACAGACCAAGTAATAGTAATCGATAATGAGATAACCTTACACTACTAATACCACACCAAATTGTGTTATCCACATCTTGGTCATATAAATAAAAAGTGACTGACTAAACTACATCAAAATGGATATTTATATTCATTAGAACTGAAACATCCTGATGTATGCCCGGAATATTTTCAAGAATAAATAAGCAAATCCCCTTTTAGTGGGAATCATGAATGGTCTAAATAGATTCTTGAATTAGTTCATACCGATGTGGGGGGACCATTTCTTATTGAGACAAAGAGTGGGTACTCATAGTTTATAACTTTTTATAATGATTTTAATAGATATATAAATGTCTATTTAATGAGGTTTAAGATGTTTTATTTTAATAAATAAAAATAATGAAAAATTGAATTCGAAAATCATCTTGGTTTGAATATTAATAAAATATGCTCAGACCATGGTAGAGAATATCTTAATCAATATTTTCTTTTTTATTTTTTGGATTTTGGGACACCATCTCAGCTCAATCCTCTTTATACACCTATGTGGAATAGAGTTAGAGAAAGGAAGAATTTCACCTTACTAGACATGTTGATATGAATGATGAATCATTTTATTCGTCTATTATACATTTGGGGATACACATTACAAATAGTAGAAAAATAATAAACCATGTGCCTACTAATGTGGAAAATGGTAAACAGTAACTATTAAAAAATGGAATGAAACCATTGTTATCGTACTTACATATTTCGGGTTGTGAAACAAATTTCATGGAATTTAATTGTAAAAAACATTCACCATGTGGCCCATTCTTTACCATTATAGAAAATCCCAAGGAAACAGTGGGATATTAACTATATAAACTCCTAAAAGTGGTCATAGTGGTAGGACACACCATATTATTTGATAGGGATCACATCTCTAAAATATATATTGGGGTGAGATAGACTTTGATGAAATCGAGGCTCAAGGTACACAAGAGTTGGTACATGAAAAGATTCCACACAACCCCATTTTTTAAGAAACTATTCTATGGATACAAGTACTACGTAAGAGTACAATATAAGTTTGAGAACCATAACATTATGGTTTTATAATCACAAAGGATTACGACTCATTATTAGTTTATATTAATGATCCTCAAACCTACAATGGTTTAGTAAGTTGAACAAATGTATCGATGTTATAAGAAGCCATGAATTCTTAAATAGATTCCATGTGCCAAAACCAAGTATATATTTTGGAATATCCTTATATAGATGAAAAAACTCAATGGTTTAAAATGGGTATTCAAAATGAAACCAGTCATTGAAAGACAATATATTATATAAATGGAATAACTGGTTATAAAAGATATTAAACAGTGTCCATGAATTAACTACTAAAAAACTTTTTCACCATTTTCAATGCTAAAATAAATTAGGATTTTACCTTACATTATGGATTAGTATGACTATGAGGTTTGAAAAATGGATGTAAAAATAGCATTTCATAATAAAAACCATTATTACAATGTCTATATGACCTAACCTGAAGGGAATGCGACTCCAAAGGATTCCAATAATATATGAAACTTTTAGAAATACATTTATGGATTAAAAAAAATTCTTAGACCTAAACATTCATTTTGATAAATGCATAACATAACATTATTTTATAATGAATGATTGATATCCTTCTATCAATAATGTTTTTAGTGGTAGTGTAGTAAATTTCTTAATAGTATATTTTGATGAAACATTACTCTTCGGAAAAAAATTCAAATATTATAGTTTATTAATGTGTGGTTGAGTAATTACTTCTCAATGAAAGAATTGGGTAAGGAATCATATATTCTTGGGATCGAAATCCACCGTGATATATCCAAGAGGTTTCTCATCCTAATTAAAAGTAAAAACATTAACATGATACTAATGGTAAGAGTGGATTGTTCTTAATGTCACATGTGGTTCATTTTTTCAGGAAACTGTTTTCGTAAAACACCTATTGAATTAAATTGAATGGATATTTGTTAATCCGTGAATTTTATTTTTTATACTATGATAGATGTCACATAAACATTAAGTGTCGTATAAAGATACCAAGATGATCTAAGTGACTACCACCGTATGAAATTTAACACTATCCTTCAGTATATGAGGTATACAATGGATATGTTCTTGGTTTTCTTAGTAAATGAGTAAAAATTCATCATAGGATATGAATTTTGTAGTTTATAAACTAATTAATATTTTTATATGTCAAAATATATATATACATATTCACTTTGAATGGAGGTTGTTCTAGATGATAGGGCTCAAAGTATTCCATGTTCATAAATTATACATTATATTCAAACTGTATTGAAATTTTAGAGGTATATAATGAAGAGTAATTGATGGAAAAATTCAACATTGATCTTTTTTTACCTAGTATTAAAGATTATATCACACTATAATGTGATAATATTGTATAAGTGGTTCTTCAAAAAGTGACAAGGACACATCAGTGTAAAAAATCACATACTTCATAATTATAATCCTTTGATTCTTTTTTATCACATAGGTGAGGTTATGGTGAGAAATCTATCCATGGAATAAAATGTGGTGGACCCCTTGAATAAATCATCGAATCATAAAAAAGCATGAGTATCATGTGAGTTCTAGTACACTCAAAGTCATAACATTTTTTTTACTAGTCGGAGTTGGAGTTTTTTTTGGAGTTAGGGAACTAGGGTAAACTATTTTTACTTTAATAATATTTATATTCAATGTATTAAAGTTAATTTAACATAATATTAAATATTTTTCATTGTTCTACATGGATTTAATGTAATAATATAAGATCCCAGATTTTCATACGGTATGTTTTTGTTTAATTATCACTTTATGTCACTTCTCATTAGATAAATAAATGTTTTTAAAGTTCATTTTATGACTCAGGGAGTCTTGGGGGTTTTAGATATAAAATAGAAGAAAAAAGGAGCATTCTGGTCATGCTGCACGGTTTTCACACGGTTAGTGCAAACGGAGTGAGGGTAGGTCCAAAACATGCAATTTGAGATAGTGGCATATCACACAGTTGGAGGAATATTTTTAAATAGTGTGGAGCCTCCTAGGTAACCATAAGTCATCCTTTTCCCTAGATAGATTCTTACACATGTTTTTCACATTGTTCGGAAAACCGTGCGGGTAATCTGTGTTCCCTATAAATGTTTGAAAAATAAAAAAATTTCCATTATGATATTTAAGAACCTCAACTGATTTTACTCCCATTTATACTCATCTAAGACCTAGAGATGAACCTTAGTGACCAAATATTTCAATAAGTGATTTTCCTTCGATCCTAATCTATTTGGAGTGCTGTTTTTTCAGATCGAAGCTCCTTGTGGGTTTCATCCCTCTCTTTCTTCTCATTTTGGTTTATGGTTTGAATATCCCACTTATCTTGATCCAAATTTATAAAACCCTATTTTATGGTGATATCTAGGTTTAGGAACCCAAGGGTGGTTTAAGTATGATATACGCATATGATTAAGAGTGATTCCATCAATAGATTCAAGGTAGGTGGTATACATATTATATCCCATAGTTTCATTATATATTTGTGCATGTTTGGTATTGTTCTTGGTTATATATTATTCTAATATTGATAAAATTTCTGAGTTTTGATGAAATGGGTGTCTAAATGATTAGCAGAAACCCTAATTGTCCCCATGGGATGCATCAAGGATGATTTGACAGACCTAGGGCCACCCATATTGTACATCAATATTCCTGGGAATAGAAATTAGTTATATAAGTGCAAGGTTGTTTTGTGATAATTTAGAGCCCTTGTTGAGTATATTGATATGATTAAAAAAATATAAAATGTAATACTAGTAGTGTTTCTAGATTTTGAAATGGGTAATAGGGTTTTTTGGCATTAGATATAATTGGGACAATTTGGTTAAATGAGATAGTGATATGTAGCGTATGAATTATGATAGAAATTACTAAGAGAGTTCGTGAATATGAGATAGTGAATATGTTAAATTAGTAATGGAATGTGATGTGGGAAATATTTTAAATGGTTCTCTATAAGGTAAATAATTAATATATGAAATGTTTTGATAAAGGGAAATTGTTGAATATGCTTAGTGACCTAGGTATGAGAATAGGAGTTGGAAAAATGGGCTATTAATGTAAATGGAAAATGTTTTATTGTGATATGGAACAATGTTAATTACCATTTGGATTGTTTATTATTATTATTTTTATATGTAATTGTTGTTTTCGGTTGTGATATGGTTTGTGTGTGGTGAATGGATGAATACACATATTGATATGGGGTGAGGTGTAGGGTAAAGGATTGCGGCTCCTCCCACAAGTCATGTTGGAATGATGCTCTAACACCACCCAAAATGCATGGGTTAGGGAAGGGGACAAAGTTATATTCCCATAATGGTTGCATTCTTCCTGGAATTAGGCTTCTACGTGAGGCAATCGTGATGTTGTGATGTATTATCAAGAGTAATAATGACACTTAACTTATTCCCTTATTCAAAATGATAAATTCATAGAATAATTGGGTGAATGATGTAAATGAATAACCCATGGATTACATGTTTATGATTAACTACGTAAGGAATAAGATAAAAACGATGAATTTTCCTAAAGGTAAAAACATTTAGTAAAGATTGTTAGCTATTGAAACTTGAACTGTCATATATTTACATATCATTTATTTAATTCGTGCATTCACAATAAATTGAAACTGGATATTTTGTAGACACTATTGGTGGTGTCCTACCTAGTTGTAATCACACCCTTGTAGGGATTCCACTAGGAATTGAAGAAGATTTCATGCTTGCATGTTATGAAAGGGAAAAGGTCCATGTTCTTGGGATTTGAGTCATGTTTGAGAGGAACATTGATGAGGTTCCAAGAATAGAGTCAGGACTGTTTTGGGGATTCCATTATTTGTATTTTTTTGGATCCATTTACCTTGGTACTGTAGTATAGTCTGACATATTTACTAATACTTGTGGTTTGTTCCCAGTTTTAGGAGATGGTTATTTTTTAATGTTAATTTGTTATTATTTATTATTTTTGATATTCTATTTATTTTATCTAGTGGATTACTCTGGTAATGTGGGTATAGAATCCCACATTACTCTTAGACCATCACTACAAGTCAAAAATCCTCTGGAGTATGGGGAGGTTCACTTGAGGTCGTGTGATGACGTAGCATGGGGAACTATTTTAGTGGATCCCTATTTGGGGATGTTACATATAATTTCCTTGAGTATTTGTCACATTGATAAGGGAATAGTATTTCCCCGCTATGATGAGAAATATGATGTTATATGATAATATTCATAATATTGTTCTGTAGTTGGATAACATAGTATGATGTGGAATATGGTATTTATACCATCCGGTGAAATTAATTATAAGAGGATGAGGCTTCTTCTCTGGATTTTCCCACATGGTGATCTACAAGATGGGAGATTCTGAGAATAGACCCCCAGTAAGAATATATCATGTTTTGGTGTAATCATATATTCATATATGTGAATATCAGTAATGGTCCTTAGACATTAATATTATCATTAGTTCATCTCATGACTCACACACTTTGATTTTCAAAAGAAAACTATGATGACATATGTTAGTGGAAAGGTGATGTACTTTGGGTGTGACTTGATTAACATGTCATTTGTGGATAATTTGAGGAAGGATTTGTCTATTACATCTTTATGGATGTCGATAACTCATAAAATTGATTATAATATAACAATCTCTCCATATTACATGGAATTATTGTAACCATGTGTTTATTCAAAACATTAAAAAAAGGAGTATCAAGCATATATGTTGGTGGCATATATGTGAAACCTTATGGATGAGAGATTTTAAAAATGGATTTTCTTACATAGTGAGTGTTCATATGTGGTTGTCTTAATTATGGCATTATGTTTTTTCTCTTGGGCTATATTACCCATTAATAGACTTTAATCTTGTATTTTGGGAAGCCCTCCTAATTCCAATGAAAAAAATACTAGGGGGTCATACACTAATGGTTTTAATTGATATTAATTAAATACTATTTGAATTTGATTAATGGAATTAATATTATTCTCAAGATTGGAGGAATAATTTTATTCATTTTTTAATGATTTCATAAATTAAATATATATTTATTCCCCAAAATTGTTAGTAAAACATATTTATTTATTTTATTTTATATTTAATAAATATTTATTTACTAGTATGTTAATAAATTAATTATTTAAGAGAAAAATTATTTTACATAGTTTTTTAATAAATTCTTGAGGATTTTGAATGGACCAAGCCCATATCTAGTGAGAAATGTTAAACATCAAGTTTGTTAAATAATACTTTTTATTTTGAAGGTTGGTAGACAACACAATAATTATAATAATAATAATATTTTATTATATGGAATGGGGTTTGTTAAAGTCTCTTTCATTATATAATGGATTTCATGAAATTAAATAATAATTTTAACATAAACCCTAGATCTATAAATATATGGTTATGACTATTGTGTATAGTATCGATCGGTGAAATAAAATTAAAGAATTGTTACACATAATAAATTATCTCTATACTCCTATTTCTCTCTCTATCTCAAGAATGATAAATCAAGAACAAAAAATGAAATACATTTGAATCACCTCAATAGCACTTAGAGGTCAAATAGTGTTTCTCATAGATCATTGGAGATTATGTGCATCACCATTAGGGAGATTCTATCTTTATATCCTCACAAAAAATCAATTGAATTCGAAAGGGTCTTTTAGGACAAACAACATTCATCAACTAATGATGTTCCTAATCCCATACATTTTTTTCTTAAGATTTAAAATATTTTAATTATAAATTTGTCATGTGACATCCTCTCTCATGGTTTCAAGAGATGATAATTAAAAATAAATTTTAATATATCCACCACTAATTCATGATTTAACTATGCATGAAACAAAAAAATGACCTATAATAGTCCGTTTTATTAAACACCACACTATTAGTACAACCCCTACTATAGAAATAATTACTGAATACATATTCAATGTAAATCATTTAAAGGGACACATGACGATAATTCTCTAAATGTAAAATAGGTCCTACAAAATCATGTAATAGGAATAACTGTAAAAATTTGATAAAAGAAACAAATAACATTGGATCACTTGATCAATCATAGATCAAATAATTGTAAAATATTGAATCCGAAACTAAAACTAAAACTATAGATATGATCAAGAAATAGAATACTCAATAGATCACCACTCGCCAAAATAATGGAAATACCATAGTAAAACATCTTATAAAAATACAGTTTGAGCATAATGTAGATAATTAGTTTCCACATAATTTGTAAAAAAATACAAGAAAATGAAACCTATGAGATTTCCAAAAACGGTCCATTTTTTTAAAATGAATTTTTAATAATTTGTTATTTTACATTTAAACCAAGAAGGGTTGGAAATTAAACCATGAAAAACAACTCAAATAATATTTTTCACTCATTTCTAAGCATCTTATAAAAAAATATTTCAATAAATTATTTCAAGGAAACACACTTCATGAATTTATTTTATAAAATATCCAAACAATAATTCTTTATAAACCACACATTAAATTTTTTTAAAGAAATCCTGTCATAATGTAATCCAAAATAGGAAAACACAAGGTTAATCAAAATTCACACAAGGGAACCAATGAATCGAGGAAACACGACCAAAATGGATCTAATACACTCAATCAATATTGGTTAATATAGTAACATCCTAAATTATAATCCACTAATGTTTTCTAAAATGAACCTAGAATTATTGTAATCATCCCAAATCTCTAGTAATAAATGACCTAAACATGGGAGAAGGATCATAAGCCATCAATAGAAAACATTTCAAATACTTAGATTCCATTTCACACTATTCAAAAATAAACAACCACGGATCCCCTTATCCATACTAACATTAAAATGATATCACTGGCATAATGGCCTATCAACCCTTCTGGTCTAACCATTTTAATGTATCTAGGAAATATTACCTTTTCGACCAACTATCTCTAGTAGTGTTTTCCCTCATATAGTTCATTTAATATATCTCTATGATTCCCATGAAATTTAATTTAGAGGATATAAATATATAATTACACCTAAAAGTTATAATAAATTTTAAATTATTCACACATCATCTCCTACACTGTAATAAAAACAAACCTATATAGATGACCAAGATTAAAAATTAAAAGATGCATGAAAATATAAATAATTCCCCACTGGGTCAAAAGTAATTAAACATAAGGTAATCAAACAAAGATCAATTATGGTGTCACACATTTATAAATCCATTTCATGTAATGTTTCAATCAGTATTACACAAAATATCTTTGGGGACCAATCTTCCCATTTGAAATCATTTTCCAATCAATATAAACAATAGTTTCAAACCCCACTTAAAATCCAAATCCTTTATAAAATACCATTTTAAAACCTAATTTTTAATACAAAAATGTCTATAAAACCCACTATCTAAATCCAAACAAACATTATTATAGAATAAATAGTTCCATAATCCCATTCATGAAACACAAATTCCAATTTTGAGAACACTTGAAGAACAAGACTGTGCAAAAATAATAGAATTTAAATAAGGGAACTCTATCTAAGTTTTTATAAGATGTTCCATTTAAAAAAAATAAACACCCATTTTTATAATACAAATTTTCATCCACATTCATTTGAAACATTTACAACCCTTTTAAAGCCCAATATAGAATTTAAAAGAGAACTCACCATGCTACCATAGTCATTAATAGTATTTAAATAATTAAAAATCCACTTTAAACCATTTTTTTTAAATGCATTAAAATCAATGGGAAATTGAATTAAAACACATACCAAAAATTTAAATATACCCAAAAACAATTTCAAAATATCATATAATGCTACATCAGCCCATGCCTAGCAGGAAAATACATTCCAAAATCATTTCATACATACTATGGAATTTGTTAAAATTTTAAATTCATAAAAAGGAATGTAAACAGATTAAATAAATTTATAACATATGATAAACTATAGATCCCAAGAATCAAATACCTAAAATTTGTGTTGGGTGAGCCAAATCATGTCATATTTGATGGATGACACCCGAATAAGCACAACAGTATCCACAGGACCCTGAAACTAAGATCTCGAATCAAAATCATTCCACATTAAACAAAAAGGGTTAGAAATAACTAAAATCACGATGAGGAAGGATGAAATTTTATGGATTATGGAAGATATGGGGAATGAGATTCCTCAATATGATGAAATATACTTGACTCATGATGAAATCATGAGAGAATCACATGAGGAGAGGATGTTCAGTGGAGGTAGGAGTGTATGCTATGGGGAGCTTAGTGTGGGGTTTTTACCGAAGGATAGGATGCTAGATGATGGAAAAATCCACAATATATTTTAAAAGGGTAAAAATTTAAAAACTATTATAGGAAATCCATATAGTTTTCTTTTGTCGTTTACCAAACTACATGGTGACTATATCACCCTCAATTCTCATACAAAAATGCATCACATGATTATTACAAGGAATATGAAAAATCGATATATCCATGAAAAAACAATGTAATATGGATCTTCCCCCATATAATATGGTAATTAATGGTTGTCACATGGTTACTAAAAAAATTTAGAAGCATTATGCAATATAAATATTACAAAAAAAATTAAAATTCAAAGCCTAAAAGTACTAAAAATTTAAATTCACCCAAATCAAATAAAAATAATAAAAATAAATGTAATATTTATTATAAGGTGTTACAATTCTTCCATAAATTCAAATTTATTCCCCTTAATGTACATTGTCAAGGTAAAGGTATTAAACAAAGAGGAAAACTAACCACTCCATTACAACAATTGGAAGGGTTCGAAGATAAATCAAGAGATCCAAAGATCAAAGAAATACAAAAAAAACTATCCATCCTACAAATAACACCTAAAATTACTTGAATTATAATAAAAACCGATAATATGAATTAATCATGAGCATCCATCAAGAAACCCTAAATGAAGGGAGATCAAAGATATGTATCCCCACAATTTATAATTGATCTAAATTATGCAGGATACAATGGACAATCCTAGAATAGGGGAATCACTATTTTAACAAAAAACTCCTCAAAACAATAATAGATTCCAGATAATTCCATAATATAGATACATTCACCGAGATATTATATCAAAAAAAGAAGAATAGTGAAAGCAATTACCAATAGACCTCAAAACCAAGGAACATATAAGATTCTAATACTATTTCTACAAAAAACCACAACCATTACAACAAAAATAACAAAAGGTTATGAGACTAGGATACCAAAAACATTTCATCTCAAAAAAACCAAGGAAAGAAGTCATTAAACACATACCTCCATAAAGTAAATGATATTTTATATAACCTTGGATAAATACTAATAGTAAATATGGAAATGTAACCTCATATATGGGCTATAATCTCACAATTTACCCAAATAGATGTAATATGACATATGACATTGAATAATAATAATTGGTTCTATACTACTCCATGAAACAAAAATCACTCTCCCATATACATCCAAAAAACCATAAAAATAATCAAAAAACAAGAAAGGCCCCCTCAAAAAATCCAAAATCCCAATAAGATTCCATATAAAGCACATTGTGCAAGTGAATGAAAAAATTAAGACAATCACTACACAAATAAAATCCCATTGGTAAAAAAATAATCCCTCATCAAAAACCATTATTTAAACAGAAATAAAGAAAAAAATACCTCCAAGATACAAGGATCTAAAATTATAATTCATAAATACTAAAAATAAATAATCATCCCAAGATAAAACATTCACCAAAATAATCAAGTATATTAATCATTTTCAGCTCAACCCAAATGTATATCCATGTATCACTTAGTAAGGCTTCCAAAAGACTCTAATGGCTAAAATATCATCACACCAAAAAATGGGAAACAAATTATTCCACCAAACAATATGTCTAAGAAGGTGACCAAAAAATAACAAGCACTCATAAGGGTTAAAATTATCCTTAATAAACACTATTATAGACTGAATACTTATATAAAATGAAATATATGACCAACATGGTAATGTAATCTAGTCACAGTAAACAGTATAAACATGTACAATTGGAGAAATTCCTAAACACTATGAAAATAAGGAAACTAAAATTCCGAAAACAATTCCTTTAAACCACACTACGTTACTAATGAAATAATAATATATTTTACAAAAAAACACAAAATCTTTTAATAATTCTTGACAACTTAAATGGGTTATTGTATATTTAAAATAATCATTTCAAGAAGGGAATTTAAAAACAATTTGAGATGGTTATAAAACCCATTCATTCCTTTAAAAAATAATGAAACCTTCTGAGCATCAAAAATATCATTCCTTATAACATTTTTGAGAATAATTAAAACATTATATTCATTAATTGAAAAATATATATTTTCAAAATCACCCAATGGGATTCTAAATTACATTACACATAATAAATTTTTTTTAAACCAATGTTATTCCTATATTTGATAAACAAATTAACTGATTAAAAAAAATATTCTAAAAACTTTTCTAGAAAACCAATTTAATTTTATAAAAAACATGATGGCATAATTAAAAAAAATTCTTTCATGAAATTCAAATCTATTTTATAACCAATCATGAATTCTTCCATTAAACTCAAAACAATTTTCTATATAATAATTATTTTTCACAAAACTATATAAAATAAAAAACACACCAAAATGAAGAAAATCAAAAATCCTTTGAAACCCTATCTATAACATCAAAATTTCACAGGACCCACATTGAATCATCCCCTTTTATTAGGGTTATCTCAAGAGGGGCCTAATAAATAACCTAAATATGATGCATAACTATTATCAACATAGACACATGAAATGATAGTCCATAGACCAGTCCTAAAACAATCCTCATGGCATTGAAAAGATCAATCATTTTCTTATTTCCCCTTTTTATCTGGAAATTAAAACTATCCTCCGCCAACCTATATAATTTTTTCCCATTATAAAAATAGAATATGACTATAAAGTCAACTAAAACTATGCTAGTGAGGATCAACACATAACCAATAGTAAATCCATCAAACATACAAATTCAAAATTAAAATCCCACTACCCAAAAAAAATAAGGAATCAATATCCCACTCATGAAAACCCATCACAATCCTCATGAAAAAATCTAATTCAATCATACCATTAAAGATCCAATTATTTACTGGGCTACCATATGACTGAAACCCTATATAAACCACAACTGGGCTAAATGAAATCCTGGATCTTCATGGGCTAATAAAGTTTATCTAAGAATCACAATAATAAATGTGGGAATGATTTCTCGGAACAATCAATGTTAAAACACAAAATATTTAATCCCAAAAAGTGGAATAGCTATTTATAAGTTAGATGTACATGTAAAAAAATAAATATGAATTAACAACGAAATAAAAAATAATAAATGAAAATATAAACTATCACCTCACTCTCCCATATAAAAATGGAAACCAATAGTTCTTATACTCAACCACTAAAATATCACTATAACTAAAAATATAGTAAGTAGTAAAAGCATACTTGTCCAATGAATTTTCATTAAATCACCACACAATTGGAATTATAAGAAATTAAAAATATCATACAAAATAATGTAATAAGAACCACATTCTTAATATTATAAAATAAATAACCCATTAAGAATCCCAAAATAAATTAATATATTATAAGTGGTAAAAACCTAAAAACCATCCTGAAATAAAAATTCCAAGAAATAATTATTATAATTATAATATGTAGTTCACCACATGGAAAATTTATAGAAACGCCTAAGTAAAATATTTAACAAAATTATTGTTTGAATAAAATTCCTAAAATATATCATCACAAGCATTATAAAATAAGCCAAGAAACATACTACATTGGAAATTTCAAACAGCCATACCTTTTTATAAAATAAAACCAAATATTATTAATTATTTTAATTGGAGATTTTAAACTAGTTAAATAGGTCCTTTAATCCATTGTGAAAACCGTAAATCACTATTTTTACCCCATTTTCATGTATCTGATGAAAAATAATTTATAAAAAATAGTTTCATGGAGAACAATTTCCATAATAATATTTTATAGAAAATAATTTTTTTTAAACAACCCCTTCAACCATTATAAAAATGTATCATTTAAATATAAACCAATCACATGTATACATAATGTGTTATAGAAATCACACAAGGGCATCAAGTAATCCTGGAAACAAAACAAAACAAATTGTGAAAATAAAATCAATCAAGATAATGGAATATAATTAAATCATAAAATTAAATAAATTAAAGTTTCCTAAAAATTACATAATATAATGGGAATCATACCAATTATATAGTAATAAAATAACCTACACTGGAGACATGTAACATATGCTCGAACTACTAAACCTATCACTTACATACATTTTCTATTAGACTATTTGAAATTAAAGAAACCTAGAGCCCTTTTACCACAATGGGTTTAAAATAACATTTCTATCCAAAATTTCTATTTCCCAATGCATTATTACTATCTTCGATTATCTAGGATGAACATCATACTAGACCCAATATCTCTACTAGGGTTCTCCCTCACAAAGGTAATCTATTATATCCTTATGAGTCCCATGATAAGTTAAGAAGCAGTGAAAAATAAATAATCACACATATAAAGAATATAAAAATTAGATGTATTCAAAACTCACTTCCAACACACCCATAATAAAAAAACCTAATCACATGTCCAATAATAAGAATCACAAGATGCATGTAGATATAAATCATTCCACATAGTGTCACAAGGCATTGTAGGAAGGGTAAAAAACATAGGTCAACGAGGTTCTACCGCATTTATAAAAATTTCCCAACTTAAGTACTAAATGGTATTTCAAAATATATATCTAGGGTCCGTGTTGTTTTCTCATCAATGGGAAATCATATTCCAAACCAAATAAAAAGTATTTCTAAACTCCAACTATAATCAATCATCTCCATTAAATCATATTTGAAAAAAATAGAAATACAATATTTCCACAAAACCCACTTTCTAAATTTGAAGCATTCATGTTTTTAAAGAAATAATTACATATATCTATTTAAAAAACAGAAAATTATATTTATTTTTTATGGAAAATCCAAGTATTAGTGACCTTAAACATTTAAAATATTAGAAATCCCTCTTGGTTTTTACAAAACATTACTTTTACGAAAACACCCCAATTTATCAAAATTAAACTTTCCTCTACATGTTGTTTTTAAAATAAAATAAACCCCTTTATGAAGTCCACACGAACATATTAAAGGGAACATGGCATTTAATATTGGTTATTTTTATGTATTTAAATAATTTAATTTCCAATTAATGATAGTAAGGGTTTACACACCCATCAAAATCATTGGAAATAATAATGATATGCCTAAAAAAAATTAAATATCCACATGGGAAATATTATAAGCACTTATAATGAGGCATCGTCCCATTCCAAGAACAAAAATTTATTTCAATGTCATCTAAAACATTTTATGGCCTACAATAAATTCTAAATTCACATATTTTTTAAAAACAGTTAATAAATTTTCCACATATGATAAAGGGAAGATATAATGAAACAAAAAAAATAAAATAAGTGGTGGGTGAGTTGAGATGTAATTATTTTAATATTGGGAACCTAAAAAAGCACAATGGAACCAATATTAACACTGAAACAGGGAGATAGATCAAAATCTGACCACTGAAATCTTGTGGGTTTTGTTCCAAAAAAAATAATGAATATAAGCTATAAATCAATGTGAAAATGAAATAGAGGAGGAATAGGATTCCCCATTATAAGGAAATAACCATGAATCTAGAAGAAATTTAGAAAATATCATATAAGGAGAGGAGACCTGATGGAGGGAGGTGCACCTGTATAATGACCTGACGATAAAAAATCCACCAATTATACCATTCGAAAAAATAATTCATTTAATTACCAATGATCATTTGGGTATGTTGTTTATTACTATTATTCTATGACAGTTATATAACGAACAAATTCAGGATCCGGGAAAAACCCATCCCTATCAAATTAATAAAAAATAGAAAAATTGGCAGAGAAAGGGGGATTACAAAGACGTGAATGACACACACCATGAATATCCAAATCAAAAAAACAATAACAAAAATATGGAGTAATAAAGGACTATCTCGATGAGACCTCCGTGATATCCTGATCAGAAAACCCATCTATATGTTGGTTTTCCTCCCTATAGACATGAGTGACATCCAACTGCAAGTGATCAAGAGCACTAATACAAGCTCTCTATGACGGAACCACTTTCCAAGGAACATTATGAGAACGCATCTTAAAAATTTGTACCGCTATGGTAGAGAATTATTCTACCTAGATTTGTGTCCAAACATGTTGAGTCACATAATTTATGGCTTTTATCATCGCCCAAAGCTCGACTTCAATAGCAGATCCATTTCCAATATAGTGGTAAAAACATCCATTAACGAAGCCCTGATGCGGGTGGAAGATGCCACCATAGCCTGAAGGTCTTGGTGCACCCAAAGTAGCCCCATTCATGTTCACATTCATCCATGGGAAGATGGGTGGAATCTATCTAATATATTTTAGCACAATAGTCTTTTTGACCCTACCATGCACACAAAGAGTCTTCAGAATAATCATGTTAGAGACAGTGTTATTCATCACACCTGTTTGAATTTTAGAGGTGGCTAACATCGCCCTGTCACTGACATTCAACCCATCCTTCAAGGAGGTCATGTAGCTATCAAAACAAATGTTATTCTAGGCCTACCATATGAAATCAAATACAGCAACAACAGCATACATAAATAGCACATATATCAGCTCACTGTGTTCAACAACCTGTATTGAGCACATAATCCCATCAATGTTGTCCTCCTAGAGGGAGGTTCCAAATAGAGCATGCAACTGGTTCCAGATATGACATGATTAAGTGCATAAGAATAAAATATGCTGGATAGTTTCATCAGCCTGCATACACAGATAGCAGACATGCGTGAGTTTCAGCCTATTTTTCTGTTGCATGCTCTGCACAGGTAGCCTGCATTTCCAAACCCGGTATTGCTGGAGGTACCGAGCAGGAGGTATTAAGGGACTTCTAAAGCCACGTAACCAAGAAGGAGTAGAAGTATAACCATCCCACAGTTTCCTATAATACTCCCAATAGGTGAGTATATTATGTTACTTATTGGAATCTTCCTCTAATTATCCACGATTTCCATAGTACATACCTTTTAATATATAAAAAATTTTCTTTTCTAAACATTTCATCATTATTTTAATCATGACTGAATCCTTATACTAATTCATCCTTAAAATATTTTAAAAAACATTTGAAAATACAGGATGAGAATATAGATCTTAGTAACAGACATATAAAAAAAGTAAATGCTGAATGAAAGACTGAATGAAACGTGCTAGTCCATGAATACTAAAAATAGTTTCCCTTTTTAGAAATAATTACGATCTTAAAATAAAAAATTTAGTAAACAGGAAATATTCTTTTGTACCTATTTATTTTTATAAGACATTTCATAAGAAATATAAAATGAAAAATAAACAACATAATGATGTTTTTTCATTTATGAAAAACATAAGAAATTATTTTCAAAGAAATGTTAAACATTCCACCCTAATGTTATAACATATACATCAATTTTATTTTATTTGTAGAATACCATGGGAAATAACAATATTTTATGAAAAAAATAAAAATAATTTATTTCCCATATATGTATCCTGGGACAACATTTTTACATCACTCATACAAATACTTATTTCATTAGGGGTATATATCCTGCTCATATATCCTTGATTTGTAACAGAACCACACTTTATTTGATTATAATTGAACAGATCATCATTGGATTATAATATAATCACCCATCATCATAAATCATTTCCATAAAACATAACATAATCATAAAAAATAATGTTTTTTGAAAAAATATATTTTTCACCCATAAGAAGAACATATTTTGATGTCAAAATATTAGTCGCATTTAAAAAACCTTGTCAAAATATAGAAAAAATGGTGAGAGTGTTTATATTTTAAGGAAAAAATGAAATATTATAATAGAATCCAAACATAAAACAATAGTTACAGTGGTGGTAATAACCAATGATGTTTTATTTGTTAAAATATATCATTCCTTTTTCTTTTTTGTAAACAATTTTGTCTAAAATATATAAAAATATTATTCCGGAAAAAAATATGAAATTTAAATGACACATAAAATTTTTTTATTAATAATTTATGTACATATAAATACATCGATAAAATAATTTTAATCATATGTATATGGAAACAATGATTTGTAAAATAAACCATTAAAATAATTAAAATTAGGAATAAAAAGTAATGTAGCCCTTAACTTGAGTCCAAATCAGCATGTATGTTCTTTATATTTATAAAAAATAATGTTATTTTAATTATTTACATTCATAAAAACCATTTTAATTTTTTTATACCTATAATTTTATTTTTTCCATTTTATATACACTTAATTAATCAATTATGTGTGCATCAGATGTTTTGAAAATATTCACCTAATATGTCCAAAATGACACTAGTATGTATAGAATTTTCAAATAGATTATTATTCTAAAATATATAGAAAAATAATAGTGAAAAAATTATAATTTTTTAATATTAATTTTACATTTAAACCCAACAACTAATAATAATTATGAAAAATAAATTACATTACAATATCAAATATGGTTGGTTATACATATAAATGAGTAACATTTCTATTATTCAATTAACAAGAGAGATAGAAGGTGAGTATTATTTGAAATATATAGAATGATAATTATATTATAAATATATTATTTACCCTTTAAATACATTATATTTTCCAACCATGTGATGCAGTGATTAAAAATTAATCACATTGCTTCTTGGTGGTGATATTCTTAATGGGTGCATAAACGATTTTTTATTTTTCAATGGAGAAAAATATAAGTAAATATATGATATATAATTGTTATACAATTATATTTATATTTTTAATATCATATTGATACATTCAATTCATCCTTATACCTAGGAGTGAGAAGCTGTGATGGATAGTGAATTACATCAGTTTGTGAGGTGATAGTTTGTCGTACACAGAAACAGTGGTTTCATTTCCCATTTGATGGAAGAGGTGATAGATATAATATTTTTACTTAAAATAATATTATATTAATTTAATATCAGACACATATGTTATTATTTCATCATTGTTGAATAATATTTTACAGATTTTTATGAAGAAATAAAACTAAAACATTTGGTTAAAAGCTATACCCCTTGTCACGAAAACACTTTTTCATTAATCTTTAATCACTCTAAGATTGGTATTATGAAAAAAGTAAGTCCTATATGATATGGGGTGGAATTATAGGATAGTATTTTTTATTTTATTGGATGAGATAAATAACTCAAAATGTGTGAGAAAGAGAGGGTAGGAGGTTCCCATATTTGAGTGAGGATAGGGACAATCATGAGATAACCTAATGTATTTTATTAATATAAACTAATTTTAATTTAAATATGTAAAATTTATATAATTATAAGATAATATTAATATAAGAATAAATAATTTTATTAGTTATTTTTTTATATATTGGTTAAGTTTTCACCCTTTTCTCTTAGTTTTATCCTCTCGTTAACCCTTTGACAGTTACCCTGAAATCATTTTTTTACTCTTTAGGGGAAAATTATTTACAATGAAAGTAAAAGGGCCCTCAGAATATACCTTGGTTGATATTTTAAACCATATTAAATTAAATATTATTAGTAAATATTTTTTTAATAATTTTGAATCACTTAACAATATATTTTTCATTAATAAATATTATTAATTTACTTTATTAAACTATTCATTAAATTTTACATTGAAAACACAATGAAAAAAATGAATTAGAATATAAAATTTTCACACATCTCTAATAGGTTATATTTATCTATAAAATTATAGGGGCATTATAAGTCACTCAACCAAAATTACTCTTTGTGTTTTTAAAATAATTTACTTTATTTTTCTATTTCTTGAACATTAATTGTGTTGGTGTTGTGTAAAATTTTAAGACAATTATTTTATAATAAAAATTTTAAAAAAAATAAAAATTATAAATATAAATAAATTTACATAAAAATAAAATTTTATATTAAATAAATATATGTAATTCTCACATATATATCATGGAAAATAATTTAAAATGTTATTTTTTTTACTTTTATAGCCATGAATAAGAATTTCAAAAGCATATGGATAAGATTATTATTATTTAACATAAAAGTTATTAAATATAAATAAATTAATAATTTATGTATAATATTTAATATCCAATCCTTCCAAATAAATTTCCTTAACAATTATTTTCATTTGGATAGAAAATTTTACTTTTCAATTATTGTCCAAGAATTATGTCGATAGTGAAATGTATTTATATATTTTTTAGAAATTAAATATGAATTTATATTTTTTAATTTAATTTTATATTATATTTTTTTTATATTATCAAAAATTATTTATTACATACATTTTGTAAATTTTTATATCATATTTATGGATTGAGGATATTATAATATATATCATATATCATGAAAATTGAATTTTTATACTATTAATCAAAATTTTATATTCTTTAGAAAAATTTAAAAAATTTACACTGTAATGAAATTTAATTTATTAATAAAAAAATTAATTTCATTTAAAAAAATAATTTCCTATAAGTTACAAATAATAAATTTCATATAATGTGTAAAATACAGTGAAAACCGATTTTTTAAGAAAATAAAATTTTAGGCTCATAAAAGATCTTATACCAAAAATATTATATAATGTTAATTCCCGTGTAAATATTTATATTATTTACCCTATATTTTTATCTTAATTTAAGATCAAATTCAAATAATAATGATACATTTTAATGTAAATAATTGTCAGTTTCAAAAAAACTATATTTTTTATTATTTATTGAAAAATAAAAACTTTCCAAAAATTCTAAAAAATTCACTCTATATTAATTTTGGGAAGATGATATAAAAAATAATATCCTTATTATCACATATAATTTAAAAAATATCCTTAATTTAATTATTATATTCTCTCAAAAAACAAATAAATCATTTTGGAATAAATCCTATTTTTTGAAACATAAAATAAATGTACTAAAACATTTAGTGATTATTTACTAAAAATTAAGCATTGAATATGTATTATGTACATACATTATATATATATATATATATAATTTTATTCATATTAAAACATTAAAATTCAATTTATAGTTTATAAAAAACATATTTATATAAAAATATTTCATGATTCGTTTAACTCCGGTGATGTGTATCACATATGCTCTAAAAAATAGGATTATTTTTAAAATATAGAGTTTTTAACCATTACATGGGGAGATCATCTTGGGGTTATAGGAAAGGTTAGGTATATTTATGTGTAAGATATCCCAAATACAAATTTTGGGTAAAAAATATTTTTTTGAAAAAAAGTATTATGTTGAACTCGGACATTTGACCCAACAAAATTACCAAACCTTGGAGTGACCACAATTCCTTGCAAAAGGGAATTACATGGATAATGATATAACCCTATATGGTTCTTATAAACATAAGGAAATCATGATATATTGTAAATTTTACAGCATGATATTTTATAAATTATTTTTTTTCAGACGAATTAAATTTCATTGATATCTTGTGTTACACAGAACACTGAGTTTGTGATACACATGATACTAAGTTTCAACAAACTATTATATATTATTAAAATTATTATCTAATCATAACCATTATTACATATACATTCAAATTATTCATATTAATATTAGTAATTAATTTCTAAATATTATGTATATTGGTTTTTTATAATGAAATCATTCTGATAAAAAAGTACATAATTTTTTAAAAAGTCATTATATGTAACCAAAATTATTTTTTCTCAGAAATTTTTTTAATTAAATTCTATGAATGAATAATAAAGATTTTTTTTAAAATTTTATGAAATTTATTTTAAAAAATAAAAATAATTTTTTAAATCTATATTTAAAATTTATAATAGGGTTAAATTTTAAAAAAATTCACAAATGATAAATTTTTTAATGAATAATGAAACATACTAGTTTTCGTAATGAATTATCACTACTATTAATTAATTTAAAATTACATAATTATTTTTAGATGGTTTTAAAATTAAAAAAAAAATAATTATTTATCCATTAATCTAATTTAATTTTTTGGAATAAATTTCATATTTATCATTGATAGAAAAATATTTTAATTATTTGATCATTTTATCTTTGAAAACCCGCTTACTTAACACTTCTATGTGCTTAATTATCAATAAAAAATTTCCCTTATTGGGAGGTTAATTTGAAAAAATAGACTAAATATTTGGAATCAGTATAATTGATTAAATATAATAAGTTAAAAGTAAAATTTTACCTTATTTGTTTAGTAAAAATAATGATAGTTATTTATTGCGGATAATGTGAAAATGGGTTTATCATAGGATAAACTTAAAGGTTAAGGGTTACAAATGACCCAAAACATATAAAAAACCTATTTTATGGACTTATTATGAAATTATAGCTTATAATATAGATAATATACCATTTCTATGCCATTTTCATTTAAAATTTTTTTGTGAAACTTTTTATTTTCAAATATTTCAAGTGTTGCACTCACCTCACTTATAAAAGGAGACCCCTATACTTTTCTATTCACACATCCAAGAACAATTATTTTATATAATATGTTACAAAATAATTTCCATAATTACTTCATATCATACTTTAATAATTATTTTTGTTATAAATCAATCTTATGAAGGCTTTTACTATAAACCAACTGAGGTTTCTTGAAAAATAGATGGTGTCCCTGACTGGGCATTTCATTTTATTTCTTTATCAACTTAATTAAATTGTTCTTAACCCATGATTATATAATAATTTAATCATTATATATGAATATTTCTTTTAATTTTAATGTAATAACCTACAACCATATCCTCTTACCTTAATTGGTAAATGATAATGTCACATGTGTGTATGACTGATTACCACCTCATAAACTAATGTGACATGAATCCCATAAAAACCACTCAAGGTTGAGTATGATGATGGATATAATTTATATATATGATAGTTAGTATAAATATATCTCTTAAATTATTATATCACATATACCTTCTAACATTCTAATTCATGGGGGATACAATAACATCATTTGTTGGTATAGAGGACTAGCGTCTTGCGAAGCAATATTATTCATTTTTAATTAAGGATTTTCATGGAAGCTATTTAAGGTATATTTAATTTAAATATGTTATATGTATGAAATAAAATAATTATTTATAAGTAATATTTTATTTACCTTTTTTCATTTTATTTTTTGATAAAATGGAAAGGACACTCATGAGTACATATAGCCTACCATCTCCCTGAACGTTGAATTTAATTTTTTATCTCTAAAATTTCTCAATTAAAAGAAATATATATATATATATATAAGATATGATATATATATAATTTCTAAAATTATATATATGATTGAAACATGATCAAATTAATGGTACCAATTACACCAAACAAAAATATACCTAAAAAAACTAATCAATCATTACATAAAATGTGATTTTAACAAGGAATTATTAATAATAATGAAAGAAAAGTGCATAAGTAACTCATATATGTTATGATATATATAATTATGATTCCATAATATTTTTATAATTAACTTATATTTATTATAAAATAGGTTTTATTGCATATGATAAAATTTGAGAATTATGGTAATAGATTTCTGTCACACTTTTATTTTCAGTGAGACAAATGCTATATTCCCCATGTATTTGTTTTATGTGGTGTACATACTTCCCAAGAAAGTATTTTATGAAACTTATCATAAAAATTATAGGGATTTTAATATCAATTTCATGGTGTTCCCTTCATAGGGTTTTTCGTTTCAATGTTATTAATGCATTATGAGATTTTTTCCAAATTTGAGTTCCTTGAGAGATATATTGTGCTAAACAGAAAACTTCTATTATTATGTGCATATGAATACCATTTTTCATTTAATATCATAAATTTATTTATTTTAATGATATTTTATTTCAAATTTAATATTATTTTTTTATGGGCATTACAATTCAAGGTTCTCAAAGTGGTGAGGGTTTTTTGATACACTCTCATCGTTTAATAAGAATATTTATGTTTATTCATCCGATGATGAAATATTATTATAAATATATCAAGAAATACATGAATTTTGTTACACAATATTTATTTCATGAAACGGAATGTTTTACAATCATTTTTATATCATTCTATACACAATATTTGAAAATACTATTGTAAAAGAAAACATACAATATTTATCTCTTTAGTCGAAAATCCTTTTTCATCCAAAATCATTATTTCTAATAATATTTTCAAAAAGGTTTTAAAAATAGTAAAAATGATTTATATATATAAATTTACCCATTTATCATTTTACAACATATATTAAAATTAATCTTTATGTCATTTTTAAAAATAATTCATTTTTAGAATTTATCGAAAATGTGAAAGAAATCACTGTTTTAATTGGAAATGTACTTCCAGTCATCATGAAACCACAAACATTTAAATCATTTTTTATATGTTTCAAAAAAATTTCTATGAAAAAACGATTTTAAATTTTTTTTATGCATTAAAATAGTGTTTTTAGTAATTTAAATGATATTTTTCTCAAAATAATGTTTTATGTGCTTTTTAAATCATCTTTTATAAGATTCAAAGTATATTTTTTAAAAAAATAATTTTAAAATTTTTTTAAGTGTTTTTAATAGAATTTATATTTTAATCATGATAAGTTATATGTAATTTTATAAAATCACTTTCCATCTAAGATGACTTCTTTTGATGTTTCATAGGTTTTATTGGTGATATAATCAAACGATACCATATTTATTCTTTCTTTTGATGGGTTACGAGTATTATGAAAATATGTTTATGAAATATTTATCTTTCCATGGGTTATCATATAATTAATTTTTTTATGGAACCTATCCCATTTTTATAGTTTATGATATGATGATTTTTTATGATCTTTTTGAACATGGATATATGGATTATATAAAGGGTGAGACCTATATCTCCCTCCAATGCATTAGAAAACTATATATAACTTAATAGTATATATGATATGCGTGAACTAGATTACATATTCAAAATTTTATTCCAGAACCTGATGAAATGTTCACAATGTTATACCTAAACCATATTACATGTTTATAGGTTGAGGCATGGACCAGAATTACACATCCATAAGGTTATGCATGGACTTGGTTTCTTGTTCATAAGTTTGTGGAAGGTGTTGATTTAATTTCATTAAATTATTGAGTGAACCCATTTCAATTTATAAATGATCAAACTATTACTGTCTTATGTTTATTACACAAATCAATGTCTTATTCAAATGTTATACTCTCATGGATTATGTACTTTGATTCAATTATGATTAATCTCTTCTGAACAACAAACATTTATTCCATGATTTGAGTTTATGATCTATAATATGCATGGCATGGTTTACTAATTTTATTATCTTATTCTCATACTCTTATTCTCATTATATGTTTTTTTCTCACTTGTTTACCATTTATGATAGTTTCTAGTCACCCTTTCTATTATTTCCTTTCCCCGAGAATTGATGAATTATACTAGGTATGATATGTCTTAGAAGGGAGGTAGTTACAATGAAAATAGTGGGAGATGGAGTAGCTAACTTTTGGGCCAATTGTTTATGTGTCCAACTATCTAAAGCAACTATACCTAAAATATTTTTTCGTGGATCATTATGTTATGTAATAAATATTCTTCTATTAATATGTAATATTTATATATGAGATGTTTGGATATTTATAGTTGGTATCCGAGGAAAGGTTTAGTTATCCTTAGGAAAATAGGATTATAAATCATTAATGAGATCCCTATGGATATTTATAAAGATATTTCTAGGTATATAGTTAATGATAATTTTATGGATGAGTGAAAACAAAGGAAAATGTCTTGTAATTTTAGTAAAGGATAGTGTGAGTGGTTTAAATGAAATTACATCATGTTATGGATACTATAAGTGGATGTGTATCATGAACCTAGGTACCTAAGGGTAATCACATTGAAAGGGTACATTGATCTGGACTTTATTTTTACCTGGTGCATGGCAATGGGCTTTTTCATACATCTATTTTGACACTCCCAGGGGTTATGATTTGAAAATTCAAAGACTATTTATAAACCATATTAAAATATTTAAAGATATAGATACTATTAATGACCTATAAAAAACCCATGGTTTCATTGATTAAAAATAATATGTGTTGATTTAGACACCATATAAGTGATTTTTTCATTATTATGTGAATTTTCAATACGTTTTTTTTGAAATTTATGCTATGATATTTTGGTTTTATTCAATGTATTAAACCCAAAAGAACCATGTTAATGATTCGTGTGATGGAAAATGAAATTATTTTCCTCCCGAGAACCCATAAATTATGGGATATGGAATAAAGAACATTATTTAAATTCTCACACAATATTCTCATGATATGAATCTTTTGGAACATCCAAATGATCAATAGAGGGAAAAATATTCTATTGATTCCATCAAGATAAATATTCCACCATATTTCAATGGATTCCTTGATCCAATAGCTAATTCTAAATGAAATAGAACTACTGAACGGCTATTTTAAAATACCTATATTTCTTATTAGGAAAACGTCAATATGGTTACTTATTGATTGGAAAAAAAGATTATTAGTGGTGGAATCTCATCAAGAATATAAGGGAATGTGATGAAATTGACTCCATATATTGGGATGACTTTAAAAGATTATATTTCAATATGTAAATCCCGTATATTATTCCCACAAAAATAGAGAATAAATTTTTTAGTTAAATAAAAAATTATGGGGTGTTTTTTAGTATATATGAGGTAACTTTCGAACAATTTATGTGGTACACTTATGGAATTATCATCAAAATTTAATTTAAGTTTGATTTATTCTTCACTAGATTTAAAAAGGAATCTTAAAGGGTTATCTCCATGAGAGGATTTAGTATATATTAGGAAATAATTCATTATAATTCAATGTAGAAATGGAGATCATATTTACCCATAAATTTCATTATTTTTACAAGATAAATATAATGAGATCCCAGATAAGTTACAATTATATATCACATGGAAGTAAAAAAAATGTTTTAAACTCATGATTTCCAATATAATGGGAAAGATCAATTTGGTGAGTTCCTGAAAGGACCATGATGGTGTTTAATTTTTTTCTAGACAATACATTGAGAAAATGAATGTATAAGTGGTGGGAAGAATATTATCAATGAAATAAATAGAGATAGAGATCAAAAGAATGTATCCCCCACACTGTAAGGTTTCAATCGCAAGGAGTATAAGTATAATGCTAAACAATGCTCAAATATAGAGGTTAATATTGTGAACTAACACCAGTAACCTCTTATAATGTGAGAAAAATGTAAATATCATGTGTTCATTATTTCGGATGAGGGTTATGATAACGATGTAGTGAAAAGTATACATACCATTAACTCTAGAACAACTAACGAATTAATTTACTATGGATATTCCCATTAATTCATAAATGTATAGTTCAATAAGTGTATCACGATTTAAAACAAATGGTTTAATGTATAATTAGTAGTTAAAACCCATAATGGTAGAATTATCACATCTCAGGTATATGATTCCTCTTGAGTTGATGTTATTGAGAATGTGCTTCCTAATATCCTTTTCATTCTCCATCATATTGAATATGATGTTATCTTGGAAATGGATTCATTTTTTACACAAAACCCATATTAATTACCAAGGATGTGAAGATATTTTTGATATTTTAAACCAAACTATGATCATTAATCTATGTAATACTATATATGAACTTCCACTAGAAATTACATCAATTTTATGGGATTTAATTCCTATTAAAAAAAATTTATTTATCTCATATGTTTGGGGATGATCACATAAAATATTATATTCCTATTATGTGGTATTTTATTTATGATTTTCCAATGAGTTTCTATGTCTTCAAACGAATCAAGTAGTTGAATTTCAATAGAAATCACACCTAGTACCACAAAAATATCAAAGAATCCATATTGAATAGACCTAATCGAGTTCCCAAAATTGAAGAAGTAACTCCAAGAGAATCTTGAAAGGGGATTCATTCAAACATGTGTGTCACCTTGGGGAGAACCTATTTTTTGGTTAAAATGAATAATAAACCAATATGAATCGGTATTGATTATTATGAAATGAATAAGATCATAATCAAGAACATGTATCCTCTACCTTGTATTGATGACCTACTTGATGAACTTCATAGAGATTAATAATTTCCAAGATTGAACTTCTTTATATATTCCATCATTAATGGTCAATAAGGAGGATATAACCAATACAACATTTTGTATAAGCTATGGACACATATACTATATAGAGATTCCATTTTTTAATTAATAATTACATTACTATCTTTAAATATATAATGGATAGAATATTTATAAATTACCTTCACCAATTAGTGGAAGTCAACATAGATGATATTAGTATATATTAAAATAGTACGGAAGATCATAAATATCACGTGAGAATTGTACAAAATATCCAAAGGAATGAGAAAATATTTGAAAAATGTATAATTTGTGACATTTTTTTCATAAAAGATTTCATTTTTGGGTCATATAATCTCAAGAGTTGGTATATTTATAGATCCATCAAGGACATATGCTATTGAATATTGGCCTATAACAACCATAGTGACTAAGATTTATATTTTTATTGGTTTAGCTAGATATTACCCATGGTTTGTGGATAATTTCTTTTGTCTACCAAATCCTCTCACTAAGATAAATCAAAAGGGAGATATGTTCCTCCGGATAGATGAATATGAGGATAATTTCAAGTAACTGAAGATAAGATTAGTCAACACACCTATATATTTCTTACCATATAGTTGAAAATGGTTTGTAATCTATAGTGATTCATTAATGAAGTGATTGGTATTCATACTCATGTTTAATGATATGGTTATAGCTTATTTTTTATGTTAATTGATATTTATAGGAAATTTTCCAACTCATTATTTAGAGTTATCCATAGTAATGTTTTCATTATCAATATGGAGGAAATATCTTTATAGTGGAAAGTGTAAAATATATAACAATCACAAAATATTAAAGTATATATTCATAAATAAGGAGTTAAATATGAACTAGAGAATGTGTTTATAGAAAATTAATTATTATGACAGCTCAATACATCACCACATTAGGAATGAAAAAATTGTGGTCGATGCTTTTAGTCAAAATGATTATATTAGCTTATCAATGATAATGGTCATATAACATACTATATTTTATTATTTTAAATGTATGAATCTATAATTCATGAAGGAAGGGATTAAATATTATCATGATTAATTTAATGTTAAACCATCTATCTATGGGAAGATTAAAGAGGCCCATAAGGAATATGTAGAGATGAACAAGAAGTATAAAAATGTTCCATAGTTTCACTTTGATCAAGACGGAATAATAAGTTTTATAAACCATGTATTTGTCACATATAAAATTAGTGTTCACAAAATAAGGGAAATATAATTCTTACGAGGAAAAAATGGTGAATAATATAGATCATACATAAAATGTTATATGACACAATCCCACACACATGTTTAATGTTTTTCAGTGAAACCGCAGTTTTGAAAAATCTATATAGCAATCATATGAAATGATGAGGCAGAAGTATCTTTATTTTCTCGTATCAAAGTGATGAATTTTGAGAGATAAATTCATTTTGAGGGGGTACAACGTATCACCATGAGTATTTTTTAGTTTTTATTTTTTTAATAAATAAAATTTATTTGATATCATGTAAAACACACAATATCCAGTTTGAGTTACATGGGAAACTGAGTTTTATAAACCCCTGATATATTATTAACATTATTAATTGCATGTGATCATTATAACTTATAAATTAAAAATATTGATATAAATATATAGAAATAAATTTTAAAGTTTAGTTATAATTTTTTTATAGAAATATAAGATATTGATAAAAATTTACATAATATTTAGAAAATATTTTATATGTTTCAAAAAACAAATTAATCAAAAAAATGTTTTTACTATTTTTTTTATGAAATTTAAAAAGTGATTTTTGAAACACTAATAAAAATTATTTGATAAAATAAATTTAATCTTTTAAATCTACATTTATAAATAATTATTGGGTGAATTTATATTAATTTTCTGAAAATTTCTATTTTTCGATGAATAATGGAAAATAATGGTTTTTAGTAATAATTTATCATTATATTAATGCATTTAAAGACATAAAAAATTATTAATATATTTTTAAAGTAAAATGAGTAAAATTATTTATCTATTAATCTAATTTAGTTAATTTCAACCAATTTTATATTGAATTTCTATATAAAAGTTTTTAATACTTTTGACCATTTCTTCTCTGAAAACCTGAATTCTCGTCATATTGGTGGGATTGATTTTAAATTAAATTTATTATCTTATATGAGTTGAATTTTTCCAAAAGGATTCCATATTTATACTCATTATAATTTATATTATTTAATTAATTCAACATAATTTATGACCATAATGAATAGTAAAATTACTAAAAATTATTTTCCACAGTTAAGGTGAAAATGTGTTTTCCATTGGGTTAAACTAAAATGATAGTGGTTAAAAATGAACCAAAAATTTTAAAACACCCATTATATGTACATATTTCTAAATTACATCTTATATGATCTTTAATATCCCATTTAATATCCCTTTGGAATGTAGAAAACATTGGTACATCTTTTTCTTGTAAAAAATTACAACTGCGCCACTCATCTCACTTGTAAAATGTCACCCTAATCCTCTCATATTAACAATTATAAAACCCATTGGTTCATCTGATAACATCCATAATTACCTCCTCTAATCCTATAGTCCTTATTTTGGTCAAAAATCAAACATTGGATAGTTTTTTGAGTAATCCAAAAGAAGTAGTCAGAACTTGTGGTAACATCCTTAAGTGAGTGTTTTATTATAGTTCATCTTACACCTCTTTCAATTATTATTAAAACAAGATTATATAATATTTTAAGTATACTAATTATAATTATAAATTTGTATGTTATTATTATGACCTGTAATAAACTCTAATTCCCTCATATGTGAAATGATAATGTCGATCATGTGTACGGCTGAATACCGCCTCACGAACTGATGTGACATATTTTCCATCACACCTCACATGTTTTGGTATGACGGTGGATAAAATTTATATATATTATATTTTTAATATAGATATAATTTTTTATTATATCCCATATACCTTCTTACCTTCAATTTTGTTGGGTATATGATAACATCGTTCGTGAGTACGGAAGACTACCACCTCATGAAGCAACATGATTCATTTTTCTAAAACACTTTAATTTATTGGTAATTTGTGTAAATTTATTGAATATATGTTATATATATGAAAAAACCTGACTTTGAAAAATGTTATATGTTATTTACATTTATTTCATTTCATTCATTGAGAAAATGTAAATAACATTTATGAGTATTTACGACCTGCTGTCTCCAAGAAGGGTGTATTTGATTTTCAATCTATCCATTTTATGGTTTACTCTAAATATATTTATACTAAATATGTATCAAATTTATATAATTTTTGACATTCTAATTTTTATTAAACAATGATCAAATTAATTGTAATGAAAACAAAAAACCCAAACATATGTGAAAAATAAAGGAATTCATATCCAAAACGTGATTATAACATTGAATTGTTAACAAAGGGGTAAAAAATATCATAATTGAATAATATATGTTATATATATATATATATATTTATAGTTCATTAATTTATTTTTAATAAATTTATATTTATTATATAGTATTTTCAAAAGTGTGTGATGAATTTTCAGACTTATTGTATGATATTTTCTTCTCTCGACTATTTTAGGTGAGATTAAAGCCAAATTCACCATGTGTATATTTTACAGGGTGAATACTACACATTATTGTATTTTATGACACTTATAATAACAATTATGGGTATTTAAACATAATTTTTTGGATCTCTCTTACATTGGGTAAACATTTAAAAATTTTCCAATGCAGTAAGAGATTTTAGTCTCAATTTTCTTTTCCTGATACGTATGTTAATTTATGAACCTGTCTTATTTTATGAGATTAATATATAGAGCATTGGAAATATAATATCATGTATTTATTTACATAAATTATATTTAAATATTCATGTAATTTCATTATTTCATGGGGCCTTTAATTCAACTTTACCAAAGTGGGAAGGGTTTTATGATATAATATCATTATTTAGATGGATTGCTTATGTGTATGATTTTGATAATGAAATATTATATTTAATATATTACTAAAAACATTAATTTTATTATAATTTTATTATATCATGATAATACATGGTTCTATTCATTTCCCTCTCTCAATTTACACATGAGTTTGACAGAATGTTTTTAAAGATTCTAATGTTTATTTTTATCTTCAGTCAAAAATCATTTATCATCTAAAACCATATTTTATAAATGTTTTCTAAAAAATGTTTTTAAAATTATATAAATGATTTAATAAAGAAAATTTTAACCATTTTTTTATTTTTAATAAATTTATTAAAAGGAATATTCATTTAATTTTCAAAAACATTCCCTGTTTATATTTTAAAAAAAATATGGAAAGAACCATTTTTTTACATGTAGGAAATTTCCCATCATCATGGAAACTCATTTTTTTAAATATTTATTTATAATATTCAAATGTTATTTTAATATAAAATTACACAGAATTTTTTTTTATTCTAAAAAGTTTTTTTTAAAGTGGAAATGATATTTTTCTCTGAAAATATTTTAAATTATTTTTAAAGAATCCTTTATACGATTTGAAGGTTATTTTCAAAGAAAGTAATTTTGAAAACAAGTTATGTTTTAAAATGTTTTTTTCATAGTGGAATGAATTTTTTCATCAAGAAATGTTCAAAGGGATTTTTCCAAAATAATTTTCTTTCTTTGATGAAATCCTTTATGGATACTTAAAATTTACTAGGGATATGATCCAATGATGCCATATTTTGTTTATGTGGATGGTTTATTATTATGAAAAAAATATGTTAATGAAACTCACTTATTTTCATGAGTTATAATATAAAAAAATATTTTTTAAACTAACCCTTTTTTATGGTTTGTTATATAATAAAATTTTATGATCTTATAGAACAAAAATGTATGAATTATTTGATGGTTTGGACATACGTATCCCTCTAATTCATTGGGTAATGATAGATAAATCATTATTAAATAAGATATGTGTGAACCTGATTACATTTTCACAATGTTATACATGAACATGATGACATGTCTGCAATGTTATGTGTGAACTTGATTATGTGTTCATAGTGATATGCACTGAAATGGATTATATGCTAATGAATTTATGTGTAGACCTAGTTTTTTGTCCATAAGTTTATATGAGGGATTGATTTTATGTCCATAACATAATTAGTGAACCTATTTCTATTTATACATGTTCCAAATTTTGTAATCTTATGTGTATTCCCGAAATCAATGTATTAAGATAATGTTATTTTATAATGGATTAGGTACATTGATTCCATTTTGATTCATGTCTTATGAACTACCAATATTTATTCCATGAACAATGTTTATGATATATGATATCCATGCTAATGTATTTAAATTTTATTCTCAGGTTCCCATACCCTTATGCTCGTAATATGTTGATATATCCCTTATATACCCTTATTGACAATATAATATCACTATTTTTTATGTTTCCTTTCCCTATGTTATGATGAAAGATATTATATATGATATGACTAAAAATGGTGATATTTATTAAGAACATAGTGGTAGATAGAATAGATTAATTATGGGCTAGTAGATTATATGCCCATGTTTCTAAATTTAGTAGACCTAAATGATTATAGAATGATTCCTTACATTATGTAATGGATATTTTTCCATTAAGATATAATATTATTTTATAATAATTTTGGTATTTTACAAAACTTTCCCCTTAATACACTATCACACATAGTTTCCACGCAATTACTTTTAATCGTTATTAACCCCTAGGTAGTATATAAATTACAAAAAAAAATTATAATATAAATGGAATTATTTTAAAAGAAATTTATTCAAAAAAATTCAAATAAAATTATAAAAAATTAATAGTTCTATTAAAGTGTAACATAAAAAAATATAACATATTAATTAAATGAAAATATTGATATATTAATTATCAAAAAATGTGTAAAATAGATTATTTAAGAGTATAATTGGGTAGGGTAGAGAGTATTTATTGTAAAAGAGGGATTTATTTTTGAATAAAACCCGCCAAAAACATAAAAAAATCTTTTTCAACACTATTTGTGAAGACTACTTCAGGGACAATGAATATTTTTACACTGTTTTCATAAAAATTTGTTTATTATTACAAGCTAGATGATTTCATTTAATCACATCATACAAATTATACATTATACTATATTACACTTATTACATTACTAACCAACATATTTTAAATTTTAAAATGGTCAAGAGATATCCATTCGTACATAATGTTTACATAATAAATCAATATTAGAAGCCTATTTTATAAAAATTATTCTCTAAAAATTAAAAAATTTAACCAAAAAAAAACAAAATGTCTTCAAGATCATAAACTCAAAGAGAGTGATTTTATGTATGGTTGATTAAATCTACCAATGTGGATATATATATAAATATTCCTAGTGGTATCAGGTTCTCCTGGGACATTAACGGTCACATGTGAGGCCATATAATCCACTTTGGTCTACGGGCCATATAAGGTTTCCCCAAAAACATTAAAAAGGGATTGTACTATATAATAAAAGAAATATGTATTGACTTCAGGATTTCATGAATAAAGAGTTTAATATAAAAAATATTATTATTTATGTATTTATAATAATAATTCATTATTATAAAATCATTAATTAATAAAAATTAAAATACATTATGATGGACACATGTATCTTAGCATTATGTTTCACTTAATGATAATATTAACATTATAATTATCATATTAGTATTTTAATAGTTATAATTACAACAACAACCTTACCACATAAATTATAATTTTACTCATTTACCTTCCTATAAATTATAATCTAATATATTGCAAGACATTATCTTTAATTCATAAAGATTCACTTTATGGTTTTTTTAAAATCACTATCCCTATTCTATTATTTTAGTTTTATTTTATCTTGGACATTTTTTTAGTATAATTTTTATTTTCAATGTGCTAATGAATATTTAATACATAATAATAATATTTATTTCCATTTATTTAATAATTTTTTATATTAATTGTTAGTTTATTAGTAGTATCCTTCCATATAATATAGAACATTCAATCCCAACATGTATTCCATATTTAGGTTTTATCATAAAACCAATTTTTAATCGGATGAGTAGCACATCCATGCTTATATGATTTCCACAATCCCTTGAAAAAACTGATCTGGGATATGGTTTGTCATCCAAATAATCCTCCCCTCAATCGAGAGACCACATATTCAATCCGCTCATTTAATAATAATCCACATAGTTTAAAAATCATGCACTATAATTTTTACTCATCATCATGTATCACCACCTGACCACTACTATCATGAGGAATTTTTACACAACAAACCATGGATTTATATTGTTTAATAGAGCATTCATTATCAATTTCAAACCATTTTTTGGGAAACCCATGTCACACAAGGGATATAACATAGAAATAATACCACATTTCTATATCCTTTTCTACAACCCATTACTTTAAGTCCCAACACAAAAGACCTTATCGATTTTTTCCTAAAAACAATTAGTTATATGATGAGTAATCTATCCATGAATATTTATCATCCAATATTCCTTGAGGAAACTGATGTGGAAATTGTGTTTACACCCAAAATTTATTTCTTTGACTAGTAATATTATGTTATGAAGTAATTAAATACAATTATTTTATGAAATAACATATATGATATATGTTTATTATCTCTCAATATATTTGTTTGTTTATTTTTTAAAACAAATAATAAAAATATATATAATATATACGTAGAAAACGCAAACATACGAACACACAAATATCCTTAGTTCTTATTAGCCTAGCACGACTTGGAAGCACCCCACATTAGTTGATGATTAGTTGGGTTTTCCACCCCAAGCCAACCTATAATCAGCCCTTGGCTAGTTTCAAAACACCAAAAAAGAATAATAGAACATGGGGGACCATAGCCTTTATCAATATATAAAAAATATTTTATACAAAATTTTGAATGTAACTAGAAATAAAAACATATATAAATCAGTAATTAAACTTCATATCAATGGTTCAATGAATATGTATTAGATAATGTTTCTCCCCTTCAGGTAACCTTAGTAAATGATAAATACACATTATAACATGAAACTATGAATAAGATATTTAAATAATAGAACATAATCTTATCATAGTAGGGACACATGAGAAGGAATACCTTATACCTATAAAGTGTAAGATCTCTTATATAGTATTCAATAATAATAAGTACCACTAATGGGCACCATAATGTGTCACCATGTATCTACTCAATATAAATATTTCTAGATCTTTGATCACCAAATCAACCTATGAATGGAGAATCATCAACATAGTCACCATAGGTGTGAGTGAAAGGCCCTTATAGGGTTTAATATAAATATATCATGTAAGTTGTTCCAAAATAAAAAATAAAACATGTTTCCATCTTAAAACAAATTTTACAAAAGTGGTATTAGTATGGATGGAGATAAAAAACCCCATGTATTATTTTAGGAAAAAACATAAAAACACAAGTAAATATTCATCCATAATAGCTCAAACGTTCTCTATATGGAATCACATTAAACAAGTATACAATGACACTTAGGTCAGTAGAAGATCTTGTATGTATTAAGTCACAAGCCTAACTATTATTCAACCCTTGATTGTGATGAATGGTAATAGATAGAATCCATATACCAGTAGTAGTGTATATTTTTATAGATCAAGGGGAACAATAACCCAATAAAATCATAGATTATATTTCATTAAAATAATACAATGCCTCAGAAAATACTCATAACAACACTGAGAAACTAATGTGTTAGACTGTAGATCATCAGAGAAACATAAATCGAATTTCATAGCACATCTATTTAGATTCCTAAAAGTAAATTGTAATTTCAAGTTTATAAAACACTATAAGACCTAGTTTAAACAATATATCACTATTCCACAACATTAATAATATACCTCAGTATAAGTATAATGGGGAACTTATGACTTGTTAAAGGATACACATGTACCTCATCACGTGTAATGTGTATTGTCTAGGGTGGTTACCAGCTTCATGAGTCAAGGAACCATTACTATGGGAAAAAACCCTTATTGCGATGGGGTATTTGCGACGGGATTTATTCCCGTCGCAAAAACACTGATGAAAAGCGTATTTGTGACGGGAATATATTCCCGTCGCAAATGGACAGTTATTTGCGACGAGAATACAGGACCCGTCGAATTACAATGGCACGGTTTCCGTGCCAAAATGTGGGAAGCCTATTTGCGACAGGTAGAAGGCTACCCTTCGCAAGTACCTGGCCGTGGTAAATAGTATTTGGGACGGGACAATTGTCCCATCGCCAAAAATTATTCACCATGTGTTATTTACGACGGGTCCCGTCGCCAATACTGGCCGCAGTAAAGCCTATTTGTGATGGTTAGATTCGACCCGTCGCAACTACTCGGTGGTGGTAAATACTATTTGCGACGGTTAAATTGTCCCGTCATAAAAAAATATTCACCGGGTGGTATTTGCGACAGGACCCATCGCAAATACCGGTGGCGGTAAATAATAATTTGCGACGGGGATATCTGCCCGTCACTAATGGTGTATCGGTAAGTAGATATTTGCGACGGGCCTGTCGAAAAAACCCTTTTACATGTCACCCGTAATTAATGCGGGCGAAGGTATTTGCGACGGGGCCCATCGCCAATACCGGTGGCGGTAAATAGGAATTTGTGACGGAAATATCTGCCCATCGCTAATGGTGTGTCAGCAGGAAGCTATTTACGACGGGCCCGTCGCAAAAAACCTTTTAACCATCGCCCGTAATTAATACGGGTGAAGGTATTTGCGACGGTATCCCATCAAACTACCTATTATTTGTGACGGTATCCCATCGCAAATATGACCGTCGCAACTAATCTAACCTATATATACACCCCACCCATTTTTTTCAATAACATTCTGATCTCTCTTCCTCTCTCTCTCTAAATTTCAGTTCTGTGTAGAAAATGTTTTTGTTTTACTTTTTTTCTTTCGAGAAGCAGAGAGAAGGTGTTAGAAGACACAGATTACTTCAAAATATCGAAGGTATTTAATTTTTTTTATTTTTTAAATTATTTTTAATTGTTAAATTATTTTTCATTGTAAATTTTAATTTTTATTTGTTAATTTTATTTTTTTTAATAATATGATTAGTAGCTATATAATATAATTAGATTAAGTGGTTGTACGAACTAATACTTGTCTAGATACGAACAAGTAGAGGCGGTTCTGGCACAGAAGTACCTAGGAGTGAAAACTCTGACAAGGTGTTTCGAGCTTGACTCGGTGTAACCTGGTACATGACAACGGGCCTTGCTTTACTCTTGGTTCGACACTCTCAGAGGATGTTTTGGTAATAATTGGAAATAAAAATATAATTATAATATAATTAAAAAATAATTATATTTAATTATATTTAATTAAAATAATTATCATATAATTTGGAAATAATTAGATTTAATTTATTAGAAATAATTACGAAACAATTAAAATAATTTGGAAACAATTCAAATAACTAGGAAACAATTAGATTTAATTTGGAAACAATTAGATCTAATTACGAAACAATAAGATTTAATTAGGAAAAAATTAGTTTTAATTAGGAAACAATTAGATTTAATTAGGAAACAATTATATTTAATTAGGAAACAATTAGATTTAATTAGAAACAATTATAATAATTAGGAAATAAATAAAAAAATTAGGAAATAATTATAATAATTAGGAAACAATTATAATAATTAGGAAACAATTATAATAATTAGGAAATAATTATAATAATTAGGATACAATTATAATAATTAGGAAACAATTATAATAATTTGGTATGATGACGAAAAAATTAGGAATAATTACGAAAACAAATAAAAATAATTAGGAAACAATTAAAAATAATTAGGAAAGGCTTAAAAACAATTAGGAAAGGCTTAAAAAGAATTAGAAAAATTAACAAGTGTGATTGTCTGCTCATCTACCTCAATTTTCTTTTCATTTGTGTGCTGAGGTTTGATAGGAAACTTTTACCTCCACATGTAATATCTACTTTTACTATCAAAATTATCAACCTCCTCACCAACATAGAGGTGAAGAGGTTTATAATTTTGACAGTAAAATTAGATATTACATGTGGGGGTGGAAGTTTGCTATCAAGCCTCAACACACAAGTGAAAATAAAATTGACGTATATGAGCGGAAAATTACGTTTGATTTTCTATTCAATGATTTATTAACCACCCGACCTATATGCATATCTTCGCATTTCTTATTAGTGGTATAATTAGTAATATAATTAGTAACATAAATAGTAACATAATATAAAATAGTATATTACTTTAATATTAATAACTAAATAATACTAATAATATAATTATTTTATTATTATACGTTTAATATTTATAAAAAAATATTAATATTATTAAAATTATAAAATATTTATAAAATATTACAGTTATCAATATTTTCAACATGTTTTGCTTTATTCTTAACTTGTTCAAATCATAAAGGGTCGCCAATTTTCCGGTCATGCCCAATAAATAGTTTTCGTCAACCGTGTCCAATGTAAACTCTATAATTGTTCTTGCTTGGTTGATCACATCGCATGTAGCGTTGCAATAAGACAACCAAAGTCATGTCTTTCTCATTACTTGTGTTGTTCTATTAAAACACTACTTACGAGGTGATCAACTATGTAAGGACAATTATAGAGTTTAAGTTGGACATGGTTGACGCAAATTTTTTATTGGGAATTACCTGAAAATTGACGACTCTTTAAGATTTAAACATGTTAAGAATAGAGAAAAATCTATTGTAAATATTGAGCTTTGTAATAATTAGTAATAATTAATAAGAATTAATAAAAAATAAAATAAATTCAAGTACATGGTTATAAATTGGCACAATTTTCAGAGAATTGGTGGCTACCATTTGTTCAATGTCCCATATCTTTGTTACTTTCTCCCACAGAAATCAGTGTGAAAAATGTGCTCTAACGTATGTTAGAGCATGTTTTTCAGACTGATTTCTGTCGGGAAAAAGTTAAAAAGAGATGAGTCGTCGGACAAATCAGAATAATTAGTAATATATTCTCCACAATGATGATTACATAATTTTATTTCATTATTCAAGCATATTTCATTTGGACAAGTATTTCTAAGTATTTATAAATTAATAATAATTAGTGGGGATGATTAAAAACAAACCGTGTCACCTATAATTATTGGTAATTACTAATAAATAACTATAATTATGTATCTTCTATTTTTAGGATATTCTTTTTCTTATATCTAATTATTTAACAACAGTAATGGTTTTAAATTTTGTAGAAACATATATATGAATATGGAACAAGTAAATCAACATAAATCATTATTATATGATCTTTCTTCGATAAATCAGCGCAGAATTCCAAATGGTTCTAGTTTAAATCTTGTATATGTTGATGGTGTTGAAGCTTTCTTATCATTTGCATCATCAAACCCAGAATTTGTTTCAGAAGGGAAAATTAAGTGTCCCTGAAAAAAATTTGCTCTGAGAACGTTTGAGACATTTGACATCGTTGGGAAACATCTCTTGCGTTATGGTTTTCAATCAGATTATATTTTTTGGTATCAACACGGTGAAGGAAGTTCCAGAGAAGATACTAATAATTTGATTCTGGATCCATCACGATTTCAGAATTTAGTACATGATGTTGCAGGGTTATCCGTTCAACAAACAGGAATCAAGGACGATGTTGATTAACCTCCCGAGTTGGAACCCTCTGGATTTCTGGAGTTGTTCAGGTCTGTTGAGGATTCATTATATCCTTGTTGCAAGATAAGAAAATTAGAAGTAGTTGCAAAATTTATTGCTATTAAATCAGATAATGGAATGCCAATTAACTGTTTTGATTAGATATTTTCAATGGTTAAAGAACTGTTACCCAAAGGAAATGTGCTGCCTGGTAATTATTATGAGGGCAAGAGACTAGTTCGTAATCTGGGCCTTAGTTATCCGAATATCCATGCATGTTCAAACGATTGCATCTTATATTCTGGTGAAAATGAGTCATTGGAAAGTTGTCTCACATGTGGACAATCGATGTATAAAGAAGCTCAATCAGGGAAGTCTGGATTGATTCCTGTAAAACAGTTGAGATATTTACCGCTTACACCTAGGTTGCAACATTTATTAATGTCTCAGAACACAGTGACAATGATGTCATGGCACAAAACCAATATTTCAAATGGTAAAAGCTTGATTCATCCATCTAATGGCGATTAATGGAAACATTTGGATCAAGTGCATCCGTCTTTTTCTTTAGAATCTCGGAACGTGCGATTGGGTGTTTCTATTGAGAGTTTTTGTCCATTTGGATCTTTTGGTTGTCAGTATTCTTGTTGGCGTGTCTTTATAACTCTGTACAATTTTCCTCCATGGATGTTGATGAAAGAGCCTTATATCTTTTTGACATTATTAATCCCAAGACATCTGAAAAGGAATATTGATGATTATTTGAAACCATTGATTGATGAGTTAAATTTATTTTGGAGTCATGGTGTTGGTACATATGATGCTGCTGCGAAACAGAATTTTTTGTAATGAAAGATGCTTTGATGTGGAAAATTAGTGACTTCCCGACATATGGAATGTTATCTAGATGGAGTACACCTGGTCTAAAATCATGTCCTTACTGTATGGGAGACAACAAAGAATTTATGCTCGTGAATGGAAAAAAAACCTTTCTATTTTGATTGTCATCACATATTTCTTCAAATCGATCATCCTTTCCAGAGGAATAAATCTCATTTCAGAAAAGGCAGAATTGAAAGAGATGAACCTCCAAAAATGATCTCAGGTATAGAGTTACAATCAGATGTATTTTCCTTACCTTCAATCACTTTTGGAATGACAATAAACCAACATAAAATTCATGGCTTTGGGAATGAACACAATTGGACAAAACAGAGCATTTTTTTTGGAATCTGCAATATTGTTCTGATTTGTTGGTCCGACACATGTTGGATGTCATGCATATTGAGAAGAACTATTTTGATAATTTATTTCATATATTTTTTGATACACCGGTTAAAACCAAAGATAATGTAAATGCACGATTAGATCTTGCCCAAATTTGAAGGAAACCAGAACTTGAATTGTTTGAAAATGTCAGATCACAAAGATTAATGAAGTCAAAATCAATTTATACACTGACCAATGAGAGTCACTTATTATTTTTTCAGTGGATTGCAGATTTGAGACTTCCAAATGGCTATGCTTCCAAGCTGGGAAGAGGTGTTATAAATGGTCATATTACCGGATTAAAAAGTCATGACTGTCATGTTATAATGGAAAGTCTTCTTCCTATTGGATTAAGAGGTTTGTTGAATTCTATGAATTAGGATTCGATAACAGATATATCATATTTTTTCCGAGACATGTGTGCGGAAAAAACAGACTACGATACACTAAGAAAACTAGAAGAAGTTGTTGTTGTAATTATATGCAAAATAGAAAAAATATTTCTGTCGGCTTTCATTGACTAAATGGAACATTTGATATTAAATTTTCCACATGATTAAAAATGTGGAGGTCTGGTTCAGTTTTTTTGGATGTACCCATTTGAGAGATGCATGCAGAAATTGAAGAAAAAAGTCCGTAACAAAGCATCAATTGAAGGCTCAATTGCTGAAGCTTATTTGAAAAAGGAAATTGCTTTATTCTGCTCTAATTATTTTGAATATGAATATCCCTAAAAATTTAACTGCATGGTCCGGAACGAGGGGAATGTTGATGATGATATGAACAATCAATTATCAATTGTCAATCAGCCCAAACTTGGCTTTGGTGGAGTTCATGGTAGATGGCTTTCAGATGATGAACATCATAGAGCTCATATATATGTTCTACTCAACTATGAAGAAATTTCACCAACTATACAGTGAGTGCTCATATCCCTTATTCTATAGATTCTGTTATAGTAAATTAATCATATTGTATTTGTAGGTTATATGATGATCATATCAAGAAACAATTTCCAAAAATTATAACAGCTGGCATAGAAGAACGTCGGAAAAAAAAAATTTCCTACTGGTTTCAAAAACTGGTAACATACATTATTTTTTGGTTTTACATATAAAATCAATTTATTAATTGTAATAGTGATAAATGTTTTACAAATTTTCAGGTATCTGTACATGTTGATAAGATTGATAGTCGATTGCGTATATTGAGTATCCCACCATCCAAAATGGTTAAATCTTATAATGCATATGTGGTGAATGGTTATCGCTTTCATACACGTGCATATGGGGAATCAAATAAATGAATGAATAATGGTGTTTGTTTGAAGGGATCACATCATAGAGATATTGATGTTGACTTTTACAGCATGCTTGAAGAAATTATTAAACTGTGTTATTTGGGACAGAATTATGTAACAATGTTTAATTGTCGATGGGTGGATACTGAGAGAGGCTTGTGTATTCATCTGACTCATGGAATTGTTGATATTAAACATAAAATTCTTCTTACATGAAATGAACCATTTTTATATGGCTCATCAGGAACATAAAATTTATTATGCAAAATACTCTGCTACTGCAAAAGAGTTGGATGATTGGTGGAGTATAATAAAAGTTAAATCTTGAGAAAATCAGTTTTCTCAAACTGAATGTGGTTCAACTGAAGTGCAAGAAAATGAAATTTTTCAAGACACTCTTCAAAACACATCTTTTTCACAAAGAGACATGTATATCGAGGATGACACCCCACAGTTAAGGGTCGATGGCGACAATGTTGTCAATGATGTTACAACTGAATTTGAAATGACATGAGATGATGAAAGTGAAAATAATATGGAAATTGATGATGTTGATTAGGAAGATGAAGACATTGGCATTGACAACTATGAAGATGATGATGAAGATGAACATTGACACAGTAAAATGATGGTTAGAATCATATCAAATATATATCTATACATAATAGTTATTTTCAATTTTTTTTCTAATAACAATCATTTCATCTTTCCGATGGACTTGAAAACGTTTTGTCAGTTGCTAGAGGCTGATCTACCTATGGATGATGAGGTTCTTGAGTCATCTGACCCTCAGACTGTTGGCACTACAAGGAGCACTCGGAGGGGGCGTGGTCTTTCCAGACTAATGATTCCAGATCCTATCCAGGAGCGACGTCCACCTCTTGGATTCGATGCGCACACGCGGTGGTATTGTAACCTGTGTATTTTAGTTATATTTCATTATAATTTATTAATATTCTAATTGTTTGATTATTTGATTTTTTTCATAGTTTTACGCATATAGCTATTGGACAGGGGAGCACTATCTTGCGCAATTATTTTTCTCAGCCCTGGCTCACATGGGATAAGATTCTCGCTGATGTACAGGCCGCCATGTTCGATCATTAACTGGAACATAAATAAATATTATTTACTTTGAAATTTAATTCATTAATAACTTTATATCAGGGCTTATGGTATCCCATCGACGAGAGCATGCGTTCCACTATCCACACGGCATGGGTGGTGTATATGCATGACCGTTTTCGTCAGTTTTTGTATAATTTGAGAAAGACGGCTGTGAAGAAAGCCGGAGTGACAGAATTTGATCTGTCCTGTAGAGCCAACCGACCAGAGTACATTTCATCTCATGTTTGGGATGGATTATGTACACACTGGTTGGTTGGTGGGTTTCAGAGGAGATCTGCATTGGTTTGACCAAATCGGGGGAGACAAGAGGTGACACATTGAGCCGGTACTCGTACATTCAGTGCTCATAGAGAGCGTCTGGTAAGTACTTTTTTTAATATTTTATACAACATTAAATATAAAAAATTAATTTTATATTAATTTAGGAATCCGAGCAGCCTGGTATTACGACGTATGGCGTTTATCGGAGGATGTACACTGACCCGGCTACTGGAGATATTAGAGGTGACCACCAGCGTCAGATTGTGGTCAGTATTACTCTCTTTTCAGTTTTCAAATTAAATACATATAATCTTTTCATTATTTAAATTTCTAATTGAAACTTAAGGAGTCATATGAGGCCGTGACCTCTCAGACACAGGCTAAGAGTCAAGATGAGACGGGTGATCAGACTAGTGCGCACCATTATGACGAGACGACATGGATGCAGGCGACCCAGTATGGCTTCAAAAAGGGCCAAGTAGTTGGTATCAGCTCTCATTTGACTCCTGCATCTTATTATGGTACTGATGCGATGTCGGCGTCCAGCTCGAGAGGAGCTCATGGAGAGACATCATCTTCTGCCTCACAGTATCAAGAGCAGCTGCGTGCTCAGAGTCAGCTTATAGAGGATTTGAGTCAGGGGCAGGAGCAGGTGCGTCAGCAGCACAATGAGGAGATGCGTCGATGGCAGGAGTAGATGCGTCAGCAACAGGATGAGGAGAGACGTCGATATGAGGAGCAGCATCAGGATCAGATGGAGTATATGCATCGTCTGACTCATAGTTTAGGGATGGAGTTTCCTCCACCACCTCCTCCAGGTCCTCCAGATTATCCACCCCTAGTGATTGTTTTAGATGTAATAAACATTTGAGTTCGTATTTTATTGTCATATTAACTATTTACAATTCCTCTTTCATATTAGTACGAATATTGCATGATTTAATTTGTTTTTATTTTTTTAATATTTTATTATTTATGAGTATTATTTTTAATGTCTGCTTATTTTAGTAATATTACTTCTAATATTTAATATTTATTGTTAATATTGAGAAGTTTATAATTTTATAATTTCATTAATATTAATAATAATATTATTATTATTTTCATAAATATGTATGTTTATTTTAATAATAAAATTATTATATTAATTTTTTATATTAAAAATATTAGTACTATTATTATTATTTTCTGATATTAATATTTGATAATATATAAAAGTATATTATTTATATTCATATTATTATTATTATTTGATATTAATATTTCATAATTATATTATATATATTTTTTATTATTAATATTATAATAATATAATTTATTAATATTATTAATATTACTATTATTATTATATGTAGAATTTAATAATAGTAATATTATATTAATTTTTTATATTATTAATATTAGTATTAGTATTTTATTTTATTTTATTTTAATTCATATTATTTTTATTTTATATTAATATTTCATAATTATATTTTATATATTATTTATTTATATTATAATAATATAATTTTTTTATATTATTATTATTATTTTTATTTTTATATAATATTATACGATTTCTATTATTTATTTTATTTTTTTTAGTATTTGCGACGGGAATATTGGCGATGAGATTTCCCGTTGTAAATAATTATTTACTGTAACATTTGCTACGTGAAGAATACCTGTCGTAAAAACATTTCTGCGACGGTCCATCGCAAATACCTTTTTAAAATTTTGCATTTGCGATGAGTCAAAAACGCGTTGCAGCTAATATATCTGCGACGGCCCGTCGCATATACCTTTTTTATATATAAACAAAAACCCATTTGCGACGGGGAAAAAATATCGTCACAAATACTCTTTTTGCGACGGGATCGCCGCAAAAACTCCTATTTGCGACGCCGTTTTCAGCGACGGGCGATTTGCGACGGAGCACCGTCGCAAATTGCCCGTCGCAAATATTTAGTTTTCCTATACTGCATGCCTTTTCACTCTATGTGTTTCCTACTCCACTAAATATATAGATGACTTGTATCATTGTAATGGTTTACACACGTGTGTGGTTTCCAACCCCGTGGTTTTTCTAATCGTCTCGCCACACTCATCATCATATGAATGAATCTAAAATGAAAGAAATCTCAATCACGAAAAGTAATAATTCCCTAGATGATGAAAATATACACACCTTGTAATTCTTTGTGGAAACTATTTCTGAATAGACAACTCATGTCACTATAAAAAACCATAATTTAGCGATGTTTTCCAGAAAAAATGTGCAAAGAATATAAATATCTATATAGAACATTTCCCAGAAATGGTATAAATATATTTTTATATACTAATATATATAAACACATTTCACATATATATAAATGTTTATATATATATATAAACAAATGTACACACACATACATATATTTATATATATACTTATATTTATATACAAAAACACTTATATATTTTAAATTTAGTCCCGTTTTAAAGAAAATTTGGCTATTTTTGTGGCATTTATACCAGTGTTTTAAAACATTGATACTTATATATATATACATATATAAACTTCTAATTATAGATATACACATATATATTTATATAAACAAACACATATATATAAACACACACATATAGACAACAAATATTTAAAAATATATATACTCATAATATATAACCATAAAATATAAACATATATATATGGATATATATATATAAACATATAAATATAAAATATAAAATACAGATATATTGATATATAAACACACACATATATATAATATGATTATATATAAATAATGTAAATGATAAACATATATGTAAAACATAAACATATATATATATATAATATAAAATATAAATTCACACACACACACACATAACCATATCATATAAACAGGTAAATATATATATAATATAAAATATTAACATATGTATTTATATAAAATATGGACATATATATTAATATATGCGTATTGATATGTAAAATTTTATATATCTTTATATAACATTAATTTTAACACCACAAGTGTCCACGGTATGTTTCCCTTTGAATAATGTAATTACTTGCTTGGTACGCAACATTGAGATTCTAACACACCATGACCAATCAAACTAGCTGTTATGAATAAGAATACCCAATTTTTGAAATTTGTTAAATTTTATTTTTCAAAATGACTTCGTTTTTTAATTTGGAATATCGAAATTAGTTTAGGATGAATTTTTGGAATTTTTCAGAGAACATAGAATTTTTTATGAATAGTTAGAAACATCGTGTTATTGGTTAAAACCAACTTTTAATTTAAATAATTATTTATTTTATTTAAATTTATTTTAGGTCAAAATGGATACATAATATATATATATTTTGAATGTAATTCATTGCATTCATTTTATAATATGTTTAGATATATAAAAATGTTATTCACCTTTTTACCGTCTTTCACCCGCATTTAAAAATTTGCATAAAACATAATTTTATCATTTCTCCAAGTTGAATTTAAAAAATCCAAGAGAAACAATTAATATAATTATGTAATATTTGGTTCAATATGATGAAAATAATTTTTGGTGAATAGTAATTTTTGACTTTTATTTACCACGCTTAAAAGTAAATAGGGTAATTAAGGGTAAAAACAATATCATAATTACCCTAACACGTGTCCTAATTCTATTGGATAAGTTTAATTCGACAAAAAACAACCTTCAGAATAAAATATTATCCCCTCTGGTCCACTTGGATTAGATTAGGACATTTATTATTATTTCATTTAAAGAAGAGTTAAAAGAGTCAAATTCATGGTTTAATAACTAAAATATTTTTAATATAGGGTTACACAGAATTTAAATTCAACAATATTTTTTATAAAGATAAAAATATTTCCTAAATAATTTTATTTTATTTAGAAGTTTTAGAATTTAAAAATTTTAATTTATTTATGACATAATGATGATGCAATAATTAAATTATTAATGAAATATTAAAATAATTGATATTATAAATATCCAAATAAATGTAAATTGAGACTTCTGATGAATTAAACTAATTTCATAGGTCAATATGATATATTAGAGTTGGTTAAATAAATTTTATTCGAAGTGATAATGTTTTAATGTCTTTCAATTAAATCAAATACCAAATAGTTACAAAATTGATATATTTGAGTTTTTAAAAAAAATACTATATTATTAATTGATATAATATTTATAAATATAAGGTTCATCCAAAGGACTTATATAAGGTTATATATATAAATAATGAACCACTTGGGGTTCTCTTGGCAATTTATAGTAAGTGTATTAACCATATAATATAAAAATACAAAGAGACAAGGTAAATGTAAAAATATTTAACTAAGAGTTAAAGCTAAAGGATAAGGATAATATGGTGACCAAAAATTGTCTAAAACCTATTTATTGAGAGGTTTTTGAACCATTCCATCCTTATACTCTAAATAAATCATTTTTTATCCATTAGAAACCGAAAATGGTTTTATTCTAAAATAATATTTTAAACTTTTCCTAAGTTGACCCTCACCTATATTATAAAAATGCACTTCCCCTTCTCCTAATTTCACTCCTCCAAAGCCATTTTGATCGACCAACACCTGGACAAATATCCTCCCTAATTTCCTCCCTTAATTATAGATGCCTTAATTTTGTCATAAATCTCACCTAAGGACCCCTTTTGATCAAATCAAAATGAATAACCCGAAAAAGAGGTAAATATTTCATCACCTCTTTCAAGTTCTTTTCTTCTTCCACTTCCTCATTCTTTGTTATCTCCATTCTAAAATAATAAATCTAGTATCTTCTATATACAATGATATTTTTATAAAAAATTTACAACCATATTCATTATTCTACCCATCATATGAATGACAAAGTCACCATACGTGCATACATATGGCTTACCGTCTCCACGTCGTGGTGCAGTTTGTTATTAAAACACTTCATTATTTAGATGGGTATAATAATGAGTATAACTTATGTAAATAATAAATATAACATGTTATTGATTCTGTATGTATGATACACCATCCAATTACATACTATTTCACCATCAATATAATGATATTGTCGCTCGTGCGTACGTACGGATAGTCGTCCCCACCAACGCGATGAGATTCATTTCCCCATCATAATAATTCAAGAATAATTTTAATTTTATGATTAAAATTAATTTTTATGAACATAATATCAGTATGTATATGAATCAAATACATATTATCCATAACAAACAAGGCTTTCTTAACCAAGCATATAAAGAAAAAATGAATCAGTTAACACCCGAAACAGTGATACTACAAATATTTTGTTAACAAACTAATATTAGAGGATCATATATGATATCATATTTATGTATATAGTTCTTGTTTAATTTTATAAAAAAATTTCAACAATTATACAGTATTTTAACATACCATCGACTAAGTAAAAGTGCAACGTAAGGGTTAATTTTATAATTTCTTTATTATCAGAGGATATTTTTATGTATGTAGCTATTGGGACATATTTATTATCCCTGACCATGTTTCATAAAATAATTTCCAGAGGGATTATTTTTAAGCGAATTTTTTACTAAAAGATCATTTTAAATGTTTGAAATATTTATTCTTTTAAACCATCCTCATTAATGTATATGTTTTAAAAATGATTTTAAGGATTTATTTATATAAATATTAATGTTTAAAAATGTTAATTCCTTTCAAAAGTTTCAATGTGATATGGGACACTTTGATTCAAAACTATATTTTAAATTACTACCATTATAAATTATATGACTCTTAAATGATTTCATGAAATATAGATATTTCTCTCAATGATTTTTTACTGATCATTTTCAACCATGTCAACATCCTTTACAGAATATTATTCTTGATCGAGGTGGATTTATTATGAAACAAATCCTCCAAATTGTGTCGATGGTTTCGCGATATGTTTGATTGTGGATGTGTTATTTTTATACCATTGATGGTTTATGAATAATGTATTGACATTTCATATGCTATTTCTAATATAAATGTTTATGTTATGTTTAAACCTTTTCATATGAGGAATGCATTAGACATGGTAAGTGATGGCTGGAGCCCGCTATAGCTCTTCAATGCATCGGTAAGTCTCATGGGACAATTATACATGGAATTGGTTGAGGCCTTTCCCAATTTGATATATGGTTTTGGATGAGCCCTTAACCATTATTAGATGTCTTGGATAAGGCCTTTAAAATTTTTTCAGAATGTTCTGTGTTATACAATCCCTCATTATAAAAATAATAATGATGGTTGATCTAGTAATTCGACTAGTAGAATACCCATGACTATGTTTTATTATGGAATTATATACTCATCTCATATTCCGACCATAAATTCCATGTTTATTATTTGTAAAGGCACGTGTTTTGAATTATTTATCATGCGTAATGTATATGTTATATTACGTTGTGTTTCTTACCCTTACTAAGTGTTCGAGATCACCCCTTTCTAATGATTAATTTTCCAAGGTTATGTAGAAGTTAGTTATGAGTGACATGTATTAATAATATAGGAGGCTTGGATGTTTCTAGGGGAATAAATTAGTGGTTTATTTATTTTCATGTTGTAATGTTGAACTTATGTTTGTATCTTGTTTCTAATAATAATAAACCAGTCGGTCTTTCGGGACATGATTCCTTGTATCATTCTAATGTTATGTAATAAAGCACTGACTCTAGGTAACTGGGGCCGAGGCATTATAGTTGGTATCATATGAAGTTGTTTACAAACCTTATAGATTAGATTTAGAAAAACACTGATTAGAGAACATTACCTTGAGATAGACTTTGAGGATTAGTATAGAAGAACATCCTAGAATTTTGGTACTGTAGATATTTTGTGAGTTTTACAAGAAATACATCCTTGTCTGGATACGAGTAGGTAGAGGTGGCTCTGGCAGAGATGTAACTTGGGGTAAAACCCTAAAACACCTCTTTGAGCAAGACTCGAATGGGAACTGGTGCATGACAACAAGACTTGCTGTACTCTTGGTTACAATATTCCCGGGGGATATGCTTAGGATAATTCTCATTTTATTTACAAACCATTATAAAGGATTTAAGAGTATATACCTCCTCAATGAATACATTTTTATGATTATTTATTTTATCCATAAATTTTTCAACCTATTTTAAGCTTTTTACAAGTTCAGAATTATGTACCGATGTTCATAAACTAATATATTGTATGGCATTTTTTAGAAAGTGCACCTAGTGGTAGGAATGGAAATTGTATCAATGCACATAATCCATGTAAGGATTGAACTCCTTCTCAAAATAATTATACTGGAGTTGGGCATGCAACTGGTGTTGATCAGCTTATCACCATATTGGGACTACTCACATAGGTTATGAATAATAACCTTAATCGTATGGAGCACCCAAGTCCACAACACATAGTATCAATGTTAGATCACTTCATGAGGAAATAACCACCAAAATTCAACAAGTCTACAAATCCATTTGTGGCTGAATAATGGATAAGTTCCTTAGATAAAATATTTCATGCTTTGGGGAGTATCGAAATGGGAAAAATTTGTCATGGCAGTTTATCGCCTCACCGAAGATGCAGATTAATGGTGGTCATTAATTCAAAACACCAAGGAGGATTAAGAATTATCAAGTATGTAAAGGATGGAGTTTAAAGAGTTTTTCATAGAAAAATACTTTCCTTGTGACTATCGAGTGGATATAGAAAGGAAATTTTTGAGATTGACACAAAAGGAGGATGAAAATGTCGCAATGTATGAAGCTATCTTTATAAGGATATCAAGGAATACTGTAGATTATATATGTAACCAAATAAGTAAGATTTGTCATTTCATTGATGTGTTAAAACCATTTCGCCGTCGAGCATTAGTCACGCAATACATATCATCTTATGAAGATATGGTCTCTTATTCTATCAAGACAGAAAATAAATTCTCTACATCTTATGAATTTAATGAGAAGAAAGAGAAGAGGAGATACACTTAACACTCTGGGAAAGGAAATAAGGAAACAGTAAAGAAGGGAGGATTTAAATTTCCACCCTATGATAATTATATAAGGAAGCACACTGGTACCTGTATAAAAGGTAAAGGAGTATGCTACAAATGTAGTAAAAAAGGTCATGTTTCTAGTGATTGTTAGGGGAAGAAAGAAGCTACTAATGTTCAATGCTACAATTTTAGGGAGATGGGACATATTGAAAATGAATGTCATAAGCATCAGAGAAACATACCTCAGAAAAGGCCAAGGGATCAAGGCGAAGCTTATACGATCACTACTTATGAGGTTGAAGCTCTGAAAGACGTGATGATAGGTAATTTAATGGTTTCCTCATGTTTATCCAATGCTTTATTTGATTTTGGATTATTGCATTGTTTCATATCTTCTCATTTTTCTATGAAAATTAGATATTTTCAATTTGATTTGACAATGGATTTTTCAGTCAAAAATTCTAAGGGAAGTATCATTGAAACAATGTTTTGGGAATTATTCACCATTAAGGCATATAAACAATATTTACCTGCTGATTTAATCATCAAACCCATGAATTAATTTGATATAATCCTTGGTATGGATCGTATTTTGGACCATGATGGGAAAATTTATTGAAAGAAGAAGGAGGTTATAATTCTCGATAATAATAAGGAGTACCTTATATTTAATGCAGAAATGTCACCATATGATTCTTATCTAGATCCACCCCTATTAGCTCTACTAAATTCAATTATTGGGGAGGATGACAATGGAATAATTTTGGGTGAGGAAAATAATTTTTTAATATAGGATGTTCTTATTGTGTAAGAATATTTTGATGTGTTTCCAAAGGATTTACCTGCACATCCTCCAGAATGAGAAATTGAGTTTTCCATTGACTTAATTCCTGGTTCGAGGACCATATCGTATACCAATTATAGAATGGTAACTGTGGAATTAGTGTAACTAAATAAAAATCTAGAGGAATTGAGTAATAAGGGATTTATTCTCCCTATTGTTTCTCCATGGGAATCCCCTATCATTTTTGTTAAGAAGAAAGATGGATTTATGAGGTTGTGCATTAACTATAGGGAAATCAATGCTATCACAAAAAAGAACAAGTATCCCCTACCTCTCATTGATGATTTATTTGACCAACTTCATAGATCTCAATATTTTTCAAAGATTGACCTTAAATCTACATATCATAAGTTTTTTTAAAAAGGAAGACATCCCAAAAAAATATTTTGAACTAGGTACGAGAATTAAGTATTTACATTAATGCCTTATAGATTGACTAATCCACCCTCTTTTATCATGGATCTAATGATTAGAGTTTTCAAGAAATGTCATGATGAATTTATAGTGGTATTTATTGATGATATCTTGGTATACTCCAAAATCAATAAAGATCATGAAAATAACTTGTGCATTATTCTGAAGACTCTTAGAAAAAATGACTTATATGGGAAGGTTTCAAAGTGTGAATTCTGGATTCAGGATATTTCTTTTCTTGGCAATATTTTCTTTAAGGATGGAATCTCTCTTGATCCTTCAAATACCAAGGCAATCCAAGAGTAGCCAACATCGATGAGTATAACTGAGGTATGGGGTTTTATTGGATTAGTAGGTTATTAACAACGTTTCATCCAGAATTGTGCTCGGTTGGATAACCCATTAACCATGATCACACGTAAAAGGGTTAAAGTTTATCAGAAAAAAGAGTGTGATGAATTTTTTGAAGAACTAAATAGAAGATTAGTTAATGATCCAATCTTGACACTACCATCAGGGAACGATGGGTTTGTTATTTGTAATGATGCTTCAAAAAAGGACTTTGTTGTGTCCTTATAAAAAATTATAGATTTATTTCCTATGCATAACAATAGTTAAAAATTCATTATCAAAACTATCTAACTCATGATCAAGAGTTAGCGGCTGTAATATTCACTCTGAAGATATGGAGACAAGACCCCTATGGTAAAAAATGTGAGATTTATACTGATCACAAGAGTTTGAAGTATATTTTCTCACAGAAAGAACTCAACATGAGGAAAAGACGATGGCTTGAACTACTAAATGATTATGATTTCACTATACACTAACACCCGGGGAAGGAAAATAAGGTGGAAGATGCATTAAGTGGAAAAGACCATGGAGTTTTGAACAAGATGAAAATTTAAAGGGATCCTATTTTCATTGATCTAGTAAAGATGGATATGGAAATAACCATGGAAGGTGAAATATAAATAGTTTTCAAATGGTATCTAAAACATATTTACTAGAAAGGAGAAAGAGTTCTCAGACTGATGGTGAGGAGTTTCAAAAGATGATTAAAGTTGTAAATGATGGGAGAGTGAGTGACTTCATATATGAAGATGGTATTTTGAAATTTGGGAAGAGACTTTGTGTTCCTGATATACCTGATCTAAAAATGGAATTGTTGGATGATTCTAATAGATCCAATTCCTCTATACACCCTGGGATCACAAAAATGTATCGATATTTGAATGAACATTGTTGGAGAGAAAACATGAAAAGAGATATTACTGATTTTGTGTCAAGATGTGTTGTTTGACAACAAGTGAAAGATAGAAGACAACAACCTATAAGAGTCATGCAACCTCTTCCCATACTTGAGTGGAAATTGGAAGATATTATGATAGAATTTTTCATGGGGCCACCAATGACTCCTAGAAGGAATGATGCAATATGGGTCGTTGTTGATCGTCTTACCAAGTCAACACATTTTGTTTATATAAGAGAAGATTTACCACTTGAACGTTTAGAAAGACTTTATATTAATGAATTTGTAAGAATTCATGGAGTACCCTTATCGATTTCTTCTGGCCTTGATCATTGTTTTACATCATGATTCTGGAAAAGTGTTCAAAAATACCAGGATACTGAACTTCATTTGCGCACTGCCTACCACCCTCACACTTATGGACAATTAGAACAGACTATTAAAACCCTAAAAGAAATGTTGAGATCTTGCTCACATGACTTTCAAGGTATGTGGGATCAATATTTACCTCTAGTAGAATTTTCATATAACAATAGATTCCATTCAAGTATTTAGATGGAACCATATGAAGTGTTATATAGAAAGAGATGTCACACACCCACTTGTTGGGGTGATGTTGGTGAAAGAAAACACATAGGACCAAAACTTGTTGAGGAAACAATGGAAAAAGTGAAGATTATCCAAATGCTTATCAAAGCCGGTCAAAGTAGGCAGAAGAGATATGTCGATAACCGAAGGAAGGATATGAATTTCATATAGGAGATCATGTTTTCTTGAAGGTATCTCCATGGAAGGGAGTTTTACAATTTGGTAATAAGGGTAAATTATGTCCCAGGTACATCGGACCTTTTGAAATTACAGAACGAATTGGGGATTTAGCTTACTGTTTAGAAATTCCACCAAGTCTCTCCAAATTTCCCGATGTGTTCCATGTATCATTGCTGAGAAAATACATGCCTGGCCCAACACATGTACTCACCTATGAGGAAATTGAACTAGAACCTGATTTGTCTTATTGGGATGAGTCTGTCAAGATTATTGATACATGATAATAAGTGTTGATAAATAGGATGACTCATCCGGTAAAAGTTCTATAGAGAAACCATAATATAGAAGAGGCAACGTGGGAACCAGAGGAACTTATGATGAAGAACCACCCGAATCCATTTGTGTGGATGTATTCAAGAAATTTTGGGGATGAAATTATTTGAAGGAGGGAAGAATTTAACACCCCAAGATTCCATGATACGTTTCCCTTTGAATAACGTGATAGCTTGCATTGTATGCAACATCTAGATTCTAACACACATTAACCAATCAAGCCAACTATTATGAATACTAATACCCACTTTTTGAAATTTTATAAATTTTATTTGTCAAAATAGACTTCATTTTTGTATTTGGATTGTTGAAATTAGCTTAGGACGAAGTTTTGGTATTTTTCTGAAAATATTTAATTTTTAAAGAATAGTGGAAAACACCGCGTTATCGATTAAATTCGACTTTTTATTTCAATTATTATTTATTTATTTTTAAAAAAATTAGGCAAATATATATATATATAATACCTATATACATTCAATGTAATTTATTGTAGTCATTTTATTATAGTTTAGATATATAAAACTTTTATTGATCTTTTTACCGTCTTTTACCCACCTCCTAGGAGCATTTGAAAATTTGCATAAAACATAATTTTACCGCTTCTTTGAGTTGAAGTTAAAAAATCCTAGAGACACCATCAACATCAATATGTAAAATGTGCTTTAATAAGATGAAAATATTTTTTTTGAAAAGTAACTGTTGACTTTTATTTACATCGGTTAAAAGTAAATAGGGTAATTAAGGGTAAAAATGAAATCATAATTACCCTAAAACATGTCCTAATTCTATTTGATAAGTTTAGTTCGACCAAAAACAACCTTATAAATAAAATACGATCTCCTATGGTCCACTTGGATTAGATTTGGATATTTATTATTATTATATTTAAAGAAGAGTGAAAAGAGTTCGATTCATAGTTTAATAACTAAACCATTTTTAATATAGGGTTTCACAAACAAACGACTATAAGTATTATTCAGAAATAGAAAAATATTGACTACGTAATTTTATTTTATTTTTAATTATTATAAATTAGATAATTTAATTTATTTATAACACAATGATAATGCAGTAATTACCTTATTAATGTAATATTAAAATAATTGATATTATAAATATCCAAATAAATGTAAATTGAAACATCTGATGTATTAAACTAATTTTCTAGTTTAATGTGACATGTTAGGGTTGGTTAGATAAATTTTATTCTATGTGATGATGTTTTAATGGCTTTTGAAAAAATCAGATACTAAATAGTGTCAAAATTGTCATAATTGAGTTTTTAAAACAAATAGTATATTATAAATTGATATAATATTCATTAAAATCTATGGTTCATCCAAAGGATTTATATAAGGTTATATATATTAGTAATTGACCACTTGGGTTTATATTGGTAGTTTATCGTATGTTTATTAACCATATAATAAAAAAATACAATGAGATAAGGTAAATGTCAAACTATATAACTAAGACTTAAATCTAAAAGATAAGGTTTATATGGTGACCTAAACCTGTATTAAACCTATTAGTTGAGTGTTTTTTCCCCATGCCTACATTATTCTCTAAATAAATCATTTTTGAGCCATTATAAACCGAAAATTATTTTTTTTACAAAATAGTATTTCAAGCTTTTCCTAAAGTGACCCTCACATCTCTTATAAAAGGGCACTTCCCCTTCTCTTAATTTCACTCCTCCAAAGCCATTTGTCTCTGCCAAACCCTACCCAAATATCCTTCCAACATTCCTCCCTTAATCGTAGAGTCCTTCCTTTGGTCATAAATCCAACCTAAGGATCTCTTTTGATCAAATCAAAAGGAAGAATCTGAAGAAGAGGTAAATATTTCATCACCTCTTTCAAGTTATTTTCTTCTTCCTCTTCCTCTTTCTTTGTCTTTTTCATTATAAAATAATAAATCTAGTATATTCTATATAATTTGATATTATTATAAAGATTTTACAACCATATTCATTATTCTATCCATCATATGAATGAAAAAGTCACCATACTTGCGTACGTACGCCTTACCATCTCCACATCGTGGTGTAGTTTGTTATTCAAACACTTCATTATTTGGATGGGTATAATAATGAGTATAATTTCTATAAATAATAAATATAACATGTTATTGATTTTTTATATATGATATACTATCCAATTACATATGGTTTCACAATCAATATAATGATATTGTCGCTCGTGCGTACGTACAGATTAAAGTCCCAATGAATGTGATGAGATTCATTTACACATCGTAATAATTCAACAATAATTCTCATTTTATGATTAAAAATAATGTTTATGAACATAATATCAGTCATTAAATGAATGAAATACATCCTATCCATAAAAACTTGTACTACGTAACCAATCACATAAAAGAAAATGAATTAGTTAACACACGAAACGATGATACTACAGAAATATTGTTAACAAATCCATATTATAGTATCATATTTGATATCATATTTATGTATATAGTTCTTGTATAATTTAATAACAATGTTTTATCTAATATAATGGAGGTTAACATACCATCAAATAAGGAAAAGAGCAACGTAAGGGATAATTTCACAACCTCATTATTATTCGAGGATGTTTTTACGTAAGTAGCTACTGGGACATATTTATTATCCATTTACATGTTTCATAAAAGTTTTTTCAAAGTGATACGTTTTAAGGTACTTTTTTTTACTAAAACATCATTTTAAATGTTTTAAAGATTTATTCTTCTAAACCATTCCCATTAATGTCCATGTTTTGAAATTTTTTTAGGGATTTATTTATATGGACATGAATGTTTAAAAATGTTAATTCCTTTCAAAAGATTAAAAGTTGTATGGGAGACTTTTATTCAAAACTATATTTTAAATGACTTACTTGTTAAATTATGGGACTTTTAAATGATTTCACGAAAAAGAGATATTTCTCTCAATGATTTTTACTGATCATTTTCAACTATTTCAACATCCTTTACAGGATATTACTCTTGATCGAGGTTGATTTATTATGATACAAATCTTTGATATTGTATTGAAAGTTTTGTGATAAGTTTTATTGGGGATATGTTATTTTTATACCATTCACGGTTTATAGATAAATCATTGACATTTCGTATGCTAGTTTTAATATGAATGTTTATTTTATGTTTAATCCTTTTCATATGAGGAATGGATTGGACTTAGCAAGTGACGGGTGGAGCCCACTATAGCTCATCCATGAATCAGTAGTTGTCAAGAGACAATTAAACGTGGAATTGGTCGAGGCCTTTACCAATTTTATATATGGTTTTGGCCCAGGCCTTGATCATTTTAGGACGTCTTGTCCAAGGCCTTGAAAAATTGATTCAGAATGTCTGGCATTATATATTCCCTCATTATGAAAATAATAATGATTGATCACATGGTTGTTCGACTAGTATAATACCAATGTCTATATTTTATTAAGGCAATATTTACTCAGCTCATATTCCTGCCATAAAGTGTTCATGTTTATTATTTGTAAAGGTGTATGTTTTCAATTATTCATCATGCCTAATGTTTATGTTATATTCTGGTGTATTGCTTACCCTTACTGAGCATTTGAGCTCACCCCTTTCTTATGTTTCATTTTCCCATGATATGAAGAAGTTAGTTATGTGTGACTTGAAGGCATAATCTAGGATTCTTGGACGTTTCTAATGGAATAAATTAGTGTTGTATTTATTTCCAAGTTGAAATGTTGAACTTATGTATGTATCTTATTTCTAATAATACTAAAATGATCGCTCATTCGGGACATGACTCCTTGTATCATGGCAATGGTATGTAATAAATCCCCGACTCCAGGTAACTGGGGTAGGGGCGTTACTTTAATTTTTTTAATTAAAGAAATCTATATATGTATATACCAAAATACAATTATATATCCAAAATTAGCATTTATGAGTTGGTTCCATTTTTTTTGTGATGATGAAGATGCTAGATTCACATTCTAGTCGAGGAGGAGTTCTGGCATTGGTTCCATCCATGTGGGGAGGTAGTGCAGTGCGTGTAGGCATACAGGGGTGGAGCTCATCGTGTAGGGTGGGAGGTCTAATTTTGTAATACCCTCTCTTGGTAATAAATAACATATATACAAACTCACATAAATATAAATATTAATATATGTATATATACGTATATATATACCAATATATATATATATTTATTTATATATAATAAATAATATATATACATGTATATAGAAACACACACACACACATAGACATATAAACATATATATATTTAGTTAAAAAATATAAATTGGAATTTAAACTACATTTTTAAAAAGACATGACTATTTTAGTAACATTTTAACTATTTGTTTAAAAAATCTCTAATTATATATATATATATTAATATTTATTTAAAATAATATAAGTTTAAAAATATATTATAATTAAAATTAAAATTATATATATATAAATTAATAATTATATACAAATACATATACATATTTTTAAATATTATAATCTATATATGACTTATATATATACATTCATGCATATATATATATATATATATGGATGCTTGTAAACACACACACACACATATATATATATATATTATAAACTCACACACACAGATATATATATACCATGATATATATACCAAGATATATATATATATTAATATATGTATATATACATATATATATACATATATATAAATAATATATATAAAGATGTTTATATTTATATATATATTAATTTTTTTAATTTTGGAATATATTAATATATGTATATATATAATATGGTGTATACTTGTAAATAAAAATTAGGTAGGGTTGTTAGTCCAAGTGTTGTGGTGTTAAGAGGTAGGTCTACGGTTTTAATCCCATGGGGGATAGGGGTAGAAGGTGAATGGGGGTGGGGGACTATGCTAGAGGTGAGGGGGATAGGGGAGGTATGGGTGAGTAGTGTGTTATGGATCAAGGAAATTGGGGATGGGATCATGTGCCTGAGGGGAGGATGAGTGGTGGAATGTGTTTAGGAAGGGGGTGGGGGTGTGGGGTTAAATTTTTTTTAAAAAAAATATTCATTTCAACATAAATTTCACATTTACCAATGTTTTTAGAAACATCTGTAGATGTGGTGTCATTAATAATATATTAATTTCAAAGAAATATCACATTTTATAACCCATTTACTAACACTTTTAAGAAACCTACGTAAATGAGGTTTCATTTCTCACTGTTTCTTCCAATCTTTTATAATCCACAACACCTCATGTACCAATGCTTTTCCAAAACACCGGTAACTGAATTATAGAATTTTAAAACAATATTATATGAATTATAGATGTTTTAAAACATTGTCAATGAAAAAAATGTCAATAATCATTTTTTGTAGTGAGTATTCCAAACATAAACCCAGTTGGGAACATATGAAGTGTTTGGTGAACTACAAAGTACATACAGTGTCCTGATAGGGTACACCGTGTGAGAGTCCCTCCAAAAGGCTATTAATGTACTTCAATCACCTATCTTTTTTGAACCCATCATTTATGGAAATTATAGTGATTCATATGGAATGTGAGTCTTATGTTGTTGTTGGGTATGTACATCATGTATATTCTATTACACTCTTACAAGTATACACAATGTCTGTAAAGGTACACATGTTGTTTTGTCTCACCTTATTGTCCTAGAATACATTTTGAGTATGTGCTGAAGCACTCTGTTCTACAATACCTAGTGTGTGACTCATTATAACACTACATGTGATATTGAAAATTATGTGGAACCTTAGTGTAACCAAATCAGAGTAACATTGATATATTATTATGAATATATTTTGTGGAAAATTTACTAAAACATGAATATTTAAATTAAAAGCATACATTAAGTCTATTGATGGACTATGTTCCATGTGGTTAGAAGTATTCTTGAACCCTAAAACATGAATTCCGCATCATGAACATTGTATTCTCTTATTCCTATTACTCTGCCCCCACTATTGGTCGATACCGATTCCTTAGGAGCCTCAATCATATGCCTTCAAATCTATTTCTTTCCATCCTTCATCAGTTAGTCTATTATCATCAAACTAACCATCAAACCATGTTATGAACCTCTCATATAATAAATTTTGACAAAACATATAGAGAACATCAATAATTAAATCAATAATGGTGTTTTGTGGGATATCAATGAATCCAAGACTGGGTTGAGTTTGAAGAACATGTTAAACAAAATCCTATATCAGTACAAACATATCCTTATTATTAATTTAATTTTTACAATAATACTTTCACAATGATGAGAATTATTATAATAATAATATTTATTTTCATAATATTATTATAAAATAAACCCATGATCAATCATCATGAGTGGAATCAATAATCAAAATAAAAACATCCGTAATAATAATATTTTTATTAAGTAATTCATGAAACGAATTATTTTGAAATTTAAAATAATATTATTCAAATTAATTCAATATAATTTTATGTCAAATAAATTTTGAAAATCTAAAACCGAAAATATTTTATAAAAATATTATATGAATTAATGTCTCATTGTTAATCCATGTTAATTAAAATAAATAACAATAAATTATAATCACATTGTTGAAACTGATTTCATTAACGTACCATATAATTTCATTGGATTAATTATTGTTTTATCACTGAACACTAAAAACGAAAAATAAATTCATTAAATAGATAAATGTTTTGTTAAGAAATAGAAATTCCAAATTAGAAATTGATAAGAATAATATAAAATATATTTAAATGACAAAAAGTTTCATGGAATCTATTTTTTGGAAATTTTGGAAAAAAAAATTTATATTTGGTAAATATTTTAATGAATTATTTTTAATAAAGATCCACATTTCCTTTAAAATTAAATATTCCATTAATTTTTACATTATAAATATTCTATGAAATTAATAATTCAATTTCCATCCAAATTTATACCATTCAATTATGATAACAAGTTTATCTAATTAAACAAAAAACAAGTTAAATGTAAGGGTTATAAAAAGTTATAAAGCTCATTGAATAAGTATTGTTTCTCCATTATATAATTGTAGGAAAGTTTTATAGTCACTATTACTGAAGTACCCTATGGGATTTTAAATGATATTATTTATTGTCAACCTTTTTATGGATGATTAAATACTTTTTTGATATTGTGGAAATAAGTCTTAGAATGTTTTTAAAAATAATTAAATTTCCTTAAGTTGAATTTTAATTTAACCAACATAATCATTGAATTATTTTTGGATGCTGATAATGGTATTAGTATATTTATGTATGAGTTATTCATTAACTTTTTAAGGGTAATATATCTCAACAATGGAAAATTAAAAAAGGATTGATAATCCCATAAGATTCATTCTATTTAATTTATACCTAATCATGTAAGGATCACACATTAGTTCATAAATATAATTTATAATTTTTTTATATTGAAATAAAATAAACAAACTATGATAAGAAACTTTATAAGAGACACTTAATGAGTTTATATGAGTCATTTACCACGTTATAAGACTATTTATGCATATGTTATATACGTCTAGGTTGATGTTTTTCAATGGTAGGGAAGAATTAGAATATATTTTAATGGTCATTTAAAAAACATATAGATTATATTTGAATTATTAAGAGTCATTTATCATTTCAAACACATTTAATCAAAATTCAATAGGAAAAAACAATCTCAGCACCATATGGATGACATATAGAAATTTTATGAGTCATTTTGAGTCTAATAGTTATAAAAATATTTGATGTTTACAATGTGTGAAATATCAATGGAATAAAAATGATATAATATGTGAGGGAAATTAAATATGGTGATTTATGTCTTGTTCATTATTTATTTAAACAATATAATTAATATAGTGATTTATGCTTATTTTTTGGATGAATGAAGGGAGTAATATTTCTTAAATATTTTTATGTTTTCAAATACATTCATTTGAAAATTATTTGACGTAATAAGGCTTGATTAACTTTTGGTAAATTTATTATGAAAATATTATGTTGATATTTATTTCATTATTGAAATCCAATTTTTTTTTTAAGATTCAATCTATATTTTTTTGTGTCTAAGTTATCATTTTTTATAAAGGAGATACATCAAACCGTGAACAAATTAAAGAATATATCAACTAAACATGATCTATTGGAACAAAGGGGAGATCACCAATGTAATGCCCTAACCATAGATTCCCAGAGTCAGTGTATTATTTTAATAGATTTTCATGATTACAAAGAATCAATTTCTTAAAGACCAATTAGTTTATGAGTATTGGAAAATAGATATTATGCATGAATGTTACATTACACTTTCTATCATACAACACAAAAAAATACTTTGATAATTCTATTTTTCCCTTAGCTTAACCCCACATCTCAAACATAAAACACTTCTTGAGATCCTGGGAAAATAAAACATAAGAAAGGGGTGCGCTCAATTGATTAGTAAGGATAACAATATAGTGGAAACTTTCATAAATAAGAATAATAAATTAAGGAAATGTATAAAACTAAAACAAATTCCTTTTCAAAATAAAATTCATCATAAGATGGAAAATATTAATCAAAATAATTCAATTTACATAGTCACATGAATATTCTACTATTTTTATAATCACATGTCATATCAATAGCCACATTCATAACGATGGAATGAATAATGCCAGACTTTCATAACCACATAGTCATGGCCTTGTTCCAAAACTAAAAATAAGATTTTTTCAAGGCCTTGTTCCAAGACACTAGTTTTTCTCAAGAGACCTACCAATGCCTTGAGAAGCTATAGTAGGCTCCACCCATAACATCCTTATTTCAATGCATTCCTCATATGAAAAGGCTTAAATATAACACAAATATTCGTATTAAAACTAGCATAAGAAATCTAAATACTTTATCCATAAACCATGAATGGTATTAAAATAACATATCCACATTAAAACATATTACAAAACCTTAAATATAATATGGGAGATTTGTATCATAATAAATCCACTTCAAAAAAGTTTAAAATCCATCAAAGGATGTTGATATAGATGAAAATGATTTGTAAAACTCCTGGAGAGAAATATCCCTTTTTCATGAAAACATTTAAAAGTCACACAATTTTGAAAGAAAGAAATTTAAATACACTTTTTAATCAATGTGTCCCATACCACTTTGAAACTTTTTAAAGGAATTAAAATTTTAAAAACATCCAAGTCCATATAGATTAGTCCTTAAAAACCATTTTGAAAACCTGGACATTAATGATAATGATTAAGAGGAAAAAATATTGAAAACATTTAAGATGATATTTTAGTAAAAATTTCCTTAAAATAATCCCTTTTAAAACTCTTTCATGAAACATGGACATGGATAATAAATATGTCCCAGTAGACACTTACGTAAAAACAACCTCGAATAATAAAGAGATTGTGAAATTAACCCTTACCTTGCACTTTCCTTTGGTCGAGGGTACGTTTAACCTTTTTTATAATAACCATAGTATGTTATTAAATAATACCAAAACCATTTTCATATTTATTTTATCATACATGATTCATTTATGACCTCATAATAACCATTTAATAATGATTTCCATGTTAAATTAACATTTCGGGTTATAATCGCTTTTTTTATCGTATGTGTTTTAACTTGTTATTGTAGATCGTATCATTTAGATAATGATTTAAATACTTTCATAATATAAAAAATGATTTAAATATCATATATATTTAGAATATATATATTTATAATAGATAGATATATGAAATGGAAAACATTGTTTATGGAGACAGTAGGCTGTACGTAGGCATAAACGTTGTTTATGTTTTCATATCGTATTGAATAGAAGTAAGTGAATAAGATATATGTAAGTACATAAATACATATGTATATATATATATATCTATATTATCATTATAATTTCATATATTACATACTTATTAGTAATATATATTTTTATAATCGTTGAGGGATGGTGAACGTGGAAATGAATCTCATCACGTCGTGGAGACGGTAATCCGTACGTACGAACGAGCGACAATATCATTAACTTAAGTGGAATTGGATGGTATATTAATTTTAAAGAGGCATTATAGTTTTATTTTCATTATTAATATACATATTAATCATCATCATATCCATCCAAATAACATAGTGTTGAATAACAAATTACACCACAGCGTGGAGATGGTAAGCCGTGTGTATGCACGCATGGTGACATTATCATTCATAAGATGGATCGCATAATGAATATGTTTGTTCCATATTTTATAATAACACCACAGTATATATAAGGTACTAGATTTATTATTTTGGTATGGTAATAAAAAATAAAAAGTAAGTCGAAGAAGAAAATAACTTGAAAGAGGGTGGTGAAATCATTACCTCTTCTTAGGGTTCTTCCTTTCGATTGGATCAAAAGGGATCCTTATGTTGTGTTTCTTACCAAAGGAAGGCCTCTATGATGAATGTAACATAGTTGGGAGGAAATTTGGGCAGGGTTCGGCCGAGCCAAATGGTTGCGGCAGTGTGAATTTGAGTGAAGGTTAATTTCCCTTTTATAAGAGGGTTGAGGGGCACCTTAGAAAAAACTTAAACTATTATTTTATAATAAAATCGTTTTCGGTTTATAATGGCTCCAAAATGAATATTTTAAATGATAAGGTAGGTATAGGTCTAAAAAAACTCAACCAATAGCTTTTATCTTGGTTTGGGTCACTATATTAACCTTATCTTTTATATTTATCTATTAGTTAAATAGTTTGACATTTACCATGTCTTTTTGTATTTTTATATTATATGGTTAATAAACATACTATAAACTTCCTAGATAACCCCATGTGGTTCATTAATATCATATATAATATTATATAAGTCCTTTTTCCAAACCATAGATTTTTAGGAATAGAATACGAATTAATAATATAATATTTTTTTTAAAAACTCTTTTATGTCAATTTTGACACAATTTGGTATTTTGTTTTTTCTAGATTCATAATAGCCTTAATACCTAGAAAAAAATTAATTTAATCAACCATAACATGTCATATTAACATATTAAATTATTTTAATTCATTAAAAGTATCAAATTACATTTATTTAGGTATTTATAATATCAACTATTTTAATAGTTCATTAATAAAGTAATTATTGCATCATCATTGTGTCATTAATAAATTAAACTATTTAATCTCTAAAGATTATAAATATAATATAATTATTTAGAAAATACTATTATTTTTTTAATGAATATTTATACTTTAATTTATATTATGTGTAACCTGGTATAAAAAATGGTTTAGTTATTAAACATTGATTTTAACACTTTAAAATATTCTTTCAATTAAATAATAATAGATGCCCTAATCTAATTCAAATGGACCTAAATGATCATATATTATTACTCATATTGTTTTTGGTCGAATTACACTTATCCAATAGAATTAGGACATGTGTTAGGATAGTTATGATATCATTTTTACCCTGAATTACCCTATTTACTTTCAATCGTGGTAAATATAAGTCAAAAGTTACTATTCACCAAAAATTATTTTAATCTTATTGAACCATATTCTACTTACGGATATCAACCGTGTATCCCATATTTTTTAAATTCAACTCACAAAAGAAGTAATATTATGTTTTATGCAAATTTACAAATGCTCCTAGGAGGTGGGTAAAAGACGGTAAAACGTTCGATAAAATCCTATACATCTAATTTTATTATAAAATGACTCCAATGAATTAAATTGAACTTATATAGGTATTAAATATATATTTTTACTTAATAAAATTTAAATAAATTATTATTTAAATAAAAATCTGGTTTTAAATAATAACACAATGTTTTTCACTATTCATCAACAAATGAATGTTTTCATAAAAATACCAAAATTTTACACTAAGCTAATTTTGATATTCTAAATTAAAAAATGAAGTCAATTTTAACTAATTAAAAACATAGAAGATGAATTTATTAATTTAAAATTAATTCCTTGTTGTCAAAACCAAAAAGCATATTTTTAAGAAATAATAACTATCAAAAATTGGCACTTGTTTATGTGCAATTTCAATGTGAAATTACAAAAAATTACCAGAATTGGATTAAATAGTAAAAATATAATCTTTTTATACTTCCAAACCATTTAAATTTTTAATTTAACACTATGAATGTTTTTGATTAAAAAAGTTTTTTTCAATTAAAATATAGTATTTTTCACCATTCACTCAAATATGAAAGTTATCAGAAAAACGAAAAAACATTATTGAAACTAAATTCTTATATCATGATTCTAAATAGGATGTTTATTTTGAAAAATTTAATATATAAAAGTTTCAAATATTGTATTTAACGAGGGTTCGCTATTAAAAGGCGGTAAAATTTCATTTTTTTGAAAAATACTTCTTTTATCTGAAAAAAATGAATATGTTCTTACGTTATGTCTATGAAATTCAAAATATGGATTCTAAAATTATAAGTATTATAAAAAGTTAAAAATTCTATTAATACAATTCATAATCTTTTTTTAATGACTAGTTTGGTAAGTCAGGGTGCACTAGAAATTGGTGTTGCGAGTAGTGCAATTTATTTAATTACACTGAAGAAATAACGTACTATGAAATGTTGGGGTGTTACATTCTTACGTCCTTTAATAAATTGCATCCTCACATTTTGAAATTGGTTTTTGAATGTAAAATGTTTAAAATAGAAAATACCTTTGTGGGAAAACCCACATCATAAAATGGGTTAATAAAATATATTCTTAATAAGAGGAAAAGGGAAATGAAAGGGTCACCACCAAATTATGATCTTGATTTGGAGAACATTGGTGGAAATTAGAGACACATAATTATAGGGAAAATGTAAATATTTAAAGGGAGTGATTGAGATCATCAATCACAAACAATTGTAAAATTGAGGGCCTCGAATACATCAATCTATTATGATTTAAAATACCATCAGTTCAACAAAACAGAAGGTATTAAGATAACACATTTTTGGTTTTAGGATACCTACCCTAAAGTTTAAGAATTAATTTACCCATAGAATAAGTGAAAAAAATTATATATATATATATATATATAATAGACATGTAGAGTTTCTTCCTTCAAATAATTTATACTACAAACTCATATTTCACTCTAAAAGATTTCAAAAAAAAATCTATTTATCCTAATAATACAGGGTTCCAAAAATATAATTAATTGATAATTCACCTATAAGACCCTTTGAAAAAACAAGATTATAAAATCTAGGTAACTCACATAGTCCAGTGGTAGGCGATAAATCCCAATCACACTATTGTTGTGGGTTCAATTCCTGCAGCTTTGTCCGATGCGACAGATTTTCACACGGTTTTTGTGTTGTTCTTTTTATAACAATCCAAAAATAAGCATAAAAATAGTATCCAATTTCAATCATAATCCATTCCAACCTTTATAAATATCCAAAATACTTCTATCCATACTCACGGTCTAAGATTTATAAGGATGTTAAACACAGTGAAGATCATTTTTTCCACATAATAACACTTGAACACCTTCATCATGTATTATTTTAAAACATGGTAACACCCTGAATTACCATAAAACATTATTTATTTCATTCATGCTCCCTTATACTTTATATAATACTATATATATTCCTTATATCCAAAAATTTTGAATATTACAACAATTATGAAGTAAAAAAACTATTAATCAGTTCCAAGGAAGTCATGAATATCCAATATATTTTATCCAAATAAAACATCTCTTATTCCAAAATCAATACCTCATTATCAGGACCATATTAAGGATTACCTTTCCTTCATCCATGTATTTTCCCAAATGGTTAGCTTACTATTATGTCACTTTTCTTAGAACCATATAATCTTAAATCCTCAATAAAATAGAACAATAGTGCAATCTGTATTTATCTCCATAATTCATATAACCAGTATATTATTGATACAACACTCAGATGAAATAATTCTATAATAACAATATAATAACACTACTCGTTATTCTTCATATGAGGTTGTATCATAACTTTACTATTAACCAATAGCATCATTTTAGGTATACTATGATGAATGGGACATTAATTCGCGCAGTGTCCCAACGCCTTGTAGATGAAGCATTTTACATTTGAACCATTTTTCTTACCCTTACAATCACGTACTTGGTGTCCTTTTTCTCCACAATTATAACAAACTCCCATTCCCTTCATGAATTTAACAAGGTGATTATTTCCACATTAATCACATATAGGAAAGTCCTTCTTTCCCCTCTTCCCTTTATCCATCTTTCTCACTGAAATCCTTTTCTTCTCTTGCTTCCCTTAAAATCCATAGGACTCAGACAATTATTTAATTTTAATATTAACACATGACACTATTTCTTCATATTTTGATAATACATGGGAGACTATTTCCCTTCTAAATGTTGTCTTAATACTATGAAAGATATGATACCTTTTTTCTTTTTGGATTATACGTATTGCTGGAGTTCTCATTACTTCTACTAGGCACCATTTCTAAACAATGACATACACTATGTTAGTTTATGAATCGAAATGCATAATTCCAAACTAGTAAAATAGCTATCCTAAATTGAAAATATTATGCATCTAATTTATAATCATATTTTTTTTAAGAACGTATTTACTCTTAAATCCTTCATAATGGCTTGTAATGAAAATGTGAATTATCCTATGCATATCCCTTGGGAGTTTCGTAACCAAGAGTTTAGCAAGGCCCGTTGTCGTGCACCAGTTCCCATTCAAGTCTAGCTCAAAGCGTTGTTTTAGGGTTTTACCCCTAGGTACATCAGTGCCCAAGCCACCTCTACCTGATCGTATCCAAACATGGATGTATTGCATGGAAAACTTCCAAAATCTCTACAATACCAAAATCCTAGGAAGTTATTCTATACCAATCCTCAATGTTTATCTTAGGGAAATGTTATCCAATCAGAGTTTATCTAAATCTATTTCCAAGGTTGTTGCTAAAATTCCTCTAATATCAACTGTAATGTCCCGACCCTAGATTCTAAATGTTGGGGAATTATTTTAATACTTTGGCATGATTACAAGGAATCAAGTCCCGAAAGACTGATCAGTTTAGCAGTATTGAAAAATAGATTACAAGAATGAATGTTACATTACACTTCCTGACATACAACACAAAAAAATAATCCTTTGAGAATTATGTTGTTCCCTTAGCATAACCCTACATCTCAAACAAAAAACACTTCTTGGGTTCCTGGAAAAATAAAACATAAGAAATGGGTGAGCTCAAATGCTCAGTAAGGATAACAATATAGCGGGAACTTTCATAAATAGTTATAAACATTTAAGGCAATGTATAAAACTAAAACAAAAGCCTTTCAACATAAACTTCATCATAATATGGAAAATATAAATCAAAATAATTCCATTAACTTACACATATTGATATTCTACTAGTAGAATAATCATATGCAATATCAATAGCGACTTTTATAAAAATGGAATGCATAATGAAAAAAATTTCATAACCACATAGTCAAGGACTTGTGCCAAGACTACAAATAATATTTTGTCAAGGCCTTATTCCGAGACACTAGTTTGTCTCATGAGATCTACCGATGCATCGAGGAGCTATAGCAGGCTCCACCCTTCACTTACTAAGTCCAATGCATTAATCATATGAAATGGATTAAGCATAACATAAAAATTTGTATTAAAACTAGCATACAAAATGGAAATACTTTATCCATAACCCAAGAATGGTATAAAAATAACACATCCACAGTCAAACATATCACAAAACCTTCATCCCATTTATACAATAATTGTCCAAAAATGTGTGGACAATGATGTTTCACCTTTATTATTGGTTCTTTTCCCCCACTGTTAATCATGTTCATCAACATAGGATCGTAGGGTCATGATTCGACATTTTTAGGGTGGGTTTGAGTGCAATCTAATCCCCATATTGATTTTGGTGACATGAACGGCACACATATCAACAATTTATGGGTTAATTGATAAATGGCTAGGATAGTGATTTGTGAACGGATTTTATCAATACCTTAGTTTCATTTTTCTAATCAAGGTGTGATAAGGATTGAAGTTGATCAGATGTGGTTCATGTTGGAATGAGAATCCATGTTTTCCAATTTAATGTGCGACGATGATGTGATAGCAATCGATCAATTCTGGGAGGAAATCATGCTTTAGGCCTCATGGTAGAGACTTATCAGTGTGGATATGATGGTGGATCAGCGGTATAGGGTCCACTATCTACTGTGGAGAATGATCAAACTTGATCTAGGCTTGAAAATGATATTATTATTATTATTATTTATAAAAATAATAATTTATTTTTTTATTATTAATTATGTATTATTATTATTATTGTTAATAATAATATGATATATTTTAATTAAAATAATTGTGGGAGCTATTATTATTAATTTTATTAATAATAGCATTGAAGTGGGGAGGTGTGTGTACCTTTAGGCATGGAAAGAGGAAACATAATGGAAACTATTATTATATTTAATAATGATAATAAATTAAGTGATGATATTTATATAAAAAATTAATAGATGAATATGATGAATAGTGTATAGGTTCTGCCCCATGTGCATAAAAATAAAATGGAAGAGGCGTTGATGTAGCTAAAGATAAGGGGATGTGTGATCATGTGAAGCATGGAGAGAGTGAATGGAGATTCTAGGCTTAAAAAATTAACAAAAAAAATATTATTATTATTTATTTTGGTTGTTAAAACCTTCGTTTAGTTATAACATGGTAATTTGACATGAGATTGGTGAAAAATATGTGGAAGTGAGATCCGGACATTGAGACAGTAATTAAAATACCATCGAGTGATTCATTTTTCAAAATCATTACTAAGATCCATAAAATTACCAATAATAATAAAAATTAAATTGTGGAAATCATACATCTTTCATAAGTCATTCATACAACATAAGATTGAAAAATCATCTATCGAATTGAAACCTGAATATTAATGTAAAATATTAGAGACCAATATTGAGTGTTTAATTAAGACTCATCAGTATGGACTATAAAGAACCATTCATTCAATATATTTTGAAATGTTCCTTTTTCACTGGGTTTCTAATTGGGGCTAGTGAACCTCCTCTACCAATATTTTTCCATGAGGATCACAATGGTGTGATCTGTGTGGCCATCCGGGTCTTTATCCAGCGGCATGTCAAATGACCAATATTTTTTTCCTTCAAATTGATGATGAGTCTCATGCGTTCATAAAGATTTTTTCTCAAACACATCATGTTGTACCCTAGATTTCAATTAACAGTACATGACCATAATGTTTTGTGCATGAGAGGACATGTCTGAGCCGTAGAGTGGGACCACATGCTGCGTGGTTCCATTTCTTGTCCTATACTCCTTTATTAATCTTCTAACTCTTCTATCTCCTTCATTTGGACACATATTTCAGTCAGTGAGTAGTCTATCCTGAGTGTTTTTTCATTTACAATGTGATGGTGGCCTTTTTAGGGGATTTTGAGATACAATATGATATATTATAATCATGGAGATTCTTTAGGTGTTTCTCAATGATGATAGTGATTATGTAGAATCAATAAGGTCTTCTATATAGTAGATCCATCAATCATATCAGGCACAGTTTCTCAACCTTCTATGTGAAACAACCTATATGATAGGGTTCGGGTCATTGTTGAAAAAGTGGAACCCCCATTTTCATCATGGAACGGTTCCTCAACATTACGAGTGGATCCCCCCATTAAATTGGGTGCAGGTTCTCAATGAACAGAGTGGAACCTCCCCCCCGTCACATAATGGTCTAGGTCATCAAAATTATGATTGGAACCCCATATCAGATAATAAGTGATTCCTCAATGGCCATAGTGGAACACATATCACATAAGGGTTCAGTTTTTCAACCTTCCTATAACATCCTGACCTGGAAGCCACTAAATCGGTGCTCCGATCCGGTTCACCAAAAGGCCTCAACCATGCCTTCTCATATGCCAGAGGCTGCCGAATAGTAGTGAGGGCCAAGGGTGTGATAGTGGGGAGACTATACCCTCATACTAGAGTAATAAAAAAATGTAAATATCAAAATATCATACAAAGTGGAAGGTAAACAGAGTGAGAAAAAAATAAACAATAGAAATATAACAAGTTATAATAGTAAAATGTTGTAAAATCCCAAATTTCTATGAAATACAATACAAAACTGGTCACCCACTGGACCAAACATACAGATTAAAATACAAAATAAACTGAAAGTAAAATTATAGGGCCCAACTACTAATTCTGAGCCATCCCACATACCCGATCTCCAGACATTGTCGAACTGCAACAACTTGATCTGTAGAACCCCTCAAGAAGCTCCGCTTGATCATGAAACATTGGGCTTCATCCCTAGGATCAATTCAACTCATTCTCAACCAGAAAAATAGACATATGTTCTACATGTACACTAAGTTTCAAGTTTAGGGGTGATAAATAATCTTAGTAGGCTACCCCAACAAGACACCTATAAATGTGATATTAGATGTGTATGCAACAACAATGTGCTCTTCTTAGATGGAACACAACGAATATAAGTAAACCAAACATGTAACCATAGTGAATCTCAGGGTCTGTAAACCCTATCAACTGGAAAAGTTCCACCATGTATTTCCATATTATTATATGTATAAATGTATAGTACCATACCTACACACATATACATAAATATGAATATTCATGAGTATGTAAATCATATAACAAGAAACCACATCAGCAGTCGATCCCTGGGTCCATAAGTCCAATCACCTGGAAATCATGTGCAAGTGAATTGAGTTGGACATCGTGCTACTCAAGCCATGTATCATTAAGTCAATTTCTGGGTCTGTAATCCCACCAACATCTACCTTGTTCGAACAACTCTGGAAATGTATCTGAACAAGCTACACCACTATAGGGGGATGCTATAGATGCACCTGGATTCACACATTGTCACCTCTAACCACTAGAATAAGGATTCCATATACGAATACCAAATCCTGTATAGAAGGACAATATATACTAACGATCAATCATATAAAGAAGGATACCGTATACCTAGGGTCAGTCCTAAACGGATCTGGAAGAGCATAATCATTCAGATAATAGGTTTAGGAGATCGTAATCTTCCTTGACCTATAAAGAAAGATTCAGGTAGGCATGTCTGGATATCCTGTAAAAGGTTACTGAGTTAGTCGATATGATGCTGAGGCCTGTCAATCCAGTCCAATTTCTAAGCCCTATTTCTCGGTTCCTAGGAGGCTGTGACATTTGGAACTCAAATGATCCCTAAGGGAATACCTGTAGGTGATCTAAAAAGAGATAACTCCTCAGTGAGACACCCTAATCTGCCCCATAATTCTTGTAACTGATCTAGAAGAGAGGAATAATTATGATCCTAGGATGAGGATATTGTAATCATCCACATGACTTAGTAGTGCGTAATCTACCACGAGTCTTGGGTCATCATGACCGAATCAAGGAGAGCGCAATCATCCTCATCATGTAACACCAATCCTATGAGTCTCTCCAATGAATTCCTACAATGGGAATCCATGTATCATTCAAGGCATAGTGTAAACATAATGTAAGGATCAACACTCGGATACTAGGAAGCACCTCTTCTCATCCAAAGAAAATATATATCACAAAATACATATACATATGGGCTCAACAGCAAGTCCCATGTAATATATCTGGGTATAACATTAAATATCAAAAATAATATGGATCAGAACCTGGATCACAGGAGAGCACGTCTGGGAATCCCAACAAAATATAGAAAGACACATCATGTCAGGCTCAATATCCACCATTTAAGAAGCACCTCCAGTGAACATCACTACCTCAATAATAAACAAGTGAAACATAACAAAGAGTGAGGGTGGCCCGAACAACCATTCAAACACTACATCCATAGCCCCATGGGATTACAATTTTTGAATGGGTTATAGGTGACACCCGAGCACCATTTCTACCCAAACCCAATGTATGACTAAAGTTTGTTCAAATCATGGGCACCCTCTAGGTCCGTAAATTCAAACACTAAGGAGGAATCCTACTCGAGATCCTCATAATAAACACGAGTGAAGGAATCTTACATGGAATCTTTAGAGAAGGGCAAGGGATGAATCCTTCATGGGATCCTAGAATGAAGAATGACATAGTCATCATACAACATTGATCCTCTCTATGGAAAAAATGAGATACATCCTGCAATGGACTCCTTATGGTAGCACATCAATAAAGGCATGCCTCATGAGACCCTTGGAAGAATCCAGTTTCATAGCCCCATATTCTAGATGGACGTTTCTCACATGGGGAGCTTCCTCAAAATCATAGGTTATGGGAGATGTCTCATAGCTTATCTCATAACAAATGTCTCAACTAGGTTTGTCTGAACACCCAAAATACAATGTACAACATGTCTCACTCAAAGGTGACAACAAAACTCGATAACTGGAGGAAGAAACTCTCCATTTAGTTTGACCCCCCAAACATCATTTAGATGACCTCTAAATGTAGAAAGGATTCCACCATTGTGACTTATGCAAAAAAATGCTCAGAAAGAACTAGTCACTCACACAAAAAGGTAAATTGGTAAAAAAGGTATAATTCCCCATAAAAATCTAGAGTACGGGCCATATATGATTTTAGTTTTATCAATAAAAATCTGTCTCTAGACATCAACCTTTAATTCAGGGTCGCAACTCCACTAACGGTGTATCAAATGGACATCAGACGCAGAAGATACATCTGATTAAACAATTTCCAAATAATAATAATTAAAATATTATTATTATTTTGGAAGTTTCTTACCACTGATAATTATGACCAACACTAAATGTTCTCCAAATAGACTCAAAAGGTCCACCTCAAATAATGGTTCATGTGGCCACAAATTTCATGTGAAATAAACCCCTTTATTACATGTTACATGGGTTTAATGAACCCTCAGATGAAAACATGCAGGAAAAAGTACATTGCATGTACTCTGGAGTACATGAGGTCTTCCCATGTAAAGTAAAATGGCATGTAACTTACTATACACATCATGTACTATCCACAAAACACTATCCGATTTTGATTTTTAGATGGAAAAATCCCCACGTGCCACTACACAGTGTGTACTTTCAGTACACAATGTCTACTCTTCAAAAATACATATTCTTGTGTTCTGTTTTTCACACAGCCGGACACATGGCTAACCAAGAAAAAAATTATACTCATATTACATGTAGTGTACATAATAAAACATATTCTTCCATGAATAGGAAGTACACAAGTCATTTTCCCCTTAATCCCATGCCGTGTTACCTAGATTTTCTAATTGGAAAACACTTGGATCGCCTGAAACACCCATTTTTACCCCCAAAACAAAATATCGGGCCTCAAGAGGACACAAACAAGAAATATAAATAATTAATAACATAAAGAAATGTTTAACGGGGGTATATGGAAAAAACTTAAATGGCCCTACCTCCGAGCAGAAACCATTGAAACTTCGCTTGATTTCACCATCCACGGACACCACACGCTGACTCAACATGTCAAGAGCTTCGAAATGATACCCCTATTGACTTATATCTCTCACTTTTTCACAATATATGTTTTCTAACAAAGGTCATAACCAAGGATGATCCACACACACAGGAGTCATGCACATGAAGGAGGAAGGAAGTGAAAGGAAAGAAAAGAAGAAAATGAAAGAAAAGAAAAGGCAAAAAAGGGGCATGGGCTAGCCTCGACACCCGTCTTGAGTCTATAACTTTCCTAGGATTAACTCCCCATTCCGGACTAAATAGTGTAGATGTAATTTCATTTCGATGATCCATTTAAAATTTATCATTGAATGAACCTATGTGAATAATTTAATATTTAATTTAATAATATTAAATATTAAATATTCTACTAAAATTCAGACAACTCAGATTTCTGCCAAACTTCTACCCTAAGGTAGACACCCTATTTTGGGACCAACTGAGTGGTCATAAAAATTATCTGAGATCAACTAAGAGGGGGTAAATACCATTTTACCCCTCACAAGCATCCAACATCAAAAATTTAAATTTCTGATCAAAACTACAGTCTGAACGAATACATTTCCATACATATCCTATTGGAACCCCTTATCAGATAGGTTGTGTGTCCTTAATGATAGAGTGGAGCCCATATCATATTAGGGTATAGGTCCTATACCTTCTAAGAGGAACCCACTATCCGATAGTTTGTGGGTCCTCAATGACTAGTGTGTAACCCCCGGTTGTACTAGGGAATTGGACCATGGCCTATTGAGTGGAACCCCTAATTAGATGTGTTGTGTGTCCTCTACCTACTAGGTGGAACCCCTATCAGATAGGGCATGGGTCCTTGTCACATTAGAGCGGAACCCTCCTAATGCATTCAGGAACTTGTACTCTATATATACTTTTATTACAGAACCCCCTCACACAAAAGGTAATGGGTCCTCTACTTGGAGATTTTGGCACCTCATATGTGTGGTACAGTGGCGATGTGTGGTTGGGAATAGATTTTTTTGTTGGCTGACACATGAGATACTGGGCATCACTAATGGACCTTCTAGAACAATTGAACAATATTTTCCTAGGATGGGATGTGGTATGGATGTCACATTTCTATATCATTTGGGATTACTTTACTAAGAATATATATATATACATTTTTATTTATACCTTTGGATTTGGATACTCTCTTTCCATGGGTTGTGAAGATGTGCAGAGTGTGACATATGTTCTTGGTGTTTAGATTATCATTGTTGGATGAGGTTAATCTCCATCTATGGGTGGTAAAGACTCGACATGTAGTTCATATACACACTGGGTTTAACCCCTTATGTTTGGATGAGGATAATTACTATCTTGGTTTGGGTTAAGGTACTTTCTATTCACTTTTCCCATTTTACTATTTATTAATATTATGTTACTAACTTTTCCCCCTTCATCTTTCGGGGAATCCTACTTGTTATGTATATACTCACCCCTATGTGTATTTTTTCCATAAATGTATTATCTTAAACAAAATATGGACATATCGGCGGTGATTACCGAGGAACATTGGGGTACTTGGTGCCTTGGACCACTTATGGTGGTCCTATATTAGAGGTCAAGAGTTGTTCTCTCTGTTCACATTTTCATGAAATTCCATTTTCTTAGCTTGGTACATATTTCTAGTTAAGTGAATATTTTTACCCTTTTTTGTTTCAGTATTACCCTTCCATACTCTTGTAATCAGTATAGGTTTTACATGAATGGTTATTACCCAAGTAATTTTAAATTTTAAATTTATTACTATGCACTTTTTCTTCATGATGGTTTCATGCAGGTGTATATGTTATTTGGAAAAGGCCTCCCCATGTTATTTATCCCTTCAGTGCTAGTTACCATCACATGGTGAATGGAGGCAGGCTTGGGGTAGTTGTGGTTTGATCCCCACAAAGTGAGGTTGTGACATATTGTAATTATAGGTGGTTTTATCCAGGGGAAGGTGTTTGGAGTAGTCCCATTATGAGGATTTGGTTGGGGTATAGGTAAAAAATGACCATGTGTCTCAAGTTTGGCTCTCCAACTTGGGAATATAGTATTGGTGTGAGCGGATGATGTATCCATACATCAGAACTCTAACTACCTTCTTGTCAACTCATCGTACTGAGACATTGGTCACATGGAACATCGGTACATGCATCATATATGAATGAGTCTTTAACATTACTTCTTGAGAAAACTCCCCAAATATATATACTCATATGACTGTGCTCCATCATGATCACTTTTGAGATGTCTCTATAAAGACAACCAGCCATGTTGCCGATTCAGTATCATGAAAATGATCTTATGATAGATTATGCCTCAATTCATGGGCCAACATGTGAGACCCTTCCTCTAAGAGGGTAGTTAATATCACCCCCACCTTTCAATTAGTAGATAGTACAAATTGTGAAGGATGATCATTCATGATTTGCGCACTCTACGAGTTCTAGTGATAGAGATCATTGTGGTTCTGGAATAATCCATATCCCCTAGAAACATACAATTGGTTAGAGTCAGTGATTTTAGTTTATAGGTTTGTACAGATCCTAAATCATCGGACTATTTCACATGAAACCAGTTATCTTCATAGAGAATCAGTTGGTTCTTGTGGTACCACCAAATGACACCCCCTTTCCTAGTGCACATTGTGGGATCCAGAGAAAAATATCACCTAGGATTCATGTTGATAAAGACTTTTTTATAATGTAGTTTAGATTAGGACTAATCTTTTTGGATGGATATCTCGTTGAGATAGGACCCCTTTATATGGTGTTCCTCATAGTGATGCTTCTTCTGGGTAACACGGGGTGTCAATTTATCATTATTTCGAAGATTTTCTATATGGATTTAGACATGCATGAAATAGGGACACTTCTCTCATTGAGATACGTTATTGTGACCGAATATAAAAATGTGTAGGAAAGTTAGTGTCATATCAAATTGGATAGTATTTTGTTGTGCTAAATGAGTTCCTTTGACTTGTATGTTTGAGGTCCTTTTCTTGTGCTGAGGTGTTTGAGCAGACCCTAGTTGAGGAGTGCAGGCAAGAAAGGGAAATAGTGAGTTTCCGATAGAAGGTGATTTTTGGTTAGGAGGCATGAGTGTTGTTCATGATATTGAATATGTATTAACTACTCTACCTATTTTTTATATCATGGAGTCAAACCCCATGATTCCCTCTATATAGACCACGTGTTTGTGACCTATCGACACCAGTGGAGTCCATTTTTTCACAACCCATATGTTGGATTATCCAAAAGAGAGGATTGGTGATCACACATTTTGGACAATGGGGTGACCTTACTCTCTGAGGAGAGAGAGTCTCACATGAAATATTTTTGTAGTGACAGTGAAAACCTATTAAGTTTTCTTCAAAGTGAACTATTAATTTAACTTCTATCCTAAAATGATTTCTACCAATGGTCCTGATAGTGCTTCCATCTTTCTGGCACAAATTTTTCCTCCATTCAGTATGAGTGATCCTTGTGAAGGGAAAGATGAGATCATTTGAATAAGGATACAATCTATTCCTTGTCATTTGATTGGTATTATCCTCAAATTAGTATATTCCATGATCTTTCAGTTTCCTAAGATGGTGGAGGAGTATGAGGCAATCCTAATTAAGGATGTTCTGAGTTTTCCTTATTATAGAGAGTATTTTTTATACAAGGACGTTCACTAAGAATGAACATATGTTTGTTTTCGAATATTTTAATACCACATGTAGCTATGGGTGCTAGTGGTTTAGTTCAAGGATTCTTCATATTTGGGGCTTCATAAGACACAATGTGTTTTACTGGGTAGCCCTATATTATTTTCCTAAGGGCGGATGAGATCTTGATATTAGTTTTAGGCGTATGTATCTAAAACTAGGTAACTATTTGGGAGGATTATCCACCCTTGAAAATCACTGACCTCTTCACCAAGAATATGGATGTGAATTGGATCTTGGATTTTGACCTCAGGATGGGTTATCAATTGAAGATAGTTCGAGAGGTGGAAGTACTAAAAATGGATCCCCAGATTCCTTGGGGTGTCTTTGAGTCTTTTGGTTATATCCTTTGGCATGTTGAATGAAACATCATTGTTTTCATGAATTAGGAGTCAACTCCTTATTCTTTCTTCTATCATTAGATGGTATTCTTCTGCCTTAGTATCCTCATTTCCTTGGTGTGATTTTTTGTGTATGAGAGGCATGGGTGTATGGTTTTATACATGCTCTGGGAGTTCTAGTCGTATGAAAGATCTCATGCAGTTAGTTCTAGATTCGAATTTACTCTTATCAGGATATTTCTTCTCAAACATTGGAATGACATTTGACCCTATAGTGGTCGAGGCAACATGATTTTTAGGGCCACCAAAGGCGTGACCATGGAGTTAGATTTAGACAATGAGGTTTTCAATATATCATTATCGAGTGAGGTGATAGAGTAAAAGAACAATTTGAGGTTATAATGGGTTCATGGTGTTATACAAATTTTGTAGCTCGAGAGGTATGTGCACGACTCAATGTACGATACTGACCATGGTAGGTAGGGTTGTGAGAGTATAGTTAATTTTTTCCAGGATCATGTGGAGTTGGGAATTGGTAATATAAGACCATTCATGATGATGTTTTTTCCTTAGGTTTATTTTTATTATTTGGACATGAAACCATAAAGAGAGTTGACGAGAGTGGGAGAGACAGATGCAGAATCAATGTCCCCAAAATTTTCCATAGTTTTTCCTTTTGGAGAAAAAATATTTGAGTAATGGAATAATGTGGAGACTTTGGTTTTTTCATGTAAGACTTTCCCTAATAATATTTTCAGATCCATAGGTTGAGATGGTGTGTGCTGAGGCCTGATGTGATCTTAATTAATTTGATAGTAATATTATATATATTTTGGTCATGTGAATGATTTTTTCCTGAGAAAGTTTAATATATCCTAAAAGGAGTCATGGATTAGAAAGTGGAAACCACATTTGAATCGGTAATGTAAATTTTACCATAGGTGCAACCTATACTTGGTCAGTGTGAGAGGTCTGGTCAAGAAAGCTATTGGTTGGGGTGTTTAACTAAAATAATTAATTTATATATTTATTTTGAATTAAATTCCCTAAACTGTATTCTTCTTTAAATAAGATGCTATGGTGAATTTTCAGGATTAATTGCATTACCCAAGATGGTTTTTGGGAGAATAACAGATGACCTTCATTGGTGGATCAAGATCACACTATGACCAGTGATTAGATATAGGTGAATCAAAATTCAACAGACACACTGGATCACCTTCATCCCCAATAGATTCATTCTACACCAATTATCAATCTATAATTGAGGTAGGACACATAAATTGTGGTTTCCTCCACTTTTTGACTAAAATATTGATAATTTATTCTACATACCTATGATATATGATCATTATTCTTCCATTGATCCCTAATTTTTGTTGATTTTAATGATATGATATAACTCTTCTCTTGTTGAAAATCTAATCATGCCATTTATATAATAATTGGAAAAAATAGTTTGAACCATGATGGTTCACCTCTGTAATTGGTGATTTCCCCCCACCATTCATCGCATTCTTCATTAATGGACTATGGGGTCATGATCCGACATTGTCGAGGCAGGTTCATTGGTGATCAAACAACCTGATTCATTGTCGTCAACTTAATGACACTCAAATCAATACTTTGTGGGTAGATTGATAAACGTTTAGTATAGTGTTTTGTAAATGGATCAGATTGGTACCATTGTTGTGCATTCATGATCTAGGTGAATGAGGATTAATTCTGATCGATGGTGGTTCTGTTCAGATTAGGGATCCCCATTTTCCAAATTTACATGTTTTAATGATGTGTGGTGTGATAGATCAGTTCTGAGTGGAGGTTGTGTGTGAGGTATCAAAGAAGAAACTACTTGGTGTCGATGAGATGGTGGTCCAAAGTTGTGGGGTCTGATGTCTAGTGTAGAGTATCATCAGAGCTAGATATGGTCTTGAAAATGGATTTTTTTCATTTTTATTATTTTTAGTAATTATATTTTGTATTTTTTTTATTTTTTTTATTTTTATGAATTTTTATTAAAATAAATATGTGTGTTATTATTAGTAATTTTATTAAAAATAACATTAAAGTGGGGAGGTGTGTGAACTGTTAGGCATGGAGAAATGATACACACTGCATACTGTTATTATTTATGACAATGACAATAAATTTAGTTATGATATTTACTAAAATAAATAATTGAAGATGATGAATAATGTGTGTGTGTGGGAGGGTGCACCCCATTTTCCCAGAAAGAAAATGGGAGACGTGTTTATGTGACTAACAAGAAGGGGATGTGTGCTCATGTGCAGCATTGATAGGGTGCATAGAGAGTTTAGGATTAATTAAAACTAAAAAATAATGCAACAATAATATATTATTATTATTATTTTTTTTCTTGTTAAAACCTTTATCCATCCATAAACTATTCCTTTAAAACTATATTGATGAACCAACTATAGTAGTGTGATCCAAACATTGAGACGGTTATTTCCACACTAAGGATGGATTCCTTTTTCCAACTTGTGGCTAAGATCCATGAAATTCCCAATAATAATTTTATTATTACCATGGGGGGAGTATTACATCTGGAATAACTTATCTATAAAACATTATATTGAAAAATTGTGCATGTAATTGTGACCATGATATTAAGGGGGATGTTTTCATTCCAATACTTGGTGTTTAATTCAGACCCATGTGTGGGTCACATGAAGCACCATTTGTGCGTTATATTATGAAATGTGGTTTTTTCATTGGGTGGACACTTTTGGAATGTAAATATACTAACCCATGAATATTTCTATGAGGACCGCATCAAATTTATCCAATTGGATATTTAAGAATAGTTGTAGTGAAGTGTTAGTGGAATTTTATTTTTTCACTTCGAAACGAGGACGCCCCTTGTCCATTTGTCATGATTTTGGTCCCGAAATATCACGCAGTACCCAATATGCCAGGTATTACTACGTAACCATCATTTTGGGTGTAGGATAGGACACATACTATGATAAGAGAGGGGAAACACACCTTGTGGGTCCCTTTTACTCCATGTATTCCATTATGAATATTCTAACACTCGTATATCCTTCTATAGACTCGGATTTCCACTCACGTGTTTCATATACTGAGTGTTCTTCCACATATAATGTGATTATGGCCTTTCTAGTGGATTACGATATATGATATGAGATTTTTTGAGCGTGAAAATTATTTAGGCAATGCTCGAGGATGAAAGTGATTAGGCAAGATCACCATAGGCTCTTATAGAGTAGAACCCCCATAGTTTTCGTCATGGGTCCTCAACCTTTTGAGTGATCCCCCACCCCCTCCATTGAATAGGGTGTGGGTACTTGATAGTCATAGTGTAACCCCCTATCGCATAAGAAAACATATCCCCATACTTATAAGTGGAGCCACCTATTTTAAAGGGTGTGGGTCCTCGATGACCAAAGTGTAAATCCCCCATGTCCATCACATCAGGGATCAAGTCCTATACCTTCTAAGTGAGAACCCTATTAGATAAGGTGCAGCTCTTCGATGACTAGAGTGGAATCCACATGACACATTAGGGTGCATGTCTTTGACCTTCTGAGTGGAACCCCTTATTATATTGGGTGTGGGTCCTCGATGACCATAGCAGAACCTCCATGCCACATCATGGTTCGAGTCCTCGACCTTCTAATTGGAACCCCCAATCAGATACGGAGTGAGTCCTTGATGACTAGAGTGTAACCCCCAATTTTATTGGGCATATTTCCTCGGTCAATAGAGTGGAACCTCCCATCATCTTGGCAATATTTCCTCTACCTATTGAGTAGAACACCCATATTAAATAGGGCACAAGTCCTCGTGAAATGAGATTTTAACCCCCTGAAATATCAGTGCATGGGCCCTCTACAAATATTTTTTGAATTGGAACTCCCTGACACACTAGGTTTCATGTGTTGTATTTGAATATTGTTGGCCCTTGACTTTGCGGCACAATGGAGATGTCTGGATGGGCATGGATATTTCTGTGGCCAGACACATGATATGGTGGGAATCATTGTTGGACCTTCTGAAACTATTTAAGACTCCATTATTGGGATAGGATGAGTGATGGAGACCCCATTTATATATCATTCAGGATTCCTCTACTGAGCATATATATACATATACATATATATCCAAACCCTTTGATTTGGTTATTATCCTTCTATGGGTTATGAAGAAACATGAGTTATTCCATGTGCTATCCATGCTTAGTCTCTCATGGTTGGATGAGGTTACTTGAGACCCTTATTCTAAGATGAGGTTACATACACTCTATGTTTTTTTAACCACTTTTTGTTCATTGTTTCTCTTTTACTCTGTATTCTTATTGTGTCTCTTACTAATCCACTTTCATCTATACAGGTGTCCTAATGTGTATGTATAATCTCACCCCTTCTTGGTATTTTCCCACACATATCATATCTTACGAATATGAAGAAATGTAAATAGTGATTAAAGGGGATCATTGGGGTTATTGGTGCCTTAGACCATGTATGATGGTCATAGATTTGAGTTCAACATTGAGGATCTCTCAGCACTTTTACATTAATTTATATGTTTTTCTTCTTGGCACATCCTTTGGGTTGGTGATGTTTTTTCCCTTTGTTACTTTCATTATTACACTACTATACTCTTGTACTGGCTATAGGATTTACAATCATAGTTATTCCCTTGGTATTGTTTCATCTTTTACTTTTCTGCATATTTACTTTTTAATCAATATGGTTGTGTGCGTGTGGGTGTACATGTACTTAGGAAAATTCCTCCCCATGTTAGTTACTCCTTTAGTGCTAGTCATCAACCCTTATCCTATGAAGGTAGTCTTGGGGTATTTGTGGCTCGATACCCACTAGTTCAGGTTGCAACATGTTTTATATATACATAATCACATTAATAGATGATTACTCATGGTTTAAGACTATTATATTTTGGAAACATAAGTCTAAAGAATTAAAACAAGTAAATAATCATTATAAGATGGGTGGTAATATAAATGGTAGTTTACATCATGAAAAAAATATCAAAAAAGGATAGGGAATACACCTATAATAATTTTAAAAACTGTTTTCAAAATCATAGAATCAAGAAGAAATTTATTTCACCCTTGAATACATTTCATAATGCAAGAGAGGAGTGGAAAATTAAAAAAATTGTTCAGATGGATATAAATATTCCAGTTGATCAAAAACATTCAAAAATTTCACGGGTAATTATATTTGAACTATTATACATATTTATATTTTATTTTTATATGATTTTATGAAAACATGAAATACATTGAGATGTGATACAAATGAAATCCAACTATGAGTTTCATTAATGTTTTTTCTACCACTTATTTCATAAAGATCAAAAAATAAAATCTACAAATGTTTGATGGAAATTTAGAAGAAGGGAACCTGTAAGGGTAATACTATAAAATGAGTGGATTTTAATGGTTTAATAACAGGGTTCAATTTCTCTTGGACAAATAAAATTTAAAAATTATTGAAAATAATTTAATGATAGGGGAGGAAGCTTAAGGTGATTATGAGAACACTGATATTGGAAGTATAAATGTTTATAAAAAACTAATCAATGAAGAAGATAAAAATGCATTAAATTCCCTAGATATATATTTTTATAAACCATTTTTGTAGATTATAATTCAACATGTAAATTTATAATGAATTAGATATTCAATCCATATATTTATTCATATATTGTTATTGTAAATTTCAAGTTATCATTACAAATAAAAAGAATATTTATTCATGAAAACTAAATCTTCTATTATTTCTTATGTTAAACTAAAAACTATTTCATATGTAGTTGATCATGAGGAATGGCTAAATATCATGATTAAATAATATGATCATAACATGTTTAATTCCACATTATAAATTATTCCAATTTATTTAAATATATATGAAATTTGAAACAAGTGGACTTTCAGAATAAAATTGAATATTAAAATATAAATTTCAATAAAAAAACTAAACGTGTTAGAAAAGGATACTCATAAATGAAAGGGATTGAATTTGATGAAAATTTTTATCTACTAATACGGATAGAATTGATAAAAATGTTCTATTCTTTGTTTCAAAACACTGAAACTACAATGTCTATCAAATAAATGTTAAATATTCCTTTTTATGTTTAGACCCAGAATAATACATTATCATTGAGAAAACTGATGTGTTTATCTAATTAAATTATGGGAGGATGTTTTTTAAGTTGAATAAGTATTTATATGACTTAAAATTTTAACCTAGGTCCTAGTATTATATGATAAATGGCTATTTAAATGGTATAAAATTTTCAAATGGAATATCTTAAATAAACTTTTATGTGAATGTGATATCAATAGGTACTCTAAATTATATTATGTATTCTTGTGGAATTTTATTTATTAGTGAAAAATTCTTTCGCTCTAAGAAAAATTTCTATGGATAAAAACAAAAATTTAACATGTCTACATTGGGAGAGATGAACTTATTTATAGGATTATAGATTATAGAAATGTTTAATCATTTTTCATATCCTAAGACACCTATGTGAGAGATATGTATAAGAAATATGGAATCCCGCCTCTTTATTACAGAACTTTTCATTACTTTGTACAAATAGATTAACTTTTAATATTTAGTTTCTGGGAGATAAGTTAAATAATACACGAAAAAAATTCTTATAAATCCACTTAAAATAGATCTTAATGGGTTCAATCTATGTTAATTTTTTTATATCTCATATCCTAGGGACATACATTAAAGTAAATGGGTGATAATGAATCCCGATAATGGAATAAGAAATAAAGAGAGATATAATGTGATTGTGAGATATATAATTAGGAACATGAGTTATAGAAATAAGGGATGAAAAATAGGAATAAAATAATAATAATAAAAAATGTCGATACAACATTTAAATGATAAATTCATAAGCATATCACATTATTTTATCACTAGTGTATCATAAATGAAAATTACCAATGTTATTCCCCATTTTTTCCTAAATCATTCCATATTTGGAGATTAAATTATTTACCCAATGTATTGAAATGCCATCGGAGAGAACACTTTGTATGTAATAATTTCATGTTACCCACATGGATCATAATAAATCATTTCATTAATAACATGTGAAGAATAACTAATTTTTTTCTAATCAAAATCATGTTGTACAAAAGATTATTAAAACATGATCATTATATCATTTTTAACCAACGAAAAGGGAATTGTTGGATTCATGTATGTAAATATGCAAATAAATTGTTTTGTTATACTTGTAATTGAACTCCCATTTAGTGCACAAAAGGTGTGTGCATACAAAAAATACAAAAAAATAATTTCTCATGTAAAATAGTGAAATTTGATAAATAAATTTGGCTTCATGATGGGTATAAAACATGGATATAGAAAATGGTAAATTGACAGGGGATAAGGATCTAGTATTGATAAAATAATATTATTACAATATTGGGATATCATAAGGTGTACAAAAGAAATTATTTTGGAAATTATAATACATACCTCATAAAAAGGGAACCAAAATGGAAATGATAAGTAGAGGTTTCCCTTACCTTGAAGAGTTGTTCCTTAACCATGAGGATGCAACCTTGGGGGATTAAAGAAAAATTAAGAGGAATCAATGGGAGGAATAATTAGTATAAAATTTTGGATGATGGATTTTGAGTGAACAGGGATAGTTACATGGGTGGGTATTCATAAAAAAGATGAGGAGTTGTTTATCAATTTCCAAATATAGTTATTAGAATTCATGGTTATGGGAAATAAGAACCACTATCTTTCCTAGGGATTTTTTCATGTATTTGGATGTTTGGGTCACATTTTATGATATTCTAATCTACCCTAATTGAACATCATTTTTAATACGGCATTTGGTATTCAAAAGTTAATATTCTACAATGTAATGTTTCTAAAAATCAACTTTTCCATTGAGTGATTAGAAACTCACTAATAGTTTAATAAATTTAAAATTTATAATAATATAATTAATATAAAAAACACATTTTAGGTTTTGGATTGCATTTAATTAATTATTACATCATTATAAAATAAAAATGAATTTATAAAATATACTGAAATCCCAAAACATTATTTTTTTCTATTCAGGAAAAATAATGTATTTTTATAAAATTATCATAAATTCAAACAAACCTAATTTTGATATGATGATTAAAAAAGTAATTTTAATTTTTCTATAACAATTATCTAAATCTAATAATTTTGTCTTTTAAATAAAAAAATAGCAATTTATTTAAAAATAAAAATTTTTTAGGCAATGTGAAATTTCCGAACCTTATAAAAAATTTCCAAGGTAATTTTGAAATTATTTCATCATTAATATTTTGGTGATATTTTTAAAATATAAATGAATTAAAAAATATCATTTTGAATAATTCAGTTTTTTATAAAATTATATATATACATATTCTAGAAAAAAATACAATAATGTTTCATTTTCATCAAAAATGCAATCTATAAAATTCACCTCAATTAGACATATTTTTATTAAGTAAAACTATTCCTAAAATTAAATTGATGGGTAAATATTTTATTTATACAATGGAAATTAAACATTATTTAACTATTCCCTAGATAGGTAACAACTTATTACTCTAGATTATCCCCTAAGGGTGAGGTGTACGATGTTCATAGTTTAATGGAGTGGCTTGATTCACATCAATCAAGTGGTAATATCCACTATCAAGAACTTCTTCTATTGGAAATATTCTTCTAGATTCACTTGTTGAAGTTCAGATTTGTCTTGGTCATGGGGAAATCCCATTGATTTTTCCTCCCTCAAAAGTATAGAAAAATGGCCATCAAATGGAAAAAATCTATTGGTTGAGGCCAGCAATTATCCATTCTGTAATAATTATCCGTTGTCATTACTACTTATAAACCCTAATTGTAATAAAAAAATTATTAACCAAGGGATTAGTTTACAATGGTTATTTTGACCAGTTTTCATATTGTACCAATGATTATATTTGACCAAAAATCATATTATGACGAAATCTTAATCGTTACAAATCCCATTTATACCCCATAAATTCAACTTCATTATTTCATTGATAATTTCAAAAAATTTCAACTTATGGTTATATTTTCATTTATTAATATGTAAATTGGTTTGCTGATATTTTCTTTCATTTTGATTATATTTTTGTCGGGGTGATGATTCTTGCAGACTGGGGTGATCCATAACTTCATATTGTATCAATTCTATTGTATATGTTTTTTTTCAGTTGTAAATTTTTTTAATTTTAATTGGTTTCATAGATGATTAATATAATGATCATTTTTAAAGAGGTAATTTTTTTTGTTTGTCTTTATTTTTTACATGTATAGTATTTTGTAATATATAAAAAAAATTCTAGGAAAAAAATATTTTAAAAAGTTCAGGTTGTTACATTCCCCCCTCCCCCTAGAATTTTCATCCTCAAAATTTCACGTCATTATATTGGTTGAGATAAGGTTAAGTACTTGTAACTCATTGAATCCTCTAGTTATCATGTCTCTATATCTTAATTATGGTTCCTCTACAACCATTTGATGATGTGGGTAGTCTTACTTCATATAAATTTTTCTCTATAGTTCAAGATCTCCATTGAATGTTTCTCATAAGAGAGTTCATGTTTTATTTTTACCACCTCTAGATTTAGTAAATGTGAAGGATGTTTTATTTACTTCCTCAAAAGAGATATGTGGAATACATCATTAAATTTGAAAATATTTGGGGGATGTTACAGCTGATAGGGAACTGATCCATATATGATTATGGATTTCAGATGGGAAAATGTGCCTAGGTCTAAGATTCATTTTATTTATGTATTTCATGACTATCTTCCATGACAATATCCAAAGGATACGTTTTTCAAAAATTTAATCCTACACATCCCTTCAATAGTTGTCATCATTTCTCTTATTCTGAATCAGGGTAGTATTTATATGTTGTTGGATAGAATGAACTTTTTCAATCATCTCTTGTACTGGATCGGGCCCATGTATATTTATCTCAACAACATCATCCAAACATATAGTTGTTAGAAACCACTTTCCATATTGGACTTCATATAATTAAATTTTAATACTTGATTCAAACTTTTTTTGTATGATAACACAACTAATAAAAGGTGTTGATCCCATCCACCATTAAATTCCACTGAAAATGTTATTAACATGTCCAGAAGTGTCTGAATAGTTTATTTAGGCTGGCCATTATTTTGTGGTTGATATACTACAATGAAAATGAACTCGTAACTCATAACATGTTGAAGACTAATCCATAATTTAGATCTAAACCATGGATCATGATAAAAAATATTAAAAGTGGAACCCCATGCAACCTCACCACTTTGATTACGTATATCTTGGAATGTTTGTCAAGAGAGAAATCTTCCAGAATAGCGATGAAATGGGTATTGTTGGGGTGTCAATATACTATAAACCATTTTTCATTATTTCCTTTCGATGTTCTTACGATATGAGTGATGTTGTCCACAGTTATATTTTCCCACATCCATGTTGGAATGGGTAGTGTTTTCAATACCCATTAATATTTTTTTCACCCCTCCTACACTTGACAATACACTAAGAATCTTATACGAAATTTGGAAATATCCCTTTTAAAATTGTCCCCCCAATAATGCTCATTGAGGCACCTATAAATTGTATTTCTTCTAGTATGTATATAGAAGGTTGAGATATGTGATTCATCAATCATATCATTCTTTATCTCTATGATAGATGACACATAGGTCCTTATATGAAATTTTAATAAACTTTAATGATCAATATTGAACTCATGAAACATACCATTCCTTACAACTTCTATCTTGTTTTAAAAAAAAGGATCTTTCCTTTGATATTTCATGACCTTCTCTAGCAACGATTGTTGAGAAATAAATTGGGATAGGGTTGATGACGTCCCTTCCCTTACAATTCCCATGTCTAATTTTATTAGTTCCTTGATCAAATAATCTCCTTGAATCCCCATCATTTCTCGTACAATATGGTTTTTCTAATTAATTAATTAGTGATTTTCTTATATTTCAGAGTGATATGAATTTAACATTCATAGTCCTTAAGAAGATCCAAAAATCTATTTTTATCATTTCCCATTCCTTTGCATGAAAATTACACATTAAACATTTTTTTTATATGTAAATATCACATTGATCCCCATAAATATAGTGCCTCTATATTTTCAGAGCCAAAATAACTACATCTAACCCCAGGCCATGTGTATGATAATTCTATCCATGAGACTATAAATATAAATATTCATTAGTAATCACCATTTCATTTTTCATGAGTATGAACCCAATACCTTCAAATATGCATCACTGTAAAATATGAATCCCCTTTGAATGGGGGTAGTGATAACATCGGTTAAGTAATCAATATCTTATTTAGTTCTTGGAAAATTTATTCACACAGATTTATCTACATAAACATAACCACTTTTTGAGATAACATAGTTAGTGGATTATAAAGTCACAAATTTATTTTCACATACCACCTATAATATCCTATTAAACCACCCAAACTATGAGTCTTAGTTACTATTTTAGGATGATAACACTCCTCCATAGGCTTTATCTTCCTAATACCAACTGAGATTCCTTCAAGGGTTGCAATGTTCCCTAATAATTCAAAATTTTGAAACCAAAATTCATGTTTTCTAAATTTTTCAAATAGATTATGATTCCCAAGAGTTCCCTACATAACCCCTAGATGATCCTCATACTCCTCAAAATTTTTTGATTATATAATTTTATCATCAATAAAAAGTACGATTAAGATATAAAGGTAGTATTTAAATACTCTATTAATTGAATCCATAAATATTGTAGAATAATTATTCAAACTGAATGACATAAAAAACTCATAATTCCCATATATTTTTTTGAATGAATTATTTCAAGTATATTATTTCTTCCCCCGCAAATGATGATACCCACATCAGAGGTAAATCATTGAGAGGAATTGAGAACCAAGAATCATGCTAAATATATCATCAATACTTGGGAGAGGGTAATCATTCTTCACTGTGATCCCTTTATGTTCATTATAATCAATCCATAGTCACATTGATCCATTATTATTTTTCATATATAGAATAAGTGCTCCCCATGGAGACACACTTGGTCAGATAAATTCATTCTATAGAATATGTTTATATTATTTCATTAATTACTATAACTCAACAGTTTCCATTCTATATGGTGTGATGAACCAATCCAGGGTGTTAGTAAACCCAATAACTGACCTAGTCCATGGTATAGCCTAAAGGCCATTCCCGATCCCCATGGGCTGGAAACTAGTGTCTGGGTATCAAAAATATATTGTGGGAATGATTTCACCCAATATTATAATCATAAACAGACCACAATAATAAACATCACATGACCGAAAATACATAACAAAACATGACATGAAAATTTTCAGATTCAAGTCTTACAACGTTAAACAAGACCCAAAGATGCTACAATAAACTATCTCAAAACCACCATTTGACATGAGGGATGTCACCCTCACGCCACCACCACCACCAACACCCACATGAGTAAGACCACTAGAAATATGAACCACCATCTCCATACCGTTCTCCTTTACCTAGGTCAAACATTACAAGGATAGATACACACAAAAGTATATGCAGGGTGTGCACAATATTCTAGTAAGATTCCACCAAATAAAACAGATTCCATGATAAAAACATTATAATAAAATTTACATGAATGTTTTATTGAAATAAAATATAGAATTTTTTTATATAAAACAATTTATAAAAAATATGTTTTTCATTTTAATTAACCTATAAAGGGTGTCATATGCTGATGACATGTAAGATATCACATGAAAACTAATTTAGAGGATATCACTATGGGTACGAGCTAAAATGGTACACTAGGAAACTCATATCTCAGTGAAACATGGTATAGCGAGGAAAACTACTAACTTTATCATGCACAAGCCACAAGGAGGGAATATCTCATGGGACTAGTGGTCTCAAATCATCATTTTGGTTTAGTTAGTGTTGTAATATTCAATTTCGCTAGATGAATTTGGCCTATGAAACTTCTTATTCAACTAGCATCATATTCCTAGTCCTCCCACCTTTGTAAATTGGTTCCAGCTTCATACTCAATATTCATGTCACATATCACATAGATCACTATATTTGAATGTAAAATCCTAACAACATAATCACACATGATAAATCATCATTATAAAAACCAAACCCCATTTTCGATCCAATATCACACCAAAAAATACAAAATATGTTTCTCACCAAACACACATTTTACCAATCATGTTTAAGATTCAAAACAAGGAGGTTTAAGTTAAATACACATTGAACATAACTCACTTCTATTTAAAAACCATATGATCGCACAAAACCACCTTAAATAACATTAAAACCAAATTTATACCCTCCTTTAATATACATGTAACATAGAAAAGGATCCATGGAAGCATAATAAAACATCAAAAAATGTTTAAGAATAGAACCACCTACCTTGAGTAAATAAACTTATGATAAATTGTGAAACATCACAACCACACCTCAAGAGGACCATATGAAATAAATATCAAACCATAAACATCATGATTGAACCCTAAAAATCTATATATAACCCTAAAAATTTCACCCAAAATATTGGAGATAAAAAATATTAAAGAAGAAGGAGTGAAACCAAAGAAAAGAGAAAAAAAACAAGAAAGAACTCACTTGAAGAATTGAGGTGAAACCTCACCAAAATCACCAACAAAATGGAGTTACAGTGGATAAAGAGGTCATTTGGAGGAGCCTAAGATGAAGAATCCCAAATGGGGGTATATGGGTTATTAGGGATAAAAATTAAGGTTTAAAAAAATGATAAAAATTCAATTTTTAATGGCATGTACATGTCGCATGGTGTGCCCGCATGGTTTTCGAAACACATGATGAAACCATCCTCCCCTTACTATACAAGATGGACCTCTCACATGGTTAGAATTTTCAATTATCAAACCATGGGTTATCCATGCGATTAGCCGTTATCCAAAACACCATTTGGATGCACGGTTACCTGTGAACAGGTGCACTGTTTTCCAAATAGTTCACCACATGGTGTTTACCAAAAATTTCCATTTTTCTCCAATAAAATAGGGAAAAATCTAATGAAACTACACAATACTAATGATATATAGAAAAATTCCATGAAATTAAAGAATGTGTGTGATAATTCTCCACACCATGAAAAGTTTTTGTCCATAGAATATAAACTCGAAACATGATCATAGAATAAAAACGAGTCTCCATCTTTAATCCACGACTTTTTCTCCCAAGTATAATCTTCATCACTACCATGTTACCAAAGGAATTGGGAGAAAATAATAGACTTTCCATGGAATACCATCTATTGGGAATCTATAATTCACACTAGCTACTTAAACTCTGGAAAATTGGGCTCCAAATCCAAATCTTATCAATTCAACACATAATATGGATCTAGGTTATATTTATTTAGTTGGGAGACATGAAACAAATCAATAATTTAAATCAACTATGAAGGTAATTGTAACGCCCCGACCCCAGCTACCCAGAGTCGGTGCATTATTACATAACATTGGCATGATCACAAGAAAGATCAAATCCCGAAAGACCGATTAGTTTAGTAGCCTTGGAAACACTAGATATATTCATAAGTTTTACATTACATCATAAAATGAAAAACTACTACAAAAACATAATGTTTCCAACGTCCACACTATAAACCCCTCATAATATCCCTGCAATTCAGTCATAATTTACTTCTTCACTACCTGGGAAAAATAAAACACAGAAAAGGGGTGAGCTCAAATGCCCAGTAAGGATAACAATATAGCGGAACATTCAAAATAAGCATAAACATTTAAGGCAATGAATTACTAAAACAAAAGCCTTTTAAAATTGAACTTCAACATGGTATGGCAAAAGTAAAATGAAATAATGCCATTTACTTGTTCACATGGATATTCTACTAATCGAATAATCACATGCAATATCAATAACCACTTTTATAATGTTGGAATGCATAATGCCAGACTATCATAACCACATAACCAAGGCCTCGTGCCAAGACTACAAATAAGATTTTGTCAAGGCCTTGTGCCAAGACACTAGTTTGTCTCATGAGACCTACCGATGCATCGAGGAGCTATAGCGGGCTCCACCCGTCACTTATTAAGTCCAATGCATTCCCATATGAAAAGGTTTAAACATAACATAAACATTCGTATTAAAACTAGCATACGAAATGTCAATAATTTCACCATAAACTATGAATGGTATAAAAATAGCACATCCACAGTCAAACATATCACAAAACCTTCAATACAATATAGAAGTTTTGTATCATAATAAATCAACTTCAAATAATCTTAAAATCCATCAAAGGATGTTGACATAGATGAAATCAAAATTCTTTTTAAAGAAGTATCTCCTTTTATTTTGAAATCATTTAAGATCCATATAAAATAAAACATTTTCTTTGAAAATATTCTTATAAGCTTGTATGGAAAGCTTCGACGATTTTATAACGGCGGAAAATAACCGCACCCGCCGTATAAGTTAAAAAAAACATTCTTACCTCAATTCTGTCGAAAAGGTTAAAAAGGACCTTGTTTTGAAAACGACGGAAAGATTCCTTTATAAACCTCTTATAAAAAGTCAAACAAGGGTATAAATGACTTTAACCCATATTCTTGTAAATAGTAAAAATGTTTTGAAATACATTTTGAAGAAACATGGATGTGGATGATATCGAGATCCCAGTAGATTATTACGTATAAACAACCTCGGATAAAGAAGAGATTGTGAAATAACCCTTACCTTGTACTTTTCCTTGGTTGGGGTAGGTTAACCTCCTGTATAATGGTGAAATAATTGTTATTAAATTATACAAGAATCATATATATTAATATGATATCATATATGATCTTTTAACATTGATTTATTAATAATATCTTAGAATTATCATCGTTTTGGGTGTTAACTTACTCATTTTCTTTTATATGTTTTGTTACATAAGCCATGTTTGTTGTATCTTATTCATATCCAGAATGATATCAAGTCCTTAAACATCATTTTTAAATCATAAAATGATAATTATACTTGAATGGATACGATGGAGAATGAATCTCATCGCGTTCGTGGAGACGGTAGTCCGTACGTACGCACGAGCGACAATATCATTCTTTTGATATTAAAATAATATATAAATGAATGGTATATCATATATAAAGAATCATTAACATGTTATATTTATTATTTACATGAGTTACACATCATTATTATACCCATCCAAATAATATTATATTGAATAACAATTACACCACGACGTGGAGACGGTAAGCCGTACGTACGCACGTATGGTGACATGTTATTCAAAGGGTGGATAGAATACTGAATATGGTTGTACCATACTTATAATAACATCACAGTATATGTGAGATACTGGAGTTATTATTTTAGAATGGTAAGAACAAAGGAAGAAGAAGTGGAAGAAGAAATGAACTTAGAAAAGGGTGGTGAAATCATTACCTCTTCTTCGGGTTCTTCCTTTTGATTTGATCAAAAGAGCTCCTTAGGTTGGCTTTCTGATCAAACTAAGGCCTCTAGGTTGTAGTGAGGGATGTTGGGAGAGTATTTGGGCAGAGTTTGGCCGAACCAAAAGGCTTTGAAGGTGTGAAGAAAAGAGAATGAGGAGTGCCCTTTTATAAGAGGGGTGAGGGGCACCTTTGGAAAAGCTAGAAATATTAATTTATAATAAATTCATATTCGGTTTCTAATGGCTCCAAAGTTGATTATTCAAAGGTTAAGGTGGGGATAGGTCTAAAAACACTCAACCAATAGAATTTAGACAGGTTTGGGTACTTATATTAACCTTATCTTTAAGTATTAACTCTAAGTTAATTAGTTTCACTTTTACAATGTCTCTTTGTATTTTTATATAATATGGTTAATAAACTTACTATATACATCCAAGCGACCCCCAAGTGGTCCATTAATGAGGAACCTATCATAATATAAGTCTCTTGGCCGAACCTTAGATTTTTAGGAATTTAATATCAATTAATAATATAATATTTGTTTTAAGAACTCTTTTATGTCAATTTTGACACTATTCAATAGTTGATTTTTGTGAAACTCATAACAGATTGATTACTTAGAAAAAAGTCAATTAAATCAATCCTAATATATCCTATTATCCTATAAACTTAGTTTAATTCATTAAAAGTTTCATATTATATTTATTTGGGTATTTATAATATCAATTATTTTAATTTTTCACTATTATAGTAATTACTGCATCATCATTGTGTCATAAATAAAATAAATTATTTAATGTCTAAAAATTATAAATAAAATATCATTATGTAGGAAATCGTTTTAGCTTTCTAATGAATATTTATAATCTAAAATCCAACATATATAACCCTATGTAAAAATTGTTGTTCTAAAAGATATATGCTTGTGTCATTTTTGTATTCATTTTAACTAAATTAAAATAAAGTGTCATTATCACTTACAAGTGGATCCATGGGGTCCCAAAATTGACACAAAGATGCCCATGGTCGACCATCTATCATCCAATAGGGTTAAGACACGTTTTTAGGGTAATTTAGTATTATTATAATATTATTTTTTTAAAACTTATTTACCGGATTTACCCTTAACCATGGTAAATAAAATATTTACCGCAGTAATTATTCAAAATGTCTAAAAATAAAAGTTACCTATTTACACAATTTGAACATCCTGATTCCAAATATGGAATCCATTTTCCTAAATTCAAAACACAGAAGTGGCAGAAATTAATTTAAAATTAATTCCCGCTGTCAAAACAAAAAGCGTGTTTTTAAGAGATAATAACTATCAAAAGATTGACACTTGTTTATGTTCGGTTTAATTGTAAAATTATGTCCAATGACCAACATTATATTAAATGGTAAAAATATATTCTAAATATACTTTAAAACTACTAAAATTCATAATTTATCACTATTAATTATTTTGATTAAAAAAGTTGTTTTTAATTAAAATTTAGTAATTTTCACTATTCATCAAAATATGAAAGTTATCCGAAAAGTACCAAAATTTCACCTTAGGATAAATTCGATATTCCGAGTCCAAAAATGAAGTCCATTTTCAAATATAAAATATATATAATTTCAAAAATTAGGTATTACTATTCACAACGGCTAGTTTAATTAGTTGTGGTGTGTGTTAGAACTCGAGGTTGCGTACAACACACGCTATCGCATTATTCAAAGGGAAACGTACCGTAGAAGCTTGGGGTGTTACATTCTCCCCTCCTTCAAATAATTGCGTCCTCGCAATTTCTAGGGTATTACTGCATAAAAAGACTCGGGTGGTTCTTCATCATAAGTTCCTCGGGTTCCCACGTTGCCTCTTCCATCTTATGATTTCTCCACAAAACTTTTACCAGACACGTCGTCCGGTTTCTCAGCACTTGTTCTCTTGTATCAAGAATCCTGACAGGCTCTTCACAATAAGACAGATCGGGTTCCAGTTCTAATTCCTCATAGGTGAGTACATGCGTTGGGTCAGGCATGTATTTTCTCAACAGAGATACGTGGAACACATCGTGAACTTTGGAGAGACTTGGCGGCATTGCCAATCGGTAAGCTACAGCCCCAATTCGTTCTAGAATTTCGAAAGGTCCGATGTACCTGGGACTCAATTTACCTTTCTTACCAAAACGTATGACTCCCTTCCATGGAGATACCTTTAGGAAAACATGATCACCGACTTGAAATTCCAAATCCTTCCTTCGAATATCAGCATAGCTCTTCTGCCTACTTTGAGCTGCTTTGATGTGATTTTGGATTACCTTCACCTTTTCCACCGTTTCCTCCACCAGTTCTGGGCCTACAAGTTTTCTTTCACCAACGTCATCCCAACAGGTTGGTGTACGACATCTCTTTCCGTATAACGCTTCATATGGTGCCATCTGAATACTCGTATGGAAGCTATTGTTATAGGAAAATTCTACCAGTGGTAAATATTGATCCCACATACCCTGAAAATCAAGTGAGCAAGATCTCAACATGTCTTCTAAGGTCTGAATAGTCCGTTCTGATTGTCCGTCTGTCTGAGGGTGGTAAGCAGTGCTCAAATGAAGTTCAGTATCCAGGGATTTCTGAAGACTTTTCCAAAATCTTGAAGTAAAACGGGGATCACGATCAGAAACAATCGATAGGGGAACTCCATGAAGTCTCACAACTTCATTAATGTATAGTCTTGCTAGACGTTCCAGGGGTAGATCTTCTCTTATAGCAAGAAAATGTGCTGACTTGGTAAGACGATCAACAATAACCCATATTGCATCGTTCCTTCTAGGAGTCTTTGGTAGCCCCATGACAAAGTCCATCGTAATAATGTCCCATTTCCACTCCGGTATGGGAAGAGGTTGCATGACTCCTCCAGGCTGTTGCCTTCCAGCTTTCACTTGTTGACAAACCATACATCTTGACACAAAATCAGCAATCTCCCTCTTCATGTTGTCCCACCAAAAATGTTCCTTCAAATCTCTATACATTTTGGTGCTCCCAGGGTGTATAGAGAAATTGGAACTATGAGCATCATCCAGTAATTTCCTTTTTAGATCAGGTGAATCGGGAACACAAAGTCTCTTCCCGAATTTCAAAATCCCATCTTCATACACAAAGTCTCTCAATCTCCCATCATTCACAGCTTTAATCTTCTTCTGAAATTCTTCATCATCGGTTTGAGAACTCTTAATCCTTTCTAGTAAAGATGGTTTGGCAACCATTTGAAAAAGCATTGATGTTTCACCTTCCCTGGTTATTCCCATGTCCATCTTCACTAGATCCATGAAAATTGGATCCCTTTCAATTCTCATCATGTTCAAAACTCCATGGTCTTTTCTGCTCAAAGCATCTGCCACCTTGTTTGCTTTCCCCGGGTGGTAGTGTATCGTACAATGATAATCCTTGAGTAATTCAAGCCATCTCCTTTGCCTCATGTTGAGTTCTTTTTGTGAGAAAATATACTTTAAACTCTTGTGATCAGTATAAATCTCACATTTTTCCCCATAGAGGTAGTGCCTCCATATCTTCAAAGCAAAGATCACAGCTGCTAACTCAAGATCATGAGTAGGATAGTTTTGTTCATGAATTTTCAACTGTCGTGATGCATAGGCAATAACTCTATCATTCTGCATAAGGACACAGCCAAGTCCCTTCTTTGATGCATCACTATAAATAACGAACCCATCATTCCCCGATGGTAGAGTCAATATAGGAGCATTGACTAATCTTCTCTTCAGTTCTTCGAAACATTCTTCACACTCTTTTGTCCAAACAAATTTAACCCCTTTACGTGTGAGCTTCGTTAATGGGTTAGCCAATCGGGCAAAATTCTGGACGAAACGTCGATAATAACCTGCCAAACCAATAAAACTACGTACCTCAGTTATACTCGTAGGTGCTGGCCATTCTTGGATTGCTTTGGTCTTAGAAGGATCAACAGAGATTCCATCTTTAGAGACAATATGGCCAAGAAAAGAAATCTCCTGAAGCCAGAATTCACACTTGCTAAACTTTCCATATAATTCATGCCTCCTCAGAGTCTTCAAGATAATGCGCATGTGATTTTCATGATCTTCGTAGGTTTTGGAGTATACCAAGATATCATCAATAAATACCACCACAAATTCATCGAGATACTCCTTGAAAACTCTATTCATTAGATCCATGAATACAGAGGGTGCATTAGTCAATCCAAACGGCATTACAGTAAACTCGTAATGCCCGTACCTGGTTCGAAATGCTGTTTTCGGAATGTCTTCCTTCTTTACACACAACTGATGGTATCCAGATCGAAGGTCAATCTTTGAAAAGTATTGAGCTCCATGCAGTTGGTCAAATAAATCATCAATACGAGGTAGGGGATACTTGTTCTTTAACGTTATAGCATTGATCTCCCTGTAATCGATACATAACCTCATAGATCCATCTTTCTTTTTAACAAAAAGAACAGGGGCTCCCCATGGAGAAACACTAGGGCGAATAAATCCCTTATTACTCAATTCCTCTAGTTGTTTCTTTAGTTCGACTAGCTCTACAGTGGCCATTCTATAAGGGGTCTTCGATATAGGCCTTGATCCAGGAATCAAATCAATAGAAAACTCAACTTCTCGTTCTGGAGGATGTCCAGGTAAATCTTCCGGAAATACTTCTACAAATTCTTTCACAACAGGTACATCCTCTATTTGAACATTCCTTTCCTAACCGACAGTTATTTCATTCTCTTCCTCCCCGATAATTGAATTAAGTTGAGCTACAGGGGGTGGATCTAAATAAGAATTAGGTGGTGACGATTCTGCTCTAAAAATAAGGTGCTCCTTATCATTATCATCAAGAATCGTAACCTCTTTCTTCTTGCAATAAATCTTCGCATCATAGTCCGAAATCCAGTCCATACCGAGGATTATATCAAACTCAATCATAGGTATGACGATGAAATCAGCAGATAAAGAAAATTTATGTGCTCTAATGGGGACTGATTCACAAAACTTTGTTGCAACGATACTTCCCTTAGGAGTTTTAACTGACAACTCCCTTATTAAATCAAATTGGAAATATCTAATTTTCTTAGCAAACTGGGAAGATATGAAACAATGCGATGATCCAGAATCAAATAATGCATTTGCTAAACTTGAGGAAACCATTAAATTACCTGCCACCACGTCTTTCGGAGCTTCTACCTCAGCAGTAGTGATAGCATAAGCTTGGCCTTGATCCCTTGGCCTTTTCTGAGGTAAGTTCTCCTGACGCTTAGGACATGCATTTGCATAATGCCCCATCTCCCTGCAATTGTATCACTGAACGTTGGTAGCTTCCTTCTTCCCCTTGCAATCATGAGCTTGGTGGCCTTTTTCACCACACTTGTAACAGACTCCCATTCCCTTCAGGCAAGCACCAGGATGTTTCTTCCCGCATTTACCACAAGATGGATATTCAACCTTTCCCTTCTTCCCCTTATTTCCATTCCCAGATTGATCAGCAGGTCTCTTCTTCTCTTGCTTCGCTTTAAAGTCATAAGACTTAGAGAATTCTTTTTCGGTCTTGATAGCACATGAGACAATGTCTTCGTACGACGAAAAGGATTGTGAGACTAATGCTCTACGGAGAAATGGTTTTAACCCATCAAAGAAACGATCAATCTTACTTCTTGGGTTGAAAATATAATCTCCAGCATACCTCGCTAACCTTGTAAAGTTAGCCTCATACTTTGTGACATTCTCATCCTCCTTTTGTCTCAGACTCAGAAATTGCCTTTCCATATCTGCTCGATGGTCGCGAGGAAAGTATTTTTCTAAAAACAGATCTTTGAACTCCCTCCATTCCATGTTTGATACTTCATCATCTTCCTTCATGTTTTGAATCAATGACCACCATTGATCAGCATCTCCAGTGAGGCGGTAAACTGCCATGGTAACTTTTTCCCTTTCACTACTCCCTAAAGCCTGAAATATTTTCTCTAGGGAAAATATCCATTGCTCAGCTACTAAGGGATTTGTACTCCCATTGAACGTTGGTGGTTGTTGTCTCATGAATCGATCTAACATTGATCCTCCACGCTGCGGATCAGGGTGCTCCATACGGGTAAGGTTATTATTCATAACCTGAGTAAGTTGTCCCAATATGGTGATTAGCTGATCAGCACCAGTTGCATCACCAGCCCCACTATAATTTTCTTGAGCAGGAGGACAATCCCTACATGGAGTGCGTGCATTGATACGGTTTCCATTTCTTCCACTAGGCGCCATTTCTAAACAATGGAATAAACTAGATCAGTTTATGAATCAAAATACATAATCCCATACTTATAAAACACTTAACATAAATTGAACTATTTATGGATATAATCCATAATCATAAAAATGTTTTCTTTGAGGAAGTATATACTCATAATCCCTTCAAAATGATTTGTAAAGAAAATGAGAGTTATCCTAAGCATATCCCCCGGGAGTGTCGTAACCAAGAGTGCAGCAAGGCCCGTTGTCGTGCACCAGTTCCCATTCGAGTCTAGCTCAAAGCGGTGTTTTCGGGTTTTACCCCTAGGTACATCTGTGCCAGAGCCGCCTCTACCTGCTCGTATCCAGACAGGGATGTATTGCTCGGAAAACTCACAAAATCTCTACAATACCAAAATTCTAGGAAGTTCTTCTATACTTAATCCTCAAAGTTCATCTTAGGTCTACGTGCTCTAATCAGAGTTTATCTAAATCTAGCTTCCAAGGTTTGTACTAAACTTCCTCTGATACCAACTGTAACGCCCCGTCCCCAGCTACCCAGAGTCGGTGCATTATTACATAACATTGGCATGATCACAAGAAAGATCAAATCCCGAAAGACCGATTAGTTTAGTAGCCTTGGAAACACTAGATATATTCATAAGTTTTACATTACATCATAAAATGAAAAACTACTACAACAACATAATGTTTCCAACGTCCACACTATAAACCCCTCATAATATCCCTGCAAGTCAGTCATAATTTACTTCTTCACTACCTGGGAAAAATAAAACATAGAAAAGGGGTGAGCTCAAATGCCCAGTAAGGATAACAATATAGCGGAACATTCAAAATAAGTATAAACATTTAAGGCAATGAATTACTAAAACAAAAGCCTTTTAAAATTGAACTTCAACATGGTATGGCAAAAGTAAAATGAAATAATGCCATTTACTTGTTCACATGGATATTCTACTAATCGAATAATCACATGCAATATCAATAACCACTTTCATAATGTTGGAATGCATAATGCCAGACTATCATAACCACATAGCCAAGGCCTCGTGCCAAGACTACAAATAAAATTTTGTCAAGGCCTTGTGCCAAGACACTAGTTTGTCTCATGAGACCTACCGATGCATCGAGGAGCTATAGCGGGCTCCACCCGTCACTTATTAAGTCCAATGCATTCCCATATGAAAAGGTTTAAACATAACATAAACATTCATATTAAAACTAGCATACGAAATGTCAATAATTTCACCATAAACTATGAATGGTATAAAAATAGCACATCCATATTCAAACATATCACAAAACCTTCAATACAATATAGAAGTTTTGTATCATAATAAATCAACTTCAAATAATCTTAAAATCCATCAAAGGATGTTGACATAGATGAAATCAAAATTCTTTTTAAAGAAGTATCTCCTTTTATTTTGAAATCATTTAAGATCCATATAAAATAAAACATTTTCTTTGAAAATATTCTTATAAGCTTGTATGGAAAGCTTCGACGATTTTATAACGGCAGAAAATAACCGCACCCGCCGTATAAGTTAAAAAAAACATTCTTACCTCAATTCTGTCGAAAAGGTTAAAAAGGACCTTATTTTGAAAACGACGGAAAGATTCCTTTATAAACCTCTTATAAAAAGTCAAACAAGGGTATAAATGACTTTAACCCATATTCTTGTAAATAGTAAAAATGTTTTGAAATACATTTTGAAGAAACATGGATGTGGATGATAACGAGATCCCAGTAGATTAATATAAAAAAAATAATTTTTTAATTAAATAAATTTTTTATTTTTATATATTTTTTATATAATAAAAAAAATTAATTAAAAAAATTATAAAAAAAATAAAATATTTTTTTTTTTTTTTAAATAAAAAAAAAATATAATAATTAAAAATAAAAAATTTTTTTTTAACATTGATTTATTAATAATATCTTAGAATTATCATCGTTTCGGGTGTTAACTTACTCATTTTCTTTTATATGTTTTGTTACATAAGCCATGTTTGTTGTATCTTATTCATATCCAGAATGATATCAAGTCCTTAAACATCATTTTTAAATCATAAAATGATAATTATACTTGAATGGATACGATGGAGAATGAATCTCATCGCGTTCGTGGAGACGGTAGTCCGTACGTACGCACGAGCGACAATATCATTCTTTTGATATTAAAATAATATATAAATGAATGGTATATCATATATACAGAATCATTAACATGTTATATTTATTATTTACATGAGTTACACATCATTATTATACCCATCCAAATAATATTATATTGAATAACAATTACACCACGACGTGGAGACGGTAAGCCATACGTACGCACGTATGGTGACATGTTATTCAAAGGGTGGATAGAATACTGAATATGGTTGTACCATACTTATAATAACACCACAGTATATGTGAGATACTGGAGTTATTATTTTAGAATGGTAAGAACAAAGGAAGAAGAAGTGGAAGAAGAAATGAACTTAGAAAAGGGTGGTGAAATCATTACCTCTTCTTCGGGTTCTTCCTTTTGATTTGATCAAAAGGGCTCCTTAGGTTGGCTTTCTGATCAAACTAAGGCCTCTAGGTTGTAGTGAGGGATGTTGGGAGAGTATTGGGGCAGAGTTTGGCCGAACCAAAAGGCTTTGAAGGTGTGAAGAAAAGAGAAGGAGGAGTGCCCTTTTATAAGAGGGGTGAGGGGCACCTTTGGAAAAGCTAGAAATATTAATTTATAATAAATTCATATTCGGTTTCTAATGGCTCCAAAGTTGATTATTCAAAGGTTAAGGTGGGGATAGGTCGAAAAACACTCAACCAATAGAATTTAGACAGGTTTGGGTACTTATATTAACCTTATCTTTAAGTATTAACTCTAAGTAAATTAGTTTCACTTTTACAATGTCTCTTTGTATTTTTATATAATATGGTTAATAAACTTACTATATACATCCAAGCGACCCCCAAGTGGTCCATTAATGAGGAACCTATCATAATATAAGTCTCTTGTCCGAACCTTAGATTTTTAGGAATTTAATATCAATTAATAATATAATATTTGTTTTAAGAACTCTTTTATGTCAATTTTGACACTATTCAATAGATGATTTTTGTGAAACTCATAACAGATTGATTACTTAGAAAAAAGTCAATTAAATCAATCCTAATATATCATATTATCCTATAAAATTAGTTTAATTCATTAAAAGTTTCATATTATATTTATTTGGGTATTTATAATATCAATTATTTTAATTTTTCACTATTATAGTAATTACTGCATCATCATTGTGTCATAAATAAAATAAATTATTTAATGTCTAAAAATTATAAATAAAATATCATTATGTAGGAAATCTTTTTAGATTTCTAATTAATATTTATAATCTAAAATCCAACATATATAACCCTATGTAAAAATTGTTGTTCTAAAAGATATATGCTTGTGTCATTTTTGTATTCATTTTAACTAAATTAAAATAAAGTGTCATTATCACTTACAAGTGGATCCATGGGGTCCCAAAATTGACACAAAGATTCCCTTGGTCGACCATATATCAACCAATAGGGTTAAGACATGTTTTTAGGGTAATTTAGTATTATTATAATATTATTTTTTTAACCCTTATTTACCGGATTTACCCTTAACCATGGTAAATAAAATATTTACCGCAGTAATTATTCAAAATGTCTAAAAATAAAAGTTACCTATTTACACAATTTGAACATCCTGATTCCAAATATGGAATCCATTTTCCTAAATTCAAAACACAGAAGTGGAAGAAATTAATTTAAAATTAATTCCCGCTGTCAAAACAAAAAGCGTGTTTTTAAGAGATAATAACTATCAAAAGATTGACACTTGTTTATGTTCGGTTTAATTGTAAAATTATGTCCAATGACCAACATTATATTAAATGGTAAAAATATATTCTAAATATACTTTAAAACTACTAAAATTCATAATTTATCACTATTAATTATTTTGATTAAAAAAGTTGTTTTTAATTAAAATTTAGTAATTTTCACTATTCATCAAAATATGAAAGTTATCCGAAAAGTACCAAAATTTCACCTTAGGCTAAATTCGATATTCCGAGTCCAAAAATGAAGTCCATTTTCAAATATAAAATATATATAATTTCAAAAATTAGGTATTACTATTCACAACAGCTAGTTTAATTAGTTGTGGTGTGTGTTAGAACTCAAGGTTGCGTACAACACACGCTATCGCATTATTCAAAGGGAAACGTACCGTAAAAGCTTGGGGTGTTACAGTAATGTTGTCTTATATTCCACATACCATCCCACTAGGTGACTGTAGAACCCAGAAAAAAAGTCCCCAAAATTTTCCAATTTCTTCCATACATGATCCAAGATCATAGAACTTTTTGCAATCTTCGATTTGGAAGGTCTCAAGGCCCGAACAGAGTTACGGATTAGGAGTTATGGACATTTGAAGTTGGGATGGAAAACTGGTTTGCAAAGTCCATTTGAGAAGCCCCCTCTGCGATCGCGGAGCGCCGCCACGAAGCAATGAGGCGGGAAGCACTGTGAACTTGTTTGACGTTCACAATGGGCCGTGAAGACCCTCCGAAAAGCACAGGATGTGGGATGCTCCACGAACGAATTTGACGTTCGTGAACTCGCTGCGAACTGATGGAGGCAGGATGCTCCGCAAACCCATTTGACGTTCGCGAGCTTGCCGTGAAGCCGCAAAGTCCATCTTCACGCCGCGTGAGCTCTGCTTTGCAGTTCCTTTTGCCAATAAATACCCAGATCGCCCCCCCCCCCCTCCAGGATGGCCACGACCACTTCTGCCACTTGGGAGGCTGATCTCCCGGTCCGCGGAGCTCCGCTTTGCGGCTCCGCGAGGCCATGCTATGTGAGAAGCTTCCTTCGTGTTGCTACTCTGTGATTCCCTGCTCTGCGAGAAGCTTCCTTCGCATTGCTGCTCCATGAGACTTTGCTCCGCGAGCCTCCCTTTCTCCACAAGAGGCCCATACTCTGCGAGAGGCCCATGATCGGCAAGAGGCCCATGCTCTGCCAGAGGCCCATACTCCGCAAGAGTCCCATGCTCCATGGGCCGGGACATCGAGGTTTTCCATTGCGCCCTTATTCATACCCACCTTACACCTGTGGAATACCATGATTTGAGAGACTCCTCCCCACACCGTGAAACACAATGAGTCAACATGTTCCTCTTGGTTTCATTACCATGTCGTGAGTTGATATCCTCATCATCTATTCCCCGAGTACCTTGAGTCGAACCATTTCTCAGGATACTCCTCCAAACCCAATCACATGGCTCCTACGCCAGGTTGAACCAGAAAGGGATGCCCTTGCGTAAGACCCAACACCATCCATTTCTAGGCACCGTACACCTAAATAGTACTTTCTATAGGACTATGAACTATAGTTCTCCATATGTTTCAATCATAGGATGCCTCTTTCTCCAAACAAGAGATGCCTCATGCTCCAAGCATGATATGCCAATAGTCCTATATACATGACTTTAAACTATAGTTCTCTCTATGTTTGAATCATAGGATTACTCTTTTTCCAAACAAGATATGACTCATGATCCAAGAATGAGATTCCAATAGTCCTATACACATGACTTTAAACTGTAGTAATCCTTATGTTCCTAACATAGGATGCCTCTTTCCCAATATGAGAGATGCCTCATGCTCCTTGCATGAGATTCCAACAGTCCCATCTACATGAATATAAACTGTAGTAGACCCTATGTTCCAATCATAGGATGCCTCTTGCACTAAACAAGAGATGCCTTCTGCTCCAAGAATGAGATACTAATAGTCTTATCTACATGACTTTAAACTGTAGTTATCCATATATGATAAAAATAGGATGCCTCTTTCCCTATCCAAGAGATGACTTATGCTCCAAGCTTAAGATGCCTAATAGTCCTATCAATATGACTCTAAATTGTAGTACACCCTATGTTCCAAACATAGGATGCCTCTTGATCAAATCAAGAGATGCCTCATTCTCAAAGAATGAGATGCCAACAGTCCTATCTGCATGAGTATAAACTGTAGTACTCCCTACCTAACTAATGGTAGGATTCTTCTCGCCCTATACAAGAGATTCCTTATGATCTAGTAATGAGATTCCAATAGACCTCTCTACATGACTATAACTGTATTTCACCCTATGTTCCAAACATAGGATTCCTCTTGCTGAATATGAGAGATGCTTCATGATCCTAGAATGAGATGCTAATAGTCCTACCTACAAGACTCTAAAATGTACTTCTCTCTATCTTCCAGTCATAGGATGCCTTTGGCTTAATACAAGAGATGCCTCATGCTCCAAGCATGAGATGCCAACAGTACTTTCTACATGACTATAAATTGTAGTTCTCCCTATGTTCCAAACATAGGATGCCTCTTGCTCCAAATAAGAGATGCATCATGCTCCAAGCATGAGATGAAATTAGTACTATATACAAGACATTAAACTGTAGTACACAATATGTTCTAAACATAGGATGCCTCTTGCACTAATCAAGAGATGACTTATGATCCAAGCATAAGATGCTTAATTCCATGACTATATTGCCAGGATTCCAACACCCCTTAGAATTATCCCTCTTGTTTTCCAGTGCATTGGTAAAGGCCTCAATTCACCAGTGAGTTGGGATGCCCTCATGGCCAGACATAAAGAAGGCTCCGGGGTATCTTCCTTGCATAAGCCCCGTCCACCATTTCCGCTCTATAGCGGCACCCGGGTAGCTTCCTTGCATAAACCCCGTTCACCATTTCCGCTCCTTAGCAGCACCCGGGCAGTTTCCTTGCATAAGCACTGTTCACCATTACCACCCCATAGCGGCACCTTGGAAGCTTCCTTGCGTAAGACCCGTTCACTATTGCTTCTCCATAGCGGCACCCGGGAAACATCCTTGCATAAGCCCCTTTCACCATTTCCCCTCCATAGCGCCACCCGGGTACCTTCCTTGCGTAAGCCCCATTCACCATTTTTGCTCCATAATAGCACACATGCCAGCATCCTTGCATAAGCCCCATTCACCCGTACCGCTCCATAGCGGCACCCGGGCAACATCCTTGCGTAAGCCCCATTAACCAGTGCCACTCCATAGCAGCACCTGGGCATCTTCCTAGTGTAAGCCCCATTCACCATTGTCGCCCCATTGCGGCACCCGAGCATCATCCTTGCGTAAGCCCCATTCACAAGTGCCGCTCCATAGCGGCACCTGGGCAGCTTCCATGCGTAAGCCCCTTTCACCTGTGCCACTCCATAGTGGCACCTGGGCAGCTTCCTTAAATAAGCCCCTTTCACTGGTGCTGCTCTATAGCTGCACTTGGGCAGCATCCCTGCATAAGCCCCATTCACCATTGCCGCTCCATAGCGGCACCCGGGCAGCTTCCTCGCGTAATCCCCTTTCACCAGTGCCGCTCCATAGTGGCACCCGGGAAACTTCCTTGTGTAAGCCCCATTCACCATTGCCGCTCCATAGCGGCTCCCGAGCAGCTTCCTCACGTAATCCCCATTCCCAATTGGTGCTCCATAGTAGCACTCGGGAAACAGCCTTGCGTAAGCCACATTCACCATTGCCGCTCCATAGTGTCACCTAGGAAACTTCTTTGCGTAATCCTCATTCACCATTTTCGCTCCATAGTGGCACTCGGGCAGCTTCCTGGCATAAGCCCCATCCACTGTTGACATCTATTCAGCGGTAAGTTGTTGACATCCTTATCCAGCGGTAACCCATTGTGATCCTATTCAGCGGTAAGCTGTTGTGATCCTATTAAGTGGTAATCCTATGTGATCCTAATCAGCGGTAAGCTATTGTGATCCTATTCAGTAGCAAGCCGTTGACATATTTTTCCAGTGGTAAGCCATTGTGACCCAATCCAACAGTAATCGATTGTGACCTAGTACAGTGGTAGGCCGTTGAAACCCCCAATTGGCGGTAAGCTGTCATCAAAAGAACTACGTGGACTTTGATTCCCTGCCACAGGGATACATAAGAATGCTCTTCAAGGATCAAGCCCGAAACCATCATCATCCTCATGAAGATTCCATTCCATTCACCACCCTTCATGGACGCACCTTCACGATATGATCGTCAGGTCCTTGCTACCTCTTGTTTTTCACGTCGAGCACGACTCATGTGGGCTTAGAGTAGTAAGCATAGGCCATGACATCCCCTTTGGGAAGCCTAGAGTGTAAGCCCCAAACCATTCTGAACTACGAGGACTTTGATCCATGTCATGGCATGGTACGTAAGAAACCTCATGAGGTTCAAGCCCATCACTTGGACCAAGGTACTTATTCACATCGGCTCTCCGACATGCCCTTTTCTGAACTACGAGGAAATTGATCCATGTCAAGGCATGGTATGTAGGAAACCTCATGGGGTTCAAGCCCATCACTTGTACCAAGGTCCTTATTCACGTCGGTTCTCCGACACACCCTTTTATGAACTACGTGGTCTTTGATCTCTGTCAAGGTATGGTACGTAGGAAGCCTCATGAGGTTCAATCCCACCAACCGGTCGTTCTGACCTCCTTCACATCAGTTCACCCCTGTCCTGTATGACGTTAAACTGTACTCCCGAACTACAAGAACATTGATCTATGTCAAAGAATGGTATGTAGGAAGCCTCCTTGAGGTTCAATCCCACCACAAGTGGACCCCTGGGTTCACCTTCATGTCGATTCGATGATGAGACCTTACTCGAACTACAAGGACTTTGATCCATGTCATGGAATGGTACATTGGAAGCCTCACGAGTTTAATGCCCCACCATTCATCAGACTAAGGCCCTGCTTCACATCGGTTCGTCGGAACCCACATCCCGAACTACAAGGACATTGATCCATGTCAAGGCATGGTACGTAGGAAACATCATGAGGTTCAAAACCCAAACCCATCGGACCAAGGTCCACCTTCACATTGGTACTCTGGCACACCAACCCGAACTACGAGGACTTTGATCCATATCAAGGCATGTTACGTAGGAAACCTCACGTGGTTCAAGCCCAACACCCATTGGACCAAGGTCCTTCTTCATGTAGGTTCAACTGCGTCCATTATTAACTACAGATTCTTTGATCCATGTCATGGCATGGTACGTAGGATTCCTCCCTGAGGTTAAATCCCACCACCATTCATCTAGACCAAGGTCTATCTTCACATCGGTTCACTAGAACCCCATCCCGAACTATGTGGCCTATGATCCATGTCAAGGTATGGTACGTAGGAAGCCTTCATGAGGTTCATGCCCATCACTCAGTCATTCTGACCCCCTTCACGTCAGTTCACCCCCGTCCCGCATGAAGTTAAACTATATCCATCTAAACTACGTGACCTTTGATCCATGTCAAGGCATGGTATGTAGGAATAATCATGAGGTTCAAGCCCATCACCCATCGGACCCAGGTCCATCTTCACGTCGGTTCACTGACGACACCCCACCGAACTACGCAGACTTTGATTCCCTGCCACGGGGATACGTAGGAAGTCTATTTGAGGCTCAAGCCCAACTTCACTGTCACCCTTGCCATAGTCCCATTTCATTCCCCCTAGAATTCATTAAACTCTACATCATCCATCCTGATTCTCACCCGAGCCCCCACATCACAGTGGGATCATGCCATCCACCTCCCCGCTGCTCCTAGCATTACCTGGGCCGATATCCACGCATAAGCCCCAAAATGTCTCTGGGTCATTGTCCTCTTTGTACACCCCGATTTGTCAACCCTTTTAACTTCTTGGGTTTTGATCCCTATTGTCTACACGGGGTACGTAGGAATCCTCCATGAGGATAAATCACATAAAATGGTAAACCTTGATGATTCCCCATTCTGGGGTGCACACTCCCAGATCCACCCTCAGTGGTGTTCAGATCAGCCATTATGGTGTGACATCTCCCCTCTTTGGTGCACACCACCTTAGATTCTTACTCATTGGGCATCCTAATCCATCCATCTTCCAGGTATTCCCCCCTTGGGATATACCAATATGATCCGTCTCTATGGGATGTTCTGATCACTATCATTATGTCTCCGCAAGATTTTAAACTCACGACTTACCTAGTGATAAACATGAGATGCCTGAGGAAAACCTCGGATGACACACCTTTGGCATAACCATCTCCTCAAGATGTTAAACTCACGGCATGCCCCATGTTAAACATGGGAAGTTGAGGAAAACCTCAGATACATTCCCCTTGCATATGGTTCCCCGCATTTGACATGGGATTCCTCAGGTTCTACACCCTTGAGATACCCTATTATGGGGAAGAATACAGGTTCCCCGATGTCCACGCACCCAGAGATTCCCCAACATGCCTGATGTTGTCTTCTACTCCGACCGAAGGTTGCTACCATGTCAAGACCCAATGGAATTTCCTGATGGAAGTAGTATAATTAACCGGCGTCCATGAAGATATGTCACTGGGAACAAGATTCATGAACAATGTATTAAATCTACGAGGGAGACCCGAACTAGGTGATGAGTTCTGAGGAGGAATCCACGGAAGGAAGAACCAACATCCCATCATCCCGGTTTCGATCAAGGATCAAACAACCCTGAACAAGGAGAAGATGCCGCCCGCCTTTGGAATGCGGGAATGCAGGGTAACAAAATAGTAGCGCCCAAGCGGATGGACGCGTGCGCCCCGACGAAGGCGTCAGAATCTATAATTCACACTTGGTGCTTAAACTCTGAAAAATAGGGCTCTAACTCCAACTCTTATCAATTCAACACTTGATATGGATCTAGGTTATATTTATTAAATTGGGAGACATGAAACAAATCAAGAATTGAAATCAACTATGAAGGTAATGTTGTCCTATATTCCACCATACCATCCCACTCGGTGATCTTGAATGGTTTGGAATTCCTTGACATTATTTTCCCGCACAATCCCTAATGACGTTTTCCCAGATGAGTTGATACATTATGGAACACCCAGTCACCCACAAAAAAAATCCCACTATCTCAGATTGGAATAAGATTTTTGGGGACTCTAATATTTTATTACTTTCATCTTTATTATCTTGACCTTCTCAAATGTTGGTTACACTAAGATTGGCCCGAATAATGAGCTATCACCTACCTCAGCCTGACACAAGGGCGACTGACATGGTTGACCTTATAGTTTCTTCAAAATGATCTATTCTAATTGAATATTTTTAGCTATTTTTATATAAAAACTCACCCAAACCCAAATTGATATCCCACAAACCTCCAAAATCCAAGACACAAACATGAATAAATTCCTCCAAAATCTAATTTACCTACTCTATATGACCATCTTTATGAGAATGGTATATCATCCTCAACATGATCTACGATTTTATTACATTACAAATTCCTTCCCAAAACTAAGAGGTGAAATGGTGTCCCCTATTTGAGAATATTACTAGCAGAACACCATGAAGCCTCACAACCTTCTAAACATATATTTAACCCAACTTATCCACCTTTTCTGAATTCATGATCAGAATGAAACAAGTATATTTGGTCAAATGGTAAATAACTTTCCAAATGGAATTCCTTCACCAAGAAGTACAAGGAAATACAATAATAATGTCTAGGGATATCCCATCCCACTTCTAGGTTGGAATGGGCAGTGGCTAAAGCAAACCATAAGGCCTTTAGAGCTCTACTTTAACATGGTGACATGTACAACACCGCGATACAAAGTCACCTATATCTCACCTCATATATGGAAACTGATATTTCTAAGACACATCATAAAACATATTGGTATAACTAGGATGAACGGACCACTAAGACTACCGGATATCCTACATCACTACCATTATCAATGATAATGAAACCATAAGTAAACCCATTAAGAAAAATATTCCATCAGGAGAGTGAAACCCGCCACAAGGTATATCCCCACCTTGAAAGAACATCATTTATTACTAGAATAACTCATCATTAGGGTTCTCCCACTAAATTATATCCAGAAGAGAATTTGAAAATGTAACAATATCCATGAATGCACCTCACTTTTGATACTTGGTAACCAAGTGCATCTTAGCTAAGATCCCAATCAAAGTCCACCGATCACTGGACTCCTTGAAGGCATGAACTAGATCCTTCCGACTCAAGGCATCAACCACAAAATTTCCTTTTCTAGGGGTATAAACTATATCAAAATCTAACCCCTGAAGATATTCAACCCATCGATGTTGCTTCAAATATAACTCCTTTTAGGAGAAGATTTTGGCCATGAATTTAGTATCTAAATAAATTACAATCTTCTCCCCAAAAAGATAATGATCCCAAATATTTTGGGCATTCATCACCTCTTCTAGTTACAGTTCATGGGATGGTTAATTCGTCTCATTTGGTCCTAGTTGGTTAGAACCTTACAACATGGCATGGTAATCCTGTAAAAGAAAACACCTAAGGCCCATAGTTGAGGCATCATAATATACCATATACCCCATTCCAAGTTCTAGAAATATAAACACAAGAGTGTTATTCAACCACCTCTTTAGCTCCCTAAAGGAAGTCTGATACTTTGGGATCCATTCAAACTTCACCAGATTTTGTGTTAGAGGTCTCATGGGTTAAGAATGTTGGGTGAATTATGAAATTAATATCATGTAATATCCTTGCTAGAATAAAAATATCATGATTTAAAAGAAATATATGTTTTCTCCCTTGAAAAAATACACTGATATTATCAGGGTCCACTGAAATCCCTTTTTCTGAGATCACATGACACAGAAACATTACCTCTTTAATCCAGAATGTACATATTGAAAAATTGATATAGAGACAATGATCTTGAAGTATTCCCAATATATTCCTAAAATATCTCTCTAGATCCTATTTAGATTCATAACAAACTCAAATTTCATCCATGAATGCCACAATGAATGAATCAATCTACTAGTGTAGCACCCAATTCATATATTCCAAAAAACCATTGGTGCAGTTTTCAACCTAATAGGAATTACCAAGTACATAAAATAGTCGTATCTACTTCAAAACAATATTTTTGTGAAATTAGCCTCTCTCCCTTTGATAGGCTGATAACCAAACATATATCAATCTTGGAGAACCACCTCACCTCTCCTAACTGATCAATGCTGTCATCAATATTTATAAAAGAGTACGTATTCTTTATCTTCACCTTATTTATCTTTCGGTATTCAATGCACTATTGGAGGGATCCATCAGACTTTTTGTAAAATAGAACTGAATATATCTAAGTTATGATGCTCCGGTAAATGAATACTTCAGATTCCAAATGAAATAGTTGTACATTTAATTACCATAACATAATGGATGTGATTAAGATACTGGGGAAGAGATATAATCTATGTTCCTATTGCCAAATCAATATAAAATTACACATCTTCATCCATAGGCATTCCCAAAAAACCCACTGGAAAAACATCTGGGAAATCATCCACCATAGGGTAAAATTCACCCTCAGGAGACCCACCACCATCCTCCAATGCGAGAAATGATAACTAAAAAAATGATATTACCGAATATTAGGAGTGGTGGTTAGGAATATCCTGACTGAGGATCCCATTATCTTTTAAAAATATGGGTACATCCATCAGGTTCCATGAAGCGCACTCGCAAATTTTAGCAATGCACCTCATAGTGATATTTCAACTCCTATTGACCCTCGAAATGACCCCTGGTTTGCAGATCTTCCCTGGACTAACCCTACCCATAATATGATCTAGTCATTCCCCACAACCTCTAAACCGAGAACCTAATATACTAATAATCTATGAATGGGATGAAATTTATCTAAAAGATACAGATCCTCCACCACTAAAATATGATCATTATACTTTGCAAGAATGATGCAAGTTTCCCATAGATCTACACCAGTAATAGTGTTAGGGTGGATATGTTCACGGGGGTCATGTGTTCTCTTCCATCCCACACTAATGAAACACAATGGACCCATAATCGGAATTTATAGATGAAGATAGTTAGGAATGATATTATGAACTACCACCTTCCTTATTCCCAAACTCATCCTGTTTCCTCATCTTCTATGATAAACAACCACTTCTTTTTACTGATACAGTCTCAAAGGAACCATACATTACCTTGTGAGTAATAAAAAAAATTCAAGAATGTTTAACCACTTTGGAATATGTTTCCATCATAAATAGAAATACATGAGTATATTTCACTAGCCACATCCCAAATTTCTAACCTCTAAGCCTTCATTCTCTTGTTGGAAACAAGTCCAGGTGTGTACAAAACATTTTCGGCAAAGAGGTTTTCATAATAAATCACTGTTCAGTCTCCCTGAAAATATACATAAACTCTTGGGATCTAGAATATGCCAAACTTCAAGATAAGAATAATCATTAAAAACATCCTTGGACTCTTTCCAGGTCATTTTCTCTTGCTTAGCTATTTTCACCATTGAGTCCCACCACCTCTCACTAGGACCTTATATCAAGAAAGAAAGAAATTTAACACTGAACTCATTATCGGCATAAAAGAACAAAAAAATCACTCTATATTATAAATTATTTCATTTTATATGTGGGGTTATCTACTAAATTAAAGTACGATGCTTGTTCTCAAGGAATTCTTGAGCCTTGTCCTTCTTAGGACCCGATTTCTATTCACTAACCTGAGAAGGACTTGAACCCACTACCTATCCCAAGGCCTGAATATCCCACACCACAGCCTCCACTAGTATCTAATAAACTATTGGGTGATAAATCTATTCATAAGAATCCCTTGTTATCATAGGAATTCTCAATGGAGGGTTTTTTATAGATGAATCAATAGCCACAAGAAAAACAATCATCAATACATCTGATGTGAAACTTTCCAGCGATATCACCAAATACCAACATACAATATATATAAACATAAAATACATCAAAATTACATGAAAAACAAACCACTCCACCTTCAAGCAGTGTCCATATATAGTCTTTAACCTGTACCTATATCCTGGAAGAGATGTTCAACAAAATCCCAACATACCGTGGAGACTCTTGTCCCATTATGAGGTGCGCTGACAAGACACCCAACTCGCAACCAGAACATCATGTCCTGACAGTCCTAACACCATTTTATCTAGACTCATCTGAAAATCACTTAACCTAATAGAGTGTGAACTTATCTGATACCATTTTTTCACAAACCATTCCGAGGTTCCATCCAACCTGACAACTGAACTGATTCGTGGAATGTCCCAAAGCGAATTTCCAAACCTGAGAAGATGAAAACTAGTGCATGGGTTTCAAAAATAAAATGTGGGAACAATTTCACCAATTCTTATAATCATAAACTACCCACAATAATAAAAATCACAAGGGTGGAAAAAAATAACCAAAAACGACATAACGATATTCATATTAATGTTTTAAAACATTAAATGATACCCAAAGGTGTTGCAACAAATATAAACTATAAGGACCCATCCTTAAAACATTACTTAATGTTCAGTTAAATCATGAATTCACATTAAGGATCTTATCAGGTTTAGATTTATAGTGAACTAGGACCTAACAATTACATTACATCTCAAATATTAAAAAGTAGACACTTCTACTCGAACTATTTTTTTACAAAAATTATACTCCTTAAATAAAGCAAGAATATTTTCGTGATATAAATATTCTTGAATTATTCCTTTATCTTACCCATACATATAACCTATGAAATCCATTTCAAAAATGTGGGATGATCATAAAAATCCTAGTAAGGGTTTTAAAATAAGGAAAGAAAACATTAGTCCATCAATACATAAAAATTAATGAAATCAAAATTTTCACACATATAACTTATGCTCTTTATCATACATCATGAAAACATAATATAAAGGAATAACACATAGAAATCATAAATCATAAAGGTAACTTGTGGAATCTATAACATAATGAAATTGTAGCTTTCACATCTACATTGGGTATTATGGTTGGAATACCAATTACATCGTATTCCATAAATATATTAGAAGAAACATTAATGTTTACCTCTATCAAGTTACCCAATTAATTGGAGAGATATATCAGTCTCACTTTCCCTACACTAGTGAAGAAAACATTTTTTACGTCGGTTATTTTTATTTATTTACGTCGGTTTTTAGGCGACGTTAATACGGACGACGTTATAAATAACGTTTTTACGTCAGTTATTTAAAACCCGACGTAACATCCCTATCATCACGGTGTTTATCACGTCGGTTATTAATGAACCCGACGTGAAAAATGATGGGGGATGTGGATTTATCACGGTGGTTATTATATAACCGCCGTGATAAACCGCGGGTGGGGGCGTTTAGCACGTTGGCTATATAATAACCGACGTGATAAATATGCCTGGGAAACGTTTTAGCACGTCAGTTATCCAATAACCGACGTGGTAAATCGATTCCCAGGGCTTTTAGCACGTCGGTTATATTAAGAACTGATGTGATAAAAGGCCCGGGAACGGTTTATCACGTCGGTTCTCGAAAAAACTGACGTGATAAACCCCTACCGATTTATTTACCACGTCAGTTATAAAATAACCGACGTGAAAGCAATATTTTTTTTAAAAATAATTGCACTGCTCTCACCAAAAAGCAACCAGAAACCAAACAACAAAAATAACCATGCCAGCCCTCCCCCAAGCCCCAACTGAACCCCACCCTCATCTATACCCACCTAACAACCTGGCCAGCCCTCCCCCACCACATTGGAGCCCCACCACAACCCTTGGACACCCCCCACCCCTTGGACAGCCCCCCCACCCTCATTTACACCCCCACGACCCCTAGTACAGCCTCAAACACCCATTGGACACCCCTCCCATATCCCTTGGACACCCCCCACCCCTTGGACACCCCCACCCCTTGGACATCCCCCCACCCTCATTTACACCCCCAAGACCCCTAGTACAGCCTCAAACACCCATTGGACACCCCCCCACACCTTGACAGCCCTCCCCGACCCCTTGGACACCCCCCCGACCCCTGGACACCCTCCCCCCCCCCCCGAGCCCTTGGACAGCCCCAAACACCCCTTGGACACCCCTCCCATATCCCTTGGACACCCCCACCCCTTGGACACCCCCACCCCTTGGACAGCCCCCCACCCTCATTTACACCCAACCGGCCCCTTGGACAGAACTCCCAGACACTTGGACACCACTCCCATATCCCTTGGACACCCCCACCCCTTGGACACCCCCCACCCCTTCGACAGCCCCCCCCCCCACACCCTCATTTACACCCCCCGAACACTTGGACAGCCCCAAACACCCCTTGGACACCCCTCTCATATCCCTTGGACACCCCCCACCCCTTGGACACCCCCCACCCCTTGGACAACCCCCCACCCCCTGGACACCCCCCGACCCCTTGGACCCCCCCCCCCGACCCCTTGGAAACCCCCACATCCCCTTGGACTGCCCCAAACACCCCTTGGACACCCCTCCTATATCCCATGGACACCCCCACCACTTGGACACCCCCCACCCCTTGGACAGCCCCCCACCCTCATTTACACCCAACCGACCCCTTGGACAGCCCCAAACACACCTTGGACACCCCTCCCATATCCCTTGGACACCCCCACCCTCAGTTACACCCCCCGACCCCTAGGACAGCCCCAAACACACCTAGGACACCCCTCCCATATCCCTTGGACACCCCCCAAACACCCACCCACCCCCTTGGAACCTCTCCCCCCATACCAAAATCTAGACCAGAAAAACCATCAACAGTAGACCAAAACAAGAAGTAGAGAAAAATTAATCATTCACTTATATAACATTCAAAACTTACACTGTCAACTTCAAAAAAAAACTAATTCCAACCTAAACGACTACGAAATACACAATTACATTGACAATATTCAAAATTACATTTTACATTACAAACAACTAAAAGTCAATCAAACCTGTAAAATAATTTGACCACTCCACTTGTTCGTGTTTGATATCTTCAGCAGTAAAGGGTTGAGGGTCATCAAAAAGCTACAAAGGAAAAGGATAGTAGTCAACGTGCATAATGAATAAATCAAATTGAAATATTATGAGAAAGAGGAAATCTTACCAGGTCAAAACTCAGAACTGTCCCAGTTGTTATTATTTCATACATAAATCATAACATGTAATATCCGAATTTGATGATGCCTTGTTTCTCATGACATTTCTGTTTGAATAAGTGTAAATTCAATATATTATTTTTATGTAATAAATCAAAATTTACAAATTATAAATGGATATTTACATTCGCATGTACATATTTGATCTTGAAATTCCTTTTCTTTGCGCTTTTTCGAAAGTGGACCCATGCCCTGTTAGAAAATAATATGAATGGGGTAAATTTAAAATTCAATATAATATATAAAACTATTGTGAAATTGAAACTTACGTTTCCAATATATTCTTAAAACTTTCTCGCACATCATCATGGAGAGAGCATATCCAATAAAGTGCTTTCTCCCTTGGGCAAAAAACCCATAACATCCAATGATCCCTGATAAAAGGAAATTTAACGTTAGTGGTTTTTTATGTTAAAAGATAATTAACTCTTTGAGAGGGATGTGTTTCATACCTCTCAAAAAAAGGCATCATCCAACACTGTGTGATTACATTCTTTTCAAATCTATCAGCAATATAAATCATTCTTTGTTCCTCATCCAATGCACATGCTTCAGGGGAAATCAATTGTGGGTCCACGAATCCATATACATCTGTCAGCTCATTCCTCTCACAAATTTTATACAGATACCTAATACAAATCAGACATAAGTATACATTTTTAAAAAATATAATGCAAGGAAAAGGTGTTAAGACTTACATGATAAAAATTTGCACCACGTTGATGCCCAACTTATCTCCAGTGAAAAACTCCATGATATCAGTTCTCATAATCCCCACACTTAGTTCATGTCCACAGACATGAGCTTCCATTGTAAAGTCATAATGATCCGCCAACAAATTTGAATATCTTGACAATTTGTCAAGACTGCTAGTATCTGCATCTGATGTCATAGCTATCTGTCTTTGTTGTTGTCTATACAGTATTTCTTTACCTTTGAAGTATTCCTATAAAAATAAATTGAAAAATATATTAGTTTTCAAATGATAAAACATTAATAAAAATATAAAATAAAAGATATAACATCCATACCTCTATGGTAATGAGTCGAAGAAGTCTGGATGGCCAAAGTAAAAAATGGCCGATACTATGTCCAACTGTCGTCACCTCATCAGTAGGTAATGGTATCCGAGCTGATCTATCTATAATATCCTGTACAGTGACCCTCTGATTCTCGACCTCTAACTGTTGATGATGAACTGTATCTCCTATACAATATACCATCCCATATGCAACTATATGATGTTAAGGATCATCAACATACAACTCACAATAAGTAGGTAGCTGCGGCGGAGGAGGAGGATCAAAAATGGGGTCCGCAGGCTGAGGTGGGGGAGTGGGAGCTTCTGGGAGAGGTGGAGTGGGAGCTGCACCCTGAAATTGTCTTTGCAAGTCTGCAAACATAAATTGCACCGATGCTCTAATCTTGTCCTCCATTGTCGCATTAATATTAAGGACTTCAGCCTCCAAGGATTCAATTTTTTTATAAACTCCCTCAACGTTAGAAGTTGAGGAACGTGGCAACACTTTTCTTACCGATACACCTGCCGGATATCCTCTTACACGGCCAGGATGTTCGGGCTTTCCCAATGCCACAGATAAAATATCTTCCCTCCCAGATGGTGTAAATTTCCCCTGTGAACTCTGTTCCTCAAGAGAGTCCTATACTAATTAATTGAACATTTCTATAATGATTGGAAATATATGACGAAAATAGTAAACTTAAATAAATAAAATAGATATCTTACAATCCTCTCAACTACGAGTCTCGATTCTTCCGAAAGATATTGTCCTTTTTTGCCCTTCCGAGCTCTTCTCCATTTCTCATGTCTAGATGGAGGGGATGGAGGGGCCACCTCTCCATAGCTTGAAGACTCAACTCTTAGTTGTTGAAATTTTTCTTCCATCATTTGTTCATCCAATAATGCATACCCTCCCTGAGATAAACTATGAGGGAATACATTTTTAGATTGGATATCTTGATGAGCTTTCCTTGATTGCTGTATATTAAGAATAAGTAATCATTAACAAAACAATAATAAGATCATTTATATAAGAAAGCTTATAAAAGTTTACAATGCCCTTACCAAAAATGATTCTTTTCTTCTACTTTCAAAAAATTGTCTCCATGTGTCTTCATCTATAAAAGGATATATACGACATGGATTCTCATGACTCCTATGACCATAAATGAAATCAGATGAGAGGGTTGATTTGAAATCCCTCCATCTCCTAGCAGCCAACGATAAGCATTTCTTCCTGACTCCTCCAGTGTCAGGAATATCAAATGTCATCTGATAAAAAAGAGGTTAAAAATATTATATATACTAGAAACATTTAAAGAACAGTCAAACAATAGCAAAAGATGTTACCAAAATGGTCTCCCACAGCTGAGAAATTATTGCCTTATCCACACTTCTCCAATCATCATAGAGAATGCTTACTTTACTCTTAGCCCGAGTTGCTACAAAACCCTTAAAATCATTAGCATTTGGACCTCTAGGAAGAACATCGTCATCAAACTCCACGACTATCCTCTCCTCCTTCGTACGAGCAAGTGATAATTTTGGTAAACGTGTGCACCCGCGCTTACCAACCTTTGAACTCTTTTTCATAATAGGAGCATGTGAATGTTCCTCCTCAGATGTATGACCAATATGCTCATCTCCAGAATCATGTGGCTGATCAACTGATTGATCTGTCATTTTACTTCAAATCAAAAAAAACAAACATTAGTTCACAAATATACAAATTCATATATTGTAATAATACTTAATCAGAAAATAGAAAAGTGTACTAAATTACATAATAGTAAACATTGGTAATATGGTAATCATGTTAAACAATGATAAACATGGTAAACAGAGTCTGTTGTACCCCTCTCTCATGGATTTTAATGATCACAATCACTCTTATTATGTTCTAACTTGTTTTCAAGTGTTTTTGTTGATAGGAAAAAGGTTGCCAAGGAGTTGGCCCAAGAAAGCTGAAAAGTTGACTCACTGAGTCCACCGGTCAGCCGGTGTGAGCTCACCGGCCAGCCGGAGGACCCAGGCAGTAGACTTGCCCACTGCCTGGTGTCACCGGCCGGCTGGTGGACCAGACAGAGAGCCTTCCTCTCTGTCTGGACCACCGGCCGGCCGCTGGATCACCACCGGCCGACCGGTGGACCAGACAGCCTTGCTCTGTCTGGGCCACCGGCCGGCCGCTGGCTCACCAACGGTCGGCCGGTGGACCAGACATACAGCCTTCCTCTGTATGGACCACCGGCCGGCCGCTGGATCACCACCGGCCGGCCACTAGATCACCACTGGCCGGCCGGTGGACAAGACAGAGAGCCTTCCTCTCTGTCTGGACCACCGGCCGGCCGCTGGATCACCACTGGCCGGCCGGTGGACCAGACAGAGCTTTGCTGTCTGGACCACCGGCCAGCCGGTGATCCACCACCGGCCAGCCGGTGCGCCCGGGACTTCTCCTCTTTACGGGTTTTATTGTTTTATCATTTTGGTTTGATACATGTTTTAATAAGTAAAAAATTTACAATATCTAACATTATATGAAAAAAATAAATGTAAACAACAAATAAACATGTGTTACCTGTAATTTTAGGAATGTACAGTTGGATTGTTTTCCCAAATTCCTTTGTCGTGATCGTTCCTTATGGCACAAACCATGTCTTCAACATACTCATATTTATGTTCTGTTAATATTTCCATGGAAGTATGGATCTCACATAAATCAGCATCTTCATCAAATTCATCCTCACCAACATATTGTTTTTTCACTTGTAAAACAACAGCCCACTGCATATCTGATTGATCTACTACATAGAAAATTTGTTTGGCATGTGTTGCCATTATAAAAGAATCAGCTGTGTCTTCCAATCTATTCAGATTAACAAGTGTCATTCCAAATTCATCGTGTCTGACACTGTTGTTACCGATAAACCATTTACAGTTAAAAACAGGAACTTTAATTTTAAAGTAATCAGCCTCCCATATGTCTTCAATCACTCCATAATATGCACTTGATGCCGAAATTGGGTTTCTGTCCTTAGCACTCGAAAAATGCATTGCTTCTACAAACACCAATACACCACTATTCTGAACTGCACTTCTGTTGTCCTGAGCTTTCGTATGAAATGTATAGCCATTAATGTCATAAGCGGACCATGTTATCACATTTAAAGATGGACCACCCACTATCCATTTTAATGTCTCTGATACATCTGATCTACCAAGCAAGGTCTTTTTAAACCATGGCAAAAAAGTTTTGTTGTGCTCATTCAAAATCCACATTTCTTTCTTCTTTGGATGACATTGTTTCAACTCATTAATATGCAATGTGATATACGGTTGAACATCAGCTATGTTATTCAAGATGTATGATTCTAACTTCTTCATCTGTTCAGCTGACAGTGATTTGACTTTCAAGCCACGAATCCCCTTTCCCTCATTATTAACCCGTTCATGGCGAGATGGAGGCAAACCTATGTGTTGCGCCGTAGCCAAGTATCTTGTACAAAACTCTGCTACCTCCTCAGAAATATACTTTTCAATAATGGAGGATTCAGGTGGATATGGATTTTTAACATATCCCTTTAATATTTTCATATAACTTTCAAAAGGATACATCCAACGAAGATATACAGGTCCACAAAGATTTATTTCTCGATCCAGATGAATCATTAAATGCACCATCATATCAAAAAAAGTTTGAGGAAAATAAATTTCCAAATGACAAAGTATAAAAATTGCATCCTTTTCCAAAATGTTCAAAGCATTCACATCAATCGCCTTGTTACAAATTGAATTGAAAAAAAAACACAACCTCATTATAGTCTTTCTAACACGGATGGGCAATATTCCACGCAGTGAAACTAGTAGAATTTGTTGCATCATGACGTGACAATCATGTGATTTCATACCTATCAACTTCAAGTCTTTCAATGAGAATTTTTTTTTACATTTGAAGAATAACCTTGAGGCACTTTGATATCATGAAGACACTGACAGAAGCTACTTTTCTCCCTCTTTGATAATGTATGACAAGCCGGGGGAAGAAATGTTCGTCTTCCTTTAGGAGTGGGAGCTAACTCCAAACGTATTCCCATTGATAGTAGGTCTAACCTTGCATTAAACCCATCTTTTGTCTTTCCTTTAATATCTAGCAATGTTCCAATCAAAGAATCACAGATATTCTTCTCCACGTGCATGACATAAATATTATGTTTGACTTCATGATACCTCCAATATGGTAGCTCAAAAAATATTGACCTTTTCTTCAAAATATGTCTATCATTACCAGATTTCTGTGTCTTTCCCAATGTCACATCAAGGTTTTTCAGCCTCTCAAAATAAAAATCTAGGGATAAAGGTTTTGGAGCAGTATCAAATTCTTGTGAGCCATTGAATGCCTTTTTTAGTCTTCTATAAGGGTGATCCATAGGCAAAAACTTTCGATGACCCATGTACACTGTTTTCCTCCCATGATGCAATTGACAATATGACGTCTGTTGTTCGAAAATTGGACATGATTTATGCCCTTTAACACTGTATCCAGACAAATTTCCATATGCTGGTAAGTCATTTATAGTGAATAGAAGCACTGCATGCAGTTGAAAATATTCCATTTTATAAGAATCATACACCCTAATACCATCAGCCCATAACAGTTTCAAATCATCAATGAGCCGTGACAAGTATACATCAATATCATTGCCGGGTTGCTTTGGACCAGAGATCATGATACTCAACATGAAATATTTGCGCTTCATAAAAACATCAGGAGAGAGGTTGTAAATTACCAATAAAACAGGCCATGAACTATGTGTGCTACTGAGGGTTCGGTATGGATTCATTCCATCTGTGCACAAGCCTAGTCTCAGATTTCTAATTTCATTTCCAAATATAGGGTACTGGGCATCAATTTTCTTCCATTGTGGACAATCAGCTGGATGACGTATTTTTCAATCACATACCCGCTCATCAGCATGCCATCTTAACCTTTTTTCATCATGTGAATTAGCAAATAAACGTTTGAAACGAGGAATTATAGAAAGATACCAAAATACCTTTGAAGGGAGCTTTGTAATCTCTACATCAGCTTGTGATTTTTCTTTCACCTTATACCGTGATGTCCCACATTTAGGACACTCTTTCAGAAATTCATATTCCTTCCTATATATAATGCAGTCATTCGGACAGACATGTATTTTCTTGTATCCCAATCCCATCGGGCATAATATTTTTTTGGCCTTATAATGTGAATCTGGAAGATCGTTATCTTTTGGAAGAATGTCTTTCATCAATTGTAGCAGCTCTGTAAAACTTCTGTCACTCCATCCATGTTTCGCCTTCAGGTTAATCAATCTTAACACAGCCGACAAAACTGTAAAATCTGTACAACCAGGATATAATGGTTTTTCGGCATCACCATATAGACGTGCAACTGTCGGTTCTATCTCAATTTGTTCTGCTACAATACCGCGAATCATTTCTTCAATTCCATCGGAGTTACCATCTTGCGATTCATTATCATCAGTGACATTCTGTCCAGTTTCGCCATGCCAAATACTAGGGTTGTAACTCGGATTGAAACCATGACAAATCAGATGATCTTTTATCTCTCTACTTTTCAACTTCTTCATATTCAGACATTTCAGGCATGGACAGAAAAAAATGTCACTACTTGGAACATTTCGTTTAGCAAATTCCAAAAAGGCATCAACACCTTCCCCATATTCATTGCTTATTCGATGTGCCGTAATCCAACTTCGACTCATTATTACCTATAACAAATAGCAAAAATATATATATTTTTTAGATAAGACAAATATATGTTTATATGAAAAAAATCATAATTTGAATGTAAATAATTTTGAAATATAAAACAAATCGATGTGTATTTAAAAAAATATGCTTGAATATTATTTTTTAAACAAAATATAGTAAGATATAACACCCCCCCTGGACACCCCCCGACCCCTCTGGACAGCCCCCCGCCCCTCCTGGACACCACCCCCACCCCTACCCCCTTGGACACCCCCTGGACATCCCCCAACCCTCTGGACAGCCCCCCCACCCACCCGGACAACCCCAAATACCCTCTGGAGAGGCCTCCACCCACTTGGACAGCCCCCCACACCCATCCACCCCCTTGGACACCCCCCTGGACACCCCACCGACCCCTCTGGACAGGCCGCCACCCCCTTGGACAGCCCCCCACACCCACCCATCCCCTTGGACACCACCCTGGACACCCCCCGACCCCTCTGGACAGCCCCCGACCCCTCTAGAAAGCACCCCCACCCCTCCTGGACACAACCCCCCACCCCCGACCTGCTTGGACACCCCCTGGACACCCCCCAACCCTCTGGACAGCCCCCACCCCTCTTAAACACCACCCCCACCCCCTAACCCCTTGGACACCCCCCTAGACACCCCCCAACACCCACCCACACCCTTGGACAGCCCCCCACACCCACCCACCCCCTTGTAAACCCCCCTGGACACCCCCCGACCCCTCTGGACAGCCCCCACCCCTCCTGAACACCACCCCCACCCCCTACCCCCTTGGACACCCCCTAGACATCCCCCAACCCTCTGGGCAGCCCCCCCCCCACCCACCCGGACAACCCCAAATACCCTCTGGAGAGGCCGCCACCCACTTGGACAGCCACCCACACCCATCCACCCCCTTGGACACCCCCCTGGACACCCCACCGACCCCTCTGGACAGGCCGCCACCCCCTTGGACAGCCCCACACACCCACCCATCCCCTTGGACACCACCCTGGACACCCCCCGACCCCTCTGGACAGCCCCCGACCCCTCTAGAAATCACCCCCACCCCTCCTGGACACAACCCCCCACCCCGACCTGCTTGGACACCCCCCTGGACACCCCCAACCCTCTGGACAGCCCCCCACCCCTCCTAAACACCACCCCCACCCCCTACCCCCTTGGACACCCCCTAGACACCCCCCAACACCCACCCACACCCTTGGACAGCCCCCCACACCCACCCACCCCCTTGTAAACCCCCCTGGACACCCCCCGACCCCTCTGGACAGCCCCTTGCCCCTCCTGGACACCACCCCCACCCCCTACCCCCTTGGACACCCCCTGGACATCCCCCAACCCTCTGGACAGCCCCCCCACCCACCCGGACAACCCCAAATACCCTCTGGAGAGGCCTCCACCCACTTGGACAGCCCCCCACACCCATCCAACCCCTTGGACACCCCCCTAGACACCCCACTGACCCCTCTAGACAGGCCGCCACCCCCTTGGACAGCCCCCCCCCCACACCCACCCATCCCCTTGGACACCACCCTGGACACCCCCCGACCCCTCTGGACAGCCCCCGACCCCTCTAGAAAGCACCCCCACCCCTCTTGGACACAACCCCCCACCCCCGACCTGCTTGGACACCCCCCTGTACACCCCCCAACCCGCTGGACAGCCCCCACCCCTCCTAAACACCACCCCCACCCCCTACCCCCTTGGACACCCCCTAGAAACCCCCCAACACCCACCCACACCCTTGGACAGCCCCCCACACCCACCCACCCCCTTGTAAACCCCCTGGACACCCCCGACCCCTCTGGACAGCCCCCCGCCCCTCCTGGACACCACCCCCACCCCCTACCCCCTTGGACACCCCCCTGGACATCCCCAAACCCTCTGGAAAGCCCCCCCACCCACCCGGACAACCCCAAATACCCTCTGGAGAGGCCGCCACCCACTTGGACAACCCCCCACACCCATCCAACCCCTTGGACACCCCCCTGGACGCCCCACCGACCCCTATGGACAGGCCGCCACCCCCTTGGACAGCCCCCACACCCACCCATCCCCTTGGACACCACCCTGGACACCCCCCGACCCCTCTGGACAGCCCCCGACCCCTCTAGAAAGCACCCCCACCCCTCCTGGACACAACCCCCCACCCCCGACCTGCTTGGACACCCCCCTGGACACCCCCAACCCTCTGGACAGCCCCCCACCCCTCCTAAACACCACCCCCACCCCTACCCCCTTGGACACCCCCCTGGACACCCCCCAACACCCACCCACACCCTTGGACAGCCCCCCACACCCACCCACCCCCTTGTAAACCCCCCTGGACACCCCCCGACCCCTCTGGACAGCCCCCCGCCCCTCCTGGACACCACCCCCCACCCCCTACCCCCTTGGACGCCCCCTGGACATCCCCCAACCCTCTGGACAGCCCCCCCACCCACCCGGACAACCCCAAATACACTCTGGAGAGGCCGCCACCCACTTGGACAGCCCCCCACACCCATCCAACCCCTTGGACACCCCCCTGGACACCCCACCGACCCCTCTGGACATGCCGCCACCCCCTTGGACAACCCCCCATACCCACCCATCCCCTTGGACACCACCCTGGACACCCCCAACCTCTCTGGACAGCCCCTGACCCCTCTAGAAAGCAGCCCCACCCATCCTGGACACAACCCCCCACCCCCGACCTGCTTGGACACCCCCTGGACACCCCCCAACACCCACCCACACCCTTGGACAGCCCCCCACACCCACCCACCCCCTTGTAAACCCCTCTGGACACCCCCCGACCCCTCTGGACAGCCCCCCACCCCTCCTGGACACCACCCCCCACACCCTACCCCCTTGGACACCCCCCTGGACACCCCCTAACCCTCTTGATAGCCCTCCCACCCCCCCTGGAATCACTGAAAATTTACCATAACAAGAAGTTGGGCCATTCAAAGAATGTTTTTAGGTGTGGAGGAAGAACTGAGTTTCAATAGATAGAGAAGGAACTCGACATTAGGTTGTCTATTCCAGGTGTGGATTTGAAGGAGTTAATGTTTGTTCAGTGACCCAATAGATTGAATCAGAAATTCAGATGTTGTGCCATTTTCTCATGACGAGGATGAATAATTGGTGGGGTTTGACTTTTAAATGGAGAGCTTAGCAGACCATCATATTTTCTATAGATCAGTAAAGGATGTTAGCATCGAACATAAGGCTTAAGGGATGCTTTCAGATCCAAATATGTATGTTGATGGATGCAATGGATCTAGTAGAGGTTCTAGAAAGAATGGTGGTTTTATTTGTTTAGGATAAGTAGTGAAGAAAAAACTAGTTAATTTTTTACTTGCTGAAAAGAGGGTATCTAAAATTTTTAACATGCCGAGGGGAAATCTGGCGAGTCCTCCTCGTGAAACTTTGTTTGCAGGGGGTGAAAATGGTGATGTTATCCCAAATCCATGCACCTATGCCATGGTTGTGTGTGAATAAAGTAGTAACAACTGTAAAAGGGCAACCCATCCAAATGGACACGCCCCAACCCTCTCAGGGATTTATAGAAAACGATGAAAAATTAGTGAAATCATAAAATTAGTCAATATTGCAAGTCGAACTAATAGATCTAGGGATTCTAAATAAGATTATGGTGCCAAAACGAGTTAAAAAGATTCGCAATCGAAGAATCTTAGCTAGTTTCAACAAAAAAATCACAACACATATATATATACTATCCGCGAAAAAAAAAACGAACGAGTGGGGGGATTACCTGAGTGCTGTGAGTTTAGATGATTGATCCGAGGAGATTAAATATGAGAAACGATGATCGCAAAACGAATCTAAACCAACGAAATGGACGAGCCGATTCGGGTTTACGCGCGAGAGAGACGAGTCGCGACTATCGAAGGTAAACTCGCGAATGACAATCCACGGGTCTGGGTAAATTTTTAAATGAGTTATCACGTCGGTTATTCAATAACCGACGTCATAATTTTTTTAAAAACATTTATAACGTCAGTTATTCAATAACCGACGTAAAAACCTTCCTCCGATTCTTTTTTTACGTCGGTTATTTTATAACCGACGTTATAAAGGGCTCAAAATCTGCGTTTTTTTACGTCGGTTATTCCATAACCGACGTCAAAAACATCTGCGGATTCTTTTTTTACGTCGGTTATAAAATAACCGCCATAAAAAGGCCTTCAAAAACCGCGTTTTTTACGTCGGTTATTGAATAACCGACGTAATAACTCGTACATATGTCGATTTGTTACGTCCGTTATTGAATAACCGACGTAACAAACACCCCCCGCTTCTATTTTTTACGGCGGTTAATGTATAACCGACGTAAAAAATGAAGCCGCGCGATTAATAACTTCGGTTATTTTTATAACCGATGTTAAAGGTGTACTAAACACAGGTTTGTACGTCGGTTATTAAATAACCGACGTAAAAAACCTCGTTTTACATATTATGGCGTCGGTTTTATATAACCGACGTAAAAAATGGTGACGTAAAAAACGTTTTCTTCACTAGTGCTAGGTTTATCACGGAACCACCCATATACATAAACAATTCCCAAGAACCAGAACATAATCATAACACCTGAAACAATCATAATGGAAAGATACCATTTCCACATTCTAATAAAAATATAAAATTTCAATATATTTACATAATAATTAAATTATCAAAACCATTGTCAATACAAAAATATGTAAAAAATGGAATGTGGTATTTACTTTTCCTTTTAAAAACACTATGACTTGTAAAGAAATACAAATATGAAATAATGCTCGTAGCGGCAGAAAGGTTTTTGTCACTACTTACATTAGAAAGAAACATTCACTTTGTCATTTAGGTCAACTATACATTGTATTTTTTTTCCATTGAATTAAATTAAAAGACAAATAGGTTTATACAATGTATAAATGCATGTTGTGTATAAATCAAAATATGCCTCAATGAATGGAGATTGAGGCAATGTTTCTTATAAAGATCATTTTGAGAATAAAATAAAATTATTTTTTATATTTACTATAAATACAAATAAATCAAGTATAAAAAATAGATTAAAATATATTTATCACAAAATCACGGAATGATATAATCAAGAAGTAGAAGGTAAACCCAAATAAAGGAAATTGAGTTAAGAAGTTCCCTTATGAAAATTTGGCAGCCTAACGATGTAACATAAAAATTCATAAAATGAGTTGATGAGAGTACAAAGGTTCCCTCATAACCTAGAAATAAAATTGAAATCAATAAGGATATATAAGAATATATGGAATAATTAGAAAAATTTAATTAAAATCATAACATAAAATAATTCTTTGACTAAAATAGAACGGTGAAAGGTTCCCTTACCTTGAATCTGACTTGTCACATATGTTCTATTTTATTCTAAAAAAATAAACATAAGATAATTTATACTTGATTCATAAATTTTTTCATGTTTATTGTTATTTTTATATCACTTATTTCTATGTTACAAACATTACATAATCATTTAAGTTAATATCGATTGTTTCATTGATATTTTGTACTTGAGTAAAAAATGAACATGTTATAAATTACAAATTGTCTATGTGGTAAAAAACAAATTATCTCCAGAACGATATTCATGATTTATATATCATATTTATCATTTAAATCCAGTATATATATGTATTTATAAAAAGAAAAAAATATTTTCAGAAGAGAAATCAAATGCACTGTTCATGGAGACCGTAAGTCGTATGTACGCATTGACACTTCTTTATTTCTTTTTCATATTTAAAGGAATGTAAAACAAATGATACATAGGTATGTTATATTCAAATTATAATATAATATTTTATATATATTACCTAAGATCATTAACACCATTCTTTATACGTTCCATGTATGGATTGAATGATTCATATCACTTTGAGGGGGCAGTAGTCCGCACTTCCTCAAAAAAAATTATCGAATTTAACCATAATGGAAACCATAATGGTATGTTATAAATAAAAAATTAAAGAAGAATATATAAAATATAAATATAATATATATCACATATAAATAAATTTCCATCATAATTTCCACTATGATAGGTGTTAGGGGAAAATTGAACAACAATCGTTTCGTGAGGCAGTAGTTCGCCGTACAGATAAACACTATGTTCTTATCCATTAGATAGGGGTGTGTGGAATTTTTAGTTATAATAAATGTAATAAAAAAATCCTAGTATATTTTATACACTTTTGGTGTTATAACAGACTAGAATAAAGATATTTTATGAGGTTGGAGAAAGAAGTTAAATGAAAGAAGCTTGAGAGAAGACATTACCTCCAATCAGGTATCTCTTTTTTATTTAAGCTAAAAGGATTTCTTGAATTTCCTTCTACGCAAGGTGAGGAATATATAATAAATATTAGGATGTTTTAAGCTTATTTTTTCAGATTTCATTCAATAAAATGGGCTTGATAGGTGTGAGTAAGGGTTAGAGATGATGCCCTTAGATAAGAGGGAGGAGGGGCACTTTAAGAAGGTATTGAAATATTATTTTATTATAAAATGATTGTTGGATTAAAATGATATAAAAGGAATTTATTTAGAATATAAGATTATTTTGGGTCTAAAACCTCTCAACCAATAGGTTTTAGACAAGTAAAGGTCATAAATGTAATTTTATATTTTGTTCCTTAATTGTTAGTTAACTAATTTTACACTAACCATGTATTCTTGTATATTTAGAATATATAGTTAATATAGTTACTATAAAATGCCAATATAAACCCATGTGGTTAATTAATGAAATTTTAAACATTATATAATTCATTTGGACGAATCGTATATTTTTAAAACTATTATATCATTTAATAAAATAGTGTTTTTTTAAAGTAATTTATGTCAATTTCTATACTATTAAAATCCCGAGTTTTTAAAAATTATAACATCTTCATTCATTAAAAAAAACATCATTAATTAAAATATAAAAAGTCACATTCATCCCTAAAATTATTATATGGCATAAAAAGTTTCAAAATAAATTTATTTTAATCGTTATAATTATCATTTTTTTAAATATTTCACTATTAATGATATCAATACATCATCATTGTATCATAAATAAATTTATTTATTTGATATCTAAAAATTATAAATAAAATGCCATGATATAGGAAATATTTTTTGGTTTATAATGGATATTTATAGATAAAATTATCACTTATATAAAACCATATACAATTTGTTTTAGTAAGATATACATGTTTAGGTTTTATTTTGCACATCATTAAATAAAATATAATTAAATGTCATTTTCACAAACAGGTGGATCCATGTGGTCCTAAAATATACCCAAGGATTCCCATGTTTAGACATATCTTATAAAATAGGGTTTGAACATGTGTTTGGTTAGTTTAATATTATTATAATATTATTTTTTACCCTTATTTACCATATTTAACCTTTAACCATAGTAAATAAAATATTTACTGAAGTAACTATTCATAATGTCTAAAAATAAAGGGCACCTATTTACAAAATTTTGACCTCCTGATTCCGAATACTGAATCCATTTTTATATATTCCAAATATAGATGTTGTAGAAATTAATTAAAAATTAATTACCGTTGTCAAAACCCAAAAACATGTTTTTAAGAAGTAAATACTACTAAAAGACTGACATGTGTTTATGTCCAATTTCAAAGTAAAATTACTTAAAATGAACAAAATTTGATTTAATGATAAAATTATAATCCAATTAAACTTTAAAAAAATTAAATGAAAAATCTAACTATATAAATATATTATATGAAAAGACAGTTTTGACTTAATATGTAGTATTTTGCACTATTCATTAACAAATTAATTTTATCAGAAAAATAAGAAAAATTCACCCAAAGTAAATTTTGATGTCCCTATTCGAATGATGAAGTTTATTTTTTCCAATTTAACATATAAAATTTTAAAAAATAGATTTCAAAATTGTTCTCCATCAAAAGGTAATAAAACAACCTTTTAAAAATATTAGAGTATTTTTTCTTAAAATTGGATTCATTCTCATTTTAAGCCTCTAAATTTTATTGGATAAATTTAAAAACATTTAACAAAAATGTTTAGTAATAATATGGTTAGTTATTTTCATTCTCGTTAATAGTAAGTCTAGGTGTTAACTACCATTTAAAATAATAATTTTATATAATTATTATTTTTCTCAGTATGACTCATCCTTGTGTGCAACATATGATTTCGGAGAAACCCATTGATGCGTGTTAGGTATTCCATCAAGCATAGAATCCTGTTCAAATTAAAATTAATATTTAATTCACAAATATTAATAAATATGTAAATATCATATTATTTATTTACATGGAATGTCACATCCTTCCCTCCTTTTGGAAATTGTGTCCTTATAATTTTATTCACTTATCAAACAAGTGGGGGTATTTATCCCTCATAGCATTGTCAGATTCCTCTGTTCCCTCTTAAACCATATGGTTTTTTCCACAAAACCATTACCTGATGGAATAAATTGTTCCTAAAAACTTTCTATCTACATGAAAGAAACTATAGTAGTTGTTCCTTATAAGAAAGATTCTCTTCCAAATGAACTACATATGAACTCAAAACATGACAAAGATCTGGTATATACTTTCTCAACATTGAAAAATGAAAAACATTGTGTACCTGGGATAAACATAGAGGTAAAGTCACTCTTTAGTCAATTGATCCAACTTTATATAGGATTTAATAGCATCCAATGAACCTCAAACTCAACTTTCCCTTCTTACCAAAACACATCATAGTTTTACATGAAGAAACTTTTAGAAAGATATAATCACCTGCCTCGAAAGAAAGTTCATTCCTCTGGTTATCTGCATAACTTTTATGCATCCTCTAAGCTATTATCATGTTCTTTTGAATCAACTGATGTTTTTCTACCATATTTTCTGCCAATTTTGGTCCCATAAACTTTCTTTCACCTAATTCATCCAACAAATTTGGAGTTTGACACTTCCTTCCATATAATTCATCAAACAGTTCCATCTGTATACTTGAATGAAAACTATTCTTATAAGAAAAATCAACAAAAAGAAATATGTTGGTCTCAACATTCCCATTAATCCATTGAACAATAACATAGAATATCTTCTAATGTATGAATTGTTCACTATGACTACCCACCTGATTGTTTATGACAAGTTGTACTAACATTTATTTCAATACCCAATGACTTTTGAAGGCCCTTCCCAATGTTAAAAGTGAACCAAGGATCCTGATCAGAAAAAATGGAGAGTAGAACTCAATGTAACCTAACTATCTCTTTAGTATGCAATAAAAAAACATAACCTAGAGACATAGTATCACGAATAGGAAGAAAATGAGAAGATTTAGTCAATTGATCAACAATAACGCAAATTAAATTGTTACCTCGAGAAGTATTTAGTTTTCCCACTATGAAATCTAGGGACACATTTTCCCCTTTCCACTCAGGCATTGGCAAAGGATGATACTTCCCTTTTAGTAATTTTTGTTCTTATTTTACATATTGACAAGTTAAACACTTCACAGTAAAGTCAAAAATATCTCTTTTCATTCCATCCCACCAGTAATACTCTCGTATATATCTATACATTTTATTACTATGAGGGTGAACTAAAAACTATGAACTAGGACCTTTACATAACAACTCATTCTTCAACTGAGAATCAAAAGGAACACATAATTTCTTCCCAAATATCAAAACACAATATCTATCAATGTTAAATTCAGGTAACATACCCTTCTGAACCAATTCTACTCTTTTCTACATCTCACTATCTTCTTTTTGTGTTCTATTTATTTTGTATGGTATAGACCATTTCACAGACACCTAAAACAAAATAGATAAATTTCATACACCAACAACTTCCAATAAAAAATTCATCAAATCAAACACCAAAGGATCTCAATACAAACTTAGCATGGTTAATGTAGCATTATTATTTCGACTCAAATCATCAGCCACATTATTTTCATTTCTTGGATGGTAATGGACTGTGAAATCATAATCCTTGATTAATTCTGGTCATCTCTTCTATCCCATGTTTAATTCTTTCGGAGGGAATATATACTTCAATCATTTTTTATCAGTATATATTTTACACATTATGCAATACAAATGATGCCACCAAATTTTTAATCCAAAAATGATAGTAGATAATTCCAAATCATCTATAGGGTAATTTAACTATTGAGGTTTCAACTAACATAAATCCAAAGCAATTACATGATCATTATGCATTAGGACACAACCAATTCCTTTCAATGAAGCATCATTGTAGATAACATACTCACCATTTATATAAGGTAATGTCAATGCTAGAGCATTAACTAATCTTCTTTTCAATTCCTGAAAACAATCATCGCATTCTTTTGTCCTGATAAATTTAACACCTTTTCGAATTAACTTATTTAGTGGGTAATATAACCTTGCAAAATTTTCAACAAGCATTCAGTAATAACCATATAGACTAAGAAAACTATTAATCTTGGTTATATTTTTGGGTCTTGGCCATTTGTTAACAACTTTTGTTTTAGCATGATCAATAGTTATGTCATCTTTAGAAACAATGTGACCAAGGAATGAAGTTTTTGTAACAAAAACTCACAATTTCTTAATTTTCCATATATTTTATTTTCTTATAAGGATCGAAAGATAACCCTGAATGACTTTAATTCTCATATTTACATTTAGAAAATTCCAAAATATCATCAATAAACTAAACCAAGAACTTATCCAAGAAGTCATGTAAAATTATATTCATAAGATCCATGAATACTTATGTTTCATTGGTTAACACAAAATGAATAACTAAAAATTCATAATGTCCATATCTAGTACAAAACACAGTCTTTGGAATGTCTAATTATTTTACTTTCAACTGATATACCCCAACTTCAAGTCAATTTCGATAAAATACTGAGCTCTCTGGAGCTGATCAAACAAATCATCTATATGAGGGAAAAAAATACTTGTTATTAATTGTTATGTAATTCAAGGATCTATAATCAATGTAAAGTCTCATTAAACAATATTCCATTTTAACCAATAATATAGGAGAACCTTATTGTGATGTGATAGATCGAATGAAACCATTATCAAATAACTACTTTAAATTATTATTTAACTCTAAAAGTTTAATTTGATCTATTTGATCAGGGGGTTTTGAAATTGGATTAGAATTAAGAACTAAGTTGATAGTAAATTCAACTTCTTGATCATGTATTATACAAGGAAACTAATCAGAAAAATACATCAAGATACTTATTTAACATTGGCACATCATTAATCTGTATTGTTCCTTGGTTTTCAACAATATGTGTAATATAACATTAATTTCCATCCTTTACTAGTTTCTCAACTTCTTAATATGTTATCAAAAGTAAGGTTTTATTTTTGTGAACAAACTGAAATTAATTATGAAAAGAAAACACTTTACCTCTACATTCAATCGTAGATGATAAACGCAAATCCAATCCATACCCAAAATTACAAAAAACTATACTAGAGGTAAAATAATAAAATTTCCTAATAGATTCATTCTACACACAAGTATAGAACGGTTCTTTTAATTTGTTTTTCTCTAAACATTTCTTCAAGGTAGTTTACCACATATTCAGGATTCGTATCTTGAGATGGAATTCCCAATTCACAAGAAATTTCTCAGAATTCAAATAATGTGTAGAACCTGAATAAAACAACACCTTGACATAATATAATTAAAAAAAATTGTGTGCCTGATACTACATAATTTAATGGCCCAAGGTATGCTGAAGTAGTTGTAAAGGATTTCACCACCCATTTTTTCTTGTAGTTTGGCTACTTTCCTTCATTTGAGTTCTTCTCCAGACAATCATTTTCATAATGACCCATTTCATTATAAGTAATAATTTTTACTAACTACAAATTAGATTTTGTCTTACCATTACACTAATCTTTTTCAACACAATTACGAGCCTTATGTTCCTTTTTACCACATCGGTATCACTTACTAGAATTAAAAATGAATTCCCCAATGTTATTTTTTACCAAAATTTTCACAAACTTCAAACTTCAGTTTCTTACCAAGAGACTTTTTTGAAGAGTTATTACCTTTAGTCTACCACCTTGACCACTTATATTGTTTTTTCTTAATACATGATTTTCAGAAAACTCCATTTCAACCATCTCTACACATATAAAACACTTTTCATAAATTTTAAACTCACGTGAACTAATGCCTTTAGTTACTTGGTCTTTAATCCTGGGTAAAAAATGACTGATTTTATTATCAAGATCTCATATGAAATTTAGTGCATACCTTGCCAGTTGAGTGAATTTTTCTTCAGAATCATCCTCTTTGTCATACTCTAACCCCAATTCCATGAGTTGTTTTTCCATCCTATGTAGAACCACCTTCAGAAAATATTTTCAAGAAACATACCTTTGAATTAATGACAAACAAGAGTATCAATCAATTCACTATACTAGTTATTTTTAACAATAAACCACCAATAATCAGTTACACCTTCAAAACGGTAAATGGAAAGGCTAACTGTTTGTTGTTATGAACACCCCATCACTTCGAAAATGTTTTCCAGTTCTATAATACACCATTCATCTTTCATAAGGTCAGATGATCCCTTGAATTGTGGGAGATGTTGCCTCATGAAATGATATACTATTGACATGTTCCTCTGTGGTTGATATTCCTAATCTTATGGATGGATACCCCCACCATTTATAGCTTGAGTCAACTATTCCATCAATGCAACAAATTGTTCATTTATGATTCTGACCATATCATGTTATTTATTTGGAATGTTTTTTCCTCTCGATGTCGTCCCATAATAGTTTCCCGATTTCCTCTGTGGAAAACAATTTTAACATAGAAATATCTTTGGTAAAGCAACACGGTAATATTTAAATGCTATATCATTTCAATATTTCCATAAATTAATTTCTGGATATTAATTTAATAATATCATAACTCATAATGTTGTCTAAACTGACCTATGATACCAAATATAAGGCCCCATCCTTAATTTATTACTTAATATTGAGTTAATTCATGAATTCATATTGAGTATCTTTTATGTATAGAGTTGCAGAGAATTAGGACATAATTATTACATTACGTCTCAAATACTACAATGTAGACACTTCTACTCTAAATAAATTTTTACAGTAATAAAACACTTTAAATAAACCAAAATGTATTTTATTGATATAGATCTTCTTGAATTCTTCCATTCTCTTACCCTTCCTTATACCCAGTGAAAAAAAAATTCTAAAATAGGGGATGAGTATAAAAATCTCAGTTAGGGTTATAAAATACAGAAAACAAACATTAGGCCATAAATTCATACAAATACATGAAATCATAATTTTCACTCATATAGCATAATCTCTTTATCATACATCATGAAATCAGAATATTTATGAATAACACATAAAAATCATAAATCATGAAGGTAACTTGTGGCTTCCATAACATAATTACATTTTAGCTTTTACTGCTACAAAAGGAATTAGGTTTGGAGTACCCATCACTGTATATTCCCTAAATCTCTTAGGAAAAACATTAATGTTTAGCTCTATCACATTAGCCAGTACATTGGAGAGATATCTCGGGCTCACCCACCCTAGGTTTTCACGAAACCATTGATATATGTAAACAATGAAAAAAACCATAACATAATCATAACACATAAAACCAGAATAAAGGAAAGATAACACTTCCACATTCTATTCAAAATATACGATTTGAAGATAATGACATAATAAATACATTATAAAAACTATTTTTAATACCAAAATACCTAAAACCGGTATATGGTATTTAATTTTCCTTATAAAAACCCTACAGCTTGTAGAGGAATCCATCTATCAAATAAATATCGTGGTGGAAGAAAGGTCATTGTCACTATGTACGTTGAAAAGAAACATTCCATTTGTCAACTAATAAAATTATATGTAGAAAAAAGGTTCCATTTGAATTAAATTAAATGAAAAATGGGTTTATACAATGTATAAAATCAAGTTGTGTATAAATCAAAATATGCCTCAATGAAAGGAGATTACGACCAAGTACTTTACAAAGAAAATTTTGTGAATAAAATAGATTTATATTGTATATTAACTATAAATACACATAAATAAAGTATAAATACTAGATAAAAAATTAATTATCACATAATCCAATAACGACAAAATCATGAAGTACAAGGTCAACCAATATAATGTAAACTGGGTTAAGAAGTTCCCTTATAAAAATTTGGCAACCTAATGACGTAACATAAAAATTCAGAAAATGAGTTGATGAGATAGAAAAGGGCCCCTAATCACATGGAAATAAAATGGAAATAAATAATAATATATAATAACATAGAAAAAAATATGAAAATTAAAATTAAAATACATATCATAAAATATGTCTTTCATTAAAAGAGGGCGGTGAAAGGATCCCTTACCTTAAATCTGGTTCCTCACATATGTTCCTTATTTTTCATGGATAATAAATGTACGTTAATTTCTACTACCTTAAAACCCATTTTAAAGTTTATTATTCTTTTCATATCTCTTATTACCATGTTATAAACATTACATTATCATTTAAGTTAATATCAGTCATTTTGTCGATATTTGGTACATGAGTCAAAAATGAACCTGTTATAATTACAAATTGTCTATGTGGTAAAAATTATATTGCATCCAGAATGATATTAATGATTTTGATATCATATATATTATATATATCCAGTATATATATATATGTATTCATAATAGTACATAACATTTGGAGACAAGAAATAAAATGTACTGTTCATGGAGACCGTCAGTCGTACGTATGCACGAACACTGCTTTCTTTTTTTCATATTTAAAAGAATGTAAACTAAATGATACATAGGTATTTTATATTTCAAGTATAATATAACATTATATATTCATTACATATGTTCATTAACACCGTCCTTTCTATTTTCCATGTATGGAATGAATGAGTCATGTTATATTGAGGGGGTTGTAGTCCGCACTTCCTCAAATGAAATTATCATATTTACCCATTATGGAAACCATAAATGTAAGATATAAATGAAATATACATATGAATAGAGACAATATAAATATTATATATATCACATATAATTAATGTTCCATCATAATAGACACCATGATAGATGATAGGGAGAAATAAAACAATCATCGTTTCGTGAGGCAGTAGTTTTTCGTACACATTAACAAATTGTTCATATCCATTATATGGAAGTGGGGGATGTTTAGTTCAAATTACTCTCATAAAAACATCCTATAATATTAAATATAATTTTTTTGTAATAAAATAATTGAATAAAGAGAGTTTAGGGGGTTGTAGAATGAAAAATAAATGAAAGAATCTTCAGAAAAGACATTACCTCAAATCAGGTAATGCCTTTTGATTTAAGATAAAAGGATTTATTCAACTACTTTATTCCAAAGGTGATGAATATATGTTGAATCGGGGGATGTTTTTTTATCATATTTGGGCATATTTTGGACATGCCAATGGGCATGAGATGTGTGAGTAAGTGATAGCGGTGATGCCCTTTTATAAGATGGGGGAGGGGAACTTTAGGAATGTATTAAAATAATATTTTATTATAAAATTATATTCAGTCTCAAATGGCCCCAAAGAAATTTATTTAAAATATAAGATGAATTTCTGTTGAAAACCATCAACCAATAGGTTTTAGACAATTCTAGGTCAAAAATGTAACCTTATCTTTCTGCTTCAACTCTTAGTTAACCAATTTAACACCTACCATGTCTTATTGTATATTCAAACTATATAGTTAATATAGTTACAATAAAATTACAATCAAACCTAAAGTGATTCCTTAAAGACATTTTTAACATTATTTATGTTATTTTTTATAATCTTTTAGTTTTCAGACTATTATATCATTTAATAAGTTAGTATTTGTTTTAAAAACTCATTTATGCCAATTTTTATACTATTAGTATCATGGTTTTTTAAAAATCCATAACAACATTATTCATTAAAAAAAACTTCATTAATTCAAAGAGAAAAATTTATAATCATACTTAAAATTATTTTATGGCATCAAAAGTTTCAAAATAATTTTATTTTAATATTTATAATCCTAATTTATTTAAATTATCCATTAATAAGGAAATCACGACATCATAATTGTGTCTTAAATAAATAAATTTATCTAATGTATAAAAATTATAAATATAAGACCATGATATAAGATATATATTTATATTTATAATTAATAATAATATTCTAAGAGATCACTTATATCATCCAATATAAAAATTATGTTAGTAAAAGATACATGTTTAGGTTATATATTTCTTAACATTAAATTAGATGTAATTAAATGTCATTTTCACTCACAAGTGGATCCATGAGGTCCTAATATCGACCCAATGATGCCCATGATCATATATATCTCATAAAATATAGTTATTAAACATGTTAGTGTATTTAAATATAATTATAATATTAATTTTTACCCTTATTTACTAGATTTATGCTTTAACCACGATAAAAAAATATTTACTGATGTTACTATTCATAATGGCTAAAAATAAAAGGCACATATTTGTACAATGTGGAACATATGATTCAAAATAGGCAATAAATTTTTCAAAATTCGAAACACATAAGTTTCATAAATTAATATCAAATTAATTCTCCTTGGAAAAACCAAAATGCATGTTTTTAAGAAGTAAGAACTACCAAAAGATTGACATGTGTTTATGTCTAGTTTCAAAATGAAATTACTTCAAATGATAACATTTTGATTAACTAAAAAAATAATAATGCAATTAAACTTTAAAACCACTTATAATTATAATCTAACTATATTAATAAATTAGATGAAAAGTTTGTTTTGGCATAAAATGCAGTATTCTTCACTATTCAATAAAAAATAAACTTTATTAGAAAAATATCAAAAATATACCATGAGTAAAATTTGATGTCCCTCATATAAATAATAAGTTTATTTTGTCTAATGGAACATATAAAAGTGAAACAAACTACGTTTAAAAAGGGTTCTCCATCAAAAGGTTGTAAAACTACCTTTCAAAAATGTTAGAGTATTTATGATTAAAATTAGATTCATTATCATTTAATGCCTATAAATTTTATTGGATAAATGTAAAAACATTTATAACACATGTTTAATCATAATATGGTTAGTTCTATTAATTCCATGTAATACAACAAATATGCATTAACTACCATTTAATATAATAATATAATAATATTATTATTTTTCTCAGTATAACTCAATATTGTGTGAAACATAAGATTTTAGAGAAAACCATTGTTATGTATCAGGTAAGAAATAGAAAATAGCTTCCCCTTTAAAGTAAAATTAATATTTAATTCAAAAATATTAGTAAATATAAAAATTTAATATTTTTTATTTACCTGGGATGTTACAGAAACCACAAACTCTCTCAAAACCAATATGGGGCACGAGGTACGTCACCCTCATGCCACCACCATCACAAAATGCTACATAAGGAAGACAACTATCATCTTGAACCTCTATCTCCATATATCTTTCCTTTTCATGATTCATACATGACAAGGTCTACATACACCTAAAGGTGTATGCCTAGTGTGAGCTAATTCCCAATATGTTGCCACTCAATAAAATAGATTCCATATTAAAAATATTATAAGTCAACTTAAATTCATTTTTTATAGAAAGAAAATATGGAAATAAAATTTATATAAAACACATTAAATAAAAACACTTTTTTTGAATTGACCAACAAAGTGTGTCATATGCCAATGGAATATATTATATCACAAGTTCAATCAGTCATAAAAAAATCCTATAGGCACTAGTTAAAATGGGACACTATGATCCTCTAATCTCTATGAAATGTGGTACAAAAATGACAACCAACAGATTTATCAGGCATGAGACACTAGGAGGGAACATCCCATGATCCTAGTTCTCTCTGATCATCATCTGGATTTATATTGTGTTGTAATCATCAGTCACACTAGATGAATCTGGGATAAGAAACATTCGATTCAAATAGAGTACTAGTATTAGTCCACCCCCTAGATACATAGGCTCCCCCTTTATTCTCAATTTTAATTTCACATATCACTTGAATCACTATATTCACATATAAAATCCAAACAACATAATATGACATGATAAATGACCATTTCCATAACCAAACCTAATTTTGAATAAAAAATAACCCAAAAAAATTCAAAACATGTTTTTCACCATAAAAACATTTAATCAAACAATTTCATGAAGAAAAACATGGAACCACATGTGAAATACCAATTGAACATAACTCACATCCTTTGAAAACATATATTTTCACACAAACATGCCTTAAATAATTTTAAAATAAATATTTCACCACATGTAAAATACATAGAACATCATAAACGAGTCATGAAAGAATAAAGAAATCATCAAATAATGTATAAGCATGGAACCACCAACCATGAGTGAATAAACTTATGGAAAATGGTTCAAAATCACAAATTCACTTCAAGAAAACCGTATAATAGCAAGCATAAACCATAAACATCCATAACATACCCTAAAAATAAATATATATATATATATATATATATATATATATATATATATATATAACCTTATAAAATCACCCATCCCACTAGATAAAAACCCCCAAATAAGAATAAGATAGAACCTATAAAAGAGGAAGAATCCATGAAATAACTCAATTACTTGAACAATCGAGGAGAAACTACACTAAAATCACCAATAAAATGGAGGTACAAGGGAGAAAGAGGGATTGGGTAGGTGGCTAGGGTGAAGAATCCCAAGTGGGTTGGAGTAAAGGTGATTTCAGTGAAAATTTTGTGAAGAGATAAAAATACAAATTTTAATGACATAGACAGGCCATGCAGTTTTCACGAACTGTTTTCCCAATTATGTGTAAACTATGATCCCCTTACAATCTAAGTAGTATATATCACATGGGTATCCCAAATGGTTTAGAAACAATGCACTAACCATGAGATTATCCATAGTATAAAAACACCACATGGGTTCATGGTTACCAAGGAAAGGGTGTATGGTTTTACAAACTGTGTGCCACCTACTAATAACCCAAAGTTTCCATTTTTCTCAAAAAAAGGGAAACTCGAATGAAAAAAAATTTAGGCCAAAAGTAAATTATATAATACCTCAAAATGAAATATCATGTGTGACATATATGGTATTCGATATCTTCTTGGATCCATGTATGAATTCAATAGAGAACACTACCTCTATTTCTAGGTCATGTCCATGTATCACTTCATGAAATGTGTCAATGTATTCCAGAACAATGGGGAATTTCTATATCATTATACTTTAATTTTATTCTCCAAATTCACTAATAATATCTATAAATAAGGCAATGAGAGGTTCTTATAGACAAAGATCAATCCCATATATATCTCCTTTCATAATAATTTTACATAGTCCATTCAAGTCTATAGAAATATTATTACTTTTAATATTTATCTTTAGATTATACTTTCAGATCCATTCCATCCTTAGTATAGTGTCGAATTTCACCATGGGAATGACTACTAGTTTTTTAATGTTATTATAGTCTCCAAAGTTAATACTGTAGTTTCAATACATTGTTGATGTTAGGATAATACCTATAAGAGTATTGAATCATTTCTCTACATCCAACAGTTCTAGGATTCATTCAATATTATTTTCCAACATATAGGAAATAAAGGAATGTGTAGAACTAGAATCAAAAAAACCACATGCTATTTTTGAGAGCATAATGAGTGTACATGCCACCACTTCATTTAGAGCCTCTTCTTCTACCATTATGATAGAAAATTCAAGACCTTTCTCTTTTTTCATGTTCTAAGGTTGATAGTGGTTCCCCTCCATTTCATTCTGGTTTTTTTATTTACTAGAAAATTCCCATGTTTTCTACAATTGAACCATTTAACTTCAAACTCGAGTTGAACTGTATTTATTTTTTCATTAATGATGATACGGTTAGGCTCCACCTCACCATGATAGTTATGAGATATATTCACCTATGTTCTATATTTTTCTTACTTCCCACCACCTAGAAATCAGTTCCTCAAAATATTCTTCCCACATTTTTTGCACATGGGAAGTGTCAATTTATTTCCTCCTCTTATATGGTAAATTTTTTTCCTATGTTGATATCTATTACTCTCTTATTTATATTCAACATATGTTACCACTATGTCTCTCACAAATATAATTAAACCTTTATATAACTCTGCACTATCTCTTTATTAAATTCATAATCCTGATTTTCTAGACTCCTCCTCAATTTGTTTATATTCCCACAAAATAATCTATCAATATTTACCTTAGGATCAATAAAAATGATAAAGGTGTAATGGGGATGTCTTGTACGATTAATATCATAGTATCTCTATGATTCATTTTCCTTCCTTTTTAGCTCTAATAATTCCCTCTCCATTTCCATTTTCATCAAATGAGGTAAATATTTAATGAAAAATATTAAACTAAACAATTCATATATTATAGCATCTATCGGTCTTCATAGATTTGTGTTTTTTATTAGAGTCCATCAATGACCATCTTCTTCTTATAAGTGTAATACTTCAAGGGTGACTTTTTCTTTATTTGGACAATAGAGTATTGAGAAGATATTTTAAAAAGGGATTATCCATTGTTTAGCAATCAATTGGTTGGTATATCCAGTAAAATAATGTTGGTCATTGACACATAAAGGGATCAATGTAATGTTTTTTCCCTTGAGTTGAATCTTCCTTCTCAACTTGATTAAAGTTATTTCTCAGAACTCAGGTTTGTTGATTTATCATCCTAATGATTTTTTCCATTCCTTCTTCTATTGGAATTACATCAAGGCATCATCCATTATACTCAAAATTTATGAGGTTCCACATATTTCCCTCCATATTTTCTGAAATATTTAAACATTAGGGGGAAATTTGTTACTTTTAGGAATATTTTAATTCTAAAGGATTTTTTTTTGTCTTATAATGTAATTTTTTAATATGTTATTAATATCCACTAATAACAATAAAATTTCTTGTATATCATTTATAATGGTTCATAAAAAGTTTTTGATTAACCAAAAATATCCCCTAAGAGTGTTAAACCAGGTGTACAGAAAGTCCTGCTGTCATGCATTGGTTCTCAATTGAGTCTAGAGCAATTAAGTATTTTTATCTTATACCCCTAAGTACATATGTGTCAGATCAACATCCACTTGTATTATTGAGACAAGGATGTAATTGATTGGAGACCTCATATATAATAGTCACCAAAATACCAGGATGTTTTCTTATATTTTGACTTATCCATAGTTTTCTTCTTAAATGTTTCATGTCCTAATTTACACAAATTACTAAACCATCCTTTGATGCCAAATATGAAATCTGGTCTTTTTATTACATTATTTTTCATTACATGGTACAAAAAGGATCATTTAAGGGTTATTTCTTTAGAAATAATGTACATAATACATGAAAGAATAATAAAATAATATTAAATCCAATTCAAATACATTTTTAATAGGTTCACTGTAAGTTAAATTTACTTCATCTCTTATACTAGGGACAATCTTCAATGGATAGAGGAGAGCATGAAGCCGACTTGGGTAATAAGAAATAAAGGGAAAATTTATATGATCATGAGACATTTCAATAATAAAATGATGTATTAAAATAAGGAAAAAAATATTCATTTCATAATAGTAAGAAATAAAATGAAAACATGGTAATGTGGCTAGAACAATTAAATGATACATTCAAAACCATATCACCAAGGTGTCACAAATGAAAATTACCAAGTTTATTCACCAAGGTATCATAAAATATAACTCTCCTAGAGATTAAATTTCATTCCCAATGAATTGAAGAACTATTCGGGTGAACCATTAATATGTATTAATTTCATGTGATCTACACAGATCACAATAAATAATTTCATTAATAACCCCTGGAGAATAATAATGGATTTCGTATCAAAATCATGGTGTATAAGAGTTCTTAAATAAATGATCTTTATGTCAATTTTAACCAATGGAAAGGAAATTTTGGTTATCATGTTTGTAAATACACACATAAATTAGTAATTATTACATCTATTTGAACACTAATTAAATAGAAAATGGGTTTTGGTATTCAAATATATAATAAAAGTCATGTAAAAGTGTGAAATTTGATAAATAAATTCGGCCACATGATGGGTATAAAATGTTGTATTAGAAAAGGGTAAAATGAGAGTGGATAAGGTTTTATTATTGAAAAAATACTATTATTAAAATAATGTGATAATATAAGGTCAAAAAAATGACTTAATTTAGAAATTATAAGACATACCAACTAAATAAGGGAACTTTAATGGAAACGGAAGTGGATATTTCCCTTACTTTAAAGAATTGTTTCAAATTTTTGATAAAGGAACATTGGGGGATTGAGGAAGAATTGGGGGGATACCTGGGAGGATAAATCACTAAAACATCATGGTTAATGAATTATAAGTAAATGGGGATGGTGAGATGGGATATTATTTATAGAAAAAACAATTAAATTGTTTAATAATTTCCAAATAAAGGATTTGGATATATAGGTTGTGTAGAATAAAAAACCATTGAATTATCCATGAATTTTTATCATGATTTTGGATATTTGTGAAAAAATTTATGATATTTTAATCTAATATAACCAAACACCATTTTTTATTAATTCTTTTTTCATGGAAAAACATATTCCACAAATTAATGTTTTAAAAAATAAAAAGTTTCTTTTTTGTCTATGAAAAGTAAATTGTAATTTTAGAAAGTTATTAAAATATACTAAAATAATTAAAATTAGTAACAAATTTTATGGTTCTATATTATTTTTAATCAATTATTACATCATTATGACATATATATGATGTCATAAAATATACCCAAAGCATAAAACAATACTTTTTTCTATTCACCAAAAAAATAAATTATTTTAGAAAATTCTCATTAATTCAGCCTAACCTAATTTCAGTTTTTTTGATTTAGAAAATAATATTTATTTTTTCATAATAATTCTCTAAATAGGATAATTTAAAATTGAAAAAATGAAAACCCATATTTATTTAGAAATAACAGTTTAAAGGGACAATCAAATTTCCTACACTTATAAAATATTTCATTGTCCATTATAAAATTATTTTAATGTTTGTATTGAGGTGAGAGTGAAATAAAAGATAATTTGATTTAAATAATTACTAATCAAAATAATTCATTTTACTATAAAATTGTACATATTTTTTATAAAAAATACCATTATGTTTCATTTGCACAAAAAATCAATTTATCAAATTCACCTCAATTAAACATATATTTTATTAATTAAATTATTCATAAAATTAAATTAATGGATTTTATTTATACAAAGTAAATTAAATATTATAAAACTAAGGCATAGACAGATAAACTCTTAGTACTCCTGTGTATTCCCTATGGGTGAGGTGTGTGATGGTTGTAGTTTCATGGGGTGGATCAACTAACATCAACTGAGTGGTAATATCTAATAACTTGAACTTCCCCTATATGTGATTTCATTCATGCTTTAGTTATTATATATATTCTTGTTCATGGTCATGGGTGGACCCCAATTACTCAACCTCCATCCCATGTTCAGATAAATGGGCTTCAAACGACATAAATCTTCTAGTTGAGGCACTTGATTCTCTTTTCGTTTTCAATTATACATTTTCATTACTACTTATAAATAGTAATTATAATTATAAAATTATCATTAATGGTATAGTTTCCCACCATCATATTCACTAATAGTCCTATTAACCAATGATCATATTTGAAAAAATTTCACATAATATCAAATCTCAATGGTCACATTTCCCATTATATACTACAAATACCACTTCATTATTTCATTAAAAAATCACTACAACTTTTACATGAGGTTATATTTTTATTTCTTAATAAATTGATCATATAGTAATTTTGTTTTTATTTTATAGTGTATTCATTTGGGGTGATGATTTTATCAGATTTGGGTGATCCATACTTTCCCATTTGGGATATTTTATTTAAATTTTTTTCTATTTGTAATACTTGTAATTTTAATTGGTTTTATTGAGGACTCATGTTTGGTCATTTTTATCGAGATAAATTTTTTTTGGTTTCTCTTTATTTTATTCGTTTATAATATTATATAATATCTAATATAAATTTATCAAAGAAAAAATATAATTTAAAAATTTTGGGTGGTTATAAGATATATGGCATGGGAAAATGTAATAAATTCTCTACACATATTGTAGTTGGAACTATGTTAGAAAAAAATGAATCTAGAATTGGTGTGAATCAGAATTATTTAAAAAGGATCATTAAAATCTCTATATATATATATTTAAATATATCAATGATAGATATCATTTATGTTGATAGACTATGTGTAATATTTGATAGTGATCCAATAACGTCTAATATACTGGCAGTTTAAATAATACTGAGTTATACCGAAAAATAACCCAAAAATATGCGATGAAATATAGAAGATGATAATATTTTATCAAACAAGGATATACATATATATATATATATATATTGGGTTTTATTTTGAAATGATATAATTTCAACATCTAGTGGAGAATTATTTCTTTATGAGTTCTTTATGTGTTTGAATAAAAAAATAATGATTTATTAGCATTGAATTAAATTGAGGAAAAGTTTATTATAAAAAACTTTATTATACACATATTTTATAGATTCAATTACAATTAGATATTTTATAGTTTTAGTTTTGAATATACTATAAATTTATCATAATAATTTTAGGGATATTATTCTATCAATGAATTAGCACAACACTGAATATTAAATCATATTGATATCAGATTTTATTTCATTAAAGAGAGAGAGAAAATTTTTAACACATCAGTATTTTGGAATATATCCCTTTTTAAATAATTTAATTTCTTTTATAGTCTCTGATGCACACAATATAGGGTTTAAATGAAATGGCATACTCTATGAAAATATTAATATATAATATAACCATTATAACTAGTAGTTATTTGGTGGCTATGAATAAGAAATATCAATTTAATAGAAAAATATATGGATTTCACATTTTCATTTGTTAAATGTTGAATAGAAGTTAAAATAAGAATCATTTGAATCTAAATGATTTTTTTTTAAACTGTATTTTATACTGAAAAAATTTTCATCATGTTTTGTGGTCTTTTTTTAAAAATAATTTTTCCAATTTCATAAAATTTATATAAAAAATTAATAATCTATTTTTTCAATCATCATATTAATATTTTTCTAAATTTATGTTTTGATAATTATTTAAAAAGATAAAATTTTCGATGTATAGTTATAAATAATGTTTTTTTATTATGAACTACCATTTAATTTAAAGTTTTTAAAAGTTAATTTTACTTTTAGAATTGTTTTAAAGAGAATATTAGTTTCATTATATTATAATAAATCCAATTTAATCCCTTTTAATAAATTAATTATCAATTTTTATATAAGAAGCTTTATACCTTTGAAAACATTTCCTTTAAATTCTGTTTTTGTCACGTTTGTGAGTTTTATTTCAAATTAAATTCTTCCACATAAGTGTGTTCAATTTGATAATATATATTAAATATTTATATGAATAATTACTAATAATATGTAATAAGTTAAACTTAATTTTTGAACATAATTAATAGGGAAAATAATAAAAATTTATTACCATTATAAAGGTAAAAGTTGGTATACTATAGAGTTAAACATAGCTAATAAGTGTTTTAAATGACCTAAAAATTATTCAATTAATATTTTATGGTCATATATGAACCGTATAAAATACAATGACTTCTAAAAGTCATTTTTTAAATTTTTTCATCTAAAAAACGTGTGTGTGGTTTATTGTTTTCAAATATTCAAAGATTGTCCTCTCCCCCACTTATAAAAGATCACCCCACTCTTCTTCTATTCACATATACAATGACCATTTTTTGATTCAATAAATATACAAATACCTTATTTAATTACCCAGAAACATCCTATATGAATTTTTTTCATATAAAATCCACCATAAGAATGATTTCAGTGAAAACCTAAAAAATGTGTCTGAAGAAGAGATAATGCTCATAAAAAAGAATTTTTTTTGGTTCTTCATCCAAAAACATAATATTTTGTTAAATAATGATTATATAATAACAAAACAATCTATTGTATACTAATATATTATTATGTCAAATTTATAACCTATATTCGTCTCATCTTCCATCAAATGGGAAACAAAATCGTCAATTGTTTGTACAGTGGACTATTGTCGTACGAACCGATGTAACACGTTTTCTATCACCACATCTCATTTATGGATATAATGATATATATATATATATATAATATTTTTAATATAATTTTACTTATTTAATTATAATATAAATTATGACTTCGTGTTTTCCATTCCATGGGGGGTATGATAACGTTGATCCTGTGTACCGAGGACTGATGCCATATGAAGTGATGAGATTTGTTATTCACTAATTATTTAAATATATGGTATGAATTAATATATTTTATGAATATATGTGATATATATGAAATGATATATATTTTGGAAAAGTAATTTACCATCCACTTCCTAACTTTTCCACTCGTTAAATTGGAACTCGTGCGCACGTATGACCTAAAATCTCCACAAAGCAATGTGATTCACTATCCATGTTCACATTTGAAAAATTATTAAAAAAAATTATATATTGAAATAATTTTATTTAAAAAATTTATATCATTTTAGATATGATACGACTACATACTATTCTCTAGAACTGAAACATTCTGGTTAAGACATGCATGAGAAAACAAGGTAGTTAACAGCCAAAATAAATGAAATAATGAAATATTATTAATGAACATGTGATATGATTTCATAAAATAATAATATATGATATTATAAATAATAATATGGCTATATTTTAAATTAATAGCTTGTCTAAAACCATTATACAAAGTTTTGAATCATGCTCTACTAAAGAGAGGAAAGAGGTCATGTATTTCATCTCAATTTCCAATCCATTGAGACATAAATTTTAATAATCACTAATTCACATTAAAGTGGTGTATATACTACCCATGTATGTAATTAACATTAATACATATTTATTAATTTTTTTAATGTATCAATTCATGTTTATTTGTTAAATATTTTATAATTTAAAAGATTCCAAAGAGGTATGAATCTATTTTAAAATATATATTTCTTTAAATATTTATTTTAATTTAATTGAAGGAATAATATAACTTATCCATAATAAGATGTAACCCACAAGTAATTTAAAATATATTTCTTTTAGAATAAATTTATCTTGATCGATAACATGAGATTTATGTAATACCAGGTTTAAAAAAATGTGACACTCTATTAAAATATTATTTAAACATGACCATTTAGCCTCACCTAGAAATTAGAGGTTATGAATAAGGGTAAATTTTTAAAAAATATATATAATTTACATAGATACATTTTTTATCTTTATATTATCATATGGTAATTTTTTTTGGTTTTCTCTCATTTTTTCATTTATCTCTGAATAGTGAAAAATATGAAATTTTAATATTAAACTACCATTCATTTAAATTATTTATAAAATTATTATTTATTTTGAAATTATTTTAAAGTAAAATTAGTTCAATTAAATATATTTAAATCCTTTTTTTGTCATTATAATCATTTTCATAATTAATTTCGATATAAACCCTTTGTAATCTTTTGAACATTTTCTCTTTTAAAACCCACTTTCTCATCTCATATATGGGATTAACTATAAGTTAAATTTTGACACTTTAGTGAATGGAATTTTAAAAATTGGATTATATATTTGGAATAAAAATTATTTATATTATATAATAATTTAAACATAATTATTAAACAAAATTAATAGTGACATCATTAAAAATTATTTACCACAGTTAATGTGAAAATGGATTTACTGGGTTAATATACAAATATAATTGTTAATATAACTTAAAATCATGCCTAAAATATATATTTTTTTCATATGTCGATCTTATAACGTATAATTATCTATAATAATCAATTTTTTACCATTTTTTCTGGTGAAAAATTTTGGAACACCATTTTATGTTCAATAATTCCAATATTCCACCCACTATAATTATAAAAGGCCACACCCTCTCATCTATTTTTTCACACACTCAACAACATTTGGATCATCAAAAACCTTACCAAATCACCTAAAAAATTTCATTCCCTCATCCTATGATCCTTTTTTGTGTATAAATACAAACATGTAAGGATTTTAGTGCAAACCAAAAGATGTTACCCGACGAAGAGGTAATGTTGTTGAATGAGAGTTTTTATTTTATTTCATACTAAAACTCTGTAAATAATTATTAAACCACTATGATATAATAAAACCATTATATTAAATAGAAATATATTTTTTATGTTAATTAAATTAACTATAACTATCCCTACATCAATCTAATGGATTATGAAATCATCATTAGTGTGAACGACGAGGTTCACACTCGCAAACAGATGTCATTCGTTTTTCCACTACAATATATAAAAGATATATATTATAATGTATATAAAGTATATGTATTAAATTTATAACATAATTATTACTTAATATAAATTATATCATATAAAACATTCTTACTTTTAATCCCATAGGGTATATGATAACCTCGCTTGTGTCTACGGCAGACTACAGTCTTACAAAGCGATATGATTTGTTTTTCAATAACACTTTACATGGAATGTATTATAGATAATGTTAATAAATATATGTAATATAATAGAAATTATAATTATATTAATGTCATATTTATCCTTATTGAAATATTATACATCATATTCTACTTTTCACCTTTTCACTCAAGGAATGATGACAACATCATTCATATATGTGTGGACTAAAGCCCTCTTGATGCGATGTGACTCTCTTTTAGTCCCCACATGACAACGATGATATGTATAATAATATTTAAGAAATAATATGATATTATGATAATTATGTAAATGTAAAATATTACTAGCCTCATTTCTATAATTATTATTGAAAATTGAAACATTAACCATGCATATATACGACCTACCATCTCCATGATCGTAACTTACATCATATCTCATAACCATGTTTCAATATGGATATTAAAAGTATAATTGATATAGATATTTTTTAATTCTTCTATGATTATTTCTATAATAATGACTAAATAATATAACATAAACATTAATCATAATTTTCATGAAAATTAATAAATGAGATAATAAGGAAATTAACACACAAAACAATGAGATTAATAAAATATTATTACTGAACATGTGATAAGATATTATAGAAGTATCATATATAATACTATAAAAATTAATATACTTTTGGTGTAAGTTATTAACATGTTTAAAACCACAATACATTTGGTTAAATCATGTTCAACCAAAAACAGTTTTGATATAAGGGATTTCATCTCAATTTACATTCCATTGAGAGTTACTTTTTATTATGAACCAAATTACTTTTATGTAGTGTATATACTACCCCTTGAAAATGTAATATCATGATTCATTTAAACATCATATTATTTTGGGTTTCACTTTTAATCATTTCATCCAAGGGTATTTGACATGAAAATTACCGAGTAGTAATTGTTATTTTGCAATCTCACTTTCTTTGGTGATTTTTCCATTTCTCATAAAATAGTCACTTTTTTGTAGTAATTTTATGATAGTCATTAAATTAATTTCAAATGTCCATATTATTTCTTGATAGATATTATTATTTATTATGTTTTAAACCTTTTGAACATGCAACGATTACTTGAAATGTTATTTGATTAACTGGGAAGATATAGATAAATTATTATCCTTTAATCAATATATATATTTGTTGATAAGGCACAATATTCATGATTAAATCGATCATTAGATATATAATGAATGATTTTAAAATGAATAAATAATTGGGGCCTATTTATTGATATCTCCTCTATGAATTCACATGTCTCATGATACAAATTAGTTATCCAAACTAGATGAGTTTATACCCAGTATTTTTATAACAGTTGGACAAATCAAAAGACTCTTTACCCAGTAGTTTTAAATAATGTGGCCAAACCAAATATTTTTGTACTCAATAGTTTTAATCTATCATTAGGATAGATTATTACAATAAAGTTATTATTTTTTTGAGACATTATGTCAATCAATTAATCATTTTCCATCATTTATTATTCAGTTATCTTATTTTCAATGTGACTTTCACCATGATAATAACATTGAATGCATTTCATTTTAAGTATATTAATTAAATGGAATATGTTTTATGTTATTTAACGTTACATATTGATTGTGGACTATGTTTTCATGATATTTAATTTATTTAAATGGAATTTTTGTTCCGTTTTGTACCTTGACATGTTGATTATATTTTTTGATTCATGATGTTTTTTGTTCAACATAACTCTTAGTGAGAATTTGAACTCAACCTTATTTTTTTTCTTTATATATTATATGAAGAAGAATTATTGGAATGTGTTTTCAAGGATTTAGTTCATTGAAATTTTTTATGTATTATGTTTTAGTTTATATTTTTCATGAAAAATGGGTATCATGTATGTATCTCGTTCTCCAAAACATCTAAACTGACATGTGAATTAGGATTGGACACTTTATTTCTATTCCAATATAAAAAAGAATGAGCATCCTCTAGGCTATTTGGGTAGGGGCTCAACAATTGGTATTAGATAAGTGTTTGTAGAAACCTTGGGAAATAGATTTATGAAAACATATATTAGGTATCATAGAACTATGAAAAAAATTGGGAATTAGTATGGAATACATCCTAAAAAATTTATAATGAAACAATTATGTGGAATATTTCAGAAATACATCCACTTCTGGTTACTATAAGTGGATGTGGTTATAGAACAAAGGTACATAGGGTAATTACACTGAAAATGGTGCATTGGGATTGATAGTATCATCACACAGTTCATAAAAATGGGTCATAATATGCATCTCATTTGAAAATCCCATGGTATATTCATAATATATTTAATTCTTTCTTTATAAACTGTTATAAAGTATTTTAAAATAAATATATTTATAGGGAAACCATGTTTATGTTTATAAGATTATAAATAAGATAATTTTAATTTACAATAAGTGTTTAAAAATATATCGAATTAATCATTATGATTTAAAAATAGTAATTTTATAAGACAATCCTATATATTCAGTTGTTTAGAAATGGGTCCCAGAAGGAAAAATTGTATCAATACTCATGGAAAATATTGAGATTTTCTTGCTAAGGAACCCAATACTAATGGTTTTATAATAGTGTAAATTATGGCTATATTATTGTTTCTTAATAAGGTTATACAAAAATAACCTTGAACTGATATAGAAACATATTCCATGACATAATTTTATAATATAGGATCGCTTCATGTGATAGAATCCCCTATCATTTTTTGGGACGTGAAATCCAATTGTTGTTGAACAATGCATTCAGCCTTTGGATAATATATTAATGGTATCGGGATATAGTTAAGAGGAAAGGGTTACAATTTTAGAGTATTTTCTCAGATTCAATAATTATCAATGGTGGTCATTGATCTTGAATTCTAGTGAAGAAGAGTAAATAAAACTCATGGAATATAAATCCTTTTTGGAGACATTATTTATAAAATATTTTCATCATGGGTAAAAATAGTAAATGAACAAAATATTTTTTATTTTATATAAAAATGAAGAGTAAAGTGTTACTAAGTATGTGGATACCTTTACAATGTTATATTTTTAATACTTTGTTTTATATACATAAGACAGAGTGTAATATGGAATATTCCATTAAAAGGATTAAGACAATTATTTGACGGTTGTTGGTCTCTCAATTTGTTTTTTTCATATTATGAAATAGTATTATGTCCCATAAATAGAAGGAATTTAACAGATACAACATATTCATGTAAAATTAATAAAAGAATATGTCAACCAAATACTATGAAAAAATGAATGTGATAAAGAATATGAAGGGAATGATTAATTTACACCTAGTGAAAACTGTGGAATGAATCACCTTAGGAAATGATTGATGGGATTTTGAGTTAATTATTAGTGAAGAGAGAAGGGTCACTTGGAAAAATAATATAAAGGGAAGAATGAAAAAATATATTATTCTGTGTTTTAGCTATAAGGAAATGGTACACAATGATGATGAATTACCCAAGAGTTGAAGGAATCCACCACAGAAGGCACCAAAGAACGATTTCCAAGCTTATGTGATCAAAAAATAGGAGATGGAAGTATCATATGATGTAGTGGAAGATATATTAATCCAATATTAAAATTAATATAATTATTTATTTTATTTTTTATCCTCATACACTTTTATATATACCTATTTTTAAGAAAATTCCTCATTTATCTTCTAATTTATGATGAGAGTTATCAATCCAAAATACTTGGCGAAGTCTCACTACAACAAGGATGTGTGTGACAGATGCCATTATGACCCATATTTTTTTTTGTTTTCATACCTTTTTATTATACCTATAGTTCAAATTTATATAATACATGGTATAGACTAACATTCAAAATATGATTCCAATATTTCATGAAAGAATAAATAAGTTATCATTTGTGAGGAAGATGTATAGTTACTTATCTTTAGAGAAGATACTTAATCATCTAATTCATATCTAGATCTACCCCTAGTATATCTATTGAATTATATCCTAGGATAAGAATAGAAAACAATATAAGGATGGAGAAGGAAATCGTAAAATTGACTATATAACTATTGTACTAGAATAAGTTGATGTATTTTTTGGAGGAATTACCCTGAAATAACCCCTAGTGTAATTTTTTTTACATTTATTTAATCTCATATTCAAGGAAAACATCAATGATTCAATATATAATAGACAATATTGAATTTGAGGAGTCGAATAAAGAACTAGAGGATTTGAATGATAATTGATTTATTATTCCTAGTGTTTCACCATTGGGAGCACATGTTCATTTTGTTAAAAAGAAATATGGTTCCATGAGACTATGCATTGATTATAATGACATAAATTCTATAATAATAAATAAAATTTATCCAATACCTCATATTGATGAATTGTTTGATCAAATTCATGGAGACCAATAGTTTTAAAATATTTTCCTTCCTTGTAGGTATAATAAATTGTGGATAAAGAATTAATACATTACAATGAAACCTTTTCCAATGATGTATAAAAAATTATGAGTTTACCAAAATAGCATGGGTATTAAGTAAAAAACCTTCAACTATTAGGGATATAATAAATATAATATTAAAGTAATATATTTCTGATTTTTTTGATATTCATTGATGAAATTTTGGTGTATTCCTAAAGATACGATGACAATGTGATTCACTTGAGGATCATTATTGACACTATTATAAGGAATGATCTATATTGAAAATTTATGAAATGTGAATTTTGGATTCAAGACGTTTCTTTTCTTGTTCATGTTGTCTCCATTTATGGAATATCGATTGATCCTATAAATAAGAAGGAAGTCATAGAATAGAGTAAATAGATAAATATAATTGAGGCTTGTATTTTCATTAGTTTGGTAGGGTGCAATCAGAAATTCTTTTGGAATTTTTACATATTGACTAACTTGTCTAAAGATCATAAAAATAAATTGGATAAGTTTTTTTTTGGAAAAAAATAATGTGGATAATTTTTTCATGAACTAAAGAGGATAATGGAAAATGTTTCAATTTATACTCTACCTTCTCGAAATTATGGGTCAGTGATAAATATTGATTCACTAGTGATGTGGCTTTGTTGCATCCTAATGAAAAATAATAAAGTTATTTCATATGAATCATGTATATTGATGAATCATGAATGAAACTATAAAACCCATTATCTGGAGTTAAAACATGTAATATTTTCATTAAATATATATATTCATTATCTCTACGGTGAATGATGTTATATGTACACGGATCATAATAGTCTAATATACACATTTTTATAGAATGAGATAATCAACAGGGAAAGGTGATGAAATGAGCTACTCAAGGATTATGATTTCTTAATTCACTACCTCCTAGGTAAATAAAATAAGGTAGAAGATGCATTGAGTAGAAAAATATCATGGAATTATGACCCAAATGATGATTGATGGAGATAATATGATTGTGGATATTGTAACGTTGGAAATGGGAATTATTATGGAAGGCCAGATATCACAAATATTTCAAAACTTTATGAAATCATATTAATTAAGAGCCATAAAATGTTCTCAATCTGATGATAAGAACTTTAAAAAGAAAATTAAAGTTTTGAATGAAGGGAAATTAGAAGACTTAATTTGTGCATATAGTGTTCTGATTTTTTGAAAGAGATTATTTATTCCATCACTACTAAAAACAAATGGATTTAATAGTGAACGAATTGGCATTTAACAATGCTAAAATAATCATTAAATACCATAGAATGTATAAAATCCCAATTCTTTTATCAGTTTTATAAGAGGTCCTTTTTCAGGGCTAAGAGTGGTGCTCATAAATGCCCCCTTTATCCATGATTTTAGAATAACTGATAAAATTTCCTATTTATTTGGGAATTTACTTAGTGTGGGTAAGGGGACTATTTATCAATAGTAAAAAAATGTTCTAGTAATTCTATCCCTTATCAGCACTTCAAAAAGCATTGATGGAGGATTTATTTTTCAGCACATTTAGTAGAATTGATAAAGATGCATAATGTAGTGTCTTTTAACTGTATGTTTTTTCCTCATGAAATATGGAATACTTGAGTGTACTGTAATAGAACATTGTTACACTAGAAACAACACTAGAAATTAGAAAAATCAGGTACAAATATAGAATTTAAATGAAATAATATTTATATCAAAAATACAAGAAAAACGAGTATATTATAGAGAAAAATAATTATCCAGTATAAAAGAACAACCCACCCCTTATGGAGAAAAAGAATTCACCTATATTAGAAAACAATTTTTATGTAAGTATAAATATAATGAAATAAATTAAACAGAACGTGTAAATTTTAAACTAAACATTGAGACACACTAGGAACACTATGTATCAGATTGGGTTGCGGTTGATACTTACGTGTCACACAATTCATTATTAATCATCAATAATTATATTTATGAACATTAACTAGATAATTATAAGATAAAAATGATAAGAAAATTTATTATTTCATAGTTGATATGATGATGCAAAAAATATAGGCTTCTTTTATCATTTTTGGCAATTTGATGAGCGTTTTAAACTAAAATTAATCTTTTATATTAAAAAGATGTGCATGGAGTCATACTGGTGACACCATGTTCCATATTGTGGTGTGGATGAGTCTTTCACATTCCAAATGGCTTATGTATCATTTTCCAAAATTATCAAAAAAATATGGATTCATTTCCTCAATTTTAAGAATGTTACCTATGTTTTTTTACTAAAATTTCATTTTAAACAGAAAACACACACATTGTGTTATATTGACCATATTGTGAGTTGGTTTTATATAATACTAATTCTAAAACATCAAAAATGCCTTATCAATCTTTTTTGAAATTATGAACACAATCTGAGCGTTTTTTATCGATTTTTTTGTGAGTGAAACGTTTATAACTAAATTGTCAATTTTAAACTGATAACAGGCACTTTGAGTCATGTTGAGAACATTGTGTATCAAATTGAAGTTTTTCTAATTCCTAAAAATAAAAAATTACATAATGATCATTTCCATAATGTATCAAAACAATCCAAATTAATTTTCTTAGTTTTGAGTATGTCAGTTTTCTTTTTTACAAAAAATAATCTCAATTTTAATTATGAAGATGCATTTTGATTCATACTAGTCACACCATGCATTAAATTTATGTTAATAAGATTTATAAAATCTGAAATGAATTATGTATCATCTTCTTAATTAATTATAATAATCTGAATTCATTTACTTGGTTTTGAGTACGGCACTTGTGTTTTTTATGAAAATGTTATTCTAAACTAGAAACACGCACTTTGAGTCATATCGGTAACATCGGGTGTTAGTATAACATGTAGATGATCTCTATATTTCAAAAATTAATTATTATTTTTTTACTAAATTATCATGAAAATATGAGTGTGTCTTCTTATTTTTCAGTGAATGGCAATTTTGAAACTAAAATATCATTTTTAAACTAGTAATAGACACTTTGAGTCATGTCTGGAACATTATGAATCATATTGAGGTTAGTCTAAATAAAAAACATAAAAAATGACATATGAATTATTTTAAAAAATTATGAAAACAATATGAATTCATTTTCAGGTTTTTCAATATTTTAATTCAACTTTTTTCTGAAATTAATGTTAATTTTAAGTAAAAAGATGCACTTGTAGTCACATCTGTCACATTGTGTGTCAGATTGAGGTGAAGATGAATCTTGCACATCCCAAATAAAATTTGAGTCATTTTATAAGTTATGAAAAGATTAAGAATTAATTTTCCTAGTTTTTAGTACGTCACATTGGTTTTTTTACAAAAAATGTAATTTTAAACTAGAAACAAGCACTTTGAGTCATATCAGTCACATCGTGTGTCAGTTTGATGAGATATTGATTAATAAATTTCAATAATATCTTATCAATAATTTATCAAGAAAGGTCAACTATGTTTTCATTTTTTTATACAGTGAATTTTTTGAATTAATGTTTTTTAAACTGATAACAGACACTTTAATTTATGTTGGGAACATCATGTATCATATTGATGTTCATATTATCCGTACACATCAAACAAAACATATAGATCATTATCCAAAATTATCAATATAATATGAATCTTTATTCAAGGTTTTGATTATCTCATTCATCTTTTTTAGTAAAATTAATGTCAATTTTAAATGAAAAGATGCACTTGGAGTCATGCTGGTCTCACAGTGTGCCGGATTGAGGTGATTATGGTCCCTTCACATCCAAAATGACTAATGAATTATTTTAATAAATTATAAAAAAAATATTAATGTGTACACCTAGTTTTTAATACATCAATTTTTTTAACTAAAATTTCATTTTATACTGGAAACACACACTTTGAGTCATATAAATTACATCATGTGTTAGTTTGAATTGAGACTAATTCATAAAAATAAAAAATGACCTATAAATCACTTTAAATAATTATAACTAAAATATGAGTCCATTTAATTAGTTTGTTTTTGAGTTACACTTTATGAACTAAAATGATAGTTTAAAACTGATAATGAAAATTTTGAGTCATGTTGAACAAATTGTGTATAAAATTGAGGTGAGGGTGATTCCTACACATCAAAAATGACTTATAGATCATTTTTATAATTTATCAATATAATATGAATGTATTTTATCAATTTTGAGTATATCAATTTCATTTTTTATTAAAATTAATGTATGTTTTAAATAAAATGATACACCTGGAGCCACACTGGTCCCTTAGTTTTTAAAATTGACGTTTTCCTAATTCCAACATTTCCAAAATGACTTATGAGTAGTTTCAATAAATTATGAAAAAATATGAATGTGTTTTAATGGATTTGAGTATGTAGGTTTTGTTTTTTACTACCAACCATTTTAAACTGGAATCATCCACATTAAGTCATACTGGGCACATTGTGTGTCAGATTGATGCAATGTTGGTTCCTACACAAAAAAAATTAATTATGAATGTTTTCCTTAAATTATCAATACAAACAAAATTTGTTTTCATGGTTATTATTTGGTCAAATTTTTTCAACTAAAATATCACTTTTAAATAGGTAACAAACACTTCGAGTCATGGAGGGTACATCATGTGTTTGATTGAGGAAAGGATGATTCTTACACATAAATATTACTTATGGATTGTTTTACTAATATATATAAACAATTTGAATGAATTTAGTTAATTTTGTGTATGTGAGTTGTCTTTTTGACTAAAATTAATCTCAATTTAAATTAAAAATAATCACTTGGACTCATACCGGCACACCATGCATCGGATTGAGGAGAGTCTCACTCCCACATGTCCCAAATGACTTATGGAATATTATAATAATGTATCAAAACAATCCAAGTGTTTTTCATAATTATTTAGTAGGTTACTTTTGTATTTTACTAAAATGTAATTTTAAACTAGAAAAATTTCCTTTGAGCTATACCAGTCACATTGTGTGTCATCTTGATTTGAGGAAAATTTTGAAAATACAAAAACTGACTTATTAATCATTTTACTAAATTATCAATCCAATCTAAGCATCTTTTTCTAGTTTTCAGTGAGTCAAGCCATTTGAAGAATATATCAATTTTGATCTGATGATATACATTTTGAGTCATCTTGGACATATCATGTATCATATTGAGATGAATATGATTATTATATGTCACAAATGACTTATGGAACAATTTCTTAAAGTATAAACACAATCTAAATGTCTTTTATTTGTTTTGAGTATGTCAGTTATCTTTTTTCCTAAAACAAATTTTAATTTTAAATATAAATAACCACTTGGTGTCTTAATTTTTCCAATGTGCGTGATATTGAGGTGAGTATGATTCTTACACTTCCAAAATGACTTATTGTTTGTTTTACTAAATTATAAAAATAATCCAAATTTTTTTTATTGTTTTTTAGTATTTCACTTATGTTTTTTTACTAAAATGTCATTTTAAACTAAAAACACAAACATTGAGTCATACCGGTCAAATACTATGCCCGTCTTATGTGATATTAATTTCAATGAGTAAAAAATTACTTATGAATTTTTTACCTAATTTATCAATACAATATGTGTGTGTTTTTAGAGTATTCAATGCGTGAAACTTTTTGAACTAAAATTTTAATTTTAAAATAATTATGAAAACATAGAGTGATTCCAGGAACATCATGTTTTATATTTAGCTGTGTATTATTAATATGTGTGAAAAATAAATTATAGTTAATTTCCATAAGTTATCAAAACAATCCTAATTCATTTTCTCATTTTTGAGTTTTTCAGTTGTCCTTTATACTAAAACTAATGTCCATTATAAATAAAAATATGTGCATAGGCTCATTATTGTCACACCATGTGTCTAATTTATATTTTTATGATTTATACACATTATAAATGACACATGGGTCATTTTAATAATGTATCAAAATAATCCAAATTCGTTTTCTTGGTTTTGAGTATGGTTGTTTTCTATTTTTACTAACATTAATGTCAATTTTAAATAAAAAGATACACATTGAGACATACTAGTCACATAGTGCATCAGATTGAGGTGATACTAATTAATACACATCCCAAAAGACTTATGTATTGTTTTAATAAATTTTCAAAACAATCATAATTTATTTTCTCTATTTTGACTATATTACTTGTGTTTTTTTCTAAGATTTTCTTTTTTATTGGAAACACACACTTTTAGTTATACTGGTCACATTATATGTCAGTTTGATGTAAGGATAATTACTACATGACCAAAATTACATAGAGAACTTTTTACAAAATTATCAAGGCAATACAAGTTAATTTTCTTGGTTCGAATTAAATTATACTTTTTCAATTAAAAAATAAAATTTGAAGTGATAATTGACAATTACATTCATATCGAGCACACCATGCATCAGGATGATGTTAGGCTAATTTCAACCAGTCAAAAATGACTAATGTATTGTTTTACTAAAGTATCAAAACAATATTAACGTGTTTTCTCAGTTTAGAGTATGATATGTGTGTTTTGAAGTAAAATATAAATTATAAACTAAAAAATTACAGTTCAAGTCATATCAATCACACCATAAGTTGGATTGAGATGATTTTGATTGTGTATGGGATGTGTGTTTTTATTTAAATCATCATTATCAAGACAAAAAAACAAAGAAATTGTATATTTGGATGGAAAAAGAAACCCCATATTTTTTGAAATGCCTTAAAAAAAAGAAACATGTTCTCTATTTTCTTTCCTACTATAGAATAGTAGAGGAAAATTTTCAATTCACATAATATTTATAAAAAAATAATTATAATTTTTTAAGGGAATTAACATTAAAATATTAGATAAAATGTTGAAAATATTAACTAAATACGTAGTATGAATTATCATTTTCATGATGGTTGTATACATTCTTAACCCATTTCCAAAAATTTTTTATGACAGTTTCATCATTGAACTCTAATCTGTCATAATCATGAGTAGCTTCAAACAAACCACCCCAACTTGATAAAAACAATCTGCCTGAATAATATTAATATTCATATGTTAGTAATAATATAAAGATATTAATTAAACATAAATATAAAAAAATACATTAATAATGTTTCAATTTTAAACTATCACTACAAATTTTGGGTCATATAGGGTACACTGTGTATTACATCGAGGTATGGTTGATTCCACCATATCTTCTTATATGACAGTACATTCAAAAATATGGGTTAGCTAATAATATTTCAATTTGATATATGAGAATGTAGAATGCAATACAGAATAAAAAAATTACATCATCATGAGTGAATCATCCTTATTGAGTAAATAATAATTTTTCAAGAGTGAATCACCCTTTTGGATGATGTAATTTATTCTTAGAAAAAAATTTACCATTAGTGTAAACCTATTATCATTCATTTATTTAACATAAATAAATATTTATATTTGTGTTTTTATTACACATAATGAAATATATATTTACCTTTCACAATCATAGAATATACAATCTACATGATAACCCATTTACCTCATATTATTGAAAAATCATCATTGTTACCCATTATGAATTTTCAGAAGACCCTAATCTCCATTATAAATTTCTACCCCATATTCAAAGTATTAAATATCATTATATCCCTTTATAGAATCCAAATGACACTAAAAAATATCACATCCATTAATATTCTTTTTTTTATATATCAATATATCCTTTTCAATATTTTGTGTGATGATAATGTCTAACACAACATCATTATTATTTTTTCACAAAAATGAAAATATCCCCATTCTCGTGTATTATTATTTTAGAATGATGATGTGTTTTCTTATTAATGATCTGGTGAACATGGATAATTTTACATAATGAATGTTTACATGAACAATTAATGTTACTTGAATGTATTTCACAAGAATTTGTGATATTATATCATGAATCAAAGTGATGATCGATTAAAATAAATAATTTCACCACTAACGATTGTGAAACCACTAAATTGTTCTTTTTTGAAAATCCATGATTAAAAAGATGAATTTATTTATTTATTAGAGGTTTTGGATCAAGCTAATAGCTTCTTTTTCTAAGGGGTATTCATTTGGATTTTATGGTTCTTCAAAATTTCATTTGTAGAAGGGTTTTCATTTTTAGGTATTTCTTTATAAATATATTTATTTTTATTTGATTCCATGTTTCCTTTAACACCATCCCTACTAGATGACCATGATCTCTCATTACATGTTGTACTTAACAGTTATGTCATACACGTGATGAATTCAGTGGTTGATTAAAATAATATTTATTCAATCATTTAATCTCGATTATATACCTGTATTATGATTGGATTGGTGTTTTATGAATCTCAAGTTATTATTAGGTCACCTATTAAGACCCTTTCTTTATTGTGTAGGGAATCCATGGGAAAGTAAGTAAATCTATTTTTTACTGCTCAGTTTGTTCTTGGTGTGGGGTTTTATCATAGTTTATTTATATATTATATTACATGGAATTCAAAAATTGAAATTGTAGCCTATGTTTATTTTTTGAAAAATTAAGTGATGATTTCATTCATTCTGAAAATATTCCTCCATGTAAATTCATGTAAAAAATCACTTACACAATCTGTGAATAATATTTTTTCAATCATAAACTTAAAACACTAGCACAATGGATCTTATGATAAGTCAAAAGTGTTGTGGGGACTTTTGAATTTTTTTTACTACGAACCATATTTTTATGATTCCCATTCTACTATTATCCTCAATAAATTTAGTGTTTCCATGCCTATGAATTAGCTCATCCTTTACATCAGTCTCTGCCTCTGCCTCAACCTCCACCATGGTCTCCGACTCTAACTATACCTCAACATCTGCCTCTTCCATCACATCCACCTCATAATTTGACTCGAACTTCGCCTCCACCTCCTCTATTAACCAAAAATTTTATTATTTTCATTCCATCACTTATAAAGAAACGGATTTCTTCTATTATTCTTTTCCTTGATAAACAGATAAAAAATTATACATAATCATTCTGAAACTATTGCTTCCCTACCCAAATATATTTATATGGTCATAACCCATACTAGTTCAAAAATCTAAAAGATAATTACATAATTTTTTTGTCAAGAGACATTCAGACACTATGTATGCTTCCCACTCATTTGTAAAAAAAATTACTTCTTCTTTTGACTATGAAGGTTTTAGAATTCTTGGTAGTAATGACAAAATATATATAAAAAATTATTGAGAAATATTTTTAATGAAATTATATTTATCTTTATAAAATATGTGGTTGAGGATGCAATAGTTTTTATTGTTTATGATATCCTGTGTAAATTGACAACTCTAATAACTACAGTAGTTGTCATTTTCTTTTTTGAACAGTTTAGGAAGATGGAAAAAAATAAGTAAATTGTTTGGAAATATAACTTAATAGTCAAATAATTCATTAAATACATTAATCAATTTTCCTTTTTAATAATCCATGGGCTTTTTATGTTTGTACACCAACTTCATTACATTGTTTTGACTATAATAAGAGACCTCCCAATCATAATGTTTTTTGTGTTAAAACATAGATAGAAATATATAACTCACTTTTTATCTATAAAATGTTTATTGTGGTTTATTAAAAATTCATAAGCACATCATGTGTGGTATTTATTGTAGATATCCATGAATAGGATCAAAAAATAAATAAATATTTTGGGTATCCATATTGTCTAAGATTAGCATCCAGTACTTTTCTAGAAAACAAATAAGTAATGAAAAGCATAAAAATGTATTTTATATGATTTGTTTTTAGATATTTTCCTCTATATTGTATGAATAAAAAAGAGTTAGTTTTCAATTATTTTTTCTCATACTAATTGAGTATCTATTTTTTCTTCTCAATTTCATCATTATTCAATGTATGTTTGTTCACAAAATTGATACATGGATTAACGAATCCAAACCATGCTACACAAAGTTTTCCATTTGTATAACAGTAATATATATTCTTTTAGAAAATATAAATATTTAATCAATTAATAAACATAATTTATCTCCATTTTAATAGAATTAATATGAAAATGTACTTTATATATGTATTGAAAACTAAGGATCCCTTCCTTTCCAACACGATAATATTGTCTGTACTCCCGAGACCAACAATTTCAGTCATGGAAGTTCTGTATATTTATTCCTTATATAAAATGTTAGAAATATTACCATATTTAAATGTGGTATATGTATGATGTTATAATGATAATTAATTCTTCTATAGAGCTGGAGGGGAAAAGGTACTCCTAGAATTGTTTTTTGATTTCTTGGTCGATTCAGTAGATTTTATGGATCCACCATTCTGTTTCCCCATCACTTTATCCATTTCTAATATCATACCACACTTCAGATCTTTTTTTACTAATTTTTATAGGTTTTTCATATGAAAAAATATTTTAAATACATACCTCAGGTATATTTATAATATTAGATGACCATTCTATGAAAGTTACAAAAGATTCATTCACCATTGCAATACCTAGATCCTCTAGTGGAATAGCTAACTCGGTAGTCGGTTAATGAGATAACTCAATCTTTACTTTTCTGGGATCTTTTGGGAGTTATTTTTATTATATCTTGTCACTGAGGATATTATATATTGTACCCCTAACAATATTGTGGTGTGTGGGTGTTGATAGATAGAAATCACATACAACTGTACTATAAATAATTTTAGAAATATGAAGATATCATAAGTTATTTCATTTATATTTAGGATAAAGAATAATAGAAAAATATATTTCCTCCACTAAGGTGTGTGGGTGAGGGTCATAATTAACCTCAAATATAATTTTGTAATTTGTTTCTTCATGTGTGGATCTTTGTTCGACCGATGCTTCTCGTTTGTCAATTCTCATATATTGGTTTGAGAAACTAGGCTAGACAATAATATCATAAAATCTTCTTTTTATTCATGAATTACTTTCACCTTATTATATGTAACTTCATGTGGTTTTATCCCACAAAAATATGATCAAGGAAACACTCCAAAACTGAAACCTCTTACATCACCATATTTTTAAGGCCGCATCAAATATACTAAAAGTAGTTTTCATTTTAGTATGGTCACTACTAATTCTTGTGTATAATCCATATAAAAAATATGAACATAAATAGATATTTTTATTTATTTCTTTTATAATTAATTAATAATTACTATTATTTCTTACATACACATGTTTCTCATTCAGATTTTGTGTTTTCAAAACCATTCTTACCATCCTAATTTATGCGAGCCACATTCCATAAAATATGTCATGGGATGGAAGTGGATTCAAATTTTGATTCATAAATATGTATATAAATTAAGGAAAATATGTTGTTTCATATCAAAAAAATGTTTTATTGTTTATTTGAAATACATACCAATTTCTTCTCTAGTGAATTGTACCCCATCCTTTCTTTGTGATAGGGTACATTGGGTTTGATGTACAACCTTTATTTTCTGCACTCCTTATCAGTTTCATAAATTAATAATTTTGAATAAAGTTTGATAAAATAAATAATGTAAAATAATATATTATTTACTTCATTTCACTTGAAATTATTTCACATCATGACTAAAGATAAAATAATTTCATATTTCTTACTATATAATGTGTGAATAACTAACTGGTGGGCTTAGTCTCACTTTCCCCCTAGTATCCCTATTATATAACATGGTAAGAAGATTTTGGAAGTCCCTATGGAATTTTTAAGAGTCTATTAAGAAAAATTTATTATGAAAATAGTCTAAAATAAATGAACTCTAAAATAAATTATGAAAATAAAATCAACATTTCATCATATAGTTTTTTGGATAAAATACTGAATGTATAACATACCAATTTTTTTCTATCATTCCAAAGGATTTTCTTTGTTACAAGCTGGACGTGGTGCCATAAATCAATATCAATATGAAAATTCATCCTAGCTGTGACCCCAACATAACTAATGAACATTTAATTATTGTGGATGAATGGTTTTCTCATTGATTCCAAAAAACCTCGAATTTTATTCACATACTACTTGACAATAAAATAATATTCAACACAGTGATTCTACATCATTATTATTTTTTCTTCATCATGATGATTAAAGAATTGTAATTATTCAGTTTCATCTTCAATATTATGTTCTTCCTCAAGACTGGTAACACCATCATATGAAAAAGACATTTCATTTATGAGTAGAAAAAAAAGTTCACTTGTCTTTAATGACATAAACATAAACATAGAGAAAGGATTTGAGAATGGTCTTATGTATGCTCTATTGAGAAAAAGAGGAACTCTTTAACTCCATCTTCATATGCTTTTCTCCTATGGTTATCATGTATCCATTTTGAAGAAAAGGGTTAATTGAATTTAAGAAAATAATTACTCCACTATGGTATGTGTTATCCTCTGAATTCATCTAAATGTGACTTTTATAGAAAGTTTTCATCCTCATGGACTTTGTATCCTAAATATTTATTATTTAATTTTGTTTCTTATGGCTCATCATTCGTCTTTGTTGAATATGAATCAATGTTTCTTGAACAATTATAATAAGTATTCATCCCATACCGAGTACTGGTGATCATTTTGGATGACAACTTCTCAGAGTAGTCTAAGAAAAATTTAGAGATGGGGGATTACTATCAAGAAACATAGAAGATATTGTGACTAGTTTTAAAAAAATCAATAATAACGGTTTGGGTGATGAAGTTTATGAGGATCATATTTTTTCATTTCAAATATTAAAATTACCACATCTTAATTTAATATTTATTATTTCATCTAAAAATTTGAAATGTCCTTAACACTACCACGAGAACATCAAATTTCCCCTAGAGAGCTACACTGAATCTAGTATATGTTACTATTCCTTTTCTCTCACCTATATATCAAATAAACGTTTTATATGTCCACTTAGGTTCATGTGTAGGGTGTGACTATAAAAATAAATAAGTAAATACTAAAAGGTCACCTAAAATATACAATAATTCATATATTTGAGTATATTTCCATAGCCTTAACACTCAAAATACACATGTACATCGAGTCATTGTGTACTACTAGGACACAATTATAATCATATTTACCTACTACATTTCATATGAGTGACTTATAAGAATCCTAACTTAAGTTTATTCTGTGCTTGTTACCTAAAATTAAAACTATTTCACCAATAATAGGCTAACAAATGAATTGTAGGAGGATAAATAATTGTATAACATCCTTTATAAATAACCACATCAGCGATACCATGAGATTTGACCTCAGACCCCAAGCATTCCAGACTTTACCACAGGGATAACCCTCACATGTACTTATTGAATCCAATCATGAAATGTGTATAAAATTTCCATTTTTTATGAATTTCATTTGAAGTATGGGAAGTCTTAACATAATTGGATCCATTTTTAAAGGACCACATAATGGGTGGGCAATAAATTACTTAAACATAACTTATGAAAAATGATAAATAAGAACAAGAAAGACACAAATGTCACATCGCTCTCACCCTATCCCTAGATGATTCACTAAAATATCTATAGTAACACACATTCTAACATAACATACATATCCCTCCCATAATACCCATCGAATTTTAATATATGATACTCAATGATCATCTATCTTAGGCATTGATCATCTTTCTCAACGATCACTCGTTAGATAATCTCATAGATAGTATGAGATTATTCATCACTCACACACCCAAAATTTGAAGAGAATATAAGATATATGATCAACTAATCCATCCTACCCTTTATAGGTTATCCTACTATGTTCTATGGGAGTATACTCAATTTTATACCATATATCTAATCACTACTAAGGTAATAATATAATCCCTCTTAGAACATCACTACCATAATAAAAATATTAAAATTGAAATTCATACATTATTCTACCATTACAGGATACATTTATTGGACGTGATTGTCCTCATTATTCCTTTCATAATCTTATGTATATACTTCTAGGTATTAACTTCCTTGGTGATATCCTATTACCTAATTCTATGTATCAATTTATTCATGAACCATAGACTATAAAGAAACCATTTAAAAAAAATAAATCACATAATCTACTCTCAAATGACCCTCTCACACAATCATAAAAAAATGTATTAGGTTGTAACACTCTGACCCTAGTTACCTAGAGTCAGTGCATTATTAAATAACATTGATATGATATAAGGAATCATCTACCAAAAGACCGATTAGTTTAGTATCATTGTAAGTACTAGATACATTCGTAATTTTTATATTACATCATGAAATAAAAACATCAACAAATTTTTTTACCCTTTTGTACACACTTATATCCTTAACCTATCCCTATAGGTCAACCATAAAATACTTTTTCACATCCTAGGAAAAATAAAACATAAAAAGGGGTGAGCTTAGATGATCAGTAAGGACAAAAATATAGCAGAAACTTTCATAAAAAATAATAAACATTTAAGGAAATGTATAAGACTAAAACAAAAACCATTTAAACATGAAATTATTGATAATATAGAAATGGTAAAATCAAATAATTCCATTTACTTATTAACATGTATATTCTACAAGTCAAATAATCACATGAAATATAAATAGCCACTAACATAATGATGGAATGCATATTTCCAGACTTCATAACCACATAGTCAAAGCCTTGTTCCAATAATACAAATAATATTTTTTCATGGTCTTGTTCCAAGACACTAGTTTGTCTCATGAGACCTACTGATGTATCAAGGAGCTATAGCGGACTCCACCCGTCACTTACAAAGTCATATGCATTCCTCATATGAAAAGGTTTAAACATAACAGAAACATTTATATTAAAACTAGCATACAAAATGTAAGTACATTATCCATAAATCATGAATTTTATAAAAATAACACATCCATAGTCAATCATATCACAAAAATTTCAATACAATATGGATAATTCATATCATAATAAATCAACATCAAACAAGTTTAAAATCCATCAAAGGATGGTGACAAAGATAAAAATGATTTGTAAAACTCTTTGAGAGAAATATTCATATTTCATGAAAACATTTAAAAGTCACACAATTTAGAAAGGAAGAAATTTAAATACATATTTGAATCAAATTGTACCATACATCATTGAAACTTTTTAACGTAATTAACATTTGAAAAATTATCATGTCTATATAAATAAATCCTTACAAACCATTTTGAAAACATGGAAATTAATGAGAATGATTTTAAAACATTTAGATGATGATTTTTAAAAAAATACCTTAAAAAGATTCCCTTTTATAACACTTTTATGAAACATTGACATGGATAATAAATATTTCCCAGTATATACTTACGTAGAAACAACCTCAGATAATAGAGAGTTTGTGAAATTAACCCTTACCATGCACTTTCCTTTTGTCGTGGGTTTGTTAAACCTCCTTTATAATGACCATAGTATGTTATTGAATTATTAAAAACCCATATTAATATTTATTATACCATATATGGTTCATTTATGACATTATACTACCCATTTAATAATAATTTCCATATTAAATTAACATTTCATGTAATAATTGCTTTCTTTATCGTATGTGTTTTAATTAGTTATTTCTTATCATATCATTTAGATCATGATTTACATACATCCAGAATATAAAACATGATTTATATATCATATATATTTACAATATAAATATTTATAATTGATAGATATATGAAATGGAAAACACCATACATGGAGATGGTAGGTCGTATGTATGTATAAATGTTGTTTCCGTTTTCATATCGTATTGAACGGAACTAAGTGAATATGATATATTTAAATACACACAAACACACACACACAAACACACAGACACATATATATATATATGTTTTAAATATAGTTATTATTTCATATATTTCATACTTATTAATTATATATATTTTTATAATCATCATTGATTGGTGAATGTAGAAATGAATCACATCGTGTAGTGGATATAGTAATCTGTACGTACGCACGAGCGACAATATCATTATATTGATGGTGAAATAGTATGTAATTGGATGGTATATAATATATAAATAATCATTAAAATGTCATATATATTATTTAAATTAGTTATACTCCTTATTATACCCATCCAAATAATGAAGTATTTGAATAACAAACTACACCATGATGTGGAGACAGTAATCCATACGTACGCACGTATGATATAATTATCATTTATAGGATGTATAGAATAATGAATATGGTTATACCATTTTTATAATAACATCAATGTATATAGAATATATTAGAGTTATTATTTCAGAATGGAAACAACAAAGAAAGAGTAAGTGGAAGAAGAAAAGAACTTGAAAGAGGTGATGAAATATTTACCTCTTTTTCGGGTTCTTCCTTTTGATTTGATAAAAAGGTATCCTAAGGTTTGATTTATGACAAAATTAATGCCTCTAGTATCAAGGGAGGAAAGTTGGGATGATATTTGGGAAAGGTTTGGTTGATCCAAAAGGCTTTGGAGGTGTGAAATTTAGAGAAGGGGAAGTTCCATTTTATAAGAGAGGTGAGGGTCACTTTAGGAAAAGCATTAAATATTATTTTATAATAAAATAATTTTTGGATTATACTATCTCCAAAATTGATTATTTAAAGTATAAGGTGGGTATTGGTCTAAAAACTCTCAACCAATCGGTTTCATATAGGTTAAGTCATCATATTAACCATATATTTTAGACATTACTCTTAGTTAAATAGTTTGACATTTACCAAGTCTCTTTGTATATTTTTATTATATAGTTAATAAACATACTATAACAAGTCAAGAGAACCCCATGAGGATCATTATTAATATATATAACCTTATATACTCCTTTTTTTATAACCTTATATTTTTTGGAATATTATATCAAATAATAATATAGTATTTGTTTTAAAAACTCAATTATGTCAATTTTGACACTATTTAGTATATGATTTTTTGAAAGCCATAAAAACATTATCACTTCGAATAAAATTTATCTAACTAACCCTAACATATAATACTAATATATAAAATTAGTGTAATTCATTATAAGTAAAAATTTACAAGTATATGGATATTTATAATATCCATTATTTTAATATTTCATTATAAGGTAATTACTACATCATCATTGTGTCATATATAAATTAAATTATTTACTGTCTAAAAATTATAAATATAATACCATTATGTAGAAATATTTTTATATTTATAATGAATATTAATAGTCGAATTTATATTTTGTGTAACCCTATATTTAGAATGGTTTAGTTATTAAACTTTGAATTTAACTCTTTTAACTCTTCTTTAAATAAAATAATAATAAATGACTTAATCTAATCCAAGTAGATCAAAGAGGATATTATTTTATTCCTAAGGATATTTTTGGTCAACTTATACTTATAAAATTGAATGAGGACATGTGTAGGGTAATTATGATATCATTTTTACTCTTAATTACTCTATTTACGTTTAACCGTGGTAAATAAAAGTCAAAAGTTAATATTCACCAAAAATTATATTCATATTATTTAATGAAATTCTACTTACTGATATTAAATTTGTCTCTCCTATTTTTGAAATTCAACTCACAAAAGTAGTAAAATTAGGTTTTATGAAAATTTTTAAATGCTTCCAGGAGGTGAGTAAAAGACGGTAAAACGTTCGATAAAATTTTATATATCTAAACTTATTATAAAATGACTTCAATGAATTAAGTTTAATATATATAGGTAATATGAATCTATTTTGAACTAAAATAAATCAAAATAAAATAACTAATTTTTAAAATAAAAAATTAGTTTTTACCAATAACAGAGTGTTTTTCACTATTCATAAAAAATTAAATGTTTTCAGAAAAATACAAAAAATTCACCCTAAGGTAATTTTGATATTCTGAATTTAAAAATCAAGTATATTTTACCAAATTCAAAACATAGAAGTTCAATTTATTAGTGAAGACCTATAAAATTCAAGGGAATTTTTTATTCTTAATTTTCTTTGGGATTTTACAAGAACGCAGTTTCTAACGGCACTTGATTCCGAGGCCCGGTGTGCCATGAATCAATTTCCAATGTTTAGCACAGGTACGTTCAGTGAACGAACGAGTCGGTTTTCCTAACTTTTGAACCGGTGCTCGGAATCAAAATATGAGGGTACCGATTAAACTGTAGCACATGTAATTGCTTAAGATGACAATTATGAAAGATGCGTTTGCTCGGGAGGAGTTGTTAAAAATTTGTGGATTAATAATGAATTGAATAAAACAATTTGTGGAACAATTTTTTATTAATTCTTTATCCTAGTGGTTATATCCAACATGGGGTAGTTAGAGTGGGACCCACAATCCCCTAACTACCCATGAGAGGATTAAAGGTGAGGTGGGGCCCTCACGAGCCCCCACCTATTCACATTCCCCAAAACTCCTTAAAACCCCCATCTTTATTTTTGTAACTCATTTTAAATTGAGTAACCTTACTTTTCCTCTATCTCTCCTCTCATTAATGTGCCAAAACCTTAAATTAATGAGTTATGGTTCCTAATTAATTGATTCATTTCAATTAATTTGAAAGGCATAACTTTTTTTATAATATTTGGGAGCCTAATGTTTTATTTTCCTTGGAAAATATTGGTTGGGAGAATATGGGAGAATTAGGAAGAATGACAATCTCCCATTGATGAACGCAGACTCGACCGGAGATCGACGACGTGTTTAACTTCTTCCTTCATCCGAGGCAAGAGCGTGAGGTGGCACCCATGAGGAATGCTGATTTTCTTCCTCTTCCTTCGTGGAAAATGAGAAGACGCCACCCGTGTAGAACATCGTGAACGTCTTTCCTTCCAACGGTGAGGAAGCGACGCTACGAACGATGAATGACACAAGGTAAGGGAATTTATTTGGTATTCTCTTTATCTTTTGAGAAAAGAACGACGAGTGCGGACCAACCATTTCCAGGCTGATCGGTGGATCATTCGTTCATGCGGGTTGATGTTGAGGTTTATTGTTTTTGCCCGTGAATTATTTCATTGTCGTACGTCAACTTCCATTTGTTGGCTGCTTGCTATCATTATAACGGGAGGGGGTCAGACCACACAAACACGGTCGAACCTCCTCCCCATTGTTGTTGACTATGTTGCGGCTCGAACGAAGGAGGCGCGGCGCAGCGGCACCACGCGGAAACATGGAGAATTACGGCAAGGAAGTGCGGCACCGTCGAGCGGCGCCGTTGAGGCCGAATGAAACCGCGGCCGGTGTCGGGGCCGCAGAGGCGATTCGAAGACGCCGCTGGTTGAACGTTGAGTGCATATTGGTGGCTGATGAAGATTGGGGTCACAAGTATTTTTTTGAAGACTCCGTAGTGAAGGTCGGGTCCCGGGAGGACCGTTGGCGAAGGTGGCGTGAAAAACGGACCACCGGAGCGCGTCTGGGGGTCTGTGGAAGGCGGCGGGGGCACGCCACGCTGGCGTAGCGGCGCTGGCGATAGGCGGCCGTGGCCCGCCGCCAGAATAGGAACCACCGCGGCTAAGCCGCATTGGCGGGCCGAACCGGAACAGCTTAGCCGTTCCGGAGGCCGAGCGGCGCGGCTCTAAGCCGCACCGGTTCGTCATCCAAGGGGGGTTGTAACCCCCCCCCCACCCGCACCCGCTGGCCACACGGGTGTTCCACCGTGCCAGCGCTTGGCTGGGCCTCCCAGGGCGGGCCGAGCCGCCCCGGCCGGGCCGGGCTGTGCCCAAGCCGGGCTGGGCCGCGCCCAAGCCGGACCGGGCCGCGCAGGCCGGTCCGGGCCGCGCCAGCCGGTCCGGGCCACGCCCAATCGGGCCGGAACCAGACTGGGGTCGGGTTGACCCGCTTCGGGCCGACACAGGGGGGTCTCGGGCCGGGCCAGACCGGGCCCGAACCCCCTATTTTCGGGCAGTTTCCATTCAAACTCCCATAACATGGGCTACAGAACTCCGATCGATGCACCATCAGTTGTGATTCGATCCTTGGATTGAGACGATCATTTTGGTAAATTACACTCAAGGTTTCAGAGATATTTGGGTATGGTCAGGTTGATTCGAATACGAGACCAACTGGGCCCCTGAAGAGGAAATGGATATATCTTGAGCACCGGGCGTCCGATTGACGTGCTGTCAACTTTGTTGGATCCCTATTGATGATACGGAAAATTTGGAATACGTTTCAAGAGGTTTGGACGTAGTTGGTGTATGGCCGGGTTTGATTGTACCCGAAATCCAACCGGGCCACTGGAACGGAAAAGCTGATATCTTTCAGACCGGATGTCCATTTGACGAACCGTAAGCCGCATTAGTGATCACGTTGAGAAACAGTCCCTATGATCATACCCTATGAGATTTCAGGGTACAGTTGAGATACGGCCGGGTTGGTTTGCACACGAAACCAACCGGGCCCCTGGGACGAAAAAGGCTAATAACTCACAGACCAGGTGTCCGATTGACGTGTCGTCTGCTGCGTTGAGACCCCTATGACGAGGAGGTCCCTTGAGATACTTCTTCATGGAACCTGGTGATACTTGGAGTATCGACCGGTAGATCGTGGAGCGGACCCTCCCACTGACGAGCTAGCAGAGTGCAGAGACCTAGTAGCTGGCTGAGACTTGACGACTGCTGATCTATCGACTCAATGTGTTTTGTATAGCCCAGTGGGGAGCGATTGTTTGTAGCGGAAGACCCATGGAAGAGAAGTTCTTTATTGTAGCGGAAGACCCGTGGTACTCAATAGAAGGAGTACCTCTGGAGGATATAAGGGGGAGCGCTTGGTTGTAGCGGCATATCCATGGTGGGAAGTGCTTGGTTGTAGCAGCAGACCCACGGCGGAGGAGGGCTTGGTTTTAGTAGCAGACCCGTAGTACTCAATAGAAGGAGTTCCTCTGGAGGCTATGAGGGGCGCGCTTGGTTGTAGCGTCAGACCCGCTGTTCTCAACAGAAGGAGTACCTATGGAGGCTATGAGGGGGAGCGCTTGGTTGTAGCAGCAGGCCCACAGTACTCGACAGGTGGAGTACTACATCAATCCAAGGTTAGTGGGGCATGCTTGGTTGTAGCGGTAGGCCCACTGTACTCAACATAGGAGGAGTTCTCTAGCAGCCATTGTTTCCACATCATGAATAAAATCCTGGATGAGCTGAGTCTATGACCTTTGTGTTTACCTCATGATTGAGATGGGTCACTTGATAACTTAGGTATATGTATGGGCATATACCTGGGTAGTGGTTATCCATTGATTTCATAATCTTTGTGTTTCCTCATGATTGAGATGGGTTACTTGATAACTTGGGTATATGTATGGGCATATATAGTAGTGGTTATCTATTGAGATCTTATTTGGGGTTATACTTGTTGGATTTAGTGAGACCTTGAGGGTCTCAGGGTCCCTACTGAGTATTGTTATACTCACCCCTGCACGGGCTATGCCCGTACCTCATTGTGTTGGTTGCAGACGACGGGCAGCGCAGATAGAGGCCGAGTGTTCGAGGACTGGACGGTACTGAGAGGTGGAGCTGACGACGAAACAGTATCCATTCGTGGACCTCACGATGAGGCGACACTCGGAGAAGGTTGACGGGCGAGAGTGTTGTGGAGGCTATCTGTACGTACCCTTCAGGTAGGATCTGTGGTGGACGATCCAAGAGCTGTGCTATCTATACCTACCCATCAGGTAGGATCCTTGGGGGACGATCTAGGAGCCTCTTGTCACCTTCCAGCTGTTTTATCTTTTCCCCTGTACTTTACAGTTGGGCTTGTATTTCCGGCCCCTTTACTTTCATCATAGCTTGTTTCAGTTTTACTTAGTCTTTTAATTCCTCTTGGACTCTGTGGTATTTGTTTACTTTTATAAAGGATATTCCTTCCCAGGTATCAAGATTTATGCCTTTGGTGCTAGTCCCCAGCCCCTGGCCTATGGAAGGCAGGCTTGGGGAAGTCATGGCACGGGCCCCGAGGATGGGTCATGACAAATTGGTATCAAAGGAGTTCAGTTCTACGGCAGAACTCAGGACTCTGATCCTTCTTCTATGTGAAGCAATAGTGTTAATGGTATTGAGTGTGGTTATCAGTCCAGGAAGTACAGTGTTGGTGCGGCGGCCGATGTATCTGTATACCAGGACCCTGACTTCTGATTTCCGACTTTGTGCATGAAAACACTGATTGCGTGTGTGTTTCCAAAATTTTTAAAGTCAGCTCAAACCAGGTCAGCTCACTAGGTATAATTTTTTGACCGTGTCGCATATGTTCTGGATGTCTCCACGCAGACAGTAAGTTGGAGTTCAGAGAGAGTACTCGATGACGCCACCCCAAGCGGTGATGATTCGGTGCGGGGCCCTTTTTACTATGTTGGCACCCTCGGGTGGTGTACCAGCAGCGCCACCACCTGTTGGGCAACAGATGCCACCAGCCTTACTAGAGATCTGTACACGCTGGCAGAGCACGTTTCACACGTTCCAGCAGCAGGGGCCTCTGAGGTTACGAGGCGAGGCAGATTCCCAAACAGCAGAGCACTGGCTGGAGGTGATTTCTAGAGTTTTCTGTCTAGCTGAGACATCAGTAGAGTGGATGGAGGACTTAGAAACTAGTGTTTTCCAATGAGTGACCATGAGGATAGTCCGCATAGCGATGAGGCTTCAGTATATGGACTGATGCCTGGGATAGTGCCTTCAGGTAGTGTGTCAGCTATACATCACTACCTGTTGGTCTGCAGTTACAACCGGCGATACCGGTTGGTGACACATGTAGGCTTACTCCCTTAAATGTGTTCCAACATCAGATACCCTCAAGTTACGAGGCGAACCTGACTCATAGGTGGCTGAGGACTAGCTTGAGAATGTGGCAGAGAGTTTTCTAGAGCTTATACAACTTCGGCAGGATGACATGTTGGTAGTTGAGAATTCATCGAGGCGTACCGAACATTTTGGGTACTCGATGAATTCGATTTGATCAGTACTATAGAGCTCGAACCTCTGAGCGTGGTGTGTTTATGGATATTCAAGCCAGAAATTTTTCCTCTATGCATTCCTACTCTCGTTAGGGTGATAGAGAGAACCTTGAGTTTGAATGTTCGTTGGCTGAACGAATATAGCTAGAGAATGTTAGAAGATGGAATGCAACAAGCTGGCACCAGTCTCAGAGACTTGGGCATGCGAATGTTTCAAGAAGAGGAAATGTTAAGGACAAATAAATCTGCAAAGAAGCAGACATGGAGGCAGAGCTAGGAGAGCAGCATGAGGTGGTGTACATTTCAACATGTTACAACCACCCACCATTGTTGTCCCCTCCAGGCTCAGGGAGCTGGATGGTAGGGGAAATGAGTAGCTGCATGCGGTCAAGGAGTGTAACCGAAAGGGCTCTGAGGATGATTCTAAGTGCGTACTTTTGTCTTATACTAGCTGTCGTAGCCATAGACATCGATACGAATCATCCCTTGCTTCCATGAATCTAGTCCCAGACCTAGAGTTTCAGGTTAAGCCGTTGACTTAACCCTCACGTCTAAAGATACCTTTGGGAGGAGACTCGATAGTCACACTTATGCCGATAGTGTGATCTAACCCTTGAGGTGAGAGTCTCGGTTGGGACCTTTTGGTGGTAGCGTCGAGGTCTTACGACGTTAGTTTGAGTATTGATTTGACAATCACTGTTCATACTCAAATTGATGGTATTAGGCAAACGTCGGGATTGGTTTTCCTTGGTTGGAGAAAAAGAAACCCCAGGCAGCACAGGTTAAACTCGTGCATGGGAGGGTGTAGCCGATCATTCTTAGGTCGGCCAACCTTACCCTCATACCAGCAAGAGTTTTGATTATCAGTTTTAATCAAGAAAGGGAGACCTCTAGAGTTCGAGGATTTCGACCATGTTCTAATACGGGTGTCACCTCGACGAGGTTTACAGAGATGTAGACGAGGCGGTGAGATTTCTCTGAGGTTCAGCGGACCTTTTCAGGTCCTCAGAAGGGTAAGCGAGGTGGCTTACCGCTTGACCAATCCACCTCAGTTTCACCAGGTGCACGACGACTTCCACGTATCTCAACTGAGGAGATACGTGCTTGACCCAACGCGCATCATCGACCATGGGGAGCAGGATGTTGGCGATGGGGTGACTTTTTCCGAGTTCCAGTAGAGGATGAGGATCGATAGGAGTAGGTCCTATGAGGACGGTTGATTCCTCTTGTGCATTTTCATAGGCAGCACAGGAACCTCCAGGTGAGCACATGGGAGCAGAAGGCTCAGATGCATGCTCAGTACCGGTTTTGTTTCCCCAGTTTGTGTTATAGCTTTACGGGGATGTAAATCCCTTCGGTGGGAGTAATGTAAAGACCCATAAAATTCAAAGGAATTTGTTTTTCTTAATTTTCTTTGGGATTTTAAAAGAACGCAGTTTCTGACGGCACTTGATTCTGAGGCCCGGTGTGCCCAGAATCAATTTCCGAAGTTTAGCTCGGGTACGTTCTGTGAACGAATGAGCGGATTTTCCTAACTTTTGAACCGGTTCTCGGAATCAAAATCCGAGGGCACCGATGAAACCGCAACACCAGTAATTGCTTAAGAGGACTATTAGAGAAGACATGTTTTCTCTGGAGGAGTTGTTAAAAATTTGTGGATTAATAATGAATTGAATAAAAAAAATTATGGAACAATTTTTTATTAATTCTTTATCCTAGTGGTTATATCCAACATGGGGTAGTTAGGGTGGGACCCACAAGCCCCTAACTAACCATGAGAGCAATAATGGTGAGGTGGGGCCCTCTTGAGCCCCCACCTATTCACTTTCCCCAAAACTCCTTAAAACCCCCCCTCTTTATTTTTGTAACTCATTTTAAATTGAGTAACCTTTTTTTCCTCTCTCTCTCCTCTCATTAATGTGCCAACACCTTAAATTAATGAGGTAAGATTCCTAATTAATTTATTCATTTGAATTAATTTGAAAGCCGTGACTTTTTTTATAATATTGGGGAGCCTAATGTTTTATTTTCCTTGGAAAATATTGGTTCAGAGAATTTGGAAGAATTATGAAGAACAACATTCTCTCATCGATGAACTCCGACTCCATCGAAGATCGACGACGTGTTTTCCTTCTTCCTTCATCTGAGGAAAGAGCGTGATGAGACGCCCATGAAGAACGCTGATTTTCTTCCTCTTCCTTCGTGTAAAGGGAGAAGATGCCACCCTTGTAGAAAATCGTGAACGTCTTTCCTTCCAATGTTGACGAAGCGACACTACGAACGACGAACGACAAAAGGTAGGGGAATTTATTTGGTATTCTCTTTATCTTTTGAGAAAAGAACGAAGAGAGCAGAACAACCATTTCCAGGTTGATCTGCGGATCATTTGTTCATGCGGGTTGATGTTGAGGTTTATTTTTTTTCCCGTGAATTATTTCTTTGTCGTACGACGACTTCAATTTGTTGGCCGCTTGCTATCATTATAACGGGAGGGGGTCGGACCGCACAAACACAGCCGACCCTCCTCCCTCTTTTTGTTGATTATGTAGTGGCTCGAACAAAAGCGGCGCGGTGCAGTGGAACCACGCAGAAACATGGAGAATTACGGAAAGGATGTGCGGCACCGTTGCATCGTGCTGTTGAGGCTGAACAAAACCGTGGACGTAGTCGGGGGCCGCGGAGGCGATTCGAAGACTCTTCTGGTTGAACGTTGAGCATGGATTGGTGGGTGAAAACGAACGGGGCCACAAAGACTTTTTTTGAAGCCTCTGCAGTGAAGATCGGTCCCGGGAGGAACGTTGGAGAAGGCGGCGAGCAAAACGGGCCACCGGAGCGCGCCCGGTGGTCCGCGGAAGGCGGTGGCGCACCGCCAGAACAGGAACCGCTGCGGCTGAGCCGTGCCGGTTCGTCGTTCGCTGGGGGTTGTAACCCCCCCCCCCGCACCCGCTGGCCACGCGGGCGCCGCACCGCTCCAGCGCCAGCGCCTATGCACGGCCGGGCCAGACCCGGTCCGGGCCGCCCCAGGGGGCGGGGGTCTCAGGCCGGGCCGGACCAGGCCCGAACCACCTATTTTCGGGCAGTTTCCGTTCAAACGACCATAACCTGGGCTAAGGACCTCCGATCGATACACCGTCAGTTGCGATGCGATCCTTCGATCGAGATGGTCATTTAGGTATATTACACTCAAAGTTTCGGAGAACATTGGGTATGGTCGGGTTGGTTCAAATACGAGACCAACCGGGCCTCGGAGCGGGAATGGATATATCTTGAGCACCGAACGTCCGATTGACGTTCCATCGACTTTTTGGGATCCCTCTTGATGAGGCGGAACTTTTGGCATACTTCGCCCGAGGTCTGGACGCAGTTGGTGTATGGCCGGGTTGGATTGTACCCGAAATCCAACCAGGCCCCTGGAACGGAAAAGCTGATATCTTTCAGACCGGACGTCCGTTTGACGAACCATCAGCGGCGTTGGTGATCACGTTGAGAAACGGTCCATATGAGTATACCCTATGAGAGTTCGGGGTATAGTTGAGATATGGCCGGGTTGGTTCGCACACGAAACCAACTGGGCTCCTGGGATGAAAAAGGCTAATAACTCACAGACCAGGTGTCTGATTGATGCGCCATCTACTGCGTTGAGACCCCTATGACGAGGCAGTACCTTGATATACTTTTTCCTGGAACTTGGTGATACCTGCATTATCGACCAGTAGCTCATGGAGCGGACCCTCCCGGTGATGAGCTAGCAGAGTGCAGAGACCTAGTAGCTGGCTGAGACTTGACGACTGCTGATATATCGACTCATTGTGTTTCGGATAGCCCAGTGGGGAGCGCTTGGTTGTAGCAGCAGACCCACGGCGGAGGAGCGCTTGGTTGTAGCGGCAGACTCGTGGTACTCAACAGAAGGAGTACCTCTGAAGGCTATGAGGGGAGCGCTTGGTTGTAGTGGCAGACCCACAGTGGGAAGCGCTTGGTCGTAGTAGCAGACCCACGGTGGAGGAGCGCTTGGATGTAGAGGCAGACCCATGGTACTCGACAGAAGGAGTACCTCTGGAGGCTATGAGGGGGAGCGCTTGGTTGTAGCGGCAGACCCGCGGTACTCAACAGAAGGAGTACCTCTGGAGGCTATGAGGGGGAGCGCTTGGTTGTAGCGGAAGACCCATGGTGGGAAGTGCTTGGTTATAGAAGAAGGCTCACAGTACTCGACAGGTGGAGTACTACAGCAGTCCAAGGTTTGAGAGGCGTGCTTGGTTGTAGCGACAGGCCCGCTGTACTCGACAGAGGAGGAGTTCTCCAGCAGCCATGGTTTCAACATCATGAATAAAATCCTGGTTGAGCTGAGACTATGACCTTTGTGTTTACCTCATGATTGAGATGGGTCACTTGATAACTTAGGTATATGTATGGGCATATACCTGGGTAGTGGTTATCCGTTGATTTCATAATCTTTGTGTTTCCTCATGATTTAGATGGGTTACTTGATTACTTGTGTATATGTATGGGCATATACCTAGGTAGAGGTTATCTGTTGAGATCTTATTTGTGTTTATCCTTGTTGTATTTAGTGAGACCTTGAGGGTCTCGGGGTCCCTACTGAGTACTATTATACTCACCCCAGCACGGGCTATGCCTGCACCTCGTTGTGTTGGTTGAAGACGATGGACATCGTAGATAGAGGCCGAGTGTTCGAGGACTCGACGGTACCCGGAGGTGGACCTCATGACGAAACAGTATCCGGTGGTGGACTTCACGATGAGGCGACACTCAGAGGAGGTTGACAGGCGAGTGTGTTTTGGAGGCTATCTGTACCTACCCTTCTGGTAGGATCCGTGGTGGACGATCCTGAAGCTGCGCTATCTGTACCTACCCATCAGGTAGGATCCTTGGTCGATGATCCAGGAGTTGCTTGTCACCTTCTGGCTGTTTTATCTTTTTCCTTGTACTTTATAGTTGGACTTGTATTTCAGGCCCCCTATACTTTCAGCACAGCTTGTTTCAGTTTTACTTAGTGTTTTACTTCCACTTGTACTCTGTGGTGTTTGTTTACTTTTATAAAGGCAATGCCTTCCCAGTTATCAGGATTTACGCCTTTGGTGCTAGTCGCTAACCTCTGGCCTATGGAAGGCGGGCTTGCGGTTGTTACGGCACGGGCCCCAAGTACGGGTCATGACATTATTAATCTAAAATAAATTCCCGTTGTCAAAACCAAAAAGTTGGTTTCTAAAAAGTAAACACTATCAAAAGATTGACATGTGTTTATGTCAAATTTAAATGTGAAATTACTTATAATGACATAAATTGTATTAAATGATAAAAATATAATCTAATTATACTTTCAAACCCTTCAAATTCATAATTTATCACTATAAAATGTTTTGGTTCAAAAATTTGTTTTCAATTAAATCATAGTATTTTTCACTATTCATCAAAATTTGAATGCTAACATAAAAGTGCCAAAAATTTATACAAACTAATGTTTTATGTAACTATTCTAAAGAATAATATAATTTTATTAATTTTAATATATTAAAGTTTCAAATATTAGTTTTAAAAAGTGTTCACCCATAAAAGGCTGTAAACTTGCATTTTTTGAAAAACACTTATTTTATCTGAAAAAATTAATTTGTTCTTATAGTATGTCTATGAAACACATAATATGGATGTTAAATTTATATTGGGTATATTATATTTAAAAAGCAGTTAATACTATTCATAACAGCTTTTTGAATGGTCAGTTTAGTAAGTTGTGGTGCGGTCGAACTCTGTGTTGGGTGTAGCGCAAGTTATTGAATTACTTTAATTTGATAATGTAATTTGAAATCATGGGGTGTTACATTCCCCCCTCCTTAAATAAATTGTTTCCTCATAATTTGAAATTTTTATTTGAATATAAATGGTTAAAAATAGAAAAATATCTTTGTGGAAAACCCACACCGGAAATTGGTTTAATAAAATTTAGTCTTAATAAGAGCGGAAGGTAAATGAAAATGTCACCACCAAATTATGATCTTGATTAGGTCAAAATTGGTGAAAATTAGAGACTCATAATTGGAGGGAAAACCTAAATATTTATAGGGAGTGATTGAGGTCATCAATCGTAAACAATTGTAAAATTGAAGGCCTCAAATCCATCAATCTATGATGATTTAAAATATCATTAGTTCAACGAAACATAAGGTATTAGGATAACATATTTTTGGTTTTAATATCTCTTCCCTAAATTTTAAGAATTAATTTAGTCATAGAATAAGTGGACAAAAATATACTTGACAAGTATAGTTTCATCCTGCAATTAATTCATACCACAATCTCATCATTCACTGCAAAAGATAATAGAATTCAAAAATATTTTATTTATCCTAATCGTATAGGGTTCAAAAAATAATGAAATTATAATTAATTTGTTAGACTATTTAAAAAAACTACATTATACAAAATGGGACATCATGTAGGCTCGTTGTTGGTGATGCACCCTTGTCACCCTTCGCCTATGGGTTCAAGTCTTGCGGCCTTGCCGGACGTGATAGGTTGTCACCAGACCTTCAGGTTGTGCTTTTTATAACAATCCAAAAATAATCTCAAGAAATGGTTTAAACTTCTTAATGTATCCAATGTAAAACTCAATCAATTACAACCTTTAGATTTATCTAAAATACTTCTATCCAAAATCATAGTCCAAAATTTGTAAGGATGTTAAACACAATGAAGATTATTTTTTCCACGTAATAACATGTGAATACCTCCATCATGTATCCTTTTAAAACACTGTAACACCCTGAATCACCATATAACTATGTTGATAAAATTTATTCTACCTTATTCCATATGGAATACTTGGTATACACCATATATCAAAAAAATTTGTAAACTCCAAAAATGATGGAATATACAAATCATTAATCAGTTTCAAGGTAGTCAAGAATATCCAATTTAATTTATCAAAATCAATCATATCTTATTCCAAAATCACTACCTCAGTATGAGAATCATATTAAGATTTGTCTTTATATCAACCATATATTTTTCAAAAAAAGTAACATTCCATTGAGTCTCATTTCTTGGTTCCACACAATCTCAATTCTTTAAGAAAATAGTATTGCCCTACAATCCTTATATACTATATAATTCTTATAACATGTACATAATTAATACAATACTCAAATGACACAATACATTAATAGAAACATAAGAACTATTAATCTTTCTTCTTCATCTTTGGAAGTATCATAACATTATTATTATCCAATAGAAGCATTTGGGGTACACTCTGATGATTTTGATATTGATTCACGTAGTGACCCAACTCCTTTTAGATGAAGCATTGTACATTTGAATCTTTTTTCTTACCCTTTCAATCACGTACATAGTGTACTTTTTTCACACTTATAACAAAATACCAGTCCCTTCAATCATTTCCCAAGGTGATTATTTCCACATTTATCATATATGGGGAAATATTTGATTCCTTATTACACTCTTTATTTCTACCATCTTTTTCTTCTCTGGCATCCTTTCAAAGCCATAGGACTCAGAATATTATTTACGTATTTTATTAACACATGATACTATTTATCCATATGATGCCAATACCTGAGAGACTATTTCCATTCTAAATGTTGTCTTAACTCCATGAAATATGTGATCCTTCTTACACTTTTGATCATGTGTATTGCTGGAGTCCTTATTCCATTACTGGGCCCCATTTCTAAACAATGGCATACACTAGGTTAGTTTATGAATATCAATACTTAATTATAAACATGTAAAACAGTTAACATAAATTAAACTATTTATGGAAATAATCTATAATCGTAAAAATGTTTTCCTTGAGGAAGTATATACTCATAAACCCTTCATAATGGTTTGTAATTAAAATGTGAATTATCTAAAGCATATCCCTCAGGAGTGTCGCAACCAAGAGTGGAAATCTGTGCCAGATCCACCTCTACCTTCTTATATCTAGACGGAGATCTATTTCTTAGAAAACTCACAAAATCACTATAGTACCAAAATTCTAATAAGTTTTTCTATACTAATATTCAAAGTCTATCTTATGGTAATGTTATATAATCAGAGTTTTTTTAAATATAGCTTCCTAGGTTTGTACTAAAATTAATCTGATACCAACTGTAATGACCCGACCCATGTTACCCAAAGTCGGTGCATTATTACATAACATTGGCATGACACAAAGAATCTTGTCCCGAAAAAATTGATCAGTTTCGTTTCCTTGGAAGTACTAGATACATTCAGAAGTTTTACAATACATCATGAAATAAAAACATCAACAATATTTTTTCCCGTTTTGAATGCACTTATATCCTAAGTCTATCCCTGTAGGTCAACCATAAAATACTTCTTCACATCCTGGGAAAAATAAAACATAGGCAGGTGTGAGCATAGATGCTCAGTAAGGAAAAAAATATAATGGAAACTTTTATAAATAATCATAAACATTTAAGGCAATGTATAAGACTAAAACAAAATCTTTTTAAACAATAACTTTAGCATATTATAGGAATGCTAATATCAAAATATTCCATTTAATTATTCACGTGGCTATTCTACTAGTCGAATAATCACATGAAATATCAAAAACCACTTTCATAATGATGGAATGCATAATGTGAGACTTCATAACCAGGTAGTCAAGGCCTTATGCCAAGAATACAAATAATATTTTTCCAAGGACTTGTGACAAGACTCTATTTTGACTCATGAGACCTACCGATTCATCAAGGAGTTATAGAGTACTCCACAGGTCACATACTAAGTCCATTGCATTCCTTATATGAAAAGGTTTAAACATAACATAAACATTTATATTAAAACATTCATAAAAAATGTAAATAATGTATCCATAAATAATTAATGGTCTAAAAATAATACATCCACAATCAAAAATATCACAAAACATTAAATACAATATGGAAGATTTGTATCATAATAAATCAACTTCAAACAAGTTTAAAATCCATCAAATGATGTTGACATATATGAAAACGATTTGTAAAACTCTTTGAGAGAAATATACCTTTTTCATGAAAACATGTAAAAGTCACCCAATTTAAAAAGGAATACATTTAATGATATTTTTGATTCAAAGTGTCCCATTCCACTTTGAATCTATTGAAAGGAAATAACATTTTAAAAACATTCATGCCCATATAAATAAATCCTTAAAAACTATTTTGAAAACATGGGCATTAATGAGAATGATTTTAAAACATTATAAATGATGTTTTAGTAAAAAGTGTACCTTAAAAAGAATAACATTAAAAAATATTTTATGATACATGGACATGGATAATAAATATTTCCTATTATATACTTATGTAAAAATAACCTCTGATAATAAATATATTGTGAAAGTAACCCTTACCTTGCACTTTCCTTTGGTCAAGGGTACGTGTAACCTCTTATATAATGACCATAGTATGTTATTAAATTATTCCAGAACAATATTCATATTTATTATATCATACATTGATTCATTTATGACATTATACTACCCACTTAATAATGATTTCCATTTTAAATTAACATTTCGTGTAATAATCGCTTTCTTTATCGTATGTGTTTTAACTCGTTATTCATGATCGTATAATTTAGATCATGATTTACATACTTCTATAATATAACAAATTATTTATATATCATGTATATTTAGAATATAATTATGTATAATTAATAAATATAGAAAATGGAAAACACTATTTATGGAGACGGTAGACCATGCGTACACATAAACGCTATTTTGATTTTCATATCTAATTGAATGGAACTAAGTGAATAAGATATATTTAAATATATATACATACATATATATATATATATTTGTTTGTTCTTAGTATCATTTTTATGTGATATATTAAATAATTATTAATAATATATATTTTTAGAATAATCATTGAATGGTGAATGTGGAAATGAATCTCATCACATCGTGGAGACTGTAATCTGTACGTACGCACAAGCGACAATATCATTATATTCATGGTGAAATCGTATGTAATTGGATAATATATCATATATACAGAATAATTAAAATGTTATATTTAATATTTACATTAGTTATACTGATTATTATACTCTCCCAAATAATTAAGTGTTTGAATAACAAACTACACCACGACGTGGAGACATTAATCAGTACATACGCATGTATGGAGACTTTGTCATTTATAGGATGGATATAATAACAAATATGGTTGTATCATTTTTATAATAACATAAAATTATATAGAATATTCTGGATTTATTATTTTATAATTGAAACAACAAAGAAATAAAAAGTGTAAGAAGAAAAGAACATGAAATATGTGATAAATTATTTACCTCTTCTTTGGGTTCTTCTTTTTGATTTGATCAAAATGGCTGCTTAGGATGGCTTTATGACCAAAGTAAGGCCTATAGGATTAATATAGGAATGTTGGGAGGATATTTGGGAAGAGTTTGGCAGAGCTAAAAGGATTTGGATATGTGAAATTATGAGAAGGTGATGTGCACGTTTATATGGTGAGGGTCACTTTAGGAAAATCTTGAACTATTATTTTATATTTAAACCAATTTCTTTTTATAATGGCTTGAAAATGAATTATTTAAAGTATAAGGTATGTATGGGTTTAAAAACTCTCAACCAATAGGTTTTAGATAGGTTTAGATGCTCATATTAACCTTATCTTTTAGATTTAACTCTTAGTTAAATAGTTTGACATTTACCATGTCTCTTGTTATTTTTATATTATATGGATACTAAACATACTATAACAAGCCATGAGAACACCATGTGGTCTATTATTAATATATATAACCTTATCTAACTACTTTTTCAGAACATTATATTTTTATGAATATTATATCAATTAATAATATAATATTTTCTTAAAAAACTCAATTATGTCCATTTTGACACTATTTAGTATTTGATATTTTCGAAAGCCATAAAAATATTATAAATTCAAATAAAATTTATTTAAATAACCCTAACATGTAATATTAACCTAGAAAATTAGTTTAATTCAACATAAGTCTTAATTTAAATTTATTTGGATATTTATAATATAAATTATTTTAATATTTCATTAATAAGGTAATTTATGCAACATTAGTTTGTCATAAATAAATTAAATTATGTGACATATAAAAATTACAAATAAAATAAAATTATATAGGAAATTTATTTATATTTCTAAATAATATTTATATTTGAATTTATATTATATGTAACCGTATATTAAAAATTGTTTAGTTATTAAACTTTAATTTTAACTCTTTTAACTCTTCTTTAAATAAAATTATTATAAATGTCCTAATCTATTCCATGTGGACCACATAGGATCATATTTTATTCTTATGGTAGTTTTTGGTTGAATTATACTTATCAAATAGAATTAGGACATGTGTTAGGGTAATTATGATATCATTTTTACACTTAATTGCCCTATTTACTTTTAATTGTGGTAAAAAAAGTATTAAGTTACTATTCACCAAAAAATATTTTCATCTTATTGATTCACATTTTACTTATTGATATTAACTATGCCTCTCAGATTTTTGAAATTCAACTCACCAAAGAGGTAAAATTATGTTTTATGAAAAGTTTTAAATGCCCTTAGAAGGAGGGTAAAAGACAAAAAAATGTTAGATAAAATTTTATATATCTAAATTTTATAATAAAATGACTCCAATGAATTAAATTTAACATAAATAGGTATTATTTATCTATTTTTACCTAACATAAATTAATATAAAATATCTAATTATTTAAATAAAAAGTCAGTTTTAACCAATATTGCATTGTTTTTCACTATTCGTCAAAAAATGAATGCTTTCAGAAAAAGACCAAAAATTCACCCTCATGTAATATTGATATTATGAATTAAATAATTAAGTATATTTTACCAAATTCAAAACATATAAGTTGAATTTATTAATTTAAAATTAATTCCCATTGTCAAAACTAAATATTGGGTTTTTAAAAAGTAAAATCTATCACAAGATTGACATGTTTTTAGGTCAAATTTTAATGTTAAATTACATATAATGACCTAAATTATATTAAATGATGAAAATATAATCTAATTATACTTCCAAACCATTAAAATGCATAATTTATCTCTATAAATTGTTTTTATTAGAAAAGTTATTTTCAATTAAAACATCTTATTTTTCATTATTCATCAACATATGAAATTTATTAGAAATGTACCAAACATTTATCCAAGATAAATTTTTATGTCCCACATCTAAAGAAGAATTTAATTTCATTAAATTGAATATATAGAAGTGTCAAATATTGCTTCTAAAAGGGTTCTAAATTAAAAGGCGGTAAAATTTTATTTTTAAAAAAATACTTATTTTATACAAAAAAGATGAATTTTTTCTTATATTATGTCTAAGAAACACATAATATATATGTTAAAATTATATAATGTATATAAGATTCAAAATGAATTTAATAATATTCATAACTGCTTTTTGAACGGTTAGTTTAGTATGTTTTGGTGCGCTCAATCTCGGTGTTGTGTGTAGCTCGAGCTGTTGAATTGCTTTAATTAGATAACATACTATGAAGTAATGGGGTGTTACATAGGTTCACCCACTTCATTTTTTATTTTAATATCACTCAGAATTTTCCCAACAAACCAACCTAAGGATTAAATGGTAAATAAACCCCCAAGTGACACTATAATCATCCCATGGAGTATAAAATGAAAATTTTATTCCAAACCATTATTAACTATTTTATATCTCGGTTATAAAACCATATCATAACTTACTAATGTTATAGGATCCCACAATAGATGAAACTTACCATGGACTTAATATGGTGGGCCAGAAGACCTCAAACATGCCTATTCCAACTTGCAGCGATGGCCTTTGTTGTTTCTATGCAGAGAATATGCCATCATTGATTAAAGTGGATCATAGAAATTTATGAATGAATAAATAGGGAAAAAAGAAGAATACACTAACTGATTTGACCAGTAACCCTCCATTGTGTAAGTAGTATCCACAGATTGATAGTAGTAGAACCAAATAAAATTATCATGTAATATATGTAAACAACTAGTCGAAGCTAGATAGTAAGTAGATACATAATGATGATTACTGACAAGTAGAAATAGTAAAAAATATGTATGTGGGGAACACATGATACTTAAATATACCACATGATATCAAAGACAAAAAAGGCTAAAAATTAGCTACTACTTGATTTTTTATCATAGGCTTGGTCTTATACACTCGAAATCCATCCCGAAAATGTCAATAAAAAATTAGAAACTGGCCACTTCCCATTATCTATACCTATAGTAGTCAAGTCTTATTTGGAACTAATGTTGGCCCAATAAGGGTATGAGATATATTGAGTAGGACACCACCAAAAGTGTCTAGATCAAACAAGTTTATGCAATATAAAATGAACAGTGTTCTAACAAGGGTAAATTCATGGAAATAAATAAATACATCAGAGTAGTTATTTAAATGGACACATATCGAACATTAACCTGATTCTTCCTAACAAGGGTATGTATGAACCAAGGGATCTTACACAACTAGTCTGAGTAGACTAATATATAATGAGATGGACTATCCCCATCCATTCTGTTCATCTTAGCGGACATATCCTTTATGTTTGAATTTAAATGTTTCATTATTCAATTCAATTCATTCATTAAACATAGGAAGATTCACGATGATCGCATCTTATCTTGTCTGAGATGGACCTCAAGTATCAATATTGGATCTATGTATATATAAAATTCAATAGGATTCCGACTAATGTGACCCAACTATGAAAAAAAATTCACTCTAGGCATGGTCTGAGTTCATCAATAAGTAACCTCTGATTCCATCCCAGTATCACACTTAGGGGTCTGGGTCACTCTTATGGCATGGTACAATCATTGTGCCACCATGCCCATCCATTGGGTCTCCTCTAGGGAACTAATGTCACTCTTTTGGATGTAAAATGGAAATTTAGGAAGAGACCATACCAAGATTATCTATTTTCACCCCTAGTGTGTTTATGATTCATTTACAAACTAACTATATTGCGCAATGTTCCCATATAAGGGTTCCTTATGTAGGAACCCCTCGTACTGCCCTAGGTACAAGGTGAAGATATAACTTGGTTGAAAAATCTATACCATTCAAAAAATAAATTATTTTAAACCTGATTCAACATGTTGGCCAAGGAATTTAGTCATAAAATCATTTGTGGAACTATGTGTAGTGGCCTAACCCATAGTTCATCATTAAATTCTATGTATTTTATTAAATCAATGGATTAATTATAGGGTAACAACCTTCAATGGATGTTTATACAATTATGGGAAAGGGGTAAAAGGCCTCGATAGTTGAAGACACCCATTGAGGTGGTTTAAGTTGAAGTGATCAACCAAATGTTTGATTCACTGCTCCCTAAGGTCATAAGAGTCATGGAAAAAACTCAATGAATTTATTTAGTAAATTATATGTTCCCTCAAAAGGGGCCATCTCATGGGATGATAGTTAATGTAATAAAATTAAACAAAACATGTTGTAAATAACTATAACACACAGCATAGGTTCTTAGTACTCCCCTCGTCTTGTACCGACCTTTGAATCTGGATATAACAAGAGTTATTGGATAAATGGTTAAATGATCTAAATATATGACAATGGATATTTAACCTAAATTTCACCAAAGAGGAGGAAGGAAATAAAGTATATAAGTAATATGAGTATAGATCTAACCTCACGATTTATGAATCTTCTAACGGAGAAGGATTTGTGTGCTAGATGAGGGAGATACCTTGATTCATGAAAAAAGTAGAAAAGAGATTTCGAGGGAGGAGGACTTTCTCACATAAGAGGGAGAAAAATATTGAATGGATAGTTTAAATATAAAACATTTCAGTGATAGAATCATAGAATCACTCAAATGGACAGGGGTGCATCATTTAGCTGCACTGTTGGCCAAACCATGCACTGACCATGTGAATGAACACTATCTAGCGGTCTGCAATCCCACACAATCGTACAATTTGGGTCGCACAATTGCATACAATCTAGGAATCCCCCATCACCCCATAGTCTCATGTTGTACTATTTAGGGAAAATGAGAAGGCTGGGCAGAACAGTTTCTCTTAACAATGAGGCCTAGTTTTTTTTTCTGAAATTTCATGGATCCAAGATTCGAATAAGCCTAAGACACCCCAAAGTCCTCAATGACACTATTTGAAAATGTCTTAAATTTAAAAGAAAGGAATTAAACCCAAAATAATGAGATGTACCTTTAATAAAATCTAGTATGATACAACCTCTCGTCCATAAGGCATATCGTCCCCATGTTTCCCTTCCAAGGGTGGTAAAGTGTCATCTGAGAAATGTTCCGACTACTATTTGCAATCATCCGCCTTCCACTCCAAGGTCTCGTATTGAACACGTCTAAGCTACAAAAGCACCTAGACCATTGAAACTAACCTACCTTAGAGGGAATATGTGTTCTAGTTAGTTATATGTATCAGATTCTCTTAAAATGATGCACCTTACAAAAGATCAATATCCTCAAGGAAAAACAAATGATACGTATAAGGAAGACACCATTGAAGATGTAAAATATTGAATATTTCTTTCATTCCTTGGGACTTCTAAGGTTACCTCAACCAATGGGAAACTAGATGGACTCTATACACTATCTTGGATGGTCCAACATATCGAGGAGATATATTTTCTGATATCTTGGTTCACTATGGACCCAATATAGGTGATACACCTAGAATGTCATGATGTACCAAATCAAACATTAGAGGTCTATATTGATGATTGGTATATGACTTCTTCTAGTATTTATCTATAGAAAAACACTTTATAATAATCAGGAATTTATGTGAACTATCATGAACGAGATAATGAACTAGTTGAGCTACTTCCCTCACCTCTTGAATTAAAAATAGTGAATTAAACAACCTATTGTAACTGGCCTGATACATAGTCATCTGAATCATTTCCTGAAATATATTTTCGTTGTAAAACATAAATCTATTAATAATATTTTTTCATGAACATACAAAATTAAGAATGCATTTCTGATGTATATCTTCTTACACTAGTATCATTCACTCGGACTTCCTGTCGATCTAAGGGTGGAATACTATAATCAATATCACTTCTGAGCCCATATCATTTTTAAGCATTTTTTGAACTATGATGTAAATTGGGCTTCTTGTTCTGAAATGAAAGAACAGGGAACACCATTATTGTGAACTATTTTATGGATATAAATCCTCCCAATATAATCAATTGAGATGGTATCCCAAGTAGGCGAAAATTTTTAATCATTGTTTAACCTATTGAATATCAACCATACTACATCACTACCTCAAGGAGATCTTGGAATGCCTGTCAAAAAACCCATGGTAACTCCATTCAATTTCTTCTAAGGAATAGATATTGGTTGTGAAAGTCCAAAAGGTCACAAATGCTCTTCCTTCCCCTACTGAAAGGTGGAGCTTAGTGTGATGAAAACTACAATCTACCTCCTCATACCCGGCCACCTATATAGATGATACATTTATTCATATATCTTGGTTAGAATAGGGAGAACTTACCAAATTGTGTAATTATATTCTCAAATCAATGCTTCCTGTACATCTGAAGGCTCCCAAACATGCACATGGTTTATTAATATATAATTTTCATCAACAACCTAACTAGATGTTAGGTTCTCACTTATTTTTTTCTTATTCAACATGAGGACCTAAGAATCATACAACTACCTCAACTAAAACCACTCCATAAAAAAGGATGTCACTTCCACATTTGCTCAAACTGGTTTCCCATATTTTTCTTGAACCACCAAGTGAATCATAGAAAATAGTTTCATTATCTACCACTCACTACTGGCCTCCATGGTAGCCAAGGTCAATGATTTACCACATAAAGAATCAAACAAAGGATTTATCATTCTAGATATATAAGGAAGAAAAAAGTAGAAGGAATTCAAGTATTCGACCAACCTCCGCTGCCTCAAATTCAATTCTGGTTGTATAGAGATATATTCAAGATTCATGTGACTTTTTCAATGAATAATATATAACCTAATAAATAATTATTCAAAAAACATAAGACACAAAACACTATTTCTTGCTTGAGGTCATGTCTAGTGTAGTTATGCTAATTGGTTCTCAACTGGTGGACTCGTACACTAAAACCTGATCACCATGCATCCAAACTACTCTTATTATGATTCCTAAATCTTCATAGTTGATTGTATAACCTTTTCTCATCTTTAGAAAAATCATGATTAGGGCTGATTTCATTCATCCTTTTAATTCCTAAGAATATGTTTCAGAAAACTCATTCGAGTTGAATTTCACACACAACCTAGTCAACCCCTTTGGTGGTGAAGCCACGAATGATAAATCAAGTATGATTCATCCATAACATCCAACCATCCCTATGTAATTTTCTATTTCAAAAACATTAATATAGTAATCATAGGAAATCACATGGATTACCTTATCTAGTGAAACATATACACCTACCTATGAAATTATATGACCTAGGAAGTGAAACTTTATAATCCAAAACTGGTATTTAATGATCTTAACATATAGACAATGCTCTCTCAGGGTATACAAAATCATATCAAGATGGTGTTAATGTTCATGTCTAGAGTGATAATACAATTATATGCCATCAATGAATATTTCCTCAAATAAATCACGATATATGTGGAAAATTAATTCCTAAAATCCATAAATATTTTCATCATGACAATTAGAATGAATGAAAAAACCGGATACTGGTAGGAAGACTATATTCATTTAGCATAGTACTTTCTATTTCATTAATATTTCAATTTATTCTTTCACCAAATACATTTTTTGAGGTGTTCTTTGTGCTGAGTAGGTGTGTTGAATACCAATATTTGAGAAAAAAAATTAAATTATTGATTCTAAAATTATTCATAATGATATATTTTTAATGAAATTATTTTTTAACCTTTTTAATTTTCCACAATTTTGAAAATACATTAAAAAACCGTGAAAATTTCAATTTTGGGTTTTAGAAAATACACCCCAGTAAACCGAGAGTAATCATTAAATAAAATGTAATCATATAATTTACTATCCAAACATTCTACTCTAGATATTTCAAAAAAATACATAAGTATATCTTCTAATGGTTGAGATGTACCAATTTTGTTAATATATTTTAAATATTATTTTTTATGTTTTCCAATTTGGCATGCATCACAGAATCAGTCATTATCAAATTTAAGACAAGGTAAATTAGAAACTTTATGCTTATTAGATAGTTTATATAAATAATAAATGTTACAATGTCCAAGACTCTAATTCTTGATCAACGACTCATTAGTCATTGCAATTAAACAATTTACTTTCTATATACACCAAGAATTTAAAACCAAGGTACAAACATAATCCATTATAGGTGCTCTAAATTTATTAAGTTTATTGTTAAAGATAGTACATGAATTTGTAGAAAAATAAATATAAAAACCATCATAAAAAATTTTAGAAATAATTATCAGATTGGGATTTATCCCATTCACAAACAATACATTTCTTATTGACATATTCTTTGGATCTCCAACACTTCCAACTCAAATGATCTATCTTTTTTTTATTATCATCCAAACTTACTTAAAATCAAATTATTTGAGTTAATGTATAAAACTTTGTTTATTCTCTACTCCTGTTCATGGAACAACCACTATCCATATAACATATAGATTGTTTCTTCTTATGGAATGTCTCTTGAAAAAGCAATTAAAATTCTGTTTTTATGGTACCTATATTTTTTGGGTCCTACACTGTTATCAAGAAATGTTATAAGAATCCATATCTGCTTTATTTTTCCAAAATTCCTTTTACATTCATCAAAAATAATTTGTGAAATTAAATCCTTTTAAATAACTTTAACTTGGGGATTTCTCAAATAATATTTTTAGTGACATTAGATATTATTCTAAAATTATAACAGGTTGAGCTTCTCAAATTTGGAAAACAAAAATCTTATACAGTTTTTATTATGAACTCTTGTTTCTTATTCTATATCATTCTATTTTAAAAACATTATTTAAAATAATTTAATTTAAAACCTTTTCTCCATTGGTAAAAGATATTATATTAATCTTATAATATTCTACATCATCCTATAGTCCTTTAATCTATTTTCTGTGATCAATGGTGTTTTTTGTAGATGAGTTGACTTTTTCAACTAGTTTGTTATGCAATTTTATTACAGTGTCTCTTTCAACAAAAAAAGAGTTTTGAATATTTTTCATTGATTTAGGTTTCTTTAACAATAAATTATCTTTGAATTATAACATAGAATATTATGCATCTAATTTATCATTTGAGAAACTATCAGGGTCAGAAGCAAAGGATTAGTAGGTTTGTACCTATTCTTCTTCCTTGTCCATAATACACATACTAACTTTTTTATTTTTTGAATAATTATCTGAATAATGTTATGAAAAGCTGTTGGAGTCTTTATATACACTCCACGTAGCATTCATTTCCCTTTTTTTTCTTTATTATCATAATCATCATTCTTTTGATATTTCTTTTCTATCATTTTTCATTCAACATGAAATTAAGAAAAATCGGGTCTAATATGACCTAATTTATAGTATTCATAGTATTGAACTTATGTAGTTTCTTTGGAAACATCTATAAATGGATTTCTAAAGGTTATTTTATTCTAGTAAAAATTTATGATGTTTCTAGCTACCTAATCTAGTTCCATTTCAAAATATAACGAATCTAAATTGTTCACTATTTTTCCCCTTGATCTTTTTTTCTCCTCTTATTTTGTGATGTCACTTTGAGAGAAGAATTTTTTTCTTTTCCAATAGAATATTAAGATATTTAACATTAGATTTCATTTATTCTTATTAATTCATCAATGTTATAAATAATTATTATATATTTAGATCCATGACAGTTGTTGATTGATGAACATGAGTAGATATGTCATTCCATTTTAAGGGTAGTACTATGAAAACTTGTAGAGCTCGATCAGATTTTTTGATGGTTTATCACAAGTTAGTAATATTATTGAAGATCTTTTTCATTTATCCATTCGTATTTGCGATGCTTTCACTGTCAAGAATTCTAAACGTGTCAAATATTATCTTTGTTGTAGCATACATCATCTGTCATTCATTTGTTATTCCTTCATAGGAAACAAAAATGGTTTTCCACATATCATATGTTCTAGGAAATTTTAAAACATTATTAAACTCGTATGTCCAAGTCCAAAGATGATAGAATTCAACAATTTTGAATTGTTATCATATATTTCTTCTTTTTTAGTAGTCCAAGTCTCTTGTTTATCATGAATTATATAAGAAGTAATTATTTTTTAGTAAACTTTGAATCCATGATTCTTCATATAGATAATCAGTTTTGATTTCCAACATCTATAAATTTTTCATTAATGTGTGAATAATGAAAAATAGACATTCTTTATCATAGATCATACATTGTAAAGTGCTTTATAAATATATTTCAACAACATTATCTCAAAATCTCACCTATAATACCAATTGATAGGTCGGTATAATAAAATGTAACACAATAAGGGGTTAATTGTGTCTTTTCATGACATTTTAATAATTCAGGACTTTGAATCCCTTTGTGAAATATGATGATATGAATTATTTTTCTTCTATATGAAATTTGAGATGTGGACAAATTGAAATGAAGAACACAAAAAATTTATGGTGGTTCGGGGCCTAATAGTCTCATATTTCACACCACCAATTACTCTCCCTGTATGCTTGGTGAATTTCACTATAAAGGTCCTCATATCATAAAACCACAAAACAAAATATATTGTTTTAAATATCGATCAAGTTGAACCTCAAAATTATAGTAATATAAATTGATAGTAGATGGATCTTCATTATCAAAAAATAAATTCTTCGTGGAAGGGTAGTTTGGAAGTCATCCCGGTTGTAAAATGATATTCAAAATAAAAGTAGTAACAAATAGTAGCAATAATATTGAGATAGTATAAGATTAAACATGTATGTCTCCAATTGTAGCCTCCTTCAGAATCGATCATTTTTTATAGTAGAACTATAAATGAAATTTTCCAAGAATGAAATCATATTATGAAAATATATGAATTGTATATCATGTATATTGAAAGGATACACTAGTATATTATAAAAATAATAAATCCTTATTTTGAATTCCAAACCCAAGAAAGTATCCTGAAAGATCCTGAATATTCAAATTTAAAATTGTATAGAGGAGAGGTAGATTCACATTAAAACTGGAGTGACTTTATCCATCAAATACCATCCATTGAATTGTTCATATTAGGATTTTGATCCGTTGAAAACATGGTTTAAAAAAACATGTAATACTATAAATATTGTTGCATAAATCTCATATAAAAATCACAATATTAAAGTTGTGAGAAATTTATTAACTAAAAAAAATATGGGATTAAAATTAAAATAAATTTATTATAAATGAAGGTAATATGATAACATTTTTATATCGATATTATTTTTTTATAGTTGAATAATTGCTTTAAAATATAGAAAAATTTATTGAAATATACTTAATTTATAATCTTTTAAAAAAATTCCACTAAAGTCTCACATTTTTTCCCAAATGATGGGTATTCAATATTAATGTTACAGGAATGATCGCTAAAATAAACTTCCAATCAATTAAAAATAAAAAAAATATAATAATATATTCATCCTATCTATTGAGATAAATGAAAACCAAAATTGGAACCCCAATATAAGTCGTAATACAAAATTAATAAAAATTCATATAATGAAGTAAAACATTAATATACAGAATTCAACAATATAACAAAATATTTAAAATAAATCATTTGAAAAATAACTATCATTAAAAAAAATTCAAAAATATTATGAACATTGTTCAAAAACAAAAAATCATATGGTTTTATCATAATTTATTCTTATATTAATTTTTCACCAAAAAAAAGTAGTGTCTCATAAAGTCATATACCAAAAATTATATATGACTTTATCATATAATCTATAGAATATGATAATATGTCTGCATAAATAACTTGAATCACTATAAGTCCTAATTAAGATCAGATATATATAAATATATGAAAGATAATTTAACCGTTATTTTGAAAATTAAACCTCTATATTATCCAAATTTATTTTTATATAACATAATCAAATAATTCACTTAATATAGTGAGATTCAAAAATAAAGTTGATGACATAGTCACCATATCACTTTCTAATCCCTAGGTTATCTATATAAAAAATCATATATCTCTAATATTTTATAACAGTTTTTTTAGGATTAAAAATAATTCAATCAACCATAGAGATCATCTTAAACCTAAATGTTATCATGAAATTTATAATTATTTCAATAGAATATAAAATCATTATTCATCAAATAATATTTTCAATAAAATAAATTCTAAACCCAAGGATTTTATTACTTAAATGTATCCAAAAATAATTATAATAATCTTAAAGTCCCTTCACCAAAATCCCCTCGGGGGTTTCTATTCCTTTGAACATATTGTCAACTATAGACATGTGGGTTCATAGTGTATTGGATGTGCTTGGTGGGATGAGAACTATAACATGTACTTATCGATTCAAAGGATCATACCCCAATTGTTCAATATCTAAATTAAATATCTAATTTTTTCCCATCAAATATTGATATAGAAATTCTGTAACCCATAGAGGATGTTTTTCAAATTAAATTTACAATAAAATTAATTAGATCTGAATAAATATTACTGGCCTTACGATCATTTATTGATGAATATGATAATCATTAGAAACTTTTTTATTACATTTTTTGTATTGGTATGACCCTAAATATATCCCCTCTAGTGGTGATCTGCATGTAGTCCTTTTATCTCTGAAAACACTGATGGAATGTTGAGTTCTAGCATAGAGGATCAATTTCCTTTTGTTGTTTACCTTCGTTTCTATAAGATCCTTTGAGCTTTTAGGATTCTCTCTTTTTCTTCAAATTCTTGAGAGGAAGAGTGGAGGAGAAATCATGAGAGAGGTGCATTGTGAGAAACAATTCTAAATTCTTTATTAACCCAAAAAATAGATATAAAAATAGATTTATAAATATAGGGTTATGGTTAAAATATTATTTAATAGTAGGGTGATACATAAATAACATTATAAACCTTTTCTCATAACATTCTATGTATTAATATATAAAAAATTTGTTCCACAGCTTGCCCTAACTGACGTATTGATAAATATTATTTTAAAAGGTTGAAAATTAATATTTATCAACAGATATGATCTTAGTCCATTCTTCCTCAACATTTCTCGAATACCTAAATAAATATTTAATTAAATATTTATATATAATTTAAATATTATATTCACCATCTGGTGAATAAATACTTATTAAATATTGAGTAAATAAAAAATTTATATATCCATGTAATACAAAAATTGCCTTACGAATCAAACTTTATTTAATTTATGTGATAAAAAATCATGAATAAAATAATTCATCGATATTGAGATTAATATTTAGTCTAATAAAAAATTAAAAAATAATATATTTGATATTAAAGGAAATAACGATTTTGTGAGAATCAAGGACTCTATTTCATGGTAATTAAGCAGGCATGCCTAAAGTCCAATATTACTATCTAGGAATTAGTTAAGGCCTCAAAAACAAATAATTTAATGATTAATTTTCATCAATCAAACACATATTACTTCTATGTATTATAATCCATTTTTTCAAAAATCTCATAATATAGGATTCACATATACGTAATTAACCTATATTCTTGATACATATTTCTTTGATTATCTGAAATAATCTCATCATTACACTATGTCCATGGAATTTAATGTGACATTTCCATTTCAATCAAAATGATGAGACATCATATTCCATCAAGATAGAAGGGGAAATTATTAATTGAATCATAAATTATTAACACATCACATGAGGGACAACCGACACATTTAGATTAAACATTTTCTATATAGTCAAGGTTTATAAAATATAACTAATTGTATGAGTCGTAATAATTATTAATAATAGTCATAAAGGATAAGGACCATTTCACACTGTCACATAAAGGAATATCCGATGACACATAATCAATAAATATTCATAGAATTGGTTCTATTATCATATTCTCTCGTCATAAAGATTACCATGTTAGAGCTTCATGAGATGAAGTATCATATTCTAATATGTACTTTCACCCAATAGTCAATATTTTATGTCTCCCATCATACCATGTTATTCGACTATATAAATATATTTATGAATAACATTATGGAATTTCAGAGTTCTCATCATAGTAAAGAACTGCTATGACCTTATAAATGTAACATATACTGTATAAAATTATTACATCAAATTCATGATAACAAAATAAAATAAAAATTAATATTTTTAATAATTATTTAATCATTTAAATAGATATATTATCTGATATAAAATAATGTAGTTCTAGATCACCAACTCCGTTAAATATTCAATTACCCTAGAGTGAGATGTTTATTACTTTCCATCCACTAGGCCTCACACGATGATCATGTTTCCACTAATATATGGCATCAGTAAAAGGGTATATAAAATTTTCTTCCATGTATATTCTTCTCTTTTGGCTTCACCTCTTTGAGAAAAATCCCTTAAGATATTATACTTATATTGTATTTACTTCATATGTGGATGTGACCTTATATTTTTTGCTATAGAGACAATAGAAATATTATTAAAATAATGTGTGGTAGGATCTATAAATATAGGTATCATGTTAGGATCTTGGGAAAATATTATTTTACTAAATGATTCTTTAACATCCTCATAAACCACAATATGTGATAATATGTTGTATAATCTGGGAGATTTTTTTTTGAGATCTTACATTTTGAAGTCCTCTATTTGAGAGTGAAGATGCTCCCCTTCCATGATTTCATATCTTCTTGATCTGTTTGGAAACTAGAATCTTCATACCCTTTGATGATTATTTTCTTAGCTCCTCCATAGAATCAAAAATTATCCTTGGAATTCCTCGAATGCTTGATGGTTATCGTTAATTTCATCCAATGGTGGTTACCTGGGTAGACATGATGTCTTCCTACCACACTCATGATTTATGAAAAATATGTCATAGTACATAGAATATCATATACAACTACTACAATCACTGAAATGCATGGAATCATTTTCATTAATTTTATTTTCTCATCTTTATAGGGACACATTTTCATAGAATGATGACTTCCATGTGATAGTTGAAACAATACACACTAGGATTTTTCAATATAAAATATCTTCATTGTATTGTCAATATATATACCTTGGCATAGAACAAGAATCCTTTTGGATCTATCATGATGTATCAAGATCCCAAGAATAAATTTTTCTTCACCAAATACCTTCATTGATTGGAATTTATTAATCTAGTTTTAATGAACTATAAGACATGTATTTTTCATCAAATAAGTAGTATGACACCAAAATATAATATTAAAATAATTAATAGAGTCCAACTAAAACTCATATATTCATAATACATGCATTCATTATTTATGAAACTAAATACAATTATGGCTTCATCAAATTAAATTTTCTATGACCTGGATTATTTTTTTAATCCATTATTTTATCATTCCAAATATCGAATAAATATTGTCATCCTTTGCGGTCACAAAACCTTTGGTTTTTTTCCTATATAAATCTTGATAAAGGTTCCTATTAATGAACTCTATTTTCAAATACATTTTCTAAATCTTATAGTCATGTAATGTTATAATAAAAAGTATAATTCTAATGAATTTAAGCATTTCAACTTGTGAAAATTGTTCTTCCTATTATATTCTATGGAAATGACTTAACCATTATGAATTTATTAGTTCCATATAAGTACTAACATATAAATAATTTTCAAGATTCTTTTTGAATTCTAATTTTTTTAAAAAGGATATAAATACACTAGTGTATTTACCAAAAACCTATACTTGGTTATTGTATGTTGAATCCATTCTAGAAATCATAGCTTTTCTCACTCTGAAACAACTATTCCACTTACTACTTAATTATAGTTTATAGGATCATTATTATAAAATAATTATTATTCTCTATTCTCAGTTACTAAAATCCAGGAAATTTTGGTTGTCAAACCTCTATTGTTATCATACACTGTACTTTTATTTCCACATGAACCTATAAAGTCATTCTTATCTAAACTCTTATTTTTATTGAACACGGAATTCACAAAATTGTATGTTATTCACGCTACCACTTTTAGATATATGATATTTCTCAAATAATTTCATACATCTATCAACCACAACCTTTTCATATGAGGAGTTAAAACGGTACTATCCCCTGGTTTCCTTGTTATATATTATAAAGATATGAATTGTTCTATGGGGTTTAATGTCTTACCAGAATAGTCCTTAAAAAATGCTTCATGACCTCACAGGTTTATATATGACAGCATGGGTTTATTTCTACTCTATAATTTGTATGGAATACCATATTCCAATTTAGTTGGGGATATATTTAGTATATATGTTTCTGTTTATAACATATATCCTCAAAAGAATAATAGAAAAATCACATGACTCGTCATTGATCTCATAATGTATAATAGATTATGGTTCCCCCTTCCACTTATGTCATTCCATTGTGGTATATAAGGATGAATGTTTTGATATAGAATCCCGAACTCTTCTAGATAATAAATTATGTATTGATTAATATATTCTCTATCGTGGTATGAATGGTGTTTCTTAATATTCTAACAATGATATTTCACAAAATTATTCATATATTCTATGAATATGTAAAATTAATATAATTTATAAATAATTTAGTAGACATATCCATATCTATAAAAATAATTTGTAAAATTTTTGGAGTATTAGTAGACATCACTTCCTTGAACTTGAAATGGTCCACACAAATTGGTATGAACAAATTTAGGAAGTTCCTTTTTCCTTTAACCTTTTAAAATAAAATGATTCTTTAGTCATATTTCTATAAAAGAATTCTTTTCATATACTAAGTAGATTTATTTTAAAAGAATCAAATATCCTTCTTGGATTATGTTTTTCAATTTTATTGTGTTTACATGACCTAGATTGTAAATCCAGAGTTGGGTTGGGTATGAGTAATATTAACTGGTTTTGTTATAAATTTCCCTTACTTTGTTTATTTAATACAGCACATAAAGGCCATTATTTAAATGTTTATTAGCCAAAAAATGAAATATTTTTAAACAAGAATCTTTTACTCTGGAGAATGAACAAAAATCCCTTCATATCAAGTATGGATATATAAATAATATTTTTGGTTACATATATGAAATAATAAAAATATTTTAAAACTAATATAATTCTATTTGGAAATGTAAGGTGGTAGTCCCCAATATCCATGGTAGTACATTTGGCTCTTTTGGATTAACATAGATCTACCTCCCCACCATCAATCATCTAGAATCTATATGGTTCCTATTTTTGAAGACATATGTTATGAACACATGCTACATATAAAACCCAATTTATAGAAATAGATAGATTTTACTTGATAACAAACGCATGTAATGATTACTATTTGATAAATTACTGGTTGAAATTTTTATTCCATTGGCCCTAATTTTCACAAAAAATGACCTCAACATGTTCCCTTTATTATCCCTAGACCATTCTATTATTATAATGGTTTATTTGGATAACAAAATTATATATATTTATATGGAATTTTATATTTTTTCAACATAAGGATAGACGGATTTCCAGTATTCTTTTCTATATCAAATGGATGAAGTAGTTTAAGATGATCTGGAAGAGACTTATCTATGTGATCATATTATAATTGAAACCAATGTGGGAGAATATGTATTGGAGTGAAACATGAGTGATATTAGTTCACAATTATTTAGTATATTTAATCTATAAAATCTCTAAACACTCAATGCATCCAATGTGATTGACTAAATGAGGCCCAACTAGCACAATGTCTCTCATATTATAGTGAAAGAGATCCATGGATATCTCAAAGTGTTGCTGTCTATATCCCTTATGATATATGTAATGGAAAATCTTGAGCATTCTATATGTAACAACATCTTCATTAGAATTCATGAGTTCTTGGAAAATGGGTAAAAGAATTAAACATTGAACATCAACTGCATCGCTGAAGTGATTATCACAAACAATGAACTCTACACCATTCACTTCATTTATTGATAGATCAAGTAGTGAGGATTAAAAAAAGAAATATCTCATTTCCTAAGGCAACATAACCCCTAGGTATCTGAACCATTCCTAGAATTTACACCCATTAAAGAGATAGTATTTACCAAATATTGATAGCATAGATAATGTTGATGATTAACATTCCATTATTCTAAATATAAAATAGCATATTTTATTACTTTACATGATTATAGTTTATGTGAGATGAGATAAATATAATTTTGTCAAGTCTATAAATATTTTATCAAATCTTAATGACCCTAGACTTTAAACAAAAAATGTCTATTCTCTCAAGAAATTATTATGGAAAGGATCTATATTTCATTTATTATAATCTATATTTAGGGAATCAAAATTATAGAAAACTTTATGGGTATGTGGTTTTTCCATATACAACTAGAATCACTATGATCCATTTATTAGAATCCATAATATAGAAATAATTAATGGGATTTACATAATATTTTCCACTAAATTTCTATTCGAAACATGTAGTCCATTAAACCTAAAAAATATTCTGTTTATTCAAGCCTTTATCTTATTTAAAACTTTCTAATAATTAAAAGTTCACACAATATAGACCAAACTGACACTTTAACAATGAATTCATCTTAATTCTGGAAGTGGTAGGATTAATAAATTAATATTAATATGAGGCATTTTTTATATGATATAAATATTTCATGGGTTTTCCTTTACAAGTTTTGTTAATATTAAGTTGATTTTACATAAGTGATTAAACATTATTTGATAAAAAAATTATAAAAAATCCATTAATTTATATTCCATAATTTCATATTAGTCCATGAATATTTTTATCACTGTCTTGTATAGATAAAATAAATAATGCATAATAAATAGTTAAATAAACAAATAAATTACCCAATAAAAATGTTATCTCGTAGGTGATTTATTGAGCAACACGCAAATCAAAATATAACATAGGGGAAAACTCATTGTACTATTCATGGCATGAGTCACGTCATTCCTCATATACACATGTGTATCATCTAGGTTTTCATTTAATTGGAACTATTTTGAACCACCTCTACACACATCAGGATACTGTTTTTTATTACATATACTTATAATTAACACATAAATGATGGGAACAAAAGTAATGGTTAAAGGTAATTACATAAATCAATATGGCCACTTAGGTCCTATAGAATAAAGGAGGGAGGGATGACTCATAGGCCATCATATTTAATTTAATATTAAATAATTTCAGAACCATGAAATAAAATAAATTGAATAAAACCAACTCATACATAGGTATGTTCAAAAACTATGATTGGATGTAAACATGAAAATAATATATTATAGTGCACTTTCATGTATCCAATTTAGTTCATTATTTATTATTAAGGAAAGAATTAGAATATTAATTAATTCTATTTTTTATAATGATCATTATAGGTCTATTAGATATTCCCATCATAAATGAATTACTTGAAAATAAATTAAATCACCAATAATTATAGATCATTACAAAAAAATTAATTATTTTTAGTTCTTTAAGAACCTTTATTATATATCCAGACACACCTAGAGGAAATATTGTAATTATTTTTCAATGCTGAAATTAATTCTTATTTATATTTTAATTTAAATATATCCTTTTTTGGGAGACTACACAGCATGAACTCAGGATCTATACACTATATTCCTTTATTTCTATGTATCTGGGGTAATCACCAAAGGTCTGGGTGTGTATCTCAATAAGACTACACTATGTATTCTAATGGGGGAAACATCATGTGTTTTTATTTCCATGTGATCATGTAACCCATTGAAGGACTCATTTTTTCTTTATATGCCGGAGAACATGACATGTACTATCTCTATAGGTCGTGTTTTTTTCTAACCATTTTTATTTTTCAAATATTTAATGACTTGACATGTTCTTCAGACATGAGAAATAATGAGTTTTATTTCATGTATTTCGATTGCATTCCATGTATCTAATTAGTTATCTACGATGTTAGACCAAGATCATTTGAAATAATTTATTTGACCCTGGGGTTAGTATGAATTTTTATACTATACTGGTTATAATACATGATGTGTACACAGGTTACACATCATTAAATCTGAAAATTTGTGTGCTAGATTTGGATAAACAACATGTTGTGCATAATAAATGTACCACTTTTTATTACCGCATGGCGTGCTATGTATCCCCCAAAATGTCATGGTGAAATATACTTGGGCATGAAACATGTAATCAATCAACATGTCGTGTAACCTAGACAATCGAATAGAATTATTGTCACTTATAGATGTAACATCTAATCATTCTCTATAAATTATTAGAAATTAATAAAGGTTGAGTATTGAAAGATAGTAATTATTTTGTTGAAACCATGTTATTTAAACATATAATGAAGGAATGAATAATTTGAAATGAAAAACATTATGACTATTGTTAATAATCAATCAAAAAACAACTAAATCATTATAAATTTAAAATTTGACATTTATGGAACCACTTTTAGGTTCTATACATAGAGAAATCTCTAAGTTGGTGAAGAACCATAAAGTATTTTATTAGAACAGATGGATCATTTTCCAATTGAGAAAGATGTAAATGTAATATCCAATAATATATTTCAATGTTATATAGACATTGAAACCCCAAAGCCCAAAGTGGATATTTCACTTATTAAATTTATATTTAATTTAATTAGATATAATATAAATTTATCTTTCTTATGATCATTATTTTACAAAGATGTTGATCATATGATCTCTTTTTTATATTGCCTCTATTATATAGGGAGGACCCCAAATATATACCCTCTTTTGTTGATCCAAATATAGTTTTTTTTATATTTTAACAACACTGATACAATTCCTGTTTCTAGTGTGGTAGATTTACCATCTTGTTTTTTTCATATTGATTTCTACAAGATCCTTTGAGGTTGAAGGATTATCTATTTTTATTATTGATATTGAGAGAAATAAAAGATGAATCTAGAGAGATTTATTTTGTGTACAATGATTTTCAAATATTGATTGACCCTACACAATAGATATAACAATCTGTATATAGATGTAGGTTTTGTGTTAAAATATTAGTTAATCTCATAATAAACCCTCACTAAAATATAAAAACTTATCTCACAAAATTCCATGCATTAATAAAATGTTTAATCTATAACATTCTCTATATAGTTCATTGATAAAAATAAATTTACCCTGGTCAAAATCAATATTTATCATCAAAAATGATGTTGGTCCATTATTCGTCCTTAGTATTTATCGAATAGCTAAATAAATATTTAATTAAATATTTATTCCTAAAATAAATATTATTTTAATAGTCTGGCGAATAAATATTTATTAAATATTCATTAAATAAATAAATATTATATATTCATGTAATATAAAAAATAACTTGGGAAATAATATTTATTTAATTCATGTGACCAATAATATTGAATAAAATTATTCATTCTTATAAATATATTGAAATAGAATTTTATCAATATCAATGGAAACATGTAGTTTGCAGCCATATAAGGTTCATTCACATTGGAATCTAGTGGTATTTTTTAAATATACAGGATTATTGTCTAGAAATTTGTGAGTGTACTGAAAACAATGATGTTAATGTCTCAACATTGATAACCACACATGAAAACTTACTCTGTAATATGATATCCTTATTGCAATATCTTATAATTTAGGTTTCACATATGTTTCATCAATATATATGCTTGATATAACTTACTTTTACTATCAAAAATAAAATTACCATTATACAATGGGAATGTAATTTAATTCGAAAGATTCATTTTAATCTAATGGATGAAATATCATCCTCTATAAATATAGAAGGGAAAATTTGTCCTCACCTTACTAATTAAAAACACATCAATCATAATGAAACCCACGTGTCTAACTTCAACATAAACTTTATTTTCAAGGTTTATGAAATACATTTAGGTAGTTGAGTAGTAATATGAATTAATAATATTATTAATGTCTACTGACCATTACACACACTCATATAAATGAATGTCTAATGGCCCCTAAATATATGAAATAATTATAAGCATTTATCTGCACATAATCTCCCTTATTAATGATTACCATGTTCAAACATAATAATAATAACTCTCATGTTCTTATGAGTACTCACACATGACTATTAATATTCAATTTGTACCATCATGGTTTTTATCAATCCATTGAACTACATTTAAGTGTGTCATTATGGAATTTCAAATTTCTCATCATAGTGGGAAGCTACTATGGAGTTATAAATTAAATATATACTCTAGTAAATTATTACATTAAATTATTTAATAATAATTATTATTATGTAATAAGATGTGTAATTAATATTCAAAACATCAAATAAACTATTAGTCCAAAGTAAAAATATTTTGTTCTAGAACACCTACTAAAAAAACTTATTAACCCATGAAGGTATAACTAAATCAAAACTTAACTTCTCATGAATGAATCATAATATCAAAATTTTTCTAAAACCTCCTTTAATACCAACTATAACAACCCCAAACATGCACACCTAAAATATAGTACTTAAAGCCTAATATAAAATGTTGGGAATTTGATACCAACAAATGGGAATCAATTTCAATCATCCAAATAATATAGAATTAAAAGGAAATATTTGATCAATTATATATTTAAGGACCTTTTTGGTTTAGAGTTTCAGATAACTATGGAAAAATATTACATAACGACAACCATATCATCGAATCAATATTTTCCCATTATAAAAATGTTTTTATATTCTATAATCAGTCTTCAAAATCTCCAATAAAATTATTTACACCTAAAACATTTATAGTAATAATTTATTAAAATCATTCTTCATAAAATGAGGGTAAAATAAAACATAATAATGGTGAGATAAATTCTTAGTAATTATAAACGTAAGCATTAACAAATCAATGTCATCAATAAACTTAATATGGGAATAAGGGTATGATAACAAACCGACGTGATTAAGAATAACATAATAAAATTTAAACCCATCAAAACCTAGATCATCAAATATGTGACATTGAATAAATATTTATCAATGGAAGGAATAATGAAAATAAATAAATTGAAGTCTTGTAATTTTGATATTGATTAAAGTATCCATTTAAAATTCATAAAAAGAATATATAAAACGCATTGGTTACTTGGAAGATTATATTAATAGAATAAATAGAAGAAACCTTACAAATGGGAAAACATTATTTGGTAAATACCCATGAAATATTAGTTATAAATGGTTAACCAAATAACTCCATCGTCTCCTAATATTTTCTTATATTCTCTCAAATCCATTTTCATTATCCAATGTATTGTATGTCTCTAATTGGATCACCCATAACAAATATGAAAATATCCATTAATGAATTTTCTTCACTCCTTGATCACAGTTTCTTCAATACTATTCATGTGTAATATAATGAGTGAAACATATGGAATCTTGCCCTTTTCAAAATAACAATAACCATTTTTCATCTATAGCTTGACTAACCCTTCCAAAATGAATGGATTCCATGAAAATATTCTTGAAAAAAAATATAATATGTCAAGAGAAATAATTATTATCGTATCACTAATATATATACCTAGTATATCATAATAAAAATCAATGGTTGTTGACAATTTTTAATAGAAATTCCATAAGAACACAGTTAAAAACAATCTGGAAGAAAATCACCATTTCAATTTTAAAATAAATTTTAAAAACCAAAAATTTAAAAATTATTTCAGGAATAATTATTTTGAAAATATCTCTAGAAACAGGTAATTTAGTATTCAAATAAAACAATGTTCATGATTGTGGTAAAATGTTATCATGTCAAAAATGCTAAAAAAACAATTGTTTGGAAAATTATGTAAAAAAGAATTAAAATTTACCCATGTATGAAATAGTATAAAATTTCATTTTAAAAAATGTTAAAATATTCTAAAATTTCTCATAAAATATATTTATGAAATAATTTTAATTTACAAAACAAAATTATTCACCATATATAATTAAAATGGTGGACGATATTGTTTAGAATATTTTAATATGATAATGATTTTTAAAAGAAAAATTATTTACATCTATTTAAAAAAAACCCCTTTGAAAGAAAAAAAAGAAGAAAAATAAAATTACATGAGTATAAGTGGATTCATGATATTATGTCACATGTGTTTGTATATACACCATATAAATGAATATAGTGGAATCAATAAAAAGATGTCTCAAAGAAGAAGGTTTGTGATGGTAAACCCTTAAAGATTGAATAAAATTTGACTCAAAATTCCATTGAACAAAGTAACAAAAAATTAATTTGTAATACCCTTAATTTAATAAATATAATGGTAAAAATCATGGGAAAATAAGTATTCCATATAAAATAAATCATGGTGCATAATATAAATGGTCTTTTAGAAAAATGAAATTTAGTCCACGAAAACCCTTGAAGCCTTTATAGAATTTGAAATTTATCATGAATGGAAGACCATAAATTAAAAATTAAATATCATTATAAAAGATTAATTAATTATATAATAGCTCAATAGGCAGTATATACATCATATAACAATAATAAGGTCTATAATACAAGACATGTCTCAAAGAAACAATATTGAAGTGAATAATTCTCATAGAGAACATATAATTGATGTTAGAGTTAATAAGTGAAGTGATTATTTGTAAAAAATTTAAAACAAAAAGATATTTGAAATAAAAAATAACAAAATAATATTTCATTTTACACATAATATTGGGAAATCATATTCAATGATCTTGAAGTCTTACATAATGAATGGAAATTGAGTTAACAAACCACTTTCTGCTTTATAAGATTCAAGTCACGCACCCCCCCATTATTGAAATAATTTTAATTGTTACCTAAAATACCATAAACTAATAATTATTAATTATACTACATTTAAAATGGTATTATTTATTATTTATAAAATAAATTTGGCACAAAGAATTAAAATATGCCCCAATGAAGGGAAATCGAGATGGAATCACTTATATCGAGCCCACACATTCCATTTATGGCCTTTTACTAATGTATACTAAACATATGTAAATTATTAATTTTCTTAAGAAAAAATTATAAGATCAATCCCTTGTCCTTAAAATATTTATTTTATGTTTCAATTACATAATTTATTGCATAATTGGTTATGTCCACATTTGGTGTTTAGAGGATGGTCGGTTAATAATTTCAAAATGTCTTTGGTATATTGACCATGGTTAAAGGGATCATTGTTCCATAATATGAATAATAATAACCATAATATAATTATAAATTATATATATTAATTATACTTCTGAAACCAACCATTAATGATGATTATCAAAAAACGAATTATCTTACAATCATGGAAACAGTAGGTCATACTTTTATAATGGTAACGTTTCCATTGTTCAATGAACATGAATTAAAGAAGTTAATAATTCTTTTATCTTTAAATAATGATTATTATATCATAAATACCATATTTTCACTTTATATAAACAAATATATATATATATATATATATATATCATCCATTTGATGCATTGATGAAAAATGAATTACACATATTTGTGGGGTCGGTAGTCCATATATCTGCACGAACGATATTATCATTTTTAAATTGATAAAAAGAAAATAAATTATATTATATATTATCTTAAAATAATTTTAATAATGCCATTAATATAAAAAATATTAATAAAATCAATCATAATAATTATCCATGAGAAGCGGTATAAGAAGATTAATTGCATCTATCCACAAGGTGATACTCTTCCGTACACATAAAACATTATTTCCTTAACCATTTTTTGGAAGAAGGAGATTGATCATGGATAATAAATTATCAAAATAACAAATAATTATGTTTTATATATTTATTTTATTATATCACAGTGTTTATAATAGGTTTTATGGCACTATAAGAAGAACTAATACTGCAGAATTTGGTTAAAATCTACACACCTTATTCAAAAAACCTCCAATGATTTACACCATAATCCCACTAAAGATGGTATTAGATAAATCATATTACCTATTACACATGAATAGAGATTATATTAAGGTAATGGGGTTGTAATTGTTTAAGATATAGTGCTCAACATTTGTGAGGAAGAGAGGAGAGAAGGTTTCCTTTTATATCTGAGGGGATGAACACTTTCAAAAATGCCTAAATTAATATAATATAATATGTTTCTAACTTATGTAAAAGGGTTAATGAAATTACATGGATTTGAATATAATTAATATATTGCAGTAATATAATAATCCAATATAATTTAATTGTTCTATAATTTATTTTAAACCTTATCTTTTGGATGAACCCTTCAGTAATCCATTATTAACTTTCATCACAGTAATAATGTTTTCAATATAAAATGGTTGTAAATTTATTTATATGTTATAAATTCGATAATAAATCCCAAATGGATGATATTTATGACCATTTATAAATATACATATAATATTTAATCTTTTTTTAATTTTAAATTATTTAATAAGATATATTTAACATAAAATAGTATTGATGCCATTTAAGGAACTATTGCCATATTATGATATCTTTAATGAACACAATACCAAAAATCAATAAGGGGGTAAATGACAAAAAATTCATCAGAAATGAAGGTGATATGATTTTAGTTTTATTTCATGATCATTTTCAATGATCTGAGAAATTATTTTACCATGTAGACTAATAAGACAATAAAATATAAATAAATTAAAAGTATGATATCACTATTTAATTAATTTGAACCATAAGATTAACTTTTCCTTTAAATGATGATTATTCAAGATGAATGTTTTATGACTAAAGAAGTAAAATCAACTTATAACATATTAGAATATATATAGAAGGATATTTTTTTCTTATTATATTTATATATTTTCTAAAACCTAAATGGGTATAATTAGGTAAGATAATACCTAAAATAAATAAACCTTCATATTAATAAATAATAAATTAATCTTGGAAAATCAACAACACAATAATTTAAAAAAAAATTAATTTGATAAAAAACAATCCTTCAATTTCATCAAATTTTCCATGACTATATTCAAAATCAAAAAAATATAATGATTTTATCACATATTCTTCTAATATCAATTTTTATCTTTAAAAAATTAGTCACTCATAATTTCATGTATCAAAAAATTTATGTGTCATAATCATATAATCTCCAAATTTGGATAAATTGTTTCTATAAATACCTTGAATTTCTATAAATAAAAAAAATCATATATACATCCAATATAAAATCCAACCATTTTTCCTCAAATAAAAATCCCATATTATCCATATGTATTCCTATTTTCCACAATCATATAAAAATCCCATATTATCCATATTTAATCGCATTTTCCTTCTATAACATTCCAATACCATGTTTATATATATGATAAATCATATATTCACCCATGTAATACAACTTTTATCCTTATTCTCTATAATCACCTAAACATTAGAGATCATCTTATCCCTAAATTTTATGAAAACCATTCAATCCATGTTTATAGAATGTAAAATAATTAATCATAAAATAAAATTTTAACTAAATAAAATTCAAAAACCAAGGGTTGTATTCACATAATTATCCCCCAAAATAATCTTTAGTTATATTAAACTCCCATAACCTAGAACCAAAAAATGTCATGTTTATGAATTTAATCTTATTATGAACCTTAAACATATAAATATATGATGGTATCTTTTACTCTTAAGTAATCCTCAAATGAAGACATCATAATTAAAAATTTTATATAAACCCTCCTTTGAAGCCAAATTTAATAGCCTCGAACCTGCATGCCAAAAATCTTTTGATTAAATAATTATCATTACATTTCTATTTTTGATACCAATAAATGTAACCCAATTTAATATATCCAAAACAAACAACATGAAATGGAACTTTATTATCACATATATATATCCAACAACCATTTAGGTTAATAATTTTAGTGAATTATGAAAAAATATGAGATAAAATATTCATATCTTCAAATGAGTATTTTTCCACTATACCCATATTTTTCTATTCAACATTAATTCATCAAAATATCTTCTAAAATTATTCACACATAAGAAAATTCTAAAAATAATTCATTTAATATCCTTATTTATAACTTAGAGGAAATGATAACATAATAAGGGTGAGATAAAATTATCAGTGAGGGTAAATATAAGCATTAACAAATAAATTTCATCAGTGAGAATAAAATGAGAATAATTATATAATGAAATAATGAACATGAATGATCATAAAATAATAAAATTCATACCCATCACATTCTAGATAAACAAAAATTTACATGGTATATACATTTATCAAACTATAGTGTTATGAAAATAAATAATAATGACCACTGGGTTTTTTATATTGATGAAAATAACCATTTCATTTTTATAGAGTGAATAAATAAAATGTGTTGGTATCTGGTTAAGTTATCATTGTATAATCCTTAAAATAACACTTATATAATGGATAGCCATACCTTATTAATACCCATAATCTATTAGGATTAAACTATAAACTGTTTAACACCATAATTCGTTAAGAGTTACTTATATTCTATCAACTGCATCATTATTACCCAATCCATTTGAGGTTTATAATAGACCCACCCATAAAATATCAAAAAAAATACCTTAATGATTCCGGTTCACTACACAATCCGTATTTAATAAATAATTTTCAAGTACCATATCATTTCTTAAATAATTATAATAATTATATTTTCAACATAACAATATCCATTATTCTTTAATTCGATGATTTACCTGTGGAAAATATATGGATTCAATGAAACTTTATTTGAAAGAATCATAATACATCCAGAGAAAGAATTAGGATGGTATCATGACAGTATATCTCACTTGAGAATATGTTAAATCAAGGTTTATTGTCTTTGATGAATAGAAATTCCAACAATATTATTCAAAACACTACTAAGGAAAATATTCTATTAATTTTGAAATCACTTTTAAAAACAAAAAAATCCAAATATATTGTGAAAATAATTTTCATCCAAAATATATATTAAAATTTATAAAATAATATTCAAATAAAATAATTGTAATTATGATTTTGAAATATATTAATTTTAATAACATTTAAAATACTTTCTTTTCAAAATTTTATAGAGAGTCAAAATTGTCCCCTCTCGATAATGTTCAAAAATTTCATTTTAAAAACTTTTAAACAAAATTCAATGATCAGGAAAAATAACATTATGAAATAATTTTTTAAGAAAAATAAAAATCATAAAAAAAATATATAATAGAATTAAGAAGTGTTTTGTTAAAAAAAATTAAAGAATTAAAGGAATTTTTTTAAAAGATAAACCATTTACGACATTTTAAAATAGAAATCACTTTGAACAAAAAAAAAATTATAAACATAAAATTTCATGTGTAAAAATTGATTCATGATATTATATCCCAAGATTCAGTATATAAAAAATATAAATGAATATAGGTATATCAATCCACACCTAACTAATAGAACAATGTTCTAAATGGGATTCCCTAGGAACTTAAGTAATTCTTAAATGAAAAATAAATTCAATGAAGGACCATAAAATGATTATCTTAAACTCATATTTTCATTAAATAAAATGTAAATAAACATTCATGGGTAAGTAATTACACCATATAAAATAAATCATTGTGCATAACATGAATTATGCCTTAGAGAAGTGAAATTGAGATAATAAAAACCCATAAAAATTTATAAAATATGATTAAATATCTCTTTAAAGAGAGAAAATTAGAGGAGGATTAAATATAATGATAAAGTCATTAATAATATGATATTCCAATATTTTTTATATACACCTTATATAATGATGTTTGTTCATAATATAAGAGATGTCTTAGAGAAAAAAAAATACTTAGATGAATAATTAATACACTTATCATATCATTAAATTTAAAATTAATAAATGAAATAATTTTGTGGTACAGTTGTAAAAAACATGAAGAAATAAAAAATAATAGTTTTTTTAACACATATTCATGATATATCATAGTTCATAATGTATTAGTATAATTCAAAGAATGAAAATTTAGTTAAGAACCCCTTTTCTGCATTATATCTTTTATATCAAATCCCCTTGTATATAATATTTTAAATTATAACATAAAATACCATTAATTATGAATGATTAATTAAAAAACATGTAAAATGGTACTTATATATATCATATGAAATTAATTAGGTTCATAACACAAATTTATTCTTTAATGAAGTGAAATTGACACGAAATCTCGTTCCTCGAGTCCATACATTACATGTACGTCCTTTATGTCCAATGTAATAAACTTTTGGAATAATTTAAATTTTAAAGTGATTTTTATGGAATTAATCTCATTTAATTAAATCATTTTTTAAAGTTATTTTTAAGAAACATTTAATTTATTTATTTATTTTTTCTGTATTAGGTTTTTTGAGTATATTTGGTTTTTAATTACAAAATAGCTTTAGCATATTGATTGTGGTCAATGGGGTTATGGTTAAATCATCACCAGAATTATAAAAATTATAAAATAATAATTTTTATATATTACTTATTCTTTTAAAAATCACCATGAAATTTGGTTATGAAAAATTAATTTTGTTATAATTATGTAGATGGTAAACCATATGTACGCATGATTAATGATTCCATTTTTCAAAGAATATAAGGGAAATAATGTAAGTATTATTTTATCCTTAAATAATTTTTATTATATCATAAATATCAAATTAAATATTTAAAAAACATATATATATATATATATATATATAATCAATATGATTTGGTGGTGAAAAATGAATCACATCACTTCATAGAGGTGGATGTCTACATGAATGCACGAATAACATTATCATTTTTCAATGGATAGAATGGTAATAAAATATATAATATATTTTAATTAATTATTGTTAATTATTTCTTCAATATAATATTGAGTACTTATATCCATAATAATAAATATACGTGATATACAGTGAATGAAAATGAAGTACATTGGTTCACGAGGAACTAGTCTATCGTACAAACATGTGATGGTTTCCTTTTTCATATGATGGAAGAATTAGTTGGAATATGGTTAATACATTAACATAATTACATATTACTATATTTTTTATACTAATTTTATTATATCATAGATTTTATTGGAATTTTTATGGTTGGAGAATATTATATAAAACTAAAACAATTGGTTAAATGTTTTTACTCTTCTCTAGACATCCTTATTTTCTTTACACCTTAATCTTTATATGGTTGGAATTATTTACAAAATAAAACCTCTATGAAATTATTAGGTATTATATTAAGGAATTTGGGGTGTCTTATGATTATCTAGGGTTGTTAAAATTTACTAGGAATAAAGGATATGTAGATTCTTTTTATAAGTGAGGGGTGGGGAACTTAAATAAATATATAAAAGATTATAATATAATTTCTGTCTAAAAAATGATAAATAGTTCTTTAATATAATTGATTTTATGATATGTAGGTTATAGTATTTATATAATCATATAAACATGTTTTTTACATGGTTAGATGTCATTTTAAACATTATCTTTTGGATTAAAACTTCTGTTAACTATTTTTAACCTTAATCCGGGTAAAAACTTTGTCTATATAAAAGGTTTCTAAATTTATTTCTATGCTAAAAATTGGTATATAAATTTAAATTGGATGATATTTATATCCATTTATAATACTAATTTACCAATTTTATGTGTTTATGATTTTTTAATATTTTAATTAAATATATTTAACATAAAATACTATTAATTTCATTTTATGAAATATTCACATAATTTGACATTGAAAAAAATATGACTACAATGGAATTAAAATTTAATAAATTTATCGATCAATAATAAATTATTACACTAATCTAAAAAATTAATTTCAGACAATAATTCAACAAAAATATTACTTATTACATTTTTTGAAATCATTTACATTAACTTTTCATTACTTGCACAAGAACTATGTCGAAATTCTGTAAGAAATTAAGATAAATATTTCATAAATAAAAATTTTACAAATATTATCACAATAAAAACAATTTTTTTATTCCAAAAATAAAATTTAATATTCTTTCAAAACATTATTTTACCCCGATATGAATATGTTATAGAAATTTAAAGGCAAGATTCTGTGATTTTGTATTTTGTTACATAAAACAATATATTCCATTATCAAAGAAAAATCACATAAAATATCCATAAACGTAGATCATGAAGAATTATGGTTAAAACACAATCATCCTTATATTAAAGGATATTATTAGATTAATTTTTTGTTGTTGTTATATTTTTTCAATCTTAATTATCAGATTTACCCTTATCATGGTGATATATATTTTCAAATGTTACAATCCATAATGGAAAAAAAATAAAAAAGACTTATTTGAAAAAACTGAAATCAGGATTCAAAATATTGAATCAATTTTTCATGATTCAATTTCATGATTTGGTATAAATTAATTTCATATATAAATGAAAAATAAAATGAAAAATAGTTTTTAAAAAATTATGCTTTTTGACCCAAAATGACCATATCCCAATAGTTTGTAAGATGATGATTCTTATGTAATTATTTAAATAATATATAATTAATGGGTAATAACATTAATTTAATATCTAATTAAAATGATAATTCAAAATTTAAATGAAAACATGATAGTTTTACAAATATAATATGCTTGCACCATTCACTAAAAAATCATAATTTTGATAAAAATCAAAAAAATTACACATTAAGATAATATTTAATAATGATTCTAAAATTTGTATCCATTAATTAAATAAAATTTAAAAATGTAAATAAATTAATTTTATAATTTTATATAAAAAACCAATAAAAAATATTTGAGTTGAAAATGAATTTTTTGAAGTATAAATAAATTTAGTAAAAATGAGTTCTTATTTCATTATAATTAATCATGAAATCTTTATTAAGTATGAACTATTTGTAATTCATAAATTTTTTAATATTATTCATATCTTATAATGTAGTGGCTAAGATATAATGGTCATATAATATTTTGTGGTTCATTTATGCTTGGTGTTTCGAGTTGTGTGTGTTATCAAACATTATCTTGTTTTAAATTCTTAAGATATTACATGGAGTGTAATAATTTGTAGGGAAATTTTATAATATACACAGTTACATATAACATAACTTATAAAAATTATAATTATACGTAGAAAGATGTTCCTATGAAATTTATAGAGGAACTATATGTAACCTAACTACTTCTTTTAGATAAAATTGTGAAATATGATCTAAATACAATGTTTATAAAATATAAAAGAAATGTTTCAATTTATTGAACCGAACAACAATAACAAAAAATTATTTTTTAACATGAGATTTATTTTTCAATTGCACAATGAAATATATATATATATATATTTCCATTTCCACTCATGCACTAGTAAAGGATGAAACATCTCTTTCTATATTTGTCGATTCGAATTATCCTATTTACAATTAAAACATTATTTTGAAATCTCTTCAAAATCATTCTCTATCAAATTCAACCTATAAAACATCTCAATTTCATTATGAATACTAGTACTTATATAAAGTGATCCCAAATTAGGGATCAGTGAGCTTCGCTCACAAATTATTTTCTTTAATTGGGAAAAAACCCACAATGATACTTTATCCAAATATCATAACACATTAATTGTAAATGTCAAATTCATGAAACAAAAAATTATTTATAAATTAATTTTTTTTTGGAAAATCATGATCTTTATTTTGATCATTCTTAATTGTATCTGATAGTGATAATTTCACATACACCTGAAACAGAACATAAGATGTTTCTATTGGCATAATTTCTAGGAATATATTTTTCAAATAATTTACCAAAGTTTCATTTTTAAATCATATCATAGTTAGTGATCCATTATAATTTTAATTCATAACATCTTCTACTTTTCTTGATTTTATAATATGGTAATGAATTGTGCATTAATAATAATTAATCAATGTAACCCATATTTTTTTCCTCATGTTCAACTATTTCTAAGTGAATATATACATAAATATTTAATGATAAGTATATATTTTACATTTTATTCCATATAAATGATGTATTTAGATTTATCCATAAAGAAGCACATCATCTAATCCTAAAACATGTGTAGGCTAATTTTTTATAAGTGTTTTAAATTGGTCGGATTCATAAAAAATTACATCATCTTCATGTTTAAAAAAATGGCGTCCCTTTAAAGAATAATCACTATAGATGATAATTACAACATTCATATCGGGGAGGTATTAAACTGGGGCATTCACTAATGTTATTTTAATTTTATGAAATCATTAATCATACACCCTTTTGTAGAATAATTTAACAAATTTTCAAGTTATCTTTCTTATTGGGATATATAAATAAGTAACTATTTTGAACAACCCCTAGTAGTAAACCACTTATCAAAGAAAAATTTGAATGTATATGACATTTATATGTATTGACCATTATTTAACCACTTTGGTTTTTGCAAGGAAAAAAATTATTCCATTTTTAAAAAACATATTCTGAAGGAATGAATTTTTTTAAAACCAAAATTTCCATTTAATAGATTTTCCACATATATTTTTTTCCTTTAAGGTATGAAAAAAATCCTCAGTAACATTTTAATATCCTCATGGATTTTTTACTATTTAAAATACCATCAAAAAACTAAATCAAAAACTTATCTGAATATTTATAAAATTGATATTCAAAAGATCTAGGAATATAACTTGTTAATTAGATAATAAAAAATGAATAACTAGAAACTCATAATGATAATATATATTCTGAAACACTATATCAAAAATAACTTCTTCCTCCACCTTCAACTGAATGTATCATGACCTGAGATAAGTCTTTAAAAAAACTGAGCTCATTATAGCAGATAAAACAAATCATCAATATGTGGTAGAATATGAGTATTTTTAATATTGATATTATTCAAGGCTCTATAATTAATGAAAAGAACCTTTGTACCTTCATTATTTATATTAAATAAAATATGATTACCATACAATAATGTGTTAGTAAAAAAGGGACCTTAATAAAAAATTATGGAAAGAAATATTCAATTATAAAATGTGTACTTGAGAGATTTGATATGATGATTTTTAAATTTTCTAAGCATTAAACATCAGTTAAAAATTAAGATAAACCACTTGATTAGTAATGAAACCAGATAAATCATTATAAAATGAATTCATATATTCATTTACAACTATCACTTCAATAATTTGATATGTTTATTTCTATTCAATGACCCAAACAAGGAGTTTTTCACTACCAAATTTATCCAATTCATTGGATTCATGATTTGTTATAAAATTTATTAAATCATAGAATATAATATTATTGTCTTTTCAATGCATCTTATAATAATAAACCAAAACCTATTTTGTAATCATGTCCATAGTATCTAAAATCCAGTTTGTACTTTATTACATTAGAATATAATATAATGAATTTCATAACGAAATAAAAAATAGTATACTAATATTTGTATAATATATTCATACACAAATATCATATTTTATATTAAAAATACGGAAACATAAATTTTTTCAAGAACAACATTATTACCTCTAGAATAACCTGGCATATCATTAATATTACTCTTTACATATACCTAAGAAAGGAAAAGAAAGATGGTTGACCTCAAATGATGAGTAAAGTTTACGTATAATAGAATTTATCCTAAATCAATAGGAACAATCATCATGATAATATAATTAAATAAACTCACATGAAATTGGAATAACATGACTACCATGATAAGATAAGTCATAATCAAGACTGATGGTTAGGTATACAGAAGAACCCCATTTTACTGTGTCCATTGAACATATTTATATTATGATCATACCAATGCATCGAGGGGTTACTTATAACTAGGCCCCACCAAAATATTTATGTCTAAAGATTAAATCATATATCTAATATTTTTATTAATTAATGAAAAATACTCTTTATCATTAAATATCAATAATGAATAAGAAATATAGATTTTCAATATTTCCTCATTGAATAAAATTACTATTTAAGTGAAACATCATATAAATAAATGATATATGGTTTAAATTTTTTTTAAATAAATGATAAATAATATGGATATTTAGGTGAATTTTATTTATCTATTATCATGGGAAGGTGAATATTTTAATGGAATGTTAATGACTGCATAAAAAAGAATCAAGAAAGTGAATTTCAATGATTTACTAGGTCAAAATAATCATAAATTATCTATATAAATTTTAATCATTCTATTAATACACCATATACCCAATGGGTTATATTTAAAATAAGGGAATTTATTCATTGATAGATAGAAATACCATAACAAGATCATTAAATCATTCTTGAGTAAAATATCCTTTTCATTTTGAAAATCACCTTTTAAAAATAAAATTTCACAATATATTTTGAAAATAGTTCTCATTAAAAATAACTTTTGAAAATGATAGAGTAGTCTTTAAAACATAGATTGGTCATAATGATACAAAATGTTTTATATGTCGTACATGTTAAAAAATTATTTGTTTCACTTTTTTTAAAAATAAAAAACAGCATTGATTGGAAAATGATATAAAACATAATTTATGAAAATATTATAAAAAAGTAAAACATGGGGAGAATTTTCTTCAAAAAATAATTTTTAATAATTTCAATATAATTTTGGAATTTTGTTTTATAAAACATGGTTTTGGAATAACAAAGATTTTGATCGAATAATAAAATGAATTCAGATTTAGATAAATGACTTTTTCCAATAATTTTTAGTGTGGAAGAGTAGGAAAAATTATTATTACTTTAAAACATCATTAATAACTATAATAGAATAAACATAAGCGGTTTTATTTGTAAAATTATCATATAATTTCCTTCAATGTGAATTTTTGTATAAATAATCCCGTTTAAAATGAGATAGTAAAATAGATCCATAAAAGATCATAATGCCGAAGTAAAAAAAATTATGAAATAATTTTTTTAACATGTTAATACACTTAAAACAAGATTAAATAAAATATAATATAATAAAAAATAATTACACACATAATGCATGAATATTAATGTCAATGAAGAAGTAATATGACCCAATGAAAGGAGATTGATTTATGAAATTTATTACCTCTCATTAATTTTCAAGTCAAATAATCGTGATTTAAATAATTCAAATTTAATCATAAAATAACATAAATTGTGAATAATCAAATTTATTACATGTAAAAGTGGTATAATGTGCACCATAGTAAAATAAATTAGGTACATGATAATAAAATATTCCTTAATGAAGGGAATTGAGTCGAAGTCCCTTATATCACGCTTACATTTTGTTAAATGTAAGATAAAAACATTTATATTGGGTTTAAAGATGTTATTAACATATAATAGAACCTTTTTATTATTTATAATAACATATATTATCCTTTTACATTATCTTATCACTCATTCGTGAATAATATCTAATTATTTTCATTGCTTTAGTTGTTAATTTCCTTGTTTTATCATGCGTGTTTTTTCATGAATGATCTATTTTTTTGACATATTATGTTGATTGATCATATAAAAACCATATTAATGTTATAAGTATCATTTTTTTCATTATAGAAATATTTTTAATATTTATTTAAATTTGAACATGTAGAATGGATCGTATCGCTTCGTGGAGATGGTTGGTCGTACATATGCACAAACGACATTATAACTTCCTTAATGGGTGGAAGGTTAAGGAATTATGTGATATATTAATTTTGTAGAATAAATATTATGTCATATATAACGCATATATTCATGTAATTTATCATTACCACATTCCATGTAAAGAATAAGTGAAAACTGAATCACATCGCTTCGGGGGGGTGTAGTCTTCCAAACACACATGCAACTTTATCATAATTCTAAATGACATGGAAAGTAAGAATTTATATATGTGATTATAATTTAATAACTACAATAATATCATAAATATAATACACATATGTTATTTACATTATCATATCCATCCTTAAAATGTGATAATTAAAAACGAACTACATCGGTTCGTGAGGCAATAGTCCACCATACACATGATCGATGATTTCATTTTCTATTTATTCTAGGGGGAGATGTATAAATATCATTCCATTAAAATAATATCATATAATATTTTTTATACAATGGTTTTATTATATCAAAAGTGCTAAGACATAATTGGATTTCGAAAAAGAAGAAAGAAAATGAAAGAACTTTGGTAAGAAAGTTAACTTCTCTAAGAGAAACCTCCATTGGATCAACTCTAAAAGACCATAGGGATAGTATTTCTGAAATATAAAAACTCTAAAATGTGTATAATGATTTTTGGGATTTATTTTTTTAGGTTTTGGTCGAGCCAAAGTTCTTGGGAGGTGTGAATAAGTTAATGGAGGTAGTTCCCTTTTATGGTGTGGAAAGGGAAGCCTCTTGAAAATTATATTGAAATTATCCAAAATAATCCAAAAATGATAAAGTCATTCACAAGAATATAAAAAACAAATATGACAGTTTTGTGGATATTATAATGTGAAAACATTCTCATCCATTAAAAATTATACTTTTTAGGTCTTTTTAATCATTATGTTCTTAGTTTATCCCCACCAAAAACCCATTTTTACCTTAAAAATGTAAATAATTTCTACATCTTTCACTATTCATTTTGATTAAAAAATAATTTTACAATATAATATAATAAAAAATTATTATTATTAAAAATATTGAATCTATATATCCAAATTCAATTCACAGTAGTGGAATAATCTAATTTAGAAATATACCTATATAAGTGAAAAAACAGGTTTCGATGGAGGAAATTCTCACAAGTATAGAATGTTCAAGTATCCAAAAACATTTTTAAATTAATTAAAATGAAAAATATTAGTGTATTTTAAAATATATAAACAATTTTTACATTAAAAACTATTTTAAATTTAATTTACCATTGTGAATTATTTAAACAAAAATGATGTTTTAAATAAAAATAGTATTTTTTACTATTCATCAAGAAATGAAACATTTCATCAAAAACCCAAAAAATTCACCCAAAGATAAATTTGATATTATTATTTGAAATATAAATTCTATATTAACGATTAAATTTGAAAAAAAATATTATATTATATGTGTAATGCATCACTAAACCATCTTTTAGAAAACATACATTTTTGAGTAAACATTTATTTTTTATTTTAAATGATTATAATTTTATTTTTAATCAATATATTACCATAATTTTGAAAATTTAGTTATTAATATTCATACCTTATAAAATAATATATAGGATATAACATTAAATAGTATTATGGTTCATTAATACTATGGTTTTCTTGTTCTGCAAGATATCAAAGTGATGAAATTAAAATTAATATATTCTTTGGTTTGAATAAGATTGGTTTTCATGTCACATGTTGAATTGAATTTTATTTTCATATATTATACTTTTTGGGTGTTATACTCTCCCCACCATAAATAATTTTCTTCCTCATAATTTGATCTTATTCTAATAAATCAAGGGTTTGATATTTGGAAATTCCATTTTTGAAAACCCATATCATAAAAGGGATTGATAAAACATCCCCTAGATAAGAGAGAAAATGAAATTTAAATTTAATATGGAATAACATATAAATAGGTTTCCGAGAAGTATAACATTGGTGGTATGTGATATATGTACATGGAAGAAATGTGTATATAATTTAGGAGGGTGATAGAGATCCATCATCAAAAGAGAGGGAATGATAAATGGATTGTTAAGGGCCCCAACAACATAAATATTTGATTATTTAAAAGACCATTTGATTAAAAAAATATGAATGTAATAGGAAATATTTTTGATTTTGATATCCTTTTCATCATGTTTTATAATTATTTTACAATAAATGAATATAATAATATATATTTATATTATTTGATTCTATTTCATAAAAATAGTTTTGTACATTTTGTATTCATTGATTACATTAAAATTTATACCATACTACATGAAATAGAAAATAAAAAAATCTTCCGAGTGAACTAATGTTTACTTTTATTTTATTTAATGATCTATAAATATTTTACAATTATTTCTGTCTTCCCCTATCTATTTTCTAAAACTAATATGCTTATCATATGAGTTCCAATATAATACATTAATATTTTAACATGAAGTCAATTGAGCCTTTATTCCTCCATGATATCAACCACTCAATATCTTAGTGAACTTATCATTCTTTTATTTCGTGAGTCCGAGTATTGGTTAAGGATTTTTAATTCCTAACACATTATTTTCAACACAAGACACCTCTAGTTTAATATAGTTCATTCATTTTAATCATATATTCAAATACTTTACAATTTATTATAAATAAAATTTGAATTTTCATAATTATATAACATATTAGTGTCAAACTAGATGAGTAGTAAGGCCCATTTTCGTGCACATGGTGATACTATGTTCGAGCCTAATGGACCATTTCAATGTTATCACCCCCGATACATCTATTCCAAAACCATATCCACATTTAGTATCTATACAAGGATTTATTTTCTTAAAAAACACCTAATAACTACCTTACTAAAACATTAGAATGATCTTCTATACTTTTCCTCAAAGAATATCATAGGGTTTAGTTGAAAAATATATGTATTCCAAAATATAATTCCCATGGTTTCTACTAAACATCTTCTTGTAGTAACTATAATGACCCCAACCCTAGTATCCTGGAGCTGGTGTCTGCATTATCACATTGGAAAAAGATATAATGAATCAAATACTTAAGGATGAAATAGTTTATTCGTCTTGTTAAACTCGATGCATGTATGATTCTCATATAACATTTGAAAAAAAGAAAAATAATTTTTCTCAAGAATATAAATATTACCTCTTGAACATCATTTCATTTTAATCATATTACATTTCATGGATTCATAGGAAATTGAAAAAAATAATATTGAACTCAAATTCTCCGTAAGGGTTAGGAATAAAAGAATATATCATGAAACAATAATCATAATCATTATAGAATGGTAAATAACTGAACAAAAATTATATTTAAATAACATGAATATCATGATAAGGTAATTAATAACCAATATGGAAAGTTAAATAACTTACAATAAATTCTATTTAATGAGTAAACTAAGAATAAAATTTATACATAAATAATATCATTATGGAAATATCAGGTATAATATGATCATTAATAATCAATATAGAAAAATAAATAACTAAAAACACATTCCATTTAATGAATAAATGGTGAATGAAATGCATCCCGATATATATTTATTGCGAAAATATCGTGGATAATAATAATTTAATTATTAATTAAGGAAATTCTGAATTGTATAAACTCTTGAAATTTGGAACATGATACCACTATCGTTCAGTCCTTTCACATGACATCAGAAAACTAATGGGTAGTTATACACCTGATACACATTGAACTAAAACTAGAAAATTTATTTGTATCATGATACTACCTATTCATTGAGGGAAAATATATAACTGAGACCCACTTGTATCATTATGTCCAAAAAATTCCTCATTTATCAAATAAGAGATTCAATTCATGTACTATATTCCTTATGATTAAATATATTCATTGGAAAAGGAACATAGATAATAAATAATTACTTATTCAATCAAAAAACTATTCAATTAAACCATCATATGTAGAAATGAGATATTTTCAAATTAAAAAGAATATAAATGATAAATAATATGAATATTTAGGGTAAATTTAATGCCCAATGATCCCAAAAAAGTAGATTTTTTAAGGTAATGTTAATGTCTACAAAAATGAATCAAGAAATGGAATGGAAAAACATTCCTTGGTCAAAATGTTTATAAACCCTCTATATGAATAAAAATAATGGTATCAATGAAAAATATACCCATAGTATTATATTTAAAATAATAGGTTTTTCACATAGATGAATAGAAATTATATATAATAAAATTTAAATTTCATGAGGAAAATATCTTTTTCATTTTAAAAATCACCATTTAAAACTAAAATATAATAACAAATTGCATTTTTTTTAAAATAACATTTGAATATTACAAAGGAATATTTTAAACATTGAGTGGTCAGGATGGTAGGAAACATTGTAAATTTTATATAAGTTATGAAAATGATTCCTTTAACTTTTTTGGTAAACGTGAAACTTGCATTATTTGGAAAACAACAAGAATATTTGTTTAAAAACATTTTGTAAAGAAGTGAAACATGGGTAAAATTTTCTTTAATAAATAATTTTTCAAAATGTCAATTATATTTTTGAAAACCTTTCTAGAAAAAAATGGATTTTGAAGAAGAGGATAAAATTCAATAGAAGAATGTAATTATGTTGGATTTTACTAAAAACATTTTCTCAATTTTTTTGAGTAAAAAAGAGTGAAAAGTTGTATTATTACAAGAAAACTTCATAAATAACGATTGTAGAATAAACATAAAGGGTTTTATTAGGCAATGATCAAATAATTTCCATTAATGGAAATTCATGTATAAATAATCTTGATTAAAATGATGTTGTGAAAAAAACTATAACAATGATAATAAAATTTATTTGAGAATTAATAAATGAATAAATTAAGTGTTTCAAATATAAATCAACCTAAAATAACTGTAAATACATAATAATAAAAACAAAATTAATTTCACACATAATCTTATAATATCAATGAAAATGATTAAGTAGTAAAACCCAATGAAAATATATTGATTTATGAAATTCGTTACCACTAGGTAATTTTAATGTCAAATTTCCATGGATTAATAATTATAATTTAAACATTAAATACCATGAATTCTTAATTATTCATGATATTATATGTTAAATGGTCATATGAAAAACATATAAAAGAAATTACTTGAAAAATAATAAAATATGCCTCAATGAGGGGAAATTGAAACATTGTCCATTAACTCATGATTCCATTCGGTTAAAAGCATTTTAGCCACATAAATAGTTTATTTAAACATGATATTAACTTATCCCATAACTATATAAATATTTATAATATAATGTGTGTCACGAACCTGCCAGGGTCGACCCTGAACCGGTCACCCGAGCCGGTCCGCGGCAAGTCCCGAGGGGCCTTCCCGATCCCCCCGGGATGGCAACAAGTGCCGGGCATTGAAACATTAATCGTTGGGAACGATTTCAGCCCAAACTAAAAACAGGATCGAAAGAACGAATACAACTTAAACCAACAAACAAACACTAAAGACATAAATAAACTATACCACGACATACCTCCATGTGACCTCGCGGGTCACCACCCAACTACAACCAACGTCGCTCCCACACTGAGCGACTCAAGCCAGGAAAACCTGAACACAAGGAACCTGCAACTGAAAAGGGTAAAAGATAGGCGTGAGCAAAAAAGTACTCAGTAGGTGAGCCCCACAACAAATCCCAATGCACTGCCAGTAAATAAAGAATCTACCTATTCCAAGTTTGAACTACAATGTATAAAAGTATGCTTTTACAATGTTTCACTTGAAAAACTAAACACAAGCCATCACCCTTATTCCTTTTTAAAAGTTGAATTTCTTTTCATTGATTCTAAATTCGTTTTGAACGATAAATAAGTGTTACATTTTCAGTTTTACTACACAAGGGAAAAACGCATTTTTATTTGAGAACCATTTTCGCAAAGCAACCAGTACAAGCGGTAAAGAAGAACTGAAAGTAATCAAGCAGGAAAGAAAACAAGTGCAAGTAGAAGTAAACAGGCAAGGAAAAACCAAGTGCAAGTAAAAATAAACCAGAAGTTATCAGCAATAACCATGGGCACACACACACACTCACACACTCACACACACACACACATACTCACACACGCACACACTTACACCCAAGTGGTCCCCCGTATGCTGACGGAAGGCACCACTCAAGAGATGGTAGAGCACTATGGGTAAAACCCCTAAGGTTCATCTAGCTCACGTGGGACCCTAGAACCTCGTGTCTCGGTGAAACGTGGCTTAGAAGGCCACGACCCTCAGAAAACGTGGCTTAGAAGGCCACGACCCTCATAACACGTGGCTTAGAAGGCCACGACCCTCAGATATCATATGTTTAGTTAGTGTTGCAATCGTCAATCCAGCTAAGTGAAACAGGGACGACACCCATCCGGCTCACTAGCGCACTAGTTCTAGTCCGCCCACCTAGATACCCAGGGTTTCCCCGTGTGCCCAAACAAGCTTCACATTCACATAGTATATTTCTTCCTCATATCGCAGGCCACACAAGATATCGCACACAAAAGTCACCATTTCCACACCCAAACAATATTTCAAAACTCACGCACGTCAAAAATACCTTTCTAGAAATATAAATGTCATTACCCAATCATTTCGCAAAAACCCCTTTCTTTGAAACACTCAAACAAGAACATAACCAACTTTCACAACCTAGAAAACATTATTTTTAATAACACAACAAGGGAAAACATCTTTCGTCAACCAAGAACCACACGTAAAGTTTCAAAAAAACAATTTCAAAGGGTCACACGTCGTTTTCACTAAACAAGGTTACAAGAAAACACCATTTTCCATAAATAGTACATTTACTAATTTATACATGCCAAAAACATTTCAAAACCCAATTCAACATGTCTTTCGTTACTCAGGAAGAACCATTTAGCGACATTACTATGAAATCCCACAATTGAAACCAAGAAAACACTTTTAATGAAATGCTAGAATTAAACAGTTTGCCTTATCAGCAAATCACCACACTATAAAAACTACTTAATATTATTTTTCTTAAATTTACTGAAATTCAATAAAAGGACAAGGAATAAATAAATTCTTAATTTAGAGGCAAGTGCATAGGGAGACCTACCTCAAGATCCAAGCGCAACCGTAAAACGACCTTGGAACCAAGGCGCGATGACACGACGTGTGTCCGAAGCCACGTGATAAAGTCCAACACTCTCGAAACTGAGGCGCGGGGACGGCGGAACCTCGGAAACAAGGCGCAGCGATGGCGCAGCGATGGCGCTCTCTCGGAAACGCCCTGCGCGGGTCCTAAAGTCTTAAACCTACCAAAAACAAATATAAATTGGTGAAGAAAACTCCTAACAAAGCACAAGTAAATGCCAGAGTAATAATAATGTGAAAATAAAAACAATAATAAAAATAATAATATTAATAATATGCTAGTAAGCATAATAATAATAATAATAATAATAATAACATAAAAATAATAGCATAGTATAAAAATAATAATAATATAACAAGATAATAACTTAATAATATTAACTTGAAAATAATAATACTAATAATAATCTTAATCTTAATAAAATATTAATATTAATAATAATATAATAATAATAACATACTTTAATAACAAGAATAATAATTTAATAAGTATATTAATAATATAACAATAATAACAATAATGATATAATAAAAATAATAAGAATAGAATAATATCAACATAATAATAATATAATAATAATATAATCACAATAATAATAATATAATGATAATAATAATATTATCACAATAATAATAATATTAATATTAATAATATGATAGTAATAATAATAATAATAATAATAATAATAATAATAATATAGAATTAATAACAATAACATAATAATAATTTTAATAATGATGTAATAATATTAATAATAATATTAACATAATAATAACAATAATATTGATAGTATAATAATATTAATTGTAATATAATAATAATAATAATAATAAAATGAAACAAACAAAAATAACAAATAAAAAAAAAGAGAACTCATGCAGGGGGAATGGGTCGGCGACGGGAGGAGCAGGCGGCGCTGGGCCAGGGGTGCGGCGACGGGGTATGCGGAACGGGGAGCGGGACAGGGGGAGCAGGCGGGGCATCGGGGTCCGGGGTGCTGTGCGAGGGAAGGCCGGGCAACGGGGGGGTCGGACAACGGCGCAGGGAGGAGGCAAGAGGGGAAGGGCCGGATGCCGGGCGGAATGCCGGGAGGAGGGTGCAGGGGCGGAGCAGCCGGGCGCGGCGGCTTGGCGCGGTGGGATGGAGATCGGCGGGCCGACGGAAGGCCGGGACAGGGGACGGCCGCCGGGGTACTGGGCGTCGAGGGGGAGAAGGGGTGCCGGCGGTGAGGGAGGAGGCGGCAGGCGCCGGAGCGGGACGACGGAGGGGGAGACGTCGGGGCGCGCGGAGAGGCGGTGTGTCGGGAGGCCGGGAAAGTGCAGGGGTCGGGAAGAGGAGGCCGGCGTCGGGAACTGGCGGAGGGAGGCGAGGGGGGGAGCAGGAGGCGAGGCGGTGCTGGGGGGTGAGGGCGGAGGCGGCCTGGAGCAGGAGGGGGAAAGTGGCGGCTGCGGGGTAGGGGTAGGGTTAGGTCTATAACACACATATATATATATATGCTAATAATAATAATAATAATAATAATAAACAAATAAATAATGGAAAAAAAATAAAATAACAATAATACTAATAATATGATAAATCAATTAAATAAATAAAAATCAGATCTTAATAATAATAGTAATACTTCATAAAATAGTAAAGCGTTATATTAATAATAATTATAATAATAATTAGATAATCATAGTAATAATTATTATAACCAAAATATTTTAACTAATAAAACTACATAAAAAAAAGAAAAATAACACACACAAGTATATACGTATACATACCTATACCCATGTATATACATATATACAATAAAAATAACTTTAATATTAATAACACAACAAAACAAGAAAAAAAAGTAATAATAATAAAATGCCAACATAAAAAATTATAATATTTAAAACGCTGGGTGAACATACCGTCACCCGGGCTGAACGCACGGTCACCGCTAACGATGCGGTGACCGCGCACCGGCGCGACACCGCCAATGAAGTTAAACTTCAAAAAAATTTAAATTGGGACCCAGAAAGGGGAAAAATTACAGACGTCCGCGGTCGGGGTGTGACAATTCTCCCCACCACAGACACTTTCTGCCCCCAGAAAGTCACCAGGCCAAAAGTCGGTCAAAAATTAAGTCCATGCCCAACGGAACTAAAGGAACCTGAGAGAATTGAGAATCTCGGGGATGACCTTACTCTACACAGGTCACACCTGACCGATTCAAGAGAAAACTGAGGTCTGGGGTTGAGGGGAGAACTGAAGGGGTTCTCCCCACCACAACAACTCAACTAGTGAAGGAAAAAAAAATTACCATCTAAATAGAAAACCCTGGAAAAAAGGGGGGTCGACGCGGGAACTCCCAACCAATTCAAACCAACTCTTATAGCATTATTAAAACAACACCTCCGTCAAGACATTGAATCCTCGACTAGAGTCAACAACCTTCTATACTAGGGGAAACCCACAAAAACCCTAAACCAAAACATCGAGTCGGAAACATGGCCCACTAAAATCCATGAAACATAACCACATCTGACGAGCATTGCTAAACAAAGGTTAACCCACCTAAGAGTCAAACACACTTTTAAGTAGGACACACGATTTAGAAGATCACATCCACACAGACAAAAAGCTTGGACTATAATTGAACAAGTTCATCATTACTTCATAGCGAAACAACGTACTTACAATGACTTTGAAACTTTGGTAGCTGATAGGAAAACATGAAAAGATTTCTAATCGTTCCACCGCCAATCATGGAACACAAAACCTGGACCAGAGCTTCACCGCCCTGGGGACTCCTGACTGTGCGCGAGCTTCACCCCGAGACTTGTGGCCGGGGCTCTGATGGCTGAAGCATCTTCTGCCTCACAGTCAGGTACTGACGTTATCCCATCACGACGTCCTCTTTAAGCGACGCTTCCGACAAAACTTCTCCAGATGACCCAGACAACCGCATCGACGACACGTCTTCGGAGGGTTGCGGCAAAACGACTTTAAATGCCTGAAACGACCACACTGAAAGCATACCATCGAACGATCTGATGAACTGGAAGCTGAGACCAAAGGGGATAACTCCTTAGGAACAGGTGTCTCTGGCACCTCTTTCTCACCAGAGGGAGAACTCTTACGAACGACAGGGGACGCTGAAGGATTAACCACCTGCACACCGGAAACCAACTCAGCCAAGAATGCTTCCTCTACGAGCTTCTCGAAACAAAGGTCTTTAGAAGGGAGGACTCGCTCCTTGATCTCTGGATGAAGACCCCCAGTGAAAAGAGAGACCTTCATGAGCTCATGTGACGCTACCTCTGGAGAAAAGGGAATCAATTCCTTGAAATGGTCAACATATGCCTTCACCGTCCGTTGACCTTGTTGAGCATGCACAAGCTCTCTCTTTTTCTCTAGCTTCACATCCTCAGGTACAAACCATTGGATGAATACAGTTCCAAAGACATCCCACGTCATTTCAACTTGCGTTGATGATGGGGTAACCATCTTCCATTGGTCCAGAGATGGACCCTCGAAAAACTCCATAATTGCATGGACCTTAACCTTATCGGGAGTTCCCAATATTCTAAAGACATGTTCCACTTCCTCGAGCCATTTCACTGCTTCTAACGGACCCTGATCACCATGGAGAATAGGCAAAGTCTGAGGAGGACCAAAAAAACTGGGCATGACATATCTGAATCCTTAGAGACCTTTCTGGGCGGCATTTCCTGAGCGATATATAAAACTCAAAGCCAAAACCAACATCAAATTGAAGCAACATCAATAAAAGCGCCTTCATCAAAAACTGTCAACACAAGGACCAAACCAATACAACACAACCCAAAACAAAATCTCCTCTTGAAAATGTCCTTTTCATTTTTGATTTCAAAACCACCCTTTTTCAAGATCACTTTCCAAAAACCAATCCACTTTCAAACCAAAACTTCCCAAAACCGTTTCCATTTAAAAACAATTTAGAAAACAAAGTCAAGCCTTTAACTTCAAATACACACCCAGGTACTCCCATGACCCGTTGCACATGTCTATTCACATTCCATTCATACGTGCATCCACACACACTTTCCATGAATTCTCACACATGTGAAAACATTCATAAAGAGGAACCGAGGTTTCAACCCAAATCATTCTTATCCAATTCCAAGAAAACAACAGATTTCCAAATCAAGAGATTTCAGTTTTAAAAATCCATTTCATACATTTAAAGTCCTTTAAAAGAGACCAGTCAAATTTTCGAAAACCTTTTTCATTTCCAACTACGCACTCACACAGACCAAAATGAAAGCAGCATCCAAATTTGCATCAATCACTGAAATGAGGGACTAGTAGTCACGCTCAACTTAGCGACATGGTAGTGGGCCATGTCCCTAGTCAACGTCAACCACTAGGAGGAATTCAAACCGTGTACTCAGACTCCACATGGGTCACTACTCCATGTGAAATCATGACGTAACGTCGGCTTGCCTCCATTGCCATCTCTCAATCCGAGACAAACCAGAAAAGACAAGGACACAATTCCCGAACTACCCCTGGTAACTCGAAGATCAGTGCGAGCAAGAGTTCGCGACGCTCTTCTCGTACTTACCCCTCGAGTTCCGACAGTCCTAATCTCCTTCTACCGGACAACCCAAATAACAAGAACCACCTCTGATACCATTTTGTCACGAACCAGCCCGGGTCGACCCTGAACTGGTCACCCGAGCCGGTCCGCGGCAAGTCCCGAGGGGCGTTCCCGATCCCCCCGGGATGGCAACAAGTGCCGGGCATTGAAACATTAATCGTTGGGAATTATTTCAGCCCAAACTAAAAACAGGATCGAAAGAACGAATACAACTTAAACCAACAAACAAACACTAAAGACATAAACAAACTATACCACGACATACCTCCATGTGACCTCGCGGGTCACCACCCAACTACAACCAACGTCGCTCCCACACTGAGCGACTCAAGCCAGGAAAACCTGAACACAAGGAACCTGCAACTGAAAAGGGTAAAAGATAGGCGTGAGCACAAAAGTACTCAGTAGGTGAGCCCCACAACAAATCCCAATGCACTACCAATAAATAAAGAATCTACCTATTCCAGGTTTGAACTACAATGTATAAAAGTATGCTTTTACAATGTTTCACTTGAAAAACTAAACACAAGCCATCACCCTTATTCCTTTTTAAAAGTTGAATTTCTTTTCATTGATTCTAAATTCGTTTTGAACGATAAAGAAGTGTTACATTTTCAGTTTTACTACACAAGGGAAAAACACATTTTTATTTGAGAACCATTTTCGCAAAGCAACCAGTACAAGCGGTAAAGAAGAACTGAAAGTAATCAAGCAGGAAAGAAATCAAGTGCAAGTAGAAGTAAACAGGCAAGGAAAAACCAAGTGCAAGTAAAAATAAACCAGAAGTTATCAGCAATAACCATGGGCACACACACACACTCACACACTCACACACACACACACATACTCACACACGCACACACTTACACCCAAGTGGTCCCCCGTATGCCGACGGAAGGCACCACGCCAGAGATGGTAGAGCACTATGGGTAAAACCCCTAAGGTTCATCTAGCTCACGTGGGACCCTAGAACCTTGTGTCTCAGTGAAACGTGGCTTAGAAGGCCACGACCCTCAGAAAACGTGGCTTAGAAGGCCACGACCCTCAGAACACGTGACTTAGAAGGCCACGACCCTCAGATATCATATGTTTAGTTAGTGTTCCAATCGTCAATCCAGCTAAGTGAAACAGGGACGACACCCATCCGGCTCACTAGCGCACTAGTTCTAGTCCGCCCACCTAGATACCCAGGGTTTCCCTGTGTGCTCAAACAAGCTTCACATTCACATAGTATATTTCTTCCTCATATCGCAGGCCAAACAAGATATCGCACACAAAAGTCACCATTTCCACACCCAAACAATATTTCAAAAATCACTCACGTCAAAAATACCTTTCTAGAAATATAAATGTCATTACCCAATCATTTCGCAAAAACCCCTTTCTTTGAAACACTCAAACAAGAACATAACCAACTTTCACAACCTAGAAAACATTATTTTTAATAACACAACAAGGGAAAACATCTTTCGTCAACCAAGAACCACAGGTAAAGTTTCAAAAAAACAATTTCAAAGGGTCACACGATGTTTTCACTAAACAAGGTTATAAGAAAACACCATTTTCCATAAACAGTACATTTACTAATTTACACATGCCAAAAACATTTCAAAACCCAATTCAACATGTCTTTCGTTACTCAGGAAGAACCATTTAGCGACATTACTATGAAATCCCACAATTGAAACCAAGAAAACACTTTTAATGAAATGCTAGAATTAAACAGTTTGCCTTATCAGCACATCACCACACTATAAATACTACTTAATATTATTTTTCTTAAATTTACTGAAATTCAATAAAAGGACAAGGAATAAATAAATTCTTAATTTAGAGGAAAGTGCATAGGGAGACCTACCTCAAGATCCAAGCGCAATCGTAAAACGACCTTGGAACCAAGGCGCGATGACACGACGTGTGTCCGAAGCCACGTGATAAAGTCCAACACTCTCGAAACTGAGGCGCGGGGACGGCGGAACCTCGGAAACAAGGCGCAGCGATGGCGCAGCGATGGAGCTCTCTCGGAAACGCCCTGCGCGGGTCCTAAAGTCTTAAACCTACGAAAAACAAATATAAATTGATGAAGAAAACTCCTAACAAAGCACAAGTAAATGCCAGAGTAATAATAATGTGAAAATAAAAACAATAATAAAAATAATAATATTAATAATATGCTAGTAAGCATAATAATAATAATAATAATAATAATAATATAAAAATAATAGCATAGTATAAAAATAATAATAATATAACAAGATAATAACTTAATAATATTAACTTGAAAATAATAATACTAATAATAATCTTAATCTTAATAAAATATTAATATTAATAATAATATAATAATAATAACATACTTTAATAACAAGAATAATAATTTAATAAGTATATTAATAATATAACAATAATAACAATAATGATATAATAAAAATAGTAAGAATAGAATAATATCAACATAATAATAATATAATAATAATATAATCACAATAATAATAATATAATGATAATAATAATATAATCACAATAATAATAATATTAATATTAATAATATGATATTAATAATAATAATAATAATAATAATAATAATAATAATAATAATAATAATAATATAGAATTAATAACAATAACATAATAATAATTTTAATAATGATGTAATAATATTAATAATAATATTAACATAATAATAACAATAATATTGATAGTATAATAATATTAATTGTAATATAATAATAATAATTATAATAAAACGAAACAAACAAAAATAACAAATAAAAAAAAGAGAACTCACGCAGGGGGGAATGGGTCGGCGACGGGAGGAGCAGGCGGCGCTGGGCCAGGGGTGCGGCGACGGGGTATGCGGAATGGGGAGCGGGACAGGGGGAGCAGGCGGGGCATCGGGGTCCGGGGTGCTGCGCGAGGGAAGGCCGGGCAACGGGGGGGTCGGACGGCGGCGCAGGGAGGAGGCAAGAGGGGAAGGGCCGGAGGCCGGGCGGAACGCCGGGAGGAGGGTGCAGGGGCGGAGCAGCCGGGCGCGGTGGCTTGGCGCGGTGGGATGGAGATCGGCGGGCCGGCAGAAGGCCGGGACAGGGGAGGGCCGCCGGGGTACTGGGCGTCGAGGGGGAGAAGGGGTGCCGGCGGTGAGGGAGGAGGCGGCAGGCGCCGGAGCGGGACGGCGGAGGGGGAGACGTCGGGGCGCGCGGAGAGGCGGTGTGTCGGGAGGCCGGGAAAGAGCAGGGGTCGGGAAGAGGAGGCCGGCGTCGGGAACAGGCGGAGGGAGGCGAGGGGGAGAGCAGGAGGCGAGGCGGTGCTGGGGGATGAGGGCGGAGGCGGCCTGGAGCAGGAGGGGGAAAGTGGCGGCTGCGGGGTAGGGGTAGGGTTAGGTCTATAACATATATATATATATATATGATAATAATAATAATAATAATAAACAAATAAATAATGGAAAAAAAAGAAAATAACAATAATACTAAAAATATGATAAATCAATTAAATAAATAAAAATCAGATCTTAATAATAATAATAATACTTCATAAATTAGTAAAACGTTATATTAATAATAATTATAATAATAATTAGATAATCATAGTAATAATTATTATAACCAAAATATTTTAACTAATAAAACTACATAAAAAAAAGAAAAATAACACACACAAGTATATACGTATACATACCTATACCCATGTATATACATATATACAATAAAAATAACTTTAATATTAATAACACAACAAAACAAGAAAAAAAAAGTTATAATAATAAAATTCCAACATAAAAAATTATAATATTTAAAACGCTGGGTGAACATACCGTCACCCGGGCTGAACGCACGGTCACCGCTAACGATGCGGTGACCGCGCACCGGCGCGACACCTCCAATGAAGTTAAACTTCAAAAAAATTTAAATCGGGACCAAGAAAGGGGAAAAATTACAGATGTCCGCGGTCGGGGTGTGACAATGTGTGATCCTTTTATTACATCTTCTCACCTGTTCTTTAATAATTGTTTAATATTTTCATTATTTCAGGTGTTAATTGCCATATTTTATTATTCTTCTTTTGTATTGAATATAAAAAAACAATATTACAATAAAATAAATTTTTATTCCATATCATATCAGACATGTAACACTTATCTTAAGCAACCCTTGAAATATATTTCTTTAAATGTAATCTCATTGATATCTTAGGGAATGTGCAACTATGAGTCTAAATGAAATATAATATAGTATTCCATTTGAATATTAATAACTAGATAATGAAACATTTAGGTTGTACACATATTTAAAATAAATTCAATCATTATATATAGATTATAAATAAATTATAAATCATGTCAATTTAAAAAAAAAATTATGAAAAAAAATATTTTTCAAAAATGTTTTTTAGTCTCACTTTTTGTAGAGAATTTATAATTAATTTCTAAAAATTTTAAATTTTTTTTTGAAAAAATTAACACAATTTTTTAAATCATAATATAAAAAATATATTAGGGTCAATTTTTAGTATTTTTTCTGAAAATTTCATATTCTGATGAATAGTGAAAATATTGAGTTTTTACTGAAAACCACACTATAATCTAAATTATATATAAAGATAAATTATATTATAAATTTTTTTAAAGTTAAATTGGATTAATTATATATCTGGTAATAAAATTTATTTAATTTAAATCATTATCATATTTAATTTTGATATAAAAACAATATAAACATTTCAATACAACATTTTTGAAAACCTGATTTCTCATTATGTCTCCAACAATAATTTTAAATAAAAATTTTCAACTTCATTAAATTAACTTTAAAAAATTTATTTCATTTTTTTAATCATTATAATTTCATATTTTTAATAAGTTAAAATTATTTTTTGATCGAAATGAGTAGTGAAAATAGTAAAATTGAGTTACCACAATTATGGTAAGAATGAGTTTATCGGGCGCTAAACTAAGAAGATTAGGGTTTAAATAAACTATTTTAAAACAATATTTTTATGGATATATTTCTCTAGTTATAAATATATGATATATTTTTATGTTTTTGGGGATAATTTTCTTCGAAAGAGACCTATATAATTAGATAAAAAAATAAAATGAAAAAATGATCCTTGCTATTAATATCTATAAAGCATTGGGACAATGACAAGAAAATATGTTCAGTTATAAATATTTTTTTGAAAGATAAATTATTAATTTTATCATGATAATTTATTTTTCATTTATAAATATGAAATAATTACATTAAATTATTAAGGAACACAAACTCAGTAATTATTTAGTTAATAAATAAAATAAAATAATTCATATTAAAAAAAATTAAAAGTAAAGTAAATTGAATGTACTATTATATTACATTAAATTTTTTGATAAATATATAATGGTATAAAATTTATTAAAATATATATTCTAATTCAATCATTTTCTTTATATTTTTTAAAATTCAAATTAAAAGAATATTTTCAATGTTGACATCAATTTTATTTTACAAATAATGATATTTTATATAATTGTTTAAAATTCTTAAAATTAATATATTCTCCCAAGAGATTTAAAAAAAAATTAAATTATTATCTATGGCCTTTCCCAGACCAATGTATCTTTTATAATGAATCTATTTACCCCTAAAAGGTAAAAACTCGTTAAGCATTGTTACGGTTAAAGGGATGGTTTTCACATGAAATTCCTTTATGTTAAAATTAATTTTCAACACACATAGTATTTTTTTGAAAAATTTAATTTCCTGTTTAGAATAATTATATATATATATATATTATTACATTCATCAATTTTTTTTATGCCAAAATGATAAATTACCTAGAATAAAAAGACTAGTTATACACAGAAAAACCAAAATGCTAAAAGTATAAAAACATTGATTTTAAGAAAAAAATTGTTTATAAAATGTGTTTTTTTGTGATTTGGAGGTGTAAATTGATCTTATTATCCCCACACCCGTTTAATTATCAAATTTTTCTCTACTTTTGGTGATAGTGACTTCCCATTATGGGATATTTTTAAGAATATACAAAAATGTCATAACTCCTCAATTATAAAAGGGCACTCACTCCCCTCACTAATTTACACCCAAAAATCCATTTGGATCAACCATAAAATTTAAAAATGACTTAAAAAAATCCATAATATCATATTATAATCCTTATATTAGGTAGAAATATATCCTAGTAATGATTTGATGCAATCCAAATGAGGTTACTAGAAGAAGAGGTAACGTTCTTCAAATAGAATTTTTATTTTATTTATTTATTCACCTCCTTAAATAATTATTAAATTATGATGATATAATAACCTATGTATTTTAAATTTAATTATAAATTTTTATGTCAAATTAATTACCTTATACCATACCAAAATCCATAAAATAGCGAATGAAATCCTTATTCATGTGTTCGATGGAGTACCGCCTCACGAACAGATGTCATTCATTTTTTCCATTACCTTTTCTAAAAATCATCTATCATGATAGATATAAAGTATATATATGTTATTTATAACTTAATTATTATTATATAGTAATTATATCACATATACCTTTTTACCTTCCATTTCATAGGGGCTACAATAACATCACTCGTGTCTATGTTGGACTACCGCCTCACAAAGAAATGTGATTCGTTTTTCACTATTGATTTCCATGGAATGTAGTAAGGATAATAAATATATTTGATATAAATGAAATAATTATCATATTCAGGAAAAATTAATCATTTTTAAAATACAATAATTCATTTTATTTCATACCTTTCCACTCACCTAGGGATGATAACGTTGTTCGTGTATATGTGAACTACTGCCTTCACAAAGCAATGTGACTCTCTTTTCATCACAACACCACAAAGATGATAAATATATAAGTATTTTTGAAGAAAAAATATATTAAATATGATATTATGATAATTTAGGAATGAAAATATATTTCAAACCATCTTTCCATAATGATGGTCGAAAAGCAAAATAATACTCATGCATATATACGGCCTATTGTCTCCATGATCATAACATACTTCATTTAATAAGCATATTTCATGAATTTTTTTAAAAGTAAAATTGTTTTATTAATATTAAATTTCATTCTATATTATTATTCTAGATATTATTAAACTATATAATATGAAAAATAGCCATAACATTCATGGAAATAAACGAATGAGATAACATGTTAATTAACACCGAAAACAATGAAAGTAATGAAATATTATTAAAAAGGGTTTATAAGATGTTATAGAATGATAATATATTAAATTATAGATATTAATATGGTTATTTTTGAAGTAAATTAAATTTTTAAAATTTTTATACAGAAGGTTAAATTATCTTCAATCAGAAGGAAGAGTGAGGTATGGGATTTTGTCTCAAATTAGAGTCCCCTGAGACTTATTTTTTATTATGAACCTATTCACTTTTATGTGGTGTATATACTTCCCCATTGACTTTTAATATACTTATTAATTCATTAATAATTATATTTTATGTTAAAATTTTAATTATTCCATCAGGGCAGATTTGAAATGAAAATTAGTAGGTGGTAAAAGTTATTTACAACAACAACCCTGATCTTTATTTCACACTTAAACATAATTTATTACAAATAAACATAACATTATACACCATATATGATCCATAGGTCTAGTGTATTTGTGGATTAGTACCATTACATAATAACATAAAACATAAAACACAATATTTTTGTTGAAAACTTCCTTTACATGACCACAAAATTCCCTCTTACTTAGCATTGCATGGGATAATCTGAGGACATGCATAAGAAAATGGTGAGCTAAAATGACCAGTAAGGGAGTAAAAAATGGATAAAATTAATAATATAGTACATTTTAGGAATTAGTCAAATTAATGGATTATAAGAGAAACATGTACATAATGTCATGATATAGCATGATTATCATAACTTTGAAATGTGGCATCAACATTTGACATGATTTTAGCATGATCCAAGAATTATTACACATGGATCATAAGTAATCCCTCATTTCACTTGAATTAGAATTAGTAAAATCTATTTTCACTTTAATTAGCAAGATTATACCATCATTGAACTTGACGCATCATGAAACTAATCATTACCCACTGTATTCGAGCCCTATTGGGGCGCACCCTTCATAATCATTTCATTTCTTGCATAAGTGTGCCACATTGATCATAAAACCTGGAATCATTAAACATCATCATTTATCCCATAATAAATTTAATGGACACTACCACAAATATAGCCTTTTTTAGCACTATATAAGGGCATTAACAATTTTAGAAAAGTGTTGTTAATCTAGGCGAAGATAGGGGTCCCTTTTATCAGTGCTCGAAAAAGCGCGGACAATGGCCACTTCTATCAGCTCTATAAAAAGATCTGATAAAAAGGCCCCCCATCAGTGATTGGTTTTTTGCGCTGAAAAGGACCCCTTTTATAAACTCTTTATTTAAGCGCTGATAGAAGTCAATAAGATTAAAAAAAATTAAAAATAACATATAATGCAAAGGAGAGATTTTAACAGTGCTTAATCCCCCCTTTTATCAGTGCTAGGTGGATCCCCCTCCCTCTCACCATGCACGCATCCCCTACCCATGCAACCTTCCCCACCTTGCCCGTAGGTCCTTGCTTCCACCAGATTTCGAACCCCCAACCTCTACCCTTGTGCTACTGCACCTTTACCACTAAGCCATTTGGTTTTCTCTCTATTTAATTAACTATATATATAGTTATATTTATTCAGATATTAATATATATTCATATTAATATAAATATATTTTTTTATATTAATACATATATATTTAATATTATATTAATATATATATATTCATATATTAAAATATATATGTATATATGTATATTTATTCGTATATTAATAAATATTAATATTAATATAAATATATTTAGTTATACTAATAAATATATATTTATTCATATATTAATATGTATATATATATATATATATTCATATATTTATATATTTATATATTTATATATATATAAAGTTAAGATTTTTTATCTCTATATTTATTTTTATATTTGAATATATTTATAAGATTAGTTTTCAAAACATTTATAAAATAAGTTCTTTATGTGTTTTTATAAATAAATAAATACATACATATATACATTCATACATATCTACAACACAAAAACAAGACACACACACACATATATATATATGTATATATATATTTACAAATAAATACATATATAAATGCATATCTGAAAACCCATAGAATGTTTAAACGACCATAACTTCTAATCCAGATGTCCATTTCAACTCCATATCTAGTTATATCGATGAAAATGAAACAATATTCGATATTATTTGTGGTATATTCTTAGAAGACATTCATATTAGAAGTTATAGCCCTTTAAAAATTAAATAATAGCGGTATCCTAACTAAAAACACGGGTTTTGAGGCCTTCTGGGCCTTTTTTGGCCTAGAAAAATGTGACACAATGTTCCGTTCTGTCCCTAGCACATAGAGCTTGTCGCAGGCTTCGATTTGATATGATGTAGAGATCAAACGAACACTCAGATCAAAAGTTATGGTCATTTGAAGTTTCAGATACATTTTCAAATTATTTTAGATCTTCGATTTTTTTTTTGCGTCTTAAAATTGTTATTAAATGATTATTAATAGATGACAATTAGAATATTATTAATTAATTATATATTTTAAAATATATTAAAGTTACTTGCACAAAATTTATTATATATTAAATTTAATAGTTTATCTATACATATCTAAAACATATTTAAATAATATATATTATATTATATCAATATAAATATACTTATATAAAAACATATTATATTTTAATGATTTTTTTAAAAAAATTATCCGCGTTAGAAAAAAGTGCTGATAAAGCCCCCCTTTATCGGTGATACTAAAAAAAGTGCTGATAAAGGGGTCCCTTTAACATTGCTAAAAAAGTGTTGATATAGGGGATTTATCAACATTAAAAAAGCACTGATAAAGGGTCACTTTTAATAGTGTTTTTAGCGCTGTTAAATGTACCCTTTATCAGCGCTTTTTTTAGCACTGATAAACCCCCTATCAGTTCCTTTTTAGCACTATTAAATGGTTGCAATCTGGAAACCCGGTTTTGTGAAAGTGGAAATACATAAATTAAACTATATAATCAATATGTAAATGTACATAAAGTTCAATACCCTTGATAGAGAATTGGTTATGGTATTCAATACACAATGACTTTGACATGGAAAATCACAGTGCAATTTTGGAAAAATAACGACGTAACATAAGAACTCATAAAAATGTTTGATGATATAGAAAGGGGTATATCATCATATTAACATGAAATGGAAAGTAATGGGGTCATACAGAAACATGTCCCAACATATTTAATGGAATTTAGATTCATAATATAAAATAATTCCTTTAATAATAATGAGAAGAGATATATTCCTCATGGAATTTCAGCCTGGTAATGGGTGTACATGATATTCATTAATGAGAGAGAAAGAGGTATTTCATCATTCAAATATAATTAGGGTTGTATGGGGGAGGTGATAAATCATACCCCAACATTTGGAATTGAAAATAAAAGGTGATAACAACATAAAAATGTTTAGACAAAAATAACAAGGGAATAAATCCCTTACATAAAAGTGTGATCCCAAAGGATTTTGAGAGGCTTGAGAAAGTCTTCTTGGGAGCTTGGGGCACCTAATGAGGATTCTAGAGAGAGTAGAGAAGGGTTTGGTTGAGCTCAAAAATTGTTTGAGTGACGAGTAATTGGATATTGAGTGGGTTTGTAAAAGAAAAGACCAGGAATTCTATATTATTTAGGTTTTGGACAACACACATTAAACATATCAAAACCACAAACCATCCCATAGTTGTTGACCATGGATTTTTCCAAAGAGGAGTGTAAAATATTATTTTATAAGGCCAATGGCAGAACTTATTAAAATATTTGTCTCTCTTATGTGGAGGTGAGTCACACTCTCAAGTAAATCATTTTAAAATGTTAAAAAGTTTTATAAGTCTTGGACGGTTCACTAAGTCTTTTAAAAATAAACAAAACAAAATTAAAGTCACATTATTTTAATGGAAAAAAAAATATTGGTCAATAATTACATTTATTTTATTTTATTAAATAACTATTTGGTCATTATGATGTCATAAAACACATTATATATTTAAAATGAATGTATATTATTTATTCAGTACAAATAATGCACATAATCATAGTACTGGTGTCTTCTCACATAAACCGTTATAACACCCTTATATGAAATAAGGGTATGGTGTGCCATTGTGACATACTATTGGGGAGGAAAAGATAACATCACTCAGGTGTTAATATCTAACAACTCCCCCTTCTCCTGTAGGAGGTTTCGTTCAAGATTAAAGTGTTGAAGCTCGGCTTGGGCTTGGTCAAGAGGGAAGCCTAGTGACACCACCTTCTTTCTGAGATCCACAAAAAGTTCTCCACTTATGGGTAGTGTGAGAATGGGCGCAGTGATAAGCCTCCCTTTCAACTCCTTGAATCTCTTGTTGCATTCATCACTCCAAGAAAACTTTACTCCCTTCCGATTTTTCTTGGTAAGAGGGTTGGAAAATCATGAGAAATTTCTCACAAATCAGCGATAATATACAGTTAACCCTATAAATCTTTGGATATCTGTTAATGATGTTGGCCTCATTCATCCCTCTATTGCAGTTGTCTTAGAGGGATCCACATATATCACATACTTTATAATGATATTTCCTAATAATGAGAACTCCTTAAAATAAAACTCACACATTTTATACTTTTCATAGAGCTTGTCCCTTTGCAATGTCTCTAGTACAACGCATAGATTCTCCTCATGGTTCTCCTTTTTTTAGAGTATATTAAAATATATTCTATAAAGACTACCAAAATTTTGTTGAGGTAATTTCTAAATACTCTATTAATCACATCCATGAAGATTTCTAAAGAATTAGTGAGTCTAAAAATAATTACTATGAATTCATAGTGCCTGTATCTTGTATGAAAAGTAGTCTTAGGGATATTCTCCTTATTCACCCTTGCTTGATAATATCCTAAACGCAGATCCACCTTATAGAAGTATTGTTCTCCACGTATCTAATCAACCAATTCATCAATTCGTGAAAGAGGATACTTTTCCAATATCTTTATTTTGTTGAGCTCCCGATAATAATTAGAAAGGTGCATTGACCCATCCTTATTCTTGATGAAGAGGACTGGTGCACATCATGGTGAAGCACTTGGGCGTATAAAACTATTATCCAGATTCTCCTATATTTTTCTATTTATTTCATAAATCTCCACAATAGCCATTCTATATGGAGTCTTAGATATTGGAAATTCCCCATGTATAAGATCAATTGAAAACTCAACATATCTTTTAGGAGAAAGACCTAAAAATTAATCGAAAAAACATCAGTAAATTCCCCCACAATAGACATGTCTTTAAGTATGGTTTCTTCCTTAGAATCAATCATCTGAGAAAGATATGCATGCTCATAGGGATGTAATATCCATGCTTGAGATGATGGTGCTAAAAAAGATTCATCCTCCTCCTTGCACTTATACATAATCTGGGGTCAATTCACTATATGGAGAGTTATTTCCCTCTCACAGCAGTTTATGATGGCTCTATATAAATAAATCAAATACATGACAAGAATAGAATCAAATTCCCCAAAAGGGAATATGACGAGGTTAATCGGGAAGTTAAATAAAAAATTATGACATGGGAGGAGTTATATTCATGGTATGCAATGATTCCCCATTTTTCGTTCTCACGAACATCTTTAATTCCATGATTTGTGGTGGTGTTAGGATTATTCTACAAAAAATTGGGGATATAGAAGAATCTGTATAACTAGAATAAATGATTATGTTCACAATTCTGGAATAAATAACCAGTGTACCTATCACCACATCATTGTAGGGGTTACTTCGATAGTAGTGATGGAAAAAGCTCACCCTTGCTGCCTCTGAGGTTGTTGGTTCCCTCCAAAAACCATTATCTTGGGGAACTTGTTTGAAAAGTGCCATGTTACATTTTATTTGAATTAATGAACAACTCGCTGGGGGTCGAATAGAGCATTCCTCTCCTCTATCGGAGCTACAAGATTTTATTTTCAGTAGTTAATGGTTTGGTACCCTTCTCTTCCACAACTAAGTGATTTCCTCGTCCCTTTCAGGAAATTTATGGGGTACTTATTTCCACACCTTTAGAAAGTGGGGTGCTGAGTTCTCTTAGAACTGTTGGATTTATCCATTAGACCACTATAATTATTTTCCACCTTATGCATCTTATACCCTTCATATGCTTGAGTTTCACTGATCTCTAGTTAAAATTTGAGGGCACATATGAAAATTTCTTCACAGCTTTCAAAGTCACGGATTACTACGGATTTCTGTAGGCAAAGTTTTATCTCACCAAAGAAGAGTTCAACCTTGCATTCATGTGTAATGAAAAATCCAGGGGCATCTCGTACAAGCCTTGTGAATTTTTCCACACACACTCTATTAGATTTTTTGCCTTTTTTCGTGAGAGCATGGAAGTCCCTTTCCATCTTCTGTCATCGGGTGCGAGAAAAATATTTATTGAAAATCATTTTCAGAAAATACTTCTATTAAAATACCTCAATATATTCTTAGTCTTCATATTTTTGATCAATTTATAACATTTATAAGCTTTACCCTCCACCCGATAAGAATAAATAAGAACAATCACCTGTTCAGAACATTAAAGGATGGATAAGATATTTTCAATGGAGTTGATCCACTGTTCAACAATTTAGGGACCAGATGATTTATTAAAAGTAGGATGTCTTTTTCTAATGAATCTATTGATTGAAAATTTTTCTTTATTAGGGGTTAAACGTTCCACATGACCAAGGTTTCTATTCAAAACATGATTTAAATGATATATTATTATGAAAAAGTTCACGATTCCCACTCATATCATATTGGGCATCTCATTAGAACAGTCATCACATTTATCTTCATATCATTTGTTAGATCGAGTCCTCTTATTACTTACCATTGGATGGAATAAAAGATAAGTTTGGGGGTAAAACATAATGGTTAATCTAAATAAAAGAAACAAAGGACTTATAAATTACTTTTATATCCTTAACTTATGAGTTTATAGGCTTCAATCTATGTTATCCATGATCTACTTCCCAACATATATTATTAGGGGATTTTTTATTACCTTAATAATAGTTCATACTGAGATTATTAATTTAAAAAAAATATATCCTTTGGGAGTGTCGTAACCACAGGTGTAGCAAGGCCCATTGTCGTGTACCAGTTCTCATTCGAGTCTAGCTCAAAGCGGTGTTTTCAGATTTTACCCCTAAATACATCTTTACAAGAGCCACCTCTAACTAATCATATACATAAATGGATTTATTTTCTTGATAAACCACTTAATCAATACTAAACAAAATTTAGGGATGTTTTTATTGTACTTATTCTAATCCCTAAGGCATTAACTAGGGTTTTCTTATTCTAATACAAAAAAAACTAAACCTACCCTCTGATACTAACTATAACAACCTTACTCATTATTTCACAATTAAACATAATTTATTACATAAAACCTTCACCTCATACAACATAAAAGATCAAGAGGTATATTTTCATTGGGGATTATGAACATTACATAAAATCATAAAACCCAAAAAAAAATCTTTATTGAAAACATATTTTATATGACCACAACATTACCTCGTACTTAGAATTGCATAGGATAACCTGAGGACATGCATTAGGAATGGGTGAGCTATAAATCCGAGTAAGGGAGTAAACAAGGAATTACATGAATAATAAAGTACATTTTAGGAAATATTCATATCATTGGATAATAAGACAAACATGTACATAAAGGCATGATATATCATTTTTATCATAACATGTAAATGTGGCATCAACATTTAACTTGATGTTAGCATGAGCAAAGGCTCAATGCACATGGAACATGAGTAAAACCTCATTGAACATGAAGTAGAATGAGTAAACCATTATTTAACTATAATTATAATGAGTAAACATTCATTTCACTTGAAGTATATTGATACTACTCTTTACCCAATGCATTGGAGTTCTATTAGTGCACACCCTTTTTAATTATTTCATTTCATACATATGTGTGCCAATGGACCATAAAACATATAATCATTAAACATAATCATATATTCCAAGATAAAGGAATTTGGAATAGATACATGAAACTAAAAAATAAATAAGTAATATTTGTAATGTTGAATACCCTTTATAGAGAAGTGGGCATGGTATTCACTGCATAATGACTTTGGCTTGGAAAATCTCAATGCAATTTCGGCAGCATAACGCATGACAAAAGAATTCATAAAAATGGTTGATGAGAGAGAAACAGGTATCTCATAAAATTAAAATAAAATGTACATTAATTGGGTCATATAAATACATTTCCCCGCATTTTTAATGGAATTTAGTTGCATAATATAAAATAATTTCTTGAATGCAAATGAGAAGATAGAAATTCCTCACGAAAATTCAGAATGGTAACGGGTGTACATGGGAGAAATTAATGATATAGAAAGAGGTATATCGTCATTAAAAAACAAGAAGAAATGTATGGGGGATGTTAAAAATAATAACCCATCATTTTTAATTTATAATAAAAGGGTATAACAAGATACAACAATTTCAACAAAATGAGAAAGGAGAAATCCCTTACTTGGATGTGTGATCCCAAAGGCTCGAGGGAGTCTTTAGAGAGGATTATTAAGAGGTTGGGGAACCTTGGGAGGAATATAGAGAGTATAGGTACGAGGGTAGTTGAGCTCCCAATGGTTTGAGTTAAGAGGAATTGGAGATTGAGTGATTTTATATTAGAAAGAGAGGGAATTCTTTATTATTTAGGTTTTGGACACCACACATTAAACTATTTTAAAAAACCAACCATTGCATGGTTTTATCACATGGTTTTGTCCAAATTGTATTGGAAAACATTATTTTATAGGGCTAGATTCCTAACATCTTAAAATATTAGGATTGATTATATATAGGTGAGACACACTCTCAAGGAAGTCATTTTAAAATTTAAAAATGTTTTAGAAGTCTTGGAGTGTCCACTAAGGCTTTGTAAAATAATTAAAACAAACATAAGATTGCGTTGTTTTAAAAATAAAACATATATTGGCCAAAAATTACATTTATTTTTTTTATTACATCACTATTTGGTCATTATGATGTCATAAAACACATTATATATTTAAATGATATTTAATTTTTACACAAAAATTCAAAAATCTCGAAAAATTATGAAAAATTTCTTGTTGGATAATTTCAACATCATGAATCCAAAAATAATATTCATTTTATCTAAAAAAATTTCTAAATGTGTGAATTTTTAATTTTAAAATAAAAAATAAAATTTATAAAAAATTCATGGGTTTTGACAAAAACACCATTCAAACCATAATAAAAATTATAATTGTATTAATAAAAACTATATTATCATTTATATTTAATAAAAATTAATTTAGAAATAATATTTTATGAAAATATTTTTTACTTTAAAAATATATTAATACATAAAAATAAATTTCATAATTGAATATTTACTAAAAACCTATTTATTCTTTCAAAACTATTTACAATGTAACAATAATAAAATGAATGTATAATCTTTATTCTATTAAAATAATGCACATAATAATAGTGCTAGGGTATCATTGCATAACCCATTATAACACTTTCATAAGACCTAAGGGTAAGGTGTTAGATGGTGAAAAACTCTTAGGGAGGCTCAAATATCATTGTTTGGGTGGTAATCTCTGTCAACTTCAACTTCTCTTATAGGTTATTTTATTTGATCTTAACGTGTTGAAGCTCGACTTAGTCTTGGGAAAGAGTGAAGCCTATTAATGCCACCTCCCTTAAATTCTCCTAAAAATAGGCTTCTTAGGGGGAAATTTTACTGGATGAGGCCATCACTTCCTTTTTCTGAGTAAATTAGATTTGTTAAAGCCTTCTATTTATACTAATTATGTTATCATTGTTTAACAGATATATTAGAAATGGTAAATATTATTAACGGTATTTTGAAATCAAAAAACATAACACCAAGTATTTTCATATTCAATACACAATTTGATATCATAAGTCAATTAATTAGATCAAGAAGAATTTTCAATAATAAAATTTTGGGTTGTTACATTTATAAAATCACCATATTTTTTTATTGTTAACTTTTTGATGAAACAATCACATACTTAGTATCATTTCTACATGAAAATAAAATTTAAATTAACATCCATATTATTGTAAAATGTATATGATTATTTATTATACCATATACCATTTTTACAAATAATTTATACTTTTAATGTTATTTGATTATCTCGGGAATTATTGATAAATCTATATCCTTTAATCATACATATATTTCTTGATAAGTTACATTGTTCATTAATTGAATTAATTATTAGATATATGAGGAATGATTTGGAAATGAAGATATAGGTGGGGCCCAGTTATTGATATCCCCATGTTACACCAATTGGTCACATGAGAACAATCTGTTGGTCAAACCATATGTGTATGTGTCCAGTAGTTTTGAATCGGTTCACTAAAACAGATTAGTCTATCCCCATTAGATTTAAATACTCTTCAGTATATATCAAGCTGGTAGAGTTATCATGTTACTAATACATGTTTCCCAATAATTAATCATTTCTATTATAGGGAATCCAATTATTATTATCCATTATATTTTCACAATGATATTATATGTGGATACATTTCATTCTCAGTATATTGATTATATGAAATGTGTTTTCCAAAATTTAACATTACATATTCATTATGACTTATATTTTCATGAGTGTAAATTTATTAAAATGGAATGTGATTTAAATTATTTATCATTCCATATTTATTATTCTCGTTGATTCATTATATATTTCATTGAACGTAGCCCTTACTGGGCATTTGAGAACACCATTATTTTGTTTTCATTCCCCATTTTATGATGATGAATTATTTCAAGGATGGTGATCATTTTTATGCATTATTTTGTTTTCAAAGTGTAAAATGGGTTTCAAGTATCTATCTAGTTCTCCAAAACTACTAAATCGATCGGTCCTTCAAGATTTAACACCATGAATCTTTTCCAATATAATAATGTAGGAATATGAATCCTGATAATGGGATTAGTTTCCCTATCGTTGGTATTAGAGTACGTTTAGTAGAAACAATGGGAACTATATTGAGGAAAATATAGATAATGGATCAAAACATTATGATAAAATTTTAGGATATGTATAAATGAGCATCCTGATGTTTCAGTAAGGTGTAAATTTTTTTTATGTAAATACATCCATATTTGGATACTAAAAGTGTACATGGTTCTAGAACACATGTTCCTAGGTCTAATAACATTGAAAATTGTGCATCAGTATTGACCAAATCTTCGTCTAATAAAAGAAGATGGGTCTTACTGGACACCTGGTTTCACACTAAAAGTGAATATTCTTAGGATAATTCACATTTTCCGTACAAATTATTATAAAGGATTTGAAAATATTGATATTCCAAAAGAAACCATGTTTATTATAATGATATTATCTATACATAAATTATTCAATTTACATTATGTATTTCAAAAGTTATGGGATTATACATTGCGCTTCATGATGATATGCTCTAATCTAGTTTATTCCATTTTTTAAAAATAGTTCCTAGCAGAAGAAATTAAAACCACTTCAATATATGAAATACTTATATTAAGAATGGACATTTATTTGATGGGATTAAGAAAATATTTCAATGGTAAATATTCTTCAATACAATATCATAATATAAGGACATGGTATCATTTGCTAACAGGACATAAAATTAATTCTCTAGGTATTATTAATTCGAATGTAATAAATAAATAATATTACAATAGAGAAACACATTTAGAAACAGATGAACTGAAAAAGTATTTTCCAACATCTTATAATTGTGGAAATGATTTATTTAGTTATTTTTTAAATGTAATGTGTGGTTTTATTAAGAGTGGAGAGAAAGGATTCCATTCATGTGAGTGAAATAGAAATAAATAGGATACCAGTATTCAGTGCTTCAATTGTATATATACGAAGAACTAAAGAAATAAATGTCTCAAGATTCAAATGAATATACCACAAAATATACTAATGGGTCATTCTAAGACTTATTTTATACCAAAGATGTAGTACAATTATTACAACGCAATTGTTGGGATTCATGAAAAATGTCATTTATGTTTTTTTATCAATGTTATTCTGGATCTAAATTTTTTGAAAGTATTATGATTATACTACAATAATTTCTCATTGTGAATTTCAAAGCATATGTTAAATGGTACTATTGAACAAGAAAAATTATTTAGTGGAAATTTGAAATTATTAGATAATACATGATTGTGGGAATGATAACCCTTAATATATTCTTGATTTGAAATAATGATGTTCAGATAAAGAAATACTTGATATTGATAAAGTAACATGGATAGTACAAACATATGTGGTAATTATTAATCATTTTTTACAAAGTGATTTTTTTTAATCATTGATGGTGTTTGTAGAATTTTGGATTTAATAAATTTAACCAATAATATATGTTGAACGTATGGAATATACAAGAATTCATGGTTTATTTTATGTTTTATGATGATCTAGGAATTCAAAAATTTAGAATGTGACATTAATACCCTCATTATATTGTCTAGGTAATATAATGTTGATTTAGTTACCTTCATTCAATATTTGGCCATGCATATCCTTAAGTTCAACTATTTATATAAAGTAATAAGTTAAATGTTGGGTGTTATTGGTAAACTTTTCTAATGATTTTTGTTTATGAAAATAAAATATGATTATATTGTAATTTTTTAATGAATCTTATGATCTATTATAAGGTAATTTTAGTGTTTTATACAAAAATATTCTTTTTTGGATATTCATTTATTGTAATAAGTGATGATGTGGAAATTTTCCGATGCACAACCAAAGGATAAAATTATTCTTATCAAAGAAAAATACGTCATGTAGGTAGATTTCATTATATTCATATTGAGTTAAATAAATAATAATCTCTGGGAAAAGAATCATAAAAATCTTGTCCAATTAAGATCATTTTTATGATATCTACGACCTTTTTCCCACCCCTATTTTATGTAGTTATTTCTGTTAACTTCCTCTTAATAGTATTCTCGGGGACTCTCCATCAGTATTTGGGTATTAATTTCCTATTTTATTTCAATTTTTTCACTTCCCACCTATGTTATCATATATAGAAACCAATATATATTTTTATATTAGAACATTTTACATCCCTTTCTCTCTGATTAACAGGATGTTATATTAATTATTTTAATGATTTTTGGTTTTCAACTATGTTATTTTCAAATATGAAATCCTTGATTACTAAGATCAAGTTAAAATTTAAAGGAAATAATGTATTATTATGGAGAGAATAAAAAACCCTACATTCTAAAAGAAGATCATTTTAATCTATAGTATATGAGACACACAACACTGAGATTAAAAAACTAAGGTAACATGTTTCAAATATTTTAATCTCTTCGCTAAAATGGTGAACACACAAACCTGAGTCTAATTGAACCATAATACAATATTTTTTATGTATATTAATTATGAAATTAAGACAAATTTAAAAAATAAATTCAATGATTTTATATTTACTAAAAATAAAATAGGAATTATTTGCAAGTGAAAGAAATTTCTCCTGAAAAAAACTATATTTCTTTCAAAAAAGAGGTATAGTCACCCTTTGTGCACATAATTTATGAATATTTTATAAAATTTTAAAAATTTTATTTGAAAAAATAAATAAATTTTTTATATCATCATAGAAAATTATCATATGGTTAATTTTTGGTATTTATTTTGAAATAATTAATTTTTTGATGAATAATAAAGAACAGTGAATTTTAATAGAATGTTTTCTTTTCATCTAAATTATTTATAAATTTATAATATTTTAGAAACTTTTTTGAATAATGCATTATTTAAATAACATATGTATTAATCTAATTTAGTTAATTTTAATCAATTTAATTTTTAAATTTTAAATAAAAACATTGGAAAATTTTGAGCATTTTCTCTTTAAAAACCTTCTTTCCCATTACATTTACAATATTAATTGTAAATTAAAATTTTTTAATTTTTTAATTTTAATTTGGAGAAATGGATTCCATATTTTTAATAATAAAAATTTATAATATTTTATAATTTTAAATTAATATTTTACCAAAATGAATAGCGAAGAAGAAAAAACTAATTACCATTGTTAAGCTAAAAATGGGTTTACCATGGGTTAATTTAAAAAAATAAGTGTTACAATGACTTAATAATTTTTCCAAAACCCATTCTAAGGACATATTTCAAATCTTATCACATTAGTAACTATTATTATGTTTTTTGGAAGACTTATCCTTGAATGTGACCTATATGATAAGTTATGTAATGCAAATGAAAAAATGGATCTATCATTAATTTTAATATTTATAAATCATTTGGACAGGTAAAAACAAAATATGTTCCATTATAAATATTTTTTTGAAATATAAATAACTTTTATTATCATTTTAATTTATTTTTAATTTTTATAGTTGATTTAATTACAATAAATTCATAAGAAACTATAACTCCCTAATTATTATGTTAACATAAAATTAAAATAAATGATACAAAAATATTAAAAGTATTGTAAATTGAGTTACTTATGGGGTAAATTTATTATTTTAAGATAAATATATCATGTTCTTGATCTTTGAACATAATATATTCTTATTCTTTAGATGTCATGATATTTTCTAAAATCAATTTAAATGAATAATGTCTATATTAATATTTTTGATTTTGATATCCTTTTCATCATGTTTTATAATTATTTTTCAATAAATGAATATAATAATATATATTTATATTATATGATTCTATTTCATAAAAATAGTTTTGTACATTTTGTATTCATTGATTACATTAAAATTTATACCATACTACATGAAATAGAAAATAGAAAAATCTTCCATGTCAACTAATGTTTACTTTTATTTTATTTAATGATCTATAAATATTTTACAATTAGTTATGTCTTCCCCTATCTATTTTCTAAAACTAATATGCTTATCATATGAGTTCCAATATAATACATTAATATTTTAACATGAAGTCAATTGAGCCTTTATTCCTCCATGATATCAACCACTCAATCTCTTAGTGAACTTATCATTATTTTATTTCGTGAGTCCGAGTATTGGTTAAGGATTTTTAATTCCTAACACATTATTTTCCACACAAGACACCTCTAGTTTAATATAGTTCATTCATTTTAATCATATATTCAAATACTTTACAATTTATTATAAATAAAATTTGAATTTTCCTAATTATATAACATATTAGTGTCAAACTAGATGAGTAGTAAGGCCCATTTTCGTGCACATGGTGATACTAGGTTCGAGCCTAATGGACCATTTCAATGTTATTACCCCCGGTACATCTATTCCAAAACCATATCCACATTTAGTATCTATACAAGGATTTATTTTCTTAAAAAACACCTAATAACTACCTTACTAAAACATTAGAACGATCTTCTATACTTTTCCTCAAAGACTATCATAGGGTTAAGTTGAAAAATATATGTATTCCAAAATATAATTCCCATGGTTTCTACTAAACATCTTCTTGTAGTAACTATAATGACCCCAACCCTAGTATCCTGGAGCTGGTGTCTGCATTATCACATTGGAAAAAGATATAATGAATCAAATACTTAAGGATGAAATAGTTTATTAGTCTTGTTAAACTCGATGCATGTATTATTCTCATATAACATTTGAAAAAAAGAAAAATAATTTTTCTCAAGAATATAAATATTACCTCTTGAACATCATTTCATTTTAATCATATTACATTTCATGGATTCATAGGAAATTGAAAAAAATAATATTGAACTCAAATTCTTCGTAAGGGTTAGGAATAAAAGAATATATCATGAAACAATAATCATAATCATTATAGAATGGTAAATAACTGAACAAAAATTATATTTAAATAACATGAATATCATGATAAGGTAATTAATAACCAATATGGAAAGTTAAATAACTTACAATAAATTCTATTTAATGAGTAAACAAAGAATAAAATTTATACATAAATAATATCATTGTGGAAATATCAGGTTTAATATGATCGTGAATAATCAATATAGAAAGATAAATAACTAAAAACACATTCCATTTAATGAATAAATGGTGAATGAAATGCATCCCGATATATCTTTATTGCGAAAATATCATGGATAATAATAATTTAATTATTAATTAAGGAAATTCTGAATTGTATAAACTCTTGAAATTTGGAACATGATACCACTATCGTTCAGTCCTTTCACATGACATCAGAAAACTAATGGGTAGTTATACACCTGATACACATTGAACTAAAACTAGAAAATTTATTTGTATCATGATACTACCTATTCATTGAGGGAAAATATATAACTGAGACCCACTTGTATCATTATGTCCAAAAAATTCCTCATTTATCAAATAAGAGATTCAATTCATGTACTATATTCCTTATGATTAAATATATTCATTGGAAAAGGAACATAGATAATAAATAATTACTTATTCAATCAAAAAACTATTCAATTAAACCATCATATGTAGAAATGAGATATTTTCAAATTAAAAAGAATATAAATGATAAATAATATGAATATTTAGGGTAAATTTAATGCCCAATGATCCCAAAAAAGTAGATTTTTTAAGGTAATGTTAATGTCTACAAAAATGAATCAAGAAATGGAATGGAAAAACATTCCTTGGTCAAAATTTTTATAAACCCTCTATATGAATAAAAATAATGGTATCAATGAAAAATATACCCAGAGTATTATATTTAAAATTATAGGTTTTTCACATATATGAATAGAAATTATATATAATAAAATTTAAATTTCATGAGGAAAATATCTTTTTCATTTTAAAAATCACCATTTAAAACTAAAATATAATAACAAATTGAATTTTTTTTAAAATAACATTTGAATATTACAAAGGAATATTTTAAACATTAAGTGGTCAGGATGGTAGGAAACATTGTAAATTTTATATAAGTTATGAAAATGATTCCTTTAACTTTTTTGGTAAACATGAAACTTGCATTATTTGGAAAACAACAAGAATATTTGTTTAAAAACATTTTGTAAGGAAGTGAAACATGGGTAAAATTTTCTTTAATAAATAATTTTTCAGAATTTCAATTATATTTTTGAAAACCTTTCTAGAAAAAAATGGATTTGGAAGAAGAGTATAAAATTCAATAGAAGAATGTAATTATGTTGGATTTTACTAAAAACATTTTCTCAATTTTTTGAGTAAAAAAGAGTGAAAAGTTGTATTATTACAAGAAAACTTCATAAATAACGATTGTAGAATAAACATAAAGGGTTTTATTAGGCAATGATCAAATAATTTCCATTAATGGAAATTCATGTATAAATAATCTTGATTAAAATGATGTTGTGAAAAAAACTATAACAATGATAATAAAATTTATTTGAGAATTAATAAATGAATAAATTAAGTGTTTCAAATATAAATCAACCTAAAATAACTGTAAATACATAATAATAAAAACAAAATTAATTTCACACATAATCTTATAATATCAATGAAAATGATTAAGTAGTAAAACCCAATGAAAATATATTTATTTATGAAATTCGTTACCACTAGGTAATTTTAATATCAAATTTCCATGGATTAATAATTATAATTTAAACATTAAATACCATGAATTCTTAATTATTCATGATATTATATGTTAAATGGTCATATGAAAAACATATAAAAGAAATTATTTGAAAAATAATAAAATATGCCTCAATGAGGGGAAATTGAAACATTGTCCATTAACTCATGATTCCTTTCGGTTAAAAGCATTTTAGCCACATAAATAGTTTATTTAAACATGTTATTAACTTATTCCACAACTATATAAATATTTATAATATAATATGTGATCCTTTTATTACATCTTCTCACCTGTTCTTTAATAATTGTTTAATATTTTCATTATTTCAGGTGTTAATTGCCATATTTTATTATTCTTCTTTTGTATTGAATATAAAAAAACTATATTACAATAAAATAAATTTTTATTCCATATCATATCAGACATGTAACACTTATCTTAAACAACCCTTGAAATATATTTCTTTAAATGTAATCTCATTGATATCTTAGGGAATGTGCAACCATGAGTCTAAATGAAATATAATATAGTATTCCATTTGAATATTAATAACTAGATAATGAAACATTTAGGTTGTACACATATTTAAAATAAATTCAATCATTATATATAGATTATAAATAAATTAAAAATCATGTCAATTTAAAAAAAAATTTTATGAAAAAAAATATTTTTCAAAAATGTTTTTTAGTCTCACTTTTTGTAGAGAATTTATAATTAATTTCTAAAAATTTTTAATTTTTTTTTGAAAAAATTAACACAATTTTTTAAATAATAATATAAAAAATATATTAGGGTCAATTTTTAGTACTTTTTCTGAAAATTTCATATTCTGATGAATAGTGAAAATATTGAGTTTTTACTGAAAACCACACTATAATCTAAATTATATATAAAGATAAATTATATTATAAATTTTTTTAAAGTTAAATTGGATTAATTATATATCTGGTAATAAAATTTATTTAATTTGAATCATTATCATTTTTAATTTTGATATAAAAACAATATAAACATTTCAATACAACATTTTTGAAAACCTGATTTCTCATTATGTCTCCAACAATAATTTTCAACAAAAATTTTCAACTTAATTAATTTAACATTAAAGAATTTATTTCATTGTTTTAATCATTATAATTTAATATTTTTAATAAGTTAAAAATATTTTTTGATCGAAATGAGTAGTGAAAATAATAAAATTGAGTTACCACAATTATGGTAAGAATGGGTTTATCGGGCGCTAAACTAAGAAGATTAGGGTTTAAATAAACTATTTTAAAACAATATTTTTATGGCTATATTTCTCTAGTTATAAATATATGATATATTTTTATGTTTTTGGGGATGATTTTCTTTGAAATAGACCTATATAATTAGTTAAAAAAATAAAAAGAAAAAAATGATCCTTTCTATTAATATCTATAAAGCATTGGGACAAAGACAAGAAAATATGTTCAGTTATAAATATTATTTTGAAAGATAAATTATTAATTTTATCAAGATAATTTATTTTTCATTTATAAAAATGAGATAATTACATAAAATTATTAAGGAACACAAACTCAGTAATTATTTAGTTAATAAATAAAATAAAATAATTCATATTAAAAAAAATTAAAAGTAAAGTAAATTGAATGTACTATTATATTACATTAAATTTTTTGATAGATATATAATGGTATAAAATTTATTAAAATATATATTATAATTCAATCATTTTCTTTATATTTTTTAAAATTCAAATTAAAAGAATATTTTCAATGTTGACATCAATTTTATTTTACAAATAATGCAATTTTATCTAATTGTTTAAAATTCTTAAAATTAATATATTCTCCCAAGAGATTTAAAAAAAATTAAATTATTATCTATGGCCTTTCCAAGACCAATGTATATTTTATAATAAATCTATTTACCCCTAAAAGGTAAAAACTTGTTAAGCATTGTTACGGTTAAAGGGATGGTTTTCACATGAAATTCCTTTATGTTAAAATTAATTTTCAACACACATAGTAATTTTTTGATAAATTTAATTTCCTATTTAGAATAATTATATATATATATATATATTATTACATTCTTCAATTTATTTTATGCCAAAATGATAAATTACCTAGAATAAAAAGACTAGTTATACACAAAAAAACCAAAATGCTAAAAGTATAAAAACATTGATTTTAAGAAAAAAAAATTGTTTATAAAATGCGTTTTTTTGTGATTTGGAGGTGTAAATTGATCTTATTATCCCTACACCCCTTTAATTATCAAATTTTTCGCTACTTTGGGTGACAGTGACTTCCCAATATGGGATACTTTTAGGAATATACAAAAATGTCATAACTCCTCAATTATAAAAGGGCACTCACTCCCCTCACTAATTTACACCCAAAAATCCATTTGGATCAACCATAAAATTTAAAAATGTCTTAAAAAATCCATAATATCATATTATAAGCCTTATATTAGGTAAAAATATATCCTAGTAATGATTTGATGCAATCCAAATGAGGTTACTAGAAGAAGAGGTAACGTTCTTCAAATAGAATTTTTATTTTATTTATTTATTCACCTCCTTAAATTATTATTAAATTATGATGATATAATATCCTATGTATTTTAAATTTAATTATAAATTTTTATGTTAAATTAATTACCTTAAACCATACCAAAATCCATGAAATAGCGAATGAAGTCCTTATCCATGTGTTCGATGGACTACCGCCTCACGAACAGATGTCATTCATTTTTTCCATTACCATTTCTAAAAATCATCTATCATGATAGATATAAAGTATATATATGTTATTTATAAATTAATTATTATTATATAGTAATTATATGACATATAACTTTTAACCTTCCATTTCATAGGGGCTACAATAACATCACTCGTGTCTATTTTGGACAACCGCCTCACAAAGCAATGTGATTCGTTTTTCACTATTGATTTCCATGGAATGTAGTAAGGATAATAAATATATTTGATATAAATGAAATAATTATCATATTCAGGAAAAATTACTCATTTTTAAAATACAATAATTCATTTTATTTCATACCTTTCCACTCACCTAGTGATGATAATGTTGTTCGTGTATGTGTGAACTACTGCCTTCACAAAGCAATGTGACTCTCTTTTCATCACAACACCACAGAGATGATATATATATAAGTATTTTTGAAGAAAAAATAAATTAAATATGATATTATGATAATTTAGGAATGAAAATATATTTCAAACCATATTTCCATAATGATGGTCGAAAAGCAAAATAATACTCATGCATATATACGGCCTATTATCTCCATGATCATAACATACTTCATTTAATAAGCATATTTCATGAATTTTTTTAAAATAAAATTGGTTTATTAATATTAAATTTCATTCTATATTATTATTCTAGATATTATTAAACTATATAATATGAAAAATAGCCAGAACATTCATGGAAACGAACGAATGAGATAACATGTTAATTAACACCCAAAACAATGAAAGTAATGAAATATTATTAAAAAGGGTTTATAAGATGTTATAGAATGATAATATATTAAATTATAGATATTAATATGGTTATTTTTGAAGTAAATTAAATTTTTAAAATTTTTATACAGAAGGTTAAATTATCTTCAATCAGAAGGAAGAGTGGGGTAAGGTATTTTGTTTCAAATTAGAGTCCCCTGAGACTTATTTTTTATTATGAACCTATTCACTTTTATGTGGTGTATATACTTCCCCATTGACTTGTAATATACTTATTAATTCATTAATAATTATATTTTATGTTACAATTTTAATTATTCCATCAGGGCAGATTTGAAATGAAAATTAGTAGGTGGTAAAAGTTATTTACTACGACAACCCTGATCTTTATTTCACACTTAAACATAATTTATTACAAAAAACCATAACATTATACACCATATATGATCCATAGGTCTAGTTTATTTGGGGATTAGTGCCATTACATAACAACATAAAACATAAAACACAATATCTTTGTTGAAAACTTCCTTTACATGACCAAAAAATTCCCTCGTACTTAGCATTGCATGGGATAATCTGAGGACATGCATAAGAAAATGGTGAGCTAAAATGACCAGTAAGGGAGTAAAAAGGGATAAAATTAATAATATAGTACATGTTAGGAATTAGTCAAATTAAAGGATTATAAGAGAAACATGTACATAATGTCATGATATAGCATGATTATCATAACTTTGAAATTTGGCATCAACATTTGACATGATTTTAGCATGATCCAAGGATTATTACACATGGATGATAAGTAAACCCTCATTTCACTTGAATTAGAATTAGTAAATTCTATTTTCACTTTAATTAGCAAGATTATACCATCATTGAACTTGACATATCATGAAACTAATCGTTACCCACTGTATTCGAGCCCTATTGGGGCGCACCCTTCATAATCATTTCTTTTCTTGCATAAGTGTGCCACATTGATCATAAAACCTGGAATCATTAAACATCATCATATATCCCATAATAAATTTAATGGAAACTACCACAAATATAGCCTTTTTAGAACTATATAAGGGCATTAACAGTTTTAGAAAAGTGTTGTTAATCTAGATGAAGATAGGGGTCCCTTTTATCAGTGCTCAAAAAAGCGCGGATAAAGGCCCCTTCTATCAGCTCTATAAAAAGCTCTGATAAAAAGTCCCCCCATCAGTGATTATTTTTTTACACTGAAAAAGACCCCTTTTATAAACTCTTTATTTAAGCGCTGATAGAAGTCAATAAGATTAAAAAAAATTAAAAATAACATATAATGCAAATGGGAGATTTTAACAGCGCTTGATCCCCCCTTTTATCAGTGCTTGGTGGATCCCCCTCCCTCTCACAATGCACGCATCCCCTACCCATGCAACCTTCTCCACCTTGCCCGCAGGTCCTTGCTTCCACCAGATTTCGAACCCCCAACCTCTACCCTTGTGCTACTGCACCTTTACCACTAAGCCATTTGGTTTTCTCTCTATTTAATGAACTATATATATATAGTTATATTTATTCAGATATTAATATATATTCATATTACTATAAATATATTCTGTTATATTAATACATATATATTTAATATTATATTAATATATATATATTCATATATTAAAATATATATATATATATATATATATATGTGTATATTTATTCGTATATTAATAAATATTAATATTAATATAAATATATTTAGTTATACTAATACATATATATTTATTCATATATTAATATGTATATATATATATTCATATATTTATATATATGTATATATATATAGTTAAGATTTTTTATCTGTATATTTATTTTTATATTTGAATATATTTATAAGATTAGTTTTCAAAACATTTATAAAATAAGTTCTTTATGTGTTTTTATAAATAAATAAATACATACATACATACATTCATACATATCTACAACACAAAAACAAGACACACACACACATATATACATATGTATATATATATATTTACGAATAAATACATATATAAATGCATATCTTAAAACCCATAGAATGTTTAAACGACCATAACTTCTAATCCAGATGTCCATTTCAACTCCATAACTAGTTATATCGATGAAAATGAAACAATATTCGATATGATTTGTGGTATATTCCTAGAAGACATTCATATTAGAAGTTATAGCCCTTTGAAAATTAAATAATAGGGGTATCCTAACTAAAAACACGGGTTTTGAGGCCTTCTGGGCCTTTTTTGGCCTAGAAAAATGTGACACAATGTTCCATTCTGTCCCTAGCACATAGAGCTTGTCGCAGGCTTCGATTTGATATGATGTAGAGATCAAACGAACACTCAGATCAAAAGTTATGGTCATTTGAAGTTTCAGATACATTTTCAAATTATTTTAGATCTTCGATTATTTTTTTTATTTTTTGCGTCTTAAAATTGTTATTAAATGATTATTAATAGATGACAATTATAATATTATTAATTAATAATATATTTTAAAATATATTAAAGTTACTTACACTAAATTTATTATATATTAAATTTAATAGTGTATCTATACATATCAAAAACATATTTAAATAATATATATTATATTATATCAATATAAATATACTTATATAAAAATATATTATATTTTAATGATTTTTTTAAAAAAATTATCCGCGTTAGAAAAAAGTGCTGATAAAGCCCCCCTTTATCGGTGATACTAAAAAAAGTGCAGATAAAGGGGTCCCTTTAACATTGATAAAAAAGTGTTGATATGGGGGATTTATCAACATTAAAAAAGCACTGATAAAGGGTCACTTTTAATAGTGTTTTTAGCACTGTTAAATGTACACTTTATCAGCGCTTTTTTTAGCACTGATAAACCCCCTATCAGTTCCTTTTTAGCACTATTAAATGGTTGCACTCTGGAAACCCAGTTTTGTGAAAGTGGAAATACATAAATTAAACTATATAATCAATATGTAAATGTACATAAAGGTCAATACCCTTGATAGAGAATTGGGTATGGTTTTCAATACACAATGAATTTGACTTGGAAAATCACAGTACAATTTTGGCAAAATAACGACGTAACATAAGAACTCATAAAAATGTTTGATGATATAAAAGGGGGTAGATCATCATATTAACATGAAATGGAATGTAAAGGGGTCATACAGAAACATGTCCCAACATATTTAATGGAATTTAGAATCATAATATAAAATAATTCCTTTAATAATAATGAGAAGAGATATATTCCTCATGGAATTTCAGCCTAGTAATGGGTGTACATGATATTCATTAATGAGAGAGAATGAGGTATTTCATCATTCAAATATAATTAGGGTTGTATGGGGGAGTTGATAAATCATACCCCAACATTTGGAATTGAAAATAAAATGTGATAACAACATAAAAAAGTTTAGACAAAAATAAGAAGGGAAGAAATCCCTTACATAAAAGTGTGATCCCAAAGGATTTTGAGAGTCTTGAGAAAGTCTTCGTGGGAGCTTGGGGCACCTAATGAGGATTATAGAGAGAGTAGAGAAGGGTTTGGTTGAGCTCAAAAATTGTTTGAGTGACGATTAATGGGATATTGAGTGGGTTTGTAAAAGAAAAGACCAGGAATTCTATATTATTTAGGTTTTGGACAACACACGTTAAACTTATCAAAACCACAAACCATCCCATAGTTGTTGACCATGGTTTTTTCCAAAGAGGAGTGTAAAATATTATTTTATAAGGCCAATTGAAGAACTTATTAAAATATTAGTCTTTCTTATGTGGAGGTGAGTCACACTCTCGAGTAAATCATTTTAAAATGATAAAAAGTTTTATAAGTCTTGGACGGTTTACTAAGGCTTTTAAAAATAAAAAAAACAAAATTAAAATCACATTATTTTAATGGTAAAAAATATATTGGTCAATAATTACATTTATTTTATTTTATTAAATCACTATTTGGTCATTATGATGTCATAAAACACATTATATATTTAAACAGTATTTAATTTAAAAAAAGTGATTGTCTGAGAAAATTATGAAAAAGTCACCATTAGATAATTTCGATGTCTTGAATCCAAAAAAAATATTCATTTTATCTAAATATTTTTGTAAATATGTTAATTTTTACTTTCAAACTATAAACCATCATTTATTGAAAATTCATAGGTTTTGACAAAAACGGCTTTCAAACCATAATAAAAATTACAATTGTGATTATAAAAATTATATGATCATTTATATTTAATAAAATGTAATTTAGTAATAATATTTTATTAGAATTATATTTAATTCAAAAATCCGTTAATTCATCAAAATATATTTCTTAATTGAATATTATCTAAAAATACTACGTGTGCTTTAAAAACTATTTGCAAAGTAATAATAATAAAATGAATGTATATTATTTATTCAGTACAAATAATGCACATAATCATAGTACTGGTGTCTTCTCACATAAACCGTTATAACACCCTTATATGAAATAAGGGTATGGTGTGCCATTGTGACATACTATTGGGGAGGCTCAGATAACATCACTCAGGTGGTAATATCTAACAACTTCCCCTTCTCCTGTAGGAGGTTTCGTTCAAGATTAAAGTGTTGAAGCTCGGCTTGGGCTTGGTCAAGAGGGAAGCCTAGTGACACCACCTTCTTTCTGAGATCCACAAAAAGTTCTCCACTTATGGGTAGTGTGAGAATGGGCGCAGTGATAAACCTCCTTTTCAACTACTTGAATATCTTGTTGCATTCATCACTCCACGAAAACTTTACTCCCTTCCGATTTTTCTTGGTAAGAGGGTTGGAAAATCATGAGAAATTTCTCACAAATCAGCGATAATATACAATTAACCCTATAAATATTTGGATATCTATTAATGGTGTTGGCCTCATTCATCCCTCTATTGCAGTTGTCTTAGAGGGATCCACATATATAACATACTTTATAATGATATTACCTAATAATGAGATCTCCTTAAAATAAAACTCACACATTCTATACTTTTCATAGAGCTTGTCCTTTTGCAATGTCTCTAGTACCAACGCATAGATGCTCCTCATGGTTCTCCTTTTTTAGAGTATATTAAAATATATTCTATAAAGGCTACCAAAATTTTGTTGAGGTAATTTCAAAATACTCTATTAATCACATCCATGAAGATTTCTAAAGAATTAGTGAGTCTGAAAATAATTACTATAAATTCATAGTGCCTGTATCTTGTATGAAAAGTAGTCTTAGGGATATTCTCCTTATTCACCCTTGCTTGATAATATCCTGAACGCAGATACACCTTATAGAAGTATTGTTCTCCACTTATCTAATCAACCAATTCATCAATTCGTGAAAGCGGATACTTTTCCTATATCTTTATTTTGTTGAGCTCCCGATAATCATTAGAAAGGTGCATTGACCCATCCTTATTCTTGATGAAGAGGACTGGTGCACATCATGGTGAAGCACTTCGGCGTATAAAACTATTATCCAGATTCTCCTATATTTTTCTATTTATTTCATAAATCTCCACAATAACCATTCTATACGGAGTCTTAGATATTGGAAATTCCCCATGTATATGATCAATTGAAAACTCAACATATCTTTTAGGAGAAAGACCTAAAAATTAATCGAAAAAACATTAGTGAATTCCTTCACAATAGAAATGTCTTTAAGTATGGTTTTTTCCTTAGAATCAATCATCTGAGAAAGATATTCATGCTCATAGGGATGTAATATCCATGCTTGAGATGATGGTGCTAAAAAAGATTCATCCTCCGCCTTGCACTTGTACAGAATCTGGGGTCAATTCACTATATAGAGAGTTATTTCCCTCTCACAGCAGTTTATGATGGCTCTATATAACGAAATCCAATACATTACAAGAATAGAATCAAATTCCACAAAAGGGAATATGACGTGGTTAATCGGGAAGTTAAATAAAAAATTATGACATGGGAGGAGTTATATTCATGGTATGCAATGATTCCCCATTTTTAGTTCTCACGAACATCTTTAATTCCATGATTTGTGGTGGTGTTAGGATAATTCTACTAAAAATTGGGGATATAGAAGAATGTGTATAACTAGAATAAATGTGTATGTTCACTATTCTAGAATAATTAACCAGTGTATCTATCACCACATCATTGTAGGGGTTACTTCGATAGTAGTGATGGAAAAATCTCACCCTTGCAGCCTCTGAGGTTGTTGGTTCCCTCCAAAAACCATTATCTTGGGGAACTTGTTTGAAAAGTGCCATGTTACATTTTATTTGAATTAATGAACAACTCGCTCGGGGTCGAATAGAGCATTCCTCTCCTCTACCGGAGCTACAAGATTTTCTTTTCAGTAGTTAATGGTCTGGTACCCTTCTCTTCCACACCTAAGTGATTTCCTCGTCCCTTTCAGGAAATTTATGGGGTACTTATTTCCACACCTTTAGAATGTGGGGTGCTGAGTTCTCTTAGAACTGTTGGATTTATCCATTAGACAACTATAATTATTGTCCACCTTATGCATCTTATACCCTTCATATGCTTGAGTTTCACTGATCTCTAGTTAAAATTTGAGGGCACATCAGAAAATTTCTTCACAGCTTTCGAAGTCACGGATTACTACGGATTTCTGTAGGCAAAGTTTTATCTCATCAAAGAAGTGGTCAACCTTGCATTCATGTGTAATGAAAAATCCAGGGGAATCTCGTACAAGCCTTGTGAATTTTTCCACACACACTCTATTAGAATTTTTTCCTTTTTTCGTGAGGGCAAGGAAGTCCCTTTCGATCTTATGTCGTCGGGTGTGAGAAAAATATTTATTGAAAATCATTTTCAGAAAATATTTCTATTAAAATACCTCAATATATTCTTAGTCTTCATATTTTTTATCAATTTATAACATTTATAAGCTTTACCCTCCACCCGATAAGAATCCATAAGAACAATCACCTGTTCATAACATTAAAGGATGGATAAGATATTTTCAATGGAGTTGATCCACTGTTCAACAATTGAGGGACCAGATGATTTATTAAAAGTATGATGTCTTTTTCTAATGAATCTATTGATTGAAAATTTTTCTTTATAAGGGGTTAAACGTTCCACATGACCAAGGTTTCTATTCAAAACATGATTTAAATGATAGATTATAATGAAAAAGTTCACGATTCCAACTCATATCATATTGGGCATCTCATTAGAACATTCATCACATTTATCTTCATATCATTTGTTAGCTCGAGTCCTCTTATTACTTACCATTGGATGGAATAAAAGATAAGTTAGGGGGTAAAACATAAAGGTTAATCTAAAGAAAAGAAACAAAGGACTTATAAATTACATTTATATCCTTAACTTATGAGTTTATAGGCTTCAATCTATGTTATCCATGATCTACTTCCCAACATATATTATTAGGGATTTTTTATTACCTTAATAATAGTTCATACTAAGATTATTAATTTAAAAAAATTATATCCTTTGGGAGTGTCGTAACCACAAGTGTAGCAAGGCCCATTGTCGTGTACCAGTTCTCATTCGAGTCTAGCTCAAAGCGGTGTTTTCGGATTTTAACCCTAAATACATCTTTACAAGATCCACCTCTAACTAATCATATACATAAATGGATTTATTTTATTGATAAACCACTTAATCAATACTAAACAAAATTTAGGGATGTTTTTATTGTACTTATTCTAATCCCTAAGGCATTAACAAGGGTTTTCTTATCCTAATAAAAAAAACTAAACCTACCCTCTGATACTAACTATAACAACCTTACTCATTATTTCACAATTAAACATAATTTATTACATAAAACCTTCACCTCATACAACATAAAAGATCAAGAGGTCTATTTTCATTGGGGATTATGAACATTACATAAAATCATAAAACCCAAAAAAAAATCTTTATTGAAAACATATTTTATATGACCTCAACATTCCCTCATACTTAGAATTGCATAGGATAACCTGAGGACATGCATTAGGAATGGGTGAGCTATAAATCCGAGTAAGGGAGTAAAAAAGGAATTACATGAATAATAAAGTACGTTTTATGAAATATTCATATCATTGGATAATAAGAGAAACATGTACATAAAGGCATGATATATCATTATTATCTTAACATGTAAATGTGGCGTCAACATTTAACTTGATATTTGCATGAGCAAAGGCTCATTGCACATGGAACATGAGTAAAACCTCATTGAACTTGAAGTAGAATGAGGAAACCATTATTTAACTATAATTAGAATGAGTAAACATTAATTTCACTTGAAGTATATTGATACTACTCTTTACCCAATTCATTGGAGTTCTATCAATGCACACCCTTTTTAATTATTTCATTTCATACATATGTGTGCCAATGGACCATAAAACATAGAATCATTAAACAGAATCATTTATTCCAAGATAAAGGAATTTGGAATAGATACATGAAACTCAAAAATAAATAAGTAATATTAGTAATGTTGAATACCCTTTATAGAGAATTGGGCATGGTATTCACTGCATAATGACTTTGGCTTGGAAAATCTCAATGCAATTTCGGTAGCATAACGACATGAAAAAAGAATTCATAAAAATGGATGATGATAGAGAAACAGGTATCTCATAAAATTAAAATAAAATGTACATTAATTGGGTCATATAAATACATTTCCCCACATTTTTAATGGAATTTAGATGCATAATATAAAATAATTTCTTGAATGCAAATGAGAAGATAGAAATTCCTCACGAAAATTCAGAATGGTAACGGGTGTACATGGGAGAAATTAATGATATAGAAAGAGGTATATTATCATTAAAAAATAAGGAGAAATGTATGGGGGATGTTAAAAATAATAAACCATCATTTTTAATTTATAATAAAAGGGTATAAAAAGATACAAGAATTTCAACAAAATGAGAAAGGAGAAATCCCTTACTTGGACGTGTGATCCCAAAGGCTCGAGGGAGTCTATAGAGAGGATTATTAAGAGGTTGGGGAACCTTGGGAGGAATATAGAGAGTATAGGTACGAGGGTAGTTGAGCTCCCAATGGTTTGAGATAAGAGGAATCAGAGATTGAGTGATTTTATATTGGAAAGAGAGGGAATTCTTTATTATTTAGGTTTTTGACACCACACATTAAACTAATTTAAAAAACCAACCATTCCATGGTTTTATCACATGGTTTTGTCCAAATTATATTGGAAAACATTATTTTATAGGGCTAGATTCCTAACATCTTAAAATATTAGGATTGATTATATATAGGTGAGACACACTCTCAAGGAAGTCATTTTAAAATTTAAAAATGTTTTAGAAGTCTTGGAGTGTCCACTAAGGCTTTGTAAAATAATTAAAACAAACATAAGATTGCGTTGATTTAAAAATAAAAAATATATTGGCCAAAAATTACATTTATTTTTTTATTACATCACTATTTGGTCATTATGATGTCATAAAACGCATTATATATTTAAATGATATTTAATTTTTACACAAAAATTTAAAATTCTCGAAAAATTAAGAAAAATTTCTTGTTGGATAATTTCAACATCATGAATCCAAAAATAATATTCATTTTATCTAAAAAATTTTCTAAATGTGTGAATTTTTAATTTTAAAATAAAAAATAACATTTATCAAAAATTCATGGGTTTTGACAAAAACATCATTCAAACCATAATAAAAATTACAATTGTATTAATAAAAACTATATTATCATTTATATTTAATAAAAATTAATTTAGTAATAATATTTTATGAAAATATTTTTTACTTTAAAAATATATTAATACATAAAAATAATTTTCATAATTGAATATTAACTAAAAACCTATTTATTCTTTCAAAACTATTTACAATGTAACAATAATAAAATGAATGTATAATCTTTATTCTATTAAAATAATTCACATAATAATAGTGATAGGGTCTCGTTGCATAACCCATTATAACACTTTCATAAGACCTAAGGGTAAGGTGTTAGATGGTGAAAAACTCTTAGGGAGGATCAAATATCATTGCTTGGGTGGTAATATCTATCAACTTCAACTTCTATTATAGGTTGTTTCATTTGATCTTAACGTGTTGAAGCTCGACTTGGTCTTGGGAAAGAGTGAATCCTATTAATTCCACCTCCCTTAAATGAACCTAAAAATAGGCTTCTTATGGAGAAATTTTACTGGATGAGGCCATCACTTCCTTTTTCTGGGTAAATTAGATTTGTTAAAGCCTTGTATTTATACTAATTATGTTATCATTGTTCAACAGATATATTAGAAACGGTAAATATTATTAACGGTATTTTGAAATCAAAAAACATAACACCAAGGATTTTCATATTTAATATAACAATTTCACATCATAAGACATTTAATTAGATCAAGAAGAATTTTCATTAACAAAATTTTGGGTTGTTACATTTATAATCTCACCATATTTTGTGATTGTTAACTTTTTGATGAAACAATCACATACTTAGTATCATTTTTACATGAAAATAAAATTTAAATTAATATCCATATTATTGTAAAATGTATATGATTATTTATTATACCATATACCCTTTTTACAAATAATTTATACATTTAATGTTATTTGATTATCTCGGGAAATATTGATAAATCTATATCGTTTAATCATACAGATATTTCTTGATAAGTTACATTGTTCATTAATTGAATTAATTATTAGATATATGAGGAATGATTTGGAAATGAATATATAGGTGGGGCCCAGTTATTGATATCCCCATGTTACACCAATAGGTCACATGAGAACAATCTGTTGGTCAAACCATATGTCTATGTATCCAGTAGTTTTGAATCAGTTCACCAAAACAGATTAGTCTATCCCCATTATATTTAAATACTCTTCAGTATATATCAAGCTGGTAGAGTTATCATGTTACTAATACATGTGTCACAATAATTAATCATTTATATTATAGTGAATCCAATTATTATTATCCATTATATTTTCACAATGATATTATATGTGGATTCATTTCATTCTCAGTATATTGATTATATGAAATGTGTTTTCCATAATTTAACATTACATATTCATTATGACTTATATTTTCATGAGTGTAAATTTATTTAAATGGAATGTGATTTAAATTATTTATCATTCCATATTTATTATTCTCGTTGATTCATTATATATTTCATTGAACGTAGCCCTTACTGGGAATTTGAGATCACCATTATTTTGTTTTCATTCCCCATTTTATGATGATGAATCATTTCAATGATGGTGATCATTTTTATGCATTATTTTGTTTTCCAAGTGTAAAATGGGTTTCAAGTATCTATCTAGTTCTCCAAAACTACTAAATCGATCGGTCCTTCAAGATTTAACACCATGAATCATTTCCAATATAATAATGTAGGAATATGAATCCTGATAATGGGATTAGTTTCCCTATCGTTGGTATCAGAGTACGTTTAGTAGAAACAATGGGAACTATATTGAGGAAAATATAGATAATGGATCAAAACATTATGATAAAATTTTAGGATATGTATAAATGAGCATCCTGATGTTTCAGTAAGGTGTAAATTTTGTTTTTTATGTAAATACATCCTTATTTGGATACTACAAGTGTACATGGTTCTAGAACCAATGTTCCTAGGGCTAATAACATTGAAAATTGAGCATCGGTATTGACCAAATCTTCGTCTAATAAAAGAAGATGGGTCTTGCTGGACACCTGGTTTCACACTAAAAGTGAATATTCTTAGGATAATTCACATTTTCCGTACAAATTATTATAAAGGATTTGAAAATATTGATATTCCAAAAGAAACCATGTTTATTATAATGATATTATCTATACATAAATTATTCAATTTACATTATGTATTTCACAAGTTATGGGATTATACATTGCGCTTCATGATGATATGCTCTAATCTAGTTTATTCCATTTTTTAAAAATAGTTCCTAGCAGAAGAAATTAAAACCACTTCAATATATGAAATACTTATTGTAAGAATGTCCATTTATTTGATGGGATTAAGAAAATATTTCAATGGTAAATATTCTTCAATACAATCTCATAATATAAGGACATGGTATCATTTGCTAACAAGACATAAAATTAATTATCTAGGTATTATTAATTCGAATGTATTAAATAAATAATATTACAATAGAGAAACACATTTAGAAACAGATGAAATGAAAAAGTATTTTCCAACATCTTATAATTGTGGAAATGAATTATTTAGTTATTTTTAAAATGTAATGTGTGGTTTTATTAAGAGTGGAGAGAAAGGATTCCATTCATGTGAGTGAAATAGAAATAAATAGGATACCAATATTCAGTGCTTCAATTGTATATATATGAAGAACTAAGGAAATCAATGTCTCAAGATTCAAATGAATTTAACACAAAATATTCTAATGGGTCATTGTAAGTCTTATTTTATACCAAAGATGTAGTACAATTATTACAACGCAATTGTTGGGATTCATGAAAAATGTCATTTATGTTTTTTTTATCAATGTTATTCTGGATATAAATTTTTTGAAAGTATTATGATTGTACTACAATAAATTTTCATTGTGAATTTCAAAGCGTGTGTTAAATGGTACTATTGAACAAGAAAAATTATTTAGTGGAAATTTGAAATTATTAGATAATACATGATTGTGGGATTGATAACCCTTAATATATTCTTGATCTGAAATAATGATGTTCAGATAAAGAAATAATTGATATTGATAAAGTAACTTGGATAGTACAAACATATGTGGAAATTATTAATCATTTTTCACAAAGTGATTTTTTTAATCATTGATGGTGTTTGTAGAATTTTGGATTTAATAAATTTAACCAATAATATTTGTCGAACGTATGGAATATACAAGAATTCATGGTTTATTTTATGTTTTATGATGATCTTGGAATTCAAAAATTTAGAATGTGACATTAATACCCTCAATATATTTTCTAGGTAATATAATGTTGATTTAGTTACCTTTATTCAATATTTGGCCATGCATATCCTTAAGTTCAACTATTTATATAAAGTAATAAGTTAAATGTTGGGTGTTATTGGTAAACTTTTCTAATGATTTTTGTTTATGAAAATAAAATATGATTATATTGTAATTGTTTAATGAATCTTATGATCTATTATAAGGTAATTTTAGTGTTTTATACAAAAATATTCTTTTTTGGATATTCATTTATTGTAATAAGTGATGATGTGGAAATTTTCCGATGCACAACCAAAAGATAAAATTCTTCTTATCAAAGAAAAATATGTCATGTAGGTATATTTCATTATATGCCTATTGAGTTAAATAAATAATAATCTCTGGGAAAATAATCATAAAAATCATGTCCAATTAAGATCATTTTTATGATATCTACGACCTTTTTCCCACCCCTATTTTATGTAGTTATTTCTGTTAACTTCCTCTTGACAGTATTCTTGGACACTCTCCATCAGTATTTGGGTATTAATTTCCTATTTTATTTCAATGTTTTCACTTCCCACCTATGTTATCATATATGGAAACCAATATATATTTATATATTCGAACATTTTACTTCCCTTCCTCTCTGATTAACAGGATGTTATATTAATTATTTTAATGATTTTTGGTTTTCAACTATGTTATTTTCAAATATGAAATCCTTGATTACTAAGATCAAGTTAAAATTGAAAGGAAATAATGTATTATTATGGAGAGAATAAAAAACCCTACATTCTAAAAGAAGATCATTTTAATCTATAGTATATGAGACACACAACAATGAGCTTAAAAAACTAAGGTAACATGTTTCAAATATTTTAATCTCTTCGATAAAATGGTGAACACACAAACCTGAGTCTAATTGAACCATAATACAATATTTTTTATGTATATTACTTACGAAATTGAGACAAATTTATAAAATAAATTCAATGATTTTATATTTACTAAAAATAAAATATGAATTATTTGCAAGTGAGAAATTTTTCCTGAAAAAATCTATATTTCTTTCAAAAAAGAGGTATAGTCGCCCTTTGTGCACATAATTTATGAATATTTTATAAAATTTTAAAAATTTTATTTGAAAAAATAAATAATTTTTTTATATCATCACAGAAAATTATCTTATGGTTACTTTTTGGTATTTATTTTGAAATCATTAATTTTTTTATGAATAATAAAGAACAGTTAATTTTAATAGAATGCTTTCTTTTCATCTAAATTATTTATAAATTTATAATATTTTAGAAACTTTTTTGAATAATGCATTATTTAAATAACATATGTATTAATCTAATTTAGTTAATTTTAATCAATTTAATTTTTAAATTTTAAATAAAAACATTGGAAACATTTGAGCATTTTCTCTTTAAAAACCTTCTTTACCATTACATTTACAATATTAATTGTAAATTAAATTTTTTAAATTTTTTAATTTTAATTTGGAGAAATGGATTCCATATTTTTAATAATAAAAATTTATAATATTTTATAATTTTAAATTAATATTTTACCATAATGAATAGTGAAGAAGAAAAAACTAATTACCATTGTTAAGCTAAAAATGGGTTTACCATGGCTTAATTTAAGAAGATAAGTGTTACAATGACTTAATAATTTTTCCAAAACCCATTCTAAGGACATATATCAAATCTTATCACATTAGTAACTATTATTATGTTTTTTGGAAGACTTATCCTTGAATGTGACCTATATGATAAGTTATGTAATGCAAATGAAAAAATGGATCTATCATTAATTTTAATATTTATAAATCATTTGGATAGGTAAAAACAAAATATGTTCCATTATAAATATTTTTTTGAAATATAAATAACTTTTATTATCATTTTAATTTATTTTTAATTTTTATAGTTTATTTAATTACAATAAATTCATAAGAAACTATAACTCCCTAATTATTATGTTAACATAAAATTAATATAAATGATACAATAATATTAAAAGTATTGTAATTTGAGTTACTTCTGGGGTAAATTTATTATTTTAAGATAAATATATCATGTTCTTGATCTTTGAACATAATATATTCTTATTCTGTAGATGCCATGATATTTTCTAAAATCAATTTAAATGAATAATGTCTATATTAATATTAATGTAATTTTATAAAAAATGATATTTTACTAGTTGAGTTAAAATCACAAAAAAAAATATAGAGAAAAAATATTTTAAAATGAATATCAATATCAACTATGGTTCATTATTGGACCGATTTATATTTTATAGTGATTATATTTGATGGACCGGGTTATACCAAATATGCATAAGAGGGTGGGGGTGAATTATGTCTTTTACAATTTCTTCTCGAATCGTGATGCTTACCGAATCTATCCTTGAACATTAACAGAAAGATTATGCAGTGAAAAATAAATAATTAAATAATTAAAATATGTATATTGGTTCGGGGAACAGAATTCCCCTAGTCCACTCAACCAAGGATCTACTCCACGAACTTGGTGATTTTTACTATCAGGTCATTTTATCAACAGACCGTCCACAACTGAGTGCAAGCAGTTGACACATTTACAACATAAGGATAAAATAGAGACTTATGGTTCATTCATAGAATCAAATACATATCTTCGTAAGAGAAGCCAGTTACTCAAAATAAAAAGAATATATTTCTTAAAATACTTTCCAGTTGTTCTTTATAGTTACAAAATCACGCAAATGACAGTCGATGGATCATCATCTTCAAAAAATAATGATGTTTAGGTAGAAGTAGTTCTGAGCTGATACAGTTGCAGTTAATCTATAAATGAATTTATCAACTTAATAAATAGTATATTCACAATAGATAATCGACGTATAATAGATTAATCTTCAATGAGTTTCCTCTGCTTTATAAAAATAGAGTTTTATAGATCTTGGTAGTATTACATCTGTGTGACATGTATATCTCTATAAATTGTGGGAGTGAAAAATTCAAGAGCATGTAATCCTAATTTTCTTTTCATTTATTTTACTCTTGTTTAAATACAAAATATCACAGATATATATATAAAAATAAGAATGTTTTCCTTTCAAATTTAGATCCCCAAATGTTGCATTTAGAATCAAGATATTCAATTGTTGGAATAACAGAGTAGTCATAACTCACCTGAATATTCTCTAGGAAAATATACTCTTAAATAGATCCTTGGAATAAAAACTAAATGGATTTGAGTCGGTTAAAGGTGTACATTAAATTAGGGATTTAAATTTGGATTTTAATCAGCCTAATAATCCGTATAAAGACTATTGCTCAATAAATTTGTAATTTAAACCTCTAACGCCAAAGATTTGGTTGAACTACGTAGAATAAATTCTCTAAAAACATAAGGTTCTCAAGATAAGGTTGATCATTCATTATTCAAAAGTATGGTTAATCATATAAAAATTTCTCTTTAACTCTCAAACGTACGGTATATAATCCATACATTTATTACCTTCTAAAAATTAGATACATGATCCATACTTTTTGAAACAATGTAATGTTGTTTACCAAAGTAAGGTTGATGAACCATAGTTATGGGAATCAAACATAACATTCCATACTAATGTAGGTTTCTTCTTCTATATGTTTCTAATTTTCTAAATGTAAGGTTTCATCCAAACATAGGGTTCTTCTTCCATACTTTTTTGATATCCCGAAGGTAAGGTTCCTTCAATACATAGGGTATAAACAGTGTTTCCAGAACACGATAATATGCTACAATAATTTCCAAAAACTTTTTCAAATATTCCATGTAGATTAAACACTTTATTATTATTCCAAAATAGTGAAATAGTTAATATTAATTTCATGAAATACACTTAAGGTAAAATCATTTTAATAACAAACAAGGGTATTTGTGAGCATCAAAATCATCATAAAAAGATAATTTATTGTTCTCAACAATATCCCCCTAACAAAATAGAGTATTTTTTAATACAAAACTTTCTCAACAATCTCCCCCTTTTGTATGATCAAAAAACCCATTAAATAACCAATGAAATTATCTTACCAAATAAATTCTATATAGTTTAGAAATTTCCAAAGATAAAAACAATATTTAATTTTTACAAAATTATTTTAACAAGAAATAAACAATGTGTTATCCATAGTTACGTATATATATATATATAAACAGACATTAAATTTTTAATATATTTTCTCCCCCATTATAATGTAAAATAATATTTCATGTTTTATATATGAAGAAAATAAAATTTTTCCTTTACCCAAAAATTTCCCCTTTCATGTTTATATGGATTTCACCTTTTTAAAGAAAGAATGAAAAATAAAATTTATGTTTTCCCCATTAGTAAAAGATTCAAAAGCATAAAATATTTTTTTTAAATGTTTTGTTTATCCAAATTTTTTCCCATTTTGTGATATCAAAAACAATTATAGAATAATGAATATAAAACTTTTTAATATAGCACTGAAATTAAGTGAATGATAAGATAAAATATTTATCAATATGTGAAACTGGATTACTGTCATTCTAACATAAACAGTATAGTAAAATAAACTAATAACAAATAAATATGGGATGAATATTTATTTTATTGAAATTATAAGTACAAGTAATGTTTTGACAATGGAAATCAAGGTTTGGCTCAATGAATTTTTGAAACTGGTCTAATCTACTCTAGATTACTTCCTTGATTTCTGCTAACTAATTCCTCTACTGTGTCATCAATACATCTCACAACGGGATAATGGTATCTCTACCCTCTTGAGTTAGATGAATATACTCAATCAAATTGAATCTAAAGAAATTATGAAGCCTTTCTTCCTTTCCATAAAAATAGATAATATATCTACGGAAATATTCAAAGAGGTTATTATTCTATGTTAATTAAATATTAACTTCTCAATGAGATGCTTTTGGTTGTGTAACAAGTCAAAAAATGGTTCATTGTTGCACTAAAGGTCCTAAAATCTATCATTCATATTTCTCATTACTATTGTAATGCCAAAAATATCCTTATCATATCAGGAAATGTACCTAAGGTACCTGTATGACTGTTCCTAATAGTTGTGAATTGTTTCTCCATGAAAATATTAAAATATGAAAAATATGACTTCATTACCATCTCAGATTTTAAATTTGCAACATCAGACACCATATCCTTCTTAAGAACTTCAACTTCTTATTTTGAAATATAACTGACATTCAATTTCTGAAATCTATGATTTTCCTTTTCCAATTCTCTTATCAAATCAACATTTTCTGATTCAACTATGGTTAATATTCTATACAGATCCTCAACTTCTACATTCATAGAATCAAAGGAACATCTTACTTTATTATTAGTCTAAGATTCAACTAGATTTAATTGAACTAAAGGTAGGGATTCAGCATCTGATTTCTCTTCATATTCTCTATATAATGGATTCTCTATTGATTCTTCCTTCGAGTCATTCCCTGAATCATCCACAGGAAAATACTCATTAATAATTTCATTGTAAATTTCAGAAGGGTTCTCATCATGATTCATATTAAGAGGTTGCTGATCCTCCTGGCATCTTCTCCATTGATTTCCTCCAAGAATGTATCCTCTAATACAAGTTACTTTTGAGATAATTCCTCTTAAACAACTCAGTAGGTTGTACAGTTTGAGAGTATTTAGGTCTAGACACTTCAACTTCTCTAGGATTTTCAACAGTTTGAGGCACAATTTCTTTTTCCAGTTGGGGAGTCACCTCAATCAGAGAAACTATTGGTTGCTCAATTTTTTGTACTACAGGTTCTCTAATAAATCTAATGATCAGAAGAGGTTCAGTTGCATAAACATTTTCATGAATAGGAATCTCACTAGTTTAAACCACATGATGTCTTTTCCTCCTAAGTCCCTCTTGACATCCCTCGTTATCAGGTGTATCTACTGCTTCAACGATTAATCTTCTTGAAGTTCTACTTTCTCTAGATTCTTCCATGCCTTCCTTATATTTAGTCGGTTTCTCCCCTTGAGCAGAGTCCTGGTCTTCCTTAGCTTCAACAGGAATAATCTTTCCTTTCACAGTACTCCAGAAGAAGCAAATCCTCCTTATTGTTCTAGCATTGAAAACATTATTCTGATGGAATCTTACTCTAGAATCTATTGATATCACCATTTCAGACATAAACCGTACTTTTTAAATGAACCTTCTATAGAGATAGAAGTTCATTCTAGCCTATGGTTGATAGTTGTAGTTGATATATCTTACAATATGTCTCAGAAAATTCAACATGATTTCACTCATAATCAAAAACATTATGTACATGTCCGGAAACAAAATCTTCTCCACCAATGACATCCTAGATGAAATCCCTATTTTCAAAATCTTAACAAGAATATTTGGATATGGTTTCAAATCATTCACTAGAATATTTCTTATACATGTAGAAACAAATAAAATAATGTAATGTCCTTTGACTTATGTCCACTATCTTTAATATTCTTTAATTTTAAATAATAAACTCCCCCATGAGGGCATTTTATGATTCTAGTTATTTCCACATATGAAATTGAAAAACCATGATCTTCAATTTTAAAAAAAATGGTGTCCTTTGTATACCCAAGACTGAATGGAACATATTTGAAAAAGTGATGATGCTCTACCTTGAGTAGAATTTTTTTTTTGCAAATGAATGTTTTCTTGAGATTCTGAAATGTGAGGTATTGCAGCAGCATGAGATCCGTTTGATAAAACCATTCTAGGTCAATTACTATTCCATGTAGAATTTCTTTCCTCTCATGTGATGACAGTTGGCATTACTAGCTTCGAATTCTTTGATTCTCTTTTTCTAGTTCATTTCTATTTCAATGTTTTTAAGTCTCGAAGGATCATGGTTTCAAATGTTTAGTCAAAGGTAGATGAAGCCGGTAAAGGTTTTTGGTGTTTCTAATGTTTTTGGGAAAATGAACGAGTTTGGAATTTGAAATGTTTTTGACATCTTTGATTACCATGTTATTATGTACATAGTAATTATTAAATTATTTAAAATTTAAAACGTATGCGTAAAAAATTTAAAGTAGTACATGTGAAATTTTAAATTATTCTATAAACAAGTAATTAAATTTTTTTAAAAAAAATTAAAATAAGAATTAAAATAAATAAATAATAAAAAATAATATTAACAGTTCATTAAAAAATAAATACACCTAGATCCCCCTTAATAAAATAAAACCTTTCAGTGGAAAATGGTTTAGTAAAAATATCAGCTAATTTTATTTCAATACTTACAAATTCGGAAAGTATATCTTTTTTAAGAACATGGTATCTTGCAAAATGATGTGTGATATCAATATTCTTAGTTCTAGAATGATTAATTGGGTTATTGAAATATTTATAGAACAATTAATATTAAATAAAATAGGCATTCTATTAAAATTTAGTCAAAAGTCCATAAGAGTGTTTTTCATCCATAAAACATGTGCACATTAACTGCCTATAGATACATATTTTTCCTCGGCTGTTGACTGGGAAAATAAGTGTTGTTTCTTACTATAACATGTCACTAAAGATTGTCCTAAACAACGACAAGTCCCTGAGGTGGTTTTTTAATCTAATATAAAACATTCAAAGTCATCATATGACTATGAAATTAAATAAAAATCATATGTTTTTTGGTAGAAAAGAAATTTAAAAATGGTTTCTTTTTAAATACTGAATAATTCATTAAACAATACTTATGTGAGATTCTTTAGGATCAAATTGAAATCTATCACAAAGAAATTTTTACTATATTATGTATGTCCTTCTAGAAGTAAGATATAATAAACTACTAATCGTAAATCTATATAACTTGTTGTCATTTGAATTTCCAGTTTCATCCAAATCATGTTTTATATTAGTGAATATAGGAGTTGTATATGTCTTGCAGTATTCAAGTCCAAATCTCATTAGTAAATCATTAATGTATTTTATTTGAATTTAAACATTTCCAAAATCCTTTTGATAAATTTGAAGTCCTAAAAATAAATTTAATTGTCCCATCATACTCATTTCAAATTTTTTAGCATTAAATTTGAAAACTCTTGACAATTTTTTTGCTTATTTAACCAAAAATTACATCATCAACATAAATTTGAACCAATAAAATATTAGAGTTAACAGTTTTCTTAAAAAATGTTTGATCTTCCATTCCCACAGTGAAATAATTTTTTAAAAGAGAAAACATAATCATTCATACCAAACTCCACGTTCTTGTTTAAGGCCATAAAGAGCTTCACTAAGCTTAAAAAGAGAATATGGTCTTTTTGAATTTTCAAAACTAGGAGGTTGTTCAAAATAAACTTACTCCAATAAATAACCATTTAAAATGTCAGACTTAACATCCATCTGAAATAATTTAAAGTACATATGAGTTGTATAGGCTAAACGGATCCTAATGGCTTCTAATCTAGCTACTTGTGCGAAGGTCTCATCAAAATATATTCCTTCTTCTTGATTACATCCTTTTAATAATAGTCTTTATTTATTTCTAGTTATTATTCCTGGATCGTCTTGTTTATTTCTAAAGACCCATTTAGTTCCTATAACTGGATAGTTCTGAGGACTTTCAACTAAAATACATAGATCATTTTTTTTGAACTATTTTAGTTTTTCATACATTGTTATCATACATCTTTGATCAAATAAGGCTTATTCTATGTCTTAGGTTATAATTGGGATAGAAAGGTAGACAATTTAACAATATTTCCTACATTTCTTCTAGTTTTTATTTCAGTTTCTAGACCTCCTATAACAATTTCTAAAGGGTGATTCTTTAGGGTTCTAGACTATATATGTACTAAATTATTAGGTTATTTAATGTCATGTTCTTCTAAACTGGATTGAATTTCATTAATATAATTTTCAAAGTCATCTTTTAGGTTCTCATGTCTCATGTTATCATTAGATTCATATTCATCAATTTGTTCTTTCCTTTTCTCAAAGGGATCAGATTCATCAAATTTCACATGAACTGATTCTTCAATAATCCTTGACATTTTATTAAAAACTCTATAAGATTTTGAAGTAATAGAATATCCTAATAAAATTCCTTCATCATATTTTGGATCTAATTTACCATGATTTTTCTTGCTGTTTACAGTGTAAACCTTGTGTCCAAAAACATTAAAGTAATTTACTTTAGTTTTTCATTTGTCCTCGAGTTTATAAGTTGTCTTCTTGAAAATTGGTCTAATTAAAACACTATTCATTATACAAAAGGATGTTCTTATAGATTCTTCCCAGAAATAGGTTGGTATACTATATTCATTTATCATAGTCCTAGCCATTTCTTGAATAGTTCTATTTATTCTTTCAACAATTCCATTTTCTTAACAGATTTGAAGGATGATTTGTGCGGATTTCCAAGTTGACATGCATCACAGAATATATCACATTCAAATTTGAGACCAGGAAAATTAGAAACTAATTGTATCCTAGATAGCTTATGTAAAGAATATATATTGTAATGTCCAAGACTTATGTGCCAGATCCACAATTCATTTATCTTAGAAGTTAAGCAGTTTAGTTTTTGTTTACACAAGGAATTTATGTCCAGGGTATAAACATCTTCAGTTCTGGGTGCTCTAAATTTTATCAATATATCGTTAAAAATTGAACAAAAGTTGTTATAAAAATCATAAAAATTTCCATCATCACAGAGTTGACAGATACTTAACATATTATGTTTCAATCCTTGTACATAGAGTACTTTATTGATTGAAAATACATCAGGATCTCCAACGGTTCCAATTCCAATTACCTTACCTAGAGAATTTTCACCGAATATCACTAGACCACCATCCTTTGGAGTTATAGTTCTGAAACTTGATGAGTTCCCACTCATATTCCATAAGAATCCATTGTCAATATACAATACTACTTTGCTGCTTCTGTAACTAGCTTCCTGCAAAGAAATTTACCACCTTTTAATGGAGAACATTTTTTGAATATAGTTTTGGTCACTTTAATACATTATATATAACCAAATAAAATCCTTATTTAGAATGGTGACATCAAAATTTACTTTGGGTAATTTTTTTTGAATTTTTCCGATAATGTTAATTTTTTAATGAATAGTGAAAATATAGTATTTTAATTCAAAACTATGTTTTAATATAATTTATTTATATGGTTATATTAGCTTTTTAATTGGTTTTAAAATTTAATTAGAATATATTTTTACCATTTAATCCAATGTTGGTCATTGTAATTAATTTCACTTTGAAATTGGATATAAACAAGTATCAATCTTTTGATAGTTATTGTTTCTTAAAACCACGATATTTATTTTGATAACGAGAATTAATTTTAAAATTAATTAATTCCACTTCTATGTTTTGAATTCGGAAAAATAGACATAATTTTTGAATTCAGAATATCAAATATATATTAGGCTGAATTTTTAGTATTTTTCTAAAAAACTTCAATTTTTGATGAATAGTGAAACCACTTAGTTGTAGTTAAAAAACTGACTTTTTCATTTAAATGAAATTTTACCACTTCTGTGTATTGAATTTTAAAAATCCAACATACATGGTTGTTATCATGAAGTAAAATTTGGTTCATTAAGAAGAAAATAATTTTTGGTGAATAGTAACTTTTGACTTTTATTTACCGCGGTTAAAGGTAAATAGTGTAATTCAAGGTAAAAAGAATATTTTAATAATTCAAAATTACCTTAACACTAGTCCAAACCTTATTGGTTGAGTGATTAACGACCATGGGCCTATTTGGGTCAATTTTGTGACTCTAGTAAGCCACTTGGGAGTGAAAATGACAATTTATATTAATTAATTTAATGTGAAGACAAAATGAACAGTAAAAAAAATATTTTAGTAATTCTTTTTTATATGGTGTTATATAACTCCAATTTTAGACTATAAATATTATTTGGAAATTTAATAATATTTTCTACATCATTTTATTTTTTTTATAATTTTTAGACATCATATAAATAAAATTATTTATGACACAATAATGATGCAGTATTAACCTCATTAATAAATGATTTAAATAAATAAGAATATAATGATTACATTATTATCAAAAACATGTCCAATTCTTATTGGATGATTTTTTTCGAATATGAGTCATCTTATATTCGACCGTAATGATTTTTGGACCGTTAGAAACAAAATATCATTATATAATAAAATACATTTTTCACACTTTCCTAAAGAGCCCCTCCGCTCCCTTATAAAAGGAGACCACTTCTATCCATTTCCTCACACCTATCAAGCCATTTGGCTCGTCCAAAATCTGCCCAATTACACTCCCTATATCCCTATCCTCTTCATATAAGCCTTACCTTAGGCAGAAGGCCGTTAAAGAAGTCCTTTTGGTTCAAACCAATAGAAGTTACACAAATTAAAGGTAAGAATTTCTCTTAAATTGTTTTCTTTTATTTTACTTCTCCAAACCCTATACTCTTTTTATTCCTTTCTTTTGTAACAACACCATTATCCTAAATATACTATGATTTTTTATGATACTTATTTGAACTACACTTACATGCACCTCCATCTAATGGATGAAGAACATAATCTTTCTGTGGATGGAAAACTAACGCCTCACGAAATGATGATTGTTCAATTACATCTTACCACCTATAATGGTGGCCATTATGATTTAAATGTATTTATATATGATATATATTATGTTTATTATACCATTATGCTTCTGTAATTCCCAATTATATAAATCCTTTACGGTTTCAATAGTGGGTAAATATGATAATCTCATTTGAGGAAGTGCGGACTATCGCCCCCTCCAAGTGATGTGACTCGTTAATGCCTTATGTGGGATGTATAAAGGATAGAGTTAATGATATTATATATGATATTATAATGTGATTATAATATAACTATGTATAATTATGTTTAAATTCCATTAAAATAATAAATAGAAATGAAAGTAGCATTCATGCGTACGTACGGCTTACCGTTTCCATGAACGGTGCATTTCATTTTTTACCTCCATGTACTATTATAAATACATGTATATCATGGATATATATGATATATATGATATATAAATCATGAATATAATTTTGAATATAATGAACCTTTGACCACATGAACAACATGTAATTATAAGAAATCCATTTCTGACTCAAGTACCAAATATCCACAAAATGAACGTTATTAACTTAAATGATTACATAATGATTATAACATGGTAATAAGTTATATAAAAGGAATAATAAACTTGAAAAAGGTTCTTAATAAATTATATATTTACTTTAGTTTATTATTTATGAGATTAATAATGATCGAGTCAAGCCGGACATGAGGTAAGGGATCCGACCTCTCTCTTTCTTTTCAAGTACTCTCTTTTATGTGATTTCTTTTATGCTCCACAATATTATGTTGGAGGATGTCATTTTATATTCACCACACTGTAATTTGTATTTTCGTATGATTAGAGACCCCCTCTTACTCTCATCAATTATTTTTAAGAATTTTTAAGTGGCACCGTTAGGCTGCATAATTTTTGTAATTGATTTTATTATCTCACTTTTAATTCTTTAAGACTTCCATTATTCAGCATTTATTTATTTCATGTGGTTTATTGTGTGATAACTTTTGATATATATTATCATCATTATCATTATATTCATGGTATTCTATGATTCATTTGGTGGTTATTAACTTTGGGTCATACGACTCGATTGATTACAACGTGGTAAGGGGTTTTCATCTCACTTATTATCCTTGTGAGATTCATGCTATATTTGCCACTATTTTCTTTTATGTGGTGTATGTAATGCCCATTATTGTACTATTTGTGTAACATACTTTCATTTATGAGTATTTACATCATCCTTGTATGATCCTTCTTTCATGTGGCGTATGTTTTGTAAGTTACCAAATCGGTAAGGGAACCTTTCACCCTCCTCTTTTTAAAAGACTTGTTTTTGTTATTTGTTTTAATTCACATCTTATTATGTTGGGATATGTTCTTATATATCCTTATTGTTGTAAATTTTATGTTCAAGTGATGAGATACCCTTTTCTCTCTCATCAACTTAGTTTCTGAATTTTAAAGTGACGCTGTTAGTTTGTCGAATTTTTGTCAGAGAACATGTTAAACCAATTTCGATTCTTTGGGTTAAACATGTACTTATTGAATATGTCATCCTATGAATATGTGTGAATGAAATATGATTGTTTTAAACTGAATAACCAATAATATTTAGTGTATTTATATTTTTCACACATAATTATGCAATTGATTTATCCTTAATTTAAGGATACCATCTTTGTAAGGGACTTCGTCTCAATCTTCTTTCATTGGGGAATATTTTGATCCAATATAATACTTTCTTTTATACAATGTATAAACACCTTTTACTTTTCATTCAAAGTAAATCTTTTTCTATGATGTGTTTTACTAAATGACAAAAAGGAATGTTTCTTTTAACATACACGGTGACAACGACCTTTTCTGCCGCCGTGAGTACTACTTGATCATTGGCTTCCTAAACAAGCTGTAATGTTTTTAAAATAAAATAAAAACCTTATACTCTTTACATATTTTTGGTATAGAAAATGGTTTTGAAAATGGATTTGTTATGTCAATATATTTAAGTGATATATTGTGATTGAAATGTGGAAATGTTTCCTTTCTTTTATATTTGTTGTATGTGATATGATTTTATATTGGTACTTGGACATTTGACAGGTCGTTACGTGATAAACCAAATGACGGGTGGTTCCATGAATACCAGGATGGGTGGTTACGTTATAACCTCCAATTCATTGGGTATGGAATTCAGCCGTATGGATATTCCATTTAGTGATATGTGTGGAAGTTGACCATATGGTTATTCCATTTAAGTATGTTTATGTCCCAAGTTACCTTTATATAATATGTGTTCTGTATATAGGTTTTATGGGAATATTTTGGTTATAAAAGGGTAAGTAATGATATTTTATTTAGTGAAGAGTATTTACTACTTCATAAAGGTGAAATGTTTTTCTTATGATAATGTATTCATGGTTTACCTGTTGTTTTGAAAAATAGACAGTTTTGCTTCATTTTGTATCCCTTACTGAGCTTTTTCTGATCATCCCAAGTTTTTTTTGAACTTTTTTTCATAGAACATAATGTGGAATAGGGCCAATGATCGGATCAAGGAAAAGTTATGCTGTATAAAATATGGAACTAGACATGTTTCATTTTAAGAGTTTTTATTTTATGAAAAAATACGGATACTGAGTAGTAGTGTCTACTTTGTAATCTTTTGATATGTAATTTATGGCTTAATTCTCTAAAAATCTAAACCTGATAATATCCTCAATGTGAATTATCCATTTAATTCAATATTATGTAATGTTTAAGGTCGGGTCCTTATAGTTGGTATCAGAGGTCGGTTTAGTTAACTTCAGAGGTTAGGGTATTTTTTAAGCATAAGTGACATTACCATAATGGTTAGGATTTACAAAAGAGTCGTAGTGTTTTTTAGATAATGTGAATGGGTTTAAGATAACATGAAAAAGTATATCTTAGTGTTTACCCTCCTCTGAAGATATTATATGATGATTTTACTAATATACTCACACTGAACTTTTTGGTTTTAGTAAATTGCTGGATTCGACAGGCACCAAAGTAACAGTGGATGTGAAGAAAACTATGACAATTTTCTCAACGAGAAATTGAATGATATGGGATCTGCAATGAGGACACTCATGGTTATTCTAAAACAACTATCTGGAGTCATGATTTACCACCTGAACCTTAGTGATCTTAATAAGGCATCATATATGCGAGAAACATATCCCTATGGAAGTTCAGGTAATAATCATAAAGGTCGGTGTGTTAAAGAACCTATGTGTCAAAGATGTGGAAAGAAACACCTAGGAAAATGTTTCAAAGGGACAGAAAGATGCTATAGATTTGGAAATAAAGGTCATAAATCAAGAACCTACCATGGAAAAAGGAATCATCTAGTTGACTCTAGGAAAGGGAAATAAGTCCTTTCTGAGGGATCAATTGAATGTTTTAAATGTGGTGTTCATGTTCATTATGCAAACACATTCCCTACGAAGAAGTTACGGGAATGGGATCACCAGGATCATACAAATATTTGTTTACCAATACCAAATGCCATTCTGATTGAGGATGAAGAAACTAACAATGACCAATGAAAGGTATGGATTATTTATTAACATATGTTTTCCTATTATTGAAATCTTAGGATATGATTCATGATTTTTTTTGTAGGAAAAAATTATTTCAAAATAAGTTTTAAAGGAATGGTTAATGGATCAGGAAGAATGGTGAATGAGTAAAAATTCAACATATAAAGGATTCAATAGTTTTGGTAGAATTTAGGATGGTGAAATGCTTAAAAGTATTAAGGATCTTCTGATGATGGGATTACATTAGAAGAATTTTTGTAGTATGTGTAACCCTGATGTTTTATATATGAAAATTTTATTCAAGTAATAATTGTCTTCTCTTTTGTGGATATAGTTATAAAGAACAATTTGGGTTTATATGATCCTTGAATTTGAGGAAATTATAGGTTAACACTTTTTGGGATGCAAAACGAAAATTATTAGATAACATTTCTGGTTAAAATATGTTATGGTTGTTTTTGATGAATTTATCATTTTTTGGGAATTTTATAAAATTATATAATTTTTGAAAAAGGAAAACACACATACCGTGTGACAACCCGTTGTGTCGGACGAAGCTGCGGGAATCGAACCCACAACCAAAGTGCGACTGGTATTTATTAACTAACACTGTACTACGTGAAGTCCCTGGTTAGTATGAATTATTATTTTTAGTTAGATGATCATATGAATAAATAATAATTTTATTTTGGGTTATCTATGGAAATGATTAACCTATCATGGAGGATATGTGATTAGGTTAATTATTTTCAATTTGATACTCTAAGAGTAACTGATTTTATTTGGAGATAAATGTTAAGATTTATCTTGGAAGAGTATGTGATTAAATACTTCAGAGATTTGGGTTTCAATCTTAGTTTGGATTACTTTGCTGAATTTTAAGGATAACTATTTATTGAATGTTCTTTGATGATGTTTGGGTTTTTTTGGACAAATTTTGGAGATTAAGAGTAGTATTTATTTTTATAAAAGATTATCCTTTTGGTGATTATCTGATCTTTTACTAAAAATTTTGGTTTTATTTGATGTCTAAATTCAAGGGAAATAGATATTTATCCTTTTGTTTATTATGTGATTCTATAGAAGATGATTCCTATGCTTTTGATGTGACCAAGTCCTTCTGAATGCTCATCATTTAGAGAAATGATTAGTTTTGGTAGAAACTTATTAGAAGATGAAACTCTAATTGAAGGTAAGAATATTTTATTATTTTTTTATTCTTTGTAGAAGATGAATTCCTAAAAATTATGAAAATGAACGTAAAACAAACACTTTGTTAGTTTATGTTTCCTACTGGGTAATCATAGACCATTTACACACATCATAAGTTTGTCATTTTATTGTGGTTAACTTTCTCCTAATCATGTTTCATATCACTCTCCATTAGAACTTTACCCTTTTTTCACCTCTATATCCATGTTTTAATGGAATCTTAGTATGGTTAAACTTGGGTGATGATTGTACTTCTCATTCTTTCTTTTAAAGTGATAGTTTTTCTAACACTTTTTCCGATATTGGACATTCAATAAAGTTTCCGAGTCCAAATTTTAAAATTGCGAGGACGCAATTCCCAAAAGTGGGGAAGGATGTAACTTCCCAAACAAATAAAGAATATGACTTTTTCATATTTATTAATTTTTTAAATAAATATTAATTTTACTTTAAAAAGGGTTTCTATGTTTGATAGCGTACCCGATACGCAAAAACGAGTTTCTTTGAAATCATACATTGCACACTAATAATATATTATTATTTTAAACGGTAGTTAAATCCTAGTCATTGTATTGGCGAGAATGAACAAAACTAACTACAATATTATTATACGTGATTGTTAAATGTATTTACATTATCCAATAAAAAGTTAGAGGCTTAAAATATGAATGAATCTAATTTTAAGTATAATTTACAATTAAAGGATGATTTAACACCTTTTAATGGCGATCCCTTTTTAAATATAGTTTGGTAACTTTAATATATTCTATATACCAAATAAAATCCTTATATAGAATGGGGACATCAAAATTTACTTTGGGTAATTTTTTGAAATTTTTCCGATAAAGTTCATTTTTTAATGAATAGTGAAAATATTGTATTTTAATTCAAAACTATGTTTTAATGTAATTCATTTATATGGTTAGATTATATTTTTAATTGGTTTAAAATTTAATTAGAATATATTTTTACCATTTAATCCAATGTTGGTCATTTGAATTAATTTCACTTTGAAATTGGACATACACAAGTATCAATCTTTTGACAGTTATTGTTTCTTAAAAACACGCTATTTGTTTTTGTAACGGGAATTAATTTTAAAATTAATTAATGCCACTTATATTTTTTGAATTTAGTAAAATAGACATCATTTTTTAATTCATAATATCAAATATATCTTAGGCTGAATTTTTCGAATTTTTCTGAAAAACATTAATTTTTAATGAATAGTGAAACCACTTAGATGTAGTTAAAAAAAACTGAACTTTTCATTTAAATGAAATTTTACCACTTCTGTGTATTAAATTTAAAAAATCCGATATACATGGTTGTTATCAAGAAGTAAAATTTTGTTCATTAAGATGAAAATAATTTTTGGTGAATAGTAACTTTTGACTTTTATTTACCGCGGTTAAAGGTAAATAGGGTAATCAAGGTAAAAAGAATATTTTAATAATTCAAAATTACCTTAACACTTGTCCAAACCATATTGGTTGAGTTATTAATGACCATGGTCATATTTGGGTCGATTTTGGGACCCCATTGAGCCACATGGGAGTGAAAATAACAATTTAGATTAATTAATTTAATGTGAAGACAAAATGGACATTAACAAAAATCTTTTAGTAATTAATTTTTATATGGTGTTATATAAGTCCTATTTTTGATGATAATTATTAAATTTAAATATAAATAGATTTTCTACATCATGGTAATTTTTTATAATTTTTATACGTCATATAAATTAAATTATTTATGACACAATAATGATGCAGTATTTACCTCATTAATAAATGATTTAAATAAATAAGATTATAATTATTACATTATTATCCAAAACATGTCCAATTCTGATTTATGATTTTATTTCTAATATTCGTCATCATATCTTAGACCTTAATGATTTTTGGACCATTAGAAACTTAATATCATTATATAATAAAATAATGTTTTCACACTTTCCTAAAGTACCCCTCCTCTCCCTTATAAAAAGAGACCACTTATAACCAATTCCTCACACATCTCAACCCATTTGAATCGTCCAAACTCTACCCAATTAAACTTCCTACATCACTCTCCTCCTCTTAGAATCCTTACATTAGGCAGAAGGCCCTTCAATAAGTCTTTTTGGTTCAAACCAAAGAAAGTTACCCAAATTAAAGATAACAGTTTCTCTTAAATTGTTTTATTTTATTTTACTTCTCCAACCCCTAAACTCTTTTTATTCCTTTCTTTTGTAACAAAACCAGAATCCTCAATATACTAGGATATTGTTATGAGAATTATTCTAAAAAAACTTACACAAACCTCCATCTAATGGATGAAGAACATAATGTTTCTGTGGATGGAAAACTAACACCTCATGGAACGATGATTGTTCAATTACATCTTACCACCTCTCATGGTTGACATTATGATGGAAATGTATTTATATATGATATATATAATGTTTATGATTTCATTATTCTACTTTAATTCCCAATTATATGAATCCTTTATGGTTTCCATAGTGGGTAAATACAATAATCTCATTTGAGGAAGTGCGGACTACCGCCCCTCAAAGTGATGCGACTCGTTAATGCCTTATGTGGGATGTATAAAGGATAGGGATAATGATATTATATATGATATAATACTATGATTATAATATAAATATGTATAATTATGTTTAAATTCCATTAAAATAAGAAATATAAATGAAAGTAGCGTTCATGCGTACATACAACTTACCGTCTCCAAGAACGGTGCATTTCATTTCTTACATCCATGTAAAATTATAAATAAATGTATATGATGGATATATATGATATATATGATATATAAATCATTAATATCATTATGGATATATTGAAACTTTGACCACATGAACAACATGTAATTATAAGATATCCATTTTTGACTCAAGTACCAAATATCAACAAAATGAACGTTATTAACTTAAATGATTACATAATGCTTATATCATGGTAATAACTTATATAAAAGGAATAATAAACTTGAAAAAGGTTCATAAGAAAGTATAAATTAACTTTATTTTATTATTCAGGAGATTAAATAATGATCGAGCCAAGTCGAACATGAGGTAAGGGTTCTGGCCTCTCTCTTTCTTTTCAAGCACTCTCTTTTATTTCGTTTCCTTTATACTTCACAATCTTATGTTAGAGGATGTTATTTTATATTCACCATACTATAATTTTTATTTTCATATGATTAGATACCCCCTCTTACTCTCATCAATTCTTTTTAAGAATTTTTAAGTGGCGTCGTTGGGCTGGTGAATTTTTGTAAGGGATTTTCTTATCTCACTCTTAATTCCTTGAGATTTCCATTGTTCGCCACTTATTTATTGCATGTGGTGTATTGTGTACTGTATTTTTATATATATTATCATTATTATCATTATATTCACGGTATTCTATGATTCATTTTCTGGTTATTAACTTTGGGTCATACGACTCGATTGATTACAACGTGGTAAGGGGTTTTCATCTCACTTTTTATCCCCGTGAGATTCATGCTATATTTTCCACTATTTACTTTTCTGTGGTGTATGTACTTCCCATTATTGTACTCTTTGTGTAATATAATTTCATTTATGAGTATTTACATCTTCCTAGTAGGATCCTTCTTTCATGTGGCCTATGTTTTGTATGTTACCAAATCGGTAAGGGTACCTTTCACCCTCCTATTTTTAAAAGAATTATTTTTGTTATGTCTTTTAATTCACATCTTATTATGTTGGTATATGTTCTTGTATATCCTTATTGATGTAAATTTTATGTCCAAGTGATTAGATACCCTTTTATCTCTCATCAACTCAGTTTCTTAATTTTAAATTGACGTCGTTGTGTTGTCGAATTTTTGCAAGAGAACTTTTTAACCCAATTTTAATTCTTTTGGTTAAACATGAACTTATTTAATATGTCATCCTATGAATATGTGTGAATGAACTTTTATTTTTTTACATAAAATAACCAATCATATTTAGTGTATTTTTATTTGTCACACATAATTATGAAATTTATTTATCCTTAATTTAAGGATATCATCTTTGTAAGGGACTTCGTCTCAATTTCCTTTCATTGGGGCATATTTTGTTCAAATACAAGACTTTCTTTTATACACTGTAAAACACCTTTGACTTTTCATTCAAACAGAATCTTTTTCTATAAAGTTTTTTACTTAATGAAAAAAAAGGAATGTTTCTTTTAACGTACGTGGTGACAACAACCTTTTCCGCCACCGTGAGTACTACTTGATATTTGGCTTCCTCAACAAGTCGTAATGTTTTTAAAAGAAAATAAAAACCTTATACTCTATACATATTTTCGGGATTGAAAATGGCTTTGAAAATGGATTTGTTATGTCAATATATTTACGTGATATATTGTGATTGAAATGTGGAAATGTTTCCTTTCCATTATATTTGTTGTATGTGATATGATTTTATATTGGTACTTGGACATTTTGACGGGTGGTTACATGATAAACCAAATGACGGGTGGTGCCATGAATACCAGGATGGGTGGTCACATTATAACCTCCAATGCATTGGGTATGGAATTCTGCCGTATGGCTATTCCATTTAGTGATATGTGTGGAAGTTGACCGTGTGGTTATTCCATTTAAGTATGTTTATGTCCCAAGTTACCTTTATATGTTATGTGTTCTTTATATGGGTTTTATAGTAATCTTTTGGTTACAAAAGGGTAAGTAATGATATTTTATTCAATGAAGAGTATTTACTACTTCATAAACGTGAAATGTTTTACTTATGATAATGTATTCATGGTTTAACTATTGTTTTGGAAAACTAACAGTTTTCCTTCTTTGTGTATCCCTTACTGAGCATTTTATGCTCATCCCAAGTTTTTTTGAAATGTTTTTCAATGGAAATAATGTGGAATAGGGTCAAGTATGGGGTCAAGGAAATGTCTTGCTTTCTAAAATAAGGAACTAGGCATTTTTCTTTTTAAGAGTTTTTGTTTTATGAAAAATATGGATGCTGATTAGTAGTGTCTAATTTTTAATCTTTTGATATGTAATAGTTATGGCCTAATTCTCTAAAACTCTAAACCTGAAAAGATCCTCAATATGAATTATCCATTTAATTCAATATTATGTAATGTTTAAGGTCAGGTCCTTATAGATCCTCTAGTATTATCCAGAAAAGACCTGATAATACAGACATGATTTGTTTTTTTATAATCAATAGAATCATATAAACTGCTTGCAACAAAAGTGTTCATAATCCCACTTATTTTTGGTTTCCATAAATAACAGTTTTTAGATATGTGACCCTTTGTTCCACATTTTTTGCAAAATTTAGCTTTTTTACATGGAATAAAATAATTCTTATACAGTTTGGGTTTTTCACCTTTACTGCATATTCCATATCTTTTCATTTTAATCACATTTTTTCAAAGAATTTCATTTAGTGTAATTTCTCATTTATTAAAAATAAGACCTGTACTTTTGTATTTTTCTACTTATATTTGCATTTTTTTTATTTTATTTTCATTGTCTGTACAGTTTGTGTTTAATGAGTTATATTTTTCAATTAACCCTTGATGTTGTTTTGGGAGAGTTTGTCTTTCTCCAAAAACAGAAATGTGAGTATTTTTCAGTGATTTATGTATCTTAAATAAGGAATCATATTTCTCTTCCAGCATATTGCAGTAGGCTATACGTTTATTATTTGAATAACTAGAACTATAATGATAATCAGAATAAGATGAGTAATAAGATTTTACCTCGTCATCTTCTGCCATAAAGCACATGTTTTCTTTCAGATTTGATTCTTCTTTTTCTAAGACTGACTTTGATGAGCTGGTGTAGTCTTCGGAAACACTCCATGTAGATTTTACCGTTATTTTTTCATTCTGATCATAATCATTGTTTTTGAAACATTTCATTTTATTTTCATCTTTTAATTGAGGACATACCGGTCTAATGTGACCCATATTTTTTCATACATTACATCTGACTTCCCTTGGTTCTTTTTCATCCTTTCAGATCGATTTTCTGAATCCCTTGTTATTTTTGTAAAATTTACTGAACATTTTGGCTAGTTGAGCCAGTTCAACATCTGAATTAGATGAATCAAAACTCTCTGATTTAACTTTTATTTCATTATTCATTTTTCTGATTATCTTTTGAGATGTTACCTTAACAGAATTATTTTATCTTTTGATTAGAAATTTATACTCATTTTCTTCATCTTTCATCTCATCTTCATAAAACATAAGAGTTCCAATTAACTCTCTCATTGTAAGATATTTGACTGGTGAGGATTTACTAATAGTAAACAAAATTACATTACACTTAGGTGGTAATACACTTAGAACTTTCATGGCCTGATATTCTTGTTTTATAGGCTCACCCAAGGCGGTGATATTATTAACAATTTCTGTAATCCTTCCATTCATCTGGGTTATGATTTCTCTTTTAAACATTTTTAATGTGTCGAATTTCAATTTAGAAGTGCCATACCTCATATTTCATACATTGTTAGTTCCTTCGTATGAAACTACAATCATCTACCAAATTCCATAAGTCGTCAGGAACTAAGATAAACTGTTTAATTCATTTGGTCCAAGACCAAAGATGATAGAATTCATAGCTTTCAAGTCAATGTCTTACTCTACTTCTGTATCATCACTCCATGTTTTAGGTTTCTTTGGAATCACATAGGGAGTTATAATTTTCGATTAGACTCTGTATCCAATGATTTTTAAGTAAATGATCATCATTAATTTACAGCATCGATACTTTTTACCATTGATCTAGGGAGCTCGAACCAATGACATACCCTCCCATTTATTATCCATTGTGCTCTTTATAATCCAAAACCATTCATCTTTTTATATATTTGACAAAATCTCCCCCTCTAATACCAATTTTTGTATTGGGTTTTACCAAATACGCACAAGAGGGGGGTGAATTGTGTGTTTTACAATTTCATCTCAAATCATGTTGATTGCCGAATCTATCCTTTAACCTTATCAATAATTATATACAGAAGACAATAAATAGTTGATGAATTCCAATATGTATAGTGGTCTGGGGAACAGAAGGCCCCTAGTCCACTCCACCAATGAACTACTCCATGAGCTTGGTGGTTTTCACTATCTGGTCCTCCTATCAACAGAATATCCACAACTAAGTACAGGTAGTTGACACATTTACCAATTATGTATAAAATAGAGCCTCCTAATTTATTCACAGAACCTAATACACATCTTAGTACGATAATTTGGTTACTCAGAATAAAAATATTATTTATCTTACAATACTTTCCAGTTGTTCTTTATAGTTGCAACAACACGCAACTAATAGTCGATGGATTGTCGTATTCAAAAAGAATGATCTTTATGTTGAATTAATTATATGTCGATATTGTTGCAGTAGGTCAATAAATAATTTTAAAAACATAAACAATAGTAAATTTACAATAGATAATAAATGTAGAATTTATGAATCTTCAACGTGTTTCTTCTTTTTCAGAAAAATAGATTTTGATAGATCCCAGTAGCACCAGATCTATGTGACTCATATATATCTATAAACTATAGTAGTGAAAGACTAGAGGTGATGTTATCCTTATAATATATTCAATTATTAACCTCTTTTTTTAATAAAAAATATCACAGATATATATAAAAAGAGAAACGTTTTTCATTCAAATTTAAATCAAAAAAATGTAGCCTTTAGAACCATGATATTCAAATGTTTGAATAACAGAGTAATCGTAGATTCCCTGAATATTTTCCATGAAAATACCTTCTTAAATTGATCCTTTGAATAAAAAAATGACCATGAATCTGTCAAAGACGATCTTTAAATTTGGGCTTTGTATCTGGATTATAATCAGCTAAATAATCCGTATAATGACTATTGCTCAATAAAGTCATAATTTAAATCTCAGAAACCAAATGTAGGGTTGAACTTCATAACATAAATTCTCTGAACGTAAGGTTCACAATATAAGGATGTTCATTCATTCTTCAAAAGTAATGTCAATCATCCATAATTTTTTCTTCAACTCTCAAACGTACGGTATATAATCTATACTGTTATCAGCTTCCAAACATAAGGTAAATGATCCATAAATTTTTATACAATGTAAGGTTGTTTATAAAATTAAGATTGATTAGCCATTATTTTGAGAAACAAACATAAAATTCCATACAAACATAAGGTTATTATTCAATACTTTTATGATATCCTAAACATAATGTTTCTTCCAAACATAGGGTTCTTCTTCCAAACATTTCTTGATCTCCTGAATATAAGGTTCCATCAAAACTTATGATATGAACAATGTTTCCAGAAAATGATAAAGATATTTCTGAACACGTATAGCATGGATAGTGTTTCATGAACACGCTAATATGATAAAATTATTTCAAAACACTTTGGAAAATATTCCAAGAGGATTAAAAACATTAATATTATTCCAAAATAGTGAAATAACGAATATTAATTTCCTGAAATACACTTAACGTAAAATCATAATAAAAAACAATATGGGTATTTGTGAAAATCAAAATCATCATAAAAATATAGAGTATTGTTCTCAACAATCTCCACCTAATAAAATAGAGTATTGTTAAAAACAACACTTTCTCACCAATATTGACCTTAAAATAATAAAAAATCATTTTTAGCATGGTTAAGGTTAAAACGTGGTGTTTGTATATTATATACGCTTCTATCAAAATTAATTTTCAACACATATAATATTTTTATTTTTAAAAATGGATTTCATTTTTAGAATTGGGGGGTAAATATTACCAAATAATTATCATTTTATTATAATACTAAATGAAAAATTACCTAGGATAAAAATTCTAGTTACCGTGGTGAAAATCCAAAATGGTAAAAGAAAAGAAACATAGAATTTATGAAAAATACTATTTACAAAATTTATTTTTCTCTGATGGAGGATGAGCCCCTAAGGGGCGCTGGAACTCTAGAGATTTTCCCAGTCACCGCTTCCTTTTTTTCTCCTTGGATTGGATCATCTCTCCATATCACCGTTGATATGTGAATTCGAAAAAAATTTCTCTTTGTTGGCGGCATCATGAGACCTCTTGGAGTAAACCGTCTCAACATTTCTCGTCTTTGTTGGCCTTCTTCCCACCTTAATCCACCTTTAGTGGATAGGGCTTCTCTTGGTGGCACGGTGATGGTCCAACAGTCGAGATCCAGTTGTCGTGGCTGAGGGTTGTTGGCTCATCTCATATGTGTGTTTGGTGTGGTCTATTGTGGTCTCTGAGCGGGATGGGATGCTGGTGATGGGATTCAGTTTCTAATTTGAGGTAGATTTTTTCTCGATGAAATGATGGTCATTTTAATGCCTTCTGGTTCTCCATTGTTTTCCATCATTTTTAGTTTTTGGATATGATAAATGTTATTTCTATATTGGCTTCGGTTTCTGTGTTTTTTCTATTGTTGGGTTTTGGATAATCTACTATGGGGTCATGGGTTCATGTTTATTTGTATCCTGAGACTTTGTAACCATAGTAGAAGAGGGTGGATAGAATTTTGTAGATTCAGGTGTGCTTGGGGTTTACGTGGACATCAACTAGTGATGGCTCCCTGAATATAGATTTTTCATAAGATTCATGGATTTGGATGTTATGCCTTTTGTCTTGGTGGATATTTTCTAGTTTTTTATTCTATATTTTGGATGTGAATGGTTTAAGATGTTTCTTGGACTACACTTTATACCTTAGATACTTTAAAGCTATATGTTTGAATTATTGGTCAGTGGATTGTGGTTTTTCTTGGTGCATTATTGTTGCTTTGGCCCCAGTGATCTACAGTTCAAGGAATTCTACAAACATATTTTCTATATGAGGCTATACCATATGAGGTTCATGTAATGGAGTTTCCAATGTAACATCACTATTTGGAACTGGCAGTTAGAGAGGCTATGGTTATATCCAGCAGTTCTAGGCCCGTGCATTTTTGTATGAGACAGTTTTTTGAACGGTGGTGGATGGAGGATACTAGAATCTATGTTTTTGATGGCAGGAGGTGATTTTATCATTTATTTTTGTATGGTCTTGGAGTATTGTATTTTGGGGTCATTTTTTGTCTAAGTCTTTAATGTAATGGTGTTTTTCCACTATTCACTTAAAAGGTGGTTTATCTTATAATAAAAAAATTATTTTTTACTCACTGTTTTTTATGATGGAGGTGGGGATATACAATAAAATCCCTCCATCCCTTTAATTATAAAAATTTTATCCACTTGGGTTGAGATTTAATTCCCATTATTGAATAACTTATTGAATATAGAAACATTTCAATGCTCCTCAATTATAAAAGGGCACTCACTCCCCTCACATATTCACACCTCTCAAGACATTTATTTCTACCAAAACCAACCCAAATAACTTTTCATAATCCATAATATCATCCAATATGCCTTAGTTTATATATAAATCCTTTTTAATTAGTCTTTGGGGAAATATTAAGAAGTACACCTGAAGAAGAAAAATGTTCTTCAACGAGAATTTTTATTTTATTTCTTGCTCGACCTCCTTCAATTATTATTAAACCATACTAAAATATTAAGTTCAATATATTCTATAAAATAATATTTTGTATGTTAATGTAATTAATTAAAACCACCCCCACTTCCATAAAATGGTTTTCATAATCATCATTCTTTTGTACAACGAACTACCACCTCATGAATCGATATCATTCATTTTTCCATTACCACCTCTCAAGTTTGGGTATGATGATGGATCTTGAGTGTGTATATATATATATTTATTATAAAAAAATTATATCTATGGATTCATTATGTTATATATAATTTTTTAATTTTAATCCATTAGGCGATATGAAATTGTCGCTCGTGTGTACGACATACTAATGCCTCACGAAGCGATGCGATTCATTTTTCACTAACTCCTTCCATATAATGTAATATGGAAACATTTCTTAAATTTATTTGACATAAATTTCTTAATTAAGATATTAATGAAATATATATCATTATAAAATTATAATAAATAATTTAATTTCAAACATTTAGACTCAATTAATGATGGTAGCATCATTTGTGTATATGTGGACTACCACCTTCATGAAGTGACGTGTCTATATTGTCATCACCCCACTTTGTGGATGATATATACAAGTTTATTTAAATAAATTTTATTGTAATTATTTTATTATAATAATGATATAAATATAAATGATTACCTTCCAACTTTTATTAATGATATTTGAAAAATGGAAACATTAATCATGCAAATGTAAAGCCTACCTTCCCCATGATCATAATGTAATTAATTTTCAATAACCATAGTTCATGTTCGTTTTAAATGTATAATATATATATATATATAAATATGATAATTATTTCATGATTATTATTATGTATAACATTACTCTATATAATGTTCATATGAATGAGAACATTAATGATAGTGAACAAATGACAAAACATGGCAATTAACACCAGAAATAATCGAAATAATGACATGCTTTTACAAACAGGTGATGAGATGTTATAAAAAGATCATATATTATATTATAAATATTTATATGGTTATGGTGTAAGTTTATTACATTTTTAAACCCACTATACCATTTTTTAAATCATGTACATCCTAAAGGATGCTTGTGGTAAGGGATTCCATTATAACTTATATTCCATTTAGACTTTTTTGTTATTATATACCAATTCACTTTTATATGGTGTATATATTTCCCCATTTACATGTAATATCATGAATTTTTATAATTAATTTTATTTAATGTTTCAATATGAATTATTTCATCCATGGATATTCAATATGAAAATTACAAAGTGGTAAAACCTAATGTACAATCTCACTTTTTTTGTGATTGTAAACATTTTATTAAAACAGTCAATTTTATTGTGACCATTTTTCATTGTAAATAAAATTTCTAATGAATATATATATTATTTTATGATGGGTATTGTTATTTACTAAAACATACACCATTTTTACATAATGTATTTTCTTTAAATTTTATTTGAATAACTGAGAAAATATTGATTAATTTGTTTCCTTTACACAATATAGATATTTTTGGGAATGCCACACATTTCATAAATTAAATCAATCATTGCATATACGATTAATTATTTTGAAATGAATAAATATGTGGGTTACAGTTATAGATAAATTATTGTTTCATTGACCAGCCTCATGAGACCAAACTGTTGGCTGAACCAGATGATTTTGTACCTAGAAGTTTTCAATTTTTTGGTGAACCTATATGATTTTGTACCTAGTAGTTTTAAAATATCACGAGAATAGTTCATAAAGGATTAGGTATCATGTTTGTGAGACATGAAGTCCAATATTTAGTCATTAACATCACTAAAAATTATGTTATTACTATCCTTGATATTTACACAATGATAATATATTTAGATTCATTTAATTCTAATTTTATTGACTAAATGACATGTGTTTTCAGTTATTAACCTTTACATATTGATTGTGCCTTATCTTATCATGATAATGATGTTATTTAAATGAAATATTTTTTCACAAATTTAGTTTTCCATATATACTATTCTTATTTATTAATGATATATTTCATTTTACTTAACCATTACTGAGCATTTTATCTCACCCTTATATTATTTCCTTTCCTCAGGTTATGATGATGAATCACTTTAATTAGTTTCATGGATTATAATAATTTTATTTTTTTATGTTTATTTTTTATTACCAATATAAAATGGGTATCATTTCTATATCTAGTTCTCCAAAACTGTTAAACTGATTGGTCCTTCAAGATTTGAATCCCTGTGTCTATGGTAATGTAATAGAGAATGCACCAGATCTGGGCTACTGGGGTCTAAGTTGTTGTAATGAAAGATCAGGTTCTTGTGTATATTATATTTTTCCATAATATCTATAATGTTATTAATATTATAAATATCATTTTTTTCATTATATACATTTTTTAAATCATTATTGAAATTTAAAAATGGGGAATGGATCATGTTCTTTCTTACATATTCTAGTTCATATGTATGAATGAGTAACAATATCATTTCCATAATGGGTGAAAGGGTAAGAAATAAAGTGATATATTTGTTTTATAGAATCAATATAATGTCATATATATCTCATATATTCATTAAACATTTATTCATTCCTTCCAAGTATTTATTATGTGAAAAAAAATCATGTCGCTTCACGAGGTGATAGTCTGTTGTACACATGTGTGATGTTATCATAATTATAAGAACAATAGAAATTAAGAAGTTACATGCCATATAAGAATTCCATAATTATAATAATATCATAACTATCTGACACATGATAAATTAATCATCCTATATATCCTTTAAATTTGGGCTATCAAAAAACTATATCGATTCATGAAGTGGTAGTCTGTCATACACACCATCAATGCTTTTGTTTCCTATTTGATGGATAATGATATTTAAAAATATTATGTAAAAAACACATTAAAATTAAATTATATGGGATAAAATGGTGTTATTATGATGTTTGTTTTATAACATAATTAAGCGTGGAAAATTTATAAACAACACAAAATTTCTTTGTCAAGACAATTACTTTCTCAAAGAGAAATCACCTTTGTATCTCCTCTAAATGACCATAGGGATATTCTCTTAAGAATAAATTATAATATAAGATGTGCCGATTTTTTTTGTGGATTTATTCTATCTGGTATTTTTGGATCCAAAAAAATTTAATTGTTTAATGATGTGATGGTATGGATTCCACTTTTATAAGTGATGAAAGGGAACCCTGTTGGAATTAACATGGATATTTTAAAAAGAAATTTAAAATGATAAATTAATTTAACTAAAAAAGTTTAAAAATAAACTAATGTTCTAATTTGTGATATTTTAATCAAAAAATATGTCCACACAATTGAAATTAGTTAAATTGGTTTGTAATTTAAACACTTATCTTCTTAGTTTAACCCTCTGTAAACCAATGTTCACCATGACTACAATGGTTAATTTTCAATTTTTCACTAATAATTTTGTTAAAAATATTTATTTATACCATATTATAAAAAATGTATTATAATTCAAAATATGGGAACCATTTTTAAAAATTAAATTCACAAAAGTTTCATAATTCAATTTAAAAATAAACTATTAGATGCTATCAGAAAGCAGGTTTTCAAAGAGGATATTCTCATAAGTATATAATGTTTTATTATGAAAATTCAATATAAAATTGATTTCAATGACCTAAAATAGTTAAATTTTATACTAATTGAACTAATTTTAATTTAAAATAAATTTTAATTTTAATTCATCTTTGGGAATTATTTAAAAAAGGCATTTTTCAATAAAAATCAGTATTTTTCATTCTTCACAAAAAATGAAACATTTCATAAAAAATACCCAAAAGATACCCTACGATTTTATTTATGATATAACTTCAAGATGGAAATTTAATTGTCTCAAATAAGTTTTCTAAAATTGGTTAAAATTAATTTTACATTATGTGTGTAAAACATGACTAAACCATCTTTTAGAAAAAATAAAATTTTTCAAAAAACATTTCTTTTTATTTAAATAATTTTTATTATTGTTAATATAAGTATATAATTATAAAATTTATAGTTTTTTTATTACTATTATTACCCACCAATTTAAAGGAAAATTTATGACATTATATTATATTACGTTTTCTTTAGAGTTAGGTTTGTGTGACATGAAAACTTTAAAAAAAATTAAATTTAAAAACAATTCTCATGGGTTTTCTGATATCAGTATTTCATGTTTCATATGATATTGAGTAAAATATTCTTCTTTTATAATTTATAGGTGTTACTCATTATACAGCCAAAATAATATCAAACATTACAATAGGTAATTCAATATGATTTAAAGGCAATACCATTCCACTGAAAACAATATGAAGACCCCTATAAATCATTGTTTCATTAATATATATAGCAGGATTATTCAAAAAATGTTCTATATTATTTTTGTAAGGTTATATTTCCATTTAAATTTAATATATCTTATAAAAAGTAATGTTAAGTTAAAATGTCAAAAAATACATTTGAATAATTTAAATAAACAAGTAATATAAATTTCACAACATCATTTAACAACCAAACATAATCTTTAGTAGTGTAAAATGATTATTCCACAGATTTGTATTTAAATCTTCTAGACTTCCACTCTATGTAACATACTTCAGATATATGTTAGTATAATTCCACAAATCATTGAAATTAAAACATATTACCATTTTATGGATATCTATTACATAATTCATGGATTGATTAGGACTTCTTTCATTGTAGTCATCAGTCATATTGTCAAACCTACTAAATAGATAACACTGTGTATATCCTGTTATATATTCCCTAAAATATACTTTCCCACAATTGGAATATTTTCAGGTCTTACATCTAAAAATATTATTTGACTGGTTCTCTATTGATTCCCCCCTTCACCACTTCTCACCCCTATAATCACCAAACAAATAAGTGTTAGTAAACTCTCTATCCACTTTCATATAACAAAAAACAACATTATTGTAAATTGAAAATTTTTATGAGAAATATTATCCTCATAAACTTGTTTTTAATCTAGATTAAAGTATTTTAATTTTACTAAAAATTTAACATTTACAATTCAGAGTATACAAGGAAAATATTTTAAAATTTACTCCATACATAGCCATTGAATCCTCCTCTTTTTCCATAATAAAAAAATTCTCCATTTTAAGTAAAATAACATTAGGGAGATTTTTTCAAGTAAGAAATTCAAAAATATATATCCTTATTAGGCATCAATATCATGTCCCTCTATAATGAATAACTAATGACGACTACTGATCAGATTCACCTTTAAAATCGTAAATACAAAGGGTCAAAAACTAGTTCGAGCTTCTATATAACCTGAAATGAAACCCAATGTGTGATAAGGCATCAGAGGAATTATTTATCCTCCCAAGATGGTGAAAATAATTTTCCATAAAATATATCACCATTGGAAAAATTTAGACAAAAGAAAACTATGATTAAATAACTATAATAGAGCATGAAACATATTCAATAACCATTGAACAAAAATGAATATGCAAATCCAATCCAATAAAAATAGAAGATGAAATCAATAAAAACATTAAAAGAAAACTAAAACCAATCCACAATTTAAATAATCCCCACATGACCTCACTGTCACCACCATCGATAAATTATCCTTCCCTAAAGGCACAACTGATCCATAATCCTGAATATATAAAACATCACAGGTCTACCAACGCTCAGTGAGACACATAGGGTGACAGAAAAAAGATTTGTATGTAAAGAAAATTGTGTCTTTACATTTCCTTTCCTAAAATATTCCACAACCATTGGGTTTAAATACAATTATAAATTGGGTTTCTATAATATTCTAAATCCAAACAAGTCTTTCCAAAAATCATCTTTAGAAGAAACACACATTAACATTCATTTAAAACATTTTATTGACCCAAACCCTAATTTACAACACCGAACGACTGATGAAAATTCATACAAGATGATAAAAAGGTATGTGCTAAAAATAAAGTAATAAGAATGAGTAGGCACAATCTAACAGTTCTTATAAAATAAGTGTATCAATAAAAATAGAACATATTGATAGTAATCATGGGAAATTTTTAAATATCTTTATAATCAAAGAAAATCTTCAACTTTTTCCTACCCTCACCCTAGGGGTTTTCCAATAGGGGTCCAAGACCAAGAGGCACCAAGTACAAGAATCAGGAGTAGAGAATAGAAGAAAACATTGACTACAAATTAAAGGAACATATATTAAGACCTTGAGGAAGCCACCATGGAGGATTGATATCCAAGTAGAGTGGGTTTTATGAGCCCCCTAGTGAGATTATGCTAAAAAGGTAAGAAAATACCAAATTTGAATAATAAATGGAGGGTAGTATATGAATTTCAAATTTTAAAATATCTAGATAGCTCACATGGTCTGTCCAAACTATTTAAAAAATTATGCACCAATCATGAAAACCTTACTAGATAAGAGGGACACTCAAAATTTTTGGACTCATAGTTTTTGAAACTAGTCACCAACTATGTGATTTGTCTCTATCAAATTGTAAAGCCTCCCCGCACTCTTTCCATGCAGTTTCTATTAACCGTGCACAAGCCTTGAACCATATCATAGACACTATCCTCTAGCCGCATGATTTACCCTATTCCTCTCGTGGTTTTCCCCGAATATGCACATTAAATTCAATTTAAAATATCCAAGAAGATATTGAACAAAAAACACCCCTAACTTAATGGGTTGCATGATTTACCCTCAAATTGTGCATAGGCCAAAAATCCACCTGAATAATCCAAAACCCAAAATTTTTTACAAGATACTCTACTAAAACCTTACCCAAATGATCCAACATCAAGAAAACAAATAAAATAAAAACTAATGTTGGCGAGTAAAAATTCTCCCCACTGCATAAAACTTCTTCCCCCATAAAGTATCCTAGCCACACGGCGACAAGATCAAGATGAAACATAAAGAAACAAACTAGAACCATGATCTTCTTGGTGACATTATAACCACAAGTCACACCCGAACATTTCCAAACAAAACGGAAATAAGAGAGTTGCAGAAAATAAGGATTGCTCTACCCACCCTATGAAACCAGCTAATACTTACCAATACTTTTACGGTGAATATAAAAAATCTGCAACATGATATATAAGCATTAAAGAAAAACATATGTCAAAGGATTGCCCAAAAAAATTTAACCACTAGAATTTCCAATGAACAAAATCACAAACATTACTAAAACAATGGAGAAAATACAAAATCAAATAAGACTAAAATATATAGCTTCAACTGTTCCCATTAACACTTTGGAGACCAAAGCAAGGGCCAACAAATATGCCACACCCAATGATTCCTAACTACATGAAGAGATTCACTCTGGGTCCTATGGATATATCCCTTATGACTTGAAGAATCTATTTCCCCATTGTTATGATCTAACATCCTCCAATAAAAAAGTTACCTTATGGACACTATGGTTATAAAATTTCTCTACGTGACCCAAATAGCCTTATTGATGATCACACTTTATAGGATTGTGACAATACAACTTCGATCCACAAAACTGACCACAATGGAATCACACGTGTGAATGATATGACAAACTAGAATCTAGAACCAAAAAAGGTGAATCATCAAGATTATGTGACTCTATAACACACATCTTTCTAGATCTTAAACTTTCATAACCATTAAGAGGAATGTATTCATTATCATCATATTACTGCACCATATGAACCAACATGGACAATAAATCCTCATCCACCAACATCACGAATTGGAATTCATCAGATAAGATAAATCGCTTCTTAATCTATTGATGAGGCTCTAGATGAAAGAAGGAGGCACCATATGATTCTCGGATTCTACTTATAAAAAAATGGAATATAACTCGTTAAAGTGGTAAATACATTACTTTACCATCTCTTGGACCTGTTGAACCCCCCAGATATCAGCTAATTTATTAACCTTCACTTCCTCATGTGAGAACCACTGAGTAAAAGTGGACTTAAAACTTCTTCGTACATCCTATATTCCAATGATACTGGGAAGATCACCATACACCGATCAGAAGCCTACCCCTTAAATGAATATATAACAATACATAACTTCACATATTTATGAGTTACGACTGAACATAAGACACTCTCTACATCTTCATGTCACTCTATGAATTCTAACGGACTGTGATCAACATAAAAAATAGGAAACACCCTATAATAACTCAATTTTTCCACTCCAATATGAGTCTAGGCAGGGCCAACAACTGAAAGATAATCACTAGAAATCATGGGTTCCTTTTAAGGTTTCATACTCTAAATAGAAAAATGACGAAAAATGAAATCAACACCAAAACAATACTCAAGAAAGGAGAATATTCCATGCCAAAAGATAAACTCCTAAACTAAACATGACAAAATCGAACCAAAATTTTCATTCAAACCCATAATTTCTATTCTAATTTGAAAAACCATTTTTCTCTAAGTTCACCATCAAATTACCAAAACCTACTTCCAAATCAAATTTTCAAACACCAAATGCCACTTTAAAAACAATACACATGTCCCAAAATAATTTTCCACTATGAAATCCATTTTCCTATAAAATTTTCTTTCATTTACAAATCCACTCACACGAACTAAACCAAAACAAAACACATTTTTACTAAACTCTGAAAATGGGTAAATAGTGATCATGCCTACCTCTATAAAATTATTTAGAATATCATTCCCCAAGAAAAAACAAACAACTATATGCATCTTGTGATTTTTAATAGTATTCTAGATGGGTCACTACTCCATTAAAGAACACCGTGTTGCATTGGTTTACTTCCATTATAATACCTTAATCAATAAAACCAAAAATAACAAACACTAAAGACACAAATCCAAGGCTACCCTTGGAAACTGGAGGATTAGGAAGAGAAAGTGATTGGAATTATTCTTCTTCAAATAACTCTTGATTTGGGATATTCCTATCTCCAAACTAATAGACAACACAATTAAAAAAGGGATCCATTGATACCATTTTGTAACAAACCATGATGGGATACCATCTGACCGGACACTGGACCTGATCCAAGACAAGGCCCAAGAGGTATTCCCGATCCTCCCAGGGTGAATAAATCATCTAGCATCAAGATTCACACAATGAGAATGATTTTTCCCAAAGGCAACAAGGATCAAATTACCATAAAAGAGCATGCAGCATAACAAATAACAATTGAATAATAGTGGATATAAAAACTAATCCAAGAAAAAAATCTACTAAATAAAATTGACACTGAAAAGGAAAACTAAAACCAAATTGAAACGAACATGATCCAGACAAGAACTACGATTCATTACCATCCATAATCCAACCAAATCTAAAGCCACACCTGAAAACGAAACCAAAAAATACAAAACAACTCTGGTCTAATGACACTAAGTACCACATGTTGGGTGTGATCATAACAACTTAGTAGATAAACAACACATTGTACATATATTTCATTTCTCAAAATATTCCTGAAGAATTTATTTCAAATTCAATTAGAAAATATTTTTTTATTATTTTATAAATAAATACACTTCTATCTATAAAACATGTTTTAGAATGTAATCACATGTATATTATTTGAAATATCTTTTAACCCTGAACCAAGTTTAGAATACTAAAATTCAAAAGATAAATCATACCAGCTAATAAAAAGGGATATACTAAAAATAATGGAAACATGATGACCAGAAATAAGATAACAACAGAGGTAAAATTGGTGTAGTAATAAAAACATAACATAAATATAGTAATCATGTGAATTTCCTAATAAACTATAGAATGAAATAAAACTACCCAAATTATCCAACCCTCACCCTAGGGTTAGTCCAAGAGGGATCCAATCCCAAGAAAAACCAAGAACCAAAATAGGTAGGAGAGAATGGTTGGAAAATTCACCAAAACTAAAAGGAATATATCTTAGGACCATGAATAAGAAATCATGGAGGATGGAGATCCTTAGAGAGGGTGTTTCAGGAGACCCTAGTTCACCTAGACTGAATAAGGGATAAAAATCCTAAACTTAGATTAAAATTTGGGTGGGTTATAATAGTACATTCATATTTTCACTGATTTGGAGAGAATACGTGGTTTGGATGCATGATTTAAAAAATGTTATGCCAGTTGTTTTCACTGAATTATAGAAGAGGGACACCATAATAGATTGGCCCCATAGTTTTTCAAAACATGCGACAACCCTGTGATTTGGCTCTATCAAATTATAGAGCCTTTTTCACAATTTCATAATGGTTTATCTAACCATTTATAAACCATGGTCCATATCTTAGATACCATTATCAATCAACAAAATTTCTCTAACTCCTTGCATGTTTTAGACCAGTCATTTCCCTGGATATTAAAACAAAACTATGTAATAATAAATAGTACTAAAAACACCCCTTGACTTAATGTTCCACAATGTTTACCCTCAAACCATGAACATAAATAGTGAAAAGGAAAAATAGCCACCGAGAAACTCCAAAACTAAAAAAATCACAACTTGACCAGATTCTTAACCAAATGACCCAACATCAAGAAAATAGTTAAATAAAATAAATACTGAGGTCTGTGTGTGAAAAAAATGGTTGCATTTTGACACGCTAGTCATCCAATGACTTCATAAATATTTTCTAATGAATTGATCCATCCTTAAAATGTTAAGGTAAATGAGGTTCTATCATAATACATTGGGTAATGTTTTATAAAATCATCTTCAATGGAAAAGTTATACTATGGTAAATTAGGATTCTATCTAAGGTGTGTGACACAGCCATTTATAGCATATTTTAACTGATCTTTCACAAAAAACCCCATTAGTTACAATTCCAAACATTCCAAACTACTAATTTGGAAAGATATAATCCGTTGGATACTTTCATTCTACAATTTCCCTATTTTATCTATGGGAAATGATTTTGATTAGATATAGATTATATAAATAGACATTCTATTCTTCGTATTATATATCATGGGAACATAACAATAATCTTAAATCTATTAATATTATTATATTATCATCATACAAGAATATATTGTAATCTAAACATTCTCATTGATTCCAGAAATAAATATCCAACCTTAGATAATTTCATAATATTCAGTATTTAGACAAAACATAAATATCTATCATTTTGGAATAATTTGTATATTTAATGTTTTAGATAACTAGATCATTACTGTAATATAACATTAACATATATTAAAAAGGTGACATATCCATTTATAATCAATTTCCCACAATATAAAACATTAATAATGAAATAATTTTTACTTTCCTGAAATATCATCATAAGTTTTGACATAATCTCTTTTTTTTCTCCTTCTCATCATTAATCCTTGTGAAAAATATTTTAAAAGTTGATATGAGTATAAAATTCATAGTAAGGTATATACAAAAAATAAAAATGTTTTTCTAATTAAAACACATGACGGAAACAATTTTTTATATTTTCCAAAATTTTTTAGTGTATAAAATAAATCATATCTAGATAGGGAAAAACACCTTTTTTCTAATGAAAACCTATCACACTCATAATAAAAATGTTTAAATAATTTTAGTTAATTTGGAGAATTATATAAATAACGCATGCCAAATCATGTATGAAAAAATGGAGATAAATTAAATATATAGGAGAAACTGTATATGTTAACCCCCTTCCTGTTTCATTTGATGACAAGTGACCTTACCCAGTATATTGGAGAGCAATAACAGGTTTACCCATTTTAAATGATATATCGGGGTCACACGTCATATAAGCATTACCAATCTCACATTGCATCATAAATAATTATCAAGTACCATATTATAAACACATCATTTTTTTGGATTCCACTTTTCATTATTAAACCCATAAAAACACATTTGAACGCATAAGTGGAGAACTTTCCATTTATTCATAAATATTCAGAAATATATGTATTAATTTTAAAAAATTATTATGTTTGTAAAATCACTAGAAGAGTGGGAATATTATATTATTTGAAAACCCATTATATATTATAGTGTAATATTGAAAGTTAATAATAGTTATGGTCATGGAAAAAGGAAGGAAATCCATACAAGTTGAGAAAATTATTTCTGATGTTTCTAAAAAATGTGAAAATGAACCCCAGAGAAATCATTGAAAATATTAATTTCCAATTATTTATAAATAATGTAAAATATAGTCAAAATTACCTTTATCAATATTTAAATACAAATATATAATATTCTGGAAACATTTAAAGGGATAGGGATATGGATTAAAATGAGCTTAAAAATTTAATAAAATTTTTAATAGAAAATATCATGCCTTAAGTCTTCTCTATCTTTGTACATTCACTAGAAAACAATTAGCTTTATAAATTAGTTATAAATTTTTTCATGATCATTTCAATGTTATTTTTCCTTTTATTTCATTTATTACCATGTTTTATTTAGTTACTGTAATAGGTAAGTTCATGTTGGACCTTTTGGGGACATTTGGTTTATAATCTCAAAACCAAATTGGGGTGTTGACCATGGTGGTCAGGTTTATTTATCCATTATCTATATAATATTACAAATGTTATATTTAAAAAATTTATACATTGGTTTCTCTTTTATAATCATACTTTTTAATATCCCCAGACCTACACTATAAGACCTTATGCTAAAAACATAAACATTACATTTCTAGATGTCATACCGATAAACGTTACCCAATTTTTATCACCCAAACCATAAAACATAAAAAAATATTAAATAACATACATTACCATGTACATGTTTGGTTTATAGTGTTATATAATTAAGAAAATTCTTACATAAACATCACTCGTGACTTCTTATGACAATTTTCCCACCACACCTAGCTTTTCATATCCAATATTATTTCTACAACATGTACTGTAAAATTCATCACATATGTAACATTTAAAGTCAAAAATAAGTTAATATCACTCTTCATAACCTAAATATATTAAATACAAGAGGGTAAGGTAAAATTATCCTAAAGGTTAAACATAAGCATTAATAATTGAATTTCATAATTAATAATAAATTGAACGCATGGGTATGAAAAAATAAACATATTTTGTCACCATAATATCATGTAAATCATTTCTATAAATAAATGAATCATCAATCAAGAAAAATGGTCTAAATATTTAATAATTTAAATAATCACAGGGATCAACAATCATGATCCATGTGATGTCAAACTAGAAAAAGGGAATCATTTATAACCCAAGGAAAGCATAATGAAAACATGTTTGTACCTTGAAAAAATTATCTTCCTTATCAATTTTAAACCCATGATATAAATGTTTGGAGCCCATTTAAATCCATAGGATAAACCACATTGGTTATCTTCCTCCTTCCTAACTTTGATATTCAGGAATGTTACCTATGGAATTGGAGATCTATAATGTGGCTCAACTTTCATATATGCTATATTGGGTTCATCCATTCATCATTTTCTATAATGGTGACTAATTCTTTTTATATTATTTATAATACTCACACTTCATTAAAAATAATATCCATGTACAATTCATGAATAAACAATTTAAAATCTTTAACCATTCTATCATAATAATTATTATTATTCATTCATTATATGACAAACCCCTGGAAATGAAAATATATCAATGAAAATAATATAATCCATCCACATAAATAAAAATTGCAGTATTATTAAAATATATCTCCATTGAATTGAATATAACATAATTTTATTTTTTTATTAATGAATGAAAATACCATTAATGGATCATTATAAACATTTTTTAGAAAAATACCATTTTCTCTTTGTAAATAACCTTTAAAACTAATAAATGACAAATGATTGAGAGAATAAATTTCATTAAAAAGTAATTTGGAAAATTTAAAAGTAATATTAATAAAATAATGGTCATTATGGCAATAAAATCTGTTCATTTTGAAGAAATAAAAAATAAAAAATCTTTTCAAATATTTTTAATAAAGGGAATCAAAAGTGACCCATTTAAAAAGTGATAATAAATTTATTTTTGTATTTTTTTAAAATTAATTTAAAGTAACATCTGAAATAAAATTTAGAAATTATTTATATATAGAAAATAAATGTTTTTTAAAAAATTGAATACATGGATATGAGAAAGAAAGATTATCGATTGAAAAGAAATCCAAGATCAATATCAATTAATAATGACTATATTGATGGTTTTTATATAAATATTTAAGGAAATATAAATTAAAAATGTAAAAAATTAATAATAATATCATAATAAAATAATATTGGTTCAATATAAAATTTTTATTGGATTTCCTTGAACGGAACCTTCGATAAAAACAATCTCGAAAAGAAAGGAGATTATAACATAACGCCTTTACAGCTTTGGATACTTCTCAATAAAAATTCATTGAAATTTAGAATATTATATGGCTTTATAAATATCATGAGTTACACGAATAAATATTTCAAAATTCATTTATGATGCATTAATTGTACCAAAAAATTAAACCATGGCGTACATTATGTAATATTTCCCAAGAAAATGAAATTGAAAAAAAAATCTCCTTGCAATGATTTTATCATTTAATTGTCAATTATTTAATCTAGTGATTATATGTAATAAATTTAAATCAATAAAGAAACATAGGTAAAAATATATTTTAAAAAATTAGATTTCAATTCACAAATAATCTTGGAATAACATGGTCAATAAAAAAGTATTAAAATCGAATAATAAACAATTGAGTTAAGAAACCATTTACCACATGGAAACATTCATATCCAATCCACTTTGATGAACTAATTCAAATTTAATATTAAAATTCCATGAATTAAGAAGTAATTAAGATAAAATATGTTAAAAAAATTATATAAAATATATAAAATAAATTACATTCAAAATAATAAAATATTTCTCAATGAAATTGGATTGAGTTAAAATCCATTACCGTAAGTATAAAATTTTCATATAATAATTTTGAATACATTATAATAAAGTCATATAAATTTTTTAATTTCTTAAGAAAATTTTCCATATTTAATAAATTTTACATAAAAATCTATTTAATTTATCTTAATGGAATAATTAATTATTAGTCAGTTAAGTCCACCCCATGTACTTTGAGAACATTTTGTCCATAATTTCAAAATAGATTTGGTGTGCTAATTGTGGTTAAAGGGGTTGTCATTAAATCATATCCATATAAATAATCATTAAATATTTATAATTTTTATACATGAATTATTAATTTAATGTTAATAATTAGTTATTATTATGAAAAATGAACATTTTTATAATCATGGGGATGACAAGTAGTACATACGCATGAGTAACATTCCTATTTTTCAACGATAATTATGGAAATAATGCAAGTATTATTTTATACTTAGATAATGATAATTATATCAAAATAAAATATTTTTTGTTATCAAATACATAAATACATATATATATCATCCATATGGGGTGGTGATAAAAATGTATCTCATCGCTTCAATGAGGATTTTGTCCACACATACACTCGAATCGCATTATCTTTTTTTACTATGTTAAATATTAAGATGATATATCATATATAATTAAAAATAATAATTAATATATAATTAATATCAAATATATATATATATATATTAAATCCATCATTATAACCACTTGTGGGAGGTGGTGATGGAAAATTAATTACATCAGCCTACAAGGTGGTAGTCCGTTGAGAAATGAATAACGGGTTCCTTTCCAATTTTATGGATGTTAGAGATATATGTAGGTTATAAATTTAACATAATAGCATATTATTATATGGAATATTTTTTTTATTTTTCAATCATGGTTGAAAAATATTTTAAGGAGGTGGAAGAAGAAATAAAATAAAATCATTCAATTAATAATGATATCATTAATTTAAACAACAACTTAAGGTTTAAACAAAAAGAATTCATAAGATGGATTTTTGACCAAACCCAGGAATATAAGAAGTTTCATGGATTTTTTTGATCTATTTAGTTTTGTATTTACTAAACCAAATGCTTTATTAAATGTGAATAAATTATAAAAACATGTAGTATTTTATAAGAGAGCGTAGGGGAACTCATTGAATTTCTTAAAATATTAAATTCATATAAATTAATTTGAATTGCCAATTGTATATAAATTCATATAAATAAAATATAATATTATTATGAGTTTAAATAATCTCATATAATAAAATTTTAAAACATTTCGATCAATGTTTTACACTTCTCCTTTTGTTTTAACGAACATTAACCCTTTTTGACAATTACCATGAATCAAAACTTTTACACTTTAAGGGAAATTTTGATATAATAAATGGGAAAACGACCCATATATTAATCATGAATGATTTAATAAACCATATAACATTCACTATCCCTTTGATACTATTTTTATGAATTTTAGATAATTTAATGAAATTTCATTTATTATAAAATATCATTAATGTCAATTTTGTTACTATTCCATTAATTTAACTTTTATACCTACAAGAAAACAATTCAATTAAAATTATAATAATAAAAACCTATATAATATTTCCTTTTCATAAAAAAACTAATGTAACATAATGATTAATTCGATTATTATAATTTTAACTTTTTAAAATTTATTTATTTTATTTTCCCATTAATTGAATAATTAATTCTTCACCATTCCACAATATTTGAATCTAATTATTTCTTCCATAAAATTTAAAAAAAATACCTTGATAAAATAGAAATGTTTTTTATTTAATATGACTAGTTATAAATGAACATATCTTCTTTTTAAAGATAATTTCAAAATATTATAGTTATTAATTGAATGAGTCAGATATTTTCGGATTTATATTTAATTAAATATTACAAAGCTAAAAATCATGGAAAAATTGAGAAAATTTCACATATTAAACATTTGGATATTTATATATGATATATATTAATCAATATAAATTATTTCAACAATTAGGGTCATTTTTGAGTCGTTGACATATAATTTCTAACCTAAATTGCCCGACTTACCCTTGAAAGTGGTAAAAAATTTACAATGGTTACTATTCAGAATGTCCAATACTAAAGGGGAATTGTTTACCAAATTTTTAAAAGAAATTATTCCATATATGAAATAAATTTAATATTACATTTCTAGTATTTCAAAAAATTACTTCTAATATATATTCATAAAACTTAATGAAAACAGTTTTTAGACGAATGTATTTTTAAGGCCAAAAATACAATTTTACCAAAATCATGTATAATGATGATTCAAATGAAGTTCATTAGATTATATATAATTAAATAATACTTATATTATATGGAGAAAAAATTCAAATATTATTTCTTCATTTTAAATGACATAAATATGATGGCTTCAAAAAAATAGTATTTCTCGCAATTCACATAAAAAATCGTTTTCATAAAAATACCATAATTTCACCCCAATGATAATTTTGATATGATTATTTAGAAAATTATATCATTTTTATCCAATAAAATCTATAAAATTTCTAGATATTTATCATAATTATTTTATCATATAGAGCAATAAAAACATTTTTTTGATGAAATTGGTTTTTTCAAGAATAAGACATCACTCTCAAAAATTGAGTGATAATTTCCAATTAATTAATTAATTAATTTTGAGGAAGAAAATTGTATGTATTTAATTATTTACTTAATATTATTCATAAAAACTAATTTCTTTGCTTGGTTATAATGTTCATATAATAATAAATTTTAGTTCATTTAAGTTCAGTTTAAGTTTCCTTATACACCACCAAAAACAATGTTTCTTTTAAAATATAAAGAGATTAAATTCTCCCATTAATACTAAATTACATCCTTGAAATTTCAAATTGTTCTTGATAATAAATATTTTGACATTATTATATATCTTTTCATAAATTCAACATCATTAAAATGTTTAATAAAAATTTCACTTGAAATGACAGAAAGAAAAGTATGATGATCATATAGAAAAACATATACGATGTTTCCAAATAGGATAAAATTAATTGTATGTAAAAATATGGATATGGATGAAATTAATAATGTATAAATATTGATTGAAAGTGAAAAATATGATTGATCCCAAAAATGTGATTGATCATGAAAAAATCTAAGACCAAAAATACTATAAACCAAAGGGGTGTTACAATGATAGTCGATTCATTAGAAATGATGTTATATAATAAAATTTTTATTTTAATATCCATTTACTAGTGTTGAGGTATCTCATTACAATCTATACTAATAATATAAGTCAATATAATTATAGGAAAAGTACAATTACATCCTCAAATCATTTTATTGGGAATCTTATCATTTACACCAAATGATGAGTATTCAAGAAGAATATTTATTCCTGAAGCACTACCATCATATTTTATCAGACCATATACATTCTCAGAATGATAAAAATATATTTCTACCATATTTATAAATTAACCAAAAACATAATGGTTATCCCAAGGTAATATAATTACCAAAATGAATAAACCATTATTTTTGAGAAATAATTCATTAGTCTAAAAATTTCGGTAGTAATAATTACTGTTAAAACTAAATCATTCCATAAATAACTATCATTAAAATTCATTAAAATATTCCCAAAAAATCTTGAGACCCATTAATCAGAAGGATTTGATCACACATTCTTCTAATATAAATTTACCATTTATCTCCAAATGACATTAGTCTCTCTTAGAGTCATATACCTAAAAGGTAAATTTTATAAACATATAATCTTGGAAATATGGTAATCATTTTCATAATCAGCCCTAATCACTATAAATTCACATTAATGTCATATATTTGTCTAAAATATAATCCAAAACTGAATCCTCTAATAATACTTCATGGTGAACCTAAGGGTTGCATAATCCTCAACCCAATAACATGTCTCCAAAAATATCATCAATCACCTTAAAATCCCCTCACATAAATTCTAAAAATGTGTCTCTAAAAAATTAAACATATGATCGAAATTAAACATATTATCCATTTATAGAATACATAACCCATAAATTAACCTCACTTTAAAACATAATAAACTCTAGAGGTGTCTAAACCTTTCTTTAATACCAAGTTTAACAACCCTGAACCCAGCCTCTTAGATCTGATGATAAAAATATTAAATTCAAAATTCTGTATTTGATATAGAAAAATGTCTCACAATTTTTTAAATCCAAACTATACAAAAAAATATACAATGGAACATTTATATACCCAATTACCTTTTAGGTATAGAGTTTCTTATAATTAAGAAAATCCTTACAAAAAAACACTCACAACATCATGAGAGATTTTCCTACAATACACAGCATTTTATATTCCTTATTCAGTCTTTAAAATATCCAATAAGAACCTTCACATTTGAATCAATTATAGTCACATGTAATTTTACTTCATTGTTCATAACTTTGAGAATAATAAACATATGAATTGTATTATATATCCAAAAAATTAATAATTTGAAATATAACACAAAATATTCTCGAAGCAAAGTGCTGAGACATTGCACGATTATGAGGCCTGGTGTGATCATAATTAATATATATATAAATGTTAAAAATATTGAATATCATAATGGAAGAGTTTTAAAAAATGGAATATATCCAAAACAAAGTCACATATATAATACATGAGACAACGATTGAATCTAAAATGTGAGGTTCACCCTAGGGGTGACCCAATGTGGGTTGGTACATGAAATTCTAATAATGTGACCGTCAGAGGGTACATAATGTGAAATAATTGATTATTTTAATTAATTAATTTAATCCTAATTCCTATATAAATATCCCATTATGATGGATATCATGGGTTTTTTGGATAACCATGGTATCGTTTCGAGGTTGTTCTACCACCCATCGCTGGAGAATCGAGATCGGATGAGGATGATCTTCTTAATCCTGGAAAATTGAGGCGCAGCGAATGCAGTAGATCTTCCCCATTGTTGGTAGCTACATTTTTCACTAGATATCAATAAAATGTATATGAGGACTCTTCATTCATTGGTTCCCCCTATTATTATTAAATTATTGATCATTATCAAACTTTAACTATTTGATATTTTCTCAAATCTTCATTTTCATGAGTCCGCACCTTAGATTAAATTGTTTATTAAATTGAATCCTTGGGTTGTGTCTAATTTCACAGCCCTGATATCCCCAATATAATTTTTTCACCAAGAACTCTTATCCAAGGAATCTTTCACCTTTTTTTCATTTGAATTCTGCCAATATTTCTTCATGTAAAAATTTTATGTCCTATGAGGCCATGGTTCAACATTTTTGGGTGGTTCGAGCATGATCAAGCCTGTAGACTTGTGGTGGATTTATGTGTGATGAAATGATAAAAAAATCAAGGATGTAATAGTTATATTGTAGGATAAAGGTGATTTTACCAGGAATCAAGAATCTAGAGATACAATGAGAGAGTCCTAGAGATGTGACGACATGTCTCGGTGTCTAAAGGATAATCGGAACACCAATTTATGGCCACTAGAAGGTAAAAAATGATGTCTATAAGGTATTATCATCGAATTAGGGTTGTCATCATGAATGATTTGAAGTTAATAAGGGAGATCTGAAATATTTTGTAGCATATCTGAGTTTCTATGAAAATCACTACTACACGTCATGTAGTTCAGAAGAACACATAGTGTGTTCTTTATAAATTCATGAATCTATGGTTTCTTGGAAATCATAAGTATCACACATTGTGTGTGAGACCATACGTCATGGGACCCAGTCCTAGATACCTGGAAAGTATAATGAGTGTACATGGGAATGAGCATAGCTAGGAATATGACCACTGTTCATGGACACGACCTAAAGGACAAGGTAAAGTCTAAGAAAACTGGGATCGACCCTGAGTGGTTGATACACATCATGGAGTAACCTTACATGATTTGTATGGATATGTAGACAGAGAGTTTTGTGTTTTTGAAGAAATTTCTAGACAATATAGAAAGACCGCATGCTATGTGGTTCCCCAACATTCTATATACCTGCATTTTGAGGAACATCTACCTCTAATATCTCTTTAGTTTGGACTTGAATTTCATCCCATGAGTAGCCTATAATGAGTATTTTTACATATAGAACATGATAGATCCCTTTTATGTGTAATCATGGATATTAATCGATATTTTTATGGATTGAATCTTCTTTATATACTTCTCCATGATGATAGTGATTGGGTAGGATCATCAGAGATTTCGTAGTGGAAACCTCCTATGGGATATGGCATGTGTCCACTATATATCTTCAGAGTGGAACCCTTTTACTAGGAAAGGGCATGGGTCCCTAATCAAACATCATTATGGTTCCCTCCTATAGTATCAAGGCTTGGTTTCTCTACCACTAGAGTCGAATCATCTTAGTGGGGCATAGATTGGGTCCACCATCGACCATCATAGTGGAACCCTCATATGTTTTTAGGGAGTGGTTAGTCTAATACAAGATTAGAACCCTACTACCGTTTTATGGAATGATTCCATTTCCATCAGAGTTTCATGATTTTGGAGATTTAGGTCATGGTTCCTCCATCTATTATGGGAAACCCTCCTATTGGATCCGGGATGGATCCTCCATCTATTAATTAGAAACATAACGATTAAATGGGGAATTGATCCACTATCTAAGTATCGGAACCCTCATGTTTTGTATGGGAATAAGCCATATACCTATAGACTATATCCCCTAAAATGTGTGGTATAATGATGAGGTTTTTTCTCGACATATATATTTCTTCATACAGATGTGTGATATGGTGTGAATCCTTGATAGACCTCTTGGAACTGATGGAATAATATTTTACTAGGATGATATGTTAGATGTAGATCCCCTTTCTCTCTCATTATGGTTTCTGATATTACACATATATACATATAACCTTGTTGATTTATTTTTGTTCCAATAATTATATGGGTTGAGTTGGTTACTTTTATTTCACTTATTATTGATTCATACCCCCACCAAATATTTCAAGTAATACTACTGGGTATGTATATACATACCCCTATAAGGGATTTTCTTGCTTATTTCATTGTTTATACAGATGACAGACAGGTCAGCGGTGATTACATAGGATCATAAGGATACAATAGTGAATCTAATCGCATTTGGTGGTTTGGTTTTAGAGATATAGAGCCAGGACCTCTACACATTTCTCTTTTATTGTTATTTTTACGTTGGTACATCATTATATTTGGGAATTTATTTTTTCCCCTTTTCGTTTTAGATTATGTTTTTATACTCTTTTATTCAATAGATGTTGTTAAATACATTATTTTTACTGTATATGTCACTATAATTTATTTTACTACTTGAATATTTTCTATGGATATGTATGTGTGTGTTGGTATATGTTCATTCCTAAAGGCCTCAAATATTAGTCTTTACTATTAAGTACTTGTTTCCAGCCCATGTCCTATAGAGGTGGGTTGGGGGTAATTATAGATTGAGCCCTGCTATGTCAGGTCATGAAATAATAGTACTAGATCTCATTCATTTCATGGGATGATGTTTGGAGTTACCCCTTATAAATATTTTATTAGGATTTAGGGAACAAGGTCAAGGTTTCTCGAGTGTGGCTTTCATGATAGGGAACCTAGTGTTGTTGTGATAGTCGATGTATCCATACATTAGGAATATAACTACCTATTTTTCGACTCAGTATATAGAGACATTGGTCATAGGGAATATTGGTACATGGATAATATATGATTGAGTATTTCAATATCCTTATTCATTAATCTCCCCATATATATAATATTCTGGTCGTGGTACATCTTCATAAAATTTTTAGGATTCTTCCTAGATGATTTATGGAAAGGTTAGGGATTTAGGATCTTGAAAATAATCCATTTAGGGATGAGAGATTAATTTAGGTAATATCTTACTGGATTCTTACTCCTGGTTTACAGGTATCAACACCCCCACCTATTGAGTATAATATAGTACTAGAAATTAATGGTGAGGTTACCTATAGGCTTATAAAAATCCATGGGTTTCATTTTCAGTGGCTGCTAATGTTTCGTGGTGATACAAATACCCAAGCAGTGGAGAATTAGATAGAGTCAGTGATTTATGTTTTCAAGGTTATTCAAACACTAAAAAATCTTGTGGCTATGTTGAAAGCCATAATTTTCCATGGTTTATATTGTAAATGCTAGAGCCTGGTTACGTATATTCCTGAGGAGGTGGAACTCTCATGTAATGACTTCCAATAGTTTTTTCGTGTGGAGTACTACTCACCATCCAGGTGCACAATTAATATTTAAAAGCTTATATAAATTCAGTAAGGAGGGGTGATGTTTTATGATTATGGATTATAGTTCAATAACCTTACATGGTACTCCCAAAACATGATTCTAGATGGCTAGTTCTGATAATGGATGTTTGAGCCGGGTCTCTATAGAGACATCCATACCTGTGTGGTACCCCTATGAATTCCCAATTATGTTGAATTATTAGAGCCATCACTATTTATGTAGAGATCCTTTCATAGGGGATCTATGTATCTAGAGATGGTAGTGATAATTTTTGGGATGAGTCATCTACATTAGCGATAAGGAAATAGTTGGTAGGATCTTGGTGCATGAGATCTTCTAAGGATCAGAATCATACATGGGGTCATGTAGAATAAATACAATGTAAAGGACCATATGAGTCCAAATAAAGAAAGTGGTATGCATGTGATGGGAAAGAACACATGTTACATTATTTCCCAACTCGACGTACTGAGTAGGGAAGGGAGATAGAAGATGGACCACCATAATAGAGGCAACATTGGGATCATGGATATCCTAGGCTGGGGTATTACGACTCTGAGGTAGGGGAGCTAGCAAAGGGGCAGGTTGGAAACCAAGAGGATCAATGGGTGGTGGACTGAGTTATGATCTAATCCCAACTCCATCAACAGGAAGGCCACATCAAACATAGGGAGATGGAGGATGGGGTCATGAGAAGCTACAAGATATGGAGTCTTATGACCTAATATATCATGATATGATTAGTGGTAAAATGTGTGTTTATTCTAGTCTTTATTTAATACCAACAGAAAAAAAATTCCATAGACAAGTTTTTGTATCATTCATTCATCTATTTACTCCGACCTCTAGAGCTCGGTGTCCTAGTTGAGGCTTTATCCTAGTATTTTTTCCGTGAGGTACTTATAGGGATCACATATTTGGTAACATTTATCTGCCGACAATGAAATATTTTTCTTTGGTGGAGATAGTTTCGCATGAGTCCTAATGGTCATCAAAATGAGAAATCATGAAGTCATCCGAGGTTTTTTCTAGAGGTCTTTCATTATATCCCAGATTTACCATCACCATAAATGAGTTTGATGCCTTCACATTAATGTGAAGATATTCTTTATTGTGGGAGAGAGAGATCTCATGCCAGAACAAAATTATCTTGTAAGAAAGATGTTGAAACCCCTCAACCATCAGTTTGTGAGTGTATCCTTGGGCACAACATAATCATTACATAACTATATTCTTTTATTCATTGAGGATTTTATGGATTTCTTCCCCAGGGAAGTTATGTGACAACCCCAAAGTTTGGAGATGGATTTTTTGCATCTACATGCATCCCTGGACCACTCAAATATCATCTATGTAATATCTGACCGACACCCCCATGCTCTAGGTGGTTCAGTTTTAGTTTGATGACCTTAGAGAAAAGGGTTTCTTCAGACCTATTGTGTCCCCCATGGCATCCCCAGTTTTGTTCATGAAAAAATTGGATGGGAGGTAGTGACATTGTGAGGATCATTATCACCTATACTAGTTTATGATAAAGCATAATTACCCATTTACAATGATTGATGACCAATTTGATCATTTGGGAGGTATTATATGGTTCTCAAATATTGTTCTCAGGTTTGGATACCACCATTTGAAATTTTATGAGGCTGATATTTCAAATAAGTCATTTCGAAGTTGCTACAGACACTATGAGTTCATAGTGATACCTTTTGGTGTGATGTATGCCCCTAATGTGTTTATGGATTTAATGAAATTGATATTTTAGTATTACATAGACAGATTTGTTATTGTCTTTATTAACGACATACTCGTATACTATTTTTCAGAGGAAGAACATGAAAATAACTTGAGGATGGTCTTATATTTTCTTAGGAAGCATTAGATTTATGTTAATATTTCAAAGTTCCAATTCTGGACCCACACTGTTAAATTTATAGGGCACTTAACTTTTGATCATTGATTAATTGTTGATGTAGTGATGATCAATGCAGTGCATTCTTTAGATTCAACCAAGATCATGTCATAGGTGATGAGTTTTCTTGTGTTGATGGGGTACTATAAGAGGTTTGTGGTATAATTCTCCAACATTTTGGCCCCTTTCGCTACCCTGATATGGAAAGGGAAAATTTTTAACTAGACTGATATAGATTATAGGGAATTCTATGAGTTGAGGCTATTGTTGTTGAGTGCTTCTATTTTGAGAATACTAGAGAGGGCTTGTCATATGTGTTTGAACCAAGGAAGATCATTGTTGGAATGGAGTATGGTTTGTGTTTATTATAAATCCACATTGGGTTCATAGAGTTATTTACAATACATGTGACCTTACAATATTGGATGAAGTAGGAATTTAAGGTGGGGTAATCTTCCAGTGTTTTCCAATTTCTTCGGTCACATAATTGGGAATTTGATTTTTTTTTTAAAGGAAGCCTTTAGGGAAATGAAGTGAATGATGAACCACATAACAAAAAAAATTTGTGGATCATGAAATGTTGTACATGGAATGGAGAACCTTGAATATAGAAAGAAAATTTCCATGAATAGAAAGCAGTTCCTGGTGAAGACTTCTGGTTCATGGGTAGGATCGTACTACACGGAAGGAATGAAAGTTCATGGGATGTCTTTTCTTTGTTAGAAACGAGGTGTTACTTTAGGGGGACATGAACGGATTTTATGAAAAAATATTATTGGTTGTATGATTGATTAAAGACAATGGTTTGAGGGAAGAATATGGTTCCCAGAATATTCACGGTACATATTGAAGTTTGTTCCACATGGAAGATTTTGTAAATATATCTTTAGAATATTTTGCACACAGAGGTGGTACACCGAACAATGTGTTTCGTAATGGAAGCATTCACAGTTCATGGTGCAGTGCAGTATGCAAAGGAAGAATTCTAGTTTTTAGAGGAAAATTTTTCAAAATGAACAATATGCATAATGGTGGGTTAGATTTATGGGTGAAATCATGACTTCAATAAATCATCTATCTATATTTAATGATCTGTGATTTAAGGTGAAACCAGTGAAGTGACATTCATTTTGATAAAATGGGTTCATATTCTTCCCAATACAGGGAGAAAGGGGGTGTCAAAGAAATTGATCCAAGGGACACACCATGATATCCCTAAAATGTTTTAATGGAAGTGAACCTGAGACAGAGTTATTGTGATAATATTTTGTAATCCATAATAATTGAAGATTAGAGGACCTTGTTATGACGTAAACCTTTCGTTGTATGCTAATTGGACTAGACCTTAGTGGTGAACCAAGTAAAATATGTTTTTTTCCTTCTACATGTGAATGTTTAAATTAATCCACATTACCAACAAACAAATTTAACAAGTTACTACTAATGTGGGAACAAGATCCATCATTTTAAAATGAAAATTAGATATCCTCATTGATCCCTCCCAAATCAGGGTGTTATAGGTTCCTTCAAGTGGTATCATAGTTTCTAGGTTGCTGGTGATAACTATTTCCTTCACTTCTACCATGGAAAATATAGTGAATGTTAGTAGAGTCCCCATCTTTGATGGAAGAAACAATCAGATATAGAACAATATGATGAGATCTTATCTTAGATCTCTTGGAATGGAATTCCTTTTAGTGAACGCATAATGAATATAGGGAACTGGTCCAATAGGTCTTTTAATGACTGATATATCTAGAAAGATGCTTGATGCATATGCCAAAGCATAGATTTCCCTCACAACATCTCTTTCTGAATAGATATTTCGAAAGGTGATGATTTGATTGTCAGAAAATTTTATTGGAAACAAACTAGAGAATAATTATCAATGTGATAGAAAAGTGAACAAGGAGAAACTATATTTTTTTTTCATAATAGGTTTTTTGATCTGAAGATTCATCCTGATGAAAATGAATATACCTTTTAAATCAAATTATTGAAGTTGTTGGAGAAATAAGAGGACTTGATGAAGAAATAAAAAGCATAGATATTGTAAATAAAATATTGAGAATACTTTCACCTCTTTACAATAAAATGTTATTAGACCTTGAGGAATGTGATCTTTCCAAACATTCTCTGGATGATCTGATATATAGCTTGATGGCATATAAAATGAGAGTCAAACCAGAAGATGCAATGACTTGAGTAAGTAAGGATATTCTATTCAAATCCATGGATAAAAATAAAATTTCAAGAGATATTATTAATTATTATAATTATGAAAAAATAAATTCTTTCTCTCATTCCCAAGAAATTCATGAAGGGAAAAGTTAAATTTCAATAGACATTACCTCTAGCTTTTTTATTGTGAAGGAATTGGGAACGTTGCCTCTCAGTGCTCAATAAATTTGATAAAGTATAAATTGAACCTGAAAACATGAAAAATCCCCAGAAATGGATTTTCAAAAAGGGATACTTCAAGTCTAATACGAAACTAAATAGAAATTTGTTTTTCTATGTATAATAATATGAAAATGGTGAGTTATTTTGAGAAGAATAACCAAAATTTAAATCTGAAACCCATTCATCAATGATGTATACCATTGAAAAATCAGAACCCTTGGGAGATGAAACTAGAGATAATTAGTTGACCACTGATGTTGATCTCAAGTTTCATCTTACAAATTATTTTAGTAATATTTAGAATCAAAAAAAGAGATTAAAAAAGTGGAATGAAATTGTGGAATATTCATCAGAATATGTTGATATACTCGAATCTGAAATTGATCAACTTGAGGAAGTAGTAAAAGAACATTCAACTACTTTTGAAAGATCATAAGATATAGTTGAACTAAATCTCAAAATTGAAAAATAAGAAAATCTCATTAATGACCTTACATAGGGACTAGAGGAGAATTCATAAATTTTTTAGGGACTTGAAGAAGACGTTTTTACTCTTCACATTAAGCATGAAAGTTAATCAAGTCAAATAGAAACAAAGAATAAAATTCCTCTTTAAAAATTCTCAGATGTTGAGCTTCTAGAGAGAGCTAAGAAGGGTTTTTAGGGAGTTAAAAAGGCTATAAATAATCAAAAACCCTCACATGTGGGAAACATAGGAATTGGTTGTGATGCTAAAAAATTGAATGCTAGAAGTAAAAAAGGTTTAAATTAAAGGCAAGATGAATGTAGGATATATAATAAAGACTCATAAAGTCCAAGTAAATAAAGTATCAAATAAGACTAAAATGAGTACTAAAAATGATTCTCGAGTTTCTTGAGATTAAATATAGTCAAACTATCCTCCTATGGAAGTTCACATGAGGAGTAATAGAATTGAAAAGTCATTTACACTTATGAAATGTCAATTCTGTGGCTATCTGGGAAATACCATGTCATATTGTGAAGAGGAAAGGAACTATTTGAATGGGGAAGATCTAGAAATTCAACAAAGGATAATGAATTAATATCATAATTCTTATAGAATAAATTATTTCTATGGATAATATTTTCATTTTTCTAACGTTGGCCATAAAGCAGCTGATTGTAGGCAGAGGAATGGCATGAACAATTCATACAGATTTCAAAGACATACCAATATTCACCAACGAGACAACGTTGTTCTTATAATAGGTTCTCCCCTATGTAATATTAGTGTGAGTATGATGAATCTATGAAGATGGAAAAGAGATTTGAAAATCCATATTTATTCTTCACTCAAACTAATATTTCATAGAAGGAAAAAAATAATATAAAAAACAACCTTTTAGATATTGGTCTCAAAGCTACTAAAAACAAAAACACATGGATTCTTGAAAGTTTATGTTCATCCCAAATGATTGAAAATTCAAAAATATTAATGAATGTCATTAAAATGGTCGATGAAATTGTGATATTCATTAATTATGGTGCTTTGATGATGAGATGAAGTTGAAGTATTGAATTGGTCAATGGTAAGTTGAAGAAGACTGAATTTTTTTTTGTGGATGGGTTGCATCACAATCTCTTGCATGTGAGTAAACACTAAAACTCGGGTCATATAGTGACATTCAATCAAAAGTGATGAACCATAAAAATAGAAATGTATAACTCTCTCAGGGAGGTATGTAGAAAAAATTTCAACTTCTATCATCATGATTGTAAATAAATCATTTGTTACATGTCAGTTGAATTATAGAAAAACATGTGGCATCATAGGTGAGGTTAAATCAATAAAAAAAGATATGAAAAAATACCTAAAATGAATATTTTATTTGATATCAAAAATCTAATGTGCGAACGGGATAATCCTTGTGATTCTTGCATGCGAGTAAAGTTAGTATGCATTTCATATTGTCCAAATACAGAAATAGCATCAAATATTCTCTATCTCATTCATACAGATGATTTGGGTCTCAAAAATGTTTCTAGGACATTCAGAGAATGGTAATCTATCCTTTCTATTAATAATTATATTATAATGGATTGTGTGATGTATATAAAATGGAAACGACAAGTTCTTGATTGCATGAAAACATATTGCTGAATAATTGAGAATGAGACTGGATAAAAAATCAATGTTATGAGATATGATAATGGAGGGTAATACACATCCATTGAAATTTATAATAACTTAGAGAAGCATGGAATATAACATGAGGTGTCTTCTAGGAGATTCCAACAAAAAATGGAGTTCTTGAGCGTAGGTATCGATAGGTGAATAATATTTACAGAACATTGTTAATTGAGATTCGCATCTCTCGCCATTACTATAATGAAGTTTATCAATCTGAAGATTGTATTCAAAACCAAATAGAGCTTTATATGGGGGAAACCAAGACACCTTATGATTTATTGAATGGAAGGAAGCCCTCTTTGAAATATTTTCATGTTCTTTGGAAGTAAATTCTTTAACTAAAAAAGATAAGAAAATTAAGGAAAGTATGTGGATTTTGTAGATGAAGGAACATTCAGTGTATATTTAATGAATATAATATCCTAAAAATGTATCAATTATCATCTTTGAAAAATTGTGGAAAGAAGTGATGAAATAATCATTGAAGATAAAACCAAAAATTCCTCAAAACAAATTCTAATGTGATAGAAGTTGAGGAATAATGTGGACATGGAAGGAATACAAAATGAGAAGTAGAGGAATGTGTGAAATAAACTAATGAGTCTCATCATGATGTTGAATCAAACTAAGAGTCAGAAGAGGAAACCATAGATGAAAAAAATCATATGAATCGCACTGGAGAAATCTAAGAGTAGAAATTGTTCATTCCAATAGCATTAAGTATTGGATAACTCACACAAAGATAACGATATTGAGGAATTAAACACAATAGGAATTCCTATCAGTTTTGGAAACATCATAATTTGAAGAAGATGCAAATGATGAATCATGGGTTAAATCTATTAATGAAGAGTTTGATCAGATCGATAAAAACCCAAAATGGTATCTAGTTAAGAGAAATGAAAACCAAAATATTATTAATATGATGTGGATTTTCAAAAATAAATTTGACGAGCATGGAAATGTGATCAGAAATGTAACGACCCATAGTTTCATTAATGGAAATCCCTCTTAATCTAATTAAATGTATCTTTATGTTTATATAAAATGCCAACTTCTTTGGTTTTATGTTAATAATTTTGACCGTTTCTAATATAGCCATTGAACTGTAATCACATGATTAGTATAAATATAGGGCTTTAACAAATCCATATTTACTCATACAAAGGAGGTGATGGCCTCATCTAGTAGAATTTCCGCATATGAAGCCCATTTTTTGGAGCTCGGGAAAGAGTTGGTATCCTTGGGCTTCGCTCTTGACCAAACCCAAGATGAGCATCATCATGTCAAGATCAAACGGGACTGTCTACAGGATAAGTGGAAGTTGATAGAAATTACCACTTGAGCGATGTTATCTGAGCCACCCCAAGAGTCTGTCACCATTTCATACCTTACCCTTAGGTATTATGTGGCTGTTTTAAGGGGATATGCAACAAATAAATATTACAATGTTCATTTATATTATTTTTTGTAAAAAATAATCAATATACTTTCTTGTCATTATTGATACATTGTATATAGTTTTTAAAGTACAAATAATGTTTTTAGTTATTATTTAATTAAGAATTCTATTTTATTAAATTAATGGACTTTTGAATTAAATAATATTTTAATAAAATATTATTATTATTATTAAATTAAGTTTTATTAAATATAAATGATCTTATAATTTTATGAATGCAATTGTAATTTTTATTAAGGTTTGAAATCCATTTCTGTTAAAACCCGTGAATTTTCGATAAATGTCGGTTTTTATTTTAAAAGTGAAAATTAAAATATTTATAAAATTATTTAGAAAAAATAAATGTTATTTCTGGAATCAGGCCGTCGAAATTATCCAACGGCTAAAGTTTTCATACTTTTCTTAGACAATCAAATGTTTGGGTAAAAATTAAATACCGTTTAAATATATAATGTGTTTTATGACATCATAATGACCCAATAGTTATGTAATAAAATACTATAATATTTATGTTCGGCCAATATATGTTTTACCATTAAAATAATGTGATTTTGGGTTTTTTTGACTTACTTTTCAAAGCATTAATGGACCCCTCAAGGCTTATTAAACACCTTGTCTTTTTAAATTAATTTCCATGGAGTGTGACTCACCTCCACATAAGCAACCTCGTTATGTTAATAAGTTCGGACTTTTGCCTTATAAAATATTTTTTTCCTCTTCCCTTGGCAAAAAACCATGGGCAGAAACCATGGGATGGTTTGTGGTTTGGATTAATTTAATGAAAGGGGACCCAAACGTAAATAATAAATAATTCCCTCACCTTTCCTATATAAACCCACACAAGCTCCCACTTCCTCCTCACTTAAAGCCTTTTTAGTTCTTCCAACCTCTGCCCTACTCTCTCCAGAATCCTCCCAAGGTTCCCCAAGCTCCCAATAAGCCTCTCAAAAGCCTCTCTCTAGCCTTTGTAAGCACACTTCCAAGTAAGGGGTTTTTCTTCTTTTCTCATTTTTGTCCAATTTTCATTAAGTTGTTTTTCCCTTTTAATTTCAATTATGAATATTGTTTTATGGTTTTTCACCTCCCCCATACTTCCCTCTTATTGTTTGAATGATGGGATACCCATTTCTCTCTCACTAAATGCCTCCCATGTACACCCATTACTATGCTGAAATTCCGAAATGAACTTCTCTCTCCTCATTTTCATTCAAGAAATACTTTTGTATCATGAATATAAATTCCATTAGAATTTTTGGGACATGTATATATATGACCTCATTACTGTCTATTACATGTATATATGATGAGGAACCCCTTTCTCTCTCATCAACCATTTTTATGAATTCTTATGTCATGCCGTTACGCTGCCGAGATTGCACCAATTTTCTAAGCCAATGTCATTGTATAGTGAATACCATGCCAATTTATCCATCAAGGGTATTCACCTTTATGAAAATTTACTTATTGATTATAAGGTTTCATGTATGAATTCTACATTCCTTTATCATGGAATAATTGATTATGTTTTATGAATCCATGTTTTATGATCCATGTAGCACACTTATGCATGAAATGAAATGTTTAAGAAGGGTTCACCCTTATAGTGCTCCAATGCATTGGGTAAATTATTGTATCATGATACGCCATGTGCAATGATTTTTTAATCATGCTAATTCAAGTGCAACGAAGCTTTACTCGTGCTTTATGTGCAATTTGGATTTACTCATGCTCCATGTGAAATGAGCCTTGGCTCATGCTAATTCCATGTTAATTGTTGTTGCCACATTACCATATTATGAGTATCATGCTTTATCATGCCTTTATGTTCATGTTTCTCTAGTGATATATTGATATGACTAATTTCTAACATGTATTTTACTCCTCATGTTATTCCATGTGTATTCCCTTACTGGGATTTATAGCTCACCTTTGTCTTATGCATGTCCTCAGGTTATCCCATGCAATGCTAAGTACGAGGAAATGTAGTGGTCATGTAAAGGAAGTTTTCAATAAAGATGTTGTATTTCATGTTTCAAGTTTTTTATGTAATGATCCTAAGCCACAAAGACACTAAACCACTCAATCATTTTTGTTGTATCAAGTGAAGTTTTATGTAATAAATCATGTTTATGTTTGTAATAAAAGCAGGGTTTTCATAAGAAATAAGACACAGATGGTGTGTAAAGGATGTTCACATATTGAAGTTACTGATGTTCAAGAATCATTTTCTCAATTGGATATAATGGAGTGAACCGGACTGTTTCATTCCATCACATTTCAAAGGGTATACAAAGTTTATCAAAGGGATGTGAAGACAGATTTCTTAAATGGTGTTGTAGAAGAAGAAATGTATACTGAACAACCAATGTGGTTTATTTTTTATAATGATCAAATGATGGTTTTTAGATTAAATAATGTTTTATATTGTATGAAATAGGCACCAAATACATGGTACTCTTTTCTAGATTTGAATCTAATGAATATTGATGTTAAAGGATGTGGAGTGGATCATAATATCTATTTGAAGAATTATCAAAAAGATCAGTTCATCATACAAGTGTAAGTAGATGATAATATATTTGGTGGAAACAGGTAGTGATTAGTGGATGATTTTTCCAATCACATGAAATCAGAAATTTAAATTTCTATGATTGGTGAAATCACATACTTTTTAGGGATACAAGTAATTATAAGGAAAAACTACACTTTTATTTCATTGGAATGATATGAAAAAGAGTTGCTGAAGAAATTCAATATGCATGATTCCAAAGCAATGTTGGCTTTGATTGTTGTTAGAAAAAATTGGGAAACCATGAAGATGGGACATATGTAGATCCCATAATTTATAGGAGAATCATTGGAATCTTATTGTACCTAGCTATGACATGACCATATATTTTCATTAAAACATGCATGAAGGACACCTTTCAAAGTAATCTGATAGATGAAAATGTGGAAGTAGTAAAAATAATCATGATGTGCATTCAAGGCACTCACAATTATCAATTTTAAATTTTTGTAGGAAGAGATAGTGAACTATTATCATTTTATAATGTTGATTGGGCTGGAGATATTGATGATAAAAAGTATACAAGTGGTGTATAATTATTTATTGGAAGGAAGTGTGTGGTATGGTTGAGTAAGAAACAAAAAATTACTTCTCTTAGTATGGATGAAGTAGAATATATCCCAACTATAAAGGCCCACACTCAGCTACAGTGGATGAAACAAAAATTGATTACTATTGGTGATGAGGTGAAACAACCAATAATAAATCACTATGATAAAAATAGTGCAGTTGATCTTACTATGAATATAGTTCATCAATATCGTACAAACACATTTAAATCGGATATCACTTCATTAAAGAAATATTTGAAAATGCATGATTAAAAAGGATTATGTTGGAACTAATGATCATGTGGCTGACATACTTACCAAGACATTGTCAAAACATGTGTTTAAAAATCATCATTTGAAACTCAGTATTTAGACACCTCCCTGTTCATGAGGAGGTTATGAATGTTCCCCTCTCCCCAGTTGTATTTACTATTTTAATCTGTTTGTGAAAGTGATGCAGTTTTATAGGGAGATATGATCTATGGGAGTGTGTTTTGAGATCTATCATGTTAAAATATTATTCTTTGTGTTTATTGGCAGGGTAGAATGGATAACATCAATAGTAAATATAATTCATAATGGAGAATGGATGAAATATGAAATGTTTTTCCAGTGGCAGGCTGAGGGAGAATAGAGGAATTAAAAAATGTTACAACAGGGGAGAATGATGAGTTACAAAGGGGGAATAGGTTTTGAGACAATGATAATGGAGAAAAAATTTAGAGTTTGGTATGAAGATAAACCAATTAATTCTTCCCCTCTTGTTTTCTACATCAATAATTTCTCATGTAGACATAGAGATTTTGCTGAGTTGTTTTAAATTTATCAGGTTTTGGATGGTGCTTCATTGAATTTATATATGGATTTTCAAAAAACCAAAAGGGGAGATTGTTGGAAACAAGGATTTTATTTTCTTGAAATAGAGTGTGGTTTGTGTTTTTTGTCCATCCGCAATGGGTTGATCAAGGATTTTTCAATATAAGTGATCTTATAGTATAGGCCGAAACAAGTGTTTAAGGTGATGTAGTTTTCTAGTGTTTGTCAAATTTTTGGGATACAAAATTGAGAGTTTGATTTTGGAAAAGGAAGAGATTCAGTCAAGGAATAGAACCCAAAACCACATAGCGAGAACATATCAAAGATCAAAAAATATGGTATGCAGATTGGTGAAACACGAACATAGATATAAAGGTTTTCAGAATGGAAAACGGTTCCTGGTGAAGGCTTCGGGTTCATGGGAATGATCTCACTATTTGGAATCTGTGATGGTTCATGGGATTCCATGTCATTGGTAGAAACAATGAACTGATTTAAGGATCCATGAAGGGTTGTCACGAAGGAAGATTAGTGGTAGTCGGACCACTTAGGGAAAATGGTTCGTAGGACGATTGTGGTTCATGGGTGATGTGTGGTACGTGGTGAAGGTAGTGCTACATCGAAGATTTGGTAAATCTTGGTTTAGAAGATTTTTCAGATCTATTTAAATATATAAGGATCACAAATCCCTTCATTATTGTGCTGGAATGAGATTAAAAACTGGAGAAGAATTCAGAGAAGTCTAGTGTGGTTCACAGGAATAAAACCCCGCAATGGAGACATTGATTAGAAATCTAGAAGGAATTCGGCGAAGTCCATAATGGTTTGAAAAATATGGTTTTCCAAATATGGTTTGAGGAAGACAATTCATGATAGATATTCCACAAATGAAAAGCGGTACGTGAGAGTGGTATGTGGAGGTATTTTGCGGAGGCATTACAACGACGTGGTATGCTATGTAGCACATTTTGCAAATGAAGCACTCATAGTACATTTTGTATTGTGGTACGTGGATAAATAAGGCTAGTTCATGAAGGAAAAGTTTTAGAATGAACAATATGGGGAAAGGAGGATTAGATATATGGGTAAAAAACTAACTTCAACAGAGAATTGATTTATAGTTGAGGATGCGTGATTTAATGCCAATCTATTGAAGTGACCTTCTTGTCGATAAACTCTGTTTATATTTTTCCAACACATTGACCAAGGGGTGTCAATAGAATTGATCAGAGGGATTCCATTTATTATCCCCAAAACCACATAAACGTAGTGTTCTTGGAATAGAGTGATTTTTCTAAAAATTAATAATCCAAAACTAGTGAAGATTAGTGGACTTTGGAATGACAGAAAACCTATCGGCGTATGCACCATCGAATACCCTTTAGTAGTGAACCATGTAAAATTTTTATGTGTTTATTCTACATGATAATGTTTAAATTACTGCACATTTACATTATAAAAATTTAAGAATTTCCTACCAATGTAGCAACAAGTTCTATCTCTTTGAAATAAAAAATTTGACACCCTAATTCACCCCTCCTCTTTCAGGGTGTTCAGGAATCCTTCTGTATCTAGTATATTGATATTTCTATAGATTTGGGATCATCTTTTTTGTATAATTAGGTTGTTATCACATATGGGTTGAGGATTTTGGGTCCCCATGGGAAACAAATATGTGAATCATGACCTAGAGTTTGAATCTATAGTATTCACTCTGTGGATGTGGAGGCAATATCTTTTGGGAGGTCTCTTTATTGTTAACTCAAACCATATGAACCACATGTATGTATTCACATAAAACACGTGAACCTGAAAAAGTGGTACTAGTTTGATATCATTCATGATTATGACTTTGAGATAGTCTATAATCCTAATAATGAAAACATGGTGGATGATACCCTTAGTATGATGTCCTCAATTTTTTTTGTGAAGGTGACAACATAGAAGGTCCGGGTGATCCATTATAGGATGAGTACATCTCAAAGTAGGTATAAATCATTTAATGATTCATGTTTTAGGCTATTTTAGTTAAAAAATTTATACAAAATTTTCCTTAGAGTCTTCCCACAATGATGATTGTAGAGATTTGAATGTGGAGGAAAGATATCTTTGAGGATCTCCTGGTCATCCAAGATATTATAGATGGTTGGAATGGTTTCCTATCGACTCACCATCACCCCACAGTTAGAGTGGATGCATGACATATTCCATTTATCAAAACTGAGGAAATACAAGCATGATCTCACTCTTTTCATTTACTAGGGTGAGATAGAAACCATTGATGGATCCATCTTGGAAAATCAATCAATGAAAATTGAGGATTATAAGTACAGGATCCTGTGTGAAGGGACCATTCCCTCTGTTTGTGTGGTGTTTTAGAATGGGATCATGCAAGATATATTTTGGGAGTGGGAGAGACATATACTGGCTCAGTATCCCTAGTTTTATTGTTGAGTTTTTCATTGAGAGGAAAAATTTACTGGAGGAAAGAATAATATTGATACCATTTTTTCTATGTGAGACATTGAAATATATCAAGGAATGTTTTCGGATCAAGGAGTCGGGAAGGTGTGTGATTTCATGGCCCAGTGTACTCTAAATTAAATTTTATAAAAATATTAAGAAAATTAAATCATGTGAGCATAGCTTTTCAGAAATAATGTAATATATACTAAGTGGAGTTTAAAATCAGAAATCTAAGAGAACAGTTGAATCTGGGACATCAGGTTAATCCTTGAAATGACCTAATTTGAGTCCACATGGGATGTTAGAATAGGGAAACCACAGTTGTGTACATTAAGTTAATTAAATAAATATTTTAATTTATTTATTTAAACATATTTCTATCTATAAATATCTTCATACAGTGGGTATTTGGGGTTTTCCACATAACTGTGGGATAATTAGGAGGATTTTCTCCTACCCATCCTTGGAAAATTAAGATCATATGATTATGTGCTTCTAGATCCAAGATAATTGAGATACAAAAATGGGAACAATTAGCCCCCTTCATTGGAAGTTGTACACTTCACTATCGTTAAATGAAAAATTGAGGTAGGACTCATCATTTGTTTATTCAACCCCTTATGATTTACTAATTTAGCATGATCAAATTGTTATTCTTTAATATGAATACAAATCATTCTTTACATGATCTCACACATTGGATTGAATTGTTTAATCATTTATTTACACTTTTTCCCATATTTCACTCTTCGATTATCCCCAGTCTAATTATTTGGAAAAACATTATTGGAAAATTACTATTTTAAGCTTATTTTTTTCACCCAATCATTCTTTGTGTTCTTTACCTATGGCCTATGGGGGAATTGTTTGATAATTATGGGTCGGTTTGAGAATGATCAATCCCTCATATTCATGTTGGATTAGAGTGAAAATAATGGATTGGAAAATCAAGGATGGATTCAAATAGATATCGGGATAATGATGATTTCACCTTGGATCGAGAATCTGGTGAGGCATTGTGAGTTGAATAGAGTTGTGAATGCAAGCGTAGATCTCAAATAGAGTATCAGAACTCCGACTTCCAGCCATCAATGTGATGGAAATTATTTTAGGATGTGATTACCACATGTCTTGAGCATCCTACAGATGGGATTGAATGTAGTGAATGAATAATTAGAATATTTTGTGGTTGAACTGATTTTCTATGAAAATCACCACAACTTAATATGTAGATCGAAAAATTACCCAACATCTTCATTAGAAATATGTGGCGCTTAAATTTTAAAAAAAACATAACTATCACATACCATGTGGGACCCCCACATACAATGTGACCTGTTATTGGTGACTATAAATATACTTTGGGTGTACATAAACATGGGCATGGATAGGCACACAACCAGTGTCGACATACACATCTTGAAGGAAACGAGCATGACTAGGAGAACACAACATATCTATAGGTGGGGGTAAAAGACACACTATTCAGTTACCTTACACACTATGTAGGGATACATCACTAGAGAGATATGTGCTAGTGAGAACACACCAGAATGTAGATCAGAACCACACACCATGTGGGTCCACTACACATCATGTAATTTCTTTTGGAGGACCTTATACCTCTTGTATCTCCTTCAGATGGACTTGGATTTAGGCCCACGAATAGCATATCGTAAGTAATTATTTTTATGTAGAAATTATTGCAGGGATTTTTTGTACCTTTTGTGATACAATTTGAGACTTTACAACCATGATGCTTATTTGGGAAACAATCAAGGATGATACTGATCAGGAAAAATCATCCGAGAGATCAAAGTTTCACCCTCTTGCTGGGATATGGCATGGGTCTACTATCTATTCGTAGAGTGGCACCATCCCACTCGAACATGGAATGGGTCCTCTATCAAAAACCATATTGGCACCCTCCTATTGTGTTAGGTAATGGGTCCTATACCACCAAAGTAGCACCCTCCTGTGAGGATAATGAATTAGTCCTCTATCAACCGTTATAGTGGAACCCTCCTATGGTGTTAGAGCATGGGTCAAAGACCACCAAAGTGGCACCCTTCTATGTTTTTGGGCATGGGTCCTCTACCACCATGGTGGAACCCTCTTATAGAGTCATGGCATGAGTCTTATATCAATTTTTTGGAACCAAACTATTGGTTCACAAAATGGATCCTATATATATTTTAGTGGGAAACTTCTGTTTGATCAGGGCATGGGATATCTTTCAGTTGAGTGGAACCCTCCAGTTATACTTGGTAATGGGTCCTCTACATATATATTATATTCCCTTGATTGTGTGTCATAGTGGTTATTGGTACCGAGGTGCACAGTGGAAGATGGTGGGAAGGGTATTTTAAATATATTATCACTGGAATGTTGAAAATTATCATTCCTAGTGAATTGAGACATAGTATGGTTCAGGGATCCAACATGGTTTAATCAGAACAGAAAAAATAAAAGGAATTAGTACCTCATTTTCATTTCAAATGCACATGTATGTCAGTAGTCGCTAGTGACAATTGATCAAAGGACTTGATTCCAAGCCCCTATAGATCATCCACAAATACTTATAGAATATATGTGTTAGTATTTAATTGGATTTTGGGTTCTAGCATAGATATTAAATGATCACTTCGACACTGGGGTGATCACCATGATCCCCTAAATTCGATCCAAAAATGTGATATTGGGTCATATGATTTGATGGAGCATTTTTAAATATAGGAATTAAGAGAAAATAGAATCTCTCAATTCTGAAAGCATTAATAGTAAATGGAATAGGATTCTCTCCAGCTATATATAGTGGATTCTAAAATACTAGGAATGGGTTCCCTAGCCCTCGTAAATTTAACATGAACTAAATTAGAAATAAATAAATATTTATGAATATCTAACTACCTTATATAAAATATTTGTAATTTATCAAATAAATTTAATATATATTAAATTAACTATGTGATAAATTATATTCATTAACTGAAATTTAATTTCCTAATATTTTTATATGATGCCAGAATATTTAAATAAATTTTGTTCATATGATATTAATCCTTCTATTTAATTAAACACTTCCATATTCTTTTAATATATAAATTCATCCCAATTATTATTTATTTGAATAATAATGGATTTGTTTTTTTATTAGTGATCGATAAAACTTGGACAACCCAAGGACATTGTGGTGGGGCCCACTATGGTTGATATACCTTTTCTTCCTAATATAAAAGATTATAAGATGTACTTTTATGCTTTCCCCTCTTGGACCTTGTCTCGATAGTAGTGAATAATATTTATAGACCAAGTGTACTGTCTAGAAACCCATAATGTCCCCTAAAAAGATAATAACTGGTTATAATAGTAATAAAAACCTATAAAAACACATTGTGTATTCTAATCACATTTTTATGAAATATCTCACAAATAAGGATGGATACTTGGGTCCTCATTCTTTATTTCTTTATTTTATATTTATCTATCTAGAAGGATTTTCCATCAACAACCATAGTTATGGATTTATGAAGGTACTACCATCCCGATAAACCAAAATCAATATATCACTTCCTCAAATTTGTAGCAACTAATTTTATCTTGGTCATTCAACTAGTTCCATACCACCAATGACACACCCAACACAATAAAGAGATCAACAAGTGAGGAATTCACAAGAAGAAACCCTGACAATGACATTGTATCTATTTTTTCATAGCAGTAGTGTGAAATTCTAAATACCCTTGTTAGATCTCACATGATTAAGACCATGTTTTTGCTGAGATATGTATTTTGATGTTGGTTCTACCACATCTCCACTGTGTGGATATTCTGATATGTGTGACCTCATCTCCTTGAGTAAAAATCCTTAAGATTTGTAAACCCTGAGTTTATTCCTATATTTCCACTATAAAAACATGAAATCTTGGATTTTAAGAGTATCATAATTTACATTGTGATAAAACATACTTATTATGTGTGATTTAAAGAACTCGAACAAATCATTTCATGTTTCACAATACCTCTTAGCTTCCTATGAAGCTGGAACACACTCAGTGTTTGTATATATGGAAACTAAAGGATTTAACAAGCTTGTCTTGGTCATTTACTTATACTAACTGTGATATTAGATCATATTTACAATATTGTAAAAATATTTTATGTCCCCTAGTAACTAGTATCCTATTTTCTCTCCATACTAGTTTCTCATCCTTTGTACTTCTCAAGTATAATTGGATAGTTCTAATTTCCTCCCATGCATCTCTATGGGGTATAAATTATATTTTCCTAATATAAGTTATATGATAAGAATATCATATCTTGAATATACAGGTCATATGTGATTGATTCATTTCAATAGCATATAAAATTCAACTCACCACACTAATTTCTTCCTATAACAATGCATGTATTCATAAAGATATTTATGCTATGTGAAATTGGTAATAATTATATCATGAATTGTTCCTAATATTTTTTTAATACTGTGTCATTATATATACAATTATTCAGTCTAAGAAACTATTAGGTCTACCTCATTATATGTTACTCCATAAAACTAATGTATCTACTTTAAATCATATTTGGAGAATTAATTTTATAATGGTTTAGGTAAATCTATGACCAATAGATATTTTTCATATGTTACCAAACATATTTAACATGAAATCAATGGAACTCCCATAAACCTCTAGTGTACACATGGAAAATATTCATTCCAAATGAATGTTATATGATCTTATTGGTCACTTATAATCCATTACTGGATTTTAGTAACATTTACCCTTATTGGAATTCATTGAGGTCACCATCCCCTTCTGGTTTCATCATATTCTAACCTTCTATGATTTTTGGTCTTCGAATCCAATACTCAAAAAAACAATCATAGAAAATATTTATGACATCAAAAGTTATAATGTATTTAGAGATAATAACTTGGTGTTACTAATCGAGCCCTATTGGTACCATTATTTTTCCATCCATGTATCATCCCACATAAATACCCACCATAGTATTCAAAATAATAATCCCCTTGTACATTCACACAAGTAATCTATTATTTAGTTTTAGTTTATCATTTAAATATTTTAAAATTTATATATACTTCTTACTTATATGAATTAATATTTAGAATGAATAATTTATCATTGGAAATAGTTAATATAAAACCATCATTATGGTTTTAACCTTCATATATAGTATGTATATGGAACATTAAATACATCTCCCCTTGTGAAACCCATTCATATGCCAAATAATTGTGAAACTGGGGTTATTCACTAAACCCAAGTCAATATTTCCCCTCGTATCTCTAGTAGAGATGTGGAAAAATATTACAGAAATATAGTAAATTACATTGACTATCACTTTTCTATCCTGGTAACTTCTATAATATATTATGAAATGTTAAGGATAGTTATTTTTTATGCACATTGTGTTTTTTATGAATGTTTTTTTGATATCCTTAACAAAATATTAGTATATAAACACAATGTTCTTATGAAATAATGGATTTTAATAATATTATAACTCTTATAATACATATTTGTGGTGATAAATAGAAAATATTAGGATATCTATGTTATCTTCAAATAAAATCTTGAAATATAATGTAAGTTTCTTCAATTCAAATATATATCAATATTTATTCTCATTATACATTAATCATGTTGCTGGTGTGTATAAAAAAATGTGTGTTTCGTAATTTCTCCATGAAACACCTTTTTTAATAAAAGTTAACATATAATAATATTCATAAATCATCCATATTAGCTTGATATCCCTGATTTTGATAAGGTAATGTGAATTTTGGAATTACTGCATGATATATTATATTGATCGATGAATTATTTGTCCTGGTATTATTCAGCATGTCATCCCAAATCAACTCATATCATTAGACCATGAAAATATGATACTTCACATTCACTTTCCTTAATAAAAATATAATGTTACCTAATAAGATATTTTTACCTCTAACTTACCCTTATAATAGTCTACACTCTCTAGATGAACTAATTCTAAATGATTTGTGACGTACCATTATTCATAAAGGGTTTATTTTCCAAACTAAAAAAATATATATGTCAATAATACCAAAGGTGTTTAATTACTCTAATTCTAAATAGCATACTAGGTATAATATTGATTTCTTCCTTTAGTTTTACTTTAAAAAGAATTATCTTTCCCCAAAATTGTATATATGTATTAAATTTTTTATTCATCGTGTATTTCCTATGATTTATGTATCACTAAACTATTGGTTATTTATGAACCACCGAAAACTGTTTCTTCCTAAACTGGAATAATGTTTGCTTGTGTCCAAAGGAAATGTGAGAAAAATGTTTTTGGTATACTCAATAAACATTCTACTAGAATTGTTATCATGGATATAAGAAGTGTGCTTCTCACAACTAACTATGAAACCACCCTTTTCAGCCTCATAGGGAATATTCCTTTAATCAAGTAATTTTTCTATACATACATGGTTACTATATTTTATTTCACATATATAATATGAATATTTAACTTAATACCCATGAAGTAATCCCGACACATTACATAAAATGATTAATATTCACTAAATAATAAGCAAGTACTTTCTTATTCAATTTAGTTGATTGCATTTATCTTCAATAAAATTTCTTTCACAATATGAGAAGAAAATAACTTCATATTAAATACCACTTTATTAGAAGGACATTGTGAAGGTGAATTTTTTATTTCATGCTTTCCATTGGCCTTTTGACCCTGTACTTCAACATATTTATCATAAGAACAATTTATTAATCATTATTTGATGAAAATATTGAATTTGTGAACCTAGATAGAAGGTAACAAATATTTTTCCCCATACTTTTCTTTTTATATCTTAAATGAAACTATAGTAAATTGGTGAAAATGATATGAGAAATAGATCAATTGAAATATCATGATCCATATTTAAAATTATAGATAACTACAGTAATCATAACTCATTCATATATCCATTAATATTATCCTTGAAAAAATCTAGGAGATGAGGCTACATGTAATATCATCCATGTCCAAATTTAGTATTCACAACTCACATAGGATTTTGATGATATAATTATTATATAACTATAGTTTGATTCATTCATGAGTCTCCAATAATAATTTATACACCCTCTCCTCCTATTGTTGATTAATATTTAATGGATACTCCAACAACTAAAATATCCTATATCAGAGTATTGGGTGTAATAACTAGTACTACCCTATAGAAACTTGTGCTAGATATGTAGATTTTCCTTATCAAATAATTTTCACTGTGTACTTTCCATTTTATATAAGAATAAATTATAAAAATATTCAAACATTTATCATTATTATGGACATAGAAATTATTTATTAGTTAATTAATTCAATAGAAATCATACACTATTTTATATTACTCTAGAATCCATCTGTACTATAATCAGAACACTCTATTACTCAAATATTCAACGGCTACACCACTACTCGGAGAGTTCAAGGTAGGTGTTTGACTATAAAACTACATTAACTCACAACCCCATGATGTATTGAGTAAGGTACTAGATTATAAAAACACAAATATGTATTACCCCATGATTTATTGAGTAAGGTACTAGATTATAAAAACACAAATATGTATTACTCACTACTTTCCTTTAATGGTTTAGAATGCTGGCTATGACTACTCCATCACTATCGACGTTAGTTATGTTAACCCATTATTCTCATTAGAACTCCCTGCAATTAAGGGGAACCCCAATTATGTCGATCACCCTGAACTTCTAGTTGTGTTCACATTCAAAAAGAAAAGACATTTTATGACTTACTATATCATTTGAGATTTGTTTATTTTTTTATAATGAAATCAATTTTAAAAAAATATGTTCAAATTATGTTGTTGTGCTTACAACTAACCATGTATTAATAAAAAACCATACATTGTGTCCCCATGTGTTGTACTTGTTTATTGTTTTATGTGATCTCATAATAATCATGAACACACACAAAATTAAAAACAACATACAAAGGAAATAATTTTACACAATTGGTTTGGAGTATATAATTGTAATTGATCTATTTTTAAATTAACAGATCACCCTTGACCTAGGGGTTTCTATACCTGAGTCGAATTTTGAATCATGATGTAGTTTGTCCATTCCATGTGTGTCAACGTCTCGGATGGATTCCACCATGTCATGGCAGGGCTCGTGTCTTAAAACATCATCATCATAGTACAAATGTACTCACACACAGGCAATGGGGTTTCATGGTATAAAATAAAAACATATAAATTGGACATGCAGGCCTGATGCAAATTGAATGAAAAGATTATGAAAATTCCAACATTTTATTTTATACTTATTATAATCATCAAAATCATGTAATGAATAATTAAATAATTAAACTAGACAAAAACAAGGTCTTTCCATGCTCAAGACTAGTTGGTAGAATAAATATAGAGTCGATAAAAATTAAATTGTAAAAAGTTAAATTATGATGGTATTTATGTAAATTAAATGAATTATATAAATTCAAATAATTTATTTTTTTCGGTCTCACCATTAATTTAATTTTAATTCCAAAAAAATAAATAAATAAATAAATTTTATTTTGTAATATAATTAAATTAATATTTTGGAATACTAATATATGATTAATTTCAACAAAAATTTTATTTATATTAATTTAGTTTTATATTAAAATTAAATTATTTAAATTATTTAATATTATTTATATTAATTTAAATCGGACCCTGAAAACCCATCTGGACCAATGCAGGTTGGGATGACCTTGTGCAGGCCCATACCGGGCCGGACAGACCCTATGCAGTGTTGTTCTGGGATAAAAATGCCCACCCACAACCGTTTGGGGTTGGATGAACCCACTCTGATCAGTTTTTGGGATGTCTGGATTCAACTAGATCTGTTAAAACCTGACAGTCGACAGATGTGTAAATGGTACTCATAGTTCCTTGGTTCCATAGTGTAGCATTTAACTGGGTTAGTTTTTCTGATGGGTAGGATCCACAAGGGTCACCTATGAATCTTTAGCTGAAGATGAAGTGAAAAGTTAGGTATACAAAAAACAGAAATGAGGCATTAATAGTTCCTCACACCCGGAGGGAGGTGGTGTTTCCAAAACGCCATAAGTCACAGAGATCTCACAAGCAGTGACCAAATCTCATGAGGGAGGCATCTAGTGGTGAGGGAGGCATCCTGGTTTTTTCCTTCTAGGAATGCATGAACAGATCTTAGAAGGGATTTTCCTGTAGTTGAGTCATAGTGGGATCAGGACTAGAGTGGAACCATCCTCAGAGTGGCACAAGTGGTGTCCATACATGAGAGGCTCGCTGGTGGTTGGTTGTGTGGATATGGTGAAACCGTTTATGCAAGAGAGTGGCAGACGTGTTCGAGATGCAGTACACTACTAGGAGAGATCATCCTTAGGTGTGAATTGGATCTTAAGGGAGGCATCTGAGCAACTGGCCAATTAACAATGTCCAGCTTGACCTCAACATGAGGGGGTGATGAATGGGGAAGAGATGTGAATCCATGAGGGCGATTGCCATGATGATGGGTCTTTCAAGCTTCCATTTGGTGTGTTTCTAGTTCACAAGTGATGGAGGTGGACGACATTTGGAGGGGAATCAATGGTGGCCCCTCCATGGGTTTCTCACATGATTCATTGAAGAAGATTCCCAAAAAGTTCACCACACCATTTTTTTAAAATAAAAACCAAGAAATAGGATTTGGAAACAATGTTCTACCGATTAATAGAGGTTTTTAGGGTTTTGTTATTTTTAACAAACCTGTGATACAAGAATTTCCTTCCACCACAAAGAAAATATCCCCTTTTGAATTTTGTATGTTATAATTATTTTTTTATTCACACGATTGAAAAAAATTTCACTTCGACCTATTAGGTTATAGACAGTTCTTGGTCAGAATTATACATTTAAATATATTTTTTATTTACTTCTATTCCATTTGAAAAAAATGTATATAAAAATATTTATTATAGAATTTTATTACTCTGAAAATTCACAACTTTTTATCTATAATTTTTTTTTACATATGGACGTATCATGGCCATACAAACTCAGATCGAAGCATAGTTGGATCTGTTGGTACTTTTTTCAAACCCTCTACAAAATTTTAAAGAAAAATAATTTTTCCTATATCCAAAATCCATGTGACCACTCTTATACCAATTTTGTTACTAAGGTAAACAGAGAAATCTATTGGGATAAGTATTTTAAATTATTTATCCCCGAAGTGACAAAACATTGTGTCTATAGAAATAGGAGCCCCGGAAATGTATGAGGATCCCAAATTGTTTAATTAGAGCATATAAAAGAAAATGAATGAGTACATTGTTCTGATATGAAGATATTATTTCAGTAACAATTATTCTTCAACCATTACATGAATGATCGAATGCCAAACCAATCAAGATAATCCACAAATGCTTATTGAATCATAAAATTTTCCATTTTATTGACTCTGTGTGATACTGTATAGATCTAAAGATCTCGTCAACACTATGATGATCACCATGATCCCCTACCTTTGATCTGTGAAGAATATTTTGGATCATACACTCAGTTGGATCATTTATATATATGTGAATCAGGAGGATATATAATCTCTCAATTCCAAATGTGTGAATAGTACATGGAATGATCTTCTCTCCTGGTATAAATAGTGGATGCCCAAATACACAAAAAGGGTTCCAGAGGCCCCGGTATATTTTATTTCCACTAAATTAGTAATAAATAAATAATAATTATGAACTAAATATGTCATAAATATTATTCATATATTATCACATACTTTTAAAATATAACCAATATATTACATGATAACTATGATTCATTAAATCAACTCATTATTCTTGATAATATTAAATGATCCTAGAATATTAAAATAATATCTGTTTGTATAAAATTAGTCCTTGGATTTACTTAATAACTTGTAAAAAAGTTTAATAAATAAATTCATCCCAATTATATGTTACTTGAATAATAATGAATTTATTTATTTATCTATGATCGATAAAACTTATAAAACTCTCATACCTGAGGTAGCCATGTTCTAGATAGAGACCGTCCAAAAAATTCTGTATCACTTTAAGGTTCCATAGGAGGTGGGATTGAAGTTGGAATCATATCTATTGTGAGGAAAAGAAAACCGTTAGTGGGAAATCTCAGTTCAAAGTCAGAAGGATGATGGTATTTTATGGAATGATTTTTAGGAAATTTTCTGGGGTACTTCTCTTAAGAGGCCCTGATATAGGAGCGAGAAGTAGATTTTATGCAGTTTACCCATGGGACTATGTCGGTGATGGATTATGAGAACCGCTTTAATGAATTTCATCACATTGTTATGGAATTTTAAAGGAATGAGGCTGATATGTAACGAAGTTTTTATGAATAATTTATACATGATATTTTGTATAACGAAAAAAAATTATCTAAAGAGGTTTGAAAACATGGTAGATCTGGAGCTCATTTCATTAGGGAATTTAAGGGAGGCTTCAGATAGTGGTTTTCTGGTTCCATTTGGGTTGACTAGTGGTAAAACATTTAAGGGTAACAAGTTTCATTTTGATAACCTTCACCAGGTTGGTAGTGCACATAGTAGTCATAATAAAAGATTAGACTCTCAAGGGGGGAACCATGTGTTTTTTATCAGTGTGTAAGGATGGGAGAGATGGGGGGTCAATTCCCCCAACCACTAGTTGAGTTCATAAAATACAGAATAATGGGTCATGTGTTGTTGTTTTTTATTAACCCTCCACAGCTGGGCACAAAAAAGGATCGAGGTTGATGTCAAGTTTAGCTAGGGGTTTGGTTACCCCTTATAAGGTAGGAATTTGGATATGTACGGGTCATACTGGTAGAGGTGGCGAACATGGAACTCTTGTACAAGATCACCCATATCAGTAGGGTAGTTTAGCACAAGGAATTTAGACTAGGGCCTAGGGAAAAGGGGAATGCAATAATCTAGAATTTCAGTCTACCCTATAAGGTATTGGGGCTTCACCATCGATTGTTCAAGGTCGGATACTTGTATCTTCAAGGATCTCTAGTTCTTTATTCAATATAGTTTGCTCACATTGTTTTGTTTCTTCTCAATTTTTGGTCGTTTTGGGTCTAGAAGTTGAGTTTTTGTGTGGCATTATGTCGATTGATACACCATTACGGGTGCGATAAAAAAATATCCAACAATTTATGTAGTGTTCACTTGAGGTTGGCAGGTACCATTTTCTATGGGACCTATTTTTGTGTGAGATTTTAGGTTTTGGTTTGATTTTGGGTATTTATTAGATGGTTTTATACCAATCCCATATTTATTGTTACCATATTATGGTAATAGTCACATATTGTGAGGGAGACAAGTATATTTATCATAGAGAGTGGGATATTCCGATGGCCACATAGAGACAATTTATCAGTAGTTGGGTGAACTCACAACCTATGTGTCTTGTTTTATGCATGATGGGGGGAGTAGAGTAGCTTTTATTTCATGAAATGGTGGATCAGTTTCATGATGTGTTTATTGAGTAATTCTCAGGGTTTCATCCCAAGGGATATTTCGAGTTCACGATAGAGGGTTTTTCATGATCAGAATGGGTTTCTATTCCACCATATATAATTGAATTGAATGAACTCCACAGAATTAAGAATAATATATGTAATTTGAGAGTAAAGGGTTTATTCATCCTATTACGTCACCTTGGGGATCTTCAGTGATAAGTTTTCAAGAATTACAATGGATCATTATGGTTTTTTATCAATTATATGAAAGCTGAATTAGATGAATATTAATAAATAATACCCTCTTCTTCAAATCGAGGATATTTTTGACCATATAAGTGGGGCATCAAAGTTCTACAAGATGAATTTGAGGATAGGATATCATTATTTTATGGTGATACATTCTGATATACCATGAATAGCCATCAGATGTAGGTATGGGTTCTATGACTTCATTGTGATAACTTTTGGGTTGACCAATCCACCGGTAGTGTTTATGGCCCTATAAAAATTAATAACTCACCCATACCTATATTATTTTGTAGTTTTCTATGTGGATGACATCTTGATGTACTCCAAGATCCATTAAGATCATTCCAAAAAACTTTATATCATCTTGAGTACACTAGTAGAGAATTGGATATATGCTAAGATATCCAAATGTTAATTATGGATCAACATGGTGCATTTCATGGGTCACATCATTTCAGATGAAATTGTGGTAGTGGACATGGATAAATTTCATGCAGTTGTGTCTTGGGATAATCCCTATAATTTCACTAATGTTCGGATTCTCCAAAGTTTTTTTTTGGAATTATTGAGGCTTTGTTAAAGGATTTTCACATTTGGAAGCACCACTTTCAGGCTTCACAAAGAAGTTTATCGTGTTTGAAGGGTTTGAGGAATTTGATAATGACTTCTAGTAATTGAAAAAATATTTTCACAACCACAAAAATTCTGATATTACCTAAAACATAAAAGGGGCATACCCTGTTTTGTGATGCATCTAGTGTTATACTCGGGGAAGTGTTGATGTAGGATGATTAGGTTCTAGTGTATGGGTCACAACCGTTAATCTCTCAGGAATGAAATTACCTTACCCATGATCTTTAGTTTAGTGTTGTGGTCTATTCCCTAATGTTTTGGAGGAAATACTTATTAGGATAGAATTTCATGGTGTATACAGATCATAAAATTCTTGAATACATCTTCTCATAGTGTGATTTGAATATTTTGAAGTGAAGATGGATTGATTACATACAGTCTTTCGAAATTGATATGGTTTACATGCATGGTAAAAGGGAATACTATTGTAGATTCTTTTAGTCAAAAGACTAATAATAAAGTGGTTTAGGATTTGAGCTCTGAGTGGATAATGGTAGAGTTGTTTAATGATATGTATCTGGAGGGGTAGGATGGCCAAGGGGAAACTACCCTTGCATATTTGGAAGCTGAGTCCATGCTTCTAAGATAGATCAAGGATAATAAGTATGATGATCCAATGTATTAGGATTTGAGGTAAAGTCTTTAGGTAGGAGAGTCACCTTCGGCTTGGACAATTGGAGATTATGGGATTGTTTATTATCATGGTTGTATTGTTGTGTCAATGTGTATGTGGGAAGATTTTATGTGTTAGTTTCATGATCCAAAGTGGGAAGTGTATCCTAGTTCGACAAAAAGGTATCATGATCATCGTAGGTAGTATTGGTGGTCAGGGATGAAGAAAGAGGTTGCAAGTATTGTATCCCAATGACTTTCATTCTTACAAGTTAAGGCAGATCCTCAACAATCGACTGATTTTTGGCTGAAATTTCATATTCTATAATAGAAATGGGATTAAATGATGATTTATTTTTTGGTAGTTCTCCTTTTGATGCCTTGAAAGAATGATGTTATGTCACGACCAACCTTCACCAAAAGGAGGGAAGGGTTGGCAGATTTCCAGGCCCTTCCTTCTTCAAGTTGAAGGAGAGATAATGACCCCTGAAACCCACCTTCAATAGGTCCCGGAGTGGCGAATAGCACCAATGGGTATAAAATCACTCACTAAATAGAATTCTTTACACTTTTTCTTTTAATAGGATCGGGAGATAGAATAGTAAATCCCAACAACACCAAAAGCGGAAAGTAAATGTGAACCCAACAACCATTCCCAATGCATGTTACAAAAGTAAAAACCACAGGGTACAAAGCGACTACAAGGGTAATGTAAAAAAAAGGAAAACAACAACTACACCTTCCCCAAGGGTCTGAGCTTATATAGTCTCGCGCGATCCCCGAAGTCTTTCTGGAAACCTGAAAGTAGTTTTATATACATAGGTTGAGCATACAAGTACACTCAGTAGGGAAAACCAAAGACTCTCGTGCACAAGTGGGGGAACGTACTAATGTCCTGTGAGAAAAAGAGTAAGCCAAACACCTAACAAGGTACACTATCCACCCAAGACTCACCAAGGTACACTCCAAAAATAACACAGGTCAAGTAATATATATAATAAGAGCACATTGATGTTTGGGTACCCCGCACCACTTTCCCACTGGTTATTTAAGACATCCTATGCATCGAACGAATCACACCATTCTCACCGCAGTCCCACTGCCACACCCCGCCTACACACACCTGGGCCACAACTACATGCAGTCCCACTACCGAGTCCCACCCACACACACTTGGGCCACAACTATCACACGTAACCGCACCTGCAAACACCTAGGGCTGAACAACCACCGCCACGCCCGAAGACACCTGGGCTAGAAGATCCACTACCACGCCCGAAGACACCTGGGCCTCATCCTGAATATACTTGGGAAACCACATTCCCGCACACACCTTGGCCATAACCACCCCACAACCCCGCACAAAGGTTCTTGGGCAAATAATGGACCTCAGTCCATCACAGCCTACCTGAATATACTTGGGCTATCCGGGAAAGGGAGCAGAAAAAGAGATAATAACTAGACACTAATAATAGTGTAGGGAAAAACACCCTCCTCTATGAAATCGGGGTGTTCGGCACTAAGTTCCCAACTTGGGTGGGGCGCGAATAAGAAACACAAAACTACAAGTATATATATAGGTAACAATCACTCCCCCGAGTTTAGGTTTTTCAGCCAGCCTAAGGAAATCAAACAACACTCAAGTCCGAGTCACAACTCATACCAAACAAAACCCATTTGTCCCATCTTTGTTTTCATGTTCAGTAATGATGTTTAGTTAAGTTCTGCACCTGCCTGGGAGACGTAGTAAGCATAGGCACAAGTCCAGGATAGAAAACATTCAAGCATTAACTACAACATCCACACCTGGTTCTCTCGTAAAACCACAACAACCAAAGGAAACCCCAAGGTACAGCCCCATGTCCAATACCCAAGAGCCAAAAGGTTTCGCAACAACAGAGGATTCCACCCCAATTTCTGATATAACAGAGGTTCCCATCCTCAATTTCGCAACCACCGAGAGCATAAAAACATGGGATCTCATCCTCATCCACATCACCTAGTAATCGGCCTGTGAATGAAAAGAAAATAACAACCCACTACCACCAAAGCAAAGCATGCCCATGTCGGTATTTTTAGATTTAAATGATTTAACACACTCCATGATTCTAATTCCACTTCACTTTAACTGGGGTTATCACAAAAAAGGATTGATCCTGGTGCTTCAAATTTATTTAGCTGAATATACGAAATTAACTGATTTCCTTTACACAGAAAGGGTTCACAACCCCAATACAATTCATTTAAACATCACGACAGGAAAGGGTTTGTTAGTGCACAGAGAAAGACCCCCAACAGACATGATTTTTAGAAGGTGTAAGCCTGCAAAATTCAGAAAAAAAATCATAAAACAAGGTAGCATCATCGATCACAACCCCCCCCCCCCCCTTCTTTCTTTAAAGACCGTTCATTAACTTCATTAAGGTTCATGTTCATCCAATTATACAGAATCAAGAGTATGACCACCCCGCAGGATACACAAAAGGGAGAGACGAAGGAGAAATTCCCTACTTGTTGATCAATGATCGATGCTGAGCCTGGGCGCGGAAATCCATGGATAGCGATGCGGCTCGCTTGAATGAAAAGCAGTCTGTCTGAACGAAGGGTACTACTAGCACAGGCTGATCGAGAAAAGAAGAAACCATGGATAACCCTTTAGTTTATAAGGGTCTGGGATGGTTGAGATAAGAACATGAAACTGCGTAAGGAGCGGGGGTCGTGGGTTGACCACATGGCCCCACACATTATTAAAGGGGTCTGAACTGACACACACACCAGGTTAATTCATTAAATATTTAATTAAAACATTTATGGGCGTTACCGGGATTTAAAACAAGCTTAAAGGGGTCAAAATAGGGTTTAAAACCCAACTCACGCAAAAAGGAGCACTACTGGAAAGACCTCGTGGGGGTAGGTGAGATCCACCGGTAGAAGAGAGCTACCGGTGGCTGACAGAGACTGGTAGCCGAGCTTGCAGTAGGCTGCAGTGACCGGTAGACTGAGCTACCGGTAGGCTGCAGCTACCAGTAGACCGAGCTACCGGTAGATAGATCTACCAGTAGATGCAGCTACGGGTAGACCGAGCAACCGGTAGACAGAGCTATCGATAGGATGCGACTACTGGTAGACCGAGATACCGGTTGACCTGCTACTGATAGATTAAGGCTACCGATAGGCCTACTGTTAGGTCAAACTTCACCAAGATTCCCAGACCAGAAAACCTAACACGAGATTTTCACAAATTAATGGAACCCAAAAACCCGGGCCATTACATCAGATACCTCTTACATCAGATACCTCTTACATTAGGGGTTGGGTTCTCTCCTCCCCATACCCAAGGATTTTCACACACATTTAGAGGAAAGAAAATCAGTATTCATAGACAACAAGGTAAAACGTTCCACCACAACAACTATAAATCAAACAGTACAAAAATCAAAACAACTCTGGGTACTGGGAATGCATCTATGCTTCCCTCTCCCATATACTATCCTCAAGCCCACCATGTCTCCATAACACATGAACCAAGGGAATGGTTCTCCCACGAAGAACCTTCTCCTTATGATCCTCGATCATCACTGGTCTCTCCACAAAAGTCACGTCATCCTCGATGTCCAGCTCTCCCTAGTTGAGGACATTTGAATCATCGTGCACATACCGATGGAGCTGGGACACATGGAAGACATCATGTATCCTCAGTTGCAGCGGTGGTAACTCTAGTTGATAAGACACTTCGCCGACCGGCCTCAACACTTCGAAGGGCCCAATGAACCTGGGAGAAATCTTACACCCCTTGCTGAACCTCCATTGTCCACACCGAGGGGAGACCTTCAAGAACACGTGGTCTCCAACCTCATACTCCAAGGGTATCCTCCTCGTATCACCATACGACTTCTGTCGGTCCTGGGCTGCCTTTATCCTCCCATTTATAAGTTGAACTTTCTCTGTCGTGCTCTGCACCACCTCCAGGCTAAGGATTCCTACCTCTCCAACTTCGGTCCAACACACAGGTGATCGGCATGGCCTCCCGTATAAGGCTTCAAACGGGGACATACCAATGGTAGAGTGATAGCTATTATTGTAGGAAAACTCTACCAGAGGAAAGTGTCACACCCATGATTCTCCTGAGTCCAGAACACATGCCCGTAGCATATCCTCCAAGGTCTGGATGGTGCGCTCTGTCTGTCCATCTATCTGGGGATGGAAAGTAGTGCTAAGACGCAGCTGGGTGCCAAAATCATGCTGTAATCCTCTCCAGACTCGTGAGGTAAACAGTGCATCCCTATCCGAGACTATAGACCTCGGAACTCCATGAAATCACACCACCCCATCCATGTACCTTCGTGCCAAAGAATCCACTGCACTCGACTCCTTGATCTCCAGAAAGTGAGCCGATTTCGTCAACCGGTCCACTACCACCCAGATGGCGTCGTTTCCCCCTTGATCCTTTTGTAGTCCTGTGACGAAATCCATCTAGATATCCTCCCATTTCCACTTGGGGACATTCAGAGACTGCAGCAGCCCACCTGGAACACGGTGTTCAGCCTTCACCTGCTAACACACTAAGCACTTGGCCACAAAGTCCGCCACTGCTCGCTTCACTTCGGGCCAACAAAACTCTCTCTTCAGTCCATGGTACATCTTGGAAACTTCTAGGTGTACCGCTAGGTGTGAGTTGTGGAACTCACTAAGAACCTTATCGTGCATCACTTCTGGAACAAACAACCTTCCCTGGAAAAGCATCTAGTTCTGACCATCCTCTGCCCACCCTTCCAGAGCATTCCTCTGGTCAACTTGGTCATGAATAACTTCACACTCTGGGTCTCTCCATTGAGACTCCTCCACTTGGTGCAACATATAATACTGCACTGTCATATGATAAAGGCATCCTCTACAGCTATCCATCCCCGCATCCAGGTGTAAGGAAGCAAACTCATCCATCACCTTCAAGGAGTCTGCCAATTCTCGGACCACATCCTTCCATGATCTCCTGCTCAAGGAATCAGCCACTACATTTCCCTTCCCTGAAGTGTAGTAAACCTCGAAGTCGTAGTCCCGGAGGAACTCCATCCACCTCTACTGCCACAAGTTTAGGTCCTACTGGGTGAATATATACCTCAAGCTTTTGTGATCTCTGAAGACCACAAAGCATTCTCCGATGAGTTATTTCCACCATAACTTTAGCGCAAAAACGACCACTTCAAGCTCCAGGTTGTGGGTGGCATAATTATGATCATGAGGGAGTAGCTTCCGAGACCCATAAAAGATCACTCCTTGTTGCTGCATCAACACACATCCGAGGCCTTGCACTAAAGCATCACAAAACACCTCATACATGGCCCCTTCTTCTAGTAATCTGAGTACCGGGGCACTAACCAACTTGTCCTTCAGGTAGCTGAAGGCTGCCTCTCACTGATCAGTCCAAATGAAGACCTATTCCTTCTTGTTCAAGGCTGTCAAAGGTGACGCAACTCGAGAGAAGTTGGGTACGAACCTTTGGTAGTAACCTGCCTGTCCGAGGAAACTACGAAACTCTGCCACATTCTTGGGTACTGCCCAAGAAACAACTGCCTCCACCTTTGATGGGTCCACTGCTACCCCCTGATCAGACACCACATGCCCAAGGAAGTGCACTTATCGCATCCAAAACTAGAATTTCGACAACTTACCATAGAGATGGTGCTATCAGAGGACCTCCAAAACTGTCCTCAGGTGCTCCGCGTGATCCTCCTCTGATCTTGAATTGATCAGGATATCGTCGATGAACACAACTATGAGTCGATCCAGGTACTCCCGGAAGATGGATTTCATAAGACCCATGAACACAACAGGGGAATTCTTAACACCGAAAGGAATGACTACGAAATCGAAGTGTCCATATCTGCACCTGAAGGCCGTCTTCAGGATGTTTCCCTCGTTCACTCTCAACTGGTGATTCCCAGACCGCAGGTCGATTTTCAAGAACCATCATGCCCCTTTTAGCTAGTCGAAAAGATTGACTATCCTCGAAAGAGGGTAGCGATTCTTGATCGTCACATGATTAAGCCTCCTGTAGAATATACAAAACCTGAGATCACCATCTTACTTCTTTGAGAACTTGACAGGAGCACCCCACGATGACACACTTGGTCGAACATAACCCCTCTTCATCAGATCATCAATATGAATCCGCAACACTCGTAGCTCTGAAGGTGTCATCCGGTAAGGAGCCATCGAAATCGGACGAGCACCAGGCTGCAGGTCAATCCCGAACTCGATATCACATCGAGGGGGTAGAGTCTTCACCTCCTCAGGGAAGACTTCCATAAAATCATGGACAATATCTGGCACCTCCACCATCTCAGCATCCACTGACACTACTGACAGCTCTGCTAACAAAGAGAGGAGGGGTTCCTCTCGCCTGTTGCCTATCTGACTGCTCCGCTAATTGGTGAAAACAACACGTCGGCCGCCCAAGTCTAAGAACACGACACTTCTTCGGAAGCAGTCGATGACGGAACACACAAAAAATAGCCAGTCTGTGCCTAGGATGACATCGTATGGTTGTAACTGTAGCAGAAGAAGATCCCTAACTGACTGATGTGTCCCTATCATCAGTCTGCATCCTCAAAAAACAAATAACAAGTTGGTATGACCTCCTACTGGTTTTCTCAGCACCAGGGTCACTAGAAGTCTCATGGCATCTAGACCCAAGGCACGGGCTAGACTGGGTGCAACAAAGGAGTGAGTAGCTCCAGTATCGAACAAGGAAAAATCAAGGGTATTGAAAAAAATGATCGTACCTCAAACAACCTCCGGCCCTGTTGGAACTGCTACCTCCGCGGAGTGTAGCTGTCCATGCCCAGATCCTCTACCCCTCGGATGTCTTCCACCTCCCCGACCATGACCCGGTCGAGGTCCCTGAGGAGCGCCCTGAGGTCGGCCTCCTCCTACTACGTCTGCCCTCGGAGGAGCGGGAGCTCGCTGTCCCTGCTGCTGCTGCTGGAAAGGCCTAGATGGAAGCTGATGCTGGGGAGGGTGATGGGGTTGTCCGCCGTCGTCGTACTGTACTCGGTCTGGGCACTGACTTCAGAGATGTCCATAGCTCCCACAGAAAAATCACCGTGGTCCTGGGCCCGAAGGAAAAGGGTGAGGACTAGGGGATCAGAACTGAAACTACTACGGCCTGCTCCCTACTGGCCGGAACCAGGAGGGTACTGACGTTGGAGGCTTGGTGAGGATGGACTTCACCTTTGATGGTCCCAGCTGGATCCCCTCTTGTGGAACACCTCCTAGAGCGTGCATCCTCTCGACCATTTCAGCCTTCTTCTAGACCTCCAAGTACGTCGGCAGGGTAAAGGGGGTAACAGTATACTGGAGGGATGGTCGGATCGCCTCCTCTAAACGTCTTTCCTGTGACTCCTCATCAAGAAAGTGGTTTGGAGAGAAACATAAGAGGTCCTTGAACTTGATTCCTAGCTCCCTTACTGACATACTCTCCTTCTAGAGGGAGAGTAGCTCTTGTCTCTTTTCCTCCTTCATCTTCAAAGAGAGGAATTCCACCCGGAACTCCCTCTAGAAATCATCCCATGACACCTCAGCCTCTCTCCTCTCCCCCAGGTAAATCGTCCACCACTGTCGCACTGGTCCCCACATCTGGATGACGTCCAAAGGAACCCAATACTTGATTGGATCCCGGATCAAGCCAAAGGCTATCACCAGCTCTTCTAGCCAGCCCTCCGTCTTCATATCTGATGTGTTTCCCTCATACTTCTCGAGGGTCTGTCGCTGGAAGGCCCAAAGTGTCTTCTTCCACTGGTCATCCTCTTCCTCTCGATGAGCTCTCTTCTGATCGGCCAAGGTAGTCTTAGGGGCCTCGATCGCCCGCACCAATCGTGGTTACCATCCAGGTGCCATAGCTGCAAGGTAAACAAGGAATGCCTAATCCCAAGTAGTGCATAATATTTGTTTAAAACTTATTAATCTTTTTATTTATTCTTAATTCCAAAAACACCCTAGAAACACAAGAACACAAGTCATTATGATGCATTTACCTTTCCTATGGTCTCTACCCGACAATCATCATGGCCTCACTTGGTCGTTCGGTAGGTCCAGAGTCCTTGCATTAGATCACGGGGGGGGTGGGGGGGGGGGGGGGGGGGGCTAAAATCCCATGTCCTAGCTGGTCTTCCCTGGCCTAATTCACGCACCAAGGTCAGCAAACAATGTTTCCCTACCATCCCATGAAATCCTCACTATTCCTAACTCCAGAATCCATCCTATATCTCAACCATCACCTTTGATACCATTCTGTCAGGACCCGCCTTCACCAAAAGGAGGGAAGGGTTGGCATATTTCCAGGCCCTTCCTTCTTCAAGTTGAAGGAGAGATAATGACCCCTGAAACCCGCCTTCAATAGGTCCCGGAGTGGCGACCACCGCCAAGGGTATAAAATCGCTCACTAAATGGAAGGCACTACTTTTAATAGGATCGGGAGATAGAATGGTAAATCCCAAAAACATCAAAAGCAGAAAGTAAAAGTAAACCCAACAACCATTCCCAATGCATGTTACAAAAGTAAAAACCACAAGGTACAAAGTGACTACAAGGGTAAAGTACCAAATAAAGGAAAACAGCAACTGAAATTTCCCCAAGGGTCCGAGCTAGTATAGTCCCGTGCGATCCGTGAAGTCCTCCTGGAAACCTGAAAGTAGTTTTATATACGTAGAGTGAGCATACAAGTACACTCAGTGGGGAAAGCCAAAGACTCTCGTGCACAAGTGGGGGAATGTTCTAAAGTCTGGTGAGAAAAAGAGTTAACCAAACACCTAACAAATGAAACTATCCACCCAAGCCTCACCAAGGTAAACTCCCCAAATAATGAAAGTCAAGTAATATATATAATAAGAGCACATAGATGTTTGGGTACCCCGCGCCACTTTCCAACTGGTTATTTAAGACATCTTACGCATCGAGCTAATCCCGCCATTCTCACCGCAGTCCCACTGCCACATCCCTCCCGCACACACCTGGGACACAACTGCACGCAGTCCCACTACCAAGTCCCGCCCACACACACCTAGGCCACATCTAACACACGTAACCATACCTGCAAACACCTAGGCCAGAACAACCACTGCCACGCCCGAAGACACCTAGGATAGAAGATCCACTACCATGCCCGAAGACACATGGGCCTCATCCCGATGATACTTGGGAAACCACCTGCCTGTGCACACCTGGTCCATAACCACCCCACAACCCCGCCCGAAGGTTCTTGGGATAATTATTGACCTCATGCCATCATAGCCTACCCGGAGATACTTGGGCTATCCGGGAAAGGGAGCATAAAAGGAGCTAATAACCAGCCACTAATAATAGTGTTGGGAAAAACACCCTCCACCATGAAATGGGGGTGTTCGGCACTAAGTGCTCAACTTGGGTGGGGCATGAATAAGAATAAAAAAACTACCATTATATATATATGTAACAAAAACTCCCCCATGTTTAGGTTTTTCATCCAACCTAAGGAACACAAACATCACTCAAGTATGAGTCAAAACTCATAAAAAAACAAAACCCATTTCTTCCATCTTTGTTTTCATGTTCAGTAATAATGTTTAATTAAGTTCTGTACCTTCTTGGGAAACTTAGTAAGCATAGGCACAAGTCTAGGAAAGCAGAAAGTCATGCATCAACTACAACATCCACACTCGGTTCTCTTGTAAAACCACTACAACCAAAGGAAACCCCAAGGTATATCCCCATGTCCAATACCCAGGAGCCAAAATGTTTCTCAACAGCAGATGATTCCACCTCAATTCATGATATAACAGAGGATCCCATCCTCAATTTCGCAACCACCAAGAGCTGAAAAACAGGGGATCCCATCCCCATTCACATCACCCAGCAATCAGCTCGTGAATGAAAAGAAAAGAACAACCCACTACCACCAATGAAAAGTAGGCCCATTGCATTATTTTCATATTTAAATGAATTAACACACTCCATGATTCCAATTCCACTGCACTTTAACCGGGGTTATCACAGAAAAGTATTGATCCTGGTGCTTCTAATTTATTTAGTCGAATATACGAAAATAATAGATTTCCTTTACACAGCAAGGGTTCATAACCACAATACAATTCATTTAAACATCACTGGAGTCAAGGGTTTGTTAGTGCACAGAGAAAGACCCCCAACGGCCATGATTTTCAGAAATCGTAAGCCCACACAATTCAGAAAATAAAATCATAAAACAAGGCAAGATCATCAATCACATCCCCCCTTTGTTCTTTAAAGTATGTTCATTATCATCATTAAGGTTCGAGTTTATCCAATTCTACAGAATCAAGAGCATGCCCACCCAGCATGATTCACAAAAGGGAGAGACGAAGGATAAATTCTCTACTTTTTGATGAACGATCGATGATGAGCCTGGGCATGGAATTCCACAAATAGTGATGCAGATCTCCTGAATGAAAAGAGGTTCATCTGAACGAAGGGTACTACTAGCATAGGGTGATCGAGAAAAGAATAAACTACGACTAACCCTTTAGTTTATAAGGGCTGGGGATAGTTGAGATAAGAACGTGAAACCGCGTAAGTAGCGGGGGTCGTGGGTTGACCACGCGGCCCCACACATTACTAATGGGGTCTAAACCGACGCACACACCAGGTTAATTCAATAAATATTTAATTAAAACATTTATGGGCATTACCAGGATTTAAAACAAGCTTATAGTGGTCAAACTAGGGTTTAAAACCCAACTCACGCAAAAAGGAGAGCTACTAGAAAGACCCTGTGGGGTAGGTGAGAGCCACCAGTAATTGAGAGCTACCTGTGGATGATAGGTACCGGTAGCTGAGCTACCGGTAGGATGAAGCCACCAGTAGACTGAGCTACCGGTAGGCTACAGCCACCAGTAGACCGAGCTACCGGTAGATAGTGCTACCGGTAGACTGAGCTACCGGTAGACAGAGCTACTGGTAGGCTGTGGCTACCGGTAGAACAAGCTACTGGTAGGCCTACTACCGGTAGGTTAAGGCTACTGGTAGGCCTACCGTTAGGCCAAACATCACCAAGATTCCCAGTCCAGAAAACCCAACAGGATATTTTCAAAAAGAATGGACCCCAAAAACTCAGGCCATTACATGTTATCTGCGTTGTTGCGGATCAGTTTTCAAAGGTGGCTAATTTCGTGACAATTCCAAAAACATTCATCATGGATCAGTTGGGTGAGTTGTATGTTTGACAGCTAGTTCAGCTGTATGGGGTACCTCATAATATTTTTTTTATTGTGATCCATAATTCACAACATGATTTTAGAAGGGGTTAAAAAATTTATTGGTACCCATGTGCATTTGAGTACCACTTACCAACCGTAGATGGATGGGCTATCGGAGTATACTATTAAGGTATTGGAGGACATGATGAGGGTATGTGTCCGAGATTTTTGTGGATCATCGAAAAATAATCTAGAACTATTTTAGTTTCCCTAAAAAATATATTTACAAGGTGATGATCTAGATGGTATTGTATGTGGTGATCTATAATAGACCATGTAGATCATCATTGTGTTAGATAGAGGTTATATAATAAAATTTTTCTAAATTGAGTCTCATTCAGGAGAAGTTGGAACATGTTTAGTCGATTTGTAAGTGTATGGAAACATATCATGGTAGACAAAAGTCATATACAGTTGGAATCATTGACCACTTTATTTTATAGTGGGTGATCATGTACTTCATTGGGTCTCGCCATGGTTAGGTCACCGTTGAATTCAAAAATAGAGCAAGTTGGAAACTAGGTATGTGGGGTCATTTGTAATTGTTGATAGGATCAAATCATTGGATTACTGATTGGTTCTCCTATAGTGATATAATAATATGCCCAATTTATTTCATGTCTCTTAGATTTTTTGTTTCACTCTAGACCATCTCATTTGATTTATGTTGAGGATGTAAAGACTAAGGTTTATGCATCATTTGAAAAACATTTGGTTTTTATTTTGGATCTTAATGAGAAATTATTTCAAGGAACGACTATGCCTTTGGATTTAGTTTTGAGGTAGCATGATAATTTATAGGAATAAACATGGGTGATATATTTGGATGTGCGAGATCAGGGCCAAATGTCTTTGCTTCGGGAACCAATTTATACTTAGAAGTGTGTTTCAAGGATGATTTGTTGTAAGGTAGAGAGGTTTTAAGATCCTGAACATCATGGAGGTATCTTATTGTTTAATTTATGGTTTTAATCCCTTACGGTTGGCTATGTAAATTTTTACTGGTTTTATGAGGATTATTAGGGGTATTTCTGAGGTTTGGGACATGAAATAAAGGTAAAACCATCCATCATGTGCATGTTTCACGGTTGGTGAATTATTAGTGAAACAAATGCAAGGGGTAAGGAAAAACCATGAAACCTTGGACAGTGGCATTATTTATGGATAGTGCATGATTTTTTAAATAGTATAGAATACCTAGGAAACCATATGACTTGGACCCCTCTTGGATTGAGGCATGTGCACGGTTCACCCACAGTTTGAGAAACCATGCAGTCAAACCTTACACCAATTAAAAATATGGTTTTTAATGTTTCCCCATTAGTATTTTATGTTCCTCACCATATTGTATTTTACATTATTTTTCCTCCATCCCTAGTGACGAACCAAAGATCTCAAATCTTCTCAAAGGTCAATATCTTTCATTTTTAGGATGTTTAGAGTGTCGTTGGATGAGGATCGAAGCTCTAGGTATGTCTAATTCTCCTCTTGACTATGTTTTCTAAATTAGGGATTGTGGTTTCATTATTCTTCATCTAAATCCTTAAACCCCATTTGTTTATTTGATCTTATATAAGGGATTAAAATGTTTCTTGAATCAAGATATCAGACTACGTTTAAGTGTTCTTTCATCTTCAGAATCAATGTATGTGGTCTACAAGTTATATCCCATAGTTTTACTATTAATTTATGCATGTTTTGTTGTTACTTTTTTCCCCATTGATCATTTAATGACTGTGTGATTATGATCATATAATAATATTATATGGTTAATTTATTCTTTTTGTTTCACATCATTTTTTTCATACCTTTTCTATTTTTAAAATATTTGGATAGTAAAAAACATGTAAGGCAGTCATAGAAAATGAACCATGTCGTTCCATGGACAATACAATCTTTATGTATGCAAGGATTTCACTTTAATTATTTTAATATGTGAAAGGAAAAAAGTTTAAATTGTTCTAATTTTATTGAATCATAACTATATAATAAATTTTATAATTATTCATTAATTCCATTCTTATTACCATAATTATATATAAAAGATGAAATATGATTAATATAACTTTGTAAATGTGGCATTCCACACATTTACATGAATGAAAGTACCATTTTTAAATGGATGGAAAGGTAATGAAATATATGAAATATTACTACTAAATAATTAAAAATATGTCACAAATATCATATATATTCACTTTTTCCAAAATATTTTCTTTCCATTCTATCTAATTATGAAAAACAGAACACCTTTCATTGTAAAGGTTGTATTCCCCACATATGTATAACGGAAGATTAAATTTCTCATAATAAGTAAATGGAGATGGAATGGGGATATAACATATACATAATGAAGATTAATTATATTTTAGAAACTTTTGTTATTATATCACTTTTTTTGGTAGTGTTTTTAAGTAGGAAAAATAAAAAATAAAAAGAAGACATTCAGTTATGAACAATACTGCCTCTTCGGACATCATCCTTAGGTTAATTCCTAAATCCTTCCTAGGAAAGTATTATGATAAATAAAGGAAAATAAATAAAAGGGTAAGAATGTTTGGAATATATAATTGTACATATGGGAATAGATAATAGTTCTGGAAGTATGGATAAGATATGAGAGGGTGTCCTTTTATTTGTATGAGAGAGGACACATGTGGCATTTTTCCAAATATTAAAATATATTAATGTAATCCACTAGAAAAATGGATATAAAATGATTCATATTAGATTAAAAGATGATATATGATCTAAAAAATACCATACAATGATATTTAGATATGCTTTTATGTAATTTAATGCTTATAATTTATGTTTAAACCCTTTTAACCTGTTTTAACTCTTACGTGGTAATTAAATTTTTTACCAATGTTATAATTAAAAATGATCAAAAATAAAATCAGAATCATTACTAGGTTTATAAATTTTTATTCCAAATATAATTTTAATTTTATCAATTTAAATTTATTTATGTGGTATAAATTACATTTAAAATAAACATACATTACGTAAAAAATGACTTTTTTAATTGTCTTTTTAATTATAAAAATAATTTTATAGTAAAATAAAGTGAAATGTTGATTAAAATTAAATTTATTGTGTTATTTTTCATCAAATTGAACAATTTAAATTTTATAAAAAATTCAATAAAGAATTTGAATTTTTTAATACATGATAGAAAATTGTTTTTTATTTAATATAGATATTTTCTACATTTCACAAACAAATAATTTTTTAAAAAATATTTCAAAAAAATAATTCTAATATAATTTATATTTTCTGTAATAAAATATTATATCCTTTTTTTAAATTAAAATTTTATAATTTTATAATTCTTATTTTAAATAAAACAAAATAATTCATTTAAACAAATTTACTAAGAATAAAAATGTTTCTTCTTTTATTGAAATATTATGTAAAATTCTTATGATGAATAAAAATCCATATAATCTAATTCATGAATATTAATACGGAATGTAATAGATTTATTATCAAATTTACCAATATCATTACACAATGTCCTTATATCAATACATTATTAGATGAAACAACTTTGTTTTGTTGTGTCACACTTTTTTGAAACATATTGTTGGGAAGTCCATGAAACAATAATAAATACCTCAAGATACCAAGATATATGTCACTTAAAATTGATGAAATATTATTAAAAAATTTAAAGTGTATTTTCCTAACCATTAAAATAACATTGTCCCTTTCAGTACCACAATGAAAAATAAAATCAAGAAAATTCAATCAAGTAACCTCACAACCATTAGAGAAATACCATCCATCACATATCCAGAATCATTGCATGTTGAAAACATCCATTGTCTCTACTATACACACTCTATAAAAGACCATAATCTAAATGTGAAGATTAATTATCAATTGTTAATCAGTATAACAGACATGGATACCAAGGGAAACCCACAATCCACAAAGCTAAGTGGATAACATACACCCCACTATCAAGAAAAAAATCAAGTTCAACCACTTATAACAATCTATTCATCATGGAATATTTATTCAATACCACCACAATTAACCACTATCACAAAAAGGAATGGTATGGGGAAACTACTAGTAATTGGTCGTGGGTAACTTCTCCCTCATCATGAATTCATCAGTTCAATAATAGCTAAAGAATAACCCCCACAATCATGGTCAAATTCATGTCATTTGAAGTTGGGAGTTGTCGATGGTCACCATTAGTAGAGATTAATTAGTTTTCATAATTCTATCATGGAGAACCACATAATTTTCTATCACTATAGAAAATATTTTTGGGTTACATAGATTACATTTTTGTTGATTAATACAATGGTCTATAAAGAGAGGAAACTAATGTTAACTTGTTCCACGTCAGATATCCTATGGTCAAAAATCTCTATTGTGTGAATAAATTCTTATTCATGGCTTTTTAGTACTTAATATTAGAAAATAATATCTAAGGGTAGTATTAGGGTGAGTGGATAAATGATTCTTCAACAACTATCCACATTTACACAACCACCTCCTTGATCAGAACCACCCCTAGTCTTTCCTCATACCTATAGTAAGAGGGATCATATTATTAATATTATATTTAACATGGAGGTTTACCCATGAAACTATTCTAAATATATATATGGAAAACTCTATTCCTTCCCATAACCATGGTGAATCTCTAGTAGAAAAATTCAAAAACCAATGACTCCAATATTGGTGTAGATATATAAAGAAAAATACTATCAATATTATTATATCACAAAATTAAACTCGAACAGAAGATATTGATAAAATATTATACAAATCATCACTATAAATTATCATGTGAGGTCCATTGTCCTCAAAATCTACTCAGTTGTGGTAATTCTACACATAAAAAGGTCCAGAACCTCTTGAAATCTAATCATTAGCATGTTACCAGATAGAAACAAATTCCAATTAAGGTTTCAAACTGAAACTACTATATAGTAGTCAAAAAATAAATTTGGGGAATCTATTCATCCAATAATGAATGAATATGGCATTAGGGGACTCATAAAATAATCAATATATATTCATTAGCTTCCTAAAATAGTGAAAATTACCCAATCATTAACTACAATAAATCATTTATTGTAGGGTTATAAGGGTTGTTTTAGGGCCTAGAAAATAAATACTAATGAATCAACCATATGATTCACTTGATAGGGGTATTCATTTTTAGCATATTCATAATTATTATCTATTCTAAATGAAGGTATACACAAAATAATAATATGAAGCTAATATGTCTCTCTATGTTCCAAAGGATATCTCTCAATTGAGTGTCTTAATCATAACTTCCTCAATTATTTTACTGATGTAATTGTTCTCAAAAAATGGAATGGGAACATAATACAATTTTTCTATATATGATTACGAAACATTTTTTGATTTCCTTAATTTATTATAATGATATGGCATAGATCAAATCATACCAGGTTATTCTAGTCTATGAAGGATAAGGATACCATGATTTTCCAATATATAATGTATAAGCCATCCATTACCACCCAATAGGTGTCTAAAATTTCCAATATGATAAATAAATTATCATATTCCATGAAAATTGATATTTCAATCATCATGTCAACAAGTTTTTTTCCACTGTAAATATTTTTGGGCTCAGAATCATTACATGTGAATGGTTTACAATAGGTTTGTTTTCTAAATCAAAAACACGAAATGTTTCTATACCTAAAAGGGTATCCCTTCCAAAGGCATGTTCTCATCGAGAAGTTTGACCAATGATGCTTATGAACTTACATTGGTCGAGAGGATGGGAGTTCGGGCTCATCACACCTTTTTTATGGGAATTATTACATACTCTGAGCCTATATTATTGATTTAAGATATGTTCATGACTCAATTATTAATTCCCAAGTATGATGTGTGTCACCCTATAATTAATAATCAATTATGAACTTGTATGGAATTTTGAATCATCTGTATTTATCTTAAGTTCCTAATTAATGGGTATATATTTATCTATTTGAGGTTAGCCACCAATTTTATACCATTGGGTAGATACTAGATATTATTTTTTCATTATTATGGTGACACTAGTTTTATATCCACATAGTGGGGCACTCATAAGTGTATCCTCATCTAGGGCGACATGAGTTGTCTTGATTTTAGGATTGAACTCATGTGATGGGATTCATGGATATCCTTATGAAAGGAATAAGAACTCACATAGTTTTGTGTTGTTTAATGGGAAACATCAAAAGTTTTAAGGTCCTGTAAGAATGAACTAACTTTATAGTTTAACATCATGTTCCAAGGTCATCTAGGAGGAAGGTTTCTAGTCAATGTTTAGTGTGGTACTTATGTTGGGACAGCCCATCATTCTTGCAGCCATATCAATTTCAAAGATGAATTAGAACTTACTGGGAATGAGGACTAGAAAGAATAGTTATGACTTGTGGTGTTCGGTTGTACCATCAATGAGGCCTTCTATGTATCCCTTTTTTTTGGGTATCTAAGTCTACATTGTTCAATTGCATGGAATTATACCTATATAATATTTAAAAGGTTTTTTCTTGAAGGATAGTATGTACCTTTGAGAGAATTAAGTTGGGGATTATTCCTATAAAAGATTCCCAGATGAATTAATTTGATGTCATGAGAAGTGGATTTACTCATAAAGATTTGGGTTTTTTTGGATTTCTTCTAAGGAGGATTCCCATTAAACTCAAGGCTTATGTAGGCATCCTACCTATCCTGATTATAGTAGTAATCATATTTCTTGTAGTTCAATAATTGTGGATTATGTATTGATTATCCGTTGAAAATGGTTTTATAATCAGGTCTTACTCATGAGGAGGATTCCCATGTAAATGATTTTGGTTCCACGAGAAGTGTCTTGACTCATGGGGATTTATTGGTTTTGTTCGGAGCTTACTCTTAACAAGGATGCCCATATTTTTTGAAGTTTGGTTGTGAAATAATCCTAAAGAGGAAACCCCTATTGGTGAAAATATGTGGATTATGCCAATTAGGAGTCCAAGATTTTGGTTGTTTCTTACACTTGTAATGATTCCAATAAGGATTTGGATCATTTAGATGTCATGACCACCATCAACCTCTAATCCCACATGAGTCCTTCTTGGTGCGAGAAACAAGAGGATACAGAAGATCCATATAACCACAAACATACCCATTTCCACTAGTGGGGGGGTATAAGATTACGAAAATTGCCTCCCTTTATATTACTTGGGAATGCGTCCAGGGTATGGAAACCAAGGAACAAAGTAAGACATAGAGAGAGGAGATAAATCTCATACCCATACCTTCTCTGACCTAGTGGTTAGGAGGCAGAGAGGAGAAAGTGTGCAACCTCATGCAGGAAAGTATTTGGGATTACTCTAGGTGGGATGCCTTAAAATTGGTCACATAGTGAGGGAGGAGGAACTCAATCCATGTTAAAAGGAAAAACAAGTATAATCCTTTCCCTCCCCTCTGGGAACTAGAGGCTCTAAGTCATTGAGAAGGTAAGGGTTGGACATCGTCCGAGGCCTTGTATTAAAAACTAGGAACTCCCGTACACTTTCACTAGTGTAAGGGTCATCATCGTCATAGGAATACACTCTCACATGCATCTTGATGATCCTAACTATCCAACCATACATGTGTGGGAAACCTCTAATAGTAGGAATACAAACCCAAACGGGGGACATGTTGGTGTGTCACTTTCCGTGGTTGTGAATGTTTGGAGGCTTTATTGGAGGATTAAACATGGTTACTCTCATACCCGAGAGCCAAAACAGGATAAGATATTCCATGGATATCCTTAAATAAATCCTGGTGAGCGGATCACACAGGATGGGGGTTATAGAGAACCAGGGGATTCATGAAGGTAGGCTTGGTCAGATCAATGAAGGCTCGTGTAGGGGGTTCTCCATGCATGTAGGCCTGGGAGAGATGGTTGTACCCTGGGTGACAGGTAACATGGGAAATGACTCTTAGTAAATACTTCATTCAATCCTTCAAGGGTCTCAATAAGTATTCCCAAAAGTGGATCGTGTGGGTCCCTAGTTAAGTATGGGGTTCTTTCTCTAGTGTTATTTAGTTACAGGGTGAGAATGTTCCCCAATCATGTCTTGTTTTATTTTAAACCCATTAAAGAATATTGTTTCATTATTTACATTTAATTTCTCTTCTCCATGTTTTAGAGAAGTACCAAGATAGTTTTGGACCAATTGATCAAAGGGATAGGGTGAGAAGATCTTTGGGAGACCTTTTAGAAATTCCATCTATACAAATGAAGACCTTAGTGTCCTATTTATATGAAAATATATTACTGTGGGAGAAGGAACTATCTCGATCTGGTGTTTTGCATAGGATCTCATGCAGCCCAATCACATAGGCCTACGTGTAGGTACCCTATGCGATGACAGTGCTTTGGTGTACCTGGTAAAATTACCTTTGGAGGATTTTTTGACCCTTGGAATTATTCATTTCTATTATTCTATTATCCACATGTTTTTTTTACCATTTTATCATTTTCATATATGTGAAATAATTGACTGTCAACAAAATACCTCCATATGAATATAGATCCGATCAAAAGAAGACGGTCTAATCCTGAGGTAAATGGATTAAAAGGGTGGATGGATCATGTAGGTAATCCTCATAGTTTTTCTACACTAGTAGTACTACTGGGTCGTTTGCATATGTGGGGAGAATACATGGGGTGTATATACGGTCCACACATAGGGACCCCATCTTCTATAAATAATGTCCTGATTTTAATGGACAGCTCTCACAACTCCATACTTTCAGGTCTCTCTGTGCTAGTCCCCAATACAGACCCTTTGATTATTCTTTTTTATGAATGAATTATTCATGAATGAATATTATTTATCTACTAATGATATGTTTATGCATAGGTTAGTGTATTTCATAGGGACCATGGGTGATGTCCCTGTGCGAGGCACCTCCACGATTTCACGCCTTTACCAATTTTTCTTCATTTTTTCAATTTTTAGAAATGGAGAATTATTTAATCCTAGAAACTTGATGCTTATTTATAGGTTCCATGGCCTTTCAAAAGATCATTGTTTCTGATGAACAAGATACAAAGTTCCTTGAAGATATGGTAAAGGTTGTGGGCCATGACTCTGATGATGCTCACGATACAACTTTACCCAACCTAAAGTGACCTTTTAAGAAATATCATCATGAATTTCATGGGAGTAATCATATACTACCTTATGGATACAGTCATATGAAGGAGTTCCAAATACCGTCTTATAATAATTATATCCCTCTTTCCTATTTTCAAGACTACCAAAATTTCACTACTTTTAATGTTTCTAGATGGGTGCATATATTAATTCCCAGACATAATCCATGGATTTGGTCATTCACCATCGCCAGGGTCCTCTGAATCGACATTTTCACACATATGAATTGATGTTATACATTTATCCATCTGTATTCTATGATTCCCAGACCAATCAGACCAGGTGTTGGATGAATGAATGGGACTTCCACCCGTGAGGGGGTGTTAAGACCATCTGGATTTAAGAGTACTGGGTATGCCCAACTTCTGAAGATTATAAGTAGAAGTTGTAAGTTGTAGAAGTCTATGAGGTCTTCTGGGTAGGAATAAACTATGTATATAAGAACACCATATACATTCATGTGCTACTAAGTAGGTGGAGTCTGAAGAAAAACTTTTTTAACTTGATGCATGGAGAATTTGGAATTTTCTTTTTGGAGGTCCTCTAAATATTTGGGGGATGATTTTTGGAGATATTTATGATGAGTTCAACCTTCTGATGGAAATGTGGGATGATACTTAAAGGATTCTAACTCTACCCTATGAGCTACTAAATATAGATCATTGTATTACGAAGGAAGACCCTCACCTGTAGGGTCCTTCCTAATGCATGTATGAGTGCCTTCATAGAGACATAGGGGAAAGTTCCTGCTTGAAAATGTCTAAATAGATGTCCCAAGACATCTAGGAAGAGTAATCCTGGTATATTTGGGTTGACATTAGAGTTGGGTAGTATAAAAAATAGGATTATAATCCCAAGTCTAGAAGTCTTTCAACAATATTCCTTACAAGATTTATATCCATATGTCTATGTGACAATCTACTGCCTTTTCATGATTAGAATGACAAAATAAGGTAAGGGTTTTTTTAGGTGGCCAAGATGGTCGAGAAGAAGCATGTGGGGTTAGAAATACCCTTCATAGTGAAGCATTATTGAAGGTTACTGCATATTCATATGGGGAATTCAATGTTCCTAATTGCATGACCATTATTGCTATTGTTGGGACTGATAACAATTCACTTTAGATCCTTATTCATCTTTAGTGGGGATAGGATTCTCCGGAGCACATTTTGACTGTATGTTCATGTAGTTTCTAGTATCCCTCCATTCTCTCAAAATCACGATGAGATCCTATTGAGTTTGATTCTATTAATGGAGTTCAACATCTTCTGATTTGGGGAACTACCTACTTATATATTTACTAATAATGGTAAGGCTATCATTGAGATAAGGTCTTGTACAATGGCCTTTAGAGATGGTGTTCCAGAAACTCGTATAGATGGTGATGTTATATTTATGTCATATGATACATATAGGTTGGGACACTTATTTATGTACTTGAAAAAAATTATGGTATCTCCTCTAGTGGATGTTTGATTAGAAAATCATCTGATGGTATCCCAACATATATAGATTTTTAAAACCATGGAGTTAGATCAAGTAGTGGTTAACCTACCTCTATGTAATGAAACCATTAGATTAACTACCTAGTATATTGTTGAATGGATTTCATCATACCACAAATGAGTTTGAGAAAATTTCATTCCCAGAATCGAGACTGAACCATATTCCAAGCATAGAAACTGATGTGCAAAGTCTTCTTCTCTAAAAAACAATGTTTCTTCTCCCCTGGACGATGCTTCATCCCCTTCTGATGATATGGATGATGAGGCCCCAAGTTCAACCAAATTACCTCATGCAAGGTTTTTTCTTCCATCCATAATAAAATGAGCTTCACAAATATATGTTTAATGTAGATGGTCTTGTCTTAAATGCTAGAAAGATACCAGAGTTCCATTTTCACGTCCTTTATCTTTGACGAAGATCAAATCGTAAGTCAATTTTTCCCCAATTAAAATTAGTAATCGTTTCGATGGTTTGGGATCTGATACTCCTGATAAGGAGCCAAATGGTTCAGGGTGTTTCTCAGGGCCATAGTAGGAGGTTGGGAGTGATGGAAAACTCTCAGAAGACAATGCAAAGGGAGGATCGAATTGAGTTCTTCACATTCCAAGGAGGAAGAAGGGACAAAAAGAAAACAGGGACCCGAGTAGTTACATTGTGAGTGAGAGGAAGAAATAAAAAGGCAACAAGGACTACTCATATCTTCCAATAACTATGTAAACATGATCAGCTAAAAAATATGGGACCACGATTAAGGAGGTTGATCCATCTAAAAATGAACAGGTGAAGGAGGTCAGCTTGAATTTGGTGAGTGGAAGAGAAATGTTTGAAGGTTGTTCTCCTAAGGATCTTTCTTGGTAGAAGAAGTATGTTTTGGTTGAAGAATGGTCTTAGATCCAAGAAGTATCTATGGGTTTTGATAATCCCCCAACTGATCATCATGAGATGTTTGGTAATGAGGCTGATGGTGGTGACCTTGATTTGGTTAATACTGTTGGCTTGTAGTGGGATGCAGATGCAAAGACCATGGAAAACCCATGGGTCCTTCTTATTCACTATGAGGAGGAGATGCTAGAGGAGGTCCTAATTATTCTTCTCTCCCATGAGGATGTGGAAAGGATGAATGAGAGGCTGATTCCAGTGGACACAAAAAAAGAGCAAGGTGAGTGGATCGACATGCAACATTTAATCCTTACAAGAGGCTTCAACGCTAAGAAGATAACATTGGAAGAGTTCATAAATGTGTGGGACAAAGTGGCCTATATATTTGAAGATACGATCACAGACGATACAAATAAAAATGTAACAGATCTTTCCTAGAAACTATATAGGGAGGAAACTTCTAATAGATTCCTGTTGGTTTTTAACAATTTTGTCATCTGCTATAATGTTTGATGATCTTAGTTGAACTTGATGGTTTCACAATTTTTCCATAAAAGTGTTTTAAAATAAAAAAATTAACATTCAGTCCAAATTGAATGGGACATATTTGACATGTCATTTGATGTGGAAATAATAAGTTCTCTTCTTTGCACTAGATTGTGGATTCCAAGGATATGAGATGTTCGATCCCCATCCGATATTTTCTTAATGGAAAATCTAGATGAGGGAGGACTTATATCAAGGATATAGAGATGCTCATTTAGGAAACTAATGATTGAATTACAAAAATGATCTGGTTGAATGACATAGAGAGTATAGATGCTACTGAAGTGACCAATCTCTCGTCTTATGAGGAATGGATTGAGTATATCAATCTTGGGTATGTGAGTTTTATTCCTTTGGTCTCTTCCTATCTTTAATTAAAAAAATATATAATTACTAAGGGGTAGGTCATATTTATTTACAATGGGAAAACATATAATTAATGGATATTTCTTCTCAAATATATAACTAGATCGGTACTCTGCTCAGAACTAATGAATCATCCCTTGAACCAAGAGATTTATCCCTGATTCAACATATGATAGAGGAAGATAAGGTAGGAGAAATTCTAATACACCCTTTCATACCTGTCTCAAAAGAGGTCAGTTCTACTATACTAAAAAATAAAAAAAATAAGAACAATGGATAAAATAGTTTTCTAAGACTCTCATTAGTAGTGGAAATTCATCACAATATCGTTAAACTCTACTTTGTCAATCAGAAATTTTCAACCCCTTTTGTGTTTTAAAATATTCATCCATATCATATCTTATGTATATTACAAATGATCCTCCAAAAATTAATAAGGGAACCATATACCAAGCACAAATCCCTTTGGGTGAGGCATCCCCTTGATAAAATAAGTGTCTAGTGTTGAGGATACGTTATCTACTCATGTGACCATTTTGATTGTTGTAGAAAGGTATGATGATTTGGATAATGTCAAAGTTACCTCATACAGTGTTATTGGATGATTAATAATATTTTTCATTATGGTCTATTAGGATTATCACATGCACTATAGGACATTGTGATGGTCAATGATAACCCTTTGGTTGTCTCCAAGGAAGTTATTTGAGGTCTCATTTTGAAGGAGGGTGATGCACTAGGTCCCAAGACGAATACTCTTAGTGTCTCCATGGGTGATATTTCCTTAGGCCCAGATATATTAATAGATTTCTTGAGAAAACATGGAATGAACTTTGAAAAAATGATGAAACATATTAGTCCTCCAAATAAATTTGAATAATTTGTGGCACTTAATATGGAATGGAATATACATGAGTATTTATTTCTATGCAAGCAATTTCATTACGCCTGATTCTCTAATCATGAATAATTTTAATGTGTATCACTATCCACATAGATCGTCATAGTGATAGCGCTTCAAATATATGACAAAGTCCATACCAATCCCAATGTTAAGGGGTAGACAAATCAAGTGGTCCATGAATGAGAAATCTTCTTGAGCCTCTCTTGGCGAGTCCTAGTCATCCCCAGTAGAGTTCCCCTCATTAAGATGTTCTAGTTCAAAATGCTAATGTTAGGGAAACGGGGGAGAAATATGCCTTATCTATTGATGCATTAATAGTTGAGTGTTAATTACTATTAGTCATAATCTATTTCTTTTACCTACTATCCATTTTGAGTTAAATGTTGTGTTTTTCCATTATTCAGTTCCATTGACTTCAATGGTTAGGTATGAGGGAGAATCCTCTAGGCCATCATAATTAATATTGGAATAAAATTCCATTAGTTTTTTGGATGGAATGGGGTAGGGTGCTTCAACAACTACACTGATCTCATAGTATATTTCCCCATCTAATAGTGGCTCGAATTTGGATTTAGAGATACAAAATTCTCTTCGCATCACACATCGTGGGCCTTAGGAGGATATATAAAAATATATATATGAAATTCTCCTTGAATAAATTCATTCATGAATCAATTGACTTAAATTACTATTTGTTATCTTAGGATATAGAATATTTTATTATAACATGATTAATATTGCTATGAAGGATATCATTCACAAATGGGAGCAAGAGTGTGAGCATCAATAAGAACTTATAAAGTTGAGGATTATCTTTAATGTTTATGATCTCAAGGATGCATTATACTAGGTAGAGACCAACAATTTCAATAATCTTATTGAATTAAAATGATGCATTTATGAGATTATCATTCAAGTAGTGCACCTTCAACCTGAGTTAGATGTCGCTCAAGGAGAGCTTGTACAACTCTACTAATCATTTTAAGAATCCATGACCGAATGGTCAAATTTCATCATGGTTTTAGAGGAAGAACTAATATGGGAAAAAGACACAAATTCCATTAAGTTGACTAGGTTTCAATATGCTGCTGATAGGTCTCAAGAGGCCATTCAATAGATGAAGAGAAATGTTGATGGTCTCTTGTAATGTATGATTGACAGAACACATCTTTTCAATTCTCCTCCAGTGTTTTTCCTTATAAATGAAAACAACATTCCTTCTAATAATCTATGTCTTCATCCATTTGTTCCACTTGTGATCATAATGTGACATTAAAAGTAATTTTCATAGTAAAATAGATATATGTATGAGCTATTTGTAACAACAGTGATGAATTTCTTTTTCCTTATGTCATTGGGCCTTGTAAGAATAATTTTAATATTTCTAAGGATATATGGAAAACAATAAAAAAATTGTAATTTGAGACATCACCATAATATTTGATTAATCTCAATATAAAGGATACTTAGTAGGTGAGAAATTTATTTTTCTTAAACTGCATTTTTTGTGTTTTCATCCTAATATTTTTTTGCCAATTATTTTATGGGTAGTTTAGTGTCATGAATATCAGACTAATGAGGCTAGTGATTAAGGTAGAATATCTTTGACCATGTATTTTGACATAATGACCCAAACATGGCTTGTGGGCAAAGAATTTTCTGACCTTCTTCAGATAGCTAATGGGGAATCTTGAGATGTGACTTTTTTAGTTCCCTTATCTAAAATGTTATATTATGGAATAAGGGAGGTATCTCTTGATAAAATGATACCACATATTGATAAAACTATTTTGTTGGTTATTTCATAAAATTCTAACTATAGCGCATATTGCATAGTCATGTAGTGGTGTCATTAAACTAATACGCCCAAAAATTTGGTAGCAACTTATGCCAAGCCAACTGGGGTGTATTATTTAATAGTCAAGATGATTAGTTATCAATAATTCCGATATTATATACCTGATGATCAATGATTAAGATTTGGATATCTCATGTCCATGATAGGTGGTTTTTCTAAATAGAGGCACTTGATAATGAAGGAAATATCTGCATTGGTAATGGATATGAATAGAAAACCACTCCTAAACAATTTTGTATTGACTGAAAGAGGTTATATCTAGTTATATGGTCAATGATAGAAGGAATTCCCCTTTGTGACAAAGGAAAAAAGTATAATGTAGTTTAATTTCATATGATCAAGATACTGACCGTGTAGTTTAACATCTTATGCTGAAGATTTTTTTTAAGTTTAATGTAATGTGAATTGGATATTATGTTTTGAAGTTAAAATTCAAGAATAAAGGAAATCATGCTATAATTTTTAAATTCATACAATAAGTACATTGGTAGGTCTTTAATTTATGTTCTTTAGCTTTGAATGAAATTTTGATGGTTATCCCATTCTTGGTAATCTGTCTAGAAATTATATACCACATTCAGCTGGGAGAGGAGAAAATTGTATGTTGTGATTTGGGGATCCCTAGTTCTGAAGATAGGTATGGGGAAAAGGACTTGTGGAATTAAATGAGGCCTCTCCAGAGGATCAAGTTATCTCTGATTGAAAAAAATGGTTTTGTGGGAAATTTTATGGAAGGAAAACTAGGGTGTGTACTACAAAGTAAATAGTGGAATTCATTGGATAATGTTCTTTGAAACTTGTGAGAAACTAATAGAAATTCAATTGGGGAATGTAATAGCATAGTGGAGAAAATAATTACACATTAATTCTGGAATTTCCTTGATAAAAGCAGATTGATGTTTTTGGAGATTCAGATTTCCCTGGGTAGAAGGATTGGTTTATGGGGGAAAAGTATTTGGAAACAAAAGAAGAATTTCAAGAAAAAATTCCCCATGAAAGGAAAAAATAGGTATTTCTACATAGTTTTGATCTGATGTAGGTAATGTGGTGATTTTAGTTTTTCTCTATATTACTATTTCCATGGAAAAGGTAGGGATGTGTGGCCTTTCGGGCCAAGGTCATTTCCGTATACTTCCGACAAGATGGTGGAAATCATAAACCATTGTCTTGGGTTTCTAAGATCCAGATAAGGGGTATGATAAAAATATGTGAGTGTAGACCATAGACTATTTCAAATCATGGGTTTCAATATACTAGCATCAATGATAAAAAGGAAAGATGAAGCTTCTACCAAGGGTGACATTACCAATGGTTTAAAAACTTGTTTTGTGGTCTGTTTTATGAAAGTCCAACCTAGAAACATAGTACATAGTTTGATAGTGATATCCTTTGAAAAACATTCCTATTGGAAGGGTAGTTTTATTCAAGTAAAACTAAGGTGTGTACTTTATATTTAGGAAAAGGATCGTTCAGGTATCAACAATCCGATCACCGGGTGCTAGAGAAGGATTATAGAGATCTAAAAGTATCTCATACTAGGAGTATGATGTGAAAAATGGGTAGGTATAAAGATAATTGAAGTGTGTGGATATATATTGGCCATGTTTTTTGGGATCTATTGTATAGATCTTGATCACATGCAAGTGATGGGGTATTTTTTCCTCATGGATGGGACTATAAAATAAGGCCTACGCGCCACCATATATTAAAATTGGGTGAGAATCAAGACATCCATAGTTCTTTTGGACCCATCCATTTTAATGTCATGTGGAAAGGTCAATGTCCATGAAGTTTAATGTCATGTGACATGAATGAATGTGTATATACATGATGTGAAATGGAATATTGTGGCTAGAATAGGGAATAGGACAAGAGCGTCACTATGTATCTTGTCGGAGCAGGAATCAAGCCACACATAGTTGTAAAATATATATCAACCACACTGATTGAATTTAGATGTAGAGGAAATGGGGATTTTTTTAATACAGCCACATGCATAGGTTGAGAGCCCATATTGAATCCCCATAGGTAGATCTAACTCATACATGGGAAATTGGGGATATTTCATGTACTGCGGTGCAGTTGGGACCATAATTAAAGCTTCTGACGTCACTACATATCTAATTGGAATGAGAATCAAGACACACCTACTTCGTGAAATCCCATGTAGTTTAACATCATGTGGTGAGGTTGAAATTGAACTATCGTAAAGGAACATAAATGTTTTAGTTGGTCTTGAGGATGAAAAATTAGGTGTCATTACGTATCTCATGGTAATGATAATCAATCCATACATGGTTCTTGGTAGTTTCATGTGTATCTCTAATTCATACATAGTGAGTGAGAGATGTTTTCTAATTTTGGTTGGACCTGATATTGGTGATCTAAGAATCAATACATATCTTGTTCAAGAAATAATCAAGACACACGTAGTTCTGGAGATTATATTCCCACATCAATTATGATATGACATGGGGATACTGGATTTAATATTTTACAAAATTATGGTTTGGATCAATACATGTGATCTATGCATCACTACACATCCCATTATAATGGTAAAATATCCATATGTTCTGAAAATTTCTTTATGAAGATCTGATTCATACACAATTAAAAGGAGAATTTTTGTGGTCATGGATGGACCCAATATTAGAGATCTGGGTGTCCCTAAATATCCCAATTGAATGAGAATCTAGCCACACTTAGTTCATGGAAATATCCTATAGTTTATCATCATGCGATGAGTATGTTGTCCATGAAGTTTAAAGCCTTGTGGTAAAGACATGATACTGATGGGTATTATGCATATAAAATGGTTTCCAAATGAAATAATTGAGTGGAAATTATGTAATTTGGGAATATTCATGGGATATTTTCATCTATTATTCCTCAGGTCGGACCAAGAGGGAATCTCAACGCACAGAGGGGTTAGAAGGGTGTGATTGGGACATACCCCCATGATGGAGGCCCGAATTTATGGGACCATGGGGAGTGTTTCAACTAATGGTACATTAGGGGTTTCATAACATCAAATCAAATGGGGTTTAACCATGAATTTTAATGTCATGCGGTGAGGAAGAGTTGTGTCTTTCAATTTTAAGTTAATAAAATAGGACATTTTTCATGCAGTTTATAATCGTTTGATTAGGAAGATGATTATATATAGTTTAACTTCATGAAAAATGGAAATTATTTCATACCTATTAAGGTCACATGATAAATTCCAACTGCATAGTTTAAGGTCTTGCAGCTGGGGAAGTATATAGTGCTATGTAGTTTAGTATCCTCCATCTAATATGAATGGAATGGGATTTCATGAGGTTTTTTGGAACCCTGAATTAGTTGTAGACATAATAAGTTATCCATATATTGAGAATAGGTAATAAGATATATTAGAATAGAAATTTTGTATAGATTAAGGTCCCTCACATTTTTGTTCAAACATTGGACGATTCTTTCATGGTATCATTGTAGTTCTGAGGACAAGTTAAAATTCTCCTTGGAGGAATAAATGGAGGTAGTCCTTCTTGATAAAATCTCACTATATCTAATTCTTGTAGATTTCCAAGTGATGAAAGATACTGAATCTTTTTTCATCCAACTATTTCAATTCCACTAGTCATTTCTGGGATTCTTCATTATCGGATACCTTATCACAGAAGGAAATAGAGAGTGATAGAAAATGAACCACAATGGAAAGGATTTCTTCTATTTTGTATATCAACGAGTATGTTTTTTCTCGTGTAGTAGTATGTCATATAGTTATGTGATCTTGTAAGGAATGCAAGATATTGTCTGAGCAATAATTTTTATCTTTTTCCTCCATCTTCTATAGTATGTTTGATAGGATCTTGTGGTGGGCCTCTATATGTTCATTATCCACTGCATGATAGTGGTATGAATGGTTGGATTTGATTTTTCATTCTCGATATAGCTTTTACACATCAACGGAATATGAATTGGGGCCACTGTGCATCAATATTGTACGAGGTACCCCAAATCGTGTTATTATATTGGCATTCAATTAGTTAAAAATGCTTTGGGACTCAACTTCATTAAGTGATATTTCCTCATCCCTTTTAGAGAAAAAATTAGTAGAAGTCATGATGTACTTTAATTTCTTTATCATAGTTGGAGGGTATGGCCCCCCAACATCTATTCCTTATATGAAAAACAGAAATGCGTATTTGGATGTATGTAGAAACATAGGGGGTTTATGGATGATCTTGGGATGCACAATATAGGAATGAAATTTCATTATTAATTGTGTGCAATCTTCAGTCATAGTAGGGAAGTAATACCCAAGCCTCTGAATTTGGTGGGAAAGCTTATATCTATACTGATGGAAAATATAGCCCCTATTTTCTACTTCATCCATAACGATCAGAGTCTCTACTCAATTAATACATCTGAGAAGGACTCCATCAAATCCTCCTTTTTAATGTACTTTTTAGTGATTTTTGTTATCATATAGAATGAAGTTGCACCCTCCCCATTGAATTTTTTCCTTCCGAGATCTATCTGGTGGGAGTACTTCATTTTGGAGGTAATTCATGATGGGTTTAATCCACCCATTTTTAGGACCATACAAATCAGGGATGTAGTTGATTTTGTTAATCTATTCCACTATTATTTGAACGAAAGGTGAAAACATTTAGTGATGAGTGATGTTAATGAAAATTTCATCCTGGTTTGGATCTACCAGTGTTATAGATGCATTTTACAATGAATATTCCTAGGAATGCTATAATCACGAGATGTGGGTGAATGTTGGATTTGAGGTTAATTCTACCATAAACCCTCAAACACTATCTATTATGGTGATCATTTATAAAATTATAATTGTTTAATCCCTATTGATATGTTTGATTACCTACTCTGAGTCATCATTCACCTCTATGTAGTTCACTATTATCTTTAGTTCTAGTTACAAACACACAATGAGGGCCTTATATTCCAACTCATTATTGCTACAACCTTATGAAAATAGGAAGGATTAAGGTAAAACTACCTTCGCTGGGGAAATGAGAAAGATAAATAACCTAGATTTGTTGAGCATACTGTCTTCCAATATACTACCCATTGGGATCTGGGATACACTATCAAAAAACATTTCACTTTTTGGGGGTGTTCCTAAATTGAGAATATCGTTTCATCTGGTAATTTAGTATTTAAAGACATTGTTTCTATAGACTAGTGTTCTGCAAGAAAATATTCTAAGGCCATTCCTTTTACTTAATTATATAGAAAAATTTTTATATCAAATTACTACATAATAAATTACCATATTTATGGTCACCTATTCAATATAGGACATATGAGAATGTATTGGAGAGGCTTATTACAAGATACCAAGAAGACATTGTGGTGATACAGGTAGTGCCTCAATTTCTAAACAATGGATATTAATGGTAGGAATCACATCTCGGTATCTGAATAATGAGTCTCAAAATTGACCATGGTTTGGTTGAGATAATAAAAGATCTTTTCATTCCCAATATCATTATTTTATGAAATCAAGGAACCTAGTGATCATTCTAGGGACATCACATACATACTGAGTGGTTTTCCCGCAACAGGTGGCAGAAACCCCGGTGAGCTTAAGAGTTATTCCTTGAGGCCATAAAACTTTTAATAAAAATAATTTTTACACATATATGTGACCACATTCTTTATCCATTTAGTGAAGGATGTACATTTGCCTATACGGTTAGCTATGAAGCACCAAATGTGGGCCAAGATTCCCTGATGTGCTCCCAACTATTTAAGGATTCATGGCTGTGACTTTCCAGGGATATCCTTTGTTTTTTATGATAAAATATGATGTTGTGATAGCCTACAATGATATTTGGAAACATTCCTAAATTTACACCAAAAGAACATTTGAAGGGGTTCATCTTCAAGCTATGTGGTCACAACTCGTTGAATATGGTTTCCAAGTCAACCAACTGGTCAGAAATTTTTCAGTACATGGCCAATAGAACATCAATGTATCATTAGAAAAAAAATCCTTAGGAAGGGCTTTAATATGTGATGCATGGAACATTGGTATGTGGCATTGGAATTCATTAAGCCAAAAGGCATTACCAGATAGAAGAATACTCCTTAGGGGGATCTGAAGTCTGTGGATTCATCGTTTTTAGAGAAATATTGATTTTTCTATACCCATAGTAGTTATCCATGAATTAGGGTTCTTGATATCCATACATATAGTCAATTAGGAGCTCGGTAATTGGGTCTAGGAATTCATCTTTCAGACAGTGCCGGTTGAGATCTCTAATTTCAATGAAAAATTTAATTTCCCCATTTTCCTTATTAATATGGACAATGTTGGATATAAATTTTTTATATTGTGCCTCTAGGATAATGTTATCCTTGCTGATGTTTTACGAATTAGCCTCAATTTTGGATGAATGATTTGGATGTGTATTTCTGGATGACTATTTATATCCATGATGGAATTCTAGAAAACCCAAGTAGTGTGTCTCTACCTTGGGGACTATGCCTGGAATATCTGTGTAATTCCAATAAAACATGACCCATTTTTTCTTTAGGATGGAATTATTTATTTCATATTCTTCAGACTTCATGTCCATAATAATCAGAGTGGTTCATGGATCTTCTTTCATACCCAAATTTATTTCTCTAGGCTTATCAACAGTGGTGGAGACACATTCCTCAAATTTAAAAAGGGAATTCTTGAGATCTTCTTCGTATTATTATTCTCCATGGTTTACCTATTTTTTATTTTCTAGGGAATTATTTGATGAATCAGGATTCTCATATCTAGGAGAATAGTCTTTATTTTTACATCTAGAAGAGGAAACAACAATTTCTGGCTCAGTTAGTGGCATCCGGACTCTTTAGAGCTTTGAAAGGGAGACATGGGACTTGAGTTGAGAATCTATGTCTTCTCCCATTTACATGGAATCTTCATTCAGCATAGTTGATGAAACAATAATTTTTTGACGCTCAGAGGATATAATGAAAAAAAATTTATCTAGGATTTTATTTTAGCACAGATAGTTGAAATATTATACGGCATTTTTGGGTTCAGTTTACATGAATGACATTAAGAAAGTCGCATAATGAATGCTTGAATTCATGCCCACCACTTTGATTTAATTGCTGGGAATAATATACTCTACACTAATCTACTTGAAAGGGTTAGTTGGGATAATCTCTAAGACATTTTTGGAATTGATCCAGGTGACATTACTAGCCACAGACAGTTTCCCTTCCTTATAGTATAATCCTACATAAATGTACAATGACTCATAGGATTTTAATGGGGATTTGTAACCATGAAATGTACCAATTTGAACATTAATATAATCCTTGATACATTATGGTATGATGAAAGAATGAATATATGCTGATGTATCCAAGGTCTTCCCAGAATGACATTAAAGGATGTATCCTGCCAAACAACAATGAATTTAGAGTCGAACAAGAGATCCCCAAACTCAGTTCTATGTGTGATATCTCTAAGTGTTTGTTTCTCATTGTTGTAATAAACATGTAACACTATATTGGAGGGGGATAAGTGAGATTCACTGAAACCCTATTGATGATGATTTTGGATTCGGATATGTTTGACTCCAGATCAATTTTTGATTAAAGATGATCATATATCGGTGTCATTTATCCTACCGGATATGTAAAATGTCCTAATGTGTCCTTGTATGATGGAATCCTCATCCCAGTCTATGAAACAGATGGACTTATAAAATTCAGAAGGATCATTCACTTCATGATGCACTTAAGTACCAAAAAAATTAGATTCATATTCCTAAGGACTTCATAAGGCCTCAATGAGTGATTCTTGGAGGTCTTTTGACAGACTCAAAGTATATAGGACTGAAAACTCGGGCATCACTTGGACCAGTTGCTTCAGATATCAAACTCTTAATCTAGAGGCTTACAGTTCCAACCATGGGTATGTTCTTTCATATGTTCTTTATGAGCTAGTGTTCCTGATGTAGATGGATCATCCTTTAAAATATGATTTGATAGTGCTTCCACTCATAGTGGACAAGGTTGTCTTGGTCTACCTATAGGCTGAGGTTGGTTCGGTGGAGGCATACTATCTGGTCAATCATCTTCGATGATTGTTTTAGAGAATTCTATATCATACATGGGGGGATTCCAATATTCCTGCTAATATTTCTTGAGGGATATCTCAAAAGTTTTGTCCATGTAATGAATTAAAGTAGGGGAGTTATTAAAGTAGTGAATTCGAGCACGAAGGTGTCTTCCTCTGTAACTTTTACTTTGATTCCCTCTTCACACAATTCCCCAATTACATGTAAATAATTTGGTTTGATAATCGTAATTATCATCTTCAAAGGGTTCCATTAAGTGAATAATTTTAATTGAACTAAATATCAACTCATAATCTGATGAAGATTATGCCTTTTGTGTGGATCCCCATTGTAAAATTTTGATGGGGTTCCCTATATTTTTGGACCATAGGGATGGAGGCTTCTAAATTTTTGGATCACTTTGGTTTAGGTGAAAAATTAGCTTCCTGCGTTTTCGTCATGACCATATCGCCTTGTTTCTTTTTTGAGGAATTTCCTTCAGAGGAATGAGCTACTAGTGTTGTTGATTGTATTATAGAAGACGAATACCGGGGAATAGTTTTCTATGTGAACTTTTTTTAGAGAATAACATGGGTCTAGTTAATCTATTTGATGACCATCCAATCAATGAACTTGTACACACTCTAGGTCTCAAATTATTACCATTCATTTTTATCCTCTGGATTAGTGGACGAAAAATACCCAACCAGAGTAGGTGAATTTTTAATCTTCACATGCCCAAAGTACATCGTCTTTTATAGGATGTCCTTAAAAACAATACAATAATAAATGTGAATCCCCATATATTGGTGGATGGGGAAATAATTTGGGAGCTATTTATCACCTTCTTTTCTCCGATTATTGGAATTTGGAAATGTGACCAAGATTTTTTCCAATGCCTAGGTGAATTAGTTGAGGTCATGATCATTCCAAGAATAATATACCTTTTTTCATTTCCACAAATTGTTTCTTCCTATTACCACTATGGTCACCCTGATGAGATTGATGTTGTTGTTGATATTCATGAGGTGGGGAAACATGGTATGAAGTAGGAATTGAAGTGCGAGTAGGTATAAGGGATTTTTTGAGTGTAAATTTAGCAGCCTCATCATTCCATAATCTATTTCCCTGAGTTGATAGAATTACTTAGGCCTTGTATTTGGTCTGCATGATGGATTCCTCCTTCTTTTGAGAAATTATAGCTGGGTCCCAAAACAATCTTGTGTATTTCATAGGGATTAACAGTGTGTCCAACTAGTCGTGAAGATTCACTATAAATATGGACAACAACTCTTATTGAGGGAGTGGTATGTTCAAAGATTATGTCAATATTTTACAAAATGAAATTAAATATGAGACTCTCTCATTCTCCCATTACTTACATTTCATGAGGTCCAAGACTGTTGTATTATGTAGGGTCAAGATAAACTGGAAGAGAAGCTTCTGATGTAGGTATTCCCAACCCATGATTGATCGAGCCTATAAACTTGTGTACCAAAAAAAGGGTAGTTATTACAACGATTTCATGAATCGTCTATGTTTTACCACATCATATTGTTCCAGGGTACCCATCATGGGATCACAATGTGAGATGAAATGTTTCAAGTGATGGTCTAGGTTTCTCAATCTATTGAAGATAGGGAATATATGATTTCTAAAGTTTGGAGGGGGAATATTTTCATATACCAATTATGGATATGTATTTTTTCATGTTTTAATAGTTCACACTATTCTTCTATTAATTCAATCGATCCATTAATGACTCAATAGATTTCAGTAGCCTTTGAGGAATGTCTACCTTAGCTATAGTCTGGACTGGTGTGTTGGTTGGATCCTGAATAGGTATGGTGGTCGGTAAGTCCATTGGTGATAGTACTGTTGGAACATTATATGGGTAACCTTTAGGGGAAGGATTGTAAGGATGTGTATGGACCTATTATGGTTGCAAAAATCAATTGTGGGAACTCTTGATATACTACTACGATATCCAAATATATTGGTGTTTGGTATCCCACATTGAGCGGATGTTCCAGATCTCCATAAGTTGTTGCGAAAAACCTTTTTTTGGGTGCACTAGGTGGGGTGTGAGATGAGGATCTATTTTCAGAGTATATCCAGTAGAAAGGATTTCTTGGATGTATTATGTATTCAAAATAATTTTATATCCTCCTCATACTAAGATAATATTTCCTCTAGAGAAATATGCTTAACCTCCCCAAGAGGCAGGTGAGGTACAATATGACCCTTTCACTTTTATTTGTTAGATTCCCATCTAGGGGGGTAATGGTGGATTTTTCATGGGATTTCCCAGATTAAGGGAAATCCTTTAGTTCTGAGTATGCGTACCTCCTTCAATTGTTTCAATGTTAATAGCAATATGAAGCTGATAATCTTCCTCAAAATCCTATGAACTGTACATGTGTTTTGAAGAATATATGATATAATAATTGATGAAATTAATTGATGCAAAATTAATTTATGACAATCTATCATTGTATTTTTAGGAATTTATACTTCTTTAGCCTATACAAGGCCTTGTACTCTCCTTTAATGATTCTATGGGAGTTTTTTAGTGAGTGGTAACACAAAGGGAATCGTCAAATAGTTTGGTTTTCCCCAACCCTAATGAGGGTATTGTATCGTAAGATGGGACGAACTGGGATGATTCACTCTATAGTATTTCCCCCAATTGGTAGAAAACAAATTCTTGTTGAAGTGGGGATTGTTGAGGTGAAATACCCTTCATACATGGGGATTGTAAATACTCTTATTCTACTTTCAGAACCCTTGGGGTCTTGTTTAATACCATCAAGGGTTGGGTAAAAAATATCCCCCAGCCCTGTTGGTTGGGATTTCTCCTGATCCATCATGGATTATATTATCTCGAATTTCTTTATAATGATATGGAGTTCTTTTTGACCATGGGATGCGTGCATCATTCGATATTCACTTGGATCAACCATTTCGGATGACTGAATCATTATTTCTAACAGTTGTGCAATCTAATGGCTGATATCCTTGAAGTGAGAGGCTTTATCAATATTATTAGATTCTTTAGGAAAAAGTCTCTCAACAGCTTTCTCTCTTCTAACCCAAAGTAGTTGAGAGTTGTTTGGGGAATATTTTTCTTCATCATATCATCAGTCATGGATAGAGTTTGTTTTCTAGATCTTGCATGAGGCTATCACATTTAATGATAAAACCAATAGTAGGATTTGATGTTTAGGGAGTTCAAGGAAATGTAACGCTCAATGTACACCCAATCCTATAATTTGAACACCATATGGGGTATTGGTGATATGTTTTTGGCAACCTCATTAATGCACTAAGTCATGCATGTTGAAGGGAACCTTTGTGTTTCTAGTTCTTTTGATGTCATGAATCTGGGATGGTATCCATGTAAACTATGTATTTGGTTCTTCTATTACCATGATGTGACATTGATAATCCTTAGAGGGTAATATTTTTTTCCTTCAAGCGATGAATATTTTCCCGTATATTGAGGTTTATGTCAGGAAAAAGAATTATGAAAATGCCTTTGGAATGATGTATTGAGGGGTAGACAAAGGCCAAAACATGAATGGTAAGTAATCTTTATTTAACTATTTCCTCATATTTAATATGTATTTTTTGTATCTCACTAGAGGTTCTTCTACCTAGTCTGACCAAATTCAATATTACCCACACAATTTATCATAATCAGTGAGATTGGTTGGGATTTCCTCTACTATATTGGGTGGAAAGTGACCTGATGTAGGATTAAATAATTAATGTATCATTGGGATATCATCCAGTTGAGAGAGGATTTCACCAACCAATGATAATGAATTATATATAACTTTTTTTTCACAAATTTCACATTATAGAAGGTACTTCTCATCACTACATTTCAAATCTTGTAATTCGCTTGACAAAGCTAAACAAAACTACATGGAGAACATTCACAATGAAGATCATCATGGAGACGAACACCATCATGGATTGAAAAAAGGGTAAGATCCTATTCCTCATTGATCTTCAATCCACATGGAGGGTTGTTGTTGACCTCATCAAGAGATGGGATCTCAAGATCGATCAGCTTTTGTACATAATGAAATAATTCATCATGAAGTTTTCATAATGCATCCTTGGAATTATTTCACCAGGTCCCATTATTTGGTAATGTGAGAGTGGGATTAGGATATTCCATATATAATAATATGTGTTCTTCATGAACTATAGCACTGAGTAGAGAGGGGTTGTAGATCAGGTATTTTATTTCCAATTGACTTTGGAGTGGCTCCATTTTGGATATCTCCTTGCGAGGGACTGGGGAAACATTCTAGGCGAAGTGTCTTTCTTGGAGAGTTTTTTATTCCTACCTTTGTGTGTCCATTGGGATATGTCAATTTCCTCTAGTTAATATGGGTATTATTTTTCGATCTGGTTGTATATGCTCTAGGGTGACATGCTGATGGACCACCCCATTTTTAGAGATGGAGTTGTGTTTCTATCCCTATATCACTACATCATCCACCGTAATGATTTATTGATTGATATATAGGATGTGTACAAGGATTTTCATCTTCCCTTTGACTATTTCCAATATATTTTTTGTGACTTCAGTGATTGAAATTATAATATATTCCCATTTTGTATCTAGAGAAGGCGTATATTCTTGATCATAACCTCCCTTTTCTATATGTGGATATTGAAAGTACTCATGTATGGGGAAGATAATTGAGTATTCCCCCTTATTATCATAGATAATATATGACTAAATTCATTGGGTGATTTCAGACAAGGATGTTGGAAGGTTTGGTGAATACAAGAAGGTATGTTCTCCTACTTGCAGGTTGTGACCATTTTTTTTCGGGGTTCTTTGAATTTTCCTAGATGAGTCTGCAAGTTGTTTTTGTGGGTTTAGGAAGTTTTATGTTCCATCGTGAAAGTTTACACTATATTTGGTTGATGATATTCTTTGAATGCATCTAGGTGATTATGATGGATGGATGAATAATGGCGGGAAGGTTTTTGTTCTCACTCACAATTTTCATCTAAAGAGGGTTTGTGGGATTCTATGAAGGAGACATAGGTGTGACCTTGATCCAAGTTGGCCAGTATCTACTACTAGAGATCATTCTTGCATACCCATGTCTAAAGGAAATCATTTGGATCGATGAGGATGGAACACTCATCATGTTGAGGGCTCACTACCGCGCAGTGTTGGACATAGTGATTACTAGTAGGAGCCCCTGAGAAGGGACCATGTTTCTAATGGATCAGTTCATATATGGATTCTTGACCCACCTCCCTACAAAAAGGGAGGTACTCTTTGTCATTTTTTGGGGACAGGCTCCTGAAATGGTAAAATGGAGTTCGGTGTCATTTGTGTCCGAACCACCATACATTAATAACCGAAAGATTGGTGGGGCTTGGTGAGTTGGATGTCCTATTGGGAATCCTCCATGGTCAGGACAGTATTGTGCTGACAGTACTCCCATACCAATGATTTTGAGACCTAGCATTTAAAAAACTAGGTTAGTGATGGAATCCTCCTCATGTAAGAGGGGCCATTCAAGCAATAGCCAAGTCATGCGATGGTGAAATATGGAAGGACATCATTGTATTTAATGGATTTCTTGGAAATAAGTTCCTAAAAGGTACGAAAAACTCAAACAAGAATATTCATAAAATTAGCATCTCATTTGAATGAATACAAGCTTGATGGATCTTAATGTCTAACCCTCTTTCATTTTTAGAGATAAAGGGGCCTAACATGTGGTTGATACTATCTTCTTAGTTAAGGATTCACATCGGGTTCACCATTTTTTGTTTCCCCCAAAAATATATTCGGGTATGGAATCATTACTTCCAAATGGTTTTCATAGGGTTTCTTCTTGGATATGGAAACACCCAACTATTATTCTTTCCATGAGGTCAGACTATCCAATTTAAGTGGTCATTAGGATATTTGGACAACAATTCTCAAGAACTCACATTTGTTGATAGCATGAGAGGGTGGGATTAACACACCATTTTTTGGGGGAAGTATTGTATACTCTATGAACCTCTTTAAATTTTCATAAATGTTCATGAATCCTTTATTTATTCCCAAGTATTATGTAGGTCACCCTATAATTAACAATCAATAATTATCTTATATGGAATTTAGAAACATAATTATGTATCTGAGGTTCTTCATCAATGCGTATATATTTATGTATCTGAGATTATCAATCAATGGTATCCCCTTATGTAAAAAATAGTTATTTTTTTATCATTATTATTATTACTCTGGTTTTATAGCCACATAGTGGGGAACTCTATAGTGTATCCTCATCTAGGAAAATAAGAGTTTCTTTGAGGTTGGGATCTAAACCATGTGATGGTGTTCTTATGCATCCTCGTAAAAGTAATCGGAACACACGTAGTTCATTGTAGCTTAATGGAGAACACAATTCCTTTTTAGTTCATGTGATAAGGACCTAAAAATTTAATTTAAACTCATATAGAAACAATTTCTAAGAAAAAGGTTCCGAGTAAATTATTAGTGTTGGAATTATTCCATGGTAGCCAGATGATCTTCGATGGAGTATGGATTTCCAAGATGAATTAGACCCTACTAGGAATGTGGCCGAGAGTGAATAGGGTTTATTGGATGTATTGGTTTTAAACCTCAAGGAGGATTCCTATATATCCCGTTTAGATGGAAATCAAATCCAACATAGTATGGTTGCGAGGAATTAAACCTGTGAAAGCCCTTGAAGGTTTTTTTTTTCACGGGGGAGGATGTTCCTTTTAGAGGATTAAGTTGTGGATTATCTCAAAAAAGGAACCCCATATGTATGAATTGGATTTCATGAGAAGTGGATCAACTCATGGATATTTGGGGGTTTGGTTTGGGGTTTACTTCTTAGGATGATTCCTATAAAGCATGGTCTTAAGTATGTGTCTTACGTATCATGGTTTTAGAATAAATAAAAGTTTTCATAGTTCAATAATTAGTGCTTTCTCATTGATGTTTCCCTGGTAAATGGGGTTATAATCGAGGATTAATCTAGACATGGAAGCTCATGTAATCATGTTTGGGTGCATGATAAGTGGATTAACTCATGCAGATTTGTTGGTTTGGTTCAAGAATTACTCATGAGGTGAAGGCCTAGATTGTTTCATGTTTGGTTTGGACTTACTCTTGGGGAGGAATCACATATTTTTGAAAATTTGGGGCTTATAAAAAGTAGGAGGCCTTGGTTTGGGTTGTGTCTTACAATTTTAATGATTCATATAATGATTCTGTTAATGTGGATGTCATAACCACCATTAAACTCTAATCCCACGTGAATCTTGCTCGGTGTGAGAAATAAGAGGAAACAAAATATCTGACAAACCACACAATTTTCCTCCTCTACTGTTGGAAGGTGGTGAGGTCCATACACTATCATATCATCATTATAACCTAAAATGGCTCCAAGGTATATAAAACATGACTAAAGGAAGTAGAAGATAGTAGAGAGGACTCAACTTCCTATCTTTTCTCTACCCTAGTGTGCAAGAGGCGTGGAGGAGAAAGGGTCAAAACATTTGTAAGAAAGGCTAGGGGCTAAGTCCTTGACAGATTAAATTAAATTGGTCTCATAGTGAGGGAGTAGGATCTCATTTCATGGTGATAGAAAATTAATTCTAATCCTTACCATCCTACTGGTAACTGGAGTCTCTACGACTTTGATATGAAAAGGGTTGGACAAGGTCTGTTCCCCTGTATTTGAGACTGAGAACTCTCTAACACTATCCCTAGGTTAGGGGTCCTAGTTACCATGGGAATAATCACTCACACGTACCTCGATTACCCTCATTGGCCAACTGGAAATGTTTGTGAAACCTCTGACCATAAGAATACACATCGAAATGGGGGACATGATAGTGTTCCACTTTCCATGGATTTTCATGTCTCAAGGCTTAGGTGGTGGATTAATATTGGTCTATATAAGACATTTGAGAAAATGGAGGAGAGGATCTTCCATGTATGGATTTTAGGACGGCCTGATAAGTTGATCGTATAGACTGGAAGTTAGGGAGAACCAGGGGGTTTGCATAAGAAGGATCACGTGAGTCAGGGAAGGCTTAAACAAGTGATTCTCTACACAGGTTGGCATAGGAAAGATTGTTGTACCCTTGGTGATGAACCTAATGGGAAACTACACATGGCTGATCCATTTATACTTATTTCAAGGGTCACCACAAGTGTTTCTATATGTGGCTCACGCAGGCCCCCCATCAAGGAAGGGAACTCATGCTAGTGGTCATCAATTATGGGGTGAACGAGTTCCTTACAAAGGTTTTGTTTTATTTTAAACTGTAGAAGGACTTTACTTTCACTATCCCCATTTAACTCTCTCTTCTTCATGTTTTGGAGAATTTCCAAGAATGTTTTGGAGGTATTTAGTGAATGGTTTGGATGATAAGAGATTCGTGTGGACTATCGGAATTGTTTTCATAAAAATAAAGGCCCCAGGGTCCTATTTGTAAGAAAATATAGAAACTCAGTTAAAGGATTATCCCGCTCAGGTGTCTTACACAAACTCTCATGTAGGTTGGTCAGGCAGACCAATGTTCTAGTACGCTTAGCGATGACGGTGCTTTTGAAAACTGAGTCTAATGGCCTTGAGGAAAATATGTGGAATAATCATGTGATTTTAGAGGCGCCTTAAATTACTCCAAACTTAAACATTATTTTTCCTCAAACAATTTCATGCTTTATTTTATTTAGAAAATAGAAAAATTATTTTTAAAAAATCTTCTCTAAATGTTGCATGTTACATAGTTAGAAGTAGGGGACCTCAAAATTGAGAAATATGATTTTGAAAAGAAATTATAAAAAGTTTTTTTTTCAAAAATAAACTCTTACTGGTAATCTAGAATGAAGTAAATCATATACCAAGGAGGAGGTAATGCCTCATGAATGAATCTATCTAATTACTTATTACTATTCAAGACTATGTTCTAAATTCATGAGTGATAAAAATTTAAAAGTATGTGTAATTAAAAACATAATAAAATGTACATTGTACATTGACTCACCCCTATTATCCAAAAGAAAAAATTAATTCATTTATTTTTTTTGAATCACCTTATTGATGAAACATAAATGGTTCCATTAAAATCAATTGTATCCTTATTCATCTGGCATTCATTTTTCCCCACATTAATGGGCTCATTTTTAACCCAAAAAATATTATTTAAATTTTTCCAAGACATGTATCTTGTGCTGATCACTATACATATGCACTTTTTCATTAGTGTACAGATGGATTTAATTACATAAATGCATCATGTGCCTATGGTCTCAGAGATTCTCCATGAGTTCCCAAATTCCCATTTCACTCAAGTTTCAAAATATTTTCAAGGAAACCATTCAAACTTTATCAATAATGTGATTACACTTCTTAATAATTTTAGAGTGAGTCACCAAGGAAGTAGTTAAAACTTCTAGTTCTTAAATCTATGATCTCAATTCCATAAAAGGTATCTTATATCACTATCAAACTTTTTTCAGAAATCGAATTTTCATGAAATCACTGCACATAATCACTTAGCAATCATTCAACCTCACATGTTTCAAACTCATGGAAACAATTAACTACCATAATATATTGATCCTTAAGAATGATTTATTTAAAGTAAAATGTTAATCTTTAAGAGACTAAAATTGGGAATGAATTTTGAAATTTTTTTCTCATTTCATAAAAAAATTGGAGAAACAGTGAGAATTGTTTGGATTCCAATAAGTATAGTTTAGCTCAAGATAGGCTGACACACTCCCCCACACATAAAATCCATCTTTGTCCCAAAAGTTGAATTCAAATAAAGAGAAGACATATTTTGGCAATTAAAATCCAAATTATATTTTCATTAAAGAATATTGATGAAATGTATAAGGATCTTAGTGAATTTCAGATATAAGTGTTTTAAAAAAAAATTTACAACAGAATCACATAAAAGTGCATTTTTTATCATCATGTTGAGTAAATATAATTTTTCTATAAAGAAAAAAAAATTTATTTAATCTTGTGATTTCACAGTGAATAAGTTGTAGCGGTTGAAGAATTTGATTCAATCAGAGTTTCAATAAAATTTTGAATGCATGTTAAACACCCTACAAAAACAAGAAGAACACATATAATGAAAAGAAACCATGAGAAATCCCCCCAAAATTATGTTCTAGTTGTGAATAGATTTTAATAACAAATAAATTCAATTTTTTAAAAAATAAGAAAATAAAGATTTTTTTAGCATAGTGGCATGCAGAAGACTTTTGATGTATACCAGTAATGAACTAGAAATATTTTCTAGAACACTAAATTTTGTAGAAAAAAAAAACAGTTGCACCTATTTTTTTTAGAAAAGAGACATAAATAAATGAATTTTCCAATAAATGAACACATGTACATCATAATCGTTACAAAATCTGTATAAAATCATTGAATCACCAACATTGCCACCAGGGAGTCACTGTTGGGTGAGTTACCGACAGTAGAGTATTGGTGGCATAAGTGAATTAGTGAGTTAGGGAGTCACCAATAAACTACGGCTTCGTATTATATTTTTTTAAGTAAAAAGGATAAGAAAAGTGAATATTGAAATAAATTGAAATTAATTCCCTATTTTATTTTGTCCAGACATAATCCATTATGGGAATTCCACTCTTTTGTGACATCATCAACATCATACTCTAAAAACACATAGAAGGAAAACCAATTTCAAAACTACAACATGGACATAGAATTCAAAATACAACATAGTAGCACATTATTCAAAAGATGACAAAAAGAAAAGTAAAGACAAAGAAAGAACCATGGGTTGAATCACATGAACCACTAAGTTTTATGTGTTTAGTTAGACAATATTTAAATTTGTTTTTCCAGCAAAGTGAAGGTAACTAAGACCTTTGGCCATTATTTATGAAATATTTTTACTCTCTACCCATTAACCATCATGGGATTTTTTTTCTTCACTGAAAAACTCAATAGCTCTATTCTTTAAAACTCTAACAATATTAAAAGGTGTAGAACACATGGATTTTAATTTCCAGGAACGAGTTTATGTCTTGAATAAATGTAGAGGACCTTCTATTCTTGTTTTAATTACCTATTTTGGATTATATAATCTTGAAAGTTTTTATACCTATATTTTTAAGTCCTAGAATTATCATATGTCTCTATACTTATTTCATGTAGCTCACTAAAATCAAGCAATATTCACTCACCATTACTCATAATTTCAAAATTCAAGGCCTTAAGTACCCAATATGACATTTGCAGAAACTCCACAAGAAAAAGACGACATTTAAAAAATAACAACCTATATGGAAAAATACCTATTGGGTTCTCAAAAACTACTTTATAGGACCATAAAGAATTATTTAATTTATATGACAATTATTTTCTACAGTGATAGATGGTTTTCTACAGATTATATTTTTCTTTCCTGTTTGATATCTCTACTTATACAAAGGACTATAGATGATAATAACTACTATTTCTATGAGAGAAACCGTATTTTTACATTAAATATTTAAACATGTAGTTTTAAAAGTGTGTTCTGTTATCAGTAATGAAGGTTTTGGGTACTCCAAATCATTGAAATATATTTGTTTGAAAACTTTTATTACACTATTGACTTGATTTTTGGGAAGAGAAACTACCTCAACCCACATAGACAAATAATATTTATCCATATAAATATATTCAAACCCATGAGATGGTGGAAATGGAACAATGAAATCTAAACCCAACACATCAAAAATATATACTTTCAAAATACCCTTTTGAGATAACTCCTTTTTCCTGTCAACATTGCCTAAATTTTTTCATTTATTGCATACTACCACAAAACTCGTAGAATCATTGAATATGGTGGGCCAATAAAAACCAGATTGAAGGAATTTTTGAGTTGTCCTCTCACCACCATGATGTTATCCCCATGCTGATGAGTGACAAATTTACATTACTAGAAGAGTCTCTACCTTTGGAACACCCCTTCCATGAATACCATCAACACACCTCCTAAAAAGTAGGGTATCATCTCAAAGGATATACTTATGTTCTGAAATGAATTTCTCCCTTTGGTAATTTGAAAAGTCTTTGGAAAAGACACTGGATACTAGATAATTGGCACAGTCTGCAAACCAAGCAAACTGCCTAACGGAGATAGTGATAAATTTTTAATCAGGGAATGAAGAGTTATTATCCCTTAGGTTATCAAAATGGGCATAAGGAATCCCAAATATATGTTCTATAACTAAGTTATAAGCTCCCTATTTATATCAAATTTCCAATTCAAACTCTTGTAATAGCATAATCCATCAAATAAACATGGGTTTAGCTTCTTTCTTAGATAGAAAGTATTTCATCGTAGAATAGTCAGTAAACATATCTACGGAAAAAACTACATCCAAAAAAACCATTTCAGTAAAATTATAGTTTCTTAGAGCCTCATATAGAAGTCTACTAGAATATTAAACAACATGAAGCTTCTTATATCTCTTATTTCCTAAGAAAACCCCAACGTTTTTACCACTAGAATGACACATTAATTCAAAAGGGAACTTACAATCTGGTGTAGTGATGATAATTGATCTATTATATTTTCTGTTAAGAAGATTAAAATAATACCAACTTTTTTTTCAAACACAATGATTTCAACCTTAATCAATAACGAACACAAGGTCTTAGTGATTTTTGAACAGTCTTTTATAAACCTTCGGTACAAACTAACATGCCCTAGAAAACTTATAACAACTTTATCATTTTTAAGAGGGGGTTGTTTTAATAATAAATTCTATTTTAGTAGTGTTAACTTCCAAACCCCTCTTGGAAACATTATTTCCTAACACTATACATCCAGTGACTATAAACTGACACATTTCCCATTTCAGAACATAGTCGGTCTCTAAGCATTTCTCAATTACTAACTCCAAATTTCTAAGACCAGTATCAAATATAATACCCATAATGGATAAATAATCCATGAAAAACTCAACGATTGTCTCAATAATATTATAGATTATATCCATAATATACATTTGAATGTTAGAAAGGGATCAACACAACCCAAAAGGAATCTTATCATAGGAAAATGTCCTAAAGGGGCTTGTAAAATTAGTCTTCTCGATCCTATAGATCTATTGGAATCTGGATGTTCCCAGAATACCCATCAAGGAAATAGAAATATTCATTCCTAGCAAGCCTCTCAAGCATTTGATCAAGGAAGGGTATTGAAAAATGTTCATTCCTAGTTGATTAATTTAGCTTCCTATATAATTTATACAGACTCTCCATTTAGTGGCTTTCCTAACATGAATTTCATTATTTTTTTCATTTTTGAAAACATTGAACCCTCTTTTATTAAGAACTACTTAGACCAATATGACCCAAGTACTATCAGAGATGAGATATATTATTCCAGTGTCCTAGAGCTTGATTACTTCTTCTCTTGCAACTTATTTGATATTGGAATTCAATCTTATTTGAAATTATACTCTAGGATTATGATCTAGATCTATATAGATCTTATGAATACAAAATGAAGTACTATTTACTTTTATATCATCTATGGTTCAACCTATGGATGATTTTAATTTTTTCATGACACTTAGCAATGTTTCTTTCTGACCTACATTTACATCAGTAGAAATTATTATAGACAGAGTGAAATTTTCACCCAAGAATAAATATTTTAGATGTGTTAGAAGTTGTTTTAGTTCAAGAATGGGTTGTTTTTTATTAGAAGGAAGAGTCTTGGTCCTATTAGGTCTGAGATATTCAGCATATCCTTTATATGGAGTTTTAAATGATCATATTAGATTGAGAAATTTGGGAATTTCCCTCCAAAGTGTAATTATTCGTTTCCAGAGTCTCTAGATTTGAATTTTATAAATTTATTAATGAAAATCATCAAAAAAATTATAAGACCCTCCTTTACTAATTTTGTTTTCCAGAAGTGTTGGTGATTTCATAGTCACCCTAAAATTCCCTAAAAATGTTCCTAATTTCAGAGGGGGTGAACAATCGCCATCAAAAGCAGAAACTGGAAAGTTTTCTAGTTATGGAAATTTTTCTAAATTTTTATTTTGAGTGGATTCTAAAGAAAAATAAATTAAAAAATCCTGATATTCGGTTTCTAAATTGATTTATTCAAAAGAAGATTATTTTTCATATTCATCAGGATCTTCAAATTGATTATAATCTCCTAAAGACTCTATTTCTGAATAGTTTTTAGGGATTGTTGGTCTTTTGACATTTTTAAATCAATAATTTCTTCTTGTTGTTCTCTAATTTTAAAGATCAACTAACTCTTAGAAACATCAATAATATCTCCACCAGTGGACAAGAAGGGCTGATCCAGAATGATTGACACCACTAATAACACTCCAAACCTAATACTAAGAAGTCTACATGAAAAAGTAGCATCACTATCCCAGCAGGTAAGTCATCTACCCTTTCCACATGATGTGTGAAAGGATGGTAAAACACCTGAAGGATGGTTGTATGGGGTTAAAGATCACCCAATATCAACTATTAAAATAGTGTGTATGGGAGTATATTGATACTGGAACCTAATCCACACAATAAGATTATTTTACTATAATTTCATAAGTTTTAGGGTATGAAAAAACTACCTAGGTCTTTGAGCTATGATGAGAATTTCTTTTGAAGTACAGAACTACACTCTTCAGTGAGTTTCTAGGTGGAAAATTATTCAAGTGTTTTTTTGGATATGATCTTTTTATGATATTTTAGATATGATGGGATTTAAAATAATTCTTAGATGAAAGTATTGTTCACTTTGAGTTTGGTTAAAATTCCATGGAACTGATGTAGTTCATCTTTGGTTTTACATTGGGGTTTCATATTTTTAAATAATGGGATGGGTGGGAAAAAATTCATAAAAAATGTATTCATATCCCTAACTTCTTTAGTATATTGTTATTTTACATTATTTATTTATTTCTAGAATAATTTTCATATAGATTTCAAGTTGATAGGATCAAATTTTGATCATTTTCCAGACTTTTCTTTTTATTTCTAGATTCTAAACAAAGCATATCATTATTTCCATACTCATATGGTTTTTTATTTGGTTATTTTCTATGTCTTTTCCACAATATGTTGGGTATTGAACATACTTCTACTAAAAAAATTCACGGATTTTTCCTTAGTGTTATGTTCAGTTGTTCTTTTCAATCTTTCTTTATCCCAACATATAAAATCAAAATCTATTTGGCCCAGTTTAGTTTCAATATTTTCCATTCTAACATAATTTTCTATTTTATTATTTTTATATTGGGCTTCATGTTTATTCAATTGAGTTTTTAATATTTCTCCTTTAGAGTATATTATATTTAAGATTAGATGTGATTTTGAAGATGCATGACCATAATTATTTCCTTATGCATTTGTTGAATTTTCCCATCCTTGGTTTTTCTATTTTTATCTAGGTTTTTTTTGGTAATTAGGGGTAGTGAATTTATTGATTAGTCCTTGTTCTTTCCAGAAACAATTGGGATGGTTCCAATAGCCCTAGTTATAATTATTTGAAGAAGGTTCTTCCAAAGTAGGAATTCTAGAACCATAATTTACAAAATTTTAGTTTTGTCGTGTTTGGTAAGGCATGTCAATGTTGGGACATAAGTTCTCAGTGTGACCAAATGTTCCACACTAGGCACACTATTCCTTTAGATATTGTTTTTTGTTTTGACCCCCCAATTAGTTCAAATATTGTTTAGATTTTTTGTTCATTAACATTTCCAGTTGATTGGTTATTTCAGCCAGTTGGGCTTGAGTATTAATTTCCATTTGAGAACCAGTATTTTTATTTCTATTCACTCCCTTTCTTATTGATTTTTTTATATTGAGAATTTAAAAATAGGTTATTGAAAATTTTTCTGAACTCTTCATTAGTCTTATCATTATAATTTCACCCAACAGCTTCATCAAAAACATTTTATCCAAAGGAGATAATCCCTTCATAAAATGTTTCCATGATAAGGTAGTATGGGAGTTGATGATGAGGAAACAACCTAAGAAGGTCCCTAAATATATCATAAGCCTCATGAAAGTCTTCTCCATCCTCCTGAAAAATACTTGTTATATTTGTTCTGTTTTATACTTTAAGTATTTTGGGTAGAAATTTCATTATGAATGAATTATATACTTGGTCCGAGTTTAAAAAAATATTATCATCAAGACTCGAAACTAGTTTATAGCATTCCCTTTAAGGAAAAAGGGAAATAACCTCATTTTAAGATCATTTTTTGTGAGTCATAACAACGGTAATTTTTGAACAGTCTTATAGAAGTCACTAATGAAGGATATAGAGTCCTCAATAAAGATCCCATTAAAATTTGGTACTTGTGAAATGTTGGACTATTTCTGTTCATATTTTCTGTATCTAGGAAATAACCTACTAGATGAAGGATTACATAAAACATGAAGGAGTTAGAACTCCCTCATCCTAGTCCTATCATTATCTTATAAGAGTTCATGTTGAAAGTGTTGTTGATTTTTAGTTGAGGGAACTCTATCATCAAGGTTTTCCATTTTTTTTGTTCTTAATTCTATGAGAAGTTAAATGGTTATCTACTTTTGGGTTCACAGGATCTAAACAAATAGTTGAAGATCTTGTGCTCATGAAAAATGTTATTTCAGAGTGAATATAGTAGAAACACAGTTAATAGTAACCCATCGGTCTAGCATAATATAAAAGCAGTAATAACAGTTAAAAAAGTCAAGACGATCAACAAAAAATATGCACAATAGATAAAAAAAGAAGAAACAATTGCAGAAATGTTTTAATTATTGAATTTATTTTGTTTTATAGGTGAATTTTTTTGAGTTTTTTAAAGAAAAGTTGTCGCTCAAAGCCTTCCCCAAAAACGGAACAAAAAACATAACCCACTTATCATTGATAACATCTCAAATTTTAAACGTTTTTTTTTCTACTCACTACAATGCCCAGTGGTTTGTTGGGTCGAACCCACAGGGAAGCTATGAGGGAAAATTTTCATTTTTTTCTTTTCAAAACACCCATTGGTGTCAAATGTGGGTGGAGTTTACATTTTACATTTTATATTTTTAATATTTTTATAATTATTAATGAAACCCTATAAGAATATATTACTAAATAAAACTAAGTATAAAACTAAGCTCTGATGAACTAACAATAAAATATTTTTCTAAGAAACAGAATCAAACACTGAGAAAAATTATCAAGAAAACATTCAAGAATTATGAACTCCACTGGTTGAAAAGATGAATTCTTTAATAAATTTTATCTCAACGTGCCATATAAAAATATGTAAAACTTTTTCCTCAACAAAAGATATTTCAAACAAGAGGTTGAATCTTGCAGTTCTCTACTCCAGGTTTCATCAACTGCTAAATTTAAATGTAAAGGTTATTGGAATATAACCCGTAATTAAATTATAATATTGAATAGATTAATGATAGTAAAATATGAGTTCAATATGATCTCTATGATTGAAATTGATGCTCTGAATTTTGAAAAATAAGTTTGTGTGTGAAATAACTAAATGAAAATCAGAATTGATCTTGCTGATCAATACAGATTTCATGAAATAGTAAAGTATAGAATTGATATATAAACTAGTGAAAATTTAAAACTCATGAGATAAATGTTTAAGCCTTCAAAAATATTGGTTACAGAAACTAAAAAATATCCAATTATAGAATATTATAATTTAGAACAAAGAGGAGGAAGAACTCCCCAGGTGCTTCTGTGATACCATCATGTGAGGTCTCCAGGGTTATGTCTCTATGTTTCTAGGATCTTCTCCTTTATCTAGATGTAGAATAATGAATCTAATGTTGATTAAATGGTATGACTGATTTATCATGGAATGAATGATATCTTCCCCACTACTGCCCAGTTTTTAAAGCAACTATCATCTACTATAAGACATGATCTTTCTCCACCGACTTTGGTAAGTCCCATTGTTCTACACCGCATATGTGTTATTTTTCACTACATCATAGGTCACTTTATCAAAACCACTATAACTAACTCCTGATAGATAGTTTGAAAGTATCTAGATGGAAAATAAGGACATGCTTGAATCTTCAAAATAAAATAATGATAATTATGAAATGTGATGTAATGATTAGAGTTAATAAATATTAACTTATTTAATTAGTTATTATAATTATTATATTAATGTAAGTATTAAATTATTAGTTATTATCAATTATTATTTTAATTGATAAAGATTATTTTATTTTATTTAATAGTATAAAATTATTTGATTACATTATTGCAGTTAATGTTTTAATTAACAATAAAAATTTATCTTTAGATTAATAAATGTTATTATTTAACTACGTTATTTATTTATTTATTTAAATAATTTTTTTATATTTATTAGTTTATTTATTAATCTTATAATTTATAATTAGATTACATTATTACGATTTTATTATTTTATTAAATTAATATTATTAGTAATCAGTAATTATATATTTTTAAATTAGATTAATATTGATTTTATAGAATTATTTATTTTATTTTATTAATTAATTTTATTACTATAATTATTATTATTTTATTAAAATGTTAAATTATAATTATTATTTTTATTAAAGTATTTATTTCAATTTATTTATTTTAATTTTATTTATAAGTTATTATTTATATTATAGTTTAGTATATTTTATTTAATTAATTAGTTTGATAATATATTATATTATTATTATTATTATTTATTTATAATTAATATCATTATTTATGTTATTATTTTTATCTTATTTCTTCTTTTTTATATTTATTTTTAAGCCCTTCTCCCCTTATCCTCTACTTCGGTGCACAACCAGGGGGTCCGAGTTTCTTTGAGAAACTCCTCCTCGGATCGGCGTTGACTCTTCCTCTCCCAAGAAGAGGATAACAGAGGCATCGACTCATGGTTCTTCTACATCAACTGTGGTCAGATGAGAACAGATCTATATCAACTATAGCACAACATCATCTTTCTATGGAGAGCTCAGATGGGGATCAGTCAGCACTGGCACAACTAGGTTCTCTTTGACCTTAGTGAATTGGAATAAGACAGACATGGTGGTTATCTTCTACCTTGGGTTAGAATAACATTGACTCTCATTGGCTTCATCTGTAATGTTTCATGATTCAGTGCGTCACAACACCTCCTATGAATGACTCAGATTTCAGATCAGGGTTTGGTTTGGCTGGATTTCATATTTGATTTGGTTACTCTTCTTCTTTGTCATTGGTATCTTTTAGTGCCTAGAATAATGGATGGATGGAGTTAGTGGGTTGAGTACGGTATTTTCAGTATATGCGTATTACAACCATGCTTTTTATTACACACTTAAACCTGAATTATTACATAAAATATTCACTTGATATAACAAAAAAGATCGAGAGGTCTAGTGTCTTTGGGGCTTAGGAACATTACATAACAACTTAGAACATAAAACACACAACATATTTATTTAAAATAACTTTTACATGACCACTACATTCCCTCATACATAGCATTGCATGGGATAACCTGATAACATGCATAAGAAAAAGGTGAGATATAAAGCCCAATAAGGGAATAAACATGGAATAACATGAGGAATACAATACATGTTAGACAATAGTAATATCAATGGAGAACAAAATAAAAATTAACATAAAGGTATGATAATCCATTTTAATCATAACATGTAAATGTGGAAACAATACTTAACATGGAATTAGCATGAGCCAAGGATCATTGCACATGGAGCATGAGTAAACAATCATTGTACATGAAGCATGAAAAAATCATCGTTGAACTTGAATTAGCATGAGTCAACCCCCATTTCACATGACGTATCATGATACTATACTTTACCCAATGCATTGAAGCACTATCAAGGTGCGCCCTTCTTAAAATTTTAATTTCATGCATAAGTGTGCCACATGGATCATATAACATGGAATCAATCAACGTCATAAGTTATCCCAAGATTAAGTAATGTGGAATACATACATGAAAGTAGTACTAAATAGTTATATATGCATAAAAGAGAATACCCTTGATAGAGACTTGGATATGGTTTTCACTACACAATGATTATGGCTTGGAAAAACGTGGTGCAATTTCTACAGCATAACGACGTGACATAAGGATTCATGAAAATAGTTGATGAGATATAAATGAGTGTCTCATAATATGTACATGTAATTTACAGTAATGGGGTAGTATGGATACATTTCCCAACAAATTTAATGGAATTTATATGCATAATACAAAATAATTCCTTGGATGTAAAATAGAAGAGAGAAATCCCTCACGGAATTTCAGCGTGGTAACGGGTGTACATAGGAGGCTTTAATGAAGGATAAAGGGGTCTACCATCATCCAAACATAAATAGGACTGTATGGGGGATGTGAAAATTCATACCCCAAAATTTTTAATTTAAAACAAAAGGGAAAAACAACTTAAAGAAAATTAGACAAAAATGAGAAAGGAAGAAATCCCTTACTTGGAGGTGTGATCCCAAAGGCTTGGGAGAGGCGTGAGAGAGGCTTATTCAAAGCTTGGGAAACCTTAGGAGGATTATAGAAAGTGTTTTTAAAGGTTTTTAGAACTCCAAAGGTTTTTGGTGAAGAGGAAGTGGTCGCTTGGGTAGGGGTTATATTGCAAAGGAGAGGAAATTTTTTATTATTTATGTTTGGGACACCACACATTAAACTAATCAATACCACAATCCATCCTATGGTTTTTCCCATGGTTTTTTAGAATGGGGATTCTAAAAAAATATTTTATAAGTCCAATGGCCGAAAATAATAAAATAATATGGTTTCTTAGGTGGAGGTGAGTCACACTCTCAAGGAAGACAATTTAAAAAGGAAAATTGTTTTATAAGTCTTGGAGGGTCCACAAAAGCTTTGTAAAAATAAATAAAAAAATATAAAATTACATAATTTTAATTATAAAACATATATTTGCAGAAAATAATATTTATTGTATTTTATTACCTCACTATTGGGTCATTATGATGTCATTAAACACATAATATATTTAAACGGTATTTAATTATTACCAAAAAATTCCACTGTCTCGGAAAATTATGAAAAATTCACCATTGGATAATTTTGACATTCTGATTCCAAAAATAATATTCATTTTATCTAAATAATTTGATAAATATGTGAATTTTTACTTTTAAAATAAAAACTGACATTTACTGAAAATTCATGGGTTTTGACAAAAAATAGTTTTCAAAACTTAATTAGGATTACAATTGCATTCATAAAATTGTATGATCATTTATATTTAATAAAATTTAATTTAATAATTATATTTTATTAAAACATTATTTAAATCATAAATCCATTAATTTTTCAACATAGATTTTTTAGTTGAATATTAACTGAAAATACTATATGTGCTTTAAAAACTATTTACAAAGTAACAATAATAAAATGAATTCACATTTGTTATACAAAAATAATGTACATAGTCATAGAGCTAGGTTATTGTTACATGACCAATTATAACACCCGCATAAGACTGAAGGGTAAGGTGTGTGATGGTGATAGACTCTTGGGGTGACTCGGATATCATCGCTCAGGTGGTAATCTCTATTAACTTCCACTTCTATCGTAGTCGGTTCTGCTCAAGTTTAACGTGTTCCAACTCGGCTTGGGCTTGGTCAAGAGTGAAGCCAAATGAAAACACCTCCTTTCCAAGTTCCAAAAAATGGGCTTAGTATGGGGAAATTCTACTAGATGAGGTCATCGCTTCCTTTTTCTGAGTAAATTGGATTTTTTAAATCCCTATATTTATACTAATCATGTGATCACATTTCCGCGCCTATATTAGCAAAGGTCGCAATTCGTAATGGTATTTAAAAATCTAGGAATATAAAACCAATTAAGTTCACAATTTATATAACCATAATAAGACATTAAATTAGATCAAAAATAATTTTCATTACTAAAATTTTGGGTCATTACAATCTTCCCCCATAAGAAATTTTGGACTCGAAATTTCATTTTCCCACTCTAAAACAAATGCGGGTAACTATGCTTCAACCTCCCTCTGATACTGACTATAATAACCTTGCTTTTTATTACACACATAAACCTGATTTATTACATAAAGTCTTCACTTGATACAAAAAATAAGATTCAGAGGTCTAGTGTCTTTGGATCTTAGGAACATTACATCACAGCTTAGAACATAAAACACACAACATATTTATTGAAAACTTCCTTTTCATGAACACTGCATTCCCTCAAACTTAGCATTGCATGAGATAACCTGAGGAAATTCAAAAGAAAAGGGTGAGCTATAAAACCTAGTAAGGGAATAAATATGGAATAACATGAGGAATAAAATAAATATTAGAAAATATTCATATCAATAGAGAACAATAGAAACATGAACATAAAGGCATGATAAAGCATGATAATCATAACATGGAAATGTGGAAACAACACTTTACATGGAATTAGCATGAGCCAAGGATAATTGCACATGGAGCATGAGTAAACCCTCATTGAACAAGAAGAACGAGTAAAACCTTGTTGCACTTAAATTATCATGAGTCAAAACCCATTGCACATGACGTATCATGATAATATACTTACCCAATGCATTGGAGCACTATCAGGGTGCACCCTTCTTACGCATTTCATTTCAAGCATAAGTGTGCCACATGGATCATATAACATGGAATCAAACAACATCATAAGTTATTCCAAGATTAAGTAATCTGGATTAAATAGATGAAAGTACCATTCAATAGGTATATATGCATAAAGGCGAATACACTAGATAGAGACATGGGTATGGTATTCACTACACAATGATCTTGGCTTGTAAGAACATGGTGCAATTTCGGGAGCATAACAACGTGACATAAGGATTCATGAAAATAGATGATGAGATAGAAAATGGTGTATCATCATATTTACATGAAATAGATAGTAATGGGGTCATATGGGTACATGTACCAACAAACTTAATAGAATTTAGATTCATAATATAAAAAAAATACTTGGATGTAAAAGAGGAGAGATAAATATCTCAGGGAATTTCGGCATGGTAACAGGTGTACATGGGAGGATTTAACAAGAGGGAAATGGGTCTCCTATCATCCAAACATAAAGAGGATAGTATGAGGAAGGGGTGAAATCATACCCCACCATTTGTAATTGAAAACAAACAGGCATAACAACATAAAAAAAGTAGCCAAAATGGGAATGGATGAAATATCATACTTGGAAGTGTGATCCCGAAGGCTTGAGAGAGGCTTCTTGGGAGCCTAGGGAACCTTGGGAGGATTATAGAGAGAGTATGGCATGGTTTGGTAGAACTCAAAAGGCTTTGAGTGAAGATAAAGTGGGATCTTGGTTTGGTTTATATAAGGAAGGAGCGTAAATTTTGTATTATTTATGTTTGGGACACCTCACATTAAACTAATCAATACCACAAACCAGACCATGTTTTTGCCAATGTTTATTTCCAAAGGGGAGTGAAAAAAAATATTTTATTAGGCCAGTGGTAGAACTTCTTAAAATAATAGGGTTGATTATGTAGAGGTGAGTCACACTCTCAAGGAAAAGAATTTAAAAAGACAACATGTTTTCTAAGTCTTGGAGGGTCCACAAAAGCTTTTTAAAATTAATCAAAAAAATATAAAATCACATTATATTAATTCTAAAACATATATTTTCATAACATAATGTTTATAGTATTTTATTATTTCACTATAGGGTCATAATGATGTCATTAAACACATTATATATTTAAATGGTATTTAATATTTACCCAAAAATTTGACTGTCTCAGAAAATTATTGAAAATTCATAGTTGGATAATTTCGACATCCTGATTCCAAAAATAATATTCATTTAATCAAAATAATTTTATAAATATGTGAATTTTTACTTCTAAAATATAAACCGACATTTACTGAAAATTCATGGGTTTTGATAAAAATATTTTTCAAACCTCAATAAAAATTACTACTCCATTCATAAAATTATATGATCATTTATATTTAATAAAAATTAATTTCATAATAATATTTTATTAAAATATTTTTTAATTCATAAATCCATTAATTCATAAAAATAAATTTCTTAGTTGAATATTAACTAAAAATACTATTTGAGCTTTTAAAGTATTTATAAAATAACAATAATAAAATGAATACACATTCTTTATACAAAAATAATGTACATAGTCATAGTGTTGGGGTCTTGTTACATAACCCATTATAACTCCTGTATAAGACCAAAGGGTAAGGTGTGTGATGGTGACAGACTCTTGGGGTGGCTCGGATAACATCGCTCGGGTGGTAATCTCTATTAACTTCCACTTCTCCTACACCCTATTGCACTCAAGCTTAATGTGTTCAAGCTCAGATTGGGCTTGGCCAAGGGTGAATCTCAAGGACACCACCTCCTTTATAAGCTCCAACAAATGTGCTTCATATGGGGAAAATCTACTGGATGAAGCCATCACTTCCTTTGTCTGAGTAAATTTGATTTGTTAAAGACCTATATTTATACTAATCATTTGATCACTGTGTAATGGCTATATTAGCAACATTCACAATTCATAACGGTATTTAAAAATCTAAAAATATAAATCTAAGAATTTCACATTTTATATAAACATAATAAAAATTTTAATTAGATTAAGAGGAATTTTCATTAATGAATTTTTGTATCATTACAATCTTCCCGCCTTAAGAAATTTCACCTTCGAAACATCCTTTTCCCACTATAAAACAAATGAGGGTAACTATGCATCAACCTCCCTCTGATACCAACTATAATAACCCTTATTTTATTAAACACATTAACTTAATTTATTACATAAAGTATTCACTTGATACAACAAAGAAGATCGATAGGTCTACTGTGTTTGGGGATTAGAACATTACATAACAGCTTAGAACATAAAACAGACATAATATTTATTGAAAACTTCCTCTACATGACCACTACATTCCCTCTTACTTAGCATTGCATAGGATAACCTGAGGACATCCACAAGAAAAGGGTGAGCTATAAAGCCCAGTAAGGGAATAAACATGGAATAACATGAGAAATACAATACATTTTAGAAAATAGAAATATAAATGGAGAACAAGAGAAACATGAACATAATAGTATAATAAATCATGATAATCATTACATAGAAATGTGGAAACAACACTTAACATGGAATTAGCATGACCCAAGGCTCATTGGAAATGGAGAATGAGTAAACCCACATTGCACATTAAACATGAGTAAAACCTCATTTTACTTGAATTAGTATGATTAAACACCCATTTCACATGACGTATCATGATACTATACTTTACCCAATGCATTGGAGCGCTATCAGAGCGCACCCTTCCTAAACATTTTATTTCATGCATAAGTGTTCCACATGGTTCATATAACATGGAAACAATAAAAATCATAAGTTATTCCACAATTAATTAATGTGGAATAAATACATGAAAGTACCATTAAATAGGTAAATATTCATAAAGGTGAATACCATTGATAGATACATTGGTATGGTATTCACTACACAATGATCTTGTCTTGAAAAGCAGGGTGCAATTTCTTCAGCATAACGGTGTGACATAAGGATTCATGAAAATAGGTGATGAGATAGAAAATGGTGTCTCATCATATGTACATGAAATGTAAAGTCATGGGTTCATATGGATACATGTCCCAACAATCATAATGGAAATTAGATTCATAATACAAAAGAATTAATTGGATGTAAGAGGAGAGAGAAATCCCTCATGGAATTTCGGTATGGTAACGGGTGTACATGGGAGTCTTTAATGAGAGATAAATGGGTATACCATCATCCAAACATAAATAATAAATTATGAGGGAGGTTCAAAATCACACCCCCAACATTTTTAATTGAAAAAAAAAGGTCAAAACAACTTATAGAAAATTAGTAAAAAATGAGAAAGGAAGATATCCCTTACTTGGAAGTGTGATCCCAATGACTTGGGAGAGGATTGAGAGAGGATTATTGGGAGCATGGGGAACCTCGGTAGGATTATAGAGAGGGGAGGGAAGGTTTTGGTCAGATTCAAAAGGCTTTGAGTGAAGAGGAAGTGGGAGCTTGGGTGGGTTTATATAGGAAAGGAGATAGAATTCTTTATTATTTATGTTTGGGACACCTCACATTAAACTAATCAGTACCAAAAACCAGCTCATGGGTTTTTCCATGGTTTTTCCAAAGGGGAGTGGAATATAATATTTTATAAGGCCAATGGACGAACTTATTAAAATAATTGGGTTGCTTATGTGGAGTTGAGTCACACTCTCAAGGAAAAACATTTAAAAAGACAAAATGTTTTATAAGTCTTGGAGGATTCACAAAATCATTGTTAAAAAAAATCTAAAATCAAATTATTTTAATGTAAAAACAAATATTGGCCGAACATATTGTTTATATTATTTTATTACTTCACTATTGGTCTATTATGATGTAATTAAACACATTATATATTTAAATATTGTTAATTTTTTACCCAAAAATTTGACTGTCTGAGAAAATTATGAAAAATTCACACTTGGATAATTTTGATGTCCTAATTAAAAAAATATTTATTTTATCTAACTACATTTATAAATATGATAATTTTTACTTTTAAAATTAAAACCGGCATTTAACAAAAAAATCATGGGTTTTGATAAAAACTGTTTTTAAACCATAATAAAAATTAATATTACATTCATAAAATTATATGATCATTTATATTTAATAAAAATTAATTTAATAATAATATTTTATTAAAATAATTTTTATTTCATAAATTCATTAATTCATCAAAATATATTTCGTAATTTAATATTAACTAAAAATACTATTTCTGCTTTAAAAACATTTACAAAGTAAAAATAATAAAATGAATGAACATTCATTATACAAAAATAATGTACATAGTCATAGTTCTTGGTTCTTGTTACATAACCCCTTGTAACACATGCATATGACCGAAGGGTAAGGTGTGTGATTGTGGAAGACTCTTGGGGTGGCTTGGATAACATCTCTCAGGTGGTAATCTCTATTAACTTTCACTTCTCTCGTAGTCAGTTCTGCTCAAGCTTAACGTGTTCAAGCTTGGCTTAGGCTTGGTCAAGAGTGAATCCCAATGATGCCACCTCCTTTCTGAGCTCCAAAAAATGGGCTTTGTATGGGGCATGTCAAATGGATGAGGCCATAGCTTCCTTTGTCTGAGTAAATTGGATTTGTTAAATCCCAATATTTATACAAATCATGTGATAACTATTCAATGTCTATATTATCAATGGTCACAATTCATAACGGTATTTACAAATCTAGAAACATAAAACCAATGAAGTTCATATTTTATAAAACCATAATAAGATATTTAATTAGATCAAGAGAAATATTCATTAATGAAATATTGGGTTATTAAAATCTTATCCCCTTAATAAATTTCTCCCTCAAAATTTCCTTTTCCCACTCTAAAACAAATGCGGGTCACTATTCTTCATCCTCCCTATAATACCAACTATAACAACCCTACTTTTTATTACACACATAAACCTAATTTTTTATATAAAATATTCTCCTAATACAAAAATGAAGAACGAGATGTCTAGTGTATTTGGGACATAGGAACATTACATAACACATTAGAACATAAAACACACAACATCTTTATTGAAAACATCATTTACATGACCACTACAATCCCTCGTACTTAGCATTGCATGAGATAACCTGGGGACATGCATAAGAAAAGGGTGAGCTATAAAGCCCAGTAAGGGAATAATCAAGAAATATAATGAAGAATAAAATACATGTTAGAAAATAGTCATATTAATGGAGAACAAGAGAAAAATTAACATAAAGGCATGATAAAGCATCATAATCATAACATGGAAATGTGGAAACCACACTTAACATGGAATTAGCATGAGCAAAGGTTCATTGCACATGGAGCATGAGTAAACCCTCATTGCACATGAATCATGAGAAAAACCTCATTTCACTTTAATTAGAATGAGTCAATACCCATTGCACATGATGTATCATGATACCATACTTTACCCAATGCATTGGAGCGCTATCAGGGAACACCCTTCTTAAACATTTCTTTAATGCATAAGTGTGACACATGGATCATATAACATGGAATAAATAAAAATTTTAAGTTGTTACATGATTCAAAAATGTGTAATAAATACATTAAAGAACCATTCAATATGTATATATGAATAAAATTGAATACCCTTGATAGAGACATGGGTATGGTATTCACTACACAATGATCTTTTCTTGGAAAAATGATGTGCAATTTCAATAGCATAATGATGTGACATAAGGATTATTGAAAATATATGATGAGATGGGAAAGGGTGTATCATAATATTAAAATTAAATAGATAGTAATGGGTTCATATGGATACATTTCCCAACAAACGTAATGGAATTCTGATGTATAATACAAAAGAATTACTTGGATGTAAAAGACGAGAGAGAAATATCTCATGAAATTTCGGCATGGTAACGTGTGTACATGGGAGGATTTAATGAGAGATAAATGGGTCTCCCATTATCCAAACAAAATTATGACAGTAAGATGGAGGTTTGAAATTATACCTCAACATTTTTAATTGAAAAAAAGGTCATAACAACTTAATGAAAATTAGACAACAATGAGAAAGGAAGATATCCCTTACTTTGATGTGTGATCCCAAAGGCTTGGGAGAGGCTTGAGAGATGCTTCTTGGGATCTTGGGGAACCTTGGTAGGCTTATAGAGAGATTAGGACAGGGGTTGTTTGAACTCCAAAGGCTTTTAGTGAATAGTAAGTGGGAGCTTGGATGGGTTTATATAGGAAAGGAGAGGGAAATATTTATTATTTATTTTTGGGACATCTCGCAATAAACTAATCAATACCACAAACCTTCCCAAGGTTTTTACCCATGGGTTTTTCCAAATGGAAGTGAAAAAAAAATATTTTATAATTCCAATGGCCGAACATCTTAAAATAATAGGGTTTCTTATCTAGAGGTGAATCACATTCCCAAGGAAAACAATTTAAAAAGACAAAATGTTTTATAAGTCTTGGAGGGTCCAGAAAAGCATTGTAAAATAAATCAAACAAATATAAAATAACATTATTTTAATTATAAAACATATATTGGCATAAAATAATGTTTATAGTATTTTAATACATCACTATTGGGTCATTAAGATGTCATTAAACAATATATATTTAAACGATATTTAATTTTTACCCAAAAATATGACTGTCTTAGAAAATTATGAAAATTTCACCGTAGGATAATTTGGATGTCTTGATTCCAAAAATAATATTATTTTTATATAAATAATTTTATAAATATGTTAATTTTTTCTTTTAAAATAAAAACCAACATTTATTGAAAATTCATGGGTTTTGACAAAAATAGTTTTCAAACCATAATAAAAATTACCACTACATTTATAAAATTATATGATCATTTATATTTAATAAAAATTAATTTAATAATAATATTTTATTAAAATATTATTTAATCCATAATTCCATTAATTCATCATAAAAATTTTAGTTGAATATTAACTAAAAATTTTATTTGTGCTTAAAAAACTATTTACAAAGTAACATTAATAAAATGAATGCATATTCTTTATACAAAAATAATGTACAAAGTCATAGTGCTAGGGTTTTGTTACATAACCCCTTATAACACCCACATAAGACTGAAGGGTAATGAGTATGATGGTGACAGACTCATGGGGTGTCAAGGATAACATCGCTTGGGTGGTAATCTCTATTAACTTCCACTTCTTCCGTAGTTAGTTCTGCTCAAGAATAACGTGTTCAAGCTCGACTTGTGCTTGGTCAAGAGTGATACCCAATGATGTCACCTTCTTTCTGAGCTCCATCAAATGGGATTTGTATGGGTCACTCTACAATATGAGGCCATCACTACCTTTGTCTGAGTAAATTGTATTTTTTAAAGCCCTATGTTTATACTAATCATGAGATCACTGTTCAACGGCTATATTAGCAATGGCCACAATTAATAATGTTTTTTAAAAATTGAGAAATATAAATCCAATGAAGTTCACATTTTATATAACCATAATGAGACATTTAATTATATTAAGAGGAATTTTCATTAATTAATGTTTGGTTCGTTACAATGCTGTTGCGGTAGTGTGTCGATAAGACATGAGAAACCGACAAGAATAGACGTTTCGGTAGGAGGATTTCCAGTGGGGTGATGGTGAGACAGACTAAGGAACGAGTGTCAGTAGGACCAACACATAAGGAATGGGGCATCAGTAGCTTGTGTGCTACCAATAGTATAAGAGGTGTGTCTGTAGCTACTGAGGGACTTATGAGGATATGTGTAGTGTTAGATAGTGAATGAGGTGCTGACAGTGTATATGTTGGATATTGTTAGTTCCCTATATCACTAACAAAAAATTTATCTATAGGTAGATTATTGAGTATTAGTGACTCATGGTAAGAAAAAATAATTACATTAATTAAATTAATTAATTCACTAATTAACTAAAAACATAAAACTAAATATACTTTAAAAACTAAAAACCAAATTAAGAAAATAAATAAGATGAAACCGGATTATTATTTATTATTATTTTTAAATTTGAAAGGAAACATTTACATAATTTAATGAAATTATTATTTGTAAATAGAGTAATTATTAAATTTGATATTGTTTAAACAAATTTTTAAAATATAAAAGTAAAATATTAAAAGTGAAATTAATGAGTCAATTATTTAAAAAGAAATAATTTTCTTAAAGGGAAAGGAAACAGTTAGTAAGGTGAAACTGCGTCGGTGCCTCATTGAGTCACTGAAAGTGGAAAGAAGTAGTATTGGTGGCTTAAGGTTTTAATTTCATATCCAAAAAAAATTAATGAAATTAAAACATTATAAAAATTAAATATTTATAAATAGAAACTAATTAATTAATTACCTATATGAGGACATAAAATTTAAAATACTTTATTTTATCTAATTAAAACATAAATACTTAACTTATAGTAAACTTTACCTAGGTTATTATGTAGAATAATTAAATTTCTAAATTTAAAGATATTTGTTAGATTACATTTAAAGGATATTAATTAATAAATAAAATAAAATCAATTTAAAATAAATTGATTATAATAAATTAATAAAGTTTATTTATTTTAATTGATCTAAATTAATAGATAATGTATTAAATTAAAGACTCAGTTAATTAATTGAAAATAAAAATTTATATGATTAAATGGTAAATTAAATAAAACAAACATAATAATATACTATTATTTAAAGAAAAATAAAAACAAAAAAGTAATTGTATTATTGTGATAATTAAAACAAAAATTGTTTTTTATAAAGGCTAAATATGTAAGATTAGTTATAAAAATAGATTAATTAATAAATTTAACTGAATATTTATTTAAGTGTATTTAATTAATAAAAAGTATAAAACTAATTAATGAAATGATTAAAAACATAATAAAAATATATGGCCAAATAATGTGATTTTAGAGCCACATTAAGAATCCTTATGGGTAAGACTAAACATAGGAAAAATTTCAATCATTTGGTAATGAATATAGTGATTGGTTTCCATGAAATAAAATCACTTTATAGATACTACATGAGTGTGTGGCTTTGGAACCATTTTACATTGAGGTAATAACCCACAAAAGGTAACATTGGGTATTAACTCAATCATCACCTAGTGCATGACTTAGAGGAATTGATCCACAGCTAGTATGAAACTCTTTAGGGATATGATTTTTTAAATTCAAAATGTCTTTATAAACCATTAAGAATTAACCAAAAAACTCTGTTAAATTTTATAGATCATAGATAACTTATTTTGAAACATTAAAATACATGTGTTAAAAATTTATGTCATTTATGAGTTATCCTAAAAATTTCCATAGTTTCCCTTTTACGTGTTTAAAATTTTGAAAAATCCAGATCCATAATTTTTCTTTTATTTTAGTAAAACTCTAGAAATAAGAAGAACCAATTTTTCAACCACTATGATGGGAAATACGATGACTTCCCAAATGATATTTCCACCCTAATGGGTGAAATATTTGAGAAATTCATGTAAATAAAATCTCAATTTACAAAATCCTAAATGGAAAATTTAATTAGATGGAAATCCCACATCCCCCTAAGAAATAAGAAGTTAAAATGGAGAAATTTATGTGAAAAATACCTCCAAATTATAATTTATCCTTTTATGCTTTGATCACAAAACAATGGATCAACTAAATTGAAAATCTCTTCTTATTTCTGCAATACTCCGAGCAATTGAAAGTTTTTATAACTATTTATCACATAGAGGTTTAATCTAGTCAATGTTGGATGTTGATCGAGAATATAATGAAACAATAATAAATGGTAGTAATTATGTAGAATGAATTTATAAAAATGTTTTTTGATAAATGTTTTTCTCACAATATCTATCTCAATATGGAGTGGGATGCCCTCCTCCCCGACAAAATGTATGATGAAACAATCCGGCTGTAGGAGGAAAACCTAACAAGAGTTACATGATATGCCACTACCTCTATCATTGACCCTGAATATAATTTTTACCACTTCTTTTATGGGGTAAAGTTATAGTTATAAAAATATTTGGCAATTGTGGACTTAGAAAATTATGACAAAATTATATATTGTTCCTTTAAAGTTATAATAGAGATCAACAGATCTGATGTTTCTAGAGATAGGATGAATAGAATGGATATCAATTCTAAAGGAGTGATTGAGAAATATTATGGTGGTAAGAAATTCGAGCATCCCACTTGACAAAAAACTTTGAAAAAGAATCCATAAAATTTCTTTAAGGGGAAATGTAAATTCTTCAAAATTGAGAAGGAAGGGAACGTATATAGAAAATGCCAATTAAAAAAACACAATTGACCATGATATCTTCAATATCATCTATATGCTTGAATGATATCTTGGAAACTCTGTTATCATCTATATACTGGAATGATATCAGGTTAATAGAATACCCACCATCAATCTTCTTTCACTCTCTCTTTTATTTTTAAAATGAAATCATCGTCTCTGAGGTGGTGATTTACATCCTTTGTGGACAACGAATTTTAAATATTGAATAAATCATTCAATGATGGTAATGAAACCATTTTTATTTTTTAAATACACAATAATATATGTATTATAACCATTATTATTTTATGGTTGTAACCTTTTTACATAATACTAAATGATAAAATAAAATGAGTTCGTTAAGACCAATAATTGTCGTAATAATATAAATGATTATCAAAAAATGTATAATCTAATGATTCATCATAATACCATATAAATAAATGATATATATAAACATATAAAATTATTTATTTTCATTAATATCACATTAATTCAATTCTAGATAATTATACACATTCCACATGAACTTCCATACTTAGGCACAAGTATACTGATCGTGAAAACCATGGAAATGAATTCTCTTGACAAATAAAAATTTATCATATAACTTATCAAAAAGTCCATAAAGTAACTTCATAAAATGATAATAAATTAAATACAAGAATATAATCTTCTTAATTAATTAATTATTTATTTTTTTTTATCCCGGATGTTATGGTCAAATCCAGAACACATTCGAGCATAAGATAAGGGATTTCTTATTTCACTTCCATTTTTATGAGATATTCCTTATTCACCACTATTTATTTTTTATGGTATATTTATAATTTACGTTAATGTATAATTTCATGAATATATTTATTTTCATGGTATTTAATATATCTTTTGATTATTATTAATTTTATTGCATATGATTTGATTGATTATAATGTGGTAAGGGATTCTACCCAAACCTCTGTCTTTCATTTGGGTTACTCATTCTCTAACATTAATCAAATGTAATACTTCTTTATTTTAACATATTTCTTCTATATTCTGTTTATATGTTACAAAATCATATATCCAGATCAGATCATCTTTCTTTTATAAGGATATACCGGTTTTAAAATGGTTCTCTTCTAAATGCTTCATGATAAACAAGCACGATTGAAGGGAACTTCTTGAATTTTTACCTATTTTCAAGTGCACTTGATAATATATTTTAATCCACCATTAGTTTTCTAAAATCACTCATTTTATTATGAAAAATTTTCATAGTTTACTTATTTTTTTATACAGATATTTTTATAAATGGAAACTTCTTTGAAAAGTAAAATATTATTTCTATTAAGAATTACTCGATAATTTTATAAGGTTATATTCATCTATTTCAAAACTATTGCTGGTTATTATTTTTAATTTGGATTAATATTTTATGATATCATCTACCGTATTTATTGAATTTTTTATGATGAATTTGACTATGGATGTTTGTTGGTGCAAAAATATGGGCAGAGGAAACTCATCGAAAGGAGAAAACCAATTCTAGAGGGGATGACTTGTGAAGACCATTCATGGAGCCATGCGCCGAGGCTATCAGAAAACCAGATCCCCAATCCACGGTCTTCGTGGAGTAAAGAGGCATGAGGCTCTACGGTTAAGAAACCTTGGAATGGGAGCCTTGCACCGTAGAGGGAGCCAAATTGACCTCCACGAACCCATCAAACTTGACGGAAGCTGCTGCAGGCGCCACACATAGCACTCATAAGAGATCTATGTCAACGAGGGGATGTTGATTGTCTCCATGGTTATGATGAACTTGATGCAATCTATGGATGATCACAGAGCACCACGTGGCTTCGCACCGAGACATCCCTACTTTGCGATGCCTCTTTCCTATAAATACCTGGCTCCCCATGAGCCCAAAGAATAGGTCATCAAACCATTCACTTTCTCATCTCTCAAATCATGAATCTCCTTATTCTATGAAAAAATTAGCTCTTTGAGGTACGTGATCATCTCTAAGTTCATTTACATTAGCATAAACACAACCCCCCTTCATGTGGGGATACCCTTCACGGAGCCCACGAGCCTTCTTAAAGGAAGAAGATCACTAAGGGGACTAGGGTATTCACAATGAACTCATGCTTTGTGAAGTAACTTCCATGAACATGTGAACCACATGCTAAGGCAGTGTCATTGTGCTTCATGAGGCACACTTGCTCACAGTGCTATGCTTTGGAAGGCATTCTTGCATCATGAAGCCCTGATCCGAGAAATCCTTTCTTCTTCATGAAGCACCCTCCATATGAACCTATGTTATATACCTAGGATTGGACACCAAACATCATGAAGTATAGTGTTTCGTGAAGCCCCTACGTCATATAAATCCCCATATCTTTACAGGGTTCCTTCCTGTGAAACCACGTGGCGTGCTAACCCTTCTCCTGTACGACCCTCTTCGTTTTTATGAAGTGATTTCAAGGTCCCATGGGTAGTTATTTATTTTTTGTTTCTTATCCTTATTCTTCTTCTCATAGGCATGATAATGGAGATTTCTTTTTCTCATAGACACAGTAATATGGGCCCCTCAGTGGATCACTCCACAACACCCCCTCACCATGACATTGTCAGGGACTTCCCTTCACCAAGGGTTAGAGCATTCCAGTTATGTATGTCCTAAGAGTGTGGATTGAACTAGCCTTGTCTGAGATTCAAGCCACTAAAATTCCAAGTTCCATCATCCCCAACACATGACGTTAAACTATGGACTCTCCATGTGCATCATACGTGGGTTTCCCTGTCTCAGACATTCTCTACGCCCGCTTGTCTCCATGGGAGTGAGATCTTCCTCATATGGAATAAGATCCTCCCTACTGGATCGGTGCCTGTCCATGGGAAAGGTCAACCATCTTGGTGTAATCCCCTATCATTTCATGAAGGAGGCAGTACCCCTGCTCCTCCTCTCTTCTTCCATGCCAAATACCAGAGGAGAGATGGTCACAGGGACCTTCGTTATAGCATCCCTCTCCCTATAAGATTTGTCACCATTGGGACTCCATCGTATAGTAAGTCTCAATATCCATCTTTCTAGGTTGATAACCACGTATAAACCCGTGTTTCCTCTTTGGGCCGCTAACCACATGTAATCCACACTCCACTTCCCACGGACGCAACTTTCACGACGTGATCGTTAGGTCTTTTCTACCTCTTGTTTCTCACACCGAGCAAGACTCATGTGAGATTAGATTAACCATCGACTATGACATACTCTCTGAGACTACTTAGCGTGTAATCCCCACACCATTCTGAACTACATGGAAATTTATCCTTTCCAAGGAAGGTATGTAGGAATCCTCCCTGAGGTTAAAGTCCAACAACTACTAGTTCTGACCCCTTCACATCGGTTCAACTTTGTCCCACATGACATTAAACTATATCCACCATTCCAGACAATGGGAAAATTGATCCTTAAAAAGGAAATGTATATAAGAATCATTCCTGAGTTTCAATCCCAACGCCTACTTCTTACAACCCTTTCACATCGGTTCCCCTTTATCCAGCATGATGTTAAACTATATCCACCCTTCCGAACTACACTACGTGGAATTTTATCATTTTCACATAGGAAAGGTACATAGGAATCCACCTAGTGGTTCAATACCAACACCTACATTTCCCAAACACTTCACATCGGTCCATCCTTGTCCTCCGTGATGTTAAACTACATGCCCCTTTTCATCCTACAAGACGTTAAATTGTACCCATTTGAATTACGTGGGATCTGATCCTTGTCTTATGGACAAGGTATGTAAGAATCCTCCCTAAGGTCCAACCCCAATTGATGGTAAGCCATTTTGTTCCCAAATCAATGTTAATCCATTGTGTTCCACAATATATGATAATTCATTGTGTTCCCCAATCGATTGTAAGCTTTTGTATTCCCCCACCAGTGGTAAGATTTTGTACCCCCATCCAGCAATAATCCATTGTAGTCTACAATAAACAGTAAGTCATTGTAGTCCCCCTTCTCTAAGACCTAAATCTATGGTCTGCCCCTCTAGTTTCAGACCAACCTAGGATACTAACCACTCTTAAGCCACAGTATATTTCCAGGTCGTTTTCCTATGCATAAACCCTGATTCTATACCCCCATCCTGAACTACATGGACTTTGATTCCCCACAACGGGGATACGTAGGAAGCCTCCCTAAGGTTCAAGCCCATCACTCATGTCCCATCATGGTCTCTCCCTCAAGACTATGTGTTTTGGGAAGTTCATTACCCAACCCAAGGGTTCCACTTCCTTCGGGTCTCATCCATGTATCCATTATCACGGGCCACCTCCTCTGGTGTACAACCACCCCGCCGAACTACGCTGACATTCATTCCCTACCACAAGGATGCATAGGAGATCTATTCAAGGATCAATCCCAACTTCACTACCACCATCGTGTCTTCTCCATCTAACTCTCCATCCACTCTCAACAATCTAATTCTATCCTGTTTCTTACTCAGGCTGCCACATCCTGGTGAGATCATGCCACCCACTTTTTCGATGCTCCAAGTAGTAATCGGGTATCTAACCATGCGTTATCCCTAGCATCATTGTTCCCTCCTTGGGAGGCACCCATATGATCCACTCTAGTCTATGTTTTGATCAGGCTGATCCATCTCTACTAGAGGTTAAACCCACAACATGACCTATGTTATACATGGTATGATGAAGATATCCTCAGAGACATGCTTATGGCATAACATTCCCCACATTTGACGTGGGAATCCTCAGGCTTCTACACCCTCAAGAATCCCAATCATAAGGAGAATAAACCTAGACATATTAGTGTTCCAGTTTCTAGACAAACCAACAATGTCCAACGTGACTACTCACCCGACCGAAGGTTGCTTCCCTGGTTGGACACCTCAGAATGTCATGATAGAAATAGCATAATTATCAGCATCCATGAAGACATAGAATTGGGAAGAGTTTCACAAACAATGTTTTAAGTATATGAGGGAGACCCAGACTATGAAAAAAGTTCTGATTAGGAATCCATGGAAGGAGGAACTTGATATCCCATCATCCCATTTCGGTCAAGGAGAATATGTCCTTGAATAAGGGATGGATGCTACCCGCCTTTGGAAAGTGGGAATGTGGGGAAATAGCTGTGAATCCTCCTCTGAAATAGAGAGATGCGCACCCTAGAGAAAGCGTCAAGAAATAGAAATGGTGATCCTAACATGAAATTCTTCCCCTCAATCATAATTTTAGTATAATTCAATACATTAATGGATTGAGGTGTCACTAGATCCATGAATCTGGTGCTAGGTCCTGCCAAAAAAATAGTGGGCCTCGCGTAAGACTCACTAGAAATTGGGGAAGTTGAATGTTGTACATCCCTATCTGTGATGTTGTTGGCATGGATACTTCTTACCAAACATGGAAGATGAAATAGAGATGGGGAACTAGACATCGATTTACTTCTTTCGGTACTAATGGTTAAATCTCCCTGATTTTTTGGACCCAAGCTATCATGACAGGAAACCAATCACCGCCCACCCACCAACATAGGGGCAGGGGAAACGTCAACGCAGCTATCCATTATGGCCTCATCTCTCCATGGAAACCTCCATGTCCATGGATGCTGGGCACCCATGCCCTATCATCCCTTCTGAAATAATTCAGATAAGGGTGAAAAATAACCTCGTTAGACAATAAAAGGAAGAAGGGATTATCCCAACCGTGGATATGGCCCGCCAAGACATAAAGGATTCTGCACCTCATCACTACCACTGCCCCCAAGGGTTGTTCAGGGATCCAATGCTCGCAACTCTGATGTGTAACCATTTCAAGAGCCTCTACCTAGAACACTTTGATGACTACTTACCCTAAGTTGTTGAGGTGCGGGATGTCTGGGCCAGTACGACTAGAATTTTGTCCTAAGGTCCACTAAGGAAGGCTCCCACTATGCCGTAACAATGCTGCCACCATGTTCCATGAGCTGAGAAGAAGGTAAGCTACGCACCTGCACCACTGCCCCCAGTCCGGATGACCCGATGCCAACGTTGAGTGCATGATAATGAGGATGCCCACTGTGAGGCGTCAACATCAAAAACTACTGTGGCTCGTTCCACTATGGTTTCATACCATCAACCCCATTTTTATGCTGAGAAGGGTAACTCATATGGCTGACCTAAATTGAGGCCCCAACCACCCCATGGGTAGGCTGGGTTTACTCTCCTATTTTCCAATGTAGGTAGCACAATCATTGGGCCAACTCGTGGAAAGGAAACCCAGTACAGAAGTATTACCTATACAATCACCAATGAGTGTTCTGGTTTGTCCAGCTACCAAGCTCGGAGTGGAGGTCCTCCCAATGCTAGCTTCAATCCGAATGGCGGTCCTCCCCGTTGTAGTAAAGCTCATTATAGAATCCTCTTTCACACCAATGACCTCAGGTATGGAGTCGTTCTTCAAGTCATAGGTATCCAGTGTGAAGATGTTACACATCTGTTCATTATTCAGTGTAGGGTTCTTCCCCATGTCCTTACAGTAGCCGACGAAGGACTTCCTCTTCCCAGCAACCATAGAAGCAGAGGGTTTCCTCTCTTCGTAAGCACAAAATGCATGGGTCATTCCTGTGTTTAGCCCAACCAGTAGAAGGACCCACCTTGCACCGACACTGCCAATGGAAATAAGCATGGAGGCCTTACCCATGATCCTACCAGCTCTAGCGAAGGTCCAACCCTCTCTAGCACATCCTGTGGGGATTCCCTCCATGTTTTAGCTAGTGGACATGGATGTCCTCCTTTTTATCCCTTTGACATTGGTTCTGATGCTCCTCACACCTGGACTCATCCATGCAGAAGTCCTCTCCTCCCCATCATCACTTCGGTTGAAGGTCCACCTCAAGCCAAAAATCTACCCTGTTCCGAAGAGACATCCTGATGTAGGAGGGCAGGTCACCAACATCATAAATAGAGTGATGAGAAGATTCAGACTACAATTAAGCTTGTATATTTCTTGGATTCCAAGGTTAAATGTGATTTAGCAATGGTAACCTCACCTTGATCCTCTGATTCAAGGGTCGAGGTTGGAACACGACGTATCAGCCTCATCCTTCCTAAAAATGAGGTTAACCAAATTTCTGACTCCCTCCATAGATACATCTCGGGTGATGAATATTTGGTGTCTCCCTATGGAATGGCCATGAAATCCCCCCCCCCATCATCACTCGGAGGAATCTCTTACTCAACCAGAGATCACTGAGAGTTATCCTATCAACTGATGGCGGACGAGCATCAGCATGGTCCACCACCAACATTCATGGTCCCTACTCCAGAAACAGTGTTCACCAACCCGTCTTATCGCAATGTGGTGGCCAAGTCATTTCATTCTTCCGAGGATATCCCGAGATGCGGTGAATTGTCACCACCTTCACCGTATTATCCACTGGCCAAACTATCGTCACAATAGTATACTTGAGTACCTATACATGTTCCCTATGCGCCTCTAGTTGACGTGTGTGGAAACCAAGGGCCAGACCCCAAGTCCGAGCTGACATGTTTTTGGGTCATCCTTATGGTGGTCCATTTCCTGGAAATGTTTTGGCCTATTGCAGCATAGAATTTCAGTGTTCCAAAATCACTCACCGAGGAGGAAGTCTGTTTTTTTTCACCAAACCCTCTGGGAGGTGCACATTCATATTCATCATCAGCGAGTGGCTTAACCCATGGTTTAGGCACACTTCGAAGAAATTGGTCAACAGTGTCATTTGGGTGACTTGGCCACACTCTCCATGCCCAAACGCCCTGAGTCATCAGGCCACCATCAGACCCTCCCGCAACAATGTTTTCAGAGATTTAAAGTGCTTTGTACAATAATCAAGAAGGATTCCCCCCATGTTCTGGTTCATGGTTTGGGGAAGTATGCTACCCTCTATTTCAATTCTATCTCACACCATCCCGATTTTCAACGAAATATTAAGGATATCCCTCTAGGTTGAGTATTGGTTAACAAGGCCAACACACCAGAGGAAGAGGACTTACTAGAGATCCTCGGAGATGACATACCACCCGAGGGAGTATCACACATGTTGGATCCATTGGTAAAGATCACTCTCCAGTAAAAAAAATTAATGTGTCTTCCTGTACCTACCAATTTATTAGCCCTCTGACAGAATCCCAATAAGGGTAAAGAGAATCCTTGTGTCTTCAAACCCTCTTACACATCTGGCATGTTGAAAAAGATGGAGGACGATCCCAAAAAATCAGTGATGCGTCAATAGATCACATAACACAAGAAGATTGTTGATGAACTCCTTGTTAAACGTGCCATAGAGTGACGACCAGACTATTGTGGTCCTCACCTGTGGTAGTAGGGGAACGTAAGACAGTCCCACAGTGAATTGATTCCAAGTGGCCCTAACCATCCTGCCCACATAGATAAGATAGAGGTCTTAGCTTATAGAAAAGGGTGCGGTAGTTGTTACCAAATCCACCTGAGCAGGGTGTTAATCCTTGGGACCTAGTTCATGTTCCCTCGGATGCTTTTTATGTCATCCCACCAACCACTCCATGAGTTTATGGGCCTGCTTATCATGTTGTAGAACCCACCAACCCATAACTGGTCATGGATCCTCATCAAGATAAGTACCCCCACCGAGATGATTTGATGGTGGAACTCATTGCTCACCTCGAGGCATTGGAACCTCGATTGGTTTAAATCCCTCCTGATGGAACTCCATATCCGGCGTGGGTTGACAATATTCTAGAACCCATATATATCATCAATCACACCTTCTTCCCATTTGATGTGACTGGAGATCCACTGCAGCATCTAGCCCACTTCATCTCGAGGTGCAGACCCATGATAGGAACTCCAACACAACCAGAAACCGCCAAAAATCGATGATTTGAATAGACATTGGAAGGGAATTCATTTATATGGTACAACCATATACTCATATGGTCGGTCACTAGGTAGGGCGCTCAACCTTAGGTGTAGCCTCTGGCCCTGCAGCGACCACCATAGATTCGGCAGGTGCCCCCGTGTAATTTTTGGTCAACACCAAGGTGAGATAAACATGTCCCACCTCCTCGACCGGTCCTCTGGGCCCTCATTAGGGCCAGGCTCCCAGATCCCACTTCTCAGATAGAAGTAATTGGACCAATTCATTAAACAATTCTTAGGTCCACGGTTATTTCTAAAATTCCTTGGAATAGGGAATTGTATAATTGTTTGAATGCAGGAGGCCCAAAGTGGGGGATCTCACTGATCGCCCCAATTACTATCCCAATTATCAGATCCTATGGAACACCCTCAAAAAGAACTATGTGGTTAAATAATGTCTTCAAGACCAGTTTGATAAATACATAGTCTGGTTAGGCCCTACTCTGGTACAGGTGTCATGTGTATTCGTGTATCCAGATAGCGGCAATGATAAAAAAGGTGAGTGGAATCAGGTTTATAACCATGGGTCCCAGAATTATGATGGCTAGATGGCCCATAAGAATGTTTCTCGAGCCCATTATATTATCCATGCACATTTGAATCAACTTGAGCCTTCAAAAGATGCCACACCACTCTTAGGAAGTACTTCTACTTCAACGGCTCATCCTTCCTCTTCCCAGAAGAGCAGGCATCAGCGACGCAAGGGAAAAAAGGTCCCCACCGATGTCATAATAGTCTCGTACTCTTGGCAATTTTATTCCCCTAGATATAAAAATTCCCAACATAATCCATATATTAGTGGAGGATTCTTTAGGTGATGATCAAGTGTGTGGTTTGTTTAACATCATGGAGATGGTAAAGCAGAACATGATTTCTGATAACGAAGAATGCCTAACAGATCCTCCCAAAGTCCCCAGTTGTATCCCTCTTCAATGGGGCCATGGATATATGGTTCATCAGAGTTCCTCAGTCAGTACTTCCATCCAGCCTTTACATTCCACCAAAACCTGATAGTCGGCCCAACGCATAGCTTAGCACTGGAAGCCTTCTCATCTATTTTCATCAGGTCTTCCAACACTATCGTTCGTGTTACATGACCAGGCGGAGCTGCCTCAACTACATCGTGGTCATCCACGCTCTTTTACGGATTGTGCTCAATCATTTGAGCCACATACTATAGTATCTCCATGAGTTTCTACTAGTGAGCAGTGGGACATTCCCAGCACCATTTAGCCACCAGTTCATCTGAAAAATCCCATCATGCCCTTTTCCATAGAATGACCTCATTTGAGTAGAAGTTCACGTTTGGCACAGAAGTATGATGTACTCAAGAATATTTCCATAATTCTGTAAAGTTTCTATATATTTTAGGCTCTTATCCTATTAGAGGATATACGTGAATCCATTACAAACGCTTTAAGAATCCTTCTCTAGTTTGAGATAGAGGTAGCATCTACAGATGCCTTCCATGATGAGGCAGTCAAGCATGCCGAATTCGAGACTATTATCTATTTATATATAGAAGATGAAGGCTATTCCATATATGGTCACATCCACACATTGTAAATCACCAGAAATTTAAATGGCATTAAGGTTCATTGCTACATTGTCAACATAAGCTCTGGGATCAACCTAATCCCAACCTGGACACATCAAAATATGGAGCTATTCAAGGATGATATGAGACCCTATGACCTAAAAATCTATGGTTGTGATAGAAAAAAATAGACATCAGTCGATAAGATCTTCTTGAAGACCCCATTCAGTGGAATGGTTTCCATCATCGAGTTCATTTTTGTCTCCCTAGACCCTGTATATATTGCACTGATGGGCAGGCCCTCACTTCACCTATATTCGGAGGTCCCTTCATTGTATCACCATTACCTTATGTACTCCCTTAATGGTCGAGTAAATGTACTCCAAGGTGACACGTATCCCTTATCCTATATTTAATCCCTCTACCAGGATTCCATCTTTTCCAAGATCAATGAAAAATAGATTCAGGCTAATGAGGTTGAACGCGCTATGGTTGCGACCGACCCGGGGACAGACCCGAATGATGCCTACATTTTTTTGATCCACAGATTGGAGGCTATAACCCCAGATATGGTACAATTCTTTGTTGTTTCTAGAATGAGGTGGTAGAACCTTCCAATCTATATGATACACCATAAGATCACCTTGTATTCCTAAACAAATCAGTCTTGGGTGATCCCAAAGCCCCTACCCCGATAAGGTATTGGGATGTCTTCCCTATGGCAATGGTAGTACACCATAATTTCTTTTTTTTAAGCTAGTATAAACCGGATCAATCCAATGTGACACTATTTATTCAAAATAGACAAGCGTTTCCCCTTGATCCAAAGTCCAGATGGGATTAGTTCGACAGCTTTCAACGATATGGTTTCGGTAGCGCAAGAGTTCCCTGATGCAGTGTCTACCGTTGTTCAGGCTGACACTAGCTTACCATCAGGATCTGTTGACTCAGAGTAATATCCTCACACCAAGGATCTATCTACCATAACTAAAGAAGTGGATTTTAAATATACACCTCACACCTTTGATGTGGGTGTCTACACCACAGCTGATGAACGGGTACAGGTGAACCTCAATAGAGAGACGAATCTGAAACCCACACTGATCAGTGCCACTATGCCTATCCAAGAGTAATAGTTGTACATTGGATTTCTAATGAAACATGGTGATTTATTTTCTTGGATTTATAACAAAATTTCGGGACTAGATCTCTTGGTAGTCGTACACTGCCTTAGTCTCAAAACAAATTATCATAGGTTTAAGCAGCCTCCCAGGAAGATGCACCCTTCTCATGGTGCCATGGTCGATGCCAAATTTGATAAGCTTATCAGAGCCAACTTTATCAAGTAGTTCTAGTATCCCAGATAGAGAGCCAACATTGGTCCCTTCAGGAAGAAGAACGAGCATATTAGATTCTGACTTTACTTCTGGGAAGTCAACAGTCACTGTCTGAAAGATGATTTTCCACTTCCCTTGATGAAGTTACTGATCGATTCCACTACTGGGTTCCAGGTCCTCTCCTTCCTAGATGGGAATTCATGGTATAACCATATCAGAATGTATCCCGAATATGATGATTCTATAGCCTTTATGACACCACAAGGTACTTTCTATTACCACGTAATGCCCTTCGGTCTAATGAATATAGGTTCCACCTATCAGTATTTTATGAATCACATATTTAAGATGATAGTCAAGATAGTGGTGGAATGCTAAGTAGAAAAACTGTTGGCCAAATCTTTCCATCACATGATCGTCTCAAAGTCTATGAGAAAGTGTTCTACTTCCTATGTTCTCGCAACTTGAAGATGAACCCATTTAAGTGTGCCTTTGGGGTCAGCATCAGAATGTTTCTCATTTTCGTTGTCAGATAATAGGGCATCGAGATCGACCCGAAGAAGATCAAGGCCATCAGCCAGATTTCTCCCCTAAGAAACATTCGATAGAATTAAGGCTTTCAAGGCCACATGGACTACATACATGAATTCATCACGAATTTGGCAGGAAAGTGAAATGACTTTTCTCAGCTCATAATGAAAGTAACTATCTATTAGTGCGACCTAGAATGTTAGAATGCTTTTGAGTAAATCAAGCAATATCTACTCCAACCATTGATATTAATGTCACCCATTTTTGGAAAGCAACTAGTACTCTATGTTACTGCCTTGGAACGATCTCTCGGCACCCTTCTCACACAGAAGAACAACAAGGTAAAAAATAACAGTATCTATTATCTCAGCTACTAGCTCCTCAATACGGACACCTGATACTCCCCTATTGAGAAAATATTCCTTGTGTTGTTATTCACAGTTTAGAAATTACGACATTACTTGAAGCACCATGAGGTAAAACTAGTGCCCTAATTGGATTCACTGAAGTACATCCTAAATAACCCCATGTTTACATGCCGCCTAGCCTGATGGGTAGTTATCCTCTAGTAGTTCGACATCAGGTTTGTCCCATTGAAGGCTATTAAGGGGTAGGCATTATAGGACATCCTCGATGCCCAACCAGCTCCTGTGGACCAATCTCTAGATCTTGACTTTATTGATGAGGCAATCATCTCGGTAGACCAAGAAATTCCATGTTAGAAAATGCACATTAATGGTGCTTCTTGGAGCCCTACTAGAAGGAGGCTCAATGAACCCAAGCTCAAAAAAGTAGGCATAGGTATCATCTTCATTACAAAAACATAGGTCATTCTTCCATATTCATTCCAGCTGTCAGAAGCTTATACGAACAATGAGGCGGAGTACCAGGATCTCATCACTGGCCTCGAGCTGGCCCTAGAGATTGATGTTCCCATCTTGTAGGTGAAAGAGGACTCTTAACTAGTCATCAAACTGATCAATGGTGACTATGTAGTCAGTAATCCAGAGCTTATACCACTATTGTAATTTACCCTCCAACTGATGGCCTAGTTCCCATATCAGCCATAGGATATTCATATCCCTCAATCCCATAACGGTTGTGTTGACACTTTGAACAGCCTAACTACATCTCTTTTAGAGCCTGATCAGGATGTTTTAATTTCCACATATCACACCAGAGAGTCATCGTCCCTATCACTCCAGATCACAATGATAGCCCACAAGTAAGACACCTTACCATCGACGCCTTCACATCATTAACACCAGGTCCCCCTGATGTATTTCTAAAAGTGGATCTCGATTGGAGGACCCCCTTTGTCGGGTACCTCCTACATGGAAGCCTCCCGGTGGATTGATCCAAGCACGAGAGAATTCAACACCGTTAATTACAGTTTAAACTCCAGAGTAGTCCAAATCTTGTGTAGATCCTATAAAAGTGAGAGTTTGATGGGGTTCTATTCTATTGCATCAAAGGAGTTTATATTTCTCAATTCATGGAAGAGGTTAATATTGGTTTCTGTAGGGCTCATCAAACTGAGCCAACACTATCTCACTCGATCTGGAGGTTGGTGTATTTTGGCCCTCAATGGTCCTTGAGTTCTTCGAGTTTTCCAATAGGTTCCATGCGTGAAAAATTCATTCCATAACATTTCATCAACCACTAGATCCTCACCACACTACCATGTATTATTGGCTCTTTGAGGTCTAGGGACTCTATGTAGTGGGTCCAAATCCACTGGTGACAGCTCTCCAGTGTAGGTTCATCTTGACCGCTATAGATTTATTTTCCTAGTGGGAAAAGGAAATTCCACTCAAGGATGTCAAGGCCAATTCTATAATTGAATTATTAATCTATAACTTCATCTATTGATTCAGAGTTACCCAGGCCATCCTCACCGATAACGACACCAACTTCTAGGAAAATGAGTTGATGAAATTGTATGCCATGTACAACATCTGTTCTAACCATACTTCTTTCTATCACATGCATGAAAATGGGAAGATCAAGGAGTTCTAAAGTACCAATAAAACATCTTGCAGAAAATGGTTGGTCATAATAATAAGAGTTGGCTGAAAAACTCCTTAACGCCCTCTGGGCCAATCAAACAAAGACCCACAATTCCACACATGTGACCCCATATTCTCTGGTGTATGGAACAGAGGTTATTATGCCCATAGAGATTCAATTTACTTGATTATTCATAGAATTATATATAGGGAAATAATACCTCAAGGTATCATTGATACATCTTTTATGTGATAGTGTTTTTTGACAAAGTGGTCCTCTGTGTTGTGTTTGTTGACAAAGCAGACCATGATGTACAAATTTGTTGATAAAAAAAGTTTTCATGGTGGCATGTAGAGTTCAAGGGATGTTGTTAACAATAAATGGTTGATTAAAGAACCTAAACAATAGAATTAAAGATATGAAGGTGGTACAAAAATAGTACAAACAAGGTGGTTTCGTTTTTCAGTGTTTTCCAAATTTTTGGGTCTCAAAATCGACAAATGGGGAAAAGTGTTTTTAGAAAAGGTACTTGCATGCCAGTGTCATGGAGGCTTGGAAATTTTCACGCCATATGTTTTTCAAGATCAAAATATGAAAATATGGAAAAGTAATGATGGGTGCCCAAGTTTTGGTTTGGGCACGCAAGTGACTAGGGTGACAGAGACTAGGGAGATTGGACTTGTGCGCCGAGAGGAGACTAGCACGTCGGTGCTTAGGGTATCCAAAATTCCTATAAATAGAGTTTAACCACTCCTTATTTTTTATAGAGTTCAAAAATTAGTGAAAATTAGAGCACCATTGGAACAGGTGGTTCTGTCGAGAAAGTGGTTGCTTAGTCGCGCAAGTATAAAGATCCTCAGAAGTTGCACGCCAGTTGATAGTTGCAGGCCAATATTGGTTTGGGAGTAAAAGGAGGTGAGTTTCCCAAGTTCAGAGTTGATTAAGGGGGTGTCATTCAAGTGGTTTGGTGACACTTGTGCCCCAGGATTGGATAAGTGTTCCAAATAATATAGAAGGACACCAAGCATAGAGATGTGTTTCAGTAATTCTAAGGATGCACAAAAGTTGGATGATTTCCCAATACATTCGGGGTAAAGTTTTATTCATGAGTTGATGAAATTGGAACTTCAACAGAGCATCTACATACAGAGGAAGAATCATTTATTTGTGATAATGAAGGGATCAACAAGTCATTAAACTGTGAGTGGATTTTCTGGAGAATAAGTGAGCACACTTTAGTTGAGAGAGCAGTGAGCTTTTATATTTTGAGTGGTTGTAAACCTGGAGGGATAGTGAGTCCACTCTGAACTTTGTAAATAGCAGTTCACTTTTAGTGGATTTGGCACATTGGCACATCACCAGTGTATGCTCCTTAGACGTAGCCCAGTGAGGGTGAACCAAGTAAAAATTCCTCTGTCCTGTCCATGATTTAGTTTCTTTTTATAATTTTCTATAGGAAAGAGAGAGAAGTGTGTTTTTCTTAATTGAAAAACAAGATCAATAGGGGAAGTTGTTTTAATCTGTCATACCATGATTCACCCCCCCCCCCCCACATAGGGTATCTAAATTAGTGGAATTAGTAGTCTATGATCATCAAGAACCAGATAAGGTGGATAAAATCTGTCGAGATGAGTTGAAGCACTCAACGAGTACAGTCTTCAGTCCCTACACAATATGGATAGGCATTAGAACAAGATAGCCATATCCTTCAACAAGAAGGTTCGCCTCCATGCTTTCTGGAAATGTGACTTTGTTATGGCCCTAAGAACAGCAATGATACCTAGTATGACACCACCCATGTTGGAACCCAAAAGGGAAGTACCTTAAATCATTCACAAGATTCACCCCAATGGAACGTACTCCCTTGTTACCATGGATGGTGAGTGTATAAATACTCCCACCAATGCCAAATTCTTTGAGAAATACTTTTCCTACCCATTTTTCTGAGTCCTACAAGACCATAAACTAATATTTCTTGCTTGACATTAAACTATATGTCATCCCATAGGGAGTTAGATTGTATTTGGTCTTACATGACCTTAAAAATTTGTGTCTAGCATGAAAGTAATCTTCTTTTCCATCCCACATGACAATAAAATGAAAAACGGTCTTAGCTCTATGACCATAAACTAAGACCTATATGGTTCAGCATGACCATAAACTATTTCATCTTCTCTATGTGATGTTAAAATTTTTGTTTCTTTGGGACTAACGGACGTAAAAAAAATCAAGATTTGTCATCACAACAAGATGTTAAACTACATGTCACCTTCAAGAAATACATATGTCTTGATTACCATTCAAAGGGGATATGTAGGAATCCTTGGATGCCTCATCTTGAGTTCATCCCCAAGACTTTTCTCTCTGACTATCACCCCTGGGTGTAGTTTCCTTGGAGGATGCCACATGGGGTAGTGTAGGTTTCTTTGGCCCCACTCATGTTGGGATTATGATAATCACACCATGTGAACCTCTTCATTTTTCTATCCTCCCATGTCCTCCCCTCATGATGTTAAACTGCATGGCCCATTCAGAACTATGTATCGCTTGAATCCTATCCCCATGAGATATATTGGAATGCCTGGAAATTTCATCAGTCAGCCCAGCCACAAACTTCAGGATCTCCCATTGTGTCGAAAAACATGGTGTGGTGTAGGATTTTTCCTTCGTTCTTGTCGAGTTCATTATGTCTGCACCATGTATCCATCTCCCTGAAGATCTCCACCTCTTTCCTCATCCCACATGACGTTAAACTACACAGGAATAATCATTCTTCTCACACTCCCTTTTATTGGGTCTTCATCATCTTTCACATCCAAAAGGACTCCCGAAAAATAGAAATGTTTGGCCTAAGAGATCTTCTAGCATTCTAGGCCAATGTCCTTGAGGATATCGAGCGACAAATTGATACAAGTCTCACGTTGTGAACATAGACAGTGATCAATAATCAATTGTTACTCTCATTCCATGTCACATGATGGGGATAATGTGTTTCGAATGCGGTCAATAGTCATCCTTCATCATTTCCACCACCCCCATATGTCCCTAGTATTGGGTACAGTGATTTATTTTGTCATGTAATCCCTTGAAACATCAGTCTTCCTAGGGGAGGAGTGTTAGTCTGGATATTATACCCTTCTATGTTGGGGAGAGCTAGATATCCCTCCTTGTTTCCCACACCGAGCATTGCTCATGTAGGCTTAAGAGTTTTGGAAAGTAAACACCCTCATAAAGGGTCATGTGTCCATGGTCCAAGCTCTATGACATTATACAAGGATCGATGTTGTCCTCATTGTAAAACATTAAAATACAAACTGGTCAGAAATTTCTGTCTTAGGTCCCTCGACCTTTTTTGTCCCTTATCCCATTTTCTCCCAAAGGATTGTGCGTTGTGGTGTGGACTCTTTTTCCCCATTCATGTCGCGATATTTTTTCCATGATACATACATCCCTTTGATACACCCCACCATATTTGTCCTTGTTGCAAGACGTTAAACTACACAAGTCCCACCATTCTTCATGTGTCCCATCAGTTGGGTTTCCACCATCAGTCACATCCAAAAGTTCCCCTGAATGACACATATGATTGGCATAAGGTCTCTCCTCTGATTTTGGGCTAGCATCCTCATGGTTCTTGAGTGACAAATAGATATATATCCTATGTTTCGAATATGGTCAATGGTTGACGCTCAATTGTTTTCCCCTATAGCTGGAGACACAATACAGATACTATGTTGTGAATATGTTCAGCAGTTATCCTAGATCATTGTTGTCATTATATTGTCTCCCACATAATAGTCACGATGATTCACTATTTCTACCCATCTATCCCACACACATGACATTAAACTGGGTGTCAACGGTCTGAGACCTATGACCACAAACTAAGAGCACCATCGTTATCACCTTAAGATGTTAAACTAAAAAATGGTTGGGACTTCCTATCTTATATCCCTCAACATTTTCACCCCTAGCCCTTGTTCTCATTTGGGATTGTACGGTGTAGTATGAGCTTGTGTCCTCATTTATGTCGGGTTACTCACCATAATGTACACATCCCTCGTTGTGATACCTTGTCCCTATATGTGTCCTTGTCGCATGTCGTACAACTACACAACATCCTCCAGAACTACATGTGTCTTGGTTCTTATCCTTATAGGATATGTAGGACTGCCTAAAAATTTAGCCTTTGGGTCAAACCCCTTATCTTAGGAACCTCCTTACCTTCCGGGCCTCCTATCCTGAGTTCTCTCAGGAGAGGGGAATCAAGTGTTGTATGGGCTTATGTCCTCATTCATGTCGGGTCTACAACAACCACGCCACATACCTCTTTGCCCAAAAAGCTCTTCATCCCTCTTTTCCAAAAATGTATTTTCAAGTCATCTACTTTTAATTTGAGCCCCTCTACCCTCTTTGGTAGTTCACCAATGTGCCTAGAAGCACTCCGGTTCAGCACCTAAAGTGTTGAATCCTACATGGACATGTTATCACCCATCCTAAGGCTTCATGATCCCATTTATTTTGGTTTCCATCATCTTTCACATCCAAAAGGGCCCCCAAATGGTATAGATACTCAGCCCAAGGGATTTCCTATCATTTCAGTCAAACGTCCTCGAGGACCTCAAGTGGAAAATTGATACATGTCTTGCATTGTGAATTTGTTCAGCAGTCAACAATCATTTTTTTCAATTTTAGGTCAGAAAATAAGAATGATGTGTTTCGAATACAATCAACAGTTATACTCCATTGTCACACTAGTTCCTTCATGCCCTAAATATTATTTGTGTGATTCACATCATTTTCCACTCCATCATGTCAAAGATGAATTTTGATACTCTTGGAATGATCCCTCAGTGTGAAGTTTCACATAACAAGGACCACACCATGGCGAGGCCTCATTCGGGGCCCTGTACCAATTTCCCCTTTGCGTGTATTCCATGTGTGGAAAATATCATATCTACCTTTGTCTCCAATAGTGAGTGTAGCTCACGCAGGCTTACTTATTTGGTTGAGGATTGCACTTGTTTGGAAGAGTATCTTTTCTCTATGGTCAGAGATCTAAGACCTTAAAGTAAGATCTCTCTACGTCCTTACCGCAAGACAAAAAACTGGATGACATTATAAGAACTACGTATAACTTGATTCCAATCCTTATGGGATACATCAGAATGCCTAGGAATCATGTTGTCAGGTCCAGCTTAGGTACCCCCCAAATTACCTTTTCTTTTCTTTTTTTCCAAAACTATCATAGGATTGTGATGTGTTCTGTGAGAACACTCCCTTATTCACATTGGTTTTGTAATAGTTGTACCACGTACTCCCCTTCTAGGAGCTCATCTCTCATTCCTCTCATCTCGTATGTCATTAAACTACACTTCCAAAACTATGTATGGCTTTATTACCATACTCATGGGCTACATAAGAACACCTAGATGTTTCATCTTCGAGTACAACCCCACATTCCCTGACCATCTCCAGCCCCTCAGCCCGAGGCTTCTTCCCTAGAATTGCGTGTGGTGTGGTTTGGAAATTTTCCTCATTTACTTCGGGTATTCTTTATCATTCCATGATCATTCCCCTTTAAAACCTCATTTCATCCGTATGATTCCATTCCATATGATGGTAAACTAAGTTTCCTTGTACCACATGACTTTAAATTGTTTCGCCTCTATTTCATGATGTTAAAAATCAATTGTTGGTCCTTTCATAAGACCCTAAACTATGACATTATCTTCCTCGTCACACGACGAAAAACAAAACTGCATTGGGATGTCCTCAATATAGGGGACATCATGTTTGGTAATGGTTAACCAACATATCATTTTTCAATGCCCATATATGTTGTGATTCCTGTAGTGATGCATGTATTCTCTGTCCTAGGATTCTCGCTTCTAAAACAAACATACATGCATCCTAAAGAACTAACAAAATCTATCAAATGCCACTTCTTTTGGTGTGTGGGCCAGACCAACACTGCAATATTTTCCCTAGAATTAGTATCCAACCATGCCAATCCATAACTATGTATGGATTGATGCCCATCATAATGGGGTACATTGGAACACCCGTGCACTTTGCCTCGGGCCCAACCCAACTTTCATTTTCAGTCCCTCGACCAAAAACCACCTTAGGGAGAACATGGTGTGACATGAACTCCTAATGTCCTCATTCATGTTTTCTTTTTCAATCACCGCACCACGTGTTTCACTCCCTCCATTTTATTTATGGTCCTAGGTCTAATAATATTAAACTAATATCCAACTTTCCTTGTCACATGACACTAAACTAAGAGACATTTTCCAAAACTACGTGTGTCTTGATTCCCATATTCCTGAGATACGTAGGAATGCCCAGAAATTATGTCTTCAGGTCCATCCCCAGGAATATTCAATCTTTCCCCATTTTCTTCCCTTTTGTTTGTACTTATTTGGAAGCAAATGGTATGGAGATCACTTCCTAGGTTCACATTTTCATCTAGTTTTGTTACAACCACACCATGTTTCTTCCTTATCTCTCCCTAACCTGGTCTAAGTACTATGACCCTAAACTAACATCTCCCTGTGGGAACTATGCATCGGGTTCGGTTACATTGCCCCCTGCTATAATTTCATTATGTCAGGTCCCCTCTTAATGGTCCACCCTATGACCATAAGTTAGGAGCATGAAACCCCAGGACCCTTTTCCTTGGAAATTGATTAGACTCTCTCTATCTGATGCTTATTATTGTTTTAATCAATGGAATTATCACATAGATCCCAAATTGTGGAATTTTCACATGGACATTTCATTGTTTCATGCCCAATCTTCATGATCCCTTTATTTGGATCCACATATTCTTCCATGTTTGAATAGACCCCCTTTATATCATGGTCTCATGCCACATTGTATCACCTACCGTCTTGGTCCAACGCCCCTGAAAACCTCAGACAACATTTGTGAATGGTCCCACATTTCGAACATGGTCAGCGGTAAACCCTTATTCATCTGTCCCCTTTCCATGCTAACATGATGTGGATAATATTTTTCAAACATGTTTAGTAGTTATCCTCTATCTTCACACCACTATCATTGTGATCCAGATCTCTGGCATCTTGATTGACATCATTCCACCCCCTTATGTTCAAGTGGAATCAAAACACACTTGGTTCTATTCCCCCCACATATGTAGGTGAGTTAAGAAGGTGGGTTATTAATAGCATAAATTTTCTCGCCTTTTGGCCCATTTCGCCTAATTTTTGACTTTCGGTACCCGAAAATCTCACCACTACTCTTTGTTTCCCACATCGAGCATGACTCACATGAGATTATTAGTGTTGGTGGGGATTGTACTGGTGAAGCTATGATAGATAGGCCCTTCATCCTGCATGATGTTAAATTGTGATTCTATAACTATGTGCATCTTGATTCACATCTTAATGGGGTATGTAAGACTGCTCCAGCACTTTTCCCTGGGCCTAGACTAAATTTCTCTTTCAATCTTGTGACCGAAAAATCATTCTACGGGGATACGTGGTGTGTTTTAGACTCCTTGTGTCCTCATTCACATTAGGTTTATAGCTACTACATCACATAATACTCTTTTGGGATCTCCCCCTTCATTTCATATCCTATCGTATGACATTAAATATCACGAGGCCATATTTTCTCAACGCATGACACTAAACTTTGGTTCTTCCCTGAGCAAGTTCAGGATGCCCCATGTTAATCATGGGATGTTCTAGTTTCCACTTCAGATGAGATTTCCCCTACCAGCACTGGTATCCAACCATGATGTTCTTAATAACTATGTTTGGCTTGATTATCACCATTATGAGATATGTAGTGATGCCCAGGAATTTTGACACGGGCCCAGCCTCAGATTCATTAACCCTTTTTACCCCTCAGCCCTGATCATGGTCTAGGCAATATGACCTTAAAACTATGTGAATTTTCCTCACTGTACAACGTTAAACAAAATTTCGGTTGTCCTCATTGGTATAAGGTAAAACTACATGGCATTATAGGTCATTAATATAGTGGTCAAGTTCACAAGTAGGTATGATCCCTGATCAGACTGATGCGCCCACCTAATATTTCTTCACCATGCCGGTGTAACTTCAAGAGTGTTGGACTACATTCGAACAACCCATCACTACACCCTTCACACATTTCTTACCATTTATTTAGACCCTTTTCATGTATCACATCATAAAGAACCCGTAGCAGTATAGATGATCGACCTATGACTCTCCTATTGTTCTGGGCCAATGTTTGGAAAGACTAATGGATAACATTTTTGATTCAGGCCTCGTGTTTCGTTCATGGTCAGCGGTCGACCATTATTGTTTATCCCCATACTAGGATAAAATGATATGGATACTATGTTTTGAACATCAACAATAGTTATCCTTCATTGTCACAACTCCTCTACAATGTTCCAAATTTTTGGGGTCATGATTCACACTTTTCACTCACCTCTGTTTGGATTAGCTTCTAACGCCCCTCGCGTTACTCCGTTCATGCACCAGATCACATTGGGAAAATGAAAATCTGACTATTCTTAGAACCTTATCATCCAGTCATGCCTCCCTCATTCATCCTAAAAATTTGGTTTGGTTGTTCAAACCCTAGATGCCCGAAGCTTGGTCGGCACCCTCATGTTTAAATGGAATAACAAAGAAGTCGTCCTTTGTTTCTCCCATCGGGCATGATCCATGTGATTTTAGGGATTGATCTCTAGATATTTCATGAATATGATCGAAATTAGGTATAGAAAATCAAGTAACGGAACCCATGAATGATTCCATCATAAACAATCAAAGCATGAAAGTAAGTTTAATTATTCACATGCAATACAACACCTGAGGATCATCCCCACACATGAATGGGTTGACCACTTTGATAGATCTTTCCATCTCCTCCACTCTCTGTCTTATGGCATCCAAGATTCATTGTTTCCTGTTTATCTCTCGCTCCTCCTTGGAAGTGATGGGGCATAGTTTATCAGCCACTATCTAGTCCTAATCCTCATCAGTTTAGATGATGGCCATCTCCTCATAGGATCACTCTATAAGTTCTTCACCCTCTTCCAGTTGGGCCTTTAGGCGCTGCACAAGCTCCGATTGTGCATTGAGGAAAGTGGAATGCTCATATGCTCGTGACCGCAACTGCTGAACTTCACATTCGGCCTCCTGGAGCCTCTTGATGTTTACTAATTTCCTATGTTGTCATCTCACACTAAGGCCACTGTTGTGCTCTTGAATCTTCTCATCCATGAGGTCTGTAATGAGAATAAGAGGATGGTGGGAATACACTCCCCCAGCGTACAACTCACGTAGCCGATAACAATGCCTCCCCATCTGGTCAATCCATTGATTTTGATGAGTCTTCCTGATGAAGCTCTTGATTTTCTTCCATGACCGAAAATAGATGATCTTGATCTCCTCTTCCTCAGAGGTCATCTTGTCCTAGTATTTGAGTTCGGAAAGATTGTATATAGGAAACACCTCCAAGAACATTTCAGCACAGTCTACATTTTGTGTCTAATCGGGTATGTTAGAACCCAAGTTTCCCAATTGATCCTCTTCATTAGATCCCACCTCAATGATCTCAGTATTTTTTCTATTTATGGTCCAACCACTGATTAGAAGCACTACAGCTTGTTTGGTTCGAAAGTCAACTTCCACGACCACCGGCATTCCCCTAGGAATGGTAGATCCAAGAGCTCCAACCAAACTCACAAAGGAATCCCATTCCATTTGAAGAACTGTGAATACAAGAGGCACACAAACATTTTTTAACCTGATCAATGGATGACTGTTATGTATTCTATGAATAATACATACAGAGTTCAAAAAATTGTTCTATTTCTTGATTTTCTATCATTTGAACCCCGAGGTGTGGCCATCCAAATATTGTTGGGAAGTCTGAAGGATTTGGGAGGACAACCCCAGGTGTCGTGGTACCACCCATCACGATCATCATCATAGCCGTTGGCGTGGATCCCAGTGTTCCCACAACTACATCTGCAGCCGAGCGAGAGCAGGTTTTGCGTATGAGATCATCCCGCATAGGTCCTATGATAGTTGAGAAGTCCTAAAGAACCCGAGTGAAGACTAGAGGGAGGTGGTTTAGGGTTTACGTCAAGGGCCTCAAAAATCTCTTCCAACTTAGGGTCTATGTTTCCGACCTCACCCTCTTCTAGAGGGCTCCCTCCACCAGCCTCTTCCCCCTAGGAGGACTCATCAGACTCCTCCGGTAGAGGGATTCACTCTCTCAGCTCAGTGGCCAAAAATTGCGGAGGGGCCTTTCGATCTAGTAGCACATTCACACGATCCGTCATTGGATGAGGAAGACCCCAGGAATGAATGAAATCCTCCATATCAACAAGTTACTAGTTCACTACTGCCTGGGATATAGAAAAGCCAGCCTTGACAGGGCCGACCCTCGGAAAATCTATCCCGAGATGCTTTAAGTGGTGACACATCTCAGTCGGGTTTAGGAATTGTATGTTGACATCCCATATGTCCCAAGCCTTCAGGAATACAATATTCTTGTGCAGATCTATGTGGTGCATCCAATTCCCCAGATCCAAGGTGGATATCTTGTGTAATACCCTTGGAAGCCTCTATTCAGGATGACTCTGCTCCTCTGGGACCACCGGGTCCACTTCTGCTGTCTTCCTCTCAACTTACAGGTCTCACTGCCACTACAGCCCTACCACCATGATATGTCATTTCCGACTTTCGGCCCCAACCTCGAGGTTGGTGAGGCACCCCTTTACTGGCATGGGTCGTCTACTACTTTAGTATCTCCCTCTAGTAGGCCACCTCCCAGCTCTTGGTATACCCCTTCACCAGCTCATAGACAGTTGTAGGCAGAGGCAGCTCATTTTGCATCTTCTCATCCTCTTGTGTAAACATGAGCCACATCTTCCTCTTTACAAATGGGTGATCCTCATGGTGTACCCCCAAATAGACCCGCATAGTCAACCACTGCCTAAACTGAAAAATACTATTGAATCGGTGTGGGGTGTACAGCTTACAAAGAGACTCGTGGTCATCCCACTCAACTAGTACTCTACCCCAAAAAACCAAGTGATGGTACCAATACTCCTACATTCCTTGTCCTTCCTCGGTGTACATACTTGTCGGCAGTGGGAACGGGTGGAAGTTGAACTCGTCTACTTTCGAGATCCGGTTCAGCACCAACTAGAAGTTTAGCTTGGTCTGGAAGCTCTCCCACCACATTAAGAATAGCCGGGAGGAAATCCAATCATTGAGGGAGATGGGGTTTGGATATTCAGGTATTACCCTAATATGTTCCATTTTCCACCAATACAGAAGGTGGAACGGCCATCATATCCTCTTTGGCTTCTTCCCCTTGCTGATATGCCAAATCACCTTATACATTTTGATGAGAATCAGGATCCTGAGGTTGAATCGTCCCCCTGTCTCCTATGCAGATTCCATGATGAACGTGCTCGGTTGAAAACCCATGATCTTGTATCTCACTTACAGAATCCATCCATAGATAATCACCTTAATGAATTCATCCAACCTAACCATTGGCTGCTACTCAGTACTACTATTGAGTCCCCATATCTTCCACTGGCTATCCTCCAAGCGTCTCCAATACGAGTGATCCTAGCCTTGGCTGAAACCCCTTTGGTTAGGTTGGAGGCCTCAGGGGAAAATATCCATCTTTAAGGAAAATCAGGAACTACTTGATCCACCACTTGAAATGGATATCACTCACAAACTTATTATGCTATCCTAGTACTAGATCTATCAATTATTTTTCCAGCAGCAACATCTACTCTAGGTCCTCACATGTGTTTGCAGCGGGAAGGAACTCATCATACATTACCCCTAGTATTGTGACCCCCAAAATCTGGTGCAAGTCCCAGAGGTTGAGACCAACCTCCCCATGGTGAATATGGAAGGTATTGGTCCTATAAGACCACATAATCAAAAAATTTGTCTTCAACTGCTTCAGCTGGTAGATGTGAAATTGGGAGGCCCAAACCACCTCATATATACCCACTCGTCTCAGCTCTGCCCCTAACTCCTCGCACGAGGTGCCTACCCAGTAGGCCCATGACCATTCGTCCGTGAAGTTTCCTCCCTAGCATAAATCCCACTCATCAGTCCACACCTTCTCTAGATTTCCTAAGGCCGCATTTAGAAAAGTTTGGTACAGTGGGGGAAATATCTCTAGTTTCAATGCTTTCCCATCGACTTTGTTCACATTATTATACAGAGAATCAACATTGACAGGTGTGAAATCCTCCCAATTATGGTCATCAGCCACCACAAACCACTGGAGCTGGAATGACATACTCATAATCCAGTAGGTCGGCTCATCTCTACCAGCTTTAGGAATAAAAACATCATCCCTCAGGCCAAATCCGTATAGAGGAAACCTTTTTCACAACATGTAGCTCTTCTGGCTCTCTAACAGCAACTCCACCAGTGACTTGTGGTCTGAATGGATCTGTAATTCTTCCCTGATACCCATGTTATTTTACATTTCATTCCACTAGGAAGCATCCACATGGACCCCCTAGAATATTCTTGGTTAGCCATTTATTGTTAAAAGTTTTCCACTTTTTGTTTTGGTTTTCTGAGCTCGATCGCAGAGCCCGATCACAAAGCTCGATAACAAGGATAGGTTGTAGAGCCTTGTTGTAGGCCTTGCATACATAGGCCGCAGAGAGCACACTCACAGAGTATAAGGACTTTATGTGCACCAGAAAGGCCTGATTCGCAGGGTGAAATCGCAGAGCACACAGATCTCTACGAATCGAGAGAAAAATTTCCAAATACGCGGATATGAGAAATAAAAAAACAGAGGTCGGACTTACCTATTTATAGGCAATGACCCCATTTTTGTTCGTGGTTTTTCTATCCATGGTGAGCTTCACAGTGCTCTCAACCTTCGTGCCTAATCTCTGCAGTGCGATCCTTCTTCACACCCTTACTTTGTGATTGGCCAAAAAATATTGGTGATTGACACTCAAACTTATACCTTAATTTTCTCCTTAGCTATATGGCTGAGTGGAGGCCTTTGTTTGCTCCAAAATATGGGCATAGGAAACACATCGAAAATGGAAAACCAACTCTAGAGGGGCTACCTGATGAAGACCATTAGAAAATCCCTCCACCGAGGTCAGTGCGAAGATAGATCCTTGCACCACGGTTGCCACCGAGAAAAGTTGTGGGAGGCTCCGTGGTTATGGTGCACTGTATCGGGAGCCTCACATAGTGGAGGGATCCAATTCAACATATGCTAACACATAAAACATGATGTAAGCCTTTGTGGGAACCATTCAAAGAAACTAATATAGCTCCATGCTGAGGAGGGGATGGTGTTTGACTCTGTTATTAAGGAAAACTTTATGCAATCTACGGTCGATCGTGGAGTGCCACATGGCTTCACACTGATCCATACATGCTTCTTGGTGCAACTTGAATGTAAATAATTGACTCCCCTCAAGCCCAAAAGATAGATCCTTTGAACTTTCCCCTACTCAGATCTCAAATCTCAAATCACCTTTTTCTATGTGAAAAAAGAGCTCTTCGAGGTACATGATCATAGGGAAGTGCGTTTCTATTGGCTTAAACACAACCCCATTCATGCGGGGATACCCTTCATGGAGCCCACAGGCTATCGCAAAGGAAGAGGATCTCTAAGGGGACTTGGCTCTTCGAAAATCACTCATGAATCATGAAGTACCTTCCATGAAAATTTAGATTACATGCTATTGTAAGGCCACCATGCTTTGTGAGGCACACTACTTCGCAGTGATATAATTTGAATGGAACCCTTGCTCCACGAAGCGCTGCTTCGCGAAATCCTTTCGGCTTCACAGAGCACCATTCATGTGCACATATTCCCTATTAATTGTCAATTCCACCACACATCGTGAATCATGAACCTTCACGAAGCCCCTCTATTATAAGGAGCACCATAGCTTCACGTTGTCCCTTCCTGTGAAGCCACTTGCCTCACACACCCTATCTTGTACGACCCTCCAGGTTTTTAAGAAGTGATTTCAAGGTCCCATGGGTGGTTAATTGCATTGGATTTCATAGCCTTATGGTTATTCTCATAGGCACGCGAATGGATATTATTTCTTTTCATATCCACACACATGTGGTCCCCTCAGTGGATCACTCCACAACACCCCATGTCCACAGCATTGAAGGTGACTTCCCTTCACCAAGGTTTAAAGAGTGCCGATTATTTAATTTCTTGGAGTCTAGAGTAAAACCACCTCATTTGTGCGGCCAGAAGTAAAACTAACAAGTGCCATCATCCCCAGCACATGGCTTTAAATTGTGGCCTCACCCCATGCATCATACGTAGGGTTCCCCATCCCAGACATTCTTTGTGAATTCTCATCTCTACCAAAGTGATATCTTCCCCACATGGAATGAGATACTCTCTATTGAAGCGGTGCCTATCCATGGGGAATGAAAACTGTCTTGGTGTAATCCCATATCCTTTCTTGTAAGAGGTAGCACCCCTGCTCCTCTCTTCATCTGTGACAAAGAATATAGGAGAGATGGGAACAGGGACCCCCATAATCTCATCCCTCCCCCTATGAGATTTGTTGCTGCTAGGCCTCCATACCAAAGTATGTCCCAATCTATGTCTCCCTAGGTAGCTAACCACATGTAATTCATTGTTTTCTATTTGGGATTCTAACCATGTATAATCCCCACACCACTTCCCACAGACGCATCTTTTACAACGTGATCTTCAATTCTTTGACACCTATTGTTTCTCAAACTGAGCATCACTCACGTGGTCTTAGAGAAAGCATCGACCATGAAATCCTATCTGGGATGCCATAGTGTGTAAGCCCCAAACCATTCCAAACTATGTGGACATTGATCCTTTCCAAGTCAAGGTATGTTGGAAGCCTCCATGAGGTTCAAGCCCAACACCTACTGGTTCTGACCCCTTCAAATTGGTTCCCCTTCGTCCCACATGACATTAAACTATATCCACCATTCCGAACTACATGGAATTTGATTCTTTCCATGGAAAATTACATAGGAATCCTCCATGATATTCGAGCCAAACACCTACTAGTTCTGACACCTTCACATCTGTTCACCTTCATCCCTCTTGGCATTAAATTTTATCCACCCTTTCGAAGTATGTGGAATTTGATCCCTATCTCCTAAGAAAGGTACTTAGGAAACCACCAAGGGGTTCAATCCCAACACCTACTTGTCCCGACCACTTCACGTCGGTCCACCTTCATCCTCCATGACGTTAAACTACACACCCCTTTTCATCTAGAAAGACATTAAATTGTACCTGGTCGAACTACGTGGGATTTGATACTTATCTCTATGAAAAGGTACGTAGGAAGCCTCTCTATGTCCAATCCCCAATCCACGGTAAGCCATTGTTTTTCCTAATCTATGGTAAGATATTGTGTTCCCCAATAAAATGTAAGATGTTGTGTTCCCCAATAGATGGTAATCTATTGTGTTCCCCAACCAACGGTAAGTCGTTGTAGCCCTATCCAGTGGTAAGCCGTTGTAGTCTGCAATAAAAGGTAATTCGATGTAGTACCCATTTACTGGGACCCACATATCTTGTCCTCCCCTCTAGTGTCAGACCAACCCAGGCTCCTAACCACGCATAATCCCCAATAAATCCTTAGGTCGTTGTCCTATACATACACCTTGATTCTATAAATCATAAGAAACTACATGGACATTGATTTCCCGCACCAGGGATTTGTATAAAGCCAACCTGAGGTTCAATCCCATAATGCATGTCCCATCATTCTCTCTCCCTTGAGCCTTTGTGTTTCGGGAAGGTCATTCACCAAAGCCAAGGTTTCACTTACTTTGTGTCCCATCCATGTGTCCATTATCATGGGCCACCTACTTAGGTGTACCACTGCCCCACCGAACTACGCGGACATTGATTCCCTTTCATGGGGATATATAGGAAGACTCTTTGAGGATCAAGACCACATTATCGTTTCCCTTGCATCAGATCCATCTAACTCTCCATCCACTCTCAAAAATCCATATCTATCCTGATTCTTACTCAGGACACCACATAACGATGAGATGAAGTCAAGAAATTTCTCACTACTCCTAGCAGTAATTGGGAAACTAACCATGCGTTATCCCCCACATCAGTGTTCCCTCTTTGGGTTCTACCCATATGATCAACTATCGTCAGTGTTCTAATCAGTCTCATTTTTCTCCTCCTGTCATTAAAATCATGGCATACCTTGTGTAAAACATGGGAATCTGGGGAAAACATCGTAGACATGCATATGGCATAAAATTTCCCACATTCGACATGGGATGCTTTGGGGTTCTATGCCCTTGAGAAGCCCTATAATAAGGTAAAGAAACCTAGACGCATCAGTGTTGCAGCATCCAAACACGCCAGGGATGTCCAACAGGACTACTCCCCCAACTGAAGGATTCTATCATAGCTAGACCCCATGGAATTTCCTAATAGAAGAAGCGTAATTAATCAGCATCCCTGAAGTCATTTCATTGGGAAGAGTTTCATGAATGACATTTTAACTCTCTGAGGGAGACCCACACTAGGAAACGAGTTCTAAGGAGGAATCCATGGGAGGATAAACCAGCATCCGATCATCCCATTTAGATTAAGGATATAATGTCCCTAAATAAGCGAAGGATGTTTCCTACCTTTATAAAGAAGGAATGTGGGGCAACAGCTGCGCATCCTCCTCCAAAATAGATGGATGTACGCCCCGGAGAACCTGTTGGAAATAATTTTTTTTTGGATACCATTCACCATATTACTCAGAATGGTTAGTGTTTATGTTTATTGATTGGGGAAAGATATTTTTATTTCATATGTTATCTTCAATATGAATGTATATATTGTTAATGTTTCTCCCCTTTCAGATGAGGAATTTATTGGACTTAGTATGTGTGGTGTAGGGCCCGCTATAGCCCCTCGGTGCATCCGTAGTTCTCATGAGACAAACTAGATATGGTTATGGATGAGTTCTTACAAATATATTAAATTCACAGCATAAAACCTTGAAAAAAATAGATTCTCGTCCTAATTCCTTGATAATAATATATTCTCATCCTGAATCCTTGAAGGTGTGTTTTATTTACCCAATGATATTTGATTCCACTCATTATGAAACTAGTAATTGGTAGTCAATGTGATTATTAGACTAGTAGAACATAAATGGTGATATTTTATTATGGAATTATTTATTTATCTTTTATTCCTACCATATTGTGCTCAAGATTATATTTTAATGGCATGTGTACATTTATTTATTCACCATGCCTTTTTTACTTATGCTTTTGTTGTACTATTTACCCTTACCGGGCACCTTAGATCACCCCTTTTTTGTGTTTTATTTTCATCTAGGACATGAAGATGAATATTATAAATTATTTTTATGGATAATAAAGGAGTTATAGATTATTCCAGTGGAATTAATATATTTTATTTCCTTTCAAAGTTGTATTGCAACAATTATGTATGTATATTATTTTCAAAAACAACAAAACTATTCGGTTATTTGGGATGTGATTCTTTGTAATCATAATAATTTATTAAATTAAGGTGATAAATTTGGGATATTGGGGTTGGGGGAATTACAATAATTTGAAAAATATTAATGGTGAGATTTGTATATTTTTCTAAAATACTTGATTTTTTATGAATAGTAATATATGATTATTTAAGATAAATGTTAAACACGTGAATATTTAAGTCATTTTTCATGTAAGGATGAGGTGATCATAATTAGTTTCAAAATCACATGATGAGGATACTATATAAATCCATAAGAATCAACATTATTACTTTTCATGAAAAAAATAATAAAATAATGAATTAAATAATGAGAAATCACCCCTCTCCTCCATTATAAAAACCAACCATCACCCCTTATTCTCCTCACTCCTCTATTACATAAATTTTATAATTGTTTTGACCAAATACTCTTCAATAGTGTCTTCCCACATCTCGGATCTCTTATTCTTACCAAAAGACCAATACCCCTTTCCTTGAGGTTGTTCTCAAGGAAGAGTATTCAGGAGGTAAAATCTGCTTCCTTTTCATGTTATTTTCTTTTCAAGTTATTTCTTTTAATATACTATACTGACCACTTCTATAAAAATGATAATGATAAATCCAATATCATATATATACTGGAATGATATCATGCTAATGGAAAACCCATCATCAATATATTTTCTCCCTCTTTTTTAAATTTAAAATGAAATCATTGTCTGTGAGGTGCCGATTTACATCATTCGTGGACAATGGATTTTCATTATTCAATTTATCCTTCACGAATATTAATAAAACCATTTTATGGTTAACCCAGAATATAATATATGTTTTAAAACCTTTCATATATTCTATTATTAACAAATTTACATAATAATAAATGATAACACAATATGAGTTCATAATGATCAATAACCGATGATTATCCCTAAAAGTATTATCTAGTGATTAATCCACATATAATATAAATAAATGATATATATGTCCATTTAATCATATATATGTTCAGTAATATAATGTAAATTTAATTCTGTTTAATGAAATCCTTTCGACATGAACTTCCATTAACATATAAAAGTATATTGATCGTGAAAACAAAGGAAATGAATGCTCCTGAGTAATAAAATCATATATTATAACTCAAAAAGGCAATAAATGAACACAATAAAATCATAATAAATCAAATACAAGTAGATAAGGTTATTAATTAATTAATTAATGTATTTAATTTTATTATACATTATATTAAGGTCAAATGCAGAACACGTTCAGACATAACGTAAGAGTTTTCTCATCTCACTTCCATTTTTTGTTAGATATTCCTTATTCACAACTATTTTTGTGTATAGTGTATGTATACTACCCATTGATGTATATTATAATTAATATATTTACTATTATTGTATTTAATGTTTTATTTTATGATTATTAATTTTGGGGCATATGATTTGATTGATTACAATGTGGTAAGAGATTCTACCCGAACTCCTATATTTCCATCTGGTTACTCTTTATATACCTTTATTCAAAATTAATTATTATTTATTTTAGTATATTTCACCTAAATTATATTTAAATGTTCAAGAATCATATATCTAGATCAAATCATTCTTCATTTATGGGGATATACAATGTTTAAAATGGTTCCGTTTACAATTCTTCATGACAAACAATCCTCATTCAAGGGAACTTCTTGAATTGTTACCTATTTTCAATTTCACTATATTTTCTATTTTAATCCACTATTATTTTCATAAATAACTCATTTTATAATGAATTACTATATTAGTTCACTTCTTATTTTATAAAAATCTTTTTCCCAAAGAAATATTCTTTACAATGTAAAAGATAATATCTCCCAAGTATTAGTCGATGATTTTATAAGAGTATTTTAATATATTTAAAAATACTTGTTGATTATTATGATTGATTTTTATTAATATTTTATGATATCATAGACCTTATTTTATTCAATGTTTTATGATTAATTTTATTATGGATTTGATATCTTAAAATCATTCACAATATTAGTCTAAATTGTTAGTGTTTAGATTTACACATTGGGGAAAGTTATTTACATTTTATATGTCATCATCTATATGAATGTATATGTTTATTATGTTTATCCCCTTTCATATGAGGTATTAATTGGACTTAGTACGTATTTGGTGAGGCCTGTTATAGCACCTCGATGCAATGGTAGGTCATATGTGAAAAACTAGATATTATTTTGGTGATAGACATACTCATTTATTATATCCTTGGAATTAAGCCTTGAAAATAATAGATTATTGGAATGAAGCCTCAATAATTATAGATTCTTGGCAAGAGTCCTTGAGGATATTATTTAGATATCAATCGTATTCAACTATTATAATATCTATGGTAATGTTTTATTATTGGATTAATTATTCCAATTTTATACCTACTATATTATGCTCAAGATTATATTTTAATGGAATTTTTACTTTTATTTATTCACCATTCCTTATAACATATACTTATGCTATACAATTTACCCTTAGTGAGCACCTGATCTCACTGATATATTATGTTTTATTTTTCCCCAGGATGCGAAGATGAATATTATGAATGACTTTCATGCCTAATATAGTAGTCATGGATCTTTACAATTGAATTAATATATCATATTTCATTTCAAAGTTATATTGTAACAGTTATGTATCTATCGGGTTTTCCAAAACTACTAAACTATTCAGTCTTTCGGGATGTGATTCCTTGTAATCATACCAATGTAATAACTTAAGGTACTGACTTTGGGAAACTGGGGTCAGGGGCATTACAGTTGGTATCAAAATAAGTATAGTAAAAACCTTAGAAACATGATTTATAAAATATAGATTAGTGAAGAAAACCCTAAAAAATACTTTTAGGATAATCATACAAGAACATTATAGATTTTTTGTATGGTAGGTATTATGTGGATCTTCTAGGAAATATATCCCTATTTGAATACTACAAGTGGACGTAATTTTGGTACAGATGTACCTACGGGTAACAACTCTGACAATGTTCCCCGAGCCTTAATCAGGGTTACATGGTATATGACAACGATCCTTACTACACACCAGTTTTGACCCTCCTGGGCGATATGTTTAGGATAAGTCACATTTTCTTTAAAAATCATTATGAAGGATTGAAAATTATATATTTACACAAATAAACCATTGGTTTGATTATGAGAATAGATATGAAAAAAACTTCAATTTATGTATGTGTTTTGATATTTTGAGATTATAAATTATGATTCATAACATAATCTCGGCTATGTAATCATTTAGAAATGGCTCCTAGTGGAAGGAATGAAAACTGTATCAATAAGTGTATCCCATGTAGGTATTTCCTCTTATATTAGATAATGATTTTGATAGTATAAAAACGACTAGTGGTGAAAAACTAAAAACAATACTGGGATAGCTGAATCAGGTTATGGACAATAACCTTACCCATATGGAGCATCCAGATCAATAATGTGGAAGAGAAATGTTAAAAATATTTATGCAATAACAACCTCCATAATTCAATGATACTAATACCCCATTTGTAGCTGAGTAGTGTATACATTCCATAGAGAATATATTTCTCACTTTGGGATGTAACTAAAGATAGAAGGATGTCATAGGAATTTATCATTTTTAGGATATGATGATCAATGGTGGACACTAATTCAAAACACAAAGGATGGGTATGAAATTGAAAACATTTAATGTGTGAATTTAAATGAAATTTTCTTAGATAAATATTTCACTCGATAACATAAAGAATATATGGAGAGACACTTCTTAAGACTAAGATAAAAAGAGTATTAAAATGTTTCTAAGTATGAATCCAGCATTACAAGGTTAGTAGGACAGCTCACAGACTACATACTTAATATGAGGTGAAATTTTGACAATATCATTGATGGTATTAATAAAATTCTATGAGTGGAATTATTATCCCAAAAATTCTCATCATAATAGGATATAGTATCTTGTGATATTAAGAAGGAGAAATAATTCTCCAAGACTTATGGTTCTATTGGAAAAGTTAAAAAGATAATGGTAGAGAAAAGTAAAGATAAAGGGAATAAGGGAATGATATATTTTCTAACATGTGATACTTGTGGAAAGAAACTCCTTGGTACATGATTATAAAGAAAAGGAGATTTCCACAAGTGTGGAAAAAAAGGCCACCATTATCTGGATTTTAAGGGCAAGAAAGAATTTTCTAATGTCTAATGATTCTACTATAATTACATGGGTCATTGTGCAAATGAATTCTCTAAGAGGCAAGGTAATATACCCCAAAATAATAAAAGGGGTCAAGGAAAAGATTATATTGTTACTATAGACAATGTGTAATAATTAAAGTATTTTTTTAGTACTTATTTAAGGAATTGGGATTATGCTTTTTTTATAAAGGTTTAACTGTAATCTAGTAATTTATATGTTTGGCATGTGACAATAAGAGATACATTATGTTATTTTGATAAAAATATCATGTTAACTGACCTTTCTTCAAAATATTTGGGCTATATATTTTGGAACAAAAATTTCATTTGATTACTTTTCCATATAAGAAACGATTTTTTTTAATCAATCATATATTTGTGGTTTTATGATGTTAAACTTTCTAATGACTGTGTTCTCTATAACTCTCCAAAAGAACATGATGGTTACATTTCCCTTCCATGTCTATGTTTTCACATCACACTAATATTCTCCTATTCTAAATCTCTAATATTATGGTGACCTTCACATTTCTTATTTCCCTATAATTAATATAATGTTCTAATGACCATATTTTATGATGTGGGTTTCCACAATATATATTTTAATGAAATGAAACTTTTTTTTCAAATTGAAAAATAAAATTCTGAAGACACAATTTATTGAAGGGTGCGATAATGTAAGACCCCTATTATTTAAAAAATATATATTATAGAATATAAGGCACACAATATTGAGTCTTTATGAAACAACACATTGTTATTATTATTATTTAAACAAGATAGTTATAACCTAGTAATTAAACAAATTTTTTCTACTTATGTGATTTGAATTTACACTTTTGAATGTTTATTAATGTAATATAAATTAAATTTTGGGGAATTATACCCATTCCAAATGAACATCCATGCAAATATACATGTATAACGATCATGAAAAACAAGGAAATGAGCGTACCTAAGCAATAAAAATTTTATATTATAACGCATCAAAAAGGCCATATATAAACATAAAAAATTGATAATAAATCAAATAAAAGTAGAGAAGGTTCAAAATTCGTTAATTATTGTATTTAATTTGATTATCCAGAACGTTAAGGTCAAGTATAGAACACATTCAGACATAAGATAAATGTTTTCTCATCTCACTTCCATTTTTGTGAGATATTCCTAATTCACTACTATTTCTTATTTATGGTATATGTATACTGCACATTTATGTATAATATCATGAATCTCTTTATTTTCATGGTATTCAATGTATCATTTTATGATTATTAATTTTGGGTCATATGATTTGATTGATAATAACATTGTCATGGATTCTACCCAAACCATCGTCTTTCCTTTAGGGTAATCATTCTCTACCTTTACACAAATTTATTACTTCTTTATTTTATAAAGTTTCTTATAAATTCTGTTTACATGTTCCAAACTCATATATTTTGATCAATTCTTCCATATTTAATGGGGATATACATGTTTTAAAATGTTTTCCTTCTCAATTATTCCCAATAAACAAGACTGATTCAGGATTACTTCTTGAATTTTTACCTATTTTCATGTATAAACTATTATTTTTTTAAGCCATCATTATTTTTCTAAAATAAATCATTTTATTATGAAACAATATCTTAGTTACCTTTTGGTTTAATAAAAATATATTTCCAAAACCACTATTCATTTTAAAGTAAAAGAGTATTTCTCTATAGTATTTCTCGATGATTTTATAATAGTATTTTTATCTATTTCAAAAATAATGATGATTCTTATGTTTAATTGGGATTAATATTTAATGATATCATCTACCAAATTTTATTGAATTTTTTATTATTAATTTGATTCTGGATGTGAGGTCTTGATACCATTTACCGTATTACTCTGAATGGTTATTGTTTATATTTACTGATTGGATAATCTTATTTACATTTAATATGTTACATTCAATATCTATTTAAATGAATATTAACTTTATCCCCTTTCATATGAGGAATTATTCGGATGTAGTAAGTGCAAGTTGGGTCCCGTTATAGCCCCTCGATGCATCGGTTGTTATCATTAGACAAACTATTTATGGTTTTGGCTGAGTCATTACACATTTATTAGATTCTTGGAATGAAGTCTTGACAATAATAGAATATTGGAATGAAGACTTGAAAATAATAGATTATTATCATGAAGACTTGAAAGTATGTTTTAGATATACATCGTTATGTGTTTCCATAATTAGGGAACAAGTAATTGATAGTCCATGTGATTATTGAACGAGTAGAGTATTCATGGTTATATGTTATTATGGAATTATTTATTCAGTTTTTATTCATGAAACTTTATGCTCAGTATTATGTTTTAATGGCATGTGTACGTTTATTTATTCAAAATTCCTTATTACTTATGCTTCTTAACAACTATTTACCTGTAGTGTGCACCTGCGCTCACCAATTTGTTATGTTTTATTTTTCATCTAGGTGTATAGATGAATATTACGAATGACTTGCTAGGATAATCTATGTGTTAAGGATGTTTCTAATGGAATTAATATATTTTATTTCCTTTAAATTTTTTATTGAAATATTTAAATATATATCTAATTTTCCCAAACTACAAAACTATTCACTCCTTTAGGATGAGATTACTTGTAATCATACCAATGTATTAAAGTATGGCACCGACTCCGGGATACAAGGGTCGAGGCATTCTATTGGGTGAATCAAATAAATGTAACATTGTATATTGGGGGTACACTTCCTATTTGGTTTCATTTAGTTTATCCTAACACGATCCCATGATAGTGTATATGAATCCATAGTTTATCAATCACCTCCTTAGTTATCCCCTTATGTGTCCCATTCTAGATAATTTGAATACTTTTCTTATCATATCCCGTGTTCTATTAGATATGTAAGTATGGTGACCATATTTTTCATAACATTAGTCCAACATGGTAACTCTCATAAAGAGTTATGGTAACATACACATGTATCCTCCATGTTTGTATTTTTTTGATTTTAAAATACATAATTTTAATTATTTTTGGTATGTTATTAGAAAACAATTTATAGAACACATGCCAAAAAAATCACAGGGAATACAAAAATAAAATGAACCTAATAAAGAACATAAAAAAGTGGTTTGTTCCCATAACCATATTCACTCAGATGAATGTTAGTTATTGACCATGAGGTATTATGTAAGAAATTATTATCCTCAACATCTATAAATTAGGGAACTAAATCTCTCTATATGAGGTTCCCAAACATCTTCTTTGACTATTAAATGAGCCTCTACCACTTCAAATACCAAAAATTAAATATCATACGATGAAAAATAAGATGAACAACATCAAAAATCAATACAAATTCTCAATTAGAGACATTATTTTAAAAACTCTTGCATAAAATAAGGAAAAAATATAAATATTGATAATTATTATAATGCCATATATTAAGACACATCCACAAAATAGATAAACTATTACCATAAAAACATAGAACCAAATATCTCACCCACAACAGTTATACAATTTCACCTCTTTATAAAGTTTCAACCTTTCTAGTAATGCATTAGCTTTACAAGAGGAACACCTTCATAAAAATTTAATTCACATATACCATTATGGAAGTTCAAAAATCCATACATAATTTTATCTATGATTGATAATATAGAAATAAAAATTGATATATATTATCCTAGAAACTATATTGGCGTCCAAGAGAATATAGGGGAAACAAGATCCCATGGTGAGTCTGCCGACCCGAAATAGAAAAACATAACCAAACATACCAGGACTAATGAAAAAAATAAACATCAATAAAAACATAAATGAAATACACTCCAACAAAAATAAAGACTCCACACCTATACTAGTAATCCTTCTGAAGAATCATGTTATTATTAAATAATACTATATGATATAACTTCATTAGTGGGTTGGAAGGACCGCCAAAAGAACATTAAGGGACACTTGGAAATGGTATAAGGAATGATTGGAACACCTCTCCACAATTTGAGGCTTATTCCTGAAATAAATTTAAACATAAGCGAATCACATATGGGTAATTCAACTTATGAGATAAACACCTTGAAAAATGAGTGGGAATATAGAAAAACATATATCGTTTATTTAACATTCAAATATTTCAGAATATATTTTTAAAAAAATAATACCTTTTTCAATAGCTTTACCGACACCCACCACCTTCCTGCAAATCATGTTTTTTCATTTTCTAAAAGCGGGTTTAACGGTTTCTGGTACCCAATACATGATTTCCCACTTCAAATTCATCACATTGAATTTACTACATAGAAACATGCAGTGCAAAATCACATCAAAAAATTCAAAATCAAACAAACCAGATAGCGCCCTCGATCCGCACGCCCTCGCGCCGCACACCTGTCAAATGCCTCGAGCCGTGAGCCTTCCATCAGCATCGAGGACGGACCCTGCCACCTCGAGCCTCGAGCCACCATCATAATGACCAATCAACATCACAATAACTCGCCAGTGAGCATCAATGGTGACCGTCGTACCACCGGCCTTCCATCAACCTACATCAACACCGAAACACCGCCGGCGGGAGCCCCTCAGAAACCAACATCGCAAACCACAAAAACAATGTCGGCGAGAACCCGTCATCGCCATCAACGAACTGCAAAGTATAATAAAGATAATTTTCAATAAAATCAGTTTTCTTTATATAATTTTTTCATTTAGTGGCTAAATTTATAAATTTTAAATTTAAATAATTTAAAATGGTCATATATTTTAAATTTTTATATCAAAATTATCTTAATATTAATTTTTGGTGGTTCTCTAAAAAAATTGATCTTTAGTAGTATATTGAAAAATACAGTTTTTTAAAAAATCATAGGGTTTAAGAATATAAAACGATGTGAGTGTAACATAAAAACAAATAAAACAATTTCATGATCAATGATGTATTTATGAATAAATAAATTAAAATTTGAAAATAATATAGTGAAATTTTAAAATCTATGATTAGAATTTTATTAACATAAGTAATATTCTATAATAAAAGAAATTTTTATGTCTTTTATTTTAATTAAGAATTACTTTAGAAAAATTATGTTTGGTTGTTCTTTGAATATTTTTTAACATTTATTTTTTTATAATAAACAATTTGGCATCATGATAATCAAAAAAATTAATAATCGTATTCTATAAATAAAATTTATTCCAAAAAATAAAAATTTTCTAAAAAAGGTGTTCATTCATAAATTCAATAATGTTAAAATTTTTATTTATTACATATAAAAATTTTATTTTATAATATGTATTAATTATAAGGAATATATAGGTCAAGATTATACAATATGAAACATTTTATTTTTTGATAAAAATTATTTACATTGGCAGACACTTGTTACTATGATAAAAATCCAAAACAGGGTTTAAATGGTTATCCAAATGAGTAAAAGGCCATAAATGTTAAATCCATGCTTAAAATTGACTGTTTTATGTTTTTATAGAAAAAAATTTATCATGAATCCTTTATTTTTTATTTTTAATAATCTAGATATGTGAAACAAGTGCTCCCTTTATATTAAGTTGAAATATTTAAAATATTTCAATTCTCACCCTTACAAAATGTTTCTCCCACCATCAAATCAATACCACTACCAAAATATGGTTTTAGGTTAAACCATAACATAATTTAATTCCCATTAATCTTTCACTTATTTAAGATTCCAGAGATATGTGATTGTCTTATGTCTTCTCTTTCCAAGGAGTCCTCCAATGGAGGATCAAATTTCTCAACGTAAATACAATTTTTCCCTAATGTTGTTTCTTTTGTATCATTAAATTTCTAATCTATTTTCCTCCAAAATATATGATGAATTTTTTATTTATATTGTAATTAAATTGGTTAATTTTTTAGAATAATCATTATCCACCTTTCAAATTTTCCATAAAAATAATTAAAATGACATTCATACATTTGTTTGAACTAATGACTCTATGAAGTAATGTATTTCATTTTACATCAAGTTTACTTATTATTTATTAAACTATAATAAAAATTATTAAAAAAAGTCTAAATATTATAATTATGATTATATAATAATGTTATTTTTTAAAATACACCACTTTCATAACTATACTCATCCATTAATTATTATTTGTTCATTTTTTGGTCAATCTAACCAAAAAAGAATAATTATATATAATAATATCATGGCTGTATATTTTAAATAAATTAATAATAATTTATGATATAAATATGTAGATAGTGATTTTTTATTTAATGGAATAAATAATATCAAATTCATTAATTAAGATACTAATTTTATTTCTTTCAAAATCATTAAAACATGACGATAGTTGATTTCATATTTAAAGATCATAACCAATACTACTATATAATGAAATATTATGATTATGAATAATTATAAAAAATAATTTGCTATTCTTTATTTGATATTTTAATGATTAAATGTGGGATAATAATGATGAGACACACCACTATTAAAAAAACTCATTGAAAATTATTAGGATTACTCAGACCTAATATTGAAAATATAAAATTAATAACTAATATAATTATATTTAATAATCATAAATAATTTTTACAAAGAGAAATATATATGAATTTTTTTTTGAATTTTTAATCAAAAAAGTTATTTTTCTTCTAGTAGGGATTCAATTTCATTAGTGGAATTTAGTAATTAATGAAAATCAATTATTTGTATCAAATTTAATATAATGGGAAATATTTCATATTCATCACTATAATATATTTCCAATTGGTTGATTACTAAATATTACATCTATTTTACCAAATTTATGTAATTTATAGTGTTTTAAAATATATATATCTAAGGTTTTTTATTTTAATATATTTTAATAAAAAAGAAACAAGTGTTGTATGAGTCTTTGTTAACTCAACTCCATTCATTTAGATATATTGATTCTGATTGAACTTATTTCATCCGTGCTTGGTTTCTTCCAAACTAATATTTTGTTTCATTGTAAAGTCTCTTCCTCTCTAGGGATAACGAACTTATAAATCAAATATAATACCTTTATTATTTTATTCATCAAAAATTAAATTATTTTTTGAATAGTAAACAACCTCTTCAATAATTGTTTCACCTCCTTATCCATATATTTTGTTCCCAATAGTGTTCGATATTTTATTTTGAATCCTAATTATGTGTTATTTAATGGAAAATACATGTATTCCTTCTAATATTTTCAAAACTATGTTTTGTTACACTTTTTATAATGTGGGTTTTCAATAAAGGTATTGTAAAAAAATTCCATAATTTATTGATCAAATGTTTTTTATTACCATACACATTCATTTTTTATAAGAATTATATTTTTTAAAATCTATAATATTGAATATTCGTTTTTCAAATATAAATGTTTTAAAAATTCAATTTACCTTTTTAAAATTATTTTGTTTTTTTAACACACCACTATTGAGAGTTATTTTTAACTATAAATGATTTCAAAATATTTCACTTCACAATTTTGAAAATTAATTTTCAATATTATTGTAACTTATTTTTTTTACAAAGATAAATGAATTTTCTATGAAAACTTCTACGATTTTACTTCCATTCTCTAAATATCTATAAACTATTTAGTTTTTATGAATTATTTTACATAAATAAACACTTAAATGTTATAATAAAGTAATATTTTGGGTGATTGAATTTTCGAATAAGGTGTTCTAATTAGTGAATTATTTTATGGGATATCACCTGTAAATATTATGAAACCCATACATATATCCATGGGTTATTTATGATGTGATAAATGATTGTTTTCAACTTGAACAAATATGTATGGTTTATTTATAGGTTTTATGGATTCCAAAATTAATAATAAATTAATAATAAATTAATACCCTAATTTAATTAGTAAATCTCACAAATATTATCACTGTTAAAGAACTGATATGTTTAGTTTATTGGATATATCTACATAAAAATATTTTTTTAATATAATTATAAAAAATCATTTATAATTGAGATCCTAAAGAAAATTTTCTTAATATATCATATGTTATAATCAACTTCATAATCTGATTATTGGGAAAATAAAAAATGGGTGATCTAAAAAACTCATTAAGAGAAATATTTATCATAGGGTAATTAATCATAAATTTTGAGGTGAACGTGTGGAAGACATAAATTTCATAATAAAATAAAAAATTATTATATGATAATAATAAATCATATCAAAGTTACATAATATCATAAAAGCAACATTATGGAATCATAAAAGACATTACAGGGCTAAAAAACATCTTAATAATCATATAACATGTTATAATGATATAAAAGTGTGGAATAATTTAAAAATAACTCATAATAATTAAAAAAATCATCTCATTGGAGTGAAGTGAATCTTGAAAATTTAACATAATTTAATGAAAATATATGAAATGTGATAGAACCATAAACATTGGAAAATTATTAAAAAAATTCGTACCTCTTTCTGATTGTGATAATCCACCCATATACCGTAGCGTGTGGGAAAAAACCTCACACACTACCTTTTTCTTGGTGATAAATCCTCACATGTTCCATTTCTCTTAGGAAGTGTCCTCCCATGTAGCTCATTTTCTTCAGATAAAACATCCCATGTAACCATTGTATTGGATTAAATCATCACATATACCTCATTATATAAGGATAAATCATCCCATGTACCTTATTGGATTGTGATATATCCTCTCATATACCTTTTTTCATGGTATAATGCAACACCCCGAGATTTTATGAAAAATATTCTTTTTAATTTCATTAATGTCTTGTGTTGTATACTACACCAAAAGAAGCTTGCACAACACGCATCCTTGACTTGCCTTGCATTACACGCAATCTCGACGTTCCTCGATAGCGTGTGTAGTACGCAATATCGAGTTTCACTAAACAATGATTGCTATTAAAATATTATTATGAACTAGCCGTTATGAATAGTAATAACCGCTTTTTGAAATTTTTTAAATTTTATTTTTCAAAATGGACTTCATTTTTGGATTCGGAATATCGAAATTATCTTAGGGTGAAATTTTGGTACTTTTCGGATAACTTTCATATTTTGATGAATAGTGAAAATTACTAAATTTTAATTAAAAAAAACTTTTTTAATCGAAATAATTAATAGTGACAAATAATTAATTTTAGTGGTTTTAAAGTATATTTAGAATATATATTTACAATTTAATACAATGTTGGTCATTGGATGTAATTTCACATTTAAACCAGACATAAACAAATGTCAATCTTTTGATAGTTATTATCTTTTAAGAACACGCTATTTGTTTTGACGAGGAGGATTAATTTTTCAATAAATTAATGAAACTGATATGTTTTGAATTTGGTAAAATATACATCATTTTTGAGTTCATAATATCAAATATAGCTTAGGCCTAATTTCTGGTATTTTTCTAGAAACATTCATTTCTTGATGAATAGTGAAACCACTAAGTTGTAGTTAAAAAAAACTGAATCTTTCATAAAACTTAATTTTACCGCTTCTATGGGTGGAATTTCAAAAATCCAAGAGACACGGTTGATGTCAGTAAGTAAAATGTGGTTCAATGAGATGAAAATAATTTTTGGTGAATAGTAACTTTTTACTTTTTTTTACCACGGTTAAAAGTAAATAGGGTAATTAAGGGTAAAAATGATATTATTATTACAATAACACATTTCCTAATTCTATTGGATAAGTGTAATTCGACCAAAAACAAACTTAGGAATAAAATATGACCATTTAGGCCCACTTGGATTAGATTAGGACATTTATTATTAATTTATTTAATGAAGGGTTAAAATAGTTAAAATCAACGTTTAATAACTAAATCATTTTTAATATGGGGTTATAAATAAGATAAATTAAACTATAAATGTTAATTATAAAGATAAAAATATTTCCTACATAATGGTATTTTATTTGTAATTTTTAGAAATTACATAATTTAATTTATTTATGACACAACGATGATGCAGAAATTATCTTATTAATGAAATATTGACATAATTGATGTTATAAATACCCAAATAAATATAATTTGAGACTTTTTATGAATTCCACTAATTTTATTGGTTAATATGACATGTTAGTATTGATTTAATTATCTTTTTTCGAAGTTATCATTCCGTTATTATTTTCACAAAAATCAATTACTAAATAGTGTCAAAATTGACATAAAATAGTTTTTAAAACAAATATTATATTATTAAATGTTATTTTAATAATATAAATCTAAGGATCGGCCAAATGAATTAGATACGGTTATATATATTAATAATAAACAACTTGGGGTTCGTTTGGCTTGATATAGTATGTTTATTAACCTTATAGTATAAGAACACAAGAAGACCTGGTAAAAGTAAAATTATATAACTTAATGTTAAATCTAAATGATAAGGTTAAAATAGGAACCTAAACTTGTTTAAATTCTATTGGATGAGAGGATTTCTACCCATCCCCACCTTAGCCTCGAAATAAATCAATTTGGAGCTATTTAAAACCAAACATGACTTTATAATAAAATAATATTTTTTGTTATTCCAAAGGTGCCCCTCTCCTCCCTTATAAAAGGGCACCTCCTCCCTCTCTTCCTCACACCACTTTGAGCCTTAAAGCTCAGAAAAACTCTGCCATTTTCTCCTCTCCACTTCTCTAGAGACATCCTATAGGTCATGGCCTTCTTCAAAGACCAATTTTAGTTCCCTAAAAGGAGGTCTCAAAGAAGCACTTCAAAGAAGAGGTAATATCCATTATCAATCCTTTCCAATTTCTTTCCACTTCAACTTCTTCTTCTTTAGTTGTTTCATTATGAAGTAATAACATCAGTATCACTCATATACTGATATTTTATTATAAGTATGAAACAACCCTATTTAACCATCTATCCATCCTATGGAAAATGAAATCACCGCGCGTGGGTATGTACGGAATACTGTCTCCACGTCGTGGTGTAATCTATTTTCCACCACCACCTTACTTGGATGGGTATAATGGTGTAAATAATGACTATATATGACTATTATAAAGTGATACTGATTCTGAAATAGTATACATACAGTCCAATACAATTCCACGATCATAGGAACGATATCATCACTCGTGCGTACGTACGAAATACCGTCTCCACGATGTGATGTGACTCGTTCTACATGATCTTTATTTCATAATGCTTATATAAATGAATTGAATGAATGAATAAGATATTTATTACAATAATACCATTCTGGAAATGAGTTATCTATAACCTAAAGAGAAGAATAAAAATTTATTCGACAAAACACGCATAAGAACAAAAAGTTATAAACACCCGAATAACAAGTAGCAATGAAATATTACTACTAAGAAGCTAAGAATATGACCATATATGATAAAATAAAAATAATTTTGATTCTGGAATAAGTCAATAACATTATTTAAATCATTATACATGAGGTTCGGAAACTTACAAAGCAAGTCAGACCTAAGGTAAGGGAAAATATCACAATCTCATTTTTATCCGAGATTGTTTATACTTTGGTATTTACTGGGGTGTATTTTATCTTCCACATCCATGTTTACTCAATATTTAACATTATTTCAATCCACATAAAATTGTTTAAATCCAATTTTACCCTTTGGTGAGTTTTTAGTAAAAGATATGAAATGAATCTTTTGTTGTTTTTCGTACGAGGTACTTTTTGACTTTTCCGACAAAAGTACGAGAAGAATGTTTTTTTAACTTATACGGAAAGAATGGATTTTTAAAACATTATTTAAAAGAAGATTCCTTTAAATGTTTTCAAGTTTATTTTTAATGAACTTCTTTTAGTTTATAATTGTATGACATGTTAAAAAAGGAAAAGTGTTTTTGGAGCAGAAAGGATATTTTCCTCAAGAATGGAGTTCAAGTGTTTTATAAAAATTATTTTCCATCTAAGATAATAAAGGGTTCTGTTTCTATCCCTGTTATTACATTTATTTTATTATGTTGTGATGGAATTATTTTTATGAATTCCTTTATCTTATATGAATTGTTTTATGATGTCACAATGTTTAAGATTACCATTTTTATTTCATGGGTTATGCTATGATGTATGGTTTATGGTTTTGTGGCACACATAAGAATGTAATAATTATGAGATGGGTGGGACCTATATCTCCCTCCAATGCATTGGGTAAATATTTTATATCTCATGAGATAGACATGGCTGGAATGGTAGGTTATACTGGTTCAGTGAAATAAGACTGAAACGAGGGTGACTCGGTTCAGAAATCGACATTGTCCACTAAGATAGTCTTGGAAATGAGTTTTGACTAATAAGATATGATTCTCTATGATTATGTGTGTATACCACAAAGTTTCATGTTTTATGTTATGATTATTGGGATTTCATTTCACTACTATGATTTATCCCATGTTATGAAATTATGCTCTCTTTTGCAGGTTAAGATTTCCAAAATTTTATGTTCTTATGAGTATGATGTGATTGATATTTCTTTTGTTTACCCTTACTGAGCATTTGAGCTCACCCTTTTATGTTTTCTATTCCCTAGGATATAAAGAACAGGTTTAGGTAAAAAAAAGCTGAAGATATTTATGGGAGATGTTGAAGATCTTTTACCATGATTAGAAGATTATATTTCGAGTTTCCAAAGACACTAAACTAGTGTGATCCTTGTGTGTGTGTTTTTGTTATGTACTAATTATTCCGCAAAAGTAATGTAATGTCCATGTATGTCAAGCTTTGGGTCTCTACAGTTGGTATCAGAGGAAAAGTTTAGTCAACCTTTGGAAACTAGGATGCGAAAACGTTAGTGAGAACCCTAGAGATATTTCTAAGGTATGTATAGGGATGTCCCTAAGGATAAGTATACGTATAGGATATAGGCCTAGAACTATGGTAATTATATTAGATTAAATCAAATATGTTAGATATTGAAGTTACTCCCCCTTTATTATGAATTTTTCCTCTCACAATATTCTTTTTGGGTTTTAGAAAATGGCTGGAAACAAGATGATTCACGATAATGGATGATATGATGGACAATGGAATGATATTCTTCCTGAGCAACCAAATGAATTGGTATTTGGAAGTCCAAAAATCATTTTTATGCCGAATCAGCAATCTCATAATATGATCAACAAAGTAAAATTTGGTAAGTTTCCTGACTCGGCTAATAAGAGAATGATAAAGTTTCATGAAGATCATAGAGGAAAGAAAGTTCAATTTCCCCTATGTAAATCATGTGGGAAGAGGCATCAAGGAGAATGTTCCAAAGGAACTGGAAGATGCTTTGGGTGTGGAAAAGAAGGACACAAAGCCATTAAGTGCAAAGGAAAAGGTTCAGTTAACACTAGGGATGAGGATAATGGTATTGCTACGACATCAACAATGGTTAAATGTTTTAAATGTGGAATGTACGGGCATTATTCAAACCAATGCCATAAGGTAATGTCTCATGAAGATAATCAGTACGGTTTTATGGGTAGTATTTATGTTGATGATGATGAAGATACTACAAATGATATGTGAGATGAAAGAATTGTTGAAGCTCAGTCAATGGTTTAAGAATGTAGTGGAATGATTACATGTTTATCATGTGTAATGTTGTATAAGTAATCTCATGGTACTAAGGAATAAAGAGACATCTAAGGATTGTTACACAGTTGTCTTTCCATGAGTTTTGAAAGTTTTATGATTAATGGTACCAGTATCCATGAAAGGTTATTCAGATATTTTTGGAATATATGCACATAATGAAGGGATAAGGAGAAAATAATGTTTGATACTATTCATGAGCTCATGACTGATATAAGGAGAAGGTTATATCATGGTTTGAGTATATAGAATTTTTGGATTTTGGTATGTGGAAAGAGTTAACTTTTGGCAGCATTCATGTTTTCACTAAGGTTTAATGGGTATTCATTTTTCAAGAGAATACATGATTAAGGTATTCACATGATTGGAATGTGACCAACAAGATATATGGGGGATACATGATGGTATTCACATGCTTGGTTGACGACATTTCAAGTAATCGTTTTCTTTATACTATGAGCTTGGACAGAGGTATTTTAGATAAGCCTAAAGATTGGAATGGATTATGTTAACCATAAGTTAGTATTGGTTAAGGATAGAACTTTTTTTGATATTATTTATGTAATGTAGTTTTAGAAAAAGGACAACCTCCAGGACGGACGACAACCCATCGCGTCGGACAAGGCTGTGGGAATAGAACCCACAACCGAAGTGTGAATGGCCTTTATCTCCTACCACTGGCCTACAAGAAGTCCCTGTTTAGTAGAAACTAGTTTTATTTTATTAAGCGGTATGATATATGAAGTATAAGTTCATTTTTGGAACCATATACGATTAATCTAACCATAAGATGGACTTATAACTTTGGATAACCTTTTGTTTGAAAGAGATGGGATGACCCATCATTCTATCACATGATCTATTAACACTTCATGAATAACAAATTAAAATTAATTTCTTTAAGAGATGAAGTGGAAATTATTCAAAGCACAAACAACAGTGAGATTGTACCAAAATCATGTAAGTATTTCTTTTAATTCATCAACATTAGGGAAATGATCTTGAAAACCAAAAATGTTGTCCTAGTTCCCTTATATCTGATGAATCAAATGGTACCTTAGATCGTCACAAATTTATGGCTTTGTGATTGCTGGATTTTCCATAGCCATGTTCTCTACCACTCTTTATCAGAACTTGATGGTTAGATTTTTCTTCCATATCCATATTTTCGCCTATGTTCTCCTACGTGGAAACCCAGTGATGAGTTAATTTGGGTAACCGTTACGTTTCATACTTTTGTTTTTAAAGATTGGTTTTGGTATTCCTTTTTACAATGTGGGTTTCTTTCAATGAAACTTTTTAATAGTAAACCATTTATAACCCCGATGAATTTCGAGGGCGAAATTCATTTTAAGGGGGGTAGAATGTAACACCCTGAGATTTTATGAAAAATATTCTTTTTAATTTCATTAATGTCTTGTGTTGTATACTACACCAAAAGGAGCTTGCACAACATGCATCCTTGTCTTGCCTTTCATTACACACAATCGCGACCTTCCTCGATAGCGTGTGTAGTACGCAATATCGAGTTTCACTAAACAACGATATGCTATTAAAATATTATTATGAACTAGCCGTTATAAATAGTAATAACCACTTTTTGAAATTTTGTAAATTTTATTTTTCAAAATGGACTTCATTTTTAGATTCGGAATATCAAAATTAGCTTAGGGTAAAATTTTGGTACTTTTCGGATAACTTTCATATTCTGATGAATAGTGAAAATTACTAAATTTTAATTAAAAACAACTTTTTTAATCGAAATAATTAATAGTGATAAATTATTAATTTGAGTGGTTTTAAAGTATATTTAGAATATATTTTTACAATTTAATACAATGTTGGTCATTGGATGTAATTTCACTTATAAACCAGACATAAACAAGTGTCAATCTTTTGATAGTTATTATCTCTTAAGAACACGCTATTTGTTTTGACGACGAGGATTAATTTTTAAATTAATTAATGCAACTGATATGTTTTGATTTTGGTAAAATATACATAATTTTTGAGTTCATAATATCAAATATAGCTTAGGCCTAATTTCTGGTATTTTTCTGGAAACATTCATTTTTTGATGAATAGTAAAACCCCTAAGTGGTAGTTAAAAAAACCGAATCTTTCATAAAACATAATTTTACCGCTTCTGTGAGTGGAATTTCAAAAATCCGAGAGACACGATTGATGTAATTAAGTAAAATTTGGTTCAATGAGATGAAAATAATTTTTGGTGAATAATAACTTTTTACTTTTTTTACCACGGTTAAAAGTAAATAGGGTAATTAAGGGTAAAAATGATATTATTATTATCCTAACACATGTACTAATTCTATTGGATAAGTTTAATTCGACCAAAAACAAACTTAGGAATAAAATATGACCATTTAGGCCCACTTGGATTAGATTAGGACATTTATTATTAATTTATTTAAAGAAGGGTTAAAATACTTAAAATCAATGTTTAATAACTAAATCATTTTTAATATGGGGTTATACATAAGATAAATTCGACTATAAATATTCATTAGAAATATAAAAATATTTCCTACATAATGGTAGTTTATTTGTAATTTTTAGACATTAAATAATTTAATTTATTTATGACACAACGATGATGCAGAAATTATCTTATTAATGAAATATTGACATAATTGATGTTATAAATACCCAAATAAATATAATTTGAGACTTTTTATGAATTCCACTAATTTTATTGGTTAATATGACATGTTAGTATTGATTTAATTAACTTTTTTAGAACTTATCATTCTGTTATGAGTTTCACAAAAATCAATTACTAAATAGTGTCAAAATTGACATAAAATAGTTTTTAAAAGAAATATTATATTATTAATTGTTATTTTATTCCTAAAAATCTAAGGTTCGGCCAAATGACTTAGATAAGGTTATATATATTAATAATAAACAACTTGGGGTTCTTTTGGCTTGATATAGTAAGTTTATTAACCTTATAGTATAAGAACACAAGAAGACATGGTAAAAGTAAAATTATTTAACTTAATGTTAAATCTAAATGATAAGGTTAAAATAGGAACCTAAAATTGTCTAAATTCTATTGGATGAGATACTTTCAACCCATCCCCAACTTAGACTCAAAATAAATCAATTTTGAGATATTTAAAACCGAACTTGTCTTTATAATAAAATAATATTTTTAGTTATTCCAAAGGTGCCCCTCTCCTCCCTTATAAAAGGGCACCTCCTCCCTCTCTTCCTCACACCACTTTGAGCCTTAAAGCTCGGCCATCCTCTGCCATTTTCTCCTCTCCACTTCCCTAGAGACATCCTAGAGGTCCTGGTCTTCTTCGAATAACAATTTTAGTGCCCTAAAAGGAGGTCTCAAAGAAGCACTTCAAAGAAGAGGTAATATCCATTACCGATCCTTTGCAATTTATTTCTTCATTAACTTCTTCTTCTTTAGTTATTTCATTATGAAGTAATAACATTAGTATAACTCATATACTGATATGTTATTATAAGTATGAAACAACCCTATTTAACCATCTATCCATCCTACGGAAAATGAAATCACCGCGCGTGCGTACGTACGGAATACCATCTCCACGCCGTGGTGTAATCTATTTTCCACCACCACCTTACTTGGATGGGTATAATGGTGTAAATAATGACTATATATGGCTATTATAAATTGATACTGATTCTGAAATAGTATACATACAGTCCAATACAATTCCACGATCATAGGAACGATTTCATCACTCGTGCGTACGTACGGAATACCATCTCCACGATGTGATGTGACTCGTTCTACATGATCTTTATTTCATAATGATTATATAAATGAATTGAATGAATGAATATGATATTTATTACACTAATAAAATTCTGGAAATGAGTTATCTATAACCTAAAGAGAAGAATAAAAATTTATTCGACAAAACACGCATAAGAACAAAAAGTTATAAACACCCGAATAACAAGTAGCAATGAAATATTACTACTAAGAAGCTAAGAATATGACCATATATGATATAATAAAAATAAGTTTGATTCTGGAATAAGTCAATAACATTATTTAAATCATTATACATGAGGTTTGGACACTTACAAAGCAAGTCGGACCTAAGGTAAGGGAAAATATCACAATCTCATTTTTATCCGAGATTGTTTATACTTTGGTATTTACTGGGGTGTATTTTATCTTCCACATCCATGTTTCCTCAATATTTAATATTATTTCAATCCACCTAAAATTTTTTAAATCCAATTTTACCCTTTGGTGAGGTTTTAGTAAAAGATATGAAAGGAATCTTTTGTTGTTTTTCGTACGAGGTACTTTTGGACTTTTCCGACAAAAGTACGAGAAGAATGTTTTTTTAACTTATACGGCAAGAATGGATTTTTAAAACAATATTTAAAAGAAGATTCCTTTACATGTTTTCAAGTTTATTTTTAATGAACTTCTTTTACTTTATAATTGTACGACATGTTAAAAAAGGAAAACTGTTTTTGAAGCAGAAAAGATATTTTCCTCAAGAATGGAGTTCAAGTGTTTTATAAAAATTATTTTCCATCTAAGATAATAAATGGTTCTGTTTCTATCCCTGTTATTACATTTATTTGATTATGTTGTGATGGAATTATTTATATGAATACCTTTATCTTATATGAATTGTTTTATGATGTCACAATGTTTAAGATTACCATTTTTATTTCAGGGGTTATACTATGATGTATGGTTTATGATTTTGTGGCACACATAAGAATGGAATCATTATGAGATGGGTGGTACCTATATCTCCCTCAAATTCATTGGGTAAATATTTTATATCTCATGAGATAGACATGGCTGGAATGGTAGGTTATACTGGTTCAGTGAAATAAGACTGAAACGAGGGTGACTCGGTTCAGAAATGGACTTTGTCCACTAAGATAGTCTTGGAAATGAGTCTTGACTAATAAGATATGATTATCTATGATTATGTGTGTATGCCACAAAGTTTCATGTTTTGTGTTATGATTATTGGGATTTCATTTCACTACTATGATTTATCCCATGTTATGAAATTATGCTCTCTTTTGCAGGTTAAGATTTCCAAAATTTTATGTTCTTATGAGTATGATGTGATTGATATTTCTTTTGTTTACCCTTACTGAGCATTTGAGCTCACCCTTTTATGTTTTCTTTTCCCTAGGATATAAAGAACGGGTTTAGGTAAAAAAAGGTGAAGATATTTATGGGAGATGTTGAAGATCTTTTACCACGATTAGAAGATTATATTCCGAGTTTCCAAAGACACTAGACTAGTGCGATCCTTGTGTGTGTGTTTTTGTTATGTACTAAGTATTCCGAAAAAGTAATGTAATGTCCATGTACGTCAAGCTTCGGGTCTCTACAGTTGTTATCAGAGGAAAAGTTTAGTCAACCTTTGGGAACTAGGATGCGAAAACGTTAGTGAGAACCCTAGAGATATTTCTAAGGTATGTCTAGGGATGTCCCTAAGGATAAGTATACGTATAGGATATAGTCCTAGAACTATGGTAATTATATTAGATTAAATCAAAGATGTTAGATATTGAAGTTACTCCCCCTTTATTATGATTTTTGCCTCTCACAATATTTTTTTTGGGTTTTAGAAAATGGCTGGAAACAAGATGATTCACGATAATGGATGATATGATGGACAATGGAATGATATTCTTCCTGAGAAACCAAATGAATTGGTATTTGGAAGTCCAAACATCATTTTTATGCCGAATCAGCAGTCTCATAATATGATCAATAAAGTAAAATTTGGAAAGTTTCCTGACTCAGCTAATAAGAGAATGATAAAGTTTCATGAAGATCATAGAGGAAAGAAAGTTCAATTTCCCCTATGTAAATCATGTGGGAAGAGGCATCAAGGAGAATGTTTCAAAGGAACTGGAAGATGCTTTGGGTGTGGAAAAGAAGGATACAAAGCCAGTAAGTGCAAAGGAAAAGGTTCAGTTAACACCAGGGATGAGGATAATGGTATTTCTACGACATCAACAATGGTTAAATGTTTTAAATGTGGAATGTACGGGCATTATGCAAACCAATGCCCTAAGGTAAAGTCTCATGAAGATAATCAGTACGGTTGTATGGGTAGTATTTATGTTGATGATGATGAAGAGACTACAAATGATATGTGAGATGAAAGAATTGTTGAAGCTCGGTCAATGGTTTAAGAATGTAGTGGAATGATTACATGTTTATCATGTGTAATGTTGTATAAGTAATCTCATGGTACAACGGAATAAAGAGACATCTAAGGATTGTTACACAGTTGTCTTTCCTTGAGTTTTGAAAGTTTTATGATTAATGGTACCAGTATCCATGAAAGGTTATTCAGATATTTTTGGAACATATGCACATAATGAAGGGATATGGAGAAAATAATGTTTGATAGTATTCATGAGCTCATGACTGATATAAGGAGAAGGTTATATCATGGTTTGAGTATATAGAATTTTTGGATTTTGGTATGTGGAAAGAGTTAACTTTTGACAGCATTCATGTTTTCACTAAGGTTTAATGGGTATTCATTTTTCAAGAGAATACATGATTAAGTTATTCACATGATTGGAATGTGACCAACAAGATATATGGGAGATACATGATGGTATTCACATGCTTGGTTGATGACATTTCAAGTAATCGTTTTCTTTATACTATGAGCTTGGACCGAGGTATTTTAGATAAGCCTAAAGATTGGAATGGATTATGTTAACCATAAGTTAGTATTGGTTAAGGATAGAACTTTTTTTGATATTATTTATGTAATGTAGTTTTAGAAAAAGGACAACCTGTAGGACGGGCGACAACCCATCGCGTCGGACAAGGCTGTGGGAATCGAACCCACAACCGAAGTGTGATTGGCCTTTATCTCCTACCACTGGCCTACAGGAAGTCCCTGTTTAGTAGAAACTAGTTTTATTTTATTAAGCGGTATGATATATGAAGTATAAGTTCATTTTTGGAACCATATACGATTAATCTAACCATAAGATGGACTTATAACTTTTGATAACATTTTGTTTGAAAGAGATGGGATGACCCATCATTCTATCACATGATCTATTAACACTTCATGAATAACAAATTAAAATTAATTTCTTTAAGAGATGAAGTGGAAATTATTCAAAGCACAAACAACAGTGAGATTGTACCAAAATCATGTAAGTATTTCTTTTAATTCATCAACATTAGGGAAATGATCTTGAAAACCAAAAATGTTGTCCTAGTTCCCTTATATCTGATGAATCAAATGGTACCTTAGATCGTCACAAATTTATGGCTTTGTGATTGCTGGATTTTCCATAGCCATGTTCTCTACCACTCTTTATCAGAACTTGATGGTTAGATTTTTCTTCCATATCCATATTTTCGCCTATGTTCTCCTACGTGGAAACCCAGTGATGAGTTAATTTGGGTAACCGTTACGTTTCATACTTTTGTTTTTAAAGATTGGTTTTGGTATTCCTTTTTACAATGTGGGTTTCTTTCAATGAAACTTTTGAATAGTAAACCATTTATAACCCCGATGAATTTCGAGGGCGAAATTCATTTTAAGGGGGGTAGAATGTAACACCCCGAGATTTTATGAAAAATATTCTTTTTAATTTCATTAATGTCTTGTGTTGTATACTACACCAAAAGGAGCTTGCACAACATGCATCCTTGTCTTGCCTTTCATTACACACAATCGCGACCTTCCTCGATAGCGTGTGTAGTACGCAATATCGAGTTTCACTAAACAACGATATGTTATTAAAATATTATTATGAACTAGCCGTTATAAATAGTAATAACCACTTTTTGAAATTTTGTAAATTTTATTTTTCAAAATGGACTTCATTTTTCGATTCGGAATATCAAAATTAGCTTAGGGTAAAATTTTGGTACTTTTCGGATAACTTTCATATTCTGATGAATAGTGAAAATTACTAAATTTTAATTAAAAACAACTTTTTTAATCGAAATAATTAATAGTGATAAATTATTAATTTGAGTGGTTTTAAAGTATATTTAGAATATATTTTTACAATTTAATACAATGTTGGTCATTGGATGTAATTTCACATTTAAACCAGACATAAACAAGTGTCAATCTTTTGATAGTTATTATCTCTTAAGAACACGCTATTTGTTTTGACGACGAGGATTAATTTTTAAATTAATTAATGCAACTGATATGTTTTGATTTTGGTAAAATATACATCATTTTTGAGTTCATAATATCAAATATAGCTTAGGCCTAATTTCTGGTATTTTTCTGGAAACATTCATTTTTTGATGAATAGTGAAACCCCTAAGTGGTAGTTAAAAAAACCGAATCTTTCATAAAACATAATTTTACCGCTTCTGTGAGTGGAATTTCAAAAATCCGAGAGACACGATTGATGTAATTAAGTAAAATTTGGTTCAATGAGATGAAAATAATTTTTGGTGAATAGTAACTTTTTACTTTTTTTACCACGGTTAAAAGTAAATAGGGTAATTAAGGGTAAAAATGATATTATTATTATCCTAACACATGTACTAATTCTATTGGATAAGTTTAATTCGACCAAAAACAAACTTAGGAATAAAATATGACCATTTAGGCCCACTTGGATTAGATTAGGACATTTATTATTAATTTATTTAAAGAAGGGTTAAAATACTTAAAATCAATGTTTAATAACTAAATCATTTTTAATATGGGGTTATACATAAGATAAATTCGACTATAAATATTCATTAGAAATATAAAAATATTTCCTACATAATGGTAGTTTATTTGTAATTTTTAGACATTAAATAATTTAATTTATTTATGACACAACGATGATGCAGAAATTATCTTATTAATGAAATATTGACATAATTGATGTTATAAATACCCAAATAAATATAATTTGAGACTTTTTATGAATTCCACTAATTTTATAGGTTAATATGACATGTTAGTATTGATTTAATTAACTTTTTTAGAACTTATCATTCTGTTATGAGTTTCACAAAAATCAATTACTAAATAGTGTCAAAATTGACATAAAATAGTTTTTAAAAGAAATATTATATTATTAATTGTTATTTTATTCCTAAAAATCTAAGGTTCGGCCAAATGACTTAGATAAGGTTATATATATTAATAATAAACAACTTGGGGTTCTTTTGGCTTGATATAGTAAGTTTATTAACCTTATAGTATAAGAACACAAGAATACATGGTAAAAGTAAAATTATTTAACTTAATGTTAAATCTAAATGATAAGGTTAAAATAGGAACCTAAAATTGTCTAAATTCTATTGGATGAGATACTTTCAACCCATCCCCAACTTAGACTCAAAATAAATCAATTTTGAGATATTTAAAACCGAACTTGTCTTTATAATAAAATAATATTTTTAGTTATTCCAAAGGTGCCCCTCTCCTCCCTTATAAAAGGGCACCTCCTCCCTCTCTTCCTCACACCACTTTGAGCCTTAAAGCTCGGCCATCCTCTTCCATTTTCTCCTCTCCACTTCCCTAGAGACATCCTAGAGGTCCTGGTCTTCTTCGAATAACAATTTTAGTGCCCTAAAAGGAGGTCTCAAAGAAGCACTTCAAAGAAGAGGTAATATCCATTACCGATCCTTTCCAATTTCTTTCTTCATTAACTTCTTCTTCTTTAGTTATTTCATTATGAAGTAATAACATTAGTATAACTCATATACTGATATGTTATTATAAGTATGAAACAACCCTATTTAACCATCTATCCATCCTACGGAAAATGAAATCACCGCGCGTGCGTACGTACGGAATACCATCTCCACGCCGTGGTGTAATCTATTTTCCACCACCACCTTACTTGGATGGGTATAATGGTGTAAATAATGACTATATATGGCTATTATAAATTGATACTGATTCTGAAATAGTATACATACAGTCCAATACAATTCCACGATCATAGGAACGATTTCATCACTCGTGCGTACGTACGGAATACCATCTCCACGATGTGATGTGACTCGTTCTACATGATCTTTATTTCATAATGATTATATAAATGAATTGAATGAATGAATATGATATTTATTACACTAATAAAATTCTGGAAATGAGTTATCTATAACCTAAAGAGAAGAATAAAAATTTATTCGACAAAACACGCATAAGAACAAAAAGTTATAAACACCCGAATAACAAGTAGCAATGAAATATTACTACTAAGAAGCTAAGAATATGACCATATATGATATAATAAAAATAAGTTTGATTCTGGAATAAGTCAATAACATTATTTAAATCATTATACATGAGGTTCGGACACTTACAAAGCAAGTCGGACCTAAGGTAAGGGAAAATATCACAATCTCATTTTTATCCGAGATTGTTTATACTTTGGTATTTACTGGGGTGTATTTTATCTTCCACATCCATGTTTCCTCAATATTTAATATTATTTCAATCCACCTAAAATTTTTTAAATCCAATTTTACCCTTTGGTGAGGTTTTAGTAAAAGATATGAAAGGAATCTTTTGTTGTTTTTCGTACGAGGTACTTTTGGACTTTTCCGACAAAAGTACGAGAAGAATGTTTTTTTAACTTATACAGCAAGAATGGATTTTTAAAACAATATTTAAAAGAATATTCCTTTACATGTTTTCAAGTTTATTTTTAATGAACTTCTTTTACTTTATAATTGTACGACATGTTAAAAAAGGAAAACTGTTTTTGAAGCAGAAAGGATATTTTCCTCAAGAATGGAGTTCAAGTGTTTTATAAAAATTATTTTCCATCTAAGATAATAAATGGTTCTGTTTCTATCCCTGTTATTACATTTATTTGATTATGTTGTGATGGAATTATTTATATGAATACCTTTATCTTATATGAATTGTTTTATGATGTCACAATGTTTAAGATTACCATTTTTATTTCAGGGGTTATGCTATGATGTATGGTTTATGATTTTGTGGCACACATAAGAATGGAATCATTATGAGATGGGTGGTACCTATATCTCCCTCAAATTCATTGGGTAAATATTTTATATCTCATGAGATAGACATGGCTGGAATGGTAGGTTATACTGGTTCAGTGAAATAAGACTGAAACGAGGGTGACTCGGTTCAGAAATGGACTTTGTCCACTAAGATAGTCTTGGAAATGAGTCTTGACTAATAAGATATGATTATCTATGATTATGTGTGTATGCCACAAAGTTTCATGTTTTGTGTTATGATTATTGGGATTTCATTTCACTACTATGATTTATCCCATGTTATGAAATTATGCTCTCTTTTGCAGGTTAAGATTTCCAAAATTTTATGTTCTTATGAGTATGATGTGATTGATATTTCTTTTGTTTACCCTTACTGAGCATTTGAGCTCACCCTTTTATGTTTTCTTTTCCCTAGGATATAAAGAACGGGTTTAGGTAAAAAAGGTGAAGATATTTATGGGAGATGTTGAAGATCTTTTACCACGATTAGAAGATTATATTCCGAGTTTCCAAAGACACTAGACTAGTGCGATCCTTGTGTGTGTGTTTTTGTTATGTACTAAGTATTCCGAAAAAGTAATGTAATGTCCATGTACGTCAAGCTTCGGGTCTCTACAGTTGGTATCAGAGGAAAAGTTTAGTCAACCTTTGGGAACTAGGATGCGAAAACGTTAGTGAGAACCCTAGAGATATTTCTAAGGTATGTCTAGGGATGTCCCTAAGGATAAGTATACGTATAGGATATAGTCCTAGAACTATGGTAATTATATTAGATTAAATCAAAGATGTTAGATATTGAAGTTACTCCCCCTTTATTATGATTTTTGCCTCTCACAATATTCTTTTTGGGTTTTAGAAAATGGCTGGAAACAAGATGATTCACGATAATGGATGATATGATGGACAATGGAATGATATTCTTCCTGAGAAACCAAATGAATTGGTATTTGGAAGTCCAAACATCATTTTTATGCCGAATCAGCAGTCTCATAATATGATCAATAAAGTAAAATTTGGAAAGTTTCCTGACTCAGCTAATAAGAGAATGATAAAGTTTCATGAAGATCATAGAGGAAAGAAAGTTCAATTTCCCCTATGTAAATCATGTGGGAAGAGGCATCAAGGAGAATGTTTCAAAGGAACTGGAAGATGCTTTGGGTGTGGAAAAGAAGGATACAAAGCCAGTAAGTGCAAAGGAAAAGGTTCAGTTAACACCAGGGATGAGGATAATGGTATTTCTACGACATCAACAATGGTTAAATGTTTTAAATGTGGAATGTACGGGCATTATGCAAACCAATTCCCTAAGGTAAAGTCTCATGAAGATAATCAGTACGGTTGTATGGGTAGTATTTATGTTGATGATGATGAAGAGACTACAAATGATATGTGAGATGAAAGAATTGTTGAAGCTCGGTCAATGGTTTAAGAATGTAGTGGCATGATTACATGTTTATCATGTGTAATGTTGTATAAGTAATCTCATGGTACAACGGAATAAAGAGACATCTAAGGATTGTTACAAAGTTGTCTTTCCTTGAGTTTTGAAAGTTTTATGATTAATGGTACCAGTATCCATGAAAGGTTATTCAGATATTTTTGGAACATATGCACATAATGAAGGGATATGGAGAAAATAATGTTTGATAGTATTCATGAGCTCATGACTGATATAAGGAGAAGGTTATATCATGGTTTGAGTATATAGAATTTTTGGATTTTGGTATGTGGAAAGAGTTAACTTTTGACAGCATTCATGTTTTCACTAAGGTTTAATGGGTATTCATTTTTCAAGAGAATACATGATTAAGTTATTCACATGATTGGAATGTGACCAACAAGATATATGGGAGATACATGATGGTATTCACATGCTTGGTTGACGACATTTCAAGTAATCGTTTTCTTTATACTATGAGCTTGGACCGAGGTATTTTAGATAAGCCTAAAGATTGGAATGGATTATGTTAACCATAAGTTAGTATTGGTTAAGGATAGAACTTTTTTTGATATTATTTATGTAATGTAGTTTTAGAAAAAGGACAACCTGTAGGACGGGCGACAACCCATCGCGTCGGACAAGGCTGTGGGAATCGAACCCACAACCGAAGTGTGAATGGCCTTTATCTCCTACCACTGGCCTACAGGAAGTCCCTGTTTAGTAGAAACTAGTTTTATTTTATTAAGCGGTATGATATATGAAGTATAAGTTCATTTTTGGAACCATATACGATTAATCTAACCATAAGATGGACTTATAACTTTTGATAACCTTTTGTTTGAAAAAGATGGGATGACCCATCATTCTATCACATGATCTATTAACACTTCATGAATAACAAATTAAAATTAATTTCTTTAAGAGATGAAGTGGAAATTATTCAAAGCACAAACAACAGTGAGATTGTACCAAAATCATGTAAGTATTTCTTTTAATTCATCAACATTAGGGAAATGATCTTGAAAACCAAAAATGTTGTCCTAGTTCCCTTATATCTGATGAATCAAATGGTACCTTAGATCGTCACAAATTTATGGCTTTGTGATTGCTGGATTTTCCATAGCCATGTTCTCTACCACTCTTTATCAGAACTTGATGGTTAGATTTTTCTTCCATATCCATATTTTCGCCTATGTTCTCCTACGTGGAAACCCAGTGATGAGTTAATTTGGGTAACCGTTACGTTTCATACTTTTGTTTTTAAAGATTGGTTTTGGTATTCCTTTTTACAATGTGGGTTTCTTTCAATGAAACTTTTGAATAGTAAACCATTTATAACCCCGATGAATTTCGAGGGCGAAATTCATTTTAAGGGGGGTAGAATGTAACACCCCGAGATTTTATGAAAAATATTCTTTTTAATTTCATTAATGTCTTGTGTTGTATACTACACCAAAAGGAGCTTGCACAACATGCATCCTTGTCTTGCCTTTCATTACACACAATCGCGACCTTCCTCGATAGCGTGTGTAGTACGCAATATCGAGTTTCACTAAACAACGATATGCTATTAAAATATTATTATGAACTAGCCGTTATAAATAGTAATAACCACTTTTTGAAATTTTGTAAATTTTATTTTTCAAAATGGACTTCATTTTTCGATTCGGAATATCAAAATTAGCTTAGGGTAAAATTTTGGTACTTTTCGGATAACTTTCATATTCTGATGAATAGTGAAAATTACTAAATTTTAATTAAAAACAACTTTTTTAATCGAAATAATTAATAGTGATAAATTATTAATTTGAGTGGTTTTAAAGTATATTTAGAATATATTTTTACAATTTAATACAATGTTGGTCATTGGATGTAATTTCACATTTAAACCAGACATAAACAAGTGTCAATCTTTTGATAGTTATTATCTCTTAAGAACACGCTATTTGTTTTGACGACGAGGATTAATTTTTAAATTAATTAATGCAACTGATATGTTTTGATTTTGGTAAAATATACATCATTTTTGAGTTCATAATATCAAATATAGCTTAGGCCTAATTTCTGGTATTTTTCTGGAAACATTCATTTTTTGATGAATAGTGAAACCCCTAAGTGGTAGTTAAAAAAACCGAATCTTTCATAAAACATAATTTTACCGCTTCTGTGAGTGGAATTTCAAAAATCCGAGAGACACGATTGATGTAATTAAGTAAAATTTGGTTCAATGAGATGAAAATATTTTTTGGTGAATAGTAACTTTTTACTTTTTTTACCACGGTTAAAAGTAAATAGGGTAATTAAGGGTAAAAATGATATTATTATTATCCTAACACATGTACTAATTCTATTGGATAAGTTTAATTCGACCAAAAACAAACTTAGGAATAAAATATGACCATTTAGGCCCACTTGGATTAGATTAGGACATTTATTATTAATTTATTTAAAGAAGGGTTAAAATACTTAAAATCAATGTTTAATAACTAAATCATTTTTAATATGGGGTTATACATAAGATAAATTCGACTATAAATATTCATTAGAAATATAAAAATATTTCCTACATAATGGTAGTTTATTTGTAATTTTTAGACATTAAATAATTTAATTTATTTATGACACAACGATGATGCAGAAATTATCTTATTAATGAAATATTGACATAATTGATGTTATAAATACCCAAATAAATATAATTTGAGACTTTTTATGAATTCCACTAATTTTATAGGTTAATATGACATGTTAGTATTGATTTAATTAACTTTTTTAGAACTTATCATTCTGTTATGAGTTTCACAAAAATCAATTACTAAATAGTGTCAAAATTGACATAAAATAGTTTTTAAAACAAATATTATACTATTAATTGTTATTTTATTCCTAAAAATCTAAGGTTCGGCCAAATGACTTAGATAAGGTTATATATATTAATAATAACCAACTTGGGGTTCTTTTGGCTTGATATAGTAAGTTTATTAACCTTATAGTATAAGAACACAAGAAGACATGGTAAAAGTAAAATTATTTAACTTAATGTTAAATCTAAATGATAAGGTTAAAATAGGAACCTAAAATTGTCTAAATTCTATTGGATGAGATACTTTCAACCCATCCCCAACTTAGACTCAAAATAAATCAATTTTGAGATATTTAAAACCGAACTTGTCTTTATAATAAAATAATTTTTTTAGTTATTCCAAAGGTGCCCCTCTCCTCCCTTATAAAAGGGCACCTCCTCCCTCTCTTCCTCACACCACTTTGAGCCTTAAAGCTCGGCCATCCTCTGCCATTTTCTCCTCTCCACTTCCCTAGAGACATCCTAGAGGTCCTGGTCTTCTTCAAATAAAAATTTTAGTGCCCTAAAAGGAGGTCTCAAAGAAGCACTTCAAAGAAGAGGTAATATCCATTACCGATCCTTTCCAATTTCTTTCTTCATTAACTGCTTCTTCTTTAGTTATTTCATTATGAAGTAATAACATTAGTATAACTCATATACTGATATGTTATTATAAGTATGAAACAACCCTATTTAACCATCTATCCATCCTACGGAAAATGAAATCACCGCGCGTGCGTACGTACGGAATACCATCTCCACGCCGTGGTGTAATCTATTTTCCACCACCACCTTACTTGGATGGGTATAATGGTGTAAATTATGACTATATATGGATATTATAAATTGATACTGATTCTGAAATAGTATACATACAGTCCAATACAATTCCACGATCATAGGAACGATTTCATCACTCGTGCGTACGTACGGAATACCGTCTCCACGATGTGATGTGACTCGTTCTACATGATCTTTATTTCATAATGATTATATAAATGAATTGAATGAATGAATATGATATTTATTACACTAATAACATTCTGGAAATGAGTTGTCTATAACCTAAAGAGAAGAATAAAAATTTATTCGACAAAACACGCATAAGAACAAAAAGTTATAAACACCCGAATAACAAGTAGCAATGAAATATTACTACTAAGAAGCTAAGAATATGACCATATATGATATAATAAAAATAAGTTCGATTCTGGAATAAGTCAATAACATTATTTAAATCATTATACATGAGGTTCGGACACTTACAAAGCAAGTCGGACCTAAGGTAAGGGAAAATATCACAATCTCATTTTTATCCGAGATTGTTTATACTTTGGTATTTACTGGGGTGTATTTTATCTTCCACATCCATGTTTCCTCAATATTTAATATTATTTCAATCCACCTAAAATTTTTTAAATCCAATTTTACCCTTTGGTGAGGTTTTAGTAAAAGATATGAAAGGAATCTTTTGTTGTTTTTCGTACGAGGTACTTTTGGACTTTTCCGAAAAAAGTACGAGAAGAATGTTTTTTTAACTTATACGGCAAGAATGGATTTTTAAAACAATATTTAAAAGAAGATTCCTTTACATGTTTTCAAGTTTATTTTTAATGAACTTCTTTTAGTTTATAATTGTATGACATGTTAAAAAAGGAAAACTGTTTTTGAAGCAGAAAGGATATTTTCCTCAAGAATGGAGTTCAAGTGTTTTATAAAAATTATTTTCCATCTAAGATAATAAATGGTTCTGTTTCTATCCCTGTTATTACATTTATTTGATTATGTTGTGATGGAATTATTTATATGAATACCTTTATCTTATATGAATTGTTTTATGATGTCACAATGTTTAAGATTACCATTTTTATTTCAGGGGTTATGCTATGATGTATGGTTTATGATTTTGTGCCACACATAAGAATGGAATCATTATGAGATGGGTGGTACCTATATCTCCCTCAAATGCATTGGGTAAATATTTTATATCTCATGAGATAGACATGGCTGGAATGGTAGGTTATACTGGTTCAGTGAAATAAGACTGAAACGAGGGTGACTCGGTTCAGAAATGGATTTTGTCCACTAAGATAGTCTTGGAAATGAGTCTTGACTAATAAGATATGATTCTCTCTGATTATGTGTGTATGCCACAAAGTTTCATGTTTTGTGTTATGATTATTGAGATTTCATTTCACTACTATGATTTATCCCATGTTATGAAATTATGCTCTCTTTTGCAGGTTAAGATTTCCAAAATTTTATGTTCTTATGAGTATGATGTGATTGATATTTCTTTTATTTACCCTTACTGAGCATTTGAGCTCACCCTTTTATGTTTTCTTTTCCCTAGGATATAAAGAATGGGTTTAGGTAAAAAAAGGTGAAGATATTTATGGGAGATGTTGAAGATCTTTTACCACGATTAGAAGATTATATTCCGAGTTTCCAAAGACACTAGACTAGTGCGATCCTTGTGTGTGTGTTTTTGTTATGTACTAAGTATTCCGAAAACGTAATGTAATGTCCATGTACGTCAAGCTTCGGGTCTCTACAGTTGGTATCAGAGGAAAAGTTTAGTCAACCTTTGGGAACTAGGATGCGAAAACGTTAGTGAGAACCCTAGAGATATTTCTAAGGTATGTCTAGGGATGTCCCTAAGGATAAGTATACGTATAGGATATAGTCCTAGAACTATGGTAATTATATTAGATTAAATCAAAGATGTTAGATATTGAAGTTACTCCCCCTTTATTATGATTTTTGCCTCTCACAATATTCTTTTTGGGTTTTAGAAAATGGCTGGAAACAAGATGATTCACGATAATGGATGATATGATGGACAATGGAATGATATTCTTCCTGAGAAACCAAATGAATTGGTATTTGGAAGTCCAAACATCATTTTTATGCCGAATCAGCAGTCTCATAATATGATCAATAAAGTAAAATTTGGTAAGTTTCCTGACTCAGCTAATAAGATAATGATAAAGTTTCATGAAGATCATAGAGGAAAGAAAGTTCAATTTCCCCTATGTAAATCATGTGGGAAGAGGCATCAAGGAGAATGTTTCAAAGGAACTGGAAGATGCTTTGGGTGTGGAAAAGAAGGATACAAAGCCATTAAGTGCAAAGTAAAAGGTTCAGTTAACACCAGGGATGAGGATAATGGTATTTCTACGACATCAACAATGGTTAAATGTTTTAAATGTGGAATGTACGGGCATTATGCAAACCAATTCCCTAAGGTAAAGTCTCATGAAGATAATCAGTACGGTTGTATGGGTAGTATTTATGTTGATGATGATGAAGAGACTACAAATGATATGTGAGATGAAAGAATTGTTGAAGCTCGGTCAATGGTTTAAGAATGTAGTAGAATGATTACATGTTTATCATGTGTAATGTTGTATAAGTAATCTCATGGTACAACGGAATAAAGAGACATCTAAGGATTGTTACACAGTTGTCTTTCCTTGAGTTTTGAAAGTTTTATGATTAATGGTACCAGTATCCATGAAAGGTTATTCAGATATTTTTGGAACATATGCACATAATGAAGGGATATGGAGAAAATAATGTTTGATAGTATTCATGAGCTCATGACTGATATAAGGAGAAGGTTATATCATGGTTTGAGTATATAGAATTTTTGGATTTTGGTATGTGGAAAGAGTTAACTTTTGACAGCATTCATGTTTTCACTAAGGTTTAATGGGTATTCATTTTTCAAGAGAATACATGATTATGTTATTCACATGATTGGAATGTGACCAACAAGATATATGGGAGATACATGATGGTATTCACATGCTTGGTTGACGAAATTTCAAGTAATCATTTTCTTTATACTATGAGCTTGGACCGAGGTATTTTAGATAAGCCTAAAGATTGGAATGGATTATGATAACCATAAGTTAGTATTGGTTAAGGATAGAACTTGTTTTGATATTATTTATGTAATGTAGTTTTAGAAAAAGGACAACCTGCAGGACGGGCGACAACCCATCGCGTCGGACAAGGCTGTGGGAATCGAACCCACAACCGAAGTGTGAATGGCCTTTATCGCCTACCACTGGCCTATAGGTTGTCCCTGTTTAGTAGAAACTAGTTTTATTTTATTATGCGGTATGATATATGAAGTATAAGTTCATTTTTGGAACCATATACGATTAATCTAACCATAAGATGGACTTATAACTTTTGATAACCTTTTGTTAGAAAGAGATGGAATGACCCATCATTCTATCACATGATCTATTAACACTTCATGAATAACAAATTAAAATTCATTTCTTTAAGAAATGAAGTGGAAATTGTTCATAGCACGAACAACAGTGAGATTGTACCAAAATCATGTAAGTATTTCTTTTAATTCATCATCTTTAGGGAAATGATCTTGAAAACCAAAAATGTTGTCCTAGTTCCCTTATATCTGATGAATCAAATGGTACCTTAGACCGTCACAAATTTATGGCTTTGTGATTACTGGCTTTTCCATAGCCATGTTCTCTACCACTCTTTATCAGAACATGATGGTTAGATTTTTCTTCCATATCCATATTTTCGCCTATGTTCTCCTACGTGGAAACCCAGTGATGAGTTAATTTGGGTAACCGTTACGTTTCATACTTTTGTTTTTAAATATTGGTTTTGGTATTCCTTTTTACGATGTGGGTTTCTTTCAATGAAACTTTTGAATAGTAAACCATTTATAACCCCGACGAATTTCGAGGGCGAAATTCATTTTAAGGGGGGTAGAATGTAACACCCCGAGATTTTATGAAAAATATTCATTTTAATTTCATTAATGTCTTGTGTTGTATACTACACCAAAAGGAGCTTGCACAACACGCATCCTTGACTTTCCTTGCATTACACGCAATCGTGACCTTCCTCGATAGCGTGTGTAGTACGCAATATCGAGTTTCACTAAACAACGATATGCTATTAAAAGATTATTATGAACTAGCCGTTATAAATAGTAATAACCACTTTTTGAAATTTTGTAAATTTTATTTTTCAAAATGGACTTCATTTTTCGATTCGGAATATCGAAATTACCTTAGGGTAAAATTTTGGCACTTTTCGGATAACTTTCATATTCTGATGAATAGTGAAAATTACTAAATTTTAATTAAAAACAACTTTTTTAATCGAAATAATTAATAGTGATAAATTATTAATTTGAGTGGTTTTAAAGTATATTTAGAATATATTTTTACAATTTAATACAATGTTGGTCATTGGATGTAATTTCCCATTTAAACCAGACATAAACAAGTGTCAATCTTTTGATAGTTATTATCTCTTAAGAACACGCTATTTGTTTTGACGACGAGGATTAATTTTTAAATTAATTAATGCAACTGATATGTTTTGAATTTGGTAAAATATACATCATTTTTGAGTTCATAATATCAAATATATCTTAGGCCTAATTTCTGGTATTTTTCTGGAAACATTCCTTTTTTGATGAATAGTGAAACCCCTAAGTGGTAGTTAAAAAAACCGAATCTTTCATAAAACATAATTTTACCGCTTCTGTGAGTGGAATTTCAAAAATCCGAGAGACACGATTGATGTCATTAAGTAAAATTTGGTTAAATGAGATGAAAATAATTTTTGGTTAATAGTAACTTTTTACTTTTTTTACCACGGTTAAAAGTAAATAGGGTAATTAAGGGTAAAAATGATATTATTATTATCCTAACACATGTACTAATTCTATTGGATAAGTTTAATTTGACCAAAAACAAACATAGGAATAAAATATGACCATTTAGGCCCACATGGATTAGATTAGGACATTTATTATTAATTTATTTAAAGAAGGGTTAAAATACTTAAAATCAATGTTTAATAACTAAATCATTTTTAATATGGGGTTATACATAAGATAAATTCGACTATAAATATTCATTAGAAAGATAAAAATATTTCCTACATAATGGAAGTTTAGTTGTAATTTTTAGACATTAAATAATTTAATTTATTTATGACACAACGATGATGCAGAAATTATCTTATTAATGAAATATTGACATAATTGATGTTATAAATACCCAAATAAATATAATTTAAGACTTTTTATGAATTCCACTAATTTTCTAGGTTAATATGACATGTTAGTATTGATTTAATTAACTTTGTTCGAACTTAACATTCTGTTATGAGTTTCACAAAAATCAATTACTAAATAGTGTCAAAATTGACATAAAATAGTTTTTAAAACAAATATTATATTATTAATTGTTATTTTATTCCTAAAAATCTAAGGTTCGGCAAAATGACTTAGATAAGGTTAGATATATTAATAATAAACAACTTGGGGTTCTTTTGGCTTGATATAGTAAGTTTATTAACCTTACAGTATAAGAACACAGGAATACATGGTAAAAGTAAAATTATTTAACTTAATGTTAAATCTAAATGATAAGGTTAAAATAGGAACCTAAAATTGTCTAAATTCTATTGTATGAGAGACTTTAGACCCATCCCCAACTTATCCTCGAAATAAATAAATTTGGAGATATTTAAAACCGAACTTGTCTTTATAATAAAATAATATTTTTAGTTATTCCAAAGGTGCCCCTCTCCTCCATTATAAAAGGGCACCTCCTCCCTCTCTTCCTCACACCACTTTGAGCCCTAAAGATCGGCCATCCTCTGCCATTTTCTCCTCTCCACTTCCCTAGAGACATCCTATAGGTCCTGGTATTCTTCGAATACCAATTTTAGTGCCCTAAAAGGAGGTCTCAAAGAAGCACTTCAAAGAAGAGGTAATATCCATTACCGATCCTTTCCAATTTCTTTCTTCATTAACTTATTCTTCTTTAGTTGTTTCCTTATGAAGTAATAACATTAGTATAACTCATATAATGATATGTTATTATAAGTATTAAACAACCCTATTTAACCATCTATCCATCCTACGGAAAATGAAATCACCGCGCGTGCGTACGTACGGAATACCATCTCCACGCCGTGGTGTAATCTATTTTCCACCACCACCTTACATGGATGGGTATAATATTGTAAATAATGACTATATATGACTATTATAAATTGATACTGATTCTGAAATAGTATACATACACTCCAATACAATTCCACGATCATAGGAACAATATCATCACTCGTGCGTACGTACGGAATACCGTCTCCACGATGTGATGCGACTCGTTCTACATGATATTCATTTCATAATGATTATATAAATGAATTAAATGAATTAATATGATATATATTACACTAATACCATTATGAAAATGATGTATCTATAACCTAAAGAGGAGAATGATAATTTATTCGACAAAACACGCATAAGAACAAAAAGTTATAAACACCCGAATAACAAGTAGCAATGAAATATTACTACTAAGAAGCTAAGAATATGACCATATATGATATCATAAAAATAACTATGATTCTGGAATAAGTAAATAAAATTATTTAAATCTTTATACAGGAGGTTCGGACACTTACAAAGCAAGCTGGACCTAAGGTAAGGGAAAATATCACAATCTCATTGTTATCCGAGATTGTTTATACTTTGGTATTTACTGGGGTGTATTTTATCATCCACATCCATGTTTCCTCAATATGTAATATTATTTCAATCCACCTACAATTGTTTAAATCCAATTTTACCCTTCGGTGAGTTTTTAGTAAAATATATGAAAGGAATCTTTTGTCGTTTTTCATACGAGGTACTTTTTGACTTTTCTGACAAAAGTACGAGAAGAATGTTTTTTAACTTATACGGCATGAATGGATTTTTGAAACATTATTTACAAGAAGATTCCTTTACAAGTTTTCAAGTTTATTTTTAATCAACTTCTTTTAGTTTATAATTGTACTACATGTTAAGAAAGGAAAAGTGTTTTTGAAGCAGAAAGGATATTTTCCTCAAGAATGGAGTTCAAGTGTTTTATCAAAATTATTTTCCATCTAAGATAATAAAGGGTTCTGTTTCTATCCCTTTTATTACATTTATTTGATTATGTTGTGATGGAATTACTTTTATTAATCCCTTTATCTTATATGAATTGTTTTAGGATGTCACAATGTTTAAGATTCCCATTTTTATTTCATGGGTTATGTTATGATGTATGGTTTATGATTTTGTGGCACACATAAGAATGGTATCATTATCAGATGGGTGGGAACTATATCTCCCTCCAATTCATTGGGTAAAGATTTTACATCTCATGATATAGACATGGCTGGAATGGTAGGTTATACTGGTTCAGTGAAACAGGACTGAAACGAGGGTGACTCGGTTCAGAAATGAGCTTTGTCCACTAAGATAGTATTGGAAATGAGTCTTGACTAATAAGATATGATTCTCTATTATTATGTGTGTATGCCACAAAGTTTCATGATTTATGTTATGATTATTGGGATTTCATTTCACTACTATGATTTATCCCATGTTATGAAATTATGCTCTCTTTTGCAGGTTAAGATTTCCAAAATGTTATGTTCTTATGAATATAAAGTGATTGATATTTCTTTTGTTTACCCTTACTGAGCATTTGAGCTCACCCTTTTATGTTTTCTTTTCCCCAGGATATAAAGAAAGGTTTTAGGTATAAAAAAGTAATATCTTTATGGGAGATGTTGAAGATCTTTCACCACGATTAGAAGATTATATTCTGAGTTTCCAAAGACACTAAACTATTACGATCCTTGTGTGTGTGTTTTTGTTATGTACTAAGTATTCCGCAAAAGTAATGTAATGTCCATGTACGTCAAGCTTCGGGTCTCTACATATAAATCCCATTAGGTACCATTTTCACCTCATGATATATAAACATAAACTAATGCATCAGAGGGTGATATAAGACCCCACTTATCATAATTCATACATATGTGTTCCATAAAAAAATTAATCACAATATTATCACAATCAATCGCTGGAAAAATAATGGGTTTCTTAAATATAAAAATTACAGTTATTCAATTTTCATAAAGAACCTATTAAAATAAAATCAGTTTAATAAAATATGCAAATGATATAAAATTACATCATTAATTAAATTATTTGAAACCAAATATTTTTCCACATAAAATAAAAATATAACACGAACTAATGAAACCATATTATATAAAAACCCTCATTCTCTGAAATAAATTATATCATACCAACATATAGTGTGGGATCAATACCTCCCTTCATATATGATAAACATTAGATGGAAAATAGATTTAAAAATAAATAATTTATCAAAAATTAAAAAATATAAAAACATTAAAGTAAAAATTACATTAAAAATATTTTTAAGGGAAATAAAAGAATTGAAAATATGAATATAAATATTTTGATATAAAATGTCCTTAATTATAAAAATGGTTTAAAATTTAATATGTAAATACATTTCAAAACATTTACTTGTTAAATAATATTTAATATTGGAGAATTTAAATATATATAGAGTTTTAATGAAAATGGAATGAAAATATTTTGGAAGCATTTACTTTAATAACTAATCATTAATAATTGAAAACATAAAAATACATAATCCATCCAATGGCCCGAAGACCTTCAATTTTGTTTATAATAATATAATACCCCCTTTTAAGGGATGAAGGGGGTGAAACCCAAGAAGACATCACGAACATAGGGAAAATCAAACTCAAATGGTAGAAATATTAAAACTAGAATGACACCATGGGAAAACTCCTCCCCATCATTTGATCATGATGAAGCTCTTCATCATTGCAAGGCTATTTGGAAAGCATGTGTCCTATGTCAAATCACAAACCCAATCCGATGGATGAAGCCATACCCTCTCAAACAACAAAATCCAAAAAACTCAGCAAAGATAAATCTCTAGCTCCGGATCCTCCTTTGAAGCAAGTACTATGATGTCATGATCAGTTCCACATACTTACCGACTTCGAAATAAAACCATGCAAGAAAAAAACTTCCACCATTAAATCATAAGAAACACACATCAAACCATCACAGAACATTCACCATGAAAATTTCACTAGAAGAAACATATCCACTGAAGATAGCAACAATCCCTACGGTGTCCACTGCCGCCACAGCCACAGCCAGCAAAGAGATACCAGCGATCCGATGCAAACACTCCCAAAAAACACCAAATTCATCACCAATACAAACCAATTATGAGACACCAAAATCAAACCTTCATGAGTCTGCGGAGACATCGAAATCAAAGAAATCCTCCCCCCTCCAGACCACTCAGGAGACGACTGTGAGAATCTCCCGAAAACCACGCTTGAGTCATTGCAGAATCGTGTCGTCAAGCCGGAGCAACCCTATCCACAACGGAACCACTTCGAGGCCGAGGATCCCTCCCGAAGCCACATAACTATGCCAGATCCACACCATAGAGGTGCGATGAAGACAACCTGAGCCCCTCCGCCACAACGAGGTTGATGATCCACACCGAAGACACCAAGACGCACCGAATCCACGCCATCGAGGCCCGCCGGAGATCCGAGCCACACTACGTCCATAACGAGATCTAGTAGATGTCGATGTTGAGTCGCTGAGCATGCCAGAGGAGGGAAGAAGACGGTTCCCGAACAGAAAACCCTATATACGAAGCGGAAAAGAAACTCTTCGCTAAGAGGCTCCATATACCCAAAGAGGAATAATCGCATAACTTCCTTAAAAATACATAATGTTTTCAAAAAATAAGGTGAAAATAAATTGAAAATGTTTACTTTTAAAAATAATCATTAATATTGGAAACATGATAGAGATATATTGTTTTCATTAAGTTAATTGAATATAATATTAAATGTTTTACTTTTAAAATGAATATTTTAAAATGGAAACATAAAAAATATATAAATTTTATCCAATTATATTGTAGAGTGGATTATAAGTTTTTTAGGAAGGATTGAAAGACCTTTTTAATATATTGGAATAACCTTTTTGAAAACCCACATCATGAAAAGAATGATCAAACATATGTTTTAGAATGATTCAAGGGGTGAAAAAGGGTTACAAGATTTAAAAAACATAGTTTCCACTAGAAATGGTATAACATTTATGGGATTTAAAACCATAGATAGGGAAGGAAATTATGTTAAAATAAATGAGAATTATTATTAAATAATATTTATTTTAATGAAACAATATAATAAAAATGGTAGAATAATTTTTAGGTCAAACATTATTTTCCAAAAAAATTAGGTTTATATAAAATATTACATTATAATAGGGTATAATAGAAAATTCTTGAAATATTATAGTTCATGAAAAGTGATTTATACCCATGGAAAATATTGGTGTCACAAAACAAATTCCAGCAACCTTTATATCTTTTGAATAAAAAACCCATGTGAAAAATAATATGAATTTGAAAATTTAATATCATGATATATAATATAATAGTTATATTAAAATAAAAAATGGGAGGTAAGTGCAACATAAAAATATAAACATTAGGTATAACATATATGTGTCTCAATGAATGTAAATTGAGACAGGAACCCTTATTACCAGCATATAAATTAAATGAAAAACCCCATAAAATAGAGAGAATGAAATTAATCATAAAATACCACTTTGAAAATCTAATTAATGAAATTATATATAAAGTAATAATTATACACTCCAATTTAATAAAATCAGTTCATAAATATGAATTTTATCTCATTGAATCAAAATTGAAATGAAATACCTTATCTTGTCCAAGATTAATTTTTGGAATGCTATAAACATCATAAATAACCATATTATGTATATTATATAAATTATTTGCAACTATATACTTATATATATATAAATTAATATATAAAATTTATTATCATTATAAATTTTTAAATTATATATTTCCAAATTTTTTGTATTTAAATAGAATAGGCATCGGTATATTTTGGTAATATTTGTGAACGAAAATGTTACATTAATAATAATTTAAATAAATAATATAATATTTATAAAACCATATAATAATAATTAATTTCTTAATATTTTTTAGTGATTTAATTATGTTTTTATTATCATCCATTATGTTATTTTAAATCATTTTTCATGTCGGTGTTTAAATCAACGCAAACATAAATCCCCTTTAAATCAACCGACAAATATGGTTCAAGAGGTTTTTATTTTTACATAATATTATTATAAAATTAGTATAATTATATTATTATTCTCTATTGGAAATGGTGAAACAAATTTTTGTTGTTTATACAATGTATGAAAATAAATTTGAAAAATGAAAAATGATTCATCATGTAGGAGGGTGTCCACCTGTATGCATGTTTAGCATTCCCGTTTCTCAACGCTTGAGTGGGGAGAAATTAGATTTTAAATTGAAATTATGGAATCATAATTATATGATATATATCATAGTTTTTCCTAATTACACCATTAAATACTATCAGTTATCGCTGTAATGAAAAAAAAACAAATGATATATCTTTGTGGAGGAGGAAGCCTTCACAACAAAATGAAAATATTTTTTTATTTCTATTAGTGGATATAAATGAATAACTAATGATTTTTTAGTTAATATAGAAAAAATGAATATAGTAAAGATACTTAAAGAATCAATATTATTAGTTTTATGATATATTTTTATGAGTAATATTAAGAAAAAAATATATAGAGGGAATAATACTTACTTTGGAGGCTTTATCTTTCATTGGTAGTTCCCTTGGAATTAAAGGAATTGTGCTAACTAAAAGTGAACAAGGTTTTGTGTTTGTCAGATAGGCTTCTAGGTATATTATAATTTATTATTTTAAATGATTTGATCATATGTTATGTCCATATTTTATATGTTAAATTTGTAGCCTTTTATAAAAGGGGGAATGGGCACTTTTGAAACCACTCCTCATTTTTCAATAATTTCATGTCACTATTTATGGGTAAATTACTAAAAAGTGAAATAAGAGGGGGTGTGGGACATGATAAGTTCTAAAATATACTAATCCACAAATTTTATGTTATTTTTGGAGTGAATAAAGAATTTGTTATTTTATATTTAACCTTTCACCGAAATTAACTTTTACCTCTGTAATAAATTTTTAACCATAGAAATTAAAATTAATTAAAAAAATTACCATGGGATCATTTTAATATTATAAATTTATATTTTCATATATGGAAATAATTTTAATACCTATACTTTTTAAATGTGTGAAAAGTAAAATGTAAAATAAACACACTTAAACATGAAAAATTTGTTTTTAGAGAAATATAGTTTTAACCCTTAAATTTATATCTAAGATATAATTAACCTGGATAAATATTTTAATGATATAAATTTATTTATTATAAAAAAATTAATGTTAAATGATTTCAATAAAATCAAAAATATAATTTTATATTCTAGTTGTTTAATTAGTATAATGATCGAGAACTACTTTTTTTAACTAACTTTTGAAATTAGATTGAAAAAATATTTATCATATAATTATGAGTTCAAAGGCTATTTTTAAATGTATCTTGTTATTAATAAAATATTAATTTTACTACATTAATGTTTCTGTAATTTTTTTAGAAAAGGATATGTAATGATATAATCATAAAAAGTATAATTTTTAAACAAACCTTATTTTATGATTAAAAATAACCCATAAAAAACAAAAAATTATATTATATAAATATTAATGTGAAGAACTGAAAAATAAATTATATTTCCTAAAATATATATTTTATAATTTATGAAAATTGATGAAAAAAATAATAAAATGGATTTTATTGAAAATAATATATTTCAATATTAACTCTTATTAATTAGTTATATTCTGAATATTTAATGGTACAGAAAAATATTTATTATAGATTTATTAATAATTTTCACATAGTATGTTATGGTCTTTTATCTTTATTGTACAACAAGACCTATGTTATAGAATGTTGTATGTATTTTAAAGGATCTAAAATCTCAATTTGTTACATTCTTCCCCCACAAATAAATTACATCCTCCCAATTTTAATTATCACTTACTAAAATATGCATTTAAGGGTTTCCATGTGATTTATATAACTTGGGAGTTAAATGAAAATGTGGAATCAACATTGCTAATCTAGGTGAGATTATGAAACTCATTTATTCCATTATAAGTGGCATATACAAAAATTGATTTTCCTTTTATAAATTTGAGCTAAACGCCATTGATGATTAGGTATCATAACTCCACTTGATGAAAAAATTGGGTTTCACATAAATTTTTTTAATTATGGTTAATATGTGTCATTGTTATAGGCGGCATTGTGAATATTTCATTAATGTCGGCTAAAAAACATTGGAAAAGAATTATTATGTAATTTTTTCATAATGGTTATATGATAAATGACCTAAAGACCCCATTAAGATTGGGTTTTTATGTCTTTAATCTGATAATCGACTTAAAAATGTGTTTTCACATTGGTAATTAGATAACCAACATGAAAAACACATTATTATAGGTTTTTTATATCATTTATCAATAATTGACATGAAAATCCATTTTATTTTAATAGTATTCTTTTCAATACTCCTCTCCATAGTAGACATGAATAGAAAACAACACGAAAACCTAGTAGAATCCAAGAATAAAACAAGAAAAAATTGTAAAAGAACATCCAGATAAACACATTTAAAATTAGTTCTTTCAAGATTACAATATATAGTAAAAATAAACTAAAATCCTATCACACCTATAAAATGATTTCCCCATACAATTGGTATGTGTCTCATATCCTATGAACTATAAGGATAAGGGTCATCAGAAATATTCAAATTAAAAGGAATGAATTTAACATGTATTTTGAATAAAACTTGTGAATTATTTGGAAATTTTTTATAAATCATTCTATCATGCTAGATTTTCATAATTGTCCCAGTTGAAATCATCTCATACATGAATCGTAAAATATAATAAGCATGTTATTTTACACCTTATTGTTTACAAATAAACTGTTTAAAAGAGTTTTTCAATTCAAAATAACCTTATTAATTAAAATATCTAAAAGTTAATATTTGTTGAAAAAATTTATCCTTTTCTTTAACATATTTGATCATGGTTATCTTGTTTCTTATGGTCTCTAAAAATAAATTACAATCCCTATTTTAAAATAATACGAAATAATAAATTAATTAAAAAGTCACTACAATAATAACAAGTGTTAAAAAATTTAAAATTACCCATCCAATGCTTTGATAAATATTTTTTCTCACTTCACCATGGATTGGGAATATTGATTAAAGTGCCTTATCCCTTAGAAAAAACTCTCAATATATATTGGACTCAAATTTAAAAGAAAACTTAATCTTAGATGTTATTATGTTAAGTGATATATAACACTTTGTGAGATATAGTCTTTATACTCCTGAAGATAATGAAACATCAAGCACTAAATATGTATACAGTTTTGAAATCATTCAGAAATATAAATTATTATTTCTACATCAGTCAGTATCATCACTATAAGTGAATAAAACTGTGGGTCCAAATCTAGATACATCTTTCTTTTTATGCTCCATATAAGTATTATATAGATACCTAATAAAAGAAAATCATAAGTATAAATTGTCAAAAAATTAAACATACCAAAATATTAATGTTAAAATATAAATGGAAAAACATTCATTATGATGATGCACAACTGATATCAAATTACATGCTCCATGATATCATTTCTCAAAAGAGACACAGTCATTGAATTCTCAAAACACCATCTTCAATTGGAATCTAATAAACATCCAATAAATTCTTTGAATCTATTCTCAATCTATCAAGACTACTAAAATTTTTATTTAAAATCATAACAAATTTTTTCTTATTGTCTATATAGTATTTCATTACCTTTAATGTTTTATTGTAAGAAAATAGACAAAAATATATACATTAATTTGTTAAAACAAATTTAATACCAAAATATAATAATAGATAAAATATAAAATATACACATGGATATTTGGTAATATTTCGAACAAGTCTAGATGTAAAAAATAAAAATTTGTTGATACTTTGTCCAATTTTACTTGCCTCATCTTTATGTAACAGTACTTCGGTTAATCTGTCTATAATATCTTATATAGTGACCCTATAATGATATATCTCTATCTATTGATGATGTCTGGTATCTCCAATATATAATACCATCCCATATGAAACAATATTATGTTTAGGATCATTAATATATAACTCAAAATTACTGGGATGTTTTGGACGAGATAGTGTAAGAGTAAGATAAAAAGTTGGGTCTACAAGAAGAGGTGGAGGAGTGGGAGCTCGTAGAGGAAGTGGAAAAGTGGGATCCGAAGCCTGAAACTATCTTTTCTGGTCTAAAAATATCAACTCTACTAATGACTGTATCCTACCCTCCATCATCACATGGATATCTTCGGCTTCCAAAGATTTTATTTTGTTAGAAACATCCTCCATTGAAAAAGATGAAGATTGTGGAAATTACTTTTTTCACTGATACACCTACTAGGTATCGTTATACACAACCTTGGTGTTTGGGATTTCAATATTTTGTAGCTAAAATATCATTCCTACCCTTTTCTACAATGACCCACTATGTTCTCTACTCCTCAATATAATCTTTTATGTAACATTTTACAAAATATGGAACAAATAAAAATATATAATTAATTGAATTAGAATAATTAAATAATTAATGTAAACATATTAGAATCCTCTTTATATATTTTCCTTTTTGGTCAACTGATCCCTCTTCCATTTTTCATTTCTAGCAGGATGTGGAAGAAGTAGCGACCTCTGTAGAGCCTGAAGACTCAACACTCATTTTTTTGAAATTTTGTAGCCATCATTTTCCCCAATAAATTATACCCTCCCGAAGATAAAGTATCAGGGTAAAAAATTCTATATTGGATCTCTTACTGAGGTCTCCCAAATTACATTAAATAAATAATTTTTAAATAATTAAGACATCATTAATCTATTAAAAAACTACCAAAATGCATCATTAAAATTTCGAAAAATGATTCTAATCTTGTAATTTAACCAAATTACGCTTATGTATCTTCATCTATAAATGGATACATATCACATGTATTATGATGTTTCTTATAACAAAAAATGAAATCGAATGCGAGGGTTGATTATAATCCATACACCTCCTAGTATACAATGATAAAAATTTCCTCCTAACTCTCCCAATACCAGTTATATCATATTTCATCTAATATGATGTTTGAAAACATATAGTAATATAAATAATTCAATATAATTTAAAAAATAATAAATGATCTTACCAAAATGGTCTCCCACTAGTAACAAATTCTCAATTTTTCAACACTTATCCAATCATGAATCAAATTACCAACTTTTCTCTTAGCCTATACTAAGATAAAATTATTGAATTGTTTTGAATTTAGACCCCCTGTAATATCATTATCATCCAAGTCTACCAATATCCTCTGGTCCCGTCTACAGGAAACTAATAGTTTTGGTAAATGTGTATTGTCCCGTTTACCAACCCTTAAACACTTCTTTGTCGATATTTGGGTAGATATTTCTTCTAAATAAAGACGGCGCTCATCAATAGGAGCATGTGTATTTTCCACTCCATTTGTATGATTTGAATCATCTAAATAAGTTTGTGGTGGATCAATTTAATGATCTTTATTTATTATAACATTCAATGAAACAAAAAATTAGTACAAAAATTCATAAATTCAACTATTACATACTAATGTAAAAAATGAAAAGTTAAAAAACAAAAACTAAACTAAACATACCGTAAAACTTTTTTATTCATATTTTTTTATAATTAACAAAAAATCTAACAATATTAATGAGATATGAGATGACATATAATTAATGAAAAAAATACAAGAATATTGTCTTAATAGTAAAAATGCATGTATTTAATAAATCATTTTTACACCAAAAAATTATTATTTGAATATACACTTATAAAATATTAATTTTTTAACATATTATATTTAAAATAGTTGGATTTCAAAAAAAATAAATTAATAGATACGTTACATAAGCTTAAACATGGTAAACTAAATAAACTAATATAAACACACAATTTAACATATTAGTTTTCATAAATGTTTTATTAAAGATAATAAAATTAAAATATCTAACATTTTATGAATGTTAAAAAATGAAATGATAAATTAAAATTTGTTTCCTATGATATGAGTAAGGTACTAAAGTATTGTTTTCCCAAATTCATTTATAATGATCATTTCTAATGGCACAAACCATGTCTATGGTGTGATCATCAATATTATTTGTTAATCGTTACATAGAAGTAGGGATCACACATAAATCAATATCATTCTCAATTTTATCATCCCCATAACACTATTTTTTTCTTGAAAATTAATTAACCACCATATGTCAGATTAAACAAAAACATTTAAAAATTGTTTTTATGTGTTTCCATTATAAAATGACAATTGTGTGTTCCAATCTATTCAGAATAAATAGTGAAATGCAGAATTCATTGTGTCATATGCTATTTTTACAGAAAAACCTTTTTAGTTAAACACTAGAACATGAAATATAATGTCATCAACCAACCATATTTTTTCATTGACTCTATAATATGCACTTAATTTAGATATTGGGTGTTTATCTTTGGTAATCAAAAAATGAATTTATTATACAAGAACCAAAACACTACTATTATAAAATACACCTTTTGTCCTAATATGTCATATGAAATGAATATCTATAAATTTCATACCTGAACCATGTGATCAAATTCAAACATGGACAACCTATTAAACATATCAGTGTTTCTAATGCATCTGTACTACCAAGAACTGTGTATTTAAATCATTGTAAAAATTGTTCTGTTATGCTCATTCAAAATCAATAGATCTTTCTTCTTTCAATAATATTTTTCAACACATTAGTATGAAATATAATATATGATTGAGCATCAGCTATGTTATTCATGATGTATAAATGTACCTTATTTATCTTTTTATCTATCAACAATTTGAATTTCACACTGCATATCCCATTTTACCCATAATTAATTTTTTCATAAAGATATGTAGGAAAACCAATGTTCTCTATTATAGACATGTAGATTGTATAAATCATTATAACATTATCATAAATATAATTCTCAAAAAATGGAGGCTTCAGGTCGATATGGATTCTTAACATACCCCTTCAATATCATCATATACTTTTTATAAGGATGCATACAATATAGATATACAGTTCTAAAAAGAATTGTTTATCACACCAAATAAACCATTAAATTCACCATGATATCAAAAAAATATGAAGGAAAATACATTTCCAATTTAAAAAGTATATAAACCACTTAGTTTTCAAAATTATTCAATTAATTCACATCAATAAACTTATTTCAAATTGAATTGAAAAAAAACCTTCACGATAGTAATTCTAACATGGATGGGAAATTTTACAAGCAATGCTATTGGTAGGAGCTATTGTATCATAAAATTAAAATCATGATATTTAAAACCTATCAACTTCAAATCCATTAAATACAAAAAATTGTTTTACATTTGAAGGATAACCATGTTTAACATTGGTATCCTTAAGATACTAAAGAATAGAATATTCTCCATCATGGATAATGTATTACAAGCTTGGGGTAGGAATGTTCACCTTCTATAAGGAGTGGGAGATAACTCCAAATTTATTCCCATAGAGTGTATGTCCAATAATGCATTCAAGACATCTTTAGTCTTTCCTTTAATATCTATCAATGTTCTAATCAAGCTGTTACAGATATTTTTCTCCACGTGTGTGACATTAATGTTATGTATGACCTTATGATATCTCTAATATGGTAGCTCAAAAGAATATTTATCATTTCTACCAAATATTTATATCATTAATAGAATTATTTATCTTTCCTAATTTCATATCAATAGTTTTAATTCTCTCAAAATACTGATCAATGGATAAAGGTTTTGGAGAAATATATAATTCTTATGATCGATTGAATTCCTTTCATAATCTTCTATTAGAGGGATCCATAGAAAATAATTTTTTATGACCCATGTATACTATTTTTCTCCCATGACATAGTTGATAGAAATGAATTCTATTGTTCATAGATAGGAAAATATTAATGCCCCATAACACTATATCCATGCATATTTTTATATGCTGGGAAGTCATTTATAATGAACATAATCACTACATGAAGATGAGAATATTTAATTTTATACTAATCATACACCCTAATACCGTCCTCCCCCGATAAAAGTTTTAAATAATAAATTAATGGTGAAAATAAAAGAACAATATCATTTCTAGGCTATTTTTCTCTAGAGATCATTACACTAAACATGACATATTTTGGATTTATAGAAAATTCTGGAGATATGTTTTAAATTAAAATAAAAAATTCCATAAAATATGTATGATACTGAGGATTATATATAGATTTATTCCATCCATACACTATCCTAGTTCTATATTTCTAACATCATTTCCAAATATTGGAAAATTTTGACCCATTTTTATCTACTATGAACAGTAACATGGATTTCATAAATTTTCCTCACATATTTTCTCAACTGAATGCTATCATAAAATTATTTCATCATGTGAATTGGAAAATAACTATTTCAAAATTGGAAATATAGGAAGCTACCAAAATTCCTTAGCAGGGGTCTTAGTAACTAATAAGAAAGTATATGATTTTTCTTTCAACTTATACCTTGACGTCCAACTTTTATAACACCTGGGATTAGATTTGAATTCCTTCCTATAAATCACAATTTCATTCAGTTGGGAATGTATATTTTGTACCCTAATCCCATTGGAAGTTGTATTTTATTCCCTTTGTAATGTGAATCAATAATATCATTATCTTTAAAGAGAATATCATTCAAATATTTAAGAAACTCTATAAAACTCTTGTCGCTAAATATATGTTTCACCTTCAAGTTAATCAATATTATCTCCATTGATAAAACTAAAAATTATGAAAAACAAAAAAATGGTTTTTTTCATCATCATATAAATAATCAATTTTTGGTTCTTTCTCAATTGTATCTACTATAGTATCACGAATTTTATCTTCAATTTGATTAGAGTTATCATCATGCAATGCATCATCCTCAATGGATCAAAGAACTGTACTTAGTTTCACCATGCCAAATCCAAGGGTTGAAACTTGGATAAATACCACGTCAAATAAAATTATCTTTTATATCTATACTTTTCAAATTATTCATATTTAAAAATTTCAGGCATGGGTATAAAAACATGTCATTATTTGAAACATTTTTTTTAATAAATTCAATAAAATCATTACAATCTTCCTCATATTCATCTAATTATTTAAATTGTCCTAATTCAACGACAAATCATTAATTTCTATAACAAACATCAAAAATAAATTTCTTCCCAAAGCCAAATAGTTGTGATTAAAGGGAGTAAGAGGGAGAAATCGTAAATTATTTCAATGATAATAAAAAATAAACAATTTTTGTATAAATCATCAATAAATTGTTACTATGATTTTCAATTTTATTGAATATATTGTTTAAATAGTAAATAACATTATAGATAAAACTCATTGTTAATTGTAATGAGTATAAAAAAATCAAAAATAAAATAAAGTATATTTATATCAAAGATATAATAATTTTGATGTAAAAAAATGAAATTTAAAATATTTCTTATTTGAAAAGGATAATTATAAATTATAAACAATAATGAATAGAAGTTTAAATAATATTATTAAATCATAAATTCAAATTAAAGGATGTAACTTACAAAAAAATATAGTTAAACTATTCTCTCATTTATCATTTAATTTTGAATAAAATTAGATGAAAAATGAAATTGAATATTATTGACCCCAATCCACTTATAAATCTTTTAAAAGGGACCCACATCCCCAATTGTTTTTCCATTAAATGACTATAATTTTATTTTTTAGTCAAACAAATACTGACTTAATCATGTTTTTTATAGAAAGCTATATTATCTCATCTGATTTGGTCGAGTAAGTAATTATTTTTTATTTTATGACTTTTCAATGAAGTGATCATTTGTTTCAATCTTAAATGGGGAGAGATACACAATGTTATTTAAAATAGGATATCGAATCATTGAATATTATCTTATATCAAACCTCTACATTTTAGTGAATGGGTATAATGTGTGTAGTTACAGTCAGTTCAAATCCTTAGTGATGGTACAAATAATTTTTGGAATCAATTTTTTGTGATCATTATTGGAATATGAGGGTTGATTGTTACCATAACATAAGTGAATTTATTAATGGATTTTAATTAGTTTTTTCATATTATATAGATTACAGAAAAGTCAGGTTTTTAAATTTCATGGCCTATGATAACGTTGAACCTTACAAAGTATTCATAGAATAAGCATAAACTTCAAAAAATAATTTTTATAAGAATCTAATGTTTTATAATTTAACCCAAATATATACTAGGATATTTATCATAATATGATATCATTCATAAAAGGAATAATAATTGATAAATTAATGTGTATGTGGTTTCAATAAACTATGTATTCCACATAAGTATTGTAATTACCCATTGTTTTCCTTGAAAAACTTCAGTATATATATATATATATAAAGATTGGTGCTTAGACAACGTGTGGTTCCAAGGACCGATGTACCTAAAATTATGATTATAAAAATATTAAAAATATTTCATATTATGCATGGAAAGTTCATAATAAAATGGGATAACTCTTAAAACGAAGTTTGGATTGGAAATGTGAGACCATGTTTTAGTCCGGAACATAATATTTACCCTAAGAACAACCAAAAATGGATCGGTGTAGGGTGTTAGGATCCCTTTTCTGTTTACAGTAAATCAGTGGGTTTGATTAATTAATTAAACTCATTTGACCATAATTTTTCCTAAAAATACATAGTCATGTTAGATTGGCCAAATTTATTCTCAAAATCCTAGAATAACTAACAATTCTCTCCCTCCTCCTTCCATTGGAAAAAGACATTAGGAGATGGCGGAATTCCAGATCGGAGATGATCAGGATGCAGTGAACTGAATGACTCCTCTCAATTGTTGTTGGATGCATTTTTGATGAAGAATGATCCAATTTAGATGTTGGAATCTTAAATTGGTTATTTTTTTCCTTTGATTAAATTTATTGAGCATATTTATCCTTGTCGTTGGAACTACGCCAATTGTAGCCAATGGAATGCACCCAAGTATTGAAATCTCAATTTCATTCATCGGTTTCTAACCTCGAATCATTGTTCTTGATAATTGGCCAAGAACTCATAGACAATGACTGGATAAGCCTTTTTATGGTATGTTTCTCTCATTTCTTCCTCAAACTTTTCCTCGGTAGGACCCTTCAGTCCTGTTCGACATTACTAAGTGGTACCGAGCCGGATCGAACCCCCAGAACCGTGACAGATCTAGAATCAAAGCATGCATCAATGAATAATGGATAGATCAATGATGTTTGTTAGGAATGTGAGACTATTTTGATGATCATAGTATAAAACCAATGTGATTGAAGTAACGAAGGCATGCATCACATATGGTGAGAACAACGGTGAACAAAGAGAGTCTATTTTCAATAAGAGGTGTCTAGAATCAATGATTCAATGAAATATATGCAATTTTCCAGAGGATATAGAGCTAGATATAAATGAAGAAGACCATATTTCAAGCATTGGAATGATATCCATAAAATATAAAGAAATATCTATGACACACCATGTATAAGGATGAACACACTACGTCTAGCCCCTCAGCAGTGACGACTAGGGTTTTGGGAAAAGTTAAGGACGACACGCCGTGTATCCCTCATACATGCTCAATATCGAATACTTGGATACAAAAATCATTTAATGGGTCACAATAGAGGGAAACCATGTGTAATTATATGGACAGGTACACAGTTTTGTACCCATGTACATGGACAAAAGGTTCGTACATGAACACAGGGTCCGGTACATGGACAAGGCTCGGTCCTAGTAGCATTGAAATGTCGTGCATCCCACCTACACAATGTGTATTCCTACATGGTCTGGAGTGATGTCTTAGACAGAGACACATCCAAAAGTTTCAGTGGGACCACACATCATGATGGTCCCATCATATATCATGTACCCATTATCCACTTTTGAGGAAACTTCAATTGTCTGTAAGTCCTTCGTTTGAACTCAGATTTTGGACAATGAGTTGGCTATACTGTAACGACATAAAATATTAATAATTAAAATTTATATTTATATAATTAAATGTATTATTATGTAAAATGGTAATATTAAACCTATTCACTTCCTTGGTTTTATAAATTTTAAAATACCATAATGAATTTTTACCATTGCTAATATAGTTGTTGAATAGTGATCACATGATTAGTATAAATATAGGGCTTCAACAAATCCAACTTACTCAGACAAAGGAAGTGATGACCTCACCTAGTAGAATTTAACCATATAAATCCCATTTCTTAGAGATTATAAAGGAGTTACCACCACTTGTATTCATTGTTGACCAAGCCTAAGTCCACATTCAACACGTCGTGTTTGAACTTAATCGCCTACAGGAGATGTGGAAGTTGATAGAGATTACCACTAGAGCGATATTATCTGAGCCACCCCATGAGCATGTCACCATCTCATACCTTATCCATAGGTCTTATGTAGGTGTTATAAGGGATTTTGTTTCAAGAACCTATGACTATGATTATGTTCATTATTATTTTTTGTATAAAATATATACATTATTGTTACTTTTAAAATGGTTTTTAAGCACAAATTGAATTTTTAGTTAATATTGAATTAATAAATATATTTAGATGAATTAAGATATTTTTTGAATAAAAATTATTTTAATGAAATATTATTACTAAATTACTTTTTATTAAATATAAATGAATGTATAATTTTTATGAATACAATTGTAATTTTTATTAAGGCTTGAATGATATTTTTGTCAAATATCATGAATTTTTGATAAATTTAGGTTTTTATTTTAAATGTAAAAATTAAAATATTTAGAAAATTATTTATATAAAATGAATATTATTTTTGGATTCAAAATTCCAAAATTATCTAATAGTGAATGTTACATAATTTTCTGAGATAGTCTAATTTTTAGGTAAAAATTAAATATCCTTCAAATATATACTGTGTTTTATCACATCATAATGACCCTATAGTGATGTAATAAAATACTATAAATGGGATTATCAATCAATATATGTTTTACTTTTAAAATAATGTGATATTATTTTTTTTACTAATTTTATAATGCCTTAGTGGACCCTCCCGGATTTATAAACTATTTTAACAGTTTAAAATGATTTCCTTGAGAGCGTGACTCACCTCCACATAAGAAATCATAATTTTTTAATATGTTCGGACATTGGACTTATAAAATATTTTTTCTACTACACCTTTTCAAAAAACCATGTTATGAACTCATGGGATGGTTTGTGGTTTTGATTAGTTTAATGTGTAGTGTCCAAAACATAAATAATAAAGAATTACCACTCCTTTCTTATATAAACCCACTCAATATCCAATTCCTATTCACTAGAAACCTTTGGATATAGAACAACCACTTCCCTCATATCTCTATAATACTTTCATGTTACCCCATATTCCCAATAAGCCTCTCTCAAGCCTTTCCCATGCCTTTGGGATCACACTTACAAGTAAGGGATTTCTTCCTTTTTCATTACTATCCAAATTTATTTATGATGTTATATCATTTTCTTTTCAATTAAAAATGTTGGGGTATGATTTATCATCTCCCCTATACATTAATAATTTTGTTTTAATTATTAGATTCTTCTTTATCTATCATTAATCCCTCCCATGTACACCTGTTACTATGCCAAAATTTCATAAAAGTTATTCCATTGCTCCTCTTTTACATGTTTCTTTATTATGTTACACATTTTATTTCCAAATTACATATGTTGGGACATGTATCTGTATTACCCCATAATTTAAATTTCTTGTAAATATGTTGAGACACCCCTTTCTCTATCATAAATCATTTTTATGAATTTTTATTTCACGTTGTTATGAGGATGAAATTGCACCACACTTTTCCATGAAAAATCATTGTATAGTGAATGCCATACCCATTTCCCTATCAAGGGTATTAAACTTTATACAGATATACTTATTGAATGGTACATACATGTATTCATTCCATATTATTTAATCTTGTATTATCTTATTATGTTGAATGATTCTATTTTATAAGATCCATGTAAAAACACTTTTTCATGAAATTAAATGATTAAAAAGGGCGCGCCCTGATAACGCTCTAATGAATTTGTTAAAGAATAGAATCATGGTACACCATGTGAAATGAGGGTTTAATCATGATAATACAAGTTCAATGAGGTTTTAATCATGATTATTAAAGTGAAATGAGGGTTTAATCATGCTCTATGTTCCAATTTCTTGAGCTCATGCTAATATCAGGTTAAATGTACTTCCCACATTTCACCAGGAAAGCTCAGCCAGGGACAAAGTCCCTGACCATTTATTAAAGAAAAGGAAAAGTACAGTAAAAGCAGGTTTAGGAGAACCGGAAACCTTACAACCATACACCTGATCCCCCAAGCACAAACGACATCCGAAATTCAAAAATCAAAAACCACGAACCTTGAGCCTTACTCGAGCCGCGCGAAACCTCGAGAAGCGTTTCACGTGAACCCGAGAATTACAATCCAAAATACAAAATTATCTAACACACAAAACGAGAAAAGTCATATCCGCTCCTCGGGCCATGCAACGCCGCACGTCACGCGGCTCCTGGGGACGCACAGCCACGAGACGGGAACTCATCATCACGCGCCTCCATCATCACTCGCCGGCGACACCGTCCATCGGAAAGCTTGATGACAAGGTCACCAGAAACATCAACGCAGGACCACTCCCACATTTCAATGTTATGATAATCATGCTATATCATGTATTTCTGTTCATGTTTCTATCGTGCACCATTGATATTCCTATTACCTTACATGTATTATATTCTTTATGTTATTCTTTGTTTACTACCTTACTGGGATTTATAGATCACCATTTTCTTATGCATATCCTCAGGTTATAACATGCAAGCTACGTACAAAAGAATTTTGTTTTCATGTAAAAGAAGTTTTCAATAAAGATGTTGTGTTATATGTTCTTAATTTTTATGTAAGGTTCCAAATATTCCAAGACATGAGACCTCTAGATCCTCATAATTTTCTTAATTGAATGTTTATGTAATAAATCATGTTTAAGTATGTAATAAAGAGAAGAGTTTTTATAGTTGGTATCATAGGATTGGTTTAGTTATATTTTTTATTAGGATTAGAAAACCCTAGTGAAATCATTAAGGATATGAATAAGTATAAAAAACCCTATATTTTTCTTAGTATAGAGTAAATGTTTTATCAAGAAAATACATCCCTGTCAAGATATTAACAATTAGAGTTTGCACTGGCACAAATGTATCTAAGGGTAAAACCCGAAAACACTACTTTGAGATAGACTCGAATGAGAACTAGTGCATGACAACAGGTCTTACTACACTCTTAGTTATGAAACTCTTGTGGGGTATTCTTTGTTGAATTTGTAAGCTTAGTATGAACCATTATTAAGAGAATAAAAAAATTCCCCTAATAATATATGTTGGGTTGTAGATCATGGATATCATAGATTAAATCCTATAAATAAATATGTTATGGGATTAAATGTTATTTATAAGTTCTAACTTTTTTTCATTGGATTTACCTTTATGTGTTACCCATAACATTCCATTGATTCCCTCAAATGGCCTGTAATAGGAGGACTTTGGCTAATAATCGATATGAAGATCAATGTGATGACTTTTCTAATGAGATTCCTAATCCGATGGGGGTGGGAATCAAAAACTTTGTCACAACACACTCTTAGTTAACTCATGTTTTGAATAGAAAAATGGGTCCAGAAGAACATCCATCCCCCTCTAAGAAAGTACAAGAAGAAATCAAGAGCTTGATTATACAAATTCCTCCTAATTTTAATGGTTCTTATTTTCCCTCAATGATTGAATAATGGATTTACTCAATTGAGAAGATAGTATCCATACTTAAATGTTCTAGAAAATAGAAGGTTCTTCTTCTTTCTTATCATATGGAGGGTTAAGCTGATCAATGGTGGACATTAATCAAAAATAAAAAGCCTGAGGAAGAGATCGAGTCATTACAATTGAAGGATTTCTGGAAAATGTTTTTAGATAAATATTTTCCTTACACCCTCCCACTTGAAATGGAATGGTACTTCCATTACTGCAAGAAAAAATATGGAGAATCAATATAAGCATACAAGTAAAACTTCAAAATTCTTTCATGATACACCAATTTTTTCTATTACCACCAAATGCAAGGTTGAACACTTTTTTAGTGTGATAAAACATAGCCTACGGATAGCCTTGGCGATCCATGAATATGATAGATATGAGAATTTTTTTTGATGAGCCATCAATTTCAAAATAGAGATCAAAGAATCTTAGGTGTATCATGGGAATAAGAAGCATAAAATGGAAATTAATTCTGTAAGTCTGATGGATAAATCCAACGGTGATAAGAAATTCCAACACACAACATTACAAAGGTGCAGAAAGAAGAACCGAAAACATTTCTTGAAGGGGTGAGTAAATGCTTTAGGTGTGGAAGAGAAGGGAAATTGGCCATTAACTACTGACCAGAAAAACCTGCTACTGTGATAGAGGAGAGGAAAGATCTATTCAACCCTTGACGCATTTTTTATTTCTTCAACTACAAAGAACTAGGGCACTTGGAAAACTAGTTCCCTAAGACAAGGGTTTTCATAGGCAACCAATATCATCCAAGGTTTCAAGGGAGAAAATTTTCCATCACTGCTGCTGAAGTGATCTCTGAAGATGAAGTGGTAACAGGTGCAATAATTAATCATTCAATAATAGAGAATGTAATTTTTTATTCCGGTTCTACGCATTCTATTATATCTAAAAAGTTTATTATAAAAATCCCAACACCACAAAAAATCATGGAAGTAGAGATGTAAGTGAGAACGGAAAACGAGGAAATCATTTTATCACATGAATATAACTTATCCATTATCCCAATTTGTTGACTGAATTTCCCAGAAAACCTTATCATACTCCCTCTGGTATAATTTGATGCAATTCATAGCATGTATTGGCATTCCCTTTATAAATCTGACATAAATTTCCACGAGAGGGAAATCACTCTTCATATGGTGAATCGACCCCTGATTCTAAACAAGTGCAAGGAAGAGGATGAATATTATTTAGAACCATAATCTCAAGCGTGGATATTATATCCCTATGAGAATGTGTATCTCACTGAGATGGTTGAGTTTAAGGAAGAAAACATCCTTGAATACATGCTTATTATGAGGGAATTCACTGAAGTGTTTCTTAAAAAATTTCATGGTCTTCCTCCAAGAAGATATGTTGAATTATCAATTGATCTTATTCCTAGGTCATTTACAAAATCCAATACTCTAAATATAGTGGTTTTTGTGGAGATTTAGGAGCTAAAGAAACAACTATAAAATAATATGCATAAAGGGTTTATATGCCCAAGTGATTCACCATGTGGTGCACCAGTCCTATTTATCAAGAACAAGGATGGGTTAATGTGCCTTTTCGTTGATTATCATGAGCTCAAAAAAATCACAATAAAGAATAAGTATTGTATGCCATGAATTGGTGACTTTTTCAATTAGCTACTTGGAGAACAGTACATCACCAAGGTGAATATGCAGTTAGGATATTTCCAAGTGTGACGAAGGGGGATATCCCTATGATTTCTTTTGGTACATGGTATAGGCACTATGAATTTATAGTAATACCTTTCAGACTCACTAATTCTCAATATATTTTCATGTAAATAATGAATATAGTCTTTATATATTACCTCATCAAATTTGTAGTAGTATTTATAAACAATATTCTAAAATAATTCAAACCCAAGGAGGAGCATGAGGAGCATCTAAGCATTATACTAGAGACCTTGAGAAAGGATAATCTCTATCAAATGTGCATCATCTGTGAGTTATAGTTTAAGGAGGTCTCATTTTTGGGATATATCATCACAAGAAATGGTATATGTGTGGATCCCTCTAAGACTAATCCAACTGAGGGATAACTGAGGCGAAAATTGGTGACATATGTCCTCAGCTTACTGGGGTTAGGTGGATATTATTACCTATTTGTGAGAAATTTCTCAGGATTTTAAAACCCTCTTACCAAGAAAACATAGAAGGGAGTCAAGTTTTCATGGAGTGATAAATGTGTGGAGAGATTCATAGAGTTGAAAAGGAGGCTTATAAATACGCTCTTTCTAACAATACCCACAATTGGGGATGTTTTCATTCTATTCTATGTTGCTTTGAAGAAGGGAATGTGTTCTGTGTTGATGAAAAATGACAATGTCATTGCCTACGATCCAAGGGAATTGAATGTTCATGACAAAAACTATCCAACACATGATCTTGGGTTGGCTGTAGTAATTTTCACTTTGAAAATTTGGCTACCTTACCTTTTTGGGGAGAGGTGTGATATATATACAGATCAAAAAACCCTAAATTATGTATTCACATAAAAAGAGTTTAACATAGACCAACGAAGATTGTTAGAGCTGACCAAAGACTATGACTACTTAATCCATTACCACCCTAGGAAAATGAACAAGGTTAAAGATTATCTATGTAGAAAGGACCCAACAATTCAATCGTTGATGAGAATTTAAATGATCCAATATTCATAGATTTGATGAAAATGGACATGGAAATCATCAAGATGGTAACATCATCAATCCTTTCAAAAAATATTTCTCAACTGTCTCTTTTTGGAATGGTTAAAAGATGCTCAAAATAATGAGGTGGGAATTCAGAAGAAATATTAAACTATCAAAAAAAAGTAAATCCTCAGAGTTCATTGTTAATAAAGAATGAATTGTGAGACTTGGGTCAAGACTATGTGTTCCATCAAATCTAGAGTTAAAGAAATAACATTTGGATGATGCACATAGTTAGAATTTCTCCATTCACCCAGGAAACAAAATGATGTATCAAGATCTCTGAGAGCATTCTTGATGGGATAACATGAAGAAGGAGATCATTGAGCATACATCAAAGCTCTTGGTATGTCAGCAAGTGAAGGATAAGAGGTACAAGTCTAAGGGGATGATGCAAACATTACCCATACTAACATGAAAATGGGATAAGATCACCATGGACTTTTTCACCAGACTTTTGAAGGCATCCAAATAAAATGATGCAATCTAGGTTGTTGTAGATCATCTTACAAAGATGGCACACTTCATTAAAATTCGAGACGATTTCTCATAGGATCAATTGGAACGGATAGTCATTAGATAAGTGGTAGGGATGCACTGTGTACCACAATTGATTGTATTCAATCAAGATCAAAGATTCACCAATATGTTCTAGAAGAGTCTCCAAGAAAACTCTGAATACTAAGCGGAACATCAATACATCTTATCATACTCAAACTAATGCCCAATATGAGAAGACAATCCAAAAACATGAGGAAATTTTGAGACCATGCTAAATGGACTTAAAAGGTGTATGATTTCAACATATTCCTCTGGCCGAGTTCTCTTACAATAATAGATTCCACTCAACCATCCAAAAGGATCCTTATAAATCCCTTTATGGGAAGTGGTACAGAACACCATCATGTTGGGATGCATTTGAGGAGAAAAAATTCCCAAGTCTAGAAATGGTCAATTAAATGTTGGAGAAGTTTAATACCATCTAGTAGCAGAAGATGCTCAGAGTCGATAAAAAATCTATGCTGATAATTGTCGATGAGACCTAGAGGTTAATTTTAGTGACATGGTATCCCCCCCATATCACTATGGAAGTGAGTTATGAGATTTTGGAAGAATGGAATGCTTAGTCCAAGGTACATCGGCTCTTTTGATATCCTTGATCACATTGGATAAGCATAATATCCACTAACAATCCCACTGAACCTGTCTCATGTAAATGATGTATTCCATTTATCACTCTTGAGGAAGTACATACCTGACCCATCATATGTACTCAATAAATAGGTGGTACCATTGGATAATGACCTCTCATATGAAGAGAATCCAGTGATGATATTAGATCTTAGAGAAAATGTTCTATGAAATAAGATAATTCCCCACTTCAAGGTGTTGTGGTGAAATTAAAAGTTTGAAGAAACAATGTGCGAATCAGGGGAAGTGATGAAGTATAGTTACCCTCATCAATTATAGTCTGGGAAAAGTAAATTTTGAGGGTGAAATTTCTTAAGGGGGGAATATTGAAACGTCCCAAACATTTATTAATGAAAATTCATCTTGATCTAATTAAATGTATTATTATATAAAATTTTTATATAAAAAATATGAACTTCTTTGGTTTTATGGACTTTAAAATACTGTTAAAAATTGTTAACATTTCTAATATAGTTGTTGAATATTGATCACTTTATTATTATAAATATAGGTCTTTAACAAATCCAATTTACTTAGAAAAAGGAAGTGATGGCCTCATTCAGTAGAGTTTCTCCATATGCAGACCATTTGTGAGAGCTCATAAAGGAGGTAGCGTCATTAGTCTTCACTCTCGAACAATCCTAATCTGAGCTTCAACACATTAATCTTTAACAGAATCGCCTATGGGAGAAGTGTAAGTTTAAAGAGATTACCACCTGAGCGATGTTATCTGATCCACCCCAAGAGTTTGTCACCATCGTACACCTTACACTTAGGTATTATGTGGGTGTTATAAGGGGTTATGTAACAAGACCCTATCACTATGATTATGTGTATTATTTTTTTTATAAAAAATATACATTCATTTTATTATTTTTATTTTGTAAATGGTTTTAAAATCATAAATACTATTTTTAGTTAATATTCAATAAAGAAAGCTACTTTTATTAGTTATTGGATTATTAGATTAAATAATATTTAATAAAATATTATTACTAAATTAATTTTTATTAAATAGTAATGATCGTATAATTTTTATAAATTCAATTGTTAGTTTTATTAAGGTTTGAATGTTTTTTTTGTCAAACCCCATGAATTTTCAATAAATGTTTTTTTTAATTTAAAAATTAAAAATTCACATATTTAGAATATTATTTAGATAAAATTAATATTATTTTTTGATTCATGATTCCTAAATTATCTATGGTTAATGTTTCATTATTTTATGGGAGAGTCTAATTTTTTAGGTAAAAATGACATATTGTTTAAAGATATAATGTGTCTTATGACATCATAATGACCCAATAGTGATTTAATAAAATACTATAAAAGTTATATTCGACTAATGTATATTTTACATTTAAAATAATGTGATTTTATATTTTTTGAATAATTTTACAATGCCTTAGTGGACCCTCCAAGACTTATAAACTATTTTATAACTTTAAAAATACTTCCTTGAGAGAGTGACTCACCTCCACATAATAAAACCTAAATTTTTGTTATGTTTTGAAATTTTCAATATAAAATATTTTTTCCCTCTCCAATTTGGTGAAAAATCATGGGAAAAAACCATGGGAAGGTTTGTGTTTTTTATTAGTATAATTTGTAGTGTCCAAAACCTAAATAATAAAAAATATCTTCTCTCTTCCAATATAAACCCACTCAATCTCACATTCCCCTTCAATAAAAAACTTTGTTTCTCAAAAAAAATCTTCACTAATCTTTTTATAATTTTCCAAATTCATCCAAATATCCAAATAAGACACTCTAAATCCTCTCCCAAGACTTTGGAATCACACATCCAAGTAAAAGATTTCATACTTTCTCATTTTTTTTCCAAATTTCTTTATACTGTTATACCATTATATTTTTAATTAAAAATATTGGGGTATGATTTTTCATCTCCCCCATACTTTCTTTCTTAAGTTTGTATGATGAGATAACTATTTCTTCTCATTAATCCATTTCATGTATTCCCATTACCATGCTGAAATTTCGTAATAGTTATTCCATTTTAGCTCTTTCTTAAGGTTTCCTTATTATGTTATGCCTTTTATTCCAAATTCCATGTTATTGGGAATTTATATATATGACCCAATTATTTTTCATTTCATGTAGATTTTATTTGATATCTTTTTATCACTCATCAACTATTTTTATTAATTTTTTTTCCATGTTGTTATTCTGTACAAATTGCACCGCAATTTTCCAAGCCAAATTCATTGTCTAGTGAATACCATACCCATTTCTCTATCAAGGGTATTAAACTTTATGAACACATACATATTGAATGGTACATACATTTACATATTCCACATTCCTTAATCATGTAATATCTTATGATGTTGAATGATTCCATTTTATATGATCTATGTGGAACACTTATGCATTAAATGAAATGATTAAGATGGGTGTTCCCTAATAGCGCTCCAATGTATTGGGTAAATAATAGTATCATTATACACCAGGTGAAATGAGGGTTTACTATTGATAATTAACATTAAATTAGGGTTTACTCATTCTAATTAAATTGCAATTAGGTTTTACTCATGCTCCATGTGCAATGATCCTTGGATCATGCTAATATCAGGTTAAATGTACTTTCCACAATTCCATGTTATGATAATCATGCTATATCATGACTTTATGTTCATGTTTCTCTTTTGATCCATTAATATTACTATTTCCTAACATGTACTATATTCTTTATGTTATTCCTTGTTTACTCCCTTAATGGACTTTATAGTTAACCCTTTTCTTATGCACGTCATCAGGTTAACACATGCAATTCTAAGTATGAAGAAATGTTGTGGTCATGTATAATAAGTTTTCAATAAATATGTTGAGTTTTATTTTCAATGTTGAAATTTAATCTTCATAGTTTCACCAGACACTAGAAATATTGATCCTAATTGATTTATTATGGGAAATTTTATGTAATAAATCATGTTTAAGTGTGTAATAAATAGCATGGTTGTTATATATACCATGTTTTTTTGGCATAGAACATGATTGTTCTCTTCAATGTAGATTTATAGATACAGTGTGGAATTTTCTAGAATTATGATTCGTTAAGCAATGCTTGATAATAGAAGTGGTCACAAAATATCACTAGGACCTTATCATGAGGGACCCTCCAGGAGGGATGGGTAGTGGAGTACCTCGATGAACTTTCCAACTGTTACCCTCTAGTAGGGCTCGGAAGTGGAGTTCCTTGATTACCATTCTTAGTTGTACCCTATAGTATGTATGGGTAGTGTAATTCCTTAATGAACTTTCCTAGAATCACCCTATAGTAGGGATGGGCAGTGGAGTTCCTTGATGACTGTCCAGTGATACCCTATAGTAGGGTTGGGAAGTAGAGTTTTTCGATGACCTTATCAAGTGGTACCCTATATTAGGTCTGGGAAGTGGAGTTCCTCGAGAGTTTCTAAATCATACCCTTTATTAGAAATGGACAGGGGTCTTCCTTTATGATTACCAAGCTAAACCTCTCGTAGATTTTCCTAGTGGATTATTTGATGATTACTAGAGTGGGCTCCCCATCTACGTGGGTGCAGGTCCTCTATGGATATATTCTGAGTGGTACCCTCTAGTAGAGGTGTGCAGTGGAATTCCTAAAAGACTATCAGCGTTAAACCCTCCTATTTTACTAGTACATGGGTTCCCTATCATGATTTTTCATCCCCTCAACTCTACGACACAATTATGTGGTCTGGTTGGACTTGGACGGTTAATTCTTGGTAGATGTGTGAGATGTTGCGAATCATTAATGGGATTTTGGAACTATTTGCTACACTTCTTCTTGGGATGAGTTGTGAGATTGATATCCTATTACTTTCTCATTTGGGATTCTTTTGACTAATAATATATATATATATATACTTTATTATGTATCCACACCTTGTATTTGATTAATCTTTTTCCTGGATATGTGAAGATGCCCAGATAATTCTACATGATTTACTTATTCATTTTGTCATGTTTGGATGAGTATAATCTCCTATTATGGGTGGATAATACTCGACGTCTAGTTCATCCACTCACTGTGTCTCACCCCTTATGTTTGGATGAGGTTACTTTCACTCTTGGTATGGGTTATCTATTTTATTTGATGATATATTGCATCTACTGTCTTTCCTTTCCCGTTGTATCTCTTACCACTCCGCTTCATCTTTCGAGGATTCATACAGGGTATTTATATACTCACCCCTTCATGGGATTTTCCCATAGATGTTTTGTCTTACGGAGATCATGAATTGGCCAACCATTACTATAGAGAACATTAAGGATACCTGGTACATTGGACCATATATATTAGTCATAGTTTGGGTATCATGAGCTTGGCTCTATCAACTATTTATTTTTATAGTTTATTTAGGAAGGTAATTATTTGTATTTGGTTGTGTATTTTTTTCATTTAGATTTAGGTTTTCACTATTTTAATCATGTACACAGTAGAGTATGTGAATTCTTGGTTTACATTCTAGTTGTATCGCGTCTTTTACTCTTTCTCTATTCACTTTTTCATAGATATGGAGGTGAATGTGAGTAAAATTAGGTAGGTAAAAGAATCCATGAGTTAGAAATTACCTATGTGATTCTCTCCACCAATAGGAATATAGAGGTGGGCTTTGTTTAGTAGTGTCCCAAACCCTGGAATGGGTTGGTTCATGACCGATTTGTATTAGAGCTACTGCTTTCCTTGGGACATTGTCCAGATAAGTCTGCTAAAGAGGATTTGAGTGGTGTTTTTGGAAAGAGTGTAAAATTATCTCGAATATAGATCCCAGTACAAGTAATCTAGTGATGGTGTGGGAGGCCAACGTATCCATTCACTAGGACCTTGACTAATTACTTGTTGAATCGACATACTGATACATTGTTGGCATTTTCTAATGGTACATGCATTATATTGGATTGAGTCTTATCCTAGCCTTCTTTATTCATTTCCACACTGAATATATATATATATACTGATATGAACATGGTCTGTCTTGATAAAATATCAGGATGACTCCTCGAGGATAGCTTTATAGGATACCAGTTATGGATTGTGACGACGATCTAATTATTGATGAGGCCTCGGCTGAGGGTCCATCCCATTAATCCCTTCATCCATGTGGGTAGGTAGTATCACCTCCCATGTTGAGATGTTTTCCATTCTTGAAAACCAGATAGAGTACGTGTGCAGGATTATCATGCTCCACATGTTCTTGCACTAGAGGTCGTTGAGGTTTCATAGTGTTCAAGATCATCATATAGTAGAAAATTTTATAGAGTCTATGGTCTATATCTTTAGTCTTGTTTTGAACCCAATGTATTGGGTGGTTTAATTGGAAGTTAAACCTTCCCATAGAGTATCTGGGCACTAGTGTGTCCTTGTTATAGAGATTCACTATGAGTTGATGCTCTTGTGGTCCGACTTCTAGCAGATGTTTCATGAGGAGTATTACCCCAAATTCTTGCACTCATTCCAGATTCAGGAGCTTATGGAGCTTAAAAAGGGAGGGATGATGGTTTCCTAGTATACAGTGAGGTTCATAGACCTTACCTAGTACTCCCTTCACATGATCCTTGATGGCTATATTTGAGTAAAATAGTTTTACCAAGGAATCCATAGAGAGAGCCATTCCAGCATTGTTCCCTTGTGAATCCCCACCTATTTCATGGTGTTGGATCAGGGAATAGGTATATAGTTATTTATGTTATAGGGAATCAAAGATTTTGGAACTAGAATTGTCCAATATAGAGAGGAGTCATGTCCGAAAACTAGAAAGCACCGGTCGGGAGACCTCATATCATGAAACCCTTTCAGGACTAGACACAACCATGTGGTTGTTGGGTACATAAGTAGTGCATAGTACCAGGGAAGCCTAGAGAGGGGTGATGTTTCTCTTGTGATGAGTGAGGTAACGTGGTGTGTGAATGGATGAATAGATTTTCCAATGAGTGGGGGAACGTACCTGATGGACCACTGTGGAAGAGGCATCACTGTGATCATGGAACTCCTAGGTGAGGGTATGGTGGTTCTTAAAGAGGCTGAGCAGGTAGAGAAGAAGGAGGATCTTTGGGTGATAGAAAACACTATGAGATCCTTCCCCCCCACCACCACCACCATGTGGCCCACTCTAGGCTCATGGAGTTAGAGTTAGGGGTCGCGAAAAACTATAGGATTTGGAGGCTTATGATCATGCAATAGATGAGGTGATTTGAGGTATGATCTATGTTTATTCTAGTCATTCTTCAGTTTTAGTAGAAACAAGTTCTGATCATTCCTTCATCTTTATACTTCTTCTGTGACATCTAGATATCCCAATTTATGTGCTATCCCGTCAACTTCTTCAGGAGGTTCTTATAGGGAAGGCTTCGTGTGTATATTTTATCTACTGATAGTGTGAGCTATCACTTGGTAGATACAGGATAATGTGGCACCTTTTGGTTTTCACATTGTAACCATATAATGCCATCTTGGGTATGGATTATTTTTATATGGTCCAATAATAGATTGACTATCACTGTATACAATTAAAATACCTAAAAACTAATGGGATGTGATTCTCATTTCCTATCAAGAGAGATCTCCTAGCTATGAAAGTGGTTTCTTTGAGAAGAAGGATACAAACCATCACCCATTAGTTGGTCAGTGTATCCCTTAGTGAACTAGGATCTTCATGCATATTAATTCATTCATTTGTGGAGTATTATAAGGGTGTATTTCCTGAGGACATACTAGTACTACCTATGAGGTGGGAGATTGAGTTTCTCAATTACTTTCATTCTGGAACTGCTTTGATACCTTCTAAGAAATATCATATGGCCTTTAACGAGCTCCAAGAACTGCGATTATAGTCCGAGGGCCTTTGAGAGAATTTGGTCATCAAGACTAGTGTGTCTCCCTACTCGAATACATTGTTGTTCAGAAATAAGGTGAGTTATATATTGTAGCTTTGTCTGGATTATCATCACTAGAATGAGGACACAATAATGAACAAGTACCCTTATCAAGGATTTCTAGCCTATTTTTTTAGTTATGAGATTCCAGATGTTTCTCGACGATTTATCTCATTTTCGCATAACACTAATTGAGGGTTTGTGAGACCGATATTCCAACGATGGTATTTCAATGTCAATACGAACATAGTTAGTTTCTAATGATTCCCTTTAGTGTAATGGAACCCCCCCATTAAATTTATGGCTTTGGTGAACCATGTTTTCCAACCTTATGTGGACCAGTTTGTTATTGTATTTATCGATGACATCCTTGTATACTATGTATCATTAGAGGATCATAAAGAGAAAAATAAGATGGTCATATATTTTCATCAAGAGCACCAACATTATTGGAATCTCTTAAATTGATAGTTCAATATTCATGATGCTGACATTCTAGGGAATGTCATTTTTGAGCATTCTTTAGATGTGACCCATCGATTACTAATGCATTTCTTTATTGGGATCCACCTAAGAGAGTGTAATATGTATAGAGATTTATTGTTTTGGTGGGGTACTACAACTAGTTTGTAGAAGACTTTTCCAGAATTATAGCCCCTTTGACTGCCCTAGTGTAGAAAGGGAAGTCATTAACCTAGTCTAAGTAGTTCCATAGGGGCTTTTCAGAGTTGAGGATGAGGCTGATGAGTGCTCCTATGTTGAGACTAACATGGGAAGGCATGGGGTTTATAGTTTATTGTGATACCTCTAGATCTGGGCTTAGTTGTGTACTGATGCAGTGACAGATAATTATCGCATACAGTTCTAGGAAGTTGAGACCCTACAAGAAGAAATACATGACTCATGACCTAGATCTTGTAGTAGTGGTCTTCTCTCTAAGGATGTGGAGGATCTTCCATCTAGGGGAGTTAGTTGTGGTTTACTAAAACCATAATAGTCTTAGGTACGTATTCACAGAGAGAGACATGAAGCAGAGAGAGAGGAAATACTTGGAGTTCTTTAAGAACTATGACTTCAATAAGTTATATATCCTAGGTAATTGAATCATTTTAGAAAATTACCTTAGCAATAATTCCTAGGCTCACTAGGTGAAAGAGTCCTTAGAGAAGTTTTCCTCCCTACAGATGACCTGAGTAGAGCATGAGGGTACAATTTTTTTTGCAACTGATGGTGTAAAATCCTCTACTTCATGATCATCTAAGAGATTCCCATCTTGAAGACATCATCTACATGGTATTATGTGATCATATTTCCACAAGACACTCACAAGATGGATATTATGAAGGAGTGATTCACATCATCTTGTTTCTAGAGGTGAACAACTATTCCAGTCACGATGTGGGAGGAGGTGATGCGAGAGTTACACGCTTCTACCATGGCTATACATACTGAAGTGGGAATGATGTAATAAGACCTCCAGTGGCAGTTTTGGTGGTATTTTATGAGACAAATGCTATTTGAGTTCATATTTTGGTGCCTCACCTCTCAGCATGTGAAGGCTGAGCACAATGTACCTACAGATTTATTGCAATCCCTTGAGATCCCAGAGTGTAAGTGGGATGAGATATCCACAGACATTGTGGTAGGGATTCCATATATAGTGAAGGTTCATGAATCCATCTGGGAAATAGTTGACCAACTCATGAAGTGGGTTCCCTTAATTTCTATCAGGGTTCATAGATATGTAGAAATTTTTTGGAATTTGTACGTACAAGAGATCATTCGCCTTCATGGGGTTCCCTCGATGATATTCTTCGATCGTGACATGCGGTTTACATCATGATTATGGAGAGGTATATAAGAGTAATTCGGGACCCCAATGATAATGATTAGATTATTTCACCCCTAGAATGACGGGCAGACCAAGCACACTATCTAGGTTTTGGAGGATATGTTGTTGGTGTTTGTGTTAGGATTTGGATGAAGCTGGGAGGATCATCTGCCCTTGGTAGAGTTTTCATACAACAAAAAAACTACTCTATGATCAGTATTGAACCTTTTGAGTCCTTGTATGAGAGACCCTATAGGTCACCATTATGCTTGTCATAGATTGATGAGACATCTATTGTTTTACCCAAGATGGTGCATGTGAGGACGGGACAAGTCCAGTTCATCTATGACCAGCTGAAGATGTACCATAGAAGACATAAATTCTATACAAACCATCATCATAGACCCTTGGAGGTTGAGCATGGAGAAAACATTTTCATGAGATTCTCTCCCTGGTGAGGATTTCATATGTTTTTTGTGTGAAGGCAAGTTATCCTCAAGTTCATCTAATCATTAGAGATTTTGAAGAGGGTTGGAGAGGCTTCTTACCACCTCACCCTACCCCCACTACTAGAGTGTTTTAACAACATATTACATGTTTCACAACTGAGGAGATACTTTCAGGACCCAAAACATGCTATCATCTTTAGTGAGACATGCATTGAGGGTGGAACCACCTTTCTAGAGAACTTGGCGGTGATCGAGGATTGGCAGGAGAGGACCCTACAGGGATGGACCATCCCATTTTTTCTCATGTTTTAGCAGCATAAGACCATGCATGAGAGTTCCTTGGAATTTGAGATCCAAGTGGGGGCTAATTATCTCATGTTGTTGTTTTTTTATTAATGAAAATATTGAATGAGGGACATTTTAGATATTTGGTTTTTTTACATCAAGGACATTGAAATATTTTAATATATATTTCTAGATCTTGGTGTTGAGATGACATGTGATTCCAAGGACTGGTGTGCCTAAAATTAATTTTATAAAAATATTAATTATATTTAATATTACACATGTATGGTTCCCAAATAAAATAGGATCAATATTATATATAAGTTATTATCGGAAATCCAAGACCATAATTGTGTGCATAATTCTATATTTACCCTAGGCATAACCAAAAATGGGTGGGCGTGGGGTGTTCAGATCCCTCACCCATTTGTGGTACATTCAGTGGGTTTAATTAATTTATAAAATTAATTAATTAAACATGTTTGGCAAAAACAGATCCTAAAAATACATCACCATGTAGGATTGTCTAGTGATATCCTCATAATCCTGTAATATCCAATGATGTTAAATTTCCTCCTTCCATTGTAAAATATCATCAGACGATGATGAAACACTATATTGGAGTAGGTCAGGATGTAATGAATGCACTAACTCTTCTCAATCATTCATGGATGTATTCTTTGGATAAGAATGATCAAATATCCAGGAAGGGATTTTCAATTGGTGGTTAATTCCCTATGATTAAATTTATTTAGAATATCCATCCTTATTCTTGGATTTTTCACATATTGTAGACAACATAATGTGATTGAGTATTGATATATTAATTTATTTCATTTGTTTATAACGTTATATCATTATTCTTGATCATTTTACAAGAACACTTTGACAAAGTTCATATAAAAATCTGTTACGGTTCTTTTATTGGATTCCCTCTTCATGTTCATCAGCAATACCACCTTGTGGTCCTAGTTCAATATTACCAGGAGGTACCACGTCTAATCAAACCACTAGAGCCACGATGGATTGAGAAACAAAGAACATATCGATGATGTATGAACATATATGGGATGTTGGAAAGGCATGGGAGATATTTTCTAATATGAGAGTATTAATACATGGTTGTTGGAGGCATGGTGGCATTCAGAATGTACGACAACAACCAAAAAAACAAACAGAGCTTATTTTTGGTGAGAGAAAGATGAAATTTGTGATCCATGGTGAGATCTCAATGATTCATGTGGAGATAGGTTTGGATATAAATGAAGAAGACCACATTTTAGGAATGTGAATAGGATCTGGAAAATATAGCAAAATCTTTAAAAAAAATTGTGTACAATGATGAGCACGTAGTGTGTAGCCACTCAATAGAGGTGACTATGGCTTTTGACAAATGTTAAGGATGACATTGCATGTAGCCCTCCTTCTTGTCATGTACCCATTCCTCATATTTATAACTCATGTGATGTATCACATCGGTGGAAACCCATGTGGACGTACAAAAATAGGTACACAGATGCAACATGAGTAAACATACACTGGGTTAGAACATAAACATATCGTCTGATACCCAAACATGTTCAAAAGAAAACAACCCTGCCCCATGTAACCTGGACATGCCATGTATTCCACCTAAAAAGCATGGACTCTAACACAGTTAGGATCCAAGTGTCATCTAGGGACATGTCTAGGTAGTGTAGTGGGGCCACATGTTCTGTGGGTCCCCTCACACATCATTTACCCATTGGACTCTTTTAATAAAAAATCAATTTTTAATAACTCCTTCGTTTGAACTTGGATTTTGTCTAGTGAGTGGCCTATCCTAGGGGTTTCTTCATGTAAAACATGATGGTTCTCTATGTTTTGGATTATGAGATATGATGTGGAATGTTCCATGCCTTCTCCCTTGTTTGTAAATTCCTGATGATAGTAGTGATCGCGTAGGATCCTAAAGACCATTCCAATCACTACCCTCCTGCACATCTGGGGAGTGGAGTTCCTCAAAGACCATTCTGAGTAGTACCCTCCAGAATGGATGGGAAGTGGAGTTCCTAGAGGCCCATTACATGAGTTACCCTCTATTAGGGATGGGAGTGGATTTATTCAGTAACCTTTCTAGGAGGTGCCCTTTAGTAGGGTTGGGCAGTGGAAATCCTCAATGACATTTACAAGCAGTACCCTCCAGTAGGGGCATGTAGTGGAGTTACTCAATGAAAATCACTATATATTCACCAATAGGGCTTGGCAGTGGAGTTACTTGATTACCATATCAATTGGTACCCTCTATCATGTCTGGGTAGTAGAGTTCGTTGATGCATTCCGAGTAGTACCCTATGATAGATTTTGGAAGTGGAGTTCATCAATGATTACCAGGTTCATCCTCTAGTCGAGTTTTGTAGTGGATTCCTTGATGAATACTTTAGTGGGACCCCCATCGACATTGGTGAGGGTCTTCTATGGATAATTTCGTAGGGGTACCCTCTAATAGAGTTGGGCACCAGCGTTCCTCAAAGGCAATCAGAGTGGGACCATACAATTGTACCAGGTCAAGGGTTACCCGCCTAGAGTTTGTAGCCCCTAAATTTTGTGACATAGTGACGAGGGATGGCTGTAATTGGATGGTTACTTTAGACCAAACAAATGAGATGATAGGAATCATTGATGGACTTTTGGAACTACTAGCTACTATTATTCTTGGGCTAAGTTGTGAGATGGTGATCCCACTACTCTCTCATTTGGGCTTGTTTTGACTCATTTTGTATATACTTTATTCTATATCCACACCATGGATTTGGTTACTCTCATTCTAGGATATGTGAATAAGTGTGAGGTATTCCATGTAATTTACATGTTAATGTTGGATGAGTCTACTCTCCTACAATATGTGGCGATTACTCATTGTGTAGTTCGTATACTCAATGTGTCAATCCAATTTCATTATTGATTAAGTTAAGTTCACTATTGGTTTGGGTTAAGTAATTATCTTTGATTTTATCTCTCATCTACTATCATTAATTTTCTATTTAATCTCTTACTTCTCTCCCTATAGATTTCGGGGTGTCTTAATGGATATGTATATACTCGCCCCTTTATGAGAATTCCCTACACAAGTTGTGTCTTATAAAGATGACGTATAGGTCAACCAAGACTACATAGGAGCTCAGGAATACCTAGTATATTGGACCATGTACATTGGTTTTATCTTGAGATTCCAGAGCTAGTCTCACTCAGTAGTTAACTTTTACATTTTTTGTCAGGTTGGGGAATATATCTCATTGCGCATGTATTTTTCCTTTATATTTAAATTTTCACTCTCATACTCTTGTACACCTTAGATGATATGTATGGTTGATTTAATTTCTATCTATGTTTCATATTTTAAACATTACCACTTCTCCTTTTCATCAAGATGGTTTTTTGTGTTCATACAGATACTTAGGCCAAATAATCACTTAGTTAGATATGCCTTTGGAAGTGGTCACCTCCCCCAAGCCTACAGATATGAGGTTGGGGTAGTTACAGCTCGAGACCTAGATTGGGTCAAGTTATGAAAAGTATTTGGGTATTTCACTAACCAAAGGAATATATTATTATGTTAAAGAATGTTAATTTTTGAAAGCATGATTCATGTAAATCTTTCAATCACCATTAATCCCCATTCTATCGTAATATAACAAAGATATGTAAAGGAACCAATTGACAGTTCTTATTATGTATTCACCAATAATGTCAACATTATATATAAAATAACTCATAATATGAAAAATATATATATTTAATATATTGTTGTTAAAGATAATAACATGCTCACATCACAAGAAAAATGTTGATATTCATATACAATACTTATATGATAGTGTAAATTTAACTATATTAAAAATGAAATGCAGATATATATTACATTTTAATATTACTAAGTAACTAATTAATGCATAACTGTAATGACCCAATATTTTTTTTAAAAGTAAATTCCATTCTTATAAATATGTCATAATCACATGAAATCACAACATAATTAACTAATAAGTGCTATGTGACACTTAAAACATATGTTTTTCACTTCTTTGATGGGAATTTCAAAAATACGACAAACACAGTTGCAATCAGTATGTTTTTTAGAGTCTAATAAGAAAAACATAATTTTTTTGTGAATAGTAACATACCCTTATGAATAGTAACATACCCTTATGAATACTGATATACCATAATGAATAGTAACCTTACTTATGATAGTATATAAATAATATTCAAGTGTAAGTATGATATATCTATGCTTTAAAATAAGTAGACAAATGTTTTAAAACTCTTATTTTTAGAATAAATTATGATTTTAATTAAATATTAAATTAATAATATTTAGAAAATTATTTTTGAAAAATGGACTTCATTTTTGGATTCTAAATGTTAGAAAATGGTTGGGGTAAAGTTTTGGTATTTTTCTGAAATACATGAATTTTTGATGTATAGTGAAATACAGTAAAATACCGTATATGAAAATTATCAGTTAAATACACTATTCATGACATCACACATGATGAAAGCACACTTGGTTCAAACTCATATGATAAAAATAATATTATTGTTCATGGAATACTCACTATTCCTTTTCATAAGATGATAAAATAAATTAAGGAATTTTATATTAAGAAATCCCCTCTCTCCTCCACTATAAAAACCCCCTCTCACTCCCACTTCCATTCACTCCTCTAAATCCTTGTGCCATACCTAAATTATGTTAAAATACCTTCTCAAACTCCTCACCCACCTCTATAAATACTTGTTCTCATAAAAATACCAAAACCTCTCTTTAAGGATCTTCTCAAGGATGTTTGGTTTAAGAGGTAAATTCCACTTTTCAATTCTTTGTATTTCCTTTCAAGTTCATATGTTTTCTTTTTTTTATATTACCTCTACTTATCCAAATTTAGTTGTGACTCAAGTAAATTATATGTACTGTAATGTTTTCATTATATTGTAATAAGTTATCATCATATCCTCCATTTTACCTTCTTTTATACTAGTAGCAAGAACATCATCCGAGATGTGTCAATTTTCCACATTCAAGGATGATGGAATTTCAATTTTTATTATCATTCTCAATCCTGGTCATGAAACCGTTCTTATTATAGTTAAACCAGATTATTATATATAATATAACCTATTTAATATTCTGTAATCCTTTTTTAAAAATAGAATTAGGTTATAAAGAAAAATGAGTTTTTTGTAATCCAACCCCACAAATTAACAGAAACAATTATCCTTAAAGTTATATATAATAATTCATCCTCTTTGCATGTAACCAAGTTAAATAAATGACCAATAACACCTGTTTATGTTTATAAATAATATATAATTTCAATTCTGAATAATTTAATCCATTCCACATACTTAAAAACAAGTGAACCGATGATGAAAATAAAGAAAATGAACACTCTGAAGCAACAGAATTCCATACAATAACTTATCAATAAGAGCATAAATGAACTAACAAGAATTATAATAAGATAAATAAAAGACTAATTTATTATTAACTAATTTATTAATAAGTATAATTTCATATTCCTGGAGCTTAAGGTCTAGAGATGAAAACGTTTGGAGTTAAGGTAAGGGTTTTTTCACCCAAACTTCCATTTTTTATTCGGGATACTTTCATTGTCTAATTACCTCAATGAAATTATTATGTATTATTATGTACTTCTCATATATTATGTTTTAGTATCATATATATGTTTAAAAAACAGAATACTTCCTTATTTTATTGATAGTTACACATTTTAAAAGGAAGTTTCAAAATTGTTTCCAAAATACAAGCCCGATTCAAGGGAATTTCTCAAATTCTTACCTATTTCCAAGGGCACTCTATAATCTGTTTTTTTGGAAACCATTATCTTTATAAAGTCACTAATTTTATTATGAAAATAATATCTTACATAACTTCTGGTTTTATACAAATATTTTTCCAAAATAACTCTTCTTTTCAAAATAAGTGTATTTATCTCAAGAATTACTTAATGATTTTATAGGTGTGTTTTCATATAATTCAACACTGTTGTTGATTACATAGTATTATTGTGTTTAATAATTTGTGAATTCATCTACCATATTTGGTTTAAAGTTTTATGTATAACTCTATTGTGGATGATCTATCCTAAAAGCATTCACCATATAACTCGGAATAGTTAGTGTTTTATGTTTAATGATTATGGAAGGATAATTACATTTCATATGATAGTTTTAATATGAATGTATATGTTGTTTATTTTATCCCCGCTCATATGAGGAATGAATTGGACTTATTATGTGATTTTTGGGGCCCACTATATCCCCACGATTCATCGGTAGGTCTCATGAGAAAACTAGACAAGGAATTGGCCGAGGCCTTTCCCAATGTGATTTGGATTTTGGCCGAGGCCTTAATCATTAGACGTCTTGGACAAGGCCATGAAAAAATGTTTCAGAATGTCCGGCGTATGCACTTCCCGCATTATGAAGCATGTAACTGAAAGTTCATGTGGTTATTCGTCTAGTAGAATACCCATGTTTATGTTTTGTTATGGCATTATTTACTCAGCTCATATTCCTGCCATAATGTGTTCAAGTTTATTATTAAAGTCACGTGTTTACAATTATTCACCATGTATTATGTTTATATAATCTTTTATTGTATTGCTTACTCTTACTGAGCATTCGATCTCACCCCTTTTCTTATGTTTCATTTTCTCAGTACATGAATAAGTTTATTATGAATGACATGTTGAAATAACCTAGGAGTTGTTGGTGTTTTCTAAAGAGTTTCTATGTTGTATTTCTCTTAATGTTGTAATATTTAACTTATTTGTGTATCTTGTTTCCAATAATACGAAACTACTCGATCCCTCGGGATTTATATTCCTTGTATGTAGGCCAACGTAATCAAATAAGGCACCGACTCTGGGAAACTGGGGTCGGGTCCTTACAATAACACTAATTGAAAATTATCCATATACATGGAAATGTATTCATAAACAATGAATTATTCACAAACATCATCCAAATAAGAAAATTTTAGAGATTTAATAAAAAACATTTATGATGTGGTGTAATATAAACAAATGTGGTAAAATTCAGTCCAAATGAATTTCTGTATAGTAGAAACAAATAAAAATTGAGGTATAATGATGAAATTAATAATATAACATAGAACATTATGATATAATGTATTACTCACAATGTTTTACATAAATAAACTTATAACTAATGAATATTTACATGGTTTTGTGAGATTTGAAATGATCAATTTTATATTAAAACATGCAATGATGAGGCCGACAAAACCTTAGGGTTACTAAATATGGTAATGTGATATTTCAGTCCTCATAATAAGAAAATAAAGAGTTATGGATTTTTCTCTATTTAATTAATGAAAGAGATGAATAATGTGTGAGTCTTACATGAGAGAAGAGAAGATCAAATGTGACATAATGGTCGGATAAAAACTAAGGATGCGTGAAGATGGAAATCTGGGTTTGGAGTCTATAAGATCGAAAAAAGAGGGTTAAGAATTCTGTGTGAGAGAAACGAGTATGCATTCATGAGAAAACTTACCTTATAATGATTAAAACAGACAATTCTTAAAATTTTAAATGGTATTCATCATCGGTTATATAATAAAAAGATGTTAAAAATGGGCCTTTTGATGTCAGTTATATGATAACCGATGTGAAATTATAGTGTTTACTACTTTACCACATCATTTATTATATAACTGATGTGGAAATCCTCTTTATAAAAACAGCTATTTAATAATCAATGTGAAAAATATAGAAACCCTCTTTATTAGGTCCATTATTATACGACTGATGTGGTAGAGTAACATATCTGGATTATTCATTTTGATTATATAATAATCTATATGATAATAAAATAAACCTGGATTATCCATATCTATTATAAATAACCTATGTGAAAATATGACATGATTAATACTTTTTTACTAGTTCTACTATAATGGAATTAGCGTTCTAAGTGGGATCATGTTCATCCTTATAATGTTAAATTTTTATAAATTTATTTGGAATATGAATTATGAGTCTTTAAATCTAAAAAATGAATTTGGATTCATTTAAATAGAGTTAATATATTCCCATAATCATAATAAATTCAACTAAATAAACATTTAATAAGATTCAAATGGATAATATTATTGTAAACATCATACTAGGATACAATAATAATAAAATATAACATCAAATAATAGGTGTGTTGATTTTATTATCATAGAAAACACTTGAAGCATATGAGGGATATAACTAGATTACAATTAGATATCCAAAAATCTAGAGTAAATGGTGCGTGTATACTGTTACCTACTATTTCATTCACTAATTTTCATAGTAGTGATAAAATTTGATTTTCCTTATTTCCTTCCATTAGAAGGTTGTTGGTTTTTTGTTATCTTCGTTTCTTAATGTGTTAGGGAATATTTTTTCAATGTATGAAATCTCCAGACATTTTAGAACCTCTGTTTTATTGACCATCTTATTCATCTATTCTTGATAATCATGAGCAATATGGATAATTCTTATACCCTTGAAACACTTGGTTATTCCTCTAAGTTATTATCTTATGTGTTTATTCCCATATCATTGACATAAAAGAAGTTCAATATTTATTAATTTATCATATTCAACACCATTTCATCTATGAAACTCCATAATTCACTTATTTAGTGACTTCATATGTTTGGAATGAATCAAATTATTAGTCATAAATCAATATTTTTGGGTGATAATAACATTAAGGTTTTCAATTTCAGATATTATCCCACTTTCTTTATCATTACTATATTGTATTTCACATCCACTATTGAAATGGTTTCTCCTTTCACTATCTATTTCTAAAATTGAAATAGTTAATCATGAGTGATTATTATTTACATAATAAGGAAATTATGAGAAAATTGTCCTTGAAATGTGTTACTCTTTATAAAAATTTCCTTTTTTAGTTCAATGTAGATCACACATGGATTAATCCAGGTTAATTTAGTAAGGGTTCTCCCATAATCCATACACTAATTCAATAAAATAATAAATAATTCTAAATATATTGTGAAGATAATGTGATTAACCATAGAATAACCCTTGGTATTTTCTAACTAGCTGTGTAGTTTCACCACTATATCATGAATCGGGTGAAAATTGTGCTAATTCCAAACAAAGCATCTTTAGGGTTATTGCCCTTATGTAATTTTTATAGAGATTTCATCCTATTTTAGAGTCTATATATGGATTTATTTCTTTGTAAAACCATATACTCATGACATTAAAAATATATTAGTATATCATTATGTACTGAGACTCATCACAAAGACATTTTCTTAGGATATTCTATAATTTTCTCAAAAATAATCTCCAAAGTAGCTAAACTAATCTCAAAAAATAACAAATCATTTACATTGATACCATTTAAAGAGACCTAAGACAGACCTAAATATATAATACATTGGTAAAATTATTTAATTAGTACATATCACAAATAGTTTCATAACTCATGGAAAAATAGGTTTAGTGTTTTGTAAATTAGCTAAAAAAACATATTGTTATGCTTTAATTGTGAAAACGTAACTATAATTATTATCATTATAATAATTTTATAAATGTATCACATTAAATTATCATATTCATATCTCAAGTGTTGGGAACATAAGAAAAGTGAGATCTAAAATTATTAGTCTGGGGTAAAACATATCATATATTAATAGATAGTAGATATATACTGAAATAAGAGGAAGATATAAATGTCTTAATAAAATATCAAAATACTTTATATGATACTCATAAAACAAGTTACAGAAATATAATTTAATAAAACATCATTAATGTAGCATAAAAGATATGACATCGTTTAAAAACATATCAGTAATCTTATAACCTATGATCATGACATAGAAGTGCAGAAGCATTTACCAATGAGGAACTTTCATGAATACATTGAATTTCTGAGAAATTAATTTCATCATGAAAATTTAAGGAAATTTTATGAAATTCTTAGAAATTTGACACAACCATAAGAATTTTAAAATTATAAGAAACAATCTGTGTACCATCTTGGATGTGGGATAATCCGTAAGTCTACCCTTGGTCATAAGATAATACCTTCTCTATGCCCCTTTATCCTACAGATAAATCCTCATGTGTCCAATTTTTCCCTCTTATGTACCAATTAGATTGGGATAAATAATCTTGTGTACCCTTTTCATGGTATAAATCCTCACATTTATTCCAAATCCTTGGTATAAATCCTCTTGTGTATATTATTTGTATGGGATAAATCATCCAGTATACATTTTGGATTGGGAAAAATTCTCTCATGTACCCTTTTGATCCCAAAAGACATAAAATTAAACCAATGAATTGGAAGAAGATATAACACCCAACCCATCATCATTAATTAATACATTTCCATTAAAAAAGTGTTAAACATCTATAAATGAACCCATGAGAAAATAATGGGTTTCTTAAACATACAAATATAAATCATTAATTTTTCGTAAATTACCCATGATAATAAAATGTGTTTCATAAAACATATAAATTGTATAAAATTACACCATGAATTTAATTGTTTGAAACTAAAATCCCGATGTATAAAAATAATCACATAACATAAACTAATGAAATCATAAGATATAAAAACTCTTATTTTCTAAAATAAATCATACCATAATAACCAATAGAGTGTGATGAATAAATCAATTCATAAATAATATTTCTTTGAGGGTAAATATAAATGAAAATAGTTTTTTTTCAAAAAAATACCTTTTAAAACATTTAACTACATATTAATTTCAAAAAAATATTAATGAAAATAAATGAATTTTTAAAATCATTATATAAATATGTCAAAACAATATCCTTGAAAATAAACAGTGTTTCAAAAATTGAGAAGAAAAAATACATTTAGAAATTGTATCTTTTAAAATATGTTCTAATAATGGAAACGTGAATAGGTAATCAAATTTTAATGAAATGGAAGTGAAAATATTTTGGAAAAAAATTATTTTAAAAATAATATTTTATAATGAATACTTGAAAAATACATAATGTTTTCAAAAAGTAAATTCAATGTATATTGGAAACATTACTTTTTAAAAAACATCAATAATGGGAACTTAAGAAATACACAATGTTCAAAAAATGTATGTGGAAATAAATTGAAAATTTTTTATTTTAAAAATTTATAATTAATAATGTAATATTGAAGAAGATATAAATTTTATCAAAATAAATGTATTAGTGGAAGATAATAAATTTTGTTTGGAAATAATGGGAAAACCATTTCAATATTTTGAAATAACCATATTGAAAACCCGCATCAATAAAAGGTGGAAAAAATATTGTTATAAAATGATTAATGTGATAAAGAGGATAATTAAAAAAATATTGGGTTTCTACTCACGATAGGATAACATTGGAAGTAAATAAAAACATTGATAGGATGGGAAAATGTGATAAAATAAATGAGAATTAATGTTAACAAATTTGTAGTTTAATGAATCAATGGAATCATAAAGGTATATTCTCTTGTTGTGAAATATGAATTCCATAAAACGATAACTTGAAATATAACAGGATTTCACCATAGATTATAAATTATCAATCATGATATATTATTATCAATGAAAATTTATTATGACCTAGTGAAAAGATTTGAGTCAAAAAAAACCATTACATCTAGAACAACTTTTAAATAAAAACCCATTGAGAAATATAACCTGAAATTGAAATTTTAATGTCATGAAATATACTATAATAGTGAAATAAAAATAAAAATATGGTGGTAATTACATTATAATAATTTAAATATGTTATATAACATATAAATTCCTTGATTAATGGAAATTGAGATAGAATCCAATATGAACTCGGTAAAAAATCAACCAACAACCCCATAAAGGAGAGAGAATGGAATAAAACTTCAATTACAATGAAGAAAATTTAATTCATGATATCTATGGAATCTAATATTCATTGGCATCATATTAAACCAGATTTATTATAAAACTAATTCCCCCCTATTTCCACCACGTCCTCACTCAAAAGGAATTCCCTTTTATGGTGTTCATCTCCCACTATATCGTGTTCTATAACTAAGTGTGGATTAATTCCCCATTTAGAGGGTTACATAGTAACACAAATATCACTTATCTCATATCTAGATATAAATAATCTCATCTCCAATAAATTTCATTGGTTCCCCTTGTTCCACATTAGTCCTTATCACCTCTACACCTAACTAACAAGGTGTGATGCTCGAAAAAAGGAGGATCCAAACATTACTACATTAAACTAGGTTCCCTAGTCCAATTACATGATCTTAAAAATGTGTGAAAATATATGCACATGTTATAAAAAATAATTTAGTATTTAGTCCAACTAGAATAAACATAAACATCCCAAGGCATCAGGCATAGATGTTTTCAGGTTTAAAACCCCTTGGAAAAATCAGAGAAAAATATAGACTTTCACGCCCCAAATCACCCGTGAAACCTGAGATAACATGAGGGAATGAATGAATGTGTTACAATGTCATTGGGAATCATCATCAAGACTTATAAAAATTTAGAATATGCTCATTAGAACCACTATTTTTGGAAAATGTTTTGACAAAACCATAACTCCCCTTACTTTATGTGGTCCTCTATGAGTTACCACTCTTTGTGTAAACATTTTGTTCATACTAATACCTTGAAGGGGTATATATTCATTAATTTTGATTCACAAGTCCTAGTCTCAAGATTTTAAAGTGTTATAGACACATTCTAATAGCATGAGGTAAACTTTTGTAGCACAATAGTCAATGAAACAAAACCTTAAACTGTAGCAATCACATGACCACACCATATAATACTAAACTATGCATTCAATTTTCATTCCACAACATGTAAAATTTTACAACTTTAGTCTACATTTTATTAAGTAATGATACAAACTATTTTGGGACCTCCCCTGAGAGGAATTTTTCTACATTTTTCACTACTTCCTATATCACCTCTCGAGTTCTTTGATTGTTTCTCGGTGACCAAGATAATGAGATCCATTGAAGGAGATCCTGGAAAATTATTATATTGATACACCAATCAAATGTGATCAGAACCATAGTTGTGTCAACCCAACAGCTTTGAGACCCATTTTAACAAAACTTCATGTTCACCCTAACACATCGTATATTCCTTAATTTTGATCAACACCACCTTAAATGTCTAAATGGGTCCCTGGAAAATAATGGTTTTTATGAAATATGGCTCATATCCCATCCTAGGAATATTCCATGAAGGAATTTCAATGAAAATTTAACTTTTCCCATTATTCAAACATGTTCTATGGTCGACCCTCATTTGTATGTCCACACTCTTGGATGTATAATAGTGGAATCTATGTTTCAAATAAAGTCTAAATTCATACTCTCTTAGCATGTATCTAATACTCTTGATCTAAAACTTATACATATCAATTTACATAATCCATCTTTCCCATTGTTTGGGTACAATTCAACACCCCCAGCATTACCCCACATGTGAACCTATGCAAATTTGGAATGTAATTCAACTTTGTAGATCCCCTCAACCCAACCAATTTATTATGGTTTGGAAACTCTCGGTGTTTAATGGATCACTCTAACTTCTACCATTCATTTCATATCTATAACTCTCATGAAAGTGATTTTTTATATGTTTATCCCTTGAATGCCACATAGAGGATGACTCGCATGGTCTTATAGGGTTATAATAGGTCAACCCACTCACATGAATGAAGTTAAATAAAAAACACATAGAAGTAATTGAAATAAGAACTTTTATTTCAGTAATCAAGGATTTTCATACATATTATGGATCCTCTCATTTATAATAATGTAAAGGAAATACCCATAGGGATTAACATAAGTAATTAATCATTCCAACTTATCTATCCTCTTTCAAGAATAATCCAAGATCTACTTCTACCTAAAATGTTCTAAAATTTCCTCTATAGCTACTGGGTGAACCACATTGACCTAGATCTTTACACAAACCTTTCCAACCCAGAATTCCTCTTTGAAGGATGCTTTACTTAATAAAATATACTCATCAAATTCCAACTACATCCTCGGTTTTCCGATTATCTCACCTTTTTCCTTGGAAACAACCTCATGTTGTAGTACTTCCAATTATAATCTACTTATATCATGGTCCACTCCCTGGAGAACTTTTTTACCATAATATTTATACATTTACCTAGAAATATACAGCTCCCATGATTCTATGTGCACCTTCTAGGTAAGTTAGTCATGGGCCAACACATAGATAATATGATCGTCCACACATATTCTCCCCAGATTTAATAAAAAAGTACGGGAGGACCCCATCTAGCTCCATAGGTTTTCCTTTGAGGTTTGGGTAAGGATGTTATTCATGATTATTCATTCCCTATGTCAGATGATGTGATTATCTTCAGTAATGTTAGACTTGGATTCTTCCAAGTCCTCAGGTGGCACAGAATCGTACTTGGGGAAATCCATAAGGACTTTGCCAGCAATGTCCTCCTCAGGAATCCTCTTATATGGAAATGGATCTATATCAAGAGGAGGATGGTATTTTCCAAAATCTTCACCAGTGGAATCATATCCATTATATTTGATATCCAACTCCTCAATAACCATATACAAATCTATAATGGATTACTCTCCTTGGATCGGGTTCTTCTCACATAGAATGGGTATCCCTCCAAGGGCTGCATCGACAGCTGAAGTGATTATCCCAAACTATCTTAATCATTCCAAATTACTGATGATGTGTTTCCTCGAACACTATAAAAAGGAAATATAGTTAGTTCAACCTATCACAATAAATAGATTATATATAACTTGTGTAAAAATGAAACTTACATGAGGAAAGCTCTTGGGAGACATCTTCATATGAGGCCTATATAGGGAAATCAACCATTAGATACCCTTCTATTTTACTTAAAACCTCACCATATTCCATGTGAGCCCTTATCACTTTTTGGACGGAAGCTATATAAGAAAACAAATGTGTCAGTATAGTGTAGTCCGATAGTTAATAAATAATTTTAGAGAATTAGAATAAATGATATTTAGAGCCTTACCTTGTGGAGGCATATGGATCTCATTGATAAGATGCCCTACAAAGCATGACCTGATAATATTGGGAGTCTCTATTAGGATTATAGGGTAAGGACCCCCATAGAGGATCAGAGGCCCTATAAGATTTGAAGTATCCTCCCTAGTATTCTATGAAGATGGAACTTTTACTGTAGATTTGGGAGTGTAATCTGAGGTAGGTTATGTAGTTCCCATAAAGGTATCATCCCCATCCTTGATATATGAATCCTTATACTCCTCTGTTAATTTCTGAACAGGTCCAAAAAATTCGTTGAGGGTTCTAAAAGAAAGAAAAGTTAAAATACATGGTTGAGTTAATGAGACAAAAAACTCACCTCATAAAATAGGACCTCAGTCAAGTCATCTTACCAATGAGTTAATTCTCAACTATCATGATAGATTCTCAAATCATCATTACAGACCAATACATCTTCACCACTAGATCCCTATGTTTCGGCACTGGGATGGGATACCTCCTATGTCGGTGCTTCAGTAGATGTTATATCACCTTTATTTTCACCAAACGTCACTCGTACTCAGGTGGTGGTAGGATCCCCCTGCCCACACCAGTGTTCAAAAGAATCATTATATTCCATGTAGGAAAACCTCTCCTAAAAATCCACCTAGGCTCTGGTCTTCTTAAGACTATCCTATGGAATCTCAACCCCCTATCGATTAAGCCTTTTCTATAGTTTCTATGTCATTTTTGTTGGCATTATTAACCCCCATGCCTCCAAGAACTTATGTTAGAAGACATAATTAGGAAGTTTCACCAAATAAGGTAGCTTATTCCCTATGGGGATACATGGAAATGTGCATCCTGGTGTGGGATCCATTGACCTACTTATGTGTCTTATTTTGAGGAAGACCTAATCCACCAAAGGATGGAGGCATGGTGGTTCTTTGGGATCCCATAACCACAAATATAGTTTGATCCCTTCATTCTCAGAATGAACCTAATGGAATGTCCCACCTACTACCTTGCTTCTCCCATTGATCATCTGATGGTTCCACCTTCCTCACCCACTAAGGTATGATCATGATCGCGTACGCTGTTATCTCATTTCTATCATCTTTCTATGTGTGGAAAATGATGAGGTTTTCTTTTAAAATAATGATGAGCCCCTCAGTTCCCTAGACTATTAACATATACCATAGATTTTATAGGATAAAAGTGTGACTCTTATAATAGACCATGTGTACACCATATTATTTAGATGCTGGACTCACTCAAACTAGTGGGTGAATTGGGATGGAAAGTATAACTCTCAGTATGTGTTTTCATCATCCCACACAACCGACACTCCTCCTTGAGAAGCCTATAAAAACTCTGTTTTTTATGGATTCCCCACCAGGTTATTGACCACATAACTAGTAAGAGTTAGGAAAGTCCTTATGATGAAATATCCAATGATTATGATGATATATATCACTCCTACTTTATTGACCATCATTGATCAAACATAAACAATGTTCATGATTTAATATTTTATAACAGCATTTTGGGAGAGTGATGGAATTTGGGATCAAATACACCCAAAAGATTTATAGGATAAATCCCTGAAAATATGTAAATGGACCATAGAGACACCTAGGTGTGTCCCCCCTCCTGACATTACCTAGAAGGTTGTAAAGCCTAGACAACACTGGGACTCCCAAATTCAACCAGTTTTTGGATTCCATGATCATGGACATCAGTATTATAACAAGTTGTAGGCCCATGAACGTCTAATTATCTATAAGTAACCACAATCTCATTAACGTTGCTAGGATTTCCACATATTGAATTTAGGGCATCCATCTCTTCATCTTGAACCTCCATTCCTAATAACTTCTCTCCTCTGATATCATCTAATATGACCCCAAAATACTCTTATGTGACACCCAATGGAATTTCCTTCTCCTCCTTGTAATCTTCTAAAATGATTCATTCAAGAACACAAACAACCTTGTCTTGAACATAATATATTTATGTAAGGGGGTGACGGTCCAATACTAAACTTTGTTGGTTCTATAGGATCTACAACATAACTGATGTTTTCTCTATTTTCCCTAAATCAATGGGATCTTGTAGAATCTATTCATATAGTTATATTATCAATATTATCCCCATAAATGTGATAAATATACCAAAAGTTGAATTCCACCTCCCCATGATGGAGTTGGAAGGTGTTCATTTCTAACAACCACTAACTAATGAGTTCTAGAAATAAATCTGGTTAGTGGTAAACTTAGAACTGGAACATCTATAGTACATAAAATCTGATAGGTAATAGTGTATCCCCATTCTCTCCATGTGTATTGTTTACCCAATGCACCCATTATCATTCTTCAATGAAATTATTCCCATCTCACATATCCCAATCTTCATTCCAAACCTTGTGATTATTACAGACGATAGTATGGATATTTCTGCTATAATGGGAATTAAATTCTTCATCAATAGGTTATTTCCTTGAAACTTTAATTATTTGTATTTTCAATGTATATTCAATAGTAGCTTCACATTCCTTGAAATAGTGTCTAGCATGAATTTTTGTTCTAGCGATTGAGCTCATCATGAAAGAAAAAAAATATAATTATGACATATTTGATATTGAAACTAGGATAACAATGTCATCGACCATCCAAAATTTTTAAATAAGAAACCTGTAACTCAATGGATATTCCATCTTCACTTCCATAATCAATTATAGAAGTGATTCATATTATGAAACCACCCTTTTAATATGGGGGATTTCTAGATTCCTATCCATTTTATCACTTCAGGATGTAGTGGTAGGAATCTAGGTAACTTCTTCATCTATATTGGATTTGTTTTAAGATTTTAAAATTATGGATCATGAAACTATGATAGTTTTTGGGAAACATGACTTGTTTTTTCCAATTAAATGATACTTCACACAAAATCACAGTAGAGTTCCTTATTTATGTTCAAAAACATGTTTTTTTTAAAAGGGTCATATATCATCTCAGGGGGGTACAAATAATCCAAAGGATCATTTGTAAGAAATTTGGAATCATTATGTTCAACCCCTCATTTTGGTTTATAAGTTGTTTTAAGAAATATGGTGATGTTATCTATATCATATTATGTGTAGGAAAGTAATTATATCAAAACATAAAGGTAAAATGATGAACAAAAATCTCCCTAAGGGAATGTAAATTCCAAATATTTGTGTGAGAATGTTGCTAATGAATAGCCACCTAATCTGAGCACCCTCTTGTAGAAAATGCATGATAATCGTAAAACATAGATTTACATGAACACTATGAACATTTTTGAAACACACATGTCATTATAAAAATCATACCTCTAAGTGACCTTTCCTATAAATAGAAAATCACCCCCCCACACAATTTTTTTTGGGTGGATCTCTATAAGTTTAAGCATTCAGTTCTCTTTTTCACAAATCACTTTATCATGACATAGTGTATGTATAGCCTCATGTGGACTCTCACAGGAATAGAACATGTGTTATTTAACTAAAATTAACCCAAAATCATCCTAAATAATGTTTGATACATCCTCATTAATCTTTACCAATATTCAAGTTGGGTTTACACTAGATGATATCCATTCACGCAAACCAAATATTCGCACAACTGAAAAAGGTTTGTGCATCTATGCATGCATTATCCATGAACTGTCCTTGTGCTAATACCCATGGTTCATGAAATGTAATTTGCATGTGAAACTATAAAGTTTAATTCAATAACATTCAAGTCCTTGACTTGATTCCTCTTTTATCTAAACATAGTTTTATATAAGTTGAGTACTCATATTCCCTGCACCTACTCCCACTATGTTTTCTAACACCTCAATCACTTTCATGAACAATGTCATCAACTCTCATGTTCATTCACTTTACTCTAAGTGCATTATAAATAGTTTTATTGTCACCGTATCCTAATCACAGGATCCCTAATGTTAGGACCCCCATGTACCGCCTCACCATGAATGTGTTTACTCCTTCTTCCATCCAAGGGAACCTGCACAGTAGGAATGTAATCCATAAAGGTGGATCTAGCATGGAAATTTTCCAGCATTACATTTTATATAGATATAGTGATTTATCTTTATCTCTTTCTTGGATATTTTCTCCCTAGTCTATGGCCCGACCATGTCAAATCTGTAATACTTTAAATAGTATAGACCATCAACCTAGTCATACGATGTTATACTGCATGACAATATCCATAGTATATGATGGAAATCTATAGTCATATCTTGGGTGATGAAAATGGGATTCCCAATATATGACTATAATTGGATGAAATTTATCCACCTCGGAAGCCCCAATGTAAAAACCCCGCCGTATTCCTTATTGTCACTCTATCTACAACACGATCATCTTTTCCACATGGTATTAAACCACATGGATTCTTCTTATAACATGATCTAAAAATGTGAATATAAAACACATGGGTTTTTATCCTAGCATCATTATAGGTTACATATTATTCCTTTAATTTGTTCAATCATAAAACACATAGGATGAATCCTTAAGGTTGAATCCTGACCCTCAAACACCACTTTAATATTTTCATGTCTTCCCCCTAAAAGGTGAATGCTCTGAAGTGTGATCTTTTCCACATAGGGCACACTCAACCCCACCAACCCATCACTAAAATACTTTAAAACTATGACCAAAATATCTCAATTAGACCATAAATATTTGACACACACCACCAGATACATTAGAATATTTACCTCATTAAATGAGCATGATATTCCTAAGGTAATAAGCCTAGAATGCCTTAAACCCATGGTGAAAATTACCCTATGATGGACATGGGATAACATCTATTCTACACTAAATATGTACACTTGATCTTCCCTAGAATTAAAAATGGGAAAATATTATAGGTTAAAAATAAAAAAATTCAATGATGTCCAAATGGGTCCAACGTCACAATAACATCTGAATGCAGGTTACACCCTATCGTGGCAGAAGAGGTGTAATTAACTAGATCCCACCTTGAGATAGCATCTGGAATGAACTTCATGAACATTAATAAAATCTGTGATGGAGATCAGGACTTGGAAACAAGCTCTAAGGTGGAATCCATGGAAGGAGTAACCAACATCCCATCATTCTATTTCAATCAAAAATCCAAAATCTCCATCCATAATGGTAGAGTCTTCCCACCTTCAGAAATTGGGAATGGAAGGCCAAGGAAAAGCACATCCACACACCAGATGCATTTACTAGATTTAATTTCATAGAAAATGTTAATAATATATTGGCTCAATCCTATGTATTTCCCAACTCAATTTTATTTTCTTTGATTTAATAAAATCATTTCTTTGCCTCAAATTTATATGACTTTATTTTATCACATCTATACCATACTAAAAATACAACCATCCACAAATATCTGATCCCAAATGATCCATGCTCTATGTGAGAAACAATAGATGAATTGAAGGATGTTTATTTTAATGATAGTTCCATATATGAAATTAAGGTTATGGTCAGAATGGTCCATTGACCATTGAGAGTGTTTTGACTAGGGGGGCCTTAGTGGGAGAGAGGGACTTTGCACAATAAAATAGCTCTTCCAATTTGTATGAGGGCACAAGTAGTGTAACATCGGGGTAATTAGATTCTACCAAAACAAGGGGCGTATAGAGGAAAACAATTGATATGTATAGGACATGGAACACAAATATTAGTGATATTTTAAATGAAGATATCTATTGAACATGTTCAAAATAGTTGTTCCAAAATCACACTATCAAGAGTGGGGACATGTTAATTAGAGTCGACCATTTACAATGTTCAAAAAATGAGACCTTGCAAATTTTCATCCAAATATTTTGAGGCATGTTCCCATGACGAGAGGTGAGGCATTTTATCCACACACCCTAATTTTTAGGTGTATTTTTAAGATGAGGAATATAGTGGGGATCCAAATTAGGGATGATGTGAATCATTGGTGTAAACTAAATAATTGTTCGAATATAGTTTAGTTATCTAGGAATTATTCCATCATGTATTTGAGTGCTTTTTGGGTGAATATTAGCCTGATTAAGAGTCATAATTTCCTCCCAAGGGGAGCATCTTCTTGGTTTCAATGTGAAGGACAAGGAACTCAATTGGTGCAGTAGGTGACAGACATCAAAGTAGGAAGAAGTTCCTTATATTTGATGGGATGAAACATACTTTAGTTCTCTGTTATGAAATAAGTGTAAGAAGCATGTAATTTAATTTCCTATGGTGAGAAAATTGAACATGTATTTTAATGTTGAATGGTGAAGATGATACAATATACAATTGAGTGTTATGAAACCAAGATGTGTGTAGAATAGTTTAACATCGTGTGACCTAGATGTGTTAACCGGCGTAAATAACATCCACTTTGTAGATTTAGTAGGAGACCTGAATGAGGATCTAGATGGTGGTGCCTCATAAAGGGTCGTATGAAGTGGGTAAGAATGAGAGGAATAATTGGATATCACTTTTTCCCAAAACAATTGGTTTAATGAGCATAAATAGGTTTTTTTCAAGGCCCAATGGTAAGCCATGTAGGCTTTGTACCTTTTTTATTAATTTCTTTAAATTTTACCTAGTTATAAGGAAAACTTGAATAATGTAATACTGAATCCTTATTAGATATCATTTTTATATGTTTTTTACCAAACTGGAATTTGTTCCACTTATAGGGGAATGTTTATGGTCTTTTTAGTTATACTAAGTGGGTACTAATTTTGAGACATATGTAAGTACTATTCCACACAATTTAAGTCCATAATGATTATTCCAAGGGGGTGTTTTGATGAGGTCAATGTGAAATTAGAGAGAGAAAGATCTCGACATTATCACAGGGCCAAGAAGGACTATCAAAAAATAATAATCCTCTAGAAAATGTTGGGAAGAGTTAAGGTCATGATTATTTTACCATGGCTACTAGTCTATATTGATAGATCTTAGACAATTTGTAAAAGCTTATATGGCATAGAAAATATTTTAAACCCTATGTGATGATAAGGATAAGAAGTCTAAGTACCAAACAACTTTAAACCAAGTTTATTGTCATAATTATTAGATCACATATATCTAGGAATCACACCACCTTAATATGTATAAAGGAACAATGATTTGATGTATTATAAGTGGTGAAAAAATAAGGCATGAGCAATGAGAGGTTTTTTATTTAGAACAGACATAGGATATACAAGAATCCATATGTATCCTAGTGAATAACGAATCTAGCCACACATAGTTTTAATGGTGATGATGTAAATTAATGAATTCAATGAAGAAGATCCCCTTAGGAGATGGCCTAATTATCACATCATTTTACATCAGGAGATAGGGACCTAAACATTATAGTTTAACATCTTGTGGAGAGGATGTTGGGCATGAATTTTAAGGTATTATGGTAAAAATTAGAAGTGGAGTGATTCCAATTTAATTTTATGGATCTCAGACCAAAAGATGGATCCTAAAGAATTTTTTTAGTGTTAGATATTTCAAACCTTAAACAAGTAGAGGTACCTGGAGGCCTCTCACATAGAAAATATCTCTATGGAGAGTTTCATGATATTTATATTTGTGGTTCAAATACTTAATGGGAGAGTGAGATAGATTTTTTAGAAATTAATAATATAAATTAATGGAATAGAAACCTCGGGTGATGAATGCTACTGAATGTTGTGTCAACTGGTTGATAACATATTTATGGGATCGATACAATGAGTCTAGGTGTCACTATGTTTCTCAAGAGACGTTGGTAATCAATCCACACATTTTCCTAGAAGGTGAAATGTTGGGATACTAATACTAAATGTTGTTGGATGGGGTATACTCTCAAAATATGATAATAAGCTGACTATGTAGTTTAAAACATCTTATAAGGATATGTAAACTACATAGTTTTTTTTATGAATCTATTAATGGAAATCATAAAGTTTAGCATCTTATGACAGGGGGTTTTCACAATAAATTTAACTTCATGTTGAAATGACTTTGGTTTTACAGTTTAATTCAATATAGCTTTGACCAAAGATGTTCATATAGTTTAGGGTTATGATGCTTGCACCAGAAGGGGTGTGTGTGTCACGATGATGTTTTAATAGTACAATAATGTTTCTTCTGAATGTGAAAAGTGGGAAAATAAGGCATGAAACCACTTGAAACATCTCCAAGACATGTTTTAGAGAGGTGGTGTCCACTATGATTGGACCAGAGGATGATTCTCTTCTTTGAAATGTTTGTGCATCCTAGCCGTACTGGGGAAACCCCAACCAAGGATCCTAATATCACATGAACTATACTCGATGAGGGAAATAATTATATGTGAGGAGTCACTTCCATCACACAAGATCTATATATAGTGGAAACCAAATATATCTTGGTGAGGAACTAGTAATGCTATCATTCTTGATCAATGTGCATGAATGCATGGAGGGGAGAAACCAAGGTAGTTAAAACTCCACCAAAAAAGGGAGGTGGAACGAAAGTAAATCCTAAAATCCAAGATCTAGACTATAGAGGGAGAAAAATATTAGGATATGATATGACTATTGACCATGTTTGAAACATAGGTCCCAAAACCACATCAATTAGATATGGGGAGATAAAGTACTTGATCGACAATTCACCATATTTGAAAAATGGGAGATGCTATTGATCACATGATATCATTTGAGACATATGACCAAGATAATAGGTGAGCTAGTCTGGCATATCCACATCACTGTTAAGGGTCATGTTCAAATCCGAAGGATTATAAGGATCCAAATCAAAGACGGGAAGATGTGTGGAAATAAATATTTTGGGATGTTTGGAAGAGGATTTATCACCATGGGAGTTATTCCACCATGTGAACAAATTCACCGAATGGGAATATCAGTGAGTGTTAATTAATCATTTTTCTAATGGTAATATCCATAAAATAGGTTGGTTGTAAGGTTGGGATCTGTATATGACATTTGGGATACCCTATATAACCCTTTAGAAATTGCAATCAAGTAGTACGTAGTTCTAGAAGGCATCACGGTAGGAGACCAACACTGAAAAATTAATTCCCCTCATGAATGGACCTAAGTATTATACAGTTTTAAGTAATATAATGGTGATGAGGACCATGCAGTTTAACATATTATAGTAAGGATTTTTGTCTGGTAGTTTCATGTTATATGGAGAGGCAAAGAAGGGGGAACCCTTTATGTAACGGTTCAAATTATCAAATATTTTTTCATCACACAATGGGGACATGGACCAATTAATTTAATTTTTTATATAAAGGATGTGTGAGAAAGATTTTAATGTTATATGGTAAGGATGAGGTGTCACATAGTTTAAATCCTTCTTGAAAGAAGTTTGGACATGCAATTTAACATCCTTTGGTTAGGATGAGATTTTGTTATAGTTTAATGTTGTAATGATTTGAATATGGTTTCGTACAATTTAGTGTCATGTGACCAGGAAAACCCTTTCTAGTTTAATTCCTTACAAACAATTTTATTTGTAAAGAGTTATAAAAATTACCACTTGACTAAAACCAAATTTAGTGGAGGTGTGATTCACTACCCTTCCATATGATCAGCGAGTATACACCATTGGAGAATATTTTTTAATAACATAATGTTATTCCCATTTGGGTTATTTCTTTGGAATATTCATGCTAGGTATCATCAAAATCCTTAGAGACAAAACCATCTCACCCATAAGAATGGAGGGAAGGAGAAACATTTTTTTGAATGCTTAGACCACCCAATTCTAATGCCTTTCTAATCTGTATAGCGCTTGAATAATGATTTCTTTGAGGGCTTCCAACTCAGACATAAAATAATCAAATCTATTATCTTTTGTTTGATGATCATAAACTATATTCTAGATAAATACCCACTTGATACGTATTGGTAAAACTACCTTTAATCCATACATTAGGTAATATAGAGTAACTTAGGTGTAATTTTGAGTCATTATCAGATACATCCAAAGTCCACTGAAGAATATATCAGGCCAAATCTTCTTGTTTTGATGAACTATATTCTGCAGGATATTAGATAGTTTTTTTTAAAATTCATCAATCTACCTATTCTACAATTCATGGTAGTGGGAGGTGTGGTTGGATCAAATATTTTACATGGCATATAACTTCTTCATCTCGGAAGCTTTAAAATTGTTGTCTTGGTTTGTGAGAATACTATGAGAGATCTTGAATCTATAGATGTTGTGAGAATTCAAAAAATTGATCATGGAAAATGTATTTATGTTTTGAGGGGGATATATTCCACCAACTTTGAGAATAAGTAGTTGGAAAATAGAATGATCATAAACTGTTGAGTCGTTGCTAGTGGGTAGGGACCTACAATGTTAATCCCCATATAGAAAAGGGATAAGAGTACACGATGCAATTGATATGTTCTAGAGGATCATGTATGAAGTTTTTCTAGAAATATAATTCATTAAATATCTTGGTGAACTCAATGTAGTAATGAACCATGGTGGTTCAAGAGTAGCACAAACTCTAGATATGGTGGGAATTCTTTAATCTTACTTTATGGACCCTGCACAATAGTTTAAAGACCTCTTCTAGGATGTAAGTAATCTTTATCCCATAGATAAAATGGTGAAAATTTCTAGTGGAACCTACCCTATAGTGGGGTTTCTCTTGGTTGGGTACATATTAGAGGGTAAATTTCATTACATGTCATGGGATCTGCTTGAGCTCGACTTAGTGTTTTAGGAGAGTCCTATGTTTGAGATAATAAATTATGTGATTCATTAGAGAAAGAGATTATTTAATTAAAATGTTTTTTATGGCCCTAATGTAGAATTATTGGTGCCCAGTGGGTTCACCTGTCAGTCCTCTTTATCATAAGTGGTGAGGTAAATGACTCTTTGATGCACCACATTAATGACCAAGTCATATTTGATGGGATTTTAAAGGGCTGTATTCATGATGTACTAGGTATCATCTTCATCATTAAATGATCAGGGGGCATGATTATCCTTTTTCTAGAATGGTAACTGGGCAAGTAGCTCATGATTCCACTCTAGCTAGGGGATGATCTCTTTTTTCCCAACAACATAATCAACTTTGATATGCCTAATGAAAAACTCAGAGTCTCCCTTCACATGATCTCAAGGGATTTTGATCATGAGATCCCACACTAGACCTATAGTAAGAGATTTATGCTCTTAATTTTTTTTGGTATAATTTTTTAACATATGTAATGAGTGTATTATTATAGAATTTGAGAGTTTGATTAAGAAAACCCCATGCCCACACCCCATTGATTTTTGAGTTGTTGAGCCTTCTCTTGGTTCGGATTCAGGAGACACTGTCAAAGTTTATATACCTAGGCAGATCGTACTGATAAATAGATTGGATGAACTCATATAGTAAATATAAATCTAGGGGAACTTACGTAGGGTTCATATGTGTGGCCATGAAACAATTAAGTGTTTTCCCCTTCATATATTTCAACTGAACAAACTTGATAGTGAACTACTACATGATTACTTCTCATTATAACAATCTCTCTAATATCATGGGTGGTTAATAATGTAATTCAGTGGATAAAATGGTAAACCAATAGTAACTTGTGTTATTTTATGTTGTTTTGTTGCTTCAGAACTATGAAGACTAAGGTGAGGCACCACTTCTCAATAGGATAATATTTGGTCATTGTATTGAGTAGCGTACAAATGTGTTAGTGTAGGATATTATCTCTAAAATCCTTGTTTTTTTGGATATAAGGTCACCAAGGGAACATTTTAGGGTTTTCAAAAAAAATAATAGAGTATTTATTTGGATGGGAAACATCAGGACCGAAGGATATATAAGATATAATATAATTCCTTCAAATACGTCTTGGTAGTTTTTTCCCATGAAAATGTGTTTCCTTTCTTAATAAGTTTATAAAAGGGCTTATTCTATCAAACTTTAATCAAGGTGAATCATAAGATGTAGTCCATGTGTCCTTGAAGTCCTCATAACTCCCAATGATTTCACAAAGGACACATTGATCTGATAACTTTAATCTTTACTAGATCTATTCTTATAACTGTACACTAGACAACAACGAAAATTTACTTTCCAGATTTAACCCAAAAAACACACTTCAATGGACTTAACTTTAGGTGATGGAAGGAATGGAAGGCAAATACTTTATCATGATCCTTGAAATTATCCTAACATTAGTGATGTATTAATAACAAATAATCAACATATTGTTCCACCAATTTCCTTTGGATCATCTTGAAAATGTGGTGCAAGACATTATCATAGGTATCCCTAGTATTACTAAAACCAAATTACATCACATAGTAACAAAAGGATCCCTATTGTTCCATTAAGTTGATCGGTTCTTTTTCTCCATGGTCTATCTAGATTTAACTATACCCAGAGTATCCATCCACGAAAGATAGTGCCTAGAAACTAATCATTACATCAATTTGTATCTCCATTATAGGTTGGGGAAAAATCATGCTTCAAAAAGTGGTGGTTGAGGACTTGTATGTCAATATAGACTCTAATATCTCTATTATTGTCATGGATTTGGATGATGTTGGCCAACCACATGGCGTACTATACTTCCTCGATGAAGTTGGCCTCGATGAGCTTGTAGATATCAACCTCAACTATGTAACTATTTGAATAATAAACACCCTTGGAGGCCATTTGAAACTATAGTGACCCAATGGGAGGCCAAGGATATGAACCTCTACCAAGGGGTGGAGCCCTAGAATTTAATTATACCTATTGTTAAACATTTAATTAAACTAATTTATAAAATTTATGTATTGTTACTAAACCTATAGAGACATGACTACACTAATCAACATAAGAATTGGGTCTTCCTCAGTGTCAAGATTTAACAGTATCAATTCCTTAATAGTGTTGGATAAACCTTCTTTATTGAAATGAGTGGTGCCATCCAAATATTCTTCTTCATAGGAAGCATCTGAATCAGAGGAAAGTGGTTATTATTCCAGAGCATGGGATCATGGAGCAGTGTGGTCATCTGTCTTGACAGGGGTGTGATCCTTGATAGGGAATTATTAATCTATAAATACCATAGTAAAAATGTTGAGGACCCAATATTTTATGGTTTATGTTGGTGAGATACACCTTTTATTTTAAAATATTGATGGCGGTTTGACCTCAATTGAGTCATACCTACTCTCCAAAAGGTATGGTTTTGTCTCAAGTTTGGTAACCAATTGTCAGATATCTCTATATTCACTTGGAGTATGCTTCTTTGTCTTCAAATAAGCATTACCTATATTTTTATAAGAGGTGTTCTATGATCATTTATTCTTCTTTTAGATAATGAAATATCTACCATGATCTGTAGTTATTGGATCAAGCCACTGGATTATAAGGATGAAACTATCATTCAATTCCATCCAAGGATCTACAGAGGTTGATGTCAACTCATTATATGAATTTATATTCTCAACCCCATCTATATGAAGTTTCTTCCTGTACATTTTTTTAGTACCCATCATCTATGTAGTGGGATTCATTTGAGTTAAAGGGATAAACATCACCATGGAGTACCCCTACTCATCTATCGAGGGAGTATATGAGGCACTTGTTTTATGAAGAGGGTAACACTATATATAGATTGAGATAAGAACTTCCCAACACGTCATTGTAGGTTGTTTATTATGAGAAAAACATGAATATGGTTTTAATAACCAAGTCATAAAATAATGTCTCTAAACAAAAAACAATTCATGGAATATGGTTTCTCTTTTGGTAACCCTAAATTGTTAGGTTGGAGGGGTCAAATCCACTTATATGAGCCCCATCTTGTGGAGAATCAAGGAAGAGATAAGACTGATCCTAGAACTAGTGTCTATAAGGAAACAATGGAAATATACACCATTGAGCTAAACTATGAAATATAGAGTTTGTATGTTCCCATAAATAGTTTCACCCTCGTCTCCTTTAGATAAGGAAATTATGACTTATCATTATTCTTAATCATGTTAGTCTATATGATAGGCCACACTGATAACTACCTCAGTATAAAAATGAAGAGGCATCTTTAAGGCCTCAATGAGAGCCTCATATAATTTTTTTGAGATGATAAGTGTGTCAAGGATCGAGATTTTTGATAGAATATTATATAGGTGATTAAGAACATCATTCCTCTAGAAAAGGGGATCACTTTTTCACATTGAGTGTAACTATTTATTAAGGAGTATGGTGGGTAAAAATGACTATGGAACATGATCCCTTCAAGTGATTTTTGTGTTTCATTATTGATATTATAGAATAAGATGAGAACTAGATGACTGAGATTGGTTCCATGAAACCACTGATGAGCACTGGAATGTTGTGGTTGGGCTGCACGATCGATCAATATGTTAGTTCTGTAATTGTACACAATGGAGTGGCATAAGAGGGTTTTATTTACTTATCCCTGGGATAAGCATCCTGTCTAGTCTCTACAGCATGAATAGTACCTTCTAAAAGGCCATCTTGGACATCTCACCGTCCACCATAGTGCATGATTTTTCTTAAATTGTGTTGGCTAGTGGTTCCTTAAAATTCCATGTGGAATTATTCATTATTTGGTACTATATAGCGCTTCATCAGCCTAACAACATTGATGGAGAAACACTCATATTTTTTATCAGTCAAATATTTTAGGATAGGATGGACTTAGTGGGTTTATCCCAATTCAAGGTCTATGAAGTCACCGAGAGTGAAATCTAGATTTGGAATTGGTTAGGGGATCTGGTTTCCATGTTTCATCAGTGCCTTTTCTTCCCTTGTATGTAACTATGTAGTTCTGATGGGGATGTTGGAGAAATAATTATGAACACAATCGCATCTTGTATAATCTAATAGACATGTATAATTCCGTGAAAAAAAGTAACCATCTTACAACATAGACATTTTTTATACTTAAGTGTATCTTTCTAAGAACCTACTTCTACTCATTGGATTCTTTAGCATTACTAACAACGGGTGACAAGTACATATATCTCCTATGATGGTAGTTCATCCATCTCAAATAGGAAATGTTATTACTATTCCTAGAGCCAATAATTGATTATGTCACACTCCTTGATGTTAAGCCCAAGGACTATGTGGTACAAGCAGTAGTTCGCATAGTCAGCGAGTTCATCCAATTAAAACCTTATGGTTTGAAGAAACATCATGATGTTATTCTCCATGGAAAAGATGAAGTACCCTATTACTTTTACATAATTTACTAAGTGGTCATTCTACATACATTCTACATCAAGAATCCTAGGTTTCTATGCCTATAGGGGGATATGGAAGCATTCTCATGGTGAGGTTGTTCTTGGTGAGGCCTACCAGGTGGAGGTATCTAAAGTCAAAATCGCTATGGGGCCTGAGTCTATATAGAATCCATTGTTTCTTCTTTTACTATTTTTTCTCATGGGATGAATAATATAAAATTTTTTTGATATATATGTGGTCTTTGATAATTCATCTTCATGATACTGATCTATATCAAATAATTATTAAAATACACCAAGATATTTCATGGAGAGAATGGTCAAGACAATCTCATCTCATACATTATCCACTCACATGAACAATAGTTTTTCCTGGGAAATATTCCTATCAAGGGAGTTTGAGATCCCCTTTTATCAAGTAATGAATTCAACAACTAGATCATAAGACCTCTATTTTTTTGGAGGTTTCACCGAAACTATTATTGAAAAAGGTAGAGTAGAAAAAGTATATGAATTTCATGTGGATATCATCCCAACTGAAGAAAGATCTCAGGGGTAGTTTATTGTTCCAAATGTAGGAAGGCCCCTCCACAGTATGGAATAAGCACCATATATTGGATTCCAACCTCTTTTATATATTTACAAGAATTAGTCCATGCCATGAGGTGAATCGGTCCATATGTTGTTGTAGATCGCTTGTCCCATTGAATAGGGTGAAGCTAATATTACTAAATTTCTACGGTTGGTGAACATTTTCCGTTAATGATAGATTCTGCATCCAATTAAGAGGAATCAAAGATAGTTGTCTCTCCAAGGACACAAGGTAGATAGTGAGAGTCTAAATGATGAATTTAGGTTGATGGTTTGTGGTCACTAATGGCTTGATTGGCCTTCTGGATCGAGAGGAAAATAAATCAGGATCTAGATATAGGAAGTAATGCTACTTAGGAAAGGTAAGTGGGTCATACCTCATTCATTTTTCATAAGAACCATCCTCTACCATATTTGGGATTCAAGGACCACCCATCATGATTGCCTTCGTGTGGATAAGGATGATCATATGGTTGGCTGGTGGAGGTAAAGGGCCCCCTTATACATTTTCAATCTCTATGTGATTTTTAAGAGGATTTTGATGGGGATAACCTTACAACCATATAACTCCTGTAAAAAAGACTACAATATAAAATATGACTCAATTTTTGTAAAAACATCATATTAGTTCATGGGATTATAAATTAACTTTCCCTTATTAATATTTTGATGGGATGGGGGATATTCCTCAGTGGAGGGACTTCAAAGTCCCCATTTCAGTGTCCACTAATGAGTTTGGGTGCCAATCAAATGATATATCTGATGCCTGATTCTACCAATTGGGTGGATTATCCACATCACACATCATGTCACCATCCAATTTAATGGTCATCCAAACTGTTTATTTTGATGATGTTCATGGTGGTAGTATTTTTAGAAGAAATTTTACTTTCATCAGGTGATTTATAAGGATGGTACTTTTATTGTTATCAAAGGGAGTTGAAGTTCAGGGTATCATACTACCTCTATCCCTTAATAATCAATTGGGATTAATATTCCTTTATATCTCACTAATGAACAATGAGGCTCCTTGAATTGGTCTGGTAGAATCTCTGGTAGTACACATATGAGTATGGGCATTGAACCACCGTAAGTGAAACGATGAAAAATATCCAAGACTATTGGTGGATGTCTTTGAGATTTAGAGGGCTTCTTAGGAAAGAAGATTAGTGACATTGAATGAGGTTGAATGTAACCCACTATTCTAGATGAGGTATTTCATATGTTCTTCATCTATGAACATATGGATTGTCACGTGCAAGGTGGCAGTGGCCAAAACACAACTGATTATTCATCAGTGGACTGGATCTCCCAAAATCTTCCCTCATGCTCATTACCAAGTGTGTAATCCTATTATTAATAAATGTAGGCACTAATCAATGATGTTTGGTAAACTATGGGTTTTAGTGATGTGGAATTTCATTGCTATTAATTTTTTGGCAGAGTGGGTATCACACAAGATAATCGCCTCTGGAATTATGGAGTGTCTTCTAGTGATGGGACCGTATTCAAAACCATTTCCATATTGAAAGGGGTATCCAAATCCTCCTTCTAATTGGGAAGTACATCTTTCTTCTATCATTTAGATTAATTTTCTCTATTTTATAAGGTCGCAAATTAAGATCTTGAAATCTCCTATAACTCCAAGGTTGATATAGAGAGGAGTAAATATGAAGGAAGTAGGGATATATGAATTGGGAGTCCCTAGAAGGAAAAAAATACATATTTCATATTCAGGTACCTATGGAGAGATCTAGGTACCTTTTGGACCTCAGACGTGAGGGTAGTTATCCTCAATCTATGGGCTCCTTTCCCAAGCTCTAGTGGTGAGGGGAGAGGAATTTCCATAGATTAATTTGTCACCTAAAATTACAAGAGGATGACGATAATGTGTTTTTTTTCATTACAAACACTAGTGACATGGTATTTTTTGAAGAATGGTATTTTGAGGATCATGAGGGTTTATTTTTTATTTTTTATGACTACTATCATGGGTAGGGTTCCTAATACACTTGTATGTCCTTCAACCTCAAGAAGAATATTTAGGGTAAGGTAATTATTCACCATATGGAAGACCTTTGTTTCAGTTGATGGAATAGTAAGGAGGACCTCTATAGTAAAAATACTCACAATGGTATGTCCCATGATGATTCTTAATGATTCCCAAAAAAAAGAGTTATCCTAGCCTTCTTGGATTGTGGATGGGATCTTGATCCCAATCAGACATAGAATTTCCACATTGAAAGGGACAAAAGTGTAGGAATTGGTGTAACGATGGTTGTATGGGACATTAGAGCTACAAGAGAGGCTTCCAATAAGGTAGGGTTTGGGTCCTTCCTCCATCTTCAGTGTTGAGTATTCTAGATCAGGGATGATGGAGCCGAGATAGGATAAGACTACCCATAGGTTTGTAAAACTGTTCTGTGTTGTTGATGTGGCTAACTAGGATCCCTCTTGAGTGGTTCCTAGGTAGTGGGCATGGTAATCATGACAAGTATATCCCCTACCTCCTCAACATAGGGGAATTAGATTTCATAACATTATAGGGAGAGGATATTGAAATATTTTTTCATCATGAAGGGGTGTGGGGTTGGGTTTCCCCTTATGTTGCCCCTAAGGGCATCGATTTCAACATTATTACATAGATTATATATCCTGTAATGCTATATACCTAGTTAACATGACCCCTTCCAGCTTATTTTGATGAACAAGAGAATTGATCACCCACTTCTGGATAACCTCAAAACGGGATATGGGGTGAGTCCACCTGAAATCCATATGAGTGGTGGCCATTGTGGTAGGAGCAAGGTTCTACAATACTTTTTCACCATTGATTCTCCAAACCCCATGCCTCTTGTTATTGGGTCATAGAGTGTTTCCTATGACATATTTCCTATAAAATATATGTGTTTAGATGTCAGTATATGTCAAATGAAGGACATTACTAATGTTCCCAACAATATTTGTTCTCTACAAAGATAATAAAGGATCCACATTGAGAACATATCATAATGGGGATACCCAACTTTATTTATTTCCCCTAGTTGTATGATAAGAGTTTCATGTCGGGTCCACCGTTTTTTGGTTAATCCCAGCACTGAACAAGATAGGATCATAGGATTTCCAAAAATTTTGATAACCGTTTTTATTACTATACTTTTTGTTGAATGAGAAGATATTCACATCCGGTTCAAAAAAAATTTTTTATAATTACATCAGGTTTCACATCAAGTGTGAGTTTTTCCTTATTTGAGAGAGTTCTGAATCCATGGGTTGGTCAGTTCCCCTCTGAAGTGGCTGACCCACATTCTTTGTATCCAAAGGTGAACTTCCACAACCACCAAGGTTTTTGACATTGACACCTTGATCAGAATGGGATGATGGGATGTCAGTTACCTATTCCATTGATTCCTCCTTGGATATCTTATTTTAGTTTGGTTCTGCATCATAGGTTTGGGTAATGTTCAAAAATATCATCCTTGATGATATAATAAATTGGAAGTTGGTTAATTACACTTTTTTTGTTTCTATAGGTTAGATAATACGGTTGGAACTGAAAGAGATTTTGTGAAATTCTATAATTTCATGGATGTTGTGTGTGTTGGGAAGCTATAATTTCTTCATATTTGGGAGTTGGGTTAATCCCATGTATGAGGAATATTTGTTGTATAACACAAGGCATCACATGTTAGTTATGGTGTGAAATTCTCCTAGGGAGTAAGGCGTATTAGGCTTGTTACCTCAAGCATCTTGTATTCATTAGATATGTTGACTTGGGTTTATTTTTTTTTACTTGAGGAATCAATAACTTACTATTATAGGAAACTTATTCTCATCACATCGGGAGCCTTATCTCATAACTTAGGGAATCTCATGTTTGTAACATGAGGTAGAGATTCTAATGCACTAGAAATGAACATAGTTTTTATGTTTTCTGATCATATGATCACATGTTTAAATCCTTGTGGGGATGTGGTAATAGGTTTAGAGTCTTTTTGGGATGTGTTCCTAGGTTTAAAGTCTTATTGGGACATGTTCATATGTTCAGAGTCTTTTGGGGATATGGTAATAGGTTTATAGACTTACTAGGATGCAGTCATAGGTCTATAGTCTTCAGTGGACATGGTTGAAGGTTTATAGATTTGTAGGGACTTGTTTATAGGTTTAGAGTTTTCTAGGGATGTGGTCATATGTTTTGGATCTTGTGGTGAAGTTTCCCATATATACTTATCACTTACATGTCCAATTAGGTTATCATCACATGGTGACACTTAGGGCTAGCGGTGAACATATGTCCAGGGTGTGAAAGGTTATGTTTTTCTCTAGGGGTGGTCACACTTAAGGTTTGTCTCCTTCTAAGAGAAAGATAAACAGATATGAGGTGGTGCCATGATTAAAATTTAGGGTGGTGTCCTATGAAACCTGTTATGAGATAGGGATAAAAACCCAGGTATTTTTACTACATAGTTTAAAATCATGTGAAAATACTGGTCTATTAATTTTAATGTCATATGGTAAGGATTATTTTTTCATGAAAGGTTCGGCAATAAGGGATGGTGTGGGGCCTATGCATCAAAGCCTCACGAAATATGGGGTATTATATCAGGATTATCACATGAATCATCACATGTTAATCATGTATGTTAAGGATATAGTGTTGAAATCATGTGCTTAGGTTGTTATTGTAACACCCCAAGATTCCATGGTACATTTCTCTTTAAATAATGCAATAGCTTTCGTTGTACACAACATCTAGTTCTAGCACACCATTACCAATCAAACTAGTTGTTATGAATAGTAATACCCACATATTGAATATTTATAGATTTTATTTTTCAAAATGGACTTCATTTTTGGATTCAGAATATCAAAATTAGTTGATTGGGAAAATTTGGTATTTTTTCTAAAAACTTTCAATTTTTGATGAATAGTGAAAAACACTATGTTATTTTTTAAAACAAACTTTTTATTTAAATAAATATTTATTTTATTTAATTTTAATTTAGTTAAAAATAGGTACATAATATCAATATAAGTTCAATTAAAATCATTGGAGTATTTTTATAATAAAATTATATTTATAAAATGTTGTCGAACATTTTAATGTCTTTTACCCACCTTCTAGGAACATTTGAAAATTTGCATATAACATAATTTAACCACTTATGTGAATTGAAATTCAAAAATCCAAGAGTGACAGTTGACATCAGTACGTAAAATGTGGTTCAATAGGATGAAAATAATTGTTGGTTAATAGTAACTTTTGGATTTTATTTTCCACGGTTAAAAGTAGATAGGGTAATTAAAGGTAAAAATAATATTATAATTACCCTAAAACATGTCCTAATTCTATTGGATAAGTTTTCTTTGACTAAAATCAAAATTATGAATAAAATATGATCCTATTTGATCAAATTGGATTAGATTAGGACATTTATTATAATTTTATTTAAAGAAGAGTTAAAAGTGTAAACTTCAATTTTTCATAACAAAAACATTTTTAATATATTGTTATACAAAATATAAATTCGACTATAAATATTAATTTGAAATATAATAATATTTCCTAAATAATAGTATTTTATTTATAATTTTTAGATATTAAATAATTAAAATTATTTATGACACAATGATGCAGTAATTTCTATATTAATGAAACATTAAAATAATTTATATTATAAATTTCCAAATATATATAAATTTAGTCTTTTAATGCATTAAACTAATTTTATAGGTTAATATGACATGTTAGGATTTATTTAATTTATTTTTTTGAAGTAATAAAGTTTTTTTTGACTTTCACAAAAATAAAATACTAAATAGTGTCAAAGATGATATAAATGAGTTTTTAAAACAAATACTATATTATTAATTGATATAATTTTCATAAAAAACTAAGGTTTGGAAAGAAAACTTATATTAGGTTTAATATGTCAATAATTAACCACTTGGTGTTATCTTGTCTTTTTATAGTATTTTTTTAACCATTTATTATAATAATACAAGAATACATGTTAAAAGTTAAACTGTTTAACTAAGAGTTAAATCTAAAAGATAATGTTAATATGCTGACCTAAACCTATCTAAAACCTATTTTATGAGATCCTTTCTACCCATAACAACCATAAACTCTAAATAAATTATTTTATATCGATTATAAACCCTATATTATTTTATAATAAATTAATATTTCAAACATTTTTTAAAGTGACCCTCACCTCTCTTATGAAATGGTACTTCACCTTGTCTCAAAATCACACCTCCAAAGCCATTTGGCTAAGATAAACCCACTCATATATCTTCCCATATACACTAAATTCATCATGGAGTCCTTATATTGACCAGAAATCCAGCCTAAGGAGCCCTCTGGATCAAATCAAAAGGAATCACCCGAAGAAGAGGTAATAATTTCATCACCTCTTTCAAGTTCTTTTCTTCTTCCACTTCTTCTTTCTTTGTTATTTCCTTAAAAAATATAATAAATCCAAAACCATATACATACTATGGTTTCATTATAAATATGGTTCAACCATATTCATTATTCTATCAATCCTATGAATGACAAAGTCACCATACGTGTTTACGTACGGCTTACTGTCTCCATGTCGTGGTGTAGTTTGTTATTCCACACTTCATTATTTGGATGGAAATACTAATTAGTATAATTGATGTAAATAAAAAATATAACATCTTAAGGATTATTTATATATTATATACCATCCAATTACATATGTTTTCACAATCAATAGAATGGTATTGTCGCTCGTGTGTACGTACAGATTACCGTCTCCATGAACGTGATGAGATTTATTCCCCATTGTAGCCATTCAAGAATAATTTTCATTTCATGATTAAAAATAATTTTTATGAACCTAATATAATTATGTATATGAATGAAATATATCTTATCCCTAAAAAACATATAACAAAACATATAAAGCAAAACGAATCAGTTAGCACCCAAAACAATGATACTACTAAACTATTATAAACAAAGTAATATTTTAAGATCATATATAATGTCATATTTATGTATATGGTTCTTGTAAAATTTAATAACAATGATTTAACTACTATAATGGAGGTTAATTTACCCTCTACCAAAGAAAAGTAAATGGTAATGGTTAATTTTACAATCTATCTCATATCTGAGGTTGTTTATACGTGAATATCTACCGGGACATTTTTCTCATCCACGTCTTTGTTTTTTTAAAATTTATTTCCAAAACGTTTTAATATATCCTAAAATATTATTTAAATTCATTTATACCATTTTTAACTTTTTTTTATTTTTTTAAAGGAATCATTCTATCTTTTTCCAAACAAGGTACTGTATGACCATTTCGACAAATTAAGATAAGAATGTTTTTTTAACCTTTACAGAGGGTGGATCTATTTTCTTCCAATATAACATCTTTTAAGAATCCCTTATATGGTTATATGAATATATTAAAACTATATGTCTTATTTTATAATTATGTGACTTTTAAATTATTTTAAAATAGAAAGAGATATATCTCTCAAATAGTTTTTATTTCATCTAATTCAACATCCTTTGATGGATATCACACTTTATTGAAGTTGATTTAATATGATAAAATCTTCCATATTTTATTGATGGTTTTGTGATATTTTTGATTGTTGATGTGTTATTTTTTATACCATTCATGGTTAATGGTTAATGTATTAACATTTTTTATTCTATTTTTAATACAAATGCTTATGTTATGTTTCAACCTTTTCATATGAGGAATGAATTTGACTTAGTAAGTGACGGGAGGAGCCCGATGTAGCTCCTCGATGAATCAGTAGGTCTCATGAGAGAATATAGTGTCTTGGCCTAAGGCCTGGATAAAATCTTATTTGTAGTATAGGAATGATTCTTTGACAATTTGGTTATAATGTCTGACATTATGCATTCCATCATTACGAAATTATCTATTGATATTACATGTGATTATTCTACTATTAAAATATACATGTAAATAAGTAAATGGAGTCATTTACTTTATCTCTGAAATATTATGGTGGTGTTTAAGTTTAAAAGTATTTTGTTTTATTATTATACATTGCCTAGAATTTCTATGCTTATTAATGACAGTTTCCTCTATATTGTTATCCTTACCGAGAATCTAAGCTCACCCATTTATTATGTTTTCTTTTTCCTAGGATGTGAAGAAGTTTATTATGATTAACCTACATGGATAGGATAAGTATATGAGTGTTTTCAAAGGTGACACAAAGTTGTTTTTTTATTTCATGATGTAATGTAAAACTTATGTATGTATATATTACATCCAAGTATACTAAACTAATTGATATTTTGAGACATTATCTCTTGTTATCATATCAATGTTATGTAATAATGCACCAATTATTGGTAAATAGGGTTGTGGCATTATATTTGGTATCAGTGAAAGTTTAATATAACCCTTGGAATCTATATTTATAAAAACTTTCATTGGAAAACATTATCCTAAGATTGACCTTGAGAATTAGTATAGAAACACTTCGTAAAATTTTGGTAATGTAGTGATTTTTTTTCTAAGAAATACATCTCTATCTAGATATGAGCAGGTAGAGACGACTCTAGAAAAAATATACCTAGGAGTGAAAACTCTGACAATGAGTTTTGGGGTTGACGCAGGGTATCCTGGTACACGATAATGGGCCTTGCTACACTCTTGGTTACGACACTCTCAGGGGATATGCTTAGGACAATTCACATTTTCTTTAAAAGCCATTATTAAGGATTAATGAGTAAATAATTCCTCAAAGAAAACATTTCTTTATGAATATGGATTATATGCATAAACTATTAAATTTATGTTAGATATTTTATTAGTTTGTAATTATGTATTGGGATTCATAAACTAATCCAGTGTATTCCAATGTTTATAAATGGAGCCTAGTGGAAGGAATGGAAATCATATCCACACACATAATCCTTGTAAGTATGTTCCTCATACTCAATATATTTATAGTGGATCTGATGATTCAACTTGCATTGAACAACATATAACAATACTGGGAAAAATCACTTAGGTTATGAATAATAAACTTACACGTATGGAGCACCCTGATCCACAATACAGAGGATAAATGTTAGACCGCTACATGAGGAAACAACCACCAAAATTAAATGGGACTACACATCCATTTGTAGATGAGAAATGGATAAGTTCCATAGAAAAAAAATTTCATGATTTGGGGAGTAGCGAAAGGTAAAAATTTGTCCTGGTAGTTTATCACCTCACAAGAGATGCATATCAATTGTGTTCATTAATTAAAAACACAAATGATGATGAAGATGTATCAAATATGGAATGGAGGGAGATTAAAAAAATTTGATTAAAAAATACTTTCCTTGTGACCATCGAGTCGATATAGAAAGACAATTTCTGAGGCTGAGGCAAAATAAGGATGAGAATATCTCAATGTAAGAGGATAACATTACAAGGTAAGTAAGTCATGTAAAAAATTATATACATAAGCCAAGGATTATTATTGAGTGATTCTTAGATGGTTTAAAACCATTTCTCCATTGAGTGTTAGTCTCACAATCCTTCTCATCATATGAAAATATTGTCTCAAGTGCTATCAAGACAGAAAAAGAATTATCTAAGTCTTATGACTTTAAAGAAAAACAGAGAATAATAGATTGGTTAAACACTATGGAAATAAAAATTAGGGGAAAATGGAAATGTTGAATTTCTATCCTGCAATAAATGTGGGAAGAAACACCCCTGTACTTGACTGAAGGGAATGTGAGTTTGTTAAAAGTGTGGTGAAAAAGGACACTAAGCTCAAGATTGCAAGGGAAATAAAGAGGTTTCAATGTTTAATGCTAAAATTATAGATAAATGGGGCATTATACATATGAATGTCCTAAGCGTCAGGGAAACATGCCTCAAAAAAGGCCAAGGGAGTAAGGCTAAGCTTATGAGATCACTACTATTGAGGTTGAACCTCTGAATGATGAGGTGGAAGGTAATTTAATGGTTTCCCCCAATTTATCCAATGATTTATTTTATTCTATATCATCACATTATTTCATATATTCATGTTTTCTAAGAAAATAAGATATTTCCAATTTGATTTGGCAAAGGGAGTTGTTAGTCAAAACTCCTAAAGAATGTATCATTGCAATAATGTTTTGTGAATCAGTTCCCATTAGGTCATATAAACATGTTTCATCTTATGATATCATTGTCATACCCATTATTGAATTTGATATAATCCTCATTATGAATTTTCTTTCGGGCCATGATGTGATCATTTATTGTAAGAAGAAGGAGGTTACAATTTCAATGATGATAATAAGTTCCTTATCTTAAGAGAAGAAATGTCACCATTTGATTATTATCAAGATCCACCCCCAGAAACTCTACTAAATTCAATTATTGGGGAGGAAGAGAGTGAAATAAATATGGGTGAGGAAAAGAATGTTCAAATAGTGAATGTACCTATTGTGAAATAATATGTTGATGTGTTTCTAGAGGATTTACCAGAATATCCTCCAGATTGAGAAATTGAGTTTTCCATTGATGTAATTCCTACTTCAAGGGCCATATCAAAGACCCCTTATAGAATGGCCACTGTGAAATTATTGGAAATAAATAACCAACTATAATAATTGAGTAATAAAGGATTTATTCACCCTAGTGTTTCTCCATGGGGAGGCCCTATTATTTTTGTTATGAAAAAATATGGATCTTTGAGGTTGTGTGTTGACTATAGAAAGATCAATGCTATAATAATAAATAAAAAGTATCCCCTACCCTGCATTAATGATTTATTCGATTAACATCATGGAGGTCATTTTTTTCAAATATTTACATTCGATCTGGATATCATCATTTGTGTGTGAATAAGGATGAAATTCTTAAGACAACATTTTGTACCAGGTATGTGAAATACGAGTTTACAGTAATGCCTTTTGGACTGATTAATGCACCCTCTGTATTCATAGATCTAATTAATAGAGTTTTCCATGAATATATTGATGAATTTTTAGTGGTATTTATTGATGATATCTTGGTATATTCCAAAAACTACGAAGATCATGAAAATAACACGTGCACTATTCTAAATACTTAGAGATCAAATTAATTATATGGCATGTTTAGGGAGTGTGAATTCTGGATTCATGAGATTTCTTTTCATGGCCATATTGTCTCTATGGATGGAATCTCTATTGATCCATCTAAAACAGTAGAAATACAATAATGGATAGCACCGGAAAGTGTAACTAAGTTACGCAGTTATATTGGTTCAGTATGTTATTATCGGCATTTCATTTATAATGTTTCCTGATTTGCTAACCCATTATCCAAGATCACACTTAAAAAGGTTATATTTGTTTGGAAAAAAGTGTGTGAAGAATGTTTTGAAGAATTTAAGAAAAGGTTAGTCAATTATCTTATCTTGACTCTAGCACCGAGGAATGATGGGTTTGTTCTTTATTGTGATGCTTCAAAAAAGGACTTGGTCATGTCCTTATAAAGAATGAGAGTTATTTCCTATGCATCACGACATCTAAAAATTCCTAAAAAAACTATCCCACTCATGATATTGAGTTATAAGCTATAATATTTACTTTGAAGATATGGAGACACCATCTCTATGGTAATGAAATGTGAGATATATACCAATCACAAGATTTTGATGTATATATTCTCACTGAAATAACTCAACATGAGGAAAAGTAGATGGCCTGAACTACTCAAAGATTATGATTGAACTATACACTACCACCCATTGAAGTAAAATAAGGTGGAAGATTCTTTGAGTAGAAAGGATTAAGTAGGTCTGAACAAGATGATAGTTGAAAGGGATACTATGTACACGGATCATATAAAAATGGACATGTGAATAATCATGGAAGGTGAAACATCGATAATTTTTCAAATGGTTTTCAATCTATATTTACTAGAAAGGATAAAAAGTTCATTGATTGAAGATGTGGAGTTTTAGAAGAAAATTAAATATGTGAGTGATGGGTGATTGATTGACATCGTATATGAAGATGGAATTTTGAAATTTTAGAAGATAATTTCTGTTCTTGACATACCTGGTATAAAAAGGGAATTTTTGGATGATTCTAATATCTCAAATTTCAATACACACTCTGGTAGCACTAATATGTATAGAGAATTGAAGGAACAGTTTTTGTGGGACAACATGAAAAGGGAGATTGCTGATTATGTGTCAAGATGTATGGTATGTCAATAGGTGAAGGCTAGAAGACAACATCCTATAGAAGTCATGCAACTTATTCTCATACCTAATTATAAATAGTATGATATTATGATGGACATTGTCATTGGGATACCAAAAACTCCTAGACTGAATGATACAATATGGGTCATTGTTGATTGTCTTACCAAGTCATCACATTTTCTTGCTATAAGAGAATATTTACAACTGAACGTTTGGAAATACTATATATTAATGAAGTTGAAAGACACCATGGTGTACCCATATCGATTGTTTATGATTGTGATCCCCATTTTACATCAAGATTCTGGAAAATCCTTCCGAAGGTCCTGGATACAGAACTTCATTTGAGAACTACCTAACACCCTCAAACTGATGGACAATCAGAACAGACTATTAAAACCTTAGAATACATGTTGATATCCTGCTCACTTGACTTTAAAGTAATGTGGGATCAATATTTACCTCTCATAGAATTTTTCAATAACAATATCATCCATTCAAGTATTCATATGGCACTATATAAAGAATTATATGGATAGATATGTTGCACAACAACTTGTTCGTATGGTGTTGGTGAAAGAAAACTTGTAGGCCTAGAACATGTTGTGGAAAAAAAGGAAAAGCTGTTGACTATATAAACTGACATCAAATTAGGTCAAAGTATGAAAAAGAGCTATGCCGATAATCTATTGAAGGATTTGGAATTTCAAGTATAATATCATGTTTTCTTAAAGGTATCTTAATTGAAGGGAGTTATACGATTCGTTAAGAACTGTAAATTGAGTCCTAGGTACATCAAAAACATCAAAATTCTAGAACGAATTGGAGTTGTTTCTTATCATTTGGAAATGCGTCCACGTCTCTCTAAAGTTCATGATGTGTTCCACGTATCACTTTTGAGAAAATACATGCCCGAACCAATACATGTACTCACCTATGAATAAATAGAATTGGAACCCAATCTGTCATATTGTGAAGAACCTGTCATTATTCTTGATACCAAAGAACAAGTGCTGAGAAACTAGACGACTTGCCTGGTAAAAGTTCTATGGAGAAACCCTAATATGGAAGAGGAAACGCTGGAACCCAAGGAACATATGGTGAAGAACCACCCAAATATTTTTATGCAGTAGTATTCTATAAATTTGGAGGATGAAATTATTGGAAGAAGGAAAGAATGTAACACCCCAAGCTTCCACGTTACGTTTCTCATTGAATAATGCAATAGCTTGTGTTGTACGTAACTTCGAGTTCTATCATAGAACGACCAATCAAAATTATCGTTATGAATAGTGAAACCCAGTTATTAAAATTTTATAAATTTTATTTTTGAAAAGGGACATCATTTTTTCATTCAGAATATCAAAATTATCATATGATTAATTTTTGGTATTTTTTCTGAAAACATTCAATTGTTGATGAATAGTGAAAACACTACATTATTGTTTAAACCCAACATTTTTTTTAAATAATTTTATATTTTAATTAAATTTTGTTTAGGTCAAAATAGATACATAATACCTATATAAGATCAATGTAATTCATTGGAGTAATTTTATAATAAAACAATGTGTATAAAATTTTATTGAACATTTTAACGTCTTTTACCCACCTTTTAAGATCATTTGAATATTTGCATAAAAAATAATTTTACCTCTTATGTGAATTTAATTTCAAAAATTTGAGAGAAAATATTGACATCAGTATGTAAAATTTAGTTCAATAGGATGAAAATAATTTTTGGTGAATAGTCACTTTTGAATTTTATTTACCACGGTTAAAAGTAAATAGGGTAATTAAAGGTAAAAAAGATATTATAATTACCCGGAAACATGACCTAATTCTGTTGGATATATATTTTTAACCGAAATCAACCTTAGGACTAAAATATGATCCCCTTTTATCCACTTGTATTAGATTATGACATTTATTATTATTTTATTTAAAGAAGAGTTAAAAATGTTAAATTAAAATTTTCCTAACTAAAACATTTTTACAATAGTGTTATAAATAAGAAAAATTAGACTATAAATATTAATAAGAAAGCTAAATATATTTCCTACATAATGTAATTTTATTTATAATTTTTAAATGTTAAATAATTAAATATATTTATGACATAATGATGATGCAGTAATTACTCTATTAATGAATGATTAAAATAATTGATATTATAAATATCCAAATAAATGTAAATTGGGAATTTTGATGAATTACACTAATTATATAAGTTAATATTACATTTTAGTATTTATTTAATTTATTTTATTCTATGTAATCAAGATTTTTTGACTTTCACAAAATCCAAATACTAAATAGTGTCAAAATTGACATAAATGTGTTTTTAAAATAAATACTATATTATTGATTGATATAACATTCCTATAAATATAAGGTTCTCTAAAAGGGCTTATATAAAATTATATATGTAAATAAGGAACCATTTGGGGTTCTCTTTAATTTATATAGTATGTTTGTTAACCATTTATTATAATAATACAAGAATACATGTTGAAAGATAAACTATTTAACTAAGAGTTAAATCTAGAAGATAACGTTAATATGATGACATAAACCTATCTAAAACCAATTGATTAAAACAATTTCGACCCAAACCCACCTTATACTCTAAATAAATCTTTTTTATCCATTATAAAACTAATATTATTGTATAATAAATTAATATTTCAAGTTTTTCCTAAAGTGACCCTCACCTCTCTTACAAAAGGGTATTTCCCCTTCTCTAAAAATCACACCTCCAAAGCCATTTGGCCCATCCAACCCCTACTAAAATATATTCCAATAACCATTACATCAACATATAGGCCTTAAATTGATCAGAAATCCAACCAAAGGGGCCCTTTTGATCAAATCAAAAGAAGCCCCCAAAGAAGAGGTAATACTTCCATCACATCTTTCAAGTTATTTTCTCCTTCCACTTCCTCTTTATTTTCTGTTTCCATACCAAAATAATAACTCAAGTACCTTCAACCTAGTATGGTGTTATTATAAATATTGTACAACCATATGCATTATTCATTCCATTCTATGAATGACAAAGCCACCATACGTGCGTACGTACGGCTTAACATCTCTACGTCGTAGTGTATTTTTTTTATTCAACACTTCATTATTTGGATGGGTATAATAATGAGTATAATTGAATAAAATAATAAATATAACATGTTAATGATTTTTTATTTATGATATACCATCCAATTACATACTATTTCACCATCAATAAAATGGTATTGTCGCTCGTCCGTACGTACGGATTACAGTCTCCATGAACATGATGAGATTCATTCCCCATCATAACCATTCAAGAATAATTTTCATTTTATGTTTTAAAAATGTTTAAGACCATAATATCTTTCTGGATATGAATCAAATATATCCAATCCATAACAAACATGACATATGTAACAAAACATATAAAGGAAAATGAATAAGTTAACACCCAAAACAATGATACTACTGAAATATTATCAACAAACAAATATTAAAAGATCATATATAATATCATATTCATGTAAATGGTTATTTTATAATTAAATAAAAAGGATTTAACTATTATAAAAGAGGTTGAAATACCCTCAACCATGTAAAAGTAAAAGGTAAGGGTAAATTTTATAATCTCTTTATTATCTGAGGATTTTTATATGTGAGTATCTAGTGGGACCTATTTATCATCCACATATATTTTTATTAAAAATGTATTTTAAATTATTTTTATTATATCCTTGCATATGGGTTAAAGTCAAGTATACGCTTGGTTTACTTTTTATAATTTTTTTGAAAGGAATATTTCCATCGTTTTCCACACATGGTACTTTATGACCTTGTTGACAAATTAAGGTAAGAATGTTTTTTACGTATACGGCGGGTGCGGCTATTTTCAGCCATTATGACATCTTCGACGCTTCCCTTACAATATTATTAGAATTTTTTAAAAATATATATTTTATTTTATAATTATGTAACTTTTAAATGATTACAATATAGAAAGATAGATTTATCTCAAATAGTTTTGGTTTCATCTATGTAAACATCCTTTGATGGATTTTACATTTGTTTGAAGTTGATTTATTATGATAAAATCATCCATATTTTGTTGAAGATTTTGTTATTTGTTTGAATGTGGATGTGTTATTTTTATACCATTCATGTTTTACGCTTAAATTATTAACATTTTGTATGCTAGTTTTAATAAGAATGTTTATGTTATGTTTCAACCTTTTCATATGAGGAAGGCATTGGATTTCGTAAGTGACGGACGGAGCCTGCTATAGCTCCACGATGCATCACTAGTTCTCATGAGACAAACTAGTGTCTTGTCAGAAGGCCTTGAAAAAATATTATTTGTGTTCTTGGAACAAGTCCTTGACTATGTGTTTATGATGTCTGGAATTATGAATTCCATCATTATGAAATTAATTGTTGATATTACATGTGATTATTCAACTTATAGAATATGGATTTGAATAAGTAAATGGAATTATTTGATTTATCTTTTCCATATTAAGTTGATGTTTAAGTTTAATAGGATTTTGTTTTATTCTTATACATTGCCTTAAATGTTTATTCTTTTTTATGATAGTTTCCACTATATTGTTATCCTTACGGAGCATTTGGGCTCACCCCTTAATTATGTTTTTTTGTTTCAAGGATGTAAAAAAGTATATTATAATTATCCTATATGGATAGGCCAAGGATATGAGTGTGTTCAAAGGGTAAAAAATATTGTTTTTTATTTCATGATGTAATATAAAACTTATGTATGTATCTAGTACTTCCAAGGCTACTAAACTAATTTGTCTTTTGAGACTTGGTCTCTTCTGATCATTCCAAATTTAAGTTATAATTCACTGACTTTGGGTAACTAGGGTCGTGGATTTACATTTATCCTGCATTTTGACAATGTGTGGCTAGGAAGGTGTAATACAGTTTAATATCTTGTGATTAAGATGTTGTTAATATAAATTTTAGAGTCATACAACTGGGAAATTATTAATATTATGCATGGGGAAGCCTGTTAACTTTTAGGGTAGGAGGAGAGGAAGATTTAGAGATACCACATGCCCTCATTAAAGGGAAAAAGTTGTTTAACATGATTATTACCTTGTTGAGACTTATGTGTATATTGAATATATTCTTTTTTATAGGAAAAGGAGTGGACACCACCCATTTTAGTAATTAAGTAGGGGTTTTGAGTTTAGTGTGTCTATGATTATAAGAATAAGTCAAAAAATCTACCTTGACCATTCTTGGATCATATGGTATAGATATTATTGTTTACCGAACATGAAGGTATGGATCCCACTAGTGAATGTGATTTTGTTGAATGTGGGGAACCTGAGCACTCAACCTGTGTATAACTGTGATTGGTGGAAGGAAGAAACAGGTTAGGGACCTGAAGGATGCATCACTCAAATTTGTATTTTTTCACACCTTAGAAGTTGTGTGATCCATGTGATCTAGCACAAGAATGGGGAGATATTCATGGGGAAAATTTTCATGCATCTTTGGGGTTTGAGTGATGGAAACTACTCTGCGGTGAATCCCTCAATCTATCAAGGAAGTTTTATGAGGCTGTCTCTAAAACAAGATGATATAATTTCTGGAAAATAAGAGTGATGTTATTCAATATAGAAACCTATAAGAATACAAGAGAGCTTAGATTTGCATGAGTTCATGAAAAATAGGGTTTTGAAGATGAAATATTTCCACTTTGACTTTCCATGTTTCGTCCGAAAATGGGGAGGGTGATGCTCTATTTATAGAAAAATCTATTGGATAGGAACTGGGCCATGAAAATTTTACCATTTCATGAAACATAAAATCGGATCCTGCGACTATGGGTTGTGAGACTCTTGTGTATTTTCCAATTGAGTATGATATCTTAATACTTGGACTTAACCTTTCCCTTCTCAAGAAAGTGACATGCACACCGACATAAGGTTTTTTCACTGGTTCACAATGTTTTGTGTGACATAGTCCCTTTGTTTATAGGGCATTTCTAGTATCATAAGAACATTATTCATTCATATTATCCTTTCTTACACATGTTATTTGAGCACTAAAATATGAAGTTACACACAAATTTTCTATGTTGTGTGCACTTACTTTTTCTACTCCGACATGGTCCCCTAATCCATGTTTTCCCTTAGATTTGAGAAAGCAACATCTTCTAATGGTTGGGTAGTGTTTTTTGGTTCTAATAGAAATATAGTTTCGGAACATGTAATAGAAGTTTATAGGGCTATGTGATATATTATTCCATCCATTTTTATCCTAAATTTCTGTAAGAACCCGGGTTTTTGGAATGGGTCAAAATCTGAAACCTGTTTGAATTTTTGACCGGTTTCTAAAGAAAACTGGAGAAAATGCGAAGTTTTTGGAAATTTCAAGACTACACGGCATGTACTTTAAGTACACAACGTGTATGTGTAAGCCAGTGACCGGCCGTGTGCTCTCCGAGTACATTCCGTGTGTTTACCGTGTAGTATTTTCTTACTACACGACGCGTAGTTTTGAACACACCGTGTATACGCCCGACCGTGTGAGGTCGTACATGGCGTGTATGCCAGTTGGCCAGGTAGAACCAGGGGCACATCATGTTCCCTTTGGACACGCCGTGTAATCTAGCCGTGTATAAGGGAAACACATGACATGTGGGTAAGTTGGCGAGGAAGAGAAGAGAAACCAAGTACACACCGTGTACTAATGTCGGCAGGTTCGGAAAGTAAGTCGGTGGAATTCTGTCATCTTATGAACAGTTAAATAAAATATACACGGTGTGTAGTCCAAAAGTGCACTCCGTGTACTTTCTTTTTTTGTTTAAAATGGGAAGTAGCCTCGTAATGAGGCAGAACCTCATAACCTCCGCCCGGATACGCGAACTAGGCCGGCCAAACACATTTTTCTCTCCCGATGGTCTGTCTCAGACCCGTTTTGAGCTCTGATTAGTGCGTTGGAACCCCCTCGGCAAGGCATCGATTCCTTTTTGGCCTTTTTGTTTGATTTTTGCTCTAGAATGAGTTATAGGAATTTGAACGGTATTGAATCTTTTTTAGATTTACCACGTTTTAGACCAAATTGGTGGGTATTACCGGAGGTGTAGCATCGTGCAAGTCTCAGGTAGGTGGTGCATACTTCTTGTTGTGTTTTCGTGGTTGTTTGGGTGACGCGGCCTTCGGTGCATTTTCAGGTATTTTGAGTGGGACCTGTTTTATCTGCTTTTTTATATTGTATTTCTTATGGGACATCTGGGATGCTTTTGGGTATGCCTCGTTACCAGTTTGTGTGAGCAGGGCTGGGTGAGGGGTCGTTGCTCGTCGGGGCATTTTGACTGGGGAGCGCCAAAATGGTTTTAATTGAAATGTTATCATTATAAAACTGTTAGTTTAATTTATTGATGTATGATATAAATTGTTGGACAGATTTAAGACCTCAGTGCTGATATGGGACAACACCTGGTAGAGTTCAATTCAACTGTTTAGTTTGTTTTTCCGGTGTATGTTTTCTGTTTAAATATGTTATGAATGAAATTGCTGGATTGCATCTGCTGGACCCTTTTTGGGTTGTGTTGGGCTTGGCCTAGTTACGCTTGAGTGATGCTGACCATAGGTTGGGGCTTTTCCCGGATTACTTTGGTTGGTATTGACCACGGGATTGGGCGTCATAGACGTCGGTTTGAGGCAGTACGACTGCCAGGTTGGGCATGGCCCAAGATACTAGGATGGAGATGCCTTCGGAGTTGAGCGACGTGGTCGTAGGGACACGAGTGTAAGACGTGTTGGTGGATTAGGACTATTTTGTTGATTACCGCTCACCCGGTACTTTGAGAAGTGTGCACACAGAGATACACCGTGATGAGGTGGTTTTGACCACTCGTGTGGGTAGAGGCCCCTGTAGTTGCGGTTAGGTATTTTGGTTGTGGATGATTACTGTAGAAAGCCACGTGGGAGGTGAGGAGCCTCCAGGGAATGGGCGTGCCTTCGGGATGTCGGTACATGAGACACATGGTGTTAGGAGGCACATGGTGTCAGGATACTATTTCTGGGCGTGCCTTCGGGACGTCGGTACTAGAGGCACGAGGTGTCAAGAGGCACATGGTGCCGGGTAACTATTTTTGGGCATGCCATCAGGATGTCAGTACTTGAGACATGAGGTGTCAGGTGGAACATGCTGCCTGGGTACACGATAGAGATTCCGGCGTTGGCCGAAGCAGGTGACACTCCGTGGTGGCTATTGAGCACCAGTAGAGTTTGTGTCTATTTGTGCACAGTACTATTTATTGTTTTTCTTGTAAATGCCTCACTTCTTAAACACATATATTTGGTATGCACCGTTGGGTGGTATCCTACTAAGATTTGTCTCACACCCTGCACGGGCCCTTCGGGATGCGTGCAGATTTTATGGATTTATGTACATGAAAGAGGCCAGCTTCAGGAGCTGGGCTGCGTTAGTTATTGCATGGAGATGGTATGGACCTTGAATTCATGCCTAGCAGGGTTTACAATGTTTTTTTTACTTTTCTTACAAGCATGCTTACTTGTTATAGCTACTGTTGGTTAGCCATTGGCAGCCATTTTATATCTAGTTGTGTATGACTTGCTTTGGATGCATGTGTTACTATTCAGTTGTAGTTACATGATATCAGTATTTTGTTGTGTTTTTTTCTTTTGTTGTTGTTTATATCTATTTCTTCCGCTGTTTATCTATATTGTTTATGCTTCTGCTCTGCGGGTCTGGTTTGACTCTGATGAGTCTTTCTTTTCGCTACATCTTTACTGTTATACATGGACCAGTACCCTTATTATGATCCTCCAAGAGGGTATAGCCTCCCCACTATACCTATTCATACCCTCGCTACTAGTCGGCAGCCTTTGGCGTTCAGGGGAGGTGTGCCTAAGGTAGTGACACCCGACCCGTTCGACACTATTCAGGTGGTTGGCTGGGTATGGGATGTTACAAAGTTGTATCAGAAGAGTTCTTGATAGTGATTTAGTAAAAGTGATTTTCTGGCTACTAATGAGTAAGATACTTCTCTTTTTATTTCTGCTGGTTTTACTATTTAGGATATGGTAGACTGGAGATAGGTTGTTGTTGGAACTTGATTTTTGAACATGTGCTTGGGTGCCTGCAGCCCCATGTACGAGGGATGGATTGAGTTGCCGGGGGTGGGAATTTCTGTTTGATTTTTGCTCAAATTACATTTGATCTGATTTCCACTTTGGTGGCTCACTTGTAGTGCGATGTTATTGATTATGATATGTAAACCTTGGCCGATATGTCAAGGGTTTCTTTCTTGGCTTTTGATAGGCACATTTTAGGGTATTTCAATTTCATAACTGCACTTATGCTTTTTGAAGTTATAATACCATGTGAATAAAATCAATTGTCATGCTATGAATGCTCTGAAATGTGAGTAGGTAAAACTCCTGATAGAATTGCTTGTTTATTGACATGCGTGTGCCATGCTTTGTATTCTGAAGAATTGCATGTGCAAGACATATAGATCTGGCTCTTATGAGAGTAGCCAGGTACTCTGGCAGAGGCAGTGTAACTATCAGGATTGGGCAACTTGGTCGTCGGGATTGAGGCAACTTTGGTTGTCACGACAGGCATGACCCGAGGTACTATTGGTGCTTGGCTATGTTGAGGGTGGTTAATTAGGAGGTGAGTTCGGGATGTCGAGGGGATGGGTAGTGGTGAGGGGGAGTAAGGGTAGTTGTTATGCACTGCCTTATATTTCTTACCTTATCTGCATAGAATATAGTGTTATATATATATGTGGGTTGTCTGACCATTTATGGTATTCAGTGGGTTACTCATTCACAACACGGTGGAGCATCAGGCAAGAGAGGATTTGGTACTGCAGGATTAGGTCCATAATCCGGTGTAGGCAGAGCATGAGGCGCAGGTACAGGCTTAAGGATAGGATCAGGTTCAGGATCTAGTACAGGCAGGGTAGCAGGTGGGTTTGGCAGGGTTCGGACCGCGGCTTAATGAGTAGCTCCGACCTAGCCTGGTACGGGTCATACAGGGGATTGACAGAGGTGCGTAGGGTGCAGAGCCTTCTATGGAATATCTGACGCGGAAGTTCCAGTCACAGGACCTGCCACTTTTTCAGGGAGAGGGTGGTCCACAGGCGGCTGAGAACTGGATATAGAGCATGCAGATAGTTCTCGAATAGCTCGAGATGCCTCTAGGGCGGAGGGTCAAGCTGGCGACGTACATGCCGAGAGGACCGGAGAAGCGTTGGTGGGATGTACAGGTTTAGGCTCGTAGGCATGATGGACTGGGATGGAAGGACATCGAGGATAGGTTCTTCGATCACTTCTACCTGGAGACACTGAGGTCAGAGAGAGCTCGGGAGTTCTTGAGTCTTCAGTAGGGAGACATGTCCGTTATGGACTATGCAGCTACTTTCACAGAGTTGTCTCACATTGCACCTCGTATAGTGAGTGATGACGTAGCTAGGGTGAGGCGCTTCGAGGATGGCTTATGACACACCATTCGGGTCCAGGTGAACATCTTCAGGCTGGGTTATTTCTCCGAGGAGGTGAATCAAGCACTTATAGCCAAGGGAAATGAATGAGAGAAATCTCACTTGGGCAGGACGACAGTTTCAGGTGATGGATCGGACAATAGAAAATGAGGATGAGACGAGTTCCAGTAGGGCTGTCAGGACAGAGATTCATCTAGACCGCCTCGTGGTAGTTCTTCGGTGATTTTCTTCTAGTGTGGACCGTCGGGATGTGTTCAGGCCCAATGCGATCGGCCACTGAAGGAGTGCCTGGCATGTGTATAGGAAGAACATCTAGATAGGTTTTTCAGGTAGCCTTCTTAGATAGCCGGCAGGCAGGGACCAGGATAGACTGCAACATCTGGAGTTGGCTCAGGTTCAGTACCCAAAGAGGGTAGTCAAGGTTCAGTTGTGTGCAGAGGTCATGAAAGAGACTGTGGGACCCATCTGAGGGGTTAGTGGCCGGTGACTGGAGCATCATTGTAGGGAGGTCAGGTGTCAAGTAGTTGTGTTTCAGGTCAGGTGCACGCTGTGGAGCTGCCAGAGGCTGAGCAGGCTGGTGAGCCGATGACGGTTAGAGGTACACCGCGGTGTGACCGTGATCTCCATGTTTCCTTTTTGGCATGACATGTAGAGGCAAGTCTGTTTTGAGCACACGTGGTGCGTAGGATATTTGTGGGTTGACTAGATGTTAGTCAGTGGGATTGGCACCATATCGGGTGCGTGATATATATATATATATATATATATATATATATATATATATATGAGATGTGTTGCATCAGGGCATCATGGATGCGTGTTACTTGAGGTGTCGTGGGAATCATGGCATCGAGGATGCAGGTTACTTGAGGTGCTAGGCACTGGGACCTCATGGAGGCGGACACTGATGCGGTGCATGATACATTGGGTGTGGGAAGCGACATAGGAGCACTAATGAGGTGCAGGGGTGACGATGCATCATGAGAGGACTATGCATCCGGAACACAGGTTAGTAAACCCTGTTTTCTTTATGTTTTGTTGGGTTGAGACCGGGTAAGGTGATTCCTAAGGTGGGGAGCCCCCTTGAGGAATTTAGCCAGAACCTTGGGACTGGGGTAGTCCAGGTTGTTTAACCGGGATGGGCGTGTTCGGTGCCATCTCCAGGTTTCGTTTGGTAGCTCAGGTATGGGTTACGTTAAGGTGGGGAGTTTGTAAGAACCTGGGTTTTTGGAATGGGTCAAAATCCCGACCCTGGTTGAATTTTTTACTGGTTTCTGAGTAAAACTGGAGAAAATGCAAAGTTTCTTGAAATTTCTAGAATACATGCCATGTACTTTAAGTACACGCCGTGTATGCGTAGGCGAGTGACCGGCCGTGTGCTCACCGAGTACATGTCGTGTGATGAACGTGTAGTAGTTTCTTACTTCACAGCGTGTAGTTTTGAACACGCCGTGTATACCCCCGACCATGTGAGGTCGTACATGGCGTGTAGGCCTATTGGTCAGGTAGAACCAGGGGCACGCTGTGTTCCCTTTGGACATTCCGTGTAGTCTAGCCGTGTATAAGGGAAACACATGGCGTGTTGGTAAGTCGGCAAAGAAGAGAAGAGAAACCAAGTACACGCCGTGTACCCCTAGGTACATGCCTTGTACTCATGTCGGAAGGTTCGGAAAGTAAGTCGGCGGAATTCTGCCATCTTATGAATAGTTAAATAAAATATACAGGGTGTGTAGTCCAAAAGTACACGTCGTGTACTTTATTTTTTTCTTAAAACAGGAAGCAGCCTCATATTGTGGCAGAACCTCATACCCTCCTTCTGGATACGCGAACCAGGCCGGCCAAACCCCATTTCCCCTCCCGATCGTCCGTCCTAGACCTGTTTTGAGCTCTGATTAGTGCATTGGAACCCCCTTGGTAAGGCCTCGATTCCTTTTTGACCGTTTTGTTTGATTTTCATTCTAGAATGAGTCATAGGCATTTTAACGGTATTGAATCTTTTGTAGATTTTCCGTTTTTAGACCAAATTGGCAGGTGTTACCAGAGGAGTAGCATCGTGCCAGTCTCAGGTAGGTTTTGCATACTTTATTTTGTGTTTTCGTGGTTGTTTGGGTGACGCGACCTTCGGCGCGTTTTCAGGTATTTTTAATGTGACCCATTTTATCTGATTTTTCATACTTTATTCCTATTGGGACCTCTGGGATGCTTTTGGGTATGCCTGGTTACTAGTTTGTGTGAGCAGGGCTGGGTGAGGGGTCATTGCTCGTCGGATCATTTTGGACAGGGAGCACCAAAATGGTTTTAATTGAAATTTTATCATTATAAAACTATTAGTTTGTTTTATTGATGTATGATATAAATTGTTGGAGGCATTGAAGACCTCAGTGCTGCTATGGGACAACACCTGGTAGAGTGCAATTTAACTGTTTAGTTTGTTTTTTGGGGTATGTTTTTTGTTTAAATATGTTATGTATGCAATTGTTGTATTGCATCTACTGGACCCTTTTGAGGTTATGTTGGGCTTGGCCCGGTTACGCTTGAGTGATACTGATCACAGGTTTGGGATTTTCCCAGGTTACTTTGGGTGGTTTTGACCGCGGGATTGGGCATCATGGACGTCGGCTTGAGGCAGTACGTCTTCCAGGTTGGGCATGACCCGGGATACTAGGATGGTGATGCCATCGGACTTGAGCGACGTGGTCGTAGGGATATGAGGTGTGAGACGTTTTGTTGTCTTAGGACTATTTTGGTGATTACCGCTCACTCGGGACTTTGAGTAGTGTGCACATAGAGATACTCCGTGATGAGGTGGTTTTGACCACTCGTGTGGGTAAAGGGCCCCATAGTTGCGGTTAGGTATTTTGGTTGGGGGTGCTTTCCGTAGAAACCATGTGGGAGGAGAGGAGCCTTCAGGGAATGGGTGTGCCTTCGGGACGTCAGTTCATCAGACACAAGGTGTCAGGAGGCACATGGTGTCGGGTTAAAATTTCTGGGCGTGCCTTCTAGATGTCGGTACTTGAGGGACGAGGTGCCAGGTGGCACATGGTGCTAGGTTACTGTTTTTGGTCATGCGTTTGGGATGCCCGTACTTCAGACACGAGGTGTCAGTAGGCATATGGTGTCAGGGTACACGACAGAGACTCCGACGTTGGCCGAAGCAAGTGACACTCAGTGGTGGCTGTTGAGCACCAGTGGAGTTTGAGTTTATTTGTGCACTGTAATTTTTACTGTTTTTCTTGTAAATTCCTCACTGCTTAAACACATATATTTGGTACGCACCGTTGGGTGGTATCCTACTGAGATTTGTCTCACACCCTGCATGGGTCCTTCGGGACACGTGCAGACTTTATGGATTTACGTGCTGGAAAGACGACAGCTTCAGGAGCTGGGCTGTGTTAGTTATTGAATGGAGATGGTATGGACCTTGAGATCATGCCTAGCTGGGTTTACATTGTTTTGTCTACTTTTCTTACCAGCATGCTTACTTGTTGTAGCTACTGTTGGTAAGCCATTGGTTCCCTTTTTATATTCAGTTGTGTATGACCTTCTTTGGATGCATGTGTTACTGTTCAGTTGTAGTTACATGATATCAACATGCTATTTTGTTTATTTCCACTGTTGTTGTTTATATTTATTTCTTCCGCTATTTATCTATATTGTTTAAGCTTCCGCTTTGTGGGTCTGGTTCGAGTCTGATAAGTCTTTCTTTCTGTTGCATCTTTACTGTTATACATGGACCAGTACCCTTTTTATGATCCTCCAAGAGGGTATAGCCTCCCCACTATACCTATTCAGACCCTCACTGCTACTCGGTAGCCTTTGGCATACAGGGGAGGTGCGCCTAAGGTAGTGACACCCGACCCGTTCTGCATTATTCGGGTGGTTGGCCGGGTATGGGATGTTACAAATTGGTATCATAGGAGTTCTGGACAGGGATTTAGTTGCAGTGTTTTTCTGGCTACTAATGAGTAAGATACTTCTCTTTTTATTTCTGATAGTTTTACTATTTGGGATATGGTAGACTGGAGATAGGTTGTTGTTGGAACTTGATTTTTGAACATGTTCTTAGGTACCTACAGTCCCATGTACAAGGGATGGATTGAGTTGTCGGGGGCGAGAATTGCTCTTTGATTTTTTCTCAGATTACAGTTGATATGATTTACACCTCAGTGGATCACTTGTTGAACAATGTTATTGATTATGATATGTATACCTTGGCCAGTATGGAAAGGGTTTCTTTCTTGGCTTTTGATAGAAAACTTTTGGGTATTTCAATTTTATAACTGCACGTATGGTTTGTGAAGTGATAATGCCATGGGAATAAAATATATTTCCATGATATATATGCTCAGAAATGTGAGTAGGTAAAACTCCTGATATAATTTCTTGTTTATTCTAATGTGTGTTCCATGCTTTGTATTCTGTAGAATTGCATGTGTAAGACATATGGGTCTAGCTCTTATAAGAGAAGGCGGGTACTCTGGTTGAGGCAGTGTAACTGTCAGGATTGGGCAACTTGGTCGTCGGGATTGAGGCAACATTGGTTTTCAGGACGAGCACGACCCGAGGTACTATTGGTACTTGGCTCTGTTGAGGGCGGGTAAGGAGGTCGTGAGGTCGGGATGCTGAGGGCATGAGTTGCAGTGAGGGGGAGTAAGGGTAGTTGTTATGCACTGAATTATACTTCTTTCCTTATCTTCATATAATATATTATTATATATATGTGGGTTTTCTGACCATTTATGCTATTCAGTGGGTTACTCACTCATGACACAATGGAGTGTCAGGCAGGAGAGGATACGGTACCACAGGATCAGGTCTAAAATCTGGTGCAGGAAGAGCATGAGCCAAAGGTACAGGCTCAGGGACATGATCAGGTTCAGGATCCTGTGCCGACAGGGCAGCATCCAGGTTTGTCAGGGTACGGACCATGTCTTGATGAGCAGCTTCGAGCTATGCTGGAACACGTCTTACCAGGGATTGACAGAGGCGCGCAGGGTACAGATCCTTCTATGTCATATCTGACATAGGAGTTCCAGTCACAACACCCGCCACTTTTTTAGGGAGAGGGTGGTCCGTAGGAGGTTGAGAACTGGATAGAGAGCATGCAGATGATTTTCGAGCAGCTCGAGACGCCTCCAGGGCGGAGGGTCAAGCTGGCGACGTACATGCTGAGAGGACTGACAAAGCGTTGGTTGGATGTATAGGTTCAGGCTTGTAGGCACGAGGGTCTGGCATGGAAGGACTTCGAGGACAGGTTCTTTAGGCACTTCTACCCAGAGACACTGAGGGTAAGGAGAGCTCGGGAATTATTGAGTCTTCAGCAGGGAGACATGTCTGTTATGGACTATGAAGATACTTTCAGAGAGTTGTCTCGATTTTCACCTGGTATAGTGAGAGATGATGCCGCTAGGGTGAGGCGCTTCGAGGATGGATTACGAGACTCCATTCAGGTCCAGGTGAACATCTTCAGGCTGGGTTCATCTCCGAGGTGGTGAATCTGGCACTCATAGCCAAGGACAACGAAAGAGATAAATCTCACTTGGGCAGGAAGACAGCTTCAAGTGATGGCTCGGACAACAGGAAATGAGGACGGGATGAGTTCCAACAGGTCAGTCATGCTAGAGATTCAGCTAGACCACCTCGTGGTAGTTCTTCGATGATTTTCTTCGAGTGTGGACAGCCGGGACATGTTCAGGCCCAGTGTGATCGACCACCGAAGGAGTGCCGGGCATGTGGACAAGACGAACATCTGGAGAGGTTTTGCAGGAAGCCTTGTCAGATAGCCGGAAGGCAGCGACCAGTACAGACTACAGTGTCTGCAGTTGGCTCAGTTTCAGTACCCGAAGAGGGTAGTCGAGGTTCAGCTATGCACAGAGGTTGTGACAGAGACAGTGGGACCCAGCTGAGGGGTCCGTGGCCGATGACTAGAGCAGCATCACAAGGAGTTCAGGCGTCAGGCAGCCGTGTTTCAGGCCAAGTGCACGCTATGGAGTTTCCAGAGGCTGAGCAGGCTGGTGAGATGATGATGGTTATAGGTACATCGTGGTGTGACCGTGATCTCCATGTTTCCTTTTTGGCATGACCTGTAGAGGCATGTCTGTTTTGAGTGCATGTGGTGTGCATGAACATTGTGGACTGACTAAAAGTTAGTCAGTGGGATTGGAACCATATTAGGTGCGTGATATATATATTTATGAGATGTGTGGCATCATGGTATCATGGATGCGTGTTACCTCAGGTGTTGTTGGCATCAGGGCATCGAGGATGCAGGTTACTTGAGGTGCTAGGCACCGAGACCTCATGGAGGCGGACACCGATGCAGTGCAGGATACATTGGGTGTAGGAAGTGACATGGGAGCACCAATGAGGTGCAGGGGGTGATGATGCATCATTGGAGGACTATGCGTACGAAAAACATGTTAGTAAACCCTGTTTTCTTTACGTTTTGGTGGGTTAAGATCGGGTAAGGAGATTCCTATTGTACGGAGCCCCCATGAGGAATTTAGCTAGAACTTTGGGACCAGGGTAGTCTAGGTTGTTTAACCGGGATGGTCATGTTCGGTGCCATCTTTGGGTTTCTTTCGGTACCTCGGGGATGAGCTACGTAAAGGTGGGGAGGTTGTACGAACCAAAGTTTTTGGAACGGGTCAAAATCCCGACCCTGTTTGAATTTTTGACTGGTTTCTGAGCAAAAACTGGAGAAAATGCGATGTTTCTGGAAATTTCCAGACTACAGGCCATGTACATTAAGTACACGCCGTGTATGCGTAGGCGATTGATCGGCCGTGTGCTCACTGAGTACATGTCGTGTGATGACCGTGTAGTAGTTTCTTACTACATGGCATGTAGTTTTGAACACGCCATGTATACCCCTGACCATGTGAGGCCGTACAAGGCGTGTAGGCCTGTTGGCTGGGTAGAACCAGGGGCACGCCATGTTCCCTTTGGGGACACCATGTAGTCTATCCGTGTATAAGGGAAACACATGGCGTGTTGGTAAGTCGGCGAGGAAGATAAGAGAAATGAAGTACACACCGTGTACCCCTAGGTACACGCCGTGTACTCATGTCGGCAGGATCGGAAAGTAAGTAGGCGTAATTCTGCCGTCTTATGAATAGTTGAATAAAATATACACGGCATGTAGTCCAAAAGTACATGCCGTGTACTTTTTTTTTTCTTAAAATGGCCATTAGCCCCGTATTGAGGCAGAACCTCATACCCTCTGCCCAGATATATAAACTAGGCTAGCCGAACCCCTTTTCCCTTCCCGATCGTCTGTCCAAGACCCGTTTCGAGCTCTGATTAGTGCGTTGGAACCCCCTTAGTAAGTCCTTGATTCGTTTTTGGCCATTTTTTTTTCTAGAATGAGTTATAGGTGTTTGAACAGTATTGAATATTTTGTAGATTTACCTTTTTTAGGCCAAATTGGAGGGTGTTACCGGAGGAGTAGCATCGTGCGAGTCTCAGGTAGGTGGTGCATACTTCTTTTTGTGTTCTCATGGTTATTTGGGTCACGCGGCCTTCAGTGCATTTTCATGTATTTTGAGCAGGACCCATTTTATCTTCTTTTTCATACTGTATTGCTTATGGGACCTCTGGGATGCTTTTGGGTATGCCCGGTTACCAGTTTGTGTGAGCAGGGCCGGGTGAGGGGTCGTTTCTCGTTGGGGAATTTTGGTCGAGGAGCGCCAAAATGGTTTTAATTGAAATGTTATCATTATAAAACTGTTAGTTTAATTTATTGATGTATGATATAAATTGTTGGAGTCATTTAAGACCTCAGTGCTAGTATGGGACAACACCTGGTAGAGTGAAATTCAACTGTTTAGTTTGTTTTTTCGGTGTATGTTTTCTGTTTAAATATGTTATGTATGCAATTGCTGGATTGCATCTGCTGGACCCTTTTGGGTTGTGTTGGGCTTAGCCTGGTTACGCTTGAGTGATGCTGATCACAGGTTGGGGCTTTTCCCGGGTTACTTTTGGTGGTTTTGACCACGGTATTGGGCGTTATGGATGTCGTCTTGAGGCAGTACGACTGCCAGGTTGGGCATGGCCCGGGATACTAGGATGGAAAAGCCATTAGACTTGAGCGACGTGGTCGTAGGGACACAAGGTGTCAAACCTGTTGGTGGCTTAGAACTATTTTGGTGATTACCGCTCACCTGAGACTTTGAGTAGTGTGCACACAGAGATACTCCATGGTGAGGTGGTTCTGACCACTCGTGTGGGTAGAGGCCCCTGTAGTTGCGGTTAGGTATTTTGGTTGGTGGTGCTTTCTGAAGAAAGCCTCGTGGGAGGTGAGGAGCCTTCAGGGAATGGGAGTGCCTTCGGGACATCGGTACCTGAGACACAAGGTGTCAGGAGGCACATGGTTCTGGGTTACTATTTATGGGCGTGCCTTCCGGACGTCGGTACGTGAGGCATGAGGTGTCAGGAGGCACATGGTGCCGGGTTACAATTTTTGGGTGTACCTTCGGGACGTTGGTACTTGAGACACGAGGTGTCAGATGGAACATGGTGTCGGGGTACATGACAGAGATTCTGGCATTGGCCGAAGCAGGTGACATACTGTGGTGGCTGTTGAGTACCAGTGGAGTTTTTGTTTATTTGTGCACTGTATTGTTTACTATTTTTCTTGTAAATGTCTGACTGCTTAAAAACTTATATTTGGTATGAAACGTTGGGTGGTATCCTACTGATATTTGTCTCACACCCTGGATGGACCCTTCGGGAGCGTGCAGACATTATGGATTCACATGCAGGAAAGAGGGCAACTTCAGGAGCTGGGCTGTGTTAGTTATTGCATGGAGATTGTATGGACCTTGAGGTTATGCCTAGCTGGGTTTACTTTGATTTGTTTTCTTTTCGTACCAGCATGCTTACTTGTTGTAGCTACTGTTTGTTAGCCATTGGCGCCCTTTTTATATTCAGTTGTGTATGACCTGATTTGGATGCATGTGTTACTGTTAAGTTGTAGTTACATGATATCATCATGCTGTTGTGTTTATTTTCACTACTATTGTTTATATTTATTGCTTCCTCTGTTTATCTATATTTCTTATGCTTCTGCTCTGCGGGTCTGGTTCTAGTCTGATGAGTCTTTCTTTCCGCTGCATCTTTACTATTATACTTGGACCAGTACCCTTATTATGATCCTCTGAGGGGGTATAGCCTCCCCACTATACCTATTCAGACCCTCGCTGCTAGTCGGCAGCCTCTTGAGTTCAGTGAAGGTGTGCCTAAGGTAGTGACACCCGACCCGTTCGACACTGTTCGGGTGGTTGGTCGAGTACAGGACGTTACATTTTTCGTATGGTGTTTGTAATTTCTTTGGTTATTTTGGTTTTTATAAATAATTTATCATATATTTGAGTATGATTTTTTTACCCTTGTATATATTATTTAAAATGGATTACTATTTTCTTTTTTTCTATTGTCTTGTGACTGTCTAGAAAGGGTCAATTTCTAATGGTGTTTTTTCATGGATCAGAAAAAACTAATGGATATCATATATTTGATGATTCATGGACCTTCTTTCCAGTGACAGATGTTCATTGGGGAAATTATCCATTAACACTTAATACCTCAAATTTTTTGATATGATTTTAGGTAGGGCTTATCATACCCTTTTAGGGGTAATTATTACCTATTTCGAGAATCTTTGATAGATTTGATTTAATTCATGTTCATGAATCCTTTATTAAATCCAAAATATACATGACCTGACACCATTAGGTTAATAACCAGTAATTAGCATGTATTGAATTTATAATAATATTAATGTATCAAAGGTTCATCATTTATCAAGACATTTTTTATCTAATCAAAGATTCTTTTTAATTTTTTTTATTCCAATGTTGTTTTTAATCCACAGAGTGCGTTACTTGGGAATTTATCATAATATAGGGAGATGTGAGTTTTTTTGAGGTTGGTATTGGGCCCCTAAAATAAGCATCCTATGTATACATATATAAGGAATCAGACCCCATGTAGTTTGGTTCCACTTAACTAGACACATCATACCATTTAATTTCTTGTGATATACACCAATTCATAAAATTTAATGTCTTGCGACAAGTACTTCTAGGTGGAAGGTTCCTAGTCAATGGTTGGTGTGAGACATACACTAAAATAGACCAAAGGACCTATAAGGGATATGGAATACCTGGTGGGGGAATGATATTACCAGGAATTTTCCCAATAAGTTTGGTGTTGAATGTGATGTTTCCATTCAAGATCCAAGTATCACTGAGAGGGGGAGGGGTGAATCAGTGATATCTTTTTCTTTTTAAGTTTCCCCTTTTTAAAACAATATTCGCCTCCGGTTAAAGATTTTCTTCCCTGCTGAACACACACAACCACATGAATACAAGATTTAGAAGGTTCACTACTCAACAAAAGTAGCTACATCCTTGGTATGGTACGGAAACAATCCAGTACCACAAAATCCACTAGAAAACAATCCTTTGATGTGGAATACAACGGGTAGGATATACCCTTACACTCGTGCAACAATTTGAAAACAATCCAATAGTACGTGTGCTCCCTCTTAACAAAAATACGGTAACATAATGTTTTAGTGCTTCTTTACGATTGAACAGATGTATTCTCTGAAGTACAAATCTTCACTTTCTTACCCGGAAGCCGATAAGAACTCTCTTACGCACTACTGAACATGTGTGAAGACCCCAAATATTTTTCATAGCCTTTAGGGTGTCTTGCGCTCAATTCAAATGGATTGCACATAAAAATCCCCTTTCGGCACGAAAAACAAGTTTCGTGCAACTTCCCTTTTTCATGCAAAGTTTCACTTTTCGCGCAGCTTCCCAATTTTTTGAGAAACATTCTTTATTTCGTGAAAACCTATTTCCTTTCGCACAACTCACTTAGCGTAAGATTTTATGTGCACCAGAGCTCAGAATTTATTCTAAGTGTCGAGAAGTAACAAATGAGTGGGGTTCACCTCATATTTATAGGCATTTTGGACCCCGCGCGAAAAACACTATTCCGCGCGTAAAACCCTTTTCATGCGCATAAAACATCTTTCACGCAACTTCACATTTCGCGCAATGCTCCAATATTTCACGCACCTCATGAATTTGACATTTTTCTTCATTCTAAGCATGAAGCACCAATTGCGCGCAAAATTTCACACCTCATTCGATATTGTGCGCAAACCCATCCTTTCACTGGACATCGTATTTCGTGCAATGATCCAATTTTTTTGCGCAGCTCATGCCTTTGCAAATTTTTGAGCTTCTGATCTTGAAACAAATTTTGTGCGAAAAACCTCATTACTCTATTTCATGCCTCCTGACGTTATTTCGCGCATCTTTTCATTTTGTGCGCATCCTGCAGATTTTTTCACGCAACCCGCTACTATTTTGCATTCCACTTTATTTTTTCGCGCAACCTGTCTAAATTTATACACACTCCATGACTTTGTCATTTTTCAATGTTCTAAACTTGAATCATGCCTTAAATGAAAAAATCTAAACCATATTCAATCTTGAATGCTCCATCCATTTCCAAACACATTTCTTCATCTCCCGATTTTCAGGCCCTAAAATTTGGCAAACACTGGAAAACGGCGCCACCTTAAACTGTGCATTTCTGTTGTCCCCAGATTGTGCATTGCTTTTTCATTTTCTCTCTTCACTTCTTCCAAAAACCATTCTTCTTCTCTTATCATGAATCCCACTATCGTGATATTTACCCTTTGATAGATTAGCTTTATCATTGTCAGAGTTAAAATGGGAACTGAAACTTCCATATCCTCCAACAACATCATTCCTTCCAATCAAAACATTATATGACTGACATCATCATTTCTTACCCTTTCCTTCATAATGCTTGCATCACAAGTTCTCCTAACTCATGATATGTGTGAAATACATACCAATAATGCATCGTATGATTTCAAGTCTGTTACAATGTGAACTGATTTATCTTCTTTGACAACGAAAGACAACACCATCCAAACGCTAACTCTTCAAACTTCCTTCTCCATCCAACTTAGTCCCAACAGAATGTGCAATGAAAATAATATATAACTCCGAGATAGATATGGACCTACTAGGGATATGTCCTATAGATCCTTATGGTGAATCTTGGGTTCTATGTTTAAACATTAAGTGGGATTCCTACATATGATGTTGGGACATGAATCAAATCATATATAGTTAAAAACTATTGGTGATTATATCGAATATAAATATCATTTATTCACCAAGAATATAGATCTTCAAAGGATTATCTCATAAGGAATGTATCCCTTTTAGGTGGTGACAACAATGTTGGGGATTATACAAAGTAGGAGGCCAATTTTGGTGAAAGTGGTAGGAAGATACCGAAAGGGAATCTCTTCCTGATGGATGCATCAAATTGGGTAGGTGTAATAATCATAAATAACCTCTAAGAACACATGAGTTAGGATTTTTGTCAGAAACAAGAGGAAGAGGAATATCTTTCATACCAGACAATCTCCTTCATCTGTTGGTTGATGAGGCTAGGTGTATGAGAGAGAGAGAGGAAGGGATTTTATGTTCTCATAGCATCTCTTGTTTTTATAACCTAGGGAAATTTAAGAGGAGGTGTTTAAACTACTCAAAGAAATACTAGAGGATTACTCCATGAGGGATGTGATTCTCCCAATTTTAGAAAGGATTATATAATTATCCAAAACTATCCATCATCAAAGGGAATAGAAAGCATTATTCCCCTCCTTACTATCTAAAACGAGGAATCCCATAGTATTAAATCAATAGTCTTAATCCTCATTACCATGAGAATGGTATAATTTAGAACACTCTCAGGTTCCACCTTGTTACGTATGTTACCAATAGACTCCATTTATAATGGGGATGTATAATAGATATGAAATGTTGGTGTGTCTTATACATTATTCACACATATCTGATGACTTTTGAAGAGTCCTTAGCATGGTGGTTTGAGAAGGGGTGGACTACTATTCATAAGATATGCATTAAAAAGGGGCCCATTTAGGGATGAATGTTTCCCCCTAGGGAAAAAATGAGATTCGGAAAGAAGAAAATCCCTTGGATTCCCCATTCTATATAGAGTTTTTGTACATGGAATTATGTTCCCTTCACATTGAATTTTTTCATGTGGTTTCGTGTTTCCTCTATGTATTGTTTTCCTATTTAGGGTGTGGTTACCTCTACATAACACTTTTAAATATGATTTGATGGACCAAAAAGTATCTACCAATATATGGTTCATGGAATGGTATTCGTAATGGATTTTGGGTATATGGATGGTTAGATGATTTCTCATACTAAAATAGAGTTATGTGGTATGCTTACCTATTAATAATTAACTACTATAGTGCCTTCACACTATTTACCATCCTATCCTTATTATTTACCGTTGGGTATTTTAATAGAGGCATGGATAGAGATTCCTTCTAGGATAACTAGTTGTTTTCTTCGACGACGAGTGTTCTCTGTTTGTGGGAGCCCAAAAAGGATGTCACTGGACCGTAAACATTTTTTGTTTATAGGAGCCGAAAAGGCACATCAGGGGCATGAAAATGAAATTGTTTATGGGATCAAAAAAATACCTTCTTGGCCCCACAAAAGGTTTTTTATATTTAGGAGTGGGAAAAGACCATCATGACCCACAAACAAAATCATTTTCATGAATCCACTTGGATAAGTGGTCTTTGTAATGATAATTATTTATTGAAAAAATCTTGTTACACGTAAATAACTATGCAGAACTGATCCCTCCCTATTAATCCCCCATTTAATAATTTTCAACTTTTTATCGGGGTTTATTCTACCCTTAAAAAATTTATTAAAACATTTTCACATTGAATATTAAGTTTTTGTGACCCAAAAAATCCCCTCCATTGGATTATTCTCTAATGAGGATGAATAGAAGTTTATTATTATAAAGAAGTTGGTACCATTTAAATCAATTTTCATTATTCATTTGGACCCGTAATGGGACCACATCAATAAAAAGGGGTCAGGGATCATTCTTCTTTTAAAATACCTTTGTGTGAATTGAGCTTGTTTGGATCCTCCTTCGCTCAATACCACCACATAGTATTTGGCCTTTGCAAATGGATATTCCACAAACTATGATTCCATATCTCGCAAATGGTATTGTATATTAAGGAATTCCACATTACGATATAGTAATCTGAATGATATTTTTTATTCTACTTATACATATCGAATGCCTCATGAACCGCAAAGCTTACTCTACAGTTAATTTAATTTACCATATTTATAACATATGTTTTCTGATTTATCATTATAAAAGGATAAAAATATATCCATGAAAAAAAAATTAACTCTGATGATGGGTTATATAACCATAATTAAGAGAATAACATTAATTTTTGATAATATTGAAAACATTCTTCAACACCACATCATCCCTCAAGTGGGTGTTCTGAAGAGTCTCCTTTGACCAGAGCCTCTAAATTACCTATTTTCTAACATATTACATCCACCAAAAATGAGAATCAATTAAAATTATTCATTCCCACATGTTGATCAAAACTTTCCAACATCTTGGTTTTGGAAATTATCATACTGTGTTCAGGTGAAAATTTCTGCTATGGGGCACATCATTTCTGAATTATGTCGGTTTAATGTCTTCACTCTGAGTGGTTCCACGTGGAATCAGATTAATAATCATACTCATGAAATATAATTTTTTTTAATATAGTATTACCCATATATATTTAACCTCTCATGATGAAATACTAATGCAGTGTGGATCTCTAAGTTGGATTTCAGGTCTAGATGGAGTTTTTATAAAGAATGGGTCTGGTCATTCATGGTGTGCCAAAATTGCATGGAATACCACAAATAGTTGTATTTAATAGGCCTAAACCATGTGGCATGGATTTATCAATTCATATTATATTCTCCAACTGATATGTATCCCTAATTGATCATTCTTTGGTGTTTATAAAAAATTATGATCCACTTATCACATGGTGAATTTGTGATCAACTAGTGGGATATTTAACAATTAATAGGAATTATTATTATTGGAAACATGTATGATTAATTTTTTCTTATAACTAAAATATGGGATGATACGAAATAGGTTCCCTAATTAACAAGATACTTATTGGGTGTGGTAGAGAAATCATTGTGTCAACCCCTTCACACTCACTCACTTATTCTATTCAGTGATGGGAAAAAGGTGTTTCTGCAAGCTAATGGTACAAGGCCTAAGGATCAAAACACCAAGCCTCCTCCAAACCAACAATATTTAGGGGTTACATGTATGTATTTGTAACACATTGATAGTTTATGTATTTTTTTCAAAAAATTAAATTTCTTTGATGGATTTCATTGCATGATACACTAAGTTATGCTTTCTTTTTATGAAACATCATGTTAATATTGTACTACATGTAACACATAGATTAGATTTCATTACACTCAACACTATGTTTGGTATGTGTTACAAAAATGTTTGAGTTCCTTCGATAGCTTGTGTTACATGCAATACCTAGTATTATGAAACTATAATGTATTAATGTTAATAATATTAAAATATTATTATAGTTTTCACCTAGTCATTGGAACTACGGTTATGAATAAGATTAATTAAATATTGAAAATAATGTTTGAAAATTTATATAAAAATAATTATTTGGTTACCAATTAACTAAAAATGAATATAAAACCCTTATCAAAATATAGGAAATCTTTTTCTGGAAAACTATATCTATGCAATGAAGCACGTTTTAACTCAAAAAATTAATTAAACCACTTCCAATGAATGATTTTAATTATATATATATATATATATTATTCATTAAACTATTTAAAATTCAACTTATTTGTTTCTATATAACAAATAAGAGTAAATCCAATTTTACGCATAAAGATATGTATATTTTTAAAAGCTATTATTATTACCATTTAATGGAGCACCTCTTTTAAATATATATTTTTTTTGACACTTTTATAATATTTATTTGAAAAAATAATGTTTATTTTTAAATAGTATTATACAATTTTAGTTTGTGTTTATTTTTGGTATTTCTCGAAGAAGTTTCATTTTTTGATGAATAGTTAAACCACTATATTTTAATTGAAAAATGAATTTGTGTCCAATTTATTTTTATAGTTAAATTATATTTTATTTTTTAAAAGTATATTTAGATAAATAATAAATATATTAATACAGTTTAGTTCATATTAATCAATTTTAAATTGGAATAATATATAAAAACAATTCAATATTTTGGCCATTTTAACTTTGAAAAGTCTTTATTTTGTTCCATCTACACGATTAATTTTAAATTAATTTATTTCAATTATGTTTTTATAATTTTCAAAAATTGATTAAATATTTTAAATAAGAATAATTTATAATTTATATTAAGGTTAAATCATTTTTCTTCATAGATATTGGTGAAAGTCCTCAAAAATTAATTACAGTGATTAAGGAGAAAATGAGTTTAGTTAGTGGTTATACTTTATCTTAAGGGGCCAAATAAACTAGAAAAATGTCCAAAATCTATTTTATTGAAATATTTTGACCATATCATCCTGTTTTTATAACATGTATTATTATTTGATTCATATGATGTTTGGGAGACCTCTCAATAGTGTTTTCCTTTTTTTGTATTTACAAGAATATCACTCCTCCCTTACTAAAAAAGGGAACTCAGCCCCCATTTGTGCACACCTATCAAGCCATTTGGATTGAATTCACCTTATTCAAATATCCTAAAACAATTCCTAACTTCCTCATATATTCACAACATTTGGAATAAATTCAACCAAGGAATCCTTTTGTAAAACAAAAAAAAAGTTATCCAAAGAAGAGGTAACATCCTTCAACAAGAACTTCTGTTTTATTTATTTCTACACCCCTCAATTATTATTATTACCTGATTTTATAATAACATAATCATAATCAATGTACTAATATTTTTTTATGTTAATTTTCTACCTACACATACCCACACTTCAATCAAATTGGATACGCAATCATCATTCGTGTGTACGGAAGACTACCATCTTGCGAACTGATGTTGTTTGTTCTTCCATTAATACATCTAAAGGTTGGGAATAATGATGGAATTATTGTTTTTTAATATATATATATATATTATCTTTATTATGTATTTATGTTTCTATATATATTATATAACACATACCTTCAGGTTTTCAATTTTTCGTGAATACGATAACTTTATTTGTGGACATGAGGACTACTGCCTCCTCACAAAGATCTGATTCGTTCAGAAATTACGTGGAATGTATTAAGGATAGGTTTTACAAAAATATGTGATATATATTAAATAATGATTATACTATAATTATAATATATATATATATATATATATTTCATTTACTATCTTTCTTTTAATGCTGTAACACCCCAAGATTAAATGGTACACTTCCCTCTGAATAATGCAATAGCTTATATTGTATGCAACTTCGAGTTCTAGCACACCAAGACTAATCAAAATAGCTGTTATGAATAGTAATACACACTGTTTGAAATTTTATAAATTTTATTTTTCAAAATGGACTTCAATTTTGGATTCAGAATATCATAATTAGCTTAGGGTGAGTTTTTGCTATTTTTCTGAGAACTTTCAATTTATGATGAATAGTGAAAAACACTACGTTATTGATCAAAATAGAATTTTATTTAAATAATAATAATTATTATTTAAATTTATTTTAATGTAAAAATAGATACATAATACATATATTAGTTCATTTAAATTCATTCGAATCTTTTATAATAAGATTAGACGTATAAAATTTTATTGAATTTTTTAACGTCTTTTACCAACCTTCTAGGAACATTTGAAACTTTGCATAAAATGTAATTTTAACACTTTTGTGAAATGAATTTAAAAAATCCAAGAGACATGGTTGACAATAGTAAGAAAAATTTGGTTCAATATGATGAAAATAATTTTTGGTGAACAGTAACTTTTGAATTTTATTTACCATGGTTAAAAGTAAATAGGGTAATTAATGGTAAACATGATATTATAATTACAGTAAAACATGTATTAATTATTTTGGATAAGTTAATTTAGACCAAAACCAACCTTATTAATAAAATATGATCTATTTGGTCCATATGGATTAGATTTTGATATTTATTATATTTTACTTAAACAATAGTTAAAAGTATTAAATTCAAATTTTAATAACTAAAACATTATTAATATAGGGTTATAAATAAGATAAATTAGACAATAAATATTCATTAAAATTACAAAAATATTTCTTACATAATAATAATTTATTTATAATTTTTAAACGTTAAATAATTAAATTTATTTATGACGAAATGATGATACAATAATTACCATATTAGTGAAAGATTAAAATAATCGATATTATAAACCTGAAAAACTTGTAAATTGAGACTTTTAATGTATTAAACGAATTTTATAGGTTAATATTACAAGTTAGGGTTTATTAAAAAAATTAGAAGTGAAATGTTTTTTTGACTTTCAAAAAAAAACCAAATACTAAATAGTTTCAAAATTGTAATAAATGAGGTTTTAAAACAAATACTATATTATTAATTGATATATTATTTTTAAAAATATAAGGTTATGAAAAATAAAAAATATAAGGTTGAATATTTTATTAATGATCCACTTTGGGTTCATTTGGTTTTTTATAGTATGTTTATTAACCATTTTTTGTAATAATACAAGAGTACATGGTAAAAGTAAAACTATTTAACTAAGAGATAAATATAAAAGATTGGGTTAATATTGTGTCCTAAACCTATATAAAACCTATTTATTGAAAGGTATTCGACCCATACCCACATTATCCTCTAAATAAATCCTTTTTTATCCATTATAAACCGAATATGATTTTATAATAAATTAATATTTCAAGCTTTTCCTAAGTGACCCTCACCGCTCTTATAAAAGGTTACTTCACCTTCTCTCAAAATCACACTCCAAATCCATTTGGCTCATCTAACCCCTACTCAAATAACTTCCAAACTACCCTCACTTCAACCTAGAGGCCTTAATTTGATTATAAATCTAACCTAAGGATCCCTTTGATTAAATTAAATAGAAGCACATGAAGAAGAGGTAATAATTTCATCACCTCTTTCAAAGTTCTTTTATTCTTCCACATTCTCTTTCTTTGTTGATTCCATACAAAAATAATAACTCCAGTACCTTAAACACAATTTAATTTTATTATAAATATGCTTCAACCAGATTCATTATTCTATCCATCCTATGAATGAAAAATTCACTATACATTCGTACGTACAGCTTACCGTCTCCACGTCGTGGTGTAGTTTGTTATTCAACACTTCATTATATGGATGGGTATAATAATGAGTACAATTGATGCTGATATTAAATATAAAATGTTAATGATTCTGTATATATGATTTACCATCCAATTATATACGAATTTATTATCAATATAATGATATTGTTATTTGTGTGTACATACGGATTGTCGTCTCCACGAACGCAATAAGATTAATTTCCCCATCATAACCATTCAAGAATAATTTTAATTTTATGATTAAAAATATTATTTAGGAACTTAATATCAGTCTGGATATCAATAAAATACATTATATCCATAAAAAACATGACTTACATAATAAAAAAATATAAAGGAAAACGAATCAGTTAACACCCAAAACAATGATACCACTAAAATATTATTAATAAAGCAATATTAGAATATCATATATTATATCATATTTATGTATTTAGTTTTTTTGTAATTTAATAAAAATTATTTAACTATTATACAAGAGGTTAATGTACCCTTGACCAATGAAATGTTCATGGTAAGTGTTAATTTTACAATTTATTTACTTATCCGAGGTTGTTTATAGATAAGTTTCTACTAGGACTTATTTATTATCCACATAGGTTCTTCTTAAAAATTTATTTCAAATCATTTTTATTATTTCCTATAAAATGTGTTAAATTCATTTATACCCTTTTTGACTTTATATAAAATATTTTTAATGTAATCTTTCCATTGTTTCCCAAACAAGGGACATTGTGACCTTTTCGAAAAATTAAGGTAAGAATGTTTTTTAACTTATATAGAGGGTGCGACAATTTTTTGATGTTATAACACCATAGAATCTTCTCTTAAAATATTATAAGAATATTTAAAAAATAAATGTTTTCTTTTATAATTATGTTACTTTAAAATGATTTAAAAATCAAAAAAGAGATATTTCAATAAAGTAGTTTTGATTTAATCTATGTCAACATCATTTGATGGATTTAACACTTATTGAATTTGATTTATTATGATACAATATTCCATATTGTATCGATGGTTTTGTGATATTTTTGACTCTGTATGTTTTTTATACCATTCATGGTTTATGGTTCAAGTTTTAACATTTCGTATTCTAGTTTTAATATGAATGTTGATGTTATGTTTAAATATTTTCAAACGAGGAATGCGTTGGACTTAGTAAGTGATGAGAGGAGACCCCTATAGATCCTCGATGTATCGGTAGATCTCATGAGACAAACTAGTGTCTCAGCACAATTCCTTGAAAAATATTATTTTTAGTCTTGGCACGAGACCTTGACTATGTGGTTATAATGTCCGGCATTATGAATTCTATCACTATGGAATTAGCTATTGATATTACATGTGATTATTCAACTAGTAGAATGTCCATGTGAATTAATAAATGGAATTATTTGATTTATATTTCCCATATTATGATGAATTTTATGTTTAAAATTATTTTGTTTTGGTCTTATACATTTTCTTAAATTCATATTCTTATTTATGAAAGTCTCCACTATATAGTTATCCTTAATGAGCATCTGAGCACACCCCATTATTATGTTTTCTTTTTATAAGGATGTGAAGAATTATATTATGATTGACCAATAAGGATAGGCTAAGGGATATGAGTGTGTTAAAAGGAAACACAATATTATTGTTTTTTTATTTATCATGTAATGTAAAACTTATGTATGTATCTAGTACTTCCAATGCTATTAAACTAATCGGTCTTTCGAGACTTGATCTCTTGAGACCATTCCAATTTTATGTAATAATGCACTGACTCGGGGCAACTAGGTTCAAGGTGATACAGTGAGTATCAGAGTAAGTTTTTGTATAATTCTTGGAAACTATATTTAGAAAAACTGTCATTAGAAAACATTACCCTAAGATAGAATTTGAGGATTAGTGTAGAAGAACATCCTAGAATTTTGGTAATGTAGATATTTTGTGTATTTTACAAGAAATAAATCCATGTCTAGATATGAGAAGGTAGAGGTAGATTTGGCACAAATTTACATTGAAGTGAAAACACTGACAAGGAGTTTCGGGGTTGACCCGGGGTATCCTGGTACATGATAATGGGCCTTGATGCACTCTTTGTTACGAAACTCTTGGGGGATATGTATAGGAAAATTCACATTTTCTTTACAAGCCATTATGAAGGATTTATGAGTAAATACATCCTCAAAGAAAACACTTTTTTATGATTATAGATTATATGCATAAACTATTCAATTTATGTAAGGTATTTTACTAGTTTTTAATTATGTATTGGGATTCAAAAACTAATCTAGTTTATTCCATTGTTTAGAAATGGTGCCCAGTGGAAGGAATGGAAATCATATCAACATGCATAATCCATGTATGTCACGACCCGTCCCAGTGGGGCCCATGTCGTGACTACCCAAACCCACATCCAATAGGCCAGGGGCTGGTGACTAGCACCGAGTAGGAATATTACTAACATGGGAGGCATTGCCTATGTACTTGTACACAGGCACACATCTCTAAGCCCACAAATACTGAAATGTTAAAAAACACTCAGGAAAAAAGAATTCATGCATAGAACTAAACTCAACCAACAGAGTATGACGAAAGGTAGAGTACTGTAAAAGTAAACAGGTCCAAAAATACAGGCCCACCAAAAAGAAAACAAACATGATTCTGAAAACTAAAAATTCCCACCTGTAAGCACAATATGTACTGGGACAGATGCTCGTAGCCAAAGGAACACCTTGGCCTATAGGGAACTCAGAAAGCTTGGTCCTATTCTGGTCCACCCTAGACTCTGTCAAAAGGCTGATCGTCTTCACAAGACACCAGACGTGCGGGCAAAGCCCGTGCAGGGGTGAGTATAACAATACTCAGTAGAGGACCCCGAAAACCACAAAGCAATACACAAATTAAAGTTACACTCAGCTATGAATAGTACATATCTACAGAACATATAGAACAAACCAAATATACTCAAAACCCAGACCCGTGGTCTAGAGACAAGTCACACAACTGCATACCCCGTATGGGATTCTACTCGATGATTCCGTGATGCACTCATTCCGGGAGAACACACTCCACGAGTCTTATAGCTCTGATGACGTCCGTCTGAAATGTTTTGTTCATCGGGAACTATCACGAGAGATGGCTACACTCATTACGGGAGACAGACTTATGAGTGGAAAGGTTACGATAGATAGAATCAATCATTACAGGAGACACACTCCTGAGTGGGAAAGATTACGATACACAGATGATGATAACTGCCAGGGCCATGGCGGATACCGTGACTCATCCATATTCACCAGTTAGGCGATACACTAGCTAGGTAGAGGATCAACACCTAGTAAGGTTGGTCACGTCGATGGCTGACTCTACCTAGTGTCAAGAATGGATAGAGGATCTCGATCTCGGCCTCTCAGATGGATGCCCGACTCTATCACAGAAAGTCCTGCTGAAGGGATCGTACTCCTATGTGGGAAATGATGCCTGACCTTTAATGGAATGAGAAGAAGGGGCACTAACCCAAACGAAATATTTCCGAGGTAGGGTGAATGAAAGGACCATTCCGTTTTCCAAAAAGTACACGGCGTGTAGAAAAGATACACGTCGTGTTGTGTGACCCCGGGTATTGCCCATGTACAATGGCCAGTGTCATAGGCTGGTCGTGCAAGAAAAACTACGTACACGGTGTGTAGTATGGTGTACACACCGTGTCTAGGTAACTGGGGTTGGCTCCTTGTACTGTAGCCATGTGCCCATACACGGTCATCAACCTGTGTACTCCAACCCGTGTAATCCGCACACGGGGTGACCCGCACTAGTTGCCTCACCTTGCCATGTGATTGAGTACATGGTCGTGTACTCCATCCCATGTCTGTGTATCCCCAAGATGCATGCCGAGTCCCACGTGGCCGCTTCTTCCATTTTGTACACGTCGTGTCACCTGAATCCGTGTAGATCATCTCGTGTCCGTGTACTACCCAAAGCACACGCCGAGATTCGGGGAAGGTCCAACACGCCGTGTGACCAGGGTCACATGCCGTGTTATTTTTCTATGAACCCGAAACCCATGCCGCCACCGCCAGTACTACACGGCGTGTTCTTCGGAAGTACACGGTGTGTATTCTGGAAATTTCCAGAAATGGCGCTCTTCACCGTCGCGCCTCCCGTGCTGCTCCGACCGTTGATCCAGCCATCCGATCACTACGAAACCTTCAGATTTTGGTCGCCCCGACACCACGAAGCTTCTTCCAGTGTTTTCAGACCTCCGATCGACTCCGAAAATGTGTTTTGATCTTACCTCACGAAGAACGCTCTTTCTGATCCGGCACGATTAGTCATTTTCCATCGCCGCCGCACCTCCACCAGGTCGTTGCGGTGTCAAACATTCGATTTGGGATCGTTGCATCGTAGAACGGATGCGCAACGATCTGTTGTTCGTCGCCCCGCAAAGAATGTGAAGAATACGCGAAGAAATAAGGGAGAATAAATCCAAAGAAACCAAATGAGGAACAAACCTCCGCCTTCGTTCTTCACAGCATTGATCCGCTCCCGTTAATTGGCAAAGGAGTAAGAATCAACAACAACATAAAGCATGGATAAATTCCCCAAAATCATCCCAAAGAAATCCCTCCCGCTTGGACGCACGAATCCGCGGATCAACTTGTTCGTGGTTGATCCGCGTTTATGGTTTAAACTCAAAAAATGGGGAACGGAAATTGAAATAAAAAGCCCCTACATTTTTAAAGGATCTATCATTGACAAAGGCGTCGCACTGCCGTTGTCGCCGAGATCCTTCAACATTGTTGGCGTAGTGATTCTCAACTTCGATCTGTCGTTGTTCATCGCTGAGCGTTTACTTCAACGCGCCACAGATTCAGCAGAGGTTCCTCTCAAACATCGCCAATGATCCACAATTGTTCACCCCTTTAAAAAGGGAAACAAGATTTTCACTTAATTACGTGGAGATATTAATTACTCCTTGCCAAATCTTGATTCATTATGACGTGCCATTAGTTAAACAAACCGATGTCCTGTCACTGCGTATTAAAGAGTCCAGCTTTCCATTTATTTTCCATTATGATAAAAAATTAATTAAGGAAACAAATGCCCTTTTTTAACGCACTTCATCAGTTGTTTCCATAAAATAAAATAAACATTTAGATTTTTATTTTATTTTATTTTATTATTAAAATGTACTAAAATTAACTTTTTACCTTGACCCTTTCCGGTCGAGGTTAGCCTCATTCATATGTAAAGTAGTTGTCCCGGATGCAACGGTGTGCTCAGATTTTTAGTCCGGGCATCCGTTTGAAAACTACTGCAACCGCGCACAAGTGCCAACTCATTTAACATAAAAAGTTAAAACCACCATTCCAGGCTCACTGGACCTTGGAATGATGTGCTGTCTTCACTCCCGATCTCGAAATAATTTCATATAATATTTAAAAATAATAAACGGAAAATCCGAGATATTACATTCTCCCCACCTTGGGGCTTTACGTCCCAGAAAATCCAAAACAAGTGCTACTAAAAAAGATGTGGGTATTGTGCATGGATCTGAGCATCCTGATCCCATGTGCTCTCTTGGAGATTCCCATGCTACCACCGGATGCACACAAAGGGAATCGATATCCCACAGAGGATCCTCTCCTACTGATCCTCGATCTCCACTGGGTACTCAGCAAAGGTCACTCCATCCTTGATGTCCAGCTCACCCCAGTCAGTGATGTGTGATGGGTCGTATACGTACCTCCTTAGCTGCGACACGTGGAATACATCATGTACCTGATGCAACTGTGGTGGTAGAGCTAGGCGGTATTCCACCTTGCCAACTCTGCAAAGAATATTGAAATGTCTGATGAACCTCGGAGACAGCTTGCCGCCTCAGCCAAATCTCTACAACCCTCATCGAGGTGAGACTCAAAGAAAGATGTGGTCTCTCTCCTAGAACTCTAGAGGTCTCTGAAATCTATAATTATAAGACTTCTACCTTCTCTGGGTAGTCTTCATCTGCTCCCGGATGATCTGCACCTTCTTTGTGGTAGCTCTCACTAACTCTGGACCCATGAGTGCTGAGTTTCCGTGGTCGGTCCCACAAAGCGGTGACCGACAGGGTCTCCCATACAAGGCCTCAAATGGTGCCACACCATTGGTTGAGTGGTAGCTGTGGTTGTACGCAAACTCCGCTAGTGGTAGGTGGTCCTCCCAACTACGACCAAAGTCCAACATACAGGCTCGCAACATATCCTCCAGAACCTGAATGGTCCTCTCTGTCTGACCATCTGTCTGGGGATGAAACGTTGTGCTCAAGCGTAGCTGAGTCCCAAAAGCCTCCTACAGTCCCTTCCCCAGCCGAGATGTGATGCACATGTCTCGGTCTGAGACTATAGTCGAGGGAACTCCATGAAGCCGAACTATCTCCTACACATAGAGGTGTCCCAAGATCTCTACAGAACTCTGCTCCCTGATAGCTAAGAAGTGGGCTGACTTGGTGAGTCGGTCAACGATCACCCAGATGGAATCATGCCCCTTGGACGTTTTTGGTAAGCACATCACAAATTCCATCGATATTCCATCCCACTTACACTCTGGGACTTCCAGTGGGTGAGCTAATCCCGCTAAAATTTGGTGCTCAGCCTTCACCTGCTGGCATGTGAGGCATCGAGAAATGAACTCTCCTACTGACTTCTTCATGCCTGACCACCAGAACTACCGTCGAAGGTCCTGGTAAATGTTTTTCACTCCAGGATGTATAGCCATGAGGGATGTATGGAACTCCCTCAGGACCTCCTCCTGCAACGCCACTTGTACAATAGTGCATCCTCTAAAAATAAGTATGTGCTCCCCACCATGTGAATATCCATCAAGAGCATGTCTTGTGGATAACTGAGCACGTAAATCCACACAATCGACATCCCCAAGTTGTGCCTCCCTAACTCGCTGTAAGAGTGGAAGGGTAACAACCATTGACTATAGGTAAGATGTAACATCTCCATCCATGAAGGATAACTTTAATGCGGCTAACTGCTGTGTCGCCTCACTCAAAAGTTGTGAGCTCAACCTTCTGCTAAGAGCATCTTCCACCTTGTTCCCCTTTCCAGGAGTATAGATAATTTCAAATCATAGTCTTGGAGGAACATTAGCCAACTCCTCTGCCTCAGATTTAGATCCTTATAAGATATGATGTACTTGAGGCTCTTGTGGTCAGAGTAGACATTAAACCGCTCGCTCATAAGGTAGTGTCGCCAAATCTTCAATGAGAAGACTACCGCTGCTAACTCGAGATCATGGGTCACATAGTTCTACTCATGTGGCCAAAGACGACGTAAAACATAAGCAATCACTGCATGTCGCTGCATTAGGACACAACCAAGCCCAATCCCTGATGCGTCATAGTAAACTATGTACTCGACACCCTCCTCCGGCAATCTCAAGACTGGGGCGCTCGTGAAAATCTATCTCAGCTGCTCAAAAACCTGCTGGCACTTTTCTGTCCACACGAAGGGTTTCCCCTTCCTGGTCCAGGACGTCATTGGTGCTGATATCCGAGTGAAATCAGGAATAAACCTCCACTAATACCCTGGCAACACACGCAAGCTCCACACCTCCATCACGCTCTGAGGTGGATCCCATGCTAATACAGCCTCCACCTTGGCTGGGTCCATAGACACTCCATTTTCTAAGATGACATGTCCCATAACGTTGACCTCCTGAATCCAGAACTGACACTTCAAGAGCTTTCCATAATGCTGGTGCTCCCGGAGTACGTCCAGAACCATCCGCAGGTGTCTCACGTGCTCGTCTTCTAACGCCGAATACACAAGGATGTCGTTGATGAAGACCACCATGAACCGGTCAAAGTAGAGCTGGAATATCTAGTTCATTAGCCCCATGAACACTACGAGGGCGTCTTTCATGCCAAAACGCATCACCATGTAATCATAGTGACCATAACAACATCTGGAAGCCGTCTTTGGTATATCCTCATCCCGCACTCGTAGCTGGTGATAACATGATCTAAGGTCAACCTTTGAGAACCATTGTGCCCCTCTTAGCTAATGGAAGAGGTCATCAATTCTCGACAGTGGATACTTGTGCTTCATCATCACCTGGTTCAGGCCCCAGTATTCCACACACAGTCTCAAACTCTCGTCGGCCTTCTTGGGGAACAAGACCGGGGCCGACTAGGGTGAAACGCTGGGTCTCATGAAACCCTCACTCTGGAAATCCTCCAACTGCACCCTCAGCTTGAGAAGCCCTGTGGGAGCCATCCGATATGCCGATGAGGAAATCTGTGTCATCCCGGGGTGTAAGTTGATGCAGAATTTAATTTCCCGGTATAGAGGTAACCTTGGAACATCTTCGGGAAGGATGTCCTCATAATGAGCCACCACTGCTGGGAATTAAGAGCTCAAAAAATCTACTACTCCGAGGGTAAATATAGCCAACTCATGAGTAATCAGCTGCACCCTCCTATGCATGAGGCCATTTTGTGCTTCCTGGGATTCCATCTCTCCGAAAAAGGAAAACCTTGTTCCATCATGACGGACACACCACACCCTTCGCCTAAAACAGTCAATCTGGTCATGGACCTAAGATAACCAAACCTTATTAAGAATAACTTCATAAGGCCTCGACGCTAACACCGAGAGGTTCCAACCGAAACTCTTTACTCCAAGGGTAAGATCACACTGTCTGCAAAGGTGCGTGATCATCGAGTCTCCTCCCGTAGGTGTCTCCAAGTTTAATGATCGAGTCAACGGTTCTACTATAATCTCAAGGTTTTGTACAAGACATTTGGATATAAGGGAATGATTGGCACCTGTGCTTATGAGTACAACAACTAAGGTAGAAAATACACAGATCGTACCTCGAATTATCCCTAGAGCCCCTTGGTCGTATGCCTCGACCGCATGCAGTTGTCCTCTCCCCTGTCCCCCAGCTCCCTGAGCCTTGTGCGGACCTCCTGGGAGTGCTGGTGGAAGTATGTATAATCGTCTTCCACCACCTGTAGCTCTCCCTGATCCTCTACCACATCCTCCGCATGGAAAGTCTACGTGACCTATTCTATGCCTCTACCTCAGTGGTCCATCCACCACTTCCCTGTCAGCAGCTCGACGGGTCGGGAAATCTCTAGCGAGATGCCCCCTACCGTCGCATGCGTAGAATCGCTTCTCCCTAGGCTAACTAGATCCCACATGAGAGCCCTGGACTTTCGATCCCTTATCTTGGGTCCTCCTGTGATGTCTCCCACGTCCTGATCCCTTCATCTGATGTTGTCTCCCCGCTGCCAGTGTCTCCGCACCTGTTTGCCTACTGCTGACTGTCGGTGGCTGTCTCTGCTCTGCCAAGAAACTCTCGATCACCAAGGCTCTCTCAAGCACTCTAGCATAAGTGGAAATTCATAGAGGCGTGAAACTAGATCATATTTCATGCTGTAAACCTCGCTCGAAGGTCCGAGATCTGAAGTATTGATCCCTAACTATATCCATCGACTACTTGGTGAGGTTGGTGAACCTCAATGAATAGTCAGCTACTGTCATACTATCCTTCTAGAGATGAAGAAGCTCCTGGATACGCACAGATCTCAGCGTAACCAGAGAGAACTCCTCCCTGAAGAGTTTCTCGAACTCCATCCACGAATGATTCTCCTCATCATGAGTCTGCGTGGTAAGACTCCACCACCGTCCTGCAGAACCCTAAAGAAGGCTCCCTCCTAGGACCACCATCTGGTCTGCTGGTGTCCTCACAAGATGGAAAACTCTGGTCACCGCCTCAAGCCAATCCTCAGATGCCTTAGGGTCAGGCTCACCTCGGAACCTGAGGGGTCTCTATATCTCGAACTCATGGAGCGCGCTAACCTTGCGCTCCTCACCGGTCATTACTATAGGTACCACTGGCTGCTCCACTGGTGGTGGTATACAAGGTTCACCTCCTGATGGCAATGCCTTGGGAGCTGGTCCATGTATCGAAGCCTCTTCACTGAGGGGGTCATCCTCATGATCGTGCTGCTGAATCCTAGCAGGTATGCATCATAGAGGCATCCTATAAAAAAACAAGATGTACCATGGTCGAAGAGTATATCTGGATAACTAACACAATGTACATGGAAAACACAACACATTACTATATGATGCAAGTAACTTTTATTTCCCTGAAACTAGTGTTTTCATAAACCGAGTCGAAAAGTAGGTTTTCAGTGTCCTGGTGTATGGATACATCGGCTACCGCACCAACACTAGGGTCTCTGGCCTGAAATCCGAACCCGAAACACTCAACATTGTTTCCCCAAACCAAACTCACAGACACTTGGTCCTAAGGTAGAACTGAACACCTCTGATACCACTCTGTCATGACCCGTCCCAGTGGGGCCCGCTCCATGACTCCCCAAGCCCGCCTCCAATATTCCAAGGGATGGTTACTAGCACCAAGTAGGAATATTACTAACATGGGAGGCATTGCCCATGTACCTGTACACACGCACACATCTCTAAGCCCACAAATGCTGAAATGTAAAAAACACTAAGGAAAAAAGAATGCATGCATACAACTAAACCCAAACAACAGAGTACGACGAAAGGTAGAGTACTGTAAAAGTAAACTGGGCCAAAAATACAAGCCCACCAAAAAGAAAACAAACAAGAGTCTGAAAACTGAAAAGTCCCACCTATAAGCAGAAAAGGTATTGGGACTGCTGCTCGTAGCCATAGGAATGCCTCCTCCTGTAGGGAACTCATAAAGCTTGGTCTTGTCCTGGTTCTCCCTAGACTTTGTCAAAAGGCTGCTCATCTACACAAGACACCAGACGTGCATGCAAATCCCGTGCAGGGGTGAGTATAACAATACTCAGTAGAGGACCTCGAAAACCACAAAGAAATACATAATGTAAAGGTACAGTCATCTATGAAAAATATATGTCTACAGAACATATAGAACAAACCAGATATACTCAAAACCAAGACCCATGGTCTAGAGACATGTCACACATCCGCATACCCCGTAAGGGATTCTGTTCGAAGATTCTGTGATGCACTCGTTCCGGGAGAACACACTCCACAAGTCTTATAGCTCTGATGAAATCTGTCCAAGAAGTTTTGTTCGTCGGGAACCATCACGAGAGATGTCTACACTCATTACGGGAGACACACTCTTGAGTGGAAAGGTTACGTTAGATAGAATCACTCGTTATGAGAGACACACTCCTGAGTGGGAAAGATCACGATACACAGATGAGGATCACTGCAAGGGCCATTGAGGATACCGCGACTCATCCGGATTCACCAATTAGGTGATACATCATCTAGGTAGAGGATCAATTCCCAGTAAGGCTGGTTACATCGATGCCTGACTCAACCTAAGGTCAAGAATGGATAGAGGATCTCGATCCGGGCCTCTCAGATGGATGCCCGACTCTATCACAGAAAGTCTTGCTGAAGGGATAATACTCCTGAGTGGGAAATGATGCCTGACCTTCAGGGGAACGAGAAGAAGGGGAACTAACGAAAATGAAAGATTTCCAAGGTATGATGAAAGAAAGGACCATGCCGTTTTCCAAAAAGTACACGACGTGTAGAAAAGATACACGTCATGTTGTCTGACCCCGGGTACTGCCCGTGTACAACAACCTGTGTCATTGGATGGTCGTGCAGGAAAAACTACGTACACGGCGTGTAGTACGGTGTACATGTTGTGTCTGGGTAACTGGGGTTGGATTTGTGTACTCTAATCATGTGCCCGTACACGGTCATCAACCCATGTACTCCTACCCGTGTAATCCACACACGGGGTGACCCGTGCTGCTGGCCTCGCCTGGCCGTGTGATGGAGTACATGGTCGGGTACTCCATATCGTGTCCGCGTATCCCCGAGATGCACGCCCAGTCCCACGTGGCCGCTTCTACCAAGTTGTACACGCCGTGTCGCTTGAAGCCGTGTAGATCATCCTGTGTCTGTGTACTACCCGAAGTACACACCGAGCTTTGGGGAAGGTCTAACACGCCGTGTGACCAGGGTCACACGCCGTGTGGTTCTTCTCTGACCCCAAAACCCTATCCGTCACTTCCAGTACTACAAAGTGTGTTCTTAAGAAGTACACACTGTGTAATTTGAAAATTTCCAGAAATGGTTCTCTTCACCGGCGCGCCTCCCGTGCTTCTCTAATCATTGATCCAACCGTTTGATCATCAAAAAAGATTCAGGTTTTGGTTTCCCTGACGCCACGAATCCACTTCCGATGTTTTTAGACCTCTGATCGGCTCCAAAAACGTGGTTTGATCTTCCCGCGTGAAGAACGCTCTTTCCGATCTGGACCGATTCGTTGTCTGCCATCGTCGCCGCACATCCACTAAGTTGTTGCAGTGTCAAACCTTCGATTTGGGATCATTGCATCACAGAATGAATGTGAAATGATCCATTGTTCATCGCCCCGTGAAGAACGCGAAGAATGCGTGAGGAAAGAAGGGGGATGAAATCCAAAGAAATGAAACGAGGAACGATCCTCCACCATCATTCGTCACGGTGTTGATCCGATCCCGTTAATAGGCAACATAGAAAGAATCAACAACAACCTAAAGCATGGATCAATTCCCCAAAATCATCCCAAAGAAATCCCTCCCGCAAGGACGCACGAATCTGCGGATCAACTTGTTCGTGGTTGATCCGAGTTCGTGGTTTAAACTCAAAAATGGGGAAAGGAAATTGAAATAACAAACCCCTACCTTTTAAAAGGATCGATCGTTGTCAAAGGCACCGTGCTTCCATTGTCGTCGATATCCTTCAACATTTTTGGCGTAGCGATTCTCGACTTCGATCTGTCGTTGTTCGTCACTGAGAGTTTTCTCTAACACAGTGCAGATTTGGAATAGGTTCCTCTCAAACGTCGCCAATGATCAACAGTTTTTCACCCCTTTAAAAAGGGAAACAAGATTGGCACTTAATTACGCGGTGATGTTAATGAATCATAATAGCCAAATCTTGAGTCATTATGACGCACCATTAGTTAAGGAAACAGACATCCCGTCACTTCGTTTTAAAGAGTCCAGATTTCCATTTATTTTCCATTATGACACAACATTTAATTAAGGAAACATCTGCACTTTTTAAACACACTACAGTGATTGTTTTCATAAAATAAAATAAACATTTAGATTTTTATTTTATTTTATTTTATTATTAAAACGTCTGAAAATTAACTTTTTCCCTCGACCCGCGCCGATCGAGGTTAGCCTCATTATTAGGTAAAGTTGTTGTCCTGGACGCAACGTTGTGCTCAGATTTTTAATCTGGGAATCCATTTGGAAACTGCCACAACCACGCACAAGTGACGACTCACATAACTTAAAACATTCAAACCACCATTCCTGTCTCACTGGACCTCGGAATGATGTGTTTTCTTCATACTCGGTCTCAAAATAATTCCATTTAATATTTAAAAATAATAAACATAAAATCCAAGATATTACAATGTAGGGATTTTCCTCTTACTCAATATAATTATAGTGGAGCTGGTGTTACAACCTGTGTTGAACTACTTATAACCATACTAGGAAAACTCACTCAGGTTATGAATAATAAATATACCCATATGCAACACTCTAATCCACAATGCAGAGGATTAATGTCAGAACACTACATGAGGCAAAATCCACCAACATTCCATGGGACTACAAAACCATTTGTAGTTGAGCAAAGGATACGTTCCTTAATGAAAATATTTCATGATTTGGGGTGTAGTGAATGGGAAAAAGTTTTCATGAAATTTTATCACCTCATAAGAGATGAAAATCAATGCTGGTCACTAATTCAAAACACCAAGAAAGATGAAACAAAATAAAATATGGAATGAAGGTAGTTTAAAGAGATTTTATTAGAAAAATACTTTCCTTGTAACCATCGAGTGGTTATGGAATGGAATTTTTTGAGTCTGAGGAAAAATGAGGATAAGAATGTTGAAATGAATGATAATAACTTTACAAGGGTCGAAAGGAATGAAACAAATTATATACATAACCCAAGGAGTAAGATTGATTGATTATTTGATGGGTTAAAACCATTGTTTTTAGAGAATTAGTCTCACAATCCTTCTCATCATACAAATATATTCTCTAATATGCTATCAAGACAAAAAAATGAATTATCAATGTCTTACAACTTTAATGAAAAGCAAGAGAATAAGAGATCTGTTGAACACTTTGGAAATTAAAATAAGGGGAAGAAAGGAAAGGTTGAACTTCCATCCTGTAATAAATGTGGTAATAAACACCCCAGTACTTTCCTAAAGGGAATGAGAGTCTGTTACAAGTGTGGTGAAAAGGCCACCAAGCTCATGATTGCAAGGGAAATAGAGAGGTTGTTAATGTTGAATGCTAAAATTATAGAGAAATGGGGCATTATGAAAATAAATGTCATAAGTGCCAAGGAAACTTTCCTCAGAAAGGGCCAAGGGATCAAGGCCAAGATTATGCGATCACTCCTACTGTGTTTGAAACTCCAAATGACATGGTGGCAGGTAATTTAATGGTTTCCTCAAATTTAGCCAATAGTTTATTAGATTATGGATCATCGCATAATTTTATATCTTCCCAGTTAGCTATGAATATTAAATATATCCAATTTTATTTAACAAGGACATTTTGAGTCAAAACTCTTAAGGGAAGTATCATTACAACAATGTTTTGTGAATCATTTCCCATTAGGGCATATAAACATCTTTATCTATTGATATCATCATTATACCAATGATTGAAATTTATATAATCATCCGTATGGTTTGGATTTTATACCATGATCAGAAAAGTTATTGTAAGAAGAAGGAGGTTACAATTTTCGATGATGATAAGGAGTAACTTATACTTGGAGCAGAATCATCACCATATTATTCTCATCTAGATCCACCCCCAGTAGGTCTACTAAATTCAATTATTGGGGAGGAAGAGAGTGAAATAACTATGTAGAGGAATGGAATGTTCAAATAGAAGACGTACCTATTGTGTAAGAACATGTTGATGGGTTTCTAGAGGATTTACCTGGACATCCTCTAGAATGATAAACTGAGTTTTCCATCGATTTAATTCATGGTTCAAGGACAATATCTAAGAATAATTATAGAATTTCCACTGTCGAATTAGTGTAACTGAAGAAACAACTAGAGGAATTGAGTAATATAGGATTTATTTTCCCTAGTGTTTCTCCTTGGGGATCCCCTGTTCTTTTGTATAAGATGAAATATAGATCTATGAGGTTTTGCATTGACTACAGGGAGATCAATGATATAACAATAAAGAAAAATTATCCCCTACCTTGCATTGATGATTTTTTCAATCAATTTCATGGAGGTCAATATCTTTCAATGATTTTTCCTTTGATATGGATATCATCAGTTATACGTAAAGAAAGAAGACATTCCAAAGACAATATTCCATATCAAGTATGGGAATTACAAGTTTATAGTAATGCCTTTTGGACTGACTAATGACCCCTCTGTTTTCATGGATCTAATTAAGAGAGTTTTTAAGGAATATCTTGAAAACATTGTAGTGGTGTTTTTTAATGATATATTGATTTACTCCAAAAGCAATGAAGATCATGTAAATCTTTTTCATACAATTCTAAAAACTCTTTAAAGAAATGAATTATATGGTATGTTTAGCAAGTGTTAAATATGGATTTAGGTGATTTCTTTTCTGGGACATATTGTCTCTAAGGGTATAATCTCGGTTGATCCTTCTAATAAATAATCAATACAAGAATGGACAAGAGCTAAAATTATAACTGAGGTACACAGTTTTATTGGTTTAGCTAGTTATTATCAGTGTTTTGTCCTGAATGTTTTCTGATTGGCTAACCCATTAACCAAGATCACACGTAAAGGGGTTAAATTTGTGTGGCCAAAATATTTTGAATTTTTTTTTCAAGAACTAAAGAGAATATTAGTCAATGATTCAATCTTGAATCTACCATTGGGTAATAATGGGTTTGTTATTTATAGTTATGCATAAAAGAAATGACTAGGATCTTTCCTTATGCAGAATGATAGAATTATTTCCTATGCATCACAACAACTAAAAATTTATTAACAAAAGTATCCACTTACGATCTTGAGTTATCAAATATAATATTTTCTTTGATGATATGGAGACACTATCTTCATGGTAAAAAGTGTGAGATATCTACCGATCACAAGAGTTTTAAGTATATTTTCTCACAGAAAGAACTCAACATGATGAAAACACGATGGATTAAACTACTCAAAGATTATGATTGCACTATACACTACAACCTGGAGAAGGAAAAGGAAGAGGCATATTCTTTTAGTAGAAAGTATCATTGAGTTATGAACAAGATTAGAGTTTAAAAGGATCCTATGTTCATGGATCTAGTAAATATGGATATGGTAATAATCATGGAAGGTGAAAAATCAATAATTTTTCAAATCGTTGCCTATCCATCTTTACTAGAATGTATAAAAAGTTCTCATATTGAAGATGATGACTTTAAAAATAAAATTAAAGCTTTTAATGATGGGAGATTGATTTAATTCATATATGAAGATGGAATTTTAAAACATGGGAAGAGGGTTTGTGTTTTTGATGTACCTGAACTAAAAAGGAAATTGTTGGATGATGATTATAGATCCAATTTATCTATACACCCTAGTATCACTAAGATATATAGAGATTTGAAGAAACATTTTTGGTGGGACAACATGTAACATCCCAGGTAAATAAATAATATTACATTCTAATGTTTATCAATATTTGTGAAAAAGATGTTAATACTACTTTAAAGTGAATGCTATGCTTGATGGCGTACCAAATACGCAACAACGAGTTTCTTTGAAATCTAACATTGCACATTAATAATATAATAATATTATAATAGATAAAACCTAGTTGTTGTAATGGCGGGAATGAACAGAAATAACTGAAAAATTATTACATATGTTTGTTAAATATTTTTACATTTATCCAATACATGTTAGAGGCTTAAAATGCAAATGAATCCAATTTTAAGCATAAATCTTCTAATATTCTTTAAAAGGTTGATTAACGACCATTTTATGGAGAACCCTTTTTAAATACACTTTTGAAAATTTTATATGTCGTCTTTGAAAAAATAAAATCCTTCTTTAGAATCTGGACATCAAATTTTATTTTGTGTAAATTTTTGTTATTTTTCCGATAAAGATCATTTTCAGTGAAAATGTTGCATTTTAATTCAAAACCGCCTTTTAATTTGAATAATTTATATGGATAGATTATATTTTTAATTGATATTAAAGTGTATTTAGAATATATTTTTACCATTTAATCCAATGGTGTTCATTGGAATTAATTTCACTTTGAAATTGGACTTAAACTAGTGTCAATCTTTTAATAGATATTGTTTCTTAAAAACACGCTACTTGTTTTGACAACGGGAATGAATTATTAAATTAATTAATGAAAATTATATATTTATAATTTTTTATAATAGACATCATTTTTGAATTTGGAATATCAAATATAGCTTAGGGTGAATTTTTTGTATTTTTCTGAAAAACATCAATTTTTGATGAATAGTGAAACCACTAAGTGGTAGTTAAAGAAACTGATTTTTTGTTTAAATGAAAATTTACCTCTTCTGTGATTTGATTTTCAAAAATCCGACATACATGGTTTTCATTAGGATGTAAAATGTGGTTCAATGAGATTAAAATAATTTTTTGGTGAATAGTAGCTTTTAAGTTTTACTAATCGCGATTAAATGTAATTAGTGTAATCTAAGGTAAAGATAATGTTATAATAATAAGAAATGACCTTGAAACATGTCCTAACCTTATTGTATGAGTCATGGCCGACCCAGAAAATCCATGGGTCAACTTGGGGACTCCATGAAGCCACTTTGGTATGAAAATGACATTAATAACTTTTTATTTAGAGTTAAAATTAAAATATCACAAATATGTATTGTTTTAATAAAACAATTTTTACATGGAGTTATACAAGTCATATTTTTGACTATAAATATTCATTAGAAAGATAAAATTATTTCAAACATCATGATATTTTTTATAATTTTTTGACATTAAATAAATTAATTTATTTATGACACCTTGATGATGCATTGGTAACCTCATAAATGAACAATTTAAATAAAATAAGAAGATAGGGTGAAAGCTAAGTCTTAAACTTTTCACAAACCTATTTTATGGGTGGATTTAGAAACCCTATCACATTATCCTCAAAATATATCCTTTTGTGACTTTTAAAATCCGAAAATCATTTTATAATAAAGTAATAGTTTATAACTTTCCAAGAGTGCCCCTCCTCTTCTCTTATAAAAGTCCCCCACCTCTACCACCTTACCAACACCTATCAAGCCTTTTACTCGGCCAAACCATGCCCATTTCATCTCTCCACATCCCTCTCATCATCATTGAAGCCTCACCTTTGGAAAAATTCCCTTCAAGAAACCCTTTTGGTTCAAACCAAGAGAAGTTACCCGATTTAAAGGTAATTTCTTCACTTGTGTTCTTTTGTTTTATTTTGATTCTCCAAACCCCTAATATCATTTTATTCCTTTAGTTTTTAACAAAACCCGTATCATAAATATACTAGAATGTTGTTATGTTAAGGATTCGAGCTACACTGACACACACCTCCGTCTAATGGTTAAAGAACATTCTGTTTCTGTGGTTGGCGAATTACTGCCTCAAGAAACGATGATTGTTCAATCTTCTCTTAACACCTTTCTTGGTGGCCATTATGATGTAACTGTATTCTATATATGATATATATGGTATTTATGTTTCACATATGCTTCTTTATTTAATATTTAAAACATACCTTTATTCTTTTCATGTTGTCCAATTGCGATAATTTCATACGAGGAAGTGTGGACTACCGCCCTCTCAAGTGATGTGACTCGTCCATGAAATACATGGAATGTATAAAGAATGAAATTAATGAAATTATGTGACCTATTAAACATATATATTATACTGGAATTATAATATATATATCTCTCAATTATTTTTAATTCCATTAATATGACAAAGAAATGAAAGTATCGTTCGTGCGTATGTACGACCTACCATCTCCATGAACGGTACATTTCTTTTCTTTTTTATCTCCAAATGTTATGGAATAGTATAAAATGAATATGTACTGGATATATATGATATTTAAATCATTAATAATATTCTGCAGATGATGTAATTATAACAACATGAACAATCATTTTCAAACAAGTTCATTTTTGACTCATGTACCAAACATCGACCAAAACGTCTGATATGAATTCACATTATTAACCAATTATTATAACATTATAATATGTTATATGAAATTAATAATAATCTTTAAATGAGTTCCTTGAGAAAATATAAATTGACCAATGTTTATTATTCAGGAATATAAAGAAAATGAACAAGACAAGTCAGACTTGAGGTAAGGGATCCTACCTCTCTCTTTCTTTTTAAGTACTCTTTTTTATGTAACTTACTTTAATCTCCTCTTTATTATGTTGGGGGATGTTATTTTATATTACTATTTATGTAAATTTTATTTTAATATTATTAGAGACCCTATTTGATCTCAACAATCCTTTTTTGGAAGTTTTATGTGGTGCTGTTAGGCTGCCGAATTTTCATAAGGGGATTTTGATCTCACAATTTATTTTCGTGAGATTCATGCTACATTTTCCACTATTTCCTTTTGTGTGGTGTATGTACTTACCATTATTTTACTATTTGTATAATATACTCTCATTTATGTGTATTTACATCTTCATTTTATGACCCTTCTTTTGTGGGGTGTACGTTTCGAACGTTACCCAAATCGGTAAGGGAACCTTTCACCCTCCTCTTTTTAAAAGACTTATTTTGTTATGTCTTTTAATTTACATATTTTTATATTGGAATATGTTATTTTATATCCTTATTGATGTAAATTTTATTTCCAAGTGATGAGATACCATTTTCTCTCTCATCAACTAATTTTATGAATTTTAAAGTGACGCCGTTAGGCTGTCGAATTTTACCAAGGGAACTTTTTATCCCAATTTCGATTTCTTTGGGTACAACATGTAGTTATTGAATATTTCATCCTTTGAATATGTGTGAATGACCTTTGATTCTTTTACACTTAATATCCACTTATATTGGTTATATTTATATTTGTCACACATAATTATGAGATTGAATTATCCTTAATTTAAGGATACCTTCTTTATAAGGGATTTCGTCTCATTTTACATTTCTATTGAGACTTCATTGTTGTTATGAACCAATTAACTCTTATATGGTGTATATACTATCCTTTGGAATATTATATAATGAATCCATTTATTCTCATGATATTATAAATTTCTGATTAAATGTTATTCCTCAATTATTGTATTCAAGTGTCTCTCATTTTTTTAAAAACCCTTTAACTAAAATATTATTTTAAATGTTTTAATGATTTATTCTTATAAATATTTCTCATTAATATCCATGTTTTAAAATGGTTTTAAGGATTTATTTATATAGATAGTCATGGTTTAAAATGTTAAATGCTTCAAAGTGGTATGGGACACTTTGATTCAAAGATCTCTTTATTAAATGATTTAAATGGTTTTGAAAATATTTTTTTTGAATGGATTCATTATTTAAATATCTTAAAATGTTATATTGTTATTTCAATGTGGGAATGTTATGTTTCCATTATGCATGTTCTATGTGATACGATTATGTTATGTTTCTTGGGAATTGTTTATGAAGAGGGGTGGTTTGGTGATAAACTAAGGGCGGGTGAGCCCGATATAGCTCTCCAATGCATTGGGTAACGTAAAGGGGTTAAATGTTATGGTTTCTCTGAAGAGATTTAGGGAATATACTATGATGGGTATTCCAAACTTAACCATGAGGGTTACTCCCTACGTAAGAATGTTATGAATTCCTCAAGTTACCTTTGCGTCTTATGATTTCTAGGAGTTATTCCTATATCTTATGATTTCATGAGGTATTTTAACATGCTTATGCTTTTTTAGTAATGTATTATTTCATTGATTCTTGTGTATACATGTACTAATGTTTCCTTTCCGAATTTTTATATCACTTACTGAGATTTTTATGCTTATCCCATGTTTTTGAAATGTTTTTCACAGGTCAAGGGAAAGGTACATGATATGATGATAGTGTCAAGGAAGTGTCATGAAAAAATCCATGTTTTATTTTAAATATGTTTCCATTGATGGGAAAAAATGAATACTATCTTTTATGTAACCACTTTGTTTAAATGTGGAATGTAATGCATGATTTATGATCTAATTCTCTAAAGCTCTAAACCTGAAAAGACCCTCAATGTGTATTCTTTAAATAACTCAAGATTATATAAGGTTTAAGGTCAGGTCCTTATAGTTGGTATCAAAGGAAAATTTAGATAACTTTAGAGGTTAGTGTGTTAAGTGACAAGTTGTTTATAACCACAATTGTTATTATATTAGATAGAGTCATTGTTATTTTTTAAGGTTGTAATGAGTTTGAGATAACTTGGATAAGTATATCTTAGTGTTTATCTTCCTATTTAGTACATAATGATTTTGTTTATATACTCACATTGACATTTCTGGTTTTAGTAAATGGATGGATCTTGCAGGCACCAAAGTGACAATGGGTTTGAAGGAAACTTTGGGGGTTTTCTGATTAAGAGACTGGATGAAATGGGGGGATTCAATGGGAAATCTCGTGGTTATTCTAAACCAACTATCAGGAGTCATGATCAACCACTTGAACTTTGATGAGTTCTCTAATGCATCATGTACGAGAGAACCAACTCGACATGGAAGTTCAGGTAATAATTATAAAGGTAACCATTAGGGTTTATATGATCCTTACTTTTGAGGTAATTATGGGTTACTATATGTTATGATGGAATATGAACGACATGAGATAAACATGAGGTTAAATTATTTTATGGTTTTGTTTGAATATTTTATCTCGTTTTGGGGAATTTTTTAAGAATTATATAGTTTTGGAAAAAGGACAACATGCAGACCGTGTGACAACACGTCCTGTCAGACAAAGCTATGGGAATCGAACCCACAACCAAAGTGCGACTAGTATTTATCGCCTACCACTGGACTACGTGAAGTCACTGGTTAGTATGACTAATTGAGTTTAGTTAGATGATTTTATGAATCAAGAGGAAGTTGATTTTGGGCTATCTATGGAAATTATTTACCTATCATAGAGGATATGTGATTAGGTTAATTACTTTTCAGTATGATACTTTAAGAGAAACTGATGTTATTTGGAGATAAATGTTAATTTGTACCTAGGGAGACTATGTGATTAAATCCTTCAAATATTTGGGTTTCAATATTAGTTGGGTTTACTTTGAATAATTTTATGGATAAATCGTTTATTTAATGGTCTTCGTTGAACTTTGGGTTTTGTTTGACAAATTTTGGAGATTAGGAGTAGTTTTTATTTGTGTAAAAAAATCCTTTTTGGGTATTATGTGATCTCGTACTAAATTTTTTGGTTTTGTTTTGTATGAGATCTAAATACATGGGAAATATATAGTTCTCTTTTGTGGATTAGGTGATTCTCAAGAAGTTGATTATAGTACTCTTAATGCAAACAAGTCTTCCTAAATACTCATCTTTTGGAGAAAATATGAGTTTGATTAAGGAATCTAGTAAAAGTTAAAAGTTTACGTGAAAAGTAAGTATGTTTCATTATTATTTAGTTAAGCTCAAAAATAAATTCCTCAATTAATATTAACTTAAAACAAAAATGTTGTCTGTTAACTTTTCCTATTGGGGAATCAAATACCGTCTAACCCATCACAAGTTTGTGATTTTCTTGTGGATAACTTTCTCCTAGACATGTTTACTATCACTCTCCATCAGAACATGACCCTTTGTTTTCTCCTCCATATCCATATTTTCTGATTTGTAATCCTAGTATAGGTTAACTCGAGTGACCTTTGTACTTCTCTCCCTTTCTTTTAAAGTTATAGTTTTACTGACTCTTATTCCGATGTGAAACTTTCAATGAAGTTTCCAAGCCCAATTTTGAAATTAGGAGGAAACAATTCCCAAAATGGGGGAAGGATGTGACATCCCAAGTAAATAAATTATATTACATTTTAATGTTTATCAATATTTGTGAATAAAATGATAATACTACTTTAAAGTGAATGCTATGCTCGATGGCGTACCAAATACGCAACAACGAGTTTCTTTGAAATCTTACATTGCACACTAATAATATAATAATATTATAATAATTAACTCCTAGCTGTTGTAATGGCGGGAAAGAACAGAAATAACTACAAAATTATTACATATGTTAAATATTTTTATATTTATCCAAAAATGTTAGAGGCTTAAAATGAAAATGATTCCAATTTTAAGCATAAATCTTCTAATATTCTTTAAAAGGTCGATTAACCACCTTTTGATGGAGAGCCCTTTTTAAATATAATTTTGACAATTTTATATGATTTATTTGACAAAATAAAATCCTTCTTTAGAATCTGGAAATCAAAATTTACTTTGTGTAAATTTTTGTTATTTTTCCGATAAAGATCAATTTCAGTGAAAATGTTGAATTTTAATTCAAAACCTCCTTTTAATCTGATTTATTTATATGGATATATTATCTCTTTAATTGAGATTAAAGTGTATTTATAATATATTTTTACCGTTTAATCCAATGGTGGTCATTGTAATTTATTTCACTTTGAAATTGGACTTAAAATTGTGTCAATCTTTTAATAGATATTGTTTCTTAAAAACATGCTATTTGTTTTGACAGTGGGAATGAATTATTAAATTAATTAATGAAAATTATATATTTATAATTCTGTAAAATATAAGCCATTTTTTTATTAGGAATATCAAATATATCTTAGGGTGAAGTTTTGGTATTTTTCTGAAAAAACTTCAATTTTGATGAATAGTGAAACCAATAAGTGGTAGTTAAAAAAACTAATTTTTCTTTTAAATTAAACTTTACCACTTCTATGATTTGATTTTCAAAAATCCAACATACATGGTTGTCATTAGGAAGTAAAATTTTGTTCAATGAGATTAAAATAATTTTTTTTGTGAATAGTAACTTTTATGTTTTATTAATCGCGATTAAAGGTAATTAGTGTAATTTTAGGTAAAGATAATGTTATAATAATATGAAATGACCTTGACACATTTCCTACCCTTATTTTATGAGTCATGGAAGACACATAAAATCCATGGGTAAACTTGGGGACCCCATGGAGCCACTTTGGTTGGAAAATGACATTAATAACTTTTTATTTAATGTTAAAATTGAAATGTCACAAACATGTATTGTTTTACAAAAACAAAAATTTACATGGGGTTATACAAGTCATATTTTTTACTATAAATATTCATTAGAAATATAAATATATTTTCTACATCATTATATTTTATTATAATTTTTAGACATTAAATAAATTAATTTATTTATGACACCGTGATGATGAAGTGGTTACCTCATAAATGAACGATTTAAATAATGTAAGACGATATGGTGAACTATAAGTCTTAAACTTATCATAAACCTATTGGATGGGTGGATTTAGAAACCTTATTACCTTATCCGCGAAATATATCCTTTTTTACCTTTAAAATCCGAAAATAATTTTATAATAAAGTAATAGTTTATAACTTTCCAAGAGTGCCCCTCCACTTCTCTTATAAAAGGCCCCCACATCGACCACCTTACCCACACCTCTAAAGACTTTGGATCGACTAAAACCTAACCATTTCATCTCTCCACATCCCTATCTTCATCATTGAAGCGTCACCTTTGGAATAATGCTCTTCATTAAACCCTTTTGGTTCAAACCCAAAGGAGTTACCCGATTTAAAGGTAATTTCTTCACTTGTGTTATTTTATTTTATTTTGCTTCTCCAAACCCCTAATCTCTTTTTATTCCTTTATTTTGTAACAACACTAGTATCTTAAATATACTAAGATTTTGTTATGTGAATTATTTGAGCAACACTTACACACACCTCCATCTAATGGTTAAAGAAGATACTATTTTTGTGGCTGGCGAATTACTGCCCCACGAAGCGATGATTGTTCCATCTTCTCTTAACACCTTTCATGGTGGCCATTATGATGTCACTGTATTTTATATATGATATATATGGTATATATTTTTCCCATATGATTCTGTATATTATATTTAAAACATACCTTTATGCCTTTCATGTTGTGCAATTGCGATAATTTCATACGAGGAAGTGTGGACTACCGCCCCCTCAAGGGATGTGACTCGTTCATGAAATACATGGAATGTATAAAGAATAGAATTAATGAACTTATGTGACCTATAAAACATATATATTATACTGTAATTATAATATATATATCTCTCAATTATTTTTAATTCCATTAATGTGACAAAGAAATGAAAGTAGCATTCATGCATACGTACGGCCTACCGTCTCCATGAACGGTGCATTTCATTTATTTTTATCTCCAAATGTTATGGAATAGTATAAAATGAATATTTAATGGATATATATGTTATTTAAATCATTAATACTATTCTTCAGATGATTTACATATAACTACATGGACAATTATATTCAAACAAGTTCATTTTTAACTCATGTACCAAACTTCGACAAAAACGTCTAATATGAACTCACATTATTAACCAATTATTATAACATTATAATATGTGATATTAAATGAATAATAAAATATAATTGAGTACCTTAAGAAATTATAAATTTACCAAAGTTTATTATACAGGAATATAAAGAAACGAACAAGACAAGTCGGACTTGAGGTAAGGGATCCTACCTCTCTCTTTCTTTTTAAGTACTGTTTTTTTTGTAACTTACATTAAGCTCCTCTTTATTATGTTGGGGGATGTTATTTTATATTCATATTGCTGTAAATTTTATGTTAATTTTATGAGAGACCCTATTTGATCTCAACAATCCATTTTTGAAAGTTTTATGTCGCGCCGTTAGGCTGCTGAATTTTAATAAGGGGATTTTCATCTCACTATTTATTCCCGTGAGATTCAAGATACATTTTCCACTATTTAATTTTGTGTGGTGTATGTACTGCATATTATTTTACTATTTGTATAATATACTCTCATTTATGTGTATTTACATCTTCATTTTATGACCCTTCTTTCATGGGGTGTACGTTTCGAAATTTACCCAAATCGGTAAAGGAACCTTTCACCCTCCTCTTTTAAAAAGACTTATTTTGTTATGTCTTTTAATTTACATATTTTTATTTTGGGATATGTTATTCTATATCCTTATTGATGTAAATTGTATGTCCAAGTGATTAGATACCATTTTATCTCTCATCAACTAATTTTATGAATTTTAAAGTGATGTCGTTAGGCTGTCGAATTTTACCAAGGAAACTTTTTAACCCAATTTCGATTTCTTTGGGTTCAACATGTATTTATTGAATATGTCATCCTTTGAATATGTTTTAATTACCATTTATTGTTTTATACTTAATATCCACTTATATTGAGTGTATTGATATTTGTCACACATAATTATGAGATTGATTTATCCTTAATTTAAGGATACCTTATTTTTAAGGGATTTCATCTCATTTTACATTTCAATTGAGACTTCATTGTTGTTATGCACATTTTCACTTGTATATGGTGTATATACTATCCTTTGGAATATTATGTCATGAATCCATTTATTCTCATGATATTATAAAGTAATGATTAAATTTTATTCCTCAATTATTGTATTCAAGTGTCTCTCATTTTGTTAAAAACCCTTTAACTAAAATATCATTTTAAATGTTTTAATAATTTTTTATTATAAATATTTCTCATTAATATCAATGTTTTCAAAATGTTTTTAAGGTTTAATTTATATGGATAGTAATGGTTTAAAATGTTAAAATCTTCAAAGTGGTATGGGACACTTTGATTCAAAAATCTATTTATTAAATGTTTTAAATGGTTTTGAAAATAGTTTTTTTGAATGGATTCATTATTTAAATATCTTAAATTTTTATATTATTATTGAAATGTGGAAATGTTATGTTTCCTTTATGCATGTTTTATGTGATAAGATTATGTTATGGTTCTTGGGCATTGTTTATGAAGACGGTTGGTTCCGTGATAAACTAAGGGCGGGTGAGCCCGATATAGCTCTCCAATGTATTTAGTAATGCGAAGGGGTTAAATGTTATGGTTTCTCCGAAGAGATTTAGGGAATATACTGTGATGGGTATTCTAAACATAACCATGAGGGTTACTCCCTACGTAAGAATGTTATGAATGCCTCAAGTTACCTTTAGGTCTTATGATTTCTATGAGTTATTCATAAATCTTATGATTTCATTAGGTATGTTAACATGCTTATATTTTATGAGTAAAGTATGATTTCATTTATTCTTGTGTATACATATACTAATGTTTCCTTTCTGAATTTTTATATCCCTTACTGATCTTTTTATACGCATCCCATTTTTTTGAAATGTTTTTCACAGGTCAAGGGAAAGGTACATGATATGATTATAGTGTCAAGGAAGTGTCAAGAAAGAATACATGTTTTATTTCAAATATGTTTCCATTGATGGGAAAAAATGAATACTATCTTTTATGTAACCACTTTGTTTAAATGTGGAATGTAATGCATGATTTATGATCTAATTCTCCAAAACTCTAAACCTAAAAATATCCTCAATGTGTATTCTTGAAATAACTCAAGATTATGTAAGGCTTAAGGTCGGTTCTTTATAGTTGGTATCAATGGAAATTTTAGAAAACTTTAGAGGTTAGAGTGTTAAGTGAAAAGTTGTGTATAACCACAATGGTTGTTATATTAGATAGAGTCATTGTTATTTTTGAATGTTGTAATGAGTTTGAGATAACTTGGATAAGTATATCTTAGTGTTTATCTTCCTATTTATTACATAATGATTTTGTTGATATACTCACACTGGGATTTCTGGTTTTACTAAATGGATGGATCTAGCAGGCACCAAAGTGACAATTGGTTTGAAAGAAACTGTGGTGGTTCTCTAATTAAGAGACTGGATGAAATGGGGGATTCAATGAGAAATCTCATGGTTATTCTAAACTAACTATCAGGAGTCATGATCAACCACTTCAACATTGGTAAGTTCTCTAATGCATCATGTACCAGAGAACCAACTCGAAAAGGAAGTTCATGTAATAATTATAAAGGTAACTATTAGGGTTTATATGATCCTTACATTTGAGGTAATTATGGGTTACTATACATTATGATGGAATATGAACGATGTGAGATAAACTTGAGGTTAAATTATTTTATGGTTATTTTTGAAGATTTTATCTCATTTTGGGGAATTTTTTAAGAATTGTATAGTTTTGGAAAAAGGACAACACACAGACCGTGTGACCACCCTTCGCGTCGGACAAAGCTGCGGAAATCGAACCCACAACCAAAGTGCGACTGGTATTTTTCACCTACCACTGGACTACATGAAGTACCTGGTTAGTTTGACTAATTTGTTTTAGTTAGTTGATTTTATGAATCAAGAGTATGTTGATTTTGGGTTATCTATGGAAATTATTAACCTATCATGGAGGATATGTGATTAGGTTAATTACTTTTCAGTATGATACTTTAAGAGAAACTGATGTTATTTGGAGATAAATGTAAATTTGTACCTTGGGAGACTATGTGATTAAATCCTTCAAATATTTGGGTTTCAATCTTAGTTGGGTTTACATTGAATAAATTTATGGAAAAATCGTTTATTGAATGGTCTTCGTTGAACTTTGGGTTTTGTTTGACAAATTTTGGAGATTAGGAGTAGTTTTTATTTTTGTAAAAAAAATATCCTTTTTGGGTATTATCTGATCTCGTACTAAACATTTGGTTTGGTTTTGGTTGATATCTAAAGACATGGGAAATATATAGTTCTCTTTTGTGGATTAGGTGATTCTCAAGAAGTTGATTATAGTACTCTTAATGCAAACAAGTCTTCCTAAATACTCATCATTTGGAGAAAATATGAGTTTGATTAAGGAATCTAGAAAAAGTTAAAAGTCTACGTGACAAGTAAGTATGTTTCATTATGATTTAGTTAAGATCAAAAATAAATTCCTCAATTAATATTAACTTAAAATAAAAATGTTTTCTCTTATCTTTTCCTACTAGGGAATCGAATACCGTCTAACCCATCACAAGTTTGTGATTTTATTGTGGTTAACTTTCTCCTAGACATGTTTACTATCACTCTCCATCAGAACATGAACCTTTTCTTTCTCATCCATATCAATATTTTCATACTTGGAATCCTAGTATGGGTTAACTCAGGTGACCTTTGTACTTCTCTCCCTTTCTTTTAAAGTGATAGTTTTACTGACTCTTATTCCTATTTGGGACTTTCAATGAAGTTTTCAAGACCAATTTTGAACTTTTGAGGATGCAATTCCCAAAAGGGGGGAAGGATGTGACATCCCAAGTAAATAAATAATATTACATTCTAATGTTTATCAATATTTTTTAATAAAATGTTAATACTACTTTAATGTGAATGTTATGCTTAATGGCGTACCAAATAGGCAACATCGAGTTTCTTTGAAATCTTACGTTGCACACTAATAATATAATAATATTATAATAGATAACGCCCAGCTGTTGTAATGGAGGGAATGAATAGAAATAACTACAAAATGATTACATATGTTTTTTAAATATTTTTACATTTATCGGATAAATATTAGAGGATTAAAATGCAAATGATTCCAATTTTAAGCATAAATCTTCTAATATTCTTTAAAAGGTCAATTAACCGCATTTTGATGGAGAACCCTTTTTAAATATACTTTTGACAAATTTATATGTTTTATTTTACAAAATAAAATCCTTCTTTAGAATCTGGACATCAAAATTTACTTTGTGTAAATTTTTGTTATTTTTTCGATAAAGATCATTTTCAGTGAAAATGTTGCATTTTAATTCAAAACATCCTTTTAATCTGATTTATTTATATGGATAGATTATCTTTTTAACTGAGATTAATGCGTATTTAGAATATATTTTTACCATTTAATCCAATGGTGGTCATTAGAATTAATTTCACTTTGAAATTGGACTTAAACTAGTGTCAATCTTTTAATAGATATTGTTTCTTAAAAAAAATGCCCTTTGTTTTGACAGCGAGAATGAATTATTAAATTAATTAATGCAACATATATATTTATAATTTTTATAATTGAAATCATTTTTCAATTCAGAATATCAAATACAGCTTAGGGTGAATTTGTGGTATTTTTCTGGAAAACTTCAATTTTTGATGAATAGTGAAACCACTAAGTGGTAGTTAAAGAAACTGATTTTTCGTTTAAATGAAACTTTACCACTTCTGTGATTTTATTTTCAAAAATACTACATACATGGTTTTCATTAAGAAGTAAAATGTGGTTAAATGAGATTAAAATAATTTTTTTGGTGAATAGTAACTTTTAAGTTTTATTAATCGCGATTAAAGGTAATTAGTTTAATTTAATGTAAAGATAATGTTATAATAATATGAAATGACTTTGAAACATGTCCTAACCTAATTGGATGAGTCATGGAAGACAAATAAAATCCATGGGTCAACTTGGGGAGCCCATGCAGACACTTTGGTTGGAAAAGGACATTAATAACTTTTTCTTTAAAGTTAATATTAAAATGTCACAAACATGTATTGTTTTACTAAAACACTTATTACATGGGGTTATACAAGTAGTATTTTTGACTATAAATATTAATTAGAAATCTAAAACGATTTCCTCCATCATTATATTTTTTTATAATTTTTAGACATTAAATAAATTAATTTATTTATGATACTGTGATGATGTAGTGGTTACCACATAAATGAACGATTTAAATAAAATAAGAATATTGGGTGAAATCTAAGTCTTAAAATTGTCACAAACCTATTTTATGGGATAATTTAGAAACCTTATCACCTTAGCCTCGAAATATATCCTTTTTTGACCTTTAAAACCCAAAAATAGTTTTATAATAAACTAATAGTTTATAACTTTCCAAGAGTGCCCCTCCTCTTCTCTTATTAAAGGCCCCCACCTATACCACCATACCCGCACCTCTAAAGCCTTTGGCTCATCCAAACCCTGAAAATTCATCTCTACACATCCCTCTCTTCATCATTGAATCCTCACCTTTGGCATAATGCTCTTCATGAAACCCTTTTGGTTCAAACCAAGAGGAGTTACCCGATTTAAATGTAATTTCTTCACTTGTGTTCTTTTGTTTTATTTTGCTTCTACAAACCCCCAATATCTTTTTATTCCATTATTTTGTAACAAAAAAAGTATCTTAAATATACTAGTATGTTTTTATGTTAAGGAATCGAGCTACACTTACACACACCTCCGTCTAATGGTTAAAGAACATTATGTTTCTGTGGATGGCGAATTACTGCCTCCCGAAACGATGATTGTTCAATCTTCTCTTGACACCTTTCACAGTGGCCATTATGATGTCACTGTATTTTATATATGATATAAATGGTATTTATGTTTCCAATATGCTTCTGTATTTTATATTTAAAACATACCTTTATGCTTTTCATGTTGTGCAATTGCGATAAAGTGATATGACTCGTTCATGCAATACATGGAATTTATAAAGAATGAAATTAATGAACTTATGTGACCTGTAAAACATATCTATTATACTGGATTTATAATATATATATATCTCTCTCAATTATTTTTAATTCCATTAATATGAGAAAGAAATGAAAGTAGCGTTCATGCGTACGTACGACCTACCGTCTCCATGAACAGTGCATTTCATTTCTTTTTATCTACAAATGTTATGGAATAGTATAAAATGAATATGTACTGGATATATATGATATTTAAATAATCAATACTATTATGCATATTATTTACTTATAACTACATGGACAATCATTTTCAAACAAGTTTATTTTTGACTCATGTACCAAACATCGACAAAAACGTCTGATATAAACTCACATTATTAAACAATTATTATAACATTATAATATGTGATATGAAATGAATAATAACCTTTAAAGGAGGACCTTAAGAAATTATAAATTGACCAAATTTTATTATTCAGGAATATAAAGAAACAAACAAGACAAGTCGGACTTGAGGTAAGGGATCCTACCTCTCTCTTTCATTTTAAGTACTCTTTTTTATATAACTTACTTTAAGCTCATATTTATTATGCTGGGGGCTGTTATTTTATATTCCTCTTGCTGTAAATTATATTTTAATATGATGAGAGACCCTATTTGATCTCAACAATCCATTTTTTGTATGTTTTATGTGGCACCGTTGGGCTGCCGAATTTTCATAAGGGGATTTTCATCTCACTTTTTATTCCCGTGAGATTCATGCTACATTTGCCACCATTTACTTTTGTGTGGTGTATGTACTGCCCATTATTTTACTATTTGTATAATATAATATCATTTATGTGTATTTACTTCTTCATTTTATGACCCTTCTTTCATGGGTTATACGTTTCGAATGTTACCCAAATTGGTAAGGGAACCTTTCACCCTCCTCTTTTTAAAAAACTTATTTTGTTATGTCTTTTAATTTACATCTATTTATATTGGGATATGTAATTCTATATCCTTATTGATGTAAATTTTATGTCCAAGTGATGAGATACCATTTTCTCTCTCATCAACTAATTTTATGAATTTTAAAGTGACGTTGTTAGGTTGTCGAATTTTACCAAGGGAACTTTTTAACCCAATTTCGATTTCTTTGGGTTAAACATATAGTTATTAAATATGTCATCCTTTGAATATGTGTGAATGAACTTTGATTGTTTTACACTTAATATCCACTTATATTGGGTGTATTTATATTTGTCACACATAATTATTAGATTGATTTATCCTTAATTTAATGATACCTTCTTTATAAGGGATTTCATCTCCTTTTACATTTCTATTGAGACTTCATTGTTGTTTTGCACCAATTCACTCTAATATGGTGTATATACTATCCTTTGGAATATTATATCATGAATCAATTTATTCTCATGATATTATAAAGTTCAGATTAAATGTTATTCCTCAATTATTGTATTCAAGTGTCTCTCATTTTGTTAAAAACCCTTTAACTAAAATATCATTTTAAATGTTTTAATGATTTATTCTTATAAATATTTATCATTAATATCAATGTTTTCAAAATGGTTTTAAGTATTTATTTATATGGATAGTAATGGTTTAAAATGTTAAAAGCTTTAAAGTGGTATGAGAAACTTTAATTCAAAAATATCTTTATTAATTGTGTTAAATGGTTTTGAAAATAGTTGTTTTCAATGGATTCATTATTTAAATATATTAAAATGTTATATTGTTATTGCAATGTGGGAATGTTATATTTCCTTTATGCATGTTTTATGTGATATGATTATGTTATGGTTCTTGGGTATTGTTCATGAAGATGGGTGGTTCCGTGATAAACTAAGGGCCGGTGAACCCGATATAGCTCTCCAATTCATTGGGTAATGCGGAGGGGTTAAATGTTATGGTTTCTCTGAAGCGATTTAGGGAATATACTGTGATGGGTATTCCAAACATAACCATGAGGGTTACTCCCTACGCAAGAATACTATGAATTCCTCAATTTATCATTACGTCTTATGATTTCTATGAGTTATTCATAAATCTTATGATTTCATGAGGTATGTTAATGTGCTTATGTTTTATGAGTAAAGTTTGATTTCATTGGTTCTTGTGTATACATGTACTAATGTTTCCTTTCTAAATTTTTATATCCATTACTGAGCTTTTTATGCTCATCCCAAGTTTTTGAAATTTTTTTCACAGGTCAAGGGAAAGGTACATGATATGATGATAGTGTCAATGAAGTGTCAAGAAAAAAATCCATGTTTTATTATAAATATGTTTCCATTGATGGGAAAAAATGAATACTATATTTTATGTAACCACTTTGTTTAAATGTGGAATATAATGCATGATTTATGATCTAATTCTCTAAAACTCTAAACCTGAAAAGATCTTCAATGTGTATTCTTGAAATAACTCAAGATTAAGTAAGGTTTAAGGCCGGGTCTTTAAACAACATGAAGAGGGAGATTTCTGATTATGTGTCAAGATGTATGGTTTTTCAATAAGTGCTGGCTGGAAGACGACATCCTGGAGGAGTCATCAAACCTATTCCCATACCTGAGTGGAAATGAGATGATATTACAATGGAATTTGTCATTGGACTAACAAAGACTCCTATAAGTAATGATGAAATATGGGTCATTGTTGATCATATTACAAATTCAGCATACTTTATTTCTATAAGATAAGATTTAACATTTGAATGTTTGGAAAAAAAAATATTAATGACATTGGAAGACATTACGGTGTACCCTTATCGATTTTTCTGATCATAATCCCCATTTTACATCAAGATTATAGAAAAGTATTCATAAATCTTGGAATACTGAACATTGTTTGATCACTTCCAACCACCCTCAATCTGATGGACAATTATAATAGACAATTCAAACCATAGAAGACATATTGAGATCTTTCTCAATTAAAATTCAAGGTATGTGGGGGTCAATATTTCCATCTGGTAGAATTTTCCTTTAACAATATCATCGATTCATGTATTCAGATGGAACCATATGAAGAGCTATATTGAAATAGATGTTTCACACCAACTTGTTGGGATGATGTTAGTGAAATGAAACTCATAGGCCCAGAACATGTTTACAAAACAATAGAAATGGAGAATATTATCCAAACCCACATCAAATAAGCTAAAAGTAGGAAAAAAATATGCCGATAACTGAAGGAAGGATTTTTAATTCCAAGAAGGAGATCATGTTTTAATGATGGTATCTCCATGTAAGGGTGTGGTATGATTCGGTAAAAAATGTAAATTAAGTCCTTGGTACATCCGACCATTCGAAAATCTAGAAATAATTGGAGTTGTATCTTATCATTTGGAAATGCCACCAGTTCTCTCCAATGTTCATGATGTGTTCCACATATACTTGTCGATAAAATAAATTCCTAACCCAATGCATGTACTTAACTATGAAGAAATTAAACTAGAACCCGATATGTCTTGTTGTGAATATCCCGTCAAGATTCTTGATACCAGAGAACATGTGTTGAGAAACCAGACGACTCGTTTGGTAAAAGTTCTATGGAGAAACAACAAGATGGTTGAGGCAATGTGGGAACCTAAGGAACTTATGATAAAGAACCACCCAAATATTTTTTATGCAGTAATATTCTATAAATATATAGGACAAAATTATTTTATGTAGGGAAGAATGTAACCCCCCAAGCTTCCACGATATGTTTCTCTTTGAATAATGCAATTGTTTATGTTGTACGCAACGTCGAGTTCTAGCACACCATGACCAATCAAACTAGCAGTTATGAATAGTAATCTCTACTCTTTGAAAGTTTATTAATTTTATTTTTCAAAATGGGATTCATTTTTGGATTTGTAATATCAAAATTATACTAGGTTTAATTTTTGTTATTTTTCTGATAAATTACTATTTTTGATGAATAGTGAAAAACCGTAAGTTATTTTTTTAAACAGAATTTTATTTAAATAATAATTTTTTTTATTTAAATTTATTTTAATGTAAAAATAGATACATAATAACTATATTAGTTCAATGTAATTCATTGGAGTCATTTTATAACGAGATTAGATATATAAAATTTTATTGAATTTTTTAACGCCTTTTAACCACCTTCGAAGAACACTTGAAAATTTGCATAAAACGTAATTTTACCACTTCTTGGAATTGAATTTCAAAAATATGAGAGACATGTTTGAAATCATCAATTAAATTTGTTTCAATAAGATGAAAGTAATTTTTCATGAATAGTATGTTTGAATTTTATTTTCCACGATTAAAAGTAAATAGGGCAATAAAAGGTAAAAATAATATTATAATTACCGTAACACATGTCTTAATTCTATTGCATAAGTATATTTCCCCCAAAATAAACCTTTGGAATAAAATATGATCCTTTTGGTCCACATGGATTATATTTGGAAGTTTATTATATTTTATTGAAAGAATAGTTAGAAGTGTTAAATTCAAGTTTTAATAGCTAAAGAATATTTAATTTAGGGTTATGCATAAGATTAATTTGAAAATAAATATGAATTATAAATATAAAAAAATTCCTACATAATGGTATTTTCTATATAATTTTTAGACATTAAATAATTAAATTTATTTATGACACAATGATGATGTAATAATTACCGATTTATTGATAGATTAAAATAATTGATATTATATATATTAAAATAATTGTAAATTTAGATTTTGATGTATTAAAATAATTTTATAGGTCAATATTTCGTGTTATAATTGATTAAATAAATTTTTTCCAAGTGATAAAGTTGTTATGACATTCACAAAAACCAAATACTAAATAGCTTCAAAATTGATATAAATGAGTTTTAAAAAAAATACCATATTATTAATTAATATAATATTGATAAAACTCTATTGTTCAGAAAAAGGACTTAAATAAAATTATATATGTATTTAATGAACCACTTGGGTTTTTTTGGCTTTTTATTGTATGTTTATTAACTATTTATTATAATAATACAAGAATACATGGTAAAAGTTAAACTATTTAACTAAGAGTTAAATCTAAAAGAAGGGTTAATATGGTAACCTAAACAAGTCTAAAACCTATTGTTTTAGTGTTTTATGACTCATACCCACCTTATCCTTGAAATAAATCCTTTTTTCCATTATATACTGAATATTATTTTATAATAAATTAGTATTTCAATCTTTTCCAAAAGTGACACTCACGTCTCTTATAAAAGAGTACTTCCCCTTATCTCAATATCACACCTCCAAAACCATTTGGATCAGCAAAACCTTCCTCAAATATCCTCCCAACTACACTAAATTCAACCTATAGGCCTTACTTTGATCATAAAACCAATCAAAAGACCCCTTTTGATGAAATCAAAATGAAGCACCCGAAGAAGAGGTTATAATTTCATCACCTCTTTCAAAGTTCTTTTCTCCTTCAACTTCCTCTATCATTTTTGTTTCCATAAAAAAATAATAACTACAACACCTTATACATAAATTAATGTTATTATAAATATGTTACAACCATATTCATTATTCTATGCGTCCTTTGAAAGGCAATGTCACTATAAGTGCATGTGTACGGCATACCATCTCCATGTTGTGGTGTAGTTTATTATTCAACAATTCATTAATTAGACGAGTATAATAATGAGAATAATTGATGTTAATAATAAATATAACTTGTTAAAAATATGTATATATGATATACCATCCAATTACATACGATTTTTCCATCAATAAAATGATATTCTTTCTCGTGCGTACATACGAATTACCGTCTCCACGAACGCGATAAGAATCATTTCCCCATCATAACCATTAAAGAATAATTTTCATTTTATGATTAAAAATAATATTTAAGAACTTAATATAATTCTTTATACTAATCAAATACATCTGATTTAAAATAAACATGACTTATATTACAAAATATATAAAGGAAAAGGAATCAGTTAACACTCAAAACAATTATACTACTGAAATATTTGTAACAAAGCATTATTAGAAGATAATATAAAATATCATATTTAGGTATGTGGTTCTTTCATAATTTAATATCAATTATTTAACTATAATACATGAAGTTAACTTACCATTGAACAAGTAAAATTATAATGTAAGTGTTAATTTTACAATCTCTTTACTTATCAGAGGTTGTTTATACATAATTATGTTCTGGGACTTCATTATCATCCACATCTGTGATTCTTAAAATTGTATTTCAAAACATTTTTACTATTTCCTATAATATGGGTTTATATCATTTATACCCTTGTTTTTATTTATATAAAATATTTTGAAATGAATCTTTCCATCGTTTTCCAAACAAGGCACTTTATGACCTTTTTGACACATTAAAGTAAGAATGTTTTTTAACTTATACGGCAGGTGCGACTAGTGTCTGCCAATATAACACCTTCAAATATTCCCATACAATATTATAAGAATATATCCAAAATAAATGTTTTCTTGTATAATTACGTGACTTTTAAATGATTTTAAAATATAAAAAGATATTTCTCTTAAATAGTTTTTATTTCCTCAATGTCAACATCCTTTGATGGATTTTACACTTGTTTTAAGATGATTTATTATGATACAATCTTCCCTATTGTATTGAAGGTTTTGTGATATTTTCAACTATAGATGTTTTGTTTTTATACCATTCATGTTTTATGGTTACACTACAACAAAACCGGCCACTAGCGGCGGTTTTTTTTCATTTGGAGGCGGTTTAAACCGCCGCTATAGGGTTTGGCGGCGGTTTACAAAAACTACCGTGAAATTGGGCGTTGGCAATCTATTAGCGGCGGTTTTTACTATTTTTTGGCGGTTTAAGAAAAGCGTCGTAGATACCTCTTTTCGCGACGGTTTTTGACCATTTCGCGGCGGTTTTATGCGTAGATGATACTTTTTTTTCGCGACGGTTTTAACCGCCGCTATATTCTGGCCTTTGATGCGTCTATGTCACGGCGGTGAAAACCGCCGCTAAATTTAAACATAATACATTTAGCAGCGGTTATAACCGCTGCTAAATACTGACCAATAAGGCATTAGTGGCGGTTATAACCGCCGCTAAATGCTGACCAGTAAGGCATTAGCGGCGGTTAAAACCGCCGTGAAATGTTGACCTGGAAAAAAAAATAATTCTGCTCCTAACACACCACTGCCCTGAAAAACAAATCAAACCAGAATATTGAACAGGAGACACCATACAAACAAATAACATGGTAGTATTCATTGAAAAATAGGATATGAGTAAATGTTGTATGTTATGGAGTCCAACCTAAGGAAAGGAATGTATCACAATTTGGTGAGTAACCAATCCATATGACCCCCAAGATGTATATGTGTTTTTAGCTTCTTTAATTTCTTATGTGTTTTAAGAAGGGTGGATTTATAATATATGGATACTAATACTCTATATAATAAATGGTTATGAATTTTGATACAATTTATGTGATCATGCTAACCATGGTGATGTGTAATGATATGTAATTGGTTATGCTCTAAGTTGGCCGATTTAACATTCCTGGGTGGATTGTGATATGGGTTGAGTTTTTTTAACAATGGATTTGTGTTATGGGATAGAACAAATTATGTTTATATGGGTATAGAATTTGTTCCAAAGATGGATGTTTGAGTAGTTATAGAATGTATGTTATGGTATGGTTTTTTGTGTGTTTTGGGTTGGTTGTTAATGCCTACTATAGAAAATGGGTAACTTGTGAATTGGCGTGTGTTTTAGGTTGGACAACACGCTAACCGTGCATAGTGCTTGAGAGAGTATGGTTTATGATCTTGTAGGTTATACATGATTCCTATTGAGGATTTGAGTTATGTCATTGGATATGAGATAAGAGTTTCATGTATACATCCCAAGATGGTCATCATGCTGCAGGTTGGATGGGATGCATCATGATATAGTTGTTATTGACTTCATTAAAGAAAATAGGTTTGAGTTTTTTAAAATTTCAACAACTTATCTAATGTTTTCCTAAATACCTTATTGGTGGAATTATACTTAACCAAACCAAATGATATTGATTTTTCACAATAGTTATTATCATAAGATAATGTCATTAATATATATGTGCATGTATGTGATCTTTATCCTTCAGGGGAAGTATGGTGTGTCAATTTCTAGTTAGGATTAGTAACCTAGATTTCATAGTTGGATTGGGTATGGGATTTGTGATATGCATGAGAACCCTTGAGTGGGTATATTGGCCTATGATTTTCCTCATGATATTTGAGATGGGTTCATAGATGCTTCTCCATGAGTTGTATCCTATATAGGATGTGACATGTAAACTAGGGTTGAGAGAGACTAGTAATATTGAGATGTATCTTGGGATATTGGTGATTGGAGTGTTCTAATCATGTGATATAGCGATTCTCATTTCCACCTGATGAGGGTTTTCTTCTATGTATGTAATCCAAGAGAGGACTTATCCTAGGTCTATGAGTTCATTAAAAAAAATGAAAGTAAGTTTAGACACTTTGTTCTATATTGATGGTATATAGGTGGATTGTGGTTTGGTATTCAGTTAGTAATATCGTTTTATTTGGTATTGTGAATGTAAAAGCATGGGTAGTTCTTGTGTTTTGTTAAGTCTAACATGAATAATTGACATGGTTATTTGGGGGATAAGTTATGTTAAACTATGATTATTTGGATGTTATTGTAATGATGCATATTAGGTGTTCTAATAGAGTGTATACATGCTTAGATTCATGTTATACTGATAACGGTTAAATTTAGGTATTGTGGGAGGCTTCCAAGATACACTCTTTCCATATCAGTAAGAGCGTGAGTTCTTTATCAGCATATTTGGTATGTTGGTTGTATAGTCCAATATTAGCATGTCAGGTGGGAATTTCTTCATGCCTGTGTAATTTGTTGTGGCTCATTGGGCCTTGATAGTGATGGTATGAATTGGGCTTACACAGCTAGGATACCCAGGTGCTGCTATGGAGCAACAATGATATGAATGGGACTTACACAGTTGGACTGCCTAGGTACTTCTATGAATCAGTTATGGTATGAATCGAGCTTACACAATGGGGCTACCTGAATGCTGCTATATAGTAGAAATGGTATGAATATGGGTTATATATATGGTATTCTCATTGGATGTGATACCAATTCAAACACATGACTAAATTGAATGATGTATACCACACTCGAGAAATCAAGACATAAAATGAAACATCATAAATAAATAAAATGCATAGAAGTAAACATGAGAAATCAAAAAAATGTTAGGACATGGAAATGTTTGGTGGCAACTATGTGCCATATACATGTTACATATACAAACCAACCGTTCTCATACTTGTTCAACACATCAACAACACTACTACTCATCATCTGATGCTGCATCGTCACCCTCTCCACCTTCATCTCCCCTACCTGCTACCACCTATAAGAACATTATATTGAAAATTAAATATTGTTGCATATTTATAATTAAACTTAAAACCAATAAAAGTGCGCAAACTAAATGATTTTGAATTTTTTGTGATTTACCTGCTCACCACTAGCCGATGCACTACCACCGGGGGCATATCTGCTCATATGCTGACGTATTTCAAGCAACTCTTTCTGCAAAGAAGATATCTGATCCCCCTGCTAGTGAACTGTGTTTTGTAGAGAAGAGATCTCCCTCTGAGTATCTTCAGGTATGAAATGACCAGAACCAGGAGTAGATGTAGCTGAAATCCCTGATGGCCTACCAAATAACTCAGATGGTACGGGTCCAAAACCCATCCCGCGCACTCTACCAGGATGCTCCTTCCCAAGGAATTTACCAACCGGGTCATCCTGGGAGACTGAGTAGGATTGCTCAGGATTGACATCCCATATTTCTTTAATTTTTACCAATAAATCAAATATCAATATATATTAACACAGTAAAAACTGATAATAAGTTATTATAATAAATAATTGACTTCATACCCCAACTTCTCTGGCAGGTTCATTAACGAAACTTCCATCTGTTTTTTTATGAACATCCAGCCACAGTTCTGTTCGGGATGCTTCATGCCCTAAACTCTGTGACAGCATTAAACAAAGATAAATCAATAATTAAATATGTTAAATAGATAATATTGTCTTATAAATATTTAAACTAATTAAAAGATTAGCAATGACATTCGGCTTCTAGACAATCTTTTTGAGCCCGCAATGTGCGGGATGACTTGTTTTTCCCGGATTGATGCATTCTGTCTTGAGAGATCCTGAAATAAATAAAATTCAATTTAACAGTAATGTATTCAATGTCTATCTCCTCTTCATGTACATGTATAAATGTAAAATGAGGATAATATAATAATATATATTTCAATACCATCTGCTTCTCATCACGATGGCTATCGACAAAAACTTTCCACTGTTATTTCAGTACCCCACTGGGTAGATTCTCATACATCTACTGCACGGTCAATGAAGTATCATTGGCATCACACCACAACCTCCATTTGAAATATTTCCATTTTTTTCCAAGATTTTTCAATGTCCACTTCTGTTCTATCACATCAGCAACGGTAAAGGGGAAGAACATCTGTATACAGAAATTAATTTTGAATATATTAGTAACATGACATTCAATTAAACCATAAAGTAATAAAATTACCTTTATCTGAGAATCAAAAACATCATTTTTCTAGTTTGGAGGCATATGCCTCCAATCATCATATGAAATAGGCAGGGAAATGGGCTCCGCTGCCAACTGACCAAGTAAAACTGCGGCGTCATCGGTCGGGACCCCATAAGAATCAAATGGAACCACTATCTTCTCGCCATTCATGTTCCAAAAATCAGAACTTTTTATGTGTTTTTCCACGGTTGCATTTTTTTCATCTGCAATTATCAAACAATTACTATAAACAAAATGCAATAAATTAATTTAATTAAAATTTGTACCTATGACTGTGACCCTCCAGAATGTCCGTGATGAACTGGAAGGGGCGTCTCGCTGCCCCGCTGCTGAGGCTCCTGTAGGGGGAGGCAATGACTCATCCATAATGAGACATCCACTGACGGTGTCAGAAATGGTGCAGGGGGAGATGATGCAGGGATGTAGGCAGCTGCTGCCTTAAATGCCGTGGGGATAGACGGATCGTTATCTGTCGCAGAAGTAGATGAAATGGTGTACCGCTTCTTCCTTGTAATTCCTGTCATTTAATCAAATAAAATTAAGTTCAGAATATATATTTCAAAAAAATTATGCAGAAAAAAAAAATTAAAAATGATAATAGATTCCCAGTATTAGCAAACAAAATATATATAACAATGATAATGAATGACTACAGAAATGAAACAAGTGGTTGCTGAATGAATACATAATTGTACATACAATCATTTTCCCCTTCAATCATGTCGATTTCCTGCTCCACTGCTTCATCCACTTCATTCATCAATGCTAGACTAATATTTTCAATATCATGATGGACAAATAATTCTGCTTCCTGTTGTTGATGAAATTCAATTGCAGAGGTCAAATCTTCCACTTCATCACCCATATCATACAAATCTCTTTTTATTACGTGAGTAACTACACTCCACCCTTCATCCACAAAATCATTCACATAATATACCATTTTTTCCTACGATGATAAGATATATGGATCATGCAGTTCACGATCACCAACATCCATCAAGCGAGAGAAGTTTACAGAAGTAAATTGCAAGGAATCTCTTTTAACGCCTCTGATAATATCGACCCATTTGCATTTGAATAAAACAACAGAGAAATGCCCGTGGTAGTTTAATTCAATAATATCATTAAACTTTCCATAGTATTCCACTTCAGCAAATGTAAATATACCACTATTCTGTGTTTTCAAACCCATTTCTCGATCGACTGTACGAAATCTAAAACCATTCACATTATAAGCGTCGAACTCTCTAACTTGTTTTATAGGACCTCTAGCAAGAAACTTCAAATCTTCTGACAAGTCTGCTCGAGTATCAGTATTCATGATCTGAAGAATAAAAATATAACTTAATAGATTTGAAAATTGTATGTGTCAAACTAATATTCGTATTTATTGCAATATTTATAAACTTACACGTCATGCAATCCATTCCACCATCTCTTTATTCACAGCTTTCGTTATATCTTTTTCATTTCGTGGTCGGCCTCTCATTCGTCTCTTTGTTTGTATCCTCAACTCTTCAATAAATGGATCTACAATTTCACTATTCATTATCACATATCTATGTGCCTGTAATAACTCCAATTCTGTCAGTGTCACGTCTGAGGTCCTCCCAACTGATCGGCCAATAGCAGGAAATATTTCTAATTTCTGATGCATTAGAGATTGAGTTGATGTGTCGTCCACACGTCCAACTCGATTAAATATTGTCTCAATATCATCCAAATATCTGGAATAAAAGGTGAGACACTCCTCGGCCAAATAGCCTTCATCAATAGAGCCTTCTATTTGAGCTTTATTTCTCACGTATGATTTCAAATGCCCAAGATATCTGTGAAAAATAATAATAATATTATGCATTTACTTAAATTCCAAATATTGTTTACTTAACTGGAAACATATAAATAAAATACCTCTCAATTGGATACATCCACCGATAATGAACGGGGCCTCCTAATTTAGCTTCGTCAACCAAATGCACAGTTAAATACACCATGATATAAAAAACGATGGAGGAAAGATCATCTCCATTGCACAAAGGGTAAATAAAAACCTCTCCTGTATGTTGTCAAGCTGTAAAGGATGTAGATTTTTCTCACATAATTGCCTGAAAAATGTGCAGAATTACAGAACAACAACAGTAACTTTTTCAGGTAATAATGTACGCAATGCCAATGGTAGTAACTATTGTAACAAAACATGTGAATAGTGACTTTTCAATCCATATAACTTACGATTCTTCAGATCAACACACCTCGAGATGTTACTCGAATACCCATCAGATACTTTCACATTCTATAAAATTTTAAGGAACGCATATTTATCCCTATTTTTCATTGAAAAAATGGCAGGAGCATACTTTTCATTCTCATATGTCCAGAGATCACGTTTTATGTTCATTACTTTTATGTCTTTGCGAGCATTGAGATGATCCTTCAACTTTCCATGCTCATTAAGTAATGTGAAAATCAAATTATCACATACATTCTTCTAAATATGCATCACATCAAGATTGTGGCGCAAAGAATTAAAATCCCAATACGTAAGTTTGAAGAATATACTTTTTTTCTTCCATTGTTGCGTTCTGATTTCACTTGACGATGCACTTCGCACTCGTTTTCCGCTATCAGTCAAATGATGAACCTTCCCAAATTCTGTTTTAACATTTTCAAGCTGTGTCAATATTTCATAACCGGTTAACAACGTTGGAGGTGGTCTACGATCAATGGAACCATTAAATTTTGATTTGTTCAGCTGAAATCTATGAGATGAATCAAGAAATCTTCGATGACACAAGAAGCACCATTTTCTACTGTGAGGTAGCCGTTTGGGCTCGAAATCAAAGTTACAAAGAGGACAAGCCAAACCCGTATAAGTGTTCCAACCAGATAAATTCCCAAGCCCAGGGAAGTCACTAATGGTCCACATTAAAGCAGCATGCATTTTGAACATTGTTTTAGAAGAAACATCAAATGTCTCAACACCGTTGCTCCATAACTCCTGCAATTCTTCAATCAAAGGCTGCAGGTATACATCAATATCATTTCCATGCATTTGTTTTCCAGGAATAATCATCGAAATGATAAAAGATGTTTGTTGCATACACATCCACGGAGGCAGATTATAAGGGATCAAAACAACTGGCCAAATGCTATAACTCGTACTCAAAGTCCCAAATGGGTTGAATCCATCGGCAACCAATCCCAATCGAACATTCCTAGGATCATCTGAGAAATCTAGATGTAATGAATCAAATGTCTTCCACGATTGGGAATCTCATGGATGTCTCATTAACCCATCATTGTTATTATCTACTGAATGCCACTTCATGTGTTCGGCAGTTTTTGATGACCTGAATAATCTTTGCAATCGAGGCTTCAAAGGAAAGTAACACAAAACTTTTGCAGGTGTGTTCCTTTTCTTCTTCTCCATGAAATTATGTTTAGTCATACTTCCAACATCACCTTTTGACTACCATCTAGAATAAGAACATTTCTTACAATTCTGTCTACTTGAATCCTCTCCCCAGTAAAGCATACAATCATTAGGACACGCATGTATTTTTGTATAATTCATACCAAGCTTGTTTATAACTTTTTTCATCTCATCAAACGATTCTGGGATTTTTGCTTCAGGAAATGCATCACGAATCAATTCCAATAACATGGACATTGACTTATTTGTAATTCCATGTAGACATTTGATATGGTACAACTTCAGCAGAAATGAAAGCTTTGAATATTTCAAACACCCACTATACAACTCTTGATTTCCATCGTCAAATAAATCATGAAACGAATTTTCATCACTGAAGTTTTCCCTTACATTTGGCTCCACATAATCAAGAGGAGGATCCAATGATATGTTATAATCTTGATCTTCTTGTGTTACAGTCTCAAAAACATCACTTGTCACGTTGAAATTTGTACCACCCTCTTCTGGTTGTTCTGATATGTTTTGATGCTCATAATGGTGTCTTTCAGTACTGAATGCATCATTTATGTGGTTTTGCATTTCATTTTCCATTGGCGACAAACTTGGGACCTCATTCTATGGATTAAAATCAGCCCTTAATCTTTATGTATGGTTTGATTCTCCATGCCAAATCCAACACAAATATTGATCAGGGAATTGCTTCAGTATTAAATGTTCATAACCTTCATCTCTCTTCAACCATGTTCTAAATTTACATTTAGGACATGGACATCTTATTCTCCCTTCAACGGATCGATTAGAAATTGCAAAATCTAAAAACTCATTCAAACCCTGAACATATTGAGGTGTGTTCCTCGGAAATGTGATCCAGCTTTTATCCATGTATATCACAATGTTCCTACACAAAATATACGATAGTGTAAGATTACAGAAATATAATATAATAAAGATGAACCATTGATCATAAAGTATGCATAATATAATAAATATGGTTCATTGATTACATTTACCACTTCAGACCAACCGAAAAAGTCTTCTCCATAAGAGACAGCGTCAACACCTCATTGAGGAGAAATAAGAATATCGGGTTACACACTTATCATAACACTATCTACCCAACTATTTTTTTATGGTTTCTAATGGGATATGTTTACAGAACATGAAGCACCTAATTAATTCATTATCCATGATAAAACATGTCGTTATAGACCAAATTTACAAGGGAGAGAAGTCACATGGATTTTTGTAAAATAAACCATTGGAATTGAAATTGGTCTATAGGATGGGATTTAATCTATTGAACATATCTATATTCTTGGAAAGAGTTGAGGTGTAAATAATATTAAGTGATATCCCAAAGGAACCAACTGCTCAATATAAATTCCAAGAAATTACTCAAATTGTGGATGGATATTCTCACTTTTAGTAATGAATACATGAATAAATGTAGGAGAAATATATAAGCCACAAAAATAAATAATCCACAATTACTATGAATGACTTATCCGTTGTTTATGAGAACCAATCAAATAATCAAGGAAGAACTAAAAATTACCAAAGTCGAAAGGGGTCGCGGGGGGCGCCGGGGGGTGCGGGAGTCGCCGAAGGCCACAGGGGGCGTGGGGGGTGTCGGGGGTGTCGGGGTGAATAAAAAAATTACACCCATGAAAATAAAATAAAGAATTCTCACTAAGAATATACCTAGGAATGAAATCCATACTATAAAACCATTCATGGAAAACCCAATACACATAATATGAAATCATACCTTCTTTAAATAAAAAAATAAAGATAAAGTGATGGTCAAGGTTTCTATAATGACATGACCATTATAATTAACTACATCATGATGAATCTCTGAGAAAATTAATATAAATTTACATTCATCTTTCCACGTACAAACTACATGCACTTGATAATTTATACTTAGAGTATCAATAATGAAATTTCACTTTCTTGGAGTATAATTAAAATCCAAATAAAATGACTAAATATATTCATCCCATATCCTCTATCATAAATTTTTATCCCTATGATAAAATATTTACAACATGTTTTTTTAGTTGTAAATTCCACAAAATTCTCATTGAATAACTAATTTCATAAACATTGGAGGGCATGCATAACCATGACTAACTCAATATCATGACTTGGATAATTGTTATCATTTATTATAAGTTTCAAGACCCATTTACTAACACTCATTCCTCCATATCAACATAAATCTTAACATCACATTGGAGGCCTCATTATTGACCTTATAATGCATCCTTGGCTTTGGTCAAATAAGAATAGGTGTAGATGTCAATATATTTTTTAGCTCATAAAATGAATCTTTTTATTTATCATCCCACTAAAAATTCACTCCATTCCAAGTCAATACTATATTTTTAATGAATATGTGAGAAAACTCCAAGATAATGAAAGAATAAGAAACCACATGACCAATGAAAATATGAATCTCAACAATATTAGTATGAATATATTAAGAAATTATAGATTCTACTTTCTCAATATCCCATAATATCCTAGATTTAGAGAACTCACGACCAAAAAATGTCACATATTGATTATAGAAATAACATTTCAATATATTGGCATATAAATGATGATATCTCAATGTGTCTAAGAACATAACCAACTATTCTTCATGCTCCTCATAGGATCATGATCATACCGATATATCATTGATAAATATAGTCCCGAATGAAAAAAAGGATAAAAAATGGTTTATAAAAGTTATAAATACATATGGTTTCTCCATTACCTTAAATAGAATTACCAAAAACACAAAATTACTATATATTGTTTGAAATTCTATCTTGGACACACCTTTAGCTCAAACCTTTATCCGCTGATAACCTAATCGATGAACAATCTTCAGAATCCATAGAGAACCTCTAAACTGATTGAATAAATCATAAATTCATAGAAAAGGATACCAATTATTAAGAGTAACATGATTTAATTTATAATAGATAATATAAAATCAATAACTCACTCTTGCAATATTGGTAAAAAGAAATGGATAACCCTATGTAGACACACTCAGATTAATAAATCCATTGGATTAAAGATCTCCCAACTAAATATTTATCTATCTAATAAATCGCCCAAATAGAACCTCCATGTTTCCCATAAAAAATCCAAGATCCAACCAACCACCGGATAGCTACACCTCCTTTATAGCTCCACATATGAGACTATGATTCACAACCTGTAAAGAAGGAGGTATTTTATTTACATTTTTGTGGTGTATATAATATAAATGTTGACAAATATGGGAATATAGGGGATATTAAAGGAAAAAAGTAGGATATCCCTCAAAAATATCATGTACCCCATATAAATGATAAACCAAAAACATTAAATTCATTTTATAAAACATTACCTAAACCCATGGCATTTTCCTAAAACAAAATATAGATATTAAAAATTAAATAAATAATCAATATTTTCCATTAACTGTTTCCAAATATATAAACATTTCCATTTTTATAAAAAAACACCATAAAAACCCTTCTATTTTTTAAAAAGACTAAGGGATCCCTTATAAAATGTTTTCAACCATGAGTACTTCTTACCCTTGAGTAGACCAACTACCCAACCATTTTTATAAACCCTACCAATTGAGATGACGCACCAATGGTTAATCTAGATTTATGTCATCCTAGTCTAACAAAATAAGGATCCCACACTAATGTTTGAATCTTAAATAATGACTAAGACCTCACCCAAAAGCATCACATCAATATTATCAACCATATAAAACTTCATAGAAATCTATAAATTCAAATTTTTATGAAAATAAAATCATAAAAACATATAATGGAAAAATCAGGGGGGTATAAAGAAGTATATCCCAAGTGAATCCACCCACAAAAAGTGTATAAACCCATTATAGAGGTGACCATATTTGGGAAAAACATGGGAAGGCACCTAGGGTTTCGCTGGTGGTCGAGGGAGGTGCCGGGGGGTGCGGGTTTCACTGGAGGGCTTCGCCGGAGGGCGTGGGGAGTGCGGGGGGTGCGGGGGTCGCCGGAGGGTGCGGGGGGAGCAGTGGACGCTGAGGCCGGGGGGGGGGGGATCGGGGAGGGTTTGGGGAACGCGGTCGGGGAGGGGGAAAGGGTCATTGTGTTTCTAAAAAAATTTGGGTTTCGCGGCGGTTTATTAAAAACCGCCGCGAAACCTTCACTGAAAATGTTTAGCGGCGGTTTTGTGAACCGCCGCCACAAAACCGCCGCTAAACCCATTTTTTTGTAGTGTTAGAGTATTAAAATTTTGTATCCTAGTTTTAATACGAATGTGTATGTTATGATTCAATATTTACATATGATTAATGCATTGGACTTAGTAAGTGACGGGTGGAGCCCGATATAGATCCTCTTGGAAATGGTAGGTCTCATTAGATAAACTAGTTTCTTGGCACAAGGCCTAAACAAAATCTTTTTTGTATTCTTGGCACAAGGCCTTGAATATGTGGTTCTGATGTCCGTAATTATGAATTCCATCATTATGAAATTAGCTTTTGATATTACATGTGATTTTTTAACTAGTATAATATCCTTGTGAATAAGTAAATGGAATTATTTGATTTATCCTTTCAATATTATTATGAATTGTAAGTTTAAAATGCTTTGGTTTTAGTCTTATGTATTGCCTTAAATGTTTAAGCTTATTTATAAATGTTTCCGCTATATTGTTATCCTTTTTGAGAATCTAAGATCACCCATTTCTTATGATTTATTTTTACCAAGATGTGAAGAATTATATTATGATTGACCTGCAGGGATAGGCTAAGGGATATTAGTGTGTTCAAAGGGGACACAATATTGTTGTTTATTTATTTCATGATGTAATGTAAAACATAAGTATGTATCTATTACGTCAAAGGATACTAATCTAATTGGTTTTTTATACTTTATCTCTTGTGATCATTCCAATGTTATGTAATAATGCACCAACTCTGGGTAACTAGGGTCGGGGCATTACAAATGTGATAAGAAAATTGAAATAACGTTCATTCATACATACGACCTACCATATCCATTAACAATGTGTCTCATTTTATATTTCTATATTTTATTAATTATTATAAATAAATATATAATGAATATATATGATATTTATATCATGGTTTAAATTATTTAAATAACTAAATCATGATCTCTGTAAGTTGATCAAGATTAACAAGTAAAAACATATACGAACAACAAAGTGGTTATTACCTGAAATGTAAAAATAACATTAAATTTTTAAAAGAACTCATAATATAAAGTTATAATAAAATAAAATATGGTATTATATATATGTGAATATTTTAATTTGGTATATATATATAGTGAAATTATATTTTTTATACAGGATTTTTTAATGTTTATGAAGAAATTCTTGACTAAAGGTAAGGGTTTTCTCATATCACTTTTATTTTTTTGAGATATATACTATATTCACCACTTATTCTTGTTTTGTTGTTTATATAATTCCCTATGATATGTTATATCATAAATTTACATTGTTTAATGATATTAAAATTTTAATTTATGTTGTTATCTCACATTTTTCATGATTCAAATTTTACTCAAGTAGTAATGGGTATCTAGTATCGATTTTATTTGTGTGATACCTATGAAAAATTAACTACTTATTTATTATATGTGGGTTTTATAATAAAAATGAATATATTATATTATTATTATACTTAAATTTATAGTTATTTACATATCCATTTGATAATATATATTTAATGCGATTTTGCGGTTCAAAATTTACCAAATCAATAAGGTAATTTTATTTCAATCTTCTTTATTTGAAACACATATTTTCTTATAAACCTATATTTTTTATGAAGTTTCTATACTACCCTTTATTTCTGGGAATTTTTTTTAAACTTTATTAAAGTGGTAAGATTTTATTTCTATATTCTCATCATTTATCAAGATTTTTTATGATTGTTCTTCCATTAATAAAATATTTTGATCTATATCTCAAGATTTCTCATGATTTTTCTTCTCTTTTTATTCATTATATATTCATGTTTGGGTTATATTTTTTCACTGTTTGGTACTTAAGATAATTAAGAATGTGTTTTTATGAAAATATTACCATATTTTTCTATTTGGTCAGAAAGTTTTTTATTCAAAAACCTTGTTTTGTAAAAATTTTATCTAAAAAAATTTTAAGTGATATTTTAAGCTCATTTTAATGGAAAATTATTTGAAAATGGTTTTTTATTTTATAAAAATTTTAAATGGTTTTTCAAAACATCTTTCATATGTTTTCAAGATTATTTTCAAATACAAATGTTTTCAAAATGTTTTATCATTTTAAAAGTGTTTTAAATGTAGAAAATTTATTTTACTTATGAAATTTGTTAGATAAATTTTAAGGATTATTTTATAAGTTTCCAATGTGATTTTAAAATAAATGTATTTTAAATATGTCTTATACCATCAAAATTGATTTTAAAAGAAATTTTATTTTCCTTAATAAATCTCCCAAGTTATCTTTCGAAATACAACTACAGCTAAGATGATCTCCTTTGATAGAATTTATGATTTACTGGCGATATGATCTAGAACACCATTCTCATATTTTATCTAAATGGTTTATTTTTAAAATTTCATGTTGATTATGAAACACTTTTCTCTTCAATGGGTTATATCATGACAAGCCAATTATAAAACCCAATTCCTTTCATGGGTTATTCTATACTGAAATGATTTTGAAACATGTCTCCTTTACATACTTTATGATATTATGTATAGTTTATGATTTCCAATTCATTTCATCGGATATGATATGATGAATGTTTGTGATATTTTGGAACACATATGTTTGATTTCATTATTTTATAGGTGATACCTATATTACCCTCCCATGAATTGAGTAAAAATTTATATCGCATGAGATAATTATTGAAAGAAATTTGAAGGGCCAGATACACAATGGTAAATAAGTTTATCCTCATACACAATTGGAAATATGTGTGTCTTGATCTAAAATGGGAAACATGTTTTTATTCATCAAAAATAGTAAATGGGTGTTTTTCAATCCACAATGGTAAATAGATGTGTCCTAATCCACAATGGGAAATAGGTGCATCTAGATTCACAATAAGAAATAGGTGAATCCAGATCCACTATGGGAAATAGGAGTTCCATGATCCACTATATCTATGTTCTTGGTATTTAACATTTAAACATGAATTGTTTTTCTATATTTATGATGTTTCCATACTTATATGACAGGTTCTTATGGTTCATTAATGATTTATGATGTTTTATCATCCTTATTATTCATGTCTTATGATATTCCAATCATTATTCTATGACTCTTTTATATGATCTTTGATACATTGGGGATGATATTTAAATGTTATTTTCATGTTTTTTTACCCTTATACTCAAGTTACTTTCACATATCTCTTTTATTTACCCTTAACGAGAATCTGATCTCATCCTTTATTATGTTTACATTCTACATGTTATGAAGAAATGTTTTACGTAGGAGTACCAAATAGAAATATTTTTGTTGGAAACATTGAATATTTTTTACCATGTTCGAATATTGTGTTCCATTGTTTTCAAAGACCCTACGATCTTATAGTTTTCAGGAATGTACTTTTTTAATGTAAATAATATTCATCTAATATGATTTAATATGGATTTTTGTTAAGACTATGTCTCTATATTTGATATCAAAGTAAAGGTTTAATTCACCTTTAGAAACTATGATGAGAAAAAATCTATGATATACCTATGAATATTTATAAGAATTTGTATAGAGATGTATCTAAGGATAATAATATGGTGTCATATTATAAATAATTAGGTGTTTTTATTTAGACATCATATATGAAAATTTTCAAGATTATGTTGGTTTTTGATATGATAAGTGTTGCTCACCAAGGTGGGAGCCTAACAGAACTATGTTAATGTTGATGGCAACAAAAATTGTGATGATTTCCCCCCAAATAACCCAATTATTTGAGAGATATAATGAAAAGTATCATTGATATTCTCCAATAACTATCTCAAGCTATGAATCTTGTCGAACATACAATATATAAAAGGAGGTGACAACATTCTTTTGAGTCCCAAATGTGGCAACATCCACATTATTTTAGTGTTTCCAATAATAAAATAGTTCTTTAAGAATGTATCAATAACATTTGAAAATTTATTTTCCATTATTTACTGCTCGGAGAATGAAAAATTCATCTTGGCTACTTATCATTTGGAAGGTGAAGCATATCAGTAGTGTACTCTAATTATAAACTTAATAGATAAAATAATAAATTGAATATATGGAATGGGATAATTTTAAATGGATATTTCCTGTAATTAATTACCTCATATTCTATGAAAAAAGATAAATAAGTAATTCCATGTTTTAACCAAATATAAGGATGAAAATATTGGTACCTATGAAGCTAATTTGTCAATACTTTCGTGGTATGCTTCTAGATTGATCAACATCCGTGAAAGAAAGGTCGGTCGATTATTTGGGGGCCTAAAACCAAGCCATCAAACTGAATTGGAAATAAGATAATTTTTTTGTTATAAAGAAGTAATTCTATGTGTATTTAAGGTAGAAAATAAAATTGGATATACACTTCATTCTTCTAGTTTTGATAAGAAATGAAATATCGAGTCACATGAAAACTCAAATGGCGGAAATAAATTCCATGCATCGGTGTACCATAAATATGGGAAGAAGCATCAATTGGATTGTTTGAATAGAACATGGAGGTTATTTAAATGTAGAAAGGAATTTCATAAAATCCATGAATTTAAAAATATGATTAATGCGACTCTTAATGTGGTGGAAGAGAAAATTACAAATAATAGACCAACCAAATTTCAGTGTTTCAACTGCAAAGATTTTCGGCATTATGAGAATCAATTCCGAAATAAAATAGATAATTTGGATTATAGTACACAAAAAACCCTGAGGAAAAATGAAAATGGGATATATAATTAAACCACAATGGATCAATTGAATCATGATAATTAGGGAACACTTATCCTACCCTCCTTAGTTGGGAATTTCATGTTATATTTTGTAGCATAAGCCCAATAAAAATATTATTGTTCATCCTTTAGTGAAGTTTCATGTTATTATCTCCCGATACATGGATTATGGAATAATAAAATCACACTTTATATTGTATCAGTACAGGTACATGCCCATGATTAGAATTAAAATGATTTTGGATTAAGATAGAATCTTATTTAAGGAATAAACAGTGAATTATATCTTATTAAGGTTATAAGTTTAATAATATGTAGAATGGTTTGAGTTGATCATTTGATTAGGTTTTTGAGATTAACATATTACATCATTGTATGAAGATCTATGGATATTTAATTACCTATTCTAACCATTTCTTATGATACCTAAAGATAGAAATGTTGACTTATTGGTCTATCTATGGGTTTTATTATCCACTAGTGCTACAAGAATGAAAAAATCACCTCAATTTCTTTGAGTATGAGATTATGTAGAAATTGAGAAAAGCACAACCAAAGTGTCAAATTATAAATATGAAAAGGAATGAAATCAATTAAGTGTATTTCTTTATGTTCATATAATATAAATGAATTTCTCAACTCTAAGAAAAAGATATTGAAAAATATTTATCTGAACACATTCATTTTGTTGACCCAATTTTATTATAAATCAAAAATGATTTATTATCATGAGGCCCTTAAATTTACATTGATCATTCAGTTGTTTAAAATCAATGACCTCAATCACTCTCTAAAATTATTTACACATTTTTCGATGTCCAATATTCTATTCACACCTATTTTCTTTTATGTGGAAACATGGCATGAGTTACATTGGATTACTATAATTTTTTCGAAATTCTTTTTTAAACGAATTTTTAGTATTAATTTTTTCTCTGTCGATTAAAATGAAAGGAATTTTATATTTATAAACCATTAATAGCTATATTGAGGTAGAAATTTATTTTAACAGTCGTATAATGTAACACCCTGAGTTTTTAAATATTATTATTTTTTTGAATAAATAATATTTTTTATGGATTTCATTTCACAATACACCAAGATATTAAAGATATATACACAACACCATATTAATCTTCAACTAAAAAAAAACTTTGACTCGATTTTGGTACATGAAATACTATTTTTGGAAAATGATACACATAATGTTATGTTTCTTCAATAGCTTTCATTGTACACGAGACCCTATTTTAGAAAACTATAATGTACTATTTATATTACTATTAAAATATCATTATAGTTTTCAACTAGACATTATAATGGTGAATATGTATAATATTAAATGAATTATAGAAATATTGTTTACACATGTCTATAAGATAAATTATTTGGTGACTAATTAACTAGAAATTAAAATAAAACCGTTTTGAAAATATAGGAAATCTTTTGTTGGAAAAATATATTTATGAAATCAATCATGTTTTACCTAAATAAATATATTAAAACACATTATATAAATGAATTTACTGATATATTTATATATATATATATACATTATTCATTATATTATTTACCAATTAATTTATATGTTTTCTTGATAATTGATATGAATAAATAGAATTTTCTACATAGAAAAATGTATTTCTCTAAAAGGTATTTTTACCCACATTTAATGTAAAAACTAATTTAAATCCAATTTTTTAAAATTTTATAATTTTCATTTTAAAAAATAAACGTTATATTTGAATTCCGAATATCAAAATTTACTTAGGGTGATTTTTTTTATTTTTCTGAAGAGTTTTATTTTTTAATGAATAATGAAAAACACTGCATTAAAATTGAAAGTTGTATTTCCATGTAATATATTTAAATAGTTAAATTGTATTTTAAATTGATTTTAATGTGAATTTAGATCAATAAAATAACAAATATTACATTTTATGTCTTTGGGATCAATTTTAAATTGAAATTGGATATAAAAATATTTCAAACGTTTGAACAATTTCACTATAAAAACACATTATTCTGTCTTATCTGTGGGGTTAATTTTAAATTAATATATGCCACTTATGTTCTTAGAATTTTGAAAAGTTGTTTCCATGTTTTTAATCACAATAATTTATAATGTAAATTAATGTCAAATTTTATTTATTAAAATATTAGTGAATTTAATTAAAATTTAATACATCGATTACGGTAAAAATGAGTTCACTTAATGGTTAAACATTAACTTATGTGTCCAAAAAACTAAACACAAGTATAAAAGAAATTTTATGGAATTATTTCGACCATATCATCCATTTGATCTAAAATGGAAAATTACGTTATTCACATTATGTACGTTAGGCATCTCAATTGTGTTTTTCTTTTTGTATTTTCAAGAATGTCACTCCTCCACCACTATAAAATGGACTCACCACCTCACTTATTTACACATCTTAAGCCATTTGGATTATAAAAACATCCAAAGTATATTTAAAATTTATACATTCATCCTATATTCATATAATTTGGTATAAATCATTCCAAGGAATACCTTTAGTGAAATCTAAAAGGAGTTACCTAGAGAAGAGGTAACACCTTTCAACACAAACTTTTGTTTTATTTCATTCTCGACACCATAAATTTTTTTTATTTTATGATTATATAATAACCTCATTAACATAAATATACTATGGTGTTGTTATTTTACTTTTCTTACCCTCACCAACAGTCACTTCCTTTAAATGGGGTACATAGTCACCATTCGTGTGTACGTCGGACTACCGCCTCGCAAACGGATGTCATTCGTTCTAAGATTACCACTTATCAGGGGTGGTAGTAAAGATATAAATTCTATATTTATATGATATTTATGATATTTAAGTTGTATTTTATTTTTATTTAATTATTATATAACACATACCTTCATTATTTCCTTTTTGTGTAATATGATAACTTTGTTTGTGGACATGTGGACTAAACCTCCCCAAAGCAATGTGATTCGTTCACACTTTACATGAGATGTATTAAAGGTGGGTTTAATAAATAAATGTGATATATATTACATAATACTTATACAATAATGATAATGTATATATGTATACATATATTTCATTTACATTCATTCTTTTAATATGACAAGAAAAATGGAAATAATGTTCATGCGTAAATATGGAAAACTGTCTCCATGAACGGTGTATCTCATTTTATCATTTTATCTTTTATATATTTTTATAAACAAATATATAATGACTATATATGATTATTTTTATCCTTATTTTCATTCTATATATATATATATCATAATTTGAGTAAGAGTATCAAGAATAACAATTCAAAACATATATGAAAAACAAAGTCATTATTACCTAAAACATATCATTAACGTGGAATTGTAAATAAAAGGGAAATATAATGTCATAATTAAATTATTTATGATATGATATATAATAATATAGTTTTTTAGTATATTTAAAATAAACATATATTTATTTATATAGGAGGTTTGAACATGTATGATGAAATTCCAGACATAAGGTAAGGGTTTTCTCATCACACTTTTATATTTTGTGAGATATATGTTATATACACAACATATAATTTTTGTGTGGTGTATATAATTTCCTATGAAATTTTATATAATGAATATAATTTTTTTAATTATATTATAAGTTTAAATTGATGTTATTCTTTCACATGTCTCATTATTCAAAAGTTACTCAAGTAGTAATGGGATTTCTGGTGTCACTTTTACTTTTATGTGACATATTTTATATTTATCATTCGTTTCTTTTGTGTGGTGTATATACGGCCCATGAATTTATTATATAATTATTATCCTTAAATTTAAGGGTATTTACATATAAATTTTATGATCTATATTTCTTGGGGTTTTACGATTCGAAAGTTACCAAATTGGTAAGGTATTTTTTTCTCAATTTGTGTTCTTTGAGACACAAGTTTTTTTATGAAACTATATTCTTTTAAAAGGTGTTTAAACTATCATTTAATATGTTATATCATGAATCTAATTCTTTTTAAGATATTCTAGTCACTATGTAATGTTATTAATTCATGTTTATTTTTATCAATGTTACCAAAGTGGTAAGATTTTGTTGTTTGATAATCTCATCAATTACAGATATTGTTTACAATTATGGTTCCATTGATGAAATATTATGTTTCATATGTCAATAATTCTCTGGATTTTTCTTCTCCAGTTTTTTTAATGATATATATATGTATTGGTACCATGATTTTACTCTATGGTACTTAAGATAATTAATAAATAGTTTTTATGAAAATCTAATTTTATTTTTATATTAAATTAGAAATTTGTTTAATTCACAACCTATTTTTTATAAATATGTTTAAAAAAATGTTTCTTTATAATATAATGATATAATTTTTAAGTAAAATTATTTAAAAAAATATATATTTTTTAAAAAAGTGTTTAAAACGTTTTTCAAAAGCTTCTTCATATGTTATTACTATTATTTTTAAAGAAAAACGTTTTCAAACTGTTTTATGACGTAAAATGTGTTTTCCAAAAAGGAAATGATATTTTCCTCATGAAATGATTTAAATGATTTTTAAATATTATTTTATATGTGTTAAAGTGGTTTTCAGTGAAATTGGTTTAGAATATGTTTTGTTCCTTAAAAAGTTATTTTCAATGAAATGCTATTTTACTTAAGAAATTATCTACGTAATATTTAAAAATCCTTCTCTATATAATATGAAATATGTTGATATAACTTATTATTTATAAGATATATGGTCTAGGAAACCATTATAATTCATTAAATGAATTGTTTATGTTTATAATTTTATGTTTTTTATGAAACATGTCCTTCTTAAACAGGTTATACCATGATAAAATTATTATGTAACCTGATTATTTCATGGAATATTTTTTGAAGAAATGATACTAAAACCTACATATTTTTCATAGGTTTTGATATGATTAAATTTTTATGATACCCATTTCATTTCATGAATTCTGATATGATAATTGTTTATGATATTATTTCACACATATGTATTATTTAATTATGTGATGGATGAGACCTACATCTCCCTCCAATTTATTAAGTAATTATTTATATCTCATGATATAATGATTAAATACATTTTTATGGGATTGATCTACAATGGGAAATAGGTGTGTCAATACCCACAATGGGAAACATGTGTGTCGTGATCAACAATTGGAAACAGGTGTGTCTTGATCCAAAATAGGAAACATGTGGGTCCTAATCAAAAATGGGAAACCAATGCATCCTAGTCCATAATGGGAAACAGGTGTGTTATAATCCACTATGGGAAATAAGTGCATCCTGATCCATTGTGTTGATGGTATTGGTAGTTAACCTTGACGCATGAAATGGTTATCTATATTTATGATGGTTCCAGACTTATATGATAGGAACATATGGTTTATGATTTATTGATGATGATTTATCACCCTTATGATTCATACCTTATGAACTTCCAATTGTTATGCCATGACTCATGTATAAAATATTTGATACGTAGTGTATGTTCTTCGAATGTTATTCTAATGTTCTCTTACCATTATACTCATGTTATGATAATGTATATCAATTTTTTCCCTTACTGAGTATATGAGCTAAACATTTCGTATGTTTCCTTTCCCCAGGTTAGGAAGAATGTTTTTAAATCCATAGTACCAAATGGGGCGATCTTTTTCTAAAACATTTATGACCTTTCACCAAGTTTAAAGATTGTGTTTTATGTTTCCGAATACACTAAAATATTATGGTCATCAGGCATGTAATATTTTAATTTGATTAATATTCATATAAAATGATTTAGTATCCATGTATTTTAATCCTGGGTTAGTATAGTATCAGGACACTCTCAATGAAGGATAACATACAACATGGGGTAACTAGATCCAACTAGATGTTTCTCTATAATTTGGGTTAGCATGATTATTTTTCATGTTTTTGAGTGGATGGATCATCCTATATCTTTATTCTTATATTAAATTTATAGATTTTACCTTGATTATTGCAGCATTGTAGGAGAAGAGACCACCCATTAATCTAGATATACCCAATCTCACTCATATTTATGAGTTTGTGTGTCATATATAGGGAGGAAGATATACACCTCACATTTGGGAAATGTTTTAATTTTTTATGGCTGGGTGGCAGAAAACATTTAATTTTATAAATATCAATATACATCAATGATACCTCATTCCACCTTTGTCCCTGCACGGCTCAACATTTTGGTCATTTTCCTGAAATATTGGGACATCGATGGTTTTGTGGAGTTTATAAACAATCTATTCCACTTTAATTTCATTCCCTATCCAGTGCCATCGGGAGTGGTGGTAGATAATGGTAGAGGTACATTTCATGAAATCTCATATATCATCTATTGGAGATGTAATTCTCTCTTTTTGTGTTGATGGTTTGATCATTTATGATCCATATAGTTCCTTTAGGATTGAAAGTCAATTTATATACATGTAAAAGGTTTCATCTTTACACCACACCAATATTAAAAAGGAATCAGACCCAGTCATCCTTCAACATCCTTGAATGATGATGATTCATGAGGATTCTAGTATAGAAATCCCCCCTTATAAATTCTCTAACTAAATTGTCTTGGGGTTATGCCAAAATGTCGATGGAATACTATCACGGTGGGGTGATAGGTAAACTATCCCTACATGTGCATAAACTATTGGCTTCTCCGAGTTCTCCACGAGTCATATTTTCATGTCCATCTTCTGAAAAACATTCATCCAGATATTATAAGCATCGTCGAGAAGTTTTATCCAAAGTTATTATTTTTTTAGGAGTGGTTCAGAGCCCATATTTCTGACTAGAACAATTGGAATCCTTACAGATGTCAGTCCCAGTGGAATGGTATTATAAATTCCATCAATCGATACCAAACATTTCTTCTTAGTTCCTGAAATAAAACTATAGGGGTGATAAAGGATTTTCTCCCTTTATCATTGTAATTTGGATAAATTATGACTTCCAGGAATGTAATCCTATATTATATCCTTATAGTTATTGATAAATAGTATCTGGACCCCAGTACTACCATTGAAAATAAATTCATATAAAAATGGTAATGGCACCAATTCTACACCATCATAAGAGAGAATCCTCTAATGAAAATTGACAATAAAATAGATATCCTTGATCATCTTTTCTTAGTCTTAAGTACAGGTATATTTGATTATCGACACTAGAATTTCCTTGTTCATCAAGTTATTATTTCTTGAGATGAGTTTACATCTCATGAATGTGATCTCATCAAGATTAATCATTCCAATCATCATGTATAATAATTATTGGATACTGCTATTGAGGTGCATCACTTAGTTGCAGAAGAGGTATGATTTTTTGATATGATGGTTGAAAGAACAACATATCTATTAGAATATGAGGATCAAATAGATATGATAAAGTAGAAACTATCATATGAATATAAGGGACAGTAAGACGTAAAATAGAAGGGTTTGAAGATAAAGGCCTCCATTAATAAAATGTGTATGTTAGATAAATCTATGTAAGGGTAGAGAACCAATCTTAAGAGGTCTCTCGATGGCTCATGTCAGGAATTAATTGATCTTATGAATAAAGCGGCTCAAGTATTACTATATTCATTTAATCTATTTCTCATTTCCCATTAATGAAAGGGTGAGAATCTAGGATGTGGATACTCCTCTAATATTTTTCCAATGAATGGAAATTTTAATGTTCTTAATTATTTTTCACTCTATTGTAACTTTATATTGATATTTAAATTGAAATACTAGAGTTGAATAATTTTCTTTTCAAAATTTTCATGTATTAGTATATTTATCATTTAGTAATATAAATAGAAGAATACCTTAAATTTGGGAATTTTGGGGTCTTGCAGGACTTGAAGCTGGTGTTTTGTGTCAAATAGTTTTGATGATGGGTTATAAAATAATAACCTGAGTAGTATTGGATAACTGATATTGTCCCAACATTATTCAGATATAAAAATATTAATTTTGAGCCATGGTTTTTTGGTTTCTTGAATTTGAATCATGATGTGGGATAATAATGTGATGAATGACTTCAAGGAATGATTAAAATTGGTTACTATTAAGTTGTTTTTGTGTCATAGGAATATAGAAGATGTATCTCCTAAGGATTAATGTTCGTCTAATTGAAAGTCCATTTTAATGGGAGACTTCTAAAAATTCAAACTCAGGTGTATCAATGCATAAATGTTTCCTCAAGAATGTAACATCCTACTACTAGAGATTTGTGGAGATTTGGTTTTCAATGGCCAGAGTGTCTTGTTTCTAGAAGGAATATGCCAGAATAAAAAAGGTGTATTTGATATCTAAAATACACAAGAATGGGGAGAAATATTTCCCTACAAAGTTATAACCCTTACATAGGTAAGTGGTATTTATTTAAAATTCAATATGGGCCTAATACATAGGATCTTGGTGTTACTTAGTATATCGTCAAAGAAAAAATTAATTTCATATATAGTTTTAGGGTAGATTCCCCACACTAGTTTTTTCAGGATAAGGGTAATTTTTTTAAAATATAGGTTAATGAGGATGGTGAGAAGCCATAAGGGACCCTCCTATGTTGATATGGATTGTAAATATGAGAGTGGGGAATTTTCTTAATATTGTAGTTTCACTCTAGACATGAGGGCCCAATAATCACTACATATCTCATAAAATAAATAATAAATAAATATCAAGTTCTTGTAAGCTATGTCATTTAATTTCATTTGGAAAGGATGATATTGCATGGAAAAAATGAGTGATAAAAGGCGTGTTGGTCCAATGATGTTATGACGCACATCAATGGTGGAGAGGGAAATGTTATACCATAATCTTAGTGTTTCAAGGATCATGAGAAGTGATATGGTAAAAAATAGAAGGAATTAACACATACTCTTTTCAAATAGTAGTTTCTAGGAAAATGTTGTCAGGGCATACATATATAGAAGAGGTATCTCTGGAGGATCAATGTGCCTCTGTTAGGCAGATAATTTGTTCGGGGTGACTTAAGGAAATACAAACTAGGGAGTATAAATGCATAGCCAAATGATGGTTTCCTCTGGAATCTGACACACAATTATTGGAAACTAATTAATGTTTATGGATATCAGAAATTTCCCAAGGTAAGGAGTATGATATGTGGGAGGAATGTGCCTGAGCACAAAGGAATAATTCAGACTTGAATTGGATACAGAGTGTGAAGTTCCATACATATATCTGGATCCTATGTAAAGAAAGAGATGATTTTGTTTGTTACTCCTGGTTTGACCATGAAATATGGTCTCATCATCACTATGTATAATGTACGTAAATAGATAAATCCAAACATATTTTTTAATTTAAGCTCCCAATATAGGTATGATCTCTGCACAGGGGGTCATTTTTATATTATGACTAAACCCAAAATTGGAGATTTAGGTGTCACTATGTATCCTGTGTGGTTAGGAATGCATTACTACATAGATCTAGATTATAGGTGTTGGGGAGACAAGAAAATATTTATGGTGCATTAAAGAATGGTGTAGAATGTTACTTGTTTTACATAGGGTAACAAGGACGTGAACCATGTAGTTTTCTCTCATGAGGAATGAATTATGTCAAACAATTTTTTGTATTTTGACTAGTATGTTAGGTTACCTAACATTAATTAAATGGTTGGAAATTAAGTAAACATAATGCAGGAATTTAGAATATCATCTCATGAGAGGCATCTTGTGTTTGTGACACGAGGATTCCTGAGGTAGTTTCCCAAGTCAACCTGTTCTTATCACATAGGGAAAGACAACACTTAAAAATCATGTTTTGAAGAAACTTCCATGACTTTTAGGGTTTTTTGACAAGGACCTATCAATTTATTATTACATCGTGTGGTGAGGATGATATTCTATTTTGTTCAATGTCTTATATCCTGGACTAAAGTTTATGATGAAATGAAGTACTTCTTGAGAATTATTTCATTGAATGAATAACAAGAGAATAACCTTCTTGATAAAATCATTTGATTTTTGATTTTGATATAATTATAAGTTATAAAAATAATTAAATATTTTCTCATCCAGGCGCTCTAATTCATCTAGAAACTTTTGGGACTTCTCATCTATAGAAAACTACTTATAGATGGAAACACAAAGTGTTGTAATTTAACCCTCGATGGGATGAACCACCTATCTTCCATATTTCAATGAGTATGGGGTCTCTTCATTTGTGGTGCGAGTTGTATTATAGTAAACCCACAAGGAATATATGATATTTTGTAACCAAGACTCTGTATCCTTATCTACTATCTTTTGAATTATATTTGATAATGTTTTCTAAAGGCCTCTATCTTCTCATTAGTCATTTCATGCTAGAGAGATGACTGGTTGTACTTGATGTTATATTCATGATACAACCTTAAAAACACATTAGAGTGAAATTTGGATCCATTATCCATCTGTTTCATATGAGGAATAATGAACCTAGTGAGATATTGGCTCTTATGAAATTGAAAATATCCACTACCTTGACTTATTTTAGAAGTACATCATTTTCCCACTTAGAGAAGAAGTTGGTTTCATTAAGTATATATTTAATCTATTGGTTGTGGTTGGATCTTATCATCCCATGAAATATATTCCCCATATAGAAAATAGATAGGAGAATTTGGTTGTGTGCATTAGCTCCAAGGGTTAATTAAAGATGTTTTCATGTACTTGGTAGGAATGACACTTTTTGTTGAATTTTTTACAAACATTCGTCATTATCATCCAGCAGTACCCAAGCATCTATATTTGGTGAAAAATATTGATCCCTAATTGGTGGGATCTATAGGATTCGTTGTTTGCTTATTTTATGATATAAATGGCCTATTCCCCAACAATTCACCTGATAAGGACCCCATCAAGACCCCTCTTATAGAGAAAACTCTAGTGATATTTTCCATCATAAAGAACAATGTCAATCATTCATCATCGAATTATCTCTTTCTGAGCTCTTCTCAATGAGAGCACTCCATTTTAAGGGATTCAATAATGGTTGTAATCCAACCATTCACATCACCCTCTAGTTAAGGTATGGGAGAAACCTTATTGATCTTTTAAATGTTGTTATGAAAAGAATGCACCACTATTAAACGGTGCGCAATGATAATGACAGTTTGGTATGGTTCTGGATATACCAAATCTATAGCTACATTTTCCAGTGTATCTGATTGGGCATTTTGTAACTGTGATATGTAGAATAATGTTGAATATGAATTTAATTCCTCCATCAATCCTTAGATATAGTCAAATAGGGGATAAAATATTTTTTCCAGATTAAATAATCACCAGTGACTATCTTGATGGATAACTCCAAATTTCCCTTTATCATCATGTGACTTACTAGTACCTAATTTTCCATCAAAAACCCTAAAATTAAGGCTTAATATTCTGCATCATTGTCCATACACCCTTCTAACAAGAGGAAGTAGTTGGGAAAAATATCATTTTATATGGAAATGTACACAACTCCCAACCCAACTTTTTTGAGCTTGGGGACTTCCATCATCTTCTATATTGGTATTCTAGATGAGTTATTAGAATACATCTATAATAAATGAGGCCCTTTTGAATAAATTAGATCTCTTCATCTGTTAATTCAGTATCCAAAAATTCCATTTTTGTTGAAGGATGTTCAACAAGGAATTATTCCAATGCTTGGACTTTTACCACATTTGGAGGCATGAATCGAATATCAACCTATTGTAGGATGTCCTGCCATCATTACAGATGTCTGGTAAAAACAAGATAGCTAAGAATATAGTTGAGAAGGTTACCTTGATAAACCAAACAAACCTTATTATTTTTTTGTAATATCTCAGTGTCTGGACTACATAGACTAGTTCTAGATATCTCTTCTTGATATCTAAATACTGATTCTCAGTATTGATCGTAGTTTTTATAAGGTAATAATGATGTTTATTCCACTCCTGGTGTCATTTTTTTATAAAGGAACCTAATGACCATTCTAGAGATGCTATTCACAAAATGAGATGTCTTCCTTCAATTGGTGGCATCAACACTGGTGGGATTAAAATATATTTCTTGATATTGTTGAATTCTTCCTGAGAATTATTAGTCTACAGATATAAAACCCTCTTTTTAACCAACACATTGATGTGAAAACACTTTCCTATGAGGTTATATATAAATTGGGGAATGTAACCCATGTATCCTTGATGTCCCTAAAAATAATTGAGGTTTCAAGAACGTGAAATGTTGAGGATATCCTTCATCTTTTCATTATTGACTTTGATTCCATGGTGTTATACTATGAAGCCAATAAATTTCACTTAGGTAATGACAAAGGAACATTTCAAGTGGTTCATCTTTAGGGTATGATTCCAATTTTTATTGAAGATATTATCTAGATCAATTTGATAGTTAGAATTTTTTTAAGAACCAAACACTAGATCATCATCATATAATTCGAAAAATCTTCCCATGAATAGTTTAAGGATTTGATTCATGGCATATTAGTATGTTGTACTGACATTATTCAATAAAATGGAATTACCTGATAGTAAAATACTCTTCGATATTACCTAAAGGAAGAGTATTCTTTATATTTTTAGGACATTCAGATTTATTTGTACCTTGAATATCCATCCATGAAGGAAAGGTCCTGATATCTAGTCGAAGCATCAATTAGTAGCTCTATGATCAAGACTCAGTAATAAAATTTTGAACATTTTTGGTTGTGTTCTATAAATATAACTTTGGCCCTAGTTTTCCCATTCTTTTTATTTACCAGTATAATATTGTATTTCCACATTGGATACTATACTTCCAAAATGATATTGGATCTTATAATTGTCATGAACCAGACTGAGTCGATCCTGAACCGGTCACCTAGGCCAGCCCGCGACAAGTCTCAAGAGGTGTTATCAATCCTCTTGGGATGGAAATAATCACTGAGGGAATCGATAGAGTACACAAGTTAATTATTTCACCAAAATATAAAAAATCAAACAAACAGCAGAAAGAAATGGACAACCCGAAATACATTTACATAAAAATTGAACTGAACATTATTTGTACAAGAAAATGTAATTACAAAAAAACCAACAACTAAACTGACTAAACCCGATAACCAACTAACTACATGTGACACCTATGGTCTCTCTCTAGCACAATTATCACACGTATCCCAGGGTGATCAAACTCAACCTGGAACCTGCACAAGGGAAAAAAAGAAGACTATAGGCATGAGTATTTAAACTCTGTAGGTTAGAATGATATTATATTCCCAATGAACATACTTTAAAATAAAAGAAACATCAATTTCAAGTTTTAAATAAAAGATATAAAGGTATATTTTTAAAATGAGGTCCCGTACTATAAAAAAATTACCAAACAAAAACATGCAAGTTTTATAAACAAGAACGCTAGTAACAATTTTAAAAAGAGGTGAAACATCAAAATGAAACTAGTTTTCAAGAGGGATAGTTTAAATAATGATTAATTTGAAATAAATCACACACACTACTGAAATTACCATCCAAACAAATTTTATTCTGATGGTGATTAAAAAATATCCAATGAGCACTAGCCACGAGAACTCCCATATGCACTAGTTAGTTGTGAGCCCCAGGTACCTTGTATCTCGGTGAAAGTGACCATATTAAATATATATTCTCATGTAAATGGGACAATAGTAGGAAAAATACCCATAACATAGTGATACACCAACAACATCATTATTATATTTTAGTTATTGTTGTCATCATCAAACTTTCTAAGTGAATCATGGGTAAAACCCCACGGGATCACTAGCATACTAGTACACGCCAGGCCTCCTAGATACCCGGGATTCCCTTTAGTGCTCAATCAAGTTACACATATTATCAAATACAATTTTCACATAAAAATTAAATTACCAAACCATAAACACAAAAACATCATGAAATCATATTTCACATTTATTTCACGAATCAATAAACCAATAAAAAGTTTCGTAAAATAATTTCAAGTACTATGAAGGGGGATTGCACATAAAATCCATCAAAATGAAAATTTAAGGCCACAAAACCATCAATAACATATAAAAACAGATTTTGAATCCCCAAAACCAATTAATAAATAAATTTCATGGACTGTAAAATGGCCCCAAAAATATATAACATGAAATACACATGGAAACCATTTTTACAAAAGAAAACAAATGTCAAACGGCCCTTTAAGACATTCTAAAAACTACATTTGACAAAGGTATGAATTTAACTTTATTAAAGAGGTGTATAAAAATCATTTACATCATTAAACCACATTATTAAATACATTAAAACACTCAGTATAAATATTCAAAACACAACCATTTTCATAAGGATGTGAAACATGAAATTTTCCAGCAACTTGGGCCAAAAAAAGTTGTAAACCAAAAACCATTTGTTTTTAAAACCAAATACAAATTGTAAAGCCACATAAAGACCAAAAAATAAAAATTTTCATTCTTCCAATGCATTTATAAATCCAAAAAAATAATTTTTTAACAGCACAGAACACATAAAATCCAACCAGACAATTTATCGAACACATGACATGCACTTTTATAAAAACCAATTTATTTTAAGCACATGACAAGGAATACAAAACCAATTAAATGACATATTTTATTAAATATAATTGAAAATGTTAAAAATACCAAAATCCAGGTACTAAACCTCACAAACCAGGTGGAAAAGAGAACATGACATTTAAACAAACACTTAGTGTGCACTTTTATGACAAAACAACACTACCTTTTCCAAAACAAAGCTTAAAAAGCCATTTTGCACACCCTGAAATTTATAAAAAGTATTAAAACAATAATAACCATATATATAAGTTGATAAAGATAATAAAATTAAAAAACATAAATTATTAAGGCATGTGAAAGGGACATCCTTCCTCAAATCCTTGGCGTAATGGAAACGCACACCTGATATCACCATCTGAGGGTTTATAAACATTAATCCTATGACAGCCAGCCCCAAAGGAACCAAACCCCTATAAAAAACATTTTATAATAGAACCAATGGTCTATAATGACTATAGTAGAATATAAATCCATGAAATAATGAAATGAGGAGGAAGAGAGAAGAGAAATGAGAAGGAATCTCACATTGGAAACTCGAAAACTCTTCGTACTCCCTTAGATCCACACCCATAGTTGAAAAAGAATGGATTGAAACAACTAGGAGTGGATTCTAAGGTCTGTAAGATCTGGGGTAAGAATATTTGTGTCAAAAAGATAATTATTTTAGTGATTTATGAATGAGATAAAATAACTTTGGAAAATCTGGATGATCTGAGAACCATTGCGAATATTTACCCTAATCTATGACCAGATGAGATCCAAAGAGATAACATGGAACATGGGGGTAATAATAGGGTTATTTTACTCTAGTGTAAGGTTTAATCCCAAAAAATTATATAAAACTTAATAATAAATAAAAGGAACTAATTATTGTTTTTAAAACTGGAAATAGTCCCTCGGGCTGGCCCAATACCTAAATAAGTAATGAAAATTCACCAACCTTATTAATTTGTAAGGGGTAAAAAAGGATATGGTAGTTTTAATATGTACATGGAGGCCAATAGGGAAGTGGAATGAGTGAAACATGTTGAAAAATGAAGGATTTATAAAAGAAAAAAAATTGGTTTTTAAATCTAGAAATGGGCTCACAGTTGGCCCAAATCATGAAGTAACCACCCTTTCTCCAAAAACTCTTAAATAATAAATGGGGAACCAAAATTAGGGTGATTATACATAGATAAAACTTCAAAACTCTACATTAAACTCACCTAAGATTCATGAAAATGATTAGTATTTCCAATGAACCAGACCAAAATAAGACATGAAAAAATTGGGTGTTACAATTATCCCCACCATTAATGTTTTCCACCCCCAAAGGCCACAACACATTCCAGATGATCGATCAACACCTAAGGATTCTTTATCAATATGGTACATCCTCTAAATCCAATGAAACACCATCCATAATTAATGGATCTTAAGATTCTTACCTAAATAAAAACACCAACTCTTAACCACTTCTAGAGAATCAACCGAAATATCGAGTCACAACCTCCACAACCAAACCAAGAACTTGGTTGTTGGGCCTTCTACCAATGAACCCAACAATCACCCAAACCAAAGAAAACTCAGAAAAAAAAATATTCCAGGGGATTAATGAATGTAATCCCCATAATTAAGAAACAACTATCAGTGGATTAGTTCTTAGGAGGAAAAATCAACGAGACTCGTGGTGGGTGTCCCGACCATTAGAACCCCACTAGCAACAAACAAAAAAGAATTAAACATTAACAAGAATTGGGAATCACATGAACAAGTCCAAAAAAACAATCCCACAAAAACCTATCATCATATTTTAAGCGGTTTATAACATGAACATTTAGACCGCCCACTCCCAAACTGAGGGTACAATAACTGGGCTATCACTTTTGTCATGGATCAAAACACCCACCACTAGGGGAATGGAGGGAAGGGTACACAATAATATGGCCACTAAAACCACAAAAGAAATAGATGAACTACAAAACACCCTCCATATATGAACAAATAATACTAAGACCACACCTGATTTACACAGGTGGCACACATAGGGACATTGATCAGAAACCCACATCCATGAAGGCATTACCATAGACACGGAGTGAGGGGTAAGTCCACCATGCTCATTGTGACAAGAGGAAATTCACAGTTATGAGGAACCAAAATATAGACATAAAATCTACCTTACCACAATGATAGAAGTAGAAGCCTAGTCAAGCTCCCCACACCAGCGATTTTTTTGATTGCATCAAAATATTCAATCCAAGGCCTATAGCTGGAGCCCTAATGTTTAAAGCATCTTCTGCACCATAGTCAGGGGAAATGAATCAAATTATCTCATGAAATTCACTAGCTCAAAAAAAATTACAATACCCAAAAAACATAGAGGGATAAACTTCACCATTCTAACTTACATAGAATGTGGAGTGAAATGAATAAGGAACATGGTGAAACACACCAAGCATCACCAAACACAACTTCTATATCTGAGAGAATCGTCGTAATAGGAAGGCACTATAAATTGAGACCAACGAGATCTCTATTTCAACAAATTAGATGATGATTTATTTGAATATGTGGATCTATATTGTGAAACATGAGAAATAATCCTTAGGTTTATCAACTGTAAATCATTCAAACATTGATCTATCTAGGGCCACATCACATCATCAAACACAACTTTTGAAACCCACTGAACATTACACCAAAAACGAGGCACCAACAAGATCCCATCTTAAGACACAACTAGATTATGACTTCCAGATCAAAAGAAATTATACAAAATAAAAAACTCTTCTATGACATAGAAAAAAACTAGAAACATATCAATCAGTTTATAAACAAATTCCACAATGTTTCATCTCAAAACACTTTTGAAAAAAAAACAACTTGGTGGATTTCCACATTAACTAATAGTGTTTCATGAAATTTCACTCACATGCACATTTCTATTCCACCCCTAGGAACCCAAATACCATTCCATAAAGGCCATCCTTCTAGATATCAATAAAACCATGCATGTGAGCACCCATAATAACCCAAAAGCCTAAAACAAAACAACATCATTCCAAAAATCCTGTACTTTCCAATGGAACACTAACCACCATGTCAAAAACCCTTTTCAGATTTCACAAAACAAACCTCACTTAATCAAGAACCATCTTTTTAAAAACCTACCCCTTTTAATTTTTAATAATTTTTAAAAGAACCAAGAAACTTCAAACAACCCCTTCCCAATTTCAAAAATTCAGAAAGGTATATTTTCATACTATGATACAATTGAGACCAATACCCTTTCTAGGAAAACATTAACAGCCAAAAACCAATTTCCAAAAACTATTCATCAGATTCAAACACTTTTCAACAACCCAAAACACCCCATTTAAAAAAATACTTAGAATCACCTTAAAATTGTTCACAGTTAACAAACATTTTTTTTCAACAAACCACATGTTTAGATTTGGGATAATCCAATCCCATCAAATCATTTCCACTTCCTACTAATTATTTTGCACAAAAACACATCCTTATAAATACATTTTTATATTTAATTTTTTAAAACCCATTTTTTCATGTTTTCAAAATACAATCCTTCATTTTAAAACTATTTCCAAAATTCTCACACAAGTATTTTAAAAACATAAATTCAGAATTCAAGAAATGTCCAAGAAACCCAAAAAAGAGAACAAGTATTAGTGGGTGACTTGACCATATGGTTGGTGGCCATATCTCAAACACAACACCAGCACGAAGAAACTTATTAGGACCATGCCACAGCTCCACATGGGTTTCCCAACCCCACAAGATCAAGGAGGCCATTAGTTAGACTCACCTTGTCATATCCCAACACCAAATAATCAACAAGAACAAACGACACTAATAAAACCAGACTTCTCATGGAAACATGAGAATCAGAACAAGAAAGAGTTTGTGACGATCTTCCCTCACTTACCCCTCAACTCCCATAAATCCTACTGCATCTACCTTGAAATCCCCCAAATAACAAGGGTTCTCTAAAATTAATGGTTTGCTAAGATCCAATCTCCTTTGATACCATTTTGTCACGAACCAGCCTATGTCGACCCTGAACCAGACACCTAGTCCAGCCCGTGAAAAGTCCTGATATTCATTCTATATCCTCTTGGGATGGTTAAAATAACATAGGGAATTAATAGAGTAAAAAAGTGAACAATTTCTCCCAAATATATATAATGAAACAAACAACAGAAATAAATGGATATCCCAAAATACATTTACACAAAAATTGAACTGAACAATATTTGTACACAAATTGAATGTAAAACTAAAGCAACAACTCAATAGAACAAACCTAATAACAAAATAACTCAATGTGACCCCTCTCGTCACTCTCCAACATAATGATCACACATCACCCAAGGCGATCGATCTCAATCTGAAACTTGCACAAGGGTTAAAAAAAGAAGAAGACTATAGGCATGAGTATTAAAACTCAGTAGGTTAGCTTGATATTCTATTCCCAATGCACATCCTTTAAAATAAACAAAACATCAATTTCAAGTTTTAAATAAAAGTTATAAAGTCATGATTTCCAAATGAGGTCCCATGATATAACTAAAATTTCCAGACAAAAACATGCATGTTTTATAAACAAGAAGGATAGTACCAATTTTAAAATAGGTGCAACTTGAAAATGAAACTAGTTTTAAAGAGGGATACTTTAATTTATGTACATTTTTAAATAAATCTTGGACACTACTAAATTTATCATCCAAACTCACTGTATGCTGATTTTGAGTACAAAATAGCTAATGATCACAAGTCATGAGAACACCCTTAGGCACTAGTTAGTTGTGAGCCCCTGGTACCTTATATCTCCATGAAAGTAACCATAATAAATATTGGTTCACATGTAAATGAGCCACTTTTAGGGAGAATACTCATAACCTATTGGTTCCCAACTACATCATCATTATAGTTTAGTTAGTGTTGTCATCTTTAAACATGTTACGTGAAACAAGGGCCAAACCACACGAGATCACTAGCATACTAGTACACGTATGCGCACTTAGATACATGAGATTCCCTTTAGTGATCAATCAAGTTACACAACATATAAAATACACTTTTCACATAAAAATTCCATTACCATACCATAAACACAGAAACATCTCACAAACATGCTTCACATTTCTTACACGAATCAATAAACCACTAAAAAGTTTCATAAAACATTTTCAAGGAGTATAATGAGGCCCTGCACATAAAATCTATTCAAAAATGATCTTTTAAGGCCACTAAACCATAATTAACATATAAAACAAGATTTTTCATCCCCAAAACCAATTAATAAATCAATTTCATGTACTATAAAATTTCCCTAGAAGATAGAACATGGAATACAAATGGAAACCATTTTTACAAAAGAAAAAAAATGCCAAATGAGCCTTTAATCCTGTCTCAAAACTGAAATTTAAAAAAGTTATGTATTTAAATTTTATTATGGATGTGTATACACACCATTTAAATAAGAAAACCACATTCATAAATACCTTAAAACACTTAGGATACATATTCAAAAGACAACCATTTTCATAAGGATGTGAAACGGTCCATTTTACGGCAACTCGAGCCAAAACATGTTGTAAACCAAAACCCATTTGTTTGTAAAACCAAATAAAAATTTGAAATACATAGAGGGACCCAAAAATACCATTTTTAATTCCTCAAATTTATTTATAAATCCAAAAAAATAATTTTTAAATCACACAGAACACATAAAATCCAACCAGGCAATTCACCGAACACATGACATGTACTTTTAAACAGAACAATTCATTTTAAGCACTTGACAAGGAATAAAACACAAATTTCATGTAATATTTTATAAAAGATGCTATAAAATGTTCTAAATACCATAAAATAGGTTCTAAATTTCACAAAACATGAGCAAAAGATAACAAAACATTTAAACAAACACTTGGTGTGAACTTTATGAAAAAACAACACTACCTTTCACAAAACAAAGCTTAAAAACCATTTTGCACACCAATAAAATTACCCAAAGGATGAAAAAAAATAAAAATATATATCTGGTGATAAAAATAATAAAATGATGAAACTTAAATAATAAAAGAATGTAAAAGGGATATAATACCTCAAATCCTTGGCGTAAGGGAAACGCACACCTGATATCACTATCTGAAGGTTTATAAACCCTAAACATATGAAAACCATCCCCAAACAAACAAAAACACCATAAAAAAAATTTTATTCCAAAACCATATATCTATAATTACTATATCATAATACAAAACCATGAAATAATGAAAGGAGGAGGAAGAGGTTGGAGAATTTAGAAGGAATCTCACATTAGAAACTCAAAAACACTTCGAATTCCCATATATCTACACCCATCAAGGAAATGTATTGGATTGAAACTCCTTTGAGAGGCTCCTAAGGTTTGGAAGAACTGGGGAAAGAATATTTGTGGTAAAATGATAACTATTTTAATAATTTATGAATGAGACAAAATACTATTGGAAAATATGGACGATTTGAGAACCATTATGAATATGTTCCCTAATCCGAAACAAGATGAGATACAAAAAGATAAAATGGAATATGGGGGTGCATCTATGGTTGTTGTTTTCTAGTGGGAGGTTGGAGCACCAAATATTATAAAAAATGGAATATGATATAAAAGAAACAAATTATTATTTTTTAAACTGGAAATGGGCTCTCGGGCTGGCCCAATACCTGAATACATAACAAACATTCACCATGATTATGAATTTATAAGGGGTATAAAAGGATATGGTAGTTTTAATTATTCATTTGATGAAAAGTGGGAAGTGGAATCAGAGAAAAATGTTGAAAAATTAATGATTTATAAAAGAAATAATTTTGGTTTTTAAATCTGTAAATGGGGCCACGGTTGGGCCAAATCATGAAATAACCACCCTTTCTCCAAAAACTCCTAAACAAGAAATGGGGAACCCAAATTAGGGTCATTATACATAGATGAAACTTAAAAACTCAACATTCATCTCACCTAAGACTCAAGAAAGGGATTGTGATTTCTAATAAACCTGATCAAAATAAAAACCTGAAAAACTTGGTGTGGCAATAATCATGTCAAATTCAACTTCAATTTTGGAAGCATGAGTTGGATGTGTCCTTATGGAAATTTTCTTATATCCCCAATGTTATTCGAAAAACATAGGCAGTGTGTGGACACCTAATAACTGAGGGATAAAATTTCTGTAATTCTAGGTGAGAAAATCCTAATATTGGTTCAAAAAAGATGTATATACCTATTCGCCTTTAGAAGACATGGTGACACTAATTATAGTGTGCCACGTGTCCTCTTACGTACCTAGATTTATCTCTTTAAGTTAATATATATTGGTAAATAAAACTTATTCAAATGATGGAGGGTCATTCATGAGGTTCTCCTCTTAATATTCTTCCTCACACACTTCCTCCATACTATTTGGGTATGTTGGTATTGAAGTAATCTCTCCATAATTAATTGAGGATCTGATGTTCTGATTTCTAGAAGATGAAGTGACTTCATTGGACTCAGCGAGCAATGTGGGGTCTCTTTGAAACATTGAAGAGATAGAGTGAGTGATGTAGAAGTAGTATCTTTATCTTATTTTGGTGAAATGAAATCATTTTCTGAATTTGGAGATGAGGAATATATTTTTTGATGTATAGGGGATGGAATGATGGAATTTTCATCCGATCTTTTCCACTATCCTAAGAGTCAGTTACCTTTTCAAATTTTGACTTAATTTTCATGTTTGATATCATAAAGTTTGTTGAATATGTGCCTAAATTTGGACCCAATTGTTTAATTTGATTGACATGAAACACATATTATTCATTGATCTTTTTGAATGGATATTCATGGTCATCCACAGACCGTTCAAGATAGTGAACCTTTCTATATTTTCAACAATGGGCTATTTCCCCTCCCTATAATAGAATCCTACATTGATATATTTTGACTGGTATGATTTGGATGGGGCTTTATTAGTGTTCAATATCCCAGTTTGACCATTAATTCAATATTTGATTAATTTATGTTATGATGAGGGTATTGTCATGTGTTAAAGAAAATAAGGCCATCCTAGAAAAATATTGGTGATTTTATCCTTCCAAAAAACAATAAATTTTTAGTCAGTTAAAACACCTCCAAACTGATCGCTGATCATGATTTTTCCTGGGTGATCTTTATCACTCTTATCATTAACTTATAGAATCAGAATAGATGACATTATGTTAGTCTTAATGTATAACACCTCTTGATAACTCTATAATGATATTCACCCCTGAGCCATTATTAATGAAATCCCACCAGACATTGATACCATTTATCATACTAGACATGTAATAGGGTCTGATGTGTCCCAATATATTGACATATTTATCATTCTCTGTAATAGAGAGAAATGTGTGACATTATATAGGATCTACCTCTTCTTAGTATACCTCAGAAATAGAATCCTCAGTCTAAAACTCTTGGGGGCTTAGTAAAATCTCTACAAGTGATTCTTTGAGGTCTTCTAATAAATGCTCGGTGTCCTAGATTGTAAACATGGCTAATTCTATGGACAACTACTTAAATATTACATACTTATTTGATTAATTCATGAACTTTCTAGAATGAGTATTCATTTTCATAGGATATTTATGACTTTAAGTACATAACATTGGTGGATCAGCCCTCGAAGCACAATTTGACGGTTATCTTGTTCTCAGTGGGTTAGTCCGAACATGTATGTATTCCTAGTGAGTGTGCTCAGATACATGTACCCCTATGATTGGTATTAATTGATTATCTATTTTTGGAAGGTTTTGGAATATTAATGGGGATTTCCCTACACTAGTAGGAAAGTCTTGAGGGGCCCTTCTATTAATTTCTGCATCACTGACAATCCGAGTAGGTAATTGGGTAGAATACTAGTTTCATATATGACTGTATGTTCCCCTATATCCTCTGATCTTATGGACCCTTACTCCAGTTCCCCAAATGGTTGTAAGGAACTTGAGTTAATAGACACACTCATAATTAGATAATAGATCCATTAAATTAATGAAATTAATCAAAAATATGATCAATTATTTATCTGATGAGTATTTCATCTCACGGTTCAATCCTGGTGGTACCGTTTGGTTGGGTGGGTCCCAATGTTTTGAAAATGAAGGAATAAAGTTTTAGAGAGTAAAATTTTACTTTTTACTTGATACATTCTAATCTTACTACATTTTCTCCTTTCTCATTTTTCATTTGTTTAACAGACTTTCTTGTGGAAGACTACAGTGTTGATAGAGTCGATTTTCCACTATAGAAGTGGTTAGGGGAATATCTAGTTGCGTAAAATATGTTAATAGGATCACATGATTTTAGTTGATTGTATTTTGAGCCATTAAATTTTATATCATCTTCTATCCTATGACAATAAATTCTTTCCACTCACCTCCTTCTTCATGATTTGTAGTGAAATCAGATTCTATTTATGCTGGTGATTTCCCCAAATTTACTTATAACAACCCTTATCATTATTTTAGACATAAACCTAATTTATTACATAAAACCTTCACTTTAAACAACATATAAGATAGATATTTCTTGTGTCTTTTGGATTTATGAACATTACATAACAACTTAAAACATTAAATACACATCTTTATTGAAAACTTCTTTTACATTCCCATACACATTCTTTCATACTTAGCATTGCATGGGATAACCTGAGGACATGTATAAGAAAAGGGTGAGATATAAATCCTATTAAGGAAGTAAACAATTCATAACATGAAGAATAATGTACATGTTAGGCTATAGGAATATCAATGTGTAAAGACCTGTAAAATTCAAGGGAATTTTTTTCTTAATTTTCTTTAGAATTTTACAAGAGTGTGGTTTCAGACGGCACCTGATTCCGAGGCCCGGTGTGCCCGGAATCAATTTCTGAAGTTTGACTCGGGTACGTTCAGTGAACGAACGAGCGGGAATTCCTAACTTTTGATCCGGTGCTCGGAATTGAAATCTGAGGGCACCGATGAACTCGCAGCGCCGTTATTCGCTTAAAGAGACCTTTTCGGGAGTTGCGTTTGTTGCGGGTTGAAAGTTAGTTTTGGGGATTAAAAGATAAGTAAAATAAAATTGTGTGTGAATTTTATTTTATTCGAGGTGGTTAGACTCTCTCATGGGAAGTTGTTGGTGGGGCCCACAACCACCCAACTTCCCATGTGTGGTTATGAGGGAGGTGGGGCCCACACGAACCCCCCACCTTTTCAAGTTCCCTAACTCCCCTCTCTCCCTCTTAATGGCTTGACATCTTAACTTCTATTTAATTATACAACTCATGTATATTAAATAAGTGAGTTAATTTTGGAGTTATCCATTTTGAATTTCAAACCTTTGAAATTCTTTGTTAAGTTTTTGATTAAATTAAGCTCTTCTCTCTTTTGTTGGGTTAGAACGCTTTGGCCACCTTGAGAGCTTTTGAGAGCTTCTTCTTCATCTTCAAGCTCTGACGAAGAACACGAAGAACGCTCAAGCTCCGACGAAGAACGACGCCTCTCTTCTTCGTCCTCCGTGTCAACGAGAGGGAACGCCGCTTCCTCCTCGGACCTTCTTCGTCGGCATACGAAGATTCGCCAACGACGTATCTCTTCGGGCGTATCTCTTCGTCAACGGATTTGACGAACGACGACCGCGACGCCCGACCACCGCGACGTTGTCTTCCGCGGGACATTGTCAAATCTTCGATCTTACCCGAGGTAGGGGTTGTTGAATATTGTTAATTTATTCCATTTCTTGCTCGTGGATTGCATGTCTACGTGAGGCTTTTGAATATTTTATATAAGTGTTATTGTTTAACGTGAGGGGGGCCGGACCGCATGAACACGGCCGAACCCCCCTCCATCGTTCATGTTGTTTATTCTTGCGGGCGGAAGCAAGGTGGCGTGGTGCCGTCGCACCACGCGGATAATTTTACGATTAACTTACGCGATGCCGTCGCGCGCGCACCATGGAAGAAACAACAAGAACGCGACGCCGTCGCGCCGCGTTGAATGAATATCAAAGCACGGCGAAGGGGCGCGGTGCCGTCGCACCGCGCCGGACGACGAACACCTCGGCCGATTCGGGGCCGCGGCGGGATGAGGAGACCGCGGCCGGTTCCGGGCCGCGGCGGAAGAGAAGACCGGCGGCCGGGCCGCCGGCGTCGGAAGCCGAAGGGGGAGACCGGAATTTCCGGTCCCGTTGGAGAAAACCGGCCGGCCAACTGGCCGGCCGGATGGAGTTAAACCGGGAGAATTAATCCCCCGGCCAGCATGTAAAACCCCCCTCTTTAAGAGGGGGGGCGGTTCCATGAAAGGGGGGCAGCAGCCCCCCCGGTTCTTTTAAATAAACCGGCCCCCACGTGGGGGCCGTTTCTTGCAAATGGCGCGGCACAAGGCCGCGCCGCCTTATCAATCAGCGGGGCTTAGCCCCCGCGTGCGGCCTCCTCGCGGCGACAAGCCGCCGCGGCTCCCCGCGCCGCCGCACCGCCGCGCGCCGCCCCGAGGGGGGGGGGGGGGGTCGGGCCGGGTCGGCCCGGACCCGGACCCCCCCGTTTTGAACCTGTTTCGGTCGTTTGGCCATAACTTGAGCCTCGGACCTCCGAATGACGAACCGTCTGCGGCAACGCGATCCTTGGATCGAGACGGTCGTTTCGGTATATCGCACTCAAGGTTTCGGATTACTTTGATTTCGGCCGGGTTGGTTCGTTCACGAAATCAACCGGGCCTTCGGAGCGGAAACGCTCATATCTTGAGCCACGAACGTCTGATTGACGCGCCGTCAGTCGCGTTGTGTTCCTCTTAGTGAGACGGATCTTTGGGCATACTCCGCCCGAGGTTTGGACGCAGGTGGAGTACGGTCGGGTTGGTTTTGCCTTAAAAACCAACCGGGCCCCGGAGACGAAAATGCCAATAACTCTCAGACCGGGCGTCCGATCGACGCGCCGTCTGTTGCGTTGAGTTCCTGTTGACGATACGGAACTTTTGGATACATCAACTCTGGACCCTGTGACAGTTGATGTATCAGCCTCTCGGCTCGTAGAGCGGACCCTCTGAACGAGCTTGCTGTGTGCGGGAACCCTAGTGCTGGCTGCGACTGACTGCTACTACTACTGCTACGACAGCTACTGTGACTGCGACGACGACAGTACAGAGATCCTGTGTGGATTCGACGACGACGACTACAGCACTCAGCGATCCTACGTGGAACAGTGCTACCGAACCTGTGTGAGCTGAATCTTCTGTTTACCTTGGGCGGTGGAGCGCTTGGGTGTAGCGGCGGACCCGTGGTACTTGACAGTGGTGGTGCGCTTGGATGCAGCAGCAGACCCTTGGCGGTGGAGCGCTTGGTTGTAGCGGCGGACCTGCGATACTCTACGGAGTGTGTGCGCTTGGTTGTAGCGACAGACCTGCGACGGTGGAGGCGTGCGTGCGGAGTACGGAGACCGTGTAGATGACTGAGACCTGACGACTGCTTGACCGACTCGACTTGGAGTGAGTCGACTAGCCCAGTGGACGGAGCGCCCAGTAGTTGGCAGCAGACCCACGGCGGACGGAGCGCCTGGTAGTTGGCAGCAAACCCGCGGTACTCGACAGGAGGAGTACCTCAGTAGGCTATCTGGGTGAGCGTCCGGTATTTGGCAGCAGACCCTCAGCGGACGGAGCGCCCGGTAGTTGGCAGCAGACCCGCGGTACTCGACAGGAGGAGTACTTCAGCAGTCTTAGGTTAGTGAGCAGTACCTCGGAGTCGTGACAGGACCACTGTACACTTCAGAGATGGGGCTCTTCAACTTTTACGGTTTCGATAATGAAAATCCTGGTTTGAGCTGAGTCAATGATCTTTGTGTTTCCTCATGATTGATATGGGTCGCTTGATAACTTAGGTATATGTATGGGCATATACCTGGGTAATGGTTATCCGTTGATTTCATAAACTTGTTATAAACCGTGTGGACTTGTACTGTTATCCTATGTGGATTTTACTGTTTACTCTTCTTTGTGGATTGGGATCTTCTTGGGCTCGTGTTGGAGCCGAACGGAAATTGGTGACATAGGTATATGTATGGGCATATACCTAATCAATTCTGGATGTTACTTCGTGATTTTATCCTTCATGTGGTTTATCCTTGTGGATTTTGGGAGACCTTCGAGGGTCTCGGGGTCCCTACTGAGTATCTTATACTCACCCCTGCACGAGCTATGCCCGCACTTTGTTGTGTTGGTTGCAGACGACGGACAGCGCTGACTGCGGTTGAGGCTTACGGAGTAGGTCGGTACCCGGAGGAGGACCACTGAGCGGGACGTGCTCGGAGCGGACAGTTGGACCGAGGAGTTGTGGAGCTATCAGTACCTACCCTTCAGGTAGGATCCGTGGTGGACGATCCAGGAGCTGAGCCATCTGTACCTACCCTTCAGGTAGGAATCGAGGAGGACGTTCCAGGAGCCGCTTGTACTTTCAGTTGCTATTTTCCCTTTCGAGTTGTACTTTACTTTACAGTTGGGCTTGTATTTCCGGCCCCTTTACTTCAGCACAGTTGTTCTAGTTTTGTGTACTGCTTTACTTCCGCTTGTTACTCTGAGGTGCTTGTTTACTTATTTAAGGCAATGCCTTCCCTTTTTACTGGGATTTTACGCCTTGGTGCTAGTCGCCAGCCCCTCGCCTATGGAAGGTGGCCTTGGTGTAGTCACGGCACGGGCCCCGAGGGCGGGTCGTGAAAAATTGGTATCAGAGCAGTTCGGTTCTACCGCAAACTCTGATCTTTTCTATGTGAAGCAATAATGTTTAGCGTATTGAGTGTGGTTATCAGTCCAGGGAGTCCAGTGTTGGTGCGGCGGCCGACGTATCCGTACACCAGGACCCTGACTTCTGATTTCCGACTTAATACACGAAAACATTGATTGCGTGTGTGTTTCAAAGTTTTCTTTGTGATTTCTTTGTGTCAGCTCACCAGGTATACTGTTTGACCGTGGCGCACCTGTCTCCTTTCAGGATGGCCCCACGACGGCAGCCAGCTAGGGTTCCGAGAGTTGAGCGTGACGACAGCCCACCGAGCGACGAGGCCTCGGTACAGGGCCCTTTGTCAGCAGTGGCACCGGCGGAAGCACTACCCGCCGAGCCCCCGATGCTTCCAGCAGCAGCCGCTGACGATGCACGTCGCCTCAGCGCACTGCATGAGTTTCAGTGCCAGCGACCGCCCAGGTTTCGCGGGGAGACGGATCCCCAGGCAGCAGAGGACTGGCTGGAGGCAGTGGTACGAGTGTTTAGGCTAGTGAGGACACCAGCAGACCTCATGGTGATCCTCGCTGCGAGCCTACTACACGCAGCAGCAGGACGATGGTGGAGCTTGATGCTCCAGGTGCACGATGAGGCATCTCTACTTTGGACGGACTTTGAGAGCATCTTCCGCTCGGAGTTCGTCCCAGCCACCCTTCGTGCGGTGCGTATTCAGGAGCTTCTACAGCTGCGGCAGGGCAGCATGACGGTCGCTCAGTACGCGGCGAGGTTCACCGACCTTTCTTGGTACTCGACAGACATGGTACGGGACCCCTTCTTCCGGGCCCGGACCTTCGAGCAGGGTTTGAGACACGAGATCAGGGCATCGCTGATCTCCCTCAGCATACCGACTCAGACATGAGTACTGGAGTGGGCACTTCTGATCGAGAGTTTCCTTGCTGAGTCTACACCAACACAGCAACTCACCGCAGGGCGGCACGTGGCAGAGTCATCTGCAGCAGGTAGCCGACGGATGACTCAGGGTTCCAGGCAGACCAGACCTACCGGTGGCCGACTGCACGACTCAGGCTCAGTTGTACGGGGAAGCCGGGGTGGAGTCAGAGCCAGGCGTGCCGAGAGTGGGCAGTGTTACTCCTGTGGCGGGATTGGTCACATGGCTCATGACTGTCCGACCCGCCATGCTGATGATCAACAGTTAAGTGAAGAACCTCCCAGGAAGAGGTAGAGGTTCGACCGTGGCGGTCACCAGGGAGGAGGCAGACGAGGAAGAGGAGCTGGACGAGCAGCCGGTGGTGGGCGACGCTTTGAGGCTCTTCCACCACCACCACCAGGAGGTCCACCCCGACCACAGGGAGTAGGTGAACATGCGAGAGCTCAACTGCAGGCAGCCGAGGCCTTCGATCATGGAGCTCTGGGAGCCGATGAACAGGAGCTGAACTAGTGGATACATCCTTTGTACTTCTGGTTCCTTGTTGCATTTGTGTAGCGTCTTGTATTATGAGCTGCAATAATAAAAGACGCATACCTTTGTGATATTTTCGTTCCTTTCCTCTTTCGTGATGTTACTAAGAGGTTCCAGTTTTGGCTGTTGACTTGACCCTCACTTGTGAGACATCTACTGAAGGAGACCCAGTTACCACACACTGATGCCGACAGTGTGACTCAACCCATGGAGGCGAGAGTAACGGTTGAATCTCTTAGTAGTAGCGTCGAGGCCATACGACGTCATCCTTGGTATGGATTAGTATCATCCATGTTAGGATTGACTGTTTTAGGCAAAGAATGTGGTTCATCCAGGGGATGAGACCAGATTTCTCTTTTCGGCAAAGAAGAAATCTTGCAGCTCTTGTGGGACCTGTGATGGTCCAGGCCACGACAGAAAAGGTCCAGGTCATCCAAGAGCGGATGAGGACAGCTCAGAGCCGGCAGAAGTCATACGCTGACAGGAGGCGGAGGCCACTGGAGTTCGAGGATGGCGACCACGACTTCTTGCGGGTCTCACCTCGACGGGGTATTCAGAGATTTGGCCGAGGCGGCAAGTTATCTCCGCGCTTCATCGGACCCTTCCAGGTCCTCAGCAAGGTTGGTGAGGTGGCTTATCGCCTGGCTCTACCACCTCAGTTGTACCGGGTGCACGACGTCTTCCACGTATCCCAGCTGAGGAGATACGTGCACGACCTGACACACATCATTGACCATGGGGAGCTTGACGTTGACGATGGGGCGACTTTTACGGAGGTCCCGGTGGAGATAGAGGATCGACAGGAGCGGGTCTTGCATGGGCGATCGATTCCTCTCGTGCACATCAGATGGCAGCACGGGAATCTCCAGGAGAGCACATGGGAGCGGGAGGCTCAGATGCGTGCTCAGTACCCTCATTTGTTTCCCTAGTTTTTGATGTAGCTTTACGGGGCCGTAAAGCCCTGAGGTGGGAGTAATGTAAAGACCCGTAAAATTCAAGGAAAATTTTTTCTTAATTTTCTTTAGAATTTTACAAGAGTGTGGTTTCAGACGGCACCTGATTCCGAGGCCCGGTGTGCCGGGAATCAATTTCTAAAGTTTGACTCGGGTACGTTCAGTGAACGAACGAACGGGAATTCCTAACTTTTGATCCGGTGCTCGGAATTGAAATCTGAGGGCACCGATGAACTCGCAGCGCCGTTATTCGCTTAAAGAGACCTTTTCGGGAGTTGCGTTTGTTGCGGGTTGAAAGTTAGTTTTGGGGATTAAAAGATAAGTAAAATAAAATTGTGTGTGAATTTTATTTTATTCGAGGTGGTTAGACTCTCTCATGGGAAGTTATTGGTGGGGCCCACAACCACCCAACTTCCCATGTGTGGTTATGAGGGAGGTGGGGCCCACACGAACCCCCCACCTTTTCAAGTTCCCTAACTCCCCTCTCTGCCTCTTAATGGCTTGACATCTTAACTTCTATTTAATTATACAACTCATGTATATTAAATAAGTGAGTTAATTTTGGAGTTATCCATTTTGAATTTCAAACCTTTGAAATTCTTTGTTAAGTTTTTGATTAAATTAAGCTCTTCTCTCTTTTGTTGGGTTAGAACGCTTTGGCCACCTTGAGAGCTTTTGAGAGCTTCTTCTTCATCTTCAAGCTCTGACGAAGAACACGAAGAACGCTCAAGCTCCGACGAAGAACGACGCCTCTCTTCTTCGTCCTCCGTGTCAACGAGAGGGAACGCCGCTTCCTCCTCGGACCTTCTTCGTCGGCATACGAAGATTCGCCAACGACGTATCTCTTCGGGCGTATCTCTTCGTCAACGGATTTGATGAACGACGACCGCGACGCCCGACCACCGCGACGTTGTCTTCCGCGGGACGTTGTCAAATCTTCGATCTTACCCGAGGTAGGGGTTGTTGAATATTGTTAATTTATTCCATTTCTTGCTCGTGGATTGCATGTCTACGTGAGGCTTTTGAATATTTTATATAAGTGTTATTGTTTAACGTGAGTGGGGCCGGACCGCATGAACACAGCCGAACCCCCCTCCATCGTTCATGTTGTTTATTCTTGCGGGCGGAAGCAAGGTGGCGTGGTGCCGTCGCACCACGCGGATAATTTTACGATTAACTTACGCGATGCCGTCGCGCGCGCACCATGGAAGAAACAACAAGAACGCGACGCCGTCGCGCCGCGTTGAATGAATATCAAAGCACGGCGAAGGGGCGCGGTGTCGTCGCACCGCGCCGGACGACGAACACCGCGGCCGGTTCTGGGCCGCGGCGGGACGAGGAGACCGCGGCCGGTTCCGGGCCGTGGCGGAAGAGAAGACCGACGGTCGGGCCGCCGGCGTCGGAAGCCGAAGGGGGGGACCGGAATTTCCGGTCCCGTTGGAGAAAACCGGCCGGCCAACTGGCCCGCCGGATGGAGTTAAACCGGGGGAATTAATCCCCCGGCCAGCATGTAAAACCCCCCTCTTTAAGAGGGGGGGGGGGCGGTTCCATGAAAGGGGGGCAGCAGCCCCCCCGGTTCTTTTAATTAAACTGGCGCCCACGTGGGGGCCGTTTCTTGCAAATGGCGCGGCACAAGGTCGCGCCGCCTTATCAATCAGCGGGGCTTAGCCCCCGCGTGCGGCCTCCTCGCGGCGACAAGCCGCCGCGGCTCCCCGCGCCGCCTCCGCGCGCCGCCGCGCCGCCCCGGGGGGGGGGGGGGGTCGGGCCGGGTCGGCCCGGACCCGGACCCCCCCCGTTTTGAACCTGTTTCGGTCTTTTGGCCATAACTTGAGCCTCGGACCTCCGAATGACGAACTGTCTGCGGCAACGCGATCCTTGGATCGAGACGGTCGTTTCGGTATATCGCACTCAAGGTTTCGGATTACTTTGAGTTCGGCCGGGTTGGTTCGTTCACGAAATCAACCGGGCCTTCGGAGCGGAAACGCTCATATCTTGAGCCACGAACGTCCGATTGACGCGCCGTCAGTCGCGTTGTGTTCCTCTTAGTGAGACGGATCTTTGGGAATACTCCGCCCGAGGTTTGGACGCAGGTGGAGTACGGTCGGGTTGGTTTTGCCTTAAAAACCAACCGGGCCCCGGAGACGAAAATGCCAATAACTCTCAGACCGGGCGTCCGATCGACGCGCCGTCTGTTGCGTTGAGTTCCTGTTGACGATACGGAACTTTTGGATACATCAACTCTGGACCTTGTGACAGTTGATGTATCAGCCTCTCGGCTCGTGGAGCGGACCCTCTGAACGAGCTTGCTGTGTGCGGGAACCCTAGTGCTGGCTGCGACTGACTGCTACTACTACTGCTATGACAGCTACTGTGACTGCGACGACGACAGTACAGAGATCCTGTGTGGATTCGACGACGAAGACTACAGCACTCAGCGATCCTACGTGGAACAGTGCTACCGAACCTGTGTGAGCTGAATCTTCTGTTTACCTTGGGCGGTGGAGCGCTTGGGTGTAGCGGCGGACCCGTGGTACTTGACAGTGGTGGTGCGCTTGGATGCAGCAGCAGACCCTTGGCGGTGGAGCGCTTGGTTGTAGCGGCGGACCCGCGATACTCTACGGAGTGTGTGCGCTTGGTTGTAGCGATAGACCCGCGACGGTGGAGGCGTGCGTGCGGAGTACGGAGACCGTGTAGATGACTGAGACCTGACGACTGCTTGACCGACTCGACTTGGAGTGAGTCGACTAGCCCAGTGGACGGAGCGCCCAGTAGTTGGCAGCAGACCCACGGCGGACGGAGCGCCTGGTAGTTGGCAGCAAACCCGCGGTACTCGACAGGAGGAGTACCTCAGTAGGCTATCTGGGTGAGCGCCCGGTATTTGGCAGCAGACCCTCAGTGGACGGAGCGCCCGGTAGTTGGCAGCAGACCCACGGTACTCGACAGGAGGAGTACTTTAGCAGTCTTAGGTTAGTGAGCAGTACCTCGGAGTCGTGACAGGACCACTGTACACTTCAGAGATGGGGCTCTTCAACTTTTACGGTTTCGATAATGAAAATCCTGGTTTGAGCTGAGTCAATGATCTTTGTGTTTCCTCATGATTGAGATGGGTCGCTTGATAACTTAGGTATATGTATGGGCATATACCTCGGTAATGGTTATCCGTTGATTTCATAAACTTGTTATAAACCGTGTGGACTTGTACTGTTATCCTATGTGGATTTTACTGTTTACTCTTCTTTGTGGATTGGGATCTTCTTGGGCTCGTGTTGGAGCCGAACGGAAATTGGTGACATAGGTATATGTATGGGCATATACCTAATCAATTCTGGATGTTACTTCGTGATTGTATCCTTCATGTGGTTTATCCTTGTGGATTTCGGGAGACCTTCGAGGGTCTCGGGGTCCCTACTGAGTATCTTATACTCACCCCTGCACGAGCTATGCCCGCACTTCGTTGTGTTGGTTGCAGACGACGGACAGCGCTGACTGCGGTTGAGGCTTACGGAGTAGGTCGGTACCCGGAGGAGGACCACTGAGCGGGACGTGCTCGGAGCGGACAGTTGGACCGAGGAGTTGTGGAGCTATCAGTACCTACCCTTCAGGTAGGATCCGTGGTGGACGATCCCGGAGCTGAGCCATCTGTACCTACCCTTCAGGTAGGAATCGAGGAGGACGTTCCAGGAGCCGCTTGTACTTTCAGTTGCTGTTTTCCCTTTCGAGTTGTACTTTACTTTACAGTTGGGCTTGTATTTCCGGCCCCTTTACTTCAGCACAGTTGTTCTAGTTTTGTGTACTGCTTTACTTCCGCTTGTTACTCTGAGGTGCTTATTTACTTATTTAAGGCAATGCCTTCCCTTTTTACTGGGATTTTACGCCTTGGTGCTAGTCGCCAGCCCCTGGCCTATGGAAGGCGGGCTTGGGGTAGTCACGGCACGGGCCCCGAGGGCGGGTCGTGACACAATGGATCATAAGATAAGCATGAACACAAAGGCATGATATAACATGATTATCATAACATGGAAATGCGGCGACAATATCTAACATAATATTAGAATTAGCCAAGTATAATTGCACATGGAGAATTATTAAACATTAAATTCACTTAAATTATAATGAGTAAAACTTCATTTCACTTGATGTATCATGATACTAATCTTACCCAATTCATTAGAGCGCTATCACAGTGCACCCTTCTTAATCATTTCATTTCATGCACAACTGTGCCACATGGATCATACAACATGGAATCATTAAAAATCATCATTTATTCTAAGGAAAATGAATGTGTAATACATACATGAAACTATATAATCAATAAGTAAATGTTCGTAATATTTAATACATTTGATAAAGAAGTGGGCATGTTATTCACTATACAATGACTTTGGCATGGAAAATCGCGGTGCAATTTCGGCAGCATAATGACGTGACATAAGAATTCATAAAAACTTTTAATGAGAGAGAAAGGGTTATCTCATCATATGAACATGAAACGGACAGTATAGTGGTCATAGAGATACTTTTCCCAACATATGTAATGAAATTTATATGCATAATTTAAAATAATTTCTTGAATACAAATGAGATGAGAGAAAATTATCATGGTATTAAGGCATGGTAAACGATGTACATGGGAGGCATTAATGAGAGAGAAAAAGATATATAATCTTTAAAAAAAGGAGGTAAGTTTTTTGGAGGTGATAAATCATACCCCAAAATTTGTGATTGAAAATAAAAGGGTCTAACAACATATTGAAATGTAGAAAAAATTATAAAGGAAGAAAATCCTTAAGGAATTTTGGCATGGTAACAGGTGTACATGAGAAGAATTAATTGGATAGAAAAGGGTATATAATCATTAAATAAAATTATTTATATATGGGGAGGTGATAAATCATACCCCAACATTTTTAATTGAAAATAAAATAGTAAAAAACATAATGAAATTTGGGAAAAAAAATAGGAAAGGAAGAAATCCTTACATGGAAGTGTGATCCCAAAGGCTTGGGAGGGGCTTGAGAGAGAATTATTGCGAGGTTGGAGAGCCTTGGGATGATTATATAGAGTGGAGGGAAATGGTTGGTCTAGCTCCAATGTTTTTGAGTAAAGATATGTCGGAGAATGGTGGGTTCATATAGAAAAAGAGAGGGAATTATTTATTATTTAGGTTTTGGACACTACACATTAAACTAATCTAAAACACAATACATCCCTTGCTTTTTTCCCATGGTTTTTTCCAAAGGGGAGTGGAAAAAATTATTTTATAAGGAAAATTTCCTAACATATTAAAATATTAGACTTTCTTATGTGGAGGTGATTCAGAATCTCAAAAAAAATAATTTTAAAAGATAAAATGTTTTATAATTGTTGGAGGGTTTACTAAGGGACCATAAAATTAATCAAACAAATATAAAATCACATTATTATAATGTAAAACATATATTGTATGAACCTAAATTTTATAGTATTTTATTACAACACTATCGGGTCATTATGATGTCATAAACCACATTATATATTTAAACAACATTTAAATTTTACCAAAAATTCCACTATATCAGAAAATAATGAAAAATTCACCATTGGATAGTTTCAACATTCTTATTACAAAAATAATATTCATTTTATCTAAATAATTTTCTATATATTTTAATTTTTACTTTTAAAATAAAAACTTTCATTTATCAAAAATTCATGGGTTTTGACAAAAACAGCTTTCAAACCATAATAAAAATTACAATTGTATTCATAAAAATTATATGATAATTTATATTTAATAAAAATTAATTCAGTAATAATATTTTATTAAAATATTATTTAATTCAAAAATCCATTATTTCATAAAAAGATATTTCTTAATTTAATATTAACAAAAAATACTACATTTTCTTTAAAATCTATTTACAAAGTAACAATAATAAAATGAATGTATATACTTTATTCTATAAACAAATAATGCACATAATAATATTTCTAGGGACTTGATATATATCATCTTATTACACCTGGATAAGACCTAAGGGTATGGTGTGTGTTGGGAAAGACTCATGGGGTGGCTGGGATTGGTCGCTCGGGTCGCAATATCTATTAACATCCACTTCTCGCGTAGGCAGTTCCATTCAAGAATAATGAGTTGAAACTCATCTTGGGATTGGTAAAAATAAAATCCCAGTGATTCCACCTCCTTTATGGGCTCTGAAAAATGGGATTTGTATGGAGAAATTCTACTGGATAAGGCCATCACTTCCTTTGCCTAAGTAAATTGAATTTTTTAAAGCCCTCTATTTATACTAATCATGTGATCACTATTAAATGACTATATTAGCAACGATAACAATTCATAATGGTATTTTGAAATCAAAATACCTAAAACCAAGGAAGTGAATATTTTATATAACCATTTTACATAAAAATAAATTCAATTAGATCAAGAATATTTTTCATTAAAAAATGTTTGGGATGTTACAATCTTACCCCCTTAAAAAAATTTCCCTCAAAATTTCATTTTCCCATAAAAAACAAATGTGGTAAATCTTCTTCATCACTTCCTCTTATTCCCATGTTTCCACTTCAAACTTGTGGTTTATCCATAACACCATGACGAGAGGCATTGTATTATTTCGTAGAACTTTTTCCTTATGATCTAAGATCTTCACCGGCTTCATTTCATAGCAGAGGTTATTGTTAAGTAATTATACCAATGGATTGAGTACATGCGATGGGTCAGGTATGTACTTCCTCAAGAGTGGAACATGGAATATATAATTTACTTGAGATAGTTTTGATTAGAGTGCTAGATGATATTCCATTCCTTCAATGCAATCAAGGATCTCAAAAGGGATTATGTATCTTAGACTAAGATTTACCTTATTCCCATATCACATAACTCTCTTGCATAGTGATATATAGAGGAATACCAAATCCCCAACATCAAACTCTAGGTCTGATCGATGATTATTAGCATAGCTTTTTTGTTGACTATGAATATGTTTAATGTGTTGATGGACGATCTTAACCTTCTCCGCCATTTCTTTGACCATTTTTGGACCTATGAGTTTTCACTCTGTAACTTCATCCCATCATGTGGGTGTTCTACACCTCTTCCCATACAAGGCTTCATAAGGATCCATTTTGATGCTTGAGGGGAAAATTTTATTGTACGGGAACTCAACCAGAAAAATATTTCTATCCCATATTCCTTTTAATTCCATTGATCATGCTCTCTACATACTCTCAAGTGATTGGATAGTCCGCTAAGATTGGCCATCAGTTTGAGGATGATAATCCATAATAAAGTTAAGATCAATATTTAGAGCATGTTGAAGACTCTTACAGAACATTGAGGTGGATCATAGATCTCAGTCAGATACAATAGATAGTGGTACTCCATGAATCCTTTCCACTTCAATGATATATATCTGTTCCAGTTGATCCAGTGAGAAATCCTCTTGAATTGCAATGAAGTGTGTAGTCTTTATAAGATGATCCACAACAACCTAGATATCATTGTTTCCTTTGGATTTATTCGGATATATGAGGAAAAAGTCCATGGGGATGTTCTCTTATTTCCATGATGGTATGGGTAATGGTTTCATCATCTCCTTATACTTCTTCCTCTTATCATTTAATTAATGACATACTAGGAAATTTGATGTATAATCAGTGATCATTTTCTTCATGTTATCCTTCCAATAATTATCATGAAGATGTCGATACATATTTGTGTTTCTTGGGTAAATGGAGAAATTCAAACTATGTGCATCATCCAATAGTTCATTCTTTAAATTCGGATATGATGGAACAAATAATCTTGTCCCAAATCTCACAATTCCTTCTTCATTATTATTGAACTTCATGGATTTACCTTTTTAGATAGTTTCCACTTTCTTCTGAATTACCTCATCATTTTTTGAGCATCCTTTAACCTTTCCAAAATAGATGGTTGTGAAATCATTTTCAAAAGGACTAGTGATGTTCACTTCATTATGATTCATGTATCCATCTTCATCAAATCTAATAATATTGGATCCTTTTCCATTCTAATCAGTGATATAATTGTTGGGTTATTTATAATTAGAGATTTGTTCACCTTATTTTCTTTCTCATAGTGGTAATGGGTTGAGAAGTTCAAGTCTTTGATCAGCTCTATCCCTCATCATTGGCACATATTCAACTCTTTCTATGTGAATATATACATGTGGATTTTGTGATCTGTGTATATTTCACACTTCTCCCTAAAGAGGTAATGTCACCAAATTTTTAAAGTGAAGATTACTACAACAAACTCCAGATCTTGTTTTAAACAGTTCTTCTCTTGAACATTCAATTTACTTGAATCATATGCAATGAGTTTGTCATTTTTCATCAACACACAACCCAGGCCCTTCTTCGAAGAATCACTAAATACCAAAAAATGTTCTCCACTTGTGGGTAGTGTGAACATTGGCATAGTGATAAGCCTCGTTTTCAAATCCTAGAATCTCTCGTCCCATTCATCACTACAAGAATAACTTACTCCCTTCTTATTTATCTTAGTATGATGATTGGAAAATTATGAGAAATTTCTCACAAATTGGCGATAATATCCAGCTAACCTCAGGAAGCTACAGATATCCATTACCAATGTTGGCCTCAACCATCCCTCTATTTTAGCTGTCATGGTGGGATACAAATACATCCATTGATTGAGAGAATATGACCCAATAATTAGACCCCCATTAACCGTAACACACACTTGTTGTACTTTTCATAGAGCTTATCCTTTCACAAGGTCTCTAGTACAATGCTTAGATTCTCCTCATGCTCCTCCGTGCTTTTGGAGTACATTAGAATATCTTCTATAAATACTATGAAAATTTGTCGATGTAATATCTAAATACTCTATCCATCATGTCTATAAGGATTTCTAGAGCATTAGTGAGTCCAAAAGTCATTACTATGATTTCATAGTTCCCGTATCTTGTTCAAAAACCAGTCTATGGGATATCCTCATTCTTCTCCCTTACTTGATAATATCTCAACCACAGATCCACCCATGAAAATTATTTTTCTCTATGTAGATGGTCAAACAAGTCATCAACTTGTGTTAGAGGATACTTCTTATTTATCGTTAATTTTTTGAGCTCATGATAATCAATGCAACGGTGCATTGAACCATCGTTATTATTAATAAAGTGGACGGGTGAACCCCACGGTGAAGCACTTGGGCATATAAACACTTTATCCATATTCTCATGTAGTTATTTCTTCAACTCCTAAATCTCCACAATATCCATTCTATATAAAGTCTTGTATATTGTAAATTACCTAGTTATAAGATCAATCAAGAATTCAACATCTCTTCTTGGAGGAAGACCAAGAAATTCTTCAGGAAAAACATCAACGAATTCCCTCACAATAGTCATGTCTTTAAGGATGGTTACTTCCTTAGAATCAATCATCTAAGAATGATATGCATGATCAAAGGGCTATAATATCCAAGCTTGATATGATGGTGATAATGAAGATTCATCCTCCTACTTGCAATTATAATGAATCAGGGTTCGATTCTCTTTATAGAGAGTGATTACCCTCTCACTGCAATTTATATTGGCTCTATATAAGGAAATAAAATCCATGGTAATAATTGCATCAAATTCTACTAGGGGGGTACGATGAGGTTAGTTGGAAAGTTAAATCTACAAATTATGATAGGGTAGGAGTTATATTCTTGGGATGCAATGATTTCCCCATTTTCCATTCTCAACGACATCTTTACTTCCATGATTTTTGGTGGTGTTGGAATTGTTCTACTAAATGTTCAGCTTATAAAAGAATGTGTAGAACCAGAATCAAAATGTATGTTTTCTATTCTTGAATGAATAACTAACATATCTATCACCACTTCCTTTTGGGGTAAACTTCGGTAGTATTAATGGAAAAATATATCCCTTTATTCCTTAGAGGTTTTTGGTAGCCTCAAAAAACCCTCGAATTAGGGCACTAGTTTCCAAAGTGCTCTGGTTCATTATAATTGAAGCAGTCAACAACACGTTGAGGGTCAAACTGATAATTCCCCACCTCTATCACAAACATGGGTTTTTATTATCCGTATTTAATGGCCAAACACCCTTATCTTCCACACATAAATCATTCCCCCATCACCTTTATGAAATTTTTGGGGTGCTTCTTTCCGCACCTTTGGAAAGTGGGGTGATGGGTTTTCTTAGCACCATTGGATTTATCCATCAGACCTCCAGAATTAATTTCCCCATTATTATTTTTATCCCCATGATACCCTTGAGATTCTCCAATTCCCATTTTTACTTTTATGGCACATCAAACTATTTCCATTTAGCTCTCGAAATCACATATTTCTAGGGATTTCTGTAGGCTAGGTTAAATCCCACCAAAGAAGCAGTCAACCTTGTATTAATGGGTAATGAAAAAGCGAGATGCATATCATTCAGCCCTTACAATGTTCTCCTCATATGCTCTGATGTATTCTTAAACTTTTTTCTTGAGGAAAAGAAGCCCCTTTCCATCTTAAGTTAGAGGGTGTGAGGAAAATATTTATCAAAAGACATTTTCTAAAAAACCTACCATTAGAATGCCTCGATCTCATCCTGAAGCATTATATTTTTGATCAATGAACACCATTGATCAGATACACCCTCTAAACAATAAGAATCCAAAATATCCATTTCTAGTTCGTAAAATTGTAGGATTGAGAAGATCGTTTCAACGGATTTCATCCATTGTTCGAAAATTGACGGACCAGATGATCGATTAAAAGTAGGAGGCCTTTGTCTCTTGAATCTCTCAATTGTGACATGTTGTTTCATGGGGGGGGGGGGTTGAAATTTCCTCTTAACCCATGTTTATATTGAAAAAATGAGTTAACTAAGAAAGTATTGTGAAAACCTTTGCGATAACCACTCCCATTGGATTGGGAATATCATTAGAACAATCATCACATTGATATTAAATCGATTGTTAGCCTGAGTCCTCTTATTTCCGGACATTGGCTGGAATAAAAGGAATGTTAGGGGTAACACATAAAGGGAAATCCAAAGACACAAACATATGACTTAAAAATTACTTTTATTTCCTTAACTTATGAATTTATAGCCTTCGATATATGTTATCTGTGATCTACTTCCCAACATATATTCTTAGGGGAATTTTTTCATTCCATTAATAATGGCTCGTAATAAGATTATGAATTTACCAAATCATATCCCCCAGAGTGTCATAACCAAGATATTATAAAGGTCTATTTTTTTCACTAGTTCCCATTCGATGCTAGCTCAAAGTAGTGTTTTTCGGTTTTACCCCTAGATACATATGTGCTAGAGCCTCCTCTACCTGCTCGTATCTATACAGGGATGTATTTTATTCATAAATCACTTAATCAGTACTCAAAAAAATTTAGGAATTTTTTAATTATACTTAGTCTTATCCCTAAGGATTTCACTAGGGTTTTATATTCCTAATCCCAAAAATAAGTAAACCTATCTTCTGATACCAACTACAAAAACTCTTATCTTTATTTCACACATAAACATAATTTATTACATATATCATTCAATTGATAAAATAGTAGAGATCAATATTTTTAGTGTATTTGGGTCTTATGATAATTACATAACATCTTAAAACATGAAATACACCTCTTTATTGAAAACTTCTTTTACATGACCACACACATTCCTTCATACTTAGCATTTCATGGGATAACCTGAGGACCTGCATTAGAAAAGGGTGAGCTATAAATCCTAATAGGGAGTAAACAAGTCATAACATGAATAATAAAATACATGTTAGGAAATAGGCTTATCAATGGAGAAAAAGAGAAACATGATCATAATTGAATGATATAGTATGATTATCATAACGTGGAAATGTGGCAACAACATTTAACATGATATTAGAATGATCCAAGGCTCATTGCACATGGATCATGATTAAACCCTCATTTAACTTGATTTATCATGAATAAAAACTCATTTCACTTGATTTATCATGATAGTAGTCTTTACCCAATGAATTTGAGCGCTCTTGGGGAACACCCTTATTAATCATTTCGTTTTATGCATAAGTGTGCCACATGAATTATACAACATGGAATCATTTAGCAACATAATTTATTACATGATAAAGGAATGTAGAATAAATTCATGAAAGTATATAATAAATAAGTAAATGTTTTTGAAGGTGAATACCCTCGATAGAAAAGTGATCATGATATTCACTACATAGTGACTTTGGCTTTGAAAATCATAGTGCAATTTTGCCAGCACAACAACATGACATAAGAATTCATAAAAAATGTTGATGATAGAGCAAGGGTAGTATCATCATATGAACATGAAATTTATAGTAATGGGGTCATTTAGATACATTTACCATCATATATAATGTAATTTATATGCATAATATAAAATAATTTCCTGAATGCAAATGAGAAGAGAGAAATTCCTCCTGGAATTTCGGCATCGTAATGGGTGTACATGGGAGGCATTAATGAGAGATAAAGATGTATTTATTAAATAAAACATATATATGGGAGTATGGGGGAGGTAAGGAATCATGCCCCAACATTTTTAATTTAAAATAAAAGGGTATAAAAACATAAATAAATTTGGTCAAAATGAGAAAGGAAGAAATCCTTTATGGAATTTTGGCATGGTAACATGTGTACATGGGAGGCATTAATGAGAGATAAAAGGGTATCTGATCATTAAAAATAAAGTTGGGCAGTATGGGGGAGGTTTGAAATCATACCCCAACGTTTTTAAGTGAAAATAAAATGGTATAACAACATAATTAAATTTGGAAGAAAATGAGAAAGGAATAAATCCCCTACTTGGGAATGTGATTCCAAAGGCTTGGGAGGGGCTTGATAGAGGCTTAATGGAAGCTTGGGGAACCTTGGGAGGATTATAGAAAGAGGGTTTCAGAGTTTGGTAAATATCCAAAGGTTTATTAATAAAGAAAAGTGGGACATTGGGTTGGTTTATATAGGAAAAGAGAGAGAATTATTTATTATTTAGGTTTTGGACACTACACATTAAACTAATCAAAAAAAACTATCACATGGTTTTTTCCCATGGTGTTTTTAAAAGGGGATTAAAAAAATAATTTTATAAGACAAATGGTATAAATTACAAAAATATTAGGCTTTCTTATGTTTAGGTGATTCATAATCTCAAGGAAATCATTTTAAAAGTTAAAATGTTTTATTAGTCTTCGAGGATCCACTATGGCACTATTAAATTAATCAAATAAATAAAAAAACACATTATTTTAATGGTAAAAAATATATTGGACGAAGAAAGATTTTATAGTATTTTATTACATCACTATTAGGAATTATGATGTCCTAAAAGAAATTATATATTTAAACAGTATTAAATTTTAACCAAAAAATTTGGTTGTCTCAGAAAATAATGAAAAATTACCCATTGGAAAATTTCGACTTCGTGATTCCAAAAGTAATATTCATTTTATCTAAATAATTTTCTAAATATGTGAATTTTTACATTTAAAATAAAAACTGATACTTATAAAAAATTCATGGGTTTTACCAAAAACAACTTTCAAACATTATTTAAAATTACAATTATATTCATAAATATTATATGATCATTTATATTAATAAAAATTAATTTAGTAATAATATCTTATGAAAATATTATTTAATTAAAAAAACCATTAATTTATCAAAATACATTTTTTAATAGAATATAAACTAAAAATACTAATTGTGCTTTAAAATATATTTACAAATTAATATTAATAAAATGAATGTGTATTCTTTATGCTATACCAAAATAATGCACTTAATCATAGTGTTAGGGTCTTGATGCATATCAACTTATAAAACCTGCATAAGACGTAATGGTAAGGTGTGCAATGATGAAAGACTCATAGGGTGGCTCGGATAACTTCGCTCATGTGGTAATCTCTATTAACTTCCACTTCTCCCGTATGCAGTTATTTTCAAGCATAGATTGTTGAAGCTCTACATAGACTTTGTCAAGATTGAATCCTAGTGACACCACCTCCTTTTTGAGCTCCAAAAAATGGGCTTCTTATGGATCAATTATACTAGATGTGGTCATCATTTTCTTTGTCTGAGTAAATTGGATTTGTTAAAACCCTATATTTATACTAATCATGTGATCATTGTTCAACAATTATATTAGCAGCTGTAATAATTCATAACAGTATTTTAAAATAAAAAAAACCTAAAACAAAGTAAGTTCATGTTTTATATAACCATTTTAATTAATAAGACATTTAATTATATTAAGAGGAATTTTCAATAATAAATGTTTAGGTCGTTACATTTTTTACCAAGGTCTGTCATTTTTTATAGGATTTATTTTAAAATTAATCATTCATGGATTTTGTGTCCTATCTTTTGGTGAAATAGAAAATAATTTCGATGGTCATGAAGACCAACCAAGTCAGTCTTATATGGCTCAGGTAGGTGGAGTAAATCTTTTTTCATAGCTACTTTAGAGTATACAAAGACTTTCTCATCATGTAATCATTAAAAATTATTCTTTAACTCCTCAAATTGATTTTTTTCTTGGTCCCATCCACTAATCCTAAAAATTTATTTGTTTATGTTGAAACATAGGGGGTTACAGATGATATAGTCTCGTTTTTTTAGTTGGATTCGACGTAGTGGCTGACTTTAGTGTGACGGTTACATCTTTAGCCTTTCCAATTCTCCTCCTTAGGGCTAATGGAATCATCTAGGATTTGATATTTTTTCGTTGTATATAATATTAAATTATACTGGAAACTATGAAAAATCCTCAAAACCACCCATATATCATATTAGGATAACTGGTGTTCTCAACTCATCGTGGACATTCTCTATTCAAAGAGAAATCAAATCTTCTTGGGGAAGCTATAAATTCAGGGATTATGTAAGCCCCTTACACTCAAAAATGAAATCCAATAACCTATAATTCTCTTGTTTTTTTCAGTTTCATTTTTCAAGGATCATTTCATTTTGTATAATTGAGGTGAATTGAAAAAGAAAACAATGAAATATATCTGACCATCCCCTGATTGGCCAAGTTAAAAAACTAGTGTGCCATATGAAGTCCAACCCTTAAAAGGTTTTCATAAAGAATCTATCATTCAATGCGTCTTGTTGTGGACTGAATTCCATAATGGAATCACAATGGGACACAAAATTTGTCAGATTTTACTCTAGGTCTCCTGATCCCTTGAATATTGGAAATTTATGTCTCTAAAAATTTAGTGCGGGAGGGATTGCACTAACCCATTCAGGTTAAGGCTTCTATTCTAGTTGTACAGGTGTAGGTAATTCTTCACAACTCCAAATAAAGAAACCAATTATTCAATGGTGTTGATAAGACCGTGATGAATATTTTGATGAATAATATATTTAATTGGGGAGATAATAGTAATGTCATGATTCACTGGCTCCACTAACATATGTGGTTGAAATTTGGTAGGGGATATCTTTTAAGTGTTCTCATAAATTAGTTCTAGTTGTTTTCCTAATAGAGGTAATTCTTGATATCCTTCCATGGTCAGGTCCATGTAAATAGGTGGTATGGGCACAAGGTTGATCATATTTTTTTTCTCTAATCTTGTTGGTTTCAGGATCCCCTCTAATTGAGGGGGATTATCTAGGAGGGTGAGATGAGGTTATAATTGAAAAACATATCCATTGGAAATATTACGTCTGAGTAGTTATGTATTTTACATCTTTAGCGCATAAATTTATAGATCATATTAAGAAATTGTTTCCTTTAATGTGACTAATTTAAATCCTACCAAAATGTTTTGGGATTTGGCCCGACCATTACCCTTTTCCTTGGTAGAAACCCATTGAGTGGATAGTGGTGGAACATTTTTCAGAGGCCCCATGGTTTTGTTGAGATTTGGGTTCCTTGGGGGAAACACTTCTCCATTTACTTTAGTGCCGAACAAATTATTAATAAAATCATTCTCTACTTGCTCCTCTACATTGGTGTCATCTTTAGTGTCATATTTGGGAGTGAAACCCATGATGTTCACTGATACGTAATGAATTATAGGCACTACATTGTCCATCCAATGATATGAGGGTTGTTTGTTACTTTTACTAGACCCCTTCGCTCCTTTCTAAGATCCTCTTCATGTTTCTTGGTGAAGAGTGACTTAAGGGAACCAACAAACAACCTCTTAATTTGTGTCCCTTCTAAGGGATGTGGGTCATGAGATGGGACAAACTTGGATACCTTATTTATTTATGTTCCCCACAGACAATAAAATATTGATTTCCTTTTAAGTGGGAGTTGGGAAAAAAATTCACCCTAGACCTAGGGTCTGGGGTACCTCTTTTCATTCATTACCATCCCTCGGGTCATGTTTTTTGGAATTAGAGGGGAAATTAGTTTTAAAAATTCCCCTAGCCTTGCTGGTTGGTGTTGATCCCATATTTTGGCAGCTAATATAACCATTGTTTTTATATTGATCTTTTGAATTCTCATTTGAGCATGATATAAGTGTGATTCATGATCTATATGAAAAAAAACCTTATTTAGAGAGAATTAGTAGTGTTTGATTATTGTCATCCCTTAAGTGATAATTCTATTTAATGTTCTCGGTTTCCCAATTCAGGAATTGTTTGATAGATTTATCTCCTAGGGACCGACACTTTTTATACTTATATAGGGAGGATTCCTATTGATTATGCCATCATTCTTGATTTGGTAAATATCTGATATTATACTTGGAGTAATGAAATTATAGGATATAAGATCTGGTAGACTTTGCTGACTAAGGAATGAGGTGAAATACAAAACTTCATGTTCACCCCATCCCTGTATATAAAGACCATGTTGGGAATCAATGATTAGATAATGTAATTTATACAATGAACTAATTGATTATAATTAAATTCCTTTATACTACTTCTCTAATCATGTTCATCATGCATCTGGAAGTGATTTCAAGTTGATTTTATGGTGAAGCTCTTACAATACCTTAACATGGTCTTCATACCCATCGTAATAAAATAATTTCACCTTCAGTTGGAAGAGATAAATTTAGAGGTCCATACATATGTTCTATATTCACTATTATGATAGTACCTATGGAATAAGGAACTAATAAATAGATGAGGGTCAAAACATTATGGGTATATTACCCCTGCATAGTTTTCTTCTCACATTTTTTTGTCCTTCATAAGGAGATTCCTCCACTTGATCCCCCCAACATTGTCACTTCCTAACAATTTGTTTTTGAAAGAAGTAGGGATATTAGGGGTCTTGTTGTTGTGTAAATGTTCCAGATGTGTTTTAGAGGATAAATGTTTTCTTGGTCCATATTTTGGCTGAGTAAGAATATTGCATGTCATTAAATGTGTGTCAGGCATGACTGACCCTATCTTTTCAAGAACCTCAAAATATGAGGGATTCCCTAAATTTGATCGAGTAAGGGGTGAAACTTCTAATTTATTGATCTTTTTAACATGAGTAGGTATTCTATGGAGCTCATTAGTAAATAATATCTCATTATTGATCATATTGTGCATCATGGAAAGCCTTTATGATAATCATTCTAGGGAGGATCTCTAAAGATTCTAGTAGTAGTGTTGTAGGGGGGAATTTAATGACTTTTACTGCCACTTCTGTAATATTTTAATAGATTGAAATGATCCTAGGCTAAAAATGAAATATTTTTTATAGCCACAATAACTCCTTCAATTTAAGGTATATCGCCGTGGGTCTGCTCCTCAATTTTGAACTACCCTATTAGGATTTCATTTTTGGTGATCTCTCATGGGCTGCTAGTACCGCATGTTTTGAATCACAATTCCCATGCACAAGAGTGGTTTCATCTATCTTATGTGTTTCTTTAAGAGCCAAATTATGAGTTTTAGAATCTCAATAGGGATATATGCCTTCCCTAGAGAGGCCCTGAAATGGTTCAGTGATCCCCAGTTGGAATGGGGATGTGTACATGATATGGTCCCCCATTTATCGTAGAATGTTACCAATGACCGTCCTAGATGGGAGTAAGGATGTACATAATCTCTTATGTTACCCTCCCATCATACAGGTGGGTCACCCCACTTAATGAGTTGGGGTTATCCACCTAACTCATAACTACTTTCATTGAAGTGATCACATATTGGGGGGTTTGTAGGATGTGGCCTGGAATTGTTGTCTATCATTCCATCATTTCCATGACATGTTTAGAACCATCCTCATTGAGAACAATGATATATAACCATTCCATAATCCAAGAATAAATCTAAGTATTACCCTGATTCATAGTTGTGGTATGCTGAATATGTCCTCCAACTGGTACCATATTAGACTGTCAAGCTTGATATGCATGAGTTGGGATTTTTATCTACTCATAGTTTTCCACTGTATTTAACTGGTCGGCTCGATATATACAAATAATTATTTTCAACTTCTCATTTTTTTCTTCCATATTTTATTGGTGATATTTTTATGAATGAGAATTGATTTTCATCCTCTCTTTATTTCATGTCATATTTGATTTGTGGTCTTGATGTGTTTTAGTATTGATTTGAATTTTCTCGTAGTTTTCCACCATATATGACTAGAGGGCTTGATGTACATGTGCATGGATTTGTATCCTCTCATAGTTCGTCACCATATTTGACTAGTGACCTTGATGTGCATGAGAAGGGATTCGAATCTACTCATAGTTTTCAAACATATTTGACTATAGGTCTTGATGTTCATGAGAAGGTATTTGTCTCTAATCATAGTTTTCAACCATATCTAATTGAGGGTATTTATTTCCATGGGAAGGTATTTTCATCTACTCATAGTTTTCTTTCATAATTTATAGGTGGACTTATTTTGGATGGGAAATTTTTTTTTGTCCTTGGTTGTTCAATTAACTCCTTTCACAGGCTACCCTAGGGCTCGAGTCTAAATGAATTTGGATGTAGCTCATGAGGTGGGGTTCTATTCATGGCGAGGATACTGAGCCTTATAGTGTTTTCCATGGTGACTATAGGCATGGGCCCTAGGGAGTGACCCATGTGTTGTCTGGATGATGTCACAAGTGACCTCTTGATCATCCTCCCTAGGGTAAGGGTGGAACATGTTATAAAATTCTTGGGATATGCTCCCAAAATGGTATGAGATGGCTATTGGTGTAACCATCATGAAGACCACCAATCATCACTGAGCTGATGGTTGGTGGGGTATCATGAACTAGAGGGCCTAGTGTGCATCCTCCAAATCTAGGAGTCTATTATTGAGGTGGTACTCCGAAATAAATGTATTTGAAACTTTAAATTGAAGGAGATGGTTTGGTGAAGAAATATTTTGAATGGTTAAAGATCTATCTTTATCAATGCTCAAGGAATATGTATTATAAAACTGGTGAGACTCTATTGTGATCAAAGACAGTTATTTTGAAATTACATTTGTAATATCACAATCACAAAAAGGAAAACATAATCAGAGAAGAATTATTATAAATGATCACGTGTTTAATCGATTTCCTTGTTTTCACCCTTCTCATTTTGAGAACAAAAGGGAAGAAAAATATGGGAGACACTGTCATATTGCTTAGGGATTCACATTAGGATACCATTTTTTTATCGCACCAATTTTTTGTGGGTAATTTTCCTATGAGGTATATTCTTGGAACCAGAAATAGCCAAGGGATTTCTTACCCATGATGACTTGTGGACCTTCCTTTCAAAGGTAGTCATTCGTTGGGGGACTTGGTCACCAAAATTTAAGAACTCAATTTGGTCGATATGATGGGAGTTTGGGCTCATCATACACTCTTGGGGATTCCCTTTTCCCAATTTCATAGAGGATCAAATAAGGATATAGCACCGCCCTCATATAAGGGAATAAAAAAAGAATATTTCCCTCCCAACTATCTAAAATGGGGAGGCCCATAGAATTTTCTCCATGGTCAGAATCCTCATTACCATGGGAATGTGTAATAGAGAAAACTATAAGGATCATCCTGTCTAATTAGGTTACCAATTGGACAAAATTTACAATAAGAATATATATGTGAGTGGAAACACTAGGGTGACCAATACTCTGATCACACATATCTACTAGTTTTGGAAGAATCCTCGGCATGGTTGTTCATGAAGGGGTGCACTGTTCTTCATGAGATATGATTATCAAAGAGGGACATTTAGGGTGGAATTCCACACTAGAGGGAAAATAATGAGATAGGTAAAGATGAAAATCCCTAGTATCCGCCATTCCATAGAGAATTTTTCTACACATGATGGGGTTCCCACTATGTAGTGTTTTGCTACATTGTTCTAGTTTTCCTCCCTATATAATTATGCTCCATGGGGTGGGATTCCCTCTACATAGCATTTTTCAATGTAGTTTGATGTACTAAATAGTGACTACCCACATTTGGTTCATAAAATGGTATCTCTATATATTTTTGGTTATGTGGATGGGTGGGTGATTTCCATTTTCCATCTTATCATTATGAGATATGTTTACCCTTCCAGAATTGACTACTCCAAAACTTTCACACTATTTTCACTCCTCTTCATCCTGCCTCCCCTTATGTATTTTTTTAAGGGCATGGATAAAACTGCCTTCTGGGTTAGACAAACGTTTGCATCAACTATGGGAATTCATTTTTTGCAAGATCCCAAAAATAAAATCACAACCACAAAAATGATTTTCATTTATAGAAGAATAAAAGACACGTCACGAGCTATAAAATGAAATCATTTATGTGACCAGAAAAATAATTTCATGACCTTAAAAATGGTTTTTCAATTGCATGATCTATAAAATACCATCACAAACTACAAAAGAAATAGTTTTTGGGGTTCAACAAGGAGAGTCATTTTTCATTGCGATAATGCTATAAGAAAATGATCCCCTCGCAGAGTGATTCATTATGCGGAACTGATCCCTCTTTATGACTCCCCCATTTAAAAAATTTCAACTCATCTTATAGGTTAATTATGCCCATACCAAATTCATGAAAATATTTTCACATTAATTTTGAGTTTTCAAGACCCAAAAACTATTTATACAAGGTTTATTTTCATGAGATAAAGAAAAGTATCACCGCACAGTTGATTGCATATCCCCATGGTGGGATCACCCATTTGAGAATATATGTGACAATTTAAAATTTTTAATTGGATAGGTGTTATATAATTTTTTGGAAGGGTTTTCAATGCGATTAACTATTATTTAATGACTTTATATATAGCCCAATAAGACTACACCACAATGGAATATGAGTTTATTTCAATCCAATTTACTTTAGATAATTTTTATTCTAATTTACTAGGATCTAGAATAGTTTTTTTTCTCTGAACAAGTAGCTATAAAGAACCTCTTCAAGAATCTATATGTCAATCTATGAATTTATAGAATTTTGTATCTAACCACTTGAGAAATATCACTCACTTGTTGGAGAAAAATACAACAAAACAGGTAATAATTTGGCATAATTTTCTAATTTAGAATCTATATTCATCCTTAGGTACACATCCTTGGTATACTAATGTAGTGCATTACATGGTTTCCTTTTATATTCCCACAAACCTAAAGAAACATCATGTTGGAAATTTTAATAGTTTTCCTAGGGTTTATGTGTGGTATAATCCTTACCATTTCAACATTTATACAACCAATTCATAAAAAAATGTTTTTTACCATTAGTTTGAGTTTATTTTGAATTTGTATCAGACTATTTCTTATGGTTAATGATTTAGACCCCAAAAGACCACTATGAAAGTATTAAACTATATATTGTAATGACATGCTTTGGTCCATGATTCTTATGTTTTTTAAATTCTTGGTCTTGTTTAAAACACACTAGAATCATTTCTAGGGTACACTAGATCCCCCAATAGCCCATATTATTCTATGATTTTTTTATGAAAGGGGATTGATTTTATGGATATGTTTATATGAAAATTATGTTTAATATACATTCTTGTGGTTTTTTATTATATTATAAAATGGGAAGTGGTGAAGTCCATTAGTATTGATGATTCTCATATTTTAGTGGATTTTTTCAAAGATCAATTTTTTTATGTTTATAGTACCAAAGGCTATCATCAGTTACTAAGTGGAACTCTTTTGTAATAAAATATTTATTCCCTTATTCAGTAGTATGGGAAAATTCATAAAATATAAAAACCATACCTCCCAAAAACAAATAAACAAACTGATGTTTGAAATCATGATTTGAAGTAGATATGGGAGAAAATGGTTCTTTCAAATGGAAGGATAAATGAAATAACTTGGATGATGCACTATGTGATTATAGTATAACATTAAAAACACCAATCATATTGTCTCCCAATTAAACTGTTATTAGGAAATCATATCATCTCCCTTTAGAAGTTGGTAATCTATAATATTTGAGATAAAAAAAATAAAACAGGGATTTATCCCAAACTAGAGAGTAAAGGAAGTTGAAACCTCGATATCTTGAAGAGATTATATTTTCAACATATAAGAACACAAGGATCTATAAAGAACGAAAAAAATAATCCCTTGATAGAATGATCCAAAAGATATAGTTTCATTTTAGATACAAATTCCTTCTCTTCATTTCATGATTTATGTTTATTCTAAATAGGTTGTGTTCTAATTTCTTAGGCCCATATATTGTGTAATGACCAAAAAAATTATAAATAATATTCTCTTTGTGATTAGAAAAAATTACCCATTATCGTTATAGAAAACACATTAACTTATTTGGTTTTAGTTTATGGTAGACGATTTAAAAGACTATTAAGAATCATATACATTTATAAAATATCTATTTAATAGAGATCATATGATTAGTATAAATATATGGTTTTGATAAATCCAATTCACACATACAAAGGAATTGATGGGAATGACTAGTAAGAGAAAACCATATGAATCCCTTTTATTGGAGCTTCCTAGGGAGATAACATCATTGGGATTTGTCCATGTCCAATCCCAAGATAATATCTAATAACTAAAGCATGAGAAAACCCATTTACAAGAGAAGTTGAAGCTCATAAAGATCATGGCCCAAACCACGTACCCCGACCCACCCCATGAAAATCTCACCATTGTTCTCCTTACCCTTTGGGAATTTTATTGTGTAATAAACAACTATATATCATGACACAAATAAAAAAATATCTATATTTTATATAATAATAAATATATTTTCTTCTTATTATTGTTAATTAATGAATTTTATTGTTATATGAGAAAATAGAAATTCTATTTTTTCTTAATATGAATTTTCAAATAATACATTTATTTTGATAATTAATTAATATGTGAAATAAATAATATTTTTTGATTTTTTTAATAAAATATTATTATTAAATAATTATTATTAATTTTAAATTCTAATATAAATTTTTTAAATTCCAATGTAGTTTTTATAAGGGTTCAAAAACTATTAATTTCCAAAAAACACAGAAGTTCTCATTAAATGTGTATTAAATTTATAAAGTGAAAATTCAAATATATATAAAATTATAATGAAAAAATAAATATATTTTTTTTAATAATTATGTCAAAATTATCCAATGGTTAATTTTACATTATTTTTTGAGAAAATCGAATTTTCAGGAAAAAATTAAATACGATATAAATAAACTGTATGTAATATGAACTCATAAAGACAAACACTGAAGTAATAACTGATAAAGATGGTATAAAAGGCCAAAAATATGTTTCTAATTTAAAATAATGTGTTTTGGGGTTATTTTTTTAATCTTATTAATCTATTATGAATCCTCCAAACACTATATTATATTTTTATGATTTTAAAGTCATTTTTTAAGAACATGACTCACTTCCACATCATGAAGGGTAATATTTTAATGTGCTAAGATATTTTACATATAAAATAATTAATGAAAACTTCTATTTCTAAGAAACCATTGGATAAAACCATGTTAATGTTTGTGTTTTTATTACATTATTATATAGAGTCCAAAACCTATGTTTGAGAAATAATATTTAGCTCCCCCCTCTTTTCCTTTAAAAACCCACACAATACCACATTACACATCACCTAAAAACTTTTAACACATCCTTTACAATCCCTAATCTCTTTATTGTCCTCCCAAGGCCCCCCAATCTCTTAAAAATCTCCTCCCTTCCTATTGGAAAAACCTTCTCAATGTAAGGGACCTCTCTCCCTTTATTTCAATTCCAGTACCATCATTGTATTTTTCATTTTGAATATTATTTTTTAATGTCGTAACGAATTTATAAAAATAAATATATGTTAAAATTAATGAAATAATAATTGTATATAATTTATCCCCTCTCATTATATCATTTACCTAAGTTGTTACTATGTCTAAATTTAGTAAGTTATTATCACCTTCACATCTTTATTCAAGCATCTTCATTATCTTATTCCATTTATATCAAATTAATAATGTTGGGATACATTGTTACATATCTATATTACTAATAATTGGATTTATAAATGATTATATAATCCTTTAACTCTAAAAAATCACTTTTAAAAACATTTATGTTCCCTGTTATGCTGCCGAAATTTCACAACGATTTTCTATAACATTTAATTGTATGGTGAATAATTGTCCCCATTTCCTATAAATAGTGTTATCCTTTGTGAAATTATACTTATTTAATTTGGTTATTAAATGTATTTAATCTACAATCCATTATCTTGGGATTAAATTTGATGAAATATATTCTTATATATATAATCTATGTGGATCACTTATGCATGTACATGATATGATTATGATGGGTGAGCATAGATAGTGCAACAAAGCACTATATATTTATTTAGTCTCATGAGATTTTAGTTATGGTGTGAGGGAGGTTATAATAAAAATATTATCTTAGTTTTTCTTTATATTTACCATTAAACTATTCTTATGATTTCAGGTTTAATGTTTCTTCCACATTCCCATGTTGCCTTTATGTTATCATGTTATGTCATACATCATTGTTTTTGTTTATGATTATCGCACCTTTTATTACCCATTGATATGATTAATTTCTAACATCTAATTCCATCTTAATTTTATTCTTTTATTATTCCCTTATTAGGATTTATATCCCTCCCCTTTCTTATGCAGGTCCCCAGGTTATCCCATGCGGTTTTAAGACCAATGGAATAATATGAGCATGTTAAGAATGTTTTCAATAATGATGATATAACCCCTATTTTATGTTGTTATGTAATCTACCTAATTCCCAGAGACACTAGAGTTTTTTATCTTCTAGTTTTTATTATGTGTATTATTTTGTAATTAATCATTGTTTAATGTGAAATAAAAACAAGGGTTTTTATAGTTTATATCACAATAATGTTTAGTTATGTTTATGATTAGGATTATGAAACATTAGAGAAAGGATTTGGGATAATGATAAAAATAATATAACATCCCTAAATTTTGATAATGTATATATTAATTGGTTTAAAATAAATTACATCCCTATCTGAATACTAAAAGTTGATGTGGATCTTGCACATATGTATATAGAAGTAACACCTGAAAACACCATATTGAGCTAAACTCTATCAGGATCTGGAGTGAAACAATGTGGTTTATTGAACACCAAGTTTTATACTCCTATATGATATGATTTGTTAGATTGATAATATCATTATGAATCATTATTATGGGAACAAAAAAATCCCGTAAATGTTTATATTTAGAAATATATCCTAGATAACATAGATTAATGCATAGATATTAATAAGTTATGGAATAAATGCCAGTTATAAGTTATCCATTTAATGTTAATGGATTAATGTTAATTCATTTAAAAGTTTAAAATAATTATACATAATTTTCCCTTTATTGTAGCCAATGGAAAATAACTAGAGGAAATAAGTAAACAACCCTTTGGAATGTAAATGTGATGACTTAGCAAATGATATGCCCAACCCAATGGTAGAATTAATTATGAAATTTGTGATGATACTCTCTTAGTTCACTAAGGTTCTGAATAGGAAAAAGAATCTGGAGGAATTATCAAATCTATCAAAGGAAGAACAATCATAAGTTGTTCTCTTAATGTTATAAAGGCCTATAACTTTCAATTGATCATTTGACACCTTTATCATGGAATAATAGATCAACTCTATCGATAATATCTTATCCATCATTAAATATTCAAGGAAAATGAAGGTTATAATGGATGTTTATCATTTAGAGTGAGAATATGATCAGTGTTGAGCATTTATCATGAATACAAATCTTGGGTATGAGTTTAAAACATTGGGGGTGTAATGAGTTTAACAAAATGTTTTCCCATTAATATTTTCCCTTCACTCTTTGATATAAAATTTAAATGGATTTCTTTTCCCTAAAATAATGAAATGAATCCATTAGGGTGTATAATGAAAATATTATAAGACTTGAAAGATATGCCTTCATCATTTTCATTATTCTTAAATAAAAAGTTTACCTCTTAATTGGTTAGAAAAAACTTAGTATATGAACAGACGTGGTAATCACAGACATTAATAGCTATGAGGAAATTGTTATCTGTACCCTCAAAGTTGAAATAGAGATCGTTGAATATACAAGGACTCATGGGGTTAAGAAGTATAAAATAGTGGTTAATTCTCATGATGTTATGGGAAAATATAATTGTGGTATGAAATTTCAACATCACACATTTCAAAACAATGAAAATAATGTACCTTAAATTTCTTATGGATAATGTGTAAATGATTTAGGTGGAGAAAGGAAGGGATCCTAAATAGTGGTTATCGACAAAAGAAACAAACTAATTCAATGTAATAAATTAATTCTCCTCCATAACCTCATCCTATATTCCAATGTTTCAAAAGAAATTAACAATGACAAAATGTGAACCACTTTCCTAATCCATGGGTTTTCATAGAAACCAATGCAAAAAATGTAACACCCGAGACTTTTATGTTATATAAATCATCAAAGGAATCTTTTTCTACACAACACTTGCTTGGCTTGCTTGACACGCAATCGCGACCTTCCTCGATAGCTTGCGTCGTACGCAATACCGAGTTTCACTAAACAACAATATGCTATTAAAACTAGCCGTTATGAATAGTAATAACCACTTTTTGAAATTTTATAAATTTTATTTTTCAAAATGGACTTCATTTTTGGACTCAGAATATCGAAATTAGCCTAGGGTGAAATTTTGGTATTTTTCTGAAAACTTTCAATTTTTGATGAATAGTGAAACCACTAAGTGGTAGGTTAAAAACTGAATTTTGCATAAAACTTAATTTTACCGCTTCTGTGAATGGAATTTCAAAAATCCGAGAGACACGGTTAATATCAAGGACTAAAATGTGGTTCAATGAGATGAAAATAATTTTTTGGTGAATAGTAACTTTTTACTATTTTTACCGCGGTTAATAGTAAATAGGGTAACTAAGGGTAAATATGATATTAATATTACCCTAACACATGTCCTAATTCTATTGGACAAGTGTAATTCGACCAAAAACAAACTTAGGAATAAAATATGACCATTTAGGCCCACTTGGATTAGATTAGGACATTTATTATTAATTTATTTAAAGAAGGGTTAAAATAGTTAAAATCAATGTTTAATAAGTAAATCATTTTTAATATAGGGTTATACATAAGATAAATTCGATTGTAAATATTCATTAGAAATCTAAAAAGATTTCCTACATGATGGTATTTTATTTGTAATTTTTAGACATCAAATAATTTAATTTTTGTATGACACAAAGATGATGCAGTAATTATCTTATTAATGAAATATTGACAAAATTGATAATATAAATACCAAAATAAATGTAATTTGAGACTTTTTATGAATTCCACTAATTTTCTAGGTTACTATGATATATTAGTATTGATTTAATCAACTTGGTTCGAACATATAATTCTGTTATGACTTTCACAAAAATCATATATCAAATAGTGTCAAAATTGACACAAAATAGTTTTTAAATCAAATATTATATTATTAATTGTTATTTTATTCCTAAAAATCTAAGGTTCGGCCAAATGACTTAGATAAGGATATATATATTAATAATAAACAATTTGGGGTTCGTTTGACATGTTATAGTAATTGTATTAACCATATAGTGAAAGAAAACAAAAAGACACGGTAAAAGTTAAATTAATTAACTTAGAGTTAAATCTAATTGATAAGGTTAAAATAATACCCTAAACTTGTCTAAATCCTATTGGTTGATAGGATTTCGACCCATCCCCACTTTAGCTTCGAAATAAGACCCTTTGGAACCATTATAAACCGATTTTGACTTTAATATAAAATAATATTTTGAGATATTCATAAGGTGCCCCTCTCCTCCCTTATAAAAGGGCACCTCCTCCCCCTCCTCCTCACACCAATTTGAGCACTCAAGCTCGGCCAACCCCTGCCATTTTCTCCTCTCCACTTCCCTAGAATAATCCTAGAGGTCCTGGTCTTTTCCAAAGACCAATCTTAGTTCCTTAAGTGGAGGATTCAAAGAGGCGTTCCAAAGAAGAGGTAATATCCATTACCGATCTTTTCAATTTCTTTCTTCTTCAACTTCTTCTTCTTTAGTTGTTTCATGATAAAGTAATAACATCAGTATTAATTACATACTGATATGTTATTATAAATATGAAACAACCCTAATTCACCTTCTATCCATCCTACGGAAAAATGAAATCACCGCGCGTGCGTACGTACGGAATACCGTCTCCACGCCGTGGTGTAATCTATTTTCCACCATCACCTTACAAGGATGGGTATAATGGTGTAATGAGTAACTATATATGATTATTATTAAGTAATATTGATACTGAAATAATATATATATATACTCCAATACAATTCCACGATCATAGGAACGATATCATCACTCGTGCGTACCTACGGAATACCGTCTCCACGATGTGATGCGACTCGTTCTACATGATCTTCATTTCATAATGATTATATAAATGAATTGAATGAATGAATATGGTATATAATACACTAATACCATTCTGGAAATGAATTATCTATAACCTAAAGATAAGAATAAGAATTTATTCGACAAAACACGCATAAGAACAAAAAGTTATAAAGACCCGAGTAACAAGTAACAATGAAATATTACTAACAAGAAGCTAATAATATGACCATATATGATATCATATCAATATTTATGATTCTGGAATAAGTCAATAACATTATTTAAACCATTATACAGGAGCTTCGGACACGAACAAAGCAAATCGGACCTAAGGTAAGGGAAATATCACAATCTCATTTTTATCCGAGATTGTTTATTCGTAAGTATTTACTGGGGTGTATTTTATCATCCACATCCATGTTCCCTCAATATGTAATATTGTTTCCATCCACTTGAAATAGTTTAAATCCAATTTTACACTTAGGTGAGTTTTTAGTAAAGAATATTAAAGAAATCTTTTGTCGTTTTTCCGTACGAGGTACTTTTTGACTTTTCCGACAAAAGTACGAAGAATGTTTTTTTAACTTATACGGCACGAACGGATTTCTACTATTTTATAAAGCCTTATTTTAATGAAGCTTCCTCTAAAAGATTTCATGACTATTTTCAATAAAATCTCTTTCTTTTAAAATTGCATGATTTTTTGTGAAAAGAAATTGATTTTGAAGAAGAAAGGATATTTTCCTCAAGAATTCAATTCAAGTGTTTTATCAAAATTATTTTCCATCTAAGATAATAAAGAGTTCTGTTTCTATCCATATTTTTACATTGATTTGACTATGTTGTGATGGAATTATGTTTATGAATTCCTTTATCTTATATGAATTGATTTATGATGTCATGATGTTTCAAGAATCCCATTTTTGTTACATGTGTTATGCGATGATGTATGTTTTATGATTATGTGGCACACATAAGAAAGGATTCATTATAAGATGGGTGGGACCTATATCTCCCTCCAATGCATTGGGTAATGATTTTATATCTCATGAGATAGACATGGCTGGAACGGAAGGTTATTTCGGTTCAGTGATACAGGACTGAAACGAGGAGTGAACTCGGTTCAGAAAGGGACTTTGTCCACTAAGATAGTCTTGGCAATGAGTCGTGACTAACAAGAAATGATTTTCCATGATTATGTGTGCATGCCACAAAGTTTCAAGTTTTATGTTATGATTATGGGGATCTCATTTTTACTTCTATGATTTATTCCATGTTAAGATATTATGAACTCTTTTGCAGGTTTTGATTTTCATAAAGATATGATATGATTTTTATTTCCTTTATTTGCCCTTGTTGAGCATTTGAGCTCACCCTTTTATGTTTTCTTTTCCCCAGGTCAGGAAGATGGATATTAAGTAGATTATGCTAAAAGGGACCCTAGATATGATGAAATAAATGGGAGACACTGTAGAAGATTTATGAACCAGTTGTTTATGTTTCCCAGTTTCTAAAGACACTATACCTATACGGTCCTTTGTGGTTTTGTCATATGTTGTAATAAGTGTGCTTCAATTTTGAAGTATTAACAATGTATGTAAAGTGTGGGTCGTTATAGTTGGTATCAGAGGAAAGGTATAGTCAACCTTTGGAAACTAGGATGTGAAAGCCTTATTAAGAACCCTAAGGATAAGTCTAAGAATAGAACACAATCTTAGAAATGGCCATGAATAACCTAGGATAAGACCATAAGCATGAAAATTTTATTCTTGAATTATGTGGTTTCCTATTATAATTAGTGTTGCTCACACTATTCTTCTTGGTTTTATTCAATGGCTGGAACCCGAAGGAACCGTGTTAATACGGAATGAGATGGGCAATGCAATGATTGTCCCCCTGAGCAAACAAACGATATGGGAGCTGGAATGAAAAATCTTGTAGCCATGCTCACACAACTTTCTCAAGCTATGAATCATGCAGGATTTTCAAACGAGCAAAGGAGGGAGCAACATTCTGTTGAATCCTTCATGAGGCAGCGTCCACCATCTTTCAGCGGGTCTACTGATCCATTAGTTGCTGAACAATGGATTAGTACTACTGAAAAGATATTTTCAGTTCTTCAATGTTCTGAGCATGATAAAGTCATCCTAGCAGTGTATCGTTTAAAAGGAGATGCGGATCAATGGTGGAATCTTGTTAAGAATACGAGGCAAAGGGATGAAATTGAGTCTATGGAATGGGACGAGTTCAAGAACTTATTTTTCAATAAGTACTTCCCTCGTATTCTCCGAACAAAGATGGAGAAAGAGTTCCTTGAACTGAAGCAAAGGGATGATGAATCTGTTAGTACCTATGAAGCAAATTTTACAAGACTTGCAAGGTACGCTTCTGGTATTATTATCCAACCTGAGAGTAAGATAGATCGATTCTTTAGTGGCTTAAAACCAAGACTTTGAAGGGCGTTAGCCATAAGGGACTTCAATAGCTACGAGGAAATCGTTCGATGTGCTCTCAAAGTCGAGATGGAGATTGGAGTAACCCATCAGTCACATGGGTTTGATAAGAAGAGGAAGATGGAATTCAAAGAAAAATCTAAAGAGCACACGGAAAAGAAGATGAGCTTTTCCTTATGCTCAAAGTGTGGAAAGAAACATGGAGGGAGTTGTCTTAAAGGGACAAGTAAATGTTTTAAATGTGGAAAGGAAGGTCATCGGGCATTTGAATGCCGTGATAATGGGAAGAAGATGTCTAATGATGCAAACAAAGGAAGGGATACACAGAATGAACCTACTACACTTAAATGTTTCAAGTGCAAGGAGATGGGTCATTATGCCAATCAATGCCCAAATCCAAGGGTTGATGATGATGGTCGACGTCAACAAACTTTTAGGGCTAAAGACAAAGTAAAGTCACATGCAATTTCTATCAGCGATGTGGAGTACGATAACGATGTGGTGAAAGGTACACTTACCATCCACTCTAAAGTAGAAAATGTTTTATTTGATTCTGGATCCACCCACTCTTTTATTTCTGAAAAATTTTCTAAGGGTATCACCGTATTACCTCAACAATTAGATGTTGAGTTAGCTGTGACAACACCTAATGGCACATCAATTGCATCAGAAGTTTATAATCCTTCTCCGATCGAAGTTTGTGGGAAAGTGCTTCCTGCAAATCTTGCGATCCTTCCTTTAGTGGAATTTGATGTGATTCTTGGCATGGATTGGCTTTCTCTACATGGAGCTCATATCAATTGCCAAAGAAGGGAAGTCACATTTCATATTCCAGATCAACCTACGATCGTCTATCAATGCAAGGACGAACATAACCTTCCAGTGGAAATTTCTTCCATCTTATGGGTATTGATTCCACTAAATGAAGGTTATTTATCTCAAATAGTTGGTGAGAAACTCACGATTAAGAATATGCCCATTGTACGGGAGTTTGATGATGTCTTTCCGGAGGAATTTCCAGGTCTTCCACCAAATCGTGAAGTTGAGTTTTCAATAGAACTCGTACCGGGTGCTTTGCCTATTTCAAAGACACCTTATAGAATGGCCCCAATTGAGTTGCAGGAATTGAAGAAGCAACTCCAAGAGAATCTTGATAAGGGATTCATACGCCCTAGTGCGTCACCTTGGGGAGCACCTGTTCTATTTGTTAAGAAGAAAGATGGATCAATGAGACTCTGCATTGATTATCGAGAACTTAACAAGATCACTATCAAGAACAAATATCCTCTCCCACGCATTGATGACTTATTTGACCAACTACGCGGAGCTCAATACTTTTCCAAGATTGATCTTCGTTCAGGGTATCATCAATTAAGGGTCAAAAGGGAGGATATACCAAAGACGGCTTTCCGTACAAGGTATGGACACTATGAATTAATAGTGATGCCATTTGGTCTTACTAATGCCCCTACTATCTTCATGGATCTAATGAATAGAGTCTTTAGAGACTATCTTGATCAATTTGTGGTAGTCTTTATAGACGATATTCTTGTCTATTCAAAGAGCAAGGAAGAGCATGAAGATCACTTGAGAATTATATTGAAGACCCTGAGAAAGGAGAATCTTTATGCCAAATTTACCAAGTGTGAATTTTGGCTTCAAAAAGTTGCATTTTTGGGTCACATAATCTCAAAAGAGGGGATATCTGTGGATCCAGCAAAAACAGAGGTTATCGAAAGATGGTCAAGACCAACAACAGTAACTGAGATCCGAAGTTTTCTTGGTTTGGCTGAATATTATCGACGTTTTGTAAAAGATTTTTCACGATTATCTAATCCACTCACCAAGTTGACTCGGAAAGGAGTTAAGTTTGTCTGGACAGAGGAATGTGAAGAGAATTTCAAGGAGTTGAAAAGAAGGTTATCCAGTGCACCTGTGCTCACACTGCCTTGTAGTGGAGAAAGGTTTGTGATCTACAGTGATGCATCCAAGAAGGGATCGGGGTGTGTTCTTATGCAAAATGATATGGTGATAGCTTATGCCTCACGAAAGTTGAAAATCCATGAGCAAAATTACCCAACACATGATTTGGAGTTGGCTGCGGTAATCTTTGCATTAAAGATTTGGAGGCATTACCTTTATGGTGAAAGGTGTGATATTTATACTGATCATAAAAGTTTAAAGTATATTTTCACACAAAAGGAGCTGAATATGCGCCAAAGAAGATGGTTGGAGCTGATTAAGGATTATGACTGCTCAATCCATTACCACCCTGGGAAAGCAAACAAGGTGGCAGATGCATTAAGTCGACAAAACCATGCTAGTTTATCCATGATGAGGATCACAAAAGATCCAATATTTATGGATTTACAAAGGATGGATCTTGGAATTATAATGGAAGGGGAAAAATCTTATCTTTCTCAAATGAATGTTCAACCATCTATACATGTGAAGATTAAAGAGGCACAGAAAGAAGATGTCGAGTTACAAAAGAAGGTGAGAAATGTTCCTGAATTCAACCTTGATTGTGATGGGATAATAAAGTTCAGGAATCGGGTTTGCGTTCCTCCCATCCCCGAATTAAAGAAAGAGCTGCTGGATGAGGCTCATAGTTCTTCATTCTCTATTCATCCTGGAAGCACGAAGATGTATAGGGACCTGAAAGAGTACTTCTGGTGGGATGGCATGAAAAGAGATGTTGTTGAATATGTCTCTCGATGCTTGGTTTGTCAACAAGTTAATGCTGAGAGACAGAAGTCTAAGGGGATGTTACAACCATTACCCATACCTGAATGGAAATGGGAAAACATCACTATGTACTTTGTCACAGGACTTCCTAAAACATCCAAAGGCAATAATGCTATCTGGGTCATAGTTGATCGTCTTACAAAGTCTGCACACTTCATTGCTATTAGAGAGGATTTCTCTCTAGATCAGCTTGCCAGGATATATATAAAGGAAGTTGTAAGATTGCATGGAGTACCACTTTCTATTATATCTGATCGAGATCCGAGATTTACCTCGAAGTTCTGGCGAAGACTTCAGCATACTCTGGATACAGAGTTGACTTTCAGCACTGCTTATCATCCCCAGACAGACGGTCAGTCTGAGAGAATAATTCAAACCCTAGAAGATATGTTGAGAGCTTGCTCTATGGATTTCAAAGGAGGTTGGGATCAACACCTACCTTTGGTGGAATTTTCTTATAATAATAGCTTTCACTCCAGTATTCAGATGGCTCCTTATGAAGCTCTCTATGGAAAGAAATGCAGGACTCCAACTTGCTGGGATGAAGTTGGGGAAAGAAAGCTATTAGGACCTGATCTCGTTGATGAAATGGCAGAAAAGGTCAGATCTATTCAACAACACATAAGAGCAGCTCAGAGTCGACAGAAAAGTTATGCCGACAACCGAAGAAAAGACCTAGAGTTTGAAGTGGGTGATAAAGTGTTCTTACGAATATCTCCCTGGAAGAGGGTTATGAGATTTGGAAAGAAGGGGAAGTTGAGCCCTAGATATATCGGTCATTTTGAAATACTGGATCGTGTTGGGAAGGTAGCTTACCGATTGGCGCTTCCACCGAATCTCTCTCAAGTTCACGATGTGTTCCACGTATCTCTCCTGAGAAAGTACATACCAGATCCTTCACATGTACTCAGCTCAGAAGTTGTACCGCTGGAGCAAGATCTTTCTTATGAAGAACAGCCGATAGAGATTCTGGATCGTAGCGAAAAAGTCCTACGAAACAAGACCACTCGCTTGGTGAAAGTTTTATGGAGGAACCACCAACTTGAAGAAGCTACATGGGAGCTTGAGGATATGATGAGGGAGAAGTATCCTCATTTGTTTGTTGTAAAGTGACGAATTTCGAGGGAGAAATTCTTTTTAAGGGGGGTAGAATGTAACACCCGAGACTTTTATGTTATATAAATCATCAAAGGAATCTTTTTCTACACAACACTTGCTTGGCTTGCTTGACACGCAATCGCGACCTTCCTCGATAGCTTGCGTCGTACGCAATACCGAGTTTCACTAAACAACAATATGCTATTAAAACTAGCCGTTATGAATAGTAATAACCACTTTTTGAAATTTTATAAATTTTATTTTTCAAAATGGACTTCATTTTTGGACTCAGAATATCGAAATTAGCCTAGGGTGAAATTTTGGTATTTTTCTGAAAACTTTCAATTTTTGATGAATAGTGAAACCACTAAGTGGTAGGTTAAAAACTGAATTTTGCATAAAACGTAATTTTACCGCTTCTGTGAATGGAATTTCAAAAATCCGAGAGACACGGTTAATATCAAGGACTAAAATGTGGTTCAATGAGATGAAAATAATTTTTTGGTGAATAGTAACTTTTTACTATTTTTACTGCGGTTAATAGTAAATATGGTAACTAAGGGTAAATATGATATTAATATTACCCTAACACATGTCCTAATTCTATTGGACAAGTGTAATTCGACCAAAAACAAAATTAGGAATAAAATATGACCATTTAGGCCCACTTGGATTAGATTAGGACATTTATTATTAATTTATTTAAAGAAGGGTTAAAATAGTTAAAATCAAAGTTTAATAAGTAAATAATTTTTAATATAGGGTTATACATAAGATAAATTCGATTGTAAATATTCATTAGAAAGCTAAAACGATTTCCTACATGATGGTATTTTATTTGTAATTTTTAGACATCAAATAATTTAATTTATTTATGACACAAAGATGATGCAGTAATTATCTTATTAATGAATTATTGACAAAATTGATAATATAAATACCAAAATAAATGTAATTTGAGACTTTTTATGAATTACACTAATTTTCTAGGTTACTATGATATATTATTATTGATTTAATCAACTTTTTTCGAACATATAATTCTGTTATGACTTTCACAAAAATCATATATCAAATAGTGTCAAAATTGACACAAAATAGTTTTTAAATCAAATATTATATTATTAATTGTTATTTTATTCCTAAAAATCTAAGGTTCGTCCAAATGACTTAGATAAGGATATATATATTAATAATAAACAATTTGGGGTTCTTTTGGCATGTTATAGTAAGTGTATTAACCATACAGTGAAAGAAAACAAAAAGACACGGTAAAAGTTAAATTAATTAACTTAGAGTTAAATCTAATTGATAAGGTTAAAATAATACCCTAAACTTGTCTAAATCCTATTGGTTGATAGGATTTCGACCCATCCCCACTTTAGCTTCGAAATAAGACCCTTTGGAACCATTATAAACCGATTTTGACTTTAATATAAAATAATATTTTGAGATATTCCTAAGGTGCCCCTCTCCTCCCTTATAAAAGGGCACCTCCTCCCCCTCCTCCTCACACCAATTTGAGCACTAAAGCTCGTCCAACCCCTGCCATTTTCTCCTCTCCACTTCCCTAGAATAATCCTAGAGGTCCTGGACTTCTCCAAAGACCAATATTAGTTCCTTAAGTGGAGGATTCAAAGAGGCGTTCCAAAGAAGAGGTAATATCCATTACCGATCTTTTCAATTTCTTTCTTCTTCAACTTCTTCTTCTTTAGTTGTTTCATGATAAAGTAATAACATCAGTATTACTTACATTCTGATATGTTATTATAAATATGAAACAACCCTAATTCACCTTCTATCCATCCTACGGAAAAATGAAATCACCGCGCGTGCGTACGTACGGAATACCGTCTCCACGCCGTGGCGTAATCTATTTTCCACCATCACCTTACAAGGATGGGTATAATGGTGTAATGAGTAACTATATATGATTATTATTAAGTAATATTGATACTGAAATAATATATATATATACTCCAATACAATTCCACGATCATAGGAACGATATCATCACTCGTGCGTACGTACGGAATACCGTCTCCACGATGTGATGCGACTCGTTCTACATGATATTCATTTCATAATGATTATATAAATGAATTGAATGAATGAATATGGTATATACTACACTAATACCATTCTGGAAATGAATTATCTATAACCTAAAGATAAGAATAAGAATTTATTCGACAAAACACGCATAAGAACAAAAAGTTATAAAGACCCGAGTAACAAGTAACAATGAAATATTACTAACAAGAAGCTAATAATATGACCATATATGATATCATATCAATATGTATGATTCTGGAATAAGTCAATAACATTATTTAAACCATTATACAGGAGCTTCGGACACGAACAAAGCAAATCGGACCTAAGGTAAGGGAAATATCACAATCTCATTTTTATCCGAGATTGTTTATTCGTAAGTATTTACTGGGGTGTATTTTATCATCCACATCCATGTTCCCTCAATATGTAATATTGTTTCCATCCACTTGCAATAGTTTAAATCCAATTTTACCCTTAGGTGAGTTTTTAGTAAATAATATGAAAGAAATCTTTTGTCGTTTTTCCGTACGAGGTACTTTTTGACTTTTCTGACAAAAGTACGAAGAATGTTTTTTTTAACTTATACGGCACGAACGGATTTCTACTGTTTTATAAAGCCTTATTTTCATGAATCTTCCTCTAAAAGATTTCATGACTATTTTCAATAAAATCTCTTTCTTTTAAAATTGCATGATTTTTTGTGAAAAGAAATTGATTTTGAAGAAGAAAGGATATTTTCCTCAAGAATTCAATTCAAGTGTTTTATCAAAATTATTTTCCATCTAAGATAATAAAGAGTTCTGTTTATATACATATTTTTACATTGATTTGACTATGTTGTGATGGAATTATGTTTATGAATTCCTTTATCTTATATGAATTGATTTATGATGTCATGATGTTTCAAGAATCCCATTTTTGTTACATGTGTTATGCGATGATGTATGTTTTATGATTATGTGGCACACATAAGAAAGGATTCATTATAAGATGGGTGGGACCTATATCTCCCTCCAATGCATTGGGTAATGATTTTATATCTCATGAGATAGACATGGCTGGAACGGAAGGTTATTTCGGTTCAGTGATACAGGACTGAAACGAGGAGTGAACTCGGTTCAGAAAGGGACTTTGTCCACTAAGATAGTCTTGGCAATGAGTCATGACTAACAAGAAATGATTTTCCATGATTATGTGTGCATGCCACAAAGTTTCAAGTTTTCTGTTATGATTATGGGGATCTCATTTTCACTTCTATGATTTATTCCATGTTAAGATATTATGATCTCTTTTGCAGGTTTTGATTTTCATAAAGATATGATATGATTTTTATTTCCTTTATTTGCCCTTGTTGAGCATTTGAGCTCACCCTTTTATGTTTTCTTTTCCCCAGGTCAGGAAGATGGATATTAAGTAGATTATGCTAAAAGGGACCCTAGATATGATGAAATAAATGGGAGACACTGTAGAAGATTTATGAACCAGTTGTTTATGTTTCCCAGTTTCTAAAGACACTATACCTATACGGTCCTTTGTGGTTTTGTCATATGTTGTAATAAGTGTGCTTCAATTTTGAAGTATTAACAATGTATGTAAAGTGTGGGTCGTTATAAAAAACCACCAAGGTTTCATGTGAGAGCTTATTCCATTACAACTACTAATGTGGATCCCAAAAACTATGTGGGGATAGGTACATATATAATTCATTCAATAATAGATAACATTCATTTTTTTTTTCTAGTTATAAAAATCCTTTTTATCATGGATGTTTAGTGGAACTATTCAACCACCACACAAAATAATGAATGTAGAGTTGTTAGTGAAAATGGAAAATGGGGAAATTATTTCATCTTAAGTATTTAACTCATCCCTTATCAAAATTGTTGGATCAAACATCTTATATAACCTTGTGATACTCCCAACTGTGGAATTTTATGCAATTATGGGTATAGAATAACTTTCATTAAATAGAGAAAAAATAATTTTTCATAAGAAGTAAATAACTCTTTGTACTATGAATATTCTTCCAATTCTATACAACTGAAAGGTATATGATGAATAATCTATTACACCAATATCTCAAGAATTAATATTGTTTTCCTATGAGATATCATGTTTTTTTAAGTTTATTGATTCTACGAAAAGAACATCCTTGGTCACATGCCCATTGTGAGGGAATATGTTGATGTGTTTCCTAAACAATTTTTTAGTCTTCCTTCTAGGTGAGAGGTTTAATTTTCAATGTATATTATACCTAGGGAATTTGAATTATCCAAGTATCAATATATAATGGTTGTTTTTAGAACTTTAGGATCTTATGAAATAGTTGTTGGAGATTTTAGATAAAGGGTTCATATGCCCAAGTGCTTCACCTTGGGGTGGACCAGTCCTCTTCCTCATGAAGTAGATTGGGTCAATGAACTTTTCCATTGATAATTGTGATCTAAAAATTATCATGACAAATAAAAAGTATCATATTCCATAGATTGATGATTTCATTGATCATCTATGTAAATAATAACACACATATTAGTTGGATCTTGGTTGGGGTATTATTATGTACGGTTGAAGAAGGAGGATATCCCCAGGACTACTTTTCGTACATGGTATGAGCACTATGAGTTCATGGTAATTCCATTTGAACTCACTAACACTCAAAACATACTAATGGACCTGATGAATAGATTCATTAGGTATTACCTCAAAAAATATATGGTAGGAATTATAAATGATATTATGATATACTAGAAAGGCATGTAGGACCATGAGGAGTGTCTGATCACTATGTTAGAAACCATAGAAAAGGATAAGATTTATGGAATGTATATAAAATGTGAGTTCTATTTGAAGGAAGAGTCATTATTGGGAAGTATTATCACAAGTAATGGGATATATATAGACCCTGCAAAGACATATGTAATTGACGAATGGAAGAGTACAACATATGTCATGGAAATTTGTAGTTTTCTTGGATTTGATTTGTACAATAATCAATATGTGAGAAATTTATCATGATTTTTAAACCCTCTAACCAGACTAACATAGAAGGGAGTTAGGTTTTTATGAATAATTATTTTGAATATACATTCAAGGATTTGAAAAAAGAGGTTTATCACAACACCTGTACATATACTACCCACAAGTGGGGAACTCTTCGTGGTATATAGTGATTATTTGAAGAAAGGATCAGGTTTTGTACTAATGCATAATGATAATGTGATAGCCTATGCCTCAAGGTAATTGAAATTTCAAGAAAAGTACCACCCAATGAAGGATCTGGAGTTGGCTATAGGGATATTTACATTTAAAATCTCCTAGAATTGTCACTTTGTGGAGAAGTGTGAAATATATATGGATCATAAGAGCCTCAAATATATATTCACAGATAAAGATATGAATAGGATCCAACAAATATGGTTAAATATTGTTGGTCGGAGTGGATAGTCAAGAGGGGGGTGAATTGAGTTCCAATTAAAATTTCTATTTTAAAAACATTGTCTTAAAACCCCCAAATAAAATACTGAATTAAACTATAGTGAATTTATATCAAAGTAAGGGTTCAGTTGGGTTCTCGAGGGATTGATTATTTCCTAGTTAATCAAAAAAAAGGTTGATTAAATTTTGAAACTAACTTACTGATTTACATCTGATATAAACACTTGATAATTTAATTATCAAAGTGACTTTAAAATAGTTTTGGTTTTAAAGAGATTAGCAGCGGAATAAAAGAATACTTTGAAAGATATAACACAGCAGATACAACCAAGAGGTTCAGTCTCAAGCCGGGACTTAGTCCTCTCAAAAGATTTTATAAAAAGATGATCCACACCCTGGATCGGAGATAACAACAGAAACCAGCTGTCCAGGTCCAAGACCTCTACCACAGTTATTCATGGGAACAAACACAACAACAAATAGCTATCCAGGTCCAAGACCTCTACCACTATCCTAGTGGGAAATAAAAGATGAAAGAGTATTGAGTAAGGATTTACAAATCCTCTAATTAGAGTACAGGAGACATTGTATGTGTGAAGCAGAACAGATAACACACACTGCTCTATATGTAAAAGGATAAATCACAGAGAAAATAGTTAGAGTTTATAAATGGCTCTAGTGATTTGTCGGGCAGTTCTGGACTCCTTTGATTGATCAGAATTCGCTTTGAGTCCTCTTCTGGTTTTTGTCTAGAAAACAGAGTATCGTCTATTTCCTTGACTTCCAGGTTCAGAGATAGAGAAGAAGTAGTCGATGAAGTTCTTGTTTTATGATCTTGTTCTCAGCTCTTCACTGGTTTGCATTGATGAAAGAGTTCCTCATGTAAGTTCAATCGTCTCTTTTTATTCACATCCGGTTGTTATTTCAACACGCCTTGTGGTCTGTCTCTTTTTTTATGTATGTCTCACTTCTTCTTGTATTTCTTCTCTCAACTTTTTTGCAGTAGCACATCATTATTCTATTTAAAGAACGTGCTCCGGCAAAGGAAATGATTTCTTTTTGCAGGTATGAGGTATGGTTCCCTGACATCCAACAACACACATTAAATAAATGACAGAGCATTTAAAATATTCCTAATATAACCATTGGTTAGATTAAATAAAGATAAAGAAATTCAAACAGTTGTTTATGACTATCAGTGTTTCAAGTGATCGGTGGGTCATAGGAATCGGTGAGACATCTTCGGTGACTCATTCGATCAGCATCGGTGAGACATCTTCGGTGACTCATTCGATCAGCATCGGTGAGACATCTTCAGTGACTCATTCGATCAGCATCGGTGAGACATCTTCAGTGACTCATTTGACCAGCATCGGTGAGACATCTTCGGTGACTCATTCGAGCATCATTGGTGACACATCTTCGGTGACTCATTCGACCAGCATCGGTGAGACATCTTCGGTGACTCATTCGATCAGCATTGGTGAGACATCTTCGGTGAATCATTCGATCAACATCGGTGAGACATCTTCGGTGACTCATTCGATCAGCATCGGTGAGACATCTTCGGTGACTCATTCGATCAGCATCAGTGAGACATCTTCGGTGACTCATTCGATCAGCATCGGTGAGACATCTTTGGTGACTCATTCCATCAGCATCGGTGCGACCGTTGTCCTTGGATATGGATCGGTGCGACCGTTGTCCTTTGATATGGATCGGTGCGACCATTTTCCATTGATCCAGATGAATTCCAGAATACTTGTAAATCAATAACAAATAGATAAAAACATGATCCAACCAATATACACATATTCATTAAGAGATTCTGATTATGAGAAATCCAACTGGATTAAGTAATTGATGATTTGTGATTATTAAAACAGCAATCATAGAAAGAATTCAACAATCTTCCAGAGGGATCAACAATCTACCTCTTTTTAAAAATCACAACTCTTAGCCAATCACAAAGCTTAGACATTAATAAATATAAGATATCATCAATAATAAGGCAGAATAAGAATAAAAAAAATAATGAGATATAAATCTCCCCCTGAAATTAGTCCTGATAAATACTTATGCAAGCATTCCCATACAAAGATATAAATCTCCCCCATATCTCCCATAGAGCCATAGATATACAGAGATCTAGATTTCTCCCATCTCCCCCATATCTCCCATGGATCCATAGATATACATATTTCTCCTCCTTTGGGATAATCAAAAAGGAGGGAAAACAGATAAAGAAGAGATTAAAAGACGGCAGCAGTGAGAATAAAAAGAAAAGAGAATAAAGATCATAAGACATCATAGTACAGTCACAACAGGGTTCACCCTATCAACAACAACGCACAACTATTACTGGGGGTGTAAAGGGGCTTTTCCCTTGTCGGACGGATCAATTGTGGGTAAGTTGGAGGGCCTGAAGGAAGTTTGAACCGGGCGAATTTGAAACGGTGGTAAAACGACTCTGGAGGTTGGAGGAGAGGATGCCACCAGAGTTTGCTGTGGAGCTGTAGGAGATGGTTGAGAAGACTACTGAGGAACTGGTCTAAGATGAGAGAGAGCTTGAGCAATAGAGATCTGATTTGGAGCAACATCAGAGGCACCGAGAGGGTCAGCAGTAGGAATCACAACGGTAGTGGCTTGTGCATTCAGATAAGGCTTCAAAAGATTTATGAAATTATGAATAACTTCTGCACCATACTACATAGCCTTCTCAAATTCATCCTTATTTTCCATGAACCATTCCAAGGTTCGAGTAAAATCTTGCAACTGTCGAACTTGAGTTTTGAAGGCTTGAGTGACTGGAGGTAGTCTCATATTTTCAGCTAGCACTTTGAAATTCGCGGTCATCTCATGCTTGGTATAGTTTTTTGAAAAGTAGTGATCAACATTTTACTTGATTTCTCTCTGAGCTTTAGTGCCATCTGCTGAATATACTGTTACCATCTTATGAATGTGATCATTGTGATCCTTCATCTTCCTCAACGAGTCCAAATCAAGAACTTGCCTAATGGCGGCCAATTCATCATGCACAAACTGCTTCAGAGCCTCTAGCTCGTGAGTAGTGATCTTGGTTACTTTGGCTATACCGGATTGAGAAACTATCTGAGTTATCTCAGCCTTCAACTTTCTCAGATTAGAATTCTTAAGATGTTCAATAAGATTCCGCAACACTTCCATCATACCAGAGATGGTGGATCTAAATTCGTTGGATAAAGAAACTAACCCAGATTGTAGATCCTTTAGAATATGATTTAGAGAGGCTATGTGTCTGCCAATAAACTCACCAGTATTGGCCAGGTCTGGTGTAATAGCCTTTGAAATTTCTTCTCTGACTGTGTCTCTCACAGCAGTAAGCAACTCCCTTTTTAACTTGTCAAAATCAGACTAAGAGACAGTAGAACTAGGTAGATGAGAACCAGAAGCATCAACAACATGAGCAGACCTTGCCCCAAATGGTTGGCTTTCCATCATAACTGCAGTATATTCTGATTCTTCTTCTTCTTCCTCAGAATACTCTAAACCCAAAACAGCAAAGCCAGGGTAATCATCCCAAACAGCAGCACACAGAGTATATTTTGGTTTATCATAACTTGATTTTCCACTATTTTTAAGAGATTCTCTCTTACCATTGGCATATGTTTCTGGTACAGTTTGATGTGTTTCCGTTGGAGGTACAGCATGACCATCCACTGGTCAGTTATCACCATCATCATCATTATCATCATCATCATATCCATTCTCATTTTCATTCTTCATAGAAACGTCACTGTCAGATACTTCAGTGTCACTAGCTTCTTCATCACCAAGAACTGGTTCCGATTCAGGTAAGGGTAAATGTGGACTGGCAGGTCCAAAGTCGATTCGTCTCTTAGGACTCACAGTATCAGGATCACTCCTATAATCAGGAGGTGACATATTTCTTCTGTTTCATCGTCTTCCATCCCTTGTTTACCAGACTCTTCAGTGTCGTTATTCCTTTCAACATTTACTTCTTCTTGGTCATCAGAATAAATTGGTTCATCATCCTATTTAAAACCAGGGTCTCTCAAACCCTTCGGCCTCTTTCCATGATCAGTGGGATTGTAGGATTCATACAACTTGTCTTTATTAGCAACCCAGCATTTTTTCCATGGGTTCCATTTTATTTTCATCCGTTTACAAATCTCTTTGGTAACACAAAATTCACTATCAGATTCAACTATCTCATTAGCTTCATCAACACATTCCAGACTTTTTAACATAGCAGAGATCATTTTGGGATAGAACAGGGTAGTGGATTTCTTAGAATGTTTCACCATTCCAGCTATGTGCACCATTAGATATCTACACAAAATGATCTTCTCATGGTTCTTTAGTAAAAACAACAGAAAAACATCCTAGTATCTTACAGTAGCAAAATCTCCTTTCCTGTAGCAAATTTGGTGCTGAATAAACTTAAAGAGAAGTCTACATTCACCATCCAACTCTGATGCTATGATTCTCCTTGACTCTCTGTTTCCAGTCAAAAGCTCTAATGCTAACTCATAAGAGAAATACTCAGTGGTTGGAGGAATGTTTCCAGCATAATCCTCATACCGACCCTCATTGGGTACATTCAAACATTCAGCCCATTTTTTTGAAGAAAAAGATATTTTCATTCCTTTCACTACCGAAGACATTCTGGCAGCCTCGACACCATCTAAAGTAACTTGCATATTTATATAAAAATCATGCACTAGATTTGGGTAGTATACACGAGTGTTGTCTGAGAACCAGGATTTCGATCATTGCGAATCTAAAACTTGTAACAATAGCGACTTACTTGTCAAAAGCCAAGCGGATCTGACTTCCTTTTCTATAGCAACAATCCGAGTTTCCAGGTTCGGATTTACTGATCTTTCAGTGGTACTACTCGACTCGCCTCGAGCACTCTTTGATGGTTCAGGACTTTCTGATCCTTTGCTCTGTCTCTTCTGCTTATCCATTTGATGATTCTAGGGAAAGCAGGAGTTCGAAGGTTCGAAGTGGAGGAGAAGAGAGAAAATAAGGTTTGGCGGGAAAGAAATGAAAGGTCGACGGTTTCGGGAATAGGAATAGTCGCGTATCATTTATTTCATCATTTAGGGTTCCCATAATAAAGATAAAAGTGGTTAATTAATCACAAAATAAATAGTAATATAATGAAAGATCGGTTTCACAGATTGGTTTCACAGATCAGTTTCACATATCCGTTTCACAGATCAGTTTCACAGATCAGTTTCAGATATCAGTTTCACAGATCAGTTTCACAGATCAGTTTCACAAATCGGTTTCACAGATCAGCTTCACAGATCAGTTTCACAGATCAGTTTCACAGATCGATCATACACAATTCTTGTTTAATAAAATTCATTCTTTCAGAGCATAAAGGCTTTGTAAAAATATCAGCTAATTGATGTTCAGAACTAATAAATTTAAGAGAAATATCAGCTGTTTGATAATGATCTCTTAGAAAGTGATGTCTGATATCAATGTGCTTAGTCCTAGAGTGAGACACAGGGTTCTTAGATATGTTGATTGCACTAGTATTTTCACAGTTAATTGAGACTTATTTAAAATCAAATCCATAGTCCAATAAGGTGTGTTTCATCCACAGAATCTGTGCACAGCAACTACCAGCAGCGATGTATTCTGCTTCAGCAGTAGAAAATGCAACTGAGTTTTGTTTCTTACTGCACCATGATACTAGCGATTTTCCAAGTAAATGACATGTTGCAGATGTGCTTTTCCTATCTAACTTGCATCCAGCAAATTCAGCATCTGAATAACTAGTTAGGTCAAATGATTGTCCTTTTGGATAAAAAAAACTTAAATTCACGGTATACTTAAGATATTTAAAAATCCTTTTAACCGCCAGTAAGTGTGATTCTTTAGGTTTAGCTTGAAATATATCACACATACACACACTAAACATAATATCCGGTCGACTAGTAGTAAGATAAAGTAAACTCCCAATCATACCTCTGTAATTAGTTTGATCTACTGGTTTACCAGTTTCATCTATATCCAATTTACAGGTGGTACTCATAGGTATATCACTTTCCTTAATACTATCCGAACCAAAACGTTTTAATAAATCCTTAGTATATTTACTTTGATTTAGAATAATTCCATCTTTAGTTTGAAAAATTTGAAAACCAAGAAAATACTTAAGCTCTCCCATTAAGCTCATTTCAAACTCATTTTTCATAAACTGTGAAAATTCAGTACATAATGAATTTTTAGAAGATCCAAAAATAATATCATCAACATAGATTTGTACTATTAACTCATCTTTTGAAATCCTTTTTATAAAAAGAGTGGGATCGGCTATTCCTTTTGTAAATCCTTTTGAAATAAGAAAGTTTGAAAGTATTTCATACCAAGCTCTTGGAGCTTGTTTTAAACCATATAAAGCTTTAGAATGTTTAAAAACATGATTTTGAAAATGAGGATTTGAAAAACCAGGTGGTTGTTCAACAAAAACATCTTCAACAATAAAACCATATAGAAAAGAACTTTTCACATCCATTTGATATAACTTGAAATTCAGATGTGATGCATAAGAAAGTAAGATCCTAATAGCTTCTAATCTAGGTACAGGTGCAAAGGTTTCCTCAAAGTCAATTCCTTCTTCTTGATTTTAACATTGTGCAACTAGCCTAGCTTTGTTTCTAATGATGTTTCCAGATTCATCAACTTTGTTTCTAAACACCCTTTTTGTGCCAATGGATATAGTGTCCTTAGGTCTTTCTACTAATTTCTAGACTTTGTTTATTTCAAATTGATTTAGTTCCTCTTGCATAGCCATTACCCAAAATTCATCATTGATATCATCATTGATATTTTTAGGTTCTAGCTGTGACAAGAAGTCTTGATGTTCAACCTGATTTCTAAGAAAATCTCTAGTCTGTTTCCCTCTATCAAGATTTCCTACAACAGCATCTAAAGGAAGATTCTTCAGAATTCTAGTTGGTCTAGAAAAGGTAGGGCTCGAGATTTCAGGTTCATTTTCAGGTTGAGGTTCAACAGAAGCAGGGTCTGGAAAGTTTCCAGAACTGGATTTTTTAACTTCAGGTCCACTATTTTTATCATTAAGGTTCAAACCAGAGAGATCATATTCAAGATTTTCAAGAGAGGTCTTAGGTTCATGTGGATTAGTTTCATCAAATTTGATGTGAATAGATTCTTCAACACATTTGGTTCTCTTATTGAAAACTCTATAGGTTTTACTGAAAGTTTAGTAACCTAGAAAATTCCTTCATCACTCTTGGATGCAAAATTATCAAGATTATCTTTAGTGTTAAGAATGAAGACTTTGCAGCCAAAAACATTGAAGTAGTTAACCATAGGTTTCTTATGGTTCCATAACTCGTAAGGGGTCCTCTTAAGAACAGGTCTGATCAAGACTCTATTAATAACATAACAAGATGTATTTACAGCTTCAGACCAAAAGTAGACGGGTAGGTCATACTCATTAAGCATAGTTCTAGAAATTTCTTGCAGGATTCTATTCCTCCGTTCTACTACACCATTCTGTTGAGGTGTCCTAGGGGCAGATAAATTGTGACTATAGCCATTGTGTGAGAAGTAAGATTAAAACTCATGATTTTCAAACTCACGACCATGATCACTTCTTAGGGTTTTAATCTTAATTCCACTAAGGTTCTCTACATACTTTGAATATTTAACAAAGTAAGAACAAGCTTCACTTTTGTGAGCTAGAAAGTATACCCAGGTATATCTAGAAAAGTCATCTACAAGAACATAGACAAAATGCTTCCCATTTAAACTAGAAACTCTAGAAGGTCCAAATAAATCCATGTGAAGCAACTCGAGAGGTTGAGAAGTTGACACTTCTTTCTTTGATTTAAAAGAAACTTTATGTTTCTTTCCCTTTTGACAGGGATTACAAACTTTGTCTGCTGGAAATTCAAGTTTGGGTAGGTCTCTAACTAAGTTCTTCCTAGCAAGTTCTCTAAGTGAATGCACATTGCAGTGTCCTAATCTTCTTTTCCAAAGCCAAGACTCTTTATGAAAAGCATTTAAAAAAGTAATATTTTTCTTAGCTAAAGAATTTATATCGACATCATAAACGTTTTCACTTCTTAAATCAGAAAACACTAAAACATTTTTAGAGTTAAAAACAATGCAAGAATCATTTTCAAATTTAACATAAAAACCATCATCACATAACTGAGAAATACTTAACAAATTGTATTTAAGTCCATCAACAAATAAAACTTTAGAAATTAGTACTGAGTCAGTGTTACCAATCTGGCCTAAGCCGATGATTTTCCCTTTAGAATTATCACCAAAGGTGACAAAAACTCCATCAACTCTAACTAAGATTTTAAAGCATGAGAAGTCTCCTGAAATATGTCTTGAACATCCACTGTCCAAGTACCGGGTCTTTTTACAGGAGCTCTTTAAGTAGGTTCCCTACAAAATAGATTTAGAAAGGAAATGATTTTGGTACCCAGATCTTCTTGGGTCTAGACAGGTTAGCCAATAATACTTTAGGTACCTGGATTTGTCTAATGGGTCTAATAGAATTTCTAGAATCAACAGATTTGGAAAGATAAATCTTATTAGATCCATAACTATGAATATAACTCGTTGAAGCATATGAAGTTCCAGATATAGCTACATTTTTTCCAGATTTAGGAATGAATCTAGTTCTGGTAATCTTCCTTTGTCCAGGTTGGTATCCTATACCAGTAGTGTATCTAGGTGCTATTTGTTTACCTAGCATCTGAGTAAGAGTATCTTTACCATTTGTAAATTTCTCTAAGTATTTCTTGAGTTGCTCATTGGATAATTTTAGTTCAGTGTTCTCTTTAAGAAACTGAACATTCTTTTCCATTTCAATATCAAGATCAGATTTATGTTTAATAGTTAAAGCATACTGTTTCTTTAAAGCTTTGTATTTGTCTTTCAGCTCATTACAGGTTTCTTCTAACATATCACATTATTCAAATAGTTCAGATTTAGACATGTTATCACATTCAGAATCATCTCTAGAATAATATGAATTAGAAGCAGGAGTTTCTGAAGTTACCTCATAAGCGTTTGTCATAAAACACATGTTTGCCTTGTTTCGGTGTTCAGTTTGAGAAACTTTAGATTCACTAGAACAATCCTCAGAAGCACTCCAAGTATCCTTCATGGATTTCTTATACTTGTTATCCTTGTATTCATACTTCTTCTTGTATTTCAGCTTTGGACAGTCTACTTTTATGTGACCCTTCCTTTTACACTCATAACAGAAAACTTCATCTGATTTGTCAGATTTCATCCAATCCTTTTTCCAATATCCCTTGTTGTCATACTTACCTTTGTAGTTTGTCATTCTGAAAAACTTCTTCTTCCTATAAAATTTCTTAAACCTTCTAGAAATGTGATCCATCTCAGCATCATTGTCAGAGTCACTCTCACTGTCTTCACAGCTTGAACTTTCATTGATAGCTTGAAGCTTTTCCTTATCCTTATTCTTTGAGGTTGTAGTTTTGAAGGCAACAGACTTCCTTCTAGGTTCATCATCTTCTTCTTTGTTCACTTTGAGTTCTTCTTCATACATCATCAACTTTCCAATTAGTTCCTTGACTGGTAGTTCACCAATGTCACATGATTCTCTAATGGAGACAGAGGTTCCTCTCAATCTTTTAGGTAGACATCTCAAAATTATCATGATTTGTTCCATTGCTGGAACATCCTTTCCCAGAGAAGTCATTGTGTTGAAAATTTCATTGAACCTAAGATACATATCAGAAATGGGTTCATCAGGCTTCATCTTAAAATTATCATACTTAATACTATAAGTGTTCAATCTCATCTCCTTAACATTATTTGTTCCTTCATGAGAAACAGCTATGGTATCCCAAATCTCAAATGCAGTTTTACAGGCAGATATTCTATTAAAGTCCTCATCTCCTAGAGCACAATATAAAGCATTCATAGCTTTATAATTTTTATTGTAGGTTTTCTTAGTAGATTCATTCCAAGTAGTTCTAACAGTAGTAGGAATTTTATATTCAGATTCTATAGCAGTCCAAATATCAAAACTCAGGCTTTCTAAATGAATTTTCATCTTGATTTTCCACTGAGCATAGTTAGTGCCATTGAAAAATGGTGGTCTATTGGTAGCAACACCTTCAACTCTATTATCCATGATATCTTACTTAAGGCAAAGATTTTAAAGAGATAAAAATTTAGAAATAACAGAAATTTTAAGAACATTAAGATACAACTAAAATCACAGTTGAAAATCAGAGTACTTTAGAATATATTTAAAATAAACCTCCCTCTGATACCAATTGTTTGTCGGAGTGGATCCTAAAGAGGGGGGTGAATTGAGTTCCAATTATAATTTCTGTTTTAAAAACATTGTCTTAAAACCCCCAAATAAAATACTGAATTAAACTGTAGTACATTTATATCAAAGTAAGGATTCAGTTGGGTTCTCGAGGGATTGATTATTTCCCAGTTAATCAAAACGAAAAGGTTGATTAACTTTTGAAACTAACTTACTGATTTACAGCTGATATAACCACTTGCGAATTTAATTATCAAAGGGACTTTAAAAAAGTTTTGTTTTTAAAGAGATTACCAGCGGAATAAAAGAATAACTTTGAAAGATAAAACACAGCAGATATAACCAAAAGGTTCAGTCTCAAGCCGGGACTTAGTCCTCTCAAAAGCTCTTATAAAAAGATGATCCACCCCCTGGATCAGGGATAACAACAACAAACAGCTATCCAGGTCCAAGACCTCTACCACAGTTATTCGTGGGAACAAACACAACAGCAACTAGCTGTCCAGGTCCAAGACCTCTACCACTATCCCAGTGGGAAATAAAAGATGAAAGAGTATTGAGTGAGGATTTACAAATCCTCCAGTTAGAGTATAGGAGACAGTGTATTTGTGATTCAGAACATATAACACACACTGCTCAATATGTAAAAGGATAAATCACAGAGCAAATAGTTAGAGTTTATAAATGGCTCTAGTGATTTTTCATGCAGTTCTGGGATCCTTTGATTGATCATAATTCGCTTTGAGTCCTCTTCTGGTTTTTGTCTAGAAAATAGAGTATCGTCTGTTTCCTTGACTTCCAAGTTCAAAGATAGTGAAGAAGTAGTCGATGAAGTTCTTGTTTTATGATCTCGTTCTCGGCTCTTCACTGGTTTGCATTGATGAAAGAGTTCCTCATGTAAGTTCAATCGTCTCTTTGTATTCACACCCGGTTGTTCTTTCAGCACGCCTTGTGGTCTGTCTCTTTTTTTATGTATGTCTCACTTCTTCTTGTATTTCTTCTCTCAACTTTTTTGCAGTAGCACATCCTTCCTCTATTTAAAGCACGTGCTCCGACGAAGGAAATGATTTCTTTTTGCAGGTACAAGGTACGATTCCCAGACATCCAACAACACACATTAAATAAATGACAGAGCATTCAAAATATTCCTAATATGACCGTTGGATAGATTAAATAAAGATAAAGAAATTCTAACAGCTATTTATGACTATCAGTGTGTCAAGTGATCGGTGGGTCATAAGCATCGGTGAGACATCTTCGGTTACTAATTCGATCAGCATCAGTGAGACATCTTCGGTGACTCATTCGATCAGCATCGGTGAGACATCTTTGGTGACTCATTAGATCAGCATTGGTGATACATCTTCAGTGAATCATTCGACCATCATCTATGATACATCTTCGACGACTCATTCGATTAGCATTGGTGAGACATCTTCAGTGACTCATTCGACCAGCATCGGTGATACATCTTCAGTGACTCATTCGATCAGTATTGGTGATACATCTTTGGTGACTCATTCCATCACCATCGGCGAGACATCTTCAGTGACTCATTCGATCAGCATCGGTGAGACATCTTCGGTGAATCATTTGATCAGCATCGGTGAGACATCTTCGGTGACTCATTCGATCAGCATCGGTGAGACATCTTCAGTGACTCATTCGATCAGCATCGGTGCGACCGTTGTCCTTGGATATGGATCAGTGCGACTGTTGTCCTTTGATATGGATCGGTGCGACCGTTGTCCTTTGATCCAGAGGACTTTCAGAATACTTGTAAATCAATAACAAAGAGATAAAAACATGATCCAACCAATATACACAGATTCATTAAGAGATTGTGATTATGAGAAACCCAACTGGATTAAGTAATTGATGATTTATGATTATTAAAACAACAATAATAGGAAGAATTCAACAATCTTCCAGAGGGATCAACAAATATATTAAACTATTTTGACCACCAAATCCTCTACCACCCTAGTAAATAAAATAAATTGGAAGATACTTGAAGTAGAAATGATCCAGTAATTTTATCAATGATGACAATTTAGAATGATCTGATCATCTTAGACTTGAAAAGGGTCGGCATGGGAATCATAAATGAAAATCATCAATCCTTTCCCAAATTATTTATCAACCATCCATTTTTTAGAATATAATATATGCCCTATGAGATTATATGGAAATTTAGAATAAGGTGGAAGATATAGGAAAAGGAAAATCCCAAGATTTCAAAATTAATGAAAAAGGAGCTGTAATATTTGGTTCAAGACTATGTGTACCATAAAATCTTATGTAAAAGAAGGATATATTGGATGATTCCCACAACTCAATCTTCTTCATCTATCTAGGGAGAAAATTTATGTATTTATATACTTGAGAGAAATATTGGTGGATCAATATGAAGAAGGATATCACATAATATATATTAAGTTGTCTTATATGTCATCAAGTAAATTTTAAAAGGAAATAATCCATGGGGATTATACAACCATTACCCATAACTATATAGAAATGGGAAAAAATAACCATGGACTTTATCATTTTTCTTTTAAAAACATAAAAATAAAATAATGCAATATGGGTTTTCTGGATTATCTAACAAATAATTCTTACTTAAATTCATTTTGAGAGGATTTATGTGTCGATCAATATACAAGGATATACATTAGATAAGTGGTGAGGATAAATGGAACACCACTATCAATGATATCTGATCGAGATCCAATATTTACCTCCGCATTTGTGAAGATTATCCAACATTATATAAATATTTATTTGAACTTCATCACATCTTATCACCATAAAACTAATGTTCAATAATTGAAGAATATAAAAACACTTGAGGACATGTGGAGAGCATGATCTATGGTATTCAAAGGAGGATGGGATCAACATCTTCCTATGGTAGAGTTCTAATACTGTAATATTTTATACTCAATCATCCAAATGGATCCCTATAAATCCACATATGGGAATATTTATAGATCACTAGCACGATGGGTTGATGTTGGTGAACACAAATTTTTGGGTCTTGAAATGGTCGAGGAAATAGTGTAAATGTTAAAGACCATTCAGTAGTACATTAGGGCTTCTTAGGGTTGATATAACAGTAACGATTAAAATCATATATAATACATAGAGTTTGAGGTTGATGATAATTTATTCCTTTGAATGTCTCTATAGAAAAATACATGATACTTGGGAATAAGGGAAATGATATTCCAAGACACATTTTTCGTTTTTAGATCTTTGATCACATCAATGTAGTTCCCTATCAACTTAAAGTCCCACCTAAACTATCTAAATTACTTTATGTGGTCCATGAATCCCTCTTGAGGAATTTCCTACCAAAAACCTCACATGTGATGAATCCAGATGTGGTAAAATTATAGAATGAAATTTCATATGAGGAGTAGTCAGTGATGATATTAGATTATAGATACAATGTTCTACAAAATAAGATGATGTACCTTGTTAAATAGATATAGAGAAACCCCAGTTTTGAAGAAGTCATTTGGGAATAAGTGCTGGTGATGGAACAAAATTACACTAATCTATTTTAGTGTGTGAAATGAAAATTTAAATATAAATTTTTTTAAAGTGGGACAATTATAAGAACCTAAACATTTATTAATAAAATTACATTTTTAATTGAACTAAATGACCTATAATGGATATAGAAAACAATTGAAATTATCTAGTTTTATTATGACATATCAAATTTAAATAACATTAGTAGTTATAATTGTTAATAATATATCCATTGAAAAGTAATCACATTATTAGTATAAATATATGTTTATTTAATAAAACAGACATAGAAAAACGAAGTGATGGCATTGACCAGTATAATAATTCATTATCAAGCCCATTTTTAGAGCTTCTAAGGGATATACCATAAGTGTATGTTTACCTTAATAAAACTTATCCCAGGATCCAATAACTAAAGCATGAGATAAACTATACATGGTAGAAGTTCAATCTTATTGAGTTCACAGCCCAAAACACATATACCGAACCGCCCCTGAAAATCTCATCATTATGATCCTTATCCTTAATGTGAAAGGAGGTGAAATAAAACGATATATATCAAGAAACTAATAATATGAATATTTATATTTTATATAATAATGAATATTTTTTCTTCTTGTTGTTGATACATTATAAATGAATTTTTTTTGTATGATAAAAAACAAATTATATTTTTGGGTAATATGATATTTCGATTAATAAATTTATTATAATGAGTTGATAAATTTATAAAATAAATAATATTCTAAAAATAAATTATTATTATTAAATAACGATTCTTAAATGTAAATTATAATATAATTTATATAATGTAAACTTTAATTTTTATAAGGGTTCAAATAAATATTATTGTTAAAAACCCAGTATTTCTCAAAAAATGTTGATTATATTTTAAAATTAAAAAATAAAATTTTCATAAATTTATTTTGATAAAAAAAAATTGATTTTTGGAAATAGAATTTTAAAATTATCTAACAGTGAATTTTTTATACTTTTCAGAGAAAGAATAATTTTATGGAAAAAATTAATTATAGTATAAATATACGATATGTATTATGACATCATAATGACCAAAAGTGATGTAAAAAATCCATAAAGGGTATCCAAACCCAAATATATGTTTCCCATTTCTATAATGTTTTAATTTTATTTTATTAATTTTAAAAATATTTTATGAATCCTCCAATACATATATTATATTTTTAGGTTTTAATATCATTTTATTAAGAAATGTCTCACTTCCACATCGTCATGGGTAATATATTCATTATTTATTACATTAGATTTATAAAATAATTAAAACCAATCCTCTTTGTATGAATTAATGGGAAAATCCTTGGATGGTTTTTGGTTTTTATTATTATTTTATCTAGATTCTAAAACCTAATTTTGGGAAATAATAAAGAACTCCTCTCTCTTTTCCTATATAAACACACCCAATCACACATTCCCCATCCCTAAAAAACCAAGTAGAAGATTATTACTCTTACCTTACCTATCTAGATTCCACCCATGGTTCATTAAATCACTCAAGAAGCACCTCCCAATCTTTTTTAATTACTCTCTCAAGGCAAGGGACCTCTCTCGGTTCTTTTCAATTCAAGAACCTTAATTGTATTTAGCATTTTGAGTATATTTTTTTATGTTGAAATGAATTCATAAAGATAACTATATTTTATTTTTAATTTTATAATATTTATCTATCATTTACCCCCAATCATTATATCATTTACCTAATCCATTCCTATGCAAAAAACATTGTAAGGTATCCTCTCCTTCTACTCTTTATTCAAACATCTTCGTCATCTTATGCCTTTTATCTCAAATTTTTTTAATATTGTAATATGTTCATGGTTTTCCACCATAATACCCTTTTTATTTTTAAATTATTAGACACCCATTTAACTATCATAAATCCATACCAGAAACAATTATGTACCACTTATGTTGTTGAAATTTTAGTTGGATTTTCTATGAAAATTAATTATGTAGTGAATACTCGTACCCATTTCCTATTAAGGGTTTTTTTTGTAATTATACTTATTTTATTGTGTAATTACATGTATGAAACCAACTCTCAATTATCATCATATTAGATGTGACTCAATATGTTATTTTTTATATGATATATGTGGAAAACATATGTATGTGAATGTTATGATTATGATGGGTGCCCCCATATAGCACTCCAATTCATTGGGTGATGTTTTAGTTTCTTGATATACCATTTATGCTGATATTGAGGTTATACTAAGCACATTATGTTATTTCTTTCTTTGTTTCTAACCTTGAAGTATGCTTATTATGTCATGTTTAATGTTTTTCCCACATTCCCATGTTGTATTTATGTTTTCATATTATACCAGGCCTCATTGTTCAGGTTTATGATTCCCACCAATTTTATGTCCCATATATATGCCTATTTTATAACGTGTAATACCTTATTTATGTTATTATTTGAATATTCCTTTAATATTTTTTATATTTCACCCCTTTTTTATGTATTACCTCACATTATACAATGCAGTTTTAATGAAAATTGAATAATATGACCATGTTAAAGAAGTTTTCAAGAATGACGTTAAATATCGTATTTTTAGCTACTATGTAATGTGCCTAATTCCAAAATACACTAGACTTATTGATCATATGGGTTGTATTATGTTCATTCTTATGTAATAAATAATGAATTAATGTTTAATAAAAACATGGTTTTTAATATTTTATATCTCATTTTTTCTTCCTGGTGTAGTGAAATTCACATAAGAAGACATATGAATGATATTTATAATAAATTTAAAGTAGTTGAAGTAGTACTTTGATGTACTCCCTGAGTATATAGTTGATTTCATCACACTATATGATTCTTTCATCACATAAGAGTTTGAACCAATCCCTTAACCTATCACTTTTATTTTATTTTTCCTAATTTAAATTTTATATTTCCCGTGCATATATCATTTCATAAGGTCACTTTAAGGATAATATAATATTTTTTGTGTGTGAGAGGGGATTACATTTCCGGAAGCTTCTTTAGGTTTTTTCCTTCTTATTTTCTCCATGTAATTTTTTTATCAAAAAGATAACAAATTAAAAAAATAAACAATATCATGTACCATGATCATTACATCCATAAAAATAATTAAATATGAATGTTTTATTTTCCCAATCTCAATTGAAGCATGTTATGTAAGGGAACAGTTTAATCATTAGTAGTTGACTTTAGTAAAAATTAAAGTTGGTAAATAATATAACTAATTGTCTCTTAATGAAACCATTTATAACTAAAAAATATTATTTGTGGCGATATTATTGGAAAATTGTGTCATTTTATATCCCAACGCATCTTCACACACAATCATGACATGTGATTTTTATTACATGATTGAATGTATAACAAATTTATGTAGTCTATTTAAAATAAAATCAATGGATTTTCCTCACATTCTATTCCCTTTTGATGATCATCACTACTATACCAGTTGGACCAATGTTTCTATGCATTGTATCCAATTTTTTTACACCCTCAACAAGATAAAAATGAAATAAAAAACATTTAAAATAAATCAGATTGATGAAATGCAGAACACCAGGAGATATCAAAGATAAGATCATGATTTTTGACTTCCAATAATGATTATGTTAGTGGGTTTTTTAATTTTATTGCGAGTTATATTTAATAGGTCCATTATCAATGAACTAGGTAAGAATAAATTTTTTACATGACCTTCATATATTGAATAAATTGTGGAGAGACAAGGTTGAAATGGTTAGAAAAAATACACATGGGGAATTTATGGAATATAGGAATCATAACAAGTTTCGACATGATTACTTTCATTGACATCATGATATTTTGTTTTGATATAAATTTTGAGATAGATGTCTTTAAAAAATTTAGACTAATTTCTCTTTTTTTATTATTTCTTTGCCCATTTTCTATCATGGATTGAAATTTTTTATCATGCATCATTTTCCAGACTACATGACATATGAATTTCTTCGAAGAGTTCAAAAGGGTAAGTATGGAGAAGTTTGTAAACCTTTTTACTGAATATTTATATGATAATAATTGATATAATTTCACCTAATTTATATTTACTTGAGTATTTTAATGAAAATTTTTATTTTGATCTTGAATTTAAAATTTTCATGAAAATTGTGTTTTTATACATTTAATTTTACTCTTGTATTGTTATCTTAAAATATTAATTTGTATAATTTTATAATTAAATTTAAGATATTATATTGAAACTCATTTAGGTAAATTTTTAATTTTTAATATTCTATATGGATCCCATGTTTGAAGGCTGAAACTTTTCTAGATATTTAGATATATACTGGACTAGACAGAACGGACGTTTCCTAACAATTAGGGATATAAAGTTTTCATTTTTTCTTCAAGTTGGATCAATTTTTTCAGTTTATAAATAATGATATATCATGAATTTAATTAAATTTAGTGATATATAGAATATAGTATAAAATGTGACTCTAGAGGGAGTATTTTTTGGATAAACACTTATACATGTTCCATTTTTAAAGAGGAAAACCCTATCCCTATTCTACTCTATTTTATTGATTTTTTTATCTGTAAGGGTTTTTCATAGATTTATGTGGGTATGGAATAATGGATTCGTTCTATTAGACCTCTATAATCATATGGAAGTGGAGGGTCTTGTAAAATAATATCTTCCATGAAGGAACACCTCTTCATCTTCTACTACTTGTTTATATATATTTTTTATTCCTATAATCTCTTTTAATATTTAAATAAATATCTTTTTCCTTATATTTCATTTAATTTTTCTTATTCATTATAGAATCTAATATTATATATGAGATAGGTTTTTACACATTCAACCATTTGATTATGAAAATCATCTTTTTGAAGGAAACTTCACTGATGGAAGAATAGTTTCCATTCATAATCATTCTAATTCTTACTCCCATCGATAATTTATTTTGAATCCATGATAAAATTTTAATTAATAAATTGTTTTCAGTTAATTGGGTTTTAGTTTATATGGATCTTGATTGAAAAGCATTCTTTCTATGAGGTATGTCTTGTGTGTATCATAATAGAGAAACATCAATTTTCCAATGTAATCAACATCAGATATAATTATAGAGTTTAATTTTTTTTTCTGAAAACTAAAGTAATTATAGTTTACTAGTTTTATGTTATAACTTAATTTTAAACAAAAAAACATATAACTTTTTGACCACAATCAATGCAATGTTCCACAATTAGTTTTCCCAAATTCAACCAAGGTTCATTTCTTCTTATCTTTGGGGTATCCTTAATTTCTATATGGGTTGTGGAATAAAAATATTAATGGATCAAAATTTAATGGATTTACACACAAGGGATAATGATGAATGAATAAATAAGGGGAAGATTACATTCATTACATTTTTTCATTTAGCTGTTTTTAAAGATATATTTTTGTACTTTCTTTTGTTCCATAGTTACTCAACAAAACCCCTAGTCTTTTATCCACATTTTCCATTTTAATTTGTTAATGACAAACTATTAGGGGCCTTTTATTTTAATTCCTCATCTATAATAATACCTAGTCCATACAATGTGTAACGTTTAATAATAAGATAATAATATTTAGAGAACACATGTTAGTTCTCATCATACCCTAGATTCCCTGAACATTCATCTATAGACCGACTCCTCTATATTCAAAAAAGACTCCCATATGGAAATTATATCAAATATACCATTATCCCATTAACCACATTTTCGTTATTATATTCCTATAGATACATTAGAAATGTAAATGGGGGTAACCTCATACCATATAACTTGTCACAATTGAAGTTTCCAATCAGTATCTAAGTATCACTGAGAGATGGAGGGGTGAATTAGTGATGTATTTTCCTTTTTAAGTTTATTTATTTTTGAATAAACCTTCTCCTACTATTAAATATTTTATTCTCTGCTGAACACACACAACCACAGGAACACATTATTTACAAGGTTCACTACTCAACAAGAGTAGATACGTCCTTGGTATGGTACAGAAATAATCTAGTACCACACAATACACAAGAAAACAATTCTTTCATGTGAAATAAAATTAGTAGGATATACCCTTTCAATCATGTAGAACTTGGAAAACAATAAAAAAGTGTGTGTGCACCCTCTTATCACAAATATAGAATTATAGCATTTCAGTGCTTCCTTACAATTGAACAAATGTTTTCTCTGAAGTATAAAACATTACATTATTACCCAGAAGCTTGTAAGAACTATATTATGCACAACCGAATACGTGTGAAGACCATAAATTTTTCACGCAATCTTTCGGGTACCTTGCATGAAATTCTAATGGCTTTTGCATAAAAATTCCCTTTTGGTGCAGAAAATCCTTTTCGTGAAACTTCCGTTTTCCGCGCAACATTCCACATTTCGCACAACATCCCACTTTTTCGTGCACCTTTCCTCTTTTTTCACAAACCTCTTTATTTTCACGCAAATCACTTAGCATATAATTTTACAAGCATCAGATCTTGAGATTTATCTATGTTTCGAGAAGCAACAAATGAGAGGGGGTCACCTCATATTTATAGGCCTTTTTAACTCTACATGAAAAACACTAATTCACGCATAAAACCCTCTTTATGCGCGAAAAACATATTTCACGCAACATCATATTTCACGTAATGCTACAATTTTTCATGAACCTCTTTCCTTTTCCAATTTTTGAGCTTTTGATCTCGAAACACCTCTTGCGTGAAAAATTCCATTCCTCTATTTCGTGCACCACACCAATATTTCGCACCCCGCTTTATTTTTCGCACACCACACCAATATTTTTCACCCCACTTTATTTTTCATGTACCCCACTAATATTTCGCGCACTGATATATATTTCACGCACCTACCTTTTCCAAAAACAACTCTCTCCATTTTTTGATTTTCGGTCCCTAAAATTTGAAAAACACTGGAAAACAGCACCACCTTAAACTGTTATTTTATGGAGCCTCCAGATTATCCCTTCCTTTGTCATTGCTATCTTCACTTATTCCCATAACCATTCTTCATATATCATCACGAACTCAACTATCATTATATATATCCTTTGATAGACCATATTTTTCATCATCATAGTTACAATGGGAAGTACTGAAACTCCCCTATCTTCTAGTAAAATCATTCCTTCAAATAAAATTGTATATGAATGCCATCATCATTTCTCCCCCTTTACTTTATAAGTCTTGCATCAAAAGTTCTCATAACTTATAAAATTTTTGAAATACATATTAGCAAAGAATCGTCTGGTTTTCAAGTCCGTTAAAATGTTAATTGATCTATCTTCTTTGACAATAAAAAACAACACTCTGTAACAGCAAACACTTCTTACTTCCTTATCTGTCCAACTTGGTCCCAACAAAAATTCCACCTCTAAATGTTTTTCACTTGAATTCTTATTTGGGAATATATCAAGAGAAAATAAATAAAAATCATAAAATATAATCTCAACCTCTCACATGATAATGCTCCCTACTAAATAGATAATAGTTATTACCTCTTCTCTAACCTCATTTTCAATGATAAGAACTCCACACAAATATTACTATGGAAATAATCCCATGAAACCTATGAAACATTCCCTTCTTTAAGATATAGAATCAACCACTAGGGTAATAATCCTCACATATGGTTGACTAATAACTATACTCGGTTCTCAATACTATGATATATCAAAATTAATTTGTTCTTTACCTCCTCGGACTGGTTGTCCATCTCTATATCCATGAAACTCCTCTCATACTTCACCAAATCCTGATTCTTGAACTCACACAACTTCATTCTACAAAACTCATTATTTTTAGCCTGGTCAATTATTTGGTTGTCAAAAATATTTTCAACATGTACCTATCCAAACTAAATATTATGCTGCTGATGACTGGTAAGAATATCTATTAACAATAATGGAAAGTGTTAATTCTTGTTACATTTAATTTAATCAATTAACATTTAATTGGATTCATTTTAATATCCCAAACATTAACTAAATTCCAACACAAGATAAAACAAGAATGATGCATGTACTCCACTAAGTTTTCTACCGCATAATCAAAATTACATATCCTATAGTGTTTAGTAATCTTATGGTTCATACATCATATAATAGGGGGCCTAGTCAACTATTTCCAAGCGATTATCCATTTCCACATAACAATTTGTTTCATTTAACACTAATTTCCTACTAACACATGAAATTCTCACAAGTACCAAACTCTAAAATCTGTCTTAACTCTTAAACATAGCTATGATACCACATTTTTAAGATGAACCCCCACTGGGTACCCCTCTAAGACTACATTTAAGATGAATGTTATTCAGAGAGACCATATCATCTAGGCCTCTCATTGGTGACTAGTGCCGAAGGTATAATACTTAGAAATGGGTTGCATTCCCATAAAAACACAAGGAACATATATATAACTAAGGAAAACAACAATAGAACCCCTAATAGAAGTTAAAACCAATAACCCAAAATAAATGAATTTTATATTGAAAAATAATCTCTTAAATGAAATAGGAAAAAAGAAAGTCTTATAAAAGAAACTCCAATCATGGATCTAATCTCTGGGATAGTTATGTTCACATCGGTCACCAAACTCCCCCTAGAAACCAAAAAATAGATTTATATGAATATGGATGAGGATGAGAATAAAATAGTTCCCAATTTGATATATATTAATACCACTAAAAAAATGTAGAATAAACATACTAATTATTCTATGAATAAACAATAGTACAAATAATAACATACCATGTCAACTATCACCCAACCTTACTAGTGATTGATCACCCGATATAAAATAAAAATATAATCACATAATATCAAAATAATATAATTAAAGGTACCCTAAACCACTTCCCCTATGGTTTATCTCTCTCACATCCTAATGGAAACTTTTAGGCATATTCCAATCCCTTTTGTAACCAAATCATAGTAAATCACATCTCATATCACTCCCATGACACACATCATAGAAAAATATTCATCCTAATCACATTTCCTCTACCAAGTATTATTCTCTAAACACAAAAAGAAATGTCCATTATAGTTGTGAATTCTAAACATGAAGGACATTAAACTTATTTCTTGTTGCTACCATATGCGGCCCTGACCATATACCATCATATCAATAACATAATCATTCGAAAAAATATATTTCATTCCATAAATTCAATTATATATAACACATATAAATATACCTTTTGGTATCTATCACATCTCATACTTCACCTAGAAAAGAGTGTGGGGAAGATGAAGAAATAAATATATGTTCTCTAACCAACCATGATGTTGGAAAAACACCCAGAATCCAAAACAATTTGGTGTCAGTAATGTTATCTGACTTATATGAGTGTATATAAAATAAGAATAAAAATAAAAAAATAATAAAGTTACACATAGGAACAATATAAAGTGTTTAAACAGAAACAACACTTCTAAACCTTTATAACCCATACATTATCACAATCACATTCTCCCATCACTGCTAATTATTTTACCATATGTAATCCCCAATTTCCACACAAATAGAGAAAACTATATTTATTTTACATATTTAATAACATCATCTATTTTTTTCCAAATTACCATTTACCAGATATATTACAATCACCACTCTAAAAAATCCATGTTTAATGATAAACAATTTATTCTCCAATAAAAATGTTTACTCCAACTATTACACATTTATTTCAAGTATTAGAACATCATTTATATCCCATATTTTATTGAATTACATATCAAGATCATTATAATACCCTTATCAAACTCATTATAATATCCATCATCATATTTCACATTCCATTAAAATCATGAAACGGTAATATTATACTCAAATAACACAACCAACCTCTATAAAATTCACTATAACATGTCAAAACATATACCACAATTACCCTAAAACCATACCTTTTACCACATAACTATTAAAACCATCATTCCATGTTAAAATAAATATATACTTTCAAAAATCATAGAAACAAAATTTCATCAAAAATTGAAGAATACATACCAATAGACTAAAACCAGCTAAAATATTCCATCCACAACCAAAACTAATCAAAGAAAACACAATAGAAAAACTATTAATATACAACAACTAATTCCATCAAAAATGAACTTCCATAATTACTATTTTCTTCTAAAACTTTAGTGGATAACACACACACACACGTCATTACTAAATTTTTTATTTCCCAAACAACCTTTTCATTACATTCATGGAATCTTGTGCCTTACCGAACTTTATTTCACCATTTTCTTTATTTTATTCAGGTCTGCAGGTTGAATTACAAATTTTTTTATTTTGAGATGTCTGGTGGTAGCCTTATTTGCATTAGGCAAATGATTATTAGGACCTTTATTACTGTGTGTGTACAATTGGTTTGGGGTCGATATTGTTTTGTGTATTTTAGAGGGATGCTTTCCCTTATAGAGTGTGTTGTTATCTTAACTGAATTACTAAAAATGGTATATTGTTGAGTTCACCTATAATTTACCCTCTACGGGTGTGGTCTAATGCTGGTGATTGGAAAAGAAAATAGTAACGTGTAATTTCCAATTTATACATAAAATAAAAGTTCATTCTAAAATTACCTAACCCAAGGAAAGGTTTAGTCAATCATTGTGAAGAAACAAACAGATATAAGTTCGCAAAACAAATCACACAAGAGAAAATATTTAAAAAACTAGAGAAATAAAATATTCATAAACCACTCTTACCAATATCACTGAAACCAAATCATCACCATCACCATGAAATGTTTATAATCAAAAATAATGGAAGAACAAAGAATACTAGAGATGCTCACCTCTGACCAAAAGAAATCGATCTCTTAAAACCTAGGTTAAAATTCAGTCAAAGGGAGAAAATTATCCAAGAGAATTTTTTTCCCTAATACTAGTTTTGAATGAAGTAATAAATCATATTTAAAATGGAATTACTAATTTATACATATTCTATAAATTCTATATACCATGGTTCAATGATTAAAATCCTTGACACAATTAGGGAACCATAAATAAATCTCCAATATCAACATCACAATGTAATCCACCTCCCATCATTTAAATATTTTTTCTACTAATATGATCCGAAATAATTATGGAAGATTTTTGGTGCATCTAAAACACCATGATGGAATGACCCATAAACCTAGTAGGGCCATGGAACTCGACCTATTGACCTTATGTTCAAAGCTCAAAATCTAGGGTGTAGAGACACCCAAACTAGACGAAACACAAAAAATGCCTCTCAAAGCTCCATTTTTTGACTTATAAGACCATTTTATAAATATAAAAATAAAAACATACCTTTATAATATTTTTAATCCTATATTTATAAGGTATTTTATTGAAACACACGGTTTTACACTTTTCCAAAGAATCATCTCAAGACCGTTACATCCAAAATGACACCCTTATTCCATGAAAAAAATGTAAGTAAAATGTATAATAAAATAAAACCATATGTAAGATTATATTAATATAATTTAAGTGTCCTTGATTTATCAAAATCTACTCCATGACTCTCTAAGAGAAGCAATGATTGACTTCCCATAATGACTCCTTTCTTGTTAAAATTTATTCTCAAGAAGATCCTCCCTTCCTCAATACTTCTCTCAAAATATCAAATATAAAAAAAACATAAATTATTAGTATAGAATGATCAAAACTATTTCATTAGTTACCCCTAAAATTATCATAATCATAAAAAATAAAAACCAACCTAGAGAAATAAATTACAACCCCCAAACCTAATACTCCTTGGGTGATGCCTCCCAAAAAAATGATCCCATCACTGAGGAATAATACACCATAAAGGATAGCAATCCGAAATAAAACATAATTAAAAAACGGTTTCTATAAATTCAACACAAAATAAAATAGAACAACCATTAAATTAAAACATTTAATAATTTCATGGGATACTGAGTGCATATCTATGAATGAAATTCCCTTGTACATTCCTTCAATCCACTATGCCTTTGGAAAAAAGGCACCAAGGGAATAACTCACCCACACATAACATTCTACCAATGATCCCAAATCTTGATCAACCACTCAATAAACATCATATCTCCTTCAATGTAGAAATATATTCAATAAAATACATGGGAATATTCCTAAATATATAGATAAATTTTCGACTCATGAAAGACATCATCGATTAGGTCCTGCTAGAGTGGAAATTCTAACTGATATTCTAGTTCACTGATGCAACCAAACACCTCATATGGGATTATAAACCTCAGAGATTTCATAAACCCTTGGCTAAACCATCACTATTTGAAAAGTTATAAAATTATATATAAAAAATGATCTCTAACCTCAAACTCCAAAGGTCTCATACTATTATCATAATAAGACTTATGAAGGTCTTACACCACCTCAATCCACTTCTGAATTATTTTTAATTTCTTTTTTATGATCTACACCACATCAATTTCAAGGGTCACTGAGTCTTCATATTTGGTTCAACATAATATAAATTTTAAAGGTGACCCAAAACATTCCTCTAATAGTGTCATTCAAATTGAAGAGTTATTACTATTATTTTAATAGAACTCAACTAAGGGTCGTTGTTTCACCCGTGATTGATCAAAATTCAGAAAATTGTCTCACATTATATCCTCAAATGTATGAATCATCTACATTGTTTTCTCATCTCTTTGAGGATGGAAAGAAAAACTAATGTAGAGCTGACATCCAAAATCATACTGAAGACCTCTCCAAACCTGTGAGGTAAATCAATTATCCTAATCCGAGATGATGGTTCTAAGAGCTCTGTGAAGACTCATGATCCAATTGTCATGTCGTCTCAAAGAAAAACCAAAGAAATTGACTAAATAATCATTAAGAAATGATATAACTCATTAATTTATCCATAATCATCCAAATAGAAACACATCCTTGTTGGGATCAAGGTAAACTGGTGATGAAATCCATTAAACATTCCTCCCACTTCCACCTAATTAAATATAGTGGATGAGGTAAACCACTTGGAGATTGATGAACTAACTTCACCTATTATCATACCAGGAATTGAGAAATAAAATTTATTATAGATAACTTCATACAGGGCCACTAATGATAACTCCTAAAGCTATGATACATCTCAAACATACCATGATATAATACCAAGGGCAAGATATGAAACTCAGGAAGATCCTCATTATTCATTACCAATGGAATAAGAAACCTCTAATGAAATAATATATAATTTTGATCATCCTCTGACCATTCCAAGGGAGTGTCACCATGGATGACATGATCACATATCACCTCTACCTCTAAATCTCGCCACTAGAACTCCTACACCTACTAAATAAAGCATAAGTACACCATCATATTGTATAGGTAACCTATATCAAAAACCTCCTCGACATCAAGACACATCACTATAAGCTCATTCATCACCCTCAAAACATACATAGACTCCTGAATCTTATATCTTTGTGGATTTTTACTTATTACTATAGAAACAACATTTTGTAACACCAGGGTATAGAATATCTTGATATTATAGTCTTGTAGGAACTCAATACACCTCTACTGATTTAGATTCAAATCCTATGGATATATAACATAATTTGGGATCTAGGGATATTTGAATATCATAAGACACTCAATAATGATATTATGTCATCATAAGATTAAGGAAGACACTACTACCACAAACTTGAGATCATGGGTGTCATAATTACATTCATACTGATGTAACGTACTAGAACCATATGGGATCACAACCATATAATACATAAATATAGATCCCAAAAAAAGTTTATACGTCTTATAAAAATACTCAAACATCACTCCATGTAGTGGAAAATAAAGGATGGGAGAATTCATCAAATTTTCTTTCAGGTGGTCAAAATATTTTATAAATTGATTAGTCCATATTAAATCCTTATTCTTCCAATTACTTTATTTCAATGGTATTAAAATCCAAGAGAAACCATACATGAACCTCTAATAATATCCAATAATATAAATAAAACTAAAAACATGTGAATCATTTTTTGGGGGATTCCCAATAAATAACACGTTTTATCTTTAAAGAATCACTACCACTTTTATTTGAGACACTACATACCTAAATAAATAAGCTGCATGAATCTAAAAATTTTAATTGAATAAAATTATACAAAGAATGTGGTTTTAAAATATTTATAAAATATATCAAATATTCTCTCCATGATCCTTCTTTAACATTTTGTATACATGGATGTGATTGATTAACACTATAGTAAACACACTTAGGAACTCATGAAATACTGATTTTATAAGTCCCATGAAAAACCTTTTTATGGTGTTTGTGATATGGAATGAAATAATCATGAACTAGAAGTTCCTATAATGAAAACTAATGGTGATATTTGAGATATCCTCATCTTTTAACCTTATCTTATGATATCTGAAATACAAATAAATCTTTGAATACTTGAAAAATCCATTAAACTACTCAAAAAAATTTAACCTAAGAACAAAATAATAGTTTTTGACTGCTACTTGATTCAACTACTATTAGTATATACACAACCTCAAAACACTATCATACTTCTTGGAGAATAACATTTTAGTACCCCATAGAGACACACTAATCCAGATAAAACCAGTATTCATCAAATTAGTAATCTAAATCTTCAATTCCCATGGAAATAAAATTATAATCTAATAGGGATATATAAATATCTTAGAGTCTCCATGATGTATTTATATCTCGAACTCGAGATCATGTTTAGGGGGTAATATCACATCCTCTTATAGGAAAACATAATAAACTTTTCTGAGGAACTAGAAAACTTCACCACTTATCCCTCTACCAAACTTAATAATAATGTATATACCTGAGAAAATTATGAATTTGAAAACCTTTGAACCATATGATGATCATGATCTCCAACAAATTATACATGTTGGATTTCTACATCATGTATAATGACCCTCCTTTAAAAGAAATCAATGAAAAAATATATTAAATACAAAATTTTAATGCAGATAATTATATTTTATGTCTACAAACACTAAAAAATAAATCCCCCTTTGATTGATGTCTCCATGTCATCAGATAAATAAGCTAACACAAATCTATAAAACTTGACTAACTTCTAACTGATTATGTCAACACTAACGTCACTAAAAGTATCTTAATATTTAGTCACAAAATATGTAAAAAGTTATGTGAAACAACATTTTTGTGATCTAGACTCAAAAAGGGAAACATTTGGGGTTGATGATAATAATATGGTACCTCAAAAAAAATATGGATCATATAGAACTGGTATAACAATGGTGTGAACTAATCATGCCTAACTTATCTATCCTTCCTCCCCTGCTAAAAACCACATTAATGGTTGTGATAAAAACCATTTTCTTAAGGGAAGGAGAATCCCACGGTTGACTTATACATACTCTATCTCCCTTTAGTCACCTAGAACCATTAATGTCCTACTAATGATAATTCTTCTAATGTAGGTTTTTGAATCTAACCACATCCATCATATTGGTTCCAGATAATGGTCATCCACTAAAATTGTTGGTGATCATAACCTACATAGAAAAAATAAAACATCAACAGAAATTCTAGTCGGTGTGCAATAAATACCATCTCTTGAGATAAATGATAAAAGATACTAAAGATAACCCCTACTAGTTGAAAACATAATGACTCGAACTTACAATATACTTTATCCATATCATTTCTCCTCATGAATTAATGATGACTCCCCTCATGAAATATAATAGGATATGCATAAATCACCTCAATCAAATACTCCTTATTCTACACCACTTGATTGGTAAACAATTTAAAATTGGTAAGTTTTTATCAAATATATTGGTGAACTAAATCTTATAATTATCCTACAATACAATCTTAATTAGGGAATATATCAATGGAGAAGTGAATAAAAACCTTAATAGTGATCTTTATCTCCTTTATGATTTATCTACCCTACTATAGGGAGACAATCTCATACCACATTGTTTCATTATTCATCAATGATACAAAATTATATCAAAATTTCCTTTTAAAATTACCCCTAAAACATATGCCTCCATCCACACTATAAGATATAGAATCCACCATTTCCATGTTCCTATTTACATCAGGCGAACAAATAATGGGACATGATACCATTCCTTGGAATGGATTAGCTGAAGGAGATATCAATCTCCTCCAATCAGTTCTCGATCTCTAAATAATAGACACTCCCTCATACATAACCAAACCTTTATGTTTAAACTCGTATTTTTATTTCGCTAAGACCCATATGATTCATCCAGTTCAACATTATAATAGAAAAATAGATTATCTTGCTACACTTCTTCAACTTGAATAACATGAGGATGATGAACAATACGATTATTTGAAAACAAGAATGAAAAGTCCTAGTCACCATATTGTTGAATTTGGTTAAGGATCATTAAATTATATTCATTTTAATCTCCCCATGTATAACCCAATTAAAATAGAAACACAAATTAGAATTATAAATGTACATCACTAAACTCTCTATCCCACAATATGTATTACCCCACCAATGGTGTTAAAGAAACTTATATTATATCAGTTCACATGGGGCCCTAATCGCTTATTCCCAAGCCAATACCCCCTTTATCATCACACGCTATGTTTTATTAACATTATTTACCTAAAAAAATGTAATTATCATTAGTTAGAAACAAAAAATTTCATTATAATACAAATTCGGCACTCTAATACCATCTTTTAATAACATTCCCCAACTGGGTACCCCTTATGGACCTATAGTGAATATGAGAGTGACCTATAAGTTCCACCTACAATAGGACCTGATTGGAAACAATAACTTGGGGTATAAGGTATTCAAATGAGATACATTTTACTCATAAATATCAACAATACATATATATATATATATAATTAAACCACTAACCATCTCAATAATATAAAATTAAATAAATACCTGATAATACGCGAACATGATAATGAAAACATGGTCCTTAAATTGAAATAACAAAAAAGAAAGTAAACTGGAAACAACTCCAATAATAGATCTACGATTTTGGACTGGTAAGGTACTAATCAATCCCCTAAATTTTCCTATAAACCTGAAAAGTGATTTATACATGTAATGGTGATCATACATTTGTTCTAAGTATGATCCTCCTTATGAATACTCATGAAAATATGGAATAATTTTACTAACGCAACAGTGAATAAATAAGAGAACTAGTATGCACCTACCAAGTCAACTATCACCCAACCTAACTGAGTGTTTCTCACCCAATATCACACCCATGTATAAAAAATAATATCAAAAGAGTATACCAAAATTTAACCTATAACCACTTCCCCATTATTTTTTCACCCGTACACCCCAAAAATAAATTTCATTGTGATCCCAATCACTTTTGTTGTTGTGTCACACCACAACATATCTCATGTCACAACCATTCCATATATCATATAATAACATCATACCTATAACATATATTGAAATACATACAATGTCCCAACCATATATCACATTTCCATTACAATAGGGTATCACGAGCAAAATGGAAATAATCCTCATGTTTTCTTCCTACCTTGAATGGCCCCACTATAAATCATTATCGCAATCACATAAAAAATTCTTATAGTATATTGAATACCATAACATAATTACATTGCATCTCATATTACTATACCTTCCATAATCCATCTGAACTTGTATTATACATAGAATAGTGAGCGGGGAACAAGGATTATTCATCAATATTTTCCTTCTCCAACTTAGATGTGGATGAAATCAACTAGAACCCAAAAAAATAGGAATTAATATGATTGAACAACACAAGTGGGGTCTATATGAAATTACAAAGAAAATATAAATATAATTCAGCTTCACATAATCCCAACCAAAATGGTTCACACCAAAACTACATTTCCATACCTTTATAAGAATCACACTATCACTTCCACATGCAACCTCAATACCAATTACTATAATACAAACATGGCCCACTTTCCACATAAATAATCAAAAAAAGATTAATATTTACATATTTATTCACTATATTTAATTATTTTAATATTAATTATTCACCATTTATATTACTTTTATCCTTTCACTCAATTCTATATTAATAGAAAATCCATTTTTTCATTACACATGTTTAGTATAATTATGAAAAATTCATGTATAGACTATACGTTTTTCAATTTGGAACCTAGAACATTATTATATTCTTCATTACATTTAAAACTCTATTTTCAATAGGAAACTAGAATAATATCCTCAAAACACAAATAAAAACACAATATAAGTGTTCCACAACTTGATCCAATTAACACCATAATTACCATGAATCTATCCCTTTAACCACATAACTTGTCACACCATCATTCCATGTAAACCATTATATATCCTCTCATTAAACATGGTAAGGAAACTATAGTGGTATTTACAACACAAAAATAACCCAAAACTAGCCACAATAATTCCTCAGAAAACACACTAATCACATAAACAACTATATGTATACTAAAAATATATAACAACCAATTCCAGCAACAAGACATTTCCATAATTAATTTTTCATATATAACATTAGTATCCAAAACAAAGACACACCATTATAGAATTTACGATATTTTAAACAATCATTTCATTACCATATTTAATTGATTAATAATTTATTAAAGGTGATTCAAAAAACATAATCATAGAAACCAGAAATGCATCATATTAGTTATAAAAATTCATATATGTAAAAATAAAAAATTATCAATTAATGCTGAAATATGAGTGCATCATATAAAATAAATGTGAATCATCCCATCCCCTTCAAATCTATTTTTTATAATTAATTATTTTTTAGGTTTATCCTTAACATCCACAAATATCATGGAAAATAATGTTTCTTCCATATTATACAAAAAAATGTTAGTAATCGAATCACCTTCATTAATAAAATATATAATCGATCACTATGAAAGAAAATAGTAAGTGATTATCACAAGGACAAGATAACATAATAGAATCATCAAAAAATAGATTGAAATAATAATTTTCAACCAGTCATCTCAGTATTTCCCAAACCAAACCACCACCACTATGAAAAACATCCCAGAAAAAAAACTAAGGTAATAAATAAGAATAAGAGAGGGGGGAATCACCTAAGATCAAGAGAAATGGATCTCTTAAATCCAAGCGTCATTTCCAATCAAAGGGTACAAAAAGCATCCAATGATGTGCCTTTAGTATCCTTCAGTTTTGGGATAATGAAGAAACTAAGAATAATTTGCAGGACTTATGCATTTATACATGTTCTGGAAATTCTAAAAAAACATTTCATAACGAGTAATGACCAAGACTTAATCGGACACCTTGAATGAATATATAAAATTTACATCATGGTCTACTTAACCTAAATTTGATTAAATCTCATTTTACTAATTTGATTTGATATAACCATGTAAGAGTTATAGTTAAAGTACCCCCAAAATGGAATATTTAAGGAACTTTACCTATATACCACCACTTCATGGCTCAAGATCCCGGGCATAGAAACACGAAAAATTGAAGAAACAATAAAATAACATCTCAAAGGTATATTATTTGACGATAAATATCATTCCCCAACTAGGAAAATAATAAATTCAATATTCAATGTTTGTAAACCCATATCCATGGCGTGTTTAAAAGTAACATGAGGTTTTACCCTTTAATATCAAATTACCTCAAGGCTTCCACACTAAATAAAACACCCTCACACCACACACTAAAAACATAAAATCCATATTTAAGTGTAAATAAAACCATATTTAATAGTATCATAATGGAACATACATGCCTTTAATATAAAAAATACTCCCTAGAATCCTTCATGACATAAAACCCATAGACACTTTACAATATCTGACCTCCAACAAAAATTTATTCTCCAAAAACACCTCCCTTATTTCTTCCTTCTCACAAAACCTCTAAAGTAAAAAAATAACTTGAAATAATTGGTCATAAAGGTCAAGATCATTACAAATAACATGTACAAGAAAGTGGAAAATTAATTCTATTGGGTAAATGATTAATACTACATAGAAATCTAGTTATAAAATTTTGGAAAACATGGATTTTCCATTATATTATGACAAGTTTGAGTTATAATGAACAGAAATTATATTTAATAAAATAAGGATTTTCCTTTGTATTATGGAAGACATGGATTCTCCTTTGGAGTTAGGGAAATATGAATTTTTCAATAGATTTTGGAAATTAATATTTTTGTTATCAACTTATTAAAATGGAATATTTTCTTTGAATATGAATAATTTAGTGCCCGTGAAAATGGTTTTTATAGAAAAAATATTGTCTGTGGATATTGAGGAGTTTTTATTTTTTATGTTTTTTTAAGTTATGGAATTATTTTGTAAAGAATTTTTTGGTTTCATGCAAAACATTTTGAAAATATAATGTTTTATTTTACATAAAATTTTGATTTATCATTATTGATAATAATTCTATATTTGAATTTAAAATTCATGGAATTATATTAGAGCTGTGGAGAAATCCATCTGAGTATATACTCACACCCAACATGTGACTTTTAGTAGACATGCAACGTGATTGGTTATAATGCGTGTATGGGTAAGAATTTATTCTTCATAAATGGTGGGATATAGTTCTAAATGGGAGTTTTAGTGGGAGGTGGTGATCATGGTTTGATTATTTTATATTTATATCAATATGTGTTTTTTTCATTTCATTTAATGGTTCAATTTTTTAAGAAAAATGGGTTTCTCCAAAGATGTTCTTTAAATTGATTCTAGATTATCATGAATTTTCTGGTGAGTTTAATTGGGAGTATAGCATTCCTATATTGATTTATTTTGACATTAACCACTTTTAAACATTATTTAGTGATTAAGGTAATGTTCATGAGGGGATGATTAACCCCATTTAGGGTCTCAGTATTCAGACTCCTAGGTCATGGTGTAACATCTTGTTTAAGTCTTATTATATAATTAACTAATAAATATATTGAAATATTATCCAAGACACTCTTTCCAAAATTGGTATCCAATATATGTGTCAATATTGGAACCCCTTTAAAATGATTCTCATCCTCCCACGGTATTCTAGTTCCTCCTATGAAAATTGAAGAACTGAATAAATAGAGATTCATTTATATGATTTTCAATGCATTAGTAATAAAACAATTACTCAATTTTAACCTCATCATAGATGAATCCATTTATGATATAAGAATAAACAAAGAGATCAAATGTTTCCTAAATTGTTTTATGTTTAAAAACATATAAAATATATATAAACTTAATAAAAACCCTTTATTAATGATTAATGAAAAAATATTCATTATAAAATATCATAACTCAACAAATGATCATTTAATTATGTTTAAACAAAAATAAATTAAATTGTATTTATTAATATTCACTAATATTTAATTTCCCATATCTAATTTTATTTTTTTATATCACTCAAAATTATTTTCTTAAGGCACAATATATTTCCCCAATGAATACCATCATATCACTAGATATTTTATAGTGATTTAGTATAATATACCACTAAATATAATAATTTCATTAAATTTTATAAATCATTATGAATACTTCACATTATATATTATTATATATTTATTTATTAATTTCTATAACTATACCCAAAATTCTTGTAAATATAACTCTAAAACATTAGAAATACGAAATCTATTAGTTTTTTATAATCATGTTATTGTAAAAACAATAAATTCAAAAAATATTTTAATATAACCTAAATTTACTTTGTATCGCTGATAATAATTATTAATTTATATGTTATAACCATAAGATAGTATAATCCTTTAGAAAAACCTTAGTGTTATGCATATTACAAAGGGATCTAGAATAGTATTCATCAATCACGTATATGTACATATAGAAATCCTCCATACATATCTCATGCATCATGAAAAATTATATAATTTATTTATCCAAAACATTGAGTATATCTTTGTGCCATGGAACATGCAAATATTATATTTTTTATCTCATAAATTTGTAATTATCAAATTAAATAATATATATAATATTTGAATACATCACATGTAATTCATCTAAATAAATATATCACATGTTACTTATTCAATAATATGATTTGTAGATATCCTAGCCTGAAGTACATGGATATTACATTTCTTTTGAAAAATACTTACTACATGAAAGAAACAAACGCCCAATGATTGTATTAGTTTAGTGTCTTTGGAAAATCGAAACAAAATCTTCTAATCATGGTGAAAGATCATCAACATATACCATAAAGATCTTCTCTTTTATTCCAACCTAAAAACATTATTTTTGTCTTGGGGAAAATAAAACATTAAAAGGGTGAGATCAAATTCTTAGTAATGGTAAACATGGAGAACATAAAACTAACCATAAACATTTGAACGTAAAAACATGAACATAAAGTTTAAACATAAAAATCATGAGTCATGAAATAAATTTTGGTAGTACGTAAGGCATGGATTATAAAGGAAAATTAACCATGATTGAATATAATTGGAATAAAACATGTAATTGTGGAAAACTAATAATCCCATATTATGATTTCCATATTATCCAAGGAATTTATACCAATACCATCATAGTGGACAAAGTCCATTACTAAACTGGGTTTACATGCCGTTTCGGCCATATATTACTTAACCAGATTTACCTGTTGTTCCATTTATGTCTATATCATGAGATATATATCTTTAACCAATGAATTGGAGGGATATATAGGTACCACCCGTCTCATATTGAAACGAATCTTACATGTTCCACAAAAACATAAATCATTCATCATAGCATAACCTAGTAAACAAAATGGGTTTCTTAAACATCATTACATCATAACATAATAAATACAAAATAAACCACTTGAACTTAGTTCTTATGGAAAATATGTTTTCTCTTCAAAAAAACTTTTTTTGAACAAAAAACTATTTAAATAGTGACATCATAGTTGAAAAATAATTTTGATAAACCACTTGAACTTAGTTCTTATGGAAAATATCTTTTCTCTTCAAAAAAACTTTTTTTCTCTCAAAATGACGAGCAACTTTAAAAGAAAATAATTTTAGTTGAAAATAAACATGAAATAGTGTGGAGTAAGATTAATGTAAATAAGTCACTAGGAATACATAAAAATATGTTCATGTTGTATAATTAAAAAAAAACATTCTCCTCGTACTTTTACCGGAAAAGTCAAAAAGTACATCACATGGTAAACTAAAAAAACATTAATTCCACAAAATTTAGTAAAATTAAAAAATGGGTAAAAATAATTTTTAACATACATATAAGAATAATAAACATTTTATGAAAACATTACTATAAACATGTACATGGATGATGAATATATTCCTAGAAAATACTTACGTATAAACAATATCGGATAAAAATGAGACTGAAAAATTATCTCTTACCTTAGGTCCAATTTCTTTCATATATGTCTAAAACACCTATATAGTGGGTTTAAACATATTATTAACTTGTAACAGAACCATAATAATATTTATGATATCATATATGATTCACCTATGACTTTATATTACCCATTCAATTGTCAATTCCATGTTAAAGCAACATTTTGGTTAATAATCGTTTTATTTATCATACATGTTTGGAGTTGTTATTGTTGATATTATTACACAGATCATGGTTTACATACATCAAAAATTTAAAACATTATATATATATCATATATATTCAGTATATAAATATATATAATAGATCAATAAATGGAATTGAATAAACCGTTCATGGAGACGGTAGGTTGTACGTACGCTTGAATGCTATTTTAGTTTCCTTATTAAATTGAATAGAAGTAAGTAAATAACATATATATATGTATAAATAAATCAAGTAGTATCATTATTTCACATATTTCATGATTATTAGTTATATATATTTTATAATAATTCTTGAACGGTTAACATGGAGAATTAATTTAATCATGTCGTAGAGATATTAAGTTGTACATACGCACGAGCGACGATATCATTCTCGTAGTTGTTGAATGGTATTGATTTGGAAGGTTTCAAATATATAATAACTAGTATAATTTTATAATAATAATATATAGTTATTATTTCTACCATTATACCCATCCAAGTATGGTGGTGGTGAAAAACATATTACACCCTGGCGTGGAGACGGTACGTCGTACATACAAACCCGTAATGATTTCATTTTTTATAGGATGGATAGAAGGGGAAATAGGGTTCTTTCGCATTTATAATAACATATCAGTATATGAGTGATACTGATTTCATTACTTTATAATGAGAAACCTATTATATAGGAAGTATAAGAAGAAAAAAGTTTGAAAGAATCGATAGAAGAGATTACCTCTCCCTCGATGTGCCTCCTTTAAATTTGTTCTTAGGGCACTAAAGATTGTCTTTTGAGAATATAAGAACCTCTATAATGTTACTAAGGAAGTTTATAAGTGAAATTGGTAGAGGTTTTTCGAGTTTGAAGGCTCAAAATGGAGTGAAGAGGAGATGGATTAGGTTCCCTTTTATAAGTGATTAGAGAGGTACTTTAGGAAAGTTCAAAAATATTAATTTATTATAAATTTAATTTTGATTTAAAATACTCCAAAACTTATTGAATTCTAATATAAGATAATTTTGGTTCGAATACCATCATCCAATAATTTTTTAAATGTTTTGAAATTTTTTTATCCTTATTATTTTTTTTACCCTTATATTGCCCTATTTAATCTTACTTAGCCCAAATGGCCCGAAGGACTTCCATTTATTTTATTATAGATAATCCCCATTTTTAAAGGTTGATGGGGGATGCGTACATGACATTTACTCCCAAGGCACAAGGCTCAACATTACCCATAATACATAACCCGAAGGCCCAGACACATAACATGCCCTATACATAACCTGTAGGCCCAGCCCACTAGAACTGCCCCTCCCTAGCATATGCATCATTGATTGCCTTTAGCTCCCCACCTGCATTGTTGATCAGCTAGCATTGCCTCGTACAAAGTTGCACGGTGCCTGGTCCCGATGGTTGTTTTTATACACTCATTCTTCTAATACGGTTAGCTCTACTTCTTGTGACTGCTACTAGTGCTCTGATCCTCATCTATGGCATGCTCTATGTGAACTAGGCTACTTCATGGTTTCAATGGCCCGAAGGCCATGTGTCCCGAAGGCCATTGATGGCCCGAAGGCCCTGAGACCCATAGGCCCAAACCGGTTTCTCGAAAGCCCAAATCAGGTGAATATTCCGGATGCTATAGTACCAAACAGTGCCTTTGACCAACAAGACATATCTTATGATATATGGGGATCAATGATGGAATTGACATGCTTGTTATATGAAATCTCTGGTAATAGTTTCACTATAATATGAGAGTGGAATGCATTATTAGGGATAAGACTAAAGATTGGAATGGATTATGTTGGAAATAAGTTAGTATTGTTTAAGGATAGAAGTTTTTTTCGATATTTTTAATTGGATTTATAGTAATGTAGTTTTAGAAAACGGACAACCTGCAGGACGGGAGACATCCCATCGCGTCGGACAAGGCTGTGGGAATCGAACCCACAACCGAAGTGCGACTGGCCTTTATCGCCTACCACTGGCCTACAAGAAGTCCCTGTTTAGTAGAAACTAGTTTCATTATATTTAGAAGTATGATATATGAAGTATAAGTCCATTTTAGGAACCATATATGATTAATCCCACTATATATGGACTTATGTATTTTTGATAACTTTTATAACTTTTTGTTTGAGACAGATGGAATAACCCATCATTCTACCACAGGATCTTCTAACACTTCACGAATGAAAAATTCAACTTCATTTCATTAAGAGATGAAGTGGGAATTGTCCAAAGAACGAACAACGATGAGACTGTACTAAAATCAAGAAAGTATTTCTTCTAATTCAAATTTCATCAACTTTAGGGAAATGATCTTGAAAACCAAAAATTTTTTGTCCTAGTGCCCTTATATCTGATGAATCAGATGGTACCTTAGATCATCACAAATCTTTGGCTTTTTGATTGATGGCTTTTTCATAGCCATGTTCCATACCACTCTCCATCAGAACTTGATGGTTAGATTTTTTTCCATATCCATATTTTCACCTATGTGGAAACCCAGTGATGAGTTAATTTGGGTAATCGTTACATTTCATACTTTAGTTTTTAAAGATATGTTTTTTATTCCTTTTTAGGATGTGGTTTTCTACTAAACAAACTTTCGAGTAGTAAACCATTTATAACCCCGACGAATTTCGAGGGCGAAATTCATTTTAAGGGGGGTAGAATGCAACACCCCGAGATTTTATGAAAAATATTCTTTTAATATCATTGATGTCTTGTGTTGTATTCTACAACAAGATTACCTTGCGCTACACGCAACACCGTATGATCTTGTAGTATAGACAACACTATTCTTGGATCATGTTACACACAATTTTGATAGTAGTTATTCTATGAAACATTGAGTGTATATATATAGATATATATATATATTCAATGTATAAATGAAATATGGTTTGATTATGTTATACAAAACAATGGCGGAGTCTTTCACAACACGCAACCCTGACTTGGCTTGCATTACACACAATCGCGACTTTCCTCGATAGCGTGTGTTGTACGCAATACCAGGTTTCACTAAACAACGATATATGGTTATAACATTTTTATGAACTAGCCATTATGAATAGTATCAACTAAATTTTGAATTTTATAACATTTTTATTCATCTTACACATTTTCTAGAACATGGTATGAGAACAAAATCATTTTTTCGTGTAAAATAAGTATTTTTCAAAAAATGTAGTTTTGCCGCTTTTTGATGGCGCACCAACCTTAAATATTGTTTTTGACATGTCTATAAGTTCAATTTGACAAAATAAAATTATTCTTTGGAATAAGGGTATAAAAATTTACTTTGGTTAAATTTTTCATATTATTCTGATAACTTTCATATTTTAATGAATAGTAAAAACCCGCTATATTTTAATTAAAAACAACTTTTTTCATCGAAATAATTTATATGGTTAGATTATCTTTTTAATTGGTTTTAAAGTGTAATTAGAATATATTTTTACCATTTAATCCAATTTTGGTCATTGGAATTAATTTCACTTTGAAATTGGATATAAAAAAGTGTCAATCTTTTGATAATTATTAACTCTTAAAAACACGCTATTTGTCTTGACGATGGGAATTAATTCTTAAATTCATTAATTCAACTGATATGTTTTGAATTTGGTAAAATAGACATCATTTTTTAATTCATAATATCAAATATATCTTAGGCCTAATTTTTGGTATTTTTCTGGAAACTTTCATTTTTTGATGAATAGTGAAACCACTAAGTGGTTGTTAAAAAACTGAATTTTTCATAAAACTTAATTTTACCTCTTCTGTGATTGGAATTTCGAAACTCCGAGAGAAATGGTCAATATCAAGGACTAAAATTTGGTTCAATGAGATGAAAATAATTTTTGGTGAATAGTAACTTTTTACTTTTTTACCACGGTTAAAATTAAATAGGGTAATTAAGGGTAAAAATGATATTATTATTACCCTAACACATGTCCTAATTATATTGGATAAGTTTAATTCGACCAAACACAACCTTAGTAATAAAATATAACTATTTAGGTCCACTTGGATTAGATTAGGACATTTATTATTAATTTAATTAAAGAAGGGTTAAAATAGTTAAAATCAATGTTTTATAAGTAAATTATTTTTAATATAGGGTTATACATAAGATAAATTCGACTATAAATATTAATTAGAAATCTAAATATATTTCCTACATAATGGTATTTTATTTATAATTTTTAGACATTAAATAAGTTAATTTATATATGACACAAAGATGATGTAGTAATTATCTTATTAATGAAATATTGACATAATTGATGTTATAAATACCCAAATAAATGTAATTTGAGACTTTTTATGAATTCCAATAATTTTATAGGTTAATATGACATGTTATTATGGATTTAATTAACTTTTATCGAACTAATAATTCATTTATGATTTTCACAAAAATCAATTACCAAATAGTGTCAAAATTGACATAAAATAGTTTTTAAAACAAATATTATATTATTAATTGTTATTTTATTCCTAAAAATCTACGTTTTGGAAAAATGACTTAGATAAGGTTATATATATTAATAATAAACAACTTGGGGTTAGTTTAGATTTTTATAGTATGTTTATTAACCTATAGTGTAAGAAAACAAGAAGACACGGTAAAAGTAAAATTATTGAACTTAAGGATAAATTTAAGTGATAATGTTAAAATAGAAACCTAAACATGTATAAATTATATTGGATGAGAGGATTTCTACCCATCCCGACATCAGATTCTAAATAAATTAATTTGGAGCTATTAAAAACTGAATATGACTTTATAATAAAATAATATTTTTAGTTTTTCCAAAGGTGCCCCTCTCCTCCCTTATAAAAGGGCACCTCCTCCCTCTCCTCCTCACACCAATTTGAGCATTCAAGCTCGTACAAACCCTGCCCATTTCACATCCCCACTTCCCTAGAAACATTTTAGGGGTACTGTTCTTCTTAAAAGACCAATTGTAGTTCCCTAAGAGGAGGTCTGAAAGAGGCGTTTCAAAGAAGAGGTAATGCCCGTTACCGATTCTTTCATCTTTATTTCTTCTTCCACTTCTTCTTCTTTAGTTGTTTCATTATGAAGTAATAACATCAGTATCACTCATATAATGATATGTTATTATTATTATGAAACAACCATATTTCACCATCTATCCATCATACAGAAAAAGAAATCACCGCGTGTGCGTACGTACGGAATACCGTCTCCATGCCGTGGTGTAATCTATTTTCCACCACCACCTAACATGGATGGGTATAATGGTGAAAGTAATTAATATATATAATTATTTTAAAGTAATATTGATTCTGTAAAATTATACATACACTTTAATACAATTCCACGATCTTGGGAATGATATTATCGCTTGTGCGTACGTACGGACTACCATCTCCACGACGCGATGAGATTCACTCTCCATGTTAACCATTCATGAATGATTATAAAGTATATATAATTAATAATAATGAAATATATGATATAATAATACTGGAATTTATGTATATATATATATATGTATTTCATTTACTTAATTCCATTCAATTCAAAAGGGAAACGAAAACAGCATTCATGCGTATGTACGGCCTACCGTCTCCATGAACGGTGTATTTCATTATTTTTATCAATCTATAATATATATGTATATGATGAATATATATTATATATAAATCATTTTTTACATTCTGGAATTATGTAAATCAGGATATAATTAATAATATCACGAACGACAAGTTGAAACCCATACGATAAATAAAATAATTTTACCCAAAACGCTACTTTAACATGGAATTTACAAAAGAACGGGTAATATAAAGTCATAAGTGAAACATATATGATATCATTACAATGAATATGGTTATTTAATAAGTCAATGACATTATTTAAATCATTATACCGGAGGTTCGGATACGTATGAAGAATATCAGACCTAAGGTAAGGGATAATTTTGCAAATCTCATTTTTATCTAAGATTGCTTATTCGTAAGTATTTACTGAGGTTATTTATATCATCCATGTAAATGTTTTATAAAATTGTTTTCATGTATGTTTAAAGTCCTTTTTACCCATTTTTTACTTTTACTACATGGTATGTAAGGAATCATTCTTTTATTTACGTTACGAGGTTCTTTTTTTGAATTTTCCGGCAAAAGTATAAGAAGAATGTTTTTTTATCTAATACGGCATGAAAGGTTTTTTACGGTTTTATAAAGCCTTATTTTCCTAATGCTTCCACAAAAATATTTCCTGACTATTTTCAACAAAATCACTTTCATTTAAAATTGCATGGCATTTTGTGAAAAGAAAATGATTTTCAAGAACAATGGATATTTTCCTCAAGAATTCATTTCAAGTGTTTTATCAAAACCAGTTTCCATCTAAGATTAAATTATTTTCATATGTGTATGTTTCAAGTATAATGTCTCTATGATTTAAATGGATTCAATTTTCTTATTATGAAATGATATCCATTTCTTTTATATGGATTATGTGATTATGGGATGATATTTATGAAACCCATTTTATTCATTGGGTTATTATGAATGATGTATGTTTATTTTGTGGAACAAGTAAGAATGATTCCATTATGAGATGGGTGGGACATATGTCTCCCTCCAATGCATTGGGTAAAGATTTATATCTCATGAGATAGAAATGGCTGGAATGGTAGGTTAAACCGGTTCAGTAAAACAGGACTGAAACGAGGAGTGAACTCAATTAAGAAAGGGACTTTGTCCACTAAGATGGTCTTGGAAGCAATGTCTTGGCTACTATGGAAATCATTACATGTGCTTAATGGATGACACAATTACATGTTTTTTCCATGCTATTTTATCATTATTAATGTTTCATTATGATCTATACCTTGCGTACTTCCATGTTTTACGTCATTCCTCAATATTTTGATGTTTAAACATTATGTTCATGTTTTTATGTTCAAATGTATATGGTATGTTTTATTTTATCCATTCATACCCTTACTGTGCATTTGAGCTCACCCTTTTTATGTTTTATTTTCCCCTAGGATTAAAAGAAAGGTTTTAGGTAAGTAAACAAAAAGTGGAAGATCTTTATGGGAGATTTTGAAGATCTTTCACCACGATTAGAAGATTACGTTCCAAGATTCCAAAGACACTAAACTATTATGGTCCTTGTGTGTGTGTTTTTGTTATATATTAAGTATTCCTCAAAAGTAATGTAATGTCCATGTACGTCAAGCTTAGGGCCTCTATAGTTGGTATCAGAGGAAAGGTTTAGTCAACCTTTGGAAACTAGGATGCGAAAACGTTAATGAGATCCCTAGAGATATTTCTAAGGTATGTCTAGGGATGTCCCTAAGGATAAGTATACGTATAGGATATAGTCCTAGAACTATGGTAAAGATATTAGAATTTAAACTAAGATGTTAGATATTGAGGGTTCTTCCCCTTTACTATGTTGTTTTCCCTAGCATGATTTTTGCCTCTCACACTATTCTTTTTGGGTTTTAGAAAATGGTTGGAAACAAGAAGATTCATGATAATGGAGGATATGACGGAAAATGGAATGATATTCTTCATGAGAAACCAAATGAAACGGGTTTTGGAAGTCCAAACATCGTTATTATGCCTAATCTACAATCTCATAATATGATCAATAATCTCAACTTTGGTAAGTTTCCCGACTCAGATAATAAGAGAAAGATGGAGTTTCATGATGATAAGAGGAAATAAAGTTCAATTTCACTCATGTAAATCATGTGAGAAGAGGCATCAGGGAGATTGTTTCAAGGGAATTGGAGGATGCTTTGGGTGTGGAAAAGAAGGACACAAAGCCAGTAAGTGCAAAGGAAAAGGTTCAATTAACAACATGGATGAGGATAATGGTATTGCTACGACATCAACAATGGTTAAATGTTTTAAATGTGGAATGTATGGGCATTATGCAAACCAATGCCCTAAGGGAATGTATCATGAAGAGAATCAGTACGGTCTTATGGTTAGCATTTATGTTGATGATGATGAAGATACTACAAATGATTTGTGAGATGGAAGAATTGTTGAAGCTCGGTCAATGGTTTAAGAAGGTAGTGGAATGATTACATGTTTGTCAAGTGTAATGTTGTATAAGTAGTCTCAAGGTACTATGGAATAAAGAGACATCTAAGGATTGTTACACTGTTTTCTTTCCTTATGTTTTGAAAGTTTATAATTAATGGTACCATTAACCATGAAAGGTTATTCAGATATTTTTGGAAAGTAGATGATATGCGCATAATGAAGGGATAAAGAGAAAATTAAATGTTTGATTATATTCATGAGCTCATGACTGATATAAGGAAATAGTTATATCATGGTTTGAGTATATAGAATTTTGGGGTTTTGGTATGTGGAAAGAGTTAACTTTTGACACCACTCATGTTTTCACTAAGATTCAATGGGTATTCATTTTTCAAGAGAATACATGATTAAGGCCGTCAAATGTTTGGTATGTGACCAAAAAGACATATCTTATGATATATGGGGATCAATGATGTAATTGACATGCTTGTTATATGAAATCTCTAGTAATTGTTTTCACTATAATATGAGAGTGGAATGCAGTATTAGGGATAAGCCTAAAGATTGGAATGGATTATGTTGGAAATAAGTTAGTATTGTTTAAGGATAGAAGTTTTTTTTCGATATTATTTATTGGATGTTATAGTAATGTAGTTTTAGAAAAAGGACAACCTATAGGACGGGCAACATCCCATCGCGTCGGACAAGGCTGTGGGAATCGAACCCACAACCGAAGTGCGACTGGCCGTTATCGCCTACCACTGGCCTACAGAAAGTCCATGTTTAGTAGAAACTAGTTTTATTGTATTAATAAGTATGATACATTAAGTATAAGTCCATTTTAGGAACCATATATGATTAATCTCACAATAGATGGACTTATGTATTTTTGATAACTTTTATAACCTTTTGTTTGAGACAGATGGAATAACTCATCATTCTACCACATGATCTTCTAACACTTCACGAATGACAAATTCAACTTCGTTTCATTAAGAGATGAAGTGGGAATTGTCCAAAGAACGAACAACGGTGAGACTGTACTAAAATCACGAAATTATTTCCACTAATTCAAATTTCATCAACTTTAGGGAAATGATCTTGAAAACCAATTTTTTTTTCCTAGTTCCCATATATCAGATGAATCAGATGGTACCTTAGATCATCACAAATCTATGGCTTTGTGATTGATGGCTTTTTTATAGCCATGTTCTCTACCACTCTCCATCAGAACTTGGTGGTTAGATTTTTCTTCCATATCCATATATTCACCTATGTGGAAACCCAGTGATGAGTTAATTTGGGTAACCGTTACATTTCATACTTTAGTTTTTAAAGTTATGTTTTGGTATTCCTTTTTACGAAGTGGGTTTCTATTAAACAAACTTTCAAGTAGTAAACCATTTATAACCCCGACGAATTTCGAGGGCGAAATTTATTTTAAGGGGGGTAGAATGTAACACCCCGAGATTTTATGAAAAATATTCTTTTAATATCATTGATGTCTTGTGTTGTATGCTACAACAAGATTACCTTGCGCTACACGCAACACCGTATGAGCTTGTAGTATACACAACACTATTCTTGGATCATGTTACACACAATTTTGATAGTAGTTATTCTACTAAACATTGTGTGTATATATATAAATATATATATATATATTTGATTTATAAATGAAATATGGTTGGATTCTGTTATAAGAAACAATGTAGGAGTCTTACACAACACGCAACCCTGACTTTTCTTGCATTACACACAATCGAGACTTTCCTCGATAGCGTGTGTTGTACGCAATATCAGGATTCACTAAACAACGATATATGGTTATAACATTATTATGAACTAGCCGTTATGAATAGTATCAACTAAATTTTGAATTTTATAAAATTATTATTCATCTTACACATTTTCTAGAACATTGTATGAGAACAAAATAAATTTTTCGAGTAAAATAAGTATTTTTCAAAAAATGTAGTTTTGTCGCCTTTCGATGGCGCACCCACCTTAAGTCTCGTTTTTGACATGTCTATAAGTTCAATTTGACAAAATAAAATTCTACTTTGGAATCAGGGTTTAAAAATTTACTTTGGATAAATTTTTCATATTATTCTGATAACTTTCATATTTTAATAAATAGTAAAAACACGCTATATTTTTATTAAAAACAACATTTTTCATCGCAATAATTTATAAGGTTATATTATCTTTTTAATTGGTTTTAAAGTTTAATTAGAATATATTTTTACCATTTAATCCAATGTTGGTCATTGGAATTAATTTCACTTTGAAATTAGATATAAACAGGTGTCAATCTTTTGATAGTTATTATCTCTTACAAACACGCTATTTGTCTTGACCACGAGAATTAATTCTTAAATTAATTAATGCAACTGATATTTTTTAATTTGGTAAAATAGACATAATTATTTAATTCATAATATAAAATATATATTAGGCCTAATTTTTTGTATTTTTCTGGAAACTTTCATTTTTTGATGAATAGTGAAACCAATAAGTGGTAGTTAAAAAACTGAATTCTTCATAAAACTTAATTTTACCACTTCTGTGAGTGGAATTTCGAAAATCTGAGAGACATGAATAATATCAAGGACTAAAATTTGGTTCAATGAGATGAAAATAATTTTTGGTGAATAGTAACTTTTTACTTTTTTTACCACGGTTAATAGTAAATAGGGTAATTAAGGGTAAAAATGATATTATTATTACCCTAAAACATGTCTTAAATCTATTGGATAAGTGTAATTCGACCAAAAACAACCGTAGAAATAAAATATCACCATTTAGGTCCACATGGATTAGATTAGGACATTTATTATTAATTTAATTAAAGAAGGGTTAAAATAGTTAAAATCAAAGTTTTATAAGTAAATCATTTTTCATATAGGGTTATACATAAGATAAATTCGAGTATAATTATTCATTAGAAATATAAAGCGATTTCCTACATAATGGTATTTTATTTATAATTTTTAGACATTAAATAATTTAATTTATATATGACACAAAGATGATGTAGTAATTATCTTATTAATGAAATATTGACATAAATGATGTTATAAATACCCAAATAAATGTAATTTGAGACTTTTTATGAATTACACTAATTTTTTATGTTACTATGCCATGTTAGTAGGGATTTAATTAACTTTTTTAGAACTAATAATTTTGTTATGATTTTCACAAAAATCAATTACCAAATAGTGTCAAAATTGACATAAAATAGTTTTTAAAACAAATATTATATTATTAATTGTTATTTTATTCATAAAAATATATGGTTCGGCCAAATTACATAGATAAGGTTATATATATTAATAATAAACAACTTTGGGTTCGTCTGGATTTTTATAGTAAGTTTATTAACCTTATAGCGTAAGAAAACAAGAAGACACGGTAAAAGTAAAATTATTGAACTTAAGGTTAAATTTAAATGATAAGGTTTAAATAGAAACCTAAACTTTTATAAATTATATTGGATGAGAGGATTTCGAACCATCCCCACATCAGCTTCTAAATAAATGAATTTGGAGCTATTAAAAACTGAATATGACTTTATAATAAAATAATATTATTTGTTTTTCCAAAGGTGCCCCTCTCCTCCCTTATAAAAGGGAACCTCCTCCCTCTCCTCCTCACACTAATTTGAGCCTTCAAGATCGGCCAAACCCTGCCCATTTCACTTCCCCACTTCCCTAGAAACATCCTAGAGGTCATGGTCTTCATCAAAGACCAATTGTAGTGCCCTAAGAGGAGGTCTCAAAGAGGCGTTTCAAAGAAGAGGTAATGCCTGTTACCGATTCTTTCATCTTTATTTCTTCTTCCACTTCTTCTTCTTTAGTTGTTTCATTATGAAGTAATAACATCAGTATCACTAATATACTGATATGTTATTATAAGTATGAAATATCCATATTTCACCATCTATCCATCCTACGGAAAATGAAATCACCGCGCGTGCGTACGTACGGAATACCGTCTTCACGCCGTGGTGTAAACTATTTCCCACCACCACCATACATGGATGGGTATAATGGTGAAAGTAATGAATATATATGATTATTGTAAAGTTATATTGATTCTGAAATATTATACATACACTTTAATACAATTCCATGATCTTTGCAATGATATCATCGCTCGTGCATACGTACGGACTACCGTCTCCACGACGGGATGAGATTCACTCTCCATGTTAACCATTCATGAATTATTATAAAGTATATATAATGAATAATAATTAAATAGATGACATTATAATACTGTAATTTATGTATATTTATATATATGTATGTCATTTACTTAATTCCATTCAATTCAAAAGGGAAACAAAAACAGAGTTCATGTGTACGTACGGCCTACCGTCTCCATGAACGGTGTATTTCATTCCTTTTATCGATATATAATATATATGTATATGATGAATATATATTATATATAAATCTTGTTTTAAATTCTGGAATTATGTAAATCAGGATATAAGTAATAATATCAAGAACGACAAGTTGAAACACATACGATAAATAAAATGATTTTACCCAAAACGCTGCTTTAACATGGACTTTACAAAAGAGCAGGTAATATAAAGTCATAAGTGAAACATATATGATATAATAACGATGAATATGATTCTGTAATAAGTAAATGACATTATTTAAATCATTATACAGGAGGTTCAGATACGTACGAAGCATATCAGACCTAAGGTAAGGGATAATTTTGAAAATCTCATTTTTATCCGAGATTGCTTATTCGTAAGTATTTTCTGGGGTTATTTATATCATCCATGTCAATGTTTTATAAAAACAATTTCATGTATGTTTAAAGTCCTTTTACCCATTTTTTCATTTTACTACATGGTATGTATGGAATCATTCTTTTATTTACGTTATGAGGTTCTTTTTTTGACTTTTCCGACAAAAGTACGAGAAGATTGTTTTTTATCTTATACGACATGAAAGGATTTTTACGGTTTTATAAAGACTTATTTTCATAAATCTTCCTCCAAAATATTTTATGACTATTTAAAAAAAAATCACTTTCTTTTAAAATTGCATGGAATTTTGTGAAAATAAAATTATTTTCAAGAAGAAAGGATATTTTCCTTAAGAATTCATTTCAAGTGTTTTATCAAAATCGGTTTCCATATAAGATTAAATTATTTTCATATCTGTATGTTTCAAGTATAATGTCTCTATGATTTAAATGGATTCACTTTTCTTATTATGAAATGATATCCATTTCTTTTATATGGATTATGTGATGATGGGATGATATTTATGAAACCCATTTTATTCATTGGGTTATTATGAATGATGTATGTTTATTTTGTGGAACAAGTAATAATGATTTGATTATGAGATGGGTGGGACCTATATCTCCCTACAATGCATTGGGTAAAGAATTATATCTCATGAGATCGACATGGCTGGAACGGTAGGTTAAACAGGTTCAGTAAAACAGGACTGAAACGAGGAGTGAACTTGATTCAGAAAGGGACTTTGTCCACTAAGATGGTCTTGGCAGAAATGCCTTGGCTACTATGGAAATCATTACATGTGATTAATAGATGCCACAATTACATGTCTTATTCCCATGCTATTTTATCATTCTTAATGTTTCTTTATGATCTATACCTTACGTACTTCCATGTTTTATGTCATTCCTCAAGCTTTTGATGTTTAAACGTTATGTTCATGTTTTTAAGTTCAAATGTATATGGTATGTTTTATTTTATCCATGCTTACCCTTACTGAGCATTTGAGCTCACCATTTTTATGTTTTATTTTCCCGCAGGATTAAAAGAAAGGTTTTAGGTAAAGAAACAAAAAGTGGAAGATCTTTATGGGAGATGTTGAAGATCGTTCACCACGATTAGAAGATTACGTTCCAAGTTTCCAAAGACAATAAACTATTACAGTCCTTGTGTGTATGTTTTTGTTATATATTAAGTATTCCGCAAAAGTAATGTAATGTCTATGTACGTCAGGCTTAGGGCCTCTACAGTTGGTATCAGAGGAAAGGTTTAGTCAACCTTTGGAAACTAGGATGCGAAAACGTTAGTGAGATCCCTAGAGATATTTCTAAGGTATTTCTAGGGATGTCCCTAAGGATAAGTATACGTATAGGATATAGTCCTAGAACTACGGTAACGATCTTAGAATTTAACCTAAGATGTTAGATATTGAGGGTGCTTACCCTTTACTATGTTGTTTTCCCTAGCATGATTTTTTCCTCTCACACTATTCTTTTTGGGTTTTAGAAAATGGCTGGAAATAGGAAGATTCATGATAATGGAGGATATGACGGACAATGGAATGATATTCTTCATGAGAAACCAAATGAAATGGGATTTGGAAGTCCAAACATCGTTATTATGCCTAATCAGCAATCTCTTAATATGATCAATAATCTCAACTTTTGTAAGTTTCCCGACTTAGATAATAAGAGAAAGATGGAGTTTCATGATGATCATAGGGGAAAGAAAGTTCAATTTACCTCATGTAAATCATGTGGGAAGAGGCATCGGGGAGATTGTTTCAAGGGAACTGGAAGATGCTTTGGGTGTGGAAAAGAAGGACACAAAGCCAGTATGTGCAAAGGAAAAGGTTCAATTAACAACATGGATGAGTATAATGGTATTGCTATGACATCAACAAAGGTTAAATGTTTTAAATGTGGAATGTACGGGCATTATTCAAACCAATGCCCTAAGGGAAAGTCTCATGAAGAGAATCAGTACGGTCGTATGGGTAGTATTTATGTTGATGATGATGAAGAAACTACGAATGATATGTGAGATGAAATAATTGTTGAAGCTCGGTCAATGGTTTAAGAAGGTAGTGGAATGATTACATGTTTATCAAGTGTAATGTTGTATAAGTAGTCTCATGGTACTATAGAATAAAGAGTCATCTAAGGATTGTTACACTGTTGTCTTTCCTTATGTTTTGAAAGTGTATAATTAATGGTACCATTAACCATGAAAGGTTATTCAGATATTTTTGGAAAGTAGATGATATGCGCATAATGAAGGGATAAGGAGAAAATTAAATGTTTGATTATATTCATGAGCTCATGACTGATATAAGGAAATAGTTATATCATGGTTTGAGTATATAGAATTTTGGGGTTTTGGTATGTGGAAAGAGTTAAATTTTTACAGCACTCATGTTTTCACTAAGATTCAATGGGTATTCATTTTTCAAGAGAATATATGATTAAGGCCTTAAATTTTTGGAATGTGACCAACAAGACATATCTTATGATATATGGGGATCAATGATGGAATTTACATGCTTGTTATATGAAATCTCTGGTAATCATCTTCACTATAATATGAGAGTGGAATGCAGTATTAGGGATAAGCCTAAAGATTGGAATGGATTATGTTGGAAATAAGTTAGTATTGTTTAAGGATAGAAGTTTTTTTTTCGATATTATTTATTTGATGTTATAGTAATGTAGTTTTATAAAAAGGACAACCTGCAGGACAGGAGACATCACATCGCGTCGGACAAGGCTGTGGGAATCGAACCCACAACCGAAATGTGACTTGCCTTTATCTCCTACCACTGGCCTACAGGAAGTCCCTGCTTAGTAGAAACTAGCTTTATTATATTAAGAAGTATGATATATGAAGTATAAGTCCATTTTATGAACCATATATGATTAATCTCACTATAGATGGACTTATGTATTTTTGATAACTTTTATAACCTTTTGTTTGAGATAGATGGAATAACCCATAATTCTACCACATGGTCTGATAACACTTCACGAATGACAAATTCAACTTCGTTTCTTTAAGAGATGAAGTGGGAATTGTCCAAAGAACGAACAACGGTGAGACTGTACTAAAATCACGAAAGTATTTCTTCTAATTCAAATTTCATCGACTTTAGGGAAATGATCTTGAAAACCAAAAAAATGTTGTCCTAGTGCCCTTATATCAAATTAATCAGATGGTACCTTAGATCATCACAAATCTATGGATTTGTGATTGATGGCTTTTTCATAGCCATGTTCTCTACCACTCTCCATCAGAACTTGATGGTTATATTTTTCTTCCATATCCATATTTTCACCTATGTGGAAACCCAGTGATGATTTAATTTGGGTAACCGTTACATTTCATACTTTAGTTTTTAAAGCTAAGTTTTGGTATTCCTTTTTACGATGTGGGTTTCTATTAAACAAACTTTCGATTAGTAAACAGTTTATAACCCCAACAAATTTCGCGGGTGAAATTCATTTTAAGGGGGGTAGAATGTAACACCCAGAGATTTTATGAAAAATATTCTTTTGATATCATTGATGTCTTGTGTTGTATTCTACAACAAGATTACCTTGTGCTACACGCAACACCGTATGAGCTTGTAGTATACACAACACTATTCTTGGATCATGTTACACACAATTTTGATAGTAGTTATTCTATGAAACATTGAGTGTATATATATATATATATATTCAATGTATAAACGAAATATGGTTTGATTATGTTATAAGAAACAATGGAGGAGTCTTTCACAACACACAACTCTGACTTGGCTTGCATTACACACAATCGCGACTTTCCTTGATAGCGTGTGTTGTACGCAATACCAGGTTTCACTAAACAACGATATATGGTTATAACATTATTATTAAATAGCCATTATGAATATTATCAACTAAATTTTGAATTTTATAACATTAGTATTCATCTTACACATTTTCTAGAAGATTGTATGAGAACAAAATCAATTTTTCAATTAAAATAAGTATTTTTCAAAAAATGTAGTTTTGTCGCCTTTTGATGGCGCACCCAACATAAATCTTGTTTTTGACATGTCTATAAGTTCAATTTGACAAAATAAAATTCTTCTTTGGAATCAGGGAATAAAAATTTACTTTGGATAAATTTTTCATATTATTCAGATAACATTTATATTTTAATGAATAGTAAAAACACGCTATATTTTAATTAAAAACAACTTTTTTCATCGCAATAATTTATATGGTTAGATTATATTTTTAATTGGTTTTAAAGTTTAATTAGAATATATTTTTACCATTTAATCCAATTTTGGTCATTGTAATTAATTTCACTTTGAAATTAGATATAAACAAGTGTCAATCTTTTGATAGTTATTATCTCTTAAACACACGCTATTTGTCTTGACGACGGGAATTAATTCTTAAATTAATTAATGCAACTGATATGTTTTGAATTTGGTAAAATATACATCATTTTTGAATTCATAATATCAAATACAGCTTAGGCCTAATTTTTGGTATTTTTCTGGAAACTTTCATTTTTTGATGAATAGTGAAACCACTAAGTGGTAGTTAAGAAACTGAATTTTTCATAAAACATAATTTTACCGTTTATGTGAGTGGAGTTTCGAAAATTCGAGAGACATGGTTAATATCAAGGACTAAAATGTGGTTCAATGAGATGAAAATAATATTTTGTGAATAGTAACTTTTTACCTTTTTTACCACGGTTAAAAGTAAATAGGGTAATTAAGGGTAAAAATGATATTATTATTACCCTAACACATGTCTTAATTCTATTGGATAAGTGTAATTCGACCAAAAACAACCTTAGGAATAAAATATCACCATTTAGGTCCACTTGTATTAGATTAGGACATTTATTATTAATTTAATTAAAGAAGGGTTAAAATAGTTAAAATCAACATTTTATAAGTAAATCATTTTTAATATAGGGTTATACATAAGATAAATTCGACTATAAATATTAATTAGAAAGATAAAGAGATTTACTACATAATGGTATTTTATTTATAATTTTTAATCATTAAATAACTTAATTTATATGTGACACAAAGATGATGCAGTAATTATCTTATTAATGAAATATTGACATAATTGATGTTATAAATACCCAAATAAATGTAATTTGAGACTTTTTATGAATTCCACTAATTTTTTAGGTTAATATGACATGTTAGTATGTATTTAATTAAAGTTTTTAGAACTAATAATTCTGTTATGATTTTCACAAAAATCAATTACCAAATAGAGTCAAAATTGACATAAAATAGTTTTTAAAACAAATATTATATTATTAATTGTTATTTTATTCCTAAAAATCTAAGGTTCGGCAAAATGTCTTATATAAGGTTATATATATATAAATAATAAACAACTTGGGGTTCGTTTGGATTTTTATAGTATGTTTATTAACCTTATAGTGTAAGAAAACAAGAAGACACAATAAAAGTAAAATTATTGAACTTAAGGTTAAATTTAAATGATAAGGTTAAAATAGAAACCTAAACTTGTCTAAATTCTATTGGATGAGATGGTTTCGACCCATCCCTACATAATCATCGAAATAAATGAATTTTGAGATATTAAAAACCGAATATGACTATATAATAAAATAATATTATTAGTTTTTCCAAAGGTGCCCCTCTCCTCCCTTATAAAAGGGCACCTCCTCCCTCTCCTCCTCACACCAATTTGAGCCTTCCAGCTCGGCCAAACCCTGCCCATTTCACTTCCCCACTTCCCTAAAAACATCCTAGAGGTCTTGGTCTTCTTCAAAGTCCAATTTTAGTGTCCTAAAAGGAGGTCTCAAAGAGGCGTTTCAAAGAAGAGGTAATGCCCGTTACCGATTCTTTCATCTTTATTTCTTCTTCCACTTCTTCTTCTTTAGTTGTTTCATTATGAAGTAATAACATCAGTATCACTAATATACTGATATGTTATTATAAGTATGAAACAACCATATTTCACCATCTATCCATCCTATGGAAAATGAAATCACCGCGTGTGCGTACGTACGGAATACCGTCTCCATGCCGTGGTGTAATCTATTTTCCACCACCACCTTACATGGATGGGTATAATGGTAAAAGTAATGAATATAAATGATTATTGTAAAGTGTTATTGATTCTGTAATATTATACATACACATTAATACAATTCCACATTCTTGGGAATGATATCATCGCTCGTGCGTACGTACGGACTACCGTCTCCACGACGCGATGAGATTCACTCTCCATGTTAACCATTTATGAATGATTTTAAAGTATATATAATGAATAATAATGAAATATATGACATAATAATACTGTAATTTATTTATATATATGTATGTCATTTACATAATTCCATTCAATTCAAAAGGGAAACGAAAACAGCGTCCATGCGTACGTACGGCCTACCGTCTCTATGAACGGTGTATTTCATTCCTTTCATCGATCTATAATATATATGTATATGATGAATATATATTATAAATAAATAATTTTATAAATTCTAGAATTATGTAAATCAGGATATAAGTAATAATATCAAGAATGACAAGTTGAAATACATACGATAAATAAAATGATTTTAACCAAAACGCTGCTTTAACATGGAATTTACAAAAGAACGGGTAATATAAAGTCATAAGTGAAACATATATGATATCATAAAAATGAATATGATTCTGTTATAAGTAAATGACATTATTTAAATTATTATACAGGAGTTTCGGATACATATGAAGCATATCAGACCTAAGGTAAGGGATAATTTTGCAAATCTCATTTTTATCCGAGATTGCTTATTCGTAAGTATTTACTGGGGTTATTTATATCATCTATGTCAATGTTTTATAAAATTTTTTTCATGTATTTTTAAAGTCATTTTTACCCATTTTTTACTTTTAATACATGGTATTTAAGGAATCATTCTTTTATTTACGTTATGAGGTTCTTTTTTTTGACTTTTCCGGCAAAAGTACGAGAAGAATGTTTTTTTAACTTATATGGAATGAAAGGATTTTTACGGTTTTATAAAGCCTTATTTTCATAAAGCTTCCTCCAAAATATTTCATGACTATTTTCAAAAAAATCACTTTATTTTAAAATTTCATGGAATTTTGTGAAAATAAAATGATTTTCAAGAAGAAAGGATATTTTCCTCAAGAATTCATTTCAAGTGTTTTATCAAAACCAGTTTCCATCTAAGATTAAATTATTTTCATATGTGTATGTTTCAAGTATAATGTCTCTATGATTTAAATGGAATCACTTTTATTATTATGAAATGATATCCATTTCTTTTATATGGATTATGTGATGATGGGATGATATTTATGAAACCCATTTTATTCATTGGGTTATTATGAATGATGTATGTTTATTTTGTGGCACAAGTAAGAATGATTTCATTGTGAGATGGATGGGAACTATATCTCCCTCCAATGCATTGGGTAAATATTTATATCTCATGAGATAGATATGGCTGGAATAGTAGGTTAAACCGGTTTATTAAAACAGGACTAAAATAAGGAGTGAACTCGATTCAGAAAGGGACTTTGTCCACTAAGATGGTCTTGGCAGAAATTCCTTGGCTACTATGGAAATCATTACATGTGCTTAATGGATTCCACAATTACATGTTTTATTCCCATGCTATTTTATCATTCTTAATGATTCTTTATGATCTATACCTTACGTACTTCCATGTTTTACGTCATTCCTCATGATTTTGATGTTTAAACATTATGTTCATGTTTTTAAGTTCAAATGTATATGGTATGTTTTATTTTATCCATGCTTACCCTTACTGAGCATTTGAGCTCACCCTTTTTATGTCTTATTTTCCCCCAGTATTAAAAGAAAGGTTTTAGGTAAGGAAACAAAAAGTGGAAGATCTTTATCTGAGATGTTGAAGATCTTTCACCACGATTAGAAAATTACCTTCCAAGTTTCCAAAGACACAAAACTATTACGGTCCTTTTGTGTGTTTTTTTTATGTATTAAGTATTCCGTAAAAGTAATGTAATGTCTATGTACGTCAGGCTTAGGGCCTCTACAAGTACCCCTGGAAATTCTCCTCCACCTGGTTTTGAAACTGGGTCTCTTGGATGCCAAGTAGGAGCCCTTACCACTCGGGTACGGGCTCGTTGGATTTTAATCTTACCTTGGTATCATGTTATTTACACATTAATGGTTAATGTAATTACTATATCATGTCAAACCACCCACAAAAAAAGTTATTTATGAAATATTTGGACTTATATTAACTATTGGGCTGAATATTATATTTTTAGGAATTTAATATCATTTAATAAACTATTTTATGTTTTAAGTTATGAATTGTGTCAATTTTGGACACTATTCAAACATTACTTTTTTAAAAATTCATAACATGATACGTTATAAAATGATTAATTAAACCAAAAATAATATGTCAATATCATCAATAATGTTCTTGGAAGACATCAAAATAACCAAATTACATTTTTTAAAAAAATTTATAAATTCATTTATTTGAATCTTTCATTAATGAGTTAATCACTACATCATAATTGTTTCATAAATAAATATATTTATATAAGGTCAAAAAATTATAAATAAAACACCATGATGTAAGAAATATTTTTAGATTTATAATGAATATTTATATACATATATATCTATTATATAATCCCATATTAAAAAAGATTTATTATAAGATATATGTTTAGCTTATAATTATCATTACATTAAATTAATTTTTATAAAATGTCATTTTCATATCCATGTGAATCCATGGGGCCCCAAAATAGACCCAAGGATTCACATGGTTATACATATATCATTAAATATTATTATTACATGTGTTATGGTAGTTTAATATTATTGTAATATTATTTGTTTACCCTTATTTATTATATTTACACTTTAACCATGGTAAATAAAATAATTACTGAAGTTACTATTCAAAATGTCCAAAAATAAAAAATAGTACTTTACTCAATTTTAAACTTATGATTCTAAATATAGAATCTAATTTTCTAAATTCAAAACATATAAGTTACAGTAATTAATTAAAAATTAATCATGTTGTCCAAAAAATGGGTTTTTGTATAAAATATTACAAAATATTGAAATGGTTTTACATATGAATTCAATGTAAAATTAATGAAAATGACCTAAATTGTCTTAAAATATTAAAATATATTCTATTTATAATTTAAAACCATTAAATAATATATTTTAACAATATAAATTATTTCAATGAAAAAAGATGTTTTCATTTAAAATTTAGCATATTTTTACTATGCATCAAAATATGAAAGTTATCAGAAACATATCAAAAATTTATACAAAGTAAATTCTAATGTCAAACATAAAAATAAGATGTTATAATTGTAATATATAACTTATAAGAGTTTCAAATATTAGATTTAAAATGGGTGTTCCAGCAAAAGGTGGTGAAACTACAATTTAAAAAAAATACTTCTTTTTTCCAAAAAATTGATTTTGTTCTCATATCATGTGTAAGATGAATGATAATGTTATATAAAATTAAAAGTGTGTTAATAATATTCATAACAGCTAGTTTATATAATATTTTAATAATATATCAATCTTTAGTAAAACTCAGTATTGCGTACCACACATGCCATCGAGGAAGGTTTCTCTTGCATGTAACACAAGCCATGTCAGTGTTGCATGTAGTGAAATATTTATTTGGTGTTTCTTATATCATAATACAATATTTTTTCATTTATACATTGAAAAAAATATATACTCAATGTTGTTTGAAATTAATTATATCAAAAGAACTTGAAATTATGTGAAACACAAGCCATCAATAGTGTTACGTATACTGCAAGCTAATACGGTGTTGCATATAGTGCAAGCTGATCTTAGTGTAGTGTACAACACAAGACGTCAAATAATCTATCTCGTCAAATCTCTATGTGTTACGTGATTACATCACATGTCACTCAAATTGGGTTGGATTTAAACTACCTTAGAATTTCTCATAGAGGGACAATATTTCATACTTATCATATAAGAGGAAAAACAACATTTTTGTTAATAAAATATCAACACATGATCTGAAAGAAACCCAAAAAATCGTTATTTTTCTCATAATTGGGGATGGATTAAAAAATGTATAAATTTATAAATGGGTCACAAGAAGGGTAGCTTAGTAACCTTGTGTAACGGGGTTTATTATAAAACATACACCCCTAAAAATATCAGTATCATTATGTATAACAATTCCTATAGAACACTCAATATATTTAATATAAACCTCATGTAATAATTGGTATAAATGGGTGAACTATATATCTCCATATAACCTTACTCACATTGATCTTAACATGTTACACTTATTACATTATCATATAACTATTTTTTACGTCACTGTATAGTCATTTGAAAAGTCAACTATCCAACTAAACTCATTAGTGAGATACCGTTTTTAAGAATAAATGGTTGGATAATAGTGATATTTGATTCTAATCCCTTATATTCAAAATTTTAACATTCTTACCAAAATAAAATTACTTATGATTAATTTTATCTTTTATTATTTTAAGATGGATAACACTATAAATTTCTCAAAAAAAACATATAAAGAACAAAACATCATTATGATAATAAATAATAAGGAAAACATTAATTCTTACAACACGATCCTACTTTACATATATATATTTAACAAATTCAATTTATGTTTAAAATATATTAGTAGTTTCTTTCACTATAGATTAAATTCATATATTTGAAATAAATATTTTTATAATAATAATTTTACTATTATAATTTTAACATCTAAAATATCAATGATAACTATCACTAGCCTCATAAAAAATTTTGTTTTTAAAAGTTCAGTCAATGATAAAAATAAATTTTACATCAAGTTAAATAATAATTATTTTCCCATATTATAATTACAGTAATAAAAAATTAAAATTATATATATTATAATTGAATTATAAAATATAATTTGAATTTATAGAAATAATATAAAAAAGTATATTTAAAATATAAGTTTTTTAATATTATGATATATAAAAAATTTGTCATATTTCCGTCTGATCATAATTTTTAAATAGTTTCAACAATATTTTAATTTTATAATATTTTATAGACTTGATTATATGAATGTGAAACAGGTTCCATAAAAATTGATTTTACTTAAAAAGAACTTTTACATATGAAATTTATCTTTTTCAAATAAGTGGTTATAAATTAAATAACTCATAAGACTAGTTCATCATATTTATAAATCTATGACCAAAAGTTTCTTCCATTAAAGTAGTATTGCTTTCTTGTTTCTTCAAACATAACACCACTATCTCCTATTTCCATTTTTCCCTCATTTATTAATTATTATGTATTCGAAAAATAAAATAATTTATAATTGGTGTCATATACCCTTACAAAATAGAATAATTGTTTATATAAATTGATTACCTATTGTGTACTCTCCAAGAATTGTTTTCTTATCATTTATGTATCATCATTAGTTACATTTTACATGTATATAATTTCCATAATGGAAATATCATCCATCCATTTTTAAAACATTTTTTAGTTTCAAATAAGTGAGCATGGGCTCACTGTGACCTTTATTTGTCCTCATCTAGTAAAAGGTTTTCCTCTTATTTCATTGTATCTTTAATTTGGTTTTGATATTTTTAACATATTCGATTATCTTTGGGAATTAGTTTATGTTTTATATAAATTTGGATTCTATTTTGATTAAATAGACTTCATTGGTAAATATATTTACTAAATTATTTTCATTGTGTCATTAATTATATTCTAGAATAAATTTAGAGTCAATAACAATAATAATAATTTTTTGGAAAGATATATATAGAAAAATATGAATATAATAACAATGGGAAAACATATTTTAATTTAATTATTATATTATTTTACTTGGTAATGATTTTCACATTGGGGTGAAACTTATTATTTTTGGGTTTTTCACCCCTATGAAGTATTTTGGGTTTATAAATAGAGACATTATCCCCCCATGAAAATAATTTGGAATGTTTTTCATGGATGGTGAAGATAAAAGTGGTCAAAGGGAATATTAGTGGTCCCTTTCTATGTAAAATTGTTGATCCCCACATGATGAATAGATCATGGTTGATAACAATCACTTATGGATATATTATATATAGTTTTTTAAAATAATTTAGTTTAATAATTATTATTTACATAATTTTATCAAGATTTCATGGGGACAGTGATTGTAGCCTACCCACTGTTACCATCAAGGTAAAAGATGATAGTCGACCACACAACTTTATGGTCATAGTTTTATATTGAAATCCCCCATTTTTCTTGTAAAAAAATCAATATCCAAGAATGAGCACCATTATTCATAGTTAATCTGACTCCCTGGTGTATTAAATCGTCAATCAAGGAAAATGAGAGGGAGATATTGATTTTACCTAGTAATGATCTGACCTGGATCTTTTAACAGCCTTGTTCAAACTTCATCTATCCCCAATCATGTCATCATGATCACCAACACCCATAAGATACTGCTAAGGGAATGAATAAATCATTATGAAATAGTTTTCCTTTTGAATGGTAAAATGGTTCAATGCTGAATAATACCAAAAAACCTATATTCCTTTTCCATATATTATAAATTCTTAAAATTTAAGATCAATATTTATAATCTAAATGGAAGAACATGTACACCAAAATTATTCAACATATTTTTTATATTATTATAAAATAAACAACATCTATATGAATATAAATTTATCCTAAAAATAGGTCATACATATATATTATAATATCTATAGGTATATTTTAAAATTAAAAAAAAGTATCATACTTAGAGAAAAAACCATATATATATGAGTTAGGTTATAATTCACATTTTTATATTTTGAAATAGAAAAAAGTCTCATAATTAAAAGTTATATGACTCATATAAAAAATGATTAAGAATGGTACCCAGGTTATAAATTAATCTCACATAGGTTTGTTTAAACAAATTTACAATGTGTTGAATGACTCATATAAGGAGTAAATACTTACTCATGCATAGCTCAAACCCACCATTTCATAGTTTATTATTCATCCTTATAATGTAAAATTTTAAAAATAGAAACATGCTAACACAAAGAAACATTATAAATCTTTAAATCACTCATAAAGTTTAAATTATCCTTAAATAAATATTTATTCTTATAAAAAATAATGCTTACGGTCTAATAGTTTTGTGAGTTTAATCCTTTTGGGATGGTTATTACCTGATAGATTATTATAGTTGAAATAATCCTTATACAAACTCATTATTACTTGAAAACGATGATCATGCACATTCATGTTTATAAAAATCATGAATCATGTTTTCTTATAAGTTAACAATGATTCTATCACAACTTCATGATTACAAAAAATATGAATCATGTTTACACAAAATCTTGAACAACTCTAATATGGTTCACTCTTATGTAATTTTGTAAAATTTCAAAAAGTCTTAAATGAAAAAACCAATTTAATATTATGTTAAATCACTCATATGTATTACTACTTCTACATATAATGACTCTTAAATGTTTTTTATGATTCAATAGTCTTTTTATAGAACATAAATTATGATTTTTTTCTATTTTTTTATATTTTAAGCTATTGTATAATCCCATTAATTATTTTATTTATTATAATTATTCCATAATTATATATTAATTATTTTTTCACATTAAAAACAATTTTAAATTTTCTTATGTATTATAAAATGAAGATCATATGTGATGTTTTTTCTTAAATAGATACATTATATATTATCAAATTATGGTATTCAAATTTAGACTGGTTGAAATATTTAGTGACAATCTCAAATAATCCATGATAGGTATTTAATGCATTTAATATTGATTATTATGTATATATTCATTAATGCATTAAACTTTTACTCATTATAAAGAGCTTATGTATAAAGTCTACTTTTTTTTACAAAATATTAAATATAATCTAAAATCAATAAATGTTATCATCATTATTTTCATTTATAAATAAATATGTATTAATTATTATCTATGAAACAAACACTTAACATATATGAATTAGTTTATTGGTCTCACTTGAGAAAATAAGACTTTGAGAATGAAAATTTTAAATGGATATAATATTCAAGTAGATATGCATTTAACTATCTCATTAAAAGTTTTTGTGGGTAAAGAACCTCTATAAATATTGTTTGGCAGAACTAGTGAAATATAATTGAATATATTTGTGGATATTTGAATCATTATATGATTTATATTTTTAGGATTAAATAATATTGGACTATAGTGTGAAAAAATTAACCATATTGAACATATTCAATCAAATTTTTTATGATAACTCAACAGTCAAACTCTAATTATAAAGAAATAGATTTAATGGTTCTATATTTTATTATCTACTTTTTTTAACTAATTTATTTTAATTATATTACATTAAAAATCAGAAACATAGTGTCAAGTTAAACCTCCCCTTAAATGGTACATCAGTTTGTTCCTTTTTCTAGTAAAAAGTAGGAGATTCTATTATGCCTTGGAAGAGATAAAGTAATGGTTGGTTTATCCTCTGCTTCAAAAGGATGGTTCTAGGTTGTGGATCCATGTGTAAAAAATGTTAGGTTATTGGGTTGTGCCTCCAAGTGTGAAAAATTATATTGAATTGGGTTATGACTATAGGTGTGAAAGAGTCGGTAGTGATGGGTTGTGACTCCCCTTCAAATGTTGGATCACTTTTTAAGTGGGTTCTATACTATCACATTAAGAGTGTGAATATTAGATGAAGGATCAATTTGATCTAAACTACTATAAAAATATGTGTGCTTATACTTTATTTTATGATAAGAGTTAATTTGACTCTAATAATAATTTAAAATTCTAAAAATAGGAAATTGCTCCCCCCCTATTGACATATCGACCATCTTACCATCTAGATAAAAAATTGACAAATAATCATAGAATATTATTTCTCATACCTAAATATGATAAGAAAAAATCCATGTCCACCATGGTGTACATGTAGTGTGTTAGTATCAAGACTCTATAGGAACACAAAAAAGGTTCTCAACTACTATATATTGTTATTATTTATATACATATAAATGTATTTATAGTATTTAAATATATTCTAATTTATAAATTTCACAATAATAAACAATTCACAAAAGAGGCCAAAAAATAATGAATCATTACATCATAAAAATATTAATAAACTCTCACTCCATTGGGATGATTTAAACATTATTTGAGTTATACTCAAAATCAATTATTAGAGAACCTATCCAGTAATTGATATATATTCACCATAGAGAACATATCTATACTGAAATGTAATATTTAATCACATCCTTTGAAAAGAAGAACAATTGGGAACCTTTAAACCCATCCTATGGAAATTAAAACTATTGGGAATATTTAAGATTATAATTTAAAAATAGAAATAGTTTGGAAGCTTGAAGTGTTTAAATAAAAAATGAGAATGGTCAGGAATATTTAGTCTCATCATAATAAAAGTGAACTATGGGTAAATTTAAATATGATATATATATAATTTATAGTTTTTGTACACATGATATCACATTGAATTTATCACCAAGTAACTATCCATAAAATAATTGCTCACAATTTTATGATAATGTTTATATAAAAACAATAAGATTAATAAATGGGAACAGAAATATAATATAGAGACAACTCTATTAGTAGTTTGAGGTTACTGTATAAAAAATTATAATAACACTAGTAATAAAAAATATTTTTGCCTCGATATCACTTCCTTTAACATAACAGGAAAACGTATGAATAAAAAGAATATATAAATAATATTGAATAAATAAAAGTTTCTAGGTCAAGCATGGTATAAATATTTTAAACATTATCTATAATAATATGTGACAGCTATAGAATCATCTAAAAATAATGTTCCATGGATGTAGAAAAATAAGTCAAATGGTTTAATCTAAATCAACTGAAAATATTAGTTTCTAAGAATAGTAATTTAGTGAAATCCTATTTAATATCTATAATAATTTCTAAACGAAAAAAAAATCATTAAAAATCGTTATAACCTTCCCAAAATTATAATATATATTTGTTTCAATGATAAAAAAGAACCACATAAAATTCACATACATTATGAAACTCATTCCCTTAGCAAGGTATTGTTAATAATTTTTCTTATATTCCCTCAAAACACACTCTTTATGTTTTCTAGTCCATGGACACAAGCAAAATTTCAGAAAACACTCATATGGATAAACTTACCACTAAAGACTATATTAAAACCAATCAATTAAACCCATAACTTCCAAAAATAAGTAAAAAAGGAATATTCTGGTGGTTAAAAATAAAATACCATACCTATCCAGGGAAAACAATTAACCACCAAGAAGTCCCTTTGTGTATGCATGTCTTTGTAAATAACAAATATAAGAGGGCTGGGGAGAAAAAAAATGAAACTAAATATTTAACCAAAACGTAACACTCATAAATAGAAAAAATATAGTATGAAATAATACTACAAAGGATTGAAAAACTAAACAATTACATGTTAAGTTGAAAGAGTAACCTAATAAACCAAACACTAATACATAAATTAAATTTCCAAAAAACCCATGTCATGATAAAATAGATGTATAATGTCCAACCATTCCTTTTAAATCATTAATAATTTACGGTAAATCCTTTAAATTTTAAGATGATACTTCATCTCTTGAAAACCTATTGAGCCAGCCATTACCATGCCACTGATAAAACCACTTAAATGAATGTTAATTATTTTAAATTAACATTTAATTAATTTTAGGTTTTATATTAAAGGAAGTTTTATATTCTACATATATATCTTATTTATTATAACTTAGATAATTCTTGTTTAGCAATGAATATTTAATTTAACTATGTTTATGTTAAGAACCAATATGTATCTATATAAAGAACAACATACCAAGAAAATCCAAGACCAACAAATTTTTATCCTAGAAATTAATATAAAATTTCAATGATAGAGAAATATTATAAGGGGGAATTATATAACTGGGAGTAAGTCACTTCTCACATGTCTGATTCAACCATATTTTTACAATATTGAGGGGACCTGCATGACCACAAGGTTATCTTCTCCATGCTTTCCCTCTTTTAAAATGTATCCAAAACTTTTTTTTCTTCTCTGTAACATGTGAAACCTTGAAATGAAATTGACTCTCCAATTTTAGATATTGGATCCAAGAAGGCATCACTATATAAGGTACATATGTAATCCATTTTTATGGGCTTGTACAACTGGTGGTAAATCTGATTCAATCCACAGTGGATCCAGTTCATGTATACAATATGTTTGATGGAATATGTGATGTCTCAAATTTCCTCCGCATGGAATAACCAATCCAATAAAATGAAAAAAATCTTACCTCAAGAAAATATTTCAATAATATTTATTAAATAATCTAATAAGTTTTATTAAATGTTTAGAAGTAAATTACATGGGTCATGAAATGAATAGCCTAATTAATGCAATTAAAGGAGGATATACCTACTAATATAATCAACCATTGATCTCGTCCTTATTTTATAACCATTGGGATACTTACTAGAATTTATAAACCAATTTTCATAACCAATTAAGGTAAAATAGTCAAAATTGATAACTAACAAAAACATTAAAATGGAAACCCATATAGACAACTCCAACATGCCAGTAGCATCAAAAACAACAAAAATGCCTAATTTACCCAACCAAAAAAACCCATTTATTTCAACAATAAATAAATAAATAAATAAATAAATTCCTTACGTAAAATTTTATTCATTATAAAAACAATAAAAATTTTGTTCAACGTTCCATGGAATACTTTTTCATAGACATATAAAATACCCTTCCATAGATACAGAGTCCATAATTATTTTGTTAAATCATTCGTAAAATCTATAGTTAAACTAAAATAAATCATATTTTTCTTTGATATAGAGAGAATAAGAAAATAAATAGATATAATTTACCAGTATTTAATTGAATAAATCCATCTGAAATTCCTAGGTTGAAACTATAGTGAATTAATAAAAAATGAGATATAAGAGAGAATAATTCATGCTCATATGGTGATGTAATAAAATAAATTTAAAGGATACAAATTTTATGTGTTAAAATAAATTGTAGAAACATGGCCATCATTCCCTTTTTAAAAATCACTTAGGATGACATTGGGACTTTTTTGGGTATCTGAAAAACATTTGATGTTCAAAAAAGTGTCACCAAAATTCTGGTGGTTACCCATAAATCTTTTTATACCCTTACAATACCTACAATATACCCCTATTTTTTCATCCACATCCCTACTCTAAACCCCTTCAAGGTCAATTTTAAATCATTTCATCGTCCAGATAACCACATTAAATATATTAAAACGCCAATATAAATTCTATCACTTAATTAAGATATAAAATTTCAATAAATTATAACTATTTTTCATTTCAATTACTAATTTAAATAAAACTAATAATACCGTAATTTATATATTTAGGAAACAGACCACTATAAAAAAATATTGTTTAATACATAAAAACCATTTCATGGGAATATAGATGTGTTCTTATGGTGTTCATGATATGAATGAAGCGAGGGTAGTTCCAATGATGTGGTAAAAATGCTGACAAGATGTCAATAGTTTATTAGTAATTAGTGTTTCCAATATCAAGAGATTACGATAGAAAAAGAAGGTATGGGAGGAAACTGTGGATAAATAGGTCCTAGTGGTATGTGAGGTCAACTGACATGGGGCCAATGTTGTGGTGGATTAATGGGAATGTCTACACAATTTATTTAGGGTGTCTCAAGACCATGTAAAGTAGGTTACAAAATATGTTAGAGGAAATATGCTTACTATGATACACCTACTAAAAGTAATTGATTGATAAAAATATTAGGAAGGTTGGAGTAAGATGGTTTGGATCACTAAAAATCAACTTGGCCATGTTAATTCATTCATAGGGTGTATTATCACATTCACTCACCCCCTCCATTTTTCATAAAAAAAATTAAATACTTAACTCGGGGATCTATTTTTTTCATTTTATGGCCTTCTTTTTCTATTAAATTATTGGAAAAATGTAAATAAAATTTCTTAATTTATAATTTGAGTAAAATGATTAATACATTTTACTTTATTAAAAACATTTTATGTATAGTTTATTAATCTTATTTGGGTTCATTTAAAGATTTTTATAGCAATTTTAATGATTTGGAGTCTAAAGTGTATGATGGATTAACCTAGGAAAATTTTTATAGTGTTGTTTATTTTTATAATGGGTAAAACACAATTTTATATTCTATTTAATTCTTTTAAACTCCATTGATAGTTTTTTTGATGGAAATAATTTTTTTTCATGGACATGTTAGTGGTAAATATTTTCACTATTTTAGTAACAATGATTTAGTAGGAGGTCCCAAGGGGACCCATTAATGGACTAATTATATCATTACTCCATATCTAGTATGAGATAATATATTTATTTTAGTGATGAACAGTGATGATATATATCATCATATTTGATAAAAAAGGGGAAGAATATTATGGAAGATTGATAGTATCATTTTAAATAATAGATTAATGAAATGATGTGACATATGAATCCCTCATGTTTTATACAATAAGTGGGCAGTCCACACATAGTGTGGTTTCATTTTATATAATAATTATATGATGGATCATCATAATATCATGATTGCAAAAAAAATCTGTGAATGAAAAAATAAATATGTCATTTTTGAACCCCACATGATTAGATTTAAAATATATCCTTATTAGTGTTTTTTCCTAGATATTTATGATGATGGAGACCTAACATATTAATAAGTTACATTAAAAACATCATGATACATATGGATTTTTTCTTAGATAAGTTGAAATCAATGAAGAAATGATATATTTACTTTAGATATAGGTTTTTAGAGTTGATTTTATGAGTATTTTCTACTTATAAATGGATTTATTAATGGGATGATATAAAATCTATGATAATATTTAAATACTTTCATGATATTACAAAATAACATCAATAACTAGAGTTCATATTAGTTAAAATATAATATGGGGACACATCCTATAGTTTCTATATATATATATATTGAATGTTGAGTTAATGTATCCCTTCATTTGGTTCACACAATCCATTGTATGATCCTTCATCAAATGATTCATTGAGTTTGGGTATTCTTTTTGATCCACTATGGTATAAATATTCTTGATCCACCATGTTGTGTTGTTGAATCCCTTTTGAAAAATAAATCTTTACACTATGGGATCCATTTTATGATTTTGAACTTGGGAGAAAGAATCTAAGACTTCAAGGATGTACAAATTTATTATATTATATACATTAAGATCTTGAGGATAAAATATTACCCTATTCAATTTTTTATTACGATTACCCTTGGATGGTACTGATAAATAAGACAATGAATATATATTATTATTCTATTTGATTTGATTAATATGTATACATGAACAAAACTTTTGTGTTAATCAGAACATGGGATGTGTTGTTGGGTTATTATACTCAACCCTATATAGTTCTATGTTTGATAACATACTTTTGGAAGTATAGATATCAAAAATTTATAAGTGATCACAGAGGTGGTACAAATGATGATGTCAATTCGTATATGTGATCTGGGGTTATATTAAAGGATTTTAAATATTTGGGAATTTATATATATTATTTAGAATGATTTCAATATGTTTTAATTTATTGAAATTTATTATATTTTTTTGGATACAATATTGTAATAATTTTTTTGATTAAGCCTTGGATATATTGTGTGTTTATTTTCATGATAGATGTTATGTCATATATAATCTTGTATTTATAGTTACTTTATTTAAATTTTTTGTATATGTGGTTATCATTAATGTTTTAAAAATACGGGATTATTTGTAATATGGGAAAATAATTCTCATTTATGTGTTCATATTGGTTCATGTCACCAACCCCTAAACAATTTGAGGGGGTATTGAGAATGATTTTTTTTGGAATTTTCGCTAACCTGAGTGGGGTTATGGTTGGATAAAATAATGTCATGATGGTATCAAAGGGGGTTTTAATTTGGAAAATGTATCTATATATAACATATGAGTATTTAGTTTAGTAAACAATTGAAACATTTAAGGAGATATTTAAGTTTAATCTTTTGGGTCTTGTAATTTATCTATAGGGTGTAGAAGTAGGTATTTTTTTATGCAAGAAAATTAATTATCTATAGTATAACTCATGTACTTAAAGAATTGTTTTATGTTATAATTACATTATAATAATAATTATATATCTTTTATATCATGATTGATATTCATAATTACTAATTATATAGGCTTTTTGGGATATAGAGATGGGAATTTATAATCATATCTTTTAATTTTCCCTCTGGGTTTTATTTTAAATTTATTAATTATTCTGAATTAATTTGAATTATGATATTTTTATGTGAATATTTTCCTTGTGCATTTTTAAGATGAGAATAACAATATTTATACACGGTAATGTGTCACTTGAGGATGATTATAAGGACAATGATGACTTTATCTGGTGACTTGAGTATAGGATACCTACATATGCTTAAATATGGATGCAAAATACAACTATATAGAAAGAGATAAATATTTTTTAGAAATTATATGTTTTTCAAGGATTTATTTCACTCATGTTTTAGGGTTAGCAAGATTCCAGAAATTGTATCCTTGGTTGGATGATATTTGTGGGTTGCATCATCATGTGAGTGAATATATATCTCTTAGAATTTTTTTCATGATGATATTTTTTTCATGGTTGGTAGGTAGTAGGTTGGTGATGATATTTTGACTTGGGAGATAAGTGATAAGGACTTATTTTCAAAACATTTGTAAGAGGATTGTTTTTCCAACTTTTATAGTAAATATATTTCAAGTGTTATATAATTAGGGAAATTATAACATGGGTATTATATAGAAATCATATTTATTTGAATGATTTATAAACGTTTTTAATGCATATTGAGTGATAGGATTTGGATGACTCATCAGTATGATTTGAGATTATTAGATCATATCTAGAACATGATATTACCTTGTAAATTACATTGAGGTTATAGTAAGTGTTTTTTTGAATAGGTCTATCCTATAATAGTATAGGTTAGTTGAGGAACATTTTTCAATGATTTTTGAAGTTGAAACATTAGAAATGGATAAACAAAAACATTGTATTTGACTCTAATATAAGAGTTTTTGGATGATATGAGTTAATATAACATGTCTACCATAAAAACATTTATAGTATATTATTATATGATCAATGTATTCTATTTCCCCCAAAAAAGATCATATTCATAATACAGTAGTGTCTAGTGGAGAGACACTTTAGTGACATCTAGAGTAAGTATATTTGGATATGGATTGAAGTTAGAGAAAATGGAGAAGAATACTTAAATAACGGTTTCAATAAGTATAATTAATTATTTGATGCATTAAATGTACATATTGTGTTCTTCCATATTACATGTTTTTCATGGTTAAATTTTGTTCCAGAAACAATTCAATTCAAATTATAATCTATTATATGGAAATATTGAAAATACATAACATATCATGGAATGAGATTCATGATTAAAGAACAATATTATTTATAATCGATTAATTGTGTATTTTTTTAGTATGGTAAATTTATTTATTTTTAAATGTTAGTTCACCCAAAGTTAGATAGCATAGACTTAGATTATAATTACTTCATCAAGATAATTTTGATTACTATGATTAAACCTAGATAATATGAGAAATATTTTTTGATAATATTTTTTACTAACTATTTTAATAATTAAAAATACCGATGATTATAGAGTTGGATTTTTTGATGTTTTTTGAAAATTAAATAAATTTTGGTTATGTCCAGAATCACTTAGTTCTATAGGAATTTTTAAGTGTCTGTCGTAGATAATCTTAGTCATCTTATTACTAGAAAGATAAACTACTTTATACATGGTATTATAATTCTATAAATAATTGTTTTACTATTTTCAATAGAATAATTTCAGGATATTGGAGTTTAACACAAAAATAAATAATTGTACTTATTAATACATAACCTCATCAAAATTAGTTACTATAGTAGTATCTTCAAATGAATGAATATTTATCCATGTTAGACGATTTATAGATGACAACTAACTATGTTTAATGTAATGTGTTTGTTTATATTCTAAATATTTCTAATAAATTATATTGATGAAATAACCAATTTCATCATATAGGTGAGGTGAAATTTTGAAAAATTATTTGGATTTTATTTTCCTCATATTAAGAATTAGTACCGTTGATGAGATCTCATCGAATAGAAAAGACTAAAATTTATAATCTTCCCTGAAAGTATATTATTATTGGAACCCATTAAATAGTGGTGTTAATGAACAAAATTCCTTATTGAATGATGATAAATCATAAACTATTTAGAAAAAAGTTCCATGACCGAGATATTGGTGTGCATATTGCATCTATTCAATGATATTTACATGTTATTAGATTTTTCCTCCAGGCAACATAGATAAAGAAATGGTTTTAATTTATTTTTTAACGGTGATTTTAACACACTATATGAATGGAAGAAAAGTTCCCTATTATAAATTGTGGTTTAAAATATGTTAATATGTCCATTATTGAGTTATATATTGGTGATATTTACACTTATTCATCAATAATGGTGTACTTAATGAGGAACCATGATGGTGAGGTCTAATATGGTCATATTTTTCTCATTCATAACTCTTTATGGTTTCCTATCAATGGTGGGGAACATTATTATCTTTAAATAAAAGTGATTAGGTTAGTGGATATACTAGATGAATAATTAATTTACATTCTAAATTGTTAATTGATTGTACACCCTAGGGTTATGAGGATGATGTTGTGTTTTGGAAATATAATTATTAAATAAAAATAAAAATATTTTTCAAGCTTCAACATAAACTTAGTTAAAGGCTATATAAATATAGGTGAATAATAATTTTATAAAGAACATTTTAGGAAACACTAAACCAATCCTATAGTATAAGTAAGATGAGAGAGTGATGAAGTATAACATATATCATCTACACTACTTTTCAAGTTGTCATGAAACTAAATAAGTAATCGTTGACTAGTTGATTTAGTCTACTCATTTATAAATCATTACATGAATGAGTCTTATGTGTATTATAAATCATTGTACATTGTTGATATCATGTAATTTCAATTTAATTTTTAGTTTTATTTTTTATTGGGATACTCATTGTAAATCGCAGTTATGGTATAACTACTTGAGATCCTGAAATATTTTTCATGTTTAGTGTATGATGTTTGACTCTTAGGAAAAAATTAATATATAATACTAGTTAGGATATCATATAACTATAAGGATCTTATAAATTTCATTTTTTTATAAACTTGTGCTATCTTAAAGGCCTTTTGTGTTGTTGATTGCTGATATTATTAGATAAAATAAAACTATATGTAATCTATGTTAAATGATTTAATTTCATAGAACAATTAGTGAAAATATATACCACCAATAATTTCCACTGAGTATGGAATATCACACAATGTTTTATGAGGAATTTATCTAGATATTAATGTGTGTAAAGATACATGTTATTGGATTACATAAGCTAAATATGGAAATTGATGATTTTATTCCTCCATTTATTGGTGGCGTTTGGGAAACAACATGTGAATAGATTATTGAATGTGTATACATTTCCTCATTCCATGGTTTCTCGATGATATTCAGTATATCCATTATGATATTAAATCATAAATATAAACTTGGTAGCTAGTTTTATTAAAATTTTTCCAGAATATAAGACTTAAAAGAGTGGAGAAAAAAACATCATATATTAAATATATAATTAATTTTTTATTATCATATTTTGGATTTTGTTTTACTTGTGTAATAATTATTCATACTTATGTTGATTTAATTATATTTTTAGTATCTTTAATAGATTACATAGATATTTTTTTTATCTAAAATAAGAAAAACTGATTTTTCATGAGCAGGCGACTCTATTATAAATGTGACTGTAGATTCTAGATGTTAATTTCTTTCACATAGGGGTGAAATTGGGTATATTAAAATTTTGAACCCATAAGAGCCCTATTTTTTCTATAAAAACGTTCATTTTCCACCTCTAAACAAAATTTTCCGTGCTTTTGTTGAGAAAGGAGATCATGTTTTTCTAAGGGAGTTTTGGTGGTCCATATCCAGTTATGATTATTAAGACTACTTATTTAATCGATCATCATCAATAATCATAAAATAAGTATTTATTATATATATAATTAAAAAGTACTATTATAATAATTATGCATTAATTTTTTGTAATATATTTATGTGTTAAATGATGGCTAACCACCCACCATCATAACTAAAGTGACTAGAAATGGCTGACTATCCACCCTCACCTTCGTGCCGCAATCCCACCTTTTCATCCCAAGAGTGACTCAATAATAAGTGTTGTTCTATAAAACTAGTAGCCCCTCCTAGATACTTGTATCTATAAAAATACCACCTAAAGGGTTCTAGACAATTAGTTATCAAGGAAAAGTGAGGTAAATGGAGTTTTGATAAGACATAATAGAACTATAATATCCATATCATGGAAAACTAGGTGAGTGGTGGTGAATGGAAGAAGATGAATGGAAAATGCGATATAATATTGAGGTTCTTACAATGGTGTGGAGGCATACCCAAGAAATGGACATCAGATATATTCATATACACCTCAGAGGGGTTAATCAGGTGTGGCTAAACTGCTTCAAAATTCTAAATTAATCTTATTATATTTTCAACTATTTTTGTATATAAACCACTATTTTAATTTAAAACATATGAATATGTTTTAATTAACTAAAAATAAACCTTCACATGCAATTAAGTTTATAATGTAAAGTGTAACACACTATAATTTTACAATATTCGTTCCCTTCAGGGAATCCTACTCATTACTATGACTAGTTCCATATAATTTCTAGAATTTAAAATATAATGTTATCTTCAATTACAAGTGGAATTTTTTAGGTATCATCATATAATATTATTCATTATATGATTACATAGAAACTTTCTAGATTATATTTTATATTGATCATTTATCATCTTCCTTCCAACCAATTGATGTTGATCTTCACTGAGCACTCTATTTCACAACATCAATAGATTTTATCTAATTCTTATCTAAAAGAGTATTATAATTCCTTTTGACCTTAAAGAATTAATACATTTAACGCATTCTCTATTTTACTCTAAACTTTATGTTTTTATCCATAAAATACTCTATAGTTTAACACATACTTCTGAAACTGTGTTCTTCAATTCATAATATCTTCTTTAATTAGAACAGCTCATTGCCTAGAATGTTATAGAAGTAATGGTGGTAGTCACTCTATAATATTAATCTACCTTATTCTTTTTCTAAAGTTCATAAAACTGTTGGGGTTTTAAAATATTCTTCTTCACCTTTTCTTTTTATAGATACACTAACTGATCTTCATCTATGTCAAATATAATATATTATTCTCATTCTTATGATAGTGAGACTCACATGTTATCTTGAATGGTTTATATTCCATAGAACACTTGTATTTCATTTTTCTCATATTTTATGTGTAGTTAAAAAATAGATTTTTTTTATATTATAAATATAAAAAATCGTTTACTAAATTTTGGTTTCATGATCTGACAATTTTTCTCAATTGAATTACATTGATGTAGTCCCATGTTCCCCTAATTTTAAAATAATGAACGAGGGTGGTTTTTCCACCATGATAAATAATATTTCACTTTACCTCAAACAAATGTCTATATAAAAATTCCTAGGATAACTTTCTTCTATTTTTTCACATTTTCTATCATTCAAAAATATCAATGAATTATTCCACCAATATGATAAAGAAAAATATTCTAAAAAATATTTTTCAAAATAACACATTATATCAATATTTATTTCTTTATTAAATCATACAGTATTAGTGTGGTATCATTTAAAATTATATCTTCAAGTGTGAGTGAATTTCCAACTCTAGAGGTATCTTTAGATTCTATTTTAATTCATATCTATTTCAGATAATTATATTTTCAATGTTGTGAGAGTATTTGAATTTCAATATAAACTCCAACATGGAATTGATTATTATAAAACTCCACACATAACCCTTCTCATCAATCATTATGAATCAAAAAAAGTTTTGTGATATTTATATCCATTGTGGAATAACACCGATATATTCTCATTCTAATTGTATTATTTATTTATTTGGAATTACTCCCATTATTTGTTTCATTAAATTTCTCATAATTTACTCTTTACTTGATCTTATTTTTCTAAATATTGAAGAAAAAAATCCATAATTATTTACTCATCCATCTTGAATAAAAAAACATTATAATTTTTTAAACCATAATGAATAGTATAGGCATTGTCAAATTTAATCTCTCTTTTGACCACCAATATTGATTTTAATATATCTTTAGTTAAAAATTATAGAATTAATATAATAGTGATATTCTCATCTTCTTCCTAAAATAAATTATTGAATCATGGATAAACATAACATCGTGATTTTTTTATATTGAATGTGTTGTATAAGGATCATATGATTTCATTTATTCTTAAAAATTTAATCATGAAATTCTCAAATATTCATCCCATAAAAATACCAAACTTTTCTAAGTTATCACATATAGATAATATTATTCATACATAGATAATGAAATTTGGTATTCTTTAATATGAGGTCACTCATATGTAACTTAATCTTAAATAAATCCTTATTATCTAGATGAATTCACACATATTTGTTAATGAAACTTATATACATCCTTTGAAAATGATGTACGCAAGTGACTTGTACATTATCACCATGAACACTAATTCCTTTGATATTTTAAACCTTAGAAAATGAATCTTATGTCAATTTTAGGTATCCTTCACAAATGTTTGGACTCCAACATTGAACATTATAAGATTTGGTCACTCCTATATTGAAAATGTGTGCATATATTTTTTTTAACATTCCAACTCCAAAGAATCCTCTATTGACTCTTATGTGAACCCCTCATACGTGGTCTTCCGCTAACTCTTACATTGAGTCCTTCATACATATGTGACTCTTAAATGGTTTAGATGACTCTTATTTCAATTTTTGTACTCTTATGTGGCTCAGTGAATATAAATCTTATGTGTTTTAGGATTTCTCAGTTTTCAAAAACATATGTATTAGAAAACTCGTACATTGATCACTCATAGATGATTACTCTAATGTTCATCCTCTTTTAATATTTATTGAATCTATAATATAATCATATATAAATCTAGGAATTACCTTTTTTCACATAAAAATTAAAAATAACGATTAATTTGAATAATATCATATTTCCTCCAAATCATCTCAAGCCTTCTTAATAACATTAAATCACTATAAAAAGAGTCAAAAAATCCATTAATTATCACAATACGAAAAAACAACTTATATTGTTTCCTATGTTCTAAGAAGAATATACACAAAAGATAGATTATATTAGAAAGCATCACTACCTTCATAAGTATATCTTTTAAATCAGTTCTTCTAGACCTTCATCCAAAGGATATTCGTCACTGATTTTAGAAGCCTCCATTCTATGTAATATATGGATGTTTTCTCCATAGTTAAGATAGATTCCAAAAAAAAATTGAAGTATTTTTAATTATTTTAATTACCCAAATACAAGTTGTTTCAATAACCCAGTTCAGTAGCTTGATATTTCTACATTTACTAGAAACTGCTAAAGATAGTACTTTACTCAGCACTTAAAACTTGTCTTTAATATAATGACTACATAAATAATCAAATGATTTAGGGGTACCTTACAGAAAAATAACTTCATTATCCTTCACCCATTAGATTTATTCTTAGCTTCACTTTCTTCTATAAATGGGTGGATTATTTCTCCCTCACCTAACTTCAATAAAATTGGATTTTCTTTGTATAACTCTATAGAAAAACCTATTAATAATAAATAAAATAGTAGCTCTATAATATATTTGGGTACTTCAATATACCCCTTTATAATTGTTTTCAATACCAAATTTTATATTAATTTAAATGTTTATCTTCTCCATTTATTGATAATAATTGAATAAGAATAAATATTTTGTCACATTTATTGATACTTTATGAGAAAGGGAAGATATTTGATGGGAAAATTATTCACCCCCATAATCCTTGGAATATAAGAATAATATTATCTGAATTTTTTCTTTTAATTTATTTATTATACCCCTTATAGATAGAATTAATCAATTTTCATCAGATAATGTTAGAACCTCAATATTTTGAAAAAATATCCCTCAAATAACTCAAATTTTACATGTTATATTATGATGTATAAAACAAGTGTGGTCAATTTATAGAACATGGTTATCCATATTATAACCAAAATGTGATACTAACTCCATCATTAACCCATAGGAGATATATAAAATAATTTTCAATAATTTTTGTAAACCTGCACTCAACTTTAATAGACACATCAAAAGTATTCAAGTCTATGTATATTATTTTTCCTATTTTTTTATACAGTAAATACCCTTTAACAACCTGATTTAACATGAATAAAAATAGTTATGGGAATGTGAAATACATATCTCTACCATTATACTGTCATGTATTATCTAGTATTTAATATTTAATAAGAAATAAGAAAATATATAATAGCTTTCTCTAGTAAAATCCCCCTAACTGGATTAATTTAGATGGAATTAATCACATGTAATTTTATTTATAGATAATAATGGTATAAAATTATATTCACCATGATCGATTGAATTTTTTCTTTCTAGATAGCCGTCACATTATTCACCATTTCGCAAATTTTAAGATTTAACTTCAATTCCATCTTCTAAAAAATTCATAACCATGAAGATATGGAAAAATGAGGGATCTTAATTAGATCATTAGTTATAAAAATAGGGTTTTGAATTGGAAATTAACCCAGATAATCCATTCTTTATGACTCTAAAATTTATAAAACTTTTCATGCTTGTATCATTCTTGAATTTTGATATTTTCACTTTATTTGGAAATAGTCTCCTTTTTTTAACAATTTTCAAAGTTGAAATATATTTTTGTCACTTTAGAACGAAAAAATAATTCATTCTTTTCTAATTCTTTTATTTTATTAAAAATTTCCATTTCAGTGGGACATATTTTCAAGAACTCTTTTAGAGTATATCCAGTATTCATCTTTAGTGCAGAATCTTCTTCCTTGTAGCGTTTTTATCATTTTCAATAATTTTTTTCCATTGTTCATTAATAAAATATATTATTATGGTATACATGTCATGTATTTGGTAGATATATGTCCATATTACGTTCCCCATACACACACACATTCATCTATATTAGTATTACCCTTTTTAGGGAATTTTCTCAAATTCCTCATTAGAAGTGTCAACAACTAAACCAAAACTATTATCTATCTCAAGGATTGATTCCATAATTATTGACATCGTCTTACTTCATTATTTTATAAAATTAATAACTATATTTAATTATTATATAATATATAATTTCTTACAAAATTAGAATCATATACATTTTATATGAACATCCTTTTAGATTTCTTATTTTTCATATTAGGAATATCTTATTTATATTTCTTATTTTGTGTACTCCTTAAGAAGTATTTATTTCACTTTCTCATATTCTTATATAGTATTCATGGTCTTTTATATTTATCATAATTTAATTTTTTTTCATGGATGGTACATACTATAACTCTTTATAATATTATTCATCAATGTTTTAATATTCACATAAGTCTTCAAGTGACTCAAAAATATTTTTAAACATAGAATTTCCTTATTTTGTATAGTATTTATTTGTTTATAAGGTTGATTATTTAATTTTTCATTTCACCACATTATTTTAATTATTATATATATTTTTTAAGTTGAAATATTCTTCCAATAATCAATGGACATTTATCCAAACCTCTAGTAACACCAAAAATAGCTGAAAAATATACTTATTTTTCTTTTGAGTTTAGTCTGGCCAGATTTAATTCCTTCTTATTTTAAAGATATAATTCCACTATTTTCTAAAATCTTTTGAGATATGCCCTTATTTTATTTTCTTACATCCACCCTTGATATATTAATGGGGTTTCTTATAATTTTTATATTTCCAAATTTGTCTCTATTCTAAATTTAAACCTACACTAGAAGATAAAATTACATTACCATGCACATAATTACTAGGAATATTATATAACTACTTATAAAAACTTATATATTGTAACATATACAATTTCCCAAGAATATTCCTACTTTAATTATAAATTTAAATTCTAAATGAATATCTTTATTTTAAATAATATAAATCAAACATTCATAAATATATTTTTTACCTAAATTTGTTTTCTTATACATTACTCCAGAATGATTGAATTTATTTAATAAAATTCATTACTAACAAAAGGGAATCCTACATTCAATGAAATAGATCATCATAATTTTAAATTCTAGGTGAGTCGAACCCATGATCGAAGGGTGACAGGGAACAACACCTATAGATACTCCATGAATTTTTCTACTTTGATCATCCATTATTTTCATATATACATTGACAATATTATTGAACATGGTTATATATATAGTTTTATTTGATAACTATATTAATTTTTAGGAGTTTGATGATTACCTTAGTGGTAAAGGATCCCCCTAATCCTACATAATTCACGGGTTCAAATCTGGGTGGGAATGAAATTCTACAGGTACTGCAATACTATTGTAGCATATTTTTTAGCACTGTAGCATGATAGGTTCTATAGCAGGTAATATAGAAGGGGTAATATAACAGTTCTACTATTCATTTCAATTGATCTTTTGGGTGACTAGTCCTTTGGACCATTAATGGGGTGGTGAAATGGGCATTACATGACGATGGTGACATATAAATGATGTGAAAAATGTCCTTCAATCCATCCAAAAATTTGTCCTATAGGATATGTAATATAATTCATGCCCACTGGAGCTTTGAGGAAAAATCTATAATGTAACAATGCAGTTGGTTGGTTGGTTTATCCCTTTGGGGGTACGACCTACCTTTTAGGATTTTGTGTGTGCAGTGTGTGTCTGTGTGTTTGAAAGCAATAATACCCCTAACTACCTAATATATATATATATATATATAACTTTTTGGTTTTATTTTCTTATAAAAATAGTAATTATGTAATTACAATACAATGATTAAAAATTTATGATACATGGATTCAAAGTCTCAAAGTTGTAATATATTGAATGTAATGTCATATAACAGAGTTCTTCCTAGGTTATCCTCCTAAAACCCTTCGTCTTATGGTGGCACATCTTTGCATCATGTTTCTTCTTTTTCTTTCATTATTACCCTTTTTCATCCTCATCCTCCCTTCTTCTTTCCCAATCAGTGTGGATTCTTTGTGAAATCCTCCCTATTTTTCTCTTCCATGGATTTTTTTCAACTAGTATGTTGTCATAATCATTAAAATATTCTGGGATAGAAGCCTCAACTCCCACTTGAGTGAAGCTTATTTTTTACATCTTCATCTTATTTTAAGGTTGGATTTGGGTTTTTACAATGGTTGTTTGATATGGAGCCCATGGTCCACTCATCCCTTACTCTGGCCTCACATTCCTCTTCATCTCTACAAGCCGGAGCTAAAGCAGTGGAAACCAAGTGTTTTTTGGGTTATTTGGATTAGAAGATAAAAGCTTTAAAGCTCTTCCTAATTCCGATTCCCTTTTTATTGATTATTATTCTTCATGCAGCATCGAAATCTCCATCATTCAGATCCCTTGGCCACCCTTTTACTTCTTAGATCTCACGTTATTCTGTTTCTATCCAAGGTAGATCGATAGCAGTTGAATTGAAGAGATTTTATGATATACGGTTTGGCAACAATCATCGTTCCTGGAAAATTCCATAGATGATGGTGATGTTATGAAATGGCATCGATAACATCATGGAATTTTTTGTTTGTTTTGTTGTTTCATTTTGGTGTGTCTTTCTCATCCCATCAGTGAAATTTTGTATAGTTTATTTTTGTTGGAACTTGTCCTGGTTGATTATTTTTTGGTGATTATGTCGATTTGCATCTTTATTTGGGTGATGTCTATTTCTGGTTGTGGTGGTGGTCATCAGAGTTTTCTATGATTGTGACATGTTGATGAAGGTAGAATTTTTATGAGTTTGGTTTTTCTATAATGGTGGTTTGATGAACCAGTGAGTTCATTTATAGTTATGGTGGAGGCCATTGGTTGTTCATGACAATCATAGTGCCTATGGAGTAATCTTTGATGTACTAGTGTGTTGGTGGATAATGATGACAATCATGGTGATTCGATAGCGACGAAAGTATGTGTTACTCTTGAGGATGGTGGAAGTCATCTTATTGGTTGATGCGGGATCCTATCTATTCGATGTCTCATCATGTTCTGTGACCGGGTTTTTTTATTTTTGATTTTTGAATCTATATAGTTATTGTATTTATCTCATGCTTTTTTTTGGTTTACACTCAAACAAAAATCCGTATTTTGAAAATCAAAAATTAATTACTTTTTAGTCAATGTCATACATTTTATGTGAAATAAATGATAAATGTTTAAATATAATTTTTACACTATAACTATACATTATAATTCATCTTTAGAATATAACTCATGTATTATTTAAGAGGATTTTATCACTTTCAATGTATATATTTTTATCAGTAAAAATATTATTTTAAAATTTTAAGTAACATGTTTCATAATAAACTAAATTGTGAAATTATTAATATTTTTACTTGAGAATGTGATTCCAACTATGTATGTTGTCTTATTATCACAAAATTTTTACAAAAATTTAATAATTTAATATTTAAAAAATGAAAAAATTCTCTGATATATAATTTTTATAATAGAATATACGATTTATTACGCTAAAACTATTTTCTTGATTATTTAATTTAAAGAGAAATTATTCTTAATTTGAATAATAATTTTATAAAAGTATATTTTTTAGAATTATAAATAATATATTATCAATAATATAATAAAAACCAGATAATAATAGAAATGAATGTAATCAATCATAAAATAAGAAATAGTTTTAATATAGATAAACAAGAATTCCATGTATTATATAGTTTTCTTTAAAATATGAATTTTTAAATTATAAATTTATAAATTTAGAAAAAAATTAATTCATTTTTTATTTCATCATGTCAAAATTATCTTTGGATTAATTTTTTGGGATATTTTTTTAATTTTTGATTTGTGGGTAAATAGAAGAAAATATTAATTTTTAAAATAATTTAACTTTTATAGAATTATTTTGATGTATGAAATAATTAATGTAATATCCTGATATTTTTAGTAAATTGATTTTTAATTAATTTTATTTCTTTGTTGCTTATTTTCCATGCAATAGAGATTTTAGATGAACTGTTAAATATTATTAAAATAATATTTCCCATTAAAAAGTAGTTGTTAAATTGGTGGGAAGGAATATAAAGAACAAATTTATGAACTAAATATAAACTTCACACTCAATATTAATTTATATGTATGTTCATATAAAATTATCAGACAATTTTTCGTAAAGTCACTTTATTCTTTAAAAATATGTTTTCTCCAAAAATGAGTTTTTATTCTTGTTATGACTGAATATTAATTTCTAAATGTTGTATAGAATATATTTAAGAAATATTATTTTAATTTTTTAACTAATCAAGTCAAAATAATCTAAAATTCATTTTTTTGATAATTTTGTGAAAATATTTGTTTTTCAAGGAACAGTGAAAAATAATATTTTTCGTTAAAAAATGTATTCTCCTTTAAACTCATTATTATGTGAAATTATGTTTTGGATTAGTTTGAAACAAATTATCTAATTACAATTTAATCTAATAAAATTAATTTTCTTGAAATTTATTTTATACATGAATTTATTATAAAAACATTTTATGTTTAAAAGGGAATTTTTCTGTAAAAACATTTCATTGAATTTTGTCAATTTTATTTTAAATTGAATTCTGAAAATTATATTTTTTTTATATTGGATGAATTTAATTCGACCCTTAACACATAAGGAAATAAATTTAGTTGTTTAACAAACAGTTTTCTAGGAAAATGATGTATATATTTTTTTAAATCATAGAAAGTCAAAAAATGTCACACTCTCTGTCTTAAATATCATTAATTTGTCAACATGGAGCAAAATGTGGGTCATTAAATAATATAATTGTTCTCTATTAACTTAATAAATTTTTTTCATTCTATAAATTTATTTATGACATTTAGGGCCACTTTATTGACATTATGACGTTTATAATATTTTATTTAATGAAAATTAAATGATGTCACATTCATGTTATTAATAACTATAACATTTTTAATATTGTTTTATACAAAATATATATATTAAAATAAATATTATTTTGAAATATAGATTTTTACTTTTCATTTTTTAGTGAAAAAATACGGATCTTAAATAATTACAAAATGATGACGTAATAATTATTCAATTAATGAAATAATCTAATAAATGTTCTTAAATATATTACAATAAATGTAATATGAATTAATTATTGTTATAGAGGAATTTTAAATATTATTATGACATATTATGGTTTTATTATTTGATTTTATTCGATTTTTTCTTATTTTGTTGAATTTCATAAAGTCAAAGGAATGAATAATTTCTAAATTAAGAGTAATGATATTTATCAAAATATTTTTTATTAAATTGTTTACAAATAATAAAGAATATTTAAAAATACAAAATTATTATCAAATGTTCAAATAATTAATAAATTATCTATTTGTTTATATTGATACATCATAAGTAAAAATTTACAATTTTTTAATATTAAAATATTTGTTACCGTAATTAAAATTAAAATTGGTTAACTAAGGGTTAATGAAAATTATAAGATTATAAATAAAAACAAAACTTTTATAAAATATATTTTTTGGTTATATTATAACCTTATATTATATTTAAATCCACAACCTTTTAGAGTTATGTTTATTGGGATAGAATTTAGTTTAATTAATCATTTGAAAAATTCCAAAAGTAACCATCACCTCAATTATAAATGGGCCCCTCCTCCTTCACTTGAATACATAACATTGATAATTTTATGTTGACCATACCCTAACAATGTCACTTTTAAACTTCCCCATCCACATTTTAGTGGTTTTGGTCTTCTCAAAAGAATAACTCTAGATCCCTTTAGAGGATATCCAAAGAAGATGTGTCGAAGAAGTGGTAATCCCTCTAACCGATCAATTTATTTTTCTAATCTTCCTTACCTACACTAAATCTATGATGTTTATCATAAAATAAAAAACTAATTGTCCAAAATATTATGAAATTTTTTTATGATTAGTAAAACACCATTATACATCAACTTTCATGTCAACCAATATGGGAATGTTTCTCTCACGCGTACGTATGACTTACCATCTCCACGTAGTGATAAAATTCATTTTTCATAAAAATATTCTATGAATGAGTATTATTATGTGATTATAGATTGTATATGATATTTATAATATAATTATACCTATGTAATTATAATATTATTTCTTACCTTATCATCATATATTATTTTTAGAAACGATAATGTTGATCATGCGTACATATATACTATTATCTCTATGATATGATGTGATTTATTTTCACTAATATTTCACATAGATGGTAATAATGAGTATTTTTATGAAAATATAAGATATATATATATATAATTTAATAAACATTCTTTAAAGGAGAATTTTTATTTATATTTATTTAATTTCATTATATGAGAAATTGAAACAACGTTCATGCTTAAGGATGACCCAACATCTCCATGAATGGTGTAATTCATTTTTCTATGTCTAATTTTTATGAATTATTATAAATATATATAATTAATATTTATGATGTTTATACCATGACTAAAATTTTTTAGATTATGGGACCATGATCACCATATAAGTATTGGGACTACCAAAAAGAAAAATTCTTGAAAAAAAGTACTTATGAACCATAATAGTGATTTTAATAATAAATTACTAATAAATGGGTGATAAGATGTAATAAAAATTCATACATGATATGATGGATATAATATTATGTAATAAAGGTATAGTGAATCCATATTTATTATATATGATGTTTTACCATGCATGATGAAGGAAAAGACATTAAGTAAGGGAATTCCTAACTCAATTTCCACTCATTAGGTTAAATTTCTATTTGATTGATTATGTATTTATTAGATTATTTGTGAAATGACCTTGGATTACTTTATGTTGTATTCCCCCTTTTTATGATTATTTATAGTTAATACACGTAATAATTTATTTTGATTAATTTTAACTTCAATGATATTATATTTATAACGATTTATTTCACAATATAATCATTATTCTAGATTGTTTCTGTTTAAGTCTCTATAAGGATTATTTCACTTCCATGTACTTGTTTTCAAAAGAATATAAAAATTGGGTTTTTGGGAAATTTTTAACTCATTTTTACCCATTTTTTGACTTCTTAAAAAATGGTTTAAAGAGTATTTTTTGTCATTTTCTAATTAATGATCTTTGTGATTTTTCTAACAAAAATACAAAAAGAATTTTTTAACTTGTAATGCATAAGAATATTTTACCATTTATAGGAAAATTTAATTTCTTAAAAAATTATTTACAAGTTTATAATGTTCTTTTCAACTAAAATTTTTTCCTTTTAAAATTGTGTTTTCTTTTAAATGAAATAATGGTTTTAAAAATGGAATGGATATTTTCTTCAATAAATATTTTAAGTAATTTATAAATTCCAATTTCTATCTAAGATAACATTTTTTAATGTTATATATGATTTATTGGGGTTATGATTCAAATATAATATCTTTATTATTTATATGGTTAGTTTTTTTTATGATGGAATGATAATTATGAAACCTGCTTCCTTTCCATAGGTTATGTTACGAAGAAATGTTTATAAAATCCATTTTTTATGGGTAATAATATGATGAATGATTTATGTTCATGTGGAACACACACATATATAAATATGTGTGTGTGTGTGGTTTTAATTGTGTGATTACTCGGACCTATATCTCCCTCCAATGCATTGGATAATTTTGTATATCTCATGAGATAAAAAGGACTAGAATGGGGAGTGAACTCGGTTCAGTAAGATACTTTTTCTACTATGATAGTATTTGGAGTGAAACTTGACTACAACATTGGTTTGGGGAGTTAACCCATTCTACAATGTTTTTCTTGGATTGGATCATTGACTACACATAAAATGATTTTTATGCTTATTTTTTTCCACAACTATATGTTTTATTCCAATGTTATTTTCTCATGGAACATATTCTTTTATGACTTATATATTACAAATAGAAAATATTTATTCTGTGACTCAGGATTATGATATATGTTATCCAAAGTATGATTTTCAAATGTTATGATCAAATAATTATAGCCTTATGTGCATGTTTTTCATGATATCTATCTTTTTAAACCTTACTGAGCATCCAATCACACCATTTTCTTCTATTTATTTTCCCTATGATATGAAGAATATTTTTATTGAGTACTATTATGATGAGTACTAAGTGGGAATATATCTATAGGAGATGTCAAATATATTTCATAAAATAATAATATTTTATATCTAATATTCAAAGAGTATAAACCTTTTTTTTCTGGTGTCGATTAGATTTTTATTCATCTAATGATATGTAATATCTATGTGTAAAATTATTGGGCCATTGTAGTTAGTATTAGAGTAGGGTTTAGAAAATATTCGGAAAATTGGTATAGAAAACATTTATGAAAACCCGAGGTATAAAACTATGTATAGTATAAAATTATAAATTCTTGATAATTGTTATGAAATAACTAGGTTAAACATAAGGTTTCATTTATTAAAATGAAGCATTCATGGTCTGGAAATCATCTCTCAGGATTATGTGGTTTACCCCCTATAATTATTATTTCTGAATCTATATATCCAGGTTTTAGTCAATGATTGGAACTAAAAGGATCCATTTTAGTTTTTAAAGTGAGGGGAAATTAAATTATCATCCTCCTAAGAAAAAAATTGTTATGACAGTAGGAATAAAAAATCATGTTGTTTTTCTCAAACAAATTTCCAATGCTATAAATCATAATGGACTTACAAATGAACAAAAGAGGGAAAATATTATTTTGATTCCTTCATGAGGCAGCGTCCACCTTATTTTGGTGGTTCTTCTAATATACTGGTGGCTGGGAAATGGATTTTTACTGCTAAAAATATTTGTTTCAGTTCTCCTATGTCTAGAACATGAGAAGTCAATTTTGGTTGTCTATCATTTGGAAGGGGAACATAATAAGTGGTGTAATCTTAGCAAGAATATGAGTGAGTAAGATGAAATTGACTACATATAATAGGAAAAGTTAAAGAAAGTATTTTTCAATAAGTATGTTCCTAATATTATTTATAAGGAAATGTGGAATAAATTCCATGATTTAATGAAAATGGAAAATAAATATGTTGGAACCTATGAAGAAACTTTTACAAGACTTTTAAGGTGTTCATCTAACATTATCATATAACCTAAAACTACGGATTATCGATTCTTTAGTGTCTTAATACAATGTATATGAAGGTCATTGTGCATAAGGGACTTCAATGGCTATAAAAAAATTGTTATTTTTCCTCTAATGGAGGATATGGAGATTGAAGTTACCCATAAATATCATGGTTTTTAAAATAAAATATTCATGAAATTCAAAAGAAATTATAAACACCATGGAGAGAAAAAGATAATTTTCCTCTATATTCAAAGTGTGGGAAGAATCATGATAGAAATTGTATTAATGGGACTTGTAAATGTTTCATGTGTTGAATAGTATGTCATCTAGAAAATAAATTTCATAGTGGTCGTAAACGGTTAGATAATGATGAAAAAAAGATAGAAGACTTAATATAATGAATTCCATATACTTCAATGCTTTAAAGTTTTGGAAAATGGGCATTATGATAATCTGTTCCCAAATACAAGGGTTAACGGTGATTATCGGCATCAAAAACCTCTTAATGACAAATGATAACAGATGTTTCCTGCAGTCAATGTTAGTGATATGGAGTGTGCTAATAAAGTGTTATAATTGTTGGGTGTTTATGTATTGAAATTAAAGAATAATTTTGTAAAATTAATTTTACAGTATTCTGGAATAATTAAACATCTATGGATTGGACTATAATATTTTTCCTTAAGTATTTGAAATCATATATCTATTGGTACTAGTAACCATGAAAATTGATTAAGCTGGTAGGCTGATATTTTGGGAGAACACGCGATTAATCAAAAGATAACCCTTAATATGTGCATAATGTTGGTATAATCCGATAAAAATATATTTGACTATAATAGAAATAAATAATATAGTATTGATTAATTCAGAACTGATTAGTAATATGAGGATATGGTGGTTTATGATATCATGTATTGAGTTTATAAAAATTTTGGATTTATGGAAGGAGGAAGGAGTTAATTTTTGAAATCATTAATATTTTACCTAATGTTTTATGGTAATTCAGGTCATTACTATGTTTCAATAGAATACATTATAATGATCTTCACATCTTTTCTTTGTGATAGTTAAGAGATAAGTAAAAAAATTTGAGGGATAAATGATAAGATAATTTTGGTAATCTAGTGACCTTCTTTTGAATGTTATGGATTTTAATATTTTTTAGGGTTCATAAATCTAACCATTTATGAAAATTGTTAAGTATAATTTTTAAAGAGTTTTTATAAATTCTTGTATTAATTATCCATAAGAAGATTTATGAATATTAGATATCATGTGCTAACCATTTTTATTTAATGATAAATATAGATATAAGGAATGAATTTTCAACCCATCATGGATATTTTGATTCACTAATTCTCCAAACATTAAAATTATAGCTTTATTTAATAGGGTAATAGATGAATTAGAAATTGAAAAAGGTAAAACCAAGAAGTTATATTATACTTATGAAATGAAATTAATTATGTATATCTATTAAAATGAGTTCGAAATAATATTTTATCCAATTATCAACATTGCAAGGATATTAATGACCTTTTTCATACCTATTCTTTCTATGGTATTGTGGTCCTTAAACTTATCTTGATAATGTTCTCTATCACTCTTTATTACTTCTTGGGGATTATTTTTCCCTTAATAATTCATATTTTGATTTTTTTTCCTATGACTAAGCCAAGTTGTGCATTACTTTAGGTAACCATTAGGTTTCAAAAAATACTTTTTAAAGGGATGTTTAATTATTCATTTTTTATGATGTGAGAAACTATGATTGAATTATAAAATGTTAAAACTTCAATGAATGAGACAAATTATGATAGGGAAATTAATTTTAATAAGGGTAGAATTTAACACCCCATGATTATTATGAAAATAAATTTTAATAAATTTTATGTATACGATAGTTTGTGTTGCATGCAATAGAATGGTTAGATAAACAGTAAAGTATTAATAAAATATTATATTTTTATTACAACCTAGTCATTAATTTGGTGCGGATGAATATTAATAACGTATTAATTAAATAAATTTAAATTTATAAATTAATGTGAATTTATTGGTATGTTCATAAGAAATGATCATAGAATTCTTTGTGGTCACATTATTCTTCATAAATTTTTTTTCTTCAAAAAATGAGTTTTTCTGTTTTTTATTTGTGAATATTTGTTTATATATGTAACAAAAAATTTATTTAACAAAAATATTTTCATTTTTGAATTCCCAGTGTACAAATTATCTCAAAGGTATTTTTTTGATAATTTCTAAGGAACACTTATTTTTTAAGGAATTGTAAAAAATATTGATTTTTCTTCTAAACTGTATTTTCTTTTATAGTATTTACAAGTTGAAATTATGTTTTGGATTTGTTTTAGTTAATTAAAATATAAAATAATCAAATTATCATTTTATAATAGGATTTTATAGATGAATTTATTATAAAAACATTTTATGTTTAAAAAGGGAGTTTTCTTGAAAAACTATATTTCATGGAGTTTTTTTGTTCTATTTTCAATTAAATTATAAAAATTATATGTAATAAATTTTCAAAAATGGATAAAATATTTGGAACTATTGACTCCAATATTTTTAAATAGTTTATTTTATTTTTTTAAATTATTAATTGTAACCTTGATAATATTTTACCATGGTAAAGGAAAAATTAGGTAATTTTTGTTATAAATAAAATTCTAAAGACAATAAATTGAAAATAATACATTAATAAATTTTATTAGACTAATTTAATTATTTCATGAACACCTTAGTACCAAAATTGGGTTTTTTAATAGAAACGTTTCCATGAAAATTAATTATATATTATTTATGCCCTTGAAAGTCACAAAATGCCGCTTTATTATCTTAAATATGTATTATGTGTCCACATGGGGGAAAGTTACATTCAGAATGAATATAAGATAAAATTTTGAAACTAATAAACTCATTTTAATGATATGAATTTATTTATGACTTTTACGGGCCACTTGGATGAGATTGCGATGTTCATAATATTTTCTTTAATGAATGGTCAATGATTTTACATTCATGTTATTAATAACAATACAATTTTTAATATGGTGTGATCTAAAAGAAATACTTGAATATAAATATTATTTTTAAATATAAATTATTTATCTACATCAAGATTTTTTATTTTTATTTTTTATTGAGTAAATAATTATCTTAAAGAATCACAGAATGATAATGTGGTTATTTTTCAATTAATTAAACAATCAAAAAATAATAAAACAAAATATTAAAATAAATGTACATTGAATTAATTTAGATGATACACGAATTTTATAGATTATTAATATATATTAATGGTGTATTAAATTATTTTTTCTATGTTATCTTGTTGTATTTATATTCATAAAGTCAAATTAATGAATAGTGTAAAATTTGACATGAATGATATTTTATAAAAATAATATTTTATTATATTATTTATAAATAAAAAAATATTAAAAAATATAAATTTATTATTATATGATGTAAAATTTACTTATTTTTCCATTTATGGTCCAATTCATTCTTTATAAGAAAACATTAAAACCTATAAATATTTAAAAAGTTGTTATCGTAGTTAAAAAAATATCTAATTAATGGTGAATCAAAATTATAAGGCTAAAAATAACATCAAAACTTATCTAAAAGATATTTTTTGATGTTACTAAAACATTATATTATCTTATTATTGAGTGAATGTACTTTTTGATATATTTAGATTGATATTGAATTTATTATAATTTATTATTTTGATAAATTCCGAAAGTGAGCCCACCTCAATTATAAAAGGGAACATCCTTCCTCACATACTTACAAGAACATTTATCCTTATAAATTAATCATACCATAATTATTTATCTTATAATATTATTTATAAGCATTATTTTGGTGCTGTTATTCTCAACATACCAACCTTACATCCCTTTTTAGGATATCCAAAAGAGATGTGTCTAAGAAGTGGTAATCTCTCAAACTAATCACTTTCATTTTATATTGTTCATTACATCCTCTAAATACATGATTTTTATAATAAAATAATAAATTAAGGTTATTAAATATTCTTATATGATATTATTGTTATGTAAACACCATTATACACCCTCTTTCCCATCAAAAAACAATCAAAAGTATCGCTCATTTGTACGTATGGATTATTACCTCCACATAGCAATAAAATTCATTTTTCATCACCATCATATATGTATGGGTGTTATGATATGATTATTTATTATATATGATATTTATAATATAATTATACCTCTTTAATTTTAATATTATTTCTACCTTATCATCTTCTAATCATTTGAGAAACGAAATGTTTCTTGTGAGTATATATAGACTACAATCTCTATGATGCGATGTGATTCATTTTCACTTATATTTTTCATGGACAGTTATTAGGATGATTTTTTATGAAAATATAATATATATATATATATATATATATATTTATATTTATTTATTTATTCATATAATAATAATGATTATGTAAGGTTTTATTATTATTTATCGTTCATTCATTTCATTTGATGAAAAATGGAAACATCGTTCATGTGTACGTACAACGTACCATCTCCATGAACTGTGTAATTCATTTTTCTATCATTACTTTTTAAAAATGATAATAAGTATGTATATAATGTATATTTATTACATTTAAACCATGATTAAAATTTTGGAAATTATCGTTCTATGATCAATGTATAAGGACAACCAAATAGAAAAAAGCATAGAAAACAAAGAAGTTATCAACCAGAATAGCGATTTTAATAAAAAAATTATTAATAAACGGGTGATAAGATGTTATAAGAAAATCATAAATTATATTATTTATATAAGTTTATTCAATAAATTTATTTTAAATACATATTTATTATAATGGATTTCTGAACATGAACAAAGAATGAATATATTTAAGGTAAGGGAATTCTTAACTCGATTTCCATTCACTATGTTAAACTACTATTTAATTGATTATTTTATTCTTAGATTATGTGTTAAATTAATTTAGAATATATTGTGTTTAATTTATACTTGTTTTATTTGTATTTATAGTAAATACAGACAATCAATTAATTTTATTAATGCTCTCTTCAATGATATGATATTTTTAAGGGTTTATTTAATAATCACATCATTATTTGAGATTATTTCTATTTAAGTATTGAAACGCACGGCCGATTTTTGCCTATCGACCGGTCAAAGTTCCGGTGCTCTGCTATTGTGTATAGCAGCACTCAGTTCGAATCTTCGGCGATGGTACTTTGTAATAGTCGATTGTTTTTAGTTGATTGTATTTTGATTGGGGGGGTTTGTTTGCAGAGCTTAATTGAAATTTTTAATGAATGATGTTTAATTTAACAAGGTGATAAAGATTGGGGTGAGTTCATCATTAGTTTAGTTAATCTTGTGATGTCCTTGAGCTTTTCTTTATATTGCATTTAAATTAACACCCATGTCACAAGTTGACGTTGATTTGAATTCCCAAGTGTTAAGGCTTTAATCCAAGCCTTAAATTAACATAGGGTTCTAATCATGATCATATCTTGTTTATGGTAGTGTATTTATGGTTCCAATAATCCATGGAAACCACACGTTAAACAAATCAAGTCATTAATCCATGACATGATAAGTCCAACATACACAATGTTAATTCAACGAATACTCATCGAGCAAAAGATCTCAATAGCTTAACATACCTAAATTAAAACTCACCACAATGAGAGATTTACTCAGCCATTATGATGTTTATTAATATGGTAATATATGTTTATGGTGATGAATTATAAAGAGAAGAAAAATAAAGGGACAAGATAAGAGTAGTGTGTCGAACACACACATGAAATATTTTGAGAATCAAAAATGGAATTTCGATTGAACGAGGAAGCAAAATAAGGTACTGTAATTTAAAATGATTCAAACTATTTTAATACCATGAATATTATACTATAGAAGGTAGATAAGAATAAGTGGTATTGAAGAAGAAACAAGCAATAAAATTTGATTGAAATGAAAACAAAGTTACACAATTACAATTGAACGCAAACATAAACAAACATGAAAGAGAAGTAGAGGAGAGGTCTCTCTTGTTGAAACAAGATCAAATCATATCCTCCCAGAACCTTTTCAAGGCTCTATTAATGCCAAAACTCATCCTTAAGTGATGAAGTGCCAACCCTTTTGAAAGGAGAGGAGGGGATGTATTTATAGCCCAAGGTGGTGGACTGTTTACATTCCTGAAATACCCCTCAACTTGGCTCGCCGATATATATATCCAGACAGCCGAATCATGAGAACTCTACTTCTTGAAAGTTGTAGATAAAAAGGTCTTATGTCTACTTTGAATGTTTGGCGGCCATTGGATTTAGTGAGACAAAGGTATGGCGGTTTTAGTAAACAATTATGATCTGTCCATTTCAATACAGACTTTTTCAAATTTCATAATGTGAATTTGTTTTTGAATAGGAATATGCCCTCAAATAAAAATAATTTCTTCAACAAGGTTGGCCACCCGAATCGCCTCTTTCACACTGAAAAAGATCAGATATAATGGATATCTAAATCAAGACATATTGCAAAATTAGTGTGCTGTTGTTAATTCCCAGCCAGAATGGTGGGCTGGACTTCAATGCATCAGTTGGGAGCCTTGTATTTGTGATTGGGTCCTGAAATTTTTATCATGGACTCATTTAAACGTCCTCCGAACGTGGGAGGAGAATTAAGGTATTTTGACTTTTGGATTGAGCCCATTAATTCATCCTTCATATATGGTCCAGTTTCTTCACAGTTTCCTTGGGCCTTCTTGTGGGGTCCATATGACCCTCCAAATTGAAGAATTTGCTCATGTAACCTTCTAATGAAATGTTTTATATTTAATGTAGAGTCCTACAAAACACGAACCACACAATTTGGATAATGATAGTGATAGTTATTATTAAAACATTAAACTGACTCAATTGGACTACTTCTAAAAATGCTCAAAAATTATACTTAATATTAAAACATTAATATTTCACACAAATTATGCACATTTCATATAAAATCAGTAAATAGGGAATATAATAAGTCATGAAAATATTAATAACATAAACTCCCCCACACTTAGCATTGTGAATGTCCTCATGTGAAACAAATATAAAAACATGACAAAATCATTTTCACTCACCAACAAATATTAAAATTTTGTTTTCTACAATCAGGGGAGGTTTAGACTATTTCACTCATCCATTTTGAAACCCACCACAAGTTGTTACAGAAACAATGATCCAAAACCAATTCATTTTTCCATGCTCATATTTAGTAATGGAAAATCCAAACACTCAAAACTCACACCTCTCAAGATGATAAAATTCATTTGTGGAGGTTCACTCTTTCACCAACCAAAAGTGAAAATCGTAGAGTTTGAAAAGAGCTATCAGCTTCCAATCCCTATCCAAAGTGCACAAGAATCAAGAGGTCTTTTTAAGGGGTTTTTCTTCGGCTATGGGACTGTAGGAATATAATGTCCAATAGAGAGAATAAAAGGGTTAAAATACCAACATAGAAAAAAAATGTACATTTTTTTGAAATAAAACATGGAAGGAAATGAAAACACATATTTATAAGGGAATGATTGTGTGAAGAAATACACGATAGAGGAAGAATATATGAAGGGTATGAGAAGATAAAATATTTACAAACCACCAAACTTCTCCCAATGATATAAGAATATAATTCAAGTGTTCTTTTTTTCTTTTTTTTCTTTGTTTTTTCGAAAGTTGACCTTGAGACAGATCTCACACTCATATCCCAACCCATGTTTGATCTCCTCATGACACTAATTGTAATATTTATAACAAGATCAAAGGTTTAGTAATAGTGATTTTTGACCTACCCAAGACACAACCCATTTGTTTCTTTTTTTTTGAATTTTTTTTATTTTGAATTTTTTTTGAATTTTTTTTGAACACATTTCAATATCATTTGTACAATACATTCACTAAATGAAACCCTCCACCCCCCCCCACACTAAAATGGTTGATTGAACTCAAGCATATGATAACACACCAGAAAGTAAGGGAATGATACCCAAAAATGAAATCCATTCCCCCCACACGTAAATTTCAAAAACTTATGCAATGAAAATCCATGTTGATATTAGGTGGGATAAGGTATTGGGCTTTTAATGTGGCTATCAAAGAAAAGGTTTTTATAGGCTTGAAGGGGCTTTCAAAAGGAAGATTAATGTAAGGGTAATGAGAGGCTATTTCGTTATTGTGATTCTCATGTGGTTCAGAAAATGCCTCTATCATATTAATGCACACTAAGGCAGGAAATTCAGCTCAAAGGTCCACAAACTCAAGACTCACAAATGGGGGTGAAAACACACATTTTGAAAAGATGGCCATAGGTGGCCTTGGCATGAAAGCAATTGTTTGTTCTCACGGTTTGGGAAAAGCATTTTCCAAATCAAAAATTGAGCATTCAAAATTTGTTAATTTTGACACAAAATTATTTAGCCAAATTCATGATGAAAATAAAAAAAAATTGAGATGAAAACATGTTTGTTAACTCCCCAAAATGGTTGGAAAAAATTTCAAAACTCGATGGTGAGTAAGCATGACTCTTTTTTTTAAGTTTTTTTAAGTAATTGTGTTTTTTTGGTTTTTATTTAGTTTTTAAGGATTTTTTTTAAATACAAACCCACAAAAGAAAGAGAAAAAGAAAGGGTTTGATGAATAAAGTGGTAAAAAATGAAAGAGAGAGGAAGAAAAATAAAGAGGTAGAGAGGGGAAGAGATAGAGAGAGAGTTAAAGGGAAAGAGGTGCCCCCTGGTTTGGATTTTGTGGGTTTCCATCTCCATCCAGTGGTGGGTCTACTATGGATCCAATGGAAGTAGATGATGATCCATGATTGTGTGTCCTCTTATAGTGATGCTTCAACTGATGTCCATTTACCGTAAATTTCCTTTTGGAGGAGGGGTCTTGGACTTGCACTGCACCAAATGGGTAAACGTTAGTAATAACAAAAGGACCTTCCCAACGAGAATTAAGCTTACCTGGGTGAAGCCGAAATTGAGAATTGAAGAGAATTACCTTTTCACATTCATGAAATACCTTTCTCAGGATGTGTTTGTCATGGAGTACCTTAGCCTTCTATTTGTACATATTGGAATTCTCATAGGATTCAAGTCGAAGCTCCTATAGTTCATCCAATTGAAACAATATTTCTTCACCAGATTTTTCAAGATCAAAATTACATATTTTCACTGCCCAAAATGACTTATGTTGTATTTCAACTGGTAAGTGACATGCTTTACCAAAAATAAGATGAAAAGGAGACATCCCAATGGGTGTTTTATAGGCAGTTCGATAAGCCCAAAGTGCTTCACCAAGTCTTTCAGGCGAGTCTTTTCTGGTGGGTTTTACAATTCTATCAAGAACACTTTTCACTTCTCTATTAGAAAGTTCATCCATTCCATTTGTCTGGGGGTGATATACAGTTGAAGTTTTATGTACAACCCCATTCTTTTTCAGAAGTGATTCCATGGTTCTATTACAAAATGGGTTCCTAAGTCACTGATCAAGGAACGTGGTGTGCCAAATATTTAGAAGATGTGGGTCTTTAGGAACTCACTAATAGTATGAGAATCATCCTTCCTAGTGGGTTTGGCCTCAACCCACCTTGAAACATAATTGAACACAAGAAGAATGTATGAGAATCCATTGGAAGGGGGAAATGGTCTCATGAAATCAATACCCCAAACATCGAATATTTCACAAAAGATTAAGGGCTTTTGGGTCATTTCATTTCGTTTGGAGATTATTCCATAATTATGGCATGTGGGACATGATTGACATAACTCATGTGAGTCCTTGAAGAGGGAAGTCCAGAAGAATCCAGAGTCTAGGACCTTTTGGGAGGTTCTTTGTGGTCCAAAGTGGCCACCACCAGGCATTGAGTGACAGAATTCTAAGATGGAAGAATATTCATCTTCATCAACACATCTCCTAATTACCATGTCTGCCCTAGTTTTCCAAAGTTTATTTTCTTCCCAAAAATAGTATTTTGAATCACTTTTCAACTTTAATTTTTGTTCTTTTGAAAAAAGTTCAGGAAAAACACTAGAAAACAAGTAATTTACAATTGGGGCATACCATGGTAGTTTTGGAGTGAGAGATGAAAGCTGCTCAATTAGAAATTCAGGATCAATGATTTCAGAATGAGGAGAATTAGTAATTCTACTCAAGTGATCAGCCACGGGGTTTAATTTTCCAGGTCTATCATTGATTTCAAGGTCAAAATCTTGGAGCATTAGAATCCATCATATTATCCTTGGTTTGGAATCACTTTTCTTGAGTAAGAACTTAATAGCAGAATGGTCTGTGAAGATGATGATTTTGGCACCTAATAGATAGGGCCAAAATTTATCTAAGGCCTAAGCCATAGATAAAAGTTCTTTTTCAGTCACAGTGTAGTGAGATTGAGTTTCATCCAATGTTTTTGAGGCATAATAGATGACATGAGGAATTTTTTCTCTTCTTTGACCAAGAACATCCCCAACATCTCTATCAGAAGCATCACACATCAATTCAAAGGGTAATGACCAATCTGGGGGTTGGATTATCGGGGCAGATGTGAGAGCAGTTTTGTGTTCAATGAAGGCTCTCTTGAAAACCTAATCAAAATGGAATGTGACATCATTTTTGAGAAAACGAGTGAGTGGGAGGGAAATTTTACTGAAGTTATGGATGAATCGCCGATATAAACCAGCATGACTGAGGAATGATCGGATGTCTCGAACAGAAGTGGGTTGAGGAAGTGATTGGATCACTTCAATTTTGGCAGCATCAACTTCAATACCATCTTTTGAAACTATGTGCCCAAGAACAATCCCATTAGCTACCATGAAGTGACATTTTTTAAAATTTAACAGAAGCTTGCACTTGACACACATTTGAAGGACTAGAGGGATTGAATTCAAGCATGACTCAAATGACTCTCCATAAATGGTAAAGTCATCCATGAATACTTCCATGAAGTGTTCTATGAATTCTGAAAAGATACTCATCATACACCTCTGGAATGTTCCAGGATCATTAGAAAGACCAAAAGGAATTCTTCTATATGCATATGTTCCAAAGGGGCATGTTAAAGTAGTATTTTATTGGTCTTGAGGTGTGATTGGGATTTGGAAGTAGTCGATGTATCCATCAAGAAAGCAATAGTGTGACTTTCCGGCCAATCTTTCTAGCATTTGATCAAGGAATGGAAGAGGGTAGTGATCTTTTCGGGTTTCAACATTCAATTTCCTATAGTCGATGCACACACGCCATTTGTTCTTCACTCGAGTTGTGACTACCTCTCCATGTTCATTAGTGACAATAATTATCCCACCATTCTTAGGTGGAACTTGAATTGGACTAACCCATTCACTATCAGAAATTGGGTAGATAATACCAGCTTGAAGAAGCTTGGTGATCTCTTCCCTAACTACCTCAAGGATGAGTGGATTGGGTCTTCTTTGTGGTTGTCTAATTGGTTTGGATGATTCCTCAAGATGTATATGATGGATGCAAAGGGCAGGGTTGATTCCTGGTATGTCATCTAGGGTCCAACCTAAGGACTTTTTGTTTTCCTCTAACACTTGAACAAGTTTGGACTCCTCTATTTCAGTAAGTGTGGCAGAGATAATGACAGGATATGAGTGATCATGGAAGACGAATTCATATTTCAGATGTGAAGGAAGAGGTTTCAGATCAATATTGTCTTTCACTTTTGGGATAGACAACTCAGAAATGGAGGAAGGGACTTAAGTTTCTTCAGATTCATTTTTCTCAATGCTATCTAAGGTGGATTAGTAGAGATCAGAGTTGATATGGGATTCAAGAGAGTTTTCAAGTTCCTCTAGATTGATGGAGTCTATGAATGAGAGTTCCACATCAACTTCACTATTTATGACTTCGTTAATCATGGTGCAGATTTCACAAGATCCTTTATCATTAGAACATGAAGAACATGGTGGATTGGGGTTCGATTGACTCTTAGAAGTGTCCTCAGAAGAATGGATTGAGAATCCAGAGTGATCCTCATATGGGTATCGCATGGCTTGGAAAATGTTGAACTTGACCAGTTGGTCACCGAATTCCATGGATAAGATTCCTGGATGGACATCAATCTTGGTTCTCTCAGTCATGAGGAATGTTCTTCCTAGAATTAGGGGAGATCGAGAAGAGTTCGTCTCACCTTCCATGTCAAGGACATAGAAATCAGCAGGGAAGATAAGATCATTAACTCGGACAAGGACATCCTCAATTATTCCCTCAGGACTGGTTGTGCTTCGATTGGCTAACTGAATGAAAACACCCATTGGGTGCAAGGTAACTAGACCAAGGTTGGAGAATATGGATTTGGGCATGACATTAATTGAGGCTCCTAGGTCTATGAGTGCATCATCAAAGTTGGAAATTCCAATTTGGCATGGAACTGTAAAGGTCCCTGGATCTTTGCACTTTATGGGAATAGACTGCTGGGTGGAAACATTTTCAAAGGTCCTAAGTTTCCTCTTGTGGGTACACAAATCCTTGAGAAACTTGGTATACATAGGAATTTGTTTTATGGAATCTAAGAGGGGAATTTTGACTTCAACACGTCTAAACATGTCGAGAATTTCAGGATCAGGTTCAAAGGACTTCCTTGGTTTAGAGGTAGCCTGAGGAAAAGGAATTGGGTTCCTAAGTGGAATGGAAGGAGGTGATGGAATGGATTCAGATTACTTTTCAATTTTCTTTTTCTTTTCATTTTCTAGGTCAACATTCAAAGGAGGGTTTGAGTATTTATCTTGAGGCATAGCAAGTTGCTTTCTTGATCTAAGTTCAATTGCACTTACATTACCATTGGGGTTGGTAATGGTTGAGCTGGGAGTTGGGAAGATTTTGGTTGTTGTTGCTGGCTCAGGTGGGATGCAAGTTGACCTATTTGAGTTTCAATGTTTTTAAGGCTATAACGGGTGAAGGAGGCAAGATCTTCCACTGCACATTCCCATGGTTGCATGGAAGAAGAGGCTTGTCCCGGATTGGTATTACCTTGATTTTGGTTCTTGGGAAAGCGATTGTATTGGGTTGGGAATTGGGAAGGCTCATTCGGATAGTGGAATCCAGGAGGAGGATAGTTCCTTTAAGGTTGAGGAACAAAAGGATAAGGTTGATGGAAGTTACCACCACCTTGACCATATTGGAATTGGTTTGGGTTTTGAGGATGGAATTGAGGGGGGTGAGATATGGGATTACCATACCTAAGGCCTTGGTTATAGGAAGAAGAGAAAGGCTCAGAGTGAGGTTGGTTGAAGTTTCAAACAAACTGACCAGATTGTTGAGGGTTGGGGTTCCGCTGAGCGTATGCTGCATTGAGCTCCATTGGTCCGGATGAATCAGATTGATCCTCTTGAAGTTATGTACATGTGTCTGTTAGATGAGATGGGGAGCTATAGATTCCACAATTCTTGATAGGTCCAGGGAATAGTGACTGTGGAGAAGATGAGGTTGGGGCTTTGGTAGCCACCGCTAGTTGATGCACAAGACCCGTAAGTTCACTCATCCACTCGGTCATCTTGTTAGGCTCTATGGATTGATTATCATGGGCTTGTTTTACTTGAGCATATGCTCGAGTATGGAATTGTTGTGTGTTTTCAGCCATGTTACTTATGAGATCTCTTGCAGCTGCAGGAGTTTTATCAACAAGAGAACCGCCACTTGCGGCATCTATGAGAGTTCTCTCCATAGCCAATAACCCCTCATAGAAGTGTTGGATCAAGAGTTGGTCAGAGATTTGATGATGTGGGCAGGTTGCAACAAGCTTTTTGAACCTCTCCTAGCACTCATGGAGTGATTCATTTGGGAATTGACGGATACCACTTATTTCCTTCCGGATGGAAGCGGTACGAGAAGAAGGAAAGAATTTTTCTAGAAAGAGACGCTTCATGTCATTCCATGTAAATATGGAACCAGAAGGGAGGTAGTAGAGCCATGAATTGGAAGATTCAGCTAGGGAGAAAGGTAATGCTTGGAGTTTGATTTGTTCTTCAGAAACCCCTTGAGGCTTCATGGTAGAGCATACTACAAGGAACTCTTTAAGGTGAAGATGTGGATCCTCACCAGCTAGCCCGTGAAAATGGGGGAGAAGATGAATCAAACCCGATTTGAGTTCGAAGTCTGCTTCAATGTTTGGATATTGAATACCAAGTGGTTGGTAATTCAATTAGGGGAATCGATTTCTTTTAGGGTTTGTTCCCTAGGATTGGCCATTTCAATTTCAATTGGTTGGATGAGGACTGGTTCATGAATTATTTGAGTATCTCTTATGTTCCTCCTAAGTTGGCGAAGTGTTCACTCAATTTCAGGGTCAAAAAAATCCAAGGGATTGTTTGGAAGGCTACGGGGCATTCAGATAGATTTTGTAAGAAAGCCGAAGACGGGGTTTTCTTTGTATTTTTTCAGTTTATGATTTTTAAGAGGAAGATGGGTTTTTCTTTGTGTTTTGTTTTTCAATTTATTTTTTAAATTTTGTTTTTTTTTGTTTTTATGACAATAACCAGAAACTAATGACTACTTAAAGCACCATCCCCGGAAACGGCGCCATTTGAAATGCATGGCCGATTGTTGCCTATCGACCGGTCAAAGTTCTGGTGCTCTGCTAATGTGTATAGCAGCACTCGGGTCGAATCCTCGGCGATGGTACTTCGTAATAGTCGATTGTTTTTAGTTGATTGTATTTTGATTGGGGGGGTATGTTTGCAGAGCTTAATTGAAATGTTTATTGAATGATGTTTAATTTAACAAGTTGATAAAGATTGGGGTGAGTTCATCATTAGGTTAGTTAAGCTTGTGATGTCCTTGAGCATTGCATTATATTGCATTTAAATTGACACCCATGTCACAAGTTGATGTTGATTTGAATTCCAAAGTGTTAGGGCTTTAATCCAAGACTTAAATTAACTTAGGGTTCTAATATTGATCATATATTGTTTATGGTAGTGTATTTATGGTTTCAATAATCCATGGAAACCACACGTTAAACAAATCAAGTCATTAATCCATGACATGCTAAGTCCAACATACACAATGTTAATTCAACGAATACTCGTCGAGAAAAAGCTCTCAATCGCTTAACATACCTAAATTAAAACTCACCCCAATGAGATATTTCCTCATCCATTATGATGTTTATTAATCTGGTAATATATGTTTATGGTGATGAATTATAAACAGAAGAAAAAGAAAGGGACAATATAAGAGTAGTGTGCCGAATACACACACAAAATATTTTGAGAATCAAAAATGGAATTTAGATTGAATGAGGAAGAAAAATAAGGTACTATAATATAAAATGATTCAAAATATTTTAAGACCATGAATATTATAATACAGAATGTGGAGAAGAATAAGAGGAATTGAAGAAGAAAAAAGCACTAAATTTTGATTGAAATGAAAACAAAGTCACACAATTACAATTGAATGCAAACATAAACAAACGTGAAAGAGAATTGGAGGAGAGGTCTCTCTTGTTGAAACAAGATCCAAGCATATCCTCCCAGAACCTTGTCAAGGCTCTATTAATTCCAAACCTCCTCCTTGAGTTCTGAAGTGTCAACCCTTTTGAAAGGAGAGGAGGGGATGTATTTATAGCCCAAGGTGGTGGACTGTTTACATTCCTGAAATACCGCTCAACTTGGCTCGCCGATATGTATATCCAGACAGCCGAATCTTGAGAACTCTCCTTCTTCAACGTTGTAGATACAAATGTCCTCTGTCTACTGTGAAAGGTTGGAGGAAATTGAACTTAGTGAGCCAAAGTTATGGAGGTTCTAGTAAACCATTATGGTATGTCCATTTAAATACAAACTTTTTCAAAGTCCATAATGTGAATGGGTTTTTGAATAGGAAGATGCCCTCAAATAAAAATACTTTCTTCAATAAAGTTGGCCACCAGAATCGCCTCTTTCAAACCGAAAAATATCAGCTCGAATGGATGTCTACATCAAGAGACATTGCAAAATTAGTGTGCTATCTTTAATTCCAGGCCAGAATGGTGTGCTGGACTTCAATGCATCAGTTGGGCCCCTTGTATTTTTGATTGGGTTCTGAAATTTTTTTCAAGGACTCATTTAAACGTCCTCCGAACGTGGGAGGAGAATTAAGGTATTTTGATTTCTGTGTTGAGCCCAGTTATTCGACCTTCATATATGGTCCAGTTTCTTCACAGTTTCCTTGGTCCTTCTTGTGGGGTTCATATGACCCTCCAAATGGCAGAATTGGATCATGTAACCTTCTAATGAAATGTTGTATATTGAAAGGAGAGTCCTAAAAAACAATAACCACACAATTTTTATCATTATAGTGATAGTTATTATTAAAACATTAAACTTACTCAATTGGACTACTTCTAAAAATGCTCAAAAATTATACTTAATATTAAAACATTAATATTTCACACAAATTATGCACATTTCATATAAAATCAGTAAATAGGGAATATAATAAGTCATGAAAATATTAATAACATCAAGTATCAATATGGGAATATTTATCATCCATATCTGTGATTTAAAAAATATTTTCATATGAATATTTCAATTAATTTTTACCTATTTCTAAATTTTTACAAAATAGTTTAAAAATCATATTTTTGTTCTTTTTTTAAACAAGGATCTGTGATTTTTTTTCAAAGAAGAATATTAATGGAGTGTTATTTTAACATACAAGGCATGATCAGATTTTAATTCTTAGACGAAGGTTTAATGTATTGAGTAATAATTTAAAATTATACATGGTTATTTTCAAATAATTGTTTTTCTTTAAAAATTATGTGGCATTCTAAATGAAAAAATTATTTCAAAAATGGAATGGGTATTTTCTTCACAAATTATTTCAAGTAATATTGAAAAACCATTTTCTATATAAGATAAAACTATTTCAAGTTACATATTATTTACTAGTTTTATGATTCATGGATAATATCCTTATTCTTTCAATGGTTGGTTTTTGTTTACGATAAAAGGATATTTGTGAAACCCATTTACATTTCATGGGTTATGTTATGATGAAATGTTTAAGGATTCCATTTCCTTTAATGGGTTATGATAATATGAATTATTTATATTCATCTGAAACACACACATATATATATATGTCATCATGTGACATGTGGGACCTATATATCCCTCTAATGAATTTGGTAATTATTTATATCTCATGAGATATATAGGACTGGAATGGGGAGTAAAATCTATTCAGTAAGGATTTTTTCCACCATGATTTTCTTTTTAATGAACCTTTATAAACATGATGGTTTGGTGAGTGAAACCATTACATTATATATGCCTTGTAAAAGATCCTTGATTATTAATAGAATGATTTTCTATTCTTATGTGTTTTTCAAAATTCTATATCTTTGGATAATGTTATTTTATCATGTCTTATTTTCATTTATGATTTATGTTTCATAAATTTCCATGGTTTATTAAATGACTAAATATTATGATATATGTTTTACAATTTATTACTTTAAAATGTTGTGTTAAAAATTATATATACTTAAACTTGTGTTTTTTGTGATATCTACTAGTTTACCCTTTATGAACTTCTGAGCTCACTCTTTTATTATGTTTATTTTCCTAGGATATAAAGAATTATTTTTGTAGGTATTTTTATAAAGACTACTATATGGGAATATCTCTATGGGTAATATTTAAGATCATTCATAAAATAATAATATTTTATATCTAATCTCTTAATACTCTAAACCATTGGAATTCTGGCATGGATTATATTGTTATTCATCTAAAAATATATAATATCTATTTATGAAAGTCTTGGGCCATTATACTTAAACTATTTCAAAAACTTGTCATAACCATGTATGTATTAAATATTAAAATAAAGTATTTAAAAATTAATTTTTATTTAGATACCCATACATGTATTTTTTTGGTACATAAGTTATATTTTAGTCAATAAAAAAATATTTTTGGTATTTTTCATTTAATAGTGTGGTTGGAAGGTACCATTCTATTTTTTATGGTTATATGGTCGAAGAACATTAATTTTTGTAATAATAAAGAAAAAAATCCATGGTAATCACCACTAATCACGATTTTTTGACCAATATATGTATAAAATTATTTTTTTATATAAAAATAGCTTTTTTCTAAAAAAGGTTTATATGTATTTTTTCATATATTATAATTATTTTTACCACTTCAATAAATTTAATCATATAATATAGATTGTATATTTTTAATCATCATGTTAAAAAAATTTAATAAGGAAAAATTCATTTTTAATAAAAATGAATAGTTGCCATGGTAAATTTTACCACCAAAGTAATGGGTATAAAGGGTGGGTGATGGTGTTAAATTAAGATTTGTGGTTTGAAATATCATTAAAAAATTTAAAATTTCATTGGTTGATTTTATTTTAGCCTTACCCAATCAAATATTATATAATTTTATAATATGTGCCCAATTTCCTTCAGAAATACAATTATTATATTTAAAAGTTCTACAAATTTACAATGGTGTCACTCATATCACTTTTAAAAGGAAACCTATTATCCTCACCTCTCTAAAAACTTCAAAAACTATATATCAAAAAATATATTCCAAAAATCTCACCAAATCTCCTTCTCAAAACCTATAAGTCATTTTATTTCAAAAATACCAATTGTATTGGGCTTAATGAATATGATAAATGAATATATCCAAGTATTATTTATATATCTTAAACAAATTCATTCATGTTTATTTTTTTCGCATACCTCCATAAAATTTATTATAACTGAATAATAATAATTAAATCTGTATATTCACTATACTTAAATTTTATTATGATTATGTAACAAATTATTTCCACCTAATTTCCATCCTATGGGAAATGAAAACATTACTTATGTGTATGTGTGAACTACCACCTCCACGAAGCGTTGTGTTTTTTTCATCACTGCCTAACATGGATGGTTATAAATATGTAATTAATGAATATATATGATATTTTTGAAATTATTATGATTATATAAATATAATATATTATCTACCTTATTACCCTTCCATACTTTAGAAAATGATAACATCGCTCATGTGTATGTGCGGACTACAACCTCCACAAAGTGATTTTAGTCATATTTTATTTTTGCCTTACATGGTTGGTCATAATAATGGGTTTCATTAATAAATATTTTATTTTTAATATTATTATGTATATATAAATTTAAAAGTTTTATACCATTTTTATTTTACATCTATTAGAAAAATGAATTGGTCATTCATGTGTACGTACAGAGTATTGACTCAATGAAATGTTGTGCTTCATTTTTCATGAACACAAAACATGGATAATACTAAAATTTTATTGAATGTATAAAAATAATAATTTCAACATGTTTAATATTATTCAAATGATATAAAAATGACCTCTTTGATCATAGTCAACACACCAAATCTTTTTTGTACTAAATGACCTCAAAACATTTGACATGAACATAATTTATTTGATAAATAAATAAAACACGGTAATAAATGAAATAAAATTATTAATAATACGATAATGAACATTAAAGGGTTATAAATCATGTAAATATTTAATATACATTTTTTATTCGTGATTAAAAGAACATATAATGCAAATGGGACTTAAGGTATAGGATTTCTTATCATAATTTCCTTTAAGACTTATGTTATATTCACCACATGTTTTATTTTTTATAGTGAATAAAATTTTATAAGAACTTATTCTATGAATAATTAAATAAAATTCATTTTTATTAAATATATATTTCAATTTCACTTTTTTAATTTCGTTTTGATTAAAATTGATGAGTGTTGTAATCTATTTTCCATTACAATATTATTTTAAAATTTTAAAATCTTTTTCCTCATTATCTGAGTACTTTAAAATGTTATAGTAAAGTAATTATCATTACTAAAATGATCATTTAATGTAGTTTTAAACAATACATGTCTTTTTATAATTATTTTAAAAATGAAACATTTCACTATTTTTCTATGGGTTACTTTGGAATATTTTTACCAATGTGAAAATGAATGTTTTTAATGTTTACTCTGTGACTTCATTTTCATGTTGTCATAACACTAATAATAATAAATATTATTATATAATATTATATGGTTTTTAAATTAATTTGTTACCCTTTTTGGAATCATTAAATTTATTCAAAATAAATTGATATTTAATCTCATTTTATGAGATAATTAAATGTATATTTCCTTATGGGATAAAAATAAAATTGATTTGAGATTTATGATTAAAATTAATGATTTTAAATTATCTCTCATGATATGGTTTTAAAATATTTTATATGATGATGACTGATCCTGATACGGATCATATGATTTGTGGTCCCAATATATCTCTCGATTTTATTAGTTAACTTGATAGAGTTTACCGGATATAAGTTACTCTTAATATATTGCTCATAATTAATCATAATAGTTATTACTTTATAAGGGTTATTTTAATTGTGATTGTAAGGATAATGTTACAATATACCTATATGTATTTTAAATTCTTTCTATAGGTTTTTAACTATATTTTTATTTTGTATGAAAATGAGATCATGATTAAAAGAAATTTTCTGATCTTACAATGTTTCAAGTTTGGGTTTTTGGGAAATGTTTAAATGTGTCTTCAAGTTTTACAATGAAAATCTCATGATTATGATTTATCATAAATTTTTTCTTAAAAGTTTTTCATAGAAACTATTGGATTTTGAATTAATTTCCAGAGTAGGTAAATGATTATTTGAGTTTAAATTTTTAAATGTAAAAAAGGAAAATTTTCTAGAATATTTCATGTTTATCATTGGAAAAATGGGTTTTCTATTATTTTAAATCACGTATTTAGTGTTGATTATTTAATCCCACATTTCTAAATGTTTTTATAGGTATTGAAGATTTTTTGGGAGTATAGAATGTAAAATGGTGACACATCTTGAATGAAGAAGAAATTTTCCTGAATAAAACATGAGTGTTAGAATAAGAAATTCTTTTGTGGAAGAAACTTTATACTATTTTGAAGTTTCCAATTTGTTATGTAATATTTTTCGTAATTATATAAAACAAAAAACTAAAAAATACTAGAAATTTTTGAAATTTAACCCCATTTTATAAATCATGTAAATATGGGTTGTTTATGATATGATGTGTCATAGTTTTTATTAGATAAAATAGTGAATTCTCCCCTTGGGAACTCCAACAAGAGAAAGATAAGAAAATAATGACTCTCTACCAACGGGATTTAAGAGGAAAGGGTTACTATTATGGATTTTTTAAGTGTCATTCCTAGGAGGTGTATCTTCCCATAGAGTGATCTAATAGGTATTGGTTATATAATATTAGGTACGAGAGTATATCATTATTATTAGTATTAGAGTAATGGTTTAAATAACTTTAGAGGTTAGGATGATGTTGAATGATATAATTAAAAATATTTGGGAAACATCTAGGTTTAATCTAATTATTTGGGATCATAATATAGATGTCATACATAAACATAGGGGTTGTTATGTCAATGATAATTATAATTATTTTTTCGATTTGATTAAGAATGATAAAAACTTATATCAACTTATGATGAACTAGTGGTACTATTTGCATTGAATTATTTGATGCTTAATGTATTATAGAATTTTTTTGGAAATTTTATTTACCTACATGAACATTTTTCTTATCATTTAATATTAGTGTTAATTTCAAGAGATTAGATATCATTTGTCATTATGGAAGGAAAAATATCTTACATCACCTTCTTATCCCTTCCATATGACTTAATCATTAATATTATTTCAAAATATTTTTTAAATGAATTTAAAACATTTTTAAATATCAAAATATCCTACAATAAGTTATTTGATCAATCCAACAACCTTTCATATATCTAAAATTTATATATATCATGGTATCTCCTTTATTTTATTTAAAGATCTAAACTCTTTGATCAGACTTGAAATATTAAATTCCACAATGAATGTGACCATCTATTTATTGGATTTATATACTTCTTGCCAATACGTGATAAAAATATCAACAATATAAAAGAAGAGATAAATTTATGAATTTTAAGTATGATTTTTTTATTTTAACTTATCTATCAATAAAAAAAATTGGACATAACCTATTTATGGAGGGGAATATAACATCTCATATTTCTAATGAATATTCATACATAAATTATAAAAGAAAATTCTCAATGAATCACATTATTTTTAATAATATAAACCAAGAATTCATATATATATTTATTACCTAATTTTTTTTTACTTATACATGTTTAACGAATAAAGTATTTTATTTGCTATTTTTTTCAAAGGGAATCCCATTGTGAACGTGATAGCTTGTCTTATTTGGTAAGGATGTGGGACTCAAACCAATGACTAAAGGGTGAAAAGGGTGAAACGCCTATGGATAACCAACATTTTTTAACGTTTCCATCTCTCATATATTTAATATATTATTTTAAAGTACTCACAATCCTCTTTTCATATGTAGTTTATTTAAAAACTACATTAATTTTTAGTTTTATTTCCATATAATCATAATAATTATGTTATTATTATCTAATGATTAATATAGTATGATACATGTCTTCAAAGTCACCGAGTTGTAACATAATAAAATTAATGTCATATAACAAGTTATGTGAAGAATATGATAAGTGGTTAAATATAATTTTTTCACTATAATAATTTTGTCATTATTTTTTTATATTATACCTCATGTAATTTTTAAATTATTTTAATCGTATTCTATGTACGTATTTTTATTAACCAAAAATATACATTTAAAAAGTTAAGTAACATGATTTATAATAAAATAAAATTATGAAATAGTATTAATTTGTAATAATAATTTAATTATTAATATATATAATTTATTTTTGTCACTAAATGATTAAAAATCTTTGATAATGTAGTTTTTAAAATAATAAAATGGTCATTGACATATAATTTTGATCATGGCATGTAAAATTCATTACAATAAAACTATTTTACTGATTATAGAATTGAAATATATAATCAACTTAATTATAAGAATAATTATTAATATTATATAAGTTTAATAAATATAAGTTATTAATCGTATATTTAAAAATAAATAATATATAACAACAAATATGAAATTAATCACTTGTATCAAAATAAATAGTTTTTATTTTAAATTAATATGTATTTTATTTATTATATTGTTTTATATAAATGTTAACATTAAAAATATTATAATTGAAATTTTAATAAGTGGAATTTATTTTTGATATTATAATTTCGAATTTATCTTAACGTTATTTTTTTGGATTTTTCTGAAATTATTGATTTTTGAGTAAATAATGAAAATACTACTTTTAAAAAATTATGTAACTTTTATGACATCATTATGATATAATAATTAATTAAATATATTTGAATCTTTTGTCTTTACCAAAAAGATATATGATTTGAAAAAAATAATTTGAAAATATCACATTGAATTTAGAAACTCTTGCATTACATTTTGGAACATCAGTTATATTTTAATCAATAAAAAACTATTTTTCTTCCGTACATTTAATAGTGAGATTGGATGTTTCCATTAGATTTTGGTTCTATGATAATAGAAAATAACTTTAAATTTTTGAATAATATTATAATTAAGACATGTGAAGCACCAATACTCAAGATTTTTTTTCCAAATAAGTAAAAACAATTTCTCAAAACAAAATTTATACTCTTTATGAACTTATATTAAAATTAATTAACTTCAATTATAAAAATTTTAAAATTGATAAAAATTACATATTTTGAAATATAAACGTAATTTTTTTAATTATTTCAAATTAGTTTTATATATAATGAATAGTTATCATGATAATGTTTGTTAGAATGAAAAGGGTTAAAAAGGGTTAATGAGGGGGTTAAATTATAAGATATGGTTAAAAATATCATTAAAAATTTTTAAGTTATATTATTTGAGTTTATTTGAACCTTATCCAATATTATTTTCAAAATTGGATTTCCTTGGATCTTCTTTCCTTGTGAAGTAAATTTATTATATCTAAAAGTTTTAAATTTTCATATGTGTGTCACTCCTCTCGCTTATAAAATGCCATATCCTCTCCTCAACTATCCACATGCTATGATATCTTTATCTCAATAAATATATACCCATGTTTATCCTAAAAGCTCATTCATATATCCTAAATTTTATAGTCTCAATAAAATAAAATCCTCTAATTCAAAAGGAGTAATCCCTAGAAAGATATCTAAGAAGAGGTATAAATATTAACCAAGTTATTTCAAAAAATATTTCTTATACATTATCAAAATATATTCTAAACATACTAAAATAATTAATCAATTATATTAAATATATTTAATATTTATTTTGATTATGGAACAACCCTTTTCTATCTCTTTTCTATCTTATTGGAAATGAAAACATCGCATGTGTGTAGGGTTGGACTACCACCTCCATGAAGTAAAGTGTTTCTTTCTTCAAGAAGGCCTCACATGGAAGGTTATAAATATTTAATTATTTAATATATATATATATATATATTATTTATGAAATTATTATGATTCTATAAATATATGATATTATCTATCTTTTTATACTTCTATCCAATGGAAAATGATAATGTCTCTCATGCGTACATTTGGACGACCACTTCCAAAAAGAAATATGATTCTTTTTACTAAAACAACATAAATGAATAATCATATGGATGGGTTGAATAAATAAACATGACATTTATAATAATATTATTATTATTTAAAGGTAAAATGTTTTATACTTTAATTCGTTTTCTTCCATTATAAAAATGAAAACATTGTTCATGTGTGCATATAGACTGAGATAACCATGAAATGATGTGCTTAATTTTTCCATAAAACCATACATTTATTGTTATAATAGTATGTTTAATTTATAAACAATATAATTATAATAGTTTTAATTTTATGAATATGGTTAAACTATGACACCTTTGACCATGATAAACACACCAAATATATTTTGGGCAAAATGAAATTAAACATCATGTGTAAACTAAAATATTTTTTGAAATAAATAAAAAATGTTAATAAAAAAATAAAAGGAATTATAATATTAAAAAGTATCTATGTTGGGAAAATAATTAATATAATTTTATTATTCATGATTTATATAATATTAAACATTAGGCGATTCTCATAGTAAGGAATTTCTTGTTTTAATTTCTATTATTTGGGACTTATTACATTTTCACCATATTTTTTATTGTTTACGAAGTTCTATAAAGATTTTTTATCATTAATTCTATAAAATTAAAGTGGTTTAAAAACAAATTTGATGCAATATATATTTCCCCTTTTTATTCAAAATTTATCAAAGTGGGAAGTCATATTATATTAAAATGTGGTTTTAAATTTTTTAAAATTTTTCTTTTATATATCCATGTTCGTAAATATGATTCAATAATGTTTTTTTATCTAATAAAATGAATTTTTAAAGTCATTTTAAAATTTACAGTTATATTTATAAATGTTTTAAAATGAATATTTTTAACATTTTCAACACTGGTCACTTTTGAATATTTTTACTAAAGAGAAAATTATTTTATTTATCATTTACCACATGAAAACATTTTCTATCCATTATAAATGTTATTCATTATCATTATTTTTATAAAAATTTCTTTGGGTTTTGAAAGAATTCTATTTTCCCATTTTTATCGTAATTCTTAAATGTTTTTTAAATAAAAGGTTGTTTTATTCAAATTTTATGAAACAATTGATTGTAATTTTTCTTATGAAATAAAAAGATAAATTTTTTGGTATTTATTATGGAAATGAAATATTTTAGGATTTTTCTTCATGATAAGGATATTTTATATTTTATATGATTATGGTTGAGCCTGGTATAACTCTGATAATGAGTAATCCAAATATTGCTCTATTATGTATTGGTAAATGTGATAAAGTGAATTGGACATAATTTACTCATATAAGATATGTTGGAATTAATTATTATGTTCATTAAATTTTTTTTTATTTTAGTAAGGCTGAATATAGTGTTAATTTACCAAGATACCTATATGTTTTTTAAATAATTTTTATGGGTTTTAAATTTTATATATTGATTTCATAAAGTAAGAAAATGATCTCCTAATTAAATTGAATTTTATGATATTCTAAAGGTGAATGGTTTTTTCAAGGAATTTTTTTATTATGGTCTCTTTTTTTCCCATTGAAATCTCATGATTATTATATTTATATTATTCTTACAAAAAAGTATTGAAAATTTGGAAATTTTAGTTTATTTCAAGATTAAATAAATTATTATTTGAAATCCATGTTCTATATTTAAAAACTTAAACCATCTTTATGGGTTTTCATGTCTTTCACTAGATTAATGGGTTTCTTTCATTCGTATATCCCATAATGGGATTTTGTTTCTCATTTAGTTTTTTCATATATTTTTCATAGGGATTTCAGATGGGTCGGTTTTATTGAATGTTAAAAGGTGGAATGTCTTGAATGAAGAATAAATTTCATCAATGAAACATGAGATTGAACCTAAGAACCAGTTTTGTGGAGAAAAAAATAGAATATATAGATTTTTTCAGTTTTTCATATATTTTTTTCATAATTTCATAAAACTATAAAGTGAAACGTTTTAATAAAGTTAATAAATTACAACTAATTTATAAATTATATAAATATTTTTTATTAATGATACCTGGTTTCATATAGAGGGTTTCTCAATAAATGATTTTAAGAAATTATTTCCACCATTTTGAGTCTTCTTTAATGAAAAAATCTTTTATGATACTTATTTGAAAAATAATTTATTATTAATAGATTGAAATTTTTCTAGATGTGTCACTTATAGATTTTTATTCTTGACTTATTACTCAAGACACTTTAGGTTGAGAGTATTTTTCACATCCTCCGATAATATTAACATACATTCACATTACTTCTTCATTTACTGAATTTGATCATTAGGTGTTTTATATATCTCAATTAGATAATCTTCAAGCTTCTTAATTATTTTTCCTTTGAAATATATATGTTCTTTTACTTTAAGTGATATATTGTGTAAAATCTCTAATAAATGCATCACTTCTTTAAAAATCCTCCAAAACAAAATTTTCTCATAAATATATCTTTTATTTTATTCTTACTATATAGTATATCATTGATTTTAAAATAAAATATTCTTTTCCTTATACATAACCACTATTGTGATTGTATAACACTTTACAATTTTGCAGATCAATTGATCTTATAGTATGTAAACTTCATGTTTCACTTATGACTCATCATCCATTTTTCCCTTTATATGTGTAAGTATGTATATAAAAACATTAATAGGAACCATTTCAATACAATAATTTATTTCATAATATAAAAAAAAATATATATTCATCTTGTATGTACTCATCGTATTCAAAAAATATTTTACATGACTCGTCAATGTAATTAGTTTCACCAGATTTAATAATAAACTTACTACTCTGATTAACTTTAGGCAGATATTCTTTCTTTATTTTAATTTTTCATTCTTCCTCATCTTCTATTCATTTAAATTTTGGATATTTATTTGAGTGTTACCTAAAACTACAATTTCAGTTGAAATAGAAATATGAAATAAAAATTCTATATGAGGGTATTATAAAAATTCATCAAAATTGGACATTATATATTTAGATTAAAGACACTAGTTCAGGTAAAAAAATTGATTGAATCATAGGGAACATTTGATATGATACCATAAGAAATTCTCACAAGAACCACACACATACAACTAAGAGGGTCAAGAATAATGAATGGATATAACTTTACCAAATTATGGATTAATACTATAATATTTTTACCACCATTGGAATTTGAACCTATGTTTCAAGTAATGATTTATTTATTTTTTTATTTAATAAACAATAAAAAACACATAAAATGTATTATATAATGTAAAAAATAGAACATTATATTTTTCAAGGTTCGTCCACTCTTGTGAAATCTAATCATTATCATGATTTGTATTATCTTATTTATAGATTTCCCCATATAATTTTGGAATCAATTAAATGTGGATTTTTATTGGTACATTCCAATAGAATTATGTATTTCACACTTACATAGAATACCTCTAGATTATATTATATCTCAGGAACGTATCAATGTCCTTCCAATCACTTAATGTAGATGTTCACTCAGAATATAATGTCACCAAATCAATATATTTGATCACATTTCTCTCACATATAGTCATTGAATACCTTTATATCCTAAACAAATTCATGAAATATAGTCTCTATTTCCCACCATACTCATAGTTTTTATTCACAATTTACTCACTAGCTTCACTCAAACTCAAGAAACTACGATCTTCATTAGCTAATACATCTTGAATAAAAATGTTTGATACGTATAATGTAATGGAAGAAGAAGTTTTGGTCCCTCTATTAAAAATTCTTCTATTTTCTTATTCTTCTCAAGATTCTTTAAAAATTGGTGTCATAGGATATTTTTATTCACTTATTCTTTTCTTCGATACATTAAATGATATTCTTCTCAGTTTAATATGAATTTATTTTTCTTTCTTCCCACCAATAGCTTCATATGTTCTCTTTACATATTTATATTCTCTATATAACTTCTCTTTATTATTTAATGGATTATATATATGTGTCACAACAATATATTTTCTCTGTATATAATATATATAATCCTTGAATGATTTTATTTTCATGGTCATACACTTTTTCTCAATCGAATCATGTATGCGTGTTCTCCCATTCCATGCATTTTTCCTGATGGAAAACACATAGGTTTGTCTCCATGGTAAACGAATATTCTATTTTTTGGCAAACTATTTTCTATAATTAAATATAATGAATACCCTTCAAATATTTATTCTAATTTTCAATTTTCTAACAAAATATCCACTTTATTCCATCAATAATAATAAGAATAAAATTCTTAAAAATACACCAAAAAAACACATTTAATCCATATTTAGTTCTATATAAAAACCATACAACTGTTTTGTTTCATCATGGAATGTTATTTCATTATGTGTTAGTGCTTTTGAAACTCTAGAATCTGCTTCATGTTCAATTTTAATTCGTAGATTCTTCAGAGAATAATCTCATCAATGTTTTGAGAGTCTCTAAATTTCAGTATAATATATATATTGAATTTTATTATAATAGAACTTCATAATTAATCATTTATATAATTAATTATAAATCAATTTTTTATTTTTAAATCTATTTATGAATAGAACATGCATCATCAAATTTCCATTTCCAAATTTATTTATCTATAATTTCTCTCATTTCTACTTCTCTCACTTTTTAGAATTTCCCCATAGATTGATATTACTTTTCTCAATCATGTAGATCTACATTCACATTTATTAAATAAATTAGTTAAAGTCACAACATGTTATGATGTTTTAAAAAATTATGAGCGGTATATTCATCATTATATTTAAACATCGATGTGATCTCTAATATTTATTTTCAAATATTCTCATTTGAAAATCAAAGAATTTAATAAATATTAACCTCCTCATCTTATTTATTAATCTTCATAAAATCATCTCATGAATCTGGAATATTCATATCACCATGATGTTTTTATCCAAAAATAGTGTAACACCCCAAGCTTCCATGGTACGTTTCTCTTTGAATAATGCAATAGCTTGCGTTGTACACAACATCGAGTTCTAGCACACCATGACCAATAAAACAAGACGTTATAAATAGTAATACGAAATGTTTTAAATTTTATAGATTTTATTTTTCAAAATGAACTTCATTTCATTATTCATAATATCAAAATTAACTTAGGGTGAATTTTTTATATTTTTTCCAAAACATTCCATTTTGGATGAATAGTGAAAAACACTGCGTAATTGTTTAAAAATGACTTTTTATTTAAATAATTATTTATTATATTTAAATTTATTTTATGTAAAAATAGATAAATTATACCTATATAATTTCAATTTAATTCACTGGAGTTATTTTATAATAAAATTAGATGTATAGAATTTTATTGAAATTGTTAAGGTCTTTTGCCCACCTTCTTTGCAAATTTTCAAATTTAACTAAAAATTAATTTTACCGCTTTTGTAAATTGAATTTAAAAAATTATAGAGACACATTTTACATCTGTAATTAAAATTTTATTAAATAGGATGAAAAATAATTTCTGGTGAATAGAAAATTTTGAATTTTATTTACCGCGGTTAAAATTAAATAGGGTAATTAAAGGTAAAAATGATATTATAATTACTCTAACATATGTCCTAATTATAGTGGATAAATTTAGTTCAACCAAAATCAAAATTTGAAAAAAATATATGATCCTCTTTTATCCACATGGATCAGATTAGTTCGTTTATTATATATTATTTAAAGAAGTGTAAAAAGTTTTAAATTCAAATTTTAATAACTAAAACATTTTTAATATAGGATTATACATAAGATAAATTCAACAATAAATATTCATTAAAAAGATAAAAATATTTCCCACATAATGGTATTTTATATATAATTTTTAGACATTAAATAATTAAATTTATTTATGACAGAATGATGATACAGTAATTACCTTATTAATGAATGATTAAAATAATTGTTATTAAAAATATGAAAATAATTTTAAATTGAAACATTTTATGTATTACACTAATTTTATAGGTTAATATTAAATTTTAGGGTTGATTGAATAAATTATTTTCAGTTTAATAATGTTGTTATGACTTTCAAAAAAACCAGATACTAAATAGTGTCAAAATTGACATAACTGAGTTTTTAAAAAAAATACTATATTATTAATCAACATAATATTACTAAAAATATAAGGTTTGGAAAAAGGATATATATAAGGTTATGAATTTAAATAATTAGCCACATGGGGTTCTCTTGGATTTTTATAGTAAGTTTATTAACCATTTATTATAATAATCCAAGAATACATGGTAAAAGTAAAACTATTTAACTAAGAGTTATATAAAAAATAAAAGTTAAATATGGTGACCTAAACCAGTCTAAAAATTTTTTTTTGAGAGGTTTTCGACCCATCCCCACATTATCCTTGAAAGAAATCATTTTGGATCCTTTATAAACTAAATATAAATTTATAATAAATTAATATTTCAAGCTTTTCCTAAAGTGACTCTCACCTCTCTTATAAAATGGTACTTCCCCGTATTTAAAAATCACACAAAAAAATCCATTCTTATTGGCCACACCCTACTCAAATATCTTCTCAAATACCCTCACTACAACCTAGAGGTGTTACATTGATCAGAAATCTAACCTAAGGATCCATATTGATCAAATCAAAAGGAAGCACCCGAATAAGAGGTAATAATTTCATCACCTCTTTCAAAGTTCCTTTCTTCTTCCAATTCCCATTTAGTTGTTGTTTCCATACCAAAATAATAACACCAATACATTTTACAAACATTAATGTTATTATAAATATGTTACAATCATATTCATTACTTCATTCATCCTATGAATGAAAAATTCGTTATACGTGCGTACGCACGGCTTACCATCTCCACATCGTGGTGTAGTTTTTTATTAAACCCTTCATTATTTGGATGTGTATAATAATGAGTATAATTTATGAAAATAATAAAAATAACATGTTAATTATTCTACATATATGATATACCATCCAGTTACATATGATTTCACCATCAATAGAATAGTATTGCCGCTCGTGCATACGTACGGATTACCATCTCCATGAACGCGATGAGATTCATTCCCCATCATAACCATTCATGAATAATTTTTATTTTATGAATAAAAATAATTTTTATGAACTTAATAAAATATTGGATATGAATCAAATAAATCCTATACATAACAAACATGACTCACGTAGAAAAACATATAAAAGAAAATGAATCAGTTAACACCTGAAACAATGATACTAATGAAATATTATTAACAAAAAAGTATTAGAATATCACATAAAATATCATATTTATGTATATGGTTCTTGTATAACTTAATAACAATGATTTAACTATTATACTGGAGGTTAATCTACCCTCGACCATGGAAAAGTGTAAGGTAATGGTTAATTTACAATCTCTTTATTATCCGAAGTTGTTTATACATAAGTACCTACTTAGTCCTCTTTATCATCCACATCCGTGTTTATTAAAAATGTATTTCCAAACATGTTTAATATTTTCTAGAATATGGTTTAAGGTCATTTACACCCCAGTTTTATATTTTATAATTTTTTTTGAAAGTAATATTCCTGTTGTTTTCCAAACAATGTACTTTATGACCTTTTCGGAAAAATAAGGTAAGAATGTTTTTTTAATGTATACTGTGGGTGCGGATATTTTCCACCATTATAAAATCATCAAAGCTTCCCTTACATTCTTATAAAAATATTTTCAATATAAACGTTATCTTTTATTATTATTATATTATTAAATGATTTCAAAAAATAATTAGATAATTCTATCAAAAAGTTTTGATTTTATCTATGTAAACATCCTTTGATTGATTTTACACTTGTTTGAAGTTGATTTATTATGATACAATCTTCCATATTGTCTTGAAGGTTTTGTGGTATTTTTGACTGTGGATGTGTTATTTTAATACCATTCATGGTTTATGGTTAAAGTACTAAAATTTTGTATGGTAGTTTTTATATGAATGATTATGTTATGTTTCAACCTTTTCATATAAGGAATGCATTGGACATAGTAAGTGACGGATGGAGCCTGCTATATCTCCTCAATGCATTGGTAGGTCTCATGATAAAAACTAGTTCATTGGAAAAATGCCTTGAAAAAATCTTATTTTTAGTCTTGGCATGAGGCCTTGACTATGTGGTTGTGATGTCCGGCATTATGAATTCCATCATTATGAAATTAGCTATTGATATTACAAGTGATTATTCAACTAGTAGAATATCCATGTGAATATGTAAATGGAATTTTTTTATTTATCATTGCCATATTAGTCTTAATTTTAATTTTAAATGGATTGTGTCTTAGTCTTATAAATTCCCATCAATGTTTATGCTTATTTATAAAAGTTTCTGCTATATTGTTATCCTTACAGAGCATCCGAGATCACCCCTTCCTTATTTTTTATTTTTTCCAGGTGTGAATAAGTATATTATGATTGACCTGTAGGGATAGGCTATGGGGTATGAGTGTGTTCAAAGGATACACAATGATGTTTTTTTATTTTAATAATGTAATTTAAAACTTATGTATGTATATAGTAATGTCACGACCCGTCCTCGGGGCCCATGTTGTGACTACCCCAAGCCCGCCTTCCATAGGCCAGGGGCTGGCTACTAGCACCAAAGGCGTAAATCCCGATAACTGGGAAGTCATTGCCTTTAAAAAGTAACAAAACACCACAGAGTACAAGCGGAAGTAAAATACTATGTACAAAAAGGAAGTGCTGAAAAGTAAATGGGTCAGAATACAAACCCAATCGAAAGTACAGTTACAACTGAAAGAAAGTACAATAAAGAAAACAGCTGGAAGAACGGAAGCATCTCCTGGGTCGTCCTCCTCGGATCCTACCTGAAGGGTAGGTACAGATAGCGCAGCTCCTGGATCGTCCACCACAGATCCTACCTGAAGGATAGGTACAGATAGCCTCTACAACGCTCTCTCCCATCAACCTCCTCCAAGAAACGCCTCATCGTGAAGTCCACCACCGGATACTGTCTCGTCGTGAGGTCCACCTCCGGGTACCATCCAGTCCTCGAACACTTGGCCTTTGTCTGCGCTTTCCATCGTCTGCAACCAACACAAAAAGGTGCAGGCATATCCCGTGCAAGGTTGAGTATAACGATACTCAGTAGGGACCCTGAGACCCTCAAAGTCTCACTAAATCCAACAAGGATAACCACAAAGAAGATCTCAACAGATATCCTCTACTTAGGTACATGCCCATACATATACCCAAGTTATCAAGTAACCCATCTCAATCATGAGGAAACACAAGGATTATAGACTCAGCTCAACAAGGATTTTATTCATGATGTCAAAACCATGGCTGCTGGAGAACTCCTCCTCTGTCGAGTACAGAGGGCCTGCCACTACAACCAAGCGCGTTGAACTCCTCCTCTGTCGAGTACAGAGGGCCTCCTGCTACAACCAAGTGCGTTGAACTCCTCCTCTGTCGACTACAGAGGGCCTTCCGCTGCAACCAAGCCCGCCGAACTCCTCCTCTGTCGAGTACAGAGGGCCTCCCGCTACAACCAAGCGCGCCGAACTCCTCCTCTGTCGAGTACAGAGGGCCTGCCGCTACAACCAAGCTCGCCAGAATCCTTGGACTGCTATAGTACACTGGCTGTCGAGTACTGTGGGCCTACTGCTACAACCAAGCGCTTCCCACTATGGGTCTGCCGCTACAACCAAGCGCTCCCCCTCATAGGTTCCATAGGTACTCCTTCTGTTGAGTATCGCGGGTCTGCCTCTACAACCAAGCGTTCCTCCGCTGTGGGTCTGCCGCTACAACCAAGATCTCCCCCTCATAGCTTCCAGAGGTACTCCTTCGGTTGAGTACCGTGGGTCTGCCGCTACTACCAAGCACTCCATCGCCGTGGGTCTACCGCTACTACCAAGCGCTCCCCACTGGGCTATCCGAAACACACCGAGTCGATAGATCAGCAGTCGTCAAGTCTCAGCCAGCTACTAGGTCTCTGCACTCTGCTAGCTCGTAACCAGGAGGGTCCGCTCCACGAGCTACTGGTCGATACTCCAAGTATCACAAGGTTCCATGAAGATGTATCTCAAAGTACCGCCTCGTCATAGGGGTCTCAACACAACAGACGGCGCGTCAATCGGACGCCCGGTTTATATGTTATTAGCCGTTTTGTCCCAGGGGCCCGGTTGGTTTCGTGTGCGAACCTTTCTGGTCGTATCTCGATTGTACCCAAAACTCTCATAGGGTATGCTCATAGGGACCATTTCGCAACGTTATCACCAATGCTTCTGACGGTTCGTCAAACGGACGTCCCATCTGAAAGTTATCAGCCTTTCCATTCCAAGGGCCCGGTTGGATTTCGGGTACAATCCAACCCTGCCATTATCCAACTGCATCCAAAACTCAGGCGAAGCATTCCAAAACTTCCATCTCATCAAGAGGAATCCAAAAAATTCAGTGGAATGTCATTCGGACGTCCGGAGCTTGAGATATAAGTGTTTCCGCTCCGAGGGCCCGGTTGGTTTCGTGTACGAACCAACCCGGCTGAACCCAAAGTTCTCCGAAACCATGAGTATAGTATACCGAAACGCCCGTCTCGATCCAAGGATCGCATCGCAGCTTCCAGTGCATCGATCGGAGGTCCGCAACCCAAGTTATGGGTAACAAACTGAAAGTGTCTTGTAAAAAGGGGGGTTCGAGACCGGTCCGACCCGACCCGGTACCCCCTGGGTCGGCCCGAACCAGCGCGACCCGTCCCGGGTCCGGACTGCTTGGGTGCGGCCCGACCCGGTGCGCTGGCGCCCTCCCAGTGGCTCGGCCGCTCGGCCGAGCAGATGAGGGGGGGGGGGGGCTCAGTTGGCCAGCTGGGGGTTATACCCACCGGCTTTTCCCCTGTCTGTCCGACCCACCCTGGCCAGCCGGCTATTGCCGCCACGGGACCGGAAAGGCCGTTCCCCCTACTCCGACGCCGGCGGCCCAGAACCGGTCGTCGGTTCCCCTACTTCGTCGCGGCCTTGGTTTTACTGGCGCGGCGCGACAGCGCCGCGCCCCTCCACCGCAGCCCCGCTCTGGCCACGGTGCTTTTGCGGTTCTCCAGCGCGGCGCGACGGCGCCGCGTCTTTGGTTTGTCTTCAACGGTGCGGCGCGACAGCGCTGCACTTCTCCCCCTTTTCTTAATAATTCCCGCGCGGTGATTCGGCACCGCTTTTCCTTGCTCGTGCCGCATCAATATCAAAAAACCAAAAAGGGGAGGAGAGTCGGTCGTGTTTGTGTGGTCTGACCTCCTCCCGTTATTGTGATAACAGGCGGCCACAAAAAGACGATAAGCCAACGTTGAAGTAATCAACAACAAACGAAATAATAATTCCCCTACCTTCTCAAACATGTTGAGAGAGGGTTCGTCGCGGAGATAACCGTCATGGAAGAAGACGTTGCGGAAGGAGGAATTCGCGTCGTGAGGATGACGTCGCATCGTTGATCTCTGAGGAATCCGGCTTTCTTCACATACTTCGTCTAAGAAGAAGAAGTTCTTCATGATCCTTATCTTTTCTACCAAAAACTCTCAATGCAACAAGACTCCAACAAAATAAAATAAGTTCAGCACTTATTTTATTAACATAACTTAAACATTTGAATTTCAAACATTCAAATTAAACTCACCTATTTAATTAACTTATGTTATCAAAATTAATGGGGAGTTGAAGGAGTTAGGGAATATGAAGGGGTGGGGTTCTTGTGGGCCCCACCACCCTCATAACCTCCCATGGGAAGTTGGGTGGCTTCCCCCAACTTCCACTCAATGGTTTTAACCACTTAGAAATAAAAATTGTTACTAAATTTTTATTTTAACTACCAAAATTTTTTAACAACTTCTCTCGTGAAAACGCAACTCTGGAAAAGGTGTTCCTAAGAAAATATCAGCGTTGCGAATTCATCGGTGCCCTCGGAATTCGATCCCGAGCACCGGTTCAAAAGTTAGCAAAACCCGCTCGTTCGTTCACTGAACGTACCCGAGCTAAACTTTGGATAGAAATTCAGGGCACATCGTGCCTTGGAATCAAGTACCGTCAGAAACCGCGTTCTTTTAAAATCCCAAAAAAATTAAGAAAAAATTTCCCTTGAATTTTATGGGTCTTTACAAGTACTTATAAGGCTACTAAACTAATCATCCATTTGAGACAGGATCTCTTATGATAATGCCAATGTTATGTAACAATATACCAACTCTAGGTAACTAGGGTCAGGGTGTTACAATTAGTATCAGAGGGAGATTTAGTAAAAACCTTGGAAGCTATATTTAGAAAATCATTAATTGGAGAACATTACCCTAAGATAGACTTTGAGGATTACTATAGAATATCTTCCTAGAATTTTATTACTGTATATATTTTGTGTATTTTCCAAGAAATACATCCCTATTTGGATACGAGCAGGTAGAGGAGGCTCTGGAATAGATGTAATTAGGAGTAAAAACTCTTACAAGGAGTTTCGGGCTTGACCTGGGGTATCGAGGTACATGACAACAGGCCTGGCTACACTCTTGGTTACGACACTCTTGAGGGATATGCTTAGAATAATTCACATTTTCTTTACAAACAATTATGAAGGATTTATGAGTAAATACTTCTTCAAATAAAAAACTTATTTATGATTGTGGATTATTTTCATAATCTATTCAATTTATATTAGATATTTTACTAGTTTGTAATTATGTTTTGTGATTCAAAAACTAATCTAGTGTATTCCATTTTTTAGAAATGGAACATAGTGGAATGAATGGAAATCATATCAATGCACGTAATCCATATAAGGAATTACTTCCTAATCAAGATAATTAGAGTGTATATAGGGATGAAACTAGTGCTAAATAACTTATAACCATACTCGGATAACTCAGTCAGGTTATGAATAAAATTCTTACCCGTATGAAGCACCCTGATTCACAATGTTAAAGATCAATGTTAGACCACTTCCTAAAGAAACAACCAAAAAATTAAATGGGAATATATATCAACTTGTATCTAAACAATGGATAAGTTCCTTAGAAAAAATATTTCATGATTTGGGGAGTAGGAAAAAGGATAAAGTTGTCATGGGAGTTTATCGCCTCATAGGAGATGCAGATCAATATTGTTCATTAATTCCAAACACAAAGGAGGATGAAGTAGTATCAAATATATAATGGAGGGAGTTTAATGTTATTTTCTTAGAAAAAATACTTTCCTCGTGACCATCGATCAGATATGGAAAGAAAATTTCTGAATCTGAGGAAAAAGGAGGATGAGAATTTCACAAAGTATGAGGCTAACTTTACAAAGATAACAAGGCCTGTAGTAGATTATATACATAACCCAAGGAGTAATATTGATCTATTCATTAATGGATTAAATCCATTTCTCCATCAACAATTATTCTCCCAATCCTTCTCATCATACGAATATATTGTTTCATGTGCTATCAAGACAGAAAAGGAATTCTCTAAGTCTTATGAGTTTAAAGAAAAGCAAGAGAAGAAGAGATCTTCTAAAAAATCTATAAATGGAAATAAGGGGAAGAAGGGAAAAGTTGAATTTCCATCTTCTAGTAAATGTGGGAAGAAACACCTTGGTACTTTCCTAAAGGGAATGGGAGTTTATTACTAGTGTGGTGAAAAAGGACACTAAACTCGTGATTGAAAGGGAATGAAAGATGCTTTCAATGTTGAATACTAAAATTGTATAGAAATTAATCATTATGAAAATGAATGTCCTAAGTGACAAGGAAACATACCTAAGAAAAGTCCAAGAGATCAATGCCAAGAATATGCAGTCACTACTACTAAGGTTGAAGCTCCGAATGACACGGTGGAAGGTAATTTAATGGTTTCCTCAAATTTATACAATTCTTTATTTGATTCTGGATCATCAAATTGTTTCATATCTTCCCATTTTGAAAAGAAAATTAGATATTTCCATTTTTATTTAACAAGTGATTTGTCAGTAAAAACATCTAAGGAAATTATCATTGCCATAAAGTTTTGTGAATCATTACCCAATAGGGCATATAAATATGATTTATAAGTTGATCTCATCGCCATACAGCTGATTTAATTTGATATATTCCTCAGTATGGATTGGATTTCAGACCATGATACGAAAATGTATTGTAAAGAGAAAGAGGATACAATATTTGATGATGATAAAAATTACCTTATCTTTAGAGTAGAAATGTCACCATCTGTTTATCATCTAGATCCACCCCCAGTAGCTCTACTAAATTCAATTATTGGGGAGGAAGATAGTGATATAACTATGGGTGAGAAAGTAATCTTAAAATGGAGTACATACCTATTGTGCAAGAATATTATGATGTGTTTCTAGAGGATTTACATGTACATAATCAAGAATGATAAATTAATTTTTCCATTGATTTAATTATTCATTCAAGTTCTATATCGAATACCCCCTATAGAATTTCCATTGTAGAATTAGTGGAACTAAATAAAAAACTAGATTAATTGAGTAAAAAAATATTTATTCCTCATAGTGTTTCTCCAGGGGGAGCCCCTATTATTTTTGTTAAGAAGACAGATGGATATATGAGGTTTTGCATTGACTATAGGAAAATCAATGCTATAACAATAAAGAAAAATCATCCCTAACTTTTCATTGATTATTTAATCAATAAAATTCAAGGATCTCAATATTTTTCAAAGATTTACTTTCAATCTGGATATCATCAGTTGTGTGTGAAGAAGGAAGACACTGCGAAGACATCATTTTGTACTAGGTATGGGCATTACGAGTTTATAGTAATGCATTTTGGATGGACTAATGCACCCTATGCCTTCATGAATCTAATGAATAGATTTTTCAAGAAATATCTTTATGACTTTGTAGTGCTATTTATTGATGATATCTTGGTTTACTCCAAAAGCTATGCAGATCATGAAAATCAATTGCACACTATTCTAGAGACTCTTAGAAGAAATGAATTATATGATATTTTTAGTAAGTATAAAATCTAGCTTTATAAGATTTCTTTTCTTGGCTATATTTTCTGTAAGGATGGAATCTCTATTGATCCTTCTAAGATAATAGAAATACAAGAATGGCCAACACCGATGAGTATAACTATGGTACGCAATTTTATTAGTTTAGCTGGTTATTATCAGTGTTTCATCTAGAATTTCTCCCAATTGGATAACCCATTAACAAGGATCATATGTAAAGTGGTCCAATTTGTTTGGAAAAATGAGTGTGAAGAAAATTTTTTAGAACTGAAGAGGATATTAATCAATTCACGTATCTTGAGTCTACCATCAGGGATTGATGGGTTTGTTATTTATAGTGATGCATCCAATAAATGACTTGGTTGTGTCCTTATGCGTAATGATATAGTTATTGAATATGCATCACAACAACTAACAATTCATGAACAAAATTGTCCCACTCAGGATCTTGAGTTAGCAGCTATAATATTTGATTTGAAGGTATAGAGACACTTTCTCTATGGTGGAAAATGTGAGATATATACTGATTAGAAGAGTTTGAAGTATATTTTCTCATAGAAAAAACTCAAACTCAGGAAAATACGATGTCATGAACTAATCAAGTATTACGATTTCACTATACACTACCACGTGAGGATGGAAAATAAGGTGGTAGATGATTTGAGTAGAAAGGATCATGGAGTTCTGAAATAGATGATATTTTAAAGGGATCTTATGTTCCTGGATCTAGTAAATATGGATAAAAGAATAATAATTGAAGCTAAAACATCAATAATTTTTCAAATGGTTTCCAAAATATCTTTACTAGAAAGGATAAAAAGTTCTCAGACTGATGATGAGGGGTTTTAAAAGGAAATTAAAGATGTGGATTTTGGGAGATTGATTAACTTAATATATGAAGATGGAATTTTTAAATTTGGGAAGATACTTTGTGGTCCTAATATACCTTATATAAAAATGTAATCTTTTTATGATTCTCATAGCTCCAATATCTCTATACACACTGGTATCACTAAGATGTATAGAGATTTGAAGGAAACTTTTTGGTGCGACAACAAGAATAGGGAGATTACTTATTATGGGTCAAGATGTATGGTATTTTAATTGGTGAAGGCTAGAAGACAACATCCTCGAGGAGTTATTCATCATCTTCCCATACTTGAGTGGAAATTGGATGATATTATGATGGAAATTTTCATGGGACTACCAAAGATTCTGAGAAGGAATGATGAAATATGGGTCATTATTGATCGTCTTACCATGTCAGCACATTTTATTGCTATAAGATAATATTTACCACTTGAACATTTAAAAATACTATATATTAGTGAAGTTTTAAGACTTCATGGTGTATCCCTATAGATTGTTTATGATCATTATCCCCTTTTTACATCAATATTTTCGAAAAGTCTTCAGAAAGCTCTGGATACTAAACTTTTTTTGAGCACTACCTACCGCCCTCAAACTAATGGACAATTAGAACGGACTATTAAAACCTTAAAAGAAATGTTGAGATCTTTCTCACTTGACTTTAAAGGAATGTGGGATCAATATTTACCTCTGGTAAAATTTTCTGAAAATAATAGCTTACATTAAAGTATTAATATGGGACCATATGAAGAGTTATATGCACAGGGATGTTGCACAACAACTTGTTGGGATGATTTTAGTGAAAGAAAACTCATAGGCCCAGAACTTGTTGAGAAAATAGTGGAAATGGTGAAGATTATCCAAACCCACATCAAAGCATCTTAATGTAAGGTAAAGAGCTATGTCTATAACTGAAATAATGATTTGGAATTTCAAGTAGGAGATCATGTTTTCTTTAAGTTATCTCCATGGAAGGGTGTTGTACGATTTGTTAAGAAAGGTAAATTAAGTCCAAGTTATATCGGACCTTTAGAAATTTTAGAACGAATTGGAGTTGTAGCTTATCGTTTGGCAATGCTGCCAAGTATCTCCAAAGTTTATGATTTATTCCACGTATCACTATTGAGAAAATACATGCCTGACCCAACTCTCTTACTCACTTATGAAGAAATAGAACTCAAACCCAATATGTCATATTTTAAAGAGCCTATCAAGATTCATGATACTAGAGAACAAGTGTTGGGAAACCAGACGACTCGTCTAGTAAATGTTCTATAGAGAAACCATAAGATGGAAGATGAAACATTGGAACCTGAGGAACTTATGATGAAGAACCACCCGAATCATTTTATGTAGTTGTATTTTAGAAATTTTGAGGATAAAATTATTTTATGGAGGGAAGAATGTAATACCCCAAGTTTCCACGGTACATTTCTCTTTGAATAATGTAATAGATTGCGCTATACCTAACTTCGAGTTCTAGCACAGCACGACCAATCAAACTAGCCATTATGAATAGTAATACCAAATTTTTTTAATTTTTTAATTTTTTTTAAATGGAATTCGTTTTTAGATTCGGAATATCAAAATTAGCTTAGGGTGAATTTTTTATATTTTTCTGAAAACTTTCAATTTTTGATGAATAGTGAAAACATTGCGTTATTGTTTAAAACTGAATTTTTATTTAAATATTTATTTATTTTATTTAAATTTATTTTAAGTCCAAATAGATACATAATACATATATATTTTCAATTTAATTCATTGGAGTCATTTTATAATAAAATTTTATGTATAAAATTTTATTGAACTTTTTAACGTCTTTTACCCACCTTCTAGGCACATTTCCAAATTTTCATAAAACATAATTTTACTACTACTATGAATTGGTTTTCAAAAATTTGATAGACATAGTTTAAATCATTATGTAAAATGTGGTTCAATTGGAAGAAAATAATTTGTGGTGAATAGTAACTTTTGAATTTTATTTAGCACGGTTAAAAGTAAATAAGGTAATTAACAGTACAAATGATATTATAATTACCCTAACACATGTCTTAATTCTATTGGATAAGTTTATTTTTAAAACATTAAACATTGGGAATAATATATGATCCCCTTTGATCTAGAGGGATTAGATTAGAACATTTATTATATATTATTTAAAGAAAAGTTAGATGTGTTAAATTAAGATTTTAATAAATAAAACATTTTTAATATAGAGTTATACATAAGATAAATTCGACAATAAAAATTCATTATAAATATAAAAATATTTTATAAATAATGGTATTTTATTTATAATTTTTAGACTTTAAATTATTAAATTTATTTATGATATGATGATGATACAATAATTACCTTATTAAAAAAGATTAAAATAATTGATATTATAAATATTAAAATAATGGTAAATTGAGACTTTTGATGTATTCCACGAATTTTCAAGGTTAATATGACATGTTCTGGTTGATTAAATAATTTTTTTTCAATGTGATAATGTTTTTTTGACTTTCAACAAAACCAAATACTAAATAGTGTCAAAATTGACATAAATGAGTTAATAAAACAAATACTATATTATTAATGGATATAATATTCCTAAATATATAAGTTTCAGCCAAAGTAATTAGATAAGATTATATATTTTAATAATGAACCACTTGGGGCTCCCTTAGCTTTTTACAGTATGTTTATTAACTATTTTTACAATAATACAAGAATAAATGGTAAAAGTTAAAATATTTAACCAAGAGTTAAATATAAAAGAAAAGGTAAGTATAGTGACCTAAACCTGTCTAAAACCTATTAGTTGATAGTTCTTAAACCCAGTCTCACCTTAGACTAGATATAAATTCTTTCAGATCCATTATAAATATAATATGGTTGTATAAAAATTAATATTTCAAGCTTTTACTAAAGTGACCCTCACCTCTCTTATAAAAGGCTACTTACCCTTATCTCAAAATCATACCTCCAAAGCCATTTGGCTCGGTCAAAACCTACTCAAATATCTTCCCATATACTGTAAGATCAACATATAGTCCTTACTTTTTTCAGAAAGTCTTCTGAAGGATCCCTTTTGATCAAATCAAAAGGAAGCACCCGAAAAAGAGGTAATATTTTTATCACCTATTCCAAGTTATTTTCTTCTTCCACTTCCTCTTTCATTGTTTATTCCATAACAAAATAATAACTCCAGAACCTTATACATAATTTGGTGTTATTATAAATATGGTACAACCATATTCATTATTCTATCCATCCTATGAATGACAAAGTCACCATACGTGCGAACGTACGGCTTACCATCTCCACATCGTGGTATAGTCTGTTATTCAACACTTCATTATTTGGATCGGTATAATAATGAGTATAATTTATATAAATAATAAATATAACATTTTAATGATTCTTTATATATAATATACCATCCAATTACATAATATTTCACTACAAATATAATGGTATTGTCGCTCGTGCGTACGTATAGATTACCGTCTCCACAAACAGGATGAGATTCATTCCCCATTGTAACCATTCAAGAATAATTTTAATTTTATTATTAAAAATAATTCTTATGAACTTAATATAAATCTAGATATTAATTAAATATCTCCTATCCATAACAAACATGACTTATGTAACAAAACATATAAAGAAAAATGAATCAATTAACACCTGAAACAATGATACTATTGAAATTTTATTAACAATGAAATATTATAGGATCATATATAATATCATATTTATGTATATGGTTCATGAATTATTTAATAACAATGATTTTTCTATTATACATGAAGTTAATTTACCCTCGACCATGTAAAAGTACAAGGCAATGGTAAATTATACAATCTATTTCTTATCTGAGGTTGTTTATACGTGAGTATCTATGGGGACCTCTTTATCATCCAGATCCGTATTTCTTAAAATTTATTTCAAAATATTTTTACTATTTCCTAAAATATGTCTCAAATTCATTTATACCCCTTTTTTACTTTTTTTAAATGTTTTTAATGGAATCTTTCCGTCATTTTCCAGACAAGGTACATTATGACCTATTCAAAAAATTAATGTAAGAATGTTTTTTGATGTATACGGTGGGTGTGGTTATTTTCTTCCTTTATAACACTTAAATGCTTCCCTTAAAATCTTATAATAATACTTTCAAAATGAATTTATTCTTTTATAATTATGTGACTTTTAAATGATTTCAAAATAGAAATAGATATTTCTCTCAAATATTTTTGATTTGATATATGTCAAAATCCATTGATTAATTTTAAAATTGTTTTAATTTGATTTGTTATGAAATAATATTCTATATTGTGTTGAAGGTTTCGTGATATGATTGAATTTGGATCTGTTCTTTTTATACCAATCATGGTTTATGGATAAAGTATTGACATTTAGTATGCTAATTTTAATACGAATTTTTATGTTATGTTTCAACCTTTTCATATGAGGAATGCATTGGACATAGTAAGTGAAAGGTGGATCCTGCTATAGCACCTTGATTTATCAGAAGGTCTCCTGAGATAAACTAGTGTCTTGGCATAAGGCCCTGAAAAAATCTTATTTGTTGTCTTGGCATGAGGCCTTGACTGTGTGGTTATTATGTATGTCATTATGCATTCCATCATTATGAAATTAGATATTGATATTACATATGATTATTTTCCTAGTATAATATCCATGTGAATAAGTAAATGTAATTTTTTGATTTATCTTTGACATATTATTCTGAATTTTAATTTTTAAAGACTTTTGTTTTAGACTTATACATTGCCTTCAATGTTTATGCTTATTTATAAAAGTTTTATCTATATTTTTACCCTTACTAAGCATATGATCTCACCCCTTTATTATGTTTTATTTTTTTTAGGATGTGAATAATTATATTATGATTTAACTGTGGGGATAGGTTGTGGGATATGAGTGTGTCCAAAGGATACATAATGATGTTTTTTTTATTTCATAATGTAATATAAAACTTATGTATATATCTATTACTTCCAAAGATACTAAACTAATTCGTCTATCAAGACATGATCTCTTTTGAACATGACAATGTTATGTAATATTTCACTGACTCTTCGTAAATGGGGTCAGGGTGTTACAAATAATATCATAAATGTCATCTGATATCACTTCTTCTTCAGAATTTAATTCAATAATTTCTATATTTTCGTACATTAGAAATATAAAATTACTCTAACATATCTTTTAATAATGAAATGAACCTTTCATGAATCAGTCATAAGTGTCTCTCTATAAGATTAGGTAACTCATATATTAGTGTCCCTTATATGAATCATAAGTTTCCAGAAGAAGTCAGTCATACATGAATGATTCTTGACTCGATCGTCAGAAAATGACTCATACGTAGTCTACTTGTATGTTATCACCATGAAATCTAATGTCTTTTCCATTTCCAACTTCATTTGATGACTCTTAAATTTATTTAAATACTCCTATGTGAATTCCCAGACTCCCACATCAATCTCTGGTAGATATAGTCACTCATATAGGGATTATGTATGCATCTTTTACATTACAACTTTCCAACTACAGATAATCCTATATTGATTCTTTCCTAAACCACTCAAATGGGTTATTATACATACTATTACATTGAGTCAAACATATGTGAGTGATTCTTAAATTCTTCTGATAGCACTTTTTTCATTCTAGATAACACATATATAGATTGGTGATCATGAATCTTATATGGGTCATGCCTTTGAAAATTTTAAAAAATAACTACACTTTATTAATCATACATAGATAACTCATATGTGATTAATCTTACATTGATAATCTATGAATCATATGCGAGTCATTAAACTAAGCATTTAGAGATCCATACTTAACCATTTTTCTAGCCTCAAATTCAGAAATATATATTTCCTCAAATAATATTAGAGTCACTCTAAATCATGTCACACATTTTTAATCACTTCAAATTTCCATATACAAGATTCAACTAATTATAATATCTATAAAAATAATTATAAACCATTTTATCATGTTTCTTAGGGTCTTATAAGAATATATACTCAGTATATTGTATACTGATAAACACTATTGAATTCATAATTCCAACTTTCAATTGGACCATCATCTAAATGATATTAATCACTGATTTCTATTGAGATCAAGACAATAACTACATGGATAGTCTTTCCAAAATTTATCCAACTCCATTTAAAACATTTAATCTAGATTTTATGATTTTAATTATAGATATATAAGATTTTCCAAAAACACAGTTCATCAGCCATCTATTTTCATATTTCACAGTAAAATATTATATATAATACTTTTCTCAGTAGTTAGTTATTATCTTTGAAATGAGGACAAGCTCAATAGTCATCTAACATTAGGGATGCTCACTAAGAAGCAACTTCATTCTCCTTTACCCATTCATTGTATGGGTTGTATATTTATCTTCTATCATTGGGTGGATTCCTCCCCCAATTTTAAGATTCATCATACAATAACTATACTTTGTACAAATCTATATACAACCCCATTGAAAACCAATACAACATCATCTCTATAATATATTTGGGTACATTATCCAGTTTTATTAATAATCGGTTAGAATAATCACAATGGATGATGTCAACCCTATCAGTTGTAATTGATTCGAGTTAAAACCATAGAAGATACTAATGATAGGGTTGTTTTCCCACACATGATCGATGTTGTTTTATTGTAATATTATAATCCATACGCCCATGACATGGTGCATCAATCTAATTAAAACAAATTTTTAGACAGTGACTTTCGTTTATAGTTATTGGTTGATTTCATGTAATGGAAAAACCTACTGTTCAGGTTGGTTGGGTGAAGAAAAATTGGTTAAAACAAACCCAACCAATCTAAAAAACTCTCATATGAGATGTATGTCTATAACTCACTTGTATACCAATTCCCAATTTTCGTGTCACAAAATCTATAGTTTCGTGGGTTTTTTATTGATCAAGAAGTAGCTCATTTTTTGTATTGAATTATATTGTCCATAAAAAGGATTAAATAGTAATTTGACTGAAGTAAAGAAACTAAAAAAGTTATAATGGTTTTTTCCCATAATGTGGTATTTATCCATGGAATATTTTTTTTTAATTTTCTATGATCAAGAAATTCATAGAACAATTAATAATTTTTGATAAAAAAATATTTATTCCCCAAGAATGAATATTTTAATCTCTTAAAGGAGAGATATGATGGAAATTATAAGGCTATAGATTAGTTTATAATGGTTTGTATTTACTAGGATAGATATAAATTAAGTTCTCAGGTGTTGAGTTATAGGAAAATAATTTTTCATACATTAATATTTTTTGTAGGTGGAGATGTGGCGATGGAATGTCACCATGATATGGAAATTTCATTCCATATAGCTATGATATGGAAACATTTTTTTGTGTTGGATATTAATTTTTATATATTTAAACAATTTTAATATGTTGATTTAATTTAAATAATTATAAGTGAAATTAGAGGAAAGAAATAATTTTTCCCTTTTCTCTCTAATACATTTTAACATTGTAAAGTTAGATTGTAATATCTCAATACCTCTCCTTTTACATTGGTGAATTAAATTTATGGGAAAAATTTATCTCAACCTTTCTTTCCATAATAGAATCATTTTTTAAGAGTGGTGTTGTAAATAATAAATAATGATCAAGAAAAAATCATGAAGCATTGGAAAATATCAAATAAGGTATGAAAATTTATTTATTTTTTTTCTAACTCATTCTTCATGTGCTTAATCACTTTCTCTAATATTGAAAATATTAAAAATTATTCTTTAAATTAATAATTCCATATAAAAAATAATTTTTATTATAATGTGGAACAGTTTTCCAAGGCAATTATCACAAGTTTCTATATTAATGTACTGATAGCAAATCATTAAGATCCTGGCACTTTGACGTGGTACATTTCTATTTTAATTTTTTTATCATCCTTTTAAATGGATTTTATAATAATTAATTAGAGTATATATGGTATTGGGAGAATCTTCTGGGTTTGTTACTGTAAGAGCCCGAGATTTTATGAAAAATATTCTTTTTAATTTTATTAATGTCTTGTGTTATACGCTACACCAAAAGGAGCTTGCACAACACGCATCCTTGAATTGCCTTGCATTACACGCAATCGCAACCTTCCTCGATAGCGTGTGTGGTACGTAATCCTGAGTTTCACGAAACAATGATATGCTATTAAAATATTATTAAAACTAGCCGTTATGAATAGTAATAACCACTTTTTAAATTTTAGAAATTTTAACTCTCAAAATGGACTTCATTTTTGGATTCGGAGTATCGAATTTAGCCTAAGGTGAAATTTTGGTACTTTTCGGATAACTTTCATATTCTGATGAATAGTGAAAATTACTAAATTATAATTAAAAACAACTTTTTTAATCGAAATAATTAATTGTGATAAATCATTAATTTGAGTGGTTTTAAAGTATATTTAGAATATATTTTTACAATTTAATACAATGTTGGTCATTGGATGTAATTTCACATTTAAACTAGACATAAACAAGTGTCAATCTTTTGATTGATATTGTTTCTTAAAAACACGCTATTTGTTTTAACAGCGGGATTTAATTATAAAATTAATTAATGCAACTTTTATGTTATGAATTTTGTAAAATAGACTTCATTTTTGAATTCGGAATATGAAATATAGCTTGGGATGAAATTTTGGCATTGTTCTGAAAAACATCAATTTTTGATGAATAGTGAAACTACTAAGTGGTAGGTTAAAAACTGAATTTTGCATAAAACTTAATTTTACCGCTTCTATGAATGGAATTTCGAAAATCCGAGAGACACGGTTAATATCAAGGACTAAAATGTGGTTCAATGAGATGAAAATAATTTTTTGGTGAATAGTAACTTTTTACTTTTTTTACCACGGTTAATAGTAAATAGGGTAACTAAGGGTAAATATGATATTAATATTACCCTAACACATGTCCTAATTCTATTGGACAAGTGTAATTAGTCCAAAAACAAACTTAGGAATAAAATATGACCATTTAGGCCCACTTGGATTAGATTAGGACATTTATTATTAATTTATTTAAAGAAGGGTTAAAATAGTTAAAATCAACGTTTAATAAGTAAATAATTTTTAATATGGGGTTATACATAAGATAAATTCGACTATAAATATTCATTAGAAAGCTAAAACGTGTTCCTACATGATGGTATTTTATTTGTAATTTTTAGACATCAAATAATATAATTTATTTATGACACAAAGATGATGCAGTAATTATCTTATTAATGAAATATTGACATAATTGATAATATAAATACCAAAATAAATGTAATTTAAGACTTTTTATGAATTCCACTAATTTTCTAGGTTACTATGATATATTAGTGTTGATTTAATCAACTTGGTTCGAACATATAATTCTGTTATGACTTTCACAAAAATCATATATCAAATAGTGTCAAAATTGACACAAAATAGTTTTTAAATCAAATATTATATTATTAATTGTTATTTTATTCCTAAAAATCTAAGGTTCGGCCAAATGACTTAGATAAGTATATATGTATTAATAATATACAATTTGGGGTTCGTTTGGCATGTTATAGTAAGTTTATTAACCATATAGTGAAAGAAAACAAAAAGACACGGTAAAAGTTAAATTATTTAACTTAGAGTTAAATCTAATTGATAAGGTTAACATAATACCCTAAACTTGTCTAAATCCTATTTGTTGATAGGATTTCGACCCATACCCACTTTAGCTTCTAAATAAGACCCTTTGGAACCATTATAAACCGATTTTGACTTTAATATAAAATAATATTTTGTGATATTCCTAAGGTTCCCCTCTCCTCCCCTATCAAAGGACACCTCCTCCCCCTCCTCCTCACACCAATTTGAGCACTAAAGCTCGGCCAACCCCTGCCAATTTCTCCTCTCCACTTCCCTAGAAACATCCTAGAGGTTCTGGTCTTCCTCAAAGACCAATTTTAGTGCCCTAAGAGGAGGTCTCAAAGAGGCACTTCAAAGAAGAGGTAATTACCGTTACCAATTCTTTCATCTTTATTTCTTCTTCCACTTCTTCTTCTTAGGTTGTTTCATTATGAAGTAATAACATCAGTATCACTCATATACTGATATGTTATTATAAGTATGAAACAACCCTATTTCACCATCTATCCATCCTATGGAAAAAGAAATCACCGCGCGTGCGTACGTACGGAATACCGTCTCCACGCCGTGGTGTAATCTATTTTCCACCATCACTTTACAAGGATGGGTATAATGGTGTAAAGAATAACTATACATAGTTATTACAACATCATATTGATTCTGATATATTGTATAATCCACTCCAATTCAATTCAATATTTATAGAAATGATATCATCGCTCGTGCGTACGTACGGACTACCGTCTCCATGACGCGATGAGATTCATTCTCCATGTTAACCATTTAAGAGTGATTATAAAGTATATATAAGAAATAATAATGAAATATATGACATTATAAAGCTACTGGATTTATGTATATATATATATATGTATGTCATCTACTTACTTCCATTTCAAGACAATAAGGAAAGTAAAACAGCATTCATGCGTACGTACGGACTACCGTCTCCATGAACGGTGTTTTTCATTTCATTTATCTATCTATTATATATATATATACTGAATATATATGATATATAAATCATATTTTATATTCTGGAAGTAAGTAAATCATGATATAAGTAATAATAATGTCAAGAACAACAAGTCAAAACACCTACGATAAATGAAACGATTTTACCCAAAACGCTCTTTAACATGGAATTTACAAAAGAACGGGTAAAATAAAGTCATAAGTGAACCATATATGATATCATAAAAATTATTATGATTCTGGAATAAGTCAATGACATTATTTAAATCATTATACAGGAGGTTCAGACACTTACAAAGCAAGTCGGACCTAAGGTAAGGGAAAATCTCGCAATCTCAATTTTTATCCGAGATTGTTTATACTTTGAAATTTACTGGGGTGTATTTTATCATCCAAATCCATGTTTCCTCAATATGTAATATTATTTCCATCCACCTACAATTATTTAAATCCAATTTTACCCTTCGGTGAGTTTTTAGTAAAATATATGAAAGGAATCTTTTGTCGTTTTTCGTACGAGGTACTTTTTGACTTTTCCGACAAAAGTACAAGAAGAATGTTTTTTTTAACTTAAACGGCATGAACGGATTTTTACGGTTTTATAAAGCCTTATTTTCATGAAGCTTCCTCCAAAATATTTCATGACTATTTTCAATAAAATCTATTTCTTTTAAAATTGCATGACATTTTGTGAAAGGAATTGATTTTGAAGAAGAAAGGATATTTTCCTCAAGAATTCATTTCAGGTGTTTTATCAAAATCATTTTCCATCTAAGATAACATAGGGTTCTGTTTTTATCCCTATTATTACATTAATTGGACTATGTTGTGATGGAATTATTTTTATGGATTCCTTTATCTTATATGAATGGTTTTATGATGTCATGTTGTTTAAGAATCCCATTTTTATTACATGGGTTATGCAACGATGTATGATTTATGATTTTGTGGCACACATAAGAATGGTATCATTATGAGATGGGTGGGACCTATATCTCCCTCCAATGCATTGGGTAAATATTTTATATCTCATGAGATAGACATGGCTGGAATGGTAGGTTATACCGGTTCAGTGAAACAGGACTGAAACGAGGGTTACTCGATTCAGAAAGGGACTTTGTCCACTAAGATAGTCTGGGCAATGAGTCTTGACTAACAGGAAATGATTATCTATGATTATGTGTGAATGCCACAAAGTTTCATGTTTTAAGTTATGATTATTGTGATTACATTTCACTACTATGATTTATCCCATGTTATGAAATTATGCTCTCTTTTGCAGGTTAAGATTTCTAAAATGTTATGTTCTTTTAAATATGATGTGATTGATATTTCTTTTGTTTACCCTTACTGAGAATTTGAGCTCACCATTTTATGTTTTCTTTTCCCCAGGATATAAAGAAAGGTTTTAGGTAAAAAAAAGGAAGATCTTTATGGGAGATGTTGAAGATCTTTCCCCACGATTAGAAGATTTTATTCCGAGTTTCCAAAGACACTAAACTATTACGATCATTTTGTGTGTGTTTTTGTTATGTACTAAGTATTCCGCAAAAGTAATGTAACGTCCATGTACGATAAGCTTCGGGTCTCTACAGTTGGTATCAGAGGAAAGGTTTAGTCAACCTTTGGAAACTAGGATGCGAAAACGTTAGTGAGATCCCTAGAGATATTTCTAAGGTATGTCTAGGGATGCCCCTAAGGATAAGTATACGTATAGGATATATTCCTAGAACTATGGTAACAATATTAGATTAAACCAAAGATGATAGATATTTAAGTTACTCCCCCTTTATTATGATTTTTGCATCTAACACTATTCTGTTTGGGTTTTAGAAAATGGCTGGAAACAAGATGATTCACAATAATGGAGGATATGATGGACAATGGAATGATATTCTTCATGAGAAACCAAATGAAATGTGATTTGGATGTCCAAAAATCATTATTATGCCGAATCAGAAATCTCACAACATGATCAATAAAGTAAAATTTGGTAAGTTTCCTGACTTGACTAATAAGAGAAAGATGGAGTTCCATGATGATCATAGAGGAAAGAAAGTTCAATTTCCCCTATGTAAATCATGTGGGAAGAGGCATCAAGGAGAATGTTTCAAGGGAACTGGAAGATGCTTTGGGTGTGGAAAAGAAGGACACAAAGCAAGTAAGTGCAAAGGAAAAGGTTCAGTTAACACCATGGATGAGGATAATGGTATTGCTACGACATCAAAAATGGTTAAGTGTTTTAAATGTGGAATATATGGGCATTATGCAAACAAATGCCCTAAGGGAAAGACTCATGAAGAGAATCAGTATGGTCATATGGGTAGTATTTATGTGGATGATGATGAAGAGACTACAAATGATATGTGAGATGAAAGAATTTTTGAAGCTCGGTCAATGGTTTGAGAATGTAGTGGAATGATTACATGTTTATCATGTGTAATTTTGGAATAAAGAGACATCTATGGATTGTTACACTGTTGTATTTCCTTGTGTTTTGAAAGTGTATGATTAATGTTACCAGTATCCATGAAAGGTTATTCAGATATTTTTGGAATGTAGATGATATGCCCATAATGAAGGGATAAGGAGAAAATTAAATGTTTGATAGTATTCATGAGCTCATGATTGATATAAGGACTAAGTGATATCATGGTTTGAGTATATAAAATTTTGAGGATTTTGGTATGTGGAAAGTGTTAACTTTTAACTATTTTCACTAAGGTTCAATGGGTATTCAAGAGAGTACAAGATTAAGGCCTTTGAATGTTTGGAATGTGACCAACAAGATATATCTTATGATATATGGGGATCAACGATGGTATTAAATCTTTGGTAATCGTTCTCACTATGTTATGAGAATGGACTGCAGTATTATGGATAAGCCTAAAGATTGGAATGGATTATGTTGGACATAAGTTAGTATTGTTTAAGGATAGAAGTTTTTTCGATATTATTGATGGGAGGTTATAGTAATATAGTTTTATAAAAAGGACAACCTGCAGGACGGGCGACAGCCCATCGCTTCGGACAAGGCTGTGGGAATCGAACCCACAACCGAAGTGCGACTGGCCTTTATCGCCTACCACTGGCCTACAGGAAGTCCCTGTTTAGTAGAAACTAGTTTTATTATATTAAGCAGTATGATATATGTAGTATAAGTCCATTTTAGGAACCATATATGATTAATCTCACTATAGAATGACTTATGTATATTTAATAACTTTTGCTAACCTTTTGTTTGAGACAGATGGAATAAACAGTCATTCTATCACATGATCTGCTAACACTTCACGAATAACAAATTCAACTTCATTTCTTTATGATATGAAGTGGAAATTGTTCAATTCACGAACAACAGTGAGATTGTAACAAAATCATGTAAGTATTTCTTTTAATTCATCAACTTTAGGGAAATGATCTTGAAAACCAAAAATGTTGTCCTAGTGCTCTTATATCTGATTAATCAGATGGTACCTTAGATCGTCACAAATTTATGGATTTGTGATTGTTGGCTTTTCCATAGCCATGTTCTCTACCACTCTCCATCAGAACATGATGGTTAGATTTCTCTTCCATATCCATATTTTCACCTATGTGGAAACCCAGTGATTAGTTTATTTGGGTAACCGTTACGTTTCATACTTTTGTTTTTAAAGATTGGTTTTGGTATTCCTTTTTACAATGTGGGTTTCTATTAAAGAAACATTTGAATAGTAAACCATTTATAACCCCGACGAATTTCGAGGGTGAAATTCATTTTAAGGGGGGTAGAATGTAACAGCCCGAGATTTTATGAAAAATATTCTTTTTAATTTTATTAATGTCTTGTGTTATACGCTACACCAAAAGGAGCTTGCACAACACGCATCCTTGACTTGCCTTGCATTACACGCAATCGCAACCTTCCTCGATAGCGTGTGTGGTACGTAATCCTGAGTTTCACGAAACAATGATATGCTATTAAAATATTATTAAAACTAGCTGTTATGAATAGTAATAACCACTTTTTAAATTTCAGAAATTTTAACTCTCAAAATGGACTTCATTTTTGGATTCGGAGTATCGAATTTAGCCTAAGGTGAAATTTTGGTACTTTTCGGATAACTTTCATATTCTGATGAATAGTGAAAATTACTAAATTATAATTAAAAACAACTTTTTTAATCGAAATAATTAATAGTGATAAATCATTAATTTGAGTGGTTTTAAAGTATATTTAGAATATATTTTTACAATTTAATACAATGTTGGTCATTGGATGTAATTTCACATTTAAACTAGACATAAACAAGTGTCAATCTTTTGATAGATATTGTTTCTTAAAAACACGCTATTTGTTTTAACAGCGGGATTTAATTATAAAATTAATTAATGCAACTTTTATGTTATTAATTTGGTAAAATAGACTTCATTTTTGAATTCGGAATATGAAATATAGCTTGGGATGAAATTTTGGCATTGTTCTGAAAAACATCAATTTTTGATGAATAGTGAAACTACTAAGTGGTAGGTTAAAAACTGAATTTTGCATAAAACTTAATTTTACCGCTTCTGTGAATGGAATTTCGAAAATCCGAGAGACACGGTTAATATCAAGGACTAAAATGTGGTTCAATGAGATGAAAATAATTTTTTGGTGAATAGTAACTTTTTACTTTTTTTACCACGGTTAATAGTAAATAGGGTAACTAAGGGTAAATATGAAATTAATATTACCCTAACACATGTCCTAATTCTATTTGACAAGTGTAATTAGACCAAAAACAAACTTAGGAATAAAATATGACCATTTAGGCCCACTTGGATTAGATTAGGACATTTATTATTAATTTATTTAAAGAAGGGTTAAAATAGTTAAAATCAAAGTTTAATAAGTAAATCATTTTTAATATGGGGTTATACATAAGATAAATTCGACTATAAATATTCATTAGAAAGCTAAAAAGATTTCCGACATGATGGTATTTTATTTGTAATTTTTAGACATCAAATAATATAATTTATTTATGACACAAAGATGATGCAGTAATTATCTTATTAATGAAATATTGACATAATAGATAATATAAATACCACAATAAATGTAATTTAAGACTTTTGATGAATTACACTAATTTTATAGGTTACTATGATATATTAGTGTTGATTTAATAAACTTGGTTCGAACATATAATTCTGTTATAACTTTCACAAAAATCATATATCAAATAGTGTCAAAATTGACACAAAATAGTTTTTAAATCAAATATTATATTATTAATTGTTATTTTATTCCTAAAAATCTAAGGATCTGCCAAATGAATTAGATAAGGATATATGTATTAATAATATACAATTTGGGGTTCGTTTGGCATGTTATAGTAAGTTTATTAACCATATAGTGAAAGAAAACAAAAAGACACGGTAAAAGTTAAATTATTTAACTTAGAGTTAAATCTAATTGATAAGGTTAACATAATACCCTAAACTTGTCTAAATCCTATTGGTTGATAGGATTTCGACCCATCCCCACTTTAGCTTCGAAATAAGACCCTTTGGAACCATTATAAACCGATTTTGACTTTAATATAAAATAATATTTTGAGATATTCCTAAGGTGCCCCTCTCCTCCCCTATAAAAGGACACCTCCTCCCCCTCCTCCTCACACCAATTTGAGCACTCAAGCTCGGCCAACCCCTGCCAATTTTTCCTCTCCACTTCCCTAGAAACATCCTAGAGGTTCTGGTCTTCCTCAAAGACCAATTTTAGTGCCCTAAGAGGAGGTCTCAAAGAGGCACTTCAAAGAAGAGGTAATTACCGTTACCAATTCTTTCATCTTTATTTCTTCTTCCACTTCTTCTTCTTAAGTTGTTTCATTATGAAGTAATAACATCAGTATCACTCATATACTGATATGTTATTATAAGTATGAAACAACCCTATTTCACCATCTATCCATCCTACGGAAAAAGAAATCACCGCGCGTGCGTACGTACGGAATACCGTCTCCACGCCGTGGTGTAATCTATTTTCCATCATCACTTTACAAGGATGGGTATAATGGTGTAAAGAATAACTATACATAGTTATTACAACATCATATTGATTCTGATATATTGTATAATCCACTCTAATTCAATTCAATATTTATAGAAATGATATCATCGCTCGTGCGTACGTACGGACTACCGTCTCCACGACGCGATGAGATTCATTCTCCATGTTAACCATTTAAGAGTGATTATAAAGTATATGTAAGAAATAATAATGAAATATATGACATTATAAAGCTACTGGATTTATGTATATATATATATATATATATGTATGTCATCTACTTACTTCCATTTCAAGACAATAAGGAAAGTAAAACAGCGTTCATGCATACGTACGGACTACCGTCTCCATGAACGGTGTTTTTCATTTCATTTATATATCTATTATATATATATATATACTGAATATATATGATATATAAATCATATTTTATACTCTAGAAGTAAGTAAATCATGATATAAGTAATAATAATGTCAAGAACAACAAGTCAAAACACCTACGATAAATGAAACGATTTTACCCAAAACGCTCTTTAACATGGAATTTACAAAAGAACGGGTAAAATAAAGTCATAAGTGAACCATATATGATATCATAACAATTATTATGATTCTGGAATAAGTCAATGACATTATTTAAATCATTATACAGGAGGTTCGGACACTTACAAAGCAAGTCGGACCTAAGGTAAGGGAAAATCTCACAATCCCAATTTTTATCCGAGATTGTTTATACTTTGAAATTTACTGGGGTGTATTTTATCATCCAAATCCATGTTTCCTCAATATGTAATATTATTTCCATCCACCTACAATTATTTAAATCCAATTTTACCCTTCGGTGAGTTTTTAGTAAAATATATGAAAGGAATCTTTTGTCGTTTTTCGTACGAGGTACTTTTTGACTTTTCCGACAAAAGTACAAGAAGAATGTTTTTTTTAACTTAAACGGCACGAACGGATTTTTACGGTTTTATAAAGCCTTATTTTCATGAAGCTTCCTCCAAAATATTTCATGACTATTTTCAATAAAATCTCTTTCTTTTAAAATTGCATGACATTTTGTGAAAAGAAATTGATTTTGAAGAAGAAAGGATATTTTCCTCAAGAATTCATTTCAAGTGTTTTATCAAAATCATTTTCCATCTAAGATAACATAGGGTTCTGTTTTTATCCCTATTATTACATTGATTGGAATATGTTGTGATGGAATTATTTTTATGGATTCCTTTATCTTATATGAATGGTTTTATGATGTCATGTTGTTTAAGAATCCCATTTTTATTACATGGGTTATGCAAGGATGTATGATTTATGATTTTGTGGCACACATAAGAATGGTATCATTATGATATGGGTGGGACCTATATCTCCCTCCAATGCATTGGGTAAAGATTTTATATCTCATGAGATAGACATGGCTGGAATGGTAGGTTATACCGGTTCAGTGAAACAGGACTGAAACGAGGGTTACTCGATTCAGAAAGGGACTTTGTCCACTAAGATAGTCTTGGCAATGAGTCTTGACTAACAGTAAATGATTATCTATGATTATGTGTGAATGCCACAAAGTTTCATGTTTTAAGTTATGATTATTGTGATTACATTTCACTACTATGATTTATCCCATGTTATGAAATTATGCTCTCTTTTGCAGGTTAAGATTTCTAAAATGTTATGTTCTTTTAAATATGATGTGATTGATATTTCTTTTTTTTACCCTTACTGAGAATTTGAGCTCACCCTTTTATGTTTTCTTTCCCCAGGATATAAAGAAAGGTTTTAGGTAAAAAAAAGGAAGATCTTTATGGGAGATGTTGAAGATCTTTCCCCACGATTAGAAGATTTTATTCCGAGTTTCCAAAGACACTAAACTATTACGATCCTTGTGTGTGTGTTTTTGTTATGTACTAAGTATTCCGCAAAAGTAATGTAACGTCCATGTACGATAAGCTTCGGGTCTCTACAGTTACTTCAAAAGTATATAAAATAAAACTTACACTACATTGAACATTGTTAGTTTTAACCATGCACCATGAGCATGTGACATATTTTAAATGGGAATAATGGTTTTCTAAACATTATTAGGTGGACTTGAGACAATTTATTTTAGCTATAAATCCAGTTAGAAGACTTATTTAAGGTTTTATAAACTGTTTTAGTGGCCTAAATAGCCATAAAACTTGAGCTTCACCTAGATAGAGGATCTCGCACAATTGGTGAATGGTTTGGCCAACTGCATAGAAAAACTATGTGCCTCATTAAAAGAGTTTTTTATTTTATTTTACCTCCTTATTTCATGTCTATCATACCTAATTGTTTCTCTCATTTCAATTATAATCGCCTAAGGTGCAAACCAAATCCTCTTTCATCTCTAAAGAGTGAATCTCCTTTGACTCTAGGGTGTTTGATGAATCGTTTCTTTCAATATAGATCCCCGAGTAATTCTGCGATTATATTTTATCTTATTTTAGGGATGATTGAAATTTTTTTATTCCTTTTATCACCATATTTCCTAATAGTTATTCACTTTTGTGTTTCCAGTAATTTTATCTTGAATTAAGGGTTAAAGTTGGTCAAGTTGTTTTCTACGAGAAGAAGGTTGGTTCTCTAAAATATATTTCCCATTACATTAATTTGTGTTTATGTGTATGTGGTGTGTGATATTACTAAAACATGTTATTCTATTTATTCCTATTTTAAGAATAATAAATTCAATATTTAAAATTTTTGTTAGACCACTAATGAATCCTATAGGGTCTACGGAAGACTATGAGACATACCCTATGCGAATTCATGTGGTGTTCCAATCCCTTGAAAATGGAAAAATTGAATGTAAATGATATAATAGAGGGTTTATTAGATGAAACTAGTTATACTTGTTTTTTCATGTTAACATGACATTAGGGTTTTTTTTGTTTTAACTTGAAAAATTAAATTGGTTGTGACATAACAAAGAGAGAAAATAGTAAATGGTTAAAAAGGGATGTTTATGTTGTGAAATGGTTTAATAAAAATTTAGAATCTGTGATAAATAATTCAATGTGGAAATTTGTTGATTATGAACATAATTTAAACTTTTTTGAATGTAATGGACCATGGGAATAATTAATGTTTAAAAAGGCCACTGTTATTATCTTAAATATTTTAAAAGGTCAAGTATCTTGGACTGATTAAATTGGTTATTAATGGAATCGTAAAAGGTGTTGGAGATGGTTTCACACACCCACATTTGAGGAAGTTGGGAATTCCACTCCACATCATTTATTTTTCTTTATGAACATGATTCATCATGCCCCATGGATTAGGTTGTTGGATATGGTTCTCTACATCCTCGATTGGGACTATCAGACATGGTGCACCCTATCTTGAGTACAATACATGGAATTATTCTCCTTGATTAAAATGTGTAAACCCTATGTAATATTTTTCAAATAGATTTAAAGGCATAAAATATGCTTGATTGGCATGGGTGTCATCTAAAACCCATGGGCCAATGTGGCTGATTAAATTACTCTTTATTTATGAAATCTTTTATCCTTATTATCTTGTTTATTATCACCACTATAAATATTTATAATTTTTATTATAATATATCTTTCTATAGAAAACATGGGAGGTTCCTTATTGTGTTTTACTCATAGACTTCTCAAATTGTTGTTATTACCTGAAGAGATGTCATGGTTATAGGTCTGGATAAGGGAAAATGCCATATGTTAGATGACTAATTTCGGGCATAGTAAGGAATATGGAAGAGAGAAATAAACATATGTGAGGAACCATTTTGGAATCTTTTATTCTTTCTTTAATTTCTAGTTTTCTTCCATACATGAAACCATTATGGCATGGCATGATACTGTATTTTTTTATGGGAATTAAATGAGTTTTTTGGATTTCTTATCTAATTTATGGTTATTTTTTGATATTATTTATCATTACATTTTACTATTTATACTATTTATTTAATTTGATAAGTAGTTTATTGTATCCTCATGTTATTTAACATACCATTTATAATTATCATAACCCTTTAGGGAATGCAGAGGCACACCTGGGGTTATGTGATTAACCAGTTTGGGTACTAGTGAGGGTGTGTTTGGTTAAGATGATAAACATGGTATCAAAGCTATTATTTTCTATTTTGATACAATTTAGTAATGGTATTCATGATACTACTATGTTAAAGACCATGGTAATGTGCTTATGAATGGGAGTAGCTAACCCATGTGTGGGGAAAACCCAAGATCTCAATGTTAGATTAGTGTTATTTTTTGGTTTGTTATAGTTGAAATGTTATTTCACTTTGGGTGATACACTTATTGTGTAATGTCATTATTTTATATTATTTTTATCATGAGCTGTCATGGAATGAGATATGTGTATGCATGCGTCATTTTAAGTACTTATAGATTTATGTAACATGCATCATATTAGGAACTCAAAAAGATAATATTATAGTTGGGTTGTGGGAAATAAAATGATTTTCAGTTTCTTTTACTATTTTAAAGAAATAGTGCCTAATAAATGTGTTATGGCTATTTTAATTTGGAATATATTTATTTATATGGTTAAAAAATGGTGTAAAATGAAAATCTTGGAATTTTTAAGGTTGTTCTACCTAGATATAGCTAGTGGCGCGAGATAGTGATGGTTGGTTGTAGTGATAGTGTTACGGTTATGACAATTGAAGTAGTGCATATGGGGTGTAATTTTTTGGAATTTTGTGCCCCCTATTTTATTATCTGTGAAAACTATATGTAACACCCCAAGCTTCCGTGGTACGTTTCCCTTTGAATAATGCAATAGCTGGCATTGTATGCAACTTTGAGATTCTAACACACCGCGACCAATCAAAGTAGCCGTTATTAATAGTAGTACCCACTTTTTGAAATTTTATAAATTTTATATCTCAAAAATAAACTTTATTTTTGGATTCGGAATATCAAAATTAGCCTAGGGTGAAATTTTGGTACTTTTCAGATAACTTTTATATTTTGATGAATAGTTAAAATTAATAAATTTTAATTAAAAACAACTTTTTTAATCGAAATAATTAATAGTGATAAATTATGAATTTGAGTGGTTTTAATGTATATTTAGAAAATATTTTTACCATTTAATATAATTTTGTTCATTAGACATAATTTCACAATTAAACCGGACATAAACAAGTGTCAATCATTTGATATTTAAAATCTCTTAAAAACACGCTTTTTGTTTTAGTAATGGGAATTAATTTTAAATTAATTTCTGTCGCTTCTGTATTTTGAATTTGGAAAAATGGATTCCATATTTTTAATTAGGATGTCTAAATTGTGTAAATAAGTAACTTTTATTTTTATAAATTTTGAATAATTACTTCAGTAAATATTTTATTTACCATGGTTAAAGGGTAAATCCGGTAAATAAGGGTGAAAAAGTAATATTATAATGACAATAAATTTCCCTAAAACGTGTTATAACGTTATTGGTTGACACATGTCTGACCATGGGCATCTTTGGGTTGATTTTGGGACCCCATGGAGCCACTTCTAAGTGATAATGACACTTTATATTAATTAGGTTAAAATAAATACAAAAATGACATTAACATATATCTTTTAGAAAAACAATTTTTACAAAGGGTTATATGTGTTCGATTTTAGACTATAAATATTCATTATAAATATAAAAATATTTCCAACATAATGGTATTTTATTTATAATTTTTAAATATTTAATAATTAAATTTATTTATGACACAATAATAATGTAGTATTTTACTTATTAATGAAAGAGTCAAATAATTGGTATTATAAATGTTAAAATAAATATAATTTGAAAGTTTTGATGACATCTGTGAATTTTATTGGTTAATATTACATAATAGGATTTCTTGAATGAATTTTTTTCGAATTAATAATGTTGTTAAGAATTTAAAAAAAAAATCTATTATTGAATAGTGTCAAAATTGACATAAATGAGTTTTTAAAACAAATATTATATTTTTAATTGATATTATATTCCTAAAAATATAAGGTTAAGAAAAAGAAATTATATCATGATAGTTGTATCATTAATTGACCACTTGGGGGTCTCTTGGGTGTATATAGTATGTTTATTAACTATATAATATAAAAATACAAAGTGACATAGTAAATGTCAATCTAATTAACTAAGAGTTAAAACTAAAATATAAGGTTAATATAATGACCCAAACCTGTCTAAAATCTATTGTCTGAAAGTATTTAGACCCATCCTGACATTATAATTTTAATAATCCACTTTGGATCCATTATAAACTGAATATGAATTTATTAAAAAGTAATACTTTATGTTTTTCTAAAGAGCCCCTCCTCCCCCTTATAAAAGGACACCACTTCTATCCAATTATTCACACTTTCATTGCCTTTTGGTTCAGCCAACCCCTGCCCAATTATTCTCTAAACTTTTCTCGATTCATCCGAGAGGCCTTATTTTGATCATAAATCCAACCTAATGATCCCTTTTGATCAAATCAAAAGGAAGAACCCGAAAAACAGGTAATGTTTTCACCACCCTCTTTCAAGTTCCTTTCTTCTTCCACTTCTTCTTTATTTGTTACTTCCATTATAAAACAATAACTCCAGTATCTTCTATATACTGTGATGTTATTATAAATATTGTACAACCATATTTAGTATTCTATCCATCCTTTGAATGACATGTCACCATACGTGCGTGCGTACGGCTTACCGTCTCCACATCATGGTGTAATTGTTATTCAATACACTATTATTTGGATGGGTATAATAATGATGTGTTATTCATGTAAATAATAAATATAACATGATAATGATTATTTATATATTATATAACATCCAATTATATATTATTATAATATCAAATGAATGATATTGTCACTCGTGCGTACGTACCGACTACCATCTCCACGAACGCGATGAGATTAATTCTCCATCGTATCCATTCGAGTATAATTATCATTTGATGAAAAAAATAATTTTTAAGGACTTTATATTATTCTGTATATGAATAAGATACAAACTATTCATAACAAACATGGCTTATGTAACAAAACATATAAAATAAAATGAGTAATTTAACACCAGAAATGGTGATAATATTAAGATATTATTAACAAAGAAATGTTAAAAGATCATATATGATATCATATTAATGTATATGATTATTGTATAATTTAATAACAATTATTTCACCATTATATAAGATGTTAACCTACCCCCATCCAAGGAAAAGTACAAGGTAAAGGTTTATTTCACAATCTCTTCATTATCCGAGGTTGTTAATACGTAATAATCTATTAGGACTTCTTTATCATCCACATCCATATTTCTTAAAAATGTATTTCAAAACATTCTCACTATTTTACAGAATATGGGTTAAAGTAATTTATACCCTTGTTTGACTTTTTATAAGAAGTTTATAAAGGAATCTTTCTGTCATTTTTCAAACATGTTCCTTTTTAAACTTTTCGATAGAATTAAGGTAAGAATGTCTTTTTTTAACTTATACGGTAGGTGTGGATATTTTTAACTATTCTAAAAACATAGAAGCTTACCTTAAAATCTTATAAGAATATTTTCAATGTAAATGTTTTATTTTATAATTATGTGACTTTTAAATGATTTAAAAAAAGTGATATTTCTCTCAAATAGTTTTGATTTCATCTATGTCAACATCCTTTGATGGATTTTAAGCTTATTTGAAGTTGATTTATTATGATACAAAACTTCCATATTGTATTGATGGTTTTGTGATATGTTTGACTGTGTATGTGTTATTTTTATACCATTCATGGTTTATAGAGAAAGTATTGACATTTCGTATGCTAGTTTTAATACGAATGTTTATGTTATGTTTAAACCTATTCATATGATGAATTCATTATACTTAATAAGTGACAGGTGGAGCCCCATATAGCTCCTAGATGAATCAGTAGGTCTCATGAGACAAACTAGTGTCTTGTCACAAGGCCTTGACAAAATCTTATTTGTAGTCTTGGCACAAGGCCTTGACTATGTGGTTATGATAGTCTGGAATTATGCATTCCATCATTATGAAAGTGGTTATTGAAATTGAATGTGATTATTCGACTAGTAGAATATCCATGTGAATAAGTAAATGACAATATTTCATTTTATATTTTCCATATTATGATGAAGTTAATGTTTAAAAGGCTTTTTTTATTTATACATTACCTTAAATGTTTATGTTGTTTATGAAAGTTTCCGCTATATTGTTTTCCTTACTGAGCATCTGATCTCACCCCTTTCAATGTTTTAATTTTTTCCAGGATGTGAAGAAGTATTTTATGAATGAACTACATGGAATGTATGAGGGGATATGAAGACAAGATGTTTTTGTAGTTTTTTTTACTTTATGATGTAATGTAAGACTTATGAATATATCTAGTGTTTCCAAGAAAACTAAATTAATCGGTCGTTTGAGAATTGATCTTTTGTGATCATGCCAATTTTATGTAAAAATGCACCTACTCTGGGTAACTAGGGTTGGGAAATTACAGTTGGTATCAGAGGATGTTTAGTACAAATCTTGAAATCTAGATTTAGATAAACTATGACTAGAGAACATAGACCTAAGATGGAATTTGAGGATTAGTATAGAAGAACTTCCTAAAATTTTAGTATCGTAGAGATTTTGTGAGTTTTCTGAGCAATACATATGTGTCTATATACGAGCAGGTAGAGGTGGCTCTTACATAGATGTACCTAGGGGTAAAACCTAAAAACACTTCTTTGAGCTAGACTCGAACGGGAACTAGTTCACGACAATGGGACTTGCTTCACTCTTGGTTACGACACTCCCCGGGGATATGCATAGGATAATTCTCATTTTATTTACAAACCATTATGAAGGTTTTATGAGTATAAACATCCTTAAATAAAACATTATTATGATTATAGATTATCTCCATAAATAGTTCAATTTATGTTAAGTGTTTTACATGTTTTGATTTATGTATTTCAATTCATAAACTATTCTAGTGTATGCCATTATTTAGAAATGGCGCCTAGTGGAAGAAATGGAAACTGTATCAATGCCCACACTCCATGTAGGTATTTACCTCCTAGTCAAGATAATTATGTTGGATCTGGTGATGCAAATGGTTGTGATCAGCTAATCACCATACTGAGACAACTCACTCAGGTTATGAATAATAACCTTACCCATATGGAGCACCCTGATGCACAGTGTGGTGGATCAATGTTAGATTGATTCATGAGGAAAAAACCACCAACATTCAATGGGGGTAGAAATCCACTAGTAGATGTGAAATGGAGAAGTTCCCTATATAAAATATTTCATGATTTGGGGAGTAGTGAAAGGGAAAAGGTTATCATGGCAGTTTACCACCTCACTGGAGATGCTGATCAATGGTGGTCATTAATTCAAAACACAAAGGACGATGAAGAAGTATCAAGTATGGAACAGAGGGAGTTTAAAGATATTTTCTTAGAAAAATACATTCCTCATGACCATCGAGCAGATATGGAAAGACAATTTCTCAGTCTGAGGCAAAAGGAGGATGAGAATGTCACAAAGTACAAAGCTAGCATTACAAGGTTAGCGATGCATCCAGAAGATTAAATACATAACCTGAGGAGTAAGATTTATTGTTTCTTTGATGTGTTAAAACCATTTCTCCATCAAGCATTAGTCTCACAATCCTTCTCGTCATACGAAGACATTGTCTCATGTGCTATGAAGATAGAAAATGAATTCTCTATATCTTATGACAATAAAGTAAAGCAAGAGAAGAAGAGAATGGTGGAACAAGAGACAGATAAAGGGGAAAAGGGAAAGAAGGATTTTCCATTATGTGATAATTGTGGGAAGAAACACTCCGGTACTTGTCTAAAAGGAATGGGAGTTTGTTACAAATGTGGAGAAAAAGGTCACTATGCTCGTGATTGCAAGGGAAAGAAAGATGATGTCAATGTTGAATGCTAAAATTGTAGAGAAATGGGGCATTATGAAAATGAATTCCCTAAGAGCCAAGGAATCTTACCTCAGAAAAGGACAAGGGATCAAGTCAAATATTATGTTGTTACTAATGTTGATGTGGAATAATTAATGTATTTTTGTTTTTGGACTGAAAGATTATATTCTAGTTATACGAACAATGTGATATATATAAGGATTGTACTGCAGTACTTTTTTTTCATTAAGGTTTTAATATGACTAAGGTAATCATATTTTCAGTATGTGACAATAATATAAACTTTACTTTGTCTAGGGAATCTGATGTGACAGTTGATTTTGGAATTTGGATACCTTTTACAGAGAGTATGGACAGAGGTACTTTGGATAACTATAATGTTTGGAGTGTATTAAGTTGAACTTTGGATAGTATTGTTTATGGTTAAAACAATTATTATGATCAATTTTTGAAATATTATGATACTACAGTTTTAGGAAAAGGACAACCTGCGGGTTGGGTGATAACTCGTCGCGTCGGACAAAGCTGCAGGAATCGAACCTACAACCATAGTGGACAGGCCTTTATTACCTACCACTAGCCTACAGGAGGTCCCTGGTCCTTACAAAGAATTTTTATTCATTTTAATGGTATATTTTATTTTTTTTATCCTTATACAGTTAGGATAAATATAATATTTTTGAGTTCTATTATCTTTCGAAGTGAAAGATGAGTTTGTGGTAAAAATTAGTTGAAGGATGAAACGCTACTTGTCAAGTATATATATATATATGTGTGTGTGTGTGTGTACATAAATTTCTCTTATTTTATGAGGAAAATAATTCATAAAAATTAGTGAATGGATCTTAAAACTAAAAATTAGTTATCCTAATACCTTATGTTTTGTTGAACCAATGATATTTTAAATCATCATAGATTGATGGCTTTAAGGCCCTTAATTCTACAATTGTTTGTGACTGATGACTTCAATAACTCCCTATAAATATATAAGTTTTTTCTTCTAATTATGATTCTATAATTTCCACCAATGTTATCCAAATCAAGATCATAATTTGGTGGTGACACTTTCATTTCTCTTTTCCTTTTATTAAGACTAAATTTTATTAACAAAATTTTTGATGTGGGTTTTCCCACAAAGATATTTTCTATTTTCAACCTTTTATTTTTGAAGAACAATTTTAAATTGTGAGGTTAAAATTTTTTGAAGGAGGGGAGAATGGAACACCCCAAGATTCTGTGGTATGTTTCCCTTTGAATAATGCAATAGCTTGCATTGTACGCAACTTCGAGATTCTAACACACCGCGACAAATCCAAATAGCCGTTATGAATAGTAATACCAACATTTTGAAATTTTATAAATTTTAACTCTCAAAATGGACTTCATTTTTGGATTCAGAATATCAAAATTATCCTAGGGTGAAATTTTGGTACTTTTCAGATAACTTTTATATTTTGATGAATAGTAAAAATTACTAAATTTTAATTAAAAACAACTTTTTAATCCAAAAAATTAATAGTGATAAATTATGAATTTGAGTGGTTTCAATGTATATTTAGAATATAGTTTTACTATTTAATACAATTTTTCTCATTGGACATAATTTCACAATTAAATCGGAAATAAACAAGTGTCAATCTTTTGATAGTTAAAATATCTTAAAAACATGCTTTTTGTTTTAACAACGAGAATTAATTTTAAATTAATTTCTAACAATTCTCTGTTTTAAATTTAGAAAAATTGATTCCATATTTGGAATTAGGATGTATAAATTGTGTAAATCGGTAATTTTTATTTTTAGACATTTTGAATAATTACGTCGGTAAATATTTTATTTACCATGGATAAAGGGTAAATCTGGTAAATAAGGGTGAAAAAATAATATTATAATAATAATAAATTACCCTAAAACGTGTCTTAATCTTATTTTTTGATACAGGTCCGACCATGGGCATATTTGGGTCGATTTTGGGACCCTATAGATCCACTTCTAAGTGATAATGACCCTTTATATTAATTAGGTAAAAATAAATACAAAAATGACATTATCATATATCTTTTAGAAAAACAATTTTTACATATGGTTATATATGTTGGATTTTCAACTATAACTATTAATTATAAATATAAAAATATTTCCTACATAATTGTATTTTATTTATAATTTTTATAGATTTAATAATTAAAATTTTTTATGACACAATATTGATGTAGTAGTTTACTTATTAATGAAAGAGTCAAATAATTGGTATTATAAATGTTAAAACAAATATGATTTTAATATTTTGATGGAATAAATGAATTTTATTGGTTAATATGAAATAATAGGATTTATTAAATGAATTTATTTCTAATTAATAAATTTGTTAAGACTTTAGAAAAATCAATTGTTGAATAGTGTCAAAATTGACATAAATGAGTTTTTAAAACAAATATTATATTATTAATTTATATTATATTCCAAAAAATATAAGGTTCAGAAAAAGGACTTATATCATGATATTTGTATCATTAATGGACCACTTGGGGGTCTCTTGGATGTATATTGTGTGTTTATTCACTATATAATATAAAAATACAAAGTGACATGGTAAATGTCAATCTAATTAACTAAGAGTTAAAACTAAACGATAAGGTTAATATAATGACACAAACCTGTCTAAAATCTATTGGTTGAAATTATTTAGACCCATTCCCACCTTATACTTTTAATAATCTACTTTGGAGGCATTATAAACCAAATATGAATTTATTATAAATTAATACTTTATGTTTTTTCTAAAGAGCCCCTCCTCCCCTTATAAAAGGACACCACTTCTAAACAATTTTTCACACCTTCAAAGCCTTTTGGTTCGTCCAACCCCTACCCAAGTATTCTCTAAACTTCCCTAAATTCATCCTAGAGGCCTTATTTTGATCATAAAGCCAACCTAAGGAGCCCTTTTGATCAAATCAAATGGAAGAACCCGAAGAAGAGGTAATGTTTTCACCACCCTCTTTCAATATCCTTTCTTCTTCCACTTCTTCTTTATTTTTTATTTCCATTATAAAAAAAATAATCCAGTATCTTCTATATATTGTGATGTTATTATAAATATGTTACAACCATATTCAGTATTTTGTCCATCCTTTTAATGACATGTCACCATGCGTGCGTACGTACGGCTTACCGTCTACACAACGTGGTGTAATTGTTATTCAATACAATATTATTTGGATGGGTATAATAATGATGTGTAATTCATGTAAATAATAAATATAACATGATAATGATTCTGTATAGATGATATACTGTCCAATTATATATTATTATAATATCAAAAGAATTATATTGTCGCTCGTGCGTACGTACAGACTACCGTCTCCACGAACTTGATGAGATTCATTCTCCATAATATCCATTCAAGTATAATTCTCATTTGATGATTAAAAATAATTTTTAAGGACTTGATATTATTATGTATATGAATAAGATACAAACTATTCATAACAAACATGGCTTATGTAACATAACATATATAATAAAACAAGTAAGTCAACACCTGAAACGACGATAATACAAAGATATTATTAACAAATCAATGTTAAAAGATCTTATATTATATCATATTAATGTATATTATTCATGTATAATTTAATAACAATTATTTCACCATTATATATGAGTTTAACCTACCCCAAACAAGGAAACGTACAAGGTAAGGGTTTATTTCAAAATCTCTTCATTATCCGAGGTTGTTAATATGTAATAATCTATTGGGGCTTCTTTATCATCCACATCCATGTTTCTTAAAAATGTATTTCAAAACATTCTTACTATTTTACAGAATATGGGATAAATTAATTTATACCCTTTTTTGACTTTTTATTAGAAGTTTATAAATAAATCATTTCGTCGTTTTTCAAACAAGTTCCTTTTTAACCTTTTCGATAGAATTAAGGTAAGAATGTATTTTTTTAACTTATACGGAAGGTTCTTCAATTTTACACTGTTATAAAATCATTGAAGCTTCCCTTAAAATATTATAAGAATATTTTCAATGTAAATGTTTAATTTTATAATTTTTTGACTTTATAATGACTAAAAAAAGAGATATTTCTCTCAAATAGTTTTGATTTCATCTACGTCAACATCCTTTGATGGATTTTATGATTATATGAAGTTGATTTATTATGATACAGAACATTTATATTGTATTGAAGGTTTTCTGATATTTTTGACTGTGGATGTGTTATTTTTTCACCATTCATGGTTTATGGAGAAATTATTGACATTTCATATGCTATTTTTAATACGAATGTTTATGTTATGTTTAAACCAGTTCATATGAGGAATGCATTGGACTTAATAAGTGACGGGTGGAGCCCGCTATAGCTCCGCAGTGCATCGTTAGGTCTCATGAGACAAACTAGTGTCTTGGAACAAGGCCATGACAAAATCTTATTTGCAGTCTTGGCACAAGGCCTTGACTATGTGGTTATGATAGTCTCGCATTATGCATTCCATCATTATGAAAGTGGTTATTCATATTGAATGTGATTATTTAAATAGTATCATATCCATGTGAATAAGTAAATGTAATTATTTCATTTTATATTTTCCATATTATGTTGAGGTTCAAGTTTAAAAGTCTTTTGTTTTAGTTATACATTCCCTTAAAGGTTTATGTTTTTTTATGAATGTTTCCGCTATATTGTTATCCTTACTGGGCATCTGAGCTCACCCCTTTCAATGTTTTAATTTTTCCCAGATGTGAAGAAGTATTTTATGAATGACCTGCAGGGAATGTATGAGGGGATATGAATACAAGATGTTGTTTTATTTTTTTTTACTTTATGATGTAATGTAAGACTTATGAATATTTCTAGTGTTTCCATGACTACTAAACTAATCGGTCGTTCGAGACTTGATATTTTGTGAGCATGCCAATGTTATGTAATAATGAACTTACTCTGGGTAACTGGGGTCGGGGAATTACACTATATATTATGTTCTCTAAGAAATGTGCTTTTCATTGTAATGTTAGGCCACCATGAGGACGTTTCCTAGTAGATAGAAAAGACGATATTTCTGATAATTCACCTTAGGTAGTGGAATAAAATCCCCCTTTAGATCAGGTAATGGGGTAGAAGATCAGTTCTACAGAAATTTCACCCAATTCATGTAGTTTATATAGAGAGTTCGAGTGTGGGTTCTATCGAGTATGTTTGACCTGACTAAGGAGTTTAGTTTTAGAATTCTATGACGTTCACTGGACATGGTGGACTTGAGGTAGCTAAGATAAAGATTGATTCTATCCAGATGATTTGAGACCACTTAAAGAATCTTCTAGACAATATATTTCTTTTTGAATATTATGTATTGTGAGAATAAGTAAATTAATGATGGTGAATTTAGGTATATGATGAGAAACTTGATGGTATGGATTTGAAGAAATTCTCAGAGATGGTTATATAGTATTTATACCTAGAAACTCTATGATATAAGAGAGCTGCATAGTTTATGTATTTGGATATATGGAATATTTTAGTGTCGTATTATGCTGGATTATTTTCTAATCTATAGTGATTTTCCTCAACATTGGTCAGAGAGAAGGTAGCAAGAGATAAATTTTTCTAGGATGGAAATAGATATCAGATCAAGAAGGTGGTGAAAATATTCCATTAGAATAATTTTATTGACATGGTAAATAACGATTTAATTAATAAGGGGAACTTGAAGGAGGATTTTAGTGGTGAATATATAGTATCAGCTAGGAAATATTGTAAACATCATTAAATAGTATGAATAAATGTTGTCAGAATTTTCCCCAAGGAGGGGTGGGAAGAGTAACTTGAATAGAGGACCAGTCTCTCAAGGAAGTGATTTAGTGATTTGTTAATTGTGTGGAGATTCAAGACACATATATGGTAAGTGTCCTTGAAAACTACTGGAATATCGATCTTTTGTAAGGATGGGACACATTTAGAGGTTATATATTAACCTTTAAAGGATATGTAGTGATGGAGGACCAAGTTTGATACAGAGCTCGGTAAGGGGGTTTTATACCCCATATTAGTCCGGATGTTTGATTTTTATTTTTCATCTTAGTCAGGATAGGGGTTGATGCACTCCAAAAAATTAGTGTCAATGTCAGAAAAGCAGTGCAGTGTATAGTACTGAGATAGGATCTCAAAGTAGAGGGACATGTAATCTATATGCATTTCATCCTACACCCATCGATAGGGAGGCTTGGCTGTCAACTATCTAAGGTATGCTTCCTGTAACTTTTATGATTGAAAGTAATTTTTTTACATAATATATTCACATTATTTTATATCTTCTTAATTTTTTAATGGTTTTTTTATATCCATAGAGTTATTTTTTGATGATATATCGATCAATATACCATTGGGGTTGAGTTCAATGGGCATATGTCTTTGTAAGTGTTGTCCCCTTGAGGTTAGTGAGTCCTATTTTCTTTGGGATTTATACATGCTTGATATGTTTGGTTTTCACTTGATAATGGGTATGGATTGGTTGTTTTTTTATATTTCTCACATTGATTTTTACCATAGTAGTGTAAATCTCGCATCTCCTGAGGTTGACATCTATTTCCATCATATGGAATGGGATATCTAAGAATATTGTGTATGGATAGTTCATTATGAATTAAGTGAGATCATAACCCATGTTATAAATCTTATGTTAGATGATGGGGGAGTAAAAAATGATGCCTTATCTCCTATAGTGGATCAATTTCATGAAGTATTTCCTACAGAGTTTTCAGTTTTTCAACTTAAGAGAGAAATTGGGTTTACTACTGATTTGATGTCTGGAGCTAACCTAGTTTCTATTCAACCTTATCAAATTGTTCCATCATATCTTCTAGTGTTAAATAATAAACTAGATGAACTTTAAATTAATGGTTTTATATTTATGATTGCATCTACTTGGAGATCTCTTATTCTATTTTCCAAGCCTCTCGATGGAACATTTAACTTATATATCGATAACTAGAAGTTGAACTAGATGATAATCATGAACTAGATTCCTATTTTCTATATTTATGATCATTTTTACCACCTAAGGGTTTACTTTTATTATATAATATTGATTTCAGATCAGAGTATCATCAACTGAGGGTGAGATCTTCTAATATACCATGTAAAACATTTAGAAGAATATATTTATTGTATATGTTTTTCATTATGATGTTTGGGATAATAGTTACTCTTATTATGTTTATTTCCTTGATGAATATAATATTTCACCTGTACATGGATTAGTTTTTGGGTTCCTATGTTGATGACATCTTAGTGCACTCCTAGACTCGAGAAGATCATTCTAAATCTTGACATCATCCTTAGTACATTGAAAGGTCATTTTCAATTTGCTAAGTTTTCTATGTTTCATTTATGGATTGAAAATGAAAATTTCTTAGGTCACATAATCAAAAAATAATGTGTGACTGTGGGCCTCAATAAGATCTATGTATTTTTTTCTGTGTTCATCCCAATAATGTTTTGATTATTTGAATATTTTTGGGTTTATATGGTATCTTTTGAAGGTTAACCAAGGAATTTCCTTTCTTGGAAGCACCACTTCTTTCTATCCTGGAAATTAATGAAGTATGAGTGGTCCAAATAATGTAATTATTCCTTCCAAGAACTGAGGAGTTATTTGACCACAATACGTATTCTGATCTTATTTGAATTGGGTAAGAAGTATACTCTGTATTTTCATGAATTCGGTATTATTTGTGGGGCCACATTGATGTAGGTAGATCGAGTCGTAGAATATGGATCATGAATGTTGAGGACACCTTAATAGAACTATTTTATAAAGGATCTCGAGTTATGCATGGTAGTTCATTCCTCATAGTGTAGGTGAAATTATCTCAAATTTGATAGTTTTACTAATTATATTGACCATAAAATACATAAGTATATATTTTCTTTGTGTACTCTTAATCTCTGACATTAGATATGGTTTTAGTATACTCAGTATTTTTACATTGATCTAGCTTATATTTTGGGGAAATTAAATTGTATTTTTTATTCATTGAGTTAGAAGAAATAGACTTAGGTGGTTTAGGAGTCTGGTTCTGAGTGGAAGACGATGGCCTTGTTTACGGAGATGTATATAGGTATTTAGGAGGATAAGGGTCAAATGACACTAATATTATTATCTAATGTGACTTGAATTATAAAACTTATAAATAGGAGATAGTATGTGGATCTAGAGTTCCTGGAGTTGAGGGACAGATGTAATAGTGGGGAGTTATCCCCAGACTAAACCATAAATAATGATAATAGTATTCATGATCATGGACGTTTCTATAGGAATAATTTTATTTGAAAAGAGGTGATACATGTTTTTCATGATTTGGAGTGGGTGATACACCCTAGTTTAACAAATTGTACCATGATCATCATAGAAAGTATTGTTGGCCAGGAATGAAGAATGAATTTGTATTTTTATGCGATGATACACCTATCTGTAGGTGAAGGCTGGGTATTTATGGAATTATAGTCTTTTACAACCTTTTCCATTCTGAAATATAGTTTTGATGATGTTACAATTGATTTAGTATTGGTTATATAGAGTAATCCTTAGAGTAGTGATATAATATGGGTGATTGTGGATGGGTTTAAAAAGGTAGACCATTTCATACCAGTTTAGAAGGCTTTCACTATCAATCAGTATGGTATCTTTTATGTTATATTGATAAGAAATTTTTATAGGTTGCTCAAAGTATTATTTCATATCATGATCCTTGTTTTACTTTGTGCTTTTATAAAGGCTTGAAGAAGACACTTAGTAGTTAGGGGATTTTTAGTACATCTTACTTCCCTTAGACAAATAGAAAATCAAAACATACTATGTAGGTGTTAGTGGAAATGTTTAGAGCATGCGTCCTATATTCTGGTGGAACATAGGAAAATTACTCAGTCCTTGTTGAGTTAAACTATGGAAAAAAATATTAGGAAAACAGTCATATGGAACTATAAGAAATACTCTAGGGAATGTCATGAAGAATAGATTTTTTTTGGATAGAAATGGGAAGAGTAAGAGTTTTGGGGTGATGTATCATATAGTAGATGTCATAGAGGGTCAATTTGATCTAGACACACATGACTACAACCAAAAGTAGGAAAAGGTGATACATTTATTGATGCCACCAGACTCTTATGTTTGAAATGGGTGAATGATTTTTTCTTCATGTGACATTGTGATTGGCACACAAACAGCTTCTGTATCAGGGTAAATCAGAACACAAACATGCTAGGTTACTCGAGATTATGGATAGGATCAGTTCGGTAACATATCAATAGGATCTTACATAGTATTATAGTGTTATTAATTATGTTTTCCATGTTCCACAACTTCCTCAGTATCACCCCATAATTTATCATGTGATTTTTGTTGATGATGTTTATCCTTAGGATAATGAGTCCTTTGAAGAGAGTATTATTCATATTATAGATTATAGTGAGAAACATCCTTGATGTAAAACCATATCAATGGTATGGGTGTATCAAAATTATGGATATGATCATGGGGAAATGTGGGAGAGGTAATATGATATATGGGCCCATTGGATGAACCTTTTTACCTTGGAATATTAGTGATGATGGGGAGTGTATCTCAAGGATGAGTTGTTATGTGGTCGGGATGTTATAATATCCTGACACATTAACACGGTATGTTTATATTTTAATTTTTTGTAGCCTTATTTTATTTTAATTCTGGAATGATTCTATGGAGTAGGGAATGTATTAGGAGCATATTTAGGGTTTGTGACTTTAAAAAGATATAAAATGAAACTTGTAGTACATGTTTCATGGTTAGTGCACAATTAGTGATAACTATTATCTATAAAGATGAAAAATAAATATTTGTGAAAACTGTGTGAGGCGGCTTAGAAACCATTCAAACGAGGTCTATATCCAATCGTACAACTTCTCCATGGCTTTCCAAACAATTCATGCAGCTCAAAACCCATGTAAATTGAGTTCCCTAGAGATAGAGAATATTTTATGGTTGGCGCATGGTTTTTCCAACAACTAGGGAAAATTTTGAACCACATTAAATGTTTTTATTTTTAACTTATATTTATATTCCCAAATTTTTCCTCTCATTTAACTCCTAGTATCTTGAGTTGTGAACCAAATCCTCCCTCATCTCCCAAGGGTGAATCTTTTTTTTATAGGGTGTTTTATGCGTCTCTTTTTTCAATTTTAATCCTTGGGTAAGTCTATATGTATGTTTCCTCTTATTTTCTATATGTTTCACTACTTGGTTATTCATTTTCCCAAAGTATCGTGATCTTTATTTCTATGGTGTTTTCCTATTTTTTGGTTGCAATCTCTTTGGATTGAATCAATTTCTGAAGTTGTATAATTAGTTCTCTATGAGTATAAGGTATTTATTCTATAAGATATTTCCCATAGTCTTGATTATTTTTAACTGTTATGTGGTGCATGCTATTATGCCAACATGTTCATAAATTTATTACTAGATTATTAATAATAAATTGGGAATTTAAATGTTGTGAAATACTATTCATGAATCACATATGGTCCATCAAATTCACTAAGACTCAGACTATGCCCACCAATGGGGTGTATCAATCCCTTGAAATGGAAATTTGTATTGTAAATGATACAATAGATAATTTATAATATTAAACCAGTTATACATGTTATTTTTCATGTTATCATTAGATGTGGTCTTTTTGTCATAACCTGGAAAATTTAATGGGATATTCCATGACAAAGAGAATAAATATTAAATGGTTAAAAATGGTCTTGGTATGTTGAAAATTTGTTTGATGATGATTTATTGGTTTGGTTGAATGACATAAATGTGAAATGGTTTAATTGGTAAATTAGATTAAAATGATTTGAATGTACTGGACCATGGGAATAATGAATATAAAAAAAGGTTCACCTTTTTTGTCACAAATATTAAAAAAATGTATGTAGGACCTTGGAAAATGGTTATTAATGGAATGATAAAAGGTATTTCACATGGAAATACACACCCATGGGTGAGGATATGTGGTACTCCGCATATTTGATTAGTATTTTTAGAAATGACGCTCCATGCCCCTAGTTTTAGGATGTTGGATAGGTTCTTTGGAACATTTATTGGGATTAACGAACATGCAGATCTGTACCATGGGCTGAATACTTGTATGTATTCCCCTTTATTAAAACATGTGAGTGATATGAAATATTTTTTAGATGACCAGCACAAGCTGAAGTGAGTTTGATTTTCTTGGGTTCCATAAAGAACTGGAAGACCAATGCGGATAATTAAATTACTATTTATTTATAAAAATTGTTATGATTTTTTCCTATTTATTAACAACTTTTAAAATCTAAAAAACTATTCTTGTTAGACTGTATATTACTGTGTACATTGGTGGTTGTGGCCTAATGATTTTCAATCACACACAACATGGGACACCATTGGTACACAAAAATATTTCATGGTTATAGGCCTTGATAAGGGGAAATTCTTTATGTTAGATAGATGATTTGGGATGTTGGATGAAACATCAATATGGGGATCAAAAATGATGTTGGGGCCCAGTTTTTGAATTTTTAGTGTGCCTTTATTTTGGGTTTCCTTTGAAACCTAAGACATTTATATCATGGCATGTTTACTGTATTATTTGTGAGCGTTTACCAAATTTTTGGATTTTTTATGTGATTTATTGTTATTATTGGATAGTGTTTTTCATTATATATTATTATTTATAATATTTATTTACTCTAATAAACAGTGAATAGTCACCTTACATTCTCTATTTGACCCTCGCTACTAGTCGGAAGCCTCTGGCATATAAGGAGGCACACATGAAGTTATGTGTTCAACTAGATTGGATATTAGTGGGAGTGAGCAGGAAAGTAATATTACTACATCATTATATAATAAATTTTTATAATATAAAGGGAAGGAACCAAGAGTGGGAAACACATGGAGATGATTTTTAGGTCTCCCTTTGAATTCATAATACCAAATAAAAATTTTCCTTTATATACCTCGTACATAATACTATTGTCTGTGGGTCAAAGATTCTCTTTTAATTCCTATGGGTGTAAGAAAAATTAATAGTAGATGTAGGATATTCCTTCAAAGAACATAACCATTAACATTTAATCTGTCTACACTATCACTAGACTTATATTATTTTCTTTTCATAGATTCATTATTATATGGAGCGCATGGGTCTTGGATGTAACAGCCCGAGATTTTATGAAAAATATTCTTTCTTATTTTACTAATGTCTTGTGTTATACGCTACACCAAAAGGAGCTTGCACAACACGCATCCTTGACTTGCCTTGCATTACACGCAATCACAACCTTCCTCGATAGCGTGTGTGGTACGTAATCCTGAGTTTCACGAAACAATGATATGCTATTAAAATATTATTAAAACTAGCCGTTATGAATAGTAATAACAACTTTTTAAATTTTAGAAATTTTAACTCTCAAAATGGACTTCATTTTTGGATTCGGAGTATCGAATTTAGCCTAAGGTGAAATTTTGGTACTTTTCGGATAACTTTCATATTCTGATAAGTAGTGAAAATTACTAAATTATAATTAAAAACAACTTTTTTAATCGAAATAATTAATAGTGATAAATCATTAATTTGAGTGGTTTTAAAGTATATTTAGAATTTATTTTTACAATTTAATACAATGTTGGTCATTGGATGTAATTTCACATTTAAACTAGACATAAACAAGTGTCAATCTTTTGATAGATATTGTTTCTTAAAAACACGCTATTTGTTTTAACAGCGGGATTTAATTATAAAATTAATTAATGCAACTTTTATGTTATGAATTTGGTAAAATAGACTTCATTTTTGAATTCGGAATATGAAATATAGCTTGGGATAAAATTTTGGCATTGTTCTGAAAAACATCAATTTTTGATGAATAGTGAAACTACTAAGTGGTAGGTTAAAAACTGGATTTTGCATAAAACTTAATTTTACCGCTTCTGTGAATGGAATTTCGAAAATCCGAGAGACACGGTTAATATCAAGGACTAAAATGTGGTTCAATGAGATGAAAATAATTTTTTGGTGAATAGTAACTTTTTACTTTTTTTACCACGGTTAATAGTAAATAGGGTAACTAAGGGTAAACATGATATTAATATTACCCTAACACATGTCCTAATTCTATTGGACAAGTGTAATTCGACCAAAAACAAACTTAGTAATAAAATATGACCATTTAGGCCCACTTGGATTAGATTAGGACATTTATTATTAATTTATTTAAAGAAGGGTTAAAATAGTTAAAATCAAAGTTTAATAAGTAAATCATTTTTAATATGGGGTTATACATAAGATAAATTCGACTATAAATATTCATTAGAAAGATAAAAAGATTTCCTACATAATGGTATTTTATTTATAATTTTTAGACATTAAATAATATAATTTATTTATGACACAAGTATGATGCAGTAATTATCTTATTAATGAAATATTGACATAATTGATGTTATAAACACCAAAATAAATGTAATTTGAGACTTTTTATGAATTACACTAATTTTCTAGGTTACTATGATATATTAAGGTTTATTTAATCAACTTGGTTCGAACATTTAATTCTGTTATGACTTTCACAAAAATCATATATCAAATAGTGTCAAAATTGACACAAAATAGTTTTTAAATCAAATATTATATTATTAATTGTTATTGTATTCCTGAAAATCTAAGGTTCGGCAAAATGACTTAGATAAGGATATATATATTAATAATAAACAATTTGGGGTTCGTTTGGCATGTTATAGTAAGTTTATTAACCATACAGTGAAAGAAAACAAAAAGACATGGTAAAAGTTAAATTATTTAACTTAGAGTTAAATTTAATTGATAAGGTTAAAATAATATCCTAAACTTGTCTAAATTCTATTGGTTGATAGTATTTAGACCCCTCCCCACCTTATCTTCGAAATAAGACCCTTTGGAACCATTATAAACCGATTTTGACTTTAATATAAAATAATATTATGAGATATTCCTAAGGTGCCCCTCTCCTCCCTTATAAAAGGACACCTCCTCCCCCTCCTCCTCACACCAAATTGAGCACTCAAGCTCGGCCAACCCCTGAACTTTTCTCCTCTACACTTCCCTATAATAATCCTAGAGGTCCTGGTCTTCTCCAAAGACCAATCTTAGTTCCTTAAGTGGAGGATTCAAAGAGGCGTTCCAAAAGAAGAGGTAATATCCATTACCGATCTTTTCAATTTCTTTCTTCTTCAACTTCTTATTCTTTAGTTGTTTCATGATAAAGTAATAACATCAGTATTACTTACATACTGATATGTTATTATAAATATGAAACAACCCTAATTCACCTTCTATCCATCCTACGGAAAAATGAAATCACCGCGCGTGCGTACGTACGGAATACCGTCTCCACGCCGTGGTGTAATCTATTTTCCACCATCACCATACAAGGATGGGTATAATGGTGTAATGAGTAACTATATATGATTATTATGAAGTAATATTGATACTGAAATAATATATACTCCAATAAAATTCCACGATCATAGGAACGATATCATCACTCGTGCGTACGTACGGAATACCGTCTCCACGATGTGATGTGACTCGTTCTACATGATCTTCATTTCATAATGATTATATAAATGAATTGAATGAATGAATATGGTATATACTACACTAATAACATTCTGGAAATGAATTATCTATAACCTAAATATAATAATAAGAATTTATTCGATAAAACACGCATAAGAACAAAAAGTTATAAAGACCCGAGTAACAAGTAACAATGAAATATTACTAACAAGAAGCTAATAATATGACCATATATGATATCATATCAATATGTATGATTCTGGAATAAGTCAATAACATTATTTAAACCATTATACAGGAGCTTCGGACACGAACAAAGCAAATCGGACCTAAGGTAAGGGAAATATCACAATCTCATTTTTATCCGAGATTGTTTATTCGTAAGTATTTACTGGGGTGTATTTTATCATCCACATCCATGTTTTATCAATATGTAATATTATTTCCATCCACATAAAATTGTTTAAATCCATTTTTACCCTTCGGTGAGTTTTTAGTAATACGTATGAAAGGAATCTTTTGTCGTTTTTCGTACGAGGTACTTTTTGACTTTTCCGACAAAAGTACGAAGAATGTTTTTTTTAACTTATACGGCACGAACGGATTTCTACTGTTTTATAAAGCCTTATTTTCATGAAGCTTCCTCTAAAAGATTTCATGACTATTTTCAATAAAATCTCTTTCTTTTAAAATTGCATGATGTTTTGTGAAAAGAAATTGATTTTGAAGAAGAAAGGATATTTTCCTCAAGAATTCAATTCAAGTGTTTTATCAAAATTATTTTCCATCTAAGATAATAAAGAGTTCTGTTTCTATCCATATTTTTACATTGATTTGACTATGTTGTGATGGAATTATGTTTATGAATTCCTTTATCTTATATGAATTGATTTATGATGTCATGATGTTTCAAGAATCCCATTTTTGTTACATGTGTTATGCGATGATGTATGTTTTATGATTATGTGGCACACATAAGAAAGGATTCATTATAAGATGGGTGGGACCTATATCTCCCTCCAATGCATTGGGTAATGATTTTATATCTCATGAGATAGACGTGGCTGAAATGGTAGGTTATACCGGTTCAGTGAAACAGGACTGAAATGAGGGTTACTCAATTCAGAAAGGGACTTTGTCCACTAAGATAGTCTTGGCAATGAGTCTTGACTAACAAGAAATGATTTTCTATGATTATGTGTGTATGCCACAAAGTTTCATGTTTTAAGTTATGATTATTGGGATTACATTTCACTTCTATGATATATCCCATTTTATGATATTATGAGCTCTTTTGCAGGTTAAGATTTTCAAAAGCTATGTATATGATGTGATTGATTTTTCTTTTGTTTACCCTTACTGAGCATTTGAGCTCACCCTTTTATGTTTTCTTTTCCCCATGATATAAAAAAAGGTTTTAGGTAGAAAAAAAGGGATGACCTTTATGGGAGATATTGAAGAACTTTCACCACAATTAGAAGATTACGTTCTGAGTTTCCAAAGACACTAAACTATTACGATCCTTTAGTGTGTGTTTTTGTTATGTACTAAGTATTCCGCAAATGTAATGTAATGTCCATGTACGATAAGATTCGGGTCTCTACAGTTGGTATCAGAGGAAAGGTTTAGTCAACCTTTGGAAACTAGGATGCGAAAACGTTAGTGAGATTCCTAGAGATATTTCTAAGGTATGTCTAGGGATGTCCCTAAGGATAAGTATACGTATAGGATATATTCCTAGAACTATGGTAATGATATTAGATTAAATCTAAGAAGTTAGGTATTGAGGATACTTTCCCTTTACTATGTTGTTTTCTCTAGCATGTTTTTTGATTCTCACAAAATTATTTTTGTGTTTTAGTTAATGGAGGGAACCAAAAGGAATTCAGTTAACATTGAATCCAATGGACAAATTGGTGACTATGAGCAACAAAATTGTGTAATGCCTAGAGAGAAAGATGTTGTGATTATGCCGAATCAATCATCGCGATATATGATTAACAAGGTAAAATTTAGTGGTATGCCTAATTCTTCAAAGAAGAGGAAGATAGACTATTATGCATGTTCGCATGTTGAGGAGCATAAAGAAAGGAAGATTGAGACTTCTAAAGAAGGGAAGAAGAACCTTGAGGAATACCTCAAATGGAGGGACCGATGTTATCTGTGTGGAGAAAAGGGTCATAGAGTGACAGACTGTTATGGAGTTCAATGTCTTATTTGTGGAGAACATGGGCATTACCCAACTCAATGCCCTGACCTAAAAAGTTACTTCTAAATCAAGGAAGGACTTATTCTAAGATAATCATTGATGTGGATGGACTGAAGTGTTTTGGTATTCAAGAATAATGTTGTTGAGGTACTTTTATGGTGTATTGAAATATTTATGTATTGGTCTATTGTGGTTTTCAATAATTTTAAGGTACCAATAACTATGAAAAGTGATTCAAATATTTTGGAAAGTAGATGATAAGTGCATAATGAAAGGATTAGAAGATAATGAGATGTTTGATTGTATTCATGAGCTCATGATTGATATAAGGACTAAGTGATATCATGGTTTGAGTATAAATAATTTTGAGGATTTTGGTATGTGTAAAGTGTTAACTTTTAACTGCATTCAATTTTTCACTAAGGTTCAATGGGTATTCAAGAGAGTACAAGATTAAGGCCTTTGAATGTTTGGAATGTGACCAACAAGATATATCTTATGATATATGGGGATCAACGATGGTATTAAATCTCTGGTAATCGTTTTCACTATGTTATGAGAATGGACTGCAGTATTATGGATAAGCCTAAAGATTGGAATGGATTATGTTGTACATAAGTTAGTATTGTTTAAGGATAGAAGTTTTTTTCGATATTATTGATGGGATGTTATATTAATATAGTTTTATAAAAAGGACAACCTGCAGGACGGGCGACAGCCCATCGCTTCGGACAAGGCTGTGGGAATCGAACCCACAACCGAAGTGCGACTGGCCTTTATCGCCTACCACTGGCCTACAGGAAGTCCCTGTTTAGTAGAAACTAGTTTTATTATATTAAGCAGTATGATATATGAAGTATAAGTCCATTTTAGGAACCATATATGATTAATCTCACTATAGATCGACTTATGTATATAAGTTTTGCTAACCTTTTGTTTGAGATAGATGGAATGACCTGTCATTCTATCACATGATCTGCTAACACTTCACGAATAACAAATTCAACTTCATTTATTTAAGAGATGAAGTGGAAATTGTTCAAAGCACGAACAACAGTGAGATTGTACCAAAATAAAGTAAGTATTTATTCTAATTCAAATTTTCAACTTTAGGGGAAATGATCTTGAAAACCAAAAATGTTGTCCTAGTGATCTTATACCTGATGAATCAGATGGTACCTTATATCATCACAAATCTATGGATTTTTGATTACTGGCTTTTCCATAGCCATGTTCTCTACCACTCTCCATCAGAACATGATGGTTAGATTTCTCTTCCATATCCATATTTTCACCTATGTGGAAACCCAATGATTAGTTTATTTGGGTAACCGTTATGTTTCATACTTTTGTTTTTAAAGATTGGTTTTGATATTCCTTTTTACGATGTGGGTTTCTATTAAAGAAACTTTCGAATAGTAAACCATTTATAACCCCGACGAATTTCGAGGGCGAAATTCATTTTAAGGGGGGTAGAATGTAACAGCCCGAGATTTTATGAAAAATATTCTTTCTTATTTTACTAATGTCTTGTGTTATACGCTACACCAAAAGGAGCTTGCACAACACGCATCCTTGACTTGCCTTGCATTACACGCAATCGCAACCTTCCTCGATAGCGTGTGTGGTACGTAATCCTGAGTTTCACGAAACAATGATATGCTATTAAAATATTATTAAAACTAGCCGTTATGAATAGTAATAACCACTTTTTAAATTTTAGAAATTTTAACTCTCAAAATGGACTTCATTTTTGGATTCGGAGTATCGAATTTAGCCTAAGGTGAAATTTTGGTACTTTTCGGATAACATTCATATTCTGATAAATAGTGAAAATTACTAAATTATAATTAAAAACAACTTTTTTAATCGAAATAATTAATAGTGATAAATCATTAATTTGAGTGGTTTTAAAGTATATTTAGAATATATTTTTACAATTTAATACAATGTTGGTCGTTGGATGTAATTTCACATTTAAACTAGACATAAACAAGTGTCAATCTTTTGATAGATATTGTTTCTTAAAAACACGCTATTTGTTTTAACAGCGGGATTTAATTATAAAATTAATTAATGCAACTTTTATGTTATGAATTTGGTAAAATAGGCTTCATTTTTGAATTCGGAATATGAAATATAGCTTGGGATAAAATTTTGGCATTGTTCTGAAAAACATCAATTTTTGATGAATAGTGAAACTACTAAGTGGTAGGTTAAAAACTGAATTTTGCATAAAACTTAATTTTACCGCTTCTGTGAATGGAATTTCGAAAATCTGAGAGACACGGTTAATATCAAGGACTAAAATGTGGTTCAATGAGATGAAAATAATTTTTTGGTGAATAGTAACTTTTTACTTTTTTTACCACGGTTAATAGTAAATAGGGTAACTAAGGTTAAATATGATATTAATATTACCCTAACACATGTCCTAATTCTATTGGACAAGTGTAATTCGACCAAAAACAAACTTAGGAATAAAATATGACCATTTAGGCCCACTTGGATTAGATTAGGACATTTATTATTAATTTATTTAAAGAAGGGTTAAAATAGTTAAAATCAAAGTTTAATAAGTAAATAATTTTTAATATGGGGTTATACATAATATAGATTCGACTATAAATATTCATTAGAAAGATAGAAAGATTTCCTACATAATGGTATTTTATTTATAATTTTTAGACATTAAATAATATAATTTATTTATGACACAAGTATGATGCAGTAATTATCTTATTAATGAAATATTGACATAATTGATGTTATAAACACCAAAATAAATGTAATTTGAGACTTTTTATGAATTCCACTAATTTTCTAGGTTACTATGATATATTAATGTTGATTTAAGCAACTTGGTTCGAACATTTAATTCTGTTATGACTTTCACAAAAATCATATATCAAATAGTGTCAAAATTGACACAAAATAGTTTTTAAATCAAATATTATATTATTAATTGTTATTGTATTCCTAAAAATCTAAGGTTCGGCCAAATGACTTAGATAAGGATATATATATTAATAATAAACAATTTGGGGTTCGTTTGGCATGTTATAGAAAGTTTATTAACCATATAGTGAAAGAAAACAAAAAGACATGGTAAAAGTTAAATTATTTAACTTAGAGTTAAATTTAATTGATAAGGTTAAAATAATATCCTAAACTTGTCTAAATTCTATTGGTTGATAGGATTTCGACCCCTCCCCACCTTATCTTAGAAATAAGACCCTTTGGAACCATTATAAACCGATTTTGACTTTAATATAAAATAATATTTTGAGATATTCCTAAGGTGCCCCTCTCCTCCCTTATAAAAGGACACCTCCTCCCCCTCCTCCTCACACCAAATTGAGCACTCAAGCTCGGCCAACCCCTGACATGTTCTCCTCTCAACTTCCCTATAATAATCCTATAGGTCCTGGTCTTCTCCAAAGACCAATCTTAGTTCCTTAAGTGGAGGATTCAAAGAGGCGTTCCAAAAGAAGAGGTAATATCCATTACCGATCTTTTCAATTTCTTTCTTCTTCAACTTCTTATTCTTTAGTTGTTTAATGATAAAGTAATAACATCAGTATTACTTACATACTGATATGTTATTATAAATATGAAACAACCCTAATTCACCTTCTATCCATCCTACGGAAAAATGAAATCACCGCGCGTGCGTACGTACGTAATACCGTCTCCACGCCGTGGTGTAATCTATTTTCCACCATCACCTTACAAGGATGGGTATAATGGTGTAATGAGTAACTATATATGATTATTATGAAGTAATATTGATACTGAAATAATATATACTCCAATACAATTCCACGATCATAGGAACGATATCATCACTCGTGCGTACGTACGGAATACCGTCTCCACGATGTGATGCGACTCGTTCTACATGATCTTCATTTCATAATGATTATATAAATGAATTTAATGAATGAATATGGTATATACTACACTAATACCATTCTGGAAATGAATTATCTATAACCTAAATATAAGAATAAGAATTTATTCGATAAAACACGCATAAGAACAAAAAGTTATAAAGACCCGAGTAACAAGTAACAATGAAATATTACTAACAAGAAGCTAATAATATGACCATATATGATATCATATCAATATGTATGATTCTGGAATAAGTCAATAACATTATTTAAACCATTATACAGGAGCTTCGGACACGAACAAAGCAAATCGGACCTAAGGTAAGGGAAATATCACAATCTCATTTTTATCCGAGATTGTTTATTCGTAAGTATTTACTGGGGTGTATTTTATCATCCACATCCATGTTTTATCAATATGTAATATTATTTCAATCCACATAAAATTGTTTAAATCCATTTTTACCCTTCGGTGAGTTTTTAGTAATACGTATGAAAGGAATCTTTTGTCGTTTTTCGTACGAGGTACTTTTTGACTTTTCCGACAAAAGTACGAAGAATGTTTTTTTAACTTATACGGCACGAACAGATTTCTACTGTTTTATAAAGCCTTATTTTCATAAAGCTTCCTCTAAAAGATTTCATGACTATTTTCAATAAAATCTCTTTCTTTTAAAATTGCATGATGTTTTGTGAAAAGAAATTGATTTTGAAGAAGAAAGGATATTTTCCTCAAGAATTCAATTCAAGTGTTTTATCAAAATTATTTTCCATCTAAGATAATAAAGAGTTCTGTTTCTATCCATATTTTTACATTGATTTGACTATGTTGTGATGGAATTATGTTTATGAATTCCTTTATCTTATATGAATTGATTTATGATGTCATGATGTTTCAAGAATCCCATTTTTGTTACATGTGTTATGCGATGATGTATGTTTTATGATTATGTGGCACACATAAGAAAGGATTCATTATAAGATGGGTGGGACCTATATCTCCCTCCAATGCATTGGGTAATGATTTTATATCTCATGAGATAGACATGGATGAAATGGTAGGTTATACCGGTTCAGTGAAACAGGACTGAAATGAGGGTTACTCGATTCAGAAAGGGACTTTGTCCACTAAGATAGTCTTGGTAATGAGTCTTGACTAACAAGAAATGATTTTCTATGATTATGTGTGTATGCCACAAAGTTTCATGTTTTAAGTTATGATTATTGGGATTACATTTCACTTCTATGATATATCCCATGTTATGATATTATGAGCTCTTTTGCAGGTTAAGATTTCCAAAAGCTATGTATATGATGTGATTGATTTTTCTTTTGTTTACCCTTACTGAGAATTTGAGCTCACCCTTTTATGTTTTCTTTTCCCCAGGATATAAAGAAAGGTTTTAGGTAGAAAAAAAGGGATGACCTTTATGGGAGATATTGAAGAACTTTCACCACAATTAGAAGATTACGTTCTGAGTTTCCAAAGACACTAAACTATTACGATCCTTTAGTGTGTGTTTTTGTTATGTACTAAGTATTCCGCAAATGTAATGTAATGTCCATGTACGATAAGCTTCGGGTCTCTACAGTTGGTATCAGAGGAAAGGTTTAGTCAACCTTTGGAAACTAGGATGCGAAAACGTTAGTGAGATTCCTAGAGATATTTCTAAGGTATGTCTAGGGATTTCCCTAAGGATAAGTATACGTATAGGATATATTCCTAGAACTATGGTAATGATATTAGATTAAATCTAAGAAGTTAGGTATTGAGGATACTTTCCCTTTACTATGTTGTTTTCTCTAGCATGATTTTTGATTCTCACAAAATTATTTTTGTGTTTTAGTTAATGGAGGGAACCAAAAGGAATTCAGTTAACATTGAATCCAATGGACAAATTGGTGACTATGAGCAACAAAATTGTGTAATGACTAGAGAGAAAGATGTTGTGATTATGCCGAATCAATCATCGCGATATATGATTAACAAGGTAAAATTTAGTGGTATGCCTAATTCTTCAAAGAAGAGGAAGATAGACTATTATGCATGTTCGCATGTTGAGGAGCATAAAGAAAGGAAGATTGAGACTTCTAAAGAAGGGAAGAAGAACCTTGAGGAATACCTCAAATGGAGGGACCGATGTTATCTGTGTGGAGAAAAGGGTCATAGAGTGACAGACTGTTATGGAGTTCAATGTCTTATTTGTGGAGAACATGGGCATTACCCAACTCAATGCCCTGACCTAAAAAGTTACTTCTAAATCAAGGAAGGACTTATTCTAAGATAATCATTGATGTGGATGGACTGAAGTGTTTTGGTATTCAAGAATAATGTTGTTGAGGTACTTTTATGGTGTATTGAAATATTTATGTATTGGTCTATTGTGGTTTTCAATAATTTTAAGGTACCAATAACTATGAAAAGTGATTCAAATATTTTGGAAAGTAGATGATAAGTGCATAATGAAAGGATTAGAAGATAATGAGATGTTTGATTGTATTCATGAGCTCATGATTGATATAAGGACTAAGTGATATCATGGTTTGAGTATAAATAATTTTGAGGATTTTGGTATGTGTAAAGTGTTAACTTTTAACTGCATTCAATTTTTCACTAAGGTTCAATGGGTATTCAAGAGAGTACAAGATTAAGGCCTTTGAATGTTTGGAATGTGACCAACAAGATATATCTTATGATATATGGGGATCAACGATGGTATTAAATCTCTGGTAATCGTTTTCACTATGTTATGAGAATGGACTGCAGTATTATGGATAAGCCTAAAGATTGGAATGGATTATGTTGTACATAAGTTAGTATTGTTTAAGGATAGAAGTTTTTTTCGATATTATTGATGGGATGTTATAGTAATATAGTTTTATAAAAAGGACAACCTGCAAGACGGGCGACAGCCCATCGCTTCGGACAAGGCTGTGGGAATCGAACCCACAACCGAAGTGCGACTGGCCTTTATCGCCTACCACTGGCCTACAGGAAGTCCCTGTTTAGTAGAAACTAGTTTTATTATATTAAGCAGTATGATATATGAAGTATAAGTCCATTTTAGGAACCATATATGATTAATCTCACTATAGATCGACTTATGTATATAAGTTTTGCTAACCTTTTGTTTGAGATAGATGGAATGACCTATCATTCTATCACATGATCTGCTAACACTTCACGAATAACAAATTCAACTTCATTTATTTAAGAGATGAAGTGGAAATTGTTCAAAGCACGAACAACAGTGAGATTGTACCAAAATAAAGTAAGTATTTATTCTAATTCAAATTTTCAACTTTAGGGGAAATGATCTTGAAAACCAAAAATGTTGTCCTAGTGATCTTATACCTGATGAATCAGATGGTACCTTATATCATCACAAATCTATGGATTTGTGATTACTGGCTTTTCCATAGCCATGTTCTCTACCACTCTCCATCAGAACATGATGGTTAGATTTCTCTTCCATATCCATATTTTCACCTATGTGGAAACCCAATGATTAGTTTATTTGGGTAACCGTTATGTTTCATACTTTTGTTTTTAAAGATTGGTTTTGATATTCCTTTTTACGATGTGGGTTTCTATTAAAGAAACTTTCAAATAGTAAACCATTTATAACCCCGACGAATTTTGAGGGCGAAATTCATTTTAAGGGGGGTAGAATGTAACAGCCCGAGATTTTATGAAAAATATTCTTTCTTATTTTACTAATGTCTTGTGTTATACGCTACACCAAAAGGAGCTTGCACAACACGCATCCTTGACTTGCCTTGCATTACACGCAATCGCAACCTTCCTCGATAGCGTGTGTGGTACGTAATCCTGAGTTTCACGAAACAATGATATGCTATTAAAATATTATTAAAACTAGCCGTTATGAATAGTAATAACCACTTTTTAAATTTTAGAAATTTTAACTCTCAAAATGGACTTCATTTTTGGATTCGGAGTATCGAATTTATCCTAAGGTGAAATTTTGGTACTTTTCGGATAACTTTCATATTCTGATAAATAGTGAAAATTACTAAATTATAATTAAAAACAACTTTTTTAATCGAAATAATTAATAGTGATAAATCATTAATTTGAGTGGTTTTAAAGTATATTTAGAATATATTTTTACAATTTAATACAATGTTGGTCATTGGATGTAATTTCACATTTAAACTAGACATAAACAAGTGTCAATCTTTTGATAGATATTGTTTCTTAAAAACACGCTATTTGTTTTAACAGCGGGATTTAATTATAAAATTAATTAATGCAACTTTTATGTTATGAATTTGGTAAAATAGACTTCATTTTTGAATTCGGAATATGAAATATAGCTTGGGATAAAATTTTGGCATTGTTCTGAAAAACATCAATTTTTGATGAATAGTGAAACTACTAAGTGGTAGGTTAAAAACTGAATTTTGCATAAAACTTAATTTTACCGCTTCTGTGAATGGAATTTCGAAAATCCGAGAGACACGGTTAATATCAAGGACTAAAATGTGGTTCAATGAGATGAAAATAATTTTTTGGTGAATAGTAACTTTTTACTTTTTTTACCACGGTTAATAGTAAATAGGGTAACTAAGGGTAAATATGATATTAATATTACCCTAACACATGTCCTAATTCTATTGGACAAGTGTAATTCGACCAAAAACAAACTTAGGAATAAAATATGACCATTTAGGCCCACTTGGATTAGATTAGGACATTTATTATTAATTTATTTAAAGAAGGGTTAAAATAGTTAAAATCAAAGTTTAATAAGTAAATAATTTTTAATATGGGGTTATAAATAATATAAATTAGACTATAAATATTAATTAGAAAGATAAAAAGATTTCCTACATAATGGTATTTTATTTATAATTTTTAGACATTAAATAATACAATTTATTTATGACACAAGTATGATGCAGTAATTATCTTATTAATGAAATATTGACATAATTGATGTTATAAACACCAAAATAAATGTAATTTGAGACTTTTTATGAATTCCACTAATTTTCTAGGTTACTATGATATATTAATGTTGATTTAATCAACTTGGTTCGAACATATAATTCTGTTATGACTTTCACAAAAATCATATATCAAATAGTGTCAAAATTGACACAAAATAGTTTTTAAATCAAATATTATATTATTAATTGTTATTGTATTCCTAAAAATCTAAGGTTCGGCCAAATGAATTAGATAAGGATATATATATTAATAATAAACAATTTGGGGTTCGTTTGGCATGTTATAGTAAGTTTATTAACCATATAGTGAAAGAAAACAAAAAGACATGGTAAAAGTTAAATTATTTAACTTAGAGTTAAATTTAATTGATAAGGTTAAAATAATATCCTAAACTTGTCTAAATTCTATTGGTTGATAGGATTTCGACCCCTCCCCACCTTAGCTTAGAAATAAGACCCTTTGGAACCATTATAAACCGATTTTGACTTTAATATAAAATAATATTTTGAGATATTCCTAAGGTGCCCCTCTCCTCCCTTATAAAAGGACACCTCCTCCCCCTCCTCCTCACACCAAATTGAGCACTCAAGCTCGGCCAACCCCTGACATTTTCTCCTCTCAACTTCCCTATAATAATCCTAGAGGTCCTGGTCTTCTCCAAAGACCAATCTTAGTTCCTTAAGTGGAGGATTCAAAGAGGCGTTCCAAAAGAAGAGGTAATATCCATTACCGATCTTTTCAATTTCTTTCTTCTTCAACTTCTTATTCTTTAGTTGTTTCATGATAAAGTAATAACATCAGTATTACTTACATACTGATATGTTATTATAAATATGAAACAACCCTAATTCACCTTCTATCCATCCTACGGAAAAATGAAATCACCGCGCGTGCGTACGTACGGAATACCGTCTCCACGCCGTGGTGTAATCTATTTTCCACCATCACCTTACAAGGATGGGTATAATGGTGTAATGAGTAACTATATATGATTATTATGAAGTAATATTGATACTGAAATAATATATACTCCAATACAATTCCACGATCATAGGAACGATATCATCACTCGTGCGTACGTACGGAATACCGTCTCCACGATGTGATTCGACTCGTTCTACATGATCTTCATTTCATAATGATTATATAAATGAATTGAATGAATGAATATGGTATATACTACACTAATACCATTCTGGAAATTAATTATCTATAACCTAAATATAAGAATAAGAATTTATTCGATAAAACACGCATAAGAACAAAAAGTTATAAAGACCCGAGTAACAAGTAACAATGAAATATTACTAACAAGAAGCTAATAATATGACCATATATGATATCATATCAATATGTATGATTCTGGAATAAGTCAATAACATTATTTAAACCATTATACAGGAGCTTCGGACACGAACAAAGCAAATCGGACCTAAGGTAAGGGAAATATCACAATCTCATTTTTATCCGAGATTGTTTATTCGTAAGTATTTACTGGGGTGTATTTTATCATCCACATCCATGTTTTATCAATATGTAATATTATTTCCATCCACATAAAATTGTTTAAATCCATTTTTACCCTTCGGTGAGTTTTTAGTAATACGTATGAAAGGAATCTTTTGTCGTTTTTCGTACGAGGTACTTTTTGACTTTTCTGACAAAAGTACGAAGAATGTTTTTTTTTAACTTATACGGCACGAACGGATTTCTACTGTTTTATAAAGCCTTATTTTCATAAAGATTCCTCTAAAATATTTCATGACTATTTTCAATAAAATCTCTTTCTTTTAAAATTGCATGATGTTTTGTGAAAAGAAATTGATTTTGAAGAAGAAAGGATATTTTCCTCAAGAATTCAATTCAAGTGTTTTATCAAAATTATTTTCCATCTAAGATAATAAAGAGTTCTGTTTCTATCCATATTTTTACATTGATTTGACTATGTTGTGATGGAATTATGTTTATGAATTCCTTTATCTTATATGAATTGATTTATGATGTCATGATGTTTCAAGAATCCCATTTTTGTTACATGTGTTATGCGATTATGTATGTTTTATGATTATGTGGCACACATAAGAAAGGATTCATTATAAGATGGGTGGGACCTATATCTCCCCCCAATGCATTGGGTAATGATTTTATATCTCATGAGATAGACATGGCTGAAATGGTAGGTTATACCGGTTCAGTGAAACAGGACTGAAATGAGGGTTACTCGATTCAGAAAGGGACTTTGTCCACTAAGATAGTCTTGGTAATGAGTCTTGACTAACAAGAAATGATTTTCTATGATTATGTGTGTATGCCACAAAGTTTCATGTTTTAAGTTATGATTATTGGGATTACATTTCACTTCTATGATATATCCCATGTTATGATATTATGAGCTCTTTTGCAGGTTAAGATTTCCAAAAGCTATGTATATGATGTGATTGATTTTTCTTTTGTTTACCCTTACTGAGCATTTGAGCTCACCCTTTTATGTTTTCTTTTCCCCAGGATATAAAGAAAGGTTTTAGGTAGAAAAAAAGGGATGACCTTTATGGGAGATATTGAAGAACTTTCACCACAATTAGAAGATTACGTTCTGAGTTTCCAAAGACACTAAACTATTACGATCCTTTAGTGTGTGTTTTTGTTATGTACTAAGTATTCCGCAAATGTAATGTAATGTCCATGTACGATAAGCTTCGGGTCTCTACAGTTGGTATCAGAGGAAAGGTTTAGTCAACCTTTGGAAACTAGGATGCGAAAATGTTAGTGAGATTCCTAGAGATATTTCTAAGGTATGTCTAGGGATGTCCCTAAGGATAAGTATACGTATAGGATATATTCCTAGAACTATGGTAATGATATTAGATTAAATCTAAGAAGTTAGGTATTGAGGATACTTTCCCTTTACTATGTTGTTTTCTCTAGCATGATTTTTGATTCTCACAAAATTATTTTTGTGTTTTAGTTAATGGAGGGAACCAAAAGGAATTCAGTTAACATTGAATCCAATGGACAAATTGGTGACTATGAGCAACAAAATTGTGTAATGCCTAGAGAGAAAGATGTTGTGATTATGCCGAATCAATCATCGCGATATATGATTAACAAGGTAAAATTTAGTGGTATGCCTAATTCTTCAAAGAAGAGGAAGATAGACTATTATGCATGTTCGCATGTTGAGGAGCATAAAGAAAGGAAGATTGAGACTTCTAAAGAAGGGAAGAAGAACCTTGAGGAATACCTCAAATGGAGGGACCGATGTTATCTGTGTGGAGAAAAGGGTCATAGAGTGACAGACTGTTATGGAGTTCAATGTCTTATTTGTGGAGAACATGGGCATTACCCAACTCAATGCCCTGACCTAAAAAGTTACTTCTAAATCAAGGAAGGACTTATTCCAGGATAATCATTGATGTGGATGGACTGAAGTGTTTTGGTATTCAAGAATAATGTTGTTGAGGTACTTTTATGGTGTATTGAAATATTTATGTATTGGTCTATTGTGGTTTTCAATAATTTTAAGGTACCAATAACTATGAAAAGTGATTCAAATATTTTGGAAAGTAGATGATAAGTGCATAATGAAAGGATTAGAAGATAATGAGATGTTTGATTGTATTCATGAGCTCATGATTGATATAAGGACTAAGTGATATCATGGTTTGAGTATAAATAATTTTGAGGATTTTGGTATGTGTAAAGTGTTAACTTTTAACTGCATTCAATTATTCACTAAGGTTCAATGGGTATTCAAGAGAGTACAAGCTTAAGGCCTTTGAATGTTTGGAATGTGACCAACAAGATATATCTTATGATATATGGGGATCAACGATGGTATTAAATCTCTGGTAATCGTTTTCACTATGTTATGAGAATGGACTGCAGTATTATGGATAAGCCTAAAGATTGGAATGGATTATGTTGTACATAAGTTAGTATTGTTTAAGGATAGAAGTTTTTTTCGATATTATTGATGGGATGTTATATTAATATAGTTTTATAAAAAGGACAACCTGCAGGACGGGCGACAACCCATCGCTTCGGACAAGGCTGTGGGAATCGAACCCACAACCGAAGTACGACTGGCCTTTATCGCCTACCACTGGCCTACAGGATGTCCATGTTTAGTAGAAACTAGTTTTATTATATTAAGCAGTATGATATATGAAGTATAAGTCCATTTTAGGAACCATATATGATTAATCTCACTATAGATCGACTTATGTATATAAGTTTTGCTAACCTTTTGTTTGAGATAGATGGAATGACCTGTCATTCTATCACATGATCTGCTAACACTTCACGAATAACAAATTCAACTTCATTTATTTAAGAGATGAAGTGGAAATTGTTCAAAGCACGAACAACAGTGAGATTGTACCAAAATAAAGTAAGTATTTATTCTAATTCAAATTTTCAACTTTAGGGGAAATGATCTTGAAAACCAAAAATGTTGTCCTAGTGATCTTATACCTGATGAATCAGATGGTACCTTATATCATCACAAATCTATGGATTTGTGATTACTGGCTTTTCCATAGCCATGTTCTCTACCACTCTCCATCAGAACATGATGGTTAGATTTCTCTTCCATATCCATATTTTCACCTATGTGGAAACCCAATGATTAGTTTATTTGGGTAACCGTTATGTTTCATACTTTTGTTTTTAAAGATTGGTTTTGATATTCCTTTTTACGATGTGGGTTTCTATTAAGGAAACTTTCGAATAGTAAACCATTTATAACCCCGACGAATTTCGAGGGAGAAATTCATTTTAAGGGGGGTAGAATGTAACAGCCCGAGATTTTATGAAAAATATTCTTTCTTATTTTACTAATGTCTTGTGTTATACGCTACGCCAAAAGGAGCTTGCACAACACGCATCCTTGACTTGCCTTGCATTACACGCAATCGCAACCTTCCTCGATAGCGTGTGTGGTACGTAATCCTGAGTTTCACGAAACAATGATATGCTATTAAAATATTATTAAAACTAGCCGTTATGAATAGTAATAACCACTTTTTAAATTTTAGAAATTTTAACTCTCAAAATGGACTTAATTTTTGGATTCGGAGTATCGAATTTAGCCTAAGGTGAAATTTTGGTACTTTTCGGATAACTTTCATATTCTGATAAATAGTGAAAATTACTAAATTATAATTAAAAACAACTTTTTTAATCGAAATAATTAATAGTGATAAATCATTAATTTGAGTGGTTTTAAAGTATATTTAGAATATATTTTTACAATTTAATACAATGTTGGTCATTGGATGTAATTTCACATTTAAACTAGACATAAACAAGTGTCAATCTTTTGATAGATATTGTTTCTTAAAAACACGCTATTTGTTTTAACAGCGGGATTTAATTATAAAATTAATTAATGCAACTTTTATGTTATGAATTTGGTAAAATAGACTTCATTTTTGAATTCGGAATATGAAATATAGCTTGGGATAAAATTTTGGCATTGTTCTGAAAAACATCAATTTTTGATGAATAGTGAAACTACTAAGTGGTAGGTTAAAAACTGAATTTTGCATAAAACATAATTTTACCGCTTCTGTGAATGGAATTTCGAAAATCCGAGAGACACGGTTAATATCAAGGACTAAAATGTGGTTCAATGAGATGAAAATAATTTTTTGGTGAATAGTAACTTTTTACTTTTTTTACCACGGTTAATAGTAAATAGGGTAACTAAGGGTAAATATGATATTAATATTACCCTAACACATGTCCTAATTCTATTGGACAAGTGTAATTCGACCAAAAACAAACTTAGGAATAAAATATGACCATTTAGGCCCACTTGGATTAGATTAGGACATTTATTATTAATTTATTTAAAGAAGGGTTAAAATAGTTAAAATCAAAGTTTAATAAGTAAATAATTTTTAATATGGGGTTATACATAAGATAAATTAGACTATAAATATTCATTAGAAAGATAAAAAGATTTCCTACATAATGGTATTTTATTTATAATTTTTAGACATTAAATAATATAATTTATTTATGACACAAGTATGATGAAGTAATTATCTTATTAATGAAATATTGACATAATTGATGTTATAAACACCAAAATAAATGTAATTTGGGACTTTTTATGAATTCCACTAATTTTCTAGGTTACTATGATATATTAATGTTGATTTAATCAACTTGGTTCGAACATTTAATTCTGTTATGACTTTCACAAAAATCATATATCAAATAGTGTCAAAATTGACACAAAATAGTTTTTAAATCAAATATTATATTATTAATTGTTATTGTATTCCTAAAAATCTAAGGTTCGGCCAAATGACTTAGATAAGGATATATATATATTAATAATAAACAATTTGGGGTTCGTTTGGCATGTTATAGTAAGTTTATTAACCATATAGTGAAAGAAAACAAAAAGACATGATAAAAGTTAAATTATTTAACTTAGAGTTAAATTTAATTGATAAGGTTAAAATAATATCCTAAACTTGTCTAAATTCTATTGGTTGATAGGATTTCGACCCCTCCCCACCTTATCTTAGAAATAAGACCCTTTGGAACCATTATAAACCGATTTTGACTTTAATATAAAATAATATTTTGAGATATTCCTAAGGTGCCCCTCTCCTCCCTTATAAAAGGACACCTCCTCCCCCTCCTCCTCACACCAAATTGAGCACTCAAGCTCGGCCAACCCCTGACATTTTCTCCTCTCAACTTCCCTATAATAATCCTAGAGGTCCCGGTTTTCTCCAAAGACCAATCTTAGTTCCTTAAGTGGAGGATTCAAAGAGGCGTTCCAAAAGAAGAGGTAATATACATTACCGATCTTTTCAATTTCTTTCTTCTTCAACTTCTTATTCTTTAGTTGTTTCATGATAAAGTAATAACATCAGTATTACTTACATACTTATATGTTATTATAAATATGAAACAACCCTAATTCACCTTCTATCCATCCTACGGAAAAATGAAATCACCGCGCGTGCGTACGTACAGAATACCGTCTCCACACCGTGGTGTAATCTATTTTCCACCATCAACTTACAAGGATGGGTATAATGGTGTAATGAGTAACTATATATGATTATTATGAAGTAATATTGATACTGAAATAATATATACTCCAATAAAATTCCACGATCATAGGAACGATATCATCACTCGTGCGTACGTACGGAATACCGTCTCCACGATGTGATGCGACTCGTTCTACATGATCTTCATTTCATAATGATTATATAAATGAATTGAATGAATGAATATGGTATATACTACACTAATACCATTCTGTAAATGAATTATCTATTACCTAAATATAAGAATAAGAATTTATTCGACAAAACACGCATAAGAACAAAAAGTTATAAAGACCCGAGTAACAAGTAACAATGAAATATTACTAACAAGAAGCTAATAATATGACCATATATGATATCATATCAATATGTATGATTCTGGAATAAGTCAATAACATTATTTAAACCATTATACAGGAGCTTCGGACACGAACAAAGCAAATCGGACCTAAGGTAAGGGAAATATCACAATCTCATTTTTATCCGAGATTGTTTATTCGTAAGTATTTACTGGGGTGTATTTTATCATCCACATCCATGTTTTATCAATATGTAATATTATTTCCATCCACCTAAAATTGTTTAAATCCATTTTTACCCTTCGGTGTGTTTTTAGTAATACGTATGAAAGGAATCTTTTGTCATTTTTCGTACGAGGTACTTTTTGACTTTTCCGACAAAAGTACGAAGAATGTTTTTTTTAACTTATACGGCACGAACGAATTTCTACTGTTTTATAAAGCCTTATTTTCATGAAGCTTCCTCTAAAATATTTCAAGACTATTTTCAATAAAATCTCTTTCTTTTAAAATTGCATGATTTTTTGTGAAAAGAAATTGATTTTGAAGAAGAAAGGATATTTTCCTCAAGAATTCAATTCAAGTGTTTTATCAAAATTATTTTCCATCTAAGATAATAAAGAGTTCTGTTTCTATCTATATTTTTACATTGATTTGACTATGTTGTGATGGAATTATGTTTATGAATTCCTTTATCTTATATGAATTGATTTATGATGTCATGATGTTTCAAGAATCCCATTTTTGTTACATGTGTTATGCGATGATGTATGTTTTATGATTATGTGGCACACATAAGAAAGGATTCATTATAAGATGGGTGGGACCTATATCTCCCTCCAATGCATTGGGTAATGATTTTATATCTCATGAGATAGACATGGCTGAAATGGTAGGTTATACCGGTTCAGTGAAACAGGACTGAAATGAGGGTTACTCGATTCAGAAAGGGACTTTGTCCACTAAGATAGTCTTGGCAATGAGTCTTGATTAAAAAGAAATGATTTTATTGATTATGTGTGTATGCCACAAAGTTTCATGTTTTAAGTTATGATTATTGGGATTACATTTCACTTCTATGATATATCCCATGTTATGATATTATGAGCTCTTTTGCAGGTTAAGATTTCCAAAAGCTATGTATATGATGTGATTGATTTTTCTTTTGTTTACCCTTACTGAGCATTTGAGCTCACCCTTTTATGTTTTCTTTTCCCCAGGATATAAAGAAAGGTTTTAGGTAGAAAAAAAGGGATGACCTTTATGGGAGATATTGAAGAACTTTCACCACAATTAGAAGATTACGTTCCGAGTTTCCAAAGACACTAAACTATTACGATCCTTTAGTGTGTGTTTTTGTTATGTACTAAGTATTCCACAAATGTAATGTAATGTCCATGTACGATAAGCTTCGGGTCTCTACATTGGATAGGGGAAAGTTCCCAATTCTATATAAGGTCAATAAATCCACTAACATAAATCCCATACAATCATGGGTGAAACCTCCTCCTTGTATAATCCCATTATAGAAGGAATCATTGACATTCACTTGACTAATCTATAATATTTAAATTATGTTAAAAAGTAGATTTCACATAATGAATTCATATGACTATGATATGGTATTATTTTGGTGGAATCGATATAGTAAATTCATTTACATTGGATACTATGAATAGTGAGAAATTATTGTTTCGGATAAAATTCCCTAATTAATGGTCGATAATATTCATAGAATAAATAAATGGATATTAATCCAGAATGGTTCAGGACGCAGGATCACCCGGAGCTAAAAATTTGTTAAACAAAATTAAACTTTAAGAACTATAAGGGGGAATATAGAGTCTTGTGTGGGGTTCACCCTGAGCATCAAAATCCCCCATGTGTGAATAGTCTCTTGGCATAATAAAATTCCACATCAAGTAGGAATATGAATTATCCTTCTTGGATAGTGTGTCTATAATATAATTGGCCTCCCCTCATACATGTGTCACATGTATGCAGAGAATATTTGCACAATGCTGATAGTGGATCCACTCTGAAATAAGTCGCTATGGTATATTTCTAGATATTGTCTTTAAATCATCCCTAGAAAGGGTTGAATCATATTCCACCCAAAACAAGTTCTATAAAATAAATTGGAATAATTAATGGAATATATCATCACCCATAATCATTTATGATACACGATCTCATTCCCATTTTGGTGAAAAAAAACTTACCAAAACATTGATGACTGAAAAACACACCACCACTTTAGGATGGGCCTCCAAAACCAGAGGTCGGGCCATCCACATTCACCTTAATCTAAGATATAAGTGGTAGAATCCATTGGAAATATTTCATGACTAGGGGTTTATTTGACCTTATAGGAACACCAATAATTTAATGGTTTCTAGATCAAATATATCATTATACATTGAGGCTATTGAAATTTAGAATGTATCCTATATTTTCCTATGAATCTAGATAATTCCAACAAATACATTGGTCATATTGTTGTCGAATAGAACCCCATTTATCACCCTCCTTGAAAAATAGACGAGGTCTACTGAGGTAGAAATCAAGTAGTTGAGGATATGTTCACATAGTTTGGATTCAATGACAGACTTAATTAGATCTATGATGTTGTCTTCATAAATAAACTGATAAAAAATCCTTACAAATAATCCCCTAGAGCAGTAGTGAACCCACAACTAGTAAAAAGTTGTTTTTCATTGTTAAGTGTCTGTAAGAACAAGTAACAAGGTGAAAAGGTGATTATTATAGTTTGATATAATTATTCAAAAATGTAAGTTGATTTTTCTATATCATCCATTAATAGAATTTTCTATTTCTGGTGATGAAAGGTATTCAAAAAGTATTGATCCACCTATGAATTTCTATCACATGGATTCAATTCTAATTATAGGAATTTTGTACATGGGATCACCCTGTTGTATTCCTGGTCTAGAAAAGTGTGTCTTGATTCATGTACCTTTATCCTTAGATCAACATCAAAACCTATGTAGTTAACGGTATATGGTCATTAACATAAACCATATTGGTGATAACCATATACTTTCACCACTATGGAATCATAGTGGGTTCAACATCCAACAACGTGGTTGTCCATCGAATCATCTTTAAGTACCTACATACTATCCATTTTGAATTATTCATCAAATCAAGGTAGAAGGACATTATATCTGACCAAAAATAAGGTGGAATAAAGTAATTATATTCATTATAAATATTCATAATGAATATATAATTGAATAATTATAGTTCTTGATCATTGGAATTTAATATATTCTAACTAAATTTGTTATGAAAATCCTCAATGAAATTTATGAGGTCCTTGATACCAATACCACCCTTATATATGGGATTAACACAATATTTCCAAGAAATTTTTTTTATTTTATTTTCATAGATGCATCAAATACATATGATGTATTTTACCATGATTTTGAATGTATTACTCAATGTAGAAGGAAATATGTACAAAGAGAAAGAATACACAAACATCACTGTTACAATAGTGTTAATAAAAATAATTATCCCCACTTATGAAATATTATTCCTTTCTATAATTCGATTTATTTATTAATTCTACATTAGATGATCTCTAAGTGATTATATTTTATTTTCCCCAAAAAATAGGAACACTCAAGAAATTTAAGGGTTGACATCCTATCTTGACATAGAGAGAAAATACAATTTTATTTTTCTTTGAAACCATAATTCCTCTTCAAAAAATATTGAAAAATTTTCTCCAACAAATGGATTTCTCAAAAAAAATATTTTTGTTCAAAAAACATTTAATGGCCTTTATTATCTTTTTTTTAATATTCATCAAATAAGATAATATCCTTAGAATACACCATGCGTGAGATTTCCCATAAATTTAGTCCCACATTCATTTGTCTATAGATACCAATATTCAAGAGATCAATAAGAAAAAATCTCAAGTAATCCTCATCCAGGAAAAAGACGAGTCCAGAAAGGGGATACCCCTACCTAATACCCCATGAAAATCTAAAAACACATATTAGTGAGTCATTAATAAAGATGGAAAATTTAGCACTCCTAATAATTTTAATTATCACCTGAATGAACCCTATATAAAATGTATACCTCTGTAGTAAAATAATTATAAATTACCATTTGATTATATAAAAAGATTCAAATATTTCAAAATTTAATGCAGTGTTTCTATAAATGTTTTTATTGAGTTCATTAATTGACACCAAATTAGTTAACATGCAATTATAAATGTTTTTTCCAGAGGTAAACCTAATCTAATTAGGAGTGATTATATTTCTAATGACCATAAAAAGTCATAAAACTTATATTTTTCTAATAATATTCATGGTGGTGATCCCGGTAGAAAATATTCATAATACCTTGATGTCAATAGAATTTACCATACTAGGAAGAAAAAACATTAACGATAATTAATATCATAAGCTATTGATGCATAGTTTGATAATTGTGTAATATCACATAATAGAGATTGATAATTATTTTATTTTTATTATAATTATTAATTTTAGAAATTGATTGTCTTTATAGTGAAATTGAAATATTATCATAGAATTAATGTGAATAAGAAATTAATATTTGTTTTCTTTCAAGATTATTTATCTTTATTATGAATATATCTTTATAAAATTATATGATTATAATGGGTTGAATAATTGGTAAGATTTTATAGAACTCTAAGGAATGGGGATATCTATTTTACATTTATTTTCAAATTTCCCGCATGTTGTAGCATGATAAACGTTTTTAAATTTATCAAAATTTAAATATTTTGAAATAAATAATGCAACTGATTATATTTTTGAGGAATTTATGTTTATTTTTTATTTATTTTATTTAACATGTAATAAACAATATGTTTATCACTAAATTTATTGTAATTTTTGTTTATTTGTTTCTTATCATGTGAGAAAATAGTTATATAGTGTAACGTTTATGGGTGTCTATCTCTACTAATGAAATCTTATTGTGGTGATTAATTATGAGCTCGCTTTGTTAGATAATAATGATATAAATAATATTATTTATTCTATTTTTATCCTTATATATGTTTGCACCTCTCATTTGAAATAAATAATAATGATGACATTCTCATTATTAACATTATTATTATGGATTGAACTAATGGATTTTTAATTCTTATCACTTGATTATTCATAAAATATTAACATTGACTAATAATAATAGAATTTAGGTTGGTATTTTTTTTATTATTGTACAATTTTGATCATCACATGATGTATAGAGATAACCATTGATGATCAAATATGAATGGTGAAGGATTCCTAAAAATCACCCTGGTTAGGTAAAATAATGAGTTTAGAGGTGACAGGTTTCTATGGAAGTGGATTTGTGCTCGAAGGTAAAGGTGATATTAGTATTTATACAAAAAAATTAAATATTAATTAATTCATGAATAAATTACATATAGTCCCAATTCACACATTTTAAATGTCTCCATTATTCAGTTTCCAAGTGAAATGTATTTAAAATAGTATGTAACCCCTATGAATTCCACTGTGTAACATTAAAAATGAATTTAATTGGATAGAAGTTCACTTTTGAAAATTACAAGATGTGTAACTCTGGGTCACAGTCCATGTATAACCAAACTCATTTTCTTGGTGTCTTCCCTGTATATAGGCCTATACTATGCATAAGGATCCATATGTTTTGTTCATAAATTGTATACACCGTGTATCCCAGTCTGGGTAAGAATAGTTGTATGTTCCTTTTGTGTACAGAATTTTAAATCACGTGCATGCTTTGTTATGTGAAATAAATGTTGTGTACTATTTTAATATATCATGTACTATATAAATGATATCGGATCTACTAATATCTCATGTTCAAGTACTTTAGAAAGACCCCCACCCTATATAATTCTTAGGATACTCCATATACCTTGTACTCACATATGTTGGGAGATTACGATACAAGACCATCCTGGCCGAGTGTCCCTATAGATCATGTACCCTACTAGGCAAATTGTATTCTAGGTGGTATGTAGTATTATTTGTATTTATCCACCTAGGTATTCATTTTGGACATATCAGTTGTCCATTCAATGTATTTATCCATGTATAATTTCGTGGTATATATATCTTCATCATTTGAGGATTATGTTCATGGTATTTGGACAATCATATCTTCGTAAAGAAGTTGAAATGTTTGGAAGAATTGCTCAAGCATCCATGAGGTTGGTATCCCTCTAGGAACATATCTATCTCCAAGGTATAGGTCCTCCATGTATATAGAGGAGTTGGTAACCCTATCATAGGGATGATATATGGTTTCTCCACTCATGGAGTTTAAAATCCTCTTAGGTGATGCAAACTAAACATGCCAAGGTATGGGTCCTCCAAAGGTGTTAGTTACCCTTCCGACTAAGGTGACTTCTTCTAAGGTATGGGCCCCCCATTGCTGTTAATACTGATGGATGTTGTGGTGGTAAAAAAATTGAAATTGTTTTGGAGAACTAAGTTATATAATTCTTAATGTACATAAGATTCCTTTTTAGTGGTAACAATCTATAGAGTTGAGTAATGGTGCTCGATATAACTTTCCCTAAAGTGAAAAATTTTCAATCCTTAGTTATAGGGGTCACCCAAGGATTATGGAGAAAAATATTATTTCATTTAAATGGATTATATGATTTTATTTACTTCTTTAATCTCTCATTTATGGAAGATATGAACTTTGGTATTTTGAGGATCCTCCTAATTACCCCAGACAACCACTATGGTGCGACTTAAAGTTGGACTTTGGAATTCAGAAACACTAGGTCGTTTACCGAATACTGTGATCATGGATTCCTTATATTATATGATTCTTCATAGATATAATATGATATATAGTGGTAAACTACATCCCAATGTTTTTGTGTTTTATTCTTATAAACCATATATGGGTTTTCCCATTTCCAAATACACTCTTTTACTTGGGGTTTGACGATATATATTTGTTTATATTTCAATTATCATTTCAATGAATCCTAATAGATATATTTATACTCACCTTGGTATTAGATTTATGTTCACACATGTTGTGTTTTTACAAAATATTCACAATTCAAATATGGTCTTAGTGATTATAGAGTATAGTTTCTTATGCATAGAACTTTCATAGTACAACAAGGTGGTTCCAAATGGGGGATGATTCAATTAACAGATACATCATAAGATTCATTAGTATATGATTTCACATGGTGGTTTATCTTAGGTGTTCCTACACTGATAATTTCATGTTTTCTAAATACACATCCACTACACAGTGTGGTGTTTTCTTGTGTTCTAGTTGTCGGTTAGGTTTACATTTGGAGAGTAGCATTATATAGTTATTTTTCATGCATATATTATTATATATTCTAGTTTATCACTGGTATTATTATCAGTAGATGTATATATTGTGTCTTTTTAATTGAAATTTTTTTTTTTTTTTTTTATAGGGTAAGGACTATAATTTTTTATTATTGTTGTTTAGTGCTTGTAGATTCCCAGTCCTGGGATCTACTAGAAGGGTGCAGCAATCCGAGTCAGCCACGTGACCTAAAGCAAATCTCCCTGAACACCTTAGGCTAAAAACTAGCAATGAGGGAATTTTTAACATGTTCGTAGGGGAGTAAAATCCCTCATAATAAATAGGTAATATACCTTAAAAGAAAACAAATTTATAACATGTAACATAAGAATAAAAATAATCAAACTATAGTAGAAGAAATTAAATAATCCCAACTGGATAAATGAAAAGTGCATAATCTGCTGAATCAAACCAGATACACAATGGTTTCATTATATGATGTTGGTACTAAATTAAAAGTATATAAATAAAGAATACAAGCATTCTATCAAACTAAAACATAATGGAAACAATGTGAAACAACAGCATCTCTATCAAAGGCTTCTTCCTCGCCCCCCAATCTCCATTCTAAGTAGTAAGAAATCATCAACCATCAAAAGCAGCATGCTTATCTTTTTCCTTAACAGTGATAATATAGTATACTCATGTACCAAACAACTCCCGAGAAGGGAGTGAGGAAAAATCCATGTAGACCGATGCCCAAAATGCCTAAACCTTTGAATTTTGTGTTGTTAACAAAATGAGTGTTCTAATATATGATAAAAGTAAGAAATAAATTAAACATAATAAAATAAATATATCATGGTTTGGGTTTTCAATGGAAACCTTCCCATATCACCTTATTTGGCCTAAATAGGGAATCTGAATAAGGACCTGTGATTATTAGAATGTATATATATATATATAAAGTTTAGAAAAAATAGATGGAAGAAAAAAAGAAACATATCCTATTCTTGTGCTTTATCTTGGGTCGAATTTATGTGTCAACTATGTCTTCTTAAAATAAGAAAGAAAGTTTCTCAATTCCCATGTAACCCAATGCCGCATCAACTAAAACCTTCAATGCATCATGATTTTTGTTATATTAAAGATTATAGTTGGAGTCTGAGACTATCCTATATGTATCTTTATGCTATACTTTTAATTTTTACAATACCACCGATCCCATCCAAGGAAATCTTCTAAAAGACAAGTATCGCTCGGGGTGTGGTTTTTTCATGAGTCTGTCATGGTTATTGCACATCAAGGGTCGAGTATCACCGGAGGTATGGCGTAACCACTTTGCCAATGGATCCATCCTCGATTTAACCTTATAGAACTGCACTCATGAGTATATAAAAACCCATGGAAACTATCTTCTAGAAAAGACTAAGACAACACATCCCTAGCATAATATGAAACCATTTAGGAATATAGAGTCCATGAGTGATCCTTAATACTAAACCCATGTTGTCTCACCACACTAAATTTAATTAGATTTCATGGAAACAAATATCACAAATAATGCATTTATTATTGAAAGAAAAACAATTTATCAACAAAACCCACATACATATAGATCGTTCTTGATAAATAGTTATAGCCAAAACACATTATTAGTGAAGGAATAAATAACACACTTTTATATTTTATTTAGTTATAACATGATAAAATTTTAAATAGAGAATTCACCAGGGAAAAAAATAACAAAACCACAAGATTCATGGTTTATAAATATCCAGAATAATTTATTTAATTTAAAGCTCATAAAATAGGGGTCACACAATGCATGAAATTAATAAAAATATTTATTTAGGGATAATAGAAATATATCAATTTTATCATCACACCGAAAGGGGAATCCAATGATGATGAAAAAATTTAAACAAACTAATTTATCTAAAAAAACAGTGCAATATTCATGCTGATTAATTTATTTAAATTAGAAAAGGTGAAATTAAATATCACTGGTAGACAGCGATGATTAGTAAAACGTACAATCTATGTGATGCAAAAAAATGAAGGGAAAGAGTGTAGACGCCCTACCTCATAACCGTAGAGTATTGTATGATATATGATAATCTATGATTTGACATAAAATAGAAGAAAACATATGATTTTATAGAAATCCATATTTTAGGTTAATAACATCTATATAAGATTGCATGATAGACAGTGGACGAGCTCTTATGATACTTGGGGCATAGAATTTTCCTTACTAAGATATTTACTACACTTTAAAAGGAATTATAAACAGATGAGAAATGGATTCATAGTGGGCATCTGAATGATGAGATGGGGAGGAGGAGGCACACCACAAGGGATGCTACAGGGGTAACGCATTGACATAGAGATAGTGAGGAGAAAGAGAGAAAAAAATTAAGTTATAAAGAAAAGAAAAAGAAAAGAAAAAACATAAGAAAATAAAGAAAAACAGAAAAAGTAAATAAATAAGAATGAAATAAAATAAAATGGATGTAAAAGAAATAGACAAAATAATAAAAAAATGCATAAATGCCCATTTTAATTATTTTTACTTTCCTCGTAACCCCGTTATCATTTTATTTTAGATTTTATTTTTATCCCTTTTTACCTCTTTAAAATTTACTTTAAATTTTTTTTATTCCGTTTGAATTTATTTTTATTAATTTTACCCTGAACATTGTTCTAGTGCCTCATATAATATTTTTCATCAAACCTATACAATCATTTAAATAATTTTAAGAGATTCATGAGATCTGCAACAGGGTATATAGGCACGCGCCTTGGGTCGCAATAAGGATTTGGACTAAAAATTATAAATATTTCTGACCTCTATTAAAGTCAAGATGTTACAACCTCCCCTTTTTCAGACAACTCTTCCTTGAGTTTTTCTTTTGAGGGTAGTGGAACATCATCGGAGAAAGGATCCATCCATTGAGCATAAAAATCAGTCTCTCTCTCCCTGGTCTCATCCAAAACACATCCATGCCGCCATAGCAATCGGAACACAGGAACAGACCTACCCTGGAGAACCATTGTCTTACACTCGATGATATTGATTAGACACTCCTCAAAGGATGCATTGGCTTCAAGATCGATGTCATCAGGTTCAAATGAATGAGACGGGTATAGATGATACTAATGAAGCTAGGATACGTGGAAGAAATCATGGATGGTATGGTAACTCTAAGGTAATAATAACTGATAGGCTACCAGCCCAACTCTATCAACTATCTCGAATGGCCCGATGTATCTCGGTGATAACTTTCCCCATATCTTTATCCACCTGGGACCCAACCTTGGTGAAACATGATGAAAGACTCGATGTCCTACCTAAAACTCGAGAGGTTTTCAGTGATGATCGATATAAGACTTCTTTCTTGTCTAATCTGGAGTCATATTCTTTTGAATTAGCTGAACTTGCTCAGAAGTCTCCTAAACGAGGTGAGGAACCAACATGGCTACCTCACCTACCACGATCCATCATAAATGTTAATGACATGATCTTCCATGGAGGGCCTCATATGGAGCCATTTGTATTTTCTCATGAATGTTGTTATTATAGGTAAACTAAATAAGACAAATATGTTTCTCTCATGAACCTCCAAAGTCAAGGACACAGGCCTGTTGCATATCCTCTAACACTCTGATGGTCTTCTCATACATCCCATCAGTCTGTGGATTATATGAAGTACTCAAGAGTACCTACGAACCCGGAACTTTCAACAACCCTTTCCAAAACCATGAAGTAAAGTGGGAATCTTTGTCTGAGACAATATAATTTTGTATGCCATGAAGTTTCACTATCTCCTAGATATAAAGCCTTCCAAACTAATCAATATAAAATTTCACCCATATAGTTAGGAAGTGAATGAATTTGGTCAATCTATCTACAGTCATCCATACTACATCACTGCGTTGAGGAGATCATGGAATGTCTATTACAAAATCCATGGTGATGAATCTCCATGTCTACTTAGGAATGGATAGAGGTTGTAGAAGTCCACAAGGTCATTTTTGCTCAAACTTCACCTACCGAAAGGTGGGACACTACATGATGAAACCCACTGTCTAATTCATCATACACTTCCAATTGTATTGATGACACATGTATATGTACATATTGGTAAGTATAAGATGAACTTTGCAAACTGAGGTATGAGAATCATTCATCAGTTATTCCTGCATGTATGAAGGTACCCATTGTCATCCATGGTAGAGTAAAGGAATACTACCACCAATAACCCAAATAGAAAGAGGGTTATCTCCCCTGATTATTTCACTCAAAACGAGCCCCTATGGATCAAATAACTATCACATACAGACTCACTATATAAGGGAGGATGTAATATTATGATTTTTTAGAATGGGCTTCTCGCACTATTCTGGAACCTCCAGATAAATCTTATAAAACAAAGACATCATCTTCTACTCACTGATAGCTACCTACAAGGCTTGTGTTTTCATTTTTTAACTCAAAGATTCAGCCAAATAATTTCCCTTACAAGGGGTACAAGCAAGCTCAAAATCAAAATATTTGATGTATTTGACCCACCTGAACTACATCAAATTCATGTCTCACTATGTGGGGATTTATTTCAATCTTTTATGATCCACGTAAATAATGAACCTCTCCCCCAACAAGTAGTGTCTCTAATAGCTTAATTCATGAACCACGAATGCTAACTCAAGGTCGTGTGTAAGATGGTTCCTCTCATGAGGTCTCACCTGGAGGGATTCATAAACCCTGACTCGATCACCCAGCATCAAAACTACACCCATAAAGATTCTAGAAGCATCAGAGTAATCATTATATCTTCTTCCTTGGTCGTTATGAATTAGGATTGAAGTTGAGGTATGTATTCCCTTTAACTCTTCATAAGAATTTTCAAAATATTTTGACCAGATAAACTACACACACTTCTTAGTCTGGGCTGTAATAGGTGATGCTAAGTGGTAAAAATCCTAGATGAAACATTTGTAATAGACATCAAGCCCCAAGAAACTTAATATGTCAAAAATATTCTTAGGATTCTCCCATGAAACTGTGTTTATCACCTTTTTGGGTCAACTGATATGCTTGCCTCAGATATTATATGACCCAAGAAGTGAACCTTATCAATCAATAAGTGAAATTTATTGAGCTTTTCATATAGAAGGATCTCTATAAATGTACACAACAAGATCTCAATATGGGTTGATTAGTCATGTCTTGAATATGAATACAACAAGATTTCATCAACAAAACTACCAAAAAATAATCATGGTATGGGTGAAAACCTTGATATATCATATCCCAAAAGACTGTCAGTGCATTCATGAGGAAGAATGGCATAACCGGATATTTTTACAAGCCCTACCTACTCTAGAATGCCATACATGGTATGTCATACCATCACACACGTACCTAGTGATATCCCAACCTTAGATCAATAATAGAGTAAACAGTTGCTCCATAGAGCTGGTTGAAGTGGTCGTCTGTACGAGGAAACATATATCGATTATTTACCGTAACTGGTTGAGTCGACGATAATCCACAAACAATCTAAGGGTACCATCCACCTTCATAGATAAAAGAACAAGTGAACCCCACAGTGATTTTATAGGTCTAATAAAAACATTATTCTTGAGGTCTTCAAGCTACTTTTTGAGTACATGTAGCTCACTAAGTGCCATTCTATAAGGAGGAATAAACACTGGTGTTACACCTGTCACTAGCTTGATAGTGAACTCCACACCCCTCATGAGAGGTAATACAGTGAAATTGTCTGATAATACATCCCTAAAATGATCCACAACTAGAGGGAAGTCCACTACATGTGTTCCATGATCACTCATGAAGAGACTTTCTAGTTGACATGTCACTCTTCCTATTCCTACACATTTATGTCTAACTTGATCTGCATGTATATCATATTCACCAGGGTGGAGATATGTGCTTCCCTCATGGGATGCAAAGGAAAAACGAAGGCAATAAAAATAAACATGGGAAAGATAAGGATCGAGCTAGTTCATACAAATAATGATGTTGATTCCAGACGTATTGAGGATGTAATGAATTTCAAAAATAAATGGTACTCGCGTATCTCCGGAAGAAATCTTGGCACTGGTATATTCCCTCTATTACAAACCCAAAGAGTATCGAGATACATTGTAGTACTACGTAATAGATTTAAAACACACACAATAAATGAGATTATGTGGATGATGTGGTAAACATGTAAAGGTGTAATTAAGAGGGTTGGTACATAGACTGTCCTTAAGCACTACACAACTAATAGCCTGCTCCAAGATCCAGGTCTAGATAACGAAGGGAAAACTTAGAAGGATCACTAAAATGAGTCCAACCAGCTATTTCCTAGGTAAATTCAAGAAAAAATCTAATAAACTATCAGAACTTTATACTTAACAAACAGGAACTTCAAATTTTTTAAAAATAGAAACAACAACACTCACATGAAAACAGGAAGATACATGCTAAAATTAGATATGGCATGAAAATAAATATTTCATTTTAATCCCTATGGTTCCTAATATGATTCATGTAAATGTGTTTAACTCATATGATCGATCTTAAAGGGTAAAAAAATTAACTTAAAAATATCAATTTCAATAACAGCATAAAACAAGTGTCTTGCCTAATGGTGAAATCACCTCAACAATAATTGGCATTGTCAATAATTTCAATCCCATATAAGAAATTTGGGTTTCCTCTATATGAGGGTTTCACATTTCCAAGCATAGGGAATGTTCCAAATACCAATATATTAGTCTCAAATCTAACCAAAATAGTAATACAAAAGAGAAAACTACCTATGATATAACTTTGTAGCATCATAGTCCCGGGAGCCACTCGAAGGTTACTCCAAGCCGCGTTGGCCGCATGACCTCACACGCAACTCCCCACACACCAGAAGCTATCAACTAGTAGTGAGGGACTATTTAACGTGTCTATGGGGGGTACTGTTCCCTCATATATAATAGGTAATATATAGGGGAATAAAAAAATTAAATAACTAGAAGAACAATATTAATAATCAAACTACAATAGAAGCAATTAAATAATCCCAACTGAATAAATGAAGAGTTTGGAAGATAATTAATCAAACCCACTACAAAATTATTTCATTCTATAATGAATGTACTAAAATGAAAGTATGGAAAACAATTATAAAATAATTCTATGAAACATAAATGAAAATGGCACAAAGTGCAACAACAATATCTCGAGTAAAGGCTTGGTCCTCTACCCCAAATATTCATCCTATTAAGTAATAAACACTCAAGTATCAGAAGTAGCATGCTTCCGTTTTTTCCATACTTTCAAGCATATAGTATTCTCGGGTACTATAAGATGCCTGAGCAGGGAGTGAGATAAAATCCTAGTAGTCCAATCCCCATGTTTTCTAAACCATTCTATTTAGTACTATAAACAAAACCAGTGTTTTGATATATGATAAAAATAAAAAATCAAATAAACATAATAAAATAAAAATAACATGGTCTAAGTTCTCAATGGAGCCCATCCCATACCACCGGCATCGACCAAAGCTGAGAATTCTAATAAGGACATGTAATAAGCAGAATGTGTGTATATATAAAAAATCTAGAAAAAAATAGAAGTTATATAAAAAGGAACATACCCCAAGATTGTTCTTTAGATTGGGTGTAATTTCTGTGTCAATAATGTGTGCTTCAAAGCAGCAGGAAAGTATCACAATTCCCAAGTAGCCCAAAGTTCAATCAACTAAAACATTCCATAGATCATAATTTTTATTATATTAAATTTTAGAGTTGGTGTCTTAGCCCGTCCCAAAGGTATAGCTATAGTACATCTATCTATTTATCAAATACCATTGATCCCATCCAAAGAAATCTTTCAAAATACCAAGTATCACTCGAGGCATGGTTTTATTGTTATTATTTCTTTAGTATCACACATCTTGGGTCGAGTATTACACGAGGCATGTCGTAGCCAATTTCCCAATGGGACCATCCTCAAGTGTCCATTATGGAACCAGTATCACTCATCATTATATGGAAACCCATATAAACCCTCATCTAAAAAAGCCTAATACATTGCCTCTCTAGTGTAATGTGTAACCAATCAGGAATAAAGATTCCATGTGTGGTCCTTAATACAGAACCCACATTGTCTTTCCACCCTTAATTTAATTTTATTTCAATGAAGGAAATATCATGTAGAATGCATTTATGAGTTCAAAAAAAACAATTTCCCAACTAAATACACATACTTATAGATCATTTATGATAAAAAGTTATACCCAAAACACTTTATCAGGAAAATCATAAAAACAAAATTTTCTCTTTTATAAAGGCATAGCATGGTAAGAATTTACATTTAGAAGTTATAAGGTATAAACAACAAAACCCCCCAAAATTCATGGTTTATAATTATCCAAAATAATTTATTTAATTTAAATATTGACAAATAGGGGTCACGCAATTCATGAAGTTAATAAAATTAATTATTCATGCATAACAAAAAATATACCAGTTTTTTCAGCATCCTCAAAGGGGTATTCAAGGATGTTTCAATAATTTAAATAAGATAGTTTATCTTAAATATGGGAGAAAATTCCAAGAAAATAATTTTATTTAATTTAGAAAAGGTGTGATTAAATATCTCTGGTAAGAACCAGTGATCACCACAACATGTGATCTAAGAGACACAACGAAACGAAGAGAAAGAGGTTCAAAACCTATTTGGTAACCATAGAAGATTATATGATCTGTGATGATCTTTTATTTGACATATAATGGAATAAAATAGATAATCTTTGAAAAAAATACAATTTTGGGTCAAAACATTTTGTGGAAAATTGAACAACAGATAGTGGATGATATCCTATTATTCTTGGTGTGTAAAGTTAGCCTTATCGAGAGATTCAATGCGAACCAAAAAATGTTTAAAATAGATTAGAAATGAAGTCACAATGAGAATCTAAAGGATGAGAGGAGCAATGGTCACACTAAAAGGGGGTGCTACAGGGGGACACACTAGGGGAGAGGGAGGAGAGAAAGAGAGAGAAAAAAAAGGAAAGAAGTAAGACAAGAAAAAGAAATAGAAAAATAACAAAATAAATATAAATATAAAATCAAAAATAGAAATAAAATAAAATAAAAGGAATAGAAAAGATAAGGAAAAAATGGGTTAAGGACCATTTTTTCTCATAGCTCCATTCTTATTTTATTTTAAAATTTATTTTTATCCTTTTTTAATTTCCTTTCAATTTTATTTTTATTCCTTATTAATTATTTTTAATTATTTTTAACCTGAATGATGCACTAGGGTGCGATGTAATATATTACATAAAACTCTTGAAATCTTTAAAATAATTTTAATAGCTCCCTGTGACCCGCAATAAGGTCTGCAGGTGTGCGCCCTTTTTCACTTTAAGTATTATGACTAAAATATTAAATGACTTATACCTTTAATAAAGTTGAGATGTTAAATTGATATTTTCCAACCTCATTCTTATTAGTAGTGGTCATGTAGTGGAACACTCAACTGATAATTATCCCAAGTGGATTCCTGGTGTGTTAGTTTATGTCATAATTAAAAAGTGTTGTATACAACACTTTTTTTTCATCTGAATACATATTTTAATTTTAATATTAAGAAAAATGACATTTTTCCTAGTATATATTTAATAAAAATGAGTAATCCATTTTAAATTTTTCTTTGTAATGAATTTTTATTTGGTTATTAGATCCATTTAGGGCCATTTAATTGTTATTTTCTAATTTTAATGATTTTGACACATAATTTGATGAAGAATTGACCTTGAAAATTTATGGGAGATTTCTTGTGTTTATTTTATAAAATAAATAACTAAAATGATTTCATTTTAATAATTTTAATCTCGTATAGTATTGTTTTATTTAAAATAATATTTTGATCACTTACAAGAGTGAGTTCATTCTAATAACTATTTTCTCAGCAACATTTCACGATAATATTTTGGAGGGGGGCCATGAACTAAATTAAGGCTATGATTAATCACTAAGATAGATAATTCAAAGTTATGTGATAATTTATATTGTTCTTAGTGACAATGAGTGTTGATGAACTATCAATTTAGTTGATCAGCTGAGGGATAATATTTTTCAAACTTATGAGATTGATTTCAATATATGACATTATAGTTTAATGGATTAACTTGAAACTTGAAACCCTTTTCATTCAACTACAATTGGTTTATTTTCATGGAGTATGTTGTCATTATTATCCCTTCTAGGCTCGATATTGGTCCATTATTCTTGTAACATCCCCCAATATGTATATCAGAGAGACTATACACCATATTTACAAACTATAAACCAATGGATAAATCCAATAATAATAATAATAAATAAACATCATTTGTGTGGAAAAAATGGAAATAATATATTAGTGGAAACCAATAATAGAATCCAACTAAAAAATCCATAAAATAACAAAGGAATAATGTAATGATGTACTAAAAGGTGAATAAATGTATTGATAAATGTAAATACCAATAACTGACTAGTGTACTCAAATAAAGAAATCAAATTTCCTGGTCTCGTACCCCTTGTTGGTTTCATCTCTAAAACCCAACCCACAGTAAGAAAACGATTAATTATGAAGGTCCCTTTCCCTTTTCCAAACCAGAAACCACATAATTTTTTCATATACCAGACAGAGTTCTGAATAGGGTGTCAATAAAAATCAGTAGTTTGACACTATTGTGTCTCAATATAAATAATATGATAACAACTGTATGAAATAGTACAATAAAACAATGTATTAATTAATTAAACCATTAACTTATTACCCCATCAACCTGCTTCGAAACCATGATGAAATATCTCTGATGATGTCTCACAAACATACCAACAACCATATGACCAAGGAATATCATGACCTATCTTGGAAAAATGATGGAATAACTTTGATCATGCCTTATAACCATGCCAACCAAAACCTCATAACCAAGGTATAAATCACAACAATCTAGGTCAAACTTGATATATAATCATTTCAGTATTTAATCATTTTTGGTCCTTCTATATCTTCATTTCAGTATGTGTCACTAAGTATTTCCCTATATATAAGAATTTCAGTATGTTGATTGGGAAAATCTCGCTATATAAGAATTTCAATATTTGTCACTGGTTCAAGCCCATTATATATAAATTTCAGTATGTGTAAATGGTATAAGCCTGTTATATAATCATTTCATCATTTATTTCTAGGAAAATTCCTAATATACGAATCAAGACATTTAAACACAACACAATTCATAGCAACAAGGATATCATAATATCGCATCATATGACTTAATGGTTCATTATGAAAATTACTACCTGACTTTCAATTAAAAATTTTATATATTGATTGGTCTTAAACAAATATATTATTGTTATCTCAATTAACAATACAATCCAAGGTGAGTCCATATCATGCATTCACCCATAATATTTGTATTTCTAGACATGCTTTAATGCATTAAACAATTTATTTATATTCATGGTTTCTCTCACTAGAACTGTCACCACAATCCAGGTCAATAAATAATTAGGACTGAAGGTACTCCAAGGAATAGTTCTGTTCATTACTTGAATTTATTCGGTGCATAATATGTTGGAAAATTTTCAATATTGCACATACTTAAAATTTATCCAAACATAGGGTTGTAGTTTAGACACCATACTTTTAACAACCTATCAATCATTTCTTCCAATGGAAAACACCCCTGAGGAAGACGGTGTGGATAATCTCAAGAAGGATCGCAGATCAAAAAAGAAATCGGATGTGTTATCAAGACATAATGAAGGGAGGGTGGAACTCTAAAATCACTTGGTGGGTCTCCCTACGTTGAGATTATAAAAAACTACATACAGGTTAATGGAAAAATCATCTATACAACATACATTAAAATAAAAGGTAGGGAAATTACATGACATGTAATGTAGTTACACATCATATAATTATTTTTAATGGGATATGTTGAAAACCCCATGTCCTCAGATGAATATTAATATCTCCCAAACATTACATGATTTGTAATCTATTTACGTAATGTGTAAATGTTTTGTATATAATTTTTATGCCCATTTTTTTGGTTATAAAACAACCTGAATCCCCTTTCAATATTCTCAAACGAACAAGAACCCATGGTAACACTTGACCCATTTATACCCAGAATCCACTAATTTAAAAAAACATATATCTTTGAACATTAAGTCATTTTATACAAAAAAGATCTTCATCTTCCAAAAATACATTACCACTAATGCTCAATGAAAAACTCAAAGAGGGATGCATCTGAAAAAGACGGTATCTAACATCCTCCCCTCCATATAATAGTTCATCCCCATGATACCCCATGTATCATTATGGGGTCTCAATGAACAAATATGGCCACTGTTCATGTATATCAGAATCCCTCTACAAAATCTCCTCTTAAACTCACCCATGATTTTACTACACCCAAACAAGAAAAATCACCTGGCCCTAGATATACTTCTCACTATGTTCCATAATTTATATTGGATGCTCCTCAATGAATGCATCAGCACTATGTTTTATGTCTTCTACATCTATTATGTGAGAAGGTTGTAGATAATATCTATGAATCTGAGACACATGGAACACATCATGAATGAAACTATTGTGTTGTAGAAGGGATAAATGATGTTACACTAGACCTATAATACCCACTACCTCAAATGGCCCAGAAAATAAAGGTTCTAGTATTCCCTACTTCATGATATGACATTTTCCTAACCTAGGATACACCCTAAGGAAAAAAAATGACAAACCATGGAATCTATAGGTCATTTATGTTGGTCATCATAATATTTCACTCTACATTGTATAGTCCCCGTCTATTTTCTAATCAACTAAACTTGCTCATACATCTCCTGTATAAGACTAGGCCCAACATGAACACACTCTCCTACCTCCATCTAACAAAGAGGTTAATGACACGACCATCCATACAAAGCATCAAAAATCTCCATTCAAATTGATTCTTAGAAGCTATTATTATATTCAAACTCTATGAGTGTCATTTGATTCTCCCAGAAACAACCAAAATCCAAAACATATGGGTGAAACATATCCTCTATAACCTGAATAATCCTCTAAGATTGACCGTTAGGGTAACACCCTAAAAATTATTAAAGAATATTTTTTTCAATAGCATGTATAACACCCAACAAAAATAATAGAAGGGAATACAAAATCACAATAATTTACAATATATTTTCAATTTTAAATAAATTCAATCTATGATATAGATTCCAATGCATGAAATAGTGAGTTATTTTGTGTTATACATAATAATTACTTTCTTTGACAACTTGTGTTACACCCAAGACTGAGTTTTACAGAATACTATTAATATAATTATTTAATATGAAAATTATCTCCTAACTATTAATTTGGTGGTGAAAAATAATATTAAAAAACTTATGAAGTATATGGATGAATTTATTACTTACAATTACTTATAAATGAATATAAAAAACAACACAATATTAAGAAAATGTATTTATAAAAAACTATTTTATGTACCGAAGTTATATAATCATATTAAATTAAATTAATTAGTTTAGTGAATATTATTAATTAAATTCATTAATTATATATTAAATATTTTTTTCAATCCATACAATATATTTTATAGGCATAGGATAAATACAAATCCTATTTTAACCATAAAAGCTATATTTTTATAAAGGTGGTTTTTCTACCTTTTAATATAACATATATTGTAAAATTAAATGTTGGAACTTTTATACATTTTCTATTAAAAATAAAATTTATTTTTTAAATAAAAATTTCAAAACTATCTTAGTGTTAACTTTTGGAAATTTTCTATGAGATTTTATTTTTGGATGAATAGTGAAAAACTGAATTTTAATTCAAAGTGGATTTTTAAAAAATAGTATATACTATAAAATTTTATTTTGAATTGATTTTACAGTATAATTAGTTTCATTTTTCATCTATTAATATAATTTTAGTCATTGGGATATTTTTTATATTAAATTTAGACATACAAACATTTCACACTTTTGAACATTTTCTCTTTAAAAACCTGCTTTTTCATCCCCTATATGTGAGTAATTTTAAATTATGGTATGCCAATTAAGTGATTTAATTTTGTAATAATGGATTAAATATTTTTAATCATAATAATTTATAATTTCTATTAAGGTAAAAAATTTATTACAAAAATATATTTTAGAATGAAATTAAAATTAATTACAGTGATTAAGATATAAACACTCTTAACGAGGCACTATACCTTGAATATAAGGGACAAAATGACATAGAAACTTCTAAAACCTCCATTTAATGGAAATATTTCAACCATATACTGCATGTTTTAGAACATATTTCATTATTTGAGGCACATTATGTAAGGAAGACCTCCCAATAGTGTTTTTGTTTTTATATTTACAAGAATGCCACTCATCCTCCACTGTAAAAAAAGAACTCACCCCACTCACTTATTCAAACCTATATAGATATATTTCTCGTTGAAACCCTAAAAAAATAATGTCTAAAAATCCCTAACCTAATTATATAAGACAAAAAATGGTAATAATGAAAACCAAGGTAGTCATTTGTTATAAACCAAAAGCAATTACCCAAAACAAAAGTGGCAACGTTCTTCAATGAGAACTTTTATTTTAATTATACACACCTTAAGTTATTATTATATCTTGATTATATAAAAAAATTATTAACTAATATATAATTATATGTTTTAATATTAAATTTACTACCTACACATTCACACGCTTTCATCAAATTGGACACCTAATAAGAGTTCATGTGTAGACTACTGCCTCACAAACTGATGTCATTATTTTTTACATTACCACCTTTAATGGAGGGAAATAATGATTTATTTGTAGTAAATATTTTATATTTATGATAATTATAATTTATTTATTCTTCTATAATTTATATATAACACATTCCTTCATGATTTACATTTTTTGGGAATGCGATAAAATCATTTGTGGACATGTGGACAACTGCCTCCTCAAAGTGATGCGATTAATTCACACATTAAATGGAATTTATTAAGTATGGTTTTAATAAAAATATGTTATTAATATCACATAAATATGATACTAAATTTATAATATACATATATATCATTTACTTTAAATTCTTATAATATGAAAAGAAAATACAAACAACGTTCACTTGTACGTATGGCCTACTGTCTCATTGAACTATGTATTTCATTTCCTATATCCAAATTTTATGGATTACTATAAATACATATATAATTAATATATATGATATTTATGTATTTATTTAAAGTTATTTGATTATTAAATCATGATATAAGTCATAGGGATGAAAAATAACAAGTCAAAACACACTCAAAAACCAACGCAATTAACACCCAAAATAGTAAAAACAATGGAATATTATTAATCAAAGGGTAATGAGATGTTATAAAATGTTTATATATGATATAATTAAAATTAATATGGTTTTGGTATAATTTAATAACATGATTATTACCATAATAAATGAGGTTAAATCAATTTTATCCAAAAGCAAATGTAGGGTAACAGATTTCATCCAAATTTACATTCCATTGAGTCTTATTTGTTACTATGAAACAATTAACATTAATGTGGTATATATACATCACAATTTTCATTGAAAATAATGATTAAATTTTATTTTATGGTATTATATGTTTCAATTTTAATTATCTCATCCAATGGGTTTGACTTGAAAATTACCATGTGAGGAATGTTATCTTTGCAATCTCAATTTCATTTGTGATTGATAATAATATCTTGAAACAATCACATACATATGAAAATTTTCCATTAAAAAATACATTCATTTAAATATTCGTAATATGATGGGATGGTTATAATTATTTCCTACACAATATACCATTTTATATGTGGTCCACACATTGAAATATATTTGATTCCTTGGGTGAACATTGAGAAATCCATATCATTTACTCAATACAGATATTTGATAAGGAACATTGTTCTTGAATTCAATCTATTACTCAATATATGAGGAATTATTTGGATAGGTATGACATGGGTGGGGCTCAGTTATAGATATCCAATTTATGCATTGGTGGTCCCATGAGATGAATTGTTTGGCCAATCATATGGGTTTTTACGTGGTATGTTATAAACTATCTTGTGAAAGGACTTGATAGAAAAGGTCCCATGTACTTAGGAAACAAGTAATCTAATAATTATGCATTGATTTCAATTATACTCAGTTTTTATTCATCTATGATATTTTATCTTTGAAATTATCAATGGATGTAGTTCATTTTTTTATTGTTTAAATGGAATGTATTTAAGATACATACCTTGTAATATTGATTTTCCTTATTTAGTTATATAAATGGAATGTGTTCTTAGTTAATTACCTTTCCATGTTTAGTATTCTGATTGATTCATTACTTATTCGGATGTACGTACCCTTACTGAGCATTTGATCTCACCCTTATTTTGGTTTATTTCCCCAGGATATGAAGAATAAATATTTGAATGAGATTTCAAGGATGTTATTCATTTCATTTTTTTATGTATCATGTTTTTACTCTACTTAACATGGTAATATAGGTATCATTTTGGTAATTTTCTTTTCCAAAACTGCTAAACTAACTAGTCCTTTATGATATGAATCTATGTAATCATGCCAATGTAATAAAGTACTGTACCGGATCTGAGCTTCTGTGGTTAGGGAATTACAGTTTTTATCAAATAAATTTTAGTATAAATAAAGGAAATTATATTTAGGAAAACATCGATTAGAGATCATAAACCTATGATAGGATTTGAGTATAAGTATATAATAACATCCCAAAGGAACCATGTTTATCATTATGAGGTTAGATATACTTAAATTTTACAATTTATGATTAAGTATTCCTCTAATTATGGGATTATAAATTATTCAACAAGATGATATAATCTAATATAGTGTATTTATTTATTAATAAATGGAACCTAGAAAAAGGAATGTGAGCCTCACCAAAGCACGTGATATAGTAATTAAGAGGGATCATATCTTTTATCATCTTAATCCAATATTTTTAAGGTGACTATTATCAAAAAAATAAAATTATTACATAGTATAATGTTATAACAAGAATGATAAATAGTTATTTATATATTATGGATTTGGAGGGAATCACGAGAATAATACGACATCTAGGGAAAATATGGGTAAATATAAGAAGGGAAAGAGGTATTTTCCCACATGTGATAATTTTGGAAGGAATCACCCTGAGAAATGATTGAAAGGATTGGGAGTTTTCTATAAGAGTGGAGAAAATGGTAACCAGGAAAAAGAATGCAAAGGGAAGAAAAAAAATATTATTGTTCAGTGTTTGGATTATAGTGAAATGTTTCACTACATAAATAAATTCCATAAGAGCTAAGGGAATATACCTCAGAATAAGATAATAGATCATGGTTAATCATAACTATTAATAAGGATGAAGAGGAATGATTAATGATCTTATGTTTGGATTCAATAATTATGTCATTTGGGTATTTTATCAATGATGTACTAATTATAATAATTATGAAATATATAAGGATTTTACTACAGTACTTTTTCGATAAGGATATGAAAGTGTATGTCAAATGGTACCTATGACCAAGAAAAATGATTTCGTTGTAATTTTAACTTCATTGAAAACATATATTTTATGGAAACATATCCCTTAATATGCTCTTGATACTAAGATAATGATTTCATAATAAATAGATTATTGATTTGGATAATATAAATTGGATAGAACATGCTACCTTGGAATTTATTAATAGTTTGTTGAAAAATTTGTTTATCCAGCCATTTATGGAGTCTAAAAGAATCTTTATTTAATAAATATATCCAATAATCCATGTTTTACTTAAGTAATAAGTAATCATGCATGTTTTCAATAAGGTTTTAAGGTATTTTGGGTTGTTTACAAATTTTAATAGAATACATGATAAAGGTATTAACTTGTTTGGTATGTTACAATTAAGTGCCACTTCAGGTTTTTTGATAAGTTTGTTTTTTTAATCCAGTTACCTTATTTCTAAATTTTTGGATCATAATATTATGGAAAATTAAACAATTTATGAAATTTTTTCATTTGATCTTTTGATGATATTATAAAGGATAATGTATTAATTCACCATATGAGGAAACCTATTCTATGAAATGAAGTATAAATATTTCAAGTATCCACCAAATGATAGATTTGATTTTATGAATTACGAATTAATATTTATTTATATTCTTAGAGTGTGAAATAATTCTTCAACATTAGGGAAAAGAGTCTTGAAACAAAAAATAGTATCATATTATCAATATTTTTTATAATATCAATGGCCATTTTGAAAATAGTGGTATAAGGATTTATGGCCATCAACTTATATATGAACATGTTATCATTCCTTATCCCATGGTATTAGAGTGTTAATTTTATCTTCCATGTACAAGTTTTCATTTCCCATCTATGTTCTCCTACTCGAAATCCTAGTTATGTGATTATTCTAGATAACATTTGTACTCTTGTTTCTATCTTATTAAGAGGATATTTTATTATCCATTTTTTCAATGTGGATTTTTGAACAAAATTTAATTTCAAATACTAAACCATATATTACCGAAAAAATGTTTAAATTATGGTGACGTAAAATATATATGGTGGGGAAAATATAACACCCCAAAAATTCTAAAAGAATAAAATTTTATTCAAAGGCATGTATGACAAGAAACAAAAAGAGTAAAAGGTAATATAACATCCCGACAATTTATAATATATTTAATATTTTAAATAAAATAAATCTATGATATATCTTATAGTGAACCCAACATAGAGTTAGTTTAGATTATACACAACAATGACTTTCTTCTATAGCTTGTGTTACATACATGACTGAGTTTTACTAAATACTATTAATATTATTTTTTAAAATTAAAATTATCTTCTAAAAATTAAATTTTATGTTTAAAATAGAAATAACAAGCTTAAGAAATATATGGTGGAATTAATTCGATACAAATACTTATAAATGAATATAAAACCAATTCAATATAAAGGAAATATTTTTATAAAAAACTATTTTTATGTACTGAAGGAATATAATATTATTAAATTAAAGTATTTAATATTAGTGAATAAACATGATAAAATTTTTAAATTATATATTAAATAATTTTTCTGAAATTATACTAATAGATTTTATTGGTATAGGATAAAATCAAATCCAATTTTACCTATAAAATGAATATTTTTATAAAGACAGTTTTTCTGCCTATTAAGGGTACACCTATTTTAAAAATAAATATTGGACCTTTTAGAAATTTTATATCAAAAAATGAAATTATTATTTTAAATAATAATGTTAAAATTATCATAGTTTTAACTACTAGTATTTTTTGTAATGTTTCGATTTTTGGTGAATAGTGAAAAACATGAATATTAATAGAAAACAGTCTTTTATTATAAATAATTTATAGTGTTAAATTATATTTTCAATTGGTTTTTAAATATTATTAATTAAATTTTACATATATAAATATAATTTAGGTCATTGGAATATTTTTCATATTAAATTTATATATAAAAACATTTCGATCTTTTGAACATTCCCACTTTAAAAACTCGCTTTGTCGTCTTATTTGTTGGATTAATATTAAATTAATTCACATCATTTTTGTGATTGGAATTTGAAAAAATTAATTCTATATTTTTAATACCAATAGTTTATAATTTATAGTATGTTAAACATAGTTTTTTAAAAAATTATTTTCGAATGTAATTAAAATTAATTATAGTGATTAAGAGAAAAACTAGCATAACAAGGTATTAAACCCTAAACATAAGGAAAAAATGACCCAAAATCATGTCTAAACCCCATGTTATGTAAATATAGACTATATACTCCATTTTATCAAATTTTATTCATTATTGGAGGAACATTATAGAAGTTATATCTCCCAATAGTTTTTATCGTATAATATTTACAAGAATGTCACTCATCATCCACTATACAAAGGGACTCACTCCCCTCACATATCCATACATATAAAGACAATTAGATTTACAAAACCTAACCAAAAATCTCAAAAAATATATCACCTCATCCCAGAATCCACAATTTGGGTAGAATGGAAACTAAGGTAGTCTTTTGGTATAAACCAAATACAGTTACCCAAAAAAGAGGTAACATTTTTCAACAAGCACTTTTGTTTTATTTCCTTATCCATCAATTAAATTATTCGTATATCAAAATTATATAAAAAAATAATTATCCTAAATATAAATATATTTTTTATATTAATGGTATGACCTATACATTCACACAATTCCATAAAATGTGATACACAATCACTGTTCATGTGTACGGCGAACTACCGCCTTATGATATGATGTCATTTATTCTTCCATTAAAAAATTAAAATGATTTTAATAATTATTTAATTATAGTTTATATGTATTATATATTATATTTATGATCTCATTTTTATTATTTTATTTTTTATATAACATATACTTCGTGATTTCCATTTTTTGAGAATACGATAACATCGTTTGTGGACGTGTGCACAATCGCCTCCTCAAAGTGATGTGACACATTCACACATTACATGGAATATATTAAGGATAATTTAAATAAAAAAAATGTGATTTATATGAATTAAATAAGATACTTTAATTATAATATAAATGTATATCATTTAATTTTCATCCTTTTCATATGAATAGAAAATGAAAATAGTGTTTTTGCTTATGCATGGCCTACCATCTCAATGAATGTTGTATTTCATTTCCTCTCACCATAATTTATGGATTACTATAAATATATGTATACTGAATTTATTTTATATTTAAATAATTATTAAAATTATTTAGATAATGAAATCATTATCTAAGTAATATTATTGAAAAATAACAAGTCTAAACATACTCGAAAAACACAAAAATTATCACCTGAAACAGTAAGAATAATAAAGGATTATTTGAAAATGTGTAATGAAAGGTTATAAAAGGATTATATATGATATAATAAAAATTAATATGGTTCTTTTATAAGTTAATAACATTCATAAAACTATTATACATAAGGTTAAATCCAATTTAATTGAAAAGAAGTGTAAGGTATGGGATTTCATCTCAATTTACATTCTGTTGAGAATTTTTTGTTATTATGAACAAATTAAATTTAATGTGGTGTATATACTTACCTTTTTTCTTTTAACATCTTCAATCAATCATATTTAATTGTATTCTAATTTTTAATTTTAATTATCTCATCCAGGGTTTTTACTTAAAAATTATCATGTGGTAAAAGTTATCCATGCAATCTCACTAAATTCTATGATCGTTAACATTAAATTACAAAAATAACTTCCTTATAACCATTTTCTGTTGTAAATTACATTTATTTTAGATATTCATACTCTTATGTTATTTATATAATTATTTACTAAATTATATACCATTCTTACTCATGATGCACACATTAAAATATATTTTATTAGTTGGGGAAATATTAAAAAACACGTATCATTTTCTCAATATAGATATTTGATAAGGATCATTGTTCATGAATTAAATTGATTACTCAATATATGAGGAATTATTTATATAAGTACGACATAGGTAGAGCCTAGGTATAGATATCCCATAAATGTATCAGAAGTCTCATGAGATGAATCATTTGGAAAATTATATTGTTTTTTACCCAATATGTTATAATCTAACTTGTGAAAGGTATTAGTAGTAATGGAAACATGTACCTAAGAAAAATAGTGTCTAATAAATAATCATTTCCTTCATTAAGACCCAATTATTATTTATCCATGAGATTTTTTTCATTGATATTATCTATGGATGTAGTTTATTATTAGTTTATTGATTTTTTTTCTAGTTACTTACCAAGCCATATTGATTTTTCCTTATCCAGTTATATAAATGGAATGTGTGCTCAATTATTTACCTTTCCATGTATATTATACTCATTTATTTATTACTTATTCTATTGTACTTACCCTAACTGATAATTCGAGATCACCCTCATTTCTTCCCTTTCCCCAGTATATGAAGAATAATTCTATGAATAAGCTTTCGAGGATGATGTTCATTTTATTTTATTTTGCATCATGTTTTATTTTTTACTTCCCAATGTAATATCGATATCATTGATATAATATGGTTTACTAAAACTGATAAACTAATCGGTCCTTCATGATTTTATTCCTTGTAATCATATCAATGTAATAACGTAAGGCACCAACTCTAGACTTCTTGGGTCAGGGCATTACAGTCATTCTGAGAATGATAAGTCATGCTCAAAAAAAACATGTAATCCCAAAGCCTTATAAAGAACCAACCAGAAATGTGACATGAAACAATGATATCTATTTGGAATGATACTTCTTGGAACATCGTGCATATGAAATACCTTGATCATGTAAATATTTCCCATACCATCAATCAAGAAGGTCTCCCAAATAGGTAATAAGTTGAATACCTTCCTTAGTCGATCCACAATCACCCATACAACATAACTCTTAAAGGTTTTCCTAGGTAATCCAATCACAAGATCCATAGTGACATTAACCCATTTACACTCCAGAATGGGAAAGGATACAAATTTCAAGTTGGAATCTAATGCTCAGTTTTCACCTTCTAAAAAGTTAAACATTTTTCCACAAATCTTGTTAATTCATTATTCATCCCTAACCACCATTACTATCTATAGATATGCAAACACATATTTTTCAAACCATGATGTTCCACCCATCCATAAACATGAAAATATTTCATTGGATTCTCATGAAAAACTATAGGAACCCATATTTATCCACAGAAAAGAATAAAATTTCCACTTCTAGGAGAGCATCCTGAGAGTGTCTCCCCACCATATAAGTTGAATCTCAGAACTAACCCATTTGAATTAGATAACAACACAGTCTTGATTCAGTCCAAAATCATGGGTATAATAGATGTCCCTGTCATAGCTACTCATCCCTGAGACTCATGAACATCATTGTACATATCTGAATATAGGGAAATTATCTTCCTCTCATCACAAGACACTCATACTACCTCTGACTGATTCATCTATATTAATTCATCAGTAATGAAATTTCCATTACCTATTGTATAAGCCAACTCAATGTTAAAATATTATAGAAACAAGACCCACCTTCTCTTCTAAAGGTTTTGATCCCACAAAAAAATATGTACTCAATGATCTTGATGTCCATGTATACCAAAAACATCTCACAAATGAGATAATGCCTCCATCATATTAGGGAATATACCACTATTTATAAATATAGGTCGTGAGTTGGATAATTCCTCTCATATGGCCTTAGAATTATTTAGTAAATAAAACCCCTCAATTTTACTACATCACAACTACTATGAGTCCAAATCTAGATGCTTCACAGTACAAGGTATATTCTTTAATCGGCACAAGTAATGTGATGATATTTTTTGAGGTCAGCCTTCATTTTAACTATTGAAAAGATCTCTCATAAGAATATAACCAAAAAAACATAACCCCTTTCTTGGACATCCCCAATATTGGTGCTACCAAACAATAAAATACTTATATCAAGTGTCATCAATATCTTCCAAACCCCAGAAATATCCAAACTCTTTAGACATTCTTTGGATTCTCCAAGGATACCATGGATGAAACATTCTCTGTATCCATAGTCACTTCTACCTCTGAGATTTCATGACCCAAGAAGTTCACTTTATCAATCCATAAACTTAATTTGGTTACCTTGGAATAAATCTGATTCTCTCCAAATTTACTCAAGATGATGTCAATATTTTTGGAATGATCGTCTACTATCTAGGAGTACAATATGATTTCATTGAAAAAACACAAAAACCTGGTCCATAGAATGATGAAATATCATATTCATCAAGTCCATGAATACCACAGGTGCATTAGTCAAACCAAATGGGATAACTACGAACTCATACAAGTCATACCTACTCCGAAAAGAAATTTAAGGTATGTTTGATAGTCTCAGCCTCAACTGGTGGTATCCTATTCTCATATATATCATGGAAAATATTTTAGCACCTCTCAACTGATCGAATGCATCATCAATGCATGGAAGAGGATACCAGTTCCTAATTGTAATCTGGTTCAATAATTGATAATCCACACATAATCACAAAGTCCCTTAAAAATTATTAGTGAATTGAACTAGAGAACCCCAAGGAGATGTACTAGATCATAAGAATCCTTTAGATTCTAGTCTTCCAACTGAACATTCAACTATTGATTCTCTGTTGGAACCATTATATAAGGTGTGATAGAAACAGGCTCTACTCCCAACAAATACACAACCATAAACTTGATCTCTCGCTTAGGAGGTAAGCTATAGAACTCGTCAGGAAAGACATCCGGAAAATAGTGTACAACCGGAGGAGAATAATCTTGATGTATTCCACATTCATCTAGATCAAGAATGGCTATATAATCCTTGATACAATCCAATCTACACTGAATTGGCCCTACACAACCAGCCAAAATATCCCACTCACCATGGGGAGAATAGATACCTCTTCTTGGATATATAAAGGAAACTCTCTTATTGTAATAGTTGATATAATCATTGTGTATAACTAAAAAATCCATACTAAAAATAAAATGGAAGCCTCTAATTTCCATCACAAATGGTTCCCAAAATAAACGGTAACCACCAATATCTATAGAACACTCATTGTAACATATGATATTATCTAATCATACTCCAAATAGAGTGTCAATTATCAAAACACCATCTAATATTTCCACATCCAAGCCCCAAAAATTAGAAATGGTGAAGATAAAAAACAAATATTATTCTCTTATATCAAAAAAAATTAATCAAGGGTAGATGGTATAAGAATCATATCTCTAACAGTAGATGGTCCTGCATCCACAATAGCCAGTGTAGTGAGTATATCGTGAAAATAACCATCCCCTCTTCCCTGGGATCCACCCTAACTACCCTGATCTATACCATCTTCCTCATAATGCAGATCTTTCATGGGGATACGAAATCCATTGCCCCGACTGTAAAGTCCTGTGGAACTCTAGTTACATGTCTACTGAGGCGTAGCAGACTTCTTCCTGGACTCTGGTGCATGTTTTTCCCCCCCACCAAGTCTCTCTTGTTGTATTCCCCTACAAAAAAAATCTTTCGGTGTCCCAAACTACCACAACAGTGACACTCCAAAGAGAGATATGGACACTAAGGTAATTTTTGAACCATATTACCATATGGATTACACTGTAACAGAACATGATCCTGAGATAGATTTCCTCTAACTTGACATTTCTTCCCATTTTTTGCTTGGTGAAAACTGTCATAAAGACACTTCCTTCTGATGGAATAAGTGTTCATAGTTTTTCCTATTGAAATTTCCTAGACTCTTCGTGGCGCATATCTCAAATATTTGTCCATGATGAGTGACTCATTTATCACATATGAAAAAATACTAAGATAGAACAAATCCACATGCGACCTTATCATATAATGAAGAACATCTTGTCCAAGATATCTCATTAACTACCAAATATGGTGAAAATTGTTGTAGGTATGTGAAATGTTCATCATAGTAATGAACTACCATTCCCCCTACATCGGGTATCTGAAATCATTGGCCTTCTCAGAACATAATGTATCAAGATAGAAATGGATTAGGAATGTAATCTCAAATCCCTACCAAGATAACTCCTCCAACTTCCATACCTACTCCAATATTTCCCACCAATGCTTCACTAGTCCGTGAAGAACATATGAATCAGGATTCACCCTCCTATTTTTGGGTGTTTCATGATAATTAAAGATCATCTAGGACAAATCAATCTAGAACTCGGCCACCTGGGTACTCTCTCCCCAATAAACATCGGTGGATGCTGCATCTAAAACTATATTTTTAGTTTAGACCTCAAAGGAATGATGTGAACAATATCATTTTCCATGGATATCATTACTGTTAAAAATCTGTCACAAAACTAAAAATCCATATGATCTTTAGGAGTTACATGAAGATATAGTTTATCTTTGTCATGATTATGATGATTTACCCTCCCCTAATTCTCTACTCGGAGATGATAAAGAAGAATTTTCCCTAAAATAAAACACACTCCTTAGAAAAATGGCTATAATAATAAGATCAACCACAACAGATGACAAAAATAGAGAACCACTAACTCCTAGTCTCTCTATATATATATTACATGTGTTTTATAATTTCATAAGATTTTATTTATTTTATTTACAAAATTTGACAAAAATTCATATCAAGTTTCAACAAAAAAGTATATCTCATGTGAAAATAAATATGTCTCTATAATGAATAATGCATACCAGTATATATATATCCTTATATCCTTATTATGATTCATGCATAATCATCTAGTTCCATATCAGACCATGAGTAAAAATACCAAGAAATAAGAAAATCATTTAATAATAACTTCACACAACATGGGAATCACCCAAGGTGAAATAACATCAACTGTAATATTCACATAGTAAAACTGAAATCCTATCCCTGGGCACATGGGATTCCTGCGATACATGGGTCAACTACTCCCATGAAAAATCTCTTAACCAAGTCTTGACAAATCCTAGTCTCCTTTCTACCATTCCAAAATATAAAAGAAATATAAAGGAAACATTTTCCTTTTATACAACTTTGTAACTTCCCAAAATCAAGAACTCACTCACATGGCCAGAAAGGGTTAGTAATGTAACCTCAAGCACACCTATCCATATGCCAGAGGCTACCGACTAGTAGCAGACATGTGGTATGTATAGTGGGGAGACTGTACCTACTGGTTTTAGAGTACCACATTGTGTAATAATACAATAATAATGAAAATAAATAAACATCAGAGTGCAGAAAAATTGAAAAAATATAATACAACGAAAACCAACAATAGAATCCCGCTGAACAATCTAATAAATAATTAAGGAATAATTTAATGACCTGATGGACCATAACTAAATTTCATGTTAGGTGTATATAAATCTAAAAGACTATCAATATCAAATAAAGACTCCAAAGTACTTAGTCTAAAACCCCAAATTGGTCCCATATAAAAACTCTAGCCCAACCAGTAAGAAAACAATTAGTAGTAAGTTCCCTTTCCCTTGTCCAAACCTACATAAACATAATCTGCTCGGGTACCAAATAGAGGCCTCGATAGGGTGTGACTATAACTTAGTAGGTTGACACCACAATGTCTAAATATAACCAATCTGATAAAAAGTGTGTGTTATAATACAATAAACATGTGTATTAATTAATTAAACAATTAAATTAATACCACATAAACCTACTTAGGAACCATGCTGAAATATCTCTAAACATATCTCACAACCATTCCAAAAATCATATATCGAAGGAATATCATAACCTTCCTCAACTCCATGATGAAATTTATATGAGCTCATATTAAAACAATTCCAAACATAAACTTATAAAAAAGGTATACATCACAACAATCTGGGTCAAACCTTCTATATAAGCATTTCAATATTTAACAATGGTTGAGCCTGGTATTTCAGCATTATAGAATTTTTCACTAGGCCTACCAACTGTATAATCCTTTTTTCATGTCGATTGGGCCAAACCGACTATATAGGCATTTTAGAATTTCTAACTAGAACAAGAACTCTATATAATAATTTCATCATGTTTCAATGGGATGAGCTCACTATAAATTAATTTTAGCATTTATCATTAGGTCAACAACCTACATAAGAATCACAACATTTAATCTGAACCCTAGTCAGAGCAACAAGGATATCACAATATCATATCATATGGATCAATGTTTATTTATTAAAATTACCATTTTACATTCATTTACATAGATTATATAACACTTGGTCACAAAAAAATACATTCCATTTATCTTAATAAACAATCCAATCCAAGGTGAATCTATATCAAGAATTCACCCACAATCCATGTCATTCTAAACAAACATTAAGCCATTAAACAATTCATTTATATTAAAAGGTTAACTCAACTAAATGGTAGACCCAATCTAGGTCAATAACCAATTGGATCCAAAGGCACTCCAATGAATAGTTGAATTCATTCTTTCACTTTAATTTTCACACAATATGTTGTCACATGTTCAATATTGCACATACTTGACATTTATCAAACAATAAGTTTATGGTTTAGACACCATAACTTTAAATGTTGATCAAACAATTATTCTAGTGGAAAATTACCACAAGGAAGAAGGTTTGTATTATTGAAGTAAGGATATTAAAAAAAGGAATCTAAAGCATTATCGGGACATTCAGAAGGGAGGTTGGAACTCCAAAATTACCTGGAGGGTCTCCCTGTGTCTAGAAGAGAAAAATGCACATGGGTGAATGGAAAATCAACCTCAAAACATACATTGAAATAGTAGGTCATGTAATTACATGATGTGTAATGTAGGTACACGTCATGTAATTCTTTTTAATGGGATATAGTGAAAAAACGCATCTCCTCAGTTGAATATTAAAATTTCATTAACATTACATGATGGGTAATCCATTTACACAGAATGTAAATATTTTTCAGAGGGGTTTTCATCCCATTTACTTATAAAACAATTTGAAACCCTTTTAAATATTCTCATATTACCAATAATGTGTGGTAACACTTTACCCATTTATACCCAGACTGCATTAATTCAAAGAAGAATATATCCCTGAACATTATGTCATTTTAGCCAATAAAGGCTCTTCATCTACAAAAAAGACTCAACAACCAAGGATCAATGAAAACATCAATTAAGGTGGTAAATATAAAAAAGATAATATCAGACAATTTGAAACACTTTAAATGAAAAAAACATGAGATTACTCAATACTTATAAAAAATTATAAGAGTTTCTCTCACCCAACTTATAAAACTGCACCCCCTCTCCTCAATACTTGAGACCTTGAAACCAAATTGGTTCAGCCAAGACCTACCCAAATGACTCCCAAATATCCATACCCTCATCCTAGAAGCCTAATTTTTATTATAAATCATTATTTTATAAATTTAGTGCAAACCATTGAAGATACCTGCAGAAGATGTGATGTTATTCTAAAATTTGTTTTTATATTATTTCCTTCTACACCACCCTTAAATTTCAACTATACCATTATTATATAATCACATAAATATATTCCATATAATAATATGTTAGTATGTTGTGGTTACAACCTAAAAATTCACACACTTCCATCAAATGGGTCATGAAATCATAGTTCGTGTGTATGGAGGGCTACCGCCTCGCAAACTGATGTCGTTTGTTCTTCCATTACCACCTCTGAAGGTTAGTTATAATGAAGGATATAAATTAAATATTTTATATTTATAATATTATTATATTTATAGAGTCATATTATCATATTCTTCTTTTTTACCTTATATTTCATAGGATACATGATAATGTCACTCGTCTGTACGGCAGACTACCTCCTCGTGAAGTGATGTGATTCCTCTTTCACTAACAAATCATATAGAAGGTGATTAGGATAAAGTTAATAGTTATATATTATATAAATTAAATAATTATTATATAAATAAATTATTTACCATTATATAAAGTTAATATATATCATTTAATTTCATTCCCCTTTACTAATGTAAAGATGATAACATCATTCTCATATGTGTGGACTATCGCCATCAAGAAGCAATATGACTTTATTTTCATCACCAAAACACATGGATGAAATATATAAGTTTATAATATGACATATATGATATTATTATAATTATTTAAATATAATATATTAATTATCTCCCTTCAATAATGATCATGGAAAAATGAAAATGTTACTCATTCCTAAGTACGACACGTCGTCTCCATGATTGTAACATATTTCATTTTTCATAACCATCATTTGTGATGGGTTTTAAAATTAAAATTGATGTAAAAATATGATAATTATGTCAAGATTATTCTTCTAGAGGTTATTTAACTATACAATATTTAAAAATCTGAAACATTCATAACAAAACACTAATGAAAAAACAAGGCAATTAACACCTGAAATAATGGAAATAAGGAAATTTTACTAACAAACAGGTGATAAGATGTTATAAAAGGGTTATATATGATATAATTAACATTAATATGATTATATAATAAGTTAATGACGTGTTTAAATCCACTATTAATGAGGATAAATCATGTTTAGAAAAAAAATATTCTTAAGGTAAGGGATTCATTCTCACTTTCATTCCTTGAGGCATATTATAATGTTATGCACCTAGTTTCTCCCTTCTATATTGATATTTTAAAAATGAAAACATTACCCATGCCTAAGTAAGGAACACTATCTCCATTATTGTAACATAAATAGATTTTCATAACACTCATTAATGATTGGTTTCAGAATTAATTTTCATTCAAAAATATGATAATTATATCAAGATTATTCTTATAGAGGTTACGTAACTATATGATATTTACAAAAACTGAATTTTTTCAAAAACAATATGCATGAATAAATAATCTAATTAACACCTAAAATAATGAAAATAATGAAATATTATTAATAAATGGGTGATGAGATGTTATATGTAAAGACCCGGAAATTCCGTGTAATTTTTTTAAAATACATGGGAATTTTATGAGCCCGTAGTTTCTGACGGCATCTGATTTCGAGGCCCGGTGTGCGCAGAATCAATTTATGATGTTTTTTTTGGGTACCTTCATTAAATGTACGAGCAGGTTTTTATATCTTTTGAATCGGTGCTCTGAATTGAAATCTGAGGACACCGTTGAACTCACAGCACCGATATTCTCTTAATGAGACCTTTACCGTAGTTGCGTTTTATTGAGGTTGGAAGTCTTTTTTTGGGTTTCTAAATAAAATTAAATAAAAATATGTGTAGCATATTTTAATTTGATTGGTGGTTAAAACCACCAAGTATATGTTAGTGGTGGGTCCCACCACACCCTAACCTCTCCTGGGAGGATGTTATTAGGTGGGGCCCACCCGATCCCCTTAACTCCTCTAACCCCCCTTTAAACCCCTTGAACTCCCCATAAATGGGGGTGCTCTTGAACTTCCCCTTAATAGTGCCAACACACCTAAAGATTAATTAATGACCACAATTAATTATCTTTTTTAAAACTTATGAATTATTTTTGGAATGCATGGAAATAATAAAATAATAGAGGAGATGTTATTTTATTTTGGTTGGCGATTCTTTTTGGTGGAGCTTGGGAGATTTTGGGGAATTTCATCCTCCTAATGAAGAATTCTCCTCATCTCCGAAGAATGATGAACAACATCCTCGATCTTCGACCAAGCTAAAAGAGAAGCCACCCATGAAGAACGCTGACAATGCTTCTTCCTCAGATTCTCCCTGACTTCAACGAAATGACGCCACCTTTCCTCGCGACATCGTCAACGAAAAATCGTCTAATCAAGGTAGGGGTTTGTTGTGATTAAATTAAATCCTCGTTCCTCGTTGTTTATTATGGTTCGATGTTGGTATTTTGTTATCAACTAATGTGGAGGGTGTGGTATGAAGAAACACGGCCCGACGTCCCTCCATTTGTTCCTATTTTATTGACGATAGAGGCAGAATGGGTCGGGTTGAGTCAGTCCGACTGGGTCGGACCGGACCCAGACCCGCTATGGCCATTTACATCTTTTAACCCGCATCTTGGGCTACCAGTGTTAGATTGAAGAACCTCCTATGTCGATGTAAATATTGGATAGATACTAATATTTTGCCATACCCCTCTTGAGGTTTCGATTCATTTGGGGTATGTTCGGTTTGGTTTGAACCTAAAAACCAACTAGGCCCCTAGAATGGAAATGTCAATAACTCACAGACTAGGCGTTTGATTGACGCGCGATCTGTCTCATTGGGTTCGTTATGATGAGATGGAACTACAAGATATATCAAATCGAGACTTTGTGGTAGTTTATGTATCAAAATTGGGCTCTAGGAGCGGACCCTCCCGGAATCAAGCGTGCTGTGTGCGGGAACCCTATGGCTGGTTGTGACTGAGATGACAGGATCCTATGTGGGTTTGACAATGATGACTTATATATCCGGATCCTCCATGGGTTTGATGGTGATGACTTCTGTACCAGGATCCTCCATGGGTTCGATAGTGATGACTTCTATACCATGATCCTCCATGGGTTCGACAGTGATGATATTGTTCCAGGATCCTATGTGGGTTCGATAGAGGAGATGATTCAGATGATACATCTAATAATCTCTACCCCTCTCCATGTGTTGTATACCTATGTGAGTTGAGTCTTTTCTTTCATCATTATCATCTAGGTGATTTAATTTACTTCCTTGGTGGACTGGGTTGTGCTTGGGCTCAAGAGTTGGAGTCAGAATGTGACTTGTAACATAGGTATATGTATGGTAATATACCTAAGTAAGTTTGGTTGATACTTCTTTATTGTATTTTTCTTCTATGGTTCATACATAGTGGATTCTAGTAGACCATCAGGGGTCTCGGGGTCCCCTAATGAGTATTGTTATACTCACCCCAGCACGGGCTTCACCCACACCTTGTTGTGTTCTGTGTAGACGACGGTCATTAGTGATCGAGGCTGAGAGTGATGGACGAGAGGCTGCTCAGAGCTGGAATAGATGGGATGTACCTCAGGGATGAGTTGTTCGAGTTCTGTACCTACCCTTCAAGTAGGATTCCCTGGTGGATGATTCAGAAGCGGTTTTTTCCTTTTACTTTTACATGTTGTTCAGTTGGCTTTGTATTCTTGCCCACTTAATTTCAGCACACTTTTATTTTCTATATTAGTGTTTTTTGCTTCTACTACTAGTGTCTAGATTGTGTGTGTCATAGGTTTAAAGTAAATTCCTTCCCTTTTTATCAGGGATTCACCATTGGTGCCAGTCGCCAGCCCCTGGCCTATGGAAGGAGGGCTTGGGGTAGTCACGGCACGAGCCCCAAGGACGTGTTGTGACAAATTCATATCAAAGAATTCGGTTCTACCGCAGAACTTATACTTTGATTCTTTTAATGGAAATAGGTTTAAGTGTTTTGGGTGTGGTTATCAATTTAGGGAAACCGGTGTTGGTGCGGAAGCCGACATATCCATACACTAGGACTCTGACTTCTGATTTCTGACTTAGTGCATGAAAACACTGATTGTGTGTGTGTTTCCTTTGAAAAGTTTTCTTTGTGGTTACTTAGTGTCATGTCACTAGGTATATTTATTTAACTGTGGCACACTTGTTTATTTTCAGGATGGCCCCATGAAGGCATCCATCTAGGGTTCCGAGTTTTGTACGGGATGGTATCCCACTGAGCGATGAGTCCTTAGTGCAGGGCCCCATCACAGCAGAGGTACAAGTGGTACCACTACCCGCTGGGCCACTGATACCACAAGCTCAAGTAGCAGAGAGTGAACGACGTCTGAGTGCATTGCATGAGTTCTAGTTCTAGAGGCTTCCCAGGTTCCGGGGAGAGACGGACCCACAAGAAGCTGAGGATTGGCTGGAGGCTGTTGTGAGAGTTTTCATATTGATAGGGACACCAGCCAACCTCATGGTAATCCTTGCCACGAGTCTCATGCATGTAGCAGCAGGAATATGGTGGAGCTTCATGCTCCAGGTGCATGATGAGGCATCACTAATCTGGGCAGATTTCAATAGTCTCTTCCGGTCAGAGTTTGTTCCCACCACCCTTCGTGTGGTGTGGATTCATGAGTTACTTCATCTGTAGCAGGGTAACATGATAGTAGCTCAGTACTCAGTGAGGTTCACCGACCTCTCGCGATACTCCTCGTATATGGTTCGGGACCCATTCTTTAGAGCCCTGACCTTAAAACAGGAACTCAAGAAAGAGATTCAGGATTCGATGATCTCCCTCAACATCTCGATGTAGGTGGGGGTGCGGGAGCGAGCCCTTCTTGTGGATAGTTTTCTTACTGAGCATCCACTAGCAGTGAGACCCACCGTAGGGCGACACGTAGCGGAGTCTTATATAGTCAGTAGTAGATAGATGTCGCAGAGATCCAAGCGGACTAGGCTATTAGGTGGGAGACCCCAGGATACAGGTTCGGTTGTGCGGGGCACAAGAGACAGAGCCAGCCATACGGGGAGCAGACAGTGCTATGCATGCAGAGGGAAAGGTCATATGGATCGTGATAGCCCGACCCACCATGAAGATTAGCAGCAGACAGTAGAGGGACCTATCAGGTAGAGGTAGAGTTTCAACCATGGTGGTCCTCTAAGAGAAGGAAGATGTGGCAGAGGATCTAGACGAGCAGCAGGTGGTAAACGATGTTTCAAGGCCCTACCACCGCCACCACCAGGAGGTCCACCCCGACCACAGGGAGCTGGCAGACATGGGTGGGCTCAGCTCTAGGCAGTCGAGGCCTATGACCACGGTGCACCTAAGATGATTCGAGTTACTATCTGTGTCTACTACACCCTTGCTGCAGTACTTATAGACAGAGGTTCTAGTTATTCTTTTATTGCCACTTCCCACGTTCGGAGCTAGGAGATTTGGACAGAGCCGTTGGCTCTCTCCTTACAACTAGAGACTCCTACGAGATCATACCCGATGATTACGCCCTGGTGCCGTTAGTGTGAGCTTACTCTAGGAGGCGAGATCTTTGGTTGGGATCTCCTCGTAGCGACGTCGACGCCTTATGACGTAATCTTGGGTATGGACTAGTTATCCACATTTCATGTTCATATTGACTTTATTAGGTGGAAAGTGCTATGTATTCATGAGGATAGGATGAGATTTACCTTCACCTGCAAGAAGGTAGTCTTTGCAATGTAGCATGGACTTACCCAGAGGAGGGGCCGACTGATCACACATCAGTTGGCTAGCCTCATTCTCGGAGTGGTTGATGTGCGGAGTTCGAGTTTTCTAGTCGTGTTGGATCAGTACGCAGGTATTTTCCCTGATGATGTTTCAAGACTACCTCCTCACAAAGAGTTGGACTTATACATTGATCTATACCCCCGAGATGGAACTGATATCTACTCCAGCATATCTGATGTCTCCCTCCAAGCTTCGTGAGCTGCGGGTACAGCTGGAGGACTTGAAGGGGAAGGGATTTATCTAACACAGTGTTTCACCCTGGGCATCCCCGATTTTTTTTCAAGAAGGAAGATGGGAGCTGGCATCTATGTGTTGATTATCGGCGCCTGAACTAGGTGACTATGAAGAACAAGTACCCACTCTTGAGGATTGATGACCTCTTTTATCATCTTAGGGGAGCACGATGGTTCTCAAAGATATACCTTAGGTCAGGCTATCACCATCTCATAGTTCGAGACGAGGATGTGCAGAAGATGGACTTCAGGTGTCTGTATGGCCACTATGACTTCTTGGTTATTCCCTTCGGCATAACCAACACTCCAGCTATGTTCATGAGTCTCATGAACAGGATCTTCCAGCCTTACCTAGATCGATGTATCGTAGTCTTCATCGACGACATAATGATCTACTAGACTACTGAGGAGGAGCTTGCTTACCATTTGAGGGTATTACTGGACACACTCTAAGAGAACCAGCTTTATGGTAAGCTCTCGAAGTGCCAGTTTTGGATTCGAGAGGTTCACTTCTTGGGACATGTCATCTTGGAGGCTGGAGTTGTAGTGGATCCATCAAAGATTGAGGTATTACTTGTTTGGGAGCCACCCAAGGGTGTGACAGAGGTACGGAGTTTTCTAGGACTGGCTGGGTACTATCAGAGATTTGAGCCAGACTTCTCCAGAGTTGCTGCACTGCTTTCAGCAATGACGAAGAAGGGGATACCCTTCATCTGGTCAGAGAGATGCCAGCAGAGATTTCAGGAGCTGAGGCAGAGGTTGACTAGTGTGCCCATCTTGAGGCTATAGGAGGAGGGCGTTGGGTACATAGTTTACTACGATACATCAGTGACTGGAATTGGGTGTGTCCTGATGCAGGAGGGAGCAGTGATCGTGTATGGTTCTCTGATGTTGAGACAGCACGAGCAGAACTATGCTACCCATGACCTAGAGTTAGAAGTTGTGGTCTACGCCTTGAAGATGTGGCGACACTATCTTATGGGAGAACGTTTTATAGTCTACTCTGACCACCAGAGTCTCAAGTAAATCTTCTCATAGAAGGACCTGAAACTGAGACAATGATGATGTCTTTAGTTCCTCCAGGATTATCAATTTGTGATAGTCTATACTCCTTGGAAGCGGCACATCATAGCAGATGCTCTCAGCAGCAGATCAGGAAAATAGCTGTTAGGATAGGCGACAGAGTAGCTGGCCGCATTGCAGATATCCTTTGTCGATAGAGATGGAGAAACCTTTCTACAGTCTCTCACAGTCACTCCTCCACTTCTTCAGTGAGTCAGGGAGGCACAGCATGGGGAAGTTGACTGTGAGACGCGACGTGCTCAGATATCCACAAGGTAAGAACCTGATGGATTTTTTAAAGGTGGGGAGCACGTCATTCTCTTCAAAGGATGTACCATGGTACTAGTTTCACTTCTGGAGAAAGTGATTAGGGGGTTCCACACATCTCCTTTAGCAGTACATCCAGGAGTGGCGAAGATGTGTTAGGACATCCAACGATAGCACTAGTGGCCAGGTATAAAGAAGTTTGTAGAAGATTTTGTTTCATGATGCCTCACTTGTCAGCAAGTGAAGGTGGAGCACTTGGTTCTAGCAGGATTAGTTCAGCCCTTAGAGGTCCTATAGTAAAAGTGGTATGGTATATCCATGGATTTTGTTACGGTACTTCCACATACATCCAGGGGACACGACTCTATCTGGGTGATTGTTGACCGACTCACCAAGTTGTCCCACTTCCTACCGATCAAATAGTAGGGTTTAGTAGAGATCCTGGGACGCCTCTATGTACGATAGATCATATGGCTTCATGGTGTGCCATTGATGATCGTCTCCGATTGAGATGCTCGTTTCACTTACCGTCAATGGAAGGGGTTGCATGAGGCTTTCGGGATGCAGCTTATCTTGAGCATTGCCTTCCATCTATAGACAAATGGTCAGACTGAGAGGACCATTCAGACCCTCAAGGAAATTCTTTGTGCATGCGTCCTCAACATTGGTTGTAGCTGGGAGGATCACTTACCCTTGGTGCAGTTTGCATATAACAATAGTGACCACTCCACCATCAGGATGGAACCTTTCGAGTAACTTTATGGCCAACCTTGCAGATCACCTCTATGCTGGACTGACCCAGGGGAGTCAGCAGTTATGGGACTGTAGATGGTGCAGGCTATGACAGAGAAGGTGCAGATCATCCAGGAGTGGATGAAGACTGCACAGAGCAGGCAGAAGTCCTATGATGATAGGATAAGGAGACCACTGGAGTTCTAGGATGGACACCACATATTTATATGGGTCTCGCCTCAATGAGGTCTATGGTGATTTGTCTAGGGTGGAAAGTTATCTACGCAATTCATCGGACCATTCCAAGTCCTCAGCAGGGTAGGCGAGGTGGCTTACCGCCTGGCTCTTCCACCATAGTTGCACCAGGTTCACGACATCTTCCATGTATCTCAGCTGAGGAGATATGTGCATGACCCATCCCCCATCATATACCATGGGGAGCAGGACATCGATGACAGGGAAACATTCATGGATTTTCCAATGGAGATTTAGGATCGATAGGAGTGGGTCCTACGTAGACGATTGATTCCTCTGGTTCACATTCGCTAGCAGCACGGGAAACTCCAAAATAGCACATGGGAGCGGGAGGCTCAGATGCATGCTCAGTACACTCATTTGTTTTCTTAGTGTGAGTTGTATCTTACAGGGACATAAAGCCCTAATGTGGGGAGAATATAAAGACTTGTAAATTCTGTGTAATTTTTTTTTAAATACATGGGAATTTTACGAGTCCGTACTTTTTGGCGGTGTCTGATTCTGAGGCCTGGTGTGCCCGGAATAAATTTTTGAAGTTTTTTTTGGGTATGTTCAGTAAACGTATGAGTGGGTTTTATAACTTTTAAACCCATGCTTGGAATTGAAATCTGGGGACATCGTTGAACTCACAGCACCGATATTCTCTTAAGGAGACGTTTGCCATAGTTGCGTTTTATCGAGGTTGGATGTTTTTTTGGGGCAATTAAAAAAATCAAATAAAAACAGGTGTAGCATATTATTATTTGATTGGTGGTTAAAACCACCAATTGGAGGTTAGTGGTGGAGCCCACCACACCCTAACCTCCCCTGGGAGGATGTTATTAGGTGGGGCCCACCCGAGCCCCTTAACTCCTCTAAACCCCTTTAAACCCCATGAACTCCCCATAAATGGGGGAGCTCTTAAACTTCCGCTTAATGGTGCCAACACACCTAAAGATTAATTAATGACCACAATTAATTATCTTTCTGAAAAAATTAGAATTCTTTTTGGAACGTATGGGAATAGTAAAATAATAGAGGAGCTATTATTTTATTTTGGTGGGCGATTCTTTTTGGTGGATCTTGGAAGATTTTGGTGAATTTCATCCTCCCAACAAAGAATGCTCCTCATCTCCGAAGAACGATGAACACCGTCCTTGATCTTTGAACAAGATAAAATAGAAGGATCATCCCGTGAAGAATGCCTACGACGCTTCTTCCTCGGATGCTCCCTGACGTCAAGTAAAACGCCTCCACCTTTTCCCATGACTTCGTCAACGAAAAATAATCGAATCAATGTAGGGGTTTGTTGTGATTAATTTAAATTATCATTCCTCATTGTTTATTATGGTTAGATTTTGGTCTTTTGTTATCACATAATGTGTAGGGTGCGGGACAAACAAACATGACCCGAAGTCCCTCCATTGGTTCTTGTTTTATTGAAGACAGAGGCAGACCGCGGGAGAAGCCGGCGGCGCAAGTGTCGCTGGACCGCCGGAAGGGCGCAATGCCAGCATGGAACACATTGAAAATTCGTGGCTAGATGGGACACGGCGGAGCTGGAAGGTCGTGATGCCGTCGTACTACGCCAGTAAAAACCCACGGTCAGGAGGGTTGTGGCTGACAGAAGAGGTGTGGTGTCGTCGCGCTGAGCCGCGCTGGAGGTACGGAACCGCGGCCAGGGAGGGCCGCGACGAAGGGGTGTGGCACTGTCGTGCCGCACTTGAGAGGGACCACGACCAAAATCCACAGCAGTCAAAGGAGGGAGGCCAGCTGAGCTAGCCGCCAATGTCGCTCTACAAGGCGGGATTCGGGTCTCGCGGTTTCTTTGGAAGAAGGGGGGCGCGAGACCCCGCACGGCGTGACGAGCCGGGCCTGGCGGCGTGGCGAGTAGGGCCATGCGGAGTAGCCAGCCGGGCCACGCGGTGTGGCCAGCCGGGCCATGCCACCTTCCAGTCGCGACCAGCCATCGGGGCAGGCCACACGGCCAGCCAGGCCCGGCCCCACGGCCAGCAAGGGCGAGCCACACGGCCAGTCGGGCCGGGCCGCCCTTACGAGTCGGGATACCACTGGGTCGGGCCCCTCCCTTGGTTCAGTCCGCCCAATCGGTTTGGGCTACATCCGCGGACCAGGTCAGACCCCGATTCAGATCGGGTCGGGCCGGGTCAGTCCGACTGGGTCGGACCAGACCAGGACCCGCTATGACCATTTACACTTTTTAACGCACGTCTTGGGATATGGGTGTCCGATTGACAAACCGCTTGCGGTGATGGAATTATTGGAGTGAGATGAATCTTTTGGCATACCCTGCATGAGGTTTGAACACATTTGGGGTACGTTCGGGTTGGTTTGTACCTAAAATCCAACCGGGCCCCTGGATGGAAATGCCAATAACTCACATATCGGGCATCCGATTGATGCGCCGTCTATCGCATAGGTTTCCTTATGATGAGATGGAACTACGGGATACATAAAATTGAGACTTCGTGGTATTTGATGTATCCAAATTTTTCTCGAAGAGAAGACCCTCCCAGAATCGAGCGTGCTGTGTCCGGGAACCCTATGGCTGGCTGCGGCAGAGATGACAGGATCCTTCGTGGGTTCGACAGCGATGAATTCTATACCGGGATCCTATGTGGGTTAGACATTGGTGACTTCTGTACGGGGATCTTCCGTGGGCTCGACAGTGATGACTTCTGTACCAGGATCCTTTGTGGGTTCGACAGCGCTGATATTGTTCTAGGATCTTACGTGGGTTAGACAGAGGAGATGATTTAGAGGCTATATCTAATCATATCTACACCTCTTAATGTGTTTTATACCAATGTGAGAATAGTCTTGTCTTTCAATCATTATCATCGAAGTGATTGACTTTACTTCCTTTGTGGACTGGGTTGTGAATGGGATCGAGAGTTGGGGTCAGACTGTGACTAGTTACTTAGGTATATGTATGGGCATATAACTATGTAATGTTGGTTGATACTTTGTGATTGTATCTTTCTTATGTGGTTTATCCTTAGTGGATTCTGGGAGACCTTGGGGTGTTGGGGTCCCCTACTGAGTATTGTTATACTCACCCATGCATGGGCTTCACCCGCAAGTTGTTGTGTTCTGTACAGAGGACGGACTGCAGTGATCGAGGCTGAGAGTGATGGACGGGAGGATGCTCAGAGCTAGACTAGATGGAACGTACCTCAGGGACAAGTTGTTCGAGTTCTGTACCTACCCTTTAGGTAGGATTCCCCGGTGGACGATCCAGGATATTTTTTTCCTTTTACTTGTACTTGTTGTTCCATTGGGTTTTTATTCTGGACAACTTACTTTCATCACACTTTTTTTCTATATTAGTTCTTTTTACTTATACTGTTTGTGATTAGACTATGTTTTTTACTGTTTTAAACACAGTGAATTCTCTTTTTATCGGGGATTCGCCTTTGGTGCTAATCGCCAGCCCCTGGCCTATGGAAGGCGGGCTTGGGGTAGTCACGACACGGGCCCCGAGGACGGGTTGTGACATTATAAAATGATCATATATGATATAATTAATATTAATATGATTCTAGAATATGTTAATGAAATTATTCCATCCATTATAAAAGAGGTTAAATCATTTTAAACAAAAAAATATTGTTAAGGTAATGGATTCCTTCTCAATTTCATTCATTGAGGCATACTATAATGTTTTAGACCTAGTTTCTTATATATGGTGTATATATTGACCCTTTAACATGTAATATCATGAATAGTAAATAATTTATGGTATTTTAAGTTTCAATTTGAATCATTTCATTTATAGGTATCTTAATTTAATGTTACCTGGTGGTATAAAAATTTCATAACTAAAATTCTTTTCAATGGGTTATATTACTTCCACGTTGTTGATAATATGATAAGGTTATATGTATATTTATTATTTATTATACTGTTCTTTATTTAAACATTTTATATAGATTTATATTTTATACACATAATTGATTCATTTTTTGATTCTAAATTCGACATTATTAACTATACAAGGTTTTACTTCACAATCTAATTTAAATAGGGATCATTTATACTTGAATTTCCATTAATGGAAATTATTTTATCAGTCATTAATTAAACATTTAATTTTATTATCCTCTAGTTACTCATCATATTTCCATATAATTTTATGATTTTTATCTCTCTTTTCTACATAAAATGTTTTAGAAAATGTGTTTAATAAATTGAAGATTTATTTCTCTCTTCAGTCATAATATTTTTTTTGTCCAGAAACATGTTTTAAACAAAACCAAAATTGATTTAACTGTATCAAAATGATTTATCAAATACATTTTCTACCATTTTTTCTCTTTACAAATAATCAATGAAATAAAATTTCATTTTATAAACAAATTATGTTTGGAGTTTACTGAAAATGTGAAATAAAACATCGTGTTGTTTTCTAAACAAGTCACTTTCCTAATATTTTTAGAGTGAAAAAGGAATATATAATTTACTTTTACAGCATGTATATAATTAACTACCATCAATAATTTCATTTCATTGAAGCTTCTATTGAAATTTTAAGAGTTTTTTTAAATAAATTTTTTTTCATAAGTGGGTTTCAATGAAAAGGATTTTCAAAATGTTTTTTAAAAGGAAAACTATATTTTACTCAATAATATTTTTAAATATATTTTTATAGTAAATATATTCATTGATGAAAACAACCCCTTATTCTTACTCATGTGCGTACATGTTTTATTGATACCATCTTTATTCTTCTATTGCATGGTTTCAGATCATTTTTACCAAGAAAAATTATTGACATTCACTTTCTTGAATCATTATTGTAGCCATTAACTTTCCCTTGAATTATTTAATTTCCATTAGATGTTAAATTTCCCTTAAATATCCATATTATTTATCATGGATATATTTATTTCTTAAACTATATTCCATTTTTACATATGGTGACTACTTTTATTTTTACTTTATTACATAGGGAAATATTGGTAAATCTGTATACATTACTCAACATATAAATTTAATAAGGCATATTTTTTACAAATTAAGATGATTATTAAATATATGACGAATTATTTGGACTGGTATGACATGGGTTGGTGACTATTTAATGTAATCCCCTCGATCTATCTGAAGTCTCATGGGACAAATTAATTGTATGGTATCAGCTAAATGGGTTTTAACTACTATGTTTTAAACCATCGGGTAAACGTTCTTAAGGGTAAAATTACCAAATACCTAGGAAACATGCTATAAAATTTTTAATCATTTCATTCATTTAATATCCATTTATTACTATCCATGATATTTTCACTATGATATTATGTATAGATAAATTTTATTTTAAATTCATTAGTAAAATAGGATATATTTAATTTATTTACCTTACCATGTTGATTTTTTAATATCCAATTATTTAAATGGGAGTTTTTCATATTTATTTTCCTTTCTATATTACTTGTTCATTAACTGGTTATTTAAATGGAATGTTTTATCAGTTATCTACCTTTCCATGTTTATTATGCTCATTGATTCATTATTTCTTCCACTGTAATTAACCATTAATGAGAATTTGAGCTCATCCATATTTTTTTCCATTCCCCTAAATTACATTATGTTTAATATGACTAATATGCAAGTATTTTAAATTTATTTTCAAGAAAAACATTATTTTGTAATTTATGTTTTCAAATGTAACATAAGACTCGTGTATGTATCTAGTTTTCCAAGATTATTAAACTATTAATTACTTTGGTATGTGATTTCCTGGTATCATATGCCAATGTAATGGTACTAGGAACTGGTTCTTGGATTTTGAGGTCAAGGTCATGGTAGTTTCAATCATATAATGTTGTGTAGAAATCTTTGGAACTATATTTAAGAACATAGATTATGTAACATAACCCTAAGGTAAATTTTGTTGACAAGTATAGAATAAATCTTAAAATTTTAGTAAGATTGATATTGTATGGGTTCTACATTGAATACATGTAACACCCCATAATTTTATGGTATGCCTCTTAAAATTTAATATCTATGATAGTTTATGTTTCACACAACAACGATCTCAAAACCGTAATATATTTTTAAGTATGACTGTTGGAATAGAAATTTGACCATTAAGAATAATAATATGACCAATAGAATAGTAACTACACCCATGAAAGTATAAATAATGTTTAGGTATCATATAAATGAAAATATGGTATATTTAGATCATGGAATAAGTAAATAAATTTCTTAAAAATGATAAATTACGTTTTTTGTATTTTTTAAGTCATAAATTTATAATTACAATTTTATAATTAATATAATGATTTAAAATAAAATATACTTTCATAAAATAGAATCATAAATTAATATTATATTTTCTTATGATTATAATATAATTTTATGAGATAATAATTTATTTTTCAATGTCTTCTAAAATCTGCTATAATTTTAAATTCATTATTTTTCAAGGAAATCATGATTTTATTTCAAAAATAAATTTATCATATTTATAAAACTATTTTCATAAAATTGATTATATTTTCTAATTTTACACATTAAAAAATGGTTAGTGTGATGTTTTTAATTTTTCTAAAATTGTTGAATCTTTGATAAATTGTGAAATATGGGAATTTATGGTGTTTTTCAAATACATGAATTATTTATTCACTGATGATTTATGGTGGAATTAATCCCATAATATCATACTATCAATCATTATTTTAGTATACCTAGTGATAATACTCAAACTATTCATATTATTGATCCAATTTAATAAATAAATGTATAAAATATTTAAAAAATACCCCTATCCTCCATTATAAATACCACCCCTCATCACCTCCTCTCATAAAAACTCTTAATTCATGGAACATGTCCAATTTCTTCCAAATTCCCTTCCCAAGACTCTTACCCACGTCATATAGGTTATGTTCTCAATAAAATAGAAAATCCATTTTCCATAGTGAGGATCTAAATGAGAATAATTCAAGAAGTAAAATCATCTTTTCCTTTATTTAATTTCTTTTCCCATTATTTTCATATAATTTCAATGTGTCCTCTATAAAAACATTAATGATAACTACAGTTTCTTATATATACTATAATTATATTATTTTAATTTAAAATCCACTATCATTTATTTTCTCCTCTTCCTTTTAGTCTAAATATGAAAACAACATCTCTGAGGTTCTGATTTACCGGCTTTAGCGACGACTTGTTTTCATTTTTCAATTCCTCCTTCAAGGATGGTAATAAAACCATTTTAGTGTTAAAAAATATTATAATATATGTATTTCAGCTTATTTATTATTTTATAATCATTATATATACATAATATTAATTAATGAAACAAAACTAGTTTATAATAATTGAAAAACCACCAAAATAATCAAAATAATTGTCACTAATGTCATATCCAATTATTCATCCTCACCCAAAATAACTAAATGAAATACATAAAAAATTAATATTATATATTTTCATTAATAACATGTAATTTTAATTCTATTTAATTATTTCCATTTTACATGATCTTTCAAACATGTATACAGGTGAACCAATCCTAAAACCAGGGAAAAGAGCACTCCCAAATGATGAAATTGAATCTTATAACTTAGAAAAAATAATATAAATGAGCTTAATAAAATTAAAATAAATCATATAAATGTTAAATATTTTTGTAATTAATTTATTAATGAATATAATTTTATATTCCAAGATGTTATGTGAAAGTGCAGAACACATTCAGGCATAAGGTAAGGGATTCTCCTTGAACCTTCATTTTTCATTCAGGTTACGTTTCTATCTATTTACCCCAATTTAATTATTAATTATGATTATATACTACTCCTAAATTTTATGTGAATTTTACATATATATATATATATACATATTAGAATCCTTTGTTATTTTATGTGTAGTTACATGTTATATAAGTATTATTTCCCAATTCTCCTGATAGGCAAGCCAGATTAAAGGTAATTTCCCTATTTCTTAACCTTTTTCAAGTGCACACCCTGATCGTTTTTAATACCACATTATTTTTATAAAATAACTCATTTTATTGTAAACAATATCTTTTATCATTTCTGGTTTTATAAAAAAATACACCTTAGTCTATTTTAAAGACTCTTTAGGATTTCCCTTTAAACTGCACATAACCGGCTCATCTCTAAAGCTTCTTAAATGCTCAATTAATATGTTTTCACTTCATTATTAAATAATTTATGCCTCAAATATAATTTATTTTTCCTTATCTCTTCTTTTTTTGGATATACATGTAACAATCAAATTTTATTACAAATACAAAAGATTTTCTAAAAGTACCATTTATAATAAAGTAAAAAAGTGCATTTATCTCCAGAATTACACGATGATATTATTAGAGTATTTTCATATATTTCAAAACCCTATATTGAACCTTATTCTATATTAGGATTGGTATTTTATGATTTTATTTACCATATTTTTTTAAATGGTTCATGATTAGTATGACTTTGGATGTTCTATCTTGATACCATTAACCATATTACTCAAAATGGTTAGTAATTATGTTTAATGATAAGAGAAATTTATTTAAATTTCATTTTTCTGTATTTTTTTATATTTCAACCCATTAATATGAGGAATAAATTGGACTTAGTAAGATATATTTGGGGCCTGCTATAACACCTTGATGCTTCGGTAGGTTTCATGTGACAAACTAGACTGGGTCATTACACAATTATGTAAAGTGTCATGCCCGAAGCATTGATGGAATGTTTATGATGTTTGGAATAATTAATTCACTCATTATTATATTAGTAATTTATAATACATGTGATTATTAGACTAGTATTACATTTATTTTTAAGTTTTATTCTCATGTGATTATTTTAATAGCATTATTTATCCATCTTTTATTCCTTTCATATTATACTCAAGATTATGTTTTAATGGCATGTGTTTTAGATATTAACCATGCCTTATTGTTTTTATTTATGATAGAATCCTCTATAATTATTTCCCTTACTGGGCATCTTATCTCACCCCTTTCTTATGTTTTATTTTTCCCCAGGATGCGAATATGTAAATTATGAATGACTGTTAGGGATAATCTATGAGTTTATGAGTGTTCTAAATAGAGTTTCTATGTTTATTATTTTCAACGTGTAATAAAAAACTTATGAATGTATCTGGTTTTCCAAATACACCAAATTATTCAGTCCTTTGGGATGGGATCTCTTGTTCGTAATACCAATGTAATAAAATAAGGAACTGACATTGGTCTACTAGGGTTGGGATCTTTATAGTTAGTATCATATAAATTTTAGTAGAAACTATGGAAACTATATTTAAGAAACATATATTAGGGAACAAAAACATAATATAGACATTGAGTTTAAGAATATAAGAACATCATATAATTTGTTAAGGTACAGATTATGTGGGTCTTCTTAGAAATGCATGCATGTATGGATACAACAAGTTGATGTGGTTCTAGAATAGATGAATTTAGGGGTTACAACTACAACAAGGTGTGTTGGGCCTGACATGGTGTAACCTAGTACATGACAAAAGGCCTTACTGTGCACCTGGTTTAACACTCTCCGGGGATATTATTAGGATAATTCAAATTTTCATTACAAACCATTAGGAAGGATTTAAATGTAAGTATGTTCCCAAAGAAACCATGTTTATAATTATGAGTTTAATTAGGATAAACATAAAATTTAGGTTAAGTGTTTCTCTAGTTCAAAATTAATCATTATAATTCACAAGCTAATGAAACCTAATGATGGAACCTAATGGAAGTAGTGGAACCTAATTGTTCATTTAGTGTAAGACATTGTTTAGAAATGGAACTTAATAGAAGTAATGGAAATTATATTAATGCACGTGTTCCATGTAGGGATATTCCTCTTATGAAAGATAATGATATTAGATAAGGAGTTAAGAAACTTATAACTATATTAGAAAACATGGCTCGGGTTATGATAAATAACCTTACTCTCATGGAGCATCCTGATCCACATCATGGTGTACCAATGATAGACCACTTTATGTGACAACATCCTTCATCATTAAATGGGACTAAAACCCCATTTATAGCTGAGAAATGTATAAGTTACATAGAGAATATATTTCTCACTCTGGGAATTAATGAAAGGAGGAAGGTTTTCATGGAAACATATCATTTATTGGGAGATGTGGAGTTGTGGTTGTCATTGATTCAAAACATAAAGGAGGAGGAATAAATAGTAAATATGTAATGGAGGTAATTAAAGGAACTATTCTTGAAAAATATTTCCCTCATGAATAGACAGAAGATATGGAGAGAAAATTATTCAATCTATGGGAAAATTATGATTTGAATGTTGCTAATTATGATTCCAAAGTTGGAAGGTTAGTAAGGAATGCTACAGATTATAGACACAATCCAAAGATATATATTGATAAATTCGTTGATGGGTTAAAATCATTCCTATGAATGGAAATATTCTCCCAAAACATATCATCATATGAAGATATAGACACATGTACTATCAGGAAAAATAATAATTCTTTATGTATTATGACATTAAAAGAAAGAGAGATAAGAAGAGTGATGTTAAATACTCTAGAAAATTAAATAACGAAAAGGGGTATAATGGAAGGGTTGAGTTTCTATCTTGCGATAAATATGGGAAGAAACTCTATGGTACTTTCCATAAGGGAATAGGAGTTTTATACAAAATTAGAGAAAAAGGCTACCAAACCCATGATTTCAATGGAATGAAATAGGCTACCAATGTTCAATGCTACAATTATAAATATATAAGACATAATTAAAATTATAGTCCTAATCATTAAATAAGCTTTACCCATAAAATTAAAAGGGATAAAGGACAATATTATGTGATCATAAATGATGAGGTTGAGGTTCATAATGATTTGGTGGAAGGTAATTTAATCATTTCCTCAAACTTATCCAACGCTTTATTTGATTTTAGATCATTTCTTTATTTTATATATTCCATGTTTACTAATGAAATCAGACATTTCCCTTTTGATTTAATAAAGGATTTGTCTGTCAAAACTTCTAAGGGAAGTATCATTGCAACAAATATGTGTCAGTCAATCCCATTTATGACGCATAAATGTGATTTTGTTTCTAACATTATCATCATACCTATGATCTACTTTTATATAATCCTCGGTATAGACTATATTTTAAAATATGATGTGAAAAAATATTATAAGAAGAAGTAAATTATGATTGGTTAGGAAGATATAGAATACCATATCTTTAGAGAAGAAACCACATCATCTTATTCTTATGTAGATCCACCCCTAGTATTTTACTGAATTAAATTCTTGGGGAGAAAGAGAAAAAATCATCTATGGATGAGGAAATAAATCTTAAAATATAGTATATACCTATTTTCCATGAATACATTGATGTATTTTTAAAGGATTTATCAGGGAATCCTCTAGAGTTTGAAGTTTAGTTTTCTATTGATTTAATCCCTAACATAATGCCAACATTAAAGTCTCTTTATAGAATAGCCATTGTAGAATTAATGGAGTTGAAGAAAAAACTAGAGTATTTGAGTAATAAGGGATTTATCCGGCCTATTTTTTCTCTTTGAGGAGCCCCTATTCTCTTTGTTAAGAAGAAAAATGGATCCATGAGGTTGTGCATTGACTATTGAGAAATCAATTATATTAAAATAAAGAAAAAGTATCTTGTACCTCGTATAGATTATTTATTTGGTTAGTTTCATGAAGCTCAATATTTTTATAAGATTGACCTTCATTTTGGGTATCATCAATTTAATGTAAAGAATGAAGATATTCCAATTCATCATTTCGAACAAGGTATGGACATTATGAGTTTACAGTAATGTCATTTTGACTGACTAATTCACCCTTTGTTTTTATGGATCTAATGAACAAAGTATTCAAGGAATAGCTTGATGATTTTTTTGGTATTTATTAATGATATCGTGATATATTACCAAAGATATGAGGACCATTATAACCACTTTTGGATTGTTCTAGAGATTCTTAGAAGAAAATATTGATATGATATGTTTAGAAAGTGTGAATTTTGGTTCCAATCAGTTTCTTTTCTTGTCCATATTATCTCGAAGGATGGAATATCAGTTGATCTTATGAAGAAAAGGTATCTCAGGAATGGCCTACACCAATGAATTGGTTTTGTAGGTTATTATCAGTGTTTCACTCAGATTTTTTCCCAATTAGATAACCTATTAACCAAGATTACACGTAATGGAGTTAAGTTTATTTGAACAAAATAATATGAAGAATTATTTGAATAATTGAAGTAGATATTATGGTATTCACCAATTTTGGATCTACCATCGAGAAATGGTGGGTTTTTTATTTATAGTGATGCTCCAAAGAAAGGACATGGTTGTGTCCTCATGAAGAATGATAGAATTATTTCATATGCATCATGGTAGTTAAAACTCATGAACATAACTATCCAACTCATGATATTGATTTAGAAGCTGTAATATTTTCCCTAGAGATATGGAAACACTATCTCTATGATGAAATATTTGATATATATAATTATCAAAAGAACATGAAATATATCTTCTCACAGAAATAACTTGATATGTGGAAAAGGTGATTGCTCGAGATACTCAAGGATTATGATTTTTTCAATACATTATCACCTAGTGGAAGGAAATAAGGTAGGAGATGCATTGAGAAGGAAGGATCATGGATTTTTGAGAAAAATGAGGATTGAAAAGGATCTAATATGAATTGATCTAGAAAATATATATATATATATATATATGAATTATCAAGGAAGGTAAAAAATCATTAATTGATCTATTGGTTGACCATCCATCTTTATTGTAAAGGATTAAAAGTTCTCAATATAGTGATAAGAATCTTCAAAAGAAAATTAAAGCGGTGAATGATGGGAAGTTGGTATACTTCAGGTATGTAGATGGAATTATGAAATAATGGAAGAGGATATGTTCTCCCTCTATACTTGAGATAAAAATGGAGTTATTGGATGATGCCAATAGCTCTAATTTCTCTATACACCCTATTAGAAAAAATATGTATAGAGATTTAAAGGAACATTTATGGTGGGATAATATGATGTGGGAAATTTTTTATTATATGTCACGTTATTTAGTCTTTCGAAAGGTGAAATCAGAAAGAAAAAATCCTAGAGGAGTAATGTAACCTATTCCTATTCCTATATAGAAATGGTATGACATCAATATGAATTTTTTCATTTGATTACCAAAAACCCCTAGAAGGAATGATTCAATATGGGTAATTGTTGATCGTCTTACCGAATCTCCACATTTATTTTCTATAAGGGAGTATTTTCATTAGTAGTTCCTTACACAACTCTATATTGATGAATTTTTATGAAATCATGGTGCACCACTTTAAATTGTGTCTGATCATGATATATGATTTAAATCAAAAATCGTGAAAAGTCTTTATAAAACTTTGGATACTGAGATTCATTTGAGTAATGTTTATCACCCTCAAACAGATGATAAATCTTAAAGGACCACTCATATATTAGAATACATAATGAGATCATGATCACATTACTTTCTAGGTATGTGGGATCAGTATTTACCTATGGTAGAGTTTTCCAACAATGAAATTTTTCATTCAATTATTCAAATGTCCCCATATGAAAACTTTTATGGAAATATATTTTGTACACAAACTTGTTGGGATATAGTTTGTGAAATGAAGCATATAGGCCCATAACATGTGTAGGAAACAACATAAAAGGTAAAGAATATTAAAACATAAATCAAATCATATCAATGTAATAAAAAGATCCATTATGATAATTGAAGGAAGGATTTGAAATTTAAAGTAGGATATCATGTGTTCTTGAAAGTATCTCTATGGAAATGTGTTATAAGATTTGGAAAGAAAGGGAAACTAATCTCTAGAGACATTGGTCCTTTTGAAAACCTGGAGAGATTTGGAGTTTTGGATTATTATATGGTGATAACACCTAGCCTTTTTGATGTACACAATGTGTTCCACATCACTTTCTTATGGAAGTACATGAAAGACCCAGCACATGTCCTCACATATAAAGGAATATAATTTGAACCTAATTTATCTTACTCTGAAGAGCCTATCTAGATTCTAGACACCAAAGAGAAGGTGATGAGGAATCATATGACTCATCTAGTGAAGGTACTATGGTAAAATTATAGAATTGAATAGGAAATGTGGGAACCATAGGAATTTATGGTTAATAACTACAAAAATATTTATTTTAGGTGAAATTATAGAAATTTCATGGACGAGATTTTTTAAAGGAGTGGAGAATGTAACACCCTGATATGTTATGGTATGCCTCTTTGAAATCCCACAAGGCGTCATTAAATTCTATGGGGATACACTAATTTAAGAATTTATAAAACTCAAGAATACTAAATAAAAACATAGTATCTATATATTTCGATATTCAAACCCACGATGATAGTCAATATGTTTTAAATTAATTAAGGAAATATAATGTTCTATTATTCGATTGGTTTGTAGGAAATAGAGATAGAAGCATCAAATATCAGGTCTAATATCAGGGGAGAAACATTTCAGGTTCAATGATTTTTGGTTTGTGTATATATATTTAATTAATAATTAATTTATTAGAGTTTGGATTCAGAATTGGGTTAGTATGGGTCCTTGATCTGAGTACCCTGCCTTAATCTAGTTATTTCTCCATTGAAATGGTTATCTACTAGGTTCAATCATAGAAATAGGTGACCCAAACCATATTTAAACATAACTATCCAAAGTTTCATAATTTTCATACTCAAAATATATAAATCAATTGATGAAATTGAAATAATATTTCTCAAAATGAAAGAAATAGTCATGAAATTGAAAAAAGTGAATGAAATACAACTTATAGAATGGGTTGCAGAAATCCAGAATAAGAATAGAAAATAGAAATAATCCATAAGTCACATATCCCCCTAAAATCACATCACCTGACAAAAATAACTACTTGCTCATTATAATCATGATGATAACAAAAAACATGGGAACCCGAAGAAGAATGGTGGTGAAGAACGATGGTGAAGCAGGAATTCAGACTATCACTCGGTCATCCGAAGGTCGTCCCTTGGTGTCCTTTAGCCTCCTCTTGTCCCAGAATGTCGATTTAAAGTGGTAAAGGCATTACTTTTATAGGATATCCCATCAAAAACCTCACTACTTTTCATTTATTTTTCATCTCACTGCCATCATCACAATGTGTAACTGTGTTACAAGGCATGTAACCCTCGAATTTCAGTCTTCGTGAATCGCATTGTGATCTTCTATGAAAATTATCTTTAAAATTATCACATCTTGTTATGTAGTTACAGGACGTGTAATGGTATTTTATATCCTGTAATGTAGTCATGACATATTCTATGTAGCTAATTCCTATTGAAAAAGTCACGATGTGTAATTATATTACATATCCTATAATATCTTTTCTCATGAATTTCATGATTTCTCCATCTTTAAAAATCCAGTGTCTTGTGAGCTCATATTTCCTTCCCTTTTTGTTCTATTTCCAAATATTCATCATTTCCTTCCATAAAACATAAAACAAGTTAATATGTTCCAAATTTTTTAAGATTATTCATTTAAATAAAAAATTAATACATTAAAAAATCTCTAAAATATAATCATGCAATACACTTATCACTCTTTTAAAATTTAATATCTTTGATTTTTAATGCTTTACACAACACCGTGTTCCAAAGGGTGATATACTAAAAATATGACCATTGGATTAGTAATGTGACTATTATGAACAGTAACATGACCAATATAATATTAACTAAACCCATGAAAATTTAAATAAAATTTATGTATCTTATAAATAATAATATTGTATATTTATATCATTGAATAAGTAAATAAATGTTTCAAAAATGAAAAAGTAAGTGTTTGTATTTTTTAAGTCAAAATGATTTAATTAAAATTTTATAATTAATAGATTGATATAACAAAATATTTTCATTAAATAGACTCATGATTTAAAATTTTTGTTATCTTATTATTATAAGATAATTTTATGTGACATCAATTAATTTTTCAATGTGTTATAAAATCGGTTTTAATTTAAAATTTGGTATTTTTAATAAATGATGATTTTATTTAAAAGATACATTTCTCAAATTCATAAAATTATTTTCATAAAATATAGTTCATTTTTTAAATCTACACATTAAAAAAATTAGCGTGAAATTTCAGGATTTTACTAAAATAGTTGAATTTTTGTGAATAGTTAAATACTAGAATTTAGGGTATTTAACAAATGCCTGAATTATTGAGTCATTAATGATGTATAGATGATGTAATCCCATAAACTAAAAAATACTTCATTATTTAATATATTTAATAAAAAATTTCAAACTATTAATAGTCTTGATCCAAAGTAATAAAAAAATGAATAAAATATTCAAAAAACACTCCTCTCCTAAACTATAAGTACCACACCTCGATGCCTCTTCGACTCCAACCTATTAAGCCTTGAATATTATCCAATTTTTAGAAAATCTTCTTCCATAACCTCTCCTACACACGTAAGATGTTATTTTATCAACCAAATTCCAAAACAAGTTTCCCTAATAAGGACCTCAAGGAGAAGAATTCAAGTGGTAAAATCCTCTTTTTCTTTCTCTATTTTCTTTTCACATTATATTTTATTCTTATAATTTACACACCTACTATGACTAAACGTGAATGATAATTCTAGTATATTATTTATAATATAATTTTATTATGTTTCCTAAAAATTCACAATCATTCCTTTTCTCATATTCCTTTTATTCTAAATATTAAAATATCATTTGTGAGGTGTTGATTTATCGCCTTCTTGGACAATGTGATTAATTTTTCAGTTCATCCTTCAGGGATGATAATAAAAACATTTTATGGATAACCCAGATTATAATATATTTATTTTATATGGTTTAATTTTATATAACTAGTTTTTATATATAATATTAATAACTAATGAAACTAGTTTATGATGATCGAAAAAACATCAAAATAATCTAAACAATTATCACTAATTTCTTATATAATGATTCATCTTAATCCCAAAAAAATGACTTATATAAAAATTTAATTTTATTTAAATTCATTAATAACATATAATTTCAATTTTAACAAACAATTCCCATTTTACATGATCTTTCATACATGTATAGAGGTGAAAAAATAATGAAAACCAAGGCAAAGAACACCCTAGAATGATGAAATTGGTTCTTATAACTCACCCAGAGAGTCTATAAATTAAAAGAATAAAATTATAATAAACAAAATAAATTATTAAAAGGTTCTAAATTACTTTATTAATGTATCTAATTTTATATTACAGGGCATTAAGTGCTTGTGATGAACACTTTTGAACATAAGGTAAGGGATTCTCCTTGAACCATAATTTTTCATTCAGGTTACGCTTTTTTAATATTTTCCACAAGGTAGTTCTCAATTATTTATATATACTCCACAAAAATTCTATGTGAATATTCAATATATATCTATCTATAATAATACTTCTTTCTTTTATGGGGATTTACATGTTTTATAAGGATCCTTTCTCAATTCTGTTGATAAGCAATCTTGATTAAAGGGAACTTCACAATTTCTTACCTATATTCAATTGAACTCCATAATCTATTTTAAGAAACCATTATTTTTATAAAATAGCTCATTTCGTCATAAAAAAACATTTTTCATTTCTGGTTTTATACAAAAATAATGCCTTAGTTTGTTTTAAATACTCTTTAGTGTTTTTCTATAAACCGCACCTAAGTAGCTCATTTATAAAGCTTCTTAAATGATATTTTTAATTTTTTCACTTCATTTTGATATCATTTATCCCTAAAAATTAATTTCATTTTCCCTGCCTATTATTATATGGGATATAGATTTTACACTTTGATTTTATGACATATAAAGCTAATTTTTAAAAAAAACTCTTATTTTCGAAATAAAAGGGTATTTCTCTCAAGAATTCCTCAATTATTTTACTAGATTATTTTCATATATTTAAATAGACTATAAAATAAAATTCTCTACTAGTACTTTTATTTTATGATATCATTTAAATTAATTTATTAAATGGTTTATGGCTAGTTTGATTATGGATTTGATATCTTGATATCAGTCACCATATTACTCATAATGGTTAGTGATTATGTTTACTAATTGGGGAATGTTATATACATTCCTATGTATATGTTGTTTATATTTCTCCCCATTCATATGAAAAATAAATTGGACTTATTAAGAGACTAGTGGGTCCCAATATATCCCATTTATGCATGTGTAGGTCCCATGAGACAAACTAGACTGGTTATTTACCCAATTATGTATGGTGCCTTGGTCGAAGCCATGGCATATGTTTAAGATATCCAGAATTATGAATTCCTTAATTATGATATTATTAATTTATAATCACTCAAATTATTAGACTAGTGGAATATTTTTTTATGTTTCATTCTAATGGGATTATTTATATGGTATTATTTATCCAGATTGTATTCCAGCCATATTATGCTCAAGATTATGTTTTAATGGAATGTGTTTTAGTTATTAAACTTGACTTATGGTTTATGTTAATGATAGCTTCTAATGTATTTAATAAACATATTAATCATCTGATATCAACCCTTTCTTATGTTTTATTTTTCCTCATGATGTGAAGATGTGTATTAAGAATGACATGCTGGAATAATCTATAAGTTTATGAGGGTTCCCAATGAATTTTCTATATTGTTTTCCTTAGAATTAGAAATGGAAAACATTTTTATGTATTTGGTTTTCTATATCTACTAAAATAATTTGTCTTTTGCGATGAGATATCATATTCATAGTAAGAGTGTAATAAAATATAGCACTGAATCTAGTTTACTAGGTTCGGAGTCTTTACAATACATCCCGATCTTGATACTACAAGTTCATGTTGTTATAGCATAGATGCTCTTAGGAGTAATTACTCTAAAAATATAATGTTAATATTAACTATAACATAACCCATTAAATGACAACATGCCTTACTATGCACCCGATATGACATTGTCAGGGGATATGCTAATGATAATTCACATTTTAATTATAACCCATTATGAAAGAGTTGAATAGATAATGACAATGAACAACCTCGGTTATGCCCAAGGTGTTTTAATTTAAAAATAATATGTCATGGTTTATACATCCTATAAATTATTGTACTATTTATTAGCTATTATTATAATTTCTCACACTATGCTTGTTTGGTTTTAATCAATGGATGGAACCATGAAGATTCATGTTAATATTGAACATGAATGGAAGGGTGGTAGAAATGAGTAACCAAATGAGATATTGATAATAGTGAACTATATCATGTTTATTCCAAATTATATTTCCTGAAATATGATTAACAACATATTCCTTAACCAAATCTAAAACTCACTAAAGAAGAGAGTCATATATTTTTATAATAACTCAAGCGATAGAGACCATGGAGAAAAGAAGTATTTATTTCCATCAGGCAAGAAATGTGGAAGGAAACACCTAGGAAAGTCTATCAACGGAATACAGAAGTGTATTATGTGTGCAAAAAAGGGGATAAAGAAAATAATTGTTGAGTAAAAATAAAGTGTATGATGGATGGAAATAAATCACTCCTTGGGATCTATTTATAGCTCATTTTCATAAATGTGGATAACTTGGGAATTACCCAAGTCAATTCCCTCCTATAATGGAAACAACTTATAACAAATAAGGAACGATGTTGAAATAAAATGGATGAATTATTTATATAATGTGGTTGTGTTGAAATCCTTAGAAAAAATGTATTTTAATGATTAAATTTTAAGCATTTATGACATATTTATTATTAGAATCATATTAATATGGTTTTGGAAAAAGGACAACCTATATGCTTGGTGACAACCCATAGTTTCTAGAAAGTACACGGGTCTTACACCAATGACTAATAGATAATAAGGGTTGAATTCCAACCACTGGCCTACATGATGTCGTGGTTAATATGTTATTGTTTTTAGTTAAATTATTTGATTAGAAAATATTACTAATGAACCCATAGTGTTACATTTTAAGCTTAGAGATTAATTTATTAACAATATTAATTTTGTAAATTTTTTTGAGAAAAACATATAAACTTATTTAATTAATCTTATGATCTATTAAAAATAAATTTTAGTGATTCAGAGCTGAAAATATTTTTGTGAATTCATTATATAGTGTAAAGGGAATAAATTTAAAATTGATCAAAGCACAACCAAATGATGAAATTTTTCTATTAAATAGAAATATATAAATAAATTACATTTTTAAATATTATTATATGGTAAAATAAATACTAAACTTTAGTGAATGTAACTCAATACATACATTCATATTTTATGAATCAAATGATCCTTTATAACATCACATATTTATGGTCTTGACGCCCTCAACATTCCATTTATCACACACTTTCTTTTGATCAATAAACTAAATCACATTATATTTTTTATGCTTTTCCTCCATGTCCATATCTTAACTTTCCACCAATGTTATCCTACGTAGAAACCAAATTATATATTATTCCATATGGGAATTGAAATTCTCTTTCTATCTTATTAAGAGGATATTTTGTTATCCCTTTTATTATGTGGGTTTATCCAACTAAATAATTTTCAAATATCAAACCGTTGATTACTAATATAATTTTTGAATTTCAAGGATTCAATTTATTCAAGGTGGGAAGAAAGTAACACCCCAAGATTTTAAAATATGAATATCACATTTGAGAGTGTATATGAAACTAAAAACCAGGTGTAGAAATGAAACATAAATAAAATTAAGATAATTTTACTATTTTAATGAAATTTAATCTTATATATATATTTTAATTCATGAAAAATTGAGTTATCTTATGATACACGCAAAAATGGATTTCTTCAATATATTTCATTAGACGCATGACCAAGTTTTATCGGATACTATTAATATTAATATTTAATATGAAAGTTATATGCTAACCATTAAATTGGTGGTTATATATAATATTAAATATATTATCAAAATATGTGGTTTAATTCATTGGTTACGAATTGATTAGAAAAAGAAAATAAAAATAAATTGAATAGAAAATAAATTTGTTTATAAAAAATCTATTTTTACACACCCAAAAGAACTTTATCCTAATAAATGAAACTAATTAATATTAGTGAATGATCATAATGAAATTTATATATTATTTATTCAATTAAAAAATTTACATTGATCCTATATATTTTATATGAATAAGATAATAACAAATCCCATTTTATATATAAAAGGATGTATTTTTTAAAAAGCTAGTTTTACCGCCTTTTAATTAAGATATTATTTTTAAACTAAATTTTTACACTTTTATAAATTTTATTTGACCAAAAAAACATAATTTTTAAACTATTAATTAAAAAAATAGTTTAGGGTTAATTTTTGGTTCTTTTCATAGAAGATTTAATTTTTATAAAAAAAATTTCAAAAAAATACTAAATTTTAATTAAAAACTGACTTTTCATATTAAAATTTTATATTGTTAAATTATTTTTTCAATTTATTTTAAAGTAAAAATAGTTATATTATAATATTTTCATATAATTTAATTTATTGAAGTCATTTTTATATTTAATTTATATATATATATACATAGTAATCTTTTTAACGTTTCCACTTTAAAAACTCATTTTATCATCCCATCTTTGGGATTAATTTCAAATTTAGTTTAGCCACTTAGGTAAATTAATTTTAGAAAATGTATTTTATATTAGGAATAATAATAGTATAAAATTTATAGTGTGGTAAAATTAATTTTTTATCATATTTATTCGTTAAAACTATTAAAATTAATTATAGTGATTAAGAGAAAAACAAGTTTACCAAGAGACAAAACATTAAACTTATGGGAGAAAATGACCTAGAAACTTATCCAACCCCCATTAGATGGAAATATTTAGACCTAAAAATATCTAAGATATTATGTTTTTCAATTATTTGAGACATTTTACTAAAAAAACATGGAATCAATCAAAGTTGTTCAAAAATTACAAGAGTCCCACTCAACCCACTTAGAACCCCCCCCCCCCACCAATCTACATCACACCTTCAAAAAAAATTCAGCCAATAATTTCAAAAATAAATCACAAAATTACCTCCCCTAATACTATAATCCTTTGAAATTTTATTGAAAACCTAAGGAAGATACTTGAAAAAGAAGTAATGCTCTTCTAAAAGCATTTTTTTATTTTATTTCCTTCCCCACACCCTTCGATGATTTTTACACCACCATTATATAATAATGAAATTATCTTAAATAGAATGATATTTTTTATGTTATGTATATTAATCACAACCTCACAAACTTCCTTCATATGGGTTATGAAATCATCATTCGTCAGTACGGCGGACAACCGCCTCACGAACCCGATGTAGTTAGTTCTTCCATTACCACCTCTCATGGTTGGTTATAATGATGAATATACCATCTATATTTTATATTTATAAAATTATAATAAATATGGAGTAATTTTATCATATTATTCTTTTTTTAACTTCCATCTCATCGGAGACACGATAACGTCGCTCATGTGTACATCGGACTACAACCTCGTAATGCGATGTGATTCGTCTTTCACTAACGCATCACATGGATAGTGATAAGAATAAAGTTAATAATTATATACTTTAAAAATGAGATAATTATGATATTAATGAAATATTTTAAATTCTATAAATATACTATATAACATTTTCTTTCATTATTTTTTCACTCACGTAAAGAAGATAACATAGTTCTTGTACACGTGGACTACTGCTTTCACGAAGTGATGTGACTCTATTTGCATCACTAACCCACAGTTATGACATATATAAGTTTATAATATGATATATATGATAATATTATAATTATTTAAAGTCCATATATTACAAAAATATTTTCCCTAATTATAATTAAAAATTGAAAATGTTACTCATGTGTACATACGACATACTATCTCCATGATCATAACATACTTCATTTTTCATAACCATAATTCATGATTGGTTTTAAAAGTAAAATTGATGTAATAATATGATAATTATTTCATTATTATTATTCTATAGGTTACTTAACTATATAATATATAAAATAATCATAACTTTCTTAATAAAACTTGTATAAGAAAACAAGGAAATTAACACTCAAAACAATACAAATAATGAAATATTATTAACAAAAAGGTGATAATATGTCATAAAAGGATAATATATTATATAATAAATATTAATATGATTCTATAATAACATAATAATATAGTCAAAACCACTCAATAATTGTTTAAATAATTTTCAGCAAAAAGGAAGCATAAGGTAAGGGATTTCATCGAAGATTTGTTCATTGAGGCATACTATAATGTTATATAATTGGTTTATATTATATGGTGTATATACTTCCCCTTTGACATTTAATATCAGGAATAATCCATTATTCATGTTATTAAAAGTTTGAATTTGATTCATCTATGGTAATTTTAATTTACAGTTACCCCACGGTAACAAAATTTCATACCTCAATTTCATTTTATTGGGTTATATTACATCCTCATTATAGTTAATATTATATGTTTATTTGTATAATTATTCTTTATAATTCAATGTTTTATTTAAAAATTATTTATGTTGATTTAAATTTGATATAAATAATGTATTCCCTGGTTTATTCTCACTTCAATGTTATTAGTTTTTCAAGGCTTTACTTCACAATTTCATTTTAATTGGGATTTTTTATACTTAAATTTCGATTGAAGGAAATTATTTTGGCATTCATTAGTAAAACATTTAATTTTATTCTTATATTGTTACTCATGATATATCTAAGTAATAGTATAATTTTTTCCACTATTTGGAACATAAAATGATTTAAAAAATGTTTTTAGGAAAATCCCACTTAATTTATTTTTTTGGTCCAAAATATATTTTCTTACAAAACTATGTTTTCTAAAATTGTTTTCAAAAATATTTTAACCTTTTGAAAATTATTTGTCAAATTTATTTTAACCATTTTTTCATTGTTAAATTTTTTTCAAATAAGTATTATTTCATTTTCTAAACAATTCCTATTTGGATTTTACCAAAAATGTGAAAATAATACTCTTGTTTTTTCTAAATAAGAAACTTTTCTATCCATTTTACTATCTAAAAGGAATGCATTTTTTACTTTCATGTAATATAAAAAAAATTCCATCATAACTATCATTTATTTAATGGTTTCATTGGAAGTTTACAATGATCATTTTAAAGAAAATGATTTCAAAAGTGATTTTCAATGAAAATTATTTTAAAAATGTTTTTAAAATGAAAAGGATATTTTACTCAAGAATTTTTTTAAAATATATTTCTATGGTAATTATATTCATCAATGAAAACAACCCTTTATTATTACTCCAATGGGTATATTTATTATTTATACTATCCTTTTTCTTCCTTTCGATGGTTTAAGATAATTTTGACAAAGGAAATATTGAAATTAACTTCCATTATTCATTATTGTAGTCATTAAATTTCACTTAAATTATTAAATTTCCATTAGATATAAAATTTACCATAAATATTTATATTATTTATCATGTATATGTTTCTTACTGAAACCATATGAAATTTTTACATATATTATATACTTTAAAAGTTATTTTATTAATTGGTAAATATTAATAAATTTGTATTCTTTACTCAATATGGAAATTTTTTAAGGAACATTATTAGATTGATAATTCTATATATGAGGAATACTTTAGACTGTTATGACATCAGTTGGGCACTGACTAATATAAGCACATCGATGCATCAATGGTTTCATGGGATGAATTAGTTGTATAGCCTCAGATACATTGGTTTTTACCAACTATGTTTTAAACAGTATTGTGTGAGGTATTAATGGTAAAGGTACAATGTACCTAGGAATCATGGAATCCAATATTTATGAATTTTCTTCAATTATAATTTCGTTATTAATATCTCGGATATTCTCACTATGATATTTTATATGGATTCATTTCATATTTAATCCATTGGTTAAATGTTGTGTTGTTTCATCTATTTACCTTACTATGTTGATTTTAAATTAACCAGCTATTTAAATGGAATGTGTGCTTAGTTAATTTACGTGTAATATTGATTTTTTATTATATTGTTATTTAAATGGATTTTTTGCTCAATTATATATCTGTTTATGTTAATTATGCTCATTGATTAATTATTTCATCTACTATACTTTACTCTTAATGTGAATTTTTTCTCACCATTATTTTGTTTTCTTTCCCCAATATTTCATGAATTTTACTATGACTAATATATTGGGATACACTAGATAGAATAAAGTTATTCTCAAAAAAATGTTTTATACTTTTTATTCAAAAGTAATGTAAGGCTCACGTATATTTCTAGTTTATCAATACAAATAAATTATTCTATCATATTGGATGTGATATATATATATATATATATATTTCCAATTTAATAGTAGTAGGAACTGGTTTCGGATGTTTCGGGTAGGGGTTTCTATAGAATTATTTAATTATGTAAAAGTTTAATTGTCATTAATTAATATTTTAATTATTATGGAATCTTTAAATATTATTTTAGGTGAGTTATTTTCGATGGGATTTAATTTCTGAAAGAATAACATATTTTTTGGGTTGTTGCATTATTTTCAATATTTGTTATAAATTTGGACAAGTTGTGTGTATGTTCACTTAAAAAATGTTATTCCAAACAAATTAATACATTTATGGTTATAATAAATTTATCTATTATATATGTTTTATACTTTTTGATTTAGAGTTTCATGATTATAGGTACTATGTGTGGATCAATACCATTTAGGTTTATTCACCCAATTGTTACCATTCACTAGCCCTTGTCCTATTATAGGTGTGATTGTTGAGGCACTTGTGACCTTAAAATTGACTACATAATGGCCCCAATAGGGTCAATTCATGTTAATATTAGACCTCTTATGGTAGACACAATTATCCTCAACATATTAAAAAGATCAGGTATTGTTTTATTGAATTTATTCATGTTATAGTCATCAATGAATTAAAAACAATTATCCATTAATGATTCCAAGATGATGTTATAATCCATATATACTCTGAGTGGTGACCTAAATCATTCTATATCAGCAACATACTCAATTACATTAAGAGAATTAGTGAGATTGAATTTATATTGGTCATATCACATCAAAATAGTTCTATTGATATATCACACCTCTTACGTATTTATTATTCTTTTTATATCTATTTTTGATTATATTTCATTTTATAAATATCCATATTTTGATTTTATTTAACCTTTTATTCATAAAAATAATTTTATGTATTGAAAAATTAGTAGAATCATAATTATGATTAATATAAGTATATTTATCCTATTTTTTGGATTTATAAATGGTTTGATTCTTAGGTTGCAGTTTCTAAGATATATAAAAACATTTCTATTTCTAGAGAAAAATCCTCATGTAATGATAACAATTAAGAAAATTAATATCATTTAGTATTTCTCATTCCGGAATTTATTTGAAAGAAAAAAATTATTTTTTATTCATTTTCACTTAAATCTATACTAGTGTGTATCCCAATTAAGTATTGAATTTTTTTCAATGAGTCAATATGTGTTTGGTGAGTGGATATGACGAGATGATTCTTATATTATTGTTAGGAACTCTTAAAAAGAAATTGGATTTCATTTTTGATAAAGAATCCATGTAAGTCCATAATATTATTTATGTATAGCCATGTTCAATTAAAAATGAATTTAAATTTAATGATTGTTGTGTTGATATTCAAAGAAAGACGTTATAAGTTTTTTTGTCAAAATAACCTTGAATTTGTCATGTTATTGAATTTGGAAGGCCTTAATATTATTTCTGAGGTGTTTGGGAAGTGTTAGATATGTCCCTAGATGATTTTGAGATAAATTGAATTGTTGTGTGAAGGTAATCATGTACTTCTATATGCTGAATAATGGTAGGTCATTACCAATTTAATTGTAATACATGTCTATATTGTGCTATATAAAACTTATGATGGACATAATAATGATATGTAATGGTAGTGAGAAAAACATGAGTCTGTATAAGGGTACATTGAGATTTCCTCTCTTACATAAAGATGAACTAGGAAATATGGAATGGTAATGTGTGTATTACACTACCTATATAAAATTATGTGGAAGGTGTGAAAGGGTCTTACTAAATATTAGTTAAATAAGGGTTATGAACTACCATATGTATTAATTCGATGTATGATCACAACGTAATCTACTCGATCGTCTACATGTCTTATTTTGGATTAACTTTTTGTATAATAATCATCTGTATGGATTACCTCAAAATCCATTTTATTTATATTTAAAAAATCATCTTTATGGTTTAGTGGTAACCTTGCATTCAATCATAAAAAATACCAGCACCCACATTTCAAATTTTCAAATTCAAAATTCTATATCAAAATAAATCAAAACCATATTCAAAATTCAAAAATTGGGTATAGTAATCATTTCAACTTTGCTAGAGAGAACCCCACCAGATGATTTCATGTAGTAATAAGCCAAAAAACCTTCAAAAATTACTTTAATAGAGTAACGCCAAGAAAATACATCAATCTGAAACATCAAAACAACAAATAAAAAAAGAAAAGATCAGAACCATGAGAAAAGAGCGTTGAACAAAATGCCTAGTGAACAATACCAACACCACACACCAAAATCAAAAATAATACACCTTCTCCATTTTTGTCTTAATTTCTAATTCAAATCAATGTTAGTGAAGAACAATGGTCAGGAAGAGGAAGGCCAACTCATGATGTATATATAATACCATTGACGATTGATCCACACATCCCAAAATCTCTAGGTAGCACCTCTTCAGACCAAACTGCATGATGGGTTGAAGGAAATGAGGTCTGAGTAGGGAATGATCATCCAAGGGATTCAAAAAAACCACAACCATCATCGGGACCACCAAAACATTACTTTGAAACTATCAATACATAAATACAACCACATTCAAATGTCTTCATTATATTTTGGTATGAAAATAATAAAGCCAACACCAGAGTGATCCATGAACATACCTGACCATCATTCCAAACCATGACCTCTAAACGACACCATCATCGTTGAGGATGAATGAGGGTAACCATTAAACAATATCGAGCCATTAACTAAAATATAAAATTCCACCCAGCCCCAAAACACCTCAACTAATCCACCGCACCAACTGAAAGTATCATAGTCTCCACATACAGAGAATGCCACCAGAAAACACCCATTATAATCCCCTAAGAAACCAACAAGAGAAAAACCAAAAATACCCAAGAGACAATAGGAATACACCAATGCAAGAGATTCCACCAAGTGTGTCCACCTGTACTATCCCAATCCTCCCACACCACCGTATCAGCTATATAAAGTGGAGTATAGCACAATGGTTTAAGAAATAAATGGAATAGAAGGATCTCATGGGGTCATGGTGCACCAGAAAGGATAAATGATGTTGGGAGACTTCACCTACAATCCCACACCATAATCCCAAATCCACCATCCCTACCATAATACTAACCAATGATGGGAGAAAATGTGATGGGTTAGGCCAACAGGGTAGGGAGGATATGACAACAAATCCCTCAACATCGTAGAAAACCAAATCAATAAGAAATTCTAGGGGAAGAAACCACCAATGATAAACCAAAACCGAAGAATTGGAATACTTATGAGTAATAAATGACGACAAGATGTATAAAATAGAAAGGAAAAGTTTAACACAAGTGACTTCAGTGCCGCTAAAGAAGATTTTTCAACGTGCGATGTAAAACTAATGTAACTCTTTAATCTTATGAATCGACCACATGATTTGATGATGTGACCTCAATATTTGTGGAATGAATGAAAAGTATATTAATTAGATAAATATATCATTAGTATGAAAATAGGACCTAACATTTATACTATAAAATCACATATCTTCCACAATATTCCAAGATCTATACAATGAAATTCTATTAATAATATTATAATTCAATATATTGTTTGATGGTTTGTGAAGAAAAATTAATGCCATGTTGTAATGATCAAGTTACCATGAATGAGAATATTGTAGTTTAATTCATACAGGTTATGTAACCAAATCATTGGAAAATTATTTGTGATTTTAGGTATTTAGTTAACCACATGTATTAATGAATATTACCTGAGCGTTTAGTTATTTAAAATATGATCTTAAATAAGAATATATTTTGAGTAATAAATGTGGAAATGAACTTAATCTGATCTTTATAGGCTATATATCATAGTAGTGTGATATTTTAATAGATCAATACAAGAATTTAGTTTCAATGGAATGCATCTAAACCATTAAAATAATACAGAATCCACATGGGAATATTGCATGTGATGTTTTAAGAAAGATGATGTCATGGTTAATTGAAAAGAGTTTGAAGAAAAATTAAATATATCCTGATTCGTTTATGTATTCAAGATGAGATTGAATAATAGATTAAGAGAATATTATATTTAATTTCTTAGGGGATTTAAATGATAAGGTTTTCTATGTTTAAATGATAATTCAAAATGAAAACATAACAACTAGTTATGAATATAAAAACTACTTACCATAAAAATTAAATGAACATCCATATTTTGGATATAGAAAATATCATATGAGATATATTATTCTAAGAGTATAAATATATGATATAGGTGATGTATAATTTTTTAATCCTTCAGAATTTTTTTATAATTCTAAGAGTTTTATAATTTCCATTATGAAATAAAGAGATTATTATAGATTAAAGTTGTTTTCAGAAGAAGGAGAGTAGTTTCACTGTAGTATTCAATGAAGAATAGGATAACATATATCACATCTAATTTATTGTGAGTTTCAAAAGTGGAAGTTATTTTCAAGATATTTAAAATATTAAATATAATTATACAAGATAAGGTGATATAAATTTCTTGTGGAGTTAGACCATATGAAGAAGAAGATATTCATATTACCAGATAATCTATGAAGAAGGATCATTAGACTGGGGTATATAACCATTCACTAGAGGCTTGTGATTATGGTGTCTAACCAATCACACAAGGAGTAAAATTTAGGTGTATAACCAATTTCTAAAGAATTGTAACTAGGGTGTCAAGCTAATTATAACCACATGTTTTTATAATGTAGAATCCATATTGGGTGTCCGTCCAATATGAAAAAGAGTAATATTTTTTGTAAAAACCGATAAAAATTTATTATTCTCTCTATTTTACAATTAATTCACAAAATGTGTAGGCTATGATATAATAGTGAGTAGATCGAGAACTTTAATATCATAAAGAGGATAGTTAAATATTAAATAACTCATAAAATAAAAAAGGATATTCTTGAATCATCCCTCCTCCACTCAGTAATCCATCTTGATCTAGTAACATTAATTGGTATCAGAGTATGATTCCCCCTAAAAATATATGAATAATTTTGAGATATGGAGATTCTTAAGTCAATCAATAGTTGAGTTATTCCCACATTAAAATGGAATAATTATCATATGTTATGGAATATGATGTTTCCTTACCTCTTATCACTTATCCTATATGAGATAGATATTTAAATGATGGTTTCCCCCATTTCTGAAGAAGTTTTCATGACCCAAGCTAAAAATAGAAATATAGAGGTAGATGGTAAATATTAAAATTTCATTATTATTTTTATTTCAGAGATGGTTTTCACAAATATTTTGGGTCTTAAAATAGGTAAGGAGACCTATGACACATTGATAAGAATTTATGATTGAAATTTCAAATTCAATGGATCCAATCTAAAGTTTTTATGTATCTATTTTGAATATATAAAGCTGGACTATGATAACCCCATTTATTATAACTTTATATGGGTCAATAAAATTTTAAGAAACATATAGGGTTATGGTAATATGGTGGAATATTCCACCATTATTAAAAACATGATGAAGAATTTTATTGATCAATTTGACTAAAAAATTATCCTTATAGGAAAGACGGGTTTGTAAAACAGATGAGTTTCACAATACACTCATAGCCAATGAGATGAGAGAAATTCCATCTTTCAAAAAAATATGGGGGATGAAGTTTCCTTTAAAGTAGTGAGAAAAATATAAATAAAATAAAAATAATTTATGGAATCATGTAATTTCAAATATGAGTATGGTGAATATGAGTTCAATAATATTATTTCTCTTCTTTCAAAAGGGTTCAAAAAGGGAAAATGGAAGGGGTAGAATCGCTGAAGTAATGGAATTGTAGTATATTTTTACACCTTTCCAATGATTATCCAAATAAAAATTTATAATAATGTAAATATTATAAGGATGATAAGAGAGCTGACAAACACAAATTGGGTAAGAAGAAGAAACATTATAGTAGAAAGAAAAAGATTTTTATTATCAAGCATATTAAATTTGGTTAATAATCAATTAGCTCTTCAGATAATGGGGTTAATTTCATTGTTATTGTTTAAAAAAGTTTTGATTCATCAAGAAGTGGTGATGATTATGGTTAATAAAGAACTAAAATAAAATATAAATAAATCATGAGTTGGAAGCGCTAATTAAGGAGATCACCAATCTCTGAAAATAAACTAAAATATTTCTAAAGGAGAAAAATAATTCTTTTGATAAATATTGATATATATAAAAAATTAAGTATTCTATATTTATGATATCAAGTAACATAGAATTAATCCTGTTAAGATTTAAAATATGTTGAGTGATCTTGAAGAAATTATCGATGAAAAAAAAGATGAATTTTTTTGAAACAAAATACATATCTCTCATAATTTAACATGAGTTAAAGAATGTCCAGAAAAGATATCAATAAATCAATGTATGTTAATGGAGATTATTCTCAAGCTTGTGAGATTAAGGGTAAAAATAACATTTTAAATATATTACTTTTAATTCTCGTGATAAATCTATAGTAAATAACTTGTAAGGTGTCATGAATAATACTGTACAAGGTTGGACAAATAAATATGATAAAAAAAACTCTTATTATTTAATGTAAAATGTTAAACAAATAAACCCACTAACCCTTTTCAAAATAAAAGAAAAATATTTCATTAAATAAATATCAATTAGAATCTGAAAAAAAAATATAATGAACCTAAAAAAATCAGTCAAATGTTTTTTACTACTAATGTGAAATGCATGGCCATGAAACCTATGTTTCTTGTTATAACATTTCATTAAAAAGAAAAAAGAAAGAACTAAGGGAGATATTTTTTGATAAATAGAGGATAAAATCTGAAGGAAAACAAACATTGACTAGATCTATAAAAAATATGTCCACTCATAATAGATTTATATTCTTTGTGGTATAATTTTCTATATGTGTAAAAGACAGTCACCAAGGTTTGGTATCCATGACTAGGCTATAAAGATATTTTACCTATGGTTTAATAGAGAAGAATTATCAAAAGATGAAGGGAGTGAATTAAAATTCCAGAAAAGTTAAATATGTCAAGAAGATAAATGAGAAACCCAAGAAAACTATAAATATAGTGTGACTAATAATCTATCTAGATAATTTTGAAATGTTGAAGAAGATAAATACTATTGATTCTAGTAGAATACAACTGAATTTATAAGATTAGGTAAAAGTTTGTGAGGATCCATAAATAATAGGTGACTTAATGATTCAGAATATATAAGAAAGATTTGGAAAATCTGGTTATGATATGAATAATTGTATGACAATTAATCCTTGTTAAATGTAATTAATGAAATTATCATTAAAAAAATATGAGGTTGCCTTAATTTCTAAAGATATTGAGTTGATTTCTCTATTGAAGATAGATCTTGGAAAGAAAATGAGTTCGCAGTCTATTAATATTATTGATAAGAAATGTATTGTTGATACTTTAAGGAAGAAATATCTAGGTTCAAACTAAACTATCACCCAGATTGTCACTTATAAGGAAACAAAAAGGTCCCCCTTATTCCCTTATGTTTTATGGTTTTGGAACTAACATGTGGGGAATTAAAGGAGAAGTTTTGGAATATCACTAATAGATAACATGAGTATATTTTCCATCATAGAGTCTATTTAAAACCATTAAATTAAAATGGTGAGTAAACTACTAGAGGGGGAATTCTTTAAGAGAATATTCCATTGTACTAAATTTTAGAGATTCTGTAAATTCTTGCCAAATTTCTTAACTCGAAAAAAGAGATTTTTTTTTTGAAATTTTTTTTCAACGAACCCCTTAGAAGAGTTTTTAAGAATTTTATCACATGCATGGTAATTTATGGGTATAATAGAGAAACTAGGTTTTATATTTATTGTTTTTTATAACGATATTTACAAAATAGACTTAGAATAGACCAACTAAAGGTCCTTTGATAAGAGAACCATACAGTATCTTCATTCTATTAAAAAATGGGGGAAATGGATTATATGGATTCTTTAAAATCTAGAAGAAAAGATTATAACTCCTCTACATTGTCTCATTGTATTTTATTATCAATAAGGGGGGGAAATAAATCATCACACATATTAACCTTAAAGATGTGTGTTGATATTCAAAAATGGAAAATTATTGAGTCGGAGTAAGTGTTACATTTTTTTATTGAGACAATATGTTTTTGGTGGATGTATAAGAGGTGATGACACTTGGAAGACTGTTATGGATTCCTAAAAATGGATTGGATGATATAATTGATAAATAATACATGTACGTATATAAGGTGATATAGATATTTCAATGTTATATGGAAAATGAATTTAAATGTAATGATTGTTTTGATAATCATCAATGGAATACAAGTTTAGTTTTGGGGGATGAATGAACCTTTTATACTTCATGTGATTCATGTTAAAGTCCTTTTGATTAAGTCATAGGTGTTTGATAAGTGTTTAAAAGGGCCTTATATTATTTTTGAGAAATATTAGATAGCGGTATAAAGGTTAGACTAAATTTTTATTGGCTATATAAAGGTAAGTCATTTCTTATATAAGGGTAAGCCAAGTTGATATTTCACTGTGTAAAATCCATACTAAATACCATAAGGTTATGTAAAGGTAGTAAGAAAATCACAAGTCCAAATAAGGGTACATTGATATTTTCGATCATATACAATGAAGAACCTTATGATATGGAAAGGAAACATGACATACACTATATACAAATATTTAAGTGGAAGATATATAAAGGTAAAATCAAATATCAGTTACGTAAGGGTGATATGTTACCATATGTATAATGCTTCGACATGATCACTATGCATTCCATTCTATCAACAACATGTCTTGTTTTGGATTAAGCATGTATGTAATGATCTGCCACATGGATTACATTGGATTGGCCATTACCAGTGAGATGATCCCAAGGCTATCTTTAATCTACTATATGATGATCTTGGATCGTCTATGGGATGAATTCTCTACATGTAAATTAAAACTGCAATGACATCATGAGTTAATAAAGGGGTTTTAGGAGTTACAAGATTGACAACATGAGTTGGTTAAGCAAAAATAATTAAAAAGATAGACTACATATTTTTTATGAATCATTTATGTGTATTAATGAGTATATTTAGTGTGTATTGTGAAATCACGTATCATCTATAAGAGTTTGAAATATATGCAATCTGTTTCAAATCATAATATGTGCATGCCAAATGTTTGTTTATTTATCAAGAGAGAAATTAATTCCAAGTTTTTATTATCATGTCTCCATACATGATAATAATGTGTTTCAATAAATACATGTTATTAAATGAAGTTTATGGGTAATTATGAGTGATAGTGATAAGTTAATTAAACACATGGAGCAGTGAAGAAGACCCAAGACTTCATGGATTTAAAAAATATTTCATATGATGAGCTTTTTCAAGTATTTAATGTGATTAAGCCCTTAATCTGAGATTCATAAGATTCTTATAATATTATTTTTATATTTATAGATACAAATAAATGAATATACTTTAACATGATTTCAAGTAAATATGGACAATAAAGGAAAATTTGTTTGAGAATAGTTCAAACGATGTGTTAGGAGAGATGGGGGCATAGTTTTTAGAAAACTAAATGAAGATTAATTAATGGGAGATTAATTTTTTTAGGTATAAAATATGATATTAAATAAAATATCTAAATAATGTTAAATATTTATTCTTATTTGATTTAAATGATAATGCTAATTTATTTAAAATGAGAATTCAAAATGGAGAAATGTCATTTAATTTTGAATATGAATATTACCTACAATAAAGATTAAATAAGGACCCATGTTTTTGATATGTAAAATATCAATATATATATATTATTACATGAGTATAAATATATGATATAGGTGATAAAGAATCTATTTGTGCCTAGATAATATTTTTGAGAATTCTGAGTGTCTAATAATTTACATTATTAAAGAGATATAAGAGTCTAATGTTGTGAGTTTTTTAAAATATGGAGACATGTTTCACCTGAGTATTAAAAGGAGTAGAATATTATATATATCACATCTGATCTATTGTGAGTTTCAAGATCATAAGTTCTATTCAATATGTTTATTACATTAAAGAGAAGTACACAAGAGAAGTTGATCAAATTTACTTATGGAGGAACACTATCTAAAGAAGGGTATATTTATATTACTATATAAAATCTGAAGATGGATCTTATGATTGGGTTTTCTAACTAGTCACTAGAGTATTGAGATTTGGATGTATAACCAATCACATAAGAGTGAAATTTGGGTGTCTAACAGATTGTTGAAGAACTGTAACAATGGATTCAAAGTAGTTGGAACCATTTATGTCTATAGTAGATAATCTATGGTGGGGTGTCTAACCAAAATGGGAAGGAGTAGATTATTTGTCTAACCTTGTAAAATATACATGATTCTCTCTATTTAATATTATTTCACATGAGGTGAGGTTGTGAGATATGAGTGATTTGATCAAAAACATTAACCGGTTTATGATTTTGGGTTAAAAGGGAATAAATCATAATAGAAAAAGGAGATCATTGATTCTCCCCTCCCCCTCTTGGTAATCCATCCATATTTGGTAACTTCAAATAGAAAAAATTTCACATGTATATCATGTTTTACAGTATTAAATAAGTACCTTAATTGAATTTTCTCTTGGTAAAATAATGTCCCATTTTTAAATGATAATATCGATATTTCATTGAAATTTTAATCTTATTTAGTTCTTCTATAATAACATATCTATTTATATTGAAAATCATCTCAATTATATCATATATAAATTTTTTATTTTTGATCATTCACAACTTTCTATAATTCAGATTTTAGATATTCTAAAAATTATCCCTCTAAGAACCAAATCTTATTAGGATCAATTAGAAAAGTGTATCCAATATATTGCAACTATATATTTCACCATTCTATTTTTTTATTTGGTTCATCTATCAATGTATATATTATTTACTCTATAATTAATACAAAATATAATCTATGGGAAATTGAATTTGGCATGACCGACCAAAATTGCATGATCAAGTGCTTAGAAATCCCTCACTTTTGAATGAATTTAACAATAGGTATTTTTAAGGGAGCTTACGTTATCTCTCTATATAATTATATCTACATCTCATTTATTATATCTCATTATTTATCTATATATATATATGAATTGTTTTGATTTCCTTAATTTATATATCTAATGTTAATCAAAACAATTAATATATTCTAATCAAGTTAATGTATAACTCATTATATAATCAATTATTAGTTCTATGAATCCATAATAAATTTTAATTATATTACACAGTACATATCCATATACATCACATGAAAATTGTATGTAAAATTCATTCATGTAATGAATAAAATCATTAAAAAATATATATACTATGTAATATCACTTATGATGGACTGTTTGCTAACATCTTACTTTCAGAAAACAGATTCATTGACATTTAGCTAGTGGAATTATAGCCCAAATTCTCACTATATGTATATCATTACTCAATATTTATTTAAAGTTATAACTTTATTTTAACTCTATATATATATATAAATAATTATAATAAAATATGTACTTTTACATTAAAAACATTAATATGCTATCCTCAGTAGAAATAAAATAAATACTATATTATACCGTAGCATAAAAATCCTTAAATTCAAAGTGTGAGATATAAAAAAGATTAAGGGTGATTCATAATGAGCATTTCATAAAGCATAAATATAAAAAATCTATAATTCATTACAAAGGAATACATACTTTTAATAAAATATAGGTATAAATACTTTTCATTTATATCTCAAAAATAAACATTTCATATTTCATATTTATATCATATATATATATATATATACAGCCTATTCCATATTTAAAATATATAATTTATAGACAAATTATATATTCATACTTTTAAATCAACATAAACATTTCATATAATAATGTAAAAAATTGATATTATTTATATATAATATATATTATATGGATTTAATCCTTGATCTCCTCAATCGAAACTTATTTTTGTATTTTTAAAATGTATTTCTGATAAAAAAAATTATTATAGATATTTTATATATTAAAATTTATAAACCATAATAAAATCAATATTAATATTTTATATTTTCTTTATTATATAATTCATAAATAATTTTTAAATTAATTTATATTTTTTATATTAACACTTTACATCATGGATTAAAAAACATTTTACAGTAAAGTCATAAATTTTATACCATTTAATATAAGACACGTAATATTGATACTTAATAATAATTGCATATTTGTTTCACATTTTATAAATATTTAATAACCAACTATAAAAAATATAAGTTTTAAAATTCATCTAAACATTATTTATAAAAATATTATTTATACACCATTGTTTATATGGAAGAAAATACACAAATATAATTGGTTGAAATATCAACATATTGTTGATTACGATAAAGATCAAACTCATAAAAACTTAATTACATATTATGTATAACATATATCACTACTATATAAAAAATAATGAGTTGATTAAAATACTACTAGAAATATACATAATTAGTATCTTCTAAATGTTATGATTGGGATTGGTTTATATAACAGACGATGATATCACCATATTTCCACTAGAAACATCCAAAAAATGAGGATTTTTAATTGTATCAATGACATCGATATCCATCCCTAATTATATTGAAACAATTAAGTATTTTGTAATTAATTAACTATTCTTATTATTGGTTTTGATATTTAATATCATTGTATATGAAAACATGATTAAAAGCCTAGATTTCTTTATTCCATAAAAACATATATTGTGGATACCAATATCTCCACATGATAGTCTGTGATAATCAAGTTCATTAAAATTACATTATTTTCTTAAAATTTAAAATTATTATAAACATATTGTATTAGAATTTGATACCAACCTTTGGTTAATAATGGTATTGATAAATCCAAACATAGTAGAAGAAACATGAAATACTCATAGAAATTATTATTCATTATATTTTTAGCATAAATTTTGAAAAATTAAGAATGTTCCGTTAATGTATGGTTTAATTTTTATTCTAAAATATGATTGATAAAAATCTCTAAACGTTATTCAAAATACTCAACCACTGTAATCGTGAATATAACACCACAAGACTTCAGTGATATATGTTTTTCAAATAAATTTAATATTTTTTATATTTTTTTACAAGCAACATTGATTTTAGTTTTTATCATACTCAACACTGATTCTATCTTGTGTTACACATGACACCAATATTAAATAACATTACATATTATTAAAATTTTATTATATAATATAATATTCATCACATAGCTTTTTTAATGGATGGTATTAATAGGATTAGATAAATTATGAAAATATATGTTTTACACATGTATATAAAATGAATTATTTAGTGATTAATTAAATATAAATAAAAATAAAAACTATTTCAATATAAATGATATCCTTTTTATGAGAAACTATTTTTATGCACAAAAATGTGTTTTACATCAATAAATTTTTTAAAAAATAACTTTTATTAAATTATTTAAATGAAATTTATATATTATATATAAATAAAATGTTTAATATTTAACTTATTGTTTTTCTAGATAAGATATAAGAATATATCCAATTTTATGCTTATGAAAGGCAGTTTCAAAAAATGTGGTATTATCTCCATTGTGATTTTATTTTCAAACTCAATTTTGAAAATAATATATATATATATATATATATATATTACAATGTAATTTTCATTTTTGAAATCATCATTTCAAAATTAACTTTGTTTGAATTTTTGATAATTTTATTAGAAGAAAAATGTTTTGATGAATAGTGAAAAATACTAGTATTTATTAAGAATTTTCATTTCATTTATAGATTTTAAAAACATAAAAATTGTATTAAAACGGTTTTAAAAGAAATTTTATTAAATAATATATCTACTAGTCTAATTTAGATCACTAGAATCAATTTCATATTAAATTTTAACATAAAACTTTTTAAAACATTGGAAAATTTTCTCTTTGAAAACATGTTTTCTTTTTAAATCTCCTGGATTTATTGTAAATTTTTTTTTCAATTATGTGAATAGAATTTGGAAAATTTGATTACATATTTAGAATTATAATAATATGTAGTATCTAATAATGTAAAATTTGTAATGAACTGACCTGAATACCCTCTCAAACGGGTACCCAATCTGATATGCCACATACCCAAAGGGCGTTCCCGATCCCCTAAGGGTGGAAACTATTACCTGATAATCGATCAAAAAATATTGGGAGTGATTTATTCATACATAAATTAACAATGTGGCACATATATATAAATTTAAAATATATTAAAGAATAAATATTCTCTAGAGGAATGGTGAAAGTGAATACCAAAGCAAAGAAAGAGTATAATAATCTACAGGTACATGTCCAACAAAAAAAGAAAAAAAATTAGAAAAACTGGTACACCATGTGATAGTGTGGTAAAAACCACACCATATCACCATCTATCTACCCATACTCAACTAACCAAAACCTCTCCTCCTAAATATGGTGCCTTTCCATTCCCTGTATTGAATGTCATACAAAGGTCTTTTCACCACTAAAGAATTCCACAAGGTGTGAGCTAATAAGATCAATAAGGAACCAAAAAGGGGTTCCATAACAATTCTCTACTAAGAAAAATCATGTATGTTCATTTTAGGTAAAACATGTCATTTTAATAAATACAAATGTTTTATCAAAAGCATGGTAAAATTTATCCCTTTTTAAAAAATTCTTAAAAAACCCAGGTTTATCAATTTCAAAGTCAAATCATGAATATCAAAAACTCAAAATAGTAAAAATACAAAGTATAGAAAAATTACTCCAAGAAAATAAATATTTTTGGATATAAGAGTACTCATACCACAAAAAATGACTAGTGAACTACAAATCCCTAGAACACATGCATATGGAGTTGAGAAACACCATAGGAGTGATCCTCCCAATGATGTCAAAGAAATCCTAGAACAAATGGCCTAGGAAAAGCAAAAAAGCACCATAATAAAATCACCAATGGTAACATGGATGATATCACTAAGATAAACCTTCCATTTTTTTACCCATGTCTTCCTATTTGTTAAATACCATACATCATTTTAATGCTTTCAAAATACCCCTTTTCCAATTAACAAAAACTAGTGAAACCCACCTTTAATCACAAATCCATTTACACTAACAAAATAATCATGAAAATTTACTAATAATGAATTTTATTGAAATATGAGAAATACAATTCATCCAACACAAGCAATAGAGGGAACCACCTACCTCAAACATAGGGTCACACATGCCTATGAAGGATCCATCAATAAGAGGGATGCATCAACAACAACGGAGTCCGTAGAACCAACCCACATATCTTATAATTGATTTAATTCAAAAAAAAGGGTTGGAGGAGAAGAGGAAAAAACACATAACTCAATCACTCAAAACTTCCACACCACAACCCATAAAATTAAATAACCCATTTAATAAGATTAAACCTCTAATCTAGAAGAGAAACAAAAGGAATCCCCATTATTGATCAACATATTGGATAAAGTAATTACATGATGCTGCCATGATCAAAGAAATGAGAAATTAGAATAAGGTATACTGACCCAAAGAGATGGAAACCAACTTCTATGGTGATATAACAATTAATGAATAAATAAAAAACAAACTCAGACTCCCAAAATTTTTGTTTAATCCTTCTCGGTTGAGAGAAAAAATAGATATGGGAGAATGAAATGAAATATCATTCCCATGACACCCTAAAAAAGTTTCTACAGACAATTACATTATGTGTAATCTCTTTACACATTCTGTAATCTATGATGATTACGTACACCGAAAAACCCATCACCTTTTTAATTAAAATCTATCTTTTATCATTACAAGTTGTGTTATTATTAGATGGATTGTAAACCTTTCATGCTATGTACACATCTTAAAACTTGTGTTTGGTGACCAATTATGTGTCATGTAATCCTTTTATACACCATGTATTCTTCTAAAGTACATTATAAATACCAAGAAGCCACTTGAGCAGCCTTTATTCTCAGGAAGAACTCCACAAAATCTAATAACACATTTACCAAGATTAGACTAATTCAAAAAAAACTACCATCCCTATAATTTAAGTCATTTTTACCAAAAAAAATTGATCTTCATCCTCAGGAGTCCCCTAATTCACCCAATTAAAGAGGAAGACAAGAAAAGGGAAATAAATTACTCGAAATCATGTAATGAGATGTTATAAACTCCAAAAATTAAGACATTTTATCATCATGAAGTCATGTGAAAAAATGATGTTTGGTAAAGAGGTAAGGTCACTACTCCCTTTTAAATTACACATGATCTAATGTCTCTTTAGAGTATGATCTAAGTCACCATAACACTATGAATAATAAAATATAAATCCCATGCAAGATTTTTCCCTTGAGATTAAATTATCTCAACTGGCTACTCAATAACAAACACATCAACTATTAACATAATATTATAATAACTCAAAAAATGAGAGGAATTGAGATGATATTTTCTAAGATATAATATGTGGAAAAAGGTCATGAATTCTCTTAAATTGATCAGTAAATTCTAACTAATAAGAAACCTTTCCAAACCACTGAATGACCTCGAATGGTAAAATGTATGTCATAGCCAACATTCCCTATTTTTCAAGACAATTTTGACTCAACTAGGAGAGAAATTTAAGAAAACCCGATCACCTACTAAAAACAACAAAGGATGACATCATTTATCCACATAAGATTTATTTTTATTTTTCATTATAACCAGACATTGAAGTATATCCTAAATCGTTACAAACATCTCATTAATTATTCTCAGTTCAACTAAAGAAGCATCACTCACCTCTTCCAAATAAATAGGTGACCTACATTGGAGACCGTACAAATCCTCAAAAGCATCCATTCTGAATAAACACTTATAACAATTTTTATAAGAAAATTAAACCAGTCCTATATGGATATACCAAGATCTACCAAAAAATTACGTATACACAAAACATATTCTCTAAAATATGAATAACATGCTCTATCTGACATTCTATGTAGGGATTATAAGTTGTACTCAATATGAATTTTGTTTCCATCACCTCTTAGATACTTTTATAGAACATCAAAGTAAACATAGGATCCCTATATGAAATAAATGATGAAGTAACCTCATGGAAACTAATAGCTTCTTGAACATACATCTTACCCATATCTCCAATTTTAGTGGTCTCCTTGATTAGAATAAAATGAGTATAATTTTCCAACTGATCAATCACCACCATATATAATTCCTCCCATTGAGAGCCTGTGGAAATTTGAAAAAAAAATTCCATGGATACCTTATAACATTTCTAAACAGGCACCAGTAGAGGCTAAAGTAAACCATAATGTTTCAAATGATCTATATTTACCTATTAGAATATGTAACAGTGGGATATATAATCAGTAATGTCATGCTTCACACCCTACCCCTAGAATCGATGTATCATGTTATAATACTTCTTTATAGTTCCAAAATGAATGGTATGTGATTAACTATTATAATCATAAAAAACCTATCTCTTTATAGATGTTGGTACTATAAACCAATCCTCAATATATACAATTCCATTTTAAGAGAGATACTAACCTGAAACGGTCTTCCCACCATATAGGGCTCCTCGATTTCCATTGAACATGACATGTTGATGATGATTCTCTAGAATATACTCAATGATAGATGATGATAAATTAACAATAGTTAAAACCATGTTGGAAACATTCTCTATGTATCTAGATGCTTTTGAGGAATAATCCATATAATGTTCCACTCTTCCTTTGATTATTGAATAGCTTGTGATGGAACATTCCAGCTAAGACCATATGCAATGAAATTCCACTTACCCAGGGTGTTTATAGTATCTAATTCAATCTTTTGAAGGTATTGCACCCACCAACTCGATACAATATTCAAGTACTTATGAAAAAATACATAAATCAAACTCTTATTATCAAAAAATACCATGAACCTCTTCCCAAAAAGATAATGCTACCAAAACTTAAGTGTATTCATAATGGTGAAAAGATATAAATCATGAGTAGGGTAATTATTATCATATGGTATAGTCTATCGACAGCTACAAGAAGCCCCATGATCATCCTAAAAGAGAACACCACCCAAACTAGCACCAGAAGAATCACAGAAAACCACATACCACTTATTAGGCTCAGGTAAGTTCAGAATAGCATCCAATTCTAGAATTCATATCATCTCATTGAAATAATAATGACACCTTTCATTTCATGTGAATCTCACCACTTTACTGGTAAGAGTAGTCAAGGGTGATGCCAACTTTGAGAAACCCTTGAAGAACCGTCGGTAATATCATACAAGACCATAGAATCTCTAAATTTAAAATACATTTTGTGACAATTCCCATGAAAATATATCCTTTACCTTCTAAAGATCAACTAATAATCCATGATCATAACTCAAATGCCCCAGGAATTTCACGTCTTGAATCCAAAAATTACATTTTGAAATCTATCCATACAAATAGTCACTTCTCAAAATTTCCAAAACCAAACTTAGATGGTGCTCGTGGTCATGATCAGATCTTGAGTAAACCAAAGTTTCATCGACAAACACTACCACAAATTTTTTAAGATAATAATTGAATGTATTATTCATCAAACCCATAAAAATTATAGGATCATTAATTATACTAAATTATGTAATAAGATATTTTTAATGGAAATTATTCCTTATGAAATCTATCCTCTGTATATTGCACTACCAAACATTGAGATGATGATAACCCCACTAAAGATCAGTCTTAAAAAACCCACTTTTACCCCTTTAACAGGTCAAAAAAATCATCTACATGAGGAAAATGATAGTTTTTATTAACTATTACCTAATTCAACTTCCGGTAGTCCACATACAATTAGAGTGAACTATATGCCTTCTGGGAAAAAAACATTGGGAATTCCAAAGGAAAAAACTAGTGTGAAAAAAAATCATTTTTCACTGGGTCATCCAAATGAATCTTGAGATCTTTCAACTCTACTAGTTCCATACAATAAGAATGTATTGATATCAACAGCATTACTAGAACTACTTCAGTGGTGATATTTACCAATCTCTCTATAGGAAGCCCAGATAAATCATCTGGAGAACATCAGGAATACCATGAACAATGATGGTAAGATCAACAACATAATAAATTCCACCAAGATGAACTATTATAGTATGCAACAAAATTCTGAGCTTTGGGTGGGGAGGTCTTGTACGGTATGAACTCAGATACCACTCTCCCTAAAACACCTATGGTCTCCCATCAGCCACAAGAAATGACACATTCCAAATATATAAATCAATCATAACTCAATAAGCTATAATTTGATCCATACCAATGATAAATTTGAATAGATGTTGATAAAGAACAAGAAAATCCAAAACTAGATTTGTATCAGTGATAAATAATGCACAAGAAAGAGATAGAAACCTCATCCCTTTCCTCATACCAAGAGGTGTCACAGAATCCATAACAAAGGACATGAGTTTCATTGGAAGGTTAATTATATCAATTAAAAATCCAAATAAAAATGAGTGGTAACAACTAGTATAAAATAAATCAATTGCTATTGAGGATGAAAAAAAGATGTTAAATCTAACAATCATTGGATCCACGTCTACCTCCACTGAAAATTCATTTACTTTGTGAAGGTTCTTCACTCTTGAGTATTGTGGATGGATACCTATATTCCTTGAAGAATCTAACTACGCCTGAGTAGCCATTAGATTTGATGATCACTGGCCATAATGAGGAGTATACATAGCATGAAAAAATGTTTTAGATGTCCATAATATCCAAAATAGTAACTCATATTTTTTAGGTGAAGGAAAATAATTATGTGTGTTCATAGTATCACCACACTAATAACATGTTTTAGGAACACCACTATCTGCAAAAATAGTTTCCTAAGAGTCCTTCTACTAAGAACCACCTCCAATGCTCCTATGACGATCCAATCACTTCATATTTTTTCCTAGCAAGCCACTAAAGCTTTTACTATGTGGAATAAAAGGGGAATAATACCCAACCTTTCTTTACATAATCATCTCTTCAGTAATTTTCATATCCACTATCTCTATGTATGTTAAAATATTCTACATAAATTCCTATGATATGATATCTCATTATAAACCATGTAGGTACTCCTAAGCCATCGTCTCTTCATTCTTCACTACCTTTTGTGTAAAAATAACCATATCATAAAAATGATGTGTGTATGCCAACACTGCACACTCTTCTTTCAGTAAAGAGATGAACTCCATATATTTTTCCATCATCAAAACCTCTATACAAAACTAAAAGAAGAAGAGTGTCTTAAAACCATTTGATTAAAAACCCACATGCTTATATGACTATACCATGAAATCCCAACAATTCTTGTTATGACCCATAAGCCTGAACACACTTCACCTTGATATTATAATGCATTTCTAGTAAGTAGAAGATATGATCCATATTTTCATGTGAGTCCTCTACCTCTTGAGGTTCATTCATACCTTTAAAAGATGGTGTCTTCCCACATAATAATTCCTATGATTGATCCCTTTCTCCTCTAACTCTTACCTATAACTCAACAACTACATCTGTATCTTTTTACACATTCTATCACTAATGGAAATTCGGGATATAGCCACAGTTTTAAACCATGGCTATAGGTCCTCAAATCGTGGCTATAAGTAATATCCATGGTTTGAGGAATTGTGGCCATGTTTGGCATGGCTATAGGCCTAGACCTATAGCCACGGTTTTGAACTGTGGCTCTAGATCTATAGCCACGGTTTGAACCGTGGTAATATCACTATAGCCACGGTTCTGAATCATGGCTATACAAGAGGACAGACAGACCCAATAGCCACGGTTTCAAACCTTGGCATTAGGCCTATAGCCACAGTTAAAAACCGTGGCAATAAACCAATATCCACAGTTTCAAACCGTGGCTATAGGGTCTGAAAATCCATAAACAAATACCCCCCCAACCCCACTACAGAGCCCCCCCCCCACCCCCTTTCATCCCCCCTCCCCCCTGCAGTCCCCACCCCCTGTAAAGCCCCCTAGACAGCCCCCCCCCCCCCCCTACTCCCCTTGCAGTAGGCAACCCTCCCCCCCCCCCCCCTGTAGCCCCCTCCCCCTGCAAAGTGTTGCAGAATCGTCGGGAGACACAATGACAGAAATGAGAAAAAACGAAAGAAATAAAAGGACACAACTATTTATGTGGTTCGGGAATAATCCCTACGTCCACAGTTGCAGGCCACAAGCATTCAGCCTAACCGGATCGGGCAACACCAATCCAGCATGAAATGCATGAGTTAATGCATAGAAATATCTATAGTGTCCAGAGGGATATATAACAAGCGGTAACCATCAAGATGTTTTTCATTCGTAGCTTGCTCAAGCCTTGGTTGATTTTCTCCCTTCCTCGAAGCTCTCTTTCTCCCTCACCCTTTTCCCAAGAAAGATACTAGCATATTTTGGGTTTAATGAGAATCCTACCCACATGATGGGTGATTCGGTTCAACCCATGGATATACCACGGAGGAGAGATTATGATGGCTATCTCTAAGTGTTCTTCAACAAGCATATGAATGAAGACTATAGCAATGGACATCAACGATGAAAGGTACACAAAGTGGTTTCTTCATTTTATACAGTTTTATGGTTTTGGGTATTCACACATAGTAGATATTGGGTTTAAGGTTTCTAATTACTTTCATTGTGATAAATGAATGTCGTTTATTCCGTAGATACCTAGAACTAGGATACTAGTGAAGGGAGTTAATTATTTAGAGTGAACAGTAAGAAGACAAAGGATGGATGTCATGGGCTATTGCTAAAAGACCAAACCCGGCTGCTGAAATCATAGAGAAGTAAGACGAAAAAAATTAAATGGTTTTCAGAACACATATCCGAGTAAATCTCACTCCCTTGAGTCCTATATAAATGGAGGTGTGAGGTCACGACACGACGAGGGAAGAAACTAAATAGCACATGAAGAGAAAAACATGAATCTGGATTTGATGATGAAAAAAGGAGAACGAATAGAGTATGAAGAATCTGAAGAAACATAAAATTAACAGAGAATAAGAAAGCAAATAAAAAGTGAGGGGGGAACATAAACAGAGGAAAAAAGGACCCAACACATAAATAAAAATTAGCATAAAATAGAATTAAAATTAAAATGACAGCATGAATATTGGGAGAAAACAGCATGAATGAAGAAGAAACAGTCACTTTAACACTTGCTAGCATGCAAGTATCATGGATAAAGAGACTTCAACAGTATGTAAGAAGAATTAAATGAAGAAAAATGAATAAAATTTTCCCAGTATACTTGGGGAATTTTATTCATCAGTAGGAAGAAGAACAAAAGAACGTTAGTTGAGAGTTCCTTCCCTGGAGGTGGAGAATGAATTTTTTACATAGGATCTGTCTAATATTTAATGGACGAAAGAGGGAGATGAAATTAATTACCTCATTACAAGTGGAATCATCCAATAAATTCTCTTCCAATAGAATAAAATATTACAAAAAAATCTATAAACCTTCTCTCTCCTCTTGTGGCTTCCAGGTGTCGAGGTGGTTAATAATTTGGTTGAGGTGAGGTTGTGGACTCATGGGGGCAACCATGAAGGAAACTAGGTTGGACTGGATTTTAAGTAGGCTGCTCTTGTTTTTCTGAAGTGGCAGGGTTGATTGGGTCTAAAGTAAGTGATATTACTCATTACACCATCCACTGAAATCTAAGAGGAAGAGTGAAAGAAACACAACAAAGGAAAATTCATAACTCAACAACATTTTTAGCATCCCTACCTGGAACTAAAGAAGTATTTGGTCCTCCACTATAGGAGATGGGAGATCACAATACTTAGGGGGATGAGAATACAACACCAACACAAGAAGAAAATGGCACTAACAAAGGAGAAACGACATAAAAATTATTAAGAAAATGATTTATAGTACGGGAGGGGGAAAATTATAACAAAACAAAAAATAAAAGATGAAAAACATAACACAAACATGGAAGAACAACACGAGGGGAGATGAATTATGCAATTTAACAAAATTAAAACAAACAAGAAATAGAGCCACAACACATATACAATAAACAAAATTGGTTACAGTAATATTAGCAGGCAAAAATCAGAAACATGTTATGACAAGAACATATATTACGAAAGATTTATAAGCAAGAGGAGTAAAATTTCATTACCTTTTTTAGTCTACATGGATTCATCCTAGGAATATCTTTTAGCTCGGGTAATAACTTGTCTAACAAATTCTAGTATGTGCCTCTCGCATGTGAGATTGATAAGTGGTATTGGGTGTAAACCCAAATCCCAAATTGGTTTCCTCAAGGAATGATGGCGGACATATAAGCTTGAATGAGCTACTTCTCCAATTAACAATTGGTTTTATGATGGAATCCCATAAGAGCTTATGTATTGGGTCTGAAAGGTCTGGGTTAGGAAATAATGGTCCCAACAAGTGGTATCAAAACCATTGTGTGGACTATGTGTGATGTGGGTGGCCACAAACCAGTTTCAAAACAATAGTGATTTCTCGGTTTGGGCATATGGATCCATAATGGTGTCTTGTATCAAAAGTCTTCCTAATAGTAGTAGTGAAACGACATGTTTTAGTGATGAAAAACAGCATTGCAAGATGTTTGAATATGATAGATTGTCATTGAAGGGGAGGCTGGGTTGTGTGATCTTTGGTTTGATGAGCAATAACCTGAGCATTAAACCATGTTGCACTAAAATTCAGGTGGAGAGATGAGGCATCATGAATCTAACTAGAGTGCGGTAAAGAGGGATATAAAATTGGCTATATGGTGCTTGTTTTCTGGAACATGTGAACAGGAGTGGTATGCACATACGTGGAGCCTGAGCCATGAGCTGGGGTACCTAAGATATAGTCCAACATAGTTTGGTTTGGTGTGAAATTCAGTCAAACAGTTGTGGGAACCATCATGGAAGCAAATACCACATACAAACCAGAGCTAGTATCCTCTACAGTGAAGACCCTTCATGGAAACACTTCAAGAAAACCAGGTCTCCAGTTGCATCTTTGTCCATAACAAACTAGCCCTATTTTCATATGCCCAACAGCCCTCCCTTTAACAGCTTATGGGTGAAATGTGGGAACTCTAGCATGAAATAGGCCCTTAGAATAGAACATGATCTTTGGAATTGCATCAAACCGATTGTGTGCAGCCTTTAAAACTCAACTTGGCAGTGATCGATAGCAGTGTACCCCCTTCAGCATGAGCCTCCAATCATTGGTTTCTGGTCAACCCAATTTGTCTCCCAGATGAAACCACCAACAGACAGCAAATATCACATGGTCCAATAGCCAGCCTCTACGAATATGAGCAGTGTTCTCCCCATGGATCCTAATCAAATCATCCTCCAGATTCCCATAGTAGCAGGCTCACATATTATTGTAGTGGCAGCACGGACCTCCTCGATTGATCCATGAAACAACAACGATATATACAAAGCCAGATCATTGAATCAGAACGAACAAACCTCTTATTGTAGTGATCCATCCACGTCTCCACGTTTCTCTGTATTGTAGAAAATCAAGATGAAAACCCACAATTGAGAACCATAAAAAGACATTAGACTCCCAATCTAATCCAGTGGAGCATCTCCCCACGATTCTTGTGGGGGTTCTTGTTTCTATTATGATGTTGGGTGGGTGTGGGATATTTATAGTGCAAGGATCATGTGCAGAGGATGTCTGATTTTATTTTGTGGGGATGATTCTAGAGGGGCTTCTAGTGTGGTGTGGATAGAGTCACATGTTATTATTATAGGTGCAGTTTTAGAGGACAGGGATCATGATGTGGGTGATTCAAGTGAGGATTTCTAATTTTTGGTTGATTGGTTTATTTTTGGGTTGTGTTTTTCCTGCTACTTTTCTAAATGTAGGGGATTTGTTATGGATGGTTGTGGTTGAGTTTGTGGTTGACTGGTTGGGCGTTCCTTTAGCGGCTGGTCTTTTTCATATGGTGATGATAGGATATTGTTTTCTAGAGTCTTTGAGTGGTCGAATATGGTGGTCTAGTGCCATGATATTGTAGAATGTTTCCTGGGCTTCAAGGTTCATGAATTAGTAGGTGGTTCGAGTTGCGTATAGACTAGTGATTTTGTTCCTAGAGGAAGGTTTTCATTATTGGATGGGTTCTTTCCAGTAGCCTTTTGGGTTGTAGTAGCTATTCTGGTGTGAGTGGCTAGGAGTGTTGTGTTTTTTTGGTGTTGGGTGGGATGACTGCAATTATTGGTGTTTAGGGGAGCGGTGTTGTGGTTTGGTGGTAGGTGGATGGTTTGTAGTTTTGTAAGGGTACAAAAAGGTGGGTTTGATTGATGGTGGTTATTGTAGGTGAGTTGAGTGGTCTGTTGTAGGGATTATGTGATTCTGAAACTATTAACTTTCAGTGAACAATACCAACAAAGATTGGGTCATATTTCATAGGATGGGTGAGGGATTTTAGGATCTGCACCTTCAGTGCTATTAAAGAAGAATATAATTCAATGTCTATAATAGATTTCCAAGTTCAATAAAAGAGAAAAATAATTAGATAAAACATCTCTAATATAGAACCGGAAATATATTACCTCAATCTATAGAATAAAATTTGTGGTAAACATAGTGTAAGGCCCTTGTAATATGGCATAGTCGGAGGAACAAACCAACATTTTAGGGTACTACAGTTCTTGCACAAAACATAGTGGTTTCAGTATCTAGGGAAATTAGTCAACCATAGAATAGAGAATAGAAAGAGGCTTTTATTATCAATCATGATGAAAATGAGAATCAAAGTTCTTTTACTAAATAACAAGTTAATGACAGTGACAAAAGAAATCATCACGATCAACTAGTAGTCTTTCACACTAAAATGATAGTCCAAATCCAATAAATTTCTATCATAAATGATTGCATAAACACGGAACTGTTTAAGAATCTGAGGGAGTGAAATTGATAAAATTGAACTTGTTTTTTTAGATTCAAACTCAATTAAATGGAATCACACCACAAATCTATCGAATTTCCCTAGAGTTACCCTGAAAACACATTTTACCAGATTCATGTTTAGGTTGTGCTACTGCAACTTGATAAATATTGTTTAAAGATTTTTGAAATAATCATATCTCTATTGAGATTTGATAACCATGTCATTAAAAAAATAATTTATCTATTCTTTCTAAGAAGGTATTAATTATATAATGTGTGTAGTGTTTGTATGTAGTGTCATCATTATTTAATCCAAAGGGCATGACCTAAATGGTGTGGGATGGATTGCAGGTGGCTGGGGGATGGTGTGGGCTCGAATACAGGTGGAATAACAACTTCCTCTACCAATGTACCTGCCATATCAACATCAACAAGACTCTTGTAAAGTGACCATACCTTGGATGTTTGGTTTGGTTATCAATTATGATGGGATTTTCAACTGAGGATGCAATACCCATAAAATTCTAGGATGCCAATATAGCCAATTGAGTTTAAAGATGCGGATCCATAAACGAGTATGTTTGTTTTGGATAGTAAAAGGATCAAAGTTCTGCCCCCCAGCCAGCACCAGTCCCCCTGCGCCCCCATGGATGGATTCTCATTATTTAATCGCACCCATATTTGTACAGAATTTGTTTTTAAAGCATGGGTAATAGATAAATATGCATGAGTAACAACGGATTAATTAGGATAGTTTGTCACATTACTCCATGAGCTTACAGTGAAAAAATAGTGGATCAATTAAAGTTATTTTGACACAATTATGAGTCTTTTTGTTAGTAATATTATCATCATTATTTTGGGTGGTAGCTACTCTTATTTTCCTAAAAACATATAATGATTCAACTTGGGTGACTTCTTGATTTAAGATCACTATTGTATTTTAATTGAGTGTGGTCACTAGAATGGAGCATGCTCATCTAATAATTTGTTAAAAACAAATGGATAATGAAGACCACCGATGATGAAAAATGGAAGAAAACAACCTTTGGAAAATTTTAAAAAAAATGAAGTTGGAAACACTATTCCCAAGAAGTTTTTAAAGAAGGAAGATCATACATCCTTGGGTAATAAACCTAAGAAGTCTAAGCCACGTGCTATATATAAAAGGATTTATTCTTCTATAATGTAAGAAGGATAAAAACATAGATTCATGCCAAAAAGCCTTGCTTGTATGTGAAAATAGAGGCAAGAAATAGCATAATGGAAGTTTTGTCCAAGGAGAATACAAATGTAGGTGGAAGGGGGCTGGTGTGGGCTAGATGTGGATAGAGAAGGGCCAAATCATCGTGTGACCGCGGCGTGACCGCGGCGTGACTGCGGCGTGACCGCGGCGTGTTGGCCTGGTCCAGCGACATTCGTGGGGCAGCATCTTCCGGCCAAATGATGTACTTGACAAAATCAACAATTGTAAACAATATCATTTTTACACAGGCATCATTGATGAACATGTAAATATTAATGTGAATTAAAAATTAACAATGTTTATCAAAAATATAATTATATATAATTATTCCCATGAAGTCATGTATATAGAAGTGAAACAATATCATTTTTTAATCCCATGAAGTCATGGTTCTTGTCCCATAAAATCCATATATTAATATTAATTGTACTAAAATGCATGTAATTGGACACATGTAATTTTCTAGAGACATCTTTGATAGAAATATGCTTGCTCCATATGGATTTGAGATTATATTCACCTTGGTTTGGGTATCCCAAACCCCTGGAGTTCAATATTATGGTGGAAATCATGATGTAGAAGGGGTTAGTCATGGAAGACAATAAAATCTCTTTTTTTTGGTTTATTGGAAAAAAATCCTATTCTTTTTCATTGATGATGTCACAACACTATTGGGAGGGGATGAAAGACTTCATCTTCCTTCACATACCTCGTATTGGAGAATATGGTACATTATCATCTCCAGTCAGGGCCATGACTTCAATGGAATTATAAGAATCAATAAGAGGGTAAGAGCCATGAACCGGAGGCTCTAGAATATTATAATGCACTTCAGAGAACACATCACATGATGGGGAAGAAGAGGACTATGTTTCTGAATGAATCAGAGACCCAAGGAGAGTAAAAAGTTTCACTTCATGAACCTCAATGGGGGGATAAATAAGAATATTTAGTATAAATAATGAGAATTCATTCAATTTCATACATTAAACAACATTTAAATGAGAAAGAAACATACCGCCAGATAAAAATGCATTCAATGTGTACTTGGGAATGAATTCATAAAAAATAGGAATACTTGAAAATGTATTCATTATGTATTTGGACATGCGATCATTAAAATGCAACCACTATGCACCTGAAAATGAAAAAAAAGTGGAGTAGTTATTACTTAGAAAGGTAGTGGAACATTAAAGTGTGTAATTAAGTACATAAAATGAGATTGCAAATACAAAGTATAAGTAATTCAAAAAAATGCATGCTACTAGATTTAAGTTATTAAAACAAAATTACTGTGAAAAAATATACTGATACTACTATTAAAATTAAAATTATTATTGAATATAAAGTTTCTAAAAGCTACAAAAACTGCATTTGAAACAGTGGAAGTAGAATAAAAATAGGGCACAAAATGACGATTAGAAAAGAGGAAGAACCATTGAACATAAAGGCTCAATTAAATATGGTTTATAAAATTAGGATTTTAGTAATGGTAACGAAACTGGATAGAAATCTATGATCAAATGCGGAAGAATTGTGGATGGAAAAACTAAAAAAATCAGGTATTTTGTGATTTGGAGAGAACGTGTAGCAAATGATATTAACCTCCAACAGGAAGTTTCTAGGTTACCGGTGTGAAGAACAGAAGAACCTACTTCCTAGCATGTCCTAGAGGGGCCCCGGTAGGATCCTAAGGGGAATATGGTTGTTTAGGCCACCAAAACCATCAGGTTTATTGATCAACTTCTTCCTTATATATCTATAAAAAAACCTAAAATAAACACAATCAAAAATGTAAAAACAATAAAAGAAATAAAATCTAATTCTGTAGCATCAAAAGTACAACAAATTTGGGCCAAAAATTGAGTTCAAAAATGATCGATTCAGACTTTTATGCAGTTATGATTATTTTAGATAATCTTATAAGCTTTCCAACTCAGTAAAGATCACCCCAATCTGACTTTTATAACACAAGTAATCACAAAAAATTGAGTTCCAAAATGATCGATCCAGACTTGAAGAAGCATAACTACCGCCCCCTGCCCCCTGCCCCCCCACCTACACACCCCCCCTGCCCCCTTCCCCCACCTGCACACCCCCATGCCCCCTCCCCTACCCCCCCACCTCTACACCCCCTCCCCCTGCCCCCCCCCCCCCCTCTCCTGCCCCCCCCCCCCCCCCACCTGCACACACCCCTCCCCCTACCCCAGCACACCCCCTTCCCCCCCACCTGCACACCCCCTGCCCCCTCTCCCTACCCCCTACCCCCACCTGCACACCCCCTACCCCTTCCCCTGCCCCCCCCCCCCCACCTCCCCCCCCCCCACACACACACACCTACACACACCCCTCCCCTGCCCCAGCACACCCCCTGCCCCCCCACCTAGACACCCCCCTGCCCCCTCTCCCTGCCCCCTGCCCCCCACCTGCACACCCCCCTGTCCCCTCCCCTTCCCCCCACCTACACACCCCCTGCCCCCCACCTTCACACACCCCTCCCCCTGCCCCAGCACACCCCCCTTCCCCCCACCTGCACACCCCCTTCCCCCTCTCCCTGCCCCATGCCCCCCACCTGTACACCCCCCCCTGCCCGCTCCCCTGTCCCCCCCCCCCCACCTGCACACACCCCTCCCCCTGCCCCATCACCCCTCCCCCTGCCCCAGCACACCCCAATATGAGGGAGTTTGGATTAAACATGAAAACTTAACATGATTTCCTCATTTGTAGGAAAAATTTACAAGAAACAAAGTATATTGACATTCAAAATGAATCCTAGTACATCTATAAAAAATAATAGGTGCAAGGTTGAGGGAATATGATCCACTATTATATAGTTAGATAATAAATCCATCATCACCTTACTTATTGTATGGTGGGTCCCCATCCTTTAATGAAACATAATCTCCTTAGCGGTCCTAGATCAAAAAGGATTTACATCTAGACCAAATCTCAAGATCTCTAAAGGATAAATAATTATCATAAAAGGATCTATAAACAATGGGTTATATGTTTTGAATGGGAAGACCCATTTATGGAAATTGGGAAGTGTTTACAATGAAAGCACTAACAATAATATACTATAGCATATAAGATAGGGAATTTCAGCTCCAAAGTCTTAGAGGAACACAACAACCACGGGCTATTTAGTAACATCACAACTATAAATCTTTCATTTTCCAGAGATTTTGTGATGGGAAAATCCAAGAGGGTGAGTTTAAATAGGTCTTATTTCAATGCTGCTAGCCCACTTGAATACATACACTCAGATTTTTGGGGGATATCCAGGACTAGTTCTTGTGTTGGAGGATCCAATTTCATCATCTTCATAATAAAAATCTATAAGAATGTTTTTATTTAGATAATAAAAAGAATATGATACATTCCAAACCATTTAAACCTAAAATGATTCAATGAAAAATCACACTGTAAAGATTATTAAGACCGAATAATAGATAATGGTCTTGAATATATTTCTATAGAGTTCATTCAGTTTTGTGAGTCTGATGGGATTACGAGGGACATAACTGTTAGTGAACCCCACTCCCCAATAGAATAGCCTAGAAGAGAAGTTGAATAGTACTATTCTAGAAATATTTAGAAGCATTCATGAATGCTCAATACTCTCAAAATATTTTTGGGCCAGTGAATCAAATAAAAATCTAGGCTAGTTTCCAAGGGAATACTTCAAAGAGAGGTAATTGATTACAATGAATTATTTTCCCTTTTTTCTTAAGAATTATTTCATTCATCTTTTGATAGATTTTTCAACTAATAACGACTTTCATATAGAGCAGTTAGTTGTTAAAAATGATTTCCATCTTGGTGATTTGAATGAAAAGATTTATATGATACCTATTGATGATTATCCTACTAAGATCAAACAAAAAAAAGTATGCCATTTTAATAAATCTTGGTCTGGACTGAAACAATCCTCGTGGAAGTGGTGCTTTAATTATGATTCATTTTTTCTAGGTAACAAGTTCATTATAATTCATTATAAATAGGTAAATGTTGGAATCTCTCAGTCCTGTTAATTTCCTACTTGAACAACATTTTAAATTGTCCTCGAATCAATCAGCTACTGCTAAAATAGAATTTTTATAGTGGCTGATATTATTTATAAAGGATAAATTGGTCATTGAATTTATTTGATGATTTATTAAGAGAAGGTTTCAGCAACTACGTATGGGTAAAAAGTAACTTATCATAGTCTACCTACTCCAAAACTATCATAGGATGATTACTTTAAGAGAACCATGCCCTTTGTGGACGAATTATCCTCACAAGCTCCAGGTTTCACCTATGATGATTCATGAGTTTGGCTAACCACCCCTGCATGCGCCATTCATACTATGACCACCAATGCATCACTAGTAAAATAAGCAGAACACACCCATCCCTCTTCAATATAAGTGTTAGATGAAGCCTGAGAATACTATTCCAAATCATATTTCAAATTAATTACTCCAATACAATCATGGAATTCTACCTTACCATGATATATGGTCTTTGTGATTGGATGATCCTCACCAGATCTAGATAACCTCACTTTTATATGACATAGGTATCTTGATATCTAGTGTATCATCAACAAAAGAACAACAACACATTCATCCCTCCTAACTTTGAGTGATAACCGAAGACTTGAGTTTACCCATAGACCGAGACTCCCTCTAATAATTTAGTAAAGAACAGCCTTTAATAATACATGAAGAAAAATAATCCACTTAAGTTTATTAGATAATAGGTTTTTTAACTTTGAACTCATCATTTGACAGAGAACTAAATAAACTCTGAATACTTCCTAGATAATTTGAACTCTGCATAAAAATGAGCCTAAATAGGATGTTTCCCTTTAGGCATTTTCTAATTGATTCACAAAACATTTTTAAGAATTTCACTGCAATTTTTAAGAACTGAAGGATTTTTTAAAGGAAGATAAAACTAAAGAATCCAAATCTAGAGGAATAAAAAAGGAAATACATTCCAAGAGTGAACAATCTAGCACCATCGATAGAGACGAGGTTCTGCGATGAGGAGGGCGTGGACAGGTTGAAGGAGGAGGAGGGCGTGGAGAGGTAGAGGGAGGAATAGGGTCTCGGATCGGGGGAGGAGCGGCGACGTTCAGTAGGGAGGAGGTCACGGAGAGCTCAAGGTAGGAGGTCAAGACGGCGTTCGATGGGGAGGAGCTCCAGGGAGAAGTCCACGGCAGCGTTCGGTGAGGAGGAGCTCGAGGGAGGAGGTCACGACGACGTTCGACGGGGAGTAGCTCGAGAGAGGAGTAGTGCGTTGAGAGGTTGAGTAAGGATGGTTTGCGTACAGGGGGGAGGAGCCCAACGCTTATGCAGGGAAAAAAATGAGTAGCCATGATGTGTTAATTAAACAGTGGCTATAAACATACTATAGCCACAGATCTATAAAACTGTGGCTATAGATCCGTGGCTATAGCCTAATTTTCTAGTAGTGTAGTCAACAAAATAAAGTAGTCGCATGACTTCGCCAATGAAATTATGATCCAACATAGGATTCCATTGAGGATCATCGAATATACCCACCTGAGGAACTCATGGAACATGTCTCAGAGGAATATTATTTCACAATGAAACAAAATAAATAATTAAACAACAGAATAATATCATTTCAACCAAGAAAACCCATAATAAAAAATTTATATTAACATCAAGGACTCAAAACATGATAAAAACATCCCATGGTAACATGATCCTAATTACGGAAAGAGATGGCCAAGCATCTACCGTAACATACATCTCAAGTCCACACAATCTTGTCTTTAATATACCAAATATCCAAATATAAGGAATCTTGAGGACATAACAATTATAATACCAAACTATAACAATCAAACCAAAATTACTTATTTAACAAGTACCATAACTGATATTCTACATACTATAATGGAATTCTTGAACCCTATGGGCTAGCAACGAGCACTGGGGCATCGAACAACAAACAGAGGGAACAATTTCCCCCAACCTAATACAACAAGCTGAAACATATATATAAAGAGAGACCAACGAAAGGAATATATATTCCATATCCAAAATCAGATAGTGGAAACCAAAGAGAACCAAGAGTAGAAAGTTCTCTATGTACAAGTCCAACCACAAAAGACTAAAAAAATATGAAAACCAATTACTCCATGTGATAGCATGGGAAAGCCTGCACTATTTCACTTTCTAGCTACCCATACTCAGATGACCAAAAACATGTCACCTCACTGTATTTTCATTCCTATCCCTTCATTGAAATACATAAAAAGGTCTACGCACCATTGAATACATGTGAAGGGTGTGATATAACATTGTTATTAGGATCCCACCAAGGTATTCTATAACAAGTCTCTGTATAAAAAATTCAATTATGATCAGTTCAAGTAAAATATGGCATGATAATCAATTAATAAGTTTTATCAAAATAATGGAAAACTTTTTCCCTTTTTCAACATTTCAAAAACAAAGTTAGGTATATGTGTTTCAAAGTCAAAGCATGTATATTAAATGCCCAAAATAATAACAAACCAAAGAACAGGTAAATCACACTAAGGAACTCAACATGTCCGGAGAGAAATGAATAGTTCACAAAAATTCTAAAGGACATAGAATTAAATATTATAGAAACACCCCATGGTTTAAGCTCCTAAATATGTCAAACAAGTCTCTAGAACAACATGCCTCGGGAGAAAAGAAAATCCCCATGAGAAAATTTGTTAATAGAAACATGGATGATTGACCTAAGATAAACCTTACACCTATATACCAAAGGCTTCCCATATGCTAAATTTAATAAATCATTTTAATTATTTAAAAATACCCATTTTACCCTTTATCAAAACTTGGGAAACCCCACCTTTTACCAAAAATCCATTGACACACACAAAAATATTGTGCCAGTTTATTTATAAATCATTTAATAAAAATTGGAGAAATACTATTCATTCAATAGAGCCTAGAGATAGAACCACCTACCTCAAACTTAGTGTCGTTCATGACCATGAATGATCCACCAACAAAAGGAACGAAATAATGAAAATGGGGTGGGACTAAAATCAACCAATACATCTTAGAATTGATACAATTCAACAAAAGGGTTGGAAGAGAAGACCAAAAAAAGTATACCTCACAAAATCACACCATTTTATGACAACCAGAAAAGGAAATAGTCCATGGAACAAGATTTCATCATGGATATAGAAGAAAAGAAATATGAATCACCATTATGGATCAACATATCTAATAACACAATTTAGAAACACTAACATGATCAAATCAATGAAGAAGCAGAAATACCTATATACCCAGAGAGAGGGAATCAAACTAATATGTTGATCCAACATCAAATGGGTCAATAAAAAATGAATATAGACTCCAAAAATCATCATAGAAGGCTTCCAGGTAAAGATAAATAGGTTATTTGAGATAATGAAATGTTATATCATTTGTACAGCACCCTAAAAACCTCTTATCGTACAATTACATAACATATAATCCCTTTACACGTTATGTATTCGACATTGATCACATACTCCAGAAAACCCAGTGCATTTTTAATTAAAACATGTCTTCTAGAATTACATGTTGTGTAATAATTTCATATCGTGTAACCATTACACGAAGTGTGATCCTTTCATGATGTGTATACATCTCACACCATGTGTCTAGACACCAAGTACACATCATTTAATCCCTTTGTGCGTCATGTATTCACCCAACGTATAGAAGAAAACTCCATAACCAAGTAAAAAATCCCAAAAACATGGGTAGAACCCCACAAAATCCAATAACACGTTTTCCGATATTCTATTAATTACAACAAACATGCATCCCTGAACATTAATTAATTTTCTCCAATAAATGATATCCAGCCTCTAGAGTCCCAAGATGCATTCAATTAAATAGTAAAATAGTAGAATTAAAGGGAATTATCCAAATGTGGGTAAAGGGATGTTAAAAAATTAATTTTTGACCGTAATGAATAATAATAATTGTAGGACTTATTTATCTTTTATAAGGTAAAATTTGGTTTACTGGGGATTTAATAAAAATGATAATGGTTAAAAATGACACAAATCATTTCAAAAACCCATTTTTGGTCATATTTCGACAATATATATTTTATTTTATAGAATGGTCCATTCTGAATCCTTTTTAATATAAAAAACCTGGGTATGGGTTTTTCTTTTCAACAATTAAATGTGTGACACTCACCTCCCTTATAAAAGGCTACCATATCTCTTATCCTCTTACCACTTTCAAAACCCATAATATTGGGAAATACATTTGTTATAAACTTACATAAATTCAAACTATAATCCAAGAATTCTTATTTTAGTTATAAATTCATTCTAGGAAGGCCTTTGGTGAATACCTAATGAGGTTACCCAAAGAAGAGGTAATGTTCTTCAACAAGCATTTTTATTTTACTTCTTTTTATGCGTCCATAAATTTTTTTTAAAATATGCTAATATAATAAAAATTTTACATTAAATATAATTTTATTTTTTTATGTTATGTTCATAACCTACAAATATCTCCACTTTTATAAAATGGGATATGAAATCGTTAATTGTATGTACAGCAAATTATCACCTCTTGAACCGGTGTTATTTGTTTTCTATCACCACCTCTCACAGATAGAAATAATCATGGATTTTTTTATATATGATATTTATGATATTATTATGATTTTGGAATAATTATATCACATGTTACTTCTTACATTCCATTCTTTTGTAATACATAATTTTGTTCATTTGTACAGTGGACAACCGCCTCACAAAGCAATGAGATTTGTTCACATTGTAAATGGAAGTTAATAATTATGGGTTTACTGAAAATGTTTGATATATATGAAATAAAAAAATATTCTATAATATTTAAATATTATTTACCTTAATTTATTTTAATCTATCGATAAAATGTAAATAGTTTTCAAGTGTACATACGACCTACCTTCTCCATGATTGGTGTCTTTTATTTTCTATCTATAAATCTTATAGATTACTCTAAAAATATATATAATGAGTAGATAAATTAATTATATAATGGTGAAAAATATATATATCATTTAACTATGATCAAATTGAGAGAAAAAAAAATAAAAAATCGAAATATATACTAAAACAAAGAATTTATTGCCCGAAATAAGACTTTAACATGGAATTATTAATAAAAAGGAAACAAAAAATCATAAAAAATCATATATGGTATTATATATATATAATTTTGGTTTGTTAATATATATATATATATAATAAAATTATATGTATTATATAGTAGTTTCTAATGTGTACAATGGAAGTTGAGACTAATGGTAAGGTATTTCTGTCTCACTTTTTATTTATGTGAGACACATTCCATATTCACCACATACTTATTTTTTGTGGTGTATACACTACACATGAATGTAATTTATGATTATTATCTTAAAAATTATAGGTATTTACATATCAATTTTAGTATATATATTTTATGTGGTTTACGGTTGAAAAGTTTCCAAATCCATAAGGGGTTTCTGTCTCAATTTTCCTTCTTAGAGACATATGTTATGTTATACACCTATCTTCTTTTATAAGGTGAATATATGCCCCATATGACATGTTATATTATGAATATCACTATTTTCATTACATTTAATGTTTTGTTTGATTTTATTATTTAATTGAACTTATGATTCAATGTTACCAAAAGTGGTAAGGTTTCTATGATATAATCTCAACGTTTATCAAGATTGTTTGTGATTATATTTTTGGGGATTAAATATTATGATAAATATATAAGGAAACTAATGAAATTTGTTATCCAATCATTATGTTGGGATAATAAATTTTTTAACTTCATTTTCATCTCTTTATATATTCATGTTTTCAAAAGAATTGTTTTTCAAGAAACCGACTTTATTTCTCTCTTCGTTTGAAAATATTTTTTCTTCCAAAATAATTTTTTATAAAAATGTTTTATAAAATGTTTTTTTGCTTTTAAAATTTATTTATTAGATAAATTTTTCCCCATTCTGACTATTAAAAATATTGTAATTTATCCTCAAATATTTTTCAAAACAATTCCAATTTTCCTTTTAATAAAAATGTGAAAGGAATAATTATTTTAACATGTATGAATTGAAAACCATTTCCCACTATCATGAAAATTATGTAATTTTAATGATAGTTTATAATTTATGAAGTTTATTTTCAATGAAAATGATTTTCAAAGTGTAATTTTTGAAATAGAAATTCAACTTGAACATGATATTTTCCTCATGAAATGTTTCAAATGATTTTATAAGATTAGTTTATAAATTTACATATTTTATTTTAAAATAAAGTGTTGTCCAAAATATATTGTAATTTTTATTTTTTAAAACTGATTTTAAAATAAATTATATTTTTTTTTGAAATTTTTCAATTGATCTTTCAAAATAATTTTTCTATATAATATAAAATCCTCTGATGTTACTTACGGTTTACAAGGGATGTGATCTAATGAAAAAATTATTATTATATATCTTGATGTTTTTTTATGATGAAAATATGTTTATGAAACCCATTTCTATTTTATGGGTTATTCCAAGATAAATTTATTATGAAACCCTATTTGTTTTCAACTACATATGCTTTTATGAAATGATGAAATTATTATGAAACATGTTTCTTTTTCATGATTTATGTAATGATGAATGGTTTATGAAACCTATTTATCTTTATGGGTTCTAATATGAATTTTTTTTAATGATCTTGTGAAACAGATATGTATGATTTTCATCATGTAATGGGTAGAATCTATATCTCCATCTCCTGCATTAGGAAACAATTAATTCTATATGACCTTAAAGGTTGTGTGGGAGATTATACCATGCCTAAAAGAGGGTAAATGGGAGGTTATCCCAACCCAATGAAGGGTACATGGTTGTTTATCACAAGCCCGAAGTAGGTATATGGGTTGTTATCTCAAGACTAACTTGTTATTAATTTATTTTTTGGTAGCTTTAACATAATATTTTCTATGATTATATATATTCCAAAAATATATGTCTTAGGAAAATGTTATTCCCTCATGGATGGATCTCTTTGATTTCATTAGGATTCATGTCTTATGAACTAAAAATATGTATTCCATAATAGAAGTTTATGATATATGATATGTAGGGTATAGTTTTTATATGTTATTCTCAGGTTCTCATACCCATATGCTCATTTAATATTATTATCCCCCCTTTTTAACCTTACTATGCTTCTAAGATCACCCTTTATTATGTTTCATTTCCCTATGATATTAATAAATGTATTATTTATAATATGTCTAATAAGTGTGATAGTTATGAATAACTTTGTAAGATATGATGAAACTGAATTATAGACCAATTGTTTATTTGTCCAAGTTTCCAAAGGAACTATACCTTTATGATCATTAGGCATGTGTTTGGGTAATATAATGAAAATACATCTACAAATATGTAATATCTTTTCTTGAAAAGCCAGGTTCACTAAATTTGTATTAGAGGAAAGGACTAGTTAACTTTTATAAACTATGATAATTAAACTTTTATTAAATTCCATGGGATATTTCTAAGTATTTGTATAGGGATTTCTCTAAGGATAAGTCTAAGGATAGGTAAAATTATATGAAAATTTATTGTAATTTGGTAAAGGATAGAGAAAGTTGATTCCAAACAATTACACCCATGTATGGATACTACAAGTGGACTAACATTTGGTATAGATGTACTTAAGGGTAATAACTCTGAAAAGGGGTCATTATGATAGACTTAATCATAACCTAGTGCACAAAAACTGGACTAGCTACGCACCATGTTTGAAACCCTCAAGGGATGTGCCTTAGAAATTTACAAACACTTTACAAACCATCATGAAGGATTCAAATAGATGAAAACTATGAATGACCTGAGATTAACCTAAGGTTTCATATATTAAAAATAATGTGTCATGATTTAGACCTCCTATAAGTCATTTTTCATGATTATGTACTACCATAGAATTATTATATTTTCATACACTATACCTTTTAGTTTTAGTCAATGGGTGGAACCCAAAGGAACTATGTTAATGTTGAGTGTTACAGATAAGAAAATGATTTCACTCTTGAGTAGACAAGCATTATGGGAGCTGAAATGAAAAATATCATTGTTATTATCAAATAATTTTCTCAAGATATGAATCATGCTGAACTTCTAAAAAAGAAAAAGAGGGAAAATTTTATGTTGATTCCTTCATGAGGCAATGTCCACCTACCATAAGTGGACTCGTTGATCCACTAGTTACTAATAAATAGATCAATACCACTAAAAAGATATTTTTATTCTATAGTGTTTGGAATATCAAAAATTCATTTTGGATATCTATCACTTGGAAGATGAAGTGGATAAATGGTGGAATCTCATCAATAATATAAGATAACATAATGAAATTGACACCATGTATTGGGATAAATTCAAGAATATATTTTTCAATAAGTAATTTACACATGTTATTCATAAAAATATGGATAAAGAGTTCCTTAAGGTAAGAAAAAGAAAAATGAATTATTTGGTACCTATGAAGAATATTTTACAAGACATGCGAGGTACGGTTCTGGTATTATCATATAGCCTAAAAGTAAGTTTGACCGATTCTATAGTGTCTTAAAACCAATTATACAAAAGTAATTACCCATAAGAGAATTTAATACCTATGAAGAAATTATTAGATGTTCTATCAAGGTAGTAATTGAGGTTGGAGTTATATATTAATCTCATGGTTTTGATAAGAAGAGAAAAATGGAAATAAAAGGAAAATCCAAAAATATTCAATAGAGTGGATGGCCTCTGAGTGGCATCGATACCTCCTTGTTATAACTATAGGTTTTATCCATGGAGTGGATTTAGATGGGGGATATCATGCCTTATTAACTTCCTTCCCATTTGACCTCACTCATTTCCCTTCACACCCTTGTTTCAATTTTTCATCAGTTCTCTATTTATAGGTTCTTTGTCCTCTTTCATGGTGGTGTTATTCTCTTGGTGATTCTCTGTTGGGGCCCCTGGCCACTACTACCCTTCTCTAACCTTTAATATCAACATGCTTATCCATTTTAGATTCATAGTGATGGTAAATAAGTGGTTTTTGGATTTTTGGTTTGGCACCTATTGATTTTATAAGCGATCCCAAGTCATATTGATCTTTTCTTTATCTTCTAGTTTCAATCTCACTGCGTTTTTGTTTCTCTATACTCTTGAAATTCATATCCCAACCATGACTTCAAGACCCTCTTCCCCTCTCTTATTTGTATCTGGAGATGTGGTTACTCATGGGTTTTAGGATATGGGGTATAGAAGTCGATGATTCTCCTCTTGTAACCTGTTTAAGATTTCTTCCTATTGTCTGTATAGTTCTCTTTATGGGGAGGATTTTATTGGTGGAAATGAAAACATATTGGTAATGTTTTGGTTCTTTATATTTCATCCTCAAGTCATCATTTAAGGTTTGTTTTCTTCTTCTATGTCAGTTAATATATTGGATGAATTTGGTGAATTTTCGGATTATTATTTCTGGTTTGGTTATATTCATGTTTTATTTTTATGGTGGTCATTTGTGTGGTTCACAATGGTGTTGAGTTGATTATTTATATATTTTTATGAGTTATGTTTATTCGTTTTTATTGATTTGGTGGTCTTTGATTCACTGACGGATGATGAAGACCAAGTTATGATGTCCAACAATGTTTGATTCTGAACGTCCTTCTGGATAACAGGGGTGGTGTTTGGTTGGTGATGATTATGATAGTGATATGACACGATGAAAAAAAATGTGAATTAGGATGTTGATGGATGGCGATGTGATTATGGTTGATGTCGGTGAATCTTGATAAAGATCTTCTAATGTTCTATATTAACAATTTGATTCTTAAATTTTTAACTTCATAATTGGGAATATTTTTTTGGTTCCCACGTGATGTGCTGGTTAATCCTAAACCAAGAATCAGTTTTTTAAAAATTAAATAAAAATGAATTTTCAATTAAGGAAAATCTAAAATCCATGGAGAGAAGAAGATAATACTTCCTTTATGCTAAATTTTTTGGAAGAAACATGGAGTAAATTATCTTAAGGTAACTTGTAAATGTTTTAAGTGTGTATGGGAAGGTTATCGGGAAATATAATGTCAAAGTGATGGGAACAAGATAGCTAATGATACAAATAGAGAAAAAAATCCAAAAATACACCACCCATAAAACAGTTTTCCATATTCAATGAGTATGAGAATTATGTGAATCAATTCCCCCATCCAAGGTATAATGAAGATAATATGCCACAACAACCACTAAATCTATAAGAATAAGGGAAATATTATTCAATCATGATGGCTAAAGTGAATCATGATAATTAGGGCTCACATATCCTCTACTTTATAACATATAATTTCATGTTTGACATTGTAAGAATCAGCCCTATGAAAATATTATTGTTATTCCTTTAGTGATATTTTATTTTATTTTGAGCATTGATTATATCCCCCTACGTGGATTATGGAATAATGATATTACATTTGATATTCAATCAGTACAAGGATGGACCCAAGATACCAGTGTAAATGTATTTGTACAAGATAAGAGCTTTCTTAAGGAATAAAGGATGAATTATTTTTGTAATCACGTATGTCTTCATTTAAGATTAACATAAGAATTATTGATTCCTTTATGGGTTTTGAGTTGAAGGTTGATCATAAGTTTAATTTCATTGAAACCCTTTTTGAGGTTTTATGTGATGAGAGTTTATCAAGATTTCAGATATTTTAAGAGAAATTTATTATGATATAACCCTTTGATTTTTTATATATTTTAGTGACGAGGTTATTTGAGAAGTAATGTATTTACAATTTGTGGATGTATTATTAAAGGTATTGGTAGCCTTTATGGTTTATGCTATATTTTATTTTGAGGTAAGTATGGGTTTTAGTCAACGACATTATGAAGTCATCAAACTACATTATTATTAGAGAATATATCTTTATTGATCCACTTTCTAGAATATACAGTAAGAATGTGGTAATATTTCATGGAGTACCACAATAACTTTTATCCAACCAGGACATGATGTTTACCTCGATGTTTTGGAAAAGTCTTCATTAAGATCTTGATACTGAGTTGAGTTTCATCACTCTGTATCATCCTTAGATATATTTTCAGTTTGATATAACAAGTCAAACCCTAGAGGATATGATAAGATCTTATCGTATGAATTTCAAAGGTGGTTAGGATCAAAACCTTCATTTATTTGGGGTTTCTTACAAAAATTATCTTTTATTTGATCATTCAATTGGATACTTATTAAGCCCTTTATAAAAATAAATATAGAAATCCATATTACGAGAATGAGGTTGAAGAAAGAAAGATATTGGCACCTAAGATAGATGATTAAATGGAAGATAATGTTAGATCCATCCAGCAACACATATTGGAAAATTTGACAAAAATGTTATGCTGATAAGAATCTATGTGATCTAGAATTTAATGTTATTGATAAATTTTTTCTATAAATTCTACAAGGGAAAAAGAAGGGAAAATTATGACCTAGGTTGATCTATCCCATTGAAATACATGATAATATCAAGACAATATCTTATCTTTTGGTGCTTCCATCGAATATCTCTCAGGTTCATGTTATGTTCCATATACCTCTTCTGAGGATGTATATAAATGATCTACCAAATGTTTTGAACTTAAAGGTCCTATCGTTGGATCAGGAACTTTCTTTTGAGGAACAAATTCTTGATATTCTAGATCATATAGATAAAGTTATATGAAAATATAAAACTCACTTTTTCAATGTTTTTTAGTGAAACCACGTGATTTAGGCAGTTTTTTGGCAACATGATGATGTAATGAGGTATAACTATCCTCAAATTTTGGTATTAAAGTGATGCATTTTGTGGGTGAAATTAATTTTAACGAGGGTATTATGTAATACCTCGATATTTTGGTGAAATATATTTTTTCAAATAAATATAATCTTTTTGATATTTTTTCACGAAACACTTATTAGATTATTTTATACAAAACACTAAGTTTATCTTATGTCATATTAAACATTGATTTTAAAAGAAACATGACATATTATTAAACTATTATTATTTAACATGATAGTTATAACTTAGCCATTAGAATGGTGAGTATGAATATAATTAACAAAATTATGAAATTATATGTTTTACACATGTATATAAAATTAATTCATTAGTGATCAATTAATTATAAACAAAAATAAAAACTATTTGAAAATAAATCTATTTTGCGAAAAATATTTTTATGTGCAGAAATTTATAATACATAAATTAACTAAAAAAATTAGTTATTAATTTTAATAGAAATTATTTATTATATATTAAAAAAATTAACTTTCATCTTATTTGTTTTCTATACAATAGATAATAATAAATCATATTTTATGATTAAAAAATACATTTTTCTAAAAAATGGTTTTTTTTCCTTTTGCACCCATATTTTGAAAATATTTTTGGAAACATATAAAAATTTTAACTTAAAAATATAATTTCCATTTTTTAAATCATCATGTCAAAATTATCGTAGATTTAATTTTTGATAATTTTATAAGAATATAAAATTTTCAATAAATAGTGAGAAAAAACTAGTTTTTATTATGAATTGTTATTTTTTTAAAAGCATTTAAAAACAAATTAAATATTTTAATATGTTTTTAAATGAAAAATTATTTAAACTCTATATATATTAATCAAATTCAGGTGATTTTAATCAATTCTGTATTTAATTTTTAATTAAAATTTTTTAACCTTTTAAACATTCTCTCATTGAAACCCCACTTTCTCGTCATGGTTTCAGGATATATTTTAAATTAAAATTTTCCAATTCTGTGAATTGAATTTTGAAAAATAGATTCAATATTTGGAATTAGAATAATATATAATATCCAACAATAAAAAATTAATTTTTGACCATAAATAATAGTGAAATTATTGGAAATTATTTACTGCGGTTAAGGTAAAAATAGGTTTACAGGTGGTTAAACTAAAATGATAATAATTAAAATTGACCCAAAACATTTTAAAAACCTATTTTATGTTTATATTTAAATCTTATCCCTATTAATTTCTATAGTGTATAATTTTTATCCTTTTTTTCTTTGGGAAAACGTGTGTACACCTTTTTCTTTTCAAATATTACAAGTGTGCTACTCACCTCACTTATAAATGACCTCCCCTCTCTTCTCCACTTAACACTTTGAAACCAAATTGGTATGTCCAATACATAACAAAATAAATTCTTTAATTCCTTCATATCATTTTATAATATTATTTTGTTCATAATTCAATCCTATGTATGATTTTGGGTCAAACATAAGAAGGTTACCTGAATAATGGGTAACGTTTTTCAATGAGTGTTTTTTTATTTCTTACTCCACCTACATAAATTATTTTTAAAACATGATAATATAATAACCTTAGTATATTTTTCATATTTTTCTTTATTTACATTAATTTAATGACCTTCAACCATCTCATCTTCTATCAAATGGGTTATGAAATCATCATTCATGTGTACAACGGATCGCATCACGAACCAAGGTTATTCGTTTTCCATCACCACCTACTATGGATGGATATAATGATGTATTTATTATTTGTTTATTAAATTTATCATATTATTATACTTATTGAATTGTGATACAACATGGGACATCTTACTTTCCATTCCATGGGAATATGATAAAATCATTTGTGTGTATAGTGGACTACTACCTCGTGAAGAAATTTGATTTGTTCATGATTTACATGGAAGGTAATAAGGCTGGTTTAAATTAATATGTGTGAAATATGTGACATAAAGTTTTTTAATGTTAATTTATTTTTTACCTTTCTTTCATTCAATCTGCTGAGAAAATGGAAACAACATTCCTGCGTATGCGCGACCTACCATCTCTATGAATGGTGTATTTTATTTTATACCTATAATTATTATGGATTAATATAAAAACATATATAATGAATATATATAATATTTATATCATTTTTAAAATTCTTAATATGATGGAAACATGTTCAATTTAATAGGAACAAACATAAAAAATCAAAACATACATGAAAAACAGAGGAGTAATTTCCTGAAACGCAACTTTAACAAAGAATTTTTAACTAATGGATAATAAATGATCATAATAAAATAATATATGTTATGATTTATATAATTATGTTTATTTAATTAATTTTTAATAAGCCTATATATATTATATAATAAGTTTTAACATGTACGAAAGAATATGAGATTTATGCCAAGGGATAATTGTCTCACCTTTTTACTTCTATGAGACACATTCCATATTCACCACCTATTTATTTTATGTGGTGTATATCATTCCCAATAACATATTTTATTATGATTATACTGAAAATTAAACTTATTTAAATATACATTTTTGTATCTCTCTTTAATGGGTTTTATGGTTCAAATGTTTCAAAAGCGGTAAAGGGATTTTTTTTCTCAGTTTTCCTTCTTTCAGATTTATGTTATGTTATACACCTATATTATTTTATAAAGAGTGTATACAGCTCCTTTTACATCTTATATCATTAATATGATTCTTTTAAGGATATTTAATTTATTATTTTATAAAATTTGTTAATGGTATTTATGATTCAATATTACAAAAGTGGTATGGTTTTTAGGATACAATCTCACCATTTATTAGGATTATTTATAACTATGTTTATGATGGTGAAATATTAAGATTAGTCTCTCAATAAACTCATGAAATTTCTTTTCCTCTAGTTATGTTATTATAATAAATGTTTCCTTTCATTTTTCTCTCTTTATACACTCAATATTTCAAAATAATGTTTTTAAATAAAACATACTTTATTTCACTCTTCAGTCAAAAATACGTTTTCTTCCAAATACATGTTTTAAAAAAATAATACGCTTTTAAACTTTTTAAAATAGATTTATTAAAGACATTTTTACCCATTTTATCTTTTAAAAAATTGGTTTTAAATTAATATTTATTTATTTCTAAACAAATAACATTTAGATTTTCCCAAAAAATTGTGAAAGGAATATTTATTTTAATGTGTAAATTATGAATGGAATTTCCCATAATAATGAACATTATTTTCATTGAAACCACATTTATATGTTTTCAGTGATATTTTAAATTAAAATGTTTTGGAAAATGTTGTATTTTTTTAAAATATCTTTTTCAAATTGAAATGGATATTTTCCTCAAGAAATGTTTTAAATGGTTTTGAAAGAATCATTTATAAGTTTTTGAAGTATATTTCCCTTGTGTCATGTACCTCTTTGGCGGTTATACCTGATTTTTAAAGAGATTAAAAAAATATTTTATAAATTTTATTTTTAAAAAAATATTTTAAAATAAAGGTTATTTTCCTAAATAAATGTTCCATGTGAACTTTAAAAATCACTATTCTTTCTAAGATGAAATCAATCGATGTTACATATGATTTACTAGGGATATGATCTAAACATACCATTCTTATTTTTTCCGTAGGTGGTTTATGTTTATGATGAAAGTTGTTTATTAAACACATTTACATTCTATGGATTATACCATGATAAAATTATTATGAAATATTCTTCTTTTTAAATGGGATATACATTGATTAAATGATTATGAAAACTATTTCTTTTCCATAGGTAATGCTATGATGAAATTTTTATGAAAATCATATCTTTTATTGGATTCTTCTATGATGAATGTTTTGTGATATTTTGATACATTTATGTATGATTTCAATCATGTTATCGGTGGGACATATGTCTCCCTCTAATGCATTGGGTAACAATTAATGTTATTTGAGCTGAAAGGGTACATAGGAGGTTATTCAAAGACCAAAATAGGGTACACAATAGGTTATACCAAGCCCAAATAAGGGTACACAAAAGGTTAAGCTAATTTCAAATTAGATACACTGGTGGTTAGACCAATCCTAACAAGTTATGAATTTCTTTTTGGGTATCCTTGACATAAATGTTTTCATGGTTATGTATATGCCACAAATATATGTCTTATTCCAATTTTATGCTCTCATAGATAATATTATTTGATTCTATTTTTATTAATTTCTTTTCAACTACAACGATTTATTCCATAACCCATTTTTGGTGATCTATGACATGTATGTTTTGGTTTCCATATGTTATTTTCATGTGATCATAACTCAAGTTATAATGATATCTCCCTTGTTTACCTATACTAAACATATAAGCTCACCCTTTCTTATGTTTCCTTCCCCTAGGATATGAAGAAACTTATTACATATGATATTTCTAAGAAGGGTTATAATTATTAATAACATTGTGGAAGATTATGTAGCCCACTTATGGATCAATTGTTTTTGTGCCCATGTTTTTAAAGGAACTATACCATTATGATCCTCGAGTGCGTGTTTATGTAATGTAATGAATATTCATATAAAAGGAGTATTATATTTTTATGAAAATCAAGGGTCTCTATAATTCCCTATATATGAGAATATACAAACTCATTAGAAAATATCCTATTTCTCCAAGAATATGTTAGTGTATAATCTTGAAAAAGTAAGAAAGATGCATTCATATTTTGGTGTTCTGATTCACTAATAATCATATAAATTCTCTCAATTTGTACCAATTTATATAGACATCCTTGGATAATTCAAGTACTAATTAAAGAAAAAAAGATTCACATATTTCCAAAACATTTCAATTATTTTCATTAATCCATAAACTCAGTAAAAATTTATTTGTATTTTTAATGATTAAAAATTCATTATGAATTATTATAAATCATTTAAACATAATTTAATAATGCATAAAATAAATATTTTATATATTATGTAGAAGTGATGAACTGTTAGTGGTATGAAATATCCCATATCTTATTCCACTTCATGTTTTTCAATTAAATTGATATACCTATTTCCAAATATATCATTCTAAGTGATATGGTTATCTCATGGGTTGTGATATGTTTCCATAGTGTATATATATCTATCACATTATATTTTTTTTAAATAACACCTTATCCCCCAAAAAAATATTTATATCACTACATAGAACATATAACATAAATAAATGGAAAATATAACATGTTATGTCATTAGACTAAATAATTTTATCTATTAAATTTATCCTAAATAATTTTCACTTTTTATAATTTCCAACATTGGCATGACCATACCGCCAAGGTAAAACACCATAAGGCCTCAAATGCGTCCCATTATTGATAAAGGTTACTTTCTAGCATCATGGGTATATAAAAATTATTATTTTTATTTACCCTATGATAAAAATAACAATGGATGGAAAATAATAACAACAATTCAGTGAAATGGATATAAACCAAAAAATTATACTACATAACATGTCAATCCAATAATATGCATGTCATGAAATTTATTTATAACTCTTATATCTAAATTATCAAAATATTATATCAAATATAAAATTATATTAAAATATAAAATTGTAAGAAAGAGATGAAAACTCCCCAAATTAGTATCAACTTATTAACATATTATAGTTTTCATATCCTTATCAGCTGTTATAAATAAATAATCAATCATAGGCCATGTAATGATCCTTGACCGATTCACCCAAATAGTAACTGATCTTGGTCTCTATGTTACCTCATGAAAATCTCTCATTATGTTAATGGTTTTCATTTAGTGATCAGGGACTAGTCCATAAAATGAGAATATTATTCCAACTATCTAATTCCCACTCTTTGTTTTCAATAAAAAATAACTTATGGTTAATTTAGAACAATATAATCTAAATCTAAGATAAGACAACAAAAAAGTTATACTAAAAAACAAAAAATTCTAATGACCAAAAAACTCCATGATGTAGGACCTGATCAGTTACTAAGGCATCTGAATTTCCGCCCAATAAAGTGCCTAAGGATATCTATGGGACATATAGTCTCAAACCCCTATGTATAATAATCATATAATAATAATAATTAAATGAAACATAATCCATGAATAAAATAATAATATGTAATTACATCATAAATCTATCCATAATAACAATATATCATATGTTGTATCAAATGAACCCATGATGACATACCTCGGTCATAAATTACTAGATTTCCCTCAATAGGTAAATCATATACATGAGAAAATAAAAAATAAAAAAATATGTAAAAAATATATCTAATAAGGTATATATGATAACCCCAAATACTTCTCTCTTCCACATTCAAATAATAACTCTCCAATCTCTTCCATTATGCCCCTTCTCAAACCTAAAACACAAACATGTGGTCTGCACACCCACTATAGTTCTCGTGCTGGATGTAAGTATGAAAATTATTATTCTATAACAAAAAAATCCGCTAAAATAATTTATAATAAATATATATGAGTTTATTCACAATATAATATAATAATATAAAAACCTGGCTTTAAACAAACAATTCATGTAGTCATGTGCTAACTAGGTGACCAAAACACCTAAACCTAACTGCTTCAACCAGTGCTAGTGGATTAAATAGTTAATGTAAGATGGAATTCATAATTCCATCCCAACCTTAATCTATTTTAATAAATAATTTCAACATCTTTTGGATCACCTGAATCACTGTCATTACCTAAATTGAATATAGAAAAGATTGAAAACATTTTTACCCCTTAAGACGATCATACGGATTACCTAGCATATTATTGTGCCTTTGAAAGAATATAAAAAAATATATATGTATTTATTTACCTTAAAAATAACATTACAAGTAATTAATATGTTTTGAACACTTAAAAATAACATATGGATGATCTGGAACATTCTGATATCCTAAGAAGAGCATACAGTACTTAGAGGAATTGGATTATATCCATCAACTATGTAGAATATAAAATAGTTGAAGGGTTTGACCCAAACATTTTCCCATGTATTTGAGATACCATTAGGATAAATAATAAACACCCAATAATATTTCCACCTATACCCATATGTTTTTTATACCTAAATGCATCCTTTTATCTAAAATATCAATATATTCCACTTAGAACCAACTTGCGCCGAATCATAAATTGAATCTTGAAATCCCCCTCATTATTATCCCTTATTTACATGATGATTTATACTAGAAATCATAGATATTGAGCCTTAGCATACAAATAACTATTTTCCTTCTAATGTTCGTTTTTGTATGATTATCTGGTCCATGTTCTTTAACCCACTATTCACATCCCTTACCTCTACAGTTTAGAAAATTAGAATAATATAGGAACCAATTTTACCCTTGGTCAATCATCTCACTCTATTATAAAGCTCTCAAAAGGTATTCAAAAATCAATTCATTCACCTATAATGTAAACATAAATAACCTAATCCACTTTCATACACCTACGACATCCCAATATTCATAGAAAATCAAGTTGTTAGCATCAACTCCATGGTCAAATTTACATAGACGACTATAATTAGTCAATACATAGCCTAGCCCAACCATTAAACTATTCCTTTACTTCATATCTGAAATTACTAGGCCTATTATGATTTAAATAATGCAAAACTGGCCCATAACCCATAAGGTTATGTCCATATTCTTAAAACCATGCCACCACACCTTATATAAACTATATCCAACATAGTAATCCAATCACCACATTGCAAATCAAACAATCGGTACCTAAAAAAATACCCCTTACACAACGCCAAGAGACCGACCTAGGACCCTTATCCTTAATATCATCGTCAAATACGCCTCGATCATCATCAATTGCAAAAAACCTGAGTATCATAAGTTTAAATAGTCACCAACCAATTTTATGACCAACTATTTTTGAAAAATGTGTTTTGGTAACCAATAGGTTCCACATATTTATCATATATTCTTGATCTCCTTAATAGTTTATTATGGATTCACCTTGACTTAATTACCCATTCCAACATATCACATTACACATAAACAACATATCAATGAATTGTTTTTTAATTTAGTGACCAGCTTCTTGATTATTATAGTTAAACACTAAGGGAATGTTCATAAACACCATATAATACCACACTTTACATCATCAATGTTTTTATCTACTACCTTAATCCATAATAATATATTAATTAAATATAAACATTGAAAATTAATTTTTTATAATTAATTTAATTGCAAATAATAAATGAAGTCTTCCTAGGAAATTTCAACTAACCAAAACTAAAGCTTATGATTTGTAGGCATTCCCAATATACTCCCTGTAATATCCCAAGTAAATAAAGAACATGAAATTTTCCAAATTTATTAATATTTTTGAATTAAATATTAATTCTACTTTAAAGGGGATGTAATGTTCAATGGTTTACCCGATACAAAACAATGGGTTTCTATGAAATCTTATGTTTCACACTAATAAAATAATGTTATTAATTTAAATGGTAGTTAACACCTAGATGTTTCATTTGCAAGAATGAACATAACTAACTAAAACATGATTATACATGTTTGTTAAATGTTTTTACATTTATCCAATAAAATTTAGAGGTTTAAAATAAGAAAATAATTCAATTTTAAGCATGAATACTCTAATATTCACTAAAAGGTCGATTTACTGCCTTTGATAGAGAACCCTCATTAAATCTTGTTTTGGTCACTTTTATCTGCTCTATTTTAAAAAATAAAAATCTTCTTTATAATTAGGACATCAAAATTTACTTTGGGTAAAAAATTTGTATTTTTCTGATAAAATTCATTTTTTGATTAATAGTGAAAAATACTGTATTTTAATTCAAAACTACCTTTTAATATAATTTATTTATATGGTTAAATTACCTTTTTAATTGGTTTTACATTTTAATAAGATTATATTTTTTATATTTAATCCAATGGTGGTCATTGGAATTAATTTCACTTTGAAATTGGACATAAACAAGTGTCAATCGTTTAACATATATTGTTTCTTAAAAACACGCTATTTGTTTTGACAATGGGAATTAATTTTAAATTAATTAATTCAACTTATATATTTTTAATTTTTTAAAATAGACACAATTTTTGAATTCGGAATATCAAATATATCTTAGGCTGAATTTTTGGTATTTTTCTGGAAAACATCAATTTTTGAAGAATAGTGAAACCACTAAGTAGTTGTTAAAAAACCGAATTTTTCATTTAAATGAAATTTTACTGCTTATGTGAATTTAATTTTGAAAATAAAACATACATGGGTTTTATTATTACGTAAAATTTTGTTGAATAATATGGAAATAATATTTTGGTGAATAATAACTTTTGACTTTTATTTACTGCGATTAAAGGTAAATAGGGAAATTCAAGGTAAAAAGAATATTATAATAAAATAAAATTACCTTAAAACTTTTCCTAACCTTATTGGATGAGTTATTTACAACCATGGGAATCCTTGGGTCTATTTTGGGACCCCATGGAGCCACGCGGGAGTGATAATGACATATAGATTAATTAATTTAATGTAATGACCAAAATGACACAAACAAATATCTTTTAGTAAATTAATTTTTACATGGGGTTATATAAGTTATATTTTCAACTATAAATATTCATTAGAAAGAAAAAAAATATTTCATAAATCTTGGTATTTTCTTTATAATTTTTAGACATCAAATAAATAAAATTATTGATGACACAAAAATGATGCATTATTTACCTCATTGATAAATGATTTAAATAAATAAGACTATAAATATTAAAATAACATCCAAAACCTATCCAATTTTTATTGGATGAAGTTATTTATCCCATGAGTCATCTTAGATTTTACCTTAATGAGTTTTGGACCATTATAAACCAAAATTCATTATATAATAAAATAACATTTTCACACTTTTCTAAAGAACCCCCATCCCCCTCCCCTTATAAAAAGATTTCACTTATAAGCCATTACTCACACCTCTCAAGCCCCTTGGATCGTCCAAACACTACCCAAATAAGATCTAAATATTCCTATATTCCTCTAGAAGCCTTACCTTAGGCATAAGTCACTTCAATAAGTCATTTTGGTTCAAACCAAAGGGAGTTACCCAAATTAAAGGTAATAGTTTCTCTTAAATTAATTTCTTTTATTTTACTTCTACAACCCCTAAACTCATTTCATTCCTTTATTTTATAACAACACGAGTATCATAAATATACTAGGATGTTTTTATGATAATTATTAGAACTACACTTACACACACCTTCATCTAATGCGTAAAGAACATACTATTTCTGTGGGTGGAAAACTAACACCTCACGAAACCAAGATTGTTAAATTAGCTCCTACCGCCTCTTATGGTGGTCATTATGTTATAAATGTATTTATATATGATATATATTATTTTTATGTTTTCTTTATGATTCTATATTTCTAATTTATATCATTAATTCATGGTTTCCATTATGAGTAAACGCGATAATTTCATTTGACGAAGTGCAGACTACTGCCCCCTCAAAGTGATATGACTCGTTCATACCATACGTGGGACATATAAAGGATTTATTTATTGAAAATATATATTTTATTATACAGAAATTATAATATAGGTATTTATAATTACTTTTTCATTCAATTAAAATACTAAATAGAAATGAAAGTAGCGTTCATGCGTACATACGACTTACTATCTGCATGAATGGTACATTTCATTTCATATCTCCAAATGTTATGTATTGTTATAAATACATATATATACTGGATATATATGATATATATTATATCTAAATCATTAATATAATTCTGGAGATAATGTAATCTTGACCACATGGACAACTTGTAATTATAAGGTGTTCATTTTGGACTCAAGTACCAAATATCGACAAAATGGCCATTATTAACATAAATGATTACATGATGTTTATAACATGGTAATAATTGATATAAAAGGAATAGTAAACATTAAAAAGGGTTATTAAAAAAATATAAATTAACTTAATTTCATTATTCCGGATGAAAAAGGAACAAACAAGTCAAGTGGACACGAGGTAAGGGGTTTCTTATCTCACTTTTAATTCCATGAGATTTCCATTGTCTACCACTAATTTATTGCATGTCTTGTATTGTGTACTTCTATTTGATATATATTATCATTATCATATTTATATTCATTTTATTATGTGAATAATTTGGTGGTTGTTAACTTTTGGTCATATGACTCGATTGATTACAATGTGGTAAGGGATTTTCCTGTCACTTTTAATTCCTATGAGATTCATGCTATATTTGCCACTATTTCCTTTTTGTGGTGTATGTACTGACCATGAGTGTATTAATTGTGTAATATAAATAAATTTATAGGTATTTAAATATTCATTTAATGATCCTTCTTTCATGGGTTGTATTTTTCGTAAGTTACCAAATCAGTAAGGGAACCTTTTATCCCAGTTTCTATTCATTGGGTTAATCTTCTAATTCTTAATTATGTCATGATATATTAATGTGTGGAATCACTATTTATTTATTTATTTTTTAATTTCCACTCCCCTTTGTGTGGATATAAATTTTATACACATAATCACTCCATTGATAAATTCTCATGTCCTCGATATGAACTTGAAAAGAGTAATTTTCACTCATTTTTCATTCATTGAGTTAAACATCCAAGTCATTGGTTTTGTCTTAAAAAGAACATGTATGAAAATTATATGATTTATTTACACTAAATATCCAATAATATTGAGTGTATTTATATTTTTCACACATTATTATGTAATTGATTTATTCTTAATCTAAGGATTGAGTTTTTATAAGGGATTTCCTCTCAAATTACATTCCATTGAGAATTCATTATTGTTATGAACCAATTCACCCTTATATGGTGTATATACTGTCCTTTGGCATATTATATCAAGAATAAAATTCTTCTCATGATATTATAAAGTTATGATTAAATGTTATTCATCATTTATTAGCATTCAAGTGTCTCTCATTTTGTTAAAAACTCTAACAAAAATATCATTTTAAATGTCTTAAATATTTATTATTCTAAATATTTATCATTAATTTACATGTTTTAAAAATTATTTTATGGTTTTATTTATATGGACAAGAATGTTTTAAAATGATAATTTATTTAAAATTTTTAAAGTGGTATGGGACACTTTGATTCAAAAATATCTTTATTAAATGTTTTAAATGGTTTTGAAAATGGTTTTGACAAAGCATTGATTAATGTCAATATCTTGAAATGGTATATAGTGATTGGAATGTGGAAATGTTATATTTCTTTATTCTTGTGTTATGTGTTGTTATTATGTTATGGTTATTGGGAATTGTTTACGTATATGGGTGGTTCTGTGATAAACCTTGGGCGGGTGAGCCTGAGATAGCTCTCCAATGAATTGGGTAATGTGTCGGAGGTAAACGTTAATGTTTTTCCTAAGATATTTAGGGAATATACTGTGATGGGTATTCCAAATGTGACTCCCTATGTAGTTGTAAAATCTACAATGTAAGTATGTTATGAATTCCATAAGCTTCATTTATTATTTATGATTTGTGTGTGTTATTCCAAAATATTATGATTTCGTAAGGTATGTTTTGATTGAAAAGTAGGGTTTCATTAATTTGTTTTCATTTATGGGGTAATTTTTCTTTTAATTATTTTATGACCATTACTAAGATTTTTATACTCATCCCATGTTTTGAAATGTTTTTCAGAGGAAATAAATATGAATAGGGTCAAGGATGTGATCAAGGAAAAGGCATGATGTCTAAAACATGGAACTAGAAATGTCTATTTTTTTAAGTTTTTTTATTTTATGAAAAGTGGATATTGAGTAGTAGTGTCTACATGTAATATTCAAGTTTTTATGTAATAGTTATGGCCTAATTCTCAAAAATTCTAAACCTGAATAGATTCTCAATGTGAATTGTTGGCATAATTCAAGATTATGTAATCTTTAATGTCAGATCCTTACAGTTGGTATCAGAGGTCGGTTTAGATAACTTTAGAGTTTAGGGTTTTCTTTAAGAATATGTGACATTACCATAATGGTTCGGATTTTAGAATGAGTCGTAGTTATTTTAGATAAAGTTATTGAGTTTACAATAACATGAATAAGTATATCTTAGTATTTAACCTCCTCATAAGATATTTTTTGATGATTTTACTGATATACTCACACTGACATTTTGGTTTTAGTAAATGGATGAATCTAGCTGGAACTAATGTAACAGTGGATGTGAAGAAAACTGTGATGGTTTTCTGAATGAGAAACTGAATGAAATGGGATCTGCAATGAGAACTCTTGTGTTTATTCTCAACCAAATATCTGAAGTCATTATTGACCACCTCAACCTTGGTGATTTTGATAAGGCATCGAATATGCGAGAAAAAAATACCTACGGAAGTTTAGGTAATAATCATAAACTTAAGTATGCTAAAAAACCTATATGTCAAGGATGTGGAAAAGAAAACTTAGGAAAATTATTCAGAGGGACAGTAAGATTCTATAGATGTGGAAATGAAGTTCATAAAGCAAGAACCTACCATGGAAAAAGGAATCATCCAATTGAATCTAGGAAAGGGAATAAAGTTCTATTTGAGGGATCAATTTAATGTTTTAAATGTGGTGTGCGTTTTCATTATACAAACAGATGTCCTACGAAGAAGTTTTGGGAATGGGATCACCAGGATCATATAAATATATTTTTACCAATACCTAATGCCATTCTGATTTAGGGTGAAGAAACTGACAATAACCAATGAGAGGTATGGATTATTTCCTAACATATTTTTTGATATTATTTAATCTTAGGATATGATTCATGATTTTGTTTGTAGGAAATAAGTGTTTCAAAATAAGTTGGAAAGTAATGGTTAATGGATCATGAAAAACATTGAATGAGTGAGAAGTCAAAATATAAGGGATTCAAGTGTTATGGTAGATTTTAGGATGGTGAAATGATTAAAATTATTAAGTCACTTTTAATTATGGGATTACATTAAAAGAGTTTTTATAGTATCTGTATCCCTAATGTTTTATATGTGAATATTTTTTTCAAGGAATAATTATATTTTCTTTTGTGGATATAGTTAAAAAGAACCATTTGGGTTTATATTATCCTTGAATTTGAGGCAAGTATAGGTTAATACATTTTTGGATGAAAAAGGAATGTTATTAGATAACCTTTGTGGTTAAAATATGTTATGGTTATTTTTTATGAATTTTTCTCTTTATGGGAGTGTTATAAAATTATATAGTTTTTGAAAAAGGACAACATGCAAACCGCATGACAACCTGTCGTGTCAGACAAAGCTGTGGTATTCAAACCCACAAACAAAGTGCGACTTGGATTTATCGCCTACCAATGGAATACGTAAAGTCCCTAGTTAGTATGACTAATTCTTTTAGTTAGATGATTTTATGAATCAAGAATAAGTTGATTTTGGTATATCTATGGAAATGAGTAACCTATCATAGAGAAATGTGATTTGGTTAATTGCACTTCAGTATGAGACATTAAGAGTAGTCAATGTTTTTGGAGATAAATTTTACAATTTTTGTGGAAGACTATGTGATCAAATGCTTTTGAAATTTTGGGTTTTAATCATAGTTTTGGTTAATTTGATGAATTTTATGGAAACTTTTTTATTGAATGGTATTTGTTGAACTTTGGGTATTGTTAGAAAAATTTTGGAGATTAAGAGTAGTTTTTTATGTAAAAGTTTATCCTTTTTGGGGATTATATGATCTTGTACTAAACTTTTTCGTTTTGGTTGATGTCTAAAGATGGGGAAATATATAGTTCATATTTTGTGGATTATGTGATACTCTAGAAGTTGATTCTAGTGCTTTTAATGTGACCAAGTCAGTTTTAATACTCATCGTTTGGAGAAAAGATGTGTTTGCGGTAGAAATTTAGTAAAGGATGAAATAATACATGACAAGTAAGTATGTTTCCATATGTTTTTAGTTAAGCTCATAAATAAATCCCTCAAATTTATGAGAAGTAACTTAAAACAAAAACTTTGTCTGTTAGCTTTTCCTACTGGGGAATCAAAGACCGTTTAACCCATCACGTGTTTGTTATTTTCTGGTGGTTAACTTTCTCCTAATCAAGTTTTCTATTACTCTCCATCAGAACTTGATCATCTATTCTCTCTTCCATATCCAAGTTGTCCTATATGGAATCCTAGTATTTGTTATATCAGATGACCTTTGTACTTCTCTTTCTTTATTTTAAAGTGATAGTTTTACTAACTCTTCTTCGATGTGGGACTTTTAATGAAGTTTCCAAGCCCTATTTTAAAATTACGAGGACGCAATTCCCAAAAAGGGGGAAGGATGTAACATCCTAGGTAAATAAAGAACATGAAAATTTTCATATTTATTAATATTTTTTAATTAAATATTGATTATTCATTAAATTGGGATCTATGTTCAATTGTTTACCTGATACGAAATAATGGGTTTCTTTGAAATCTTACGTTGCACACTAATAGTATAATATTATTATTTTAAATGGTAATTAACGCTGATATGTGGTATTGGAGGTAATGAAAATAACTAACTAAAATATGATTATACATGTTTGTTAAATGTTTTTACATTTATCCAATAAAATGTAAAGGATTAAAATAAAAAAAGAATTCGATTTTAAGCATGAATACTCTAATATTCTCTAAAAGGTCGATTTACTTCCTTTTGATGAGGAACCCTCATTAAATCTAGTTTTGGTCACTTTTATTTTTTCTATTTAAAAAAATATAAATCTTCCTTATAATCAGTACATCAAAATTTACTTTGGGTAAAATTTTGGTATTTTTCTGATAAAATTCAATTTTTGATTAATAGTGAAAAATACTATATTTCAATTCAAAACTGCCTTTTAATCTAATTTATTTGTATGGTTAGATGATATTTTTAATTTTTTTTAAAGTGTAATTAGATTATATTTTCACCATTTAATCCAATGGTGATCATTGGATTAATTTCACTTTGAAATTGGATATAAACAAGTGCCAATCTTTTGAAAAATATTGTTTCTTAAAAACACGCCATATGTTTTGACAATAGGAATTAATTTTAAATCAATTAATGCAACTTCTATGTTTTTTATTTTGTAAAATAGACACCATTTTTGAATTTGGAATATCAAATATATATTAGGCTGAATTTTTGGTATTTTTCTGAAAAACTTCAATTTTTGAAGAATGTGAAACCACTAAGTAGTAGTTAAAAACCAAATTTTTCATTTAAATGAAATTTTACCACTTCTGCGAATTGAATTTTGAAAATATGACATACATGGTTGTTATTAGTAAGTAAAATTATATTCAATAAGATGAAAATAATTTTTGGTGGGTAGTACCTTTTGACTTTTATTTATCATGGTTAAAGGTAAATACGGTGATTCAAGGTAAAAAGAATATCATATTAAAAACAATTACCTTAAAACTTGTACTAAACTTATTTTATGATTCATGGACAACCATGGTCATCCTTGGGACGATTTTGGGACCCCATTGAGAAACTTGGGAGTGCTAATGACACTTTAGACTAATTAATTTAATGAAATGACAAAAACGACACAAACAAATATCTTTTGGTAAATTAATTTTTACATGGGATTATATAAGTTATAATTTTGACTATAAATATTAGTTGGAAAGATAATAACATTTCATACATCATGGTATTTTTTTATAATTTTTAGACATCAAATAAATAAAATTGTTAATGAAACACAAATGATGCATTATTTACCTCATTAAAAAATGATTTAAATAAATAAGATTATAAATATTAAAATAAAATCCCAAACCTATCCAATTCTTATTGGATTAATTTATTTATACCAAGATTCATCTTATATTCTACCTTAATTAGTTTTGGACCTTTATAAATAGAAATTCATTGTATAATAAAATAATATTTTTACACTTTCCTAAAGAACCCCTCCTCCCCCTTATAAAAGGCCTCACTTATAACCCATTCCTCACACCTCTCAAGCCCCTTGGATCGTCAAAACCATGAAAAAATAATCTATCAAGATCCCTATCTCCCTCATAGAATCCTTATATTAGGCATAAGCCACTTCAATAAGTCCTTTGGTTCAAACCAAAGGGAGTTACCCAAATTAAAGGTAATAGTTTCTCTTAAATTCTTTTCTTTTATTTTACTTCTCCAACCCCTAAAAATTTTTCATTAATTTATTTTATAACAAAAAAAAGTATCCTAAATATACTAGTATGTTTTTATGAGAATTATTTTAACTAAGAATACACACACCTCCATCAATGGGTAAGAAACATACTGTTTGTGTGGGTGGAAAACTAACACCTCACGAAACGATGATTGTTCAATTATCACATACCGCCTCTTATGGTGGCCATTATGATGTCACTATATTTATATATGATATATATTATGTTTATTTTTTTTATTCTTCTTTATTTTTAATTTATATCATACCTTTATGGTTTCCATTATGAGTAAACTCGATAATTTCATTTGAGGAAGTGCGGACTACCGCCCCCTCAAAGTGATATAACCTGTTCATACCATATGTGGGACATATAAAGGATGGATTTATTGAAATTATATATTATATTATACTGTAATTATAATATAACTATGTATCATTATGTTTTCATTCAATTAAAATAATAAATATAAATGAAAGTAGCGTTCATGCGTACATACGGCTTACCGTCTCCACGAACGGTGCATTTCATTTCTTATCTCCAAATGTTATGTACTGTTATAAATACATATATATACTGGATATATATGATATATATTATATCTAAATCATGAATATAATTCTGTAGATAATGGAATCTTGACCACATGTACAACATATAATTATAAGGTGTTCATTTTTGACTCAAGTTCCAAATATCGACAAAATGGCCATTATTAACTTAAATGATTACATAATGTTTATAACAAGGTAATAAGTTATATAAAATGAATAATAAACATCAAAAGGTCTCCTAATCAAATATAAATTAATTTAAGTTTATTATTCATAAATAACAAGGAACAAACAAGTCAAGTCGGACACGAGGTAAGGGGTTTCTTATCTCACTTTTAATTCCGTAAGATTTCCATTATTCGCCACTAATTTATTTCATTTGGTGTATTGTGTACTTACATTTGCTATATATTATCATGGTCATATTTATATTCACGTTATTATTTGAATAATCTGGTGTTCATTAACTTTTGGTCATACGACTCGATTGATTACAACGTGGTAAGGGATTTTCCTCTCACTTTTTATTCCTTTGATATTCATGCTATATTTGCCGCTATTTCCTTTTTTGTGGTGTATGTACTACACATGAGTGTATTAATTGTGTAATATACTTAAATTTATGGGTATTTACATTTTCATTTTATGATCCTTCTTTCATGTGTTGTATGTTTCGTAAGTTACCAAATCAGTAAGAGAACCTTTTTACCCAATTTCCATTCCTTTGGTTAATCTTCATATTCTTAATTATGTCATGCTATAATTATGTGTGTAATCACTATTTATTTATTTATGTTTTAATTTCCACTCCCCTTTGTGTGTATATACTTTTGATACTAATAATCACTCCATTGATAAATTCTCAAGTCATCGACATGAACTTGATATGAGTAATTTTAACTTAATTTTCATTCATTGAGTTAAACATCCAAGTCATTGGTTTTGTCTTAAAAATAACATGTGTGAATTTACTATGATTTATTTACACTTAATATCCAATAATATTGAGTGTTTTTATATTTTTCCCACATTATTATGTAATTTATTTATCATTAATCTAAGTATACCATTTTTATAATGGATTTCATCTCATATTACATTCCATTGGGACTTCATTGTTGCTATGCACCAATTCACTCTTATATGGTGTATATAATGTCATTTGGAATATTATATCTTGAATACTTTTATTCTCATTATATTATAATGTTCTGATTAAATTTTATTCCTCAATTATTAGTATTCAAGCGTCTCTCATTTTGTAAAAAACACTTTAACTAAAATATCAATTTAAATGTTTTAAAGATTTTTTATTCTAAATATTTATCATTAATGTACATGTTTTAAAAATGGTTTTATTGTTTTATTTATATGGAAATTAATTTTTTCATATGATAAGTTATTTAAATGTTTCAAAGTGTTTTGCGACACTTTGATTCAAAAATATCTTTATAAAATGTTTTAAATGGTTTTGAAAATTGTTTTGAAAAATCATTGATTAATTTCAATATCTTGAAATTATATATTGTGATTGGAATGTGGATATTTTATATTTATTTATGATTTTGTTATGTGTTATGATTATGTTATGGTTATTGGGAATTGTTTACGTATAAAGGTGGTTTTTTGATAATCCTAGGGCAGGTGAGCCAGAGATAGCTCTCTAATGAATTGGTTAACGTGACGAAGGTAAACATTAATGTTTATCCTATGATATTTAGGGAATATATTGTGATGGGTATTCCAAATTTGACTCCCTGTGTAGTTGTGAAAGCTACAATGTAAGTATGTTATTAATGTCATAAGTCGCCTTTATGATTTATGATTTGTGTGTGTTATTCATAAATTTTATGATTTCGTATGGTATGTTATGATTAAAAAGTATGGTTTCATTGATTTGTATTAATTTATGGGATAATGTTTCTTTTCATTACTTTATAACCCTTACTAAGATATTTATGCTCATCCCATGTTTTGAAATGTTTTTCATAGGACATAAAGATGAATATGGTTAAGGATGAGATCAAGGAAAATCCATGTTGTCTAAAACATGGAACTAGAAATGTCTATATTTTAAGAGTTTTTATTTTATGAAAAATGGATACTAGGTAGCAATGTCTACTAGTAATATTCAAGTTGTTATGTAATAGTTATGGCCTAATTCTTTAAAATTATAAACCTTAAAAAATTCTCAATGTGAATTCTTGACATAATTCAATATTATGTAATGTTTAAGGTCAGGTCCTTACACTCCCAATACCTTAATGTAAAAAATACCAATTATTCATAACTCAATCATTCATAAATTTTTAATATAATTGATGAAATGCCTTGGAAAAATCATCGAGTGATTTACCCTCTCAAAAATGGTGAATGGTGATGTTTTTTCATCATTCCTTATCCTATTATATCCTTTTCTCATGAAATCCTCAACCCTAATTAATATATTTTTGTAACATGGTTTAGATATATTTCATAACTTTACACAAAATTTTAACTATTTACCTCATTTTACCCTTTACTATGGTAACTCTATTTTTACATTAGTAATTTATTTTTTTACTAAAATAATTATTGTCCCTATTACATATTTTCAATGTGATTGTAAATATAAAATAAATTTTATTAAATTAAATTTCAAAAACTTATAAAAAGTTTCATTAAAATTAATAACTCATAATAGATAAAAAATAGTTTTTTGAAAGTATCATTTTAAAAATTAAATAATTTTAGTTTTATTTATTACCAATTAATAACCATTTCATGATTTTTTACTCAATAATTTCTATATATTGATAAAAAATTTCATTAAAATGATTCTATAAATGTGATGTATTCAATAAAAATTCATAATGCTTAAAAATACCCATAATAATACTAGTAAAAATATATTTTTAAAAATATAATTTATCACATTAATAAACACATATTGAAATAATCATTACCTTTAATTAATATTCCCCTTAATACCTCTACATAATTCCACATGCTGATATAGGAATGGGTGGTAGTCGTGGGTGGCATCTCAACTAACATGGATCTCAAAGATATTTTCAAAAGCTTGAACATCTCTTATAGAGGATTATTCTCAATCCATACTTACTGAAGTACAACTGGGTATTGGTCAAGGGAAACCCATGGTGATTCTTACCCCTTTCCAAGACCAAATAAATGGGCTGTATATAGAATACTTAAATAGTTTATTTCATTTCATCTCTATTTTTATAAATTTTATAATTGTTTTACTTCTATTAATACTCACTATATCAATAGTTATATTGTAAGTGTCACATATAATGATTAATTTATTTGATTATATAACTTTATAATAAAATAATTTATCCATTAATCACTTTTACACTATGGTTATATATATACCCAGTACCTATATATGCCCAATAACTATATGTGTCTAATATTAAAATATACCCAAGGAACATATATTCCCAATGTTTAATAAATGTTATATTATATAGTTATATATTTCCATAAACACTTATCTAAAATCATTAATCCTATTTCCTTTTTAATATTTCTACTATATTTCCAACATTTTACATTATTTCCATTATATACAGCAGTTTGATATTCTTGATAAACTTTAAGGATAAATATTTCAATATTGAGGTATTTTTATTTATGTGTGTTTATATTCCTCTAGTAATTTTTATAATTGTGTTTCATTTATTTATTTTTTATAATATTTATTTAATTTTATATTGTAGTATTCTACATTAATAGAATGGGTAAATATTAATTTTATCTCATTATATCATGTTGAGAAAGTTATTAAACACATGGAATTTATTAAAGGAAAATTTTTGCTAAAAATATATATAATATAATTACCTTAATTTAGCATGATGAACCAAGCATAAACTATATTGTATTTATGAAGGAAAACAAGTAAAAATGAGATGGAATGGGGGTCAACTTCACTTTATTATATTTTTTAGAGGTTAATACAACCAAGGGGTATTTTATTTTCAAAATAAAATCCCCAAAAAAAACTTATTTGAAAAATAGGTCTACGTAATATGGGGTATGTAGTGAAAATTTACCAAATTCATGGAAATCACCCAGTAATTAGTGGCTCACTTATATCTTATAATCCTATAATAAAATCATTTGGTACCTAATTAAATAACCATTGTGAATTATTTTTAACAACGTTTTTGTATTTTTTTTACAACAAACCTTTTTGTTGAATAATGTTTTCATCTTTCTGGAATTGGACCCAGTCCATCAGCATGATAATTGGAAATCATCGTATTCAAAAAAGAATCATGGGTATAATATTTTCTTTTTATAGAATTATATCTTTGTTGTAATCAAATAAAGAGTGATGTTAGGTAATAGTTTTGAAAGAATAATGTGAAGTGAGGAGTTAAAAAAATTTCATACTTTCTAAAACAAAATCAGACGGTGCTTTTTTGATCAAGAAGTTATCACAAATCATTAAAAATATCATGATAAAATATTTTGAAGAAATGGTGGATATTTTTGAATAATTTCATATTTTCAAAATTATATTTGCATTATAATGGGAATTAAATCATAATGATGTGAGAAAGAAAAAGATATTTCTGATCTAAAGGAAGAAACAAATCATACTAGAAAAATCATACTGAGATTTTCATATTCATATTTTCATACCCAGGTTTTTAAAACTCAGATTTTCATATGCATATTTTCATACCCAAATTTTTTTAATCATTTTTTCAAACTCATATTTTCATAATTTAATTTTCATAAACTAATTTTCATAATTATATTTTCATATTTGAAAAATAATGCTGAGATTTTCATACATATATTTTTTGTACTGAGATTTTCGTACTGGGATTTTCATATAGATAATTTTATACTGTGATTTTTGTACTGGGAAAATCATACTGAGATTTTCATACTTGGATTTTTATAATGGGAAAATCATACTGATATTTTTATACTCATATTTTAATACATAGATTTTCATACTGAGGAAATCATAATAAAGTATTCATAAAGAATTATTCGTTCTAAGAAAGTAAAATATTGTAATGAACTAAGAATTAGAAATATTGTAATGAGATGAGAATTAAAAAGATCATAATGAGATGAGAAAGAAACTTATTATAATAATGGTGAGAAAGAAATAGATCATAATGACCTGAGATAGGTATAAAGAGTTGAAGTGTTCAAACATCAATTTCATTTTTTCATAAATCTTAGAGAAATCTAAGGAGGTTTGATGAATTCAAAGTATATTTTTTAAATGCGAGATATTTTCGGATATTTTGATGTTTAAGGAAGCATGGAATGTTTCCAAGTTTCTACCCATTGTTTTTTGAGTTACCTATAAATACTTCATCAGATCATTTGTTCATTTTTAACATTCACCCACATGAAAAAGGGAGAGCACTAGATAATTGAATGTGACTGTTTTCATCTGATTAAAGAAGAATTGTATATATAATTATAGTATATTTTTGAGTTTTTCATATTGAGAATAAATTAATTGTATTGAATCATTATATTGGGAAAATCGTATCCATAATACATAATTATCATACTTCAAAAATAGTATCCAAGATCATGCATCATCATACTCAAAAAATTGAATCTATGACCCAACATTATCATAATCAAATAATCGAATCTGGAGTCATTGTACTAAAAAATCAGATCCTTAATCAGGCATCATTTTAGTAAGAAAATCATATCCAATGTTATCAGATTGAGAAAATGTGATTCATCCAAATAGGACTGAGGATTTAGGCTGAGAAATTGTGGATCTAAATCAAAAATTTATTAATTATTTTGATTGGATCAACTATTTTATAAGAAAACGTTTTAAACTGATGGGATTAAGTATAATAATTCATATCGGGATGTGGAATGTGTCTAATGGGATTTAGAACAGGTTGTATTCACATCTTCTTAATAGTGGACATCCATAGACCCATGAGAGTAGCTATAGAAAGGATGTAGGTTCTCACACTGGTGTCGAACCTTGTAAATATTTTGTGAATTACATTATTTCCTACTTTTCCATGCATGAGTATTTACTAAGAATTGATATGTAAATAAATCAAAAATGGTCGTAGGGGTTAATTTTCTAAATGTTTTGAAACATATAAAAGGCTAAAAACTGATTCAACCCCCCCCCCCCCCACCCCTCTCTGTTGTTATTAGATACTTTGAACATCAATTGGTATCAGAGGGAAGGTTCCCTTGTTAATCTGTATCATGGATAATATCAATTATCTAAATAGTATATTAATTCCTATATTTGATGGAACAAATTATTATGGATGGAAATATATGATTATTCTTTATCTATTATATCTTGGAATAGAATTTTTTGATGCTCCTACTATTCTTTTTCCACCTATTGAGAATGATGATCTTATGAAATTTACTAATATGACAAATATAGAAGTTTATGGAAGGGCTAGAAATGAAATCCTTTTGTCCTTATCATAGAATATTCATCATGAGGTGATTTATTTCAAAACATCAAAAAGTATGTGGGAAAATCTAGAAACTTTTTTGTAGGGAATTAAAAAGGTAATGAAGAAAAGCTACAAATATGGAATAGTAATTATAAAGACATAAGAATGAGAGATTAATAAATAATTGATTAATAATTCACCAGAGTAAATTAAATTGTTTACAAAATTTGAGGATTCAAATATTTCTGGAAATATTCTACAATTGTAAAGAAACTTATGAGAAACATTCTGGATAGGTTTGACACCTAAAATTATTCTTTAAAATATAATGATAATTTATCATTGGATAAATTTAATAACTTTTTTGTTTCTTATTAAATGAGGAAAGCTATAATGTTTATAAAGAAGATGAAAGATGAAATGGCTTTTGAAGCTATGAGAAAGATGAACATCCATATTTTTGAAGAATCTGATCCTTGTGAATCGGAAGATAAATAGGATACTAAGTTGAATGAAAAATTCATGTCTCTTATATCCAAGAACTATCTAAGAGGAAAAATAAATTTTGGAGGAAAACTTCCTCTCAATTGTTTTGAGTGTGGTAGAATCTGACACCTTGCTATTAATTTCCCCAAGATAAAAGTTGGAGAATATCATGATGATTCCAATGAAAACCATTGATGGAATAACTAGAACAGAAATGATTAAGAAGAAATTCATCCAAGAAATACAAGATTAATTTTACTATAAACAAAATATGTGTGTTGAATAAGAAAGTGGAATCATACTCCACTAAAAATAATTCTTCTTAAGATGAAAGTTCAAAACAAATCAGAACCTTCATTGAAAAAGTTGAGAAAACAAAATACTCATCAAAGATTTAAGAAGGTGGTGAATAATATTTTTGATAATATCAGCTCAGAACATATCTTCTTTCATTTATTGAGCAAAAAAAATCCCTCAAGAAAAAAATCAGAATGATAAATAAATATTTCAAAGAAATCACTGAATGAAGAAAATATTTCATCAAGTATGAGGATAAATATATTGATGAGATATTACGTTACAAACATAGAATATTTTTAATAGGGAAATATGATTAAATATAATAGTAAGAAGCTAAAATATAAGGAAGAAGAAGTTAAAAAAAAGTGATAAAAAATTCTTGAGTATGAATGTACCTTGAATAAGATGAATGAAAACTTCAACAAAGCTTCAAAATTAAAAGTTGAAACGTTTAATGTTCCTGATAATTCTCAATACGACAATCAGGTGAAATCTTCTTTTACCCAAAAAAAATTTTATCTCATTCTACTAATATTTCATGTTCTGAAAAACTTATTGGGAAATATTGGATGGAGAAAGGATATTAGAAACCTATCAAATCCACAAAAGTATAAAACTCACTCCGAAGAAAAAATGGTCCATGTACTGAGTATGTTATATTAGAAAGAAGGTACCAACCTCAAAAAAATATAAATATATAAAGTTCTTATTTCAATGGAAAATCAATATTTTATGGTTATTAATGGTGTTTTGTAATCTATAGTCATAGATCTTGTAATTTTTGTCATAACATATCTCTACTTGGAAGAAGGATTGAGAAAAGTGGATGAAATAGTGAATGTAGAATGAGAAACTTTCCTAACTTATAAAAATTTGAAAAAATAAATTATCAAGATGTTAGAAACATTCCAAAATAGAATCAATTTTAATATATAGAAAAAGTGTATGGAAGATGTGATCAATTTGGTCCTTATTCCAATATATGTATGATACTCCTTCCGGAAAAAAAATCTTTATGATAGAATAGAAAAAGGAATCGGAATAGAATAAATATGAGGAAAGAGATTTTTTTGTTGAGGAATATTTAAAAGTAAGTAAAAGGAAAAACTATAGATAATTGATAGTTGTTATTATTCCCATATTATAGGTAATATAAAAATAATAAAACACATTGAAAGTCATGATGGGGAATATGTTACCACTTGGAATGATTGTTCCTTAAAAATAAAAGGAATTAGAATGGCTAATATTGAAAAGGAAAAGTTTAAATCTAAGGAAGTTTTATTTGTTGATGGAATAAAACATACCTTACTTCGTATAATCCAACTTTGTGATGATGTAGAATAATTTGTTTTTAAAAATTATTTTTGTATCATCAAAATTTTGAAAGATGTAAAAGTAATTACAAAGGGAGAAATAACTACTATGAATCTCTTTCAAATATGAGAACTCAATAACTAGTGTTACATGAGTGATGAAGATAATAAAAATTGTGGTATCAAAAACTTGGCCACATTGGAAAGAAAAAATGAATAAACTTTCTAAACTTGATGTTGTTCGAAATTTTCCAGAATTGAAAAGAAGATATAAAGATGTTTGTATTAATTTTGAGAAAGAAAAGATAACTAACAACAGTCATAAAATAGTTGAGATTCAATCTAAAAGACCATTTGATCTTATTCATTCAGATTTATATGGAACAATGATACATAAATAAAAAAGGGATACTTATATTTTACCAATTTTATTGATGATTTCACTTAGATGTCCAAGATCGTGTTTATGAAACTCAAGTTATAGGCTATTGAAATATTCAAATTCTTCAAGAAAGATGTTGAGAAATAATTGGGGGTTTCCATAAAACTTTTAATAACATATAATGGTCCTAAATTCAAAAACAATACTTTTAAAACTTATCTGAGAAATAATGGTATCAAAAATCATCATAGTTATCCCTATACTCCACAAAAAAAATGGAGTAACAGAAATAATGAATAGAAGCTTAGTGAATATGGGGAGAAGTATATTATCAGAATACATACATTAAAAGTTATATTAGAGGGAAGATATTAGTACTATTGTACATGTTCAAAATAGATGTTTGCTGAGATCAGAAACCAACATGACTACTTATGAAATGTGGTATAACAAAAAAACCTTAATTTAAATAATTTAAAGTTTTTCGGATTCCATTCTTGCTCAAAATAAAAAATCCAGATTTGGGAATTATTGATGAGAAATACGAGGAAGGAATGTTTATGGGTTATTCACCAAATAGAAGATGTTACAAATGTTGGAACAAGTGTTAAAAAAGTTTTTTTACTCATATGATGTGAAGGTAATTGAAAATCAACCTTTCGTAACAAATGTTTTTGAGAATGTTGAGGAAGACACACTGGATAATTCCAAATATAGTGAAAGTTATCCAAAACAACCTTATCAATATTTAGATGAGTCATGCGGTGAGTAAAGTGAAGCTGGGAAAGAAACCTTGATATTTCCTACCATACAAAAACATGTTGAGTCCATAAATATTATTGGGAAATATAAGGCTCTGGTTCATACTATAAGGATCGTGACATTACAAAATCAAACTTCACTTATCTCAAAATTTGAATAAGAATTAGTTTCAGAGGCTATTCAATATAAAGAAGGGGTGGATTATATGAATGAAGAGATATATGAAATTGAAAAATAATGAATCATGGGAGCTTATTCCAAGGCTTGTAAAAAATAATATTATCAAAACAAGGTTGGACCCATGGTTACCATGGGAATTTAAACATAGGGACATTCCGGGGTTCGATACAGTTACGGAGATTTCCCATGTGACTCCTCTTACCTTGGGTCTTTAACTCATAAGGGAACACTGATGTGCCCGATGGTTTTATCTTATGGGTCTATTGGATTTTTAATAGGATTTGGCCTAATTTTTTTAGATGGTTTTGTAGAGGTACTGTGGATGAGGTGATGAAAACTGAAGGGGGTGATCAGAGACAGAGGGTGGAATTCCCAAGGGTACCCCATTCTGCATACATTTTCTTCATGTGGTATAAGGACCACTCTGCAAATCATGTTTATATATGGGTTGAATGATATTCCACATTCTATGGTGGTACACAAACATGGATGTGGTCTGCGTAGCATGGTGCAATGCAGCATTGAGTTCTGTTAGCGTAGTATGGTTCTACATGGCATCAAATTCTGTTCATGTTACAGGCTGCCATGTAATGATAAGATCAATCCATGTAGAGAGTTTCCACATGGTGTAGGGTTTCATCTACATAGCGATATGTTACTCAGGGTTCCAATTTGAAGAATAGAAAAAAAAATACACCTTGCAGGAAGTTCATTTGTGAAGGGATTGGGTTCATAGTCTTCCCTTTATAATTATGTTTTCTTTTTTATTGATACATGGTGGGATATACCTATAGGGGATCATCCAAAGGAGCCTGTATTTAACAGTTCTCTTATTCCTTCATTCCTTCAAGACTCTAAAATTCATCCTCCCAAAGTTTCAAATCCCCCCCCCCTTCTTCAGTCCCCTTCATGGTTCTTTTATAGAACGGTGAAGGATTTGTATCTGTGGATCACAAGACACCTTTTTCAGAATCCCACGGGGGAAATCCAGCCTGTAGAAAAAAAAATCAGTGGGTTTGTCATATGTAGTTGTGGAAATCCCTACCTCTCTCTGATGAATGACTTAGTTTCATTCACGGGAGGACATCAGATCCTCCTTACTTGCAAACCATTTGAGTTTGTGGGATCTGTTCACAAGGTTCGTATGCATGGGATAATTTCTCTACCACTACTACACCAAAAACATTATTTTTTTGCAATACCTATTCTGCCATCATTTTCCTAAGAACAATTTGGTTCCTAGTTTCTTTTTGATCCCATGGACTACCAAGTTGAGTGACAGTCCATGAAGGGCTTGAGCTCCACAACGTGCTACTTCCTTTTTCCGATTTTGGATTCTTAAAATCATCATAAGAACTTATGTTTTTTACTTTATCATATTTGTGGGAGTATTTTCCTTCCCTCCACAATGTTTTCAGGACATAACAAATACCCTCCATTGGAATGGGTTCAAATTGGGATAAAGAGGAGGCTATTACGGTGTAGAAGTGGTCTTGAATAGCATATCAGATAATGATCTATTTTTTTCTATATCCAAGGGACTCAATGACCATAGCTTGACTATTTATAGGGTAATATGAAATACCCTACAAGATTTATGTATTTTTTTTATTATAACCTTAATTTTTTTCCTAATCTTGTTATGATACGGGCTTAGCGGGTATAACTTTCCTTTTTCTTAGGATGCCCTTCATAGGTGTTTTACCTAACCAGATTTGTGTCACTTTTGATTATTTGATTACTCAATATTTTTCTTAAACCTCATAGAGTGTAGTTTTAGCGAGATAGAACTCAGCTTTTTTCCAAGGTGACCTTTCTGGGTTTTCATCCTGGCGAGTTTCATCTATTTTTCATGTGAGGTTTCATGTATTGTACACCAGACTATCATTACTAATGTTTCAGGTCGAATAGATTTTACCAAGATTGATGTCATAGATCGAACATCTTTGACCTTGATTTGAAGGTAAAGGGCCCCAATTTATGATTCATTAACCAAGGATGTTCCAATATTTTTCAGATATAAATGAAGGATTTTTTGTGACCCTGATTTCGTGGTTTCCAGGTATGTGATTTGATAGGGGCATGAAATACATGGAGAATATAGACATAATAAAAGAATAATTTGAGGAAAAATTTTCCTTTATGCCCTTTTTGTGCATCAACTTATGTAAAGTTATTGGGGAATTGTGCACATAGTCAATCAATGATGTCCATGGGAAATTGGCCATCCATTCTCGATGGCTGGGATATTTTATGGAAATTTGGATTTGTTTTGACTTTGTAAAACCACAGTGTGTAGCATGTTGGGGGAATGATTTCTGTAATTAATATGGGAATTCATATCAGTTTTCGTTTATAAACCACTCCCATGTGAATGTGACTTGTGTCAAGGAGGGATGGTGCATGGTGTCATTTAACATCATGAAACTAAGACACTCGAGACTCATTATTTATTGTTTTTTCACTCTAACCAATGGGGTAACTGTATTTACCTTTTCATGGTAGTTTGAAGATAATTTCTCTATCATCATTAGGCATGAATGGGGAGAAAATATGAAAACTCTAATCTATGGGGTTTCTAAAACCAGTGAGTGAGGTGGGATGTAAATATCACAAGGGAGTAGGGAGATTGGAAAATCCTATCCAAAAGATTAATTTTCCTTTTGTTGATAGGATTTTTTCTAGGCATCATATGTAGAGATGCAAGGGAATTATGTGAATATTCAAACAAAGTTGTCTTTAAAAATATTGTCCTTCCACTTCCGATGGCCATGGATGATTATAAGGATTCAGACTTTTTCGGACATAGAGTATGGGTTCTGAAGAGGGGGTGTCTTAACATGATAGAAGGTATTTCATGTCGAAATTTTCTGAGAATGTGTAAAGACGCCCTTTCCATATAGGTGTAAGGAGGCTACCAATGCAGGTATGACCCATGTGTGTAATTTTATTTCTTTTCTAGACTCAAGATATAAGTTTCAGGTGTCACTGCATATACTATGACAATATGAATCAATCTTTACATAGTTCTTGATCTATAATAACATATTTATATCTAACTAATACATATAAATAAGTCATTTTTATCATATATATATATAATCTTCCCATGATATGGGTTCATACTAGACATTACTATGTGGATTTATTGCATTCATATGAACATGGGGAAAATACATTTTAATCTAACTAGGCCCAAGATTGAAAATTGGGTATCATACATCACACAATTTTAATGTCATGTGATTATGATATTGATATAAATGTCCTAATTAACTAGAAGATAAGAAGACCGGGATGTCCAAACATGTCCATGACATGAGTAGGAAGAAAAGTGTAAACCATAAATACAAGATTTTTCAGATCATGAGGAATGATGTGGGGCTTGGAAGTCATTGGGAATATAGAGGTAGGAAAAGTCTATCTTGAGGATGAATTTTTCTTTGGTTGAAAGGCATTTTTTATGGTCAACATAGGCAGAGCCTCTAGGGAATTGGGTTCATAGTCAAACAATGGTGTCTGTAGGACACTAACCTTCCATTTCCTATGAACATGGGTGTTAATGAAGATCCAAAATTTCTCTAAGAATAGAGTTTGATAGATGGAAATAATGTGTGTGAACATATTAGAAACATTCTGGTCATGTTAACCCATAGAATTGGGGATTCTATTTTATATATCTGGTATGTATGTAGGTAAGGGAATTTTTTTGGAGTTGAAACTAGGTTTAAAGATCCAGGTATCTTGAAATTAAAGTTCCTACATAGGCCTGACCCATACACAGGGAGAGGAAAATTTTATACATATTTGGGATGAATTGCAGTTTAATGTCATACGATTAGGACATTGGGCTCCCCGTTATTGGTGGAAAATAACCATAATGTACCTTTTATGGTTGTGCCATCAGGACTTTCTATTGAGGATTGATTTTCCATGCCTCTATGGGGAATACCATACTGAAATCCCTAATCCCACGGGAGGTATGCTCAGTGTGAGAAACAAGGGACGCAAGGGTTGTATTCCACCACCTAGGGATAGTGTAATTCTAGAAGGGAAAATTTTATTCTCTAGGTGGGGTTTTGTAGTTTATCATCATACAACAAGGACATTTTATCTTGCAATTTATCATTGTGTAGGGAATATGTGGATTCCATGCAGTTTATTATCCTATAGTGAGGACATTGATTACGTGTAATTTATTTCCATATGTTGAGGACATTGATTCCATGAAGTTTATTTTCAATTGGTGATTACATTAATGGCATGCAAGTTATTTTCATGTAGTGAGGACATTGATTCCATGTAGTTTATTTCCATGCAGTGAAGAAATTGATGCCATGTAGTTTATTTTCATGCGGTGAGGACATTGATGTCATGCATTTTATTATCAAGTAGTAACGACATTGATTACATATAGTTTATTTTCATGTAGTGAGGACATTGATTCCATGTAGTTTAGTATTACGTGGTGAGGACACGGATTCCATGAAAGTTATTATCATGTGGTGAGGAAATTTATTCCATGTAGTTTTTTCATGCAGTGAGGACATTGATGGCCCGACAGGAAGAGGATACATTTGATTACTCCTGAGATATCCCTGTAAATGGATCCTATTTGGGAGTTCCCTATTTTGACTTAAGGAGGGTCCATTTTTTATGCATTTTGTGGGTGGTTATAGATCATAGAAGTTGGGTGTCTCTACATTCCCTATCCAAGTATGAATCAATCCATATGTAGTTCTGGATAGACTATGTAGTTTAACATCATGTGGTAAGTATGTGGGAGACTCGACATGAATGGAGATGGATGTTATGGACTCCAGTAGTTTTATGTCTCATGGTAATGATATTTGATGGAAACATTAACATCATGTTGCGAGTAAGGTGTGTCATTAAAACCATGAGAAAATTTTTCCTAATCATGCTAGGATATTTTATTATACGTCAGACGTGAGGGAGGGAGAAAGTGTAAACTATGAATCTAGGATATCTTGGATTAGTAGAAATAATATGGGTCTTAGTATCCATTAATAATTTATAAGTAGGAAAATCCTTTCTTGAGGATGAATTTTCCTTTGTTTGAAAGGCCTTTTGTGGGAGACGTATGCAGAGTCACCAGGGCATTGTGTGAATTGTCAAGAAAAAGTATCCTCAGGATGATCATCCATTTCTGATGGTCATGGATGATCATGGGGATCTGATAATTCTTGGGGCATGAAGTTTAGAGGATGGAAAATAGGTATCTAGGTATGTAGGAAATCTCATGTCCGTGATTAACTATGAAATATGTAATCCCCTACATAGATCCAACTTGTATGTGGGAGGGAATGATCTTTGAAAAATCATGCTAGTAGAAATCAAGATTTTTACTCTCCTTTATAGATCTTCATTTATGTTCAAGAGATTGGGGAAAATTGTCTCTTTCTTTAATTTTGTTAGGCTGGACGTGAGATATGGGATTTGAGCATCACTATATATCATTATGATAATAGGAATCAATCCATATGTAGTTATAGAGGTTCTGTGTTGTTTAACATCTTTGTGGTAAGGAATTTTTGGTTCCCTGATGTGGTGGGGCGGACCCTATCATGCCTTTTAATGTCATGCTATTGGGACCATGGTAACCATATTGTAGGTTCATATTCCTTGACCATGTGGGGAACTCTCTGCCAAACCCCTAAACCTATGTAATCTATGCTCTATGAGAGAAACAAGGGGCATTAGAGGTGTATTAATCTATATGGGGATAACATAATAAAGAGTGGGGGTGTTTTATCCTTTTTGGTCTTTTTTTGTAGATGGTCCTAGATTTGGAGATCCGAGTGCCACTATGTCTCCTCATGGGGATGAGAATCTGACATAGTTCGTGGAATTCCCCCTATTCTGGTCGTACCCATACATAGTGTGAATTTGTTTGGATGGCGGCTAGACTAGGATGTGGAATCTGGGCATCACTATGTATCTTGTAAGGTTAGCAATCATTCTATGTGTAGTTCTAGAAATTGGTCTCTTTGTTTATACGTGGTCAATACACAAGGATAGGTGCATTTTTTTAATGGTGTCAGGACCAAGATGTAGAATATGACAGTCACTACATGTCCTGTGAAAGTAGGAATCAAGCCACACTTTGTTCTAAAATTCCCCATGTGTCGGTATGACTCATAAAAATTTTGGATTCCTGAATAATTTTTTGATTTGAGGGGCCTTCATTGTACCTCTACCCTCAATTTTTCCAAGGGGAAATTTTTACTACCATTCCCAAGCTCACGCGATCCAATCTTGGCATGAAACATGGGAAATAGAGAAGTTTTCTCTTGCAATATAGAGGTAGTGGATGGTAAAACAGAGGCATTTTTATCATGTGTTGGCTGGACCAAGACTTAGGGTCATGGAATCTCTATGTATCATTTGAGATCAATAATAAATTTTTCCATAGTTTTTTGAATTCCCCATGCACCATTATAACCCATATAAGGGGGGATTTGTTTGGATGGAGGCTGGACCAGGTTGTGGAATCCGGGAATCACTACGTATCATGTAAGGGAAGGAATCAAACCACATCTTGTTCTGGAGAAAAGGAGATCCAATTTGGATCTTAATCCTGCATAAGAATATGGTCATTTTTTCTTTCTCTCACATAGATATGACTCATGTGAAACGAATCATTGGTTAGGATTCAAAGATCACCATGCAGATTAACGTAATGTAGTGAGGATGATGATCTTAATAAGTTTAATTTCATACAACATGGATGCATATGGTTCAATTTTGTTTAACATCTTGTAGCTAAGATGAATTATATATGGTTACACATGGTCTTTCTTCAGTAACATTGCATTGGTGAGAGTTGTGGTAAGATTTCAATCATTTGAAAATAGTTAATATGCTCTTTTAGAATAGAGCTTTCATACCACGTATGGTCCTTAACAATTTCGTTCCAATTTTGGAGGTTTCTTCCCAAGTATCCTTGGGGTTATAAAGACCTCCTCCACTTATCCTTCTAGGAAATATTGGAGGTAATCCTTTTGTTGAAGGCACGTGAAATAAATTTTTGATACACTTCCAAATGGTATAGGGTAGGAAATCTTTTCTCATCTAATTGTTCTAAATCATCGATCCTTTTCTAGGATTTCTCATATCTATAGACAACAATGTCGAGATAGGGTATTTGTACTTCAATATGTAGAACCACTTATTTCATGTATACAATTGAATATAGGGTTTCTTGAGTAGTGGTATAGGTTGTGGTTCGATAAGCCCATAGATCATTTAAGAGATTGTCTGACCATGACTTCTTGCCCTTGTCTAACATCTTCTAGAGTATATTGGATAGGGTCTTGTTGAAGACATCTATCTATCTGTTGGATTCTACATGGTAGTAGGATGAACGGTTGACCTTGATGCCATATTCTTGATATAGCTTGTCTAATTTAGCAGAACAACAATTGGTGTCATTTTCCATTAGTATTGTATGAGGGACACCAAACCTGGTGATGATGTTGGATTTCAAAAAGCTGACAATGCTTCTTTTTAAAACCATCTTGTGGGGTGCGTCTTCTTCCCATTTATAAAATAAGCCAGTCATTTTGAGAATATACATGAATTTATTGGGGTCAGAGGGAGGAAAGGGTCCCATGATGTCCATTCCCTATATGTAAAATGGATAAGCGTATTTGGTTGTATGAAGTAAATCTGATGGCTGGTGGATGAAATTGGAATTAACCTAAATGTAATTACACATGTTTTGTGAATGTGGCACAATCCAGTATCATAGTGGTCCAATATTATCCAATCCTTAAAATTTTATAGACGATATTTGATCATGATTTTTGTGTCCCACAGATTCTAGCATTCACTTATTTCGTGACGGAAACAACTTCTTCTCCATCAATACATCTTAGAAAGATCCCATAAAGGCCCTTCTCATAAAGTAACATTTGCTGATTGGTTCCATAATACATAATGAAGTTGATTTATAGTCTCCAGATCTATTCCCTTCCATCTCTATCTAGTATGAGCTCTCCCTTTTAAAGGTAATATAAAATGGGATTCATCCAGCTGGTGGTAGGACCATACAACTCAGAGATGGGACTGATCTCGTTGATGTATTCTCTCCTAGACTAGAAAAATAGTAAAATCATTTGGTAGTGGGAAATGCTAGTGACCATTTCATTCCGATTTGGGTCGGCTAGAGATTTGTCTGCATTTTCTAATTCATCGACCAATACATTTTGCAACCAGGGGGACACTATTCAGTGCTGGTTCTGATGGGAACTCTTCAATCAGTTCTTCAACATAGTTCATATAAGGGATTAGATCCTCTTTATCGATGTCATAGTCACCATTAAATTTCATGATGACTATATCTGAGTCACCTTTTATCTTTAGGTGTTAGTTCTGTTCTTGAAGTATGAGCTCCAGGCCTATGATGAGATCCTGATACTCTGGTTAATTTTTTGTGCACCCCTCTGATAGTAGGGAGGAGTAAGGAAAGACCAACTTTTGCAGAGATATGAGTATGACCCACATCACCACTTTGTTGAGTGTGTGATCTTCCTTTCTTTTCCATGTTGGACTTATGGAAGCACCATCAAATTTCATCCCTTATGTTTGAGATTTCTTTTGAACAAAGAACACTTTTTCATGTAATAATTCAGCATTCAATGGGGTTATTTCAACCAAGGGGTGCTCTTCTTGGAAATCTGCTAATGCCTAGCCTTTGATGGCTCTCTGAGGTAAAACCCTTTATTGAACTATTGTTCCCACCATGATAAGTGTCCAGTCAACATTGGAAAAATAATAATATACTTGAGAAGGTTGTTATGAAAGACCAATTGGAATCATATTTTTGTAGGTAATCCCTTTGTTTCTGGTCTGTAATTATTAGGTTCAGACAGATATTCTCTATATTTTAATATTGAGTCCCAACATCCATCATAGTCCGGATGAGATAATAAAGGTTTTTCTCATTGCTGATTTCATTATTTTGTGTGAGGAAGGTGCCTAGTGACCATTCTGAGGTATTTACATATATAATGAGTTTTCTTCCTTCAATATGAGGTATTAACACTAGCAGGATTATAAGATATTTCTTGAGATTGTTGAATTCTTCCTAACAGTAATCATTCCATTAGTATTCGACCCCCTATTTCATCAACATGGTGAAGGGAAAAAACATTCCTGCAAGGTTGGCTAAGAGGTATTTAATATAGGTCAAATGTCCTAAAATTCCTCTTAAATCAGTGATTTTTTGAGGATGTTACATGTCAGGGATAAAATTTATCTTCTTGGGTTTTAATTTGATGCCATGATGGTGTATGACGAAGTTAGAAAATTTTTATTAGGTGACGCTGAAAGCACGTTTTAAGGAATTCATATTAAAACTGTGATGTGGCAATTTGTTGAAGATTGTTTCTAGATCATTCAAGTGGTCTGGAGTTTTTCCAATTTAATCACAATTTCATCAACATATAATTCCATGAAAATTTCCAAGTAGGTCTTTAATATGTGTTTCACGACATGATGGTATGTTTCACCGACATTTTTCAACCCAAAGGGCATTACCCTATAGCAGAATACACCCAGGGGGACCCTGATGGTGTAGAGTCTTCAGCTTCTTAGTGCATTTGGATTTTATTATAATAAAAATAGTATTCCATGAAGGATATATCCCCATATCCAGTCGTTCCATTGATCAGTAATTTTCTGATGGGGACCAGGATGTAATCTTTTGGGCAATGCCGATTGAGATCCCTAAAGTCGATTCATACTTGGATCTTCCCATTATTCTTCTTAACGAGAACTATATTGGATATCCAAATAGGATATTGAACTTCCCAAATTATTTTTTCTTGAATTATCTTATTAACCTTAGCCTCTATATTGGCATTATGTGTCGGGTGTGTCCTTCTGGTAGCCGGCTTGTAGCGACAGTGGTCTTCCGGCAGGCCCAAGTAGTGAATGGACACCTCAGGATCAAGATCTATAATTTGCATATAGTTCCATGAAAAAACATATTTATTCTACTTTATAAAATAGTTTTAGACCTCTTTCTCCTCAGAAGAAATGGCCTCACTAATTAGAGTGGTTCGCGGGTCTTCTTTGGTTCACAGGTTTATTTCCTTGAGTTCATCAATGGTTGTAGAGACACTCTCTTAAAATATTGGAGGGGAATCCTTGAGATCTTCTTCTTATTCTTCTTCCTCATATCCTTCCTCATCTTCTTCTTCTTCTTCTGATGAAGAAAAAATTATTTATATGATCTCTCCTGAGTTGAGAGAAGAGTCGCAATTTTGGAATTTGGAGGCTGAGGTGAAATATTCTGATTCAACTAACAATGAGGAATATTATGGAGAGGATGGAGTTGAGGAATAAAAAATGCCTTAATTTTATTCTTCCTTGGTTATTGAGGTAAATATTATCTATAGATCTTAAAATATTTTAAGGAAATTGTTATCCCAGTATTCACCATTGTCTTGGGGATCAGTGGATTTTTCAACACAATCAGGCTTGGTATCCATGACTGATTTCGTGCATCCAGGATTGACAGGTTGGCTGGTTCTAAGGTTATCTACTTTAGAAGATCATTTTTCTAATCTAAAGGCTGACACGTCACATCTCGAGGATGCCCTTTTACATGTACTTTAAGATCTTGATCATTTGATGATGATGGGTCATCCATTTGGACAAGAGCTAGAGGATATTCCATTTGTTGTGGATTAGGTTGGGTAAGTCGGCCCATATATTGAGGGAAACTAGTCACATATCCATATTCTAATTGATATTATAAAAGTATTGGATCAGATTATATTCTTGTAGGTGTAGGAGAGTTTCCTTGTTCATGTTGGGTCCGGTGGATTTCTCTTCTGCGAGTTTCTGCAACATTGATAGTTTAAGTGGGGGTGCAGTCGTAAGCCTCATTTATTCCATGGATTTGTCTCCCTTGATATCCCTAGCTCATGCGGCCTCTTCCTACGACTCCTTATTTAGATTTGGTGATCTCAGGTTTGTAACCATATTATTCATCAAATAAGGGATCCATTATGTGGATGACTTTAATAGATCTGAAAACCAGTTCCTCATCTGATGATGAATCTGCTTCATCATATTCCTCTGGTGGTGTGGTTTTTAGTGGTGCTTCCCATTTTTCCATTTGGAGGGGTGATTCCCATTGTTCCATTTGGTGGGGCGATGAAAATTATTTCAGATCTGTTGGAATAAAATCTCTGAGTTTCAAATATATCATTGGCCTTACTTCTAATTCATCTTCTGAAAAATTCTTTCCACCTTTCTGGTCATACATCTTTTTGAATGGTTGACCTTTAGATGATTTTGGGGAAAATAATGTTAGCTGCATTTCACCAGGAGCTGTTGGGGCACAATTGATTGCTTTAACTACATTTAGAGTATGTCATGGGCTTGGTTGAACATCATCCATGTCATCCAACTATCTAACTTTTGTTCCCTTTTTCTAATGACTATTTTCCACGTTCCTTGTTCATTTTGGTTAGTGGTGGAAACATATACCACTTGTGCTAGCGATGGTCCCAACTTGAATTTCCTAGAATCTATCATTCTTTTCAGGAGGTTTTTGAAGAAGAAAATCTCTAGAATGTTGTGTCCCAGGATTTTATGGATGGGAAATAAATATCGCTGGTCGTCGAGACCTACTTAATTATCCATCTTCAACTCTATTAGCTGAAGAAAGTTTCAATTCATGATAGCTACAATGTATCCCCAGACATGATCATACCGGAATGAATAAACTTTAGTCTTCCACTCCTCTAATTGATTTTGACTGGTTATTCTTCACTCATCTTGGTGAGGTGGGGTGTATGTTGACATTTAGTGGGACTGCATGGTTCAGTAAAGGACTTGGAGCTGGAGCTGGTATTAGGGTGGCATCTGTGTAAAAGAAGATACTTTAGGTCTTCCCATTATTATTCCTAGGGTCGACAGGGCTACCTGGGACTTGAGATTAGTTCGATACAAGGAATCTTATATACATTGGGTGATAGAAGAGAAATCCCAAAATACACCAATATATTTTAGTGGGATAAGTTGTGCTCACAACTCATCAGGGATATTTTCAATGCACATATAAGGTATATCATCTGGGGGGAGTGTCTCGTTCATTGAGTAATTCAGACCTTTCCATCTTGTAATGATGTCTAAAACCCACCCATTTTCCCACATTTTGCAGTTCATGAGTTCGCTTACTATTGTCTTTGGAAATGTTGATTTGAACTGGGACATGAACTATCATTAGAGATCATTCCACCCTATTATTGAGTTGGCCCGAAAGCTGTTGTACCACATAATGGATGAACCTTATAGAGTTCAAACAAAGCATCCGAGATTCACTGCCTCTTGTTTTTTCAGGGTTCCCATCATGGGATTATAGTAAGAAACGTAATGCATCAAGTATTGTTCTAGGTCACCTAAATCATTGAAAACTGGGAATATGGGGTTCCCAAAATTTTGTGGTGGTGGGTTGTTACTCACCAAGTCAGGGTATGGTTTCCATTCTAGTTTTATTAGAGCCCTCCCCCCTTCTATGGATTCAAGTCAAGATGTCAATGAATCAATGGTATTAATGAGCCCCTGATGTGTGCCCTATTGTACTTGAGCATGGGTGGGTACATCTATAGGAAAGATTGGGTGTGTCAAAACTACTGGTACTGGAATTGGGTACCCTACTAGGGGAATCCTTTATATATTTTTCTAGATCCACTCTGGTTGTTTCCTTAATGGAGGGAAATATCGATATCCTTCCGTGGCTAGATTCAAATAGATTGATGGACCTAATGCTAGATTGGAGAGAATCTGGACATTGATTCATTGTCCAAGAGTATCCCAAATGACATAGGAACCTCTGTTGGGAGTGTGTATTAAATCTCTTCAAGAGGAACATATCTAGTGAGACAGATCTCTTGAAGCAGCTCTGTGTTGATTCGCCTTAGCTCTTTCATTTCTTCCTCTGGCTGAGTGAAAATCTCCTCGAATGTAAAATGTGTATCTTCCTGAGAAGGATTAGGTGGTTCATCATGGAATACACACTTATTTTTCTTGGTTTTTTGAAATTGTCAAGGGATTTAATGACAGATTTGATGAAGGAGTTCCCATGTTTAGGGTGGCTCGCTAGTTCCAGGTACACACACCTTAATGCTTAGTGTGGACCGCCTCCTAAAGGGAACCATATTCCCCTGAATCCTCATTATATGTAAGTGAGGTATGTGGGATCAAATTCCATTATATTCATTCATGCATACCACATTTGGAGAAGCATACTATGTGATGAATGGTTAGATATCTTCTTGTGTCCTCTGTTGGTTATTCACCTTCCTGTCTGATGTCCCCTAAAGGTTTAATGATGAAGGGTAACTCTAAGGGATCCATGAAATTATCGGGTTGTACATATCCTTTTTAGGGGAAACGGGTCATGATATGGGAAAGAACAGTTAAACTGTCTTTTCATTTTCCTCCCCAGGTGGGAAAAGACTGCCATCCGTCAAGTGGGTGGTTGTGGTAAAACATCCCCAAACCCTACAGGTTTGGGTTTCTCTCATTCTTTTATTGATGTGTCTTGGCCCCCATATTTTGGTATTTTGGGGTCATTTTGTGTTAAAAATTCCTCCACCCTTGTGGGATGGGGTTGATCCCATACTAAGGCAGTTTCTTCTACAATTGTTTCCTTCTTTGTCTCAAACATTCATATGAGGTTGTGACCTGAATATGATGTTGGTTCTACATGTGAATTATTTTCTTTCAAATACATGATCATTTCTTGTTCATTATATTCCATTAGGTGATAATCCTACTAAATTTTATTGGTGGAATGGTTCAATATTTTTTTATGGCTTTCTCTCATCAGTCCTGGAACATTTATGATTTAATCGAGGTCGGTTCTTGTCGATAGTTCATCCTTTCATGAGAAGGGTGTTCACTCGACTACTATCTTGGGATGATAAAAATGAAAGATTCCACCTATAGTGGGTTCAACTAGATAGAATGTAGGGTGAAATATAGAGCTCCATTTTCCTTCCAATATCAAATATGAACACCAGACAAGGTTTCACTAATGAGGTAATGAAAATTGTACAGTGCGTGGAGGCAGGCTATTTCAAGGACTTTATTTAACCTCTCTGATTAGGGACACCATGTAGACAGAAGGTCTTTTCTGTCAATTTTCCAACGAATATCCACCAATACATTAACATGGTATTCTTCTAAAAACTCTATTGGAATGTTGAATTGAGAAGTGGTTGTGGGAAAGAACATAACTCGTTTGTCATCCCCAGCTACATTTCTTATCATGAGAAACACATTATTTTGTTCTTCCGATAGGGCTTCTTCTACATGGTGTGCCCAAATTGGATTCTTTGTGATGATTTCATCCAGAGTAGTGGAGCTAGTAGAGATTACATTGATGCACAAATGGTGTGGGTGGCTTAGAAGATGAGAGTGGCCCGAGGCCATCTCCGGGATGAGAATGGATGTTACCAGCCATGGACAGGGTTTCTAGTGTATCTGGCCCCATTCTTCCAAGTGCCTAAGAATATGATGGATTTCTCATATTTGAACCGGTGAGGGGAGGACCTTCTTGTCGATGTGAATTTTGACTGTGGGGATTACTTTCTTAGTCGATGTTGTGGTGGAGAGGGACACCATCACATCTTAGTGTCTGAGTTTAGGGGAATTTTTCATGGTGTGTACCCTGGGGAGGACCTTCAAGGTAGACCACAATAAGGGGTGACCTTCTTAATGTTGTTTTTCAATGCAAGGAGGACATTCGCAACGATTTCCATCATGGAGATGACTACCATCATGGTTTGATATCCGGATGCAAGGAGAATATCTAGAGTGTCCCTATTACATAGAACCTTTAGGATGCACTACAATGAGGGGAGGTCTTCCACATTGCTTGATGTCACTATTGGGAGGGCCTTTGTAGTGTATTCTATGATGGTTAGAGATACCATCATATATTGATGTCTAACTCAAGGGATAATTTTGATAGGGTATACCATGGGGAAGACCACCAGGGAGGACTACATCAAGGGGAGGATCTTCTTGTTTTCCAATCTTCTAGTCAAGGGGAGGGCTCCCATGACACTCATCAATAGATAGGCTCTCTTGATTGATCATTTCTTTCCCATGACGTAAGCCCATATGGATTCTCTGAGGAGGACATTTAGAGCTGTTGGTGACAATATTGTGGGGAGTACCTTCCCAAATACTATTTCCACTTCCATAATTTAGTAATGGATCGAAAGGATCTTTATCCTCTATTGATAAATTTTTTATGCATCAAGAACTCCATCTTCCATCATAGCAGAAACATGAATGCGCTCTTCATTTTCCATCATCCTTTGACACATTTCATTTTTGGGTACCCTCTTATGAGAAAATGTGGTTTCCCACTAATAGTATTGGCCTTAATATATGGGTCCATGTTTGGTTGGATCCAGAGATGATTCTAGGATATGTCGCTGAGCATCTTGAGTTCTTTCTGGGATATATACATCCCCTAGAGTGGCCACCACATTGGACCAGTGTCCCCCAATTGGAACAGGTGTTTGTTCCAAATCTGATTGTCCTTACATCAGGGAATATGTTTGTTGATCCACTTGGACTTTAGAAGAGGTCAAATTTGGCTTTAGAGTGACTATCTTATTTTGTGTTTGAATCAGCCCGCTCTGGGTGATGGGGTTGTGGGCCTAACTCCTCGTTTTTTTCAAAGAAATGATGACGTCTTGATAAGTCTGCAGGATATGATTTGGAATTTATTTTTGATACTCCATCATTTACAGGATGTGTTGAGATACATCTCTAGCTAGAACAGGTATAAATTTCCATTTCGAAGTTGGAACATGAATTTGTACCTGCTCTGGTCCTCTATTTGTTCCCAATAGGTACTAGAATTTCTCTTCTGTTAGGGAATAAGTACAAGTCTTCCCCTGACATGTATTTAGTATGTTCTAGCTACATTATTCAGTTTCCACCATATTTTACTAATGGGATTTATATTTTCAAGTAGTAATTTTCATTAGCTCATTTTCTGCTATATTTTTCTGACATGCTTGATATAAATCCACAAGAATTTGTCTCTGATTATATTTGTTTTCCACCATCTTTGATTGGAGGTATTACTTATGGTAGACATGATTTTGACTTTTCATGGTGATTTCCACCATATTTAACCGGTGGTAATTATATTCATCAGTAGGGATGTGTGTCTACCTATAGCTTACTTCTCTAATTAGATGATGGGTTTGGTATGAATTAGCATGAATTTGACTTTGTTCATATCTGATTGTCAACGTACTTGAATAATGGGCTTCATGTTCGTTGGTAGGGTTGTGAAACTTCCCATAGTTAGTTTCCCAATTTAGATGGTGGGATTATTGCACATTTTTAGGGATTTCCATCTCCGTGAAACTTACCGCTTTATTTATGTGGTGGGACCAGTGATCACTAGAAGGCATTTTTTCTTACTCGTAATATTCCACCGTATATCAAAGGGGGGATTAGGAAGAGGGGGTAGGGTTGCATATCAATCGATAGAATGCCTCCATGTTTGTATGGAATATCTCCTCCTCAGGAACCAGTTTCATGACCTTCTCTTGATTATACGTTCACTGTCCTCAGGAGGATGCCTGAGGGACCTGTGTCTATTTAACATCAGTAGGCGCCCTTAATGTGATATCCTCTTCTGAACAAGGATACTAGGTCACAAGTTATTTATATTCATGTCTTCCTATAGGGGCTCTTGTGTAAGACCCCTGAGTAGCTTGGATAAAGTCACATGTGTCGACTCCATTTTCCTTACCTAAGATAAGGGAGTCACTCATCATGTTCAGGGGACATTCTCTTGAAAAAGTTGTAGATGGAATGTGGGGATTTTCAACTCCGGACCACATACCGCCATTGTGTGGGTGACTGGATGGGCATTATGGCCAAGAGGGTTTTCCTTTCAACTTCCAAAGTGGGGAGAGTTAAAGTTTGAAATTACTCTTTAATCAGTTAATTTCAAACCTAGCTTTGAAGAATTTGGGTGGGCGACAGTTCCTTTATCTTCCTTGAGAACCCAGTTTCATGTGCAGTTATAAATGAAAATGTTTGGGTAAACTATTGGGATTCCATTAGATTGAAGGAAGCTCTATGTAATGCCTGAAATATATAACAAGAACAGATAATAGAACCCTGTCAAAGTAGCATCTCATGACAACATTTATAACTAATGATCTTTCTAAGCCATCTTCCTTTTTAATGTGAAGGGGATCGAGGTGGGGTAACACCTCAAACTTGAATAAAAATTCACGTCATGTTCATCATTTCTATTTTTCACCGAGTTTCATTTTGGTCCCTTTTTGGTGGGAGAGACGGTCCCACCAAGATAAGGCAATATATCCTTTCATTTATTATAAAGGAGTTTCCACAATTGAGTGGTCTTGGCAGGTAAGTGTTTGTTAAATCATACCATATTAGTACGATGTCCTCTAATAGTCCCCTACGGGTTTATTCACAGAGCCAAAAACACACAGTGACCCTCTTATCCTTGATTCATGGACTTACATTCCAAAGTCAAGTGATCACTGGATGATTTGGACAACGATACTTGAGGAATCACATTGGTAAAGAGGATGGAAGTCAGGCTCATCACACCCTTTTGGGGGGAATTATTGTCTGTTTTGGGACTCTCTTATAGATTTTAGTAGTTTTCATATGTTGTAAAATCCTAGGTTCATTCCCAATCATGTGTCTATGGATTACCCCTAAGTCGCAAGATCAATTAGAAATATGCATGGGGTTCAAAATAATCTATATGTATCTAAGGTTCTATATTGATGAAAACATATGTATGTATCTATGGTTCTTTATCAATGTTACCCTTTTTGGACAAATTAGGGATTATCTAGCATTTTTAAAAGAAAATGATGATTTAATCCATATGATGAGGTGATTTAGAGTTTATCATCATCCAATGGGATGAAGACTATTTTGATGTCAGGCTTGAACCCATAAGATTGGATTTCTATGTATCCTCATGAGAGGAATCAGATCCAACATAGATTGGTGCCACTTATTTGGAAGCATCACCTTTAAAGGTCATGTGACGAGGACCCATCTGATCATTTAAACAACATGTGGTGAAGACATCCAGGAAGAAGCTGCCTAGTCAATCTTTTGGGTGGGACTTATGCTGAGGCATCCTAAAGTTACCCAGAAGTGATGTAGTCTTTAGGGTAAAAGGTTACCCTAATGGGAATATATCTTGGAAAATGTTAAGGTTAGATTTAGACCTTGGGGAGTCTTCCAACATATCTCAGTTGGTTTGGAATCAAATACCTCATAGTTCGGTAAGATGGGGCTTACACATAGAAGCTACCCATAAAAGGGCATGATTTGGGTCTTACATTAGTAGAGAAGGCCATTTTAAATAAGAGTTGGTACTTACACCATATATGAGGCCTTGATAAATTGGGGTTCATGATTGGGGTTACCCTTTAAAGGGGATACCCTTTCAGTTCGGTCCTTAGATGGGCATCCTATGTATCCTTGTTATGGTGGGAATTAGTGGTCTCATGGTTCATTTCCAAAAGTGGATTGTGTAGGTTATATGATCATCATTATCCTCTAATCCTACATGATTCATACTTGGTGTGACAAATAAAAAGATGTGAAGGATTCAAAAATCCACACACATTATCTTCTCTTCTGATGGAAAAGGAGGGGGATGTTAGGAGAGGCCGGGCTAAGAGAACAACCTCCTATGATCAATGTGGATAGCTCTAGGAGGGATGCCCTTGAAATTTGTTTTGGGAATGGGTAGGAATGTCTCTTCTCATAAAATGTGAACAAAAGAGTGATTTACCTTTTGTATCACTAACCCACATCAAAGGGAAAGTATAGTGATTACCCTTGATCCCAAGAATTGGGTGGTTCACATTGGTATCCAAAGGTTGGACCCCAAGTTAACATGAGAATGTAAACATAAAGAAATTATGAGGGTTAAAACCATTATGGGGATTACCCATGTGACTCCAGTTTTCATGGGTATGTAAACATAGAAGGGAATGTTGATGAGCCTGATAGTTTTATCATATGGTTCTGGTGGATTTAGAAGAGCCTTTGGCCTAATGTCATTAGACTGGTTCATGGAGGGACTGTAGATGAGGTGATAGAGATAGAAGGAGATGGTCAGACCTAGAGGATGGAATGCCCAAGGGTACTACATTCCATGTACCATTTCTTCATGTGGGATGGGGACCTCTCCGCATAGCATGTTACTATGCGGGTAGAGGGTTCTTCCATGTACCATGATGGTAAGTGGACTTAGATGCAGTCTACATAGCTTTTTCAACATGGAACCTAGTTCCATATTCATAGAATGGTGCTACACAATGTCAAGTTACATCTATGTAACATGGTTCTATGAGGTGTTGAATTCCTTCCATATAGCATGGTGATATGTAGTGTTAGGATCAATCTGCATAGTTAGTTTCTATGTGGTGCAAGGTTTAATCTAAATAGTGATGTGATATGTGGGATGCCAATTTGAAGAAGGGATATTGGTTCTATTCTTTCTGAGAAGTTCATTTGAAAAGGAATTGGTTTCACAGTCTTCCCATTAAAATTATGTTTTCTTATTTTATGTTTCATGGTGAGCTATACATGTAGGGTATCATCCAAATGAGTACATATTTCACGGTGCTCTTTCTTCTTCCATGCATTTGAGACTCTGAAATCTATTCTCCTGAACTTTCAAAAGTACTCCCCCTTCTTTAGTTCTCTTCATGGTCCTTTTATAGAAGGGGGGAGTCACATGATCTTTTGATCGCACAAAACCTTTTCTGGATTCCCATGGGGGGAATCTAGCCTATGTATGACTTAGTTAGCAGGATCACCGTACACAGTGGTCAAAATCCCCACCTCACTCCAAAAAACGACATTGTTGCATTCACAGGAGGCTACTAGATCCTCCTCACTCATGAACCACTTGAGTTCGTGGGATTCATTCACGAGGGTTGTATGTGGTGGAAAATTTATCTACAACTAATTCAGTTGTGGCAACATTGTTTATGGAATCGGCTCTTTTTTAATTGGACCATGAACATTTTGGTTTTAGGTTTCTTTGTAGTCCCATGGAATGCCTAGTGGAGTGGAGGTCTGTGAAGGGATGGATCTTTGCAGCAGGTTGATTCCTTTTTTCAATTTTGGTTTCTTCAACCTTCATCTTAAAATATTCAATTGAACTTACATTTTTTTACTTTATTAAATTTTTTGGATTATTTTTCTACCCCCTAAAAATATTTCAAGACCCCATAGACCCAATAAATGGACTTTATTGATTTATAATCATTACTTATTAAGATTGATATAAATATTATTCTCTCTCAGTGTACTCAAAACAATCTCAAGGTGCTTAACCTAGTAACAATGAGTGTAAGAATACACCAAGATTTCATCCACAAAGACCACAACAAAATAATCCAGGTAAGGGTGGAAAACATTATTCATTAGATACATGAAAATGTTGAGTGTTTTCGTAAGACCACATGACATAAAAGGTTACTCATTCGGTCATAAATTTTATAGAGATCTATATGAGGTATGTCTAATGACTTGAATCACGTTTTATGATAGATTGATATATTTTTAATCATAGAAAACACCCTATCTCCTAAGAGAAGGTCACAAAGATTATATATTAAAGGTAGTGTATACTGGTACTTGATCGTAAGTTGGTTCAACCATCTATAAATTACACATTGATAAGGGTTCCTTCCGAATTCTTGGATAATAACACGAGTGAACCCTAAGAGGAAGTGTTAGTCTGTATAAAACATTTGGCCTCTAAATCCTCTAGCAAAAATTTGATCTCTTGGATCTTAGTGGGTTCCATACTATATGGAGGAATGGGCACTGGAGCTACTCCTAGAATGATCCCAATTGTAAACTATACATCTCTCTTAGGAGGTAGGACAAAAAATCGACCAGAAATAAATCCATGAAATGATATACTATTGGAGGGAATTCATCTTGATGTAAACCTTGATCATTTATAAAGATATTATAAATTTGGGTGGTCACTCTACCTATCTCATGGTGATCTAGTCTAGATCTACAACCCTTGATATCCCACTCACCCTTGTATAGATAACTTCTAACCTCTGGTGATGTAAGAGATTCCCTATGGTGATAGCAGTTTATAAAGGTTTGACACGAGACCAACCAATCAATCCATATAATGAAATCAAAGCTAGTTGTCTTAAGAACAAATATTTACAACAAGAAAGGGTAACTTCCTACCTCAAGGGGAAATCCCTACATTAGAATATTCCCTCTCACTATACTCTCATTTGTGTGTCCAAGGTCATTACACCATAGTTATACTATATTTTCAACCTGAGACTTTCCATGATAGATAAAGAGATGAAGGAGTGTGAAGAAACTATACCAAATATTGAAAATACGATTGTGGAGGCTACTAGAATAGTACCTTATGTTATAGAGGGTCTTTTAGCATGATCCTCATGTATTTGATATAGTTCATGCAGCTGGCCTGATCCACGGACATGTGCAATAGCTGGACTACCACAACCAAGGACACTCTACTCGCACTGCTGAAAATTTGAAGTCTTGCTACTATGGCCATAAACTCCTCCTCAACCAATCCGATCGGTGATACTCTAACTCCCCGCTGGACATGGAATAAAAGAACCTGCCCCTATAGGTTGAGATGGTGCAGAATCTATAACAATATAATTTGATTGAAAGGTCCAGAAAAATATCTGAATATGCCCCCATACAGCCGACAGCCCATCACGCCATAGGGTCTATATCACACTGGGAATTCATATTCCCATATAGTCTACACTGATGACACACCATAGAGCTACCAGTATGAGTACTCTGGCTACCACTACCCTGATGAAAAACATCTAGGGAACATTTCCTACTACTAGAAAAATTACCTGTCAGCCTTGGAATGACCTTTTATGCTTGGTATTATCACAGTCCCTTAAAAATGGCCTCAATGATAATAAACTGATGAACTCTTTCAGAAAAGGTAACTAGGTAAAAGACATTCACCTGAGTATGGATAGAATACATGAGATGTAACACCCCAATATTTTATGCTGTCTCTTTTTAAAATTTATCTTTTTTGACTGTGTACATTACACAGAACATCGTGATTAAACAATTGATTAAATATTATCATTATGATAGTTATCACCTAGTCATTGGAATGGAAGGAATGAAGGAGAATATATAAATTATAAAACTATAGTTTACAAATTATTATAAAATTAATTATTTTGTCAAAAATTAATTATAAATGAAAATAAAAATCAATTGAACATAAAAGATGTTTTTTTATAAAAAAATTTATAACCATAATGAAATTTTATATTAATAAATTTAATTAATAATTAATAGTAAAATATAATAATGAAATTTATATTCTACATATTCAATCATATATTTTCAAAATAAAAAAGTAAGTTTAAAAAACTTAGTATAAGAATAAATCATATTTTATAAATAAAAAATTGTATTTTCAAAAGATAGTTTTATCACCTTTTAATAGAGAACATGTTTTAACAAAAAAATGACATTTTTATAAATTCTATAGAAAAAATAAACTTCAATTTTAAAAGAGGAATTATAAAATTTTCTGAGGGTGAATTTTTGGTATTTTTTCTGAAAATATTTATTTTCAAGTGAATAGTGAGAAATCACGATTTTTTTTTAAAAAATTTATTTTCATTATCTTAATAGTGTATTTTTTATTTGAATAATAAACTCTCCTATGGAAGTATAAATAAAATTTGGGTATCTTATAAATTAAAATATGATATATTTATATAATTTAATAATTAAATAAATTTTTTAAAAATGATAAATTAAGTGTTGATATTTTTTCAAAACACGAATGATTATCAACAATTTTAAAATTAAAATATTTATTTAAAAAATATTTTTTTTCATAAAATATATTAATAAATTTATTTTTATTTTTATCTTATGATTATAAGATAAATTTATGATACCTTAATGAATTTTTCAACATTTCATAAAATCAGTTATCATCTGAAAATCAGATATCATTTGAAAATCAGTATTTTTCAAATAAATGATGATTTTAATTAAAAATAAAATTTCTCATATTTAGAAAATTATTTTCACAAGATTAATTTCATTATTGAATTATAAATGTTTAAATATGGTTAGGGATAATTTTTAGGATATTTATAAAATAATTAAAAAAATTATATAATGAAATACGATAATTTATGGATTTTAAAATTTTAAGCCAAATATATGAATTAAAACATCATGCATGATGTAAGAAACCATTATTTACAATTAATGTGCACTACATACTTTATTTAGTCACAATAATCAACACTATTCATAGTCTTGATCCAAAATAATCAACAAATGAATTAAAAAATCAAAAAATACTCCTCTCCTCCGCTATAAATACCACCTCTCACCACCCCTTCTCCTCACACGTAAAAAGTATTGAATATTGATTATATTATATCCATTAACCCTACCAAAACTATCCCCCTTGTTATGGTCTTTATATTCTCACCAAAGTACCATTTTCAAGTCCCTTACGGAGGTTCTCAAGGACAAGAACTCAAGAGGTAAAATCCCCTTTCATTCTTTTAATTTTCTTTTTTCCCCTTATCCTTCTCTCACATCCACAGTACAAAGACACATGATAAATATAGTATCTATTATATTAATTATATTTATTATGATAATGTTATATCAAATATCAATTCTCTTCTCTTAACCTTTTTATTCTATATTTGAAAACATCATCTGTGAGGTACCGATTTAATGCCTTAGTTGATCATGAGTTTTTGTTTTTCAATTACACCTTCAAGAAAGATAATGAGACAGTTTTTATGTTTAAAAAAACTTTAATATATTCAATAAAACATATCTAATGTTCTGAAACTAGTATATATACATAATATTATCTCATAAGACAAAACTAATTCGTGATGATCAAAAAAACAAAAAAGTAATCAAAATGGTAATCATTAATGTTTTATCTATTTAATCATTCAAATATCTAGAATAAACTGATATATAAGACAGTTAAATATTTTTTTATGTTTATATATAACATAATTTTCAATTATGGATATCTATTTTCATTTCATGTGATCTTTCATACATGTATACAAGTGAACCAATTATGAAAACCAATGAAACAAACACTTATGAATGACAAAATTGAATCTTATAACTCATCAAAAATTATATAAATTAACTTAATAAAATTATAATAAATATAATACATGTTTAATATGTTATAAATAAATTTATTAAAAAATATAATTCTATTATCTAGGATGCTAAGTACAAGTGGAGAATGCTTTTAGACATAAGATAATGGTTTTATCATCTCACCTTTATTTCTGTGAGATATGACTTCTTACCCACTATTGATTGTTTTTGGTGTATGTATACTACCCTTTGATGTACTATATCATGAATATATTTATATTCATTGTATTAAATGTTTCATTTGATGATAATTAATTTTATGGGGCATATGGTTCGACTGTTTTCAAAGTGGTTAGGGTTTCTTCTCAATCCACCATTTTCCATTCAGGTTACACTTTATATATCTTTTCCCCAATGTTATTATTCTTTATTTAATATAATTATTATAAATTCTAGTTATATGTTTTGAAATAATTTTTTTCATACCATTTCATCTTTATTTTATGGTGAATTACATGTTTTTTAGGGTTCTATTTTCAATTCCTCCTAAAAAGAAATCTCAATTAAAGGTTACTTCCCATGTTATTACCAATTTTAATGTAAATCCATAACATCTTTTAAGCCACAAATATTTTTATAAAATCAATTTTTTTATCATTCAAAAATATCTTAGTTCATTTCCTATTTTATGAAAACAATTATTCCTTTTCGCGATTTAAATACTCACTTATATTTTCCCTTAAACCATACTAAAGTGGACCATTTCTAAAGTTTCTTAAACACACTTTTTATATGTTTTCAATTAAATTGAAAAATTTATGTACGAATATTCTTTTAATATTCTTAAAATATTAATTCATTTTTTTTATTTTCTATGAAATTTATTTTTATAATCTGATTTTGTGGCATATACAAATGGTTTTCCAAAAGAAATCTTCTTTCCAAAGTAAAAAAATGGTATTTCTCTCAAGAATTTCTCAATGATTTTATTATAGTATTTTCTTATATTTAAAAAACCCTATGAGGAATCTTATGTTTACTTGAGATTGATCTCTTATGTTACATCTACCATATCTTATTGAATGGTTTATGATTATTTTTTGGGATGCAATTTCTTGATACCATTCCATATAATACTCTAGATGGTATATGATTATGTATACAGATTGGGGATATTATTTAAAGTTTATATTCTAGTTTCAATAGGAATTTATATATTGATTATGTTTTACCTATTTCATATGAGGAATTCATTGGACATATTAAGTGATGGGTGGAGCCTTTTATATCCTTGTGATGCATCAGTGGGTCTCATGAGACAAACTACACTGGGTTTCTACCTGTTTATGTTTGGTGTCTTGGCCAAAGCATTGACGGTATATTTATCATGCCTGGAATTATGTATTACATCATTATGATACTAGTAATTGATAATCTCTATGACGATTCAACTAGTAGAATATCCATCATTAAGTTTATTTCTCATGTTATTATTTATGGAATTATTTAATCATCTTCTATTCCTTCCATATTATGATCAAGATTATGTTTCAATGGAATGTGTTTTTGGTTATTCACCATTATTTATTATTTATTCTTATTTATTATAGATTCCTCTCTATTTTTTACCCTTAATGAGAATTTGATCTCACCCCTTTCTTGTGTTTTATTTTTCCCCAGGATGAAAAGATGTATATTATGAATTACTTGGAGGGATAATCTATTATTTTATGTAAATTCTCAATAGAGTTTCTTTGTTTTTTTCCCTTTCAAGTTGTAATGTAGCGATTATGTTTTTTTTTTGGTTTTCTAAATATACTAAACTATTCGGTCCTTTGTGATGTGAATTCCTTGTTTATTATACCAATGTAATAAAGTAAGCAATCACCTCTGGGATACTAGGGTCATTGTCTTTACTGTTGGTATTAGTGAAATTTTAGTAGAAACCTTGGAAACTTGATTTATAAAAAAAATTAGTAAACATAACCCTAAAATAGACTTTGAGGATAAGCATAGAAGAACATCATAGAATTTTTATAAGGTATACATTATGTGGTTATTCCTAGAATTAAATCTCTCTATGGATACTATAAATGTATGTGGTTCTGGAATAGATGTTCGTCGGTGTAACAACTATGAAAAATTGTGTCGAGCCTGACTCGTCGTAACCTGGTATATAATAATGGACCTTATTGTGAACCTAGTTTAACACTCACATAGGATATTCTTATAATAAATCATATTTTATTTACAAACCATTATGAAATATTTAAAAGTAAATATTTCCCTAAAGAAAACATGTTTATGATTATGAGTTTTGCTACACATAATATTTTTAATTTAGGTTAATTTTTTCAATAGTTTAGGGATTATAAATTTTGTTTCATTATGATATGATCTAATATAGTGTATGTGATTGTTTACAAATGTCCTAGTGGAAAAAATAGAAACAATATCAGCACACATATTCCATGTAGGGATTTCTCTCATATGCAAGATAATAAGGTTGTAACAGGAGCTGAAACTGGATCTGAGAAACATATAACTATACTGGAACAACTGACATAGGTTATGAGTAATAACCTTACTCACATGGATAATCCTAATCCATGATGTGGTATAACAATGTTAGACTACTTTATATAACAACAACCTTCATTATTCAATGGGACTAAAAATCCATTTGTAGCTGAGTAATGGATAAGTTCCTTAGAAGGGATATTTCTCAAATTGGGAAGTAATGAAATGAGTAAGGTTATCATGGAAGTCTATTATCTCTTAGGATATGATGATCAATGGTGGTCGTTAATTAAAACATAAAGAAGGAGGAAGAGATTGAAAGTATACAGTGGAATGATTTTAAGGAAATTTTATTGGAACAATATTTCTCTCAGTAAAAATTAGAGGATATAGATAAAAAATTCCTAATTCTAAGAAAAAAAGGCTGAAAACCTTTCCATGTATGAATACAACTTTAGAAGGTTATCAAGGAATATTATATATTACATACATAATCCAAATAGCAAGACAGATTGATTATTTGATGGGTTAAAACCATTTCTTCAAAGGCCACAGGTCACCTAAAATTTATCATCATACGAGTATAAAGTCTCATTTGATATCAAGATAGAAAAATAATTATCTATGTATTATAAATATAAGGTAATAAAATAGAAAAGTAGAATGGAAGAGAAAGAGTCGAGTAAAGTGGAAAAGGGAAATAAGGATTTTCCCATATGTGATAATTGTGTGAACAAACACCCTGGTACTTTCTTAAATGGAATGGTAGTTTGTTACAAGTGTTAAGAGAAAGGTCACTAGGCTCATTAATGTAAGGGAAATAAATAAGTGTTAAATGTTAAATTTTTAAACTATAAATAGATGGGTCACTGAGAAAAATAATTTACAAAATATTAAGAAAATATAACTCATACAAATTAAAATAATCAAGGTCAACCTTATGTTGTTACAATAGTCTAAGTATAATAATTAATGTATTTGTGTTTTTTGATTCAATGATTATGTTATGATATCCTAGTTATAATAATATTGTGATATATAAGTATTTTACTATAGTACTCCTTCTTTATGTATTTGAAATCATGTATGTTTTCATTAAGGTTTTAAGGTGATCAAGGTATTCATATATTTGGTATATGGGGTTAAGAGATAAACTATTTACAGAATCTTATATTAATTTTATTTTTGGAAATTCAATGAGCTTCCTTATAAATTTTATTGGTCATTGATTGTGGATAGGCATGTTTTAGATGACTCTTAAGATTAACTACATGTGGAATAGATCAAGTTAAAATTTGGAAATTATTTTTCATTTATAACATATGATTACCTATTTAGTTTCAATAAACATTTAAAGGATGAATTAATTAAAATTGGATACTATGATTCATAAAATTTCATTAGGAGTAATTTTTTTCTTGAATATCCATCTTCATATTTTTTAACTGAATTGGAGATAGATCAAAACAAAACCATATGATGAGATTATGACATGAAATAGAATCAACTATGTTTCCTCAAGTACTTATCTATATATTAAAATAAACCCTTAACATTAGTGAAAGGATTTTGGAACAAAAACACCATATGTTTAATTTTGATAAATCAAAAGTCTTTTCACCAATCACAAATTTACTATTATGTGATGGTAGACTTTCTACTGTCTATTTTATCCATCACTCTTCTTCATAAAATGATATTTATATTTCTTTTCCATGAATATGTTTTCACTTCCCACTAATTTATTCTTATAGGGAAACCTACTTTTGTAGTGACCATCTCATTTTATGCTCCCTATTATTAAGAGGATGTTTTATTAACCCAATATACAATGTGTGTTTCACACAAAAGAAATTATGCATCAACAATTAATGTTTGAATTTAAATTTTAAATTGTGAGGAAACATTTTATTGATAGAGGGGAGAATATAACACCCCAATATTTTATAATATGACTCTTTTTTAAATTTATCATCGTCAATATTGTACATTACATAGAACACCAAGATTAAACAATTGATTAAATATTATTATTGTGATATTTATCATCTATCCATTGGAAGGGCAGTAATGAAAGTGATTGTGTAAATTATGAAAATATAGTCTATAAAGGTTTTTAAAATTAATTCTTTGATTAAAAATTAATCATAAATTAAAATAAAAAACAATTGAATATAAAATATGTGTTTTCATAAAAAAAACTATTTTTATGAGTAAAATGGAATTTTATATAAATAAATTAAATTAATCACAATTAGTGAAATATCATAATGAAATTTATATATTATATATTAAATAATTTTTTTTAAAATCAAATTATAATTTTATAGGAATAATAAAATAATATATCCAATTTTAAGAATAATAGACTATTTTCTAAAGACTGTTTTACAACCTTTTAATGGCGCACTTGTTTTAAAAATAAATTTTGATAAATTTATAAATTATATCGAACAAAATAAAATTAATTTTTAAAACAATAATGTAAAAATTAGACTAGGTTAAAATTTTGGTATTTTCTAAAAATACTTATTTTCTAGTGAATAGTGAAAAATCATAATATTTATAAAACTGTCATTTTCATTATATTAATAGTATATTTATGATTTTAATAGTAACTTCACCAGTTAAAAATTAAACAAAACATGGATATATTATAAATTAAAATATTTTATATTTACATCATGGAATAATAAAATAAATTTTTTAAAAATGATAAATTAAATGTTGGTATTTTTGCAAAGGATAAATATTTATTTACAAATTTATAATTAAAATAATGATTTAAAAGAATATTTCCTATAATAAAATAGATTCATAAATTAATATTTTGTTTTCTTATTATTATAATATAATTTTATGAGTCCATAATTAATTTTTCAAAGTTTCGTAAAATCAGTAATAATTTTAAAATCGGTATTCTTTTTATAAATTACTCTTTTAAATAAAAATTAATTTTATCATATTTATAAAATTATTTTCAAAAAAATTGATTTTATTTTTTAATCATAAATTCCATAAAATGGTTAGGGATATTTTTTTCTATTTTTTTGATACATATTTTTTATAAGTAGTGAAATATGGTAATTTACTGTATATAAGGTTTTAAGACAAGTACATGTATTAAAACAACATTCATGGTGTAATAAACCATTATTTAAAAATCACATGAACTAATTATTTTATTTAGTCACAATAACCAACATTATTCATATTCTTGAGCCAAAATAATAAACAAATGAATTAAATAATCAAAAAAACACCCCTTTCCACCACTATAAATACCACCCCTTCTCCTGAATCCTCTAAAGCCTGAAAGATTGATTATATTATAACCATTTACTCCTAGAAACCCCTTCCCCATGTTCTCATATTTATGGTCTCGCCAAAAGACCATTTTAAAGTCCCTTATGGAGGTTCTCATGAAGAATAATTCTAGAGGTAAAGTCCCCAATCGTTCTTTTAATTTTCCTTCTTTTCTTTTCTTTTATTATCCTTCACTCACCTACCCTATCCAAAGTGACATGATAACTCCAAAAATATTTATATAATATAATTTTATTATTTTAATGTTATATCAACCATTAATTCTCTTCTCTTCTATTTTTTATTCTAAAAATGAAAACATCATCCATGAGGTTCTGATTTATGGCCTTCATGGATGATGTATTTTTTTTCAATTACACAGTAAATTATGTTCATAAAACACATTTTATGGTTAAAAAATAAATTAATATGCGTAATAAAACATATTTAATGTTTTATAACCATTTTATATACAAAATAATAATTCATAAGACAAAACTAGTTCAGATGATCAAAAAACTCCAAAATAATCTAAATTGCTATCATTAACTTTTTATCTGATGAATCAACTTAATATATAAAAAATGATATATAAGACCATTAACTATTATTTAATTTAATTAATAACATATAATTTCAATTTTGGATAAATATTCCGATTTTACATGATCTTTTGAGCCACACTCGACGAGCGTCTCCTCTTTTGGATCCCCCCCCCCACTGAGGGTTTCTTCAAGATTAATATTGATGCTGCTTTCTTTGTTAATTCAAGGGTCGGTATTGGTCTCATTGCTCATAACAATTTTGGCCAGATTATGGAAGCTCAGTGTAGGGTAGTGCATATATCATAGAGCCCTGTGGTGGCAGAAGCCTCGGCCATCCTCCAGGGGATTCTTTTTTCCCATTCAATTTTTTGGCACAAGATTTTTGTGGAATCTGATTGCCTCAGTTTTGGAAACATTGGGGTCATCATTGTTGGGTGAACTAATTCCATAATTGGCTCTGTAATCCTGGTTCCATTGATCAGTAATTTATCTTTTCCTTCAAAAAAATACAAGTAAACCAGTCATGAATACTAAGGAAACAAACACTTATGAATGACGAAATTGAATCTTATAACTCATTAAAAATGCCATAAATGAATTTAAAAAAAAATTAATAAATAAAATATGTGTATAATAAGTTAAAAATTAATTTAGTAAATAAATACAAATTCCTTATATAGGACATTAAATTCTTGTTTAAAATACTTTCATACATAAGGTAAGGGTTTTCTCATCTCACCTTTATTTATGTGGGATATGCCTTATTCACCCCTGTTTCTTATCTGTGGTGTATTCATACTACCATTTGATATATAATATCATTAATATCCTTATATTAATGTCATTAAATGTCTCATTTGATTATCAATAATTTATTGGATATACAGTTTGATTGTTTTCAAAGTTTTCAGGGTTTCTTCCCGAACATCAATTTTTCATTTTCTTTATGATTTCTCTCTCTTTAACCCAGTGTAATTCTCATTTCCTATTATTTAATTCTTCTAAATTCTGTGTATATGTTTTTAAATTGTTGGGAAAAAATCCCTCAAGGTAACATTGCAGAATTTTGGGGTTGATTGTGTTTGTTTACAAAGAAGGTTTCTATGAAGAATTGTCAAGTTCAAGATAAGTTGTTGAAAATCCATGTTGACAAAGAATGATGATAATGGAAAGGATGATCTAGAGGCGGTACAAAAGAGCAGTACAAGGTGGCATCATTTCCCAATGTTTTCCAAATTTTTGGGGACCAAAATTTGGATGTTGGTGAGCATCACGAAAAGTGGATTTCCATGAAGATCATATTTTAATATGGAAAAGGCATGAATTTTGTGAAGAGAGGCATCATGGTTTGGAATTCGCGATGAACAGAAGAATGATGGCGGGGATTCTTCACGATTACATCAAAACTTCACGAACGGCAGAGTTGAAGTGCATCGCGGCAGTGAAGGGCTTTGCGAGTGAGCTTCATGAAGAAGGCACGAAGGAATGTTAATGGTAATGATCCGCGATTATGACGAGCTCTGCGATCGGAGAATTGTCGTGGTGCTTTGTGATTTTGAGAGAATTCCCGTGGAAATTTCAGAGCTTCACGATTGGTGATAACGTGGCGTGGACATCACGCGGAAGGGTCGAGGGTCGATGGAATTTCCTATAAATATAGGTTGACCCCCTCAAGAGAAGTAGAAAGAGCTTCCAAAGAAAATCCTTTTCTCTCGTTTCGTGAAGGTGGTTCGCGAAGATAGTGTTCTTCGCGAAAGAGAGGTGCTTCACGGCGGCTAATCCATCTCTGTGAAAGGTAGTGCGCTTCGCGAGGCCGTGTGCTCCAAGGAGTGTGCTTCGCGAAGATGTAGGATCTCTGTGACGACCTAAGCATTGCGAAGGCTTGATCTTAGGGAGAGTGCTTCCCGAAATTGGGAGCCTCGCGAAGTAGCGTGCTTTGCGAAGGTGTTTCCAAAGGTTGTTGCCTAGTGTTCAGAGGCAAAGGGTTATTCATCAGTGGATGAAATTTGAACTTCAATATAGAATCTATCAATAGTTAAGGATGCATTATTTCATGCAAATGAAGAGACATATTGGTCTATAAACTGTGAGTGGATCCCTTCCAAGTGCAGTGAGCCAAGGAAGAGGAGGAAGGTAATCCTTTCTTTTGGCAGTGAGCCAAAGAGAGAGGAACATGGAGTGACCCTTGGGAAGTAGTAATCTAACCCTAAACTTTGTAAAGGTTGTGATCCTAGGCATAGAAGTGATCTAGTCCAAACATTATTGGCAGTGAGCCTTAGTGGATTTGGTACAGCGGCACATCATTGTTGTATGCTCCTTGGATGTAGCCCAGTGAGGGTGAACCAAGTAAAAATATATGTGTCTTCCTACTTTCTTCCATACATTTATTTTAAAGCATCATAATCAGATAAAGAAGAAAAGAAGTGGTCATAATTAACACACAATTGAAAACAAAGTGACCCTTGTAACAAAGAGGTCAAGATCATGTGGGGCAGGAAGAACTTTGAAAATGAATATCCATACCCTGATTCACACCCCCCCCCCCTCTTAGGGTATATAGGCCCCTATTGGTCCTAATATAAATCATTTATCTATATTAGTTCATCTATATTTTTTTTAAGTACATGTTTTATAAGTTTCCCTTTTCAATTCTTCCCGATAAGCAAGTCTGATTAAAGGGTACATTCAAATTTATTAACCACTTTCAAGTACACTCCATGATCTATTTTAAGCCACCAATATTTTTATAAAATAAATATTTTTATCATGAATAACTATCATAGTAAATTTTTGTATTTATTCATACAATTATTCCTTTGTGCGCTTTAAATACTCATTTATATTTTCCATTAAACCACACGGATGTGGATCATTTATAAAGTCTATTAAGAAATATTTCGAGATGATTTCACATCAATTAACAAATTTCAGTATGAATATTATTTTAATATTCCAAAAATATTTTTTTCTCCCTTTTATTTTCTAGGAAATACATGTTTACAATCATATTTTAGGACAAATACAAATGGTTTTCCAAAAGAACTCTTCTTTACAAAGTGAAAAATATTATTTCTAAATGATTTTATTAGATTATTCTCATATATTTAAAAAAATATGTTAAATATTAAGATTAATTTTTATTTATCTCCTATGTTACCATCTACCATATTTTATTTAATGGTTTATGATTATTTTTGGGGATGTACTATCATGAGACCATTCACCATGTTACTATAGATGGTTTATGATTATGTTTATAGATTAGGTATATTATTTACATTTCATATGATAGATTCAATATGAATGTATATTTTGATTATGTTTCACACCATTCATATGAGTAATTCATTAGACATGGTAAGTTATAGACGGGGCATGTTATATCCCCCCGATATATCAGTAGGTCTCATTAGACAAACTATATCGGGTTTTTACCCATTTATGTATAGTGTCTTGGCCAAAGCCTTGAAATTATTTTTATGATGTCTGGAATTACGAATTACTTAATTATGATACAAGTAATTGATAGTATTTGTGACTAATCGACTAGTATAATATTCGTGGTTATGTTTCTTTCTCGTGTGATTATTTATTGTATTATTTAATAAATTTAATTCCAACCATATTATGCTCAAGATTATGGTTTAATGGAATGTGTTTTTAGTTATTCACTATAAATTATTTTTTATGTTTATTTATGATTGATTTTTCTATATCTCTAACCCTTACTGAGAATTTGAGCTCACCCATTTCTTATATCTTATTTTTTCCTAGGTTGTGAAGATTTATATTATGAATGACTTTTAAGGATACTATATGAGTTAGTGGACTTATCAAATAGAGTTGATATGTTGTTTTTTCTTTCAAGTTGTAATTTAACAATTATGTTTTCATCTGGTTTTCCAAATCTACTAAACTATTTGGTCCTTTGGGGTGCAACTTCTTTTTTTATTATACCAATCTAATAAATTAAGACATCCTCTCTATGATAATGGGGTCAAGTTATTTACATGAGACAATCCTCAAAGAATATAGAATGAAAAATCTCATCATGATCTAAAAGAGGTGAAAATCATTAGAATTTGTTAAATGAGATGAATATTCCATAACTAATATATAACCTCACATGAGATGAACAAAATATCTAGCCCAGATAACTCTCAACATCTAAGGAAAGAACTATTCATAAAATTAAGTATAAAATCATCCCATACCATGCCTTGGTGGTGACCAACCTAGCTAGTCAGATCCCACCAGAACTTAGTCGAATGATATAGAATTTATGTAGCAATCCTGGTGCTCTTCTCTATAGGTAGACCCAATTGTTCAAAGATAGAAAGGGTGGACTCTATCCAAGACTCAACAGCTTGTGGACCTCCATACCCTTAGAAGGTATGATTATGATGCTTCTAGAACTAAAATGTAAGATCATCCATCATAGTTACAGGTCAAAGTGCACCTTTTATAGACTAAATCATACATAGGAAACTATCAAAAAGTTAAGCGGCAGTTCCCAGATTAGGAATAATAGGTGGTGCCTCAAGTGGTACTCCTCATAGTACGACTGGTGTCTCAGGGACCACCATATCTAGAGCATGGTTGTTTCATCCCTCCTGGAACACTACATAAGGACTTAGTGGTGACATTAGTCTACAAATTATAATCACATTCCTCAGAACAATCTTAGAAATAGATTAATATCAATAATGGAATATCAATGTAAGAAGGCTCACTGCCCATGAAAAACTACCCCAGTTACCTGTAACAAACCAAAATTTTATCAATTAAATTCCCCTCCTAATAATTATTTCATATAGTATAATCACATAAAATCACATTAAGAACACAATACAAACATTATAAATGAAGAATGAAAAAAATAAGAGATATTTATATAACTTAAGGAACCTTTACTGATTAAATATTAACTTGACCTTAGGAATAGTAAAATGAAAATTATGAATAGTAAAATGAACAATTGAATAGTAACAATTACCTTGAAAGTGTAAATAAAATTTAGGCATCTGATAAATTAAAGGAAGATATAATTATATCAAAGAATCATTAAATAATTTTCATAAAAAATATTAATTAAGTGTTGGTATTTTTGTAAGTTATAAATATTTAATTAAAATTTTATAATTAATATTGTGATTTAAAATAAAATTGATTTACAGAATTTTTTTTCATAAATTAATATTTTATTCTCTTATAATTTTAAGATAATTTAATGAGACCTTGTTTAATTTTTCCAAGTGTTACAAAATCAGTTATAAATTTAAAAAGCTATATTTTCCAAGTAAATAAATATTTTAATTAAAAATTAAATATTTCATATTTATAAAATTATTTTCCTAAGATGGAGTTCATTTTTTATTTCTAAACATTAAAAAAATTGAGGGTGAATTTTTTGGATGTTTCTAAAATACTTGAATTTTGGTGAATAGTAATATAAAGTAATTTTCGGCTTAAGCTAAATACTTTAATTATGGAGTCATATATGATGTATGGATGATGTAAGACAAAAATAATGTACTATAAATCATTATTTTAATAAAATTTGAGATAATTATATAACTATTCATAGTCTTGAGAAAAAATAATAAAATAATGAATAAAATAATGAGAAAACACTCCTCTCCTCCACTGTAAATACCACCTCTTCTCCTCACATCTTCCAAGATTTTATCCTTGTCCAAATTCCCCCCAATAATCTCTTGAATCCCATCCCCCACATATATGAGCTCTTTTTCTCGTAAAAAGATAAAAACAATTTCCCTAAGAAGGTCTGCAAGGAGGAGAAATTCAAAAGGTAAATTACTCTTTCCTTTTCTTTTAATTTATTTTCAAGTTATTTTCTTATTCTATCATAACATCCCATCATAAAAATGGTATTATAAAAAAAATGCCTCAAATATAATATAATTTTATTATTATTATGTAATAATCCATCATTAAACTCCTATTTTATCCCTATTATTCAAAAATTGAAAACGTTGTTCGTGAGTTGTTAATTCATCACCTTCAAGGATGAAAAATTTTCCTTTTCTATTCACACCATCAAGGATGGTCATAAAAACAATTTTATTTATAAAAAATATAATATATGTATTACAACCAATTTAATGTTATTTAATCATTATATACACAATATTTTAAATAGTAAAACAAAACAAGTTCGTTGTGAGCGAAACCCGCACAAAATAATGTAAATGATTATCACCGAAATATTTTCTAATGATCTATCCTCACTCAAAAAAAATCAAACATTTTATAATTTTACCTTCCATGTGTTAATTAATAACTTATAATTTCGATTCATTATTTCTATTTCCATTTTACATGAACATTCACACTCTTATACAAGCAAACCAATCATGAAAACTAAAAAAACAAGCACCCTCGAATGATGAAATTGAGAATTATAACTCATCATAAAGGCCATAAATGAACTTAATTAAATTATACTAAATCAATAAAATTTATAAATCTTTTTGTATTTATTACTTATTGAATTTAATTTTATTATTTAGGACATTAATATAATGTTCTCAACCGTTCGGACATAATGTAAGGGATTCTACCCAAACCCCTATTTTCTCCTTTAGGTTACTCTTTATCTCTCATTAACCCTAATGTAATTCTTATTTATTTTTATATAATTATTAATAATTCTCTTAATATGTTCTAAAATCATGTATCCATTTCAAATAAAACCTCTTTGATGGGATAATACATATTTTAGAAAGGTTCCTTTTTCAATTCTTCCTGATAAGCAAGCCCGATTCAAGGGAACTTCCTGATTTCATACCCACATCAAAGTTCACTACATAATCCATTTTAAGACACCATTACTTTTTTAAAATAACTCATTTTATCATGAAAATTTATCTTGTTAAATTTGTAGTTCTTTACAAATCAATTATTCCTTTTCAATTTTAAAGACTCCTTAATATTTTACCTTAAAACCGCATAAAAGTGTCTAATTTTAAAATTTTCCTAAACACTCTTTTTAAATGTTTTAACTTTATTTTAACACAATTTATAATTATCTATTCCAATTTTCATTTATTAATCTCCATGTATTTTCTAAATCCATTATTTCATGGAAACTTTTATGATACTTCCATTTGTAATTCCCTATGACATGATTTCAATACCCATTTATTTCCATGGGTAACCCTAATGTTATGTTTGATTAATTATGTATAATTATTTATGTGGAACACATATTCATGAACATGTTATGATGATTTCACCCAAATAGCGTTCCAATGCATTAGGAAATGTTTAGTCTCATGATACATCATGTTGGGATAGAGTGTGAACCTAATTCCTTTATGGTACATTGTCCCCCATGTATTGGAAGTTATCCTTGCCTCATGTTTATGTCATGTTATATGTTTTTTGAAATTCCTAAATTACCATGATTATATGTTCCAATGTTATAAATGTAATTATTTTTTGTTTTTATTCATTATTTATGCCCTTTATGTCATTATGTTATGATTTCTATCCCATGTTCTATGTTTTATTCCTATGATTAATACTTTATTAGGATTTTTAGATCATTCATTTTGGTCTTGTATTCCCCAAGTTATCCTTTGCAGTTATAGGAGATTAATGGAAGTTAAAAGCTCATTATAGTGATTAAAAATAATATGTTTTCATTATTTTTAATTATTTAACTAATCTTCAAAAGACACTAGACATTACACTACATGGCCAATAATTTGATGGTTAATTATGCTTAAAATCATGTAATGATATGTGTAAATTCATAGGGTCACTAGAGTTGGTATCATATAATGTTCTTCTTATTGTTGGTATTATGATTATAAAACACTAGAGAAATCCCTATGAATAAGACAATGTATAAGAAAACATTCATAAATTTTGGTATTTATAGAGTAATTGGTTTATCAAAAAAATACATCTTTGTATGGATACTACAAGTGGATTTGGTTTCGGAACATATGTACCTAGGAGCAGCAACTCCAACAAGGTGTTTTGGGCTTGACTCGGGGTAACCTGGTAAACAAAAATAGTCTATACAACTCACCTGTTTTGATACTCCTGATGGATACGCTTTGGTAAATTCCAAAGATCACTATGAACCATTATTAAGGGAAAAAAATTCATATAAGAATATATTCTTTTAAATGGATCATGGATAACGTAGATCAAAACCTTGGGAATCACAAGTTGGAATATACATTTCCTTTATAAGTTTATCATTTTATGTTTAAAGTTTCATTTTATTATTATTATTAGTTAAGTCTTCAAGTCCCCTAATTGTACTTTATTTTTCTTATTTAATTGGTGGAAATATAAGAACTTGTGAAAAAAATTAATGTGATAGGCAATGTGATGATTTTCTTAATGATATAGAAAATATGATGGTAATGGGTGTTCAAATATTTATGACTGTACTTTTTCATCTATATCAGTTTATAAATAATAACTTGGATCATGTTGAGCACCCACTTCTCCAAATAAAGAATAATTTTTTTTCAAATATTTCATGCGAAAAAGTCCTCACATGTTTAGTGGATCTTATGATCCCCTCCTCGCAAAAAATTGATTAACTCGACTAAGAATATATTCTCTATCCTTCGGTGCTCAGAAGATGATAAATTTTTACTGGTGGTGTATCATTTTTTAGGGAAGCTGATCAGTGGTGGAAACTTACTAATTACAAAAAATCCAAGTAGGAAATTAATTCCATGTAATTGGAAGATTTCAAGAAAATATTTTTCAATAACTTTTTCCCCCAAACAATCCATCTAAATATGGAAAGGGAATTCCCTAAAATGAAGTTAAAGGAAGATGATTATTTCAAGTTTTATGAGGTAAACATTATAAGGATTTCAATATATGACTCTGGCTTTGTCATGAACACTAAAATCATGGTGGGTATCTTATTTAGCGAACTAAAGACGAATCTACGAAAGGCATTGGAGATTAGAGACATTTATAGTTATGATGAGATTTTTTGTTGTTCCCTCAAGGATTAAATTGTGATTGAAGACTCTTGGTGATATCATTGACCTAGATACAAAAATAGGAAAATAGATTTTAATATTGGTGAACCAAGAGATGCTTCAGGTGTTGAATAGAAGGGCGTATGGATAATAGTTACTGAAGGGATATAAATAATCCCACCAAAGTGCAAGAATAGAGGAAGTTTCAAATAAAAACGTATCCTTTAGTAAAGTGTTTCAATAGAAAATAACATGAGAATTATGAAAACCATTTCCCTAATCCAAGGGTTGTTGGACTAAATCAATAACAAAAACCTCCAAGGAATCAAGGAAGGGGATATGCTATCACTACTTCTATGGTGGAGACTGAAAATGATGTGGCAATAGGTAAGCTAGTTTTTCATTCATGAATAGAGAAAATACTATTTGATTTTGGTTCTATGAATTATTCTATATCATTCAAGATTAGTGAAACTATTAAATCACCAACACAAAATTTGGAGGTTAATTTATCTTTGAGAACTGAAAATAGGGAAATTATTTAATCCAAAGTTTATAACTCCTCCCTGGTGAATGTTTGTGGACTGAACCTTCTAGAAAATATTTTCATACTCCATTTGGTAGAGTTTTATGCTATGTTGGTCATGGATTGGATATCTCTATATAAATCCAACATGATGTTTTGGGAAAGATAAATCATTCTCCATATATTGAAGCATCCACCTATTCTGTACATGTGTAAGGAGGAAGTTGAATCACCTTTATAATCATCATCTTAAATGTGGATAATGTTTCTTTATAAGAAAGAATAACTAGTTCAAATGCTTAAGAAAGTAGATAAAGCCATGGTCGAAGACATACCAATTGTGAGGTACTACACTAATGTGTTCCCCAATGAGTTGTCTGTTCTTCCTCATGATCGAGAGTTTGAGTTCTCAATTGAACTTATTCCTCAATATCTACTTATATCAAAGACACCTTATAGAAAAGACATCGTTGATCTTAAAGAATTTAATAAGATGTTATAGGAGAATATACAAAATGGTTTTATATGCCCAAGTGAATCACTACGTGGTGCATTAGTCCTCTTTTTCAGGAATAAGGATATATCAATGCATCTCAACATTGATTATCATGAACTCAGAAAAAATCACAATAAATAAAATTTATCTCATTCCATGGATAGATGAATTGTTTGATTAGCTAAATGGGGTCAATTATTTCACTAAGGTAGACCATTGGTTAGGATATCACCAATTAAAAGTTATGAAGGAAGATATTCCCAAGACTATATTTCAAATTAGGTGTGGAAACTATAAGTTCAGAGTGGTTCCCATCAGACTCTCTAATCCTCTAGAAATTTTCATATATTTAATGAATAGACTCTTTAGAGATTACCTCAATAGATTTTAGGTAGTCTTTATCAATGATATTCTAATATACACCAAGAACAAAGAGAAAATGAGGATCATTTGAATACTTTGCTAAAGACTTTTCAAAGGGATAAAATTTATGCAAAGTATAGTAAATGTGAGTTCTAGATTGAGGAAGTTTCATTCTTGGAGAATGTAATCACCCACAAAGGTATATCTATGGACCCTTCAAAGACAAAGGCAATCGAAAAGTTGCCCAAGACAATGTATGTTATGGAGATCCATAGTTTCTTTGGTCAAGCTATGCATTACCAGTGATCTGTAAAGAACTTATCATGATTTTCAAACCCACTAACCATGATTACTTAGAAGGTAGAAAATTATGTTTGGACCATTAAATGTGAAGACAACATTAAAGAGTTGAAAAATATTCTTATCACTGCACCAGTTCCCACACTAGCAACAAGTATGGAACTCTTTGTTGTGTATAATGATTCTTAAAAGAATGGATTAAGTTTTGTAATTTTGAAAATGATAAATTGATAGCCTACACCTCAAGGAAGTTGAAAATTCATAAGAAAAAATATCCCATGGATGATCTGGATTTTGTAGTTGTGATCTTTGCAATGAAAATCTGGAGAATTTACCTCTATGGGTAGAAGTGTGAGATATATATGTATCACAACATTATAAAATATATATTTACATGTAAAGATCTTAATATACACTAGTTAATATTGTTATATCTCATCAAGAATTATAAAATCTGAATCCATTGCCATCATGGTAAGGAAAATAAGGTAGAAGATTCTCTAAGTATAAAGGATATTTTATCTTTATCAATGATGAAAATTCATAAGGATCCAATATTCTTATAACTAAAAAGGATGGATATGGGAATAATTATGGAAGGAACATAATCAATCCGTTCTCAAATTATTTGTCAACCATCCCTTATAAAGAAAAAAATGGATTCTCAAAGAAATGGTGTGGAAGTTAAGAAGAAGGTGGAAGCCATGAGAAAAGGGAAACCCTCATATTTCAAAATGGATGAGCAAAGAGATTTGTGATTTTGGCCACGATTATGTGTACCATCTGATTCAAAGATAAAGAATCAGATTCTAAAGGATTCATATAGATATACCTTCTTTATTCACCCATGGATCACAAAGATGTATCGATATCTTCGAAAAAATTATTGGTGGGACAATATAAGAAAAGGATAATTCAGAATATACATCAATGTGACCAGTATATAAACAAGGGAAAGAAAAAAAGTAAAACTTATAAGGGGATGATGCAACTATTACCCATACAAACCTGGAAATGGGAAAATATCACCATGGACTTTGTCACTGGACTTCCAAATACATCTAGAGTAAATAATGTTATATGGGTTCTTTTGGATTGTCTTACAAAAATTGCTCACCTTATAAAAAATTAAGAGGACATAAAATTTGAGGGATCTATATATGATAATTGTTAAGGCTACATGGAGTTCCACTATCGATTATATCGGATTGAGATTCAAGATTCGCCTCGAAATTTTGGACAAGTCTCTAAGCACTGAGCTGAACTTCAGTAAGAACTATCATCTTCAAACTGATGAAAAATATGAGAGAACTATTTAGACACTCGAATACATGTTGATAGTGTATTATATTAACATTATAGGACAGTTAGAATAACATTTTCATCTAGTAGAAATATCTTAGAAATAATTTTCCACTCAAGAATCCAAATGGATCTATATAAATCCCTTTATTGGTAAATATATAGAACACATGAATGCTGGGATGAGGTTGGTGAATGTAAGATGCTATGAACTAAAATTGTCAAGGAAATTATGTAGGAGTTGAAAACCATTCAGCAACACACCAAAAAATCCCAAAGTTGATAAAAGATTTATGCAGACAATCATCAAAGAGACCTTATATTTAAGGTTGGAGACATGTTATTTCACCACATATCTCCATGGAAGAGAATCCTGATATTTGGGAAGAAAATAAAGTTAAGTCCTAGGTACATAAGCCCCTTTGAGATCCTTGATCGTGTCAAATTGATGGCCTATCAACTAGAAATTATACCTACCATATCTTAACTACATTATCTATTCCATGTATCCCTATTGAGGAAGTACATACCTGATCATTCACATGTACTGAATTTAGAGGTGGTACAGTTTTAAAATGATATCTCATATGAGGATAATCTAGTGAAGATACCAGATTATAGAGATAAAGTTATACCCAACAATACTACTCACCTATTCAAAGTACTTTAGTGGAACTACAAGTATGAATAAGCAACATAAGATCATAATTAAGTGATTAAGTATGAGTTCCAACACATTTTTAAACATAGAATCTAAAAAAAATCGAGTGAGAAATTTTATAAGGGCGAAGAATGTAATGACCCAAAATTTTTTCAATAGAAAATATCTTCTTATAAATATTTTATGCATTATAATCATAAATGAACATTAATAACACAATAAAAACATTATAAATTAATAATGAATAAAATAATAGGTATTTCTAGAAGTTAAGGAACTGTTACTGATGAAATAGTAACACGACCTTAGGAATAGTAATATGACCTTTATGAATATTAAATTGGATAATAGAATAGTAGTCTCACCTATGAAAGTATAAATAAAATTTTAGCATCAAATAAATTAATTTATGATGTAATTATATCATATTATAAGTAAATTAATGTTTCAGAAATTATTAATTAATTGATAGTATTTTTTATAAGTTATAATTATTTAATTATAATTTTATAATTAATATAATGATTTAAATGAAAATTTATTTTCACAAAATGTATTCATAAATTAATATTATTTTTTTCTTTTTATTTTAATATAATTTAATGAGACCTTATTTAATTTTTCAAAGTGTTACATAATTAGTTATAATTTTAAAATCTATATTTCCCAAGTAGATAATTCTTTTAATTGAAAGTTAAATTTATAATATTAATAAAATTACTTTAATAAAATAGATTTCATTTTTAATTTATACATGTAAAAAAAATAGGGTTTATTTTTTATATTTTTCAAAAATACTTGAATTTTGGAAAATAATAAAATATGGTAATTTACGGTTTAAGCTAAATACCCGAATTATGGAGTCATAGATGATGTATAACTTATGTAATCCAAAAATATCAAACTATAATTAATTATTTTAATATATTTTATGATAATTCTCAATCAATTCATAGTCTTGAGCCAAAATAATAAACTAATGAATAAAATAATGAGAAAACACCCCTCTCCTCTACTATAAATACCACCCTTCGCCACCTCTTCTCTTCACACCTTCCATGATTTGGGAATTTTTAAAATTCTGACCAATAATTACCCCAAGACCCTAACTATATTGAGGAGGTCAATTTCGCATCAAATGACTAAAAACATTGCCTTAAGGAGGTTTTCAAGTAGGAGAAACCCAAGAGGCAAATTCATATTTCCTTTTTGTTAATTTCTTTTCAAGTGATTTTCTTGTTCTCTCATCACCTACCCTCATTCAAATTGTATGATAACTCCATTACCTCAAATATACAGGAGTTTTATTATGATAATTAAATAATAAATCATTAATATCCTATCCTCTCCCTTTTATTCTAAAAATTAAAACATAGTTTGAAAGGTGTTAATTTATCACCTTCAAGGACGAAACAATTTTAATTTCAATTAATGCATTCAAGTCTAGAAATAAAACCATTTGTATGGATAAAAATATTATAATATATGTATTACATCTTATTTAATTGTTTTAATCATTATTTACCCACAATTTTAAATAATAAAACAAAATAAGTTCATTGTGAGCCAAACTACCAAAAATAATCTAAACGATTATCACCAACATATTATCTAAGGATTCATCCATACACAAAATAACCAAATGTATTATATGATCATTTAATATTATATATTTTCATAAATAACTTATAAATTAAATTTGGTATTTCTATTTCCATTTTACATGAACTTCTATACTCTTATACAAGTGAACCGATCATAAAAACTAAGAAAACGAGCACTCCCGGACGATGAAATTGAACACAATATCTCATCAAAAAGGACATAAATTGACTTAATAAAATTAAAAAAAATCAGTTACAAGTATAAAAGGTTCTAGAATTATTATTTAATAAATTTAATATGATTATTCTAGACCTTATGATCAATTGTAGAACTATTTCAGACATAAGGTAAGGTTTCTACCCGAACTTCCATTTTTTTCCCTTTCTCTATATTCACCCCTATGTAATGATTCTTTATATTTATAATATTATTCTAAAAAAATTTATATTTTCTAAACTCATGTATCCAAATCATTTCATCCCTCTTTGATGGGGTAATATGTGTTTTGGAAAGGTTCTCTTTTCAATTATTCCCGATAAGAAAGTTTGATTCAAGGGAAATTCCTAATTTCTTACCCACATCCAATTGCACTCGATAATCCATTTTAATACACCATTATTTTTATTAAATTTCTAAGTTTATAATGAAAAACTATCTTGTTTAATTTCTATTTCTGTATATCTAATTATTCCTTTTCTATTTTAAATATTCTTTAATATTTTACCTTAAAACTACACGTAAGTTTCTAATTTATAAAGTTTCCTAAACACTCTTTTGAAATGTTTTCACTTTATTTGGACACAATTTATCATTATCTATTCCTATTTTTCTTTATTAATGTCTTTGAATGTTCTAAATCCATTCTTTCATGGACACTTTTATGATAATTCCATTTGTAATTCCTTATGACATGATTTTAATACCCATTCCATTCCATGGGTAACCATTATTTTATATTTGATTAATTATGTATGACTAATCATGCGGAAAAAAAATTCATTAACATGTTTTGATGGGTATTATGAGATAGTGATCCAATTAATTGGGCAATTTTTAGTCTCAAAAGATGTCATGTTGGGACAGGTAGTGAACATGATTCCTTTATGATAATTATCCAACTGTGTCTTCCTGGTTATCCATGACTCATGTTTATGTCATGTTATATGTTGTTTCCACATTCCTATGATTCCATTATTTTATGTTCCCATGTTGTACAAGTTATTCTTCCTTATGTTTATTCTTGTTCTATGCCTTTTTATGTCATCGTGTTATGTTTTCTAACCCATGTTCTATGTTTTATTCCTATTCTTATTTCCTTACTATGATTTTTAGCTCATACCTTTTGTTCATGTATTCCCTAGGTTATCTAATGTACTTCTAGGATCTCAATGGAAGTTACGATTTCATTGTGGAGATTAAATAAAGCTTTTTTCATGATTCTTAATTATGTAAATAATATTCCAAAGACACTATACTTTTTGATCCATGGCTTGTTATTTGATAGTTAATTATGGTTAAAATAATGTAATGGTAAGTGTAAAAGGTTTGGTTTCTATACTACCTACATAAAAGGTAAGATCGTGGTAAGTTATAAAGTATAACATATTGGGGTTCCAATAGTTGAATGGTCAACCATACCTTTCCTCTTCATTTATTGGAAACCATTTCATTTTATAATAAAATTTTCACTTTTCAATTTTACATTCTCTTATTTCCATATATCAAGTTCATTTAAAATGAGTTGTTCCTCCCATTTAATCTGAGCCCATACTCCTTATCACTAAGACCAAAACCCATTTAAATTCTACTTTAAGTCTTCAATTAGTAAATTACTCATTATGACCCATGAGGTCCCATACACCTCAAGAATTGAAATAGGCAATCACTCAATCATAGCCTAAGAGAAGTACAAGCACAATATACAAACAAGTCTCACTCAAAAATCAGAGACATATCAATAAATGAAAATAGTTAAATGAACCTATATGGCATGGAAATATGAATCGAATGTAAATTCATGGTGCCTATAATAGTAAATGGACAATTATTCTTTCCCAATATCATCTGGCCAAGGATGAATTTAAATTATCAATTAGAATAATAATAATAACTAAAAAACAACATGTGTTCCACCCAACAGTGAAATTATATCAACTGTAATTAGAAAAAACAGAACACCAATTATAATTCAGGAATCTTGGAATTTACCCCAAAAATGGGTAAGCTACATCCAATAATGACTCACAACAAAGTTCCAAATCATTCCTAATATTATATATATCGTATCCAAATAGTTAAGTAATAAAGAAACCCGATATGATACCACTATGGGAAATACTGAACCCAGATTCTACACAGAGGTGACCCGAGCCCAGTGGGTCACTAGGTCTCAAGCGCATACTCTCGAATTCCAAAGGCTACCGACAAGAAAATAGGTCTTATGGTATGTGGGGTGATATTATTCCCACATTACCAGAGTTTAGAACAATAGAAAAATTAAATAACAGGTAAGTATATAATGAAATATAATTTAATAGTTGGTATAGAATAAGTATAAAATGGTAATAAATAACTTAAGAAACTAATAATAATATTCCAAAGCTGTTGATTAAATATTACATGTGTTTAAAAAGCTATAAAACATGGATATAAAGTATCAGACAATAAATTATATAAAAAATTTATGAAAATAGTACAAAAAGTATCCCCGTTATCCCAAGATCTAGCTTGGTAATCTGTTACTATCTCCATCCTAAGAAAGAAATAAATAATGTTTCTAAATTGGTACACTTCCCATTGTCAAACCCGGAATATATGTAATCTTCTCGGGTACCAATGGTGGACCGAATAGGGTGTGTGGTAAATCTCAGTAGGACACCACCAATAGTTTCTATAACATCTTTTCTGTGTAAAACAAACTGAAATAGTGTGAAAGAATGCATTTATAAAAGTAATGTAGTACAGTAAAGTAAATACCCAAGTACCAACTTCATCCCTCAGCTGGTGTCTGAACATGTAACCAATTATTTATTTAATTAAGTTCCAATTTATATTATTATGTCACATGGGGTAATACCAGCAATGAAATCATGATGTAATCATGATTGTTAAGGATCCAAGTCATGGAAAGGAATCATGTAATGATAATAATAATGAACATGTTCCAAGGTAATAACAAAGTCAACCTTGACCTCAAGGGTCACCAACTCAGTAGTAACTGTAGCCCAGCTGAGAGGTAAGAGTTTAATCCAAGGATAATTTTACAAGGCATTCCCAAATAATTCATCTAGCTAAGTCCAAGGAAAACATTCAAGGTAAAACGGGACAAGCAGTGGCTAGGCCCAAGGATGTTACCAACATTCCTCATGTTTATAGTAGCTATACTGAAACAAAGGATTTTATCTAGGACATCATATAATAGAAAAGTAGGGATCATATGGTGTCATATCAAGCATCCACTAATAGTCAAAGATCAGGTTACAAGGTGGGTCTCACCCTTAGAAACTGGAATCTCTTAATTGAAATGGCATCCATGAGTCTTCAAGTTCTTCCCTTGGGAATCCAAAATATAACTCAATCATGACCACTCCTACAATGATTTCAAGGCCCATGTATAGTTGGGCACCTTACAATAGATTCATTTAACTAATTAATCCTTGTAATGATCATGTAATTTAATAAGTTTATTTAGTTCAACTTTGGACTTTTATTAGTGTTTCAAGGCCAAGGATTATGCAACCATTTAATTCATTTCATATAAGTCATAATAATTTAATCAGGTTAACTATTTTACCTTTTATTAGACCTAGAAAGGGGTGACATATATTTTAATCAAATCCATTGAGTTATATTCAATTAGTCAAAGTTATATATATACAATATATTTCCATTTCCATTTAAGATTGACTTTTCAAATTTATGAAATTACCATAGGAGGATAAAGTGGATCAAAAATGGTATAATATATATAAAAGATCAAAATTAATCTATTTAAAGGGTCCTACCACTAGTTTGATCAATCCACATAACCAAATGGCGGATAAAATGTCATAATAAACCATTAGATCCAAATTTTGGAAAATACCCTACATGGGGTGGTCTTCATTGTAGATGTAAACACCATCAGTGGATAAAATATTTAATAAGAATCTTAGAATGTAGTTTTGAGGGCTATAAGCAATACATATTAGTTAAATAGGAGATGACCAAAGAAATCAGTGCATGCGCACAATAATTTATAAAATGAAGAAGCTTGATGGATGAGTTATAGACCACCTACTTCATACTTTTACAACTCTCCTTGTCTAGTATCACCCTCTAGTTTGGCCTATATTAGAAGAGATCTAGAGAGTGGATAAATGATTTAAAATGGCACATATTAGCCTACATCTAAATAGTGTTTTTGATAAAAATAATAACGACAAACAACTAAAAATTAATGGATTACTTACTGATATGAATCCAATGTGATGAATGGAAATAGAAACGGACACTCTACTAGAGCTTAGGATAAATTCCAATATTATATGGATTTTATCATTCAAAAGGGATCATTTCAAGAAGTTTTTTCACTAGAAAAACAAAATAGAGGAGAAAAGATTTTAATTAGTATTTTAATGGAATTTTATAAAATCACCGAATATTGGGAATCACGTGGTTTTGTCACAGGGTTAGCCAAACTGTGCATCATCCATGCATAGTCTTCTGTAGAGAGGGTCAACTAAATGGTTAGGCTACACAATTATGAAAAACAGGTACCAACATTGAAAAATACCTTGAAATTTTTTTCTACAGATTTTTCACAGTTGTGCAGACCTTGGAACATGATTTGGGAAAACTGTGCACCCCATATCACTCCATTATTAGGCATTGCGCTGTTATAACTAACTATGTATCCTACACTAGAGAATTTATTATAATAATGTGATAGGAATTTTCCTCCCAAAATTCCAGGTTCTGGGCTCCAAACAAGACACAATAACCCCAGATAACTTTAAGAACTCATTGTGAATCTATATTAGGTCCTAAATGCAGAATTCGACAAAAATTTAATGGATCCTTACCTGAGTGAAAAAAATTTCTCACATATTCATTATAACTTTTCTTATAGAAAAAATACTTATCTTATCCAACTTTATAACAACGATCTTGGTCATGATATGATTTAAACCTTGTGTTAGGATATGTTGATTTTATCCATGGGTTTGGTTATAACATGATTTCAGTAATATGGGGATTGTGACATGTGGTTGGTAGGGATAATAATATGTCCATGTGTTTGTTATGATATAAACTAATAGATATTCTATGTTCCTATAAGAAATATTCAAGGAAGGAATATTCAAATATAAATTATTTCTATAAGTGTTTTAAGATATTTTTTACGAGTTGATTACTTACCTTAATTTCTAGTATGAATTTTATTATATATAGATGGGTACATTAAGAACTAGGAGATGTTTAGTGTCTGGTAATATCCTACTATGATGCATTTCTTGTATGTTTTATTTTCATATATCATGGGTGTGCAGTTACACATGTTTTATGTTGGTATAAGAATGGGCCATAATTTTTCATAATTGGTGTTTGGGATCATAGTGATGATGTCAAAGAATTTTAAACAAATTAATAGAGAGTTATTATTACATTTATTTTTATTTATTTAGGTTATATTGTTTTTAATATATTTTTTGGTATTTTATTATTTATTTTGACTAACATATGACAAATGGGGGATTATTGATATTTATTCATAGTTTATTGATATTTATAGGTATCCTTTTCTATTATTTCTATTTTAATCTTATATTTATTATTTTGTATGTTTCATTATAAGGTAAATCACTCACCATGTGATACTCATAAACCCTCAATTCTTTTCTCCATAATTTGGTGATTATGGAGCGAACTTGAGGTTATGTGGTGTTTTTCCTCATTGACACGGTCATGAGGAAGTGGTAAGTTACAACCCCATTACATAAAAAATTCCCTAAGAATAAACATATCTATAAACTCCTCATGCCTTAGAATTATTTATTCCAAAAAACTTCTTCCATGGATTATTAAGTCAATTACTTGTTTTAATCTAGGTGATGTTATCGACTTTTCACGTGATTCATGTCCAATGATAATCAGTGAGCATATGATACTTGGTGTAACTAATTATATTTCATCCCATGTACCACATACATCACACAACCACACCCACTCCTATACCTCCCAATTACTATGGATTATAATATTTCCAATACATAATATCCCCATTATTATTCCTCCTACTTTATATGATATATATCATCCACCATCTTTCCTCTATGGAAAGAGACAATCAACTCTCTAATACTAACTCTAAGACCTTGTGTCTCAAACTGAAGTAATGAAATAATTTTTCACTACTCTGTCACCATGTCTGACCTGTTATATTAAAAGATATCTCATAGGATAACTTGACTCACTCACTTAATCAATAATGTTATGATTGAATTGATTCTACTAGTTGCATATCTCATTCATATCACATGTAGCACCAACAATATTATCATTCTCAGAAATACCTGAGGAACCATACATTCCTTTCACTACTCACTTTGGGTTTATCTCCCCCCGCCCACACATGTCTCTAGTTTCAATATTAAATCATACAATAAGAACTTATAACTGGATCATCCAATATCCCAAGCATACAGTATCGGTACCAAACCAAAACCATGACATTTATTCTCATACCCCAAACATACTATAGACACAAGAAAATGCATCCCTAAAATTTTCAAAATGCTTCCATACACGATCCAAGATCATATAACATTTCTCGAGATTCGATTTTGTAGGTTGTAGAGCCCTAACAAATTTATGGATTAGGAGTTTTGGACATTTCAAGTTGGGATGGAAAACAGGTTTGCAAAGCCCATTCGTGAATCCCCCTCTGCGGTCGTGGAGCGCCGCCGCGAAGAAAATGAGGCGGTAACATTCCGTGAATGCCCTGACGTTCGTGAACCCACCACGAAGCACCGGAGGTGGTAACGCTCCGCGAACGCCCTGACGTTCGTGAACCCGCCGTGGAGAAGAAGAGGCGGTAACTCTCCATGAATCTGGTTGACGTTCTTTAGCCGCCGGGAAGCAACTGACGCCCCCCTTCATGCCGTGTCTTGCCTATAAATACCCATATCCCCCCCCCCATTCTCTTGGACGGCCACGGCCACTTCTCCTCTTGGGCGGCCGATCTCTCGATCCGCAGAGCTCCGCTTTGTGGCTCCGCGAGGCCATGCTCTGCGACCAGATTCCTTCTTGTTGTTGCTCCACGATTCCCTACTCCGTGAGCAGCTTCCTTCGTGTTTCTGCTCTGCGAGACGATTCCCCGCGATCCACCCTTACTCTGCAAGAGGCCCATGCTTCACGAGATAATGCTTCTCCACAAGATACCGCTACTCCGCGAGACTTTGCTCTGTGAGCCGCCCTTGCTCCGCAAGAGGTCTATACTCCACGAGCAACTTCCTTCGCATTGCTGCTCCACGAGCCGCTCTTGCTCCACAAGAGTCCCATGCTCCGCGAGATACCGCTGCTCCGTGAGACTTTGCTCCGCGAGCCGCCCTTGCTCCGTAAGAGGCCCATGCTCCGCAAGCAGCTTACTTCGCGTTGCTGCTTCATGAGACTTTACTCCGCGAGCCGCCCTTGCTCCGGAAGGGGCCCATACTCCGTGAGATCCCTCTGCTCCACGGGACCTTTTCTCCAAAAAGCTACGTCGCGAAGACCTATCCTTCGCGAGGCTCCTACCTTCACACCCACCAGTCCATACCATGGGGGTGGTGCCCCCACACCCTCACTTGGGGTCAGTGCCTAGCTACGGTCCTGCCCCTTCGGGTCGGTCCCTTCGCTACCGTCACAGACCCCCATGAAAAATCGAGAGTCGCACCATGATCTTTTCGGGTCGGGACTTCAGGATTTTCCATTGCGCCCTTATGCACACCCTCCTTCCGCCTATAGAATACCATGATTTGAGATACTCCTCCACAGACCATGAAACACCTTGAGTCGACATATTCCTCTTGGTTTCATTCCCATGTCATGAGTTTAGATTCCCATCATCAAATCCCCGAGTACCTTGAGTCAAACAATTCCTTAGGCAACTCCTCCAAACCCTATCACTTGGCTCCTATGCCATGTGGAACCAGAAAAGGCCACCCTTGCGTAAAACCCAACACCATCCATTCCCTGGCACCTTATTCCTAATAGTCCTATCTACATGACTATAAACTGTATTACTCCCTATCTAACAAATGATAGGATGCATCTTGCTCCAAGAAAGATATGCCTTATGCTTCAATCATAAGATGTCAATATTTCTATCTACATGACATTTAACTGTAGTAATCCCTATGTTCTAAATATAGGATGCCTCTTGCTCCAAATAAGAGATGCCTCATGCTCCTAGCATGAGATGCTAATATTCCTATCTACATGACTTTAAACTGTAGTAATCCCTGTGTTCCAAATATAGGATGCCTCTTTCTCAAAATAAGAGATGCCTTGTGCTCCATGCATGAGATGCTAATAGTCCTATATACATGAATATAAACTGTAGTGATCTCCCTATGTTCCAAACACAGGATGCCGCTTGCACTAAACAAGAGATGCATAATTCTCCAAGCATAAGACGCCCAATGCCATGATTACAGTGGCATGATTCCAACACCCCTTGGAATTACCCATCTTTTGCACCAGTGCATAGGTGAGGGCCCCAATTCACCAGTGAGTTGGGATGCCTTCATGTCCAGACATGAGGAAGACATTACGGGCATCTTCCTAGCGTAATCCCCATTCACTATTGCCGCTCCATAGCGGCACCCGGGCAGCTTCTTTGCGTAAGCCCCACCCACCAGTGCCGCTCCATAGCGGCACCAGGGCATCTTCCTAGCGTAAGCCCCATCCACAATTTCCGCTCCATAGCGGCACCCCGGGAAGCATCCTTGCATAAGCCCCATTCACCATTGTCACTCCATAGCGGCACCCGGGCAGCTTCCTAGCATATACCCCATTCACCAGTGTCGCTCCATAGCGGCACCCGGGCAGCTTCCTAGCGTAAGCCCCATTCACCAGCGTCGATCCATAGCGGCCCCCGGGCAGCTTCCTAGCGTAAGCCCCATTCACCAGTGCTACTCCATAGTAGCACCCTGGAAGCTTCCTAGCGTAAGCCCCATTCACCAGTGTCGCTCCATAGTGGCACCCGGGTAGCTTCCTAGCTTAAGCCCTATTTACCATTGTCGCTCCCTAGCGGCACCCGGGCTGCTTCTTAGTGTAATCCCCATTCACCAGTGTCACTCCATAGCAGCACCCGGGCAGCTTCCTAGCGTAAGCCCCATTCACCAGTGCTGCTCCATAGCGGCTCCCAGGAAGCTTCCTAGAGTAAGCCCCATCCACCAGTGCCGCTCCATAGCGTCACCCAGGCATCTTCCTACCGTAAGTCCCATCCACAATTGATGCTCCATAGCGGCACCTGGGCAGCTTCCTTGCATAATCCCCATTCACCTTTGTCGCTCCATAGCGGCACCTGGGTAGCTTCCTAGCATAAGCCCCATTCACCAATGCTACTCCATAGCGGCACCCGGGAAGCTTCCTAGCGTAATCCCCATTCACAAGTGCCTCTCCATAGCGGCACCCGGGCAGCTTCCTAGCGTAAGGCCCGTTCACTATTGCCTCTCCATAGCGGCACCTGGGCAGCTTCCTAGCGTAAGTCACGTTCACCATTTCCACTCCATAGCGGCACCTGGGAAGCTTCCTCACGTAAGCCCCATCCACTGTTGTGATCCTATGCAGCGTTAAGCCGTTTTCATCCTTATCTAGCAGCAAGCCGTTGTGTTCCTATCCAGCAATAAGCTATTGTGACCCAATCCAGTGGTAAGCCATTGCGACCCCATTCAGCGGCAAGCCATTGACATCCTTATCCAACGGCATGCCATTATGATCCTATCCAGCGGTAAGCCATTGTGACCCAATCTAGTGGTATTCCATTGAGACCCCATTCAGTGGTAAGCAATTTACATTCTTATCCAGCGGTAAACCGTTGTGATCCTATCCAGTAGTAAGCCGTTGTGACCCAATCCAGTGGTAAGCCGTTGCGACCCCATTAAGTGGCAATCCGTTGACATCCTTATCCAGCGGTAAACCGTTGTGACCCAATCCAGTGGTAAGCCATTATGACCCAATCCGGCGGTAATCCGTTGAAAACCCCCAATAGGCAGTAAGTCGTCATCAGAAGAACTACGTGGACTTTGATTCCCTTCCACAGGGATACGTAGGAAGCCTCTTCAAGGCTCAAGCTCGAAACTATCATCATCCTTTTCCTCGGGCCTCCATCATAGAGTAAGTCCTGACACCATGGGTAGCCTAATGCATAATCCCCTCTTCACTTCCCACGGACGCACCCTTCACGACGTGATCGTCAGATCGTTGTTGCATCTTGTTTCTCACACCGAGCATGACTCACGTGGGCTTAGAGTAAGCATCGACTATGACACCTGCCCCCGTCTAGCATGATATTAAACTGTATGCCCCTATCCAGCATTATGTTAAATTGTATGTTGTCCCGCATGACATTAAACTGTACATTCATTTGAACTATGTGGTATTTGATCTATGTCAAGGCATGGTACATAGGAAGCCTCCACGAGGTTCAAGCCCACCGCCTATTGTTTATTCACATCAGGTTACACCCTCGTCCCGCATGACGTTAAACTAAATTATAGTCTAGCAGTAAGCCTTTGTGACTATCCTGAACTACGTGGACTTTGATCCATGCCAAGGCATGGTGCGTAGGAAGCCTCATGAGGTTCAAGCCCACCACCAATGGACCCCCGGGTTCACCTTCACGTCGGTTTGCTGATGAAGCCCCTTTGAACTATGAGGTCTTTGACCCATGCCAAGGCATGGTACGTAGAAAGACTTTTTGAGGTTCAAGCCCATCACCCATCAGACTCAGGTCCATCTTCACGTCGGTTCACTGACGACACCATCCTAAACTACGTGGTCTTTGATTCCCTGCCATGGGGATACATAAGAAGCCTCCATGAGGCTCAAGCCCAGCACTTATCCATGCATCCATTCTCACGGGACACCTCCTTAGGTATCCCATCATTCCACCAAAATATGCGTACTTTGATTCCCTACCACAGGGATACGTAGGAAGTATCTTCAAGGCTCAAGCCCAACTTCACCGTCACCCTTGTGATAGTACCATTTCATTCCCCCTCCACTTCATTCAACTCTCCATCATCCATCCTAATTCTCACCCAGGCCGCCACATAGCAATGGGATCATGCCATCCACCTCCTCGCTACTCCTCGCAGTACTTGAGTCGTTATACATGTGTAAGCCCCAACATGTCTCTCGGTCATTGTCCAATGTGTACACCCCGATTCATCAACCCTTTAAACTACGTGGGTTTTGATCCCTGTTGTCTACACACGGGGTATGTAGGAAACCTCCATGAGGTTCAATCCCAACAAATGGTAAACCTTAGTGATTCCCCATTCTGGGGTGCACACTCCCTGATCTTCCCTCATTGGTGTTCAGATCAGCCATTACGGTGTGACATCTCCCCTCTAGGGAGCGCACCACCTTGGATCTGTCCTCATTGGGAGTTCTGATCCATATATCTTCTAGGTGTTCTCTCCTTGGGATATACCAATCTGGTTTGTCTCTATGGTATGTTCTGATCCCTCTCATACCTTCTCTGTAAGACTATAACTCGTGTCCTACCTCGTGATAAACATGAGATTCCTGAGGAAAACCTCAGATGACACACATTTGGCATAACCATCTCGTTAAGATGTTAAACTCATAGCCTACCTCGTGAAAAACATGAGATGCTTGAGGAAAACCTCAGATGACACGCCTTTGGCGTAACCGTCTCCGCAAGACATTAAACTCGCGGCCTACCTCATGATAAACATGAGATGCCTGAGGAAAACCTCAGATGACACGCCTTTGGTGTAACCGTCTCTGCAAGATGTTAATATCGCGGCATACCCCATGTTAAACATGGAAAGACGAGGAAAACCTCAGGGACATGCCTTTGGCATATGATTCCCAGCATTCGATGCGGGATACCTCATGTTTTGCACCCTTGAGATTCCCTCTTATGAAGAAGAATACAGGTTCCCCAATGTCCATGCACCCAGAGATTCCCTGACATGCCTGATGTTGTCATCTACTCCAACCGAATGTCGCTACCATGTCAAGATCCCATGATATTTCTTGACAGAAGTAGTGTAATTAACTAGCGTCCATGAAGATATGGCACCAGGAATGAGATTCACAATCAACGTATTAAATCTATGAGGGAGACCCGGACTAGGTGATGAGTTCCAAGGAGGAATCCACGGAAGGAAGAACTAAAATCCCATCATCCCATTTCGATCAAGGAGTAGACGTCCCTGAATAAGGAGAAAATGTCGCCCGCCTTTGGAAAGCGGGAATGTGGGGCAACAGATGTGCGTCCTCACAGTCAAATGCACGCTCCCCTGCAAAAGCGTCAGAAACACATACTCTAGGACTACATTTCCATAATACACTATAATTAAGGTATATATACCTCTATAGAACCATATCCATGTTATACATTAATTCTCCCACCCATTTAAGTGTTTTAATCACACCACAATCACATTTGAAATCATCTTTAGTAAATAACATATAGAAAACATGTATGTGGAGTGTAATTAGTCAACATTCCCCAAATAAATTTTTGAGGAAAATAAAAAATATTTAAATGACTTTTAATGAGATAAACCCTCTTTCCAAATCCATTTTGAAAACATTTTATCAAAATAAATTTTCAAAAATCCCTCTTTTCCAGACACAAATAATCATGTGCATGCCCATATGAACTGATGTGTTAAGAACTATGCACGAACACACAACATCTTACCAATGAATGATTCATAAACACACATGATATTACCAAAACTATCTATGAATAAAATATATTAATCATATAAACATCATATTTATATCAAAAATAGATCGACTATACTATGAAAAGATAATAACTACAATCCTGTAACCTTGAAAACTTGTACTTACATTTTATAGGTGTTCACATCACACAAATACAATGTACATCATATGATTTGACTGATCCTACCTCTATTTACCATTCCCTTAAATCATTATAAAAAAATTAAGGTTCCAATACCATTTTTAAAGTCCCTAGTTTGATTCACCTAAATAGTAAATGAGTGACATCACTACATCACCCCAAGTGTTTCTCCTTGTATGATAGAGGCCATCGTCTAGTATAGAGGGTCTAGTTCATACAATAGGGAGATTATACCCTCTATATGATAACTATAAACTAATAATAAATAATTGAAACATAAAAAATTGAAATAATATGGAGTTATAGGGGACAAAAACCATAATAATAATATATCATGAGTTTTTTGAAATAAACTCATACTATAATACATCAGTCATACATCACTAAATGGGTCTCATCGAGAAAATCATATACATTAAATGATAAAAAAAATAGCAGTTGCATAGCTAATTAGGTCCTTGGGGTCTCCTAAAAACCCACTCTCATCCTTGTTAATACTCCAGCTCCATTCAATTCTACCAAGACCTTTCCCTAACCTAAAACTCAAACATATATCATTTACATGTACCGAGTTTTACGTACAATGTGTGAGTATGAAACCCAATAGGCCACTACAAACAAGGCCCCTAAAATAATTCAATATATATATATATATATTAAAAAATGAATAATGTAATATAAGAAGACACAACACCTAGAATGATAGACAAAAGTCAAATGATCTTGTGCTAACTAGTCCATCATAATTCCATACCCTGCCTTATTTGACCAATGCTAGTTAATTAAATATTTCATATAAAAAATAATTCCATATATTATCATGGTCACCATTAAGATTAACCATTAATAAAAACATCACATGGAGTTCCCACCTTACTTACATCACCTAAGGAGACATATGGAGGATATAACATTATTTTATCCCATAAGAAGTTTATATAGAGGACCCAACACATTTTTCCCCTAAAAATATTATGTGAAAGACTCAATAAATTGTTCCCTATGATGAGAATATAGAGAGCCCAAAACATTCCATTCCCTTATAAATAACTTATATAAGACCAAATACATTTTATTCTCTTGGAAATAGAATATTAACGATGGCCTGACTTAGAGTCATCCTCTATATAAAAAATACAACTGGTAGTTGAACCATCTCATATATGTACCCTAGAATCCAAATTACCTTTGTGATAGACAAAAATAAAAAAGGAATCAAACGAATTTTACTTATCCCTTGACTATATCTTAACATGTCCCTGTATATCTCACCTCAATATACCCTACCTAACACATAGATATTCTCAAATAATACCATGTATATCATAATACACTTCACACCTAAACTATTACTAGTAACCACTCTATCCCATGAATCATGCACATTTAGTCGTATTATCCCAAGAAAATTTATTGTGATTCAGATAATTTCTAATATGATTATTTTACTAGTGGAAATTAACCCAATTTTCTCAACTGATGGATCCCAATATGAAAAAAATAAAATAATCAACTAACCATTCTTACCCTAGGTAGTTCATCTCACTCAACTATAAAGGAATGTCTCAGTCTATAAATATCTTATAATTTACTTTCAAGGTGAATCTAAATTCATTGTTCCCCCATTTTACACCTACAACATCCTAATCTCTTTATAAAATCCAATTTTCGACATTAACTACACAATAAGCTGTAAATAGAAATTTTAAATTTTCCATACACATCCCAGTGTAACCATTGCATTATTCCCATATCTCACATATAACCTTACTAGGCCACTTATGATCTGACTCATGAAACACCCATAAAAATCCCTTATTTTGATTTCCATGTCCCTAAAACTATTCCATTAACCCTTATATGAACAACATTTCACATGAAATACTTATCACCACTTCATCAATCCCACAATTCATACATAGCAAAACACCCCTTACATGGCCTCAAAAGACCCACCTAGGCCCCTTATCCTTAATATCACTCTGGAACATCTGTTTATTATCATCACTTACAGCCAAACTAAGCATCACAATTCAACATAGCTCCAAAGAGATTATAAGACCATTTCATTTTTAATTGATTACTTATTACATTACCAAAATGTTCTTCCTATTTTTCTCACATGCCAGAACTCTATATTTATTCTCTCTCAAGTTAATATAACTCAATTACCCACACTCATATATCACATCTCACAAAAAAATACATATAAATTTATATATTTTTAATTTAAGGACCACCAACATCATTCTCAGTGTTAAACTCTCAATATACACTCACCAACTAAATCAAATCATACACCCAACATCACTCATATCAAAATCTATAACCACAAGAAAAATTCGTCCATTAATTAATAATAAACAAAATATTATTTATTATTTATTATTTATTATTTATTCTTTATTCTTTATTCTTTATTCTTTATTATTTATTATTCATAATTAATTAAAATAGTAATAACTAATAAAAACTTGTCAGGTAGTGTTAAATCACTAAAACTATGACCTATGGTGTGAAAATGGTTCAGAGAATGATCCCATATTTTTTATGCACAAAATCCACATGATTAAAAACACAATTCATGGTTATTTTTTAAGAAAATTTTATGAAATCCTTTATAAAATGCACTAGGTGATTTACTATCATTGAAATAGTGAAAAAAAATATAACGCCCTAATATTTTAGTATATATTTTCCATTATATAAATACTATATTGAATAGATTTTAAAACATGTAACAATGAACTAAAAAGAGTTATGAAATATTTCAATTACAATAAGAATAATCCTTTATTAAACAGATATATAGTAATAAATTATTATTCTTAAAATATATTATTCTATTTTTATTGATGAAATGTAATGATTAGAAATTAATTAATTAATTTGATATGATTAAAATCATTCAATTTTAAAAGGATATACTTCTGAAATTTATATTTTTAAATTGTTTTATTTTTTAATAAACTGGTCCTAATAACTAATATATTAATACTCAATTAATTATAAATTGATATTACATAATAAAAGAAACAGTTGATGTTTAAAGATATCATTTTTTATAAATGGTGATTTTATTTATACCTAATATTTCCATTAAAAAGATATATTAATAAATATTATAATTTTTATTTAATTAAATGAATTAAATTTTTGAAATCATTATGTAAAAAAAAAATTAGTGAGTTTTTGGGATTTTTCTGAAATGCCGAATTTTTGGGTAAATAGTGAAAATTACAATTTTAGAAAATACTGTCAATTTTATGACATCGTCATGATATATGAATTCCTTTAATGTTTTTAAAACCTATTTTATAGATAAAATATATATTTAATAAATATAATAAATCAATTAAAAATATTATTTTTAATTTATAAAGTAATATTTGACATTTAAGAACCTAAGGGATGTTTTATTCTGATAAAATAAATATTTGTTATCCCTTTATTTATTTAATTAATTACAAGGTTATATTAAATTTCACATTAATTTTAAATTCACATAACTTTAATTTATTTTTTTTATAATCCAATTATTTTCAGAAGAATCAATTCTATACGTGATTTTTTGTAAATCCATTTTTATACTTGAAGGGGATTTTTTCTAAAAACTATTTTTCATTGCGTTTTTCATCCTTATATTAAAATTAATTTTTACCAATTCTAGAAATTCAATAATTTAAATGTGTTAATAAAAATTTAAAACATAATATTCAAAATATTTAATAAACTTCATTTCATTTTTATTCATAATAAGGATTTTCCATACTAAAAGTTTGTCACCGTGGTGAGGGTTAAAAGGTTTAATGAGGGGGTTAAAGTAAGTGATAAAGAATAAAATAAAACTAAAACGTATCTAAATATGATTGGATGATTTTATATTGACCATAAATTATCATATATTAAAAAAATTAATTTTTGTTCCTCCATCACATGAAAAGAACATTATATTATTTTAAAGTTTAGAGTATTTACAAAGGTGGCACTCTTCTCACCTATAATATAAGCCAATCACTCCATTGCTTCACCACACACTTTTAAAACTTTATACCAACAAATATATACTAAAATACCTTCTTATATCCCATATATACAAGCTTTAGGTTTTGATCTCCACAAATGACCATCCTAGGAAAGATTAAGGAGAGATCCAAATGAGGATGCCTTATGAAGTCGTAGTTGTTTTAACTGAGTTCTTTCAAGTTAATTTCTTCTTAAAATTGTTCCAAATATTCTTTAACCATCATAAAATAATTAAATAATTATCATTATTTTACTTAAATTTTATTATTTTAATTTATCAATCATAATCTACACCCTACCCATCAAAAGAAAAATGAAAAGGTCACTCATGCATACGTGCAAACTACCACCTCCAAAAACGACTTATTTCATTTTTCATCACTTCCTCAAATTTATGGTTATAAATATTGATTTGATTATTAAATATTATATCTATTACATAATTATGATTATATAAAGATAAATGATTACCTAAATTCCTGTCTTTCCATCTATTGAAAAATGAAAACGCCACTCATGTGTATGTTCAGACTACCACCTCCATGAATGTTGTATTTCATTTTTTATTACCACATTAAATATATGATTTTATAAGTTTATTTATTGTATTAATATGATATATATGAAATTAGTAACATTATATAGGGGTTTAAACTATGACCAAGGTGTAATTATCGAACCTATGAATCAAAAACATGCATAACAGTTAACACATAAATAATTGATTTTAACAAAGAATTTTGAGTAAATGGGTAAAAAGAATTTCTGAATAAATGATATAAAAAATATTGATATTAATATATATCTAGGATTTATGAATAATAAATATAAATTTATTATACATGTGGTTAGAATGTGTCTGACGGAGCAGAAATCTAAGTCAAGGTTGTTCGTTCCAATATCTCTTTTTAAAGAGATTGTTTATGTTTAAATTTTCATTAATTTAATTATATATTTTTAATATATAAAACCCATCCTATTTTATAAAAATATAGTTATTTAAAGAGTTTAAAATAATTATTTTCATTTTTCCACTCTTTGGTACTCAAAATCAATGAAATAATATTTTTAATAAAAATCGACCTTTTGTCTCCTTTTTGGTCGGGGATCTTTCTCTTCCATTCCATATTAATTATTTTTTTCAAAAAATTTATTTTATATACATAAAAGGTTTTAAAGGATATTATTTTTGAAATATGTATACTTTTTATTCAAAATATTTTTATCGCTTGACATATAATTCATTATTTTGTTTTATTTACAAAATTGTCATACTAATTTTTTTAATGTTTTCTACATGAACATATATTCCCACTATCATGACTATTACTCACTATTTTTATTCTTTTACATGTTTTATTGGTTTAAAATTTTAATATTTATTCCTATTATTCTGAGAATTTTTAGTTTTTATATTAAATTAAAAGTATAATATTTTATTAAAATTTTTGAAATGGATTTTATTTCACTTATGTATATTTATATATTCTACTTCACATTTTGTTACATAATCATTGTTTATTTTCAACATTCCTTTAATGTAAATTATTTTTCAAATACTTTTTTAAAATTTTCCTTGACATCTTATGAAATGTGTTCTACAAGTTATTTATAACTTTTTATATAACAAAGTTACAAATTTTTTAAGAAATTTATTTTTAGTGATTCACTTTGATTTTATTATCTATTTTCAAAAATTCATAAATTTCTCTACAAAAAATTTATTTTCAGATGAATTTCTATTACCATTTAAAAACTTACTTATTGATGTTTTATACCACATTTTTTCACACAAAAATGTATTCACAAATCATTCAATCCCTTGAAATTTTGTACTCTATTACTCCCCATCATTCAATGAAGTTATTTTTCAATTTTATTTCCATGTTATTTTATATAATGAATATATTTAGAATTATATAAATGTTGACTAAACCATATAACCATTATTATATATTATGTGAATTGAATAAATATTTCTAAGAAATTCATTCTATTGACTAGGGAAATATTGATGTTTCATATATTTCATTCGAAACATATATTTATTGATTACTAAGGAATGTTTATTATGTATTGTATTATTCATTCAATATATGATTAATGAATTTTACATGTGTAATTGATGGGTGGGTTCTGTTATAGCCCCCTAATGCATTGATTAAAGTCCAATGAGATAAATAATTTGGCATGCCATAAGAATTATTTGGGTATTCTATGTACCCCATCCCATTTATTGAAAGTGTCTTGGTTGAGGACTTGATGATAAGATTAAGAAGTCAAGAATTATGCATTCTGTAATTAATAATTTAGTCATTATTATCCATGTGGTTATTAGGTTGATATTATTCATGGATATATTTCATGATCATGTTATTTATTATATGGCTCATATATTGATTATTTAACCAGGAATATTATTTATGAATTGTGTATTCATGATAGATTCAATTGTATGCTGCCCCTTATTGAGCATCTGAGACTGCCCATTATTGTTTCCTTTTCCCCAGGGTCTCAAGAAGGGATTTTTTAAATGATCTAAAGGATATACTAAATATAATAAGAAGGTTTCAATATGTTTATAAGTGATTATTTATATTTCCAATGTAATATAGAAATCATGTATGAATATAGTTTCCCAAGACAACAAAACTATTAAATCATTTGGAATATAATATTGTATATCTTGTACCAATTTAATAAAGTAAATAAAATTCTTTTAGTTACTTGAGTTGGGGTTATTATAGTTTCTATCAGATAATGTTTAGTAAGAACTATGGGATATATATTTTATAATAAAATATCTAGAATTATCTTTATGATAAACTACTAGAAAATTAAATAATGGTTTTTGTTTTTATATGTTATGGATAAATTTTAATAATGATTTAAGATAATTAAGTATATGAAATTATTTAAACATTGAGTTTAGTGGAAGTAATAGAAAATATATAAACACTTGTAATCAATGTATGTATTTCACACTAAAGGAAGTTAACTTGGTTGGTGTTAGGTATAAAGAAGATTATGGCTATATGAAGTAAATTGACTCGGGTTATGAACAATAACCTTACTTGTACGGAACAACATAGTATTTCATAGTGAGATGCAATGATGTAGGACTACTTTATATAGTATAAACCTTTATCCATCAATGGAACCAAAAATCAATTAATATCTTAGTAATAGATAAATTCACAAAAATATATTTTTCCATTTGATAAGTAATGAATGGGAGAAGTTTATTACATATGTATATTTTAAAATGGTAGATTCTGATTAATGGTGGTCATTAATTCACAATACTAAGGTGGAGTATGAAATAGGGAGAATAGAATGGAATAATTTTATATATATTTTCTTTTATAAATAGTTTCCTTGAGAATATAGATCTTATGTGGTAATAAAAAATTTAATTTAAGACATAAATAAGGTTTTGTTGAGTATAAAGAAAATATTAATGAGATTAGTAATAAATGTTATAAACAATGTATGTAATATAGAAAGTAAGATTGATTGTTTCATTGATGGATTTATTCCAAGACTCTTAATAGAACTAATCACTAAAATGTTTTCTGTAGAGACCCGAAGCTTATCGTACATGAACATTTCATTACTTTTGCGGAATACTTAGTACATAACAAAAACACACACACAAGGATCGTAATAGTTTAGTGTCTTTGGAAACTCGGAACGTAATCTTCTAAATGTGGTGAAAGATCTTCAATATCTCTCATAAAGATCTTCCCCTTTTTTTTACCTAAAACCTTTCTTTATATCCTGGGGAAAGAAAAACAAAAAAAGGGTGAGCTCAAATGCTCAGTAAGGGTAAACAAAAGAAATATCAATCACATCATATACATAAGAACGTAGCTTTTGGAAATCTTGACCTGCAAAAGAGCTCATAATATCATAACATGGGATAAATCATAGAATTGAAAATGAGATCCCCATAATCATAACATGAAACTTGAAACTTTGTGGCATGCACACATAATCATGGAAAATCATTTCTTGTTAGTCATGACTCATTGCCAAGACTATCTTAGTGGACAAAGTCCCTTTCTGAACCGAGTTCACTCCTCGTTTCAGTCCTGTATCACTGAACCGAAATAACCTTCCGTTCCAGCCATGTCTATCTCATGAGATATAAAATCTTTACCCAATGCATTGGAGGGAGATATAGGTCCCACCCATCTTATAATGAATCCTTTCTTATGTGTGCCATATAATCATAAAACATACATCATCGCATAACACATGTAACAAAAATGGGATTCTTGAAACATCATGACATCATAAAACAATTCATATAAGATAAAGGAATTCATAAAAATATTTCCATCACAACATAATCAAATCCATGTAATAATAGGGATAAAAACAGAACCCTTTTATTATCTTAGATGGAAAATAATTTTGATAAAATACTTGAACTCCATTCTTGAGGAAAATATCCTTTCTACTTCAAAAACACTTTTCCGTTCTTAACATGTCATAAAATTTTAAACTAAAAGAAGTTGATTAAAAATAAACTTGAATACTTGTAAAGGAAGCTTCTTGGATATAATGTTTTAGAAATCCATTCATGCCTTATAAGTTAAAAAAAACATTCTTCGTACTTTTGTCGGAAAAGTCAAAAAGTACCTCGTACGGAAAAACGACAAAAGATTCCTTTCATATTCTTTACTAAAAACTCACCTAAGGGTAAAATTGGATTTAAACTATTTCAAGTGGATGGAAACAATATTTGAGGGAACATGGATGTGGATGATAAAATACACCCCAGTAAATACTTATGAATAAACAATCTCGGATAAAAATGAGATTGTGATATTTCCCTTACCTTAGGTCCGACTTGCTTTGTAAGTGTCCGAACCTCTTGTATAATGATTTAAATCATGTTATTGACTTATTACAGAATCATATTCATTGTTATGATATCATATATGGTTCACTTATGACATTATATTACCCGTTCTTTTGTAAATTCCATGTTAAAGAAGCGTTTTGGGTAAAATCGTTTCATTTATCGTAGGTGTTTTGACTTGTTGTTCTTGACATCATTATTACTTATATCATGATTTACTTACTTCCAGAATATAAAATATGATTTATATATCATATATATTCAGTATATATATATATATAAAATAGGTAGATAAATAAAATGAAAAACACCGTTCATGGAGACGGTAGTCCGTACGTACGCATGAACGCTGTTTTCCTTTCCTTATTGTCTTGAAATGGAAGTGAGTAGATGACATACATATGTATATATATACATAAATCCAGTAGCTTTATAATGTCATATATTTCATTATTATTTCTTATATATACATTATAATCATTCTTAAATGGTTAACATGGAGAATGAATCTCATCGCGTCGTGGAGACGGTATTCCGTACGTACGCACGAGCGATGATATCATTTCTATAAATATTGAATTGAATTGGAGTGGATTATACAATATATCAGAATCAATATGATGTTTTAATAACTATGTATAGTTATTCTTTACACCATTATACCCATCCATGTAAGGTGGTGGTGGAAAATAGATTACACCACGGCGTGGAGACGGTATTCCGTACGTACGCACGCGCGGTGATTTCTTTTTCCGTAGGATGGATAGATGGTGAAATAGGGTTGTTTCATAGTTATAATAACATATCAGTATATGAGTGATACTGATGTTATTACTTCATAATGAAACAACCTAAGAAGAAGAAGTGGAAGAAGAAATAAAGATGAAAGAATTGGTAACGGTAATTACCTCTTCTTTGAAGTGCCTCTTTGAGACCTCCTCTTAGGGCACTACAATTGGTCTTTGAGGAAGACCAGAACCTCTAGGATGTTTCTAGGGAAGTGGAGAGGAGAAATTGTCAGGGGTTGGCCGAGCTTGAGTGCTCAAATTGGTGTGAGGAGGAGGGGAAGGAGGTGTCCTTTTATAGGGGAGGAGAGGGGCACCTTAGGAATATCTCAAAATATTATTTTATATTAAAGTAAAAATCGGTTTATAATGGTTCCAAAGGGTCTTATTTCGAAGATAAAGTGGGGATGGATCGAAATCCTATCAACCAATAAGATTTAGACAAGTTTAGGTTATTATTTTAACCTTATCAATTAGATTTAACTCTAAGTTAAATAATTTAACTTTTACCGTGTCTTTTTGTTTTCTTACATTATATGGTTAATAAACTTACTATAACATGCCAAAAGAACCCCAAATTATATATTATTAATATATATATCCTTATCTAAGTCATTTGGCCGAACCTTATATTTTTAGGAATAAAATAACAATTAATAATATAATATTTGATTTAAAGACTATTTTGTGTCAATTTTGACACTATTTGATACATGATTTTGTTTGAAAGTCATAACAGAATTCTTTGTTCGAACCAAGTTGATTAAATCAACACTAATATATCATAGTAACCTAGAAAATTAGTGTAATTCATAAAAAGTCTCAAATTACATTTATTTTGGTGTTTATAACATCAATTATGTCAATATTTCATTAACAAGATAATTACTGCATCATCTTTGTGTCATAAATAAATTAAATTATTTGATGTCTAAAAATTACAAATAAAATACCATCATTTAGTAAATCTTTTTATATTTCTAATGAATATTTAAAATCGAATTTATCTTATGTATAACCCCATATTAGAAATTATTTACTTATTAAACTTTGATTTTAACTATTTTAACCCTTCTTTAAATAAATTAATAATAAATGTCCTAATCTAATCCAAGTGGGCCTAAATGGTCATATTTTATTCCTAAGTTTGTTTTTGGTCGAATTACACTTGTCCAATAGAATTAGGACATGTGTTAGGGTAATATTAATATCATATTTACCCTTAGTTACCCTATTTACTATTAACCGTGGTAAAAAAAATAAAAAGTTACTATTCACCAAAAAATTATTTTCATCTCATTGAACCACATTTTAGTCCTTGATATTAACCGTGTCTCTCGGATTTTCGCAATTCCATTCACAGAAGCGGTAAAATTAAGTTTTATTCAAAATTCAGTTTTTAACCTACCACTTAGTAGTTTCACTATTCATCAAAAATTGATGTTTTTCAGAACAATGCCAAAATTTCATCCCAAGCTATATTTCATATTCCGAATTCAAAAATGAAGTCTATTTTACAAAATTCATAACATAAAAGTTGCATTAATTAATTTTATAATTAAATCCCGCTGTTAAAACAAATAGCGTGTTTTTAAGAAACAATATCTATCAAAAGATTGACACTTGTTTATGTCTAGTTTAAATGTGAAATTACATCCAATGACCAACATTGTATTAAATTGTAAAAATATATTCTAAATATACTTTAAAACCACTCAAATTAATGATTTATCACTATTAATTATTTCGATTAAAAAAGTTGATTATAATTATAATTTAGTAATTTTCACTATTCATCAGAATATGAAAGTTATCCGAAAAGTACCAAAATTTCACCTTAGGCTAAATTCGATACTCCGAATCCAAAAATGAAGTCCATTTTGAGAGTTAAAATTTCTAAAATTTAAAAAGTGGTTATTACTATTCATAACGGCTAGTTTTAATAATATTTTAATAGCATATCATTGTTTCGTGAAACTCAGGATTACGTACCACACACGCTATCGAGGAAGGTTGCGATTGCGTGTAATGCAAGGCAAGTCAAGGATGCGTGTTGTGCAAGCTCCTTTTGGTGTAGCATATAACACAAGACATTAGTAAAATAAAAAAGAATATTTTTCATAAAATCTCGGGCTGTTACATTTTCAATATATAAATATATGGTACCAAGTTCCATAAAAACAAACAATTAATTTTAAATGTATTATATTTTAAAAAAATTAAGAGAAGAAGAGGATGGATGAGCACTAAGGAAATAAATAAATCAGGTGATGGGGTGGAATGTAAGGAAGAAACTTCAAATATGTGATAATTTTTAAAGTGAATACTCTAGTAAATAAATATAATAGGAATCCATTACAAGAATGGAGATAAGGTCTATCTGGATCATAAATGAAAGTAAAAAAAGCAGATAATATCCAATGCTTCAACTGTAAGAATATGGGACACTATTCAAACCAATGAGCCTACCATGAAGATAATATACCCAAAATGATTATAAGAGAGTAGTAATAAGTTTATAAAAATACTATAATTGAAGTTAAAGTTCCATAAGTTGTGATAGAAGGTACTCTCACCATAAAATCAGGGGTATATAATGATTTATTTGAAACTGGATCTATACATTGTTTTATATCTAACATGGATATTGAATCATTCCATGAAACTTAAAGGGATTACTTTTTAATCAAGGTGCTCAGTGGGACTATAGTTCAAATGAGAATATATCAAAAAGTCTCAATTAAGATGTTAGGATATTCCCTATCTAAAATTTGATTATTATACCAATGGTTTACCTTGAAAACACTAATTTTTTGGGTTATAGGATATATTAAGGAATATTTTTAAGAATTATTAATGTTCAATAATTTTTTAAATAAAATTTAAGTTGATTTTGAAGAATATGTGGGGAAATCTTTCAATTTTTTGGGTTTTTAATTTGGTCTAATATATTATGAATAATTTCTGGGTGTAGTTATTTTTGAAATAATTTAAGTTTAACTTTGGGTGTTATTGTTGAGGTTTCAGATTAATTTATCACTTATTTATATAAAGTTTTATTCATATTAAGCATTATCTAAACTTCTACCAACCAATTTTAGTATTTTTATTATGATAGGATAAATAAACAGTCATCTATTTGTGGATCTTTTGATCTATTAAAATTTGATTGTAATTCCTTATGAATAAAAAATTGATCATATTTATTCATCATTTAGAATATGAGATGAAGAAGTGGTGGAAAATTGAATGAAATGTCACAAAATGATCAAATTATGTTTATATAATTGAGATAAATCATATAAGTATATTATATTATATTATATATCTCAATAGTAAAAGAAATACTCAAAATCCCACATAGGGAAGATAAATCTATCAAGTCTTATATTGGAAATATCTCTCTGTTATCAAGTTATGCCTTTGGAAACTCATTCACAAGTTTGGTTCTTATAATGGAACTTATATTGTTTTAAAAATGTTTAATTAAGAAATACTAAGTTTATGAATAGTAATTTAGGAATTACTTATCAAGATAAAATATACATATGAGATTATACCTTTGTTAATATTTATTTATTATGGTAATAAATAAATAAAATAATTTGATTCAATTTATTTAGTGGGAGACTATATAACATCCCATGATTCCATTATGTATTTTCCTTTAAATAAATATCATGTTGAATAGATTGTAACACCTAAAACCACAAAATAAAAAGAGTCATGACATATTAAAAATTTTAATAAGAATAAACTTTTAGTAAAGAGAAATATAAAGATAAATTATGATTCTTATGTTGTAATATTCTATTTTAATAATTAAAATTTATTGATTATAAAATAAATCATTGGTGTGAAGTGATTAAAATCATTCAATTTTAAAATATGAAAATTTCTAAAGAACATTATTTAAAGTGTTGTTTATTTTAATAAATTTTTCACTTTTAAAATATTTCATTGTATGAACTTGTATATTAACACTCAACTAATTATAAATTTATATGAAATATTTTTAATAAAACTTGAAGTTTAAAAGTCCTTTTATCTATAAAATTTGTTTTTATTTATCTTTAATTATTTATTTTAAAAGATAAATTTACATATTTTATAAATTTAATTTAAAAAATTAACTTTATTTTGGAATTAAACATATCAAAATTTTCTTAGAGGGAATTTTTTGTTTTTTTTTTTTGAAATATTTTATTTTTTGGGAGCCTAGTGAAAAATAATGTTTTATAAAATACTCTCACATTTATAAAATAATCAAGATATAGGAATGAATTGGATTTATAGTTCCTTGAAACTTGTGTTATAATTTGAAGAATCACTGATTCTAGGCGGTTTCCATTGGATTTACTCATGGAACTAGAAACTTACAATAGTTCTCTTTCCAAAAGGGACCTTCTTTCCAAAGGTAGGCATTTGTTATGTTTGAACGTTACAATACATAGGAACATGCACTAGTTTAGAGTATGGGAGGTTATAATCATCACACCCTTTTGGGGGAATTATTTTCTACTTTGAGACATTCTTTGTAAATTTAAGATATTTTTGTGAATCCTTATTAATTCACCAAGTATAACATAAGTTTCCCTTTTAATTTGAAATAACTTATCAACATGTGTAAAAAATAGAATCATCCATATGTATTCAAGGTCCTTTATTAATGGAGATATCTATATTTATTCAAGATCCTCCATTAATGGTATCCTTTCATATATTATTTAGAGATTATTTTAATCATCTTTATGATGATACTGGTTTTTAAGACACTTAGTGGGGAACTCTAGAATTTATTTTCATCCAGGGAGATGAAGGTTTGTTTTGATATTGGGATTGTACCCCTGAAATTATTTAACTACGTATACTTGTGAAAGAAATCAGAACCCTCATAGTTTGGTCCCACTTAATGGGACACATCATACCTTTTATGGTCATGTGATAAGGACCTAGCCATACAGTTTAATGTCATGTAGTAAGGACATATAAGCGAAAGGTTCTTAGTCAAATTTTGGTGTGGGAATTATACCTAGCAAGCCCAAAAAACATGGAAAGGATATGGGTTTACATGTAAGATTAGACCCTATTGGGAATATGGAACAAGGAGAACCAGGTGTATTTGAAGTGTTGGGTTTGAACCTCAAGTAGGCTTCCTATGTATCCCATTTGGATGGGAATCAAAGCTGACGTAGTTTGATGAATCTCATTGGAGAGTATAGTCCTTTGAGAGAAATGAGTTTGGTCTTACTTCCTGAAAAGGATGCCTTGATGATTTTGAGGGTTTTAATTTGGAACTTATTCCTAAATTGGATGCCCAGATTAAGGGAATTATAGTTGGATTTCTGAAGAGGATATTCATTGTGCTCGGGCCCTAAAAAGGATTCTTATGTATCATGGTTTGAATAGGAATCATAGTTCTCATAGTTCCTTCAACGTGAGTGTTTGTGAACATGTTTTAACCGTCATGAATCTCTAAGACCATGTGAGTCATTCCTGGTGTGAGAAACACGAGTATGTAAAATATTCAACAATTACACATACACTTTTCCTCCTCTGATGATGGAAGACGGTTCACCTACGTTGGCTAGGGTGGACGAGGGAGAGGTGATGAGCCCTCCCTCTATTCTCTTCCCATTGGAAAATGGTATAATGAAAGGAAGAAGGGATAAAGGTTTAGGGGCTTACACCAGGATGGCTTCCTTAAATTGATCCTGGTATGGGAGGGAGATTTCTCCTTTGATTGTATGGAAAAGAAAGTATGAACTTTACCTTCCCTACCAGCGATATGACATTCCGTCTCTTTGAGAAGAAATAGGTTGGGACCTAAACCCTTATTCCAAAAAACCGAGAACTTCTCAGTATTGTTCCTAGGAGAAAGGTTTTTGTGATTGCAGATATACAAACCTGCAGACACTCCATGAATCATAACCCCATTGTGAAAAACATGTGGGAAACCTCTGACTGCAAATATACAAACCCAAATTGGAGACACGCCGATGTGCCCTTCCCAAATATTTGATGACTCAGGAGGTTTTTATAGAGGTCTCAATAGAATCCCATTCAAACAAGGGAGTTAATGAAGAAGAATACTTGTCATGAATGGATTTGAGGAGGGGTTGATAGCTTGTAGACTGAGGAGTGGAAGTGAATTAAAGAGGGGCGCCCAAGTAGTTAAGGGCGTGCAAGTATGGGCACACAAGTAGGCTTGAGAGACCTGATGTTCACTTAAGAAATGAACAACTTGTATGGTAATACATGGTCGAAACATGGGTCAAGCCTTTATAAGTATTCACAGGTGATTCCAAAAGTAGGGCGGTCAAGTTCCTGTGAAAGGAATAGGTGGAACTTAAGTGTTTATAATTTTGGGAGGTTGGGCACTTTAGGCACACAAGTGTTGTGGATTTTAAACATTGAAAAGACTTATATCCTATGATCCTCCTATAATTCCACCACTTTAGTTATTAAAGAACTACCATAAAAGTTTTGGAGGACTTGGGCAAATCACTAGGGTGACTAGAGCATCAAATGGGATTCAGGGAAATTTGTATGTTCAAATGAAGTTCCCAAGGGTCTATTTATAAAAAAATAGGGCCTTGGGAATATTAACTTTGGGTGCATTAGTAGGATACATGACAGATTGGGGTGTGCAAGTAGGCTGCATGTCGACGCCCTTTTGGTCTGACTAGGGCGACCTGAAGCTAGTGCCTTTGCAAATCTTGATTTTCTTCATGCATTTTTCTTTCTTCTTTCTAAGGTATTTCCCCTTGTAATTTTTAGACTCTATAACAGAACTGAGTTTCAAAAAAATTCCTCCCTCAGAATTGGATCCGAAATGAAAATAGGATAAAATACAGTGGTAAAGTAATGAAGGAGAAATAATAGAGTACTCAGGAACGCAAGTTTTATACGCTTAGAACAACTGATTGTGCAAGCTGGCAGTGGGCAGGATTCTGGCATGCAGGGTGACATCCATAACTTATATATAGAAGCTTCACTTCTGCGAAAATCCTTGTGATTTCTATGATTTCGTCTCTTAGAACACAATTCTACTTTCACTCAGACACTTATGTTTTTCTGTGCTTCTTCTTTTTGTTTTTAGTTGCGCGCTATAACTGGGGCTCAAAACTTTCACGCCATTTTTCACTTGCGCGCAAATTTTTATACTTGTGTTCCTTAATTCCTTTGCCAATTTTTTTCAATTATTTTGCCAAATATGAAAAATTAACATACTTAAAAGATGATTTTCTATACTTTTGCACGTTTAGTAGCTCCCATAAGAATTCGAACTACTCATGAAATATCTAGTAAGAGGATTGATGACATGATGAATGTCGTCGATCATGACTACTTCGACATTTGCGACACCACCCTTAAAAACATAGCAAAATATTTTAAGAAGTAACATTTCAACTTTCCCTGAAGCACTAATCTACCTTTTCATAGCTATAATCATTTACAGGTTGATAATATTGCAGACCCAAATAACTATATTCCACATTCTTGGTTTCAAGATTGCACCAACTTTTCATCTATCAATGTTTCTATTGGGGGATCATTTGTTAATGTTGGGATAGCATATAAATCTCATATCATGTATCACATCCCATGTGCTCCAGATTTTAAAACACACACAACCGAGCTGCAATCACTGTGTTATTCATCCATATTTCAGGATTCTCAGATGGGGCAGTCCAAGGGTTCGAAGAAAAGTTGATACTTTTGCCCAGGAGGAGGTGTAAAACCCGCATGGATGTGTTCATACTGAGTTCTCCGGATCTATGTAGAATTTAGAGATGACTTGAAAGGCATCGGGATTTATGAGGCTGTATGGTTTGGGAAAACATATGTGTATAGGAATGATGATTTCATGCTGGAATTATTAAGCCATTGAATCCCAAAGACTAACTACTTCCATTTAACACATGGGGAGGTAGGCATCAACTTGTGGGATGTTTAAAAGATTTATGGAGCTCTAATCCTTGGAGACATTTATGATGAGTTTATTCCTCCCAAGGTGAAATAGAATGACTCATAAGAGACACCAACTTTTGTTAGTGAGTTGATGAAAATATTTAACAAAATCAATATCACGACCACTGTGAAGTCTCATACCCAGAGGGATATTCATCCAGATGAATGGATGGAAATATTTTTTATAAATAAGAAGGAAAAATGGTACCACCTTCACCCGTTCGACTAGTTGTCCAAGGGTAGAGAAGAGAGGTATCCCTAACACATTTTCGGTAACATTGGAGAAAATAGAATTTGCACTACTGGAAATACATGATTTCCCAAAGGTTTAGAACTTTTGGGAAAGGCTGCAGAACATTTGGTATATGTTATACCAACGGTTCTGCAAACCGTAGGGAAGTAAGCCATTGGGAAAGATTTTACCAATGGTTTACAGTGAACCGTTGGGATAGGGTGGCGAAAAATTACCCTATCCCAACGGTTCTGGCAAATTTTTGGGAAAGCTTTTTCCCAACGGTTTACATAGAGTGGAGAAAATTACCAAGTTTTTCCCAACAGTTTGGCCAAACCGTTGAGAAAAACCCAAGGTATCCTCTTTCCCAATGGTTTCCAAACCATTGGGAAAAGTGAACCTTTGGTAAAACAAAACCCAGACATGCTATGCCAATGGTTTCAAACCATTTCCAAAGCCTATACTGGGGAAAATTGTACAACAGCTCTGTAATTTTCCCAGAAGCTCTGCAATTTTCCCACAAGGTCTCATTTTGTGGGTTCCCTCTCATTTTCAATCCAATTATTATACCTGCAATAAAATAACACATACATATACAATTATTGTACCTGCAATAACCAACTAACACTTACATATAGAGAAAAAATTCATACACATTTAACATATAATGTTGGAACTATACACATCCATAATTAAATTAGAATTCATAACGTAATTATAAACATACATAATTCATTTAAAATTCAATTTAAAATTTAGATGACAATTATATGTGGAATCTGGAATTCAATTCATAATTTGATCGGTTTTTTGTATACCATATATTTTTACCTGAAATGATGTCCATTTTAAAAAAAATACATACACCTAGAGTTCTACCGGCCACACCGCGCCTCAGATTGAGGCAGGTTTGACTCGTACACGTCACATATGACCCATGGATCATTGTGCTAAAGTATCGACACAATCCGAATGCGTTTGGTCAGTTTTTCGTATGCCAGTTGATATTATTCAATTAAAATGACTTTGTTTTGAAACAAAAGGCAGACACTTTGAGTTGTGTTGGTCACACCGCGTCTCATATTGAGGCGGGGTTGATTCGTACATGTCACATATGACCCATGGATCATTCTACTAACGTTTCAATGGAAAACGAATGCGTTTGGTTGGTTTTCTGTATGTACTTAAAATGTTGTCCATTTTAAACAAAATAGAGACACTTAGAGTGATTTTGGTCACACCATTCCTCCTATTAAGGTGGGGTTGACTCTTACACATCACATATGACCCATATATCGTTGTGCTAAAGTATCGACACAATAAAAATTCGGTTGGTCGGTTTTCCGTATGTCAGTTGATGATTTTCACTTAAAATGACGTCCTTTTGAAACAAAAGACAGACACGTGGAGTGGTGGCGGCCACACCATTCCTCAGACTGAGGCGGGGTTGACTCATACACATCACATATGACCCATGAATCGTTGTTCAAAAGTATCGACACAATCCGAATGCGTTTGGTCGGTTTTCCATATGCCAGTTGATGTTTTTCAATTAAAATGACGTCCTTTTGAAACAAAAGGAAGACACTTTGAGTGGTTCCGGCCACACCATGTCTCAGATTGAGGCGAGGTTGATTCTTACACGTCACATATGACCCATGAACCGTTCTCCTAAAGTTTCAACGGAAACCGAATGCGTTTGGTCAGTTTTTCGTATGTACTTAAAATGTTGTCCGTTTCAAACAAAAGAGAGACACTTAGAGTGATTCTGGCCACACCGTGCCTTCTATTAAGGTGGCGATGACTTGTACATGTCACATATGACCCATGGATCATTGTACTAAAGTATCGACACAATCTGAATGCGTTTGGTCAGTTTTCCGTATGCCAGTTGATGTTTTTCACTTAAAATGACATCCTTTTGAAACAAAAGACAGACACTTTGAGTGGTGGCGGCCACACTGTGCATTTTATTGATGCGCGGTTGACTTTTACACATCACATATGACCCATGGATCATTGTACTAAAGTATCGACACAATCTGAATGCGTTTGGTTGGTTTTCCGTATGCCAGTTGATGTTTTTCAATTAAAATGACGTCCTTTTGAAACAAAAGGTAGACACGTTTACTGGTCCTGGCCACACCGCATCTCAGATTGAGGTGGGGTTGATTCGTACACATCATATATGACCCATGAATCATTCTCCTGAAGTTTCAATGGAAACTGAATGCATTTGGTCAGTTTTCTGTATGTACTTAAAATGTTGTCCATTTTAAACAAAAAGATCCACTTAGAGTGATTTCGGCCACACTGTGCCTCAGATTAAGGTGGGGTTGACTCTTGCACATCACATATGACCCATGGATCGTTTTTCTAAAGTATCGACACAATCCAAATGTGTTTGGTCGATTTTCTATATGCCAGTTGATATTTTTCACTTAAAATGACATCCTTTTGAAACAAAAGACAGACAGTTTGAGTGGTGGAGGACACACCACGCCTCAGATTGAGGAGTTGTTGACTAATACATGTCATATATGACCCATGGATCGTTTTTATAAAGTATCAACACAACTTGAATGCATTTGGTCGGTTTTCCTTATGCCAGTTGATGTTTTTCACTTAAAATGACGTCCTTTTGAAACAAAAGACAGACACATTGAGTGGTGGAGGCCACACCGCGCATTGGATTTAGGCGGGGTTGGTTTTTACACGTGACATATGACCCATGGATCGTTGTTCTAATGTATTGACACAATATGAATGCATTTGGTCGGTTTTTCGTATGCCAATTGATGTTTTCAATTAAAATGACGTCCTTTTGAAACAAAAGGCAGACACTTTGACTGGTGTTGGCCAAACCGTGTCTCATATTGAGGCAGGGTTTATTCTTCCATGTCACATATGTCCCATGAATCGTTCTCCTAAAGTTTCAATGGAAAGAGAATGCGTTTGGTCGGTTTTCCGTATGTACTTAAAATGCTGTCCATTTTAAACAAAAGAGAGACTTAGAGTGATTCCGACCACACCGTGCCTCAGATTAAGGTTGGGTTTACTCATACACGTCACATATGACCCATGGATCGTTTTGATAAATTATCGAAACAATCCGATTGCATTTGGTCGCTTTTTCATATGCTAGTTGATATTTTTCACTTAAAATGACGTCCTTTTGAAACAAAAGACAGACACTTTGAGTGGTGGCGGCCACACCATGCCTCAGATTGAGGCCGGTTTGACTCGTACACGTCACATATGACCCATGGATCATTGTGATAATGTATCGACACAATCCGAATGTGTTTGGTCGGTTTTACTTATTCCAGTTGATGTTTTTCACTTAAAATGGCGTCCTTTTGAAATAAAGGACAAACCCATTGAGTGGTGGTGGCCACACCGCACCTCGGATTGAGACGGGGTTGATTCTTACACGTCACAAATGAACCATGGATTGTTGTGCTAAAGTATCATCACAATCCGAATGCGTTTGGTCGGTTTTTCGTATGCCAGTTGATATTTTTTAATTAAAATGACATCCTTTTGAAACAAAAGGCAGACACATTGAGTGGTTCCAGCCACACCGCATCTCAGATTGAGGCGGGGTTGATTCTTACACATTAAATATGACTCATGAATCGTTCTCCTAAACTTTAAACTGAAACTGAATGCGTTTGGTCAGTTTTCCGTATGTACTCAAAATGTTGTCCATTTTAAACAAAAGAGATCCACTTAGAGTAATTCCGGCCACAACGTGCCTCAGATTATGGCGGGGTTGACTCGTACATGTCACATATTACCTATGTATCGTTGTGCTAAAGTATATACACAATACGAATGTGTTTGGTCAGTTTTCCTTATGCTAGTTGATGTTTTTCACTTAAAATGACGTCCTTTTGAAACAAAAGACAGACACTTTTAGTGGTGGCAGCCACACCGTGCCTCGAATTGAGTTGGGGTTTACTCATACACGTCCCATATGACACATGGATCATTGTGATAAAGTATCGACACAATCTGAATGCGTTTGGTCAGTTTTCTGTATGCTAGTTTATGTTTTTCACTTAAAATGACGTCCTTTTGAAACAAAAGATAGACACTTTGAGTGATGGTGGCCACACCGCACCTTGGATTGAGGCGGGGTTGACTCCTACATGTCACATATGACCCATGGATCATTTTTCTAATGTATAAACACAATCCAAATGCGTTTGGTTGGTTTTCCGTATGCCAGTTGATGTTTTTCAATTAAAATGATGCCCTTTTAAAACAAAAGGCAGACACTTTGAGTGGTGTCGGCCACACCGTGTCTCATATTGAGGTGGGATTGATTCTTACACGTCACATATGACCCATGAATTGTTCTTCTAAAGTTTCAATGGAAACTGAATGCGTTTGGTTGGTTTTCCATATGTACTTAAAATGTTTTCCATTTTAAACAAAAGAGAGACACTTAGAGTGATTCTGGCCACACCGTGCCTCCGATTAAGGAGGGGTTGACTCGTACATGTGAAATATGACCCATGGATCGTTGTAATAAAGTATCGACACAATCCAAATGCATTTGGTCGGTTTTCCTTATGCCAGTCGATATTTTTCACATAAAATGACGTCCTTTTGAAACAAAAGACAGACACTTTGAGTGGTGTCAGCCACACCACGCTTCGGATTGAGGAGGGGTTGACTCGTACAAATCACATCTGACCCATGGATCGTTTTTCTAAAGTATTGACACAATCCGAATGCATTTGGTCGGTTTTCCATATGCCAGTTGATGTTTTTCAATTAAAATGACATCCTTTTGAAACAAAAGGAAGGCACTTTGAGTGGTTCCAGCCACACCGCGCCTCATTTTGAGGCGGGGTTGATTCGTACACGTCGCATATTACCCATGAATAGTTATTCTAATGTATCAACGGAAACCGAATGCGTTTGGTCGGTTTTCCGTATGTACTTAAAATTTTGTCCATTTTAAACAAAAGAGAGCCACTTAGAGTGATTCTGGCCACACCGTGCCTCCGATTAAGGCGGGGTTGACTCGTACACATCACATATGACAAATGGATCGTTGTTATAAGGTATCGACACAATCCTAATGCATTTGGTCAGTTTTCCGTATGCTAGTTGATGTTTTTCACTTAAAATGACGTCCTTTTGAAACAAAAGACAGACACTTTGAGTGGTGGTGGCCACACCGCACCTCGGATTGAGGAAGGGTTGACTAGTAAAGGTCACATGTGACCCATGGATCGTTTTTCTAATGTATAGACACAATCCGAATGTGTTTGGTTGGTTTTCCGTATGCCAGTTGATGTTTTTCAATTAAAATGACGTCCTTTTGAAACAAAAGGCAGACACTTTGAATAGTGTCGGCCACACCACGCCTCGGATTAAGGCGGGGTTGACTCGTACACGTCACATATGACCCATTAATCGTTGTGCTGATGTATTGACACAATATTAATTCATTTGGTCGGTTTTCCGTATGCCAATTGATGTTTTTCAATTAAAATGACGTCCTTTTGAAACAGAAGACAGACACTTTGAGTGGTGCCGACCACACCGCGTCTCAGATTGAAGCGGGGTTGATTCATACATGTCACATATGACCCATGAATCGTTCTCCTAAATCATCAACACATTTCAAATGCGTTTGGTGAGTTGTTCGTATGTCAGTTGTTATTTTCACTTAAAATGATGCCCATTTTAAACAAAAGAGAGACACTATGAATGGTTTCAGCCACACCGCGCCTCGGATTGAGGCGGGGTTGACTTTTACACGTCACATATGACCCATGGATCGTTGTGCTAAGTATCGACACAATCAGAATCCATTTGTTTGGTTTTCCATATGCTAGTTGTTGTTTTCACTTAAAATGAAGTCCATTTTAAACAAAAGAGAGACACATTGAGTGGTGTCGGCCACACCGCACCTCAGATTGAGGCACAGTTGACTCGTACACATCACATATGACACATGGATCGTTCTCTTAATGTTTCAACAGAAACCAAATTTTTTTGGTCGGTTTTCCGTATGTACTTAAAATGTTGTCCATTTTAAACAAAAGAGAGACACTTAGAGTGATCCCAGCCACACTGGGACTCAGATTGAGCCAAGGTTGGATCGCACACATAACATATGACCCATGGATCATTGCGATAAATTATCAATATAATCCTAAGGTGTTTGGTCAGTTTTCCGTATGTTAATTGTTCTTTTCACTTATAATCTGAAAGCATTTGGTCGGTTTTCTGTATGTCAGTTGATGTTTTTCAATTAAAATGATGTCCTTTTGAAATAAAAGACAGACACTTTGAGTGGTTCCGGTCACACCACATCTCAGATTGAGGAAGGGTTGATTCATACACGTCACATATGACCCATGGATCGTTCTCCTAATGTTTCAACAGAAACTGAATGCGTTTGGTCAGTTTTCTAGTAGTAAATGAAATCAAGCAGTGTGGGGGGCTGTCCGGCAGGGCTGTCTGGGGGGCTATCCGGTGGGTGTCTGGGGGGCTGTCCGGTGGGTGTCCGGGGGGCTGTCCGAGGACCAAGGAGGAGGGTGGGGGCTGTGCGGGGGGGCTGTCCGGGGGGTGTTCGGGGGGTTGTTCAGGGTCCAAGGAGGAGGGTGGGGGGGGGGGCTGTCCGGGGGGCTGTCCGGGGGGGCTGTCCGGGGGGATGTCCGGGGTCTAGCGAGGATGGTGGGGGCTGTCCGGGGGGCTGTTCAGGGTGTTGTATGAGGGTTGTCCATGGGGGTGTCTGGGGTCCAAGGAGGATGGTGAGGGGTTGTCCAGGGTCCAAGAAGGAGGGGTGTTCCTAAACACATAACCACTAAAAGACAACAACATCCATAAAAATAGATAATATATAAAAATAACTCAACTCCAATACTATACTATGAGTCTAGATAAAACCAACAACTAGAATAGATTAAATATCAAATCTCAGTAATATCAGTCAAAAATGTAATGGATAAATTTGTCCCACATCACCATCACCATCATCATCACCCTTGTCCTCATCCCCATCATCGTTCTCGCCCACCTCAGCACCCTCCTCCTCGCCCTCACCCTCATCCTCACCCTGGCCACTTGCCTCTCCCTCCTCCTCTCCCTCCTCTTCTGCATCGAACTCCTATCCATCATCATCGTCAAGATAGACATCGTCCTGACCACCACTAGAACTGCCACCTAGTGCACCATATATAGAACGTATCGACGACATATACTCATCAAAAGTTGGGTTGGCCTCTGCTGGAAGTGTTGGACGTAGAACTTCAATAAATTTCATAAACGCACTGTTTTCCCTAGCAGACTATTCTACCATCTCTATGGACCTTTTCTTAGCCTGTTATACATGTTCCCTAACTTTCTGCAGCTCAGTGCCACTAAATCTCATACCTGAGGAGGGCCAATACCTCATCGGGGCTATCCTTGGTCGACAGTGTACTCTGCCAGGATGCTCCTCTCCCAACACCTGATGTAAATGATCTGTTGGCCCAAAATTGTCTGGTTCTTGGGAATCGAGGGCCTCTAAAGCAACCTGTTACAAATATAAATATATTATTAAGTTACAAAATAGATATTAAAATATAAAATCAATAGATTAAAACTGAAAATCTGCTGCTGAGTCGCTTTGTTGACGGCACTTCCATCCTTCTTCCATCTACTCGAGCAAAATAGTTTTGCTCAAGGCACACGTCCTTCAATATTATGTATTTTCTTCTACAATGAAATTGAAAAGTAAAGTTATATGAAAACTTTATCAAACAATTAAATAATTGAGAAAACAAAAGAAAATGTAAGTCATAAAGAGAACTTATAAAAAATTGTCATACCTGCTTCCTCTCATGATCCGGCATCGTCGTACGTCCTAGTGTGTGGAGGTATATTTTTGCATCAATGTTTTTTTATTTTTTTCCAGAAGATTCCTCAATAAAATTAAATAATGAAAATGATAATATGAATGAAAAACATGAAATTTATTATTTAAATACCTCAAATGTAATTCATACCTTAAATTGGGTACTCGTCCAATGAGTAATCATCTAACGATACTACTCTATATGACAATCATCCATGACTGGTACCGCCTCCAACTCAGTGCCAACTCTAGCACGTCGTCCAATATACAACTCATTCTTTTAGGCTCTCCAAAGCTCGCCTAAATCCTTTAGACAATCCGCTCGAGCACCCTCACCATCGAGAAAATTAAATTGAAGCTGGCATCAAAATATTAATTCATATAAATACAAAAATAATTCATGGCATTAAATAAAATAGATTTTTTACCCATATCTATTCCCAGGCTCTATCCTTGACCTCATGTGGCAAATGTCTCCACGAAAGTGGGCTGATGGGAATGATGTCGGAGTATTTTGCAAGCGTTGCCAAAAACCTCCGACATTGCTGTCCTGATTTCTCAACCATTTGGTTGTCTTCATTGTAATCCACCTTAACCTGTGTGTGGTGGTTCCACACAGAACGCATGCGTGTACGCCCCTGCCCCCACCTCGTTTCAGTAGATGTATCTATCATGAAAGAAAAACAAATATTTTATCAAAACATGTTATAATGAAAATAAATATTGCTATAAAAATTTGTAAGGTTTTTATTTATATACATGTGACAATCTGATCGCTGAGTGCCATCGGATCCCCAGAAATTGATGGAACACCCTGTGGTAGAACAGGAGTCGAAGATGATGGAATATAGAAGCTCGGAGAGATATAAGTAGAATGAAAAGAAGATGGGATAGCAGTATGACCGGATTCTGACTGGGGAGTGGGAATCATCATGGGATGTGAAAATGATGGAGCAGAAGATGCAGAAGGTAGAAAAAACATGGGAGGCCAAAATATCCCGTGTGTCCCTAATGACACACCAGGATCAGAATGTGGGAAGGATGACATGTCAGTGGGAGGGGCAGGGTCTAGCCATGCACGCACAACTGATCGTCCACCTCTGGTACGAACCCTCCTCGTACCACCGGCCTGAGTACTAGGACCAATACTAGGCTCCTCGTCGAATAACTGTCGACATATAGGTGGATCCTACAAAAATTTTTACAAGAAAATTAATCACATGACATTATATATTCTTTAAATATATATATATTTGAAATAAAGTATTCACAATAGGTACTAATGGTGGAACTCCCATCTCTGTCATCCGACGATTGTTCTCCATCATTTTTTTCCTACGTCTCACTTCAATTGCCTGCATTTCCTACTTTTGAAAACAAATATGTAATTAATTAGAAAAAGGAAACTAATGTGTAAACCAAAAAACTAAATATATGAGGAAATAGGGGGATTCATTGGTAATTTAGCTATCAATTGTTTTAGAAGAGCTTGAATGAATTTAATAAATCATACAAGTAGTAATGTTCATTAAGTTAGAAATATTGTTTGACTAGGTTTGAATACATTTCAATTACAAATTAGAATATTCAATTCAAATAAAACAGAAACCAATAAACATTGAAAATTCACATAACAGTCAAGTCAGCTAAAACATATTTGTGATCAATACTAAATCAATTTTAATATTACCAACCTTAACAACCCAACTCGAGGTAAACCAAAAGAATTGAGAACATGGATGAATGATTCTATATATTTCCAACCACAACTTCAGGTTCACAATCAACTCTGACAATTGAGCTATTGGAGTCATCAAAAGAAATAAATGGATTGGTTCAAATGGAAATAGGGACAATTTCAATTCCATCATCAAAAATATGTCTTGGAATTACTTCAACTATGACACCAAATTCAGGTCGAAGTTGGTCTTTGACATAAAAAAGCTGTTTATCCATTGATGCCAACACATATGGTTCTTCAGTAGCAAGAGTGTGAGTCATATTAATTACTCAAAATCCTCAATTATTAATAAATGTGCCATGTATCATCATCGAATCAAACCAATGGCATTTCATCATTGTGACTCGTCCATGAGATTAATAATCCGATATTATTATTTTCTCAATGACTCCATAATAACCCACATTTTCAAATCGCGGTCTACTATCTAATGCACTGGCATAGCAATCTGTTGTGGCAGTAACCATAACACCATCATGTTGTGTTCTCATGTTCTTTGATTGTTCAGTGACAATAAATTTGTACCCATTGATAACAATTGATTTAAAGTCACGAACCATGGTATTAGGACCAAAAGCCAAATCTCTTATTTCCTCAGAGACAGAGTCAGCAGATAAACTCAATACCTGCAATATAAATGACTGTTAAACATAATTAAATATTGAAATAATTACAGTAATATTTTTTACCTTCAATTTTAACCAAGTAGAAAACTCTTTTCTATGCAAAGTCTCTCTCCTTCTCAAAGATAAATAATGATGCTTCCTATTTATCATTGTTTTATGTTCCCTGTAGATAAAAAAATATGAATAGTTTAACAGATATATATGTAAGATATACATAATTAATTTAGTTACCTGATATAGTCATCAAATAAATCATAGTTGAACAAAACCGTGTGATGTGCCATCTCTTGATCTTGATGGATTAATGTCATCAATGTATATAATCCAGGAATTCCTCCTGTTTGAGGAAGTGATGGAAAACTCGGTTCAATTTTCTCATACTGTTCTTCTTCATTTCTCATTAGTCTGTTCAATCTTGTAGTAACATCAGACAAATACATCGAGCAAAAATCAATACATTCTTGAGCCAGGTAACCGTTCACGATAGAACCTTCGGGGTGATTTTTGTATCGGACATAAGACTTTAATGTGAACTTATTTCTTTATGTTGGATACATCCAATGAAAAGAAACAGGTCCTCCGAGAAGTATTTCAGTGGAAATATGGATAGTCAGATGCAGCATGCATGTGAAAAATGATGGAGGAAATATTTTCTCCAACTCACACAAAATTAATGGGGCATCTGTCAACATTTTTTGCAAGAAATACTTGGAAAACTTCTTAGCACAAAGATCTCTAAAAAATGGCACAACCGAATAACAGACACCCTTAAATTATTGGACAAAATATGATGGATTTCTATTGAAAGAAACTCATGCAGTAGAACGTGATAATCATGATACTTCAAAGATTTTAGCTTCAACTCTCTTTTGTTGACCCATTTAGATATGTTACTTGAATAACCGTCAGGAACTCTAATAGTCTCTAATACATTTAGAAATTGTTTTTTTTTCATAGGTGTCATGACATAAGAAGAACATGGAAGTTTCCCTTTATTTTCACTGATACGCACATGATGTAATTCTGGTCTGATGCCCCAATCCACCAAGTCACGCCGAGATCGTAAATCATCTGTTTTCCTCCCCTTGACATTTTGAAGAACCGAAAGCAACATTTTGAATATATTCTTTTCAATTTGCATTAAGTCTAAGAAATGATGTAACAAATTGGTTGACCAATAAGGAAAATCAAAAAATATACTCCTCTTCCTCCAATTGTAACAGGTTTCAGTGGAAACATTCTTTATCTTTCAAGATTTCATTTGACCCTTCCCGAATGAAAAACTGAAATCTTTCAATTCCTTAAGCACATCAGTTCCAGACATATGCTGAGGTGGATCATCAATCTCTATGGTATTATCAAATCTTCGACGATTCATTATATATGGATGATCGTTTGGAAAGAATCATCGATGTCCTATAAAACTGAAACTACAACAATGTTTCATTCTTCTGGATCGTGTATTCTTCATACAAACTGAACATGACAATTTTCCCTTCCTGCTCCATCCAGACATCATTGCATAAGCCGGAAAATCATTGATCATCCACATAAGCACAGCACACATCTGAAATATGTCTTTCAAACCTGCATCATATGGGCGCAAACCCACATCTGAAATAATTTTCAACCCTTTTATTAAAGGTTTCATGTATACATCAATATCAATGTCGGGATCATAAGGACCAGATATGAGTATACTCATGAAAGTGAAAGGTTTTTTCACACACAACCATGGGGGAAGATTATAAATGTGTATAAAAACTAGCCATGTGTTGTGCAAAGTAAGAATCTTCCCAAACAGATTAAAACCGTTGCATGAAAAACCTAGCCTCACATTACGCACGTCAGCTGCAAAATCAGGATGTCGAGCATCAAATCTCTGCTATGAAAATCCATATGCAGGATGAACCAACTCATCATTAGTCTTCTTTCTCTTGGTATCATGCCATCTCATTTTTATTGATATGTTATCAGACATAAAAAGATTCTGGAGTGTGGGGATCAATGGATAGTGCCACATTATTTTTTGTGGAAAGTGGGATGGTGTTCCATCAGATTTTGACTTCCAGCAGGATGTGGATAATTTTATACAATCATTTTGTTCAGCGGTTTCATCCCAGAATAAACTGAAATCTTTCGGGAAAGCATGAATTTTGTTTCTTGAAAATCCAAGTTCCTCTACTAACTTCCATGCCATATAGTGGCTTGAGGGAATATCTGCATCATATGGAAGTAAATCCTTCAAGAGGGTAAGAATGTAATCGATTGTTGTATTATAAATCCCATACATAGTTTTCCCCTGAAACAATCGGATTAAAAATTCCAGCTTTTTCATTTTATCGCATTTTTGATATACTGGAGTCGTGGCAGAATCATTCAATTTTTTCACCCTATCAATATCATCATTTTCACTAGATGAATCAGTTGTCCTCATATCGAAGTCTTCTTGAGTCGAAATCCTTTCTTTTTCATGATGACGAATAAACGGAAACCGATCATCTAACAAATTCTCCATTCCAGTCCTTTAATTTTGATCATCACCAATTTCAGATTTCATTTTCCCCCCATTGTGATACCACACAAAGTAGTTTTCTTGAAAATCATTTTTGGTTATGTGGTATCTGACTTATTCACGGCTCAACCAAGGTCTACCAACACAATTGGAACATGGGTAGTGTATGCGACCACTATCTGAAGCATTGTGAAATGCAAAATCTATAAATCTCTCTAAATTGTTTTGAAAATCACTTGAGATCCGATCTCTTTCATACATCCAACTTCTGTCCATTCTGTAAAAAGAATTTATATAAGTAATTTTGTCATAAACAATTCGATAGGATTGAACTTTAATAGAAAATACATTTAAGTAAATGATAAAAGAATGAGTTTCTAGTTGATGTAGTGAACTATTAAAAAAATATAAAGATATACTAATTAATTCAGTTATGTGTGCCTTGATTTGAGGTGAGATGTGTTTTGTAATTTTTTCATTTATCACATACCAAGAAGACACCACAGACCTAATAAAATATTGTTCAAGATTTAAAATGTGAAGGATTTTCATGAAAGATTCAGAATGTGTAAAGAGAGTTTTTTAAATAAGTTATTGATTCTAAAAAAAGGAAATATTGTGAAAAGTTAGTACATTTCATAACACCCAAACTAAAGTCCATAGAAAGTACCATATCACCCCACTAAAAAAAGGAAAACCACCTAACCCACTACCCCAACCATGTCACTTACCTCAATTAGGGCTTCTATGAATGTATTTGGGAAGAGGATGAAGGTGTCTAACCTGGATGGGGGAGTTGCAGCCGATCAGATGGAAGACCTCAGGTTAGGGTTTACCTGCGTGGGGGCTTTTGGAAATTGGGGGAAATGCAGAGTTATGTGCTTCTGTGTAATCAGGGGCGGGCTGTCCACGGGGGTGGCGGGGTTGTCCAGGGGGTAAGGGGTGTCCAGGGTGGTGGGAGGGCTATCCACGAGGGTAGCAGGGCTGTCTAGGGGGGAGGGGGTGTCCAGGGGGTGGGCGGGGCTATCCACGGGGGTGGGGGTGGGGGGGCTTTCCAGGGGTACAAGCTGTCCAGGGGGTGGGGGTGTCCGGGGGGTGGGGGGTGGGGGAGTGTCCAAGGGGTGGGAGGGCTGTCCACGGGGTTGGGGGGTTTTGCAGGGAGTAGGGGGTGTCCATAGGGTGGGCAGGCTTTCCACGGGGGTGGCGAAGTTGTCCAGGGGTACAAGGTGTTCATGGGGTAGGCGGACTGTCCAACGAGGGTGGTAGGGCTGTCCAGGGGGTAGGGGTGTCCAAGGGGTTGTCAAGCTATCCACAGGGATGTGATTGAGAGCTATGAGATTAAATTGGGTTGTCATTCATGTTATGAAAAACAAAAGATGGGTGTTAAGGATTAGAATAGTATTTTTTAGTGAAAATCCAATTTGGTAGGATTAGTGACATGATAACATGATGGTATCAAGTTTGAAATTGGGAAAATGTTGGGGCATTGGATTCTAAAAGTCTCCCACAACCTTCCAAAGATATATTATTTATATAAAAATGTGTTGTGGGAGAAGGAATTTATCCTATATAATTGATTTCACTTTTAGATCATGTGATGCCTTACTCATCAAGATGACTAAAAAAGAACCAAAACCAAAGAGGCCTCAAAACTATCCAAATCTCTAGAAGTGATGAATTGCCCGTGCTTATTGATGAACTATGGAAGTGAAGAATTCCCACCTGCACAGCCCCCCCCCCCCCCTCCCCACCTCACCCCAACAGACTCCCCCTGCACAACCCCCCTCCCATCCACCGACTGCACAACCCCCCCCCCCCACCTGCACCCCCACTTGCACAACCCCCCCCCCCCCCTCCCCCACCCCCACCTGCACAGCCCCCTCCCATCCACCCACTGCACCCCCCCCCCCCCACCTGCACCCCCCACCTGCACAGCCCCCCTCCCCCACCCCACCCCACCCCTGCCTATACACCCCCCACCTCACCCCCCAACATACTCCCACCTACCCAGCCCACCCCCAACCTACAAACTCCCCTCCCCCCACCCACTTGCACAGCCACCCCCCCACCTACACCCCTCACTTTCACAACCCCCCCACCCCCACCTGCACAGCCCCCCTCCCCACACCACCACCTGTACACCCCACCCCCACCTCACCCCCAACAGACTCCCACCTGCCAGCCCACCCCCCAACCTACACACTCCCCTCCCCCCACCTACATGCACAACACCCCCCTCCACTTTCACACCCCACTTGAAAAGCCCCCCTCCTCCACCCCCACCTGCACAACCCACCCCCACCCCCACCTGTACAACCCCCACCTCACCCCCCCCCCAACAGACTCTGACCTACCCAGCCCACCCCCCCCCCCCACTTGCACCCCCACCTGCACAACCCACCCCTCCCCACAGCCCCACCTGCACAACCCACCCCCACCCCCACCTGTACAACCCCCCACCTCAACACCCCACCAGCACACCCCCTCCCCCCACCTACTCGACCCCCAGCACCTCCCACCAGAACAAAAACAGAAAACAAAAACAGAACGAAAAATTGATGCACACATGACACTATAACAAAAATAGAAATCAAATAACAAATCGAATTAAAATTGTTGGGTATACCATACTGCACGAACCTTAGGATTAAGCCAAATCAAAACAGAAAATAAAGAATTAGATTCAAAACATTAAACATAATGTACTACTTACAGATTTGAAGTGTAGAACAAAACAACTTTGTGATTGAATATGGATCTGGTGGAATGATTTTCTAAGTGAGGGAGATATTAGGTCTCAAATTTAGCAGTTCAATCACGTGGATGGGATATCGGGTTTGCTGGGATTTTAGGGGAAAACTTTCCCAACGGTTTTTTAAAACCGTTTGGAAAGGTGATCTTTACCAACAGTTTACACAAACCGTTGGGAAATCCTTCCCAAGTCATGGCCTTTACCAACGGTTTTTACAAATCATTGGGAAAGAGAGAAAAAATTTTATATTTCCCAACAGTTTCTTCAAACCTTTGGGAAATACTTGTTTTATACCCCTATACCAACGGTTCTATTGAACCGTTGGCATACAAGCGTTGGTAAAACCCAGCTTCCCAGTAGTGTTGATAAATAGGGATATGGATTCAACCCAAAAATTCCTACAAAGACACATCTGGTAGGTTTCTTATCCATGTGTCTTAGTGTGTATTTGTTACCAGTCTGAGACACCAAAGGAGGCGTGAAGCTAGTAAACGTTGTCATTATGACCAAGCTAGCTGAGAAAAGGATGGTTGGGTTGGCCAATCAGGTTTTGGCAAAGATTCATAAGATCTTGTTTCACATTTATATTGGGTAGTATTATTTTAGAATAGAGGGAACATTCCAAGTGTTTTGGGTATGTACCGCTACTCACTTTAGAAATTATGTTGTACAAAGTGGGGTATAGGAATTTGGAAGTCCTTTTCGACCATCTATTCAGGATTTTTCTAGTATTTTACCCTTATCTCTAAACACTTACGACATCAAGGGTAGATTGAGCATGAATAAGGAGTTTCATCTTTTTACTTGTGGAAACCCACCTAAGGGGAAATTTATTAATGATGGGATGTCCAGTTTAGACATAAGGGCATATATTCTAGCTTGTAGAGAAGGTGTACTGGCCACCATGATTGATGGTGAAATAATATGTGAGGCCTATTCTTCTTATAGATTTGTGTGTCAATTCAAATTTCTATAAAAAAATATTGTATCCCCTATTGTGCATGTCATATTAGAGTAACATCTGATGGTTTCTTGACAATTATGGTTATTGACATCTATAGAGAAGACCGGGGTAGTATTTAATTTACCTGTCACCGATGCAGTAAGAATATTGACTATCTAGTATGTCGAAAACTAGTTCGCATCGTACCCTGTAGGGGTATTAAATCAGGTTGTACCTTGAGTGGGGGTGAAGAGAACTAGAAGAAATTAACCCCTTCATTTGTAAGATAACTCTTCATCAATAGGGGATGACTCACGAGAGTCAGAGGGTGGAGGTGTAGATGCTTCAAATTCACTGAAGATACCCCCTTACAGATATAACCGCCCTCCTATAGTTAAGAGTTCCACCCCATAGATCCGTACCAAAGATGTATCAAGGTGATATGGTCACCATAATTTTGAAGAGCGATGAGTTCCATTTTCTAATCCCCCACTCATGACTGTGGGGGTTGATAAGGAACTCAAATCCAAGGTTGCAGGATCCTCTTCACAACCCTCTAACATACACTCTGAATATATACAACCAGAGGTTGTTCAAATGTGAAAAAGTTTAAACTGTGATGCTATAACAATATGGATGGACCTACATGAAGGGATGAATTTTCCAAGAGTGGAGGATTTACGGGCTTCTTCTGGAATTATTTTTAAGGACAATCCTAATTATGTGAGGTCCTACATTAGAGAACATGAAATTCTCATATATGAAACCAATGAATCAATTCACACCATGAAGTGGGTGAAGTAAATGATAGATCATGGTACCAATGAAGGGATTATTCTTTCATTATATGAATAATGGAATGACTTTGTGGATCCTGAGGATGTAAGTTTCCTTTTTCTTACATTCTCTTCTGCTTTTCAATTTGAATTTTAGTCAAACTGTTGTTACTCCGAGGAAGTATCATCTAAAATTTTAGTTGGTTAAAGGAATAACAATTGTAGTTCCCTCACTAAGGTATAGCCCTAGAGACACTTTTCTTAGAGAAACCGGACCACCCCATGAATCAAGAAAAATATCTCATGGTCAACAGTCCATGAAGGATGAAATATAGGGGGTATTTCAATATCCAATACCTATCTTTAGAGATGATGATGCAAGCCCTCCTAAAAAGGTGAAGAAGCCAAAGCACCTAAGAAAGAGAGATATGGTTAAGTTCTTTATTAGTAGTGGTAATTCTTCCAGATAATCATGAATTTTAGCCTTTATTCAGGAAAAACTGTTTAAACTTTTTAGAATTACAGGGGTTTCTTTCATTTATTCTTTGAAAGAAACTACTGATAAGCTTCAAGGAACCATGGAAGGTGCTGCTAAACAGGAAAAAAATCTTGATAATCCGGTGGTTCCTAAAAAGGAAATGAGACTAAAGGAACCAATTTCTACTCCCAGCCTTGCTCTCATTTCTATTATCAAGAAAGAGGAGGATTCTGGTAAATCAAAAATTATTTATAGAACATCAAATGTAACAACAATTTACTTTCATCCTATGGTACTTTAGGTACATTGCATGAACCAAAACATTTGGAAATGACTGATGTTGATCCCATAACCATTGTTGAGAAAACTATTCGGGGTCAAAAGTAGTTGGAGGAAGGTTGTGAAGAAACCATGTTGAGTGATCCCATAGGTGAGACTAACCTGGGATCTTGGATATCATTGGATGAAATGATGAACCTTTACATGTATTTTGAAAAAGAATTAGAACGTGTTAATATACCAAATTCTTTAGAATATTTTGAAGTTCCTTGTATAGAATCAACTGGACTTGAGTATTCATTATACATTCTTTTAATATTATTATGATTAAATTTCTAACCATGGTTGGTTGAAATATGCAGTTCCATATAATGAAATTGTTGTCGTAATGATACTTGAAGGAATTATTGATATTAATGTCAATACCATTATTCCAAGGACATTGGCTCAGGTGAATCTTGAGACAGAAAATCTTCTTGAGATTCATTCTGAAGATCATGATCCAATTAAAGATAGCACTCCCCGCCTAGAAACATCAAACAGAAATATTGAAAGTGATAATACTGGGGAGGAGTATTCTCAAGCTGATAACCTACTATTAGGTAAGAGATACTGATATTTTGATTGTACTCACTTTTGTTATTCCATGAAGCTAACCATAACCATAATTTTTTATTTATCATATATGGATATCAACTTCAATGGCTAGGTCTGGAGGTAAAGCCTATGCATCAGCCAAAACAGTACTAGAAGGTGAAGCATCCATTGTTTAGGAAGGGGAATGGCAAGGAACTTCTTTAGGTTCATTAATCCTAGAATACATCCTTCCTTATTATAGTGATTTTGAATCAGACCTAGAACTACAAAATTTTCTTCGTCTTTAACATCGCAAAGAATGGAAAAATATATAGAAGATAATATCTAAGATTCCCCTTGAGGAACTACCTTCATAAATTCCACAACATTCATCTTTGTTTATCACACTGGGATTTGGAAGTTTTTGAGTACCACAAAATGCAATCCTCGGTGAAAGAGATTATCCAGAAGAGGGAACAAGAGAAAAATATTCAGTAATACTTGATAAAAGACAAATTGTTGATCAACACTGATGAATTCCAAGAAATGTTGTGTCAGGTTGAGGTTGATCACACTGAAAAGTTGAAGGGACTAAAGAAGAAAATCAAAGAATAGATTGTTCGGTAGCTTCACCTTAAACAGGAATTAGATATCATTCTAGAGATTTACCAACTTCACATCTCATTAGGAGAAGTCCAAAAGGATGGTGTAAAAGCCATTTGCATATGCTAGACAAGAACTTCATCACACTTAAGAGAGCGATGCTAATTAAATAAATGAGATTCAATGGGTGTCTGATGGGGTTCAATAGGATTTTAACCAAATAAGGAGTTATGTAGAAAATATTTTGGGATTTTTGATAAAAGAGAGACTCAATTTTTGGATTCTCCTCTGTCAAAGGTTTTTCATAAATGAAAATATTTTTTTCTTTAATCATCTATGTTTTCATTCTTGCTAGATTCTTTTGTTTTACCAAAGCCATTGGGATTAGTAAGAATAGTTTGATTTTTTCTAGGGTTATATTGAAAACCCCACAAACATTGTATCTTTTGAATTTTTAATGCTAAATATTACCTAAAATCATACAAAATGTGCTTTTAGTGAGTTGGGACTCAACTTTTGTTAAAATTTTCCTTTATGTGTTCTCAATCTGGTGAGTACTGTATCTTTTGTTGTTGGTAGTTTAAATTCATGCATGTTGGACTATAAAGGGATGATGTTTAAGGTTGAAATATCTTTGACCATAAATTTAAAATTAGATTCCAAACAAGACTCAGTGACTAAGAATTGCTTTAATATTCTTTTAAATATTTCAAAGGGGAATCTTGAGACATTATTTTTATGATCACCAAATTTAAAACTCGTATCAACATAAGGAGAGACTCCTCTAAGAACAAAGTTACCATTATTTAAAAAACTCATTATGGGAGTTGTGTTATGCAGGGCCAAATAGGGCATATGCTGCATAGTCAAAAAGTGGAATCTTTTGACTGATAGGCCTGTTATGTAGGCAGCTTATACAAGGCCACCTATGGGAACTTACTACAAATTCAAGAAAAATAACTCTTATAAATTTATCATTTTACTATTGATAGAAAAAGGAAAATATTATTTTGGTGACTGAAGACCACTGTGGGTGGTTTTTTCAAGGAAAGGGATTTTAATAATAAAGGGCTATTTTATGCCAACATATGTCATGAATCGAAAAACCAAATCTATACAAATTTTTTTATGAATAATGGTTAAAATTATTCAAAAGGGGGAATTTTTGATATAAAAATGTGCAGTTTTAAGTCATAGAGTGAGGACATTGTGTTGTGTAGTTTTAAGTCATGCAGTGAGGACATTGTATTGTGCAGTTTTAAGTCATGCAGTAAGGACTTTATGTTGTGTAGTTTTAATTCATGCAGTGAGGACATTGTGTGGCTTTAATTTAAGGTCTTTAGATTTTTCCAAAGGTACGAGATTCTCCCAAATTTTTTTGATAATTTGTTTGGAAACATATTACCATATTTAGGTATGGAAGGTAAATTTGTAAAATGTGATTTGGGAATATCTGGATCTGAAGAATGACATGGGAAAAGTTCTAAAGGTATTAGAATAAGTATTTTCCAAGAAAGAAGTTACCAGTATTTGAAAAACCCGTTATGTGGGTTTTATTATGTAGGGCCAACTAGGGAATATGCTTTATAGCCAAAAAGTGGCATATTTTGAATGATAGAACTATTATGTAGGAAACTTATGCAAGGCCAGCTAAGGGTACGTACTACATTGTCATGAAAAACATCTCTTATAATTTTCACATTTTACTATTACTAAAATCCAAAGAAAGTTTATGGAGATTCTTATTTTCCAAATCACATAGATTGATTTATGGAGAAAGGTACCTGAATATGGAGAGGGTATTTCCAAACAATATTTCCAAAGAATCAGTGGAATAGGACTTCTATGATGGTCTGACCCAAACGAAGGAGGTGTGGTGTCTATAGCTTTAGGTCATACAACTATGGCCAAAAATGGAAAAATTATATGATATGTGGCCAAGTGATTCCAATATTATATGATATTACTTTGAAAACATGGAGAGGGAAATTTGTAAACCATAGTCTAAAAGATTTTCATATCGTGAAAAAGATAATGGGAAAAATATACTTGAATGACTATTTTAAAATACATATTCTTGAATATTGTCATCAAATTTTTAAGGGGAAAAGATACTATAACTATTAATGAAATTACCATCATTTGAAAAACCCATTATGGGGGTTGTATTACGTAGGGCCAATTGGGTAATATGATACATGGCCAAATAGTGGCATCTTTTGACTAATAGTCCCATTATGTAGGAAACTTATGAAAGGACTCCTAAGGGCACATGTTGCATAGTCAAGAAAAAAGTGTTCTCGGGTATTGGAAACTTTGTCACTAGAAATCGTAAGAAAGATTATGAAGATTTGGAAATATTCAAGATTAAGATTGTGAAATATAGAAGGGGGTTGTGCTCAATGCACAAAATAAATATTTGATTCTATGTTTTCCATTAGTCTGACATCCTTTACATAGATCTAACTCATATATAAAATGGATAATTTCTTTGTTTCTATTTTAATTGACATTGTGATGTTTAGTTTAAATTCATGTAGCGAAGACATTATACTGTACATTTTTAAGTCATGGAGTGAAGACAATATACTTTTTAGTTATAATTTATGTAGTGGGGACATTGATATCCCTATAAGAAATTGAGACACCTTATTTATATAAAGAATCCTTTTACCCAATTCTTAATCCCATGTGAGCGGTGTTTGGTGTGAGAAATATGGAGCAGTAAGGGTTTCTTCTATAACACAAAGGTGAAACAAGTGAAGAATAGGGGTGTTAGATTTCCATTCAGTTTTACATCTTAAAGTAAGGATGAAGATTAAATGATGTGAAAAGAAATACATGTTGTAACTAGACTAAGGGATAAAACCCAAGTGTAACTATGTGTCTTGTTGGGGGAAATAATCAAGACATACGTAGTTCTTTAAACATTCCCTATACTGGTTTGATTCTTATATAAGGAATAAAGGGGTTTTCTTATCTTGGATGGGCCCAAGATTTGAGATCTAGTCATGTCTACGTATCTTAAATATATGATAATCAAGTCATACGTAGTTCTTTAAACATTCATTCCCCACACCAACTAAGTTTGACATGGGAAAATGGGGCTTTAATACATTCTAGAAGAATGGTCAAATTTAAGACACAATATGGTATGAAAATCAAATCATGTATCATAAAAGTGCACTCTATATAGATCTAGTTCATATATAGGAGAATAAAAAGGGAAACAAAAAAAAATTTGGTTGCACCTGGGCCCAAGATTGGAGATTCAGGCATCACTACGTATCTCAAATATATGAGAATCAATCCACACGTAGTTCTAGAAATAAGGCCACTATACAGATCTAATTCAAATATAGGGAATAAAAGGACTCACGTACCACTAAGGATTATCAATGATATCAATGATTCTTGCTTATGGAACCTCATAATGTCAAGTATATAAGAACTTACCCGTATAGTTTAATGTTGTGTAACGAGGACAAATGGTGTCTTGCATTTTAACGTCGTGTGACAAGGACAAAGATACTACGCATTTTAACGTCATGCAGCATGGGTGCTTATGGTTTTTATGAAGTTTAATGTCTTTCAACTAGGACTTGGGGGCTGTGTAGTTTTTAGTATTGCAGAAAAGAAGATGTGGGAAACTACAAAAAGTATTTTTTTCAAGAATATCGCATTGGTTGGAGTTGTAATAAGCTCACCATCCATTAAGATTAAGGCCTAAACTCCATTTGGGTAGACCTTATGTATGGAATAAGGTCCTTTCCACATTGGATCAAGATTTTGAGGTTTCTTTCCTAGTATCATTGGAATCCTGAGGACCAATATAAATTCTCCTTGAAGAAATGAACAGAGGCGAACTTTCTTATTAAAAGCCTATGCTATTCTGTTTTGATAGAATTCTAAATGATGAAAAGCATGCAATATTTTTTCGTCTAATGGTTCCAACTCATTAATCCATTTCCGAGACCTCTCATATGTATACAATTGATCAAATATTGCAAATTTGAGTGAAGGAAATTTTATTTCAATTGTAAAAACTTCCTCTGTTCCGTATACCAATTAATAAGGAGTTGCCTAGGTAGCAGTATAGAGAGAAGTCTGTTAATCCCATAAAGAATGAAAAAGTTTATCAGGCTAAGATTTCATATATTTATCCACCATCATATGGATTGTATTTGATAAGATCTTATTAAAATACTCTATCTATTCATTGGCCACCGCATGATAGTGAGATGAATGGTTGGACGTGATATTATGCTTCTAGTATTACTTCTTCACCTCAATAGAATAGAAATTGGTGCCATTGTCTGTTAATATAGTATGAGGGATACCAAATCTAGTGGTAATGATTGTTTTGACAAAACTAACAATGCATTTTCCTCTGATTTTTTTGAGAGGAATTTCCTCATCCCATTTAGAAAAGAAGTTAGTAGCAGTAATAATATAATTGAACTATTTAGTCATAGCTAGAAGATAAGGTCCTACTATATCCATTCCCCGTATAGAAAATGGCCAGGAGTATTTAGCTATATGTAGAAACTCTAGGGGTTGACGAATGAAGTTAGCATGAATTTGGAAGGGATAACATTTCATAGTGAAATCTATGCAATCCTGCATCATTAAAAGCCAAAAGTATAAAAGCCTTCATATTTGATTATAAATCCTATGCCCAGACTGGTGAGAAACACAAGCTCCTAAATGTACTTATTTCATGACAACATGTAGTTTCCTATCCATCAATACATCTTAAGAGGATTCCATCAATGCCTCATTTTTAAAGGATATTCTGGTGATCTGGACTATCATAAAGAGTAAAATTGGCTTCTCATCATCGGATCTTTTCTTTTTCATCCCTATTAGGTGGATGTATCCCATTTTGAAGATATTCCATGATGGCTGTTCTCCATCCCGTGGTTTGACCATACGGCTCAGAAATAGGGCTAATTTTATTAATTTCCTCCATTCTAGTTTTAACAAAATATGATACCATACAACAATGAGAAATGTTGATGACTGTATCATCCCGATTTGGATCTACCAAGGTTGTAGCTGCATTAGCCAGTGCATATTCTTGGGCATTTTTTGATCGTGGTACATAAGACAATGTCAGCACTGAGGGAAATTCAGCCATTAACCCTCTGACAGAATCACACAGAGGCATTAACTCTTATTTTTTGATATAATATTCCCCATTGATCTATTTGATTACCAATTTTGGGTAACCTTACACTTTCAAGTGATTCACTTTCACCTGAAGTGCCACTTCCAAGACTGTAATGGGAGCTTGATATTCTGCTTCATTGTTGGTACTGACTTCTAATAACAGGAAGGAGTATGGGAATACTGCTTTTTATGGGGAAATAAGGACAATTCCTAACCCAACTTTTTTGAGTTTAGGGTTTTACATTCTATTCCATGTTGGACATCTGGAGGAACCATCAAAGTACATTTCCAATGTTTGGGAATTATCTTGAATAGAGAAGACCTCTTCATCAGGATGTTCAGTATTCAATGATGTATCTTCTACATATGGATGTTCAGCAAGGATGTCGGCTAGAGATAGGCCTTTATTAACTTCTAGGGAACAAACTATATATCAAAATGTGGCAAAATAACTCTCCACCATGCCAGACACCCTGTAAAAATAGGACAATTGGGGATAAATTTGAGCTGTTATTGCGAGATACCAATTAGACCTCATGATATTCCAGGTAGTTCCTCAATTTCTGAACTGCAAAGATTAATTCTAGGTAGCATTTTTCAATACTTGAATATCGAGTTTCTGCATCAAGCATAGTTCGATTGAGATAGTAAAGGTTTTTCTAATTTCTAGTACTATTCTTTTGGGAAAGTAAGGCACCCAGTGAACGCTCTAAAGATGTCACATAGAGAATAAGTGGTCTTCCTTCAATAGGTGGAATTAATACTAGTTGACTAAAGATATATTTCTTGACAGTATCAAATTATTCTTGTTAGTCTTCATTCCATTTATAGGTTACTTTATTCTTCATCAATTTGGTGAAGGGAAAACACTTTCCTGCCAAATTGGTTATAAAGCACGAATATAGGCCAAGTTTCCTTGGATTTCTCTTAATTATTTCAAAATTTGAGGAGGTGACATTCCATGTATAGATTTTTTTCTTAGGATCAACTTTGATATCACGATGGCATACAACGAAGCCAAGGAACGTTCTTGAGGTTATCCCAAAAGCACATTTCAAGGGGTTTATCTTCAAACTGTGTTGACGAAGTTTATTGAATGTGGTATCCAGATTATCAAAGTGATTAGAACATTGTTTGAATTTGACCACCAAATCATCCTCATAACATTCAACAAATTTCTCTAATAAGGGTTTGAAGATATGGTGCATGTCACGTTGACATATTTCACCTTCATTTTTTAAGCCAAAGGGAATTACCCAATATAAAAACACACCTTAAGTTGATATGAAGGCTGTATATTCTTCATCCTCTGGGGAAATATAGATTTTATTATACCCATAGTAGAGATCCATGAAATAAATAGCTTCATATCTAGATGTTGCATCAATTAAATGCTCTCTGATTGGAACTGGAAAATCATCTTTAGGAAAATTCTGGTTAAGATCTCTAAAATCAATGAAAACTATGATTTTAACACTATTATTTTTCATTGGGACAATGTTGTCCATCCATTTGGGATATTGAACTTCCCTGAAAAATTTAGCCTTTATAATCTTATCAACTTCAACTTCAATTTTAGAATCATGAGTTGGGTGAGTTCTTCTTGCTACTTAGTTGAATCTTCGATGTTCTTCGGGAAAACCCAAATGGGGGGCGGATACATCATGATTAAGTCCTTTCATTTTTTTTATAATTCCAAGTGAATATATTTCAATGTTTCATTTGAAATGAAGTATAAACCTCTTGCTCTTCAAAATTCATGGTTGCACTAATTAGAGTGGGGTGTGGATCTTCTCTTATATCCAAATTTATTTCTCTGAGCTCATCTACACTGGTAGAGACACCTTCATCAAATGATAGAGGGGAATCCCTGAGATCTTCCTCTTCTTCTTCATTACATGTTATTTCTTATGTTACAATTTTCATAGTATATTATGAAACAAAACTTCAAGAGTTAGGGGGAGTTAGTATATGAACATCCTGAAGAAGAGGCCACCATTTCTGACCCTACTAATGACGAGGGGTCTTTCTGGGGTAAGAAAGAGGAGATGATGGATAGGGAATTAATATATTTTTATTCCTATAGAATTACTATGACTTATTCTATTTTGATTGAATAAGTAAATGCATGTTGTATTTAAATGGATGAAATGAAGACATCTCCATTTAAGTTTCCTTCACTGCTTGGTAAATCAACAATTTCTTCCATTCTGTTAGGCTCAATTGCTACAATTGATAGTATGGAAGTTACTAGATTAATGCTTGGATTTGGGTTTACCTTTTCAATTTGATTAATAGGTAACACATAATATGTACTCAAATGTATAAATGGATTTTTTGGGATCTTTTCCAAACCATTCAGAGCATTAATTCTAGTTTTTTCCATTGTCATGGACCTCGTTACCTTTGTGTGATTAAACTCTTCCTCAATCTATTGATATTAACATGTTTTAAATGGAGCCTTGTCACCATACAGTGTCCCAATTTGACCATTGAAATAGTACTTAATACATTGGTGGTACGACGAAGGTATGTTTGCATGTTGGTGTATCCAAGGCCTTCCAAGAAGAATGTTGAAGGTTGTGTCCTAAAAAATAATCATGAAATATGAATTCGATACAAGCTCTACAAAATGAGTTCTAAGTGTAATCTCTCCTAGAGGTTCTTTATCATTCTTTTCATATCCTTGCAACATTAAAGTATAATTAGATAAGTCATATTCAGTAAGGCCTAATCAATGAAGTGTAATAATGGGAATGAGGATGAATCCAGAGCCATTATAAATAAAAGATCATCAGTTGTCTATGTCATTGAACATTATAGATATATAAAAGGGTCCATTATTCCCATGTACAACATCATCTTCACATTCATCCACAAAATATATGACTGCATGACATTCTGCAATATCATTCTCTATATGGTAAACTTTAGCAGTAGCAAATTCGGCTTCAAACTCATGAGTACTTAACAAATCCTCAATAAGTGATTCTAGAAGATCTTTTGATAGACTTAAGGCATCCAAAATTAAAAAATTGTCTAGTACATGGGACAATTGTTTCAAGACATCATACTTTTGTACCAAAGTTCTATGTTTCCCAGCATGGATATGCAGTTTTGAAGGTGCCTTGGAATTTGAGGCTTCTGATGTAAATGTACCCTGTGTCAGAGTAGAGGCAGGAAATACTCCTGGCTTTGGTGGATTAGACTGACTAGGTCTAATTACATACTGAGAGGAAGATGGTGTGACTTCTATTCAGTCCTCCAAAATAATAATGTTAGGACCGAACCTGTCTTGCATGAAATAATCTTCGTGTTCTTGTTGATCCTTCTGATGGGATCTTCCATGATTTTCTACCACACACACGGTTCGATCAGGGATAGAGTTAAAATAGTCTCTTCAATAATACCCACGTATTCCCCTATATCTTCAACCTTGAACTCTTCCTATGGTTCCCTAATTAGGTACATGGGACTCAGGCTCATTATAATCAGAATCCCCGTTGGCATAATGATATGTTAAGTGGATGATGTTGACAGAACGAAAGATAAATTCTTCATCTGATTAAGGTTCTTCTTGACAGGTTAGTTCTAGTTGTGCCATTTGGCGGGGCTATGCCAGCTATTTTAAATCATATGGCATGAAATATTCTAGGGTCAGGGACAACCTTGGCCTTAACACGAGCTCATCTTTTTCTAACCACTCTTTTTCCTTCTTATCAACTAGTTTGTTTGAGGATTGACCTTTTCATGAAAGTGTTTTTACTATGGAAAGAGTGGCAGAAGACACAATCAATTGTTTCAACTATGTTTATAGAATTGCATGAGTTTTTTTGATCATTTTTCTAATCATCCGATCATCATATTTCTGCACATTTTTAATTTTAACTTCCTATCATTCACCTTCTTCCTCTGGATTAGTAGTAGAAACACACGCAATTTGAGATGACGAACTTTTCAGTTTCACTTTTCCAGAGTCTACCATTTTTTGCAGGATATCCTTGAAAACAAAACATTCATGAATGGGATGCCCCAACATCTAGTGAAAGGGACTATAATTCGAAAGATCTTCATCTCCTTCTTTGTTTGGTTTCTTTGGCCTTGGAAATGTAACCAAAATATTTTCTAGAGATGAGATGAAGTAATCGAGAACATGTTCATTATATAATGAATAGAAAATTTTATTTAATTTCTCAAACTATTTCCACCTTTAATTTCTTTGATCATCTTGATGAGGCAGTCATTTCTATTAATTCTCTGGAGGTGGAGCCCTTCAATATGATGAAGGTTTTGAAGTGGAAGCAGGTACAGGTTCTTTCTTGAGTTTAATGGTAGTAGCCTCTACTTTCTATGTTATCCTTCTTAGATATGATATAATTACATGAGTTTTAGACTTAGTTTCTATAATAGAATCTTCGATCTATTGATTAACTAAAGTAAGGTCTCAAAACCCTCCTACGTATTTCATAGGGATCAGTGGTGTGCATAACTCATCATGTAGATTTTCCACAAAAATTGGTAGCAACTCTTCTTAAGGGAGTAACCTAATTAAGGAATACATTAATCCTTTCCATAGATCAATAAAACATGAAACTCTTTCATTATCCCTTTTTTTAATTTATATGGTCAAAAACTATTGTCTTTGATAATGATGAGTTGAATTGAAGAAGAAATTTCTGACGGAGATCTTCCCATGCAGTAATTGATCGGTATTGTAAACTTGTATATCATACAAAAGTTGGTCCTTGTAAATAATACACAAACTCCTATGATTTATTATTTATTTGTGTTGAGGAGTTCCCATGATGACAACACAAAGAGAAACAAAATGTGTTAAGTGTTGTTTTGGATCTCTTAAACCATTAAATATCGGGAATGTGGTATTCAAAAAATAGTGTGGGGAGAAATCAGATCCACCCATTCAGGGTCATATTTATTTTCCAGATGAATGGGTGAACGTCGTTCCTCCACAGCTTCCAATCGAGTTTTTGATTCCTAAATTGTGTTCATAATCATTTGAGGAATTTCCAAATGAATTGGAACCTTTGTAGGTAAAACAACTAGATCTTGATCTGGTGCAATGATTGACAAAACCACTATTGATGGTGCTGGTATTTGCCTTGGAATACCCACAAGAATAGGATTATCAGGATATGTTTTTTCCTTCCTTTTCTATGCACCCAATGAAGGGAATTCATTATCCAAATATGTATTTACCACAAATCCTTTTTGTTGAGGAGCTCTTACAAGATGTTCAAGTTGAGGATCTTCCTAAGAAGTATGGATAGTAGAAATACTACATCGAAGTAAATCTGTATTGAGTCTTTTCAACTATTTTATATCTGCTTCTTGTTGTTCACATCCCTCTTCAAGTGAAAGATATTTTCCTTCTCTAGAGGAAAAATGAGATATAATATGACTTTTACCTTTCCCCTTGTTGGATTCCTTTTAAAGGGGTGGGACTTGGTTAATTGATGGCATACCAAGATTCTAGGTAAGCTTGTGATTTTCGGTACGTACACCTTATTAATTTTATTTAGTGTGTACCGTATTATGAATAAGAGCATCTTCTATTGATTCCATTGAACTAGACTCATTTTCTAGAGGATCTTCTGTAATGGTGTTAATTATGTTTACTAACACATAATGCATTAATGACATTCTGTCAGTATCTTTGTTAGATTGTCTCCCTCTGTATCTTCCATTAGACTTGTATCTCCTATATGATGGATTCTAAGGAGATGTTTTATGGATAGTAACCCAAAGTGAATCCTCAGATAGTTCGTTTGTGTGATCTCTTTATGGCTTCTTCCCTAATCGGGAGAAAATTGACTTCCGTTGATGAGGGGATTGTAGATGTGAAAAATCCTCTAGCCTTGCAGTCTGGGTCTATTCCTATTCTTCTTCTTAAAGCCTTTGAAATTTGTTTAATGAATTTGAAGGTTTAATTAAATGATCCCCCTACCCTGCAAGCTGGGGTGGTTCTAGAACTACTATGGTTGGGATTTGTGTAGATGCTCTTCTGATTTTGTGAATTTTAGTTCAGAAATTAGTTGGATGCATTATCCAACAACCACTAAAATCACCTGTTTTGGAAGATCATTATACTATTTCAGACATTTATGTTATCTGATGGCTGACATCCTCTAAGAGGGAGGCATGCTCAAGATTCTCAGATGCTTGATGTAAAAGTAACTTAACTGCTTGATTTCTTTGGTCTTGACTCTGATGAGTGCTAGTTGAGTCTTGTTCTTGAGCATACATTTGATTACAAACAAAATATCCTGATTGTATCCATCCATGAGAAATAACATTGCATGAAACCACTTTTGGCGGGATTTGCTGATTCTGGAGTGCAGTGAAATGAAATTCTCCATGTTTACCCCATCCTCTTATATGAACACCAGATGGCGTATTAGAAATTAATTGGTGTGGCCTATTTATAACATTCATGCATTCATGTTAAATGGTTTTTTGCTTCTTTTTAACCTTTGGATGTTGGGAAACTTAGAGAGAAGCTATGTAAATATAGTGTTGCAACCCTTCCATTACCCTTACATGATTTTGATATTCATCATATGGTAATACTTTGGTTTCCAAATAATGAAGAGTCTTCCATAAGTTGAGGTAGATATCATGAATGAAATATTTTGCCATAAATTTTGGAATGTTATACTGATAATTTTTAAAGGCCAGGAAATTACTTCTATTTCTCCTTTAGTCAATTTGTTCCTCATGTTTAACATATCTTCATCATCTTTCACTATAGATTTCTTCACTTGGTCTGACAAAATTGGACACTCTGCATTAGAAGATAAATAAATTAAGGTAGGTTCGGATAATGACTTTTTCCCTAAGATGTCTTCTGGTTGAGAAAGTGTTTCACCCATCAATGATAAGGCATCATACATGAATGGTCTTGTGTTTGCAAGTACCTCGAGATGGGAGGGATTTCTCATCACTACATTGTCAATTATAGAATTATCTTGACCATGATAAATACTACTGCAGAGAGGACTTTTTCAGAAAATTCCATCATGGGGAGGACCACCATGTTGGATTACAGAAAGGGATAAATCCTCTTTCTCCTTGGTCTTATGGCCACAGAGAGGGTTGTCGTGGCTCTCATCCAGAGATAGGATTTCTAGATTGACTAAATTTTCATGAAGCAAGACTTCATGATGAAGTTTCTGATGGGGAACATTATAATTACTACTACTACACCCATAATTTGGTAATGAGAGGGTAGGATCTTGAACTGCAACAGAAAAATTTATGCGGGCTTCAAGAACACCAGCATTAAGAGGAGCCAAATTTTTTCTTGACTCTTGATTTTACAACCGTGTTTGACAAAACTTATTGTTGGATTTTATCTTACACATAGTTGGGACCACTTTCTAGGATAAGTTGTTATAATGTGCAGGTGTATGTTTCTGCCTTGGAGTGGTTACCGGAACAGGCTGATTACCTCAAATTGTAAATGGTGTATGTTCTCGATCCTGTTGTCCCTATGATATGGGGGAGTATTCCCCATGACCCTCTTAGACTAGAACAGAGGTGTGTGTCTACTCCGAGATAACATGTCGATGTGTCATACCATGGGTGGGGATAGATTTATGTTTCTGTCCCCCTGGTAATGCTAAAGTAATTGTAATAATATCCTGGAATGCTTCTAGAATAGGGGCAGGGATTTGTGTTTGCCCTTTTATTGTTGATAAGATGTGTTTGGTGACTTCAGTGGCCGGAATGGGAATATAAGTCCATTCTGTATTGGGATTAAGTCTATGTGCCTTCTCTTATCCTCTTTTTCCTATCAGTGGGTATTGACAGTACTCATGCATGGGGGCGGAGAGTTGGGTCTACCCTAGATTTGTCGTCAGAGCTTTCTAACTGACTTCTTCGGGTGCTACCAAACGAGACTGTTGTCAGGATTGATGAACGCTGGAAGGTGTATGTGCCTACTGGCTATTTTATTTCGGGCATAGTGGAAAAAATTCCTTCAACACTGGAAGATGAGACTACTGGTAGCATTGGGGATTGTAAGCAGGTGTATGTTCAAGTTTTCCAGTTACCACTATATTGGATTCGTGGGCTTCTTTAAATGAAGTCAGACGAGCCTGCTAACTGGCTGATAACTTGTAAGAAGGTGTATGTGCATGTTCACGGTACTACACCAGATTCATTTGCTGGGATTGGTGGGTTGATTCATGATGAGTCTACTGGAAATCAAAATTAGGACGGGCGGGTGTATGTGTCTGCTCTTTGTTTTCCATCAAGTTAAGTTGATGAACTTATCCATAGGGGGAAGAGGTAAGAACACACTCCCTATTGACTAGAAATTTTCCCCGATAGTTCATATTGTGTGCCCAGGTCTAAGAGGCCTTGGCCGAACATTCAGAGGAAAGACTCCTATAATGTTGGGGATTAACTATTGCACAATTATTCTAGCGGTGATTATTAGTGGGAGTTCTTAGGAAGGATCCATGTATTCCTGAATTGAGGCCTTGAGAGACCTCTTGATCTACCTCTATGTAGTATGGGAGAGAATAGTTATTGTGTTCTAGGAATAATGACCTGAAACTATTGAAAACAGTGGTTGGCACCGTCTGTTTCGTGATCATCGATTGTTGTTGGTCGGATGATTGGGGATTGTTATTGACTCAGAGGGCCTGTCGGGTAGCCTCCAAAGTTAGGATTGTACCATGATGGCGATAATTTTTTACCCACATGTTGGAGAACCAATTTTAAAGATTCTGGGTGGGTGACAACGTCCTTCTTGTAGATGATGATCTAGCCTGAGTAGCGGTCGGGAATTTCAGAGATGTCTTCTTGAAGATAGCCATTTGGGACTGAAGGGAGTTTTGAGGAAAACATAAAAACAGCAATAAAATCCATTAAAGATACATATTTTAGATGGATAAATTCGTGATTGATTCCTTTGTTTTTCCTTCCTTTATCAATTTATAGGGTCCTGATAGGTAGGTAATGTTATAAAAGTGGTTAAGGATTCATGTCGGGTTCACCATTTTTGTTTCTTAGTTCCTTGAAACGTGTGTTCTAATATTAATAATCACTACTTCCAGGAGGTTTCTATTGGATTTATTTATGGATATGAAAACTTCCAACATCTCTTTATCTAATAGGTACCATATTTCCAAAGGCAGGTATTCATTATGTTCGAACTTTATGATACTTAGGGACGTGCATTGGTCGATCAGATAGGAGTTCAGACTCATCACACCCTTTGGGGGGAATTATTGTCTACTCTGGGACCCTCTTTGTAAATATAATATATTTTCATGAATTATTCACCAAGTATAACGTATGTTTACCTTGGAATTTTAAATCACTTATTAACATGTGTAAAAAAATAGAATCATATGTATGTATTAGAGGTCCTTCATTAATGGAGATATCCATATGTATTCGAGATTATTCATCAATGGTATCATCTCATATACTATTTAGATATTTTTTTAATCAACTTTAAGATGATACTAGTTTTTAAGCCACTTAGTAGGGAACTCTATAATTTATTGTCATTTAGGGAGATGAAGGTTTGTTTTGATATTGGGATCATGCCCATGAAATGGGTTACATACGTATCCTTGTGAAAGGAATCAGAACCCTCATAGTTCAGTGTCGCTTAATGGGACACATCATACCATTTAACTTCATGTGATAAGTACCTAGCCATACATTTTAATGTCATGTAGTGAGTACATCTAAGCGAAAGGATCTTAGTCAAATTTTTGTGTGGGACATATGCCTAAGAAGCCCAGGAAACATGAAAATAAAATGGGATTCCAAGTAAGATTATACCCTTTTCGGAATATGGACCAAAGAGAATATGGTGGTTTTGAATTGTTGGGTTTGAACCTCAAGGAGGATTCCTACGTATCCCATTTGGATGGGAATCAAATCCCACGTAGTTCGATGAATCTCATAGGAGAGTATAGTTATTTGATATAAATGAGTTTGGGTTTACTTCATGAAAAAGATGCCTTGACGATTTTAGCGGTTTTAATTTGGGGCTTATTTCGAAGGAGGATACCTAGATTAATGGAATTAGGGTTGGATTCCTGAAGAAGATATCTAGTGAGATGGGGCCTTGAAAGGGCTTCCTACTTATCCTAGTTTGAACTGGAATCAGAGTTCTCATAGTTCTTTCAATGTGGTTGTTTGGGCACATGTTGTAACCATCATGAATCTTTAAGATCACATGATTCATGATCAGTTTTAGAAACAAGAGGGTGTTAAAGATTCAATAATGACAGTACACTTTTCCTCCTCTACTGGTGGAATAGGGTGCACCTACGATGGCCAGGGTGGATGAGGGCGAGGCGACGAGCCCTCCCTCTGTTCTCTTCACATCGGACAAGGGTCCAATGAAAGGAAGAAGGGATGAAAGTTTAGATGATTACACTAGGATGGATTCCCTAAAATTAATCTTAGTAGGGGAGGGATATTTCTCTTTTTCTTATATATAAAATTATATGTGAACTTTACCTTCCATACCAGAGATCTGAGGTTCCATCTCTTTGAGAAGGGAGAGGTCAAGACCTCAACCCTAATTTCTAGAAAACTGGGAACTTCTCAGCGTTATTTATAGGAGAAAGGTTCATGTGACTGAAGATTTACAAACCCATAGACACTCCATTAATCCTAACCCCATTGTGAATAAAATGTGGGAAACCTATGACAATTGATATAAAAACCCAAATAGGAGACACATTGATGTGCCTTTCCCAAATATTTGATGAGTCAGGAGGTTTTGGTGGAGGTCTCAATAGAATTCCAAGGGAGCCAATGAAGAAGAATCATTTCCATGAATGTATTTGAGGAGGCCTTAATGTATTGTATACTAATGAGAGGAAGTGAATCAAATAGGGGCACCTAAGTAGGTAAGGTCGCACAAGTATGGGCATGTAAGTTGGCTTGGGCGACCTGATATTCACTTAAGCGATGAAGAACCTGTATGGTAATACTTCGGTGAGTCCTAGCTCAATCCTTCAAGAGTATTCGCAGGTGATTCTAGAATTGAGGTGTTCAAGTTCCTATTAAATAAATATGTGTCAAGCAAGTGTTTCTGATTTTGGGAGGTTGGGCGCTTTAGGCGCACAAGTGTTATGGATTTAAAACATTGAAAGGAATTATTTCCTATGATCCTCCCCTAATTCCTCTACTTTAGGTGTTAAAGAACTACCTTGATAGTTTTGGATGACTTGGGTGAAGCACTAGGGTGACCAGAGCATCAATTGGGCTTCAAAAAAATTTGTCCATACAAATGAAGGCCCCAAGGGTCTATTTATTGGAAAAAATCGGACCTTGGGAGAAATAAGTTTTGGGAACACAATTAGGATACACGACATATTGGGGCGTGCAAGTACGCTATGCGCTGATGCCCTTTTGGTCTGACTGGGGTGACCCAAAGCTCATGAATTTTCAAATCATGATTTTCTTCATGTATTTTCCCCTCTTCTTTCTAAGGAATTTCCAATTTTTATTTTTTAGACTCTTTTAAAGAACGAAGTGTCAAAAAAATTAAGGTTTTTTAAACTTTTTTTATAGAATAAATATATATTTAAGAAGTATAATAAATCATTTAAAAATATTATGTTTAATTTATAAATCCATGTATGACATTTTTGAACCAATGTGATGTTTTATTCTAATAAAATAAATAGTTTTTATCCTTTTCTTAAATTAAGTAATTACAAGGAAAAATTTATTTTTTCATTTTATTTATATTAATATAACTCTCATTTTTTTTAATTACACGTTTAATTTCATAATAATCAATTATATACATTATTTTGGTGAAAATCTATTTCAATGCTTCAAAGGCATTTTTCTGATAGTGGTTTTTTGTTGTGTTTTACATAAATTCAATAAAAGTAATTTTTACCACATTTTTAAATTGAATATTAAAAAATTTATTACATATTTGGAATAAAAATATTCAAATTATGTAATAAGTTCCATTTCATTTTTAGTCATAATTAATTGTTACCATAATGAAAGTTTGTCAATGCAGTATGCGTTAAAAGGCTTAAAGAGAGGATTAAACTAAGATATGAGGATAAAAATATCACTAAAACTTGTATAAATATAATTATATGAGTTTATTTATACCCTAAATTATTATCGATTATAAAATATTTCTATTTTGTTCAATATTACTATGAAAATGAAATTATATTATTTTATAGTCTTGAGTATTTACAGTGGTTCCACTCCTCTCACCTATAAAATGATCCCCTCACCCACTCACTTTCCCACACTATATAAGAAATTTATCTCAAACCTCATATACTAAAATCCCTTCCAAAAACCATTATACATTACCTATATTTTCTTGTCCCTCTAATAGACCAACCTAACAAGGCTTAAGGAGAGATCGAAAGGAGGATACCTAAGGGAGACATAATTGTCTTGATGGAGTACATTCAATTTCCATCATTGTTAAACCTATTCAAAATAGTATATAACCATTATAACATTATTAAATTAGTAAGATTATTTTATTTAAATTTTATTATTCTAATGGATAAACCATAATATACCTCATTTCAATCAATTGAAAATGATAATGTCACCCATGCGTGCGTGTAGACCATCACCTCTGTGAATGTCATATTTAATTTTTCATAACTGCCTCACATTGATAGTAATAAAGATATATTTATTGAATAAATATTATATATATGACATAATTATGATTCAATAAATATAAATCATTATATTTTTTCCTTTATTTATGTCTGATGAAAAATGAAAATGTCATTCGTGCGTACACATGGACTATCAACTTCCTGAATGATGCATTTAATTTTACATAATAAAACTATATGGAAGGTTATAAAATTGTATTTAACATGTAAATATGATGTATAGGAAATTACTAAAATTATTTATGGGATAAAACTATGTCCAATGTTTAAGGACCCAAACTACTAAATTAAAACATGCATAACAGTTAACAAATAAATAATTGATTTCAATAAAAGATTTTAAGTAAATTTGTGACATGATTTTATGAATGAAATATATATTGTAATAAATATATAAATTTTATTACTCTATATAATGTTAATAAATATAAATTTATTATATAGGAGTTTGTAATGAATCATACCATATAGGAATCCTATGTCGGGGTTTATGTTTCAATCTCACTTTTTATCGAGATGGTTTATGTTTCTATTTCAATTTAGAGAATTTTATGTTTTTACTATCCTATAACCCATATATTTTTTATAATATAGTTATTTACAGGTTTTTCATGTATTATTTTTATTTTCTATTTATTTGGTATGCAAAACCATCAAGATAAAATTGATAAGAAAAGCTAACCTTATTTCTTCTTTTTGTTCAAGAATCATTCTCTTCCTTGTCTATATTCTTTATTTTTTTCAAGAATATTATTTTCTATACACAAATTTTTCTAAAGTCAAAATTATATAATATTTTATTAAATTTTCAGAATTTTAAAAGTAATATTCTTATTTTTTTCTATACGATTCGTTTTTTTACTTTCATTATGAAAGTGTGAAAAAAATATCCTTTTAACATTTTCCATGTGATTGAATTTTCCTACCATCATGACCATTCTTAGTTATTAATCTTAATTTATATATTTTTATTTTTTTATAAAGTAATATATATTCCTATTATTTAAGGAATTATTTTTATTTTTTAATTAAATAAAATGATATTATTTTCTTAAATGTTTTGAAATGAATTTCATTTCACTTATGTATATTTTTTTCACTCCAAAGTTCTTACTTAAGAATGGTTTATTTTCAATATTCCATTATTGTAATTTTTTTTAAAATGTTTTTTTAAAATTCACCTTGACGCCTTATGAAATGTGTTATGTAATTGAATTAGAACTTGGTTTTTACAATAAAGTTGAAAAAGTTTTAAGAATGTTCATTTTATGGTTTCTCTTCTATTTTCTTATCTATTTTTTGTAAAAAAATACTTTGAAAAAAAATTATTTTTGATTGAATTTATGTTCTCATTTTATCCCTTATATATTTTTGGTTTATACTTAATTTTTTCACAATATTTTGTTTATATATTATTCACTTACTTGAAGATAAATTTTTTATTATTCTTTTTCCTTTATATACATTATTTTCTCTTTCATGTTCGTGTTATTTTATACGATGAATATATTTAGAATTATTTAAATGTTGAATAAACCATATAAACATTATTATATATGTTTTGAATTTAATGAAACGTACTCAGACAGTTATTCCATCGACTGGGGATATATTGATGTTTTTTATATTTGATAAAATACATATATTTATTTATTATGAAGGAATACTAAATATGTATTTTATTGTTCATTTAATGTATAATTAATGTATTGTACATGTGTAAGTGAGGGGTGGGTTTTGTTATAACCTCTCAATGCATCGATTAATTTCTCATGTGACAAAAATCTTTTCATACATTAAGACTAATTTAGGTATTTGGTGTATACCTACCAATTTATTGAAAGTGAATTGGTCTAGGCCTCAGTAATAACATTATGATTTCTAGATTTATTTATTATATCATTAATAATTCAATCATTATTAGCCAAATGATTATTATGCTGATATTATACATCTATAAATTTCATTCTCAAGTTATTGATTATATGGATCATTTATTGATTATTTACTCTATCATATTATTTATGCCTTATGTAGTGATGATATCTTATACTATAAGAAACCCATTAATAAGAATTTGATCTCCTTGTTTTTTTCATTTCCCATGATATCAAGAACAGATCTTTGAATGATATATGGGATGTACGAAAGGTAATATGAAAATTTATAATAATTTTATAAGTTATTCATCATGTTTCCAATGTGATATGTAAATTGTGTGTGTACCTTTTTTTCAAAGCATACCAAACTATTATATCCTTTGGTATGTGATCCATTTTATCATTTACCAATTTAATAAAGTAAACACTGTATCTGTGTTACTGGAGTTAGTGTTTTTATAGAAAATTTTCTTTCATCAAATTTATGCCTCCTCTATCCACAACACATGAAAGCCCTATCATCTTAATGTGATAACACTATAATATTGTGGAATCACAAAATAAATCCTCAGACACTATCCTAAAATTATAGGGAAATGAATAATAAAAATAACAAAAAATAGGGAATGATATTACATTGGTTTAGTGTAATGACACAATTACAAACAACCTGAGATTGACAAAGGTAAAATATGGGATAGGATGTGACCTCCCATGGTTCATCTTGGTTTGATAAGATGACCCACAAAGGGATATTTTATTTTTAAAATTTCAAAACCCTAAAATTCCATTGGTTGATTTAATAACATGAATATAAAACATCAATTTGAATCTCTAATAAATTTATGGACACCATCCATCTAGTCTATATCTAATAATTAGATAATAGATCATATAGGTATTTTACCACTTTTTGTAAACACTTTGGCTACTCAGTTCCTTATAACTAAGTACCTGATGGTATCTGCATCAATATAGTGGAAAAAACCTCTCAAAACCCCATATATTCCACTAAATTCCCATAAATTCTACAAACACATCCAAAATCATTCCCAAGTGGATCATCGACTCTAAATATTCAATATATATCTCAAAATTTAAAAATCCATTGGATATAGTTCAACTACAGTCTAGTTTCAAACAATTTTCTCTCAATTTCACTAACACAAAAGTACATGGATCATTAAAAGCCCTTTTTCCTTACTTGTACTAGGAGACCTAAAATAAACTCATGCCTGAGATGTATTCATGTAAGGTTTGGGTATAGCTCATTATAATAAAACCAATTAACCCCAAGTATGCTCTGTAAATAAATGTCTCACATTTATACAAGTGAGCTGATTTATATACATGAATATATTAATTAAAAATTATATAACGCACATTTTCATCTATCAAAAACTAAATGGGATACCATTATGATTAGTGTTTCCTATTTTGGCCATTATAAGAATATATTAATAATATTGAATAAGTAACTCAGGTCAATGGCCTAACATAACTGATGGATTACACCCTACAATGTCTTATATAGATTATCGAATCCCATTTTATCCATAACATAATATATTCAATGTAAATACCACTTGTACTTATATGTCATAACATAGCTCTTGAAATTTCTCTATGTTCCTATGGAATAATATACCTAATGGATATATTCCATGCTCAATATCATATATCCATCAATATAAATAGTTAATAATTTAACTTAAGAAAAAAATTTATAATATAATAGTTTAAATAAAATTCAACACACATTAAAGAAAATAACTGAAAATAAAAAATTCTCAGTAAAATCATCTCAATATTAAACTATCACAATATAATATAAAAATTACCCCTTATTTGACATTAATAGTTAATTAAAATATGTATAACTATTATACCACCATTAAATATAATAATTCATCAAAAAATTTAATGATATATATTTTAAAATTTTAAATAAACTTTTATAGAATCATCATTAAAATCATTAACTCACATATATAATTTTAATAAAATAAGGAAATGATAATTGTTTATTTAAATCCACTATTTCTAGTTTTTATTATACCCACCCAGAAATTTTTATATAAAAATTGTATTGAATAATAGGAGGGGTTTAAGGTCTCCTATTCAAACCACAATCTAATATTTTTATAGAGAAATAATGCTTTATTTACAATATATTTTTATAAATTCATTAATACCTTAAAATATATGAAATTATTTTTCCATAACCAAACGCCACTAAAATGATATCAATAGAGTGAAAAACTTTATTTTTAGCCTTAGACACAATCTATATATTTTATTTCCAAAAACAGAACACAATTCATTTTAGAACAAATACATTTATTAGTAGTCAGAATAGAGGGAAATAGAGGGAGAATGGAGGTTTATGCACTTTTTATCCAACTATAAACATATAAGTAGATGCCTTAAAACAAATATTGAGTAGGAAATGAATATATATCCTATTTATTAAAATTAATATTCATGAAAAACACCAGAGTTCTGGTGGACCTCCACCAGGTTTCTAATGCCCACCAAAGTCTCAATGTTTTTCATTAGACTATTAGTGGTAGTCAAAACCAATGATGTAACTCTATCTAGACCACCAGAGCCTCAATATATTCACAAAAACACCATGGTGGATTCTAACTAGGATCTTTATGGAAATAAAATTGAAATGTTCCCTCTATGAATTTAACCAACCTCTAGTTGATATTTTTTAAAGGTTAATTGGTCCCCTTTTGTGGACCATCAAGACTAGAAAAACTCTTATAACACAAAATATTTCTTCAAAAATCAAAAAAAAAACTAAATTAAATACATATATATATATAAACATATGCTACTTCCCTTCTTCCTGCTGTGGAGCTTTCTGATATCATTTGGGAGATTCATTCAAATGAAGTGGAATCTCTACAAAGGGAAGAATCTCCCCAACTGATGAATATGAGGGGAATGGGAATCTCTTTCCTCGAAGCCCTTACAGGCACCGAGTCTTCAAAATCCCGTTCAATGAAGTTGACCAGAATTAAGAAAATGGATGATGGCGGTTTGTGTGTCGAAGTGGATCTAGTTGTTGTTCAACAACATTCAAAGATTTATAATTACTCAGTTATGTGCCACATTTCATACCTTAAAGGTGACACTCCTTTTTCCTATACTGATCTTAAAGTTAGATTATCTGATTGCTAGTGTTTTTCTAAATGGAAACTCATTCCACTTGGAAAGTGTTATTTTAATATGTTATTTTCTTCACAAACCGAGCTTGATTGTGTTTGGAATATGGGAAACATTAATTTGAAGTCAGGTCTCTTAAGAATATCTGAATTGGACTTTTCATTTAACCCCAACTCTCATAGGAAGAATACAACATAGTTTTGGGTTAGGTTCTTTGACCTCATTTGATTTTTCTGGAATCCCCATATCCTCAATGATATCTCTGTTTGTTTAGGAACTCCCCTTAAGATAGAATAGAGAACCATGAATGGGGATTTAGGCCTCTATGTTATAGTGCTAATTGAAGTTAACCTTGAATCACAGCCCCCAAAATCTATCATTTTTACTGCCCAAGACTATAAAACAGTGGTGAGGCTTGAATATGAAAGACTTCATTCTTTTTGTGAACTCTGTAAATTGGTTGTACATTCCATTCACCAGTGTAGGAGAGTACACAATTAACCACCACAAACCAACAATTAAGGATATAATGAGGTCAGGAAATATAGAAGAGAGAAGGATAGTCCTCCTGACAAACTTGAAACGTCCAAGAAGAGGGAAGAAAAATGTGTTGTTAAAGCCAATTCATTTGGCATACTTGATTCTGATAAAGGAAAGTCTTGGGATGATTTTTATGATGACCAAGAACTTGAATTATTGACTCAAAACATTAAGCGGTATATTGATAAGGATGTTATTAACATCATCTCCCATACCTTGGCTGACTTGGACCCTTTTTTCCCACCCCTTGATGGTCCTACATTGGACTCATCTTCATTCAATCATTCTGTCTCTGATAATGCTGTCAAAGATGTCCCGAGCAGTTACACTCATATTGAAAATTTTAGTGCCTCTAATTTATAGGACAATGATAACTATGTCGCACATAACTCCTCATATTAATACATTCCCATTCACCCTCAAAACCCCTATAATATCTCCGAAACTCATTCCTCACTAGAAAGTGATGAGAAAAACAAGCTGGTTGAACCCAACTACATGCCGCTCTCCTTTCCTCACCAATTTGTAAAGACATAAAATAGGATTCTGATGTGTGACACACTACACAATCTGATCCCAAGCCTTCTGAAATCCTAGGACCGGTTGTTCCCATTCCGGTTTCGGTACAGGTCCTGAATTCTCTGCCTGCTTCCCACATGGAATCTGCTTGCAATCATACCACTTCTACTCCTCCTCTTCATTCTGTTTCTACTTTAGCGCACTCCACACAACTGAAACCCATGGTTTCTGGAACCGCAGAATCTTTTATTCCCAATTCTGCTTCTATACAGGACTGAGTTCTTTAGTCTGCTGCTCTCAAGCCACCTGATATCAAGAATCACTCTCCTAATCTACCTATACAAACTGTTTCTAATATGCAAGGAAGAGATACAGTTGTTGTTACTTCCTCATTACCCATGCACTTAACATTGCAGGTTAATCTTGAGAATGCTGTAAAAGATTACTCATCTAGAATTGCCACCAGTTCTAGGACCTCGACTTCTAAAAAAATGGGCACAACCCCCCTAATAAACGGTCTAAATGAATATTCTTTTTTGGAATTGTCATGGAATTTATAACCTTGACACCTTCAACATCTATAAAAGATTCACCAATACTCACACTCCAAACCTTATTGATATTGCTGAACCTAAAATTAACTTCACCTCATGCTCACATCAAGCCCCTCCTGGATACTATTTCTTAGGGGCTTGTAACAATGGATCCCCTTCTAAATCTTTATGTCTCTTTGTTTATTCTTCATTGCAAAATGTTAACATATATAGTTGTTCGAGTCAAGCCATTACTTGTGACTACATCTTTGAGAACATACAAATTTTCTCTACTTTTGTTTATGCCAATAACAGATATCAAGATAGGAGGTATATTTGGAATGATATCTGCCATCATAATGGTTCTATTTTTCATCCTTGGTTTATTATTGGTGACTTCAATGCTATCCTATCTTCGAGTGATAATATTTTTCTTACTCCTGCACCTATTTCTACTAGGGAATTTAATGCCTGTATTAAAATGAACAATCTCACAGAGGTTAACCACTTGGGTGCTAAATTTACTTGTTGTAGGAAGAACTATAATAGAAATTTAGCCAGTAAATTAGATAGGGCCTTTATTTATTCTCATGCCCTTGATAGTTGGGACAATATCTCTAGAATTACCCTTGCGAGGATTGCCTCTGACCATCATCGCATCCTTATTTCCTTTTCCTATATAAAAAGTAAATTAAGGGATCCTTTTAGATATAACACTGCTTGGTCTTCTGACCCTGAATGTATAAGAATCATCAAGAACACTTGGAATAAGATGCATGGTCAGTTTGACCTGTTTTCTTTCCCGATGAAGTTAAAAATGTTAATGAAAATTCATAGAAGTTGGTGCAAAAGCAAGGTTTATGAAATGGACAATAATATCAACCTTATTGAAACTGAACCTAACCAACTTCAGAATGTTAAATCTTCTTAAAACTTTTCTTAGGACTCTCAACAATAAATCACCGTTTCTTCTAAACTAATCTCCTTACTCAACCTCAAGAATAATCTTAAAAATCAAGTCTTCAAAGACAAATGGCTTAATGATGGGGATAATAATACTAAATTCTATAACGCTCTCCATAGTGTTATAAAATCCTATAGACCTCTGTCCTTTCTTAGAAATGGTGACCAAATTCTTGACACTGATGAAGGAATTTCCAATCACTTAGTCTCTTATTTTTGAAAATATTTTCAATGGTGATAATATTGATAAAGACCTTAAACCTGACATAATTCCTACTCTAGTTTCTGAGGAAGACAACTCTCTTCTGAATAGAATCCCTTTTTATCATGAAATCATATACACTGTCTTCAGTCTTAATCCTGGTAGTGCCCCTGGCTTATATGGTTTTAATAATGGCTTCTATAAAAAACATTGGGATATTCTTCAAGAAGACGTTTGTCATCTGGTTAAAGCCTTCTTCTCCCAAGGTATTCTTCTGCATGGTCTTAACTCCCAATTCCTTGTTCTCATCCCCGTAATAGAGAATGTTGATGTGATTCATAACTTCATACCCATTTACCTAATCAATTATTTATTCAAAATCAGCATGAAATTAATTTCCAATAGAATGACTTCCATTTGTAGAAAAATAGTTTCTTGGAACCAATTTGTTTTCATAAAATGAAGATCTATCCAAGACTGCATCTTTCTAACCTCTGAATCCAATAATATTTTAAACAAAAAGTGTATAGGTGGGAGTGTTGCTATCAAACTTTATATTTTTATGTTCTTTGATACCATTGATTAGAGCTTTATGTATGTAGTTCTTTCACAATTTGGATTCAATGAAATTTTCATCAATAGAATAAAACCTGTATTCATCTCTACTTACATATTCATCCTCATTAATGGCTCTCCTAGAGTTTATTTCAACTGTACTAAAGGAGTGAGATAGGTCGACCCTCTCTCTACAATTCTCTTCTCCATAGCGGAAGATTACCTGAGTAGGTTGATCTCCGAGGAGATTACTAAAAGGACCATAAAACCTATCTCTACCTCCCGAAATTTGCATGTTCCTTCGCATCTTCTTTATGCTGATGACATTATTCTCTTTACCCAGGCAGACAAAAGAAACATTCTCAAGCTTAAAGATATACTTATCCACTACCAGGAAGTCTTTGGTTAACACATCAACTGGAATTAATCTTCAATCATTTTTAGTAAAGACTTTCCTCCGGGGTGGAAACTTTCCATATCTAATATCTTAGGTGCCAAATAAGGCTCTCTCCTCTTTACTTACCTTGGTGTGTCTATATTTTGGGGTAGAACTAAAGTAGATTATTTCTCTCACATTGTTGACCATACACTTAGACATCTTTCCTACTGCAATGGTAAGTCCCTTTCGATGGAAGGGAGAATTTGTTTGGTGAAATACAAGATTGTTTATAAACTTGTTTACTCTATGATGATATATAAATGGCCAAAAAGTCTTTTAAAACACAATAATGTTGCTATTAAAAATTTTGTTTGGAATGGTATCACTTCGGAGAGAGAGCTGGTGACTATCCCCTAGACCTCTTGTTGTAAACCTGTTGATAAAGGGTGGATTGGCATCAAAAATCTCTCTAAGTTTAATGAGGCTCTTCAAGCTAGACTTACATGGAACATTATTCACAATACTTCCTCCTCTATGAATTTCCTCAGAGCCTGTTTCCTTGACAATCTTAGAAACAATCTTTCTTACTCCCTTAAGTCCTCCATTTGGTCCTCCATCAAAAGTACTTTCATGTCTATTCTATCTAACTCTAGATGGATGGTCACTAAGGAATCCAACTTAAAATTTTGGTTTGAAAACTTGACTGGTGTTACCCTGATCTCCTTGATAGATAACAAACAATCGCCTCCCAACCTTCACGATTCAATTGACTCGATCATCCGTATTCATAACCTCGATCTCCCGGAGAATATTACTCAAATTGTTGATAATTATCATTTTGTTAATATTAATGATTTACTTTTTTGAGAACCTACACACAATGGGATTCTTAACTCCAAGGGAAATTATAATTACCTTTTCAACAATTTTGACAATAATCACCCCTGTCTAGATAAATTCAAAAAATCCTGGATAAAACCCTCAAGATTTACTTTAGTCTAGAGGATTTCCCATCAAAGAATCCCCACAGATAATTGCTTACAAACTTTCAGGATTACTCTTTGTTCTAAATGTCGTATGTGAAATCATAATAGAGAGGATATTAATCATATCTTTCTCTCATGTGGTACAAAAACCTCTCTCTGGCATTATATTCTTGACATTTTTTAGTAGAGATGGATGCTTTTTTATACCATCAACAAGCAGATTCAGAGTTGATTGGAGTTGTCTACATCTCAGAAAATCGAAAAACTTTTGGTTGAGACTATCATGGAACATCATAATGTTATCTATTATAGTAGAAATGAAATAATTTTCCTCAACAATTCTTTTAAAATTAATGCAGGAAAAACAAGAATCCTCATGGCCATTCGCGAAGCGGCTTTTATCCAAAAAGCTCACTGCAACAATTCTGTCTGTGACTTTGGGATCCATAGACGTGTTGGGGTGGAGGGAATATACCCTCACCCCCACTCTACTCTTGAATTGTATTGTCTCCCTCCCCCTCTTGGATGGATTAAAATCAATGTGGATGGAGCCTCCAAAGGCAATCTGGGACCAGTGGGTTGTGGTGCCATCTTCAGAAATCACCTAGACCAGATTCTTGGATTCTTTTATGGCTCTTACTATTCCTCTTCTGCTTTGGAAGTTGAGATAATAGGTGTTACCCATTCCTTCACCTTTACCAGATTACACAACTAGAATAATATTTGGATAGAGAGCGACTCCACTACAGTCATTCAGGCCACTTGGAATGGTACCATCCACCTTGCTTGGCCTCTTACTTCCCGCTGGATGGACTGTTTGAATTCTCATGTTGGGATTAACTTCATCACCACTCACACCTTCCACGAAGCCAACAGGATCACTGATGGTCTTTCCAATCTTGGAGTTACTCACGAATTACAATGGATGGATGATCTCCCTTCTGAATTAATCCCTTTTATGCTCAGGATTTCAGCAAAAGGCCTTAGTTTAGACTTGTGTAACCCCTTTTTTATCAATAAAAATTTTCTACCTTTTTTACAAAAAAAATAAACATAATTTAATTAAATATAAAAAATACTTTAATTAAAATAAAATAAATAACAAAATAACCCTAGTCATTGAAAATTCCTCATTATAGTACTTCTCATCTTTAAGAAGCACTAGTGAGTATCTGTAATTATGAAAATTGGTAAATTAGACCTCATTTAATCTTTTGACTCCCATGTATCCTTACAAACAAGTCTATTCTTCCATAATAGATAGATCAAAATTATAATCCTTCCTCATAAAATGCTTTTACTATGAGATAAAAGTTTCATCAATCATTCCCTGAATGACCCATTTTAATTCAAATAAATATCATCATAACCAATGATATAAGAAATATTTGATTCATACATTTACAATTGAAAAATGAGACACATTATAAATTTATTGGTGCAATGTAGGTGAATATAACTAATTAGAAAACATCCAAATATATTCCATAATCTTAATGGGAAAAATAAATTAAAGTTTTAAGATTTCTAAAAACACCAATCTATAGTATCACAACTTATAATAAACTAAAATAAATACTTTATCACCCACACTAAACTAAAATAACCTATTTTATTGGTCTCTACAATTTTTTTTCCATGATCTATGTCATGTTTATCCACTTTTTGATTAACTAAACTTGTTTAGTTTTATCCAAAATAGAACTAAACCTAAGCATTGATAATTACCCCCACTTTTATCCATTAAAATAACCATCAATATGATATTCAATATAACCCTATAAATAGACCCATCTATATATAATCCTGGAAATTTTTATTTTAATAAAACTTTACCAAATCAAAATGATACTCCTTAGTGCCACTTAAATCCAAAATACTTTCCCACAACATATTCTATAGTATTTAGATAATAATCTTGGATGTAAATTAGTTTAAATATGGAAATACATACTCATATTTTCATAAACAATTCCTACTAAATTCATTCCTAAAATTAAGAATTAAATAGTTTTCTCCTATCTATTATAACACTCATAGTCACTTCATGAAAGTGTCACTTTTATTACATGTAAAGATTACTCAAATCATCCATCGAATTCATCATCATGATTGGAAATAAATTTAGTACATTCGTTGTAATAACATATGTTGTTATAGTTTTTTGGATTTAGTGGGATATATATATCTCATGAAGTTAGGGTAATTGAGTTTTAATTTTAGAGGTTCGGTTTGAATGTTTGGGGTGTACACATTAATATAAGGATGATTTTATCGAATTTTTAGGTTTTTAATAGATAATTTATTGGTTTGATTAATGGTAGACTAGGAATTAATTTAATTTATTTTATAGTGGATACCATTGAGTACCTGATGGGGGATCACTAGGTATCCATTGGGGTTCCCGGGGTTAATAATCCTCAGGTGTCCACTGGATGGTTAGTGGAAACCCACCTAGAGGGGTAGTGAACCACCAGATTCTGGATGTCCTTCTTGCATATTTTTTTGTAAAATTATTTTCAATAAATTATAATTAAAAATTTATAAAACTTGTAACCCTATTTTTGGTTAACAGGAATTCTAGTAGTTCCATACCCTTATAATTTATCTCCCTCTTCCTCATCTTTTTCTTTCTTTAGTGGTCTATTTATTATTTGATTGATTTTATCTTTTTATAAGTATACTTCTATGGAAAATTATTAGGTAATCTATATGTTATCTTTAAATTTTGTGTTCATTTAAAAATAGTTCATTTGAAAATAGTTCAAGTGAAAACATATAATTTGGTTCCTTTGATAATATTTTTTAATTTCTCATGAATGTGGAAGAATCGACTAATCATTTTAGATAAGTTAACATAAATAAGAATCATGTGGATATTCCCTTAAATATTAATCTAAAAAATTCATATTTTATGTTGTATATATTAAAAAACAATAGTCATTCGAGTTAGAGTGACCTGAATAAAGATTGTTATGGTATATAATAGTTATAAATTTTTAGTTTATTATCTTATAATTAAAATTGATGTTCAACATATAAATTGGTGATTTTAATATCACCCATTAACCATGTCACCAAGGGGATATATGACTAATTATATGTATTGGAACCCAAATGGGCCTTATAGGGTGATACTTATCATAAAGACCCTAATATAGTCTCTCTTGGGGAATAATTAAAAAATTTGGGTGTGGTTAGACCTTAGTTGATTAGTTTTATAAAAGTGGAACTTTGTTTTGTAGTTTAGCAAGGAAGTTGAAATGGTCTATATACCATGCGATGCTTTTTATAGGAAATATTAGGGTCTGGGGTATGAAATTATTCATGATAATCCTTGTTATTATTAATGTGTCTCAATGAAATTTCTTTCTAGTCAAATATAATATGTTATAACTAGATAATCACTTTGCCTATGGGCATTATTTGAAAGTTAGTGATAAAATGAGATTCACGGGCCTTGTGTCCTGTCTTTTGATTGATATACTCAAGATATTAATACATGGGACTTAAATGGGAATACTTATATGGATTGAGATATTTGGACAATGTTTTACCTCAATATAGGGTGATATGTTAGTGAAAGTACTAGTTAATTGTTAAAAACACCTAAAAGGGGGGTGAATCAAGTGTTGATAAATTTTTACCAAATTCCAAATATTATGTTAATATTTTCCATTGGTATTTAAAACTCTATTTCCAATTGATACAAATTTATCATCTTATATCATAACTATAATTCAATAACCACATGTAAATTCATAATTAATGCAAAGTGAAACACAATGTTTCTATAAGGTATGACCCTCTTGAGAAACTTACTCCTTGTTGTAATAAAAAACCCACCAATTCACACATTCTTAACTAATAATTTTTTAATAAAATACAAGTTTTTTGTTTACTTAACATCCTAAAAAAATTATCACTATATTACATATTTTAGTTTTTATCATATTATATATATGAACATGAACTTCATCCCATAGGTTCTTTAGGCTGAATTCCCACCAGTCTTGGGTAACTCCCAAACCGTTGAAGTAAATCACCAACCAGTTATGATAAGTCATTTTATCTAATAATTTGATCTTACTATTTTTTATTATATAGTATTTTAATTCATTTTATGATTTTATAAACCCCCTATAACTATGTCCCTACTTTCAACATTTTATTTTGGTCTTATTCAAAAACAACATTGTAACACCCTGAGAATTTGTGAATTATTTTCATATAAATTTAATCTATTCAATATATTTCTTTAAACATGACATAAATTTTATATTTCATTACACATAAAACTTATTTTGGCTTGGGTAACATGTAACACTTATTCTATCTTTTATTACACACAACACTGAGTTTTAATGAAATGTGACATATAAATAAAATATTACTATTTAATATGATAGTTATCAATTAACCAATAGAATGGTGATATTAAAATGGATTAAATAAATTGTTAAAATATTTGGTTTAAAAATATTTATATAATGAATGATTTGGTCACAAATTAATTTGACATGAAAATAAATAACATTTGAAAAAAAAGGAAATCTTCTTCTAAAACATAATTTTTATGCACATAAACATGTTTCACCTCAATAAATTAAATAAATAACATTATTAAATTATTTTAATGAAGTTTATATACATTATATATTAAATAAAAATTTTAATATTCAGGTTATGTTTTTTTATATATTATTTATAAGAATAAATCCATTTTTATTCTTAAAAACAATATTTTTCTAAAAAAACAGTTTTTTCTCCTTTTTGCACACTTATTTGAAAACTAAATTTTGAAAGTTTTAGAAAATTTCTTTGAAAATATAAAATTAATTATTAAAATAATAAATTCAATTTTTCTTATGGTTAATTTTTGATAATTTTCTAAAATGATTATTTTTTTGACGATTATTGAAAAATACTGAATTTTAATTAAGAATTACCTTTTAGTTCAAATTATTAATAATGTTAAATTATATTTTCAATTGGTTTTAAAGTAAAATTAGTACAATGACCAATAAACTAGTATAAAATAAAGTTTATGTACATATTTAGACATTATAATTTATAAGGTTCTATGTTTTTGCATTTTATAACCTTTGGGTTTGTGAAAAACAAGGGTACATGTTTTTCTTTAAAATATTTGCATGTGTTCCCCTCACCACACTTTTAATAGGCCACCCACACTCCTCTCTTATTTATACATTAAAACCATTTTGGTTTGGTCAATAACTTCCCAAATAACTTCAAAAATTCTATCCTCTCATACTATAATCATTATTTTAAGAAATAACCAACTTATGAAGGATTTTGGTGCAAACCTAATGAGGTTACCTGAAGAAGAGGTAGTTTACTTCAATGAAATTTTTTATTTTATTTCTTCCACCACCTCATTAAATTATTTTTAATCCATATTTATATAATAAAATTTACATATTAAATATATATATGTTTTTATATGTTAATTTAATTACCTAAAACTATCTCTACTTCCATCAAATGGGTTATGAAATCATAGTTCATGTGTACGACATACTACAGCCCCACGAACTGTTGTCTTTGTTTTTTCCATTACCACTATCATGGTGATTATGATGATAGATATAAAGTATATATGTTATATTTATAATTATATTTATTGAATAATTAAATCATATATAAATATATAACTTTTTATTTTCCATTTCTTTGGATATATGATAATGTTTCTCATGTTTACAATGAACTACCTCCTTGTGAAGTGATGTGATTTGTTTTCACTCACCCTTTACATAGAAGATAATATGGATAAATTTAATGAATATATGTGATATAAATGAAAAAATTATTATATTCATGAAATATTTATCATTATGAAAATATAATATATCATTTAATTTCAGAAGTTTTCACTCACTGAAAGATAATAACATCCTTCGTGTATGTGTGGACTACTGCCTTCACAAATTGATGTGACACTCTCTTTTCATCACCGACCAAATGGATGATATGTATAAGAATATTTAAATATATAATATTTTATAGGTGATATTATTATCATTATATAAAGTTAATATATTAATTACCTCATTTTTAAAATGATCATTGAAAAATGGAAGCGTTACTCATGCGTATGTACAGCTTATTGTCTCTAAGATTGAAACATACATAATTTCTCGAAAAAATATTTCATGATTGGTATTAAAAGTATAAATTTTTTATAAATATAATAATTATTTCAAAATTATTATGATGTATATTATGGAACCACAATCAAAGTAAGAGTACCCAAAAAAACAAATCAAAACATATTTGAAAAACAAAGTAGGTATTACCCGAAACATGAGTTTAACATAGAATTGTTAATAAATGGGTAATAAAAGGACATATGTAAATAATATATGATATTATATATGTAATTATAGTTCTATAATAGATATATAATAAAATTATATTTATTATATATTATTTTGTAATGAGTACGAAAGAAATTGATACATAAGGTAAGGGATTTCTAATCTATTTTTTATTTCTGGGAGACATATGAAAACTCACCAATAATTTATTTAGTGAGGTGTATATACTTCCCATATTTCATGTTATCTTTTGAATCTCATAATTTTAATTAAATTAAAAGTGTCATTTCAGGTTATTCTTTATTGCGTCTTACAATTCAAAAGATTACTAAAGCGGTAATGGATTTTTGTATCTATATTCCCTCTTTGAGACATATGTTATATTATGCAACTAAAAATTTTTACAAAGTTTATATACAAACCCTTTTAAATGTAATATCATGAATTTATTTATCTTAATTATATTATAAGTTTCATTTAATGTTATTTTTTCTTGTGGATTTTTATTCAATGTTACCAAGTGGTAATGATTTTATGTTATAGTTAAATCATTTATTGGGTTTGTTTATGGTTATGTTTCCAATGATAAAATATTATGATCCATACCTAAATAAACCCATGAAATTTATTATAAAATAGTTATTCATGGTATTTTAAAGTAATATTGCCATTTTTTACTCTATGGTACTTCAAATAATTGAGAAATTTTTTTAAGAAAATTTTACTTTAGTTCTATCTTCAGTCAGAATCTTGTTTTCTTCCAAACCCGTGTTTTTGGAAATGTTTTATTATTATTCTATGATTTTTAAAAGATATTTTTACCAATGTATAAATTTTTAAATAAAATTATTGGAATACTCATATATTTTTTCAAAAAAATCTAATTCAACTTTTACCAAAAATGCGAAAAGAATATTTGTTTTAATGTGTACAACATGAATGAAACTTCCCGTAATCATGATCATTATTTTATTTTAAGATATCTATATAATGTTTCAAGTTTGTTTTTGAATAAAAATATTTTAAATAAATTATATTTTAAACTTTTATTTTGAAATTGAAAGGGTTGTTTTCTTCAAGATATATTTTAAATGATATTTAAAAATTATTTTCCATCTAAGAGGACATCCTTTGATGTTGCATATGATTTATTAGAGATATGAACAAAGGATATAATTATTATTAATTATATGAATGGATTATTATAATATTATTGTAATGAAACCATTTTATCTTACATAGCTTACACAATGATAAAATTATTATAAAATTTGTTTCTTTTTCCATGGTTTATGATATGATGAAACGATCAAATGATTATGAAACTTTTCTATTTTACACTGGTTATAATATGATGAAATGTTTATGAAACCCATTTTAGTTTTTGGGTTATGATACGATGAATGTTTTATAATATTTTGACACACATATGTGTAATTTTCATTATTTTATGGGTGGGAATTATAACTCCCTCCAATGAATTTCATAAAAATTAATGTTATATGAGATCAAAGGTTACACAAGAGGTTATCCTAAGCCCAAAGTGGGTAAATGGGTGTTCATCCCATGCTTAACTCATTATTAATGTCTCGTTGGATATATTTAACATAAGATTTTACATGCTTATGTGTATGTCAAAAATATATGTCATATGCCAATTTTATACTCTCATGGATCAAGTTCTTTGATTTACTTAAGATTTAAGTCTTATGAACTGACAATATTTATGCCATGACTCTAGATTATGATCTTTGATATGCAGGGTATGGTTTTCAAATATCATGATCATGTTCTCATATCCTTATAATCATGTTATGCTTATATATCTCCCATTTCAACCCTTATTGAGCATCTTATCTCACCCTTTCTTATGTTTTCTGTCCATAGGTTATGAAGAATGGTTTTAAGTAGGTTATGTTAGTGAATATTTATAAAAAGTAAGATCTTTATTAGAGGTATTTAAGATTTTTCCCCAAATTATAATATTGTGTTACATGTTTCCAAAGGTAGTAAACTATTATGGTCCTCAAGTGTTTCTTTGTATAATAAAATTAATATTCATATAAAAAGAAGTAATATCCATGTATTAAAAACCTAGGGAACTATAGTTGGTATTAGAGGATTTTTTTATCCTTTGGAAACTAGGATGAGAAAAATTTAGTGAGATCCATATGGATATTTCTAATGATATGTCTTGGGATATACCTATGGATGATTATAAGGATGATTCAAATTATAGGAAAATGTCCTTGAAATTTGGTAAAGGGTAGAGAAATTAGTTTCTATGAAATTATATCCCTGGGTGGATACTACAAGTGGATGTGGCTCTAGAAAAATGATACCTAGGGGTAACAACTCTGAAAAGGGCGGATTGAGATAGACTCGATCATCACTTGGGGCACGACAATATGCCTTACTACACACCTATTTTAACACTCTTTAAGGATATGATTTGGAAATTCATAGATACTTTTTGAACCATCCTAAAGGATTTAAATAGATGGTGAATTCTAATAGCCTAAGAAAAATATAGTGTTTCATAGATTAAAAAGAAGGTGTCATAATTTAGACATCCTATAAGTGATTTTTCATAATTATGTAGTTTACCACTATGAATATTGTTACTCATACTATGATTTTTGGTTTTATTCAATGACTAGAACCAGAAATAATTGTGTTAAAAATAAATATGATTGAAAGTTCAATTATTATGAGAAAAAAAATTGGATGATGACTAGAGAGATAGATATTTTGATTGTTCGTAATCATATATCTTGATATATGACTTACAATATGAAATTTGGTGTGATTCATAATGTTTCAAATAAGAGGAAGATAAACTATTATTAATGTTCATGTGGAAATTAACACATAGGAAAGAAGATTCAGTTTTTTATATGTTAATAATGTGGGAATAATAATAAAATAATATCTAAAATGGAGGGTCAGATGTTATATGTGTGGAAAAGTGGGTCATAGAGTGATAGAATATTGAGGATTTCAATTTCTTATATGTGGGGAACAGGCGAATTATACAAATCAATTTCCTAAAATAATAATTAACTTCTAGAACAAGGAATTACATATTCCATGTTAATCATTAAAGTGGAAGTATTGAAGTATTTATGTATTGGGATTCAAGGATCATGTTGTAGAAGTATTTTCCCAATGGTATTTGGGTTGTAAGAACCATGAAGTATCTAAGGATTATGTTATTTTTTGAATCATATATGTCTCCATGTAATATTTAATTAATATTTATGGATTCCATATTGGGTTTATAATTTCGAGGTTATTCAAAAGTTTAATGTTTTATACACCCCTCAAAAGTTTTTACATGATGATTGTTTATAAACATTAAGGTTATTTTTGGAGACATTTATAGAAATATAACCCTTTAGTTTTGAGGAAGAATTATTTTTATGGACATATGATTAAAGGTATTGGTAACCTTTATGGTTTTTCTTATATTTTATTCTATGGCCATCACAGTTATTATAATTTTAGTGTGCTTTTTTTAATATAGTTTCAGAGAAAGGACAACCTGAAAGCTAGGTGAAAACCTGTTGCATCTGAAAAGGCTGCAAGGATTGAACCAACAACTGAATGGAGACAGTGTTATATCACCTACCATTGGCCTATATGAAACATTAATTCTATTGGGACAACATAAAGAGATATATTACTGATTATATATCATAATTATTAGTATGTAAGAAATTCTAGGATAAGAGATAAAGGTCTAAAAGGATACTATAACCATTATCCATACTAAAAAGGGAATGGGAAGACATCACCTTTGGTTTTGTCTTCATATGTCCAAAAACATATAATTGGATTAATGGTACATGGTATTTATTCAATCATAATTTGAAGTTTTCACTCTTAATCTATATCAGAGAATATTTCTCTTAAGGTAAGTTTTATGGGATTAACATTATAGAAGTAGAAAGAGTTCATGGAGTAACACATTCAATCATATCTGACTAGGATCTAAAGTTAACCTTGATGTTTTGGAAAAGTCTTCATCAAGCTCTAGATATAGATATGAGTTTCATCGCTATGAGAACAATTCAAATGCTAGAGGATATGTCAAGATCTTGTTCTGTGGATTTCAATGCTGGGTGGTATCAACACCTTCCTCAAGTTGATGTTTCTTTCAACAATATCATTCACTTTATCATTCAAATTCATCATTATTAAGCCCTTTATGGAAAGATTTTTAGAACTTCAATGTACTGGAATGAAGATGCAGATAGAAAGATATTGGTATCTGAGCAAGCTGATGAGATTGAAGAGAATGTTAGAGACATTTAGCAACATGTAAGGATTGCACAGAGTTTATAGAAATGTTATGTTGATAATTGTGGATGTGATATAGAATTAGAAGTTGGTGAGAAGTTCCTTCTATGAATTTATCCAGGTAATAAAGAGGGGAAAAATAAACCCTGGGTATATCATCCCCATTAAAGTACTTGATTGTATTGGGACAGTTGCTTATCATCTGGAACTTCCACTGAACCTGTCTTAGGTTCAAGACATGTTTTATGTATTATTCCTATAGAAGTGTATACTTGATCTATCACATATACTATACTCAAATTTAATATCGCTGGAGCATGATATTTATTATGAGGACACTATGGGAAAATCACTATTTGCGACGGGTTATTTGTGATGGGATTTCTTCCCATCGCAAAATAACCCATCCAGGAAGCTATTTGCAACAGTGAAAATTTCCCGTCGTAAATAACCGATTATTTGCAACGGGTTTTCATCTCCTGTCGCAAATAGTTTAGCGCAACTTGCGCGCCAAACCGTGTGAATATTATTTGCGACAGGGAGTTGTATCTCGTCGTAAATTGTTTGGCGCAACTGCGCGCCCAACCGCACGGCTTGCACGCCAAACCGCACAGGAGTATTTGCGACGGGATCCCGTCACAAATACCAGGAGGTGGTTAATAACTTTTTGCGATGGGATGTCGTCCCGTCGCAAAACGACTGTCGGCAGGAACTATTTGCGACGGGACCCGTCGCAAATAACCTTTTAACCGCTGATTATAATTAATGCGGGTATGGTTATTTGCGACGGGGTTCGTCGCAAATACCACCATTTGTGATAGAAATGTCGTCGCTAATAAACTTGTCGCAACTACTCTAACCTATATATACCCTCATCCGTTTTTTTCCAAATCATTCAGATCTTGCTCTCTCTCTATTTTCATTCTTTAGTTTCAAAGAAAAATTTTCTTTTAGTTGAAATTTTTTATACAAGAGCAATCGGAGGGCGTCAGTATCTTCAGAATATTAAAGTTTAAGGTATTTATATTTTATTTAATTTATATTTAATTTATTATTTATGTTAAATTTAATTGTTGTTTATTAGTTGTAATTTAATTAGATTTCAATTGTTATTTATAATTATTTTTACTACGAAATTTTATTGTTAGTGATAATTATAAATAATTAGTCATAATTAATATTAATTAGATATAATTAGGAATAAATAGATATAATAAGGAATAAATAGATATAATTTGGAATAAATAGAAATAATTAGCAATAAATATATATAATTAGCAATAAATAGATATAATTAGCAATAAATATATATATAATTAGCAATAAATAGATATAATTAGCAATAAATAGATATAATTAGTAATAAATAGAGATAATTAGTAATAAATAGATATAATTAGATATAATTAGTAATAATTAGATAAAATTACTAATAAATAGATATAATTAGTAATAAATAGAAATAATTTGTAATAAATAGTAATAATTAGATATAATTAGATATAATTAGATATAATTAGATATAATTAGTAATAATTAGTAATAATTAGTAATAATTTGTAATAATTTGTAATAATTTGTAATAATTTGTAATAATTAGTAATAATTAGTAATAATAAGTAATAATTTGTAATAATTAGTAATAATTGGTAATAATTAGTAATAATTAGTAATAAATATATATAATTATTAATAAATAGATATAATTAGTAATAAATAGATATAATTAGTAATAAATAGATATAATTAGTAATAAATAGATATAATTAGTAATAATTAGTAATAATTAGTAATAATTAGTAATAATTAGTAATAATTGGTAATAATTAGTAATAATTAGATATAATTAGTAATAATTAGTAATAATTAGTAATAGTTAGATAAAATTAGTAATAATTAGTAATAATTAGTAATAATTAGATATAATTAGTAATAATTAGTAATAATTAGTAATAATTAGATAAAATTAGTAATAATTAGATATAATTAGATATAATTAGTAATAATTAGTAAAAAATAGATATAATTAGTAATAAATAGATATAATTATTAATAATTAGCAATAATTATTAATAATTAGCAATAATTATTAATAATTAGCAATAATTAGAAATAATTAGCAATAATTAGCAATAGTTAGCAATAATTAGCAATAATTAGCAATGATTAGCAATGATTAGCAATAATTAGGAATAATTAGCAATAATTAAGAATAATTAGAAATAATTAGTTATAATTAGAAATAATTAGGTATAATTAGAAATAATTAGGTATAATTAGAAATAATTAGCAATAATTAGGTATAATTAACAATAATTAGCAATAATTATCAATAAATATCAATAATAAGCAATAATTAACAATAATTAGCAATAAAAATTATATTATCAATATTTATGAAAAAACAATATTAATATTATTAAAATAATAAAACATTTATGAAATATTAAAATTATCAATATTTGCAACAGGCTTTGCTCTATTCTTAACATGTTCAAATCTCAAAGGGTCGCCAATTGTCAGGTTATGCAAAATAAAAAGTTTGTGTCATCCATGTCCAATGTAAACTCTAGAATTTTCCTTGCATGGTTGATCACCTCACAAGTAGTGTTGCAACAGGACAACCCAAGTCATGCCCTTCTTATCTATAAGAATTATCTCACATGAACCTTTACATAGACCATTATTCCTTGAAAATTTAAGGGAAAGATACTGATATCCCCACAAAATTTTAAAGAAGAATGATCTATATAAAGCGTCATGTGAGATGATTCTTAGAGAAGAGAACGTCATTACTCTGGTCGTCCTATTACAACACTACTTGCAAGGTGATCAACCATGAAAGTACAATTATTGAGTTTACATTAGACATGACTGAAACAAACTTTTTATTGCGCATGACTTGACAATTGAAGACCCTTTGAGATTTGAACATCTTAAGAATAGAGCAAAGTCTGTTACGAATATTGATAATTTTAATATTTTATAAATTTTTTATTATTTTAATAATATTAATATTTTTTTTGTAAATATTGATAATATAATTTTTTTTATTACTAATAATTAGTAGACAAAATCTGCTTGGATAATGAAGGGAAAATTTGTAATCATCTCCATGACGATGATTACCAAATTTCCTTTTTTTATTCAAGCAGTTTTCCTTTTCCTAAGTATTGTTAAGTATTGCTAAATTAGTAATAAATAGTAATAATTAGTAATAATTAGTAATAAATTGTAATAATTAGTAATAAATTGTAATAATTAGTAATAATTAGTACTAATTAGTAACAATTAGTAATAATTAGTACTAATTAGTAACAATTAGTAATAATTTGTAATAATTAGGAATAATTAGGAATAATTAGGAATAATTTGCAATAATAAGAGTGAGAAAGATGCAATTAAATGAGCAATCGGACAAAACAGTAGTCGTCAATCCACTGGAAATTGTGTCGCCCTTAATTAATGGTAATTATTAAGTAGTTGTAATTATTTATCTTCTTTTTTCAGATAGTGTTTTTATAATTTCAAATTATTCAAAAACGGTGATGATTTTATATTTTATGTAGAAAAATATGGATCACGAAAGTCGACATCAGTCATTATTAGTTGATCAAGCTTGGACAAATCAGCATAGAAATCCAAATGGTTCTGGTTTAAATCCTGTATATATTGAGGGTGTTAAAGATTTCTTAGCATTTGCATCATCAAAACCAGAATATATTTAAGAAGACACAATTAAGTGTCCTTGTAAAAAATGTGCTCTGGGAACATTTGACACATTTGACAAGGTTGGGGGACATCTCTTGCGATTTTTTTTCAACCAGATTATGTTTTTTGGTATCAACACAGTGGACGCAGTTCCATAGAATATCTTGATAACTTAATTCTGGATCCATCACAGTTTCAAAATTTAGTACATGATGTTGTAGGTCCATCTGTGCAACAAACTGAAACTCACGATGATATTGATTTAACTCCTGAGTTGGAACCATACAAATTTTATGAGTTGTTGAGTTCTGTTGAGGATGCATTATATCTTGGTTGCAAGATAAGAAAATTAGAAGCGGTTGTAAAATTTATGGCTATTAAATCAGATAATGCAATTTCAAACAACTGTTTTGATCAGATATTTTCTTTTGTTAAAACACTGTTACCTGAAGGAAATGTGTTGCCTGCAAATTACTATGAGAGCAAGAGGCTGATTCGTAATCTGGGCCTTAGTTATCGGAAGATTCATGCATGTCCAAATGATTTCGTCTTATATTCTAGCGAAAATGAGTCATTGGATAGTTGTTCCGCATGTGGACAATCAAGGTATAAAGAAGCTCAACCAGGGAAGTCTATATTGATTCCAGTAAAACAGTTGAGATATTTCCCCCTTACACCCAGGTTCCAGCGTTTATTTATGTCTTAGAACACAACATCAATTATGTCATGGCACAAAACCAAGTTTTCAACTGATAAAAGCTTGAATTATCCATCTGATGGTGATTCATGGAAACATTTTGATTGTCTTCATCTGTCTTTTGCTATAGAATCTCGAAACGTTCGATTGGGTCTATCTACTGATGCTTTCTATTTGTTTGGTTCTTATGGTAGTTAGTATTCATATTGGCCTATCTTTATAACTCCATACAATTTTCCTCCATGGATGTTGATGAAGGAGCCGTATATCTTTTTGACTCTATTAATCCCTGGACATCCAAAAAAGAATATTGATGTTTATTTGAAACCATTGATTGATGAGTTAAATGCATTGTGGAGTGATGGTGTTATTACATATGATGTTGCTGCGAAACAAAATTTTATATTAAAATATGCATTGGTGTGGATGATTAGTGACTTTTTGAAATATGGCATGTTATCTGGTTGGAGTACACATGGTCTGAAATCATGTCCTTACTGTATGAAAGAAAACAAAACCTTTATGCTCGTAAATGGAAAAAAACCCTTGCTATTTTGATTGTCACCGTATATTTCTTCCAACTGATCATCCTTTTCGGAGGAACAAATCTCATTTTAGAAAAGGTACAATTGGAAGGGATGAACCTCCAAATATGATCTCAGGTACAGAGTTAAAATCAGTTTTATTTTCATTACCCCCCATCACATTTGGACCAATAGTAAACCAATAGAAAATTCAAGGCTTTGGGAAAGAACATAATTGGATAAAACGGAGCATTTTTGGGATCTTCCGTATTTGTCTAATTTGTAGGTCTTCCACACGTTGGATTTTATGCATATTGAGAATAACTATTTTTATAATTTATTTCATACAGTTTTGGATACACCAGGTAAGACTAAATATACTGTAAAGGCACGATTAGATCTTGACCAAATTTGCAGGTGATCGGAACTTGAACTATTTGAAAATGTCAGATCATAGAGGTTAATGAAGACAAAAGAAGCTTATATAATATCCAAAGAGAGTCGCTTATTATTTTGTCATTGGATTGCAGATTTAAGACTTCTAGATAGTTATGCTTCCAATTTGGGCAGATGTGTTAAGAATGGTTATATTACTAGATTAAAAATTCATGATTTTCATGTTATAATGGAAAGACTTATGCCGATTGGATTCAGAGGTTGGTTGAATTATATTATTTGAGATTCTATAACAGACATATCATATTTTTGTCGATACATTTTTGCAGCGACAACAGAAAATGATGCGCTAAGAAAACATGAAGAAAACGTTGTTGTATGTAAATGTAAACTGGAAAAAATCTTTCCACAGGCTTTCTTTGACTCAATGGAACATCTGATATTACATTTTCTACATGAATCTAAATGCGGAGGTCCAGTACAGTTTCGATGGATGTACCCATTCGAGAGATGCATGCAGAAATTGAAGAAAAAAATACGTAACAAAGCATCAGTTGAAGGCTCAATTGCGGAAGCTTATTTGTAAGAGGAAATTTCTTTTTTCTTCTCTCATTATTTTAAATCTCAATATCCCTTAAAACACAATCTCATGGGATGAAATGAGGGTAATGTTATTGAAGAAATGGAAAATCAATTAACAGTTTTAATCATCCAAATCTTGGTTTTGGTGGAGTTCATGAACTATGGCTTTCAGATGATGAACATCACAGAGCTCATACATACGTTCTGCTCAACTGTGAATAAATGACATCATTTGTCCTGTGAGTGCTTCTATCACTTATTCTATAATATATGTTACAGTATTTCAACTTATTTTATTTGTAGGTTATATGATAATAATATCAAGAAACAACTTCCACAAATTACTGCAGCTACTCTTGAGGAACACAAACAAAAAATAATTCTCAATGGTTTCAAAAACTGGTAACATAAATTATTGATGGTTTAATATAAATTCGGTTTATTATTTATTATATTGATAATTTTTTTACAAATTTTCAGGTGTCTCAATATGATGATAAAATTGATAAGCGATTGTGTATATTAAGTAACCCACCATCCAAAATGGTTAAATCTTATAATGCATATGTGGTGAATGGTTTTGGATTTCATACACATTCATATGGGTAATCATTAAAAACAATGAATAGTAGAGTTTTCTTTAGAGGAATACATCACAGAGAAGCTGAAGTTGAGTTTTATGGAATTTTTTGATGAAATTATTGAGGTGTGTTATCTAGGATAGAATTACAGAACAATGTTTAAATGTTGGTCATTGGATACTGAGAGAGGCTTGCATGTTCATCCAACTCAGGGAATCATCGATATTAAATATAAAAGACTTCTTGCAGTAAATGAACCATTTTTACTGGATCAACAGGCACATCAAATTTATTATGCAAAGTATTGTGCTACTTCAATAGACTTGAGCGATTGGTGGGGCATAATAAAAATGAAATCTTGGGAAAATCAGTTTACTAGAAAAGAATGTGGTTCCGCTGAAGTGGAAGGGATTTAAATTTTTCAAGAGACTGCTCAAAATCCATCTGATTCACAAAGAGATGCGAATATCGATGATGACACCCCACAATTAAGGATCGATGGTGATGAATATGTTAATTATGATACAAATGAATTTTAAATGACAAGAGATGCTGAAATTGAAACTCATATGGATATTAATGATGCTGAGGAGGAAGATGAAGACATTGACATTGACAGCTATGGAGAATATGATGACGATGAACATTGACATATTTAAATGCTGATTATAATCATAACTAATATATATCTATATATAATAGTTATTTTCAACTATTTTCTAACAATAATCATTTTGTGTTTTAGATGGACTCTGATCTATTTCTCAAGTTACAGGAGGCTGACCTACCAATGGATGAGGGGATTTTGGATCATCTGACCCTCAGCATTCTGGTGGTTCAGCGGGTACGTGGAGGGGGTGCTGTCTTGCACCACTGATGATTCCTAACCCTATCCCCAAGCGACGTCCACATCTTGGTTTTGATCCACGCACACGAAGGTATGGTAAACTGTATATTTTAGTTAGATTTCATTAATTTATTTATATATATACTAATTGTTTGATTATTTATTCATTTTTCACAGTTTTGCGCATGTTGCTATTGGACAGGGGACCTCTATATTGCACAATTATTTTTCTCATCCATAGATCACATGGGAACAGATTCTAGTTGATGTGCAACATGACATGTTCCATCATTGACTAGTATATAAATAAATAATATTTATTTTGAAATTTATTTTATTTACAACATGATATTATAAATTATTTTTCGGGTTTATGGTATCCTATCGATGATAGCATGCGTGAAGCTATCCACGCGGCATGACAGGTTTCTATGCGTGACTGTTTCTGTCAGTTTTTGCATAATTTGAGAAGGACAGTCATTAAAAAAGCAGGGGTGACAAAATTTGATGAGTCATGTAGAGCCCACCGACCAGAGTACATTTCATCTCAAGTTTGGTATGGATTATTTTTACATAGATTGGGTGGTGGATTTTAGAGGAGTTCTTTAGTGGGACAACAGAACTAGGGGAGACAAGAGGCAACACATCGAGCTGGTAGTCATACATTCAGTTCGCATAGAGAGAATCTTGTAAGAATATTTTTTTAATATTTTATATGAATTTAAATATAAACAGTTTTTTTTATATTTCGGTAGGCAGTCGAGCATCCTGATATTATAGAGTTCGACGTTTATCATAGGATGTACATTGATCCAGCCACTGGAGAGATTAGAGGTGATCACTAGCATCAGATTGTGGTTAGTACTATTTTTCCAGTTTGACAATTAACTTCATATAATATTTCCACAATTTTAATATTAAATTGGAATTGAAGGAGTCATATGAGGCTGCGCCCTCTCAGACACAGGCTGAGGTTCAGGACGAGATGACTGAGCAGACTAGAGCTCACCATTTCAATGAGGAGGCATGGATGCAGGTGACTCAGTATGTCTTTGAGAAGGGAAGAGTAGTTGGTATCGGCTGTCATTTGACTCCTGGTACTTATTATGGTACTGATGCAATGTTAGCGTCTATGTTGAGGGGAGATCGTGGAGAGGCATCATCTTCTAGCTCACAGTATCGGGAGCAGTTGTGATCTCAGGCTGAGCTTATAGAGACTCTGCAGAAGCAGCAAGAAGAGATGTGTCGGCGGCAGCTACAGCAGTAGCAGCATTATGAGGATCAGATGTGTCGATGGTAGCATCAGCAGCATGAGAAGGAGATGCATCGATGGCAGCAGCAACATCACGAGTAGATGGAGTACTTGTGCCATCTGACTCGAAGTTTAGGGATGAAGTTTCCTCCACCAACTCATTCAGCTCCTCCACCTCCTCCAAAAGGCAACCATCCCCAGTCATTTTTTTTATGTTACAAACATTTGAATTTAACATTATCATATGAATTATTTAAATTTTCTAACATTTATATCGGTGAAAATATTAGATAATTTAATTTTTAATATTTTTTTATTTTTTTATATTTTTTGTGAATATTGAGAATTTTAATATTTTTTTTTAATAATAGTAATATTATTTTTTCATTAATCATAATTTTATTAAATTTTATTTCTAAATTAATTTATTATTTGTGACAGGATCGTTTACGATGGGGTCCCATCACAAATAGTTTAACTAAATATTTTCAAAAACATATTTGCGACGGGATTACTTGCCCGCCGCAAATACTTTGTTGCGACGGGCCCGTTGCAAAACGTTATATATATATATATATATATATATATTTTTTACGGCAGGACAAGGACCTATCACAAATAGTTTTTGTGATGATCCAGTCGCGAAAACATTTATGTATATATATAATACATATAATTGGAGGCTTATTTGCAAGGGCGATGTTTCCCATCACAAATAAGATTTGTTGCAACGAGCCCATCGCAAATAATTGTATTTTCAATAGCATTTTCTGCAATGGGCTATTTGCGATGGGGCCCCGTCACTAAAGCCTATTTACGACAGGATTCCGTCGCAAATAGACCATCACAATTACCAATAATTTCAGTAGTGGGAATATCCAATAGAGATTATTGATCTAATATAAAAAGAGCTACAAAATAAGACTAATCACCTGGTCAGGGTTTTTTGGTGAAACAACTAGCTTGAAGAAGCTACCTAAGAACCTAAGGACATAAAGAGGTAGAATTATCGTCGTTTTTTGGTACCAAAGTGATGAATTTTAATGACAAAATTAATTTTAAGTGGGGTATAATTTAACACCGTGAGATTTTGTGAACTTTTTTCAAATAAATTTAATCTTTTCTACATTTTTAATTACACAAAATATCAATTTTATCATTAATTACACGTAGTACTATGTTTGGAGTGTGTTACACATAATACTAACTTTAGATTGTATTACAGACAAAACTGAGTTTAAACGAAATCTGACATATTATTAAAGTATTATTATTTAATATGATTGTTATCATCTAGCCGTCCAAATGGAAGGTTTAAATAGAGTTAAATAAATTGCAAAAATATATGGTTTAAAAATTTTTATATAATAAATTGTTTAAGAACCAATTAATTATAAATTCTTTTTGAAAATAAAGGAAATCTTCTTCTAAAATCTATTTTTACGCGCACACACATGTTTTACCACAATGAATTAAATAGATATATATCATAAATGATTATAATGGAATTTATATATATTATATATTAAATAAAATTTTGAATAATCATGTTATGTGTTTTCTTGATAAGATATAAGAATAAATCCATTTTTATATTGAAAAAATGTATTTTTTTTGTAAATAAATAGTTTTATCGCATTTTTTCATAATTATTTTAAAACTAGATTTTCAAAATATTAGAAACTTTATTTGGGAAAATAAAATTAATTTCATAAATAATAATATGAAAATTATTTTAGGGAGAATTTTATAGAATTTTTTGAAAAGATTAATTTTTTAATGAATAGTGAAACATTTAAATTTTTAATTGAAAACTGCCTTTTTGTTTAATTTATTTATAAAGTTAAACATTATTTTAAATTTATTTTAAATTGAAATTATTTCAATGATATATCAATTGTTAAAATTTAGTTTATTGGAATCAATTTCATATTCAAATTTGATATAAAAACATAGAAAACTTTTTAACATTTTTTCTTTGAAAACTCTTCTTTCTCATCTCTACTATGTCATGCTACTTGCATAGTGAAACTTCTTGGAAGATGGAGAGACACGTATTTTTAATTATAATCATTCTTTTACTATCTGGAAAGGGCAACAACGAGTATTCTTTTGGTTCTTTCTTTGATGTTTTCTTCCCTTTGGGATTATGGAATCATTTTGAACCTTTTGTCTTGTTTCTTTAATTAATTTTCCCTCTCTACTAATGGGTTCTTTATTTTCCTTATTTTAAAAGATGTTTTTTCTCTTTTTTATGCTAAATAAAATATACTTAACCCTCATCTTTTAAAAAAACCCTTATTTCTCATTACGTCTATGGGATTATTTTTAAATTAAAATTTTCCACTTTTATGAATTTCATTATCAAAAATGGAATAGATATTTAGAATTAGTATAATATAAATTATCTAAAATGGTTAACTAAGTTTTTTACCAAAATTAATAGTGAAAACAGTAAATATTAATTACCGTGATCAAGGTAAAATGGTTTTACTATGGGTCAAACTAAAAATATTAGGGTTAAAATAACCAATTCATTTGTATAAAATAATTTTTCTAGAAAAATTTTACCTTATCATATATAATGTTTTTATTTTATCCATTTTAGAACCATTTTTATAGGAAAAACTTTTGTATTATTTTTTTTCAAAAAAATATAAGTGTGCCACTCACCTCACATACAAAAGGTTACCCCCTCTCCTCTCTTATTCACAAATTAAAACCCTTTTGATTTGACCAAGAACATCCCGAATAACTTACCAAATTTTATAATATCATCCTATAATCCTTATTATTTGGTATAAATCCATCTAAGAAAATAGTTTGGTTCGAACCTAAGGAGGTTACCCAAGTAAGACGTAACGTTGTTTAAAAAATGTTTTTATTTTATTTCTTCCTCCACCCCCTTCAATTTTTTTAAAATATGATGATATAATGAAATAATTATGTTACATATACTGATATGTTTTTATTTTAATTTCATGACCCACAACCAACATTACTTTCATCAAATGTGTCATGAAATCATCATGCGTGTGAACGGAGGACTACCGCCTCGTGAACCAATGTCATTTGTTTTTCCATTACAACCTATCACAATTGGGTATGATTATATATCTAAAGTATATATATGATATTTATAACATAACTATACCTCTCAAATAATTATATTATATATACCTTTTTTACTTTCCAATTTGTAGGGTATACAATGACATCGCTTGTGTGTTCGGCGGACTACCACCTCACGAAGTGATATGATTCGTTTTCACTAACATTTTACATGGAAGATAATAAGGATAATTTTAATGAATATATGTGATATAAATTAAATAATTATGATATTAATGATATATTTTTTATTTTAAAAATATAATATTTCATTTTCCTTCTTACCTTCTCACTCACTGAAAGATGATAATGTTTTTCGTGTATGTGTGGATTACCACCTTCATGAAGCAGTGTGACACTCTATTTTCATTACAACACCTCATGAATTATATTTATAATTATATTTAATGAAATAATATATTATTTATTATATTTTTATAACTCTATAAACATAATATATTACCTACCTCCTTTCCATAATGATCATTGGAAAATGGAAATGTTACTCATGTGTACGTACGACCTACTGTCTCCATGATGGTAACGTACTTCATTTCTCAATTCAAATTTCATGATTGGTCTTAAAATTATAATTAATATATAAATATATTAATTATGTATTTATTATTATTCTATATATTATGTACCCATGATCAAGTTAAGAGTTCCAAAAATAACAAATCAAAAGAAATACGAACATAACAAAATTGTTATTACCTAAAAAACAACTTCGACATGGAATTATTAACAAAAGAGTTTTAAAATGACCTATGTAAATTATATACGGTATGATATATGTAATTTTGGTTCTATAAAATATTTATAATAAACGAATATTTATTATACAGAATGTTTGACTAAGTGTGGAGGAAATCGAAACATACGGTAAGGGATTTCTTATCTCTCTTTTTTTTCTAGGAGACATATAAAATTCATCACCTGTTTATTTTGTGTGGTGTATATACATCACATTTTCAATTTTATATCTTTAACATCCTCATTTTAATTATATTAATAGTTTAATTCCATGTTATTATTTATTGGGGGTTTTTATTGAGAATATTACTAAATTAGTAAGGAATTTTTGTCTCAATTTTTCTTCATTGATATATATGTTATGTTATGAACCTATATTTTTTTACTATATATATATACAGACCCTTTGACATGTAATATCATGAATTTATTTATCCTTATGACATTTCATGTTTCATTTAATGTTATTACTTCATGGGGGTTATGATTCAAAGTTACTAAGTGGTAATGATTTTATGTTACAAGCTCATCGTTTATCGGGGTTATTTCTGATTTTATTTATGATCAAATAATATTATCATCCATCCATAATTAAATTCATGAACATTATTATCCTATGTTTATTGATGTTATTTTAAATTTTATAACCATTTTATCACTCTTTTTTACTTAAAATAATTGAGAAAAAGATTTTAATAAAATTTTACTCTATTCCTATCAATAGTAAGAAATATGTTTTCTTACAAAAATATGTTTTCTAGAAATATTATAAAAAAATTATTATTATTATATTATATTTAAATTTAATTTTTACCCATTTTTCATTTTTAAAAAAATCAAATGAATATTCATATAATTTTCCAAACAATGCCCATTTGGCTTTTACCAAAAATGAGAAAGGAATATTTGTTTTTACATACACATTATGAATGAAACTTCCCATAATCATAAACTTTTATTTCTTTGAAAAATACATTATAAATGTTTTATTTTATTTTAAAATAAATGGATTTATAAAAATTGTGTTTTAAAAGGTGTTTTTCAAAGAGAAAATGATATTTTCCTCAAGAAATGTTTTAAATGATCTATCAAAAATATTTTCCATATAAGATGACATTTGTCAATGTTAACTATGCTTTACTATGGATATTAACAAATAATATCATTCTTATTCATTCTATGATTGGTTTATTATGAAAATATTTTTAATAAACCCATTTATCTTCCACGGGTTATGCCTTGACAAAATTATTAAGAAACCCACCTCTTTTTTCAAGGGGTATTCTATAATAAAATGATAAAATGATTATGAAACATGTCTCTTTTCCAAAAGTTATGATACGATAAAATTTTTATGAATCCCATTTTATTTAATGTTTTATTCCATGATTAAGTATTTATGATCATGTGGCATGGATATATATGATTTTAATTATGTGATGTGTGGGACCTATATCTACATCCAATATATTGGATAATGATTAATGTTATATGAGATTAAAGGGTACACATGAGGTTATCCTAAGATCAAAAAAGGGTACACAGGAGGTTATCCCAAGACCAAAGTAGGTAAACAGATAATTTTCCCAATCCTAACATGTTATGAATTCCTTGGTGGGTATCCATGAAATAATATTTCTATGCTTAAATGTATACCATAAGTCTATGTCTTATGTCAATATTATTGCTATCAAGGTTCATGTTCTTTTATTTATTTATGATTCATGTCTTATGAACTACAAATCATTATTACATGACATAATATTATGATCTTTTACATGTAGGGTATGGTTTTCAAAACTCATATTCATGTTCTCATACTTATATGAGCATGTTATACTTACGTATTTCCCATGTTTACCCTTACTGAGAATCTGAGCTCAACCTTTCTTATGTTTCCTTTCCATAGGTTATGAATAATGTGTTTATATAGGATATTTTTTTTAATATTATTAAATAGGAAGATCTTTATGGTATATATTTAATATCTTTCATCAAATTAGAATATTATTCTATAATTTTCCAAATTCACTAAACTATTATGGTCCACAGGTATGTGTTTGTGTAATATAATGAATATTCATCTAAAAAGATGTAATATCCATATATGAAAATCCTATTTCACTATATTCATACTGAATTCTTTAAAAATCAAACTCAAAGTATATTTACAACCAATCAATATTTTATAGAATTTCATACACCTTGTCCTTATGTAGTTACCTTTTTCTTTTTTCTTATCTCATTTTTTCAATGACCAATATCATATGTGCTTTTAATTCTCTTTGTCTTCAGGTTTGACTGAATATGATCAATAGAAATAGTTCAAATTCCTCTTCCCCATCTTATACAATACCTATATGATCTTCTATTCAGTACAATATTTTTTTATTCTCACCTTCTTCTTCGAGATATCTACTGGTTCTTAAAATATACTCTTATTTTCTCTTATTATAAAGTTCTCACTCTTCTTACCCAAATTATATTTTAGGTAAAATTTATGTACATATTTCTTTATCCTTTTTGTCCTTTCTCATTTATTATAAATATAAATATTGTAGGTGATATCATAAACCCCAAACAAAATGCATGTACCCAAATTTTTACACATGATTCTCTAGATTAATTGCCTAACATATTCTTATGGGTGTCTCAAATATAATACTAGAAATACCACCACTTCAGTTTTATTATTTTCACTCAATTGAATAGTTCATACAAATATTTTAGAATTATTCATGAGATATATTCTTCTAAAAAATAATACAAAAATAATTCTGTAATAAATAATTCTTGAAAGTTTATATGAAAATTACACATTATTTCATATTTATATATTGGATAAATCTTAATGGATTGATATCTTTAATAGAAACCAATGTCGACTTCTGCTTGAGTCTTTGAAACTAAAATAGAATCTCAAGATCATCTTCTCACTCAGATCAACCATGTTAAATAATAACTCAATTTGTGATATATAATTCTTTTAAATAATAACACAATAATATCTATGTCTATTTCCAGAATCAATCAATATAGAATTTTTTATTCATTTATTTTACTCAAAAAACCCAACCAACTTGAATCACTTTTTCCTTGACATAAATATCAATTACTCAATCTTTTATCTTGAATCATATATTATATATGGGTTAAAATATCTGAATAATACCTCAAGTAACTTCCTATTTTTTTATAAAACATTATTTTCAAATATTCTCATTTGAAAATCGTAGATTAAATATAATTGTGATATACCCAATATCATATCATAAAATATTATCATAATCAAAGAATAAATCATATAATAACCAATAATAATTTTATTTAGATCTTTAATTCATATATAAATCATCGTCAGATATCATTTCTTTTGAATTTTTAATATTTTATAATTCTTTATTTTCTAAAAATATTGTCCAAATTGTGAACCTATGAAATCCATGTACATTATAAAGAGTGTTGAGTTAATGTATTTATCAAAATCTTAGAATTCATCTCTGTTTTTACCTTATTAAGTATCATCATAGGGTTTTTAAACCCCTATGTAGTATCATGGTACTCTATAAATATGTACCTTATGATGTATCATCATATGATTTATTATACCTTCCAATGGTACCCTATGATATCCATGTACTATTTTATTCACTTCTCTCACCCACTAGTTATACCCTATAAAGAACCTTATACCCTATTAATTTTAGTATAGGGTTTATAACTTTTTCAAATTCCCAACACAGCACTCTACATATTCTCTATGAATATCTAAGTACCCTATAAATTTACTCATTGTACCCTATGTATTTTTTTAATAAATGGATATACCTTATGAATTATATATAACCCTATAATGTTCATATTGTGAACTAAAAATTTGAACCTTTAAGAATCTGATAACCCTATGAAAATAAACTTATGGATCAAAACCTATCCATTATTTCCATTCTAAATAAAAAAATTACCAAATTTAACTAATTAGTTTAAAACATATTTAAATCAACTTCGGATCACTGAAACCACATCAAATCTCTTCAGAATAACTCAAAAAATTTATAATAATAATGAAAATAATTCCAAAAATAATAATCTTATTTCCAAAGTATTTTTAGCATCATAATACTTAAGTAAATAATTTTGTAAAAACATACTACCCCTTTAATTATAGGTCCAAATTTAACTGATTCCATCACTCATCCAATTGAAGTTTATCACTAAATACAATAACCTTAAATATCAGTTACATAAGGATGGTTTCTCTATTATTTTAGTAATCTTTATCTATCTTTAAATATCATCTTTTAAATATATTTCAACAACATATAAAGTTCTAAATTCAGTTGTAATATGTTGTAGATAGTTATTTTCACACATATTAGTACTTTTATTTACCATGAGAATCAATTTAAAAAAATTCTAAATTAGATGTTACTGTATTTTTTCAGCCAATCAATTCAAGTATTAGTAGCACAAAATCTTTTACCATTTATTATGATGGAATAACTTTTAATATCATTACCCATAACTATATACGAAACCTATTCATTTTATTTAATGGTTAAATACTTCCTCCATCACCCGTTATACAGACATACATTTCCTTTCACACTAAAAATGAATACAATATCATCTTTTCAAATCCATATAGGCACTTCAATCTCACCCTTGGGAATTATTTTCAATGCTAATTTTACTCTTAATTAGATGTTTCTCTTTTCCCCCTTATTGATAGTATATAAAAAGGAAGAAATTTATTCTCCCCCTTATCAAGGAAAAAAATTTAAAGGTAAAATATATTCTCACCCTTACTCTTTGGAATTATAAAAATAGGATTCATTTGTTTTTGTTCACATTACTTTTTATTCACCCCCTAAGTGAGATAATCAATCCAATTATCATAATTGAAAGTTGGAACTAAATTGTTTGTTAGTAATGTTCCTTAAACTGACCAACTATAAAATTTATTAGGACAAACCATTGTAAAAAGCAAGAGTGATCCTTATAGAAAATAATGTTATCTATATAAAAAATAAAATGTGATATCAAATCTGGAATCCAATTATTATTGGGTTTTTAAATATATTTATAATAATTTTTAAATACCTACCAAAAAAATCAATAAACACATCAAAAAAACAAGTGTGACTTTCTTTTGATCCCAACATTGGTTAGACAATCACACCTTGATAAAAATATTAAGTATATTCCAAAAACAATTGAGAGAGTGAAAATATTAACTCAATATTGATTATTGAAGGTGATATATAGAATTAAATATTTATCATGAAGACACCTAGCTTTTACGTTTTATTCTTCCCTTAAATGGATTCTCTCTAATAATTATTCACCATTGCTCATTTTTCTTTAATAAATATTAACTATGATTTTTTTACACTAACTAAAATATTATTAAGGATGGATTTTATTAGATGTATGGACAACAAATATTTCACTAATTATCTTATTTAATTAATCAAAATTAATTATCTATTCCAAGATTAACAATCAATATGATATGGTTATATATTGAGTCAACATTAGCTCTTTAATATGTGAAATATTTTTCAACATCATGAATCCTTCCCAATGGAAACCCCTCTTAGACCTACATAGAATATGATAGTGACCCTCGAGGCCCACCTTCAATAGGCCCTGTGTTGGTGACTATAATAAAGGGTATAAAAATGAAAATGGGAGGAATTACCCTCATAAAATCCTAGTAGTACGTAAACAAACCATTGATCACCACCAAACTGCAAATAGACTAAAATCCATAATGATCCCACAATGTGTGAATGTGTCAACAAAAATATAAATCCAAAGATAAAATATAAATAAAGTCCTAGGTAGTAATTACACAACCAATATCAATAAACAAGATAGTACGTTCCTTCTCAGTCAAAAGAATCTCCCTATAAACATGAAAAACAATTCATATATATCGGGGTGATCATAACATGTATACTCGGTAGGATTATGCTCAACACCTTTTGTGAAAAATATTTAGAAGAATAATTATGCTCTGGTGAATAGAAAATAGCTTCAAACAACATCGATCATTTGAACTACCACTTATACTCTCCATTTATCACATCCATGTATAATAACATGGTATCAAGAATTTATAAAACTAACACCCTATAACCACAACCCTACTAATCTATCGCTCTCACACCCTAGCATAAACTGTCTTGTAATCCATCCCTCTTACAATAATGTGGCTCAGGTCACAACCCTACCTAACCCATCCTTCTATAAGTTCAAACATCTCATGTTGTAATTATTTTATCCATACCATAACCAAAACCATTCGACAAACACCAACCATGTTATCTTCATAATACCATATCCACATCCATGCATCACATATCCAGTATAGTATGGAATCATGAACATGAAGAAAATACACTACAATGCCTCTTCTTTTCATAAATAAACCACCACCATATCTAATCACATTATCAAATAAATTAAATCCACTATAATAAACCAAATAAAGAGATAATTTAATAGGGGTAGTCATCCATCTAACATCACCAACCTGGATGTTGGGTAAAACGCCAAGAACCGAAAAAATTTGGGTATCAGTAATGTTATCCAACTAAAGTGGGTTGTATTATAGAGACCCAATCCATTTACACATAACATTATATGAATTTAAGCTTAATAAATCATCATATTATAAGACAAGGATTATAAATTCTATTGTATTGGAAGACTAGGTACATTAAACATAAAAAATGGGACTAAATATAATATTTCTTTATTTAGCCTTCATAAAGAGATCCTAACTTCCATTGTAATCATACATATTTATAGGATAACCTATGGATAACATGAACAAGGGGATGAGATAAAAATCTCAGAAATGGAATAAACATAAGAAATAAAGATTTATCACATTGGTTAGAAGGAAAAACATAATGATATAAAAAGGAATGGAACATATTGAATCATATCATATAAACATGGGATCATATAAACATGGATTCATAGTAATCTAGCAGAATCATGAAACATGACTTTATCATGATTCAAGGCTCATTGCACATAGAGGAGCACATGTCAAGGTTAACCACTAGGACTATCCCACATGGTAGCACGAGTCAAGGCTAACTACCAAGACCGTTGCACATAACGTCTCGTAAAATTAAACATTACCCAATGAATTGGAGATATATCTGAGAGAACAATAATAACATGTTCATGAATATGATTTCCACATAATTAATCATAAATAATCTATCATATATGAACATAAGGGTACCCATAGAAAAAATTGGGTATCATAATCTTGTCACAAAGCATAATAAATGGTTGTATCATAAACGGTCCATAAAAGAAATAAATTAAAAGATATGTGGAAATTTATAATTTAAAATAGGAATATATCATGGAAATTGATTTCAAATATAATTTACAACATGTAATAATAGTATTTAATAACTTTTATCATTAAAACATTTTAGTGTGATATTAAGGAAAATACTAAAGAGCATTTAAAATAGAAAAGGGAATATCCTTTATATAAAACCCAATGTAACCTAAGAATGTTTTCATAATAAAAATAATGATTTCATAAAATAAATGGTGTCTTAAAATAGAAGATATAGTTCACTTTAAATTGGGTAAGAATTCAGGAAGTTCCCTTGAAACATGCTTTCTTATAGGGAACAATTAAGTAGGGAATCATTTAAAAACAAGTATATCCCTAAAAGTAGTTGATGAATGGATCTTAATACATGAGTTTGGAGAATATAAAAAGAATTTAGAAAATGTGAATAAAAATAACTGATAACCTCATTTGGGTAAAAATAATGATAGGAAACCCGAAAGAATAATGGAGGTTTTGGTAGAATCCCTTACCTTCAGTACGAAGGTATCATTAACTTGATCTTAATGTTCTAGACAAAGAAATTAAATTCATTAATTAATATTTAAAGAACATATTATTTATTTAATTTATTTAATATAACCTTATTAAGTTCTTTCATGACCTTTTCTATGGGTTAAGAGGTTCAATTTCATTGTTTGGGAGAGTTTGTTTCCTTGGTTTTCATGATTGGATTACTTATATTCATGTAAGGATAAACATGAAAAATGATAATGGTTTTCCAGAATTGAAGTTGTATGTTATTAGTGAACATAAAATTGATTAATTTTTTATAAAATTAAATTGGTAATTTGGAGTGAAGATGAATCATTTTATAAAACTTTAATGATAGATGTTTTGGTTAATTGGTGGTTTTTTGATCACATCAAACAGATTTTTCTTTATAAATTAATATCATGTGTAAAAAATATTAATAAAAACTAAATTATACATAATAAATATATTATAGTCCATTTAAAATATAAAAATGGTTTCATGACCATATTTTAATATGTTAATAGAAATTGAAAACTCATCGTCCTTTAATGTGATAAATTAACACATCTCGGATGGTATTTTCATTTCTAGTATAAAATAAGGAGAAAGGAGATATGGTGATTAATTATTTAATTATAATAAAAAAATTATATTAAATTTAAGGCATTAGATTTATCATAACATTTTGATGGAATTAGGTGACGAAAGAAAAGGAAAATAATTGAACTTGAAAGAAAATAAAATAAATGAAAAGCATGATTTACCTCTTGAATATGTCTTCCTAGAGAACCTCTTAAGGGAAGAGGATTTGGTATTTTGAAGAGACCAAGGTATGATATATGTGGTAGAGGGTATTAGGGATAGATTTGGGTATAATTCAGACAAGTCACAAGGATTTAGATGAGTGAATATAAGAGGTATAGAGGGTTGGTATTTATAGTGGAGGAGAGGAGGGGTTTCCCATTATTTTAATCATTAGTTTAATATTTTTCCCAAGACACTGAATAGTGTTAATTTTTGTGACGAAAAATATTAAAGATTAAATGTGATTTCTATATAAGTGACTTAAATCATCCATACATCAGTTTATAACATCATAATTTTTGTATTTAGCATTTATCATAAATTATCATATTTTACTATTCACCAAAAATTCAGGTATTTTAGAAAAATACAAAAAATTTAACCCAACCATTTTTCGATGTATAGAATTAAAAAATCAAATCCATTTTGTGAAAATAATTTTCTAAATAATAGAAATTTAATTTTAATTAAAATAATATTTTTCTTTAAAAATACAAATTTTAAAATTAAAACTCCTTTTCTACCACTTTAAAAAATCAACTAAGTTCTCTTAAAATTATCTTATGATCATGAGACATAAAAATAATAATTTAAGAATTCAATTTATTAAAATAAATTATATTTTAATTTATTAAATTAATTATAAAATTTTAATTAAATATATATGACTTAAAAAATACCAACACTTAATTAATAATTTTTAAAATATTTAATTACTTGTACTATGATATAATTATATCATATTTTCACTTATAAGATATAAATTTTAATTATACATTCATTAGTGATGTTTCTATTCAATTGGAAAGTTTCTATTCATAAGTTTCATATTACTATTCTAAAGTTCAGGTTTCTATTTCATTAGTATATGTTCCTACTTCAAAAGATACCTTTTATTTGACTCATTATTTATTTATGAGGTTGTTATTGTGTTCTATCTATAATATTATATGATTAAAATATAAGAAACAATTATAATAATGGAATTAAATTTATAAAACATTGGTTCATTACATTCTCCCTCCATTAAGAAATTTTTCCCTCAAAATTTCATTTTACATTCTATGTCGTAAATAGGTGTCGGTACTTTTCCTTCATTGCCTCCTCTAGTTCCCATGTGGCCTTTTCGTACATATGGTTCCACCATAATACTTTGACCTGGTGAGTAGTATTCTTGGATAGAATATTATCTCTATGATCCAAGGTCTTCACAGGATACTCCACGAAAGAAATATCATTCTCCAACTATGCCACCAATAAAGAAAGTACATGTGAAAGATATAGTATCTGCTTCTTTAAGAGGGATACATATAAGGCATAATGTACTTTAGACATGGTGGGTGGAAGTGATAATTGATAGGCCACAGCCCCGACACAATAAAGAATCTCGAAGGGCCTGATGTACCTAGGACTTAGCATTCCTTTCTTCCCAAATATCATGTTCTTATTCCCTAGAGATATGTAGAGGAATACCATGTCTCCAACTTCGAACTCCAGGTCTCATTGAAGATTGCCCGCATAAATCTTCTGTCAACTTTTGGCTTCCATTATGTTCTGATAAATGGTTTTCACCTTCTCCACCATTTCTTTAACCATTTTACGTTCTAATATCTTACGCTCATTGACTTCATCCCAACACACCGGTGTTTTGCACCTTTTCACAAAAATGTCTTCATATGGTGTCATTCGGATGCTAGAGTGGAAACTATTATTGTAAGAGAATTCAACTAGTGGAATATGTTGGTCCAACCCTCTATTTAAGTCCAGAAAACACACTCTCAACATGTCTTCCAATGTCTGAATAGTTTTCTCAGATTGGCCATAATTTTGAGGATGATAGATCATTCTGAATTTCAGTTCAGTTCTTAGATCATGATGTAGACTTTTCCAGAACTTCGTGGTGAATCTTGGATCTCTATCAGATACAATAGATAGTGGTACTCCATGCATCATTAACACATCTTTGATATATATATGTGCAAGTTGAGCTAATTATAAGTCATGTCAAATTACGATAAAGTGAGATATCTTTGTAAGATGATCCAAAATGACCAATATGTCATTGTTTCCTCTGTATTTATATGTAAGTCTGGTGACATAGTTCAGGGTGATTTTATCACACTTCCATGTTGGTATGGGTATTGGTTGCATCATCCCGTTATATTTCAATCTTTCAGCCTTCACTTGTTGAAATACTATGCACTTTGATTTATATTTTTCAATATCCTTCTTCATATTGTCCCACCAAAAGCTTTCTTAGAGATCTCGATACATCTATATAATCCCTTGGTGAATAGAGAAGGTTGAGCTACGTGAATCATTCAAAAGATCCTTATCTATCTTTGGAATGTATGGTACAAATAATTGAGACACCAATATTAAAACTCTTTCCTCATCAATCTTGATCTCATAGGATTTTCCATTTCTAATAGCTTCCACCATTTTCATAATTTCCACATCTTTTCTTTGAGCATCCTTTATTTTCTCTATGAGGGATGGTTGAGCAACCATTTGAGAAAGAATTGATTATGTTACTACCTTAATGATTCTCATTTTCATCCTCTACATATCTAAGAATATTGGATCCTTTTCAATAATCATCATTGATAATGATTTGGGATCCTTTCTACTTAGAGCATATACAACCTTACTTTCCATACAAAGGTGGTTGTGGATTAATAATTCATAATCCTTGATGAGTTATAACCATATTTGATGTAAAGTATTAAGATCCTTCTATGTGAATATATATATATATATATGGGACTCTTGTGATCATTATATATCTCATTGTTCTCCCCATAGAGAGAATATCGCCAGATTTTCAAAGTAAAGATCACAGCTACCAATTTCAGATCATGTGTGGGATAGTTTTTCTCATATATTTTTAACTATCTTGTGGATTAGGCTAAAAGTTTATAATTTTACATCATCACACAAACTAAGCCCTTCTTTGAATCATCACTTTACACCACAAAGATTTCTCCACTTATTGGGAGTGTGAGTAATGGCGTAGTGATGAGCCTCTTTTTCAACTCCATAAAATAGTCTTCACATTCTTGAGTCCAGAAAAACTTCACCCCCTTCCATGTCAGCATGATAATTGGGTTTGAAAATAATGATAAGATATTCAAAAACCATCGATAATACCCAGTTAGACCCAGAATGCTACGGATATCCGTTACAAATGATGGCATAGGCCACTCTTCAATTGCTTTTGTCTCTGAACGGTACAAATATATTCCTTTTCTAGTGATAAAATGTCCCAATAATGATACTTCCTCTATATATAACATAAATTTACTCTACTTTGCATAATTTTTCTCCCTTTGAAACGTCATCATCACAATATTCAAATGCTCCTCAGGTTCCTCCTTTATCTTAGAGTAAATCAGAATATCATCGATAAAGACTATAAAATAATTTTTGAGGTAATCTATAAAGACTCTATTCATTAAATCTATGAATATTTTTTGGATCATTAGTGAGTCCAAAGGGTAGCGTTGTGAACTCATAGTGACAATACCTTGTTTTAAAGGCCGTTTTGTGAATATCTTCCTTCCTCACCTTTAATTAGTGATATCCTAACCGAAGGTCCACCTTAGAGAATTAATTGGCCCCATGAAGCTAATTGAACAAGTCATTTATTCATGGTAGGGGTACTTGTTCTTTATATTGATTTTATTGATCTCATTATAATTTATATAGAGGCATATTTATCCATCCTTCTTCTTGATGAAGAGGACTGGTGCACCCCATGGTGAATCACTCGGGCGTATAAGACCCTTCTCTAGATTCTCCTGTAACTATTTCTTCATCTCTTCCATCTCAAAGATGGCCATTCAATAAGGTTTCTTTAATATAGGTAGAGATCCAGGAATAAATTCAATTGAGAAATCAACCTTTTGATCAGGAGGAAGGATATGAAATTCTACAAGGAATACATCAGTGTAATCCCTCATGAAGGGCTTATCTTCAAGAAGTATCATCTATTTTGTCTCAATCATTTGAGCTAGAAATACTTTCTCATAATCTAGTAATATTTACACTTGAGGCAATGATTCTAAGGAATATTCATCTTCCTCCTTACACATATAAAGAATTTGTTGATGCTTTGTAATGTGAATATTGATCTCCATTTCCCAAAATTTGATGTTGGATTTGTATAAAAATATCCAATCCATGTCCAAGATAACATCGAACTCCACTAAAGGTAGTATGAAGATATTTGATGGGAGTTTCAGTCCACAAAAATTTACCATGAATGAGTTATAAATCATGGAAAAAATAATTTCCCCATTCATCGATCTCATATATAACTTATCCTCTGAAAATTGAGGTGGTGTTTGTATAGTTCTGCTAATGTTGAAAGATATGTAAGAATGTGTTGAACCAAACTAAAATAGTATGTTCTCTATTATTGAATGAATAACTATCATACTTATCACCAAATTTTTGTTTGAATCCACCTCAGTATTAGTGATAGCATAACACTTTCCTTATTTCCTTGTAGGTTAGTGTTGATTTCCTCTACCAACCCTTGGATTAGGAAAATTTTTCTCATTATTCCCATGCTCCTTGCAGTGGTAACAATGCACTACAGGATGATTGTTGATCTGAATCTTCCTTTATTCTTCCACGTTAGTGTAATTATTTATATCCCTTTGGTAGTTCTTAGCTAGATATCCCATTCATCCATATTTGAGTCAATTCCAAGTTCCCTTTAGGCAGTTCCCAGGATGATTCTTCCCAAAATTTTTGACATGTGGGGTGTATGATATTCTTTCCATTATAGGATTTATTTTCCAAACCACCCATATTAGACTCCATCTTACTCTTGTTTCTTTAACTGGGCCCATGAGTCCACTGAGAGTCTCTAATATCCATTTCAATCTTGAGGTCACAATGAACAATCTCCTCATAATTTTCAAAGTCCCAAATTTCCAATGCTTTTCATAGACTCGGATTTAGTCTACTAAGGAAGAGATCCATCTTTAGTTCATTGTTCATGAAAAAGACATTGGTATATCTTGCAGGACTTGTGAAGTTTGTTTCATATGCCCTGGTGGAATTATCTTCTTTCTGCTTAAGTTTGAGGAACTATCTTTTCTTATTGAGATGGAGGGTTCAGGGAAAATATTTATTAAAAAACATTTTCTTGAATTCATCCCAATCCATGGAATAAATTTCCTCCTAGTACTTTCTATTCTTGATCAGTGTCCACCATTGATCATCTTCTATATGAAAAAAATAGATTTATAGCACTACTTTATATTCTTCTAATAACTTAAGGATAAAGAATATCTTTTAAATGGAGTTAATCCATTGTTCTGCGAGGAGGGGATCAGAAGATACACTAAACATGGGATGCCTTTTTCGTATGAATTATTCAACTTGAACTTTCTCTTTCCTTGGAGGAGGAGATTGTTCCACATGATTCAAGTTATTATTAAAAACTTTAGCAACCGAATCAAGTGTTGTCATGAATATTTGAGCACCTGTTCCCATCATATTTGGTATTTCATTAGAAAAATCAATACATTCCCTATCACACGTATTGTTGGTACAAGTTCTTATATTTCATTCTATTAACTAAGAAAAAAATGTATAATTAGGGGTCATGAATATTTATCTAATAAGCATAAAAAGGAAACTGTAAACATAAAAGGATAAACTATTGAAGAAAAAGTATATCATATCTTGTGATTCCCTAGGTTTAAATCTAGGTTATCCTTGATTTGTTTCTTAACTTATATTCTTATAGGATATTTTTTATTCCCATAATAATATTGCATAATGAGATTATGAATTTACCAAATCATATCCCCCAGGAGTGTCAAATCAGGAGTCGAGCAAAGCCCATTATTGGGCACCAGTTCCCATTCGAGTCTAGCTCAAAGTGGTGATTTTGGGTTTTACCCCTAGATACATCTATACTAGATCCAAATAAACTTTTTCATATCCATACATGGAATTACTATCTTGATAAAACACTTACTCTATACCTACCAAAATTTAGTGATGTTTTCTTATACGTAGTCTCATCTTTAAGTTTCTTACTAAAGTGATCTATTCCTAACCTCTAAAAATAACTAGACCATGATCTGATACCAACTATAGAGACCTTATCCTTTTACACATAACATTACATTACTTTAATCATAATAAAACATCATATTACATGCCAAGGATTTTAAAGTCTAGTGTCTTGTAAGACTATCTATATAAAACTTAAAACATGGGACTAAATATAACATTTATTTATTTATTCCTCATTAAGATATCCTAACTTCAGTTCTGCCCATACATCTTCATAGGATAACCTAGGGATAACATGAACAAAGGAAAGATCTAAAAATCCCAATAAGGGAATAAACACAAGAAATAAATCTTTTGAAAATGTGTTAGAAGGCATAACATAATGATATAAGAAGACATGGAACATATAGAATCATAAAATATAAACATGAGATCATATAAACATGAATTCATAGTAATTCTGATGAAAAATTAAACATTAATTTATAATGATTCAAGTCTTGTTTCATATATAAGAGCACAAGTCTAGGTTAACCACCAAGATCGTTGCACATGGTAGCACGAGTCAAGGCTAACCGTCAAGACCATTGAACATAACATCTCATGAGACTCAACTTTATCCAATGAATTTGAGCCCTATATGATATCACCCAATATAACATGTTCACAAATATTATTTTCACATAAATAATTATACATAATCTATCATAAATAAACATAACAGTACCCGCGGAAAGAAGTGGGTATCATAATATTGTCATAAAGCATAATTAATGGGTGTATCATACAACTGTCCATGAAAGAAATTAATTAAACAATATGTGGATATTCATAAGGTAAAATAGTAATATATCATTTTAAGTTATTTCAAACATAATTGACAACATTTAAGAAGATTATTTAAGAAATTTTAGCATTAAAACATTTTAGTGAAGTTTTAAGAAAAATATTAAAGTGAATTTAAAATAGAAGAGGGAATAATATTTTGTATAAAACCAGAAGTGAACCAAGAAAGTTTTAATAATAAAAATAATGATTTTATAAAAATAATAGTGTCTTAAAACATATTATATATTTCACTTGAAATTGTTTAATAATTCAGGAAGTTCCCTTGAAACGAGATTGCTTGTCGGGATGAATTGAGGAGGGATTCATTTAAAAACACATATATCCCTAAAAACGATTGATGAATGGATCTTCATAAATTATTTTGAAGTATATAAACAGAATTTATAATATGTCAATAAAAAATAGATAACTTTATTTTGTTAAAAATAAAGATAGATCAACCCGAAGGAATAATGGAGGTTTGGGTAGAATCACTTACCTCAAGTCTAAAGATGTCAGTCAGTTGATATTAATGTCCTGGATAACCAAATTAAATTAATTAATTAATATTTATATAACCTATTATTTATGAAATATATTTAATATAACTTTATTAATTTCATTCGTTACCTTTTGGATGGGTTAAGAGGTTCAATTTCATTGTTGGGGAGCATTTTTTTCCTTTGTTTTCATGACTGGTCTACTTATATACATTTAAGGATAAACATGCAATATGAGAATGGTTGTACAGAATTTAAGTTTTATGTTATTATTTGACATAAAAATATATTAATTGGTTATAAAATTCATTTGGTTATTTGGAGTCAATATGAATCATTATATAAATATTTAATGATAATTGTTTTGGTTAATTGGCGGTTTTTTATCACATCGAACACATTTTTCTTTATAAATTAATATCATGTGTAAAAAATATTATAGAACCTTAAATTAGACATAATAAATATATCGTATTCTTTTTAAACCATAAAAATAGTTTCATGACCATAATTTAATATTCTAATAGAAATTGAAAACCTGTCGTCCTTGAAGGTGATAAATTAACACATCTTGAATGGTGTTTTCATGTCTATTATAAATGGAGGAGAAAGGGTGTATGTTGATGAGTTATTAAATTATCATTAAAAAATTCCATTACATGTAATTTAAAAGATTTATCATAACAATTGGATAAGATGAGGTGAGGAAATAATAGGAAAATAATGGAACTTGAAAGAAAATAAAAGAAATGAAAAAAGGAATTTACCTCTTGAATATGTATTACTTGAGAACCTCTTTAGGGAGGATGATATGGTCTTTTGAAAATACCAAGGATTGTTTGAAATGATAGAGGGTATTAGGGAGATATTTTTTCATAATTTATAAAACTCACAAGTCTTTAGACAAGGGAAGTGAAAAGTTAAAGAGGGTAGTATTTATAGTGGGGGAGAGGAGGGGTTTCCCATTATTTTAATCATTAGTTTAATATTTTCTTTCATTAATATTAATATTATTAATTATTGTGACCATAACTGTAAATATTTCATGTGAGTTAGAGATAATTTCATTATATCATCCATACATCATCTTATGACATCATAATTAATGTATTTAACATTTATCATAAATTGTCGTATTTTTCTATTCACCAAAAATTCGAGTATTTTAGAAAAATAACAAAAATTAAACCCATACATTTTTTGATATTTATAATTAAAAAATAAAATACATTTTAGAAAAATAATTTTTTAAATATGATAAATTTAATTATTAAATAAAATCATAATTTACTTGAAAAATACAAATTTTAAAATTAAAACTTCTTTTCTAACACTTTGAAAAATTAACTAAGGTGTCTTAAAATTATCTTATGATCATAAGAGATAAAAATAATAATTTAATAATTCATTTTATGAAAATAAATTCTATTTTAATTTATTAAATTAATCATAAAATTGTAATTAAATATACATGACTTACAAAAATACAAACACTTAATTAATAATTTGTAAAATATTTACTTACTTATACAATGATATAATTATAACATATTCTCACTTATAATATAGATAAATATTATTTACACTTTAATTAGTGATTTTACAATTCAATTGGTCATTTTTATATTTGTAAGGGTCACATTACTATTCCAAAGGTCAAGTTATTATTTCATCAGTATATGTTCTTTAACTTTAAGAGATACATTTTATTTCACTCATTCATTATTTATAAGGTTGTTATTGTTTTTTACCTATAATATTATATGATTTTACTATAAGAAAAAATTATAATAATTGAATTAAATTGATAAAACATTGGTTCATTTCATGTATAAATAAATAACAAGAAAATAAATCATATATATAGTCACAAGCAATCCAATCCTAGATGGTTTACTTTAAAACAACACCACCAGCGCTTATAACCATCACCACACTACCATCACCAGACACCACCACTATTTTCAAATATAACCCCAAAAACTATCTAAATTTTCCATATAAAAAACCATTATAATCATTCACAAAATCCTAGTTAATCATACCATTACTCCAATTATAAATCCACTTTTAGTAGACATGTTGGATCCATTAAGACATTCAATTTCATATTTAATGAATAAAAACTTACATCCAACACTTATATTTATTATATCTATTTCAAATTTATCAACATTCATTAATATTTACTTTTGGAATATTATTCATTCAAATCTATCCCACACCCATTAGCAAGTCTATCATTACTATTCACATTCCTCTATTTCCAATAAACAATAAATGAAACCCCCAATAACTGGTCAATCCATCATCCCAGGATAATATCCCATTACCTCTTCCTAACGAAAGTAAGATTACCATATCCTTATTGCACATCCTACTATAAAATTGCATCCAACATCAACCAACCATCGTAAAACCACCCCACAATGCGTCCCATACTAACCAACATAACCCCATTACTCCAAATATTCCAACTAATATATCCCCACATCCCAACATATTCCAAAAAATGTATCTGAATCAAACAATGTAAATAACCAAATAATAACCAATACATAACCACATAAAAAATCCATAAAAAATTATCAACAAGGCCCTGAAACCACAACAACCACATAATAATAAATTTTATAAATAACTACTACTGCATCCCCTTTATTTTTAAAGAAACAAAATTCTGATATCAAATTCTCCTCACAAATAGTTCAGTTACCATATAATTAATTTTACTTTAATGAAAGGTGATTATATCAGAAAAATCATAACATAAACACATAAGTCTTAATAAAAAATTATTTTCTTCAATATTAGTATGTGAGAATAAATCTTGTAATAAATATCATGGAAACAAGTAAACACGTGTGATTCACCCCATTCCCATAAATTTCCAATAGGTATTGTTTATTTTATTTATTAGTACAACCCATAATCCTCACCCAAATAAAGAAATCACTCTAATTTTACAGTTCACACAAAATAAAAGAGAGTTATTGAATCCCCTATCTCAACCAGAGCATCAAAATCTACGTTATAATAAATGAAAAGGAAGAAATGATATCAAGTACCCAACCGTGCAACGGAATCCTTAATCAAACTAACCCATGGAAATTACTTAAAATACACAGTACTAACATCCCCCAATTTGAATCAGAAACACAACCAAGAATACCTAAGGAAATGATGAGAAGAAACCAAGAGGGAAAGAGGGGGAACTCACCTTGGATCACCATTAATCAATCAATTGATATCGAGGATCATATATAAGTAAGATAGTTGAGAGGTCTCCAAAAATAAAATTAGAGTAACCCAAGATTCAAGGGAATTAGAGGAAAAATAATATAATTTTAGAGAAAACTTGAATTAATACTTTTTTTGAAAAACTAAAGATAATGATGCGACACCTAGACCATTACACAAAGACTAAGTTTTCAAAAAAACAAGGAAAACACTTTAGGTTATTCCATAATGGCCTTAGTCAATGTGGCGCTTCAGAATTCATGTAATTGTAAAATATGATGTACAATAAAATTGGGAGAAGCCCATAATGGAAATATTATATCTATATTATAGCATTCCAAACTCCTAAACACATGCACACCATAGAAAAAGTGTCAAAACTCAATGGAACCCAAAATTACAGGGCCACCATGACAACCCTTCTGAACTCCATGACACAACCATGAGGACTACACTGAAACCTCATGGATTTTACTCTATCTCAATCAAACATATAATAATTCCATGGTGTTTCCAAATGGACCATATCATAGGATTCTCTGATATGAAAAAGGCACTAATCTCAACCTTCTGGGATGTGATGCCACAACCACTAACACTATTCCATATAATGGTCTTCGAACTATCCTATCATGGTGAAAAACATACCTCCACACTATAGAACAATCACTTTTTCTAAAATTACTTTCCAAATCCACCAATATTCCCTTAAACCTCCACTTGGAACATAAAATGACCAAAATTCACTATGTAATTAGTTGGGAAGGATCAAGCCATAACATTAGATACATCTAAGATGATTCTTATCCATGATAATCAAAACCAAACCCAAAAAGAAACACCAACCATTGAAAACTTTAACACCCCCTATGAGATACCTCTTAAATAAAATGACATCATTTACAAGATATAACAACATAGAAAAGAAACAATATCAACAAATCGATACTAATTCAATAACTACATTACTAAACAAAAAATGTTCAAAAAACTCAGGGTTCTGAGAATGCATAAGAATATTTTTTCCCTCATACTATCCTCTATACCAACATTCCTCCACATAACTTGAACCAATGGAATATATGTCTCCTACAACACATTCTCCAAACATTCCTTAATCTCAAACAATATCTCTATGAATGTTGTTTCATCCTCAATATCCAAATCTCCACAATTAATTAACTAATAATAATCGTGAAGATATCATTAGATCTTTGAAACATGGGATTCTTCAAGGATCTTATCCTATTATAGATAAAGTTCCAACTAATACACTACATTTCCAATGCACAACAAAACCTCTAAAAAATGATAAACTAGGGAGAGATCTTACTCCCTATAAAAAACCTCTACTTCCCACAATGAGGGAAAACACTCAAGAAAACATGGTCACCATCCTCAAAATCCAATGGTATTCTCTTCCAGTACATATATGACATATGATGGTCATGTGTAGTATTCTCCTACTCTTAAACAATCTGAATCTTCTCTACAAAGCTCTATAATACCTCTCGACAATGGACAACTAACTCCCCAACCTCAACCCTAAACAATGGAGACTGAAAAGGATTCTGTTATAGATCCTGAATGGATCCATCCTAATGAAATAGTGGAAGGTATTATTAAAAGAAAACTCATTCAAGGGAAAGTGTTTCATCCATTATCCACTAAAATTCAGAATACAAGCTCACGACATATCCTCCAGTGTCTTGAGTGTTTAATTATTCATCCCATCCTTCTAAATATAGAAAGAGGTGCTAACACATAACTTGGAGTAAAATAATTTTTCAATCCTCTCCAAAAATATAAGGTGAAATGAGGATCCTTATAAAAAATGTTGGTCCATGGTACCCCGTGAAACCACACCATCTTGTCTATATATTTCCTCAACAAAACCTCCATAGCACTTGAATCCCTGATATCCAAGAAGTGAGATGACTTCTAAAAATGATCCAAAATAACCCAAAAAATATCACATCCTCTATGTTATCATGGTATAATAGTAATGATATCCATTAATATGTCCTATCATTTCCACTCACGGATATCAAGTGGTTATAAATCATTTCCAAGAACATGATACTCCACCTTCACCTATGGATAGACCAAGCACCATGATATTAAATTTTCTACCATCCACTAAATCATAAGAAATAAATACGACCCCTCAAGTCATGATATATCTAATACATATCATGAATAACTACTACTATTGATTTATGAAACACAAAAATAACCTCCTCTTTCATTTTTGATGTAATAAACAACCTCCCCTGAAACATCATCTGATTCAAATCATCCTATGAACATCACTTCAAAGCATCATCATGAATAACATGGTCTTGCATCACCTATGATTCTGAGTCTTCCTGGTGATATTTTTATACCTATAACACCGAAGAGGATTATACTATCATTTAGAATAATAAATATCTACCTCCAGCATCCTTTTTATCAATAGAAACCACCATAATCTCCTCCATTACCCTATAAGTACCTCCAAATTCCCAGACAAATATCAATGGATATTTACTCAGTGCATCTGGAGCTATAATCCCCTTCCCCGTGCAATAAAATATCTCAAAGTCATAGTTTGAGAGAAACTCTATCCACCTCTATTGTCAAAAATTTAGATACCACTAATAGAAAACACACCTAATTATCTTAGAATATATAAAGACCACAAATAAATCATTGATGAGGTAATGCCTCCATATCTTTAGAGAAATAAAAAACCACTATATTGATATAATGGGTGAAAATGTTATACTCATGGGGACATAACTTCCTAGACCCATATGATATTATTACTCTCTAATAAATCAAGAAACAACCCAAACCAAGATGGGAAGCATCATAGAACACTTAAAACATCAATACCTCCTCTACAATTTAGAGAATGGGAGCAATAATAAACCTACCCTTTAGGTAGTTAAAAATTACATGATACCGATTAATCCATCATAAATACTAGTCCTTTCTATTCAAGGATATCAATTGGGTCATGAATTGAGAGAATCCAGACATGAACCTTTGATAATACCTTCTGATACTGATTAAATCATATTCCTTGGAAATGTTGTTCGGTACTTTCCAAGAATCAATTGGCTCGGTCTTTTTTGTATCTATTATCACTCCCTACTAAGACACCACATGTTAAAGGAATTCCACCTATAATATTAAATACATACATTTGAAAATATTCCCATAAAATTTATGGTGTCAAAGGACTTGTAAAATATCCCTAAGGTGATCAAAATTCTCTACCTCCAATAGTGATTATAAGAGTATGTCACCGATGAAAATGACCACAAACTGATCTAAAAACTCATGGAACATAAATTTTATGAGTCTCATGAATATTGTCAGGGAATTCATGGCACTAAAATGCTTTCCTATGAACACAAAGTACCTATATCAACATCATAAAGAAGTCATTGAGATTTCCTCCTCTCAAAATCTCATCTGGTGATATTTTGAACATATATTGATCTCTAAAAACCATCTATATCCCTCAAAAAATTAAAATATATCATTAATCCTTAAAATTGGGTAGCAGTTCATGACCATCACCTAATTCAATCATTGTTAGTCTATAAACAACCATGGATCAACATCCTCCATCTTAGGGAATGACACTTATGTACTTCATAAAGGCACACTAATTTTCATAAATCCATTCTACACCAGGTCATCAAACTGAATCCTCAGATCCCACATCTTAAAAGATTCCTTTTGAAAAGGATCCATCAAAATCAGAGTGGAACCATGCTAAAATTGTATCCCAAAATAAATATTACACTAAGGGGTTAAATCCACAACATCCTTTGATATTATTTTAGAAAACTCCTCTATTACTTTAGGAAACTAATCCACCTTCCCCTTTACTAAACCCTGTAAAAAAAGATAAAAATTGACATAATAAAAATTCTGAACATCTACAGCCCATCTGATGATCCCACTCACTAATAAACACTGAACACTAGCCCTCATCGTTATAGAACAAAACTCTGATCTAGAAGAAATAAATAACCATGGGTATAGACTATAACCACTAGATATTGAGAATTATATCATATGGATATATTTGAAGAAAAAAATAAATAACTATATAAATAATGCATCTCCATCATCAAATCAGAACCTTATAACATGTCAATTAGACTTTTCTAACCACAAATTAGCATATTCAGCACCAGTTTCACTCAAAGACTCTCCACCTTGAGTTCTAAGGCGTCGACTATGGGAGGTGGAAAAATGGTAATGATGATCAAAAATCAAAAAATAATAATAATCTATGGTAAAATAAAAATAAATAGTACCTCATAAAATTTATGACCTCTTTGTAATTAGAACATTCATAGAATGAATTTTTTCATATATCTCTCCCATTCCTTGTTAATAATTACCACCTCCATATCCATTCCCATACCTATATTTCTAAGGGAAGGGAACATAATGGGTTTGACCTATATAATATCCAAATCTTCTAGACATAACATAAGAATATATTAGTTACTGATGAGATGGCCTATACAGAAATGATTATTGTAGTGCTGATAAGATATTTGGCCTCCCATACCATGTTGAGACCCAAGAATGGTCATCCACTAAGATTTCTGATATCCATGACCTTCATAAAAAACCACAAATGGGCATTACTTCTTGTGGGTAATAGAGCCAATATGTTTATATATTTTACGTTGATATTTATTTTTTTAATCCCAAAATTTTTATCAATTCTTTTCTATATATCACATTTATCAGTTTTAGTAATAATATAGAATTTAATTTTTTAAATGTATTAAAAAATTATTTTTCCTTTTGGGTTTCATATTTTTAATTTTTATAATAAATCAAACACTTAGATTTTCATTATTTTATGTTATTATAGGATTTTAGTAGTGATTTTAAAGTCCTTTAATTGATTTCAAGATATTCAGAGTATAGTTAGAGAGATTCTGGATGTTATGTATTGGAGTCTGAAAATATGGATAATGGAACCATCTTACAGGTCCATTGAAGGAAAATGTTTGAGCTGTATAGAAGAATTATCCTATGCATAAGAGATTTGAGGGGCTGAAAGATATTTTCATCTAATAGGTAATATTTTATTATGTTGAATTTTTTGAAATTTAAAAATTCATACATGTATAAGATTTCATCTATGTATATGATATTTCAATATTTTGTATGAAATTTCAGATATGTATATAAGAATCATCCTACACATATGACATTTTCCCACAAAGTAGGATATTTTACTATATAAAAACTTACTAAAGTATTTTCACAAGAAAACTTTGGGGGACTAACTTATGCTTCAATCCATAGTTTCATGCTGAACATTCATTGTTCACAAAACCAATCATATATTCCATATGAATCATATTTTAGAAATTATTCTCATCAATAATTAAGGGTGGTGGATATGAATTTTTAGTAAGAATAGATCCTTATGAAGATTTAAAACTATGAGGAAAAAGGTAACCTCAGATAAATTCAACCGTGAGAATCTCAAAATGTTGACCATAGCTGAACAAAATTGAAACTATATCTCTTAAAAAGGAAAAAAGTCCAAATATAGAGGTTGGAAGATATGGATAATTTTTACAGAATATGGTGTTATTTTCTTTCTTCATTTTATTTTCTAATTTACTTATTTTTGTTATTACTTATCCTCCCTCCTTCATCTCTTTTACCCTTTAAATGAAGTGGTAAATTCTAATTGATTAAGGAAGATTAGGAGATCCATTATAATTTTTTATCCTTACTCTTAAGAAATAAAAATCTATTATATTGATTGATTTCATTTTTCAATGGTTGTTTAATAATTTTAATCTGATTTTGTTTAAGGCTTTTAACATGTCTGTTATTTACCACTTTGGTTGATAATTAGTATTATCCCTCTACAAAGTGGATTTTCTTAGTGGTAACAGATATATTTGGTGATGAAAATATAGTAATTAGTGGTATGTGTTTGGTGGAATTGATTTACCATTGAGTTTCCAGGGATCACCAAAACCAAATTGGGTATTGATTTGGTATTTTAGAAGTTCTTTTTTTAACTTTTTACACACAAACAAGAATGGGTATGATAAAATAATAATCACTGTGAGATAATTATTCATAATAACATTTTACTAAGGGTGATTGATATTTAAATTGAGGAACCTCTTATTAATTAATTTATAAAAAGAGAATTAAAATTGTTTTAAATGTCATGATAAGATTACAATTAGAAATCCAACCATGAAACCATCACTTTCTTTATCATCTTGTCTTCATTTTTTTGTTTTTTTTTCTTTATTATTTTAGTTTACCTATAAAACCAAACCAATTTAAAATAAACCCATTTTTAATTAAGTTTAATCTAATTTTGAGAACTCTTATCTAGATAAAACCTAGGTGTACCACTCAATTGTATTTTAAAAAAGGAAATAATTACCTTTTTCATACCCCAAAACTGGTATTATTTTCAAAATTGTCACTAATTTTGTGGAGGTAGTGCCAAAAATATAACATTAAGATTTCATGACTAAAACCTCTCACAATCAGCTACATAAATTTGACCCAATAATATAATGAACCTTACAAACTAAGATAATAGATCTAAATCTATGTACTGAATTTGAATAGATCACTCTTATAGAATTAGGTGAAACTTCCCAAATTAACCTTAATCCTGCCACTATGGTCGGAACCTGACTGAACTTGAGATATCTTTTTGAACCCAATTCATTAATTAATAAAATAAAATTTATTTTCCTACTTTACAAAATGATTTTGAACTAAAAAAAGGTTAAATTCATCAATTACCAAAATTTTATGGATTGGTAGGTGAAGATCTCAATAAACACATAAATTAATACACACATGTCTTCTCAACATTGAAACCCAAAGGAGTGTCTGAGGAACAATTGAAGTAAAGGTAATTCCCCTTCTCTCTAGAGAGAGTAGCTAAGGAGTTGTTGTACAGTCAAAAACCATTGTAAACTTAAGATTGGGAATACCTCAAAAGATATTTTCATCAAATAATTATTTCCAAACTCTAAGAGAAAAACTATAAGGAAATAAATCTTTCTCATCAAGAAATCCTCTAGAGAAACTCTCTATGAGTAGTACAAGAGGATTAAAAGTTATGTACAAGTTAATTACATAAAGATATGTAGGAGCACTAATTTGTAGTATTCTATTTCTAAGTCTTGTTGAACAATGATGGAAATATATTAGATATATTATATAAATGACCTTGAAAAAAAAAATCAATAATTGAATCTATGGGACTGATTGAGAAGATTTCTCAAAAATCGCAATAATTTGGCACAAGAGGTATATGCATAGGAGGTATCCATGATGTAAGAACATTTTATTCATTAAATTTTTGGAATATAGATTTAAATAACTAGTTGTATATATGAAACAAATCTAATTGGATAAAACAAGTGAATATAATGTACTGACTAACATATGTGATTTTTCTTCATCTCTTAATCACTTCACTGACCTGTGTGACGAAGTGCAAGGTATGGAGATCGGTGTAGCATAATTTTGTCCATGGATTTTTTTTATATCCTAATCAAGGATAGATACATAATTCTCATGTAAAATATGGATTTGGGAATCAATAAAATAAAACCAAACCACCATACCAATACCACAACCAAAAACAACCCACATTTTAGTACAAAAAACAACCAATATTTTGAAAACCTTACAAGCACTCTTATAACTAACTAACATACCATAAACCCCTCTTACAATAAAATAATTATTTTTATCATCCATCAACCAATGTACAACCTCCTATTAAGAAACAAAAAGGTTCATAGGTATATGATCTTAGGAATGACATAAAATAATATATATAACTTCTTGAAGCATTTTCCAAAATAGACTAAACAAACTATCAACACAATCAGTCACAAATATAAAAGGTAATGTGTGTATTATAACCACAAGAAGTGGTAGAGAAATTAAACCATGAGCCACACCTGAACCTAATCCAAGTAAACTAGAACATGAAATGAATATATCTAGATTGTCTAGAAATATTTTTTAAATATGTACCTGATAATAAAAGAATAAAAAATAAGATTGGTATTTTCTAAATAAAAATAAATGACAATATAAACCTCATAAGAGGTAGCAATTAGAGAAAATATATCTTCCACTCATGTCCTATCAAGGACGATCCAATCCGAAAATATTCAAGAGAAATAACTTTGATAATAAATTCTAGAAACATTCTAGAAGGTTGAGATTAATTTAAATCTTCAATAATCTATCAAAAAAATCCCCAATTATTATAAATTTCTCAAGTATATTGGTACCAAGAAAATGAGACTTCAATAGAATGAAAGAACTAATTTGGGAAAATGTTTATCAACTATGAACACACTGCAGTTTCCAAACAAATTCAATGATCTAGATATATTATCTATCCTTAAATAATTGGTTTTATAACTTTTCATATTCCTTTTATGCTCTAGGTTCTTCCATTAATGAAATAAATGACACTATTTTTACTTTTTTATAGATGAGAGAATTTAATCCCACAAGTTTGGTGATGTAACAAACAAACAAATCCATATCTTTTCAAATTGGATTCTTGGATGATGTTCTTGTTAGATTCAAAGACATTATTTGTATATCATAATTCTATACACTCAACAAGGAGAAAGATAGAGTATTGGGCCACTCACTAATAATTTTTGGAAAACCCTTATTGATGATAGCTCAGACCATCATCAATGTTCATGAGGGAACCCTTACCATGGGGCTTAGAGAGAGCATTATCCACTTTACTATTTTCTACTCCATAATTAACCCATAAGAGGAAAATTCAACACTTATACCTTCCCTAATAGAATAGACTAAACCCGTTAAAGATAAAATTGTGTTAATTTAACTATTATCTCTCTCGAAAGATTTAAGGAATTAAAATTTCAAGGAGGGGGAAGATATTTAAAAATCTATAAATCTATTTTTGGATTAGAGAAATAGATAAATTATGACTTCTTTTATGAATTTTATTTTTTATTTAATAATGAGGTAGCTTATATATCATCTTGTGTGTAGTAAATCTAATACGTGGTAGGGAGGAACGGAAATTTAATTTTATCTTTATTTTAGACACTAAATCTAGAATAAAAACTCATTTTTGCTGATTTAAAATAAATGTACCTATATAAAATAAAAATATACTAGTGATAATTGATAATAGATTTTCCAAAACCTAAAAAATTTCATTTACTTAACTCTTTAGGTAAAATTTACAAGCAATATATTAAAATTTAATATATATCCTAGGAATATAATCCATAATATAAATTTACATAATTTTACTTGAGGATATTTATAGACCTATTAGGAAGTCATAAAAACATTGAATCTAACAATGATAAAGGTAGTTAAAAGGAAAATAAAAAGTTGGTTAGAAGCTAACATCATATAGCAAATTTTAGACTCACAATTGGTTAACCCCATTCATATTCTTCCAAAAAAATGGGATTGATTATTGTGAAGAATGATTAAAATAAATTGATACCAATTAAAATTCAGAACAGATGTAGAGTGTTCATAATATATAGGAAATTAAATAATGTCACTAGGAAGTATTATTTCCACATCCATTTTATTAAGTAGAATTTAGATATATTGGAAAGTAAAATGAATTATTTCTTTCAAGATAGGTTTCAGGTTACTTCTAGGTTCATATTACTCTAGTGGATCTGAATACGATTACCTTTACTTATCCCTTTGGAACCTTTTATTATAAAAAAATCCCATATATATTTTGTAATTCTTTAAGAACATTTTATATTTTTATGGTAAGTATCATTTTTTTTCACATTTAATATTTCCTAGAGGTATTTCAGGTGAATTTACTATTTTTGGGGACTCATTTTATCATTCCTTGAAAAATATTTTTTTTTTTTTTGAAAACATGAAATAAAAAGAATATTTTTTTTAACTTTTAAATATCTCAATTCATGGTAGAAAGATGAATATTCCGTTGGAATTTCATTTCACAAAAATTAATTTCAGTGGATAAATCAAAAATTAAAGTGATAAATTCATTTCCTTACCAAACTTGTATGAAACATATTTGACATTTTCTAAGACATACAAGTTTCTATAAAAATATAATCAAGGATTTCAATAAGATTAATATTCCATTATATAAGTTAATTTTTAAATGTGTTGAATTTTTTTTTAATGTTGAATGTAGGAATTATTTTATGAGTTAAAGAATGGATAGATCACACTACAAGTGATGCATCCACCAAACTAAAAGCGTCCCTTTGAGTTACTTTTTGATGCTTCTAAACAATATGTTGGAATAATGTATTCCTAAATTATTAAAATTATATCCCAATTAATTTTATATTCTTATAGAACAATGTATACTAATCATATCAACTATACAACCTCTAAAATTTATTTTCTTATATTCTTATTTTCGCTAAATAAATTAAGATCCTAATTTTTTGGAACAAACGCCTCAATATTTATTAAACTTGGATACTTGATGAAGAAGGAATAAGAAAAAACTATCCTATTCAAATTCATGTATTACTTAGATAATTCAATCAAGATATTAAATATAATCAGGGAGATAATAACTAGGTGGTTAATAACTTGATTAGATTACCCAACACTACTAAACTAGTGATTCTAGCTAAGTACTCACTCAATGATCACATTCCAGAAGATTATTAATATTTAGTTGAGGGATAAATTCCCTAGTATGAAAACATTTTCAATTTCTTGATAGCTTTATAAGTAAAATATCACTTGAATCCCCAAAAATTTCAAAAAATAAAATATGAATCAAAATTTTATATATCTAAAGATCTATATATATAGAAAATAAGTAACGATCAAGTGATAGATAATTTTTTAACCATAAGAAAAATAATTTTTATTTACTTTGGTCATAATCTTTCTTGTGGGGGAAACTTAGGACCTCAAAGGACAATAATAAAACTTTTAGAATACAGAAATTATTATCCCAGTTAGTTTAAATAATCACATTATTTTTGGAAAAAAAATGTGAAAAATATCAAATTTTTGTTACATTTAAATGAGATGAAAAATACACCAAAACCAATAATATTTTTTGAAATTTTTAATGTATGGGGAATATATTTATAAGAAAGTTTTCCATATATTGTTTGAAATTTTTAGATTATTTTAGAAGTATATTATGTTTCGAAATAGATAAAATCCCTCTTAAACAAAAATAATATTGATAATTTTTTGTGTTATTTTATTAGGGATAACTTCTTTTATATGTCTGGAGTCCCAAAAGCTATCATCAGTGATCAATGAACCTAATTTTATAATAGGATCATAGAGGATTTAATGATTAAGTATAGAGTTCGTCATAAGACATCAACACCTTACCACCCACAAATAAATAGAAGAGCTAAATTCTCTAATAGAGAGATAGAATGGATTCAAGAATATACTATTAAACAAAACTGGAAGGACTAGAGACAAAGGTTAGAAGAAAAATTATAATATTACTAGATATCCTAAAAAACACTCATTGGAATTATCCATTACATATTGATTTATGGGAAGAGTAATCACTTACCTATGGAGTTGGAACACAAAGAATATTTGGTAGTGAGAGAGATGAATTTGGATATATACAAGGCTAGTAAAGAGTGAAAACTATTACTATAAGATATAGAAGAAATTTAGAGAGAAGTTTTTTAGAATTAATGATTTTTCAAAGAAAAGATAAGAGTGGATCATAACAAGATCATCCAATACAAATAATTCTATCTAAGGGAAAAATTATTATTATACAACTCAAGACTCAAACTGATGCCAAGTAAAATTTATTCAATATGGTCAGGTTTATTTATAGTCACTAATGTATATTATTTAGATATTTTTGTAGGTTTTGAAGGAAGGAAACATGTATTCATTCATTAAAATTGGCATGGGATAGAAAGATTATACATACATTTTTTCCAAGAACCATTGGAGTATATTACACTCCACAAACCTATATATCAATGAAAACCAACATGTTTTACCTCTCCTTAACAAATTATTGATTGTTTTGTTAACATTGAAATATATTTTCATAATAAACTTATTATAATAATTTGAGGAAACTAAATTAATTAAGGCACATGAGCCTCAGCCCAGTTGGTGAGGTATCCTTAAGTGCATCCACAAGACCCAGGTTCAAAACTATGTAGAGGCATATTTATGGGATATTGTAGCAGTACTGTAGTAGGTACTGTAGCAGGAACTGTAGAATTACTATAGTAGAACTGTAGAAGAACTATACACTATGCGGTACTGTAGCAGAACTGTACACTGTACAGGTATTATAGCAGAACTGTACACTGTGTTGGTACTGTAGTAGGCACTGTAGCAGTTATTGTAGCAGGTACTATTCGGTATTGTAGCAGCTGGAAATATTTACTGTGGGCCACCGGTTTGGTATTGGAGTCCTTAAGGCTTTCAGGCCACCTAGGACTTCAGGTCAATAGGGATTTCGAGCCACCTTTAAGGCCTTCAGGCCACCTCAAGGCCTTCGGGCCACATGCAGTTGCCCCAAACACACTAAAAAAAGGAACATCCCCATAAGAGGATTTAGATCAGGTGCACTCACCAAAGTAGAGAAAATGGATTTGTCAAAATGAGAGGGTATGACTATGTCATTGGGACCAGCCTGTGTTTGCATGAGAAGCCTAGCCAGATGGCCATGCAAAGGTGGAGAGCTACTATCATGATGCATATGTTGGGGAGGGGCAGTTCCTTATAGATATTCTGGTTGAATTCCTTAAGCCCTTCGGGTCATGTAATATCCTAAGCCTATGGACCATGTAATCTCTGAGCCTATAGGCCTTTTAAGGGTTCCCCCTCATCCCTTGAAAGGGGGGTTATCAAAAATCAATAAAAATCAAGGCCTTCAGTCCACTCGGGGTAAATTAATTAAGTTTGGGGGTAGGGACCTTTCTAGTTTATTACAATTGAATTATATTTTTCATTTTCAAATTTTTAATTTTTAATTTTTTGTGTGTGTTTATTATTCAATTATTAGATTTTTTTGAAACCTGCTAAGATGAATTAGAATTACGTTTAAACATTGGAATCTATTCTAGTGATTAGGAACTGATTTGACCCATCTACTCACCTTATATAAATGTTTAAAGGGAATTTGTTTCAAATTATAAGTGTTATAAAATCATTTAAATCCCCTGTATTTTTGCATATAATGCCAAGAAATTGTGTCCTATATTTTAATCACTTATCTAATATAATTCTAAATGAACTTTGACATCTTCAAAAAATTCTCTATTCCATTATAACACCAAATCATGTTGGAATAACCAAAACCTGATAAATAATATAGTAAAGCCCTTTTATAATTTAATTACATTATGTTATACACCATTGAGTCATTCTATTGATCTTAAATCCCATTTTTCTATGAACTTGAATTTTAATCCTACCATTACATTTGACCCTTTATACCCTTAGAATCCATGAATTACCTTGTTAGGAATCCACATAACAGGCCAAAAATTCATATCTAACCTACTCTAGGAAATCATGAATTAACTAGGTTTAATTAAAGTGTGGGGTAAGGGATAAGTGAACAAGAATAATCTATTTTTTGGATTGATTTGAAGTGAAAATAAGAAGTGATGAAAATTTTATACATCAATTTTGTTATAGAAATAAATATTGGAAGGATTAAAAAATTTCTTGGATATCATTCAAGGCTTTGCATGGATGTATAACACTGTTTGAAGTAAAAAAATAACCTTTATTTTAATTTTAAAACTCAAGCATACATAGAATTATAGAATTAAAAAGCACAAACTATATCTTAATTTAGGTTAAAACATTCATAGAAATAGATAAGTAGGGAATAACTATATCATTAAGGATAGAATTTCAATAAGGAGGAGTGACCAATAAGTTGTAAATAAGTTTATAAGATAATTGGATTATATTAGAAGGTTAACTATTACATGGAAAATGTTATACTAGTGTTGTACATTATAAGTTATTTGAAAATAATAACTAAAGTTGTTAAAGGAAATCCCTAGAAAAAATCGGAATACCTCCTAATATGTTTTAAGTAAGATTACAAACACTCAAGATAAATAATTCAAGGTCCCTCTCTACCTAAAAAAGAAAAATTAAATTAAAAAAACTGGAATGTGATGAAGGAAACAGAGAAAGGGAAAGTTTACTCCTACTGAAATTCCAAATGTGTGGGATATCCTTGAATAGTTCATGTGAGTAGATATATATCAGTGGAAGTGTAATAGAGGTAGGATTCCATTCATTATGGAAACTAAAAATTATTCATTGTTTTTTAAAAAATATCATATCTTCTAATCTTCCATAGAATATTCTTATTAGAAACTAAAAACCTTAAGTCATAAAAAAACCTGGAAAATCACTCAAGATATTCAAAAATGATTGAATCATTTGGTGTAGAAAAAAAATTCACCAATCCTATTGTGTCTATTATATGATCTTGAAATGAAAAGAACATTTTTTGAAATTTTTATTAGAGATTTGAGTGAACAATTTCTGAAAAGGTAGGTATCAGTGTGTATTAGTGGAATGAAAATAAGTGGTAATTAATTTAATGTACATAATGAAGAATATTAAATTAATTTAATTAATGAGGAATGATAACTTGATGAAAATTTTGTTGAATAGGGAACTCACATTTTTTTAGTGTTTTAATTTTTATTTGCTAATATTTTTAAAGTAATATTGCCTTGGACTCCAAGGTTTAAGTGTGGGGAAATTGAAAAGGCCAGTATTTTAATATATTTTACTTTGATATTAATGATTTTAATCCTAAAATTTTGATCAATTATTTTTTAAATATCACATTTAACATTTTAAGTAATAATCTATAATTTAATTATTAAATCGATTAAAATATTATTTTGAATTTTTTATTTGATCTTTTTAATTTTTAGAATCAATCCTAAACTTACACTTGGATGATTTAAAGTTATAATTACATATTTAGAGAAGATTTAGAAGGTCTAAAATGGATTTAAAAAAGTTTAAAGTCTAGTTAGAGAGATTCCAAAAGTATTGTTTTGGATTCAAGAAATATGTCCAAGGGAAATGTCTTACAATGCCTTCATAGGATAATTTTTGAGCAATGTAAGAGAATTATCTAACATGTAGGAAAATTGAGGATGCTAGAAGATATTTTTATCTAGTATATAATACTTGATCATGAGGAATTGTTTTCATTGGAAACTTCATATGCAATAGAGATTTCATCTTCATGTATGATATTTCAATAGGTTGTATGACATTAAATCTATGCATAGAATAATTATCCTACACATAATATATTTTTCTATTCATAGTAGTATTTATCATGTGGGATATTTTAATTTGGAAGAATCGGTCAAAGGGTGATCATAAATAGACTTTAGGGGACTCACATGTGCTTCAAGTTGAGGTTTCATGGAGTCACTTCACCATTCATGAAACCAGTCACATGGTTCCACAAGGATCATTTGATAAAAAAAAATTTAATTAATAACTAATGAAGAAAACTTTATAATTTTAGGAAGACTATACCGTGATATAGATTTACATATATGAGTAAAAGGGGACTTTTAGAGAAATTAAAAAAGAAAGGATATTGGAGGTTTGAACATGGTTAAGAAAATGGAATGTTAAGCTACTAAGTAATAACATGAGGATAAATATTGAGAGGTCTTGATGTAGAATTTATTATCATTTTATTTCTTCATGTTATTTTCTATTTTTCATAGTTTTGTAACTCTTTTTTCTCCCTCCATCTATGTTACCCTTCGAATATAGGGGTAAATTAAGAGTGGATAATGAAGAGAATAAAATCCATTGTAATGCTTGAGTATTTAACTTAGGGAATAAAACTCTCCTTTCGTGATTGGTTTTGGTTTTCATTGGTTTATTACTACTTTTATTAAAATTGTGTATAATGTTTTTATCTTTTCCATTGTTTACTTCTTATGTTGATAATTTATAATCTCCCAAAACCTAGTGAAGCTTTTATCAAAGTAACTGGTTGTATTAGTTGGTGGGTATTTGACACCCCTAAAATTTAGTTTAAAATAATAATAATCTTGATAGTTTTATTAACATGAAACACAAACCTTTAAGAGAATTCTGATGTTCTATAGAAATACAATTATTTAAATATAACTGTTTTAACCTAGCAGTTTAATTTGTGAGTATGAATATGAGTAACTAAATTATGAAGTATATTTATAATGTCCATACTCAATAAAAATGTACCAAATCATAATTAGTAAACAAACATTAGATTTTTAGTGAATTCATTTTATGCTTCAGGAATACATTTTCTTCAAAAGAAGTTTTTTTGTGTTAAAATTCTATAATTTATTTTTAAAAATTTTAGAAATTTTATTTTATAAAAAGGATATCACTTTTAAAATTATTATATGAAAATTATCATAGGATGAAATTTTCAAATTTTCTAAAAAAAGATTGATTTATCAGTGAATAGTGTAAATACTACTTTTATTGAAAATTGTCTTACCTTTTCATGTATTTAAAAATTACCATTATTTTAATTGTTATTAAAATTTCATTAGTTACTTTTAACTAAAAATAATCTAATTAAATTAATTTTAATTGATATTATACTTAATTTTGGTATAAAAATATTTTATACTGAAAAATTCATTTTTCTAGGAAACGGTTTTCATCACATTTTTTCAAATTATTTTAAAATTAATTTCTTCCACTTCTTGGGATTGAATTTTATTAAATTTATTAAATATTTAGAATCATAATTTACAACATTGGTAATTATTTCAAATTTATTTTAGGTCATAATTAAGTGTAACCATAGTAAATATTTGTCACCTCGGTAAGGGTAAATCGGATAATTAAGTTTAAAAATAATGTGATTAGGTTTTAAAAATACATATAACACCTAAATTATTTCTATTTTATGAGTTTATTTTGACCATACTCATCCAATATTATAAAATATACAAACTTTGTTACATTTTTCTTTGATAACGAACATAATATTATTTTAAGTGAAGAATAGATCCAAAATGTCACTCTCTTTATTTTAATAATTATAATATTTTTTATAGGAATAAATGGAGTTTATGTTCAGTTATAAATGGTTATTTGGAAAAATAAGTAATTTTTTATCATGGAAATATTTTTTAGTAATGGAATAATTACCTTAAATGCTTATGTGATGCCAACAGAGTACATGTTCAATTAATATAAGAAAAAATTAGCTTTTTAAATACTAAAAGTAATAAAATTTGGGTAAATTATTATTTTACATGATTTTTTAGATAAATATAACATTTTATTAATGAGTTAAAATTTTTTATTAGAATTTTATTTCTATATTATTATCTTTAAATAAAAACAAAATGAATAGTCCAAAAATGACTTTAATGATATCTTATGTTAAATAATATTTTATTAAATGAATTAAAAATATATATATGTATATATATTTCATTGATTGAATTTGATATGGTCTTTAATATCAAACATTATCTAGTTATAGTTCATTTTTTATTTAATAGTACTTGATATCTTATTGTATTGACTATCAATGATGTATTTATAATTCCCAAGACATACCACATTATCTAACTCTGGGGTTGGTCTCAAGTGAGAAGTGTATTTATCCTAGTGATTTCTCAAAAATATTTTTGTATTTTTATTTATCTAAAAATAATAAAAGGTAAGATGAAACAATGGTGATGAAAATAGATGAAATTAAAACGGGAAGAGAAGAAATGAAAAAAAAAGTCAATAGGAACAAAACTATTTCCATAGGGAAGTTTCAATTGAATGGATTAAAATGATTTCTTCATTCACAAAAAATTAATTCCTGTACATCCATAGAATTGAATGGATTAAACTTTATCTCCAAGAGTTAAATCTATAGGAGGGATGATTCTTGCATATTTTCACTAACAAGATTCCTCCAATCATGAATGACTTGAAGAGTTTCCACAAGAATTGAACTCACTAAAAGATTATAAATTTTGAAAGAAATTTCAAAAGCATAAAAATTAAAAATGAAAGAATGTTGTGATGATGTAGAAATGAAAGAAAAAAACTTAAATCTCTCCAATATCTTTTACTTACCTAAATATTTATATCATAAATGTTCTAACTTACTCAATGTGTTCTTTATGTCTCATCACAGCTCATCTCCCTCCTTTCAAAGAGGAAAGTGAAAAATCCTTCCTGTGAATGAATTTTTGGTCAGAAATACTCACTTTATAATTGAAATTTTCCATCATCATTGAATAAATCAATAAATGAAAAGATATTCTATCTCTATACAACTTCAAGATTCACCTCCTAGATATAGCTCTAAAAATTATCCATGCATGTTCGGAGGTTGAAGATCACACATAGAGAGTGAGATGACATAAAAATATATAAATTTTGTTTTATAAACTAAGAAAAATATAGTAGAGGGATAAGGGGAAGAAAGTATAATAAAAGAGTGAGAAAATAAATTACATAATGATGGGTTGATCACTATATTTAGACATAAAATACTACTTGAAAACCTAAAAGAATAACACAAAAAAAATTGACAATCAAACAAAATAATTCCATGTGATAGACTTCACTAAAATTACATCCTCCACATCTGACAGAAATAAAACTCATCTAGAAAAATCAATGTCTCATTAAATGATAGTCAGTTGTCAAATATGTATGTCACTGCCAACCTACTGTAATGATTTGGTCAAACCAACCCTTTTCGCTAATCAAACTTGACTCACAACCAAAAATCATGAACATATCAAGAATTAAAATTGGTCTTTCATCCACTGTAATTGAATTCAAACCCCCTTGATTGTTCTTCCAAGAATTTTCATATCCAAACTCTTTTAGCCATTAAACTGGATTCACTGTATGCATTCACCTACCAAATCAATGCTAGAAAAAACTAGAAGAACTACACCCCCATATTTATCACACCTACATGGGGAACAAAAATAGTTTCCTAAAAACCCCAAAACTAAAATCAAGTATCAACAAATCACCCAATAGCAATAACAGATTCATAAAAATTCTACTTCATCGAAATGAGCTCGATCTCCCAACACATCAAGTACAGTGAAGGTTTGATCTTCTCTAATATGGCCAAACTCAAATGAGGTATACACCAGAGTAGCTGAACTTCATTCATAAACCAAAAATTCTTATGTTAGACAATATTCCAAACATCTTTATGTAGCATCGATTTTCTGAACCCCAAATTAAAGGAAATCGGTTCCCATCATTTCTACAATAGTGGCTTTGGCTCAAACCATCACAAATCAGGAACCCTCAAACCATCCTCATACTTTGGTTCTTATCATAAACCTACAAAAAGAAGGTCTCCATGTTGTAATCTTAGTTCAGTGGCTTCATAGATGCGGCACCTCGTCCTATCAACATCAAAAAAGTGGCGCGAAAAAATTTGACTCAGAATCACAGCATCATCAACATGAAAAAAAATTTCATCGGTTTTAATGTTATTAAGCTCATCCTTAGACTGTATGTTATTTTTTTGATCTATTCTTATTCAAATCAGATTGGTTTATCTATTATTTTATCAATGGTATTGGTCATACCTAGAATCAGTACCCAAGATGGCAACAGTGGTCAGTCTCATCTAATTCAAATGGTTCCAACCAGAAGGCGTGTCTGAAAACTCAAGCATGGTCAACTTGAATTTCTTTCAGCCTTAGTCTCCCTTCATAGTTGAAATTGGTTTGTATTTCTTATTTAAAATTGATTACCAAGTCATTGGATAAAAATATATCATGTAGAATTTATCTTACACTAGGCAATACTTTCTTACAAAAACCAGCAATTTCTTTTAAGCGGTGTATAACTGTTGGATAATTATTTTATGAAAAAATATCCTATGTAGTTTTTAGATGATAAAAAAATGTTACACAACCCAAATCATATTATGCCTTATGAAACAGTTAAATGAAATTAGACAATTTTGGGATTAAGAAAATAAATAAATTAATGATATATTATGTTAAACTTAAACAAAATAAATTGTTAAAACAATTACATGATTAAAAATTAAAAATTAAAAATTAATTTAAAATACTAAACTATTTATTTAATAAACTAAATAAAGAGAGATAAAAATTATGGAAGAATTGAATTACAAATAAATTTTAAATATTAATAAACTATTAACTAAAGAAAAATAATTACACATTAATAAATCATTAATTAATTAATATATTATTACAAAAAACAAAAAGTGAATAAAATTTAATTGCATGGGATATAAAATTAAAATAAAATCAAATAATTTATTATAACCAAAAATTAAGAAAATAGATAAATAAAATAAAAATTAACAAATAATTAAAAGAATAATGAATTGAAATATTTAAAAAAATTAAACAATAATTAATATTAATAAAATTATTAGTTTACGTAAACCACTATAATTTAACCAAAAAATAATTATTAACTAAATTAATGTAATTTAAGCATTAAATACATATTAAAATACCCAAAAAGTATGCGGTGAAATTTATGGAATAATGGAGACATCAAATTCCTCCACACTTAATAATTTATTATCCTTAACAAATTAATACTCAATTTCAATGTGAAAAATAAACCCCCATATCAATCAATTTTAATGCCATAAATAATTGGTTAAGAAAAATGATTTTCCCCTATGAACCCTTTTGATAAGAATTTTTGAATTTATTCTTAAAATAAAATGATTTTTGTTTAAGATTAATTATCGTTATACTGAAATTATTGCTTTTGAAAAGTTTTGAATTGAATAAAACAAACATAAAATTTCATTTAACTTAGACTTATAAACATCTCTTTATCTCTAGGAGAGATAACACACATTTTAATCACTAAAATAAATTAGACACAACAAAATTGATGAGTGGGTTCAATAAATCAATTAAGAAATAAAAAACCCATCCGTCTTTTTTATTTTAAAGAAAAAATAATGAATGAATTATGGAAAGAAGCTCAACCTGGATTAGGATTTTCAATTTCATATATTATGTAAATTCATGTCTTATAAGTTACATTCAATCAAAAAGTTTCTATTCAATGATAGTTTCATAACATTTTCTCAATCAATCTGACTATGAACGTATGATTTCAAGAGGTCAAGATATGATATTATCAATTAAACTCATTAGGTAATTAAGATGTAACATTTTAAAATTGGTTTTATAGCTTTAAAAATTAAGAATAAATAAATCATCCACATAAAATGTAAATAAAATCTTGAGAAAATTACAATTATAAATAAAATTACGGGATTCTGATGGGATCCTCATTAAACCACAGTTTAACTCATTTAAGAAGACCCTCTATATCGAACTAAAAAATCAAATTTGTCCTCAAATATGTATTCAATGGTGGATGAAAAAATTAGATATTTTGGTTCATATTAAATTTTCAATTCAGTAGTATAAATACATGAATAGAGTTCACAAAATTGTTCAAAAAGTATTCTTCTATAAAATAAACAATCATTTCATGCACAAAAGTTTCTAATTGGTTATTAGATTAATAAATTCAGCTTAGTTTCATGGTTTTCAAATTATATTCATGATAACATTTATTGTTCAAAAAATATTTTCATAGAAGTGTTAAAATATACATGCACACCAAATTTTTAGTGCACATATGTAGTAAAAAGTGTATCAGCAACCAAAAGATTAAAAATAATAATTTCATTATGAAAAAAAATTAAATAAAAAAAATTATAAATTAAATACACCACCAGAAACAAGTAGAAACATTTCTTTTAACAATATCATAATAAAGAATAAAAATTTGAAATTTTACTCCCTGGTTTTGAAGATTTAACAATAATTATTCAGTAAAAATACTCCCTTTTTGAACTTGAGTAAGTAAACCTTGTATGAAAATTTCTACCTCCAAAAAATTGAAAAATACCATAATTAAATTCCATAATTTAAAGTCCAAAACAAAAAAAAACAAAAGTTTAAATCTTTAGGGGATTTGAATCATTTTTCTTTAACATGATTCTTATTATGATCCTTGAAAAACATTAAATTTCTACTTCAACAGAACAAAAAATTATTCTCACAACCACGCTTACAAAACCAAAATTAAAATGAACATTCATTAATTATTTATATACATCATATAATATTTTTAATAAAATACAATTTTATTCCATGTTTTACTTTTATTTCAGAAATCATAATCACCGAAAAACCTGAATAGTGGAGAAGAAAATTATTTGGGATGTACCACTCCCCAACACTTGATTTATAGTATATAATATAAAAGTAAATTCTTTAAAAATTAAAGGGTGTAAAGATGCAACCTGGGAGTTACAGGGTGGGAAAATGTTACCCATAATATGTTTCCATATAGTAGAAAGTACTACCATATTATTTTCCTACAAAATAACCTTATATAATTTATTAAAGAAATATATAACAAAACTAAATCTAAAAATAAGCTGAGAAGGAAATTTTGGGTTTAACCCCCCAAGAAGTGTCATATTTAGACTATACACAGCTAGAAACCCTTTAGTTCATCACCAATCAAAAGGGGGTGTTGAGAATTTTCATTATTGAAAACCAAATAAGTATCAACATCCACTTATGTATTAACTCCCAACTCAAAAACCTCATCATGCTCTTCGACCACTCTCATACATGGATTGAAAGTTGGATGCAGGAGTTTTTTATGTTACTTGATATTTATATTAGAAACCTTATCAAGACGCTATAAATATTCAAGAAGTTTATATGACTCTTTAGAACCAACACAAAGATAAGAATTATCAAAAATAGATTCATTAAAATTAGAATCAAATGAAATTAAATATTGTTCAATTAACTGAAATTATCACTGAGTTTGGTCAGCTAGTTCATTGTAAAGAAACTTTTGTGCCCCTTTTAGGGTTTCCAAATCAAGAGAGGTATTCAACCTCCTCCAGAAACTCCTCAAAATAAAATAATTCATATATGGTATCTTACATGGTATAAGAGAGGGTATATTGAGCTGGTAAAACCTATAAAAAGTACCAAAAAAATCATTACAATAGTGATTATAATTTATATCATCAATATGAAAACCATGTGAAAGTTGTTCCACCATTGTTGGTTCAGCTTCCTCAAATTATTCTCGAACCTTCTCCTATCATCACTCTTTAAAAGTCCTAGAATATAGATTTTGAATTTCTATAGTAGCATCTAGTAGAAAATAAAGCTCAAAGATGGGTAGATCAATCACATAAATAGGTTTCTTAATTGTTTCCTTGTTTGTTTGATCATCCAGGGCCAATTTTAAAGTTTTATAGAAATTTTACAGTTCCTTGAGAGCCACCAATTCCTTCATTGTAGTTTCTCTAACAACTTATTGTTCAGTAAAAATATAGAAGTATTCTATGGAATGTGTGAGCTCAGGCACCAAAAAGGTTTCTAACAATTACAAGTATTCAAGAATTAGTAAATCCATCACTATTAACATCATAAATAATTAAAATAAAAATTAAAAATCATTTAGATGAACGTGCCTCCTCATAAATGGTTCTAATTATTAATATTCTATTGTATGAAATATAAAATATACATTTATAATTCCCTATATATAGAAAATTTTCTAACCTAGGGGTTAGTCTCAACGAATCAGTGTGTTTATCCTAGTGATTTCTCAAAAAAATTATTTTTATTTACATCAAAAAAAACTTAAGATGAAGCATTGGTGATGAGAATGTAGGAAATGAAAATATTAACATAAGAAATAGAAAAGGGAAGAAATAATTAAGTAAGAACCAAACTATTTATAGAGGTAATTTTCAATTGAATGGCCAAAAAATATTTCTTCATTCATAAAAAATTAATTGCAGGATATTTATAGAATTGAAAATATTAAACTCTCTCATTAAAATTAAAATCTATTATAAGGATGATTCTTTTAGCTCTTCCCTAAAAATATTCATCCAACCATGAATTATTTAAAGATATTATTCTAGAATTAAACTCACTATATTATTTTTACATTTGAATGAAATCAAATAAGTGAAACAATTAAAAAGAAATAATGTTGTGAAGAAGTGGAAATCAAACCAAACAAATTAAATATCTCAAATATAATTCATTGAACAAAATATTTATATTGTAAACTTTAAACATTTATTAAGGTGTGATCGATGTATCATAATATCACATCTCTATCCTTACAAAAAAATGACAAACCATTTCTACAAATTAATGTGTGGTCACAACCACTCACTTGTCGTTTGAAATTTAACAAGAGCAATGAAGAAATCAATGATTGAAAATATATTTTGTCTCCATGTATTTTCAAGCTTCACTTACTATATCTAGATCCAAAAATTATCCCTCCATGTTTGGAGGTCGAATATCACACATAGAGAGTGAGAATATGTAACAACACAACAATTTTTATTTACAAACTGATAAAAATTATAAAAGTGATAGAAGACTAAGAAAGGGAAACATAAGGGAGAGAAAATAAACTATAAAATGAATGGGTGATCCATATCTCTAGAAATTATTTCCTATTTAAGAAAAGAAAATAATAATACAAAAATATAATGACAGTCATAAAAATATATCCATGTGGAATACTTCACTAAAATTGCATCCTCCGCATCTGAAATAAAAACTCCTCCGAAAAAAATTATTATCTCATTAAATGAAAATCATGAATCAAAAATGAATTTCAATACCAACCTACTACAATGTTTCTATCAAACCAACCATTTCCAATAATCAAACTTGATTCAAAAATATAAATCATGATATTATAAATAATTTTGATCAATCATCCATCCACTGGAAATGGCTTCCAAATCCCTTGACTGGTCTTCAAAGAATCAATATAGCCCAAATATTTCATACGTTACACCAAATTCACTAGATGCATTCAACTACCAAATCAATGCTACAAAAAAATAGAAAAATTGAACCCCCATCATCATCACACCTGTACAAGGAAAAACGACATCAAAAAAATACCAAAACTCAAATCAAGAATTATACAATCACCCAGTACCAAAAACAGATTCATAAAAATTCAACTTCATCAAAATGAGCTTGGTCCCACAATAGATCTAGAATAGTTAAGGGATATTCTTATCTGACTTGTTTGAGCTCAAAAAAGTGATGAATAAGATAGACTCAACATCCTTCACAAGCCATAAATTTTTAGGTTCATCAAGCTTCTAAAAAACATCTTGGAGCCTCGATTTTCTGAACCCTGTATTAATGTAAATCAGTTTCCATTGTTGCTACAACAATGAATTTGGATCAAACCATCACAAATAGGGAACCCTAAATCACTCCTCGTACTAAAGTGTCGATATTTGTCATGCAACAAGAATATATTCACAGGATGAGCTTGATTCCATGGCTTCATATATGTGGAACCTCAGCCAATCATTATCAAAATGGTGGCATCGGGAAATCATGCTCGAAATATCATCATCATCATCAACGAGAAAAGTTTCATTGGTTTCAGATTCAATGATCTCATCCTCGGACCAGATGTTCTTCCTGGTCCAAATCTTCTTCAAATCAGACTAGGTCATCTTGTATTTTGTCAACAACATTGTTCAAACCTTGAATCAATACCCAAGATGTAAAGACCTAGATTTTTCCATGTATTTTTTTTAATTATATGGAATTATTATGAGTATTTGAAAATTGATGGCACGTGATTCTGAGGCCCCGAGTGACCGGAATCAATTTCCAAACTTTTTTTCAGGTACGTTCAGTAAACACGTGAGTGGTGTTTTCTAAATTTTGAATCGTTGATTGGATTAAAAATATGAGGGCGTCATTGAATCTGCATTACAGGTATTCTCATAAGGAAGGCTTTACTTTAAAAATAGTAGGTCCAGCGACAAATTTATGTTTTTATACTTTTTTAAAGAAATGAAATAAAATAATTTTGTTATTTTATTGCATATCCTCCAACAAGAAAGTAAAGGGTGTGGGGCTAGTGATGTTTCATGCAAATAAATGGCTTTACCTGTCAACCATAAGTAACGACGTCGTTGGGGAATTAGGTAGCTTCCTAATTGATGAGCCCCATTAGTCTCCAACAGTGTTACTTAACCTCCCCCTATCCTATATATATAGATCTTGGGGAGGGTTATCGGCACAGCTTCATCATGCAACAAATGTGCTGAAGGAGCACCGCAACGTTGGACCCTTAGAAGATGAAGCTGACCCAGTGGGAGGTGACGGATGACACCGAACCACAAACCTAAGGGTGATGTATGAGTGGCATCATTGGGAACTGGTTACGGGAAGGAATAACATGATCCACCTTCAAGCGTGGCCGTTTTCTCTAACGTTTCAAGGTAGGGGGTTTATTCATTTATGTTTCCTTAAATGATTCCCTCTTCCCCATTCTTGAAAATTATATGAAGAATGCAGGTCAACTGACTAACGGGTTGATCCGTGAATCTTTCATTTTGGGGGAGGTTGTTATGGGGTATCCTCGTGGGGTTTTGTTTTTTTTTAATAAATGAAATTTTTTAACACATTTTATCCTCACTTTGATCACGAGATGACGTGGAGGGCGCGCTCCTAACGAACCCAGGCCAAACCCTCTATAACTTTTTTACCCTTGTGCCTTCTGTGGAAGATAGTCGGCGCGGCGACACCAACTGGCTATGAAAGTAGAAACACACCAACACACGCTTCTAGAGGAGGTCACGGCACGAAGCCATGGTGTACATCGGAGAGGATGGCACCAGCCATTTGTGGAGGAGTTATGGCACGCTGTCGCATGCCACCAGTGTGCAAAGGGGTTGCAGCTCGTCAGCCATGGCAGACAGAGAAGGTGGTCTGCTCATCTACCGACCACAAAAGGGAAGGATGGCGCGCCGTTGCGCGCTGTTGGTGAGAAGGAGACCGCGGCCGAAGCCATGGTGGAGGAGGTGAAACCCACACCTTTGGTGGGTTACACAATGACGGGGTGGCACCCACATGGTGTCACCGCATCCAAGGTTGAATGACCTTTAGCTGTTTGGGATCTCGGGGGAGCGGCTCTCCCAAGACGCCTGGCAGAAGCACCGTGGGCCACTTCCTTCATGGCAGGACCGCCCTCCAGTGGGATGCCACCAATGGGACGGGCCACCTGCCCAGTGAGCCGGGCCACCTTCCCTACGGGCCACCGCCCAGTGGGTCGGGCTGAGCCCCGCCGGTCAGGTCGCAACCCGCTGCGGGCCAGACCTCCCCTTTACAGGCCCCGCCCTACTCTGGTCGGGACGCCCTTTCAAGCCACCCCTTTTTGTGGTCTAGGATGGACCTTGGCCCAGTGGGCTGAGTCCACCGTGGATTAACCCAAACCAGGTCAAGTCGGGTTGGTACGACTGGGTCAGACCAGACCCGGGCCCAGAAACACTTAAAGGGCCTTATCTTGAGAACTGGATGTCTGTTTGAAGAACTGTATGCGGTGTTGGGATCCTTGGAGTGAGACGATACTTTTGAATTACTCCATGGGAGTTTTAGAGAAACTTGAAGTATGGCTAGGTTAGATTTCACCTGAATCCAATTAGGCCCTCGGCACTAAAATGCCAATAATGCACAGACCGAGCGTCTGGTTGACGCGTCATCTGTTGTGTTGGAACCCTTGTGACATGATGGATCATTGGAGTACTTATTTGTACAAATTCGTGCTAGTTGAAATATAAATGATGGCTTGGGGAGTATTTCTCCCAAGAACACTATGTATGGAACCCTTCCATTGGTTGAGACCTGACGAATACTAACTTTTTGACTCGGAGTGACTCAACAGCCACGATACATGATGGGGAGGATTACCTCAGCATTCCACGGTAGGTTAGAGGATTTGTGTGGCCTGGAAGACCCACAGTACATCATGGGGAGGAGTACCTCAGTAGTCCAAGGTTAGTGGGAATTACCTCTGTGTGACACGACATGCCCACTGTACTCGATAGAGGATGAGTTCTCTAGCAACCAAGGTGTTCGACGTTGTGACTAAGAATGTTACTTCTTCCTAGGCCTAGAAAATTTGTGGCTGGCTATCAGAATTCATATCCATCCTATATGGGTCAACATCATATCATGTTTCTCTGATTTGTATACCTAGTTTGAGCTGAGACTCTAATTGAGTTCTGTCTATTTCTTTGTGCTTTATGATTGAGATCATTCCTTGTGGTTTTCCTTATGGAATAATGAGAGACCTTTGGAGGTCTTGGGGTCCTCACTGAGTGTCGTTATACTCACCCATGCATGTGCTTTTCCCACACCTTGTGGTGTCTTGTTCAGATGATGAGCAGCTAGGCTGAAATTTGAGGGAACTAGGATTAGGCGGTACACGGAGGAGACAGGCGGACATGGAGTGCTAAGGAGGTGATTTGTACCTACCATTTAGGTAGGATCCTCAGAGGATGACTCAATATCTATTTTCCCTTTTTAGTTGTATTATTCCTCTCATTTCTATTTTTACATTCAGTTCTACTCGTACTTTCAGTTGGGATTATATTCCATCCCCTTTTACTTTCATCACTCCTTTTTACTATAGCAGTTTACTTCACAGTTTCTTCTTGTTGTGTTCTCGGACCATGTGTTTATACAGGTTTAAAGGAAATGCCTTCCCATTTTATGGAATATGCCTTTCGGTGATAGTCACCATCCCTTGGCCTATGGAAGGAGGGATTGGGGTAGTCACGACACGGGCCCTGGGGGATGGGTTGTGACACAAGATGGAATCAGCAACTAACCTCATCTCCTTCAAATGGTTTTAACAAGAAGACATGTTAAAAAACTCAAGATTGGTCGGCTTGAATTTTATTTGGCATTTGCCTCCCTTCATAATTAGAATTGGTTGGTTTCTTCTTCTTTTAATCGATTATCAAGGTGTATGATAAAATATACTACATGTAATTTATCTTACACTAAGAATAACTTTACTATGCGAAGCAGAAATGTCTCTTAAGTGGTGTATAACCGGTTGTTTATTCTTTTTAATAAAAATAGCTTATGTTGTTTCCAGATAAAAAAAAAATTATGTAACCCAAATCATCTTACACCCTTGACAAAATATAAATGAAATTAAACAATTTAGTGGTTATGACAGTAAATATTACTGATATATTATGTAAAACTTAAAAAAATAAGTTGTTAAAAAAATTACATGATTAAAAATTAAAAACAATTAATTAAAAATACTAAAATAATTATTTAATAAACTAAATAAAGAAATATAATAAATTAGGAAATAATTGAATTAAAAATAAATGTTACAAATTAATAAATTATTAACTAAATAATATTAATTAAAAATTAAACAATAATTAATTAATTAATATAGTAATATAAAAAAATAAAAATAATGATATTAGAGTACATGTAATATAAAATTAAATAAAACTCAAAGAATTAACTATAAAAAATAATTAATAAAATTGATAAATAAAATATAGATTAATAAATAATTAAAAGGATTATGAATTGAAATATTTAAAAAATTAATAAAGAATTATTATTAATAAAATGGTTAGTTTACTGAAACCACTATAATTTAAACAAAAAATGATTATTAACTAAATGAATGTCATTTCAGAATTCATTACATATTAAACCCCCTAAAAATGATGTGGGAAAATTCATGAAATAAAGGCCACATTAGTAACATTCTTGAACTCTAAAGAGTAATAAACATTGATATCACAGTAATCATTAAAAAGGTTAACGGAGTATTAAAACTAAGACATAATTGTTAAAACATCACCTAAACTTGAATACCTATTATTTTATGAGAGGATTTTCAATTATAACTATCCTAGATTATAAATACATTAATTTTAAGCCACTTGAACATGAAATTTAATTTATATTAATTTAATTATTAAAGTAATTCCAAGGGTGCTCCTCTCCTACCATATATAATGACATCACATATTCTATCTACCTCAAATTTATTAAGCCACTTAACTATAAAAAAACACTGAAAAAACCTATTATTAAACTTCTTATCATATTCTAGATGTTTTTTCCTTCTTAAAATATCATCCTTATGTTTCATAATGATAGATCCAAATGAGGTTCTTCAAATAGGAGGTAAACATCTTGATTGAGTGTTTTCATTTTAACCGCATCCTTTAATTTTTTTCATAATCATTAAAATATAATAAAATGAGCATCTATAATATAATAATATGTTATTATGTTAATATAATAACCTTATTCATCTCCTTATCCATTAAATGTGAAATGAAAGTGTCACTCGTGCGTACGTGTGGACTACTACCAACACGAAGAGATATGGTTTATTTTTCATCACCGCCTCACATAGATATTTATAATGATAGATTTAATTAATATATATATTATATTTATTATATTATTATGATTTTTAAAGGGTAATTATTATTTATCTTTCTTTCTTTTCTATCATTGAAAAATGGAAGCATCACTCTTGCGTATAGATAGATTATCATCTCCATGAAGTGATGTAATTCATTTTTAATCACAGATTTATATGAATAGTTATAAAATTGTATATAATAATTACATAAGATAATAATGACATGGTTAAAATTTTATATATGATAGAACCATTATCAAATTTCAAGGACTAGACCAACTAAACAGAAACATACATGAAAAACAAAATAGTAAACACCCAGAAACGATGCTTTTAAAAAACAAATTATTAATAAATGGGTGATAAAATGTTATAATTGGATAATAAATCATATTATATGTATTATATATTTATTTTTATATATTTATAATAAATTTAAATTTATTATATATTATTTTATAGAACTTGTTAATCAATTAAAATGTGAGGTAAGGGTTTCTCATCTCAATTTTGTTTCTATATGACATATGTCATATTCAACACATATTTCCTTAATCTAGTGTATATACTACCCATTAATATATTTTATAATGATTTTAATGAAAATTATTTGGATTTATAAATCCATATAAGTTTCACTCTTTCATGAGTTTTTTATTCAAAGACTACCAAAGTTGAAAGGGTTCTTCGTCTCAATTTTGTTTCACTGATACATGTTTTATGTTATACATATTTTTATGTTTATGAAGTTTATATATTGAGCCTTTTACATGTTATATAATTTACCCATATTAATTCATGGTATTTAAATTTACAATTTATATTATATCATCATAGGTTTTTTTATTAGCATGTTATCAAACTTGTAATGAATTATCATCTCAAATCATCTTCTTCAAAACATATGTTATGTTATAAACATATCTTATTTTATGAGGTATAAGTAATAACCCTTTGACATGTTATATCATAATCTCATTATAATAAATATATTTAAAGTTTCATTATATTTTATTCTTTAATGGGGATTACAATTAAAAAAATTTCAAATCAATAATGGTTGATTCAACAATATCACTTTCAATTGGGGTTATTTATATTGAAATTTATTTTTGGGTAATTTTATCCTTTAACTCTTATAAAATTGAATTTATTTTTTTATTTTTAATTATAAATTTTTCATGTTATTCCCATTTTCATCTCTTTTTTACTCAAAGAGATCCAAAATAATGTTTTTAAGGAAAACTGACTTTATTTCTTCTTGTGGTTCTTTTTCTTCCATGTCCATAATTTTTGAAATGTTTTAAAGAAAGGTATTTGATATGATATGATGAATTTTTTAATTCATCTTTAACTATGATTATTTTTCTACGAAAATTTTTAAAATGAATATTCTTTCTATTTTATTAATCAGATAATTTATTTATGTTTACCAAAGTGTGAAAAGAATATTGTCTTAACATACATGACATGAGTAAATGTTCTCACAATCAAGAAATTTCTTTGAATTGATTATTCCTTTACAATTTTCTATGGTTATTTTCAAATAAAATAAATTTTCAATATTCAATGAATTTTTAGTATTAAAGATATAAAAATAAAAGTATATTATCCATATTTTTAATGAAATTTTTTAAGTGTTCTTTTAAAGGAATTTTTCATCTAATTAAACAACATTTTTTATTCTTATACTATGATGGGGATATGTTCTTATTATACCAATTATATTTTTTATTTGGATGGTTTATGACGATATTGTAATTGATATAAAACTCATTTTCATTCTATGGTTTAATTAACCAATGATGAATTATTTTATGATTATGATTATGAAATATTGATTATCCCAATTTTCATTTCAATGGGTTAATACCTTCTGAAATGATAAATGTTTTTATGATCTTATGTAATATAAAAAATTGGATAATCATTATGTGATGGTTGGGTCCGTTATATCCCTCCAATAAATTTGGTGAACATTAATGTTTTATGAGCTCAAAGGGTACACTGGAGGTTATACCAAGCACAAAAGAGGGTAAATGGTAGGTTATTCGAATCCCAAAATAGGGTACACTAGAGGTTATCCCAATCCCAAAGCTGGTACATAGGTGGTTATCCCAATCCTAACATTTGACGATTGTCTTGGTGGGTATTCATGACATAATATTTATATGATTATGATTATTCCACACTTTATTCCACTATTTTATGATATTATAATATTCTTATGATATGTTCTCATATCCCGTGTATTTTGATTGTCTTATGATTCATGTCTTATGAACATCCATGATTTACACGATGACTTATGATTATGATCTATGAATTTGTTGTTATGATTTTCTATTATTATTCTCATTTTATCAAACCTTAATTCATATGATATGGTTTTAAATTACTATTGACTAATATTTCCCATGTTTACCCTTAATGAACAGTAGAGATCACCATTTCTTATGTTTTCTATTCCTCGAGATATGCAGAATGGTTTTGAGTATGTTATGTTTATGAAGGGTAATAGATGTAATGAATTTATTAGTAGATGATGTATATTTGTTTTATGTACTAATTTCTTATATATATAATTTCACAAATACACTAAAACTTTATAGTTTTATCATAGATCGTAATGATATGTTATTAATATTCATCTAAAATGATGTAATGTTTATTTGCGAAATGTTTGGGTCACTATTATTGGTATTATGTAAATGTTTAGTTTTTTTTGAAACTATGATGAGAATAATTTTGTGAGAAAACCTAGGATAAGAAAAAGTATATGATAAAATATTAATTTATATAAAATTAAGGAGTATGGTTTTTATATAAAATACATCCATACATTTTTACTTGATATTTAATGTGTTTGTGGTATAGATTCACTTAGGGGTAAAAACTCTAAAATGGGAATATTAAGTATTAACTTTATCTTCACCAGTGCATGATGAGTGGGTATAGGACTACACACATGACTAGACAATTTTGGATGATATTCTTGGGTTAATTCAAATTTTCTTTATAAACTATTATGATTGATTTTAATAGATGATGATCTTAGATGACCTAGGTTAAATCTATGGTATCATAGATTGAAAAGAATAGTCATGATTTAGATGTCCTGTGAATGATTTTTCATGATCATATGATTAATCACTATGATTATTTCTATAGAAACTATAATTTTTTGTTTCAATCATTTTTTAGAGATATTATTATCCATGTTAACATTGAATGTGATGTACAATTGAATTATTATTTTCATGAGAAACTAAATGAAAAAGGATCTAGAATGTGAAACCTCATGATTATGCCTAAACATTTATCTAGTTATATAACTAACAACCTCAACTTGAGTGGGTTTCCTAACATAATAAATAAAATAAACTAGAGTTTCATTTTATTTTAGTTGATGTATACCATAGAGGAAAGAAGATACAGCTTCATACATGTCAATTATGTGGGAAAAATCACCTAGGTAAATGTCTCAAAGGAATGAGAAAATGTTTTATGTGTGGAAATTAAAGGAAATTACAAGTAATTTTTGAGGAAAATGATGACTGTTATTTAGGGAAATGAAGTTCATAGTAAGTTAAAATTTATCGTTTAATGGATTGTATGTGGGGAACTTGTTTATTATCTAACTGAATTCACTAATCAAAGGGCTAACTAATAGACCAAAGAATGTCCAATTATATGTAAATCATTGAAATTATATGATTTAGGGGTTTATATATTGATATTTTATAATTATTTTTTATAAAAATTTTATTAATGATATTATAGTTATAAGAATCATGAAGCATCTAAGTAGTGTTTTACAGTAGTTTTTATTTAATAATTTTCATTAATAGGTTGAATTGTATCGATAAACTAGAAAATTGATTTAGTGTTATGGATATACTTTTTTAAAACTCATAATTGAGGGACAAAAACCCTTAATAAGTTCCTTATATTGAGATAATAATGTTTAGCTGTTATAAAAAGATGATTTGTAACAACATATTACTGATCTAACACATATTACTTTAACCTTATCGTGGGTTTTCCTTCTTGTTTACTGAGTAGGGTTTATAATGAATTAGGAGGATACTTATAATGGTGAAGTCAAATAATTTTTGTAATCTTAGATTTTACTCGCCTTTTCTAAAATCTTTCGGAAGATTACACATTGTGTAACTAGGGTACACAATGTGAAATAGTTTTTGGAGGCAAGTCGTTAAAGTATTCATGCTATGAAGGGTACACGTCGTGAAGAGCCTTTACACATCATGAATTATTTATAGTTCTATTTTTAAATCAGACTGTCGATTTTTAATTTGAGTGATTTGTTTTTTGGAACTTACAGAAATTAACTATTTCACAATGTGAAAGGGTATAACACATCGTGTAATACCCCGACTACAGTTTTTAAGCAAGTGGTGCAGTTGAGATTATCCTTTCTCCTCCACTCTTATTTCATCTTCCTCAACCAAAATCCTTCCCCATGAGATCTTGAAGATCTCAAAGCCTTCTGAATCCTTTTCTTTTATGTTCAATCATTTTTTTGCATGCGGTGTGATTCTTAGTTAAGCGTTCTCCTTCATTATTAATCATTATCTCTTTCTCCTTATTTGGTATTTCAATAGATCGTCATGAAGTTTATGGATCAATGCTCGGTGATGTTGGATCTCATTTCTAGGTTTAGTTTCAAGGTCTTCTACACCATATTTATCATTGAAAGGTGTTGTGTCAAGTGTTGAGTTTTAGAAAAAGGTAGGTATTATGTCATCTTTAGCCAAATTGATTAACTTTGAATTTTCATGATTTATTTTCAAATGTTAATTTAAATTCAGTTTCTCAATATTTATTTCAATTTATTCAAGGATAAAATCAAATTCTAGTGAATTGAGATATTTGAAATTTTTTTGTCATGATAATTGGGAAACCCCCCAATTCCATTGAATTGGGGTGTGTTTATGGAAATTAGTTGTTTTAAATTTTTTTATTTAAATTAGTGTTTTCATGGAAATAATTTAAATTAAATTATAGAATTTAATTGTAGAAATTAATAGTAAAATTTATTGAACTAGTTTTGAAAGGATTTAAAACTTGTTAAAATGGCTTAAAATGTTTTGATAGAGACCCATTAGTTATATCTTGTTAAAGAGGCATGTTTTTTTATTAAAACTCGTTTTGGTTTTAAATGGAACATTGGAATTGAAATGTAACAATCAGATTTAATTTTATTTTAATAAGTCTTAAAATAAATTGTCCATAATTGATTGTGTAATATCATATGCGGGCCTTAGGTATTATTGAGTTCTTTGGAAACACTCTATACTATTACAAAATTCTAGAACATACCTATAGTGGGACACAACCACAATGGGATGGTGATGAGTTTCATTTGAACATTATCTAGGGGACGTGTATGTACACATGTTACTAATGTCACTTAAAGAGTGTGGAGTCCTATAGCCTGATACTATTTTACCAATTTGGAATATGACCATGTTGCTTGATTTTTATTTATATTTGAGATATAAATGTATACCAATGTTTTAAAACTTATTTTAATGCCTTATAAATTTATATAAATTGTTTTATTTAACTATTTTATCTATTCCATTGTTTAAGAAATATTTCATCACATGTAAATCCTTTAATTAATGTATTTTCCATCATTTGAATTGTATATCATGATTTGTTTAAATATTATTTAAAATTCCAAAACTGTTTATTTGAAAATTTAAAAGAATTCATTTGGTTAATATATTTTGAGAATTTATTATTGAATCCTTGGTGAGACCCTACGGGGCTTTTTAGCTCACATCCTACTTGTGCCTTTGGGTGTTTGTATATTTTATCCATCCATTTTCAAGCAAGGGAAAAATATTTCTTGGAGTTGGATCCATCTATTGAACCTTTGACATTATGAGTTTTTTCCTTAGGGAATTGGTTTGTCTCTCTCTATTTTGTTACTTGGGTTGCAGTACTTTGGGACTGATTATGTTTTGTTATATTTGGGTACTTTACTCCTAGTGGAGTTTTTTTTATACATACTAACTTGTGTCTTTTTTATTTCCATAATGTTTGTGGTAAAACCATTCCCAATTTCACTTGTATGATGCTAGGTTCTATTCACCAACCCATAGGGATTTGGAACACCATTCAGGCTATGTCAGGGATGACTCGGTTATTGGGTTACCATGGCACCTGGTCTAGTCTGTAACATGATTGATATTGATAAAGTAAATTAGTTAGTATTGATGACATTGGAATTTATGATTAATTTAATGAAAATTTTATTTATGTAGTCTTTGATGAAGTTTTTTGTATTTATGGATTTATGGAATATATTCGACAGTCTATTATTTTATTTAAGGAATAGGGGTATAGTTAATTTTTGGAAGCATTTATGTTTTCATTGATTTTTAAATAGATTTATATTATTTTGGGAAATTATTTTAATGTTTTAAGATAATATATGATCATGGTATTCACATATTCAGTGTGTCACATAATTATCTACTTTATGTTGTTTGGGGATTATAGTTAGTTGATTTATGGAAATTTAGTGACCTTTTTTTATAAATTTTTGGGTTTTAAATTTGGCCACACATATTTTGGAGAAGTCTTAAGGTTAACTATTTATCGAATTTTTTAAGTTAAACTATGAGTGTTATAGCTGAGGTTTTAGATATTAATGTATTATTTCATCTTATTAAGATTTATTAATATTGGATAACTTGTCTTACCCAATTTGGTTTTGATAAACATCTAGAGATAGGAGGAATGAATTTTCATTATTTTATAGATATTATGATCTGTTAAATGTTAATTTTAGTTCATTAGGAATGAAATGTTCATCTTTAATATCCATTTATTAGAGTAAGAGATGAAGTCAAAATTGATCAAAGAACAACCAAAGGATGAAATTGTGATTATGAAATGGAAAGAAATAAAGTAATTATATTTGATCGTGTTCTATGTATTTATAGAAAAAAAATTCAACATTAGTAAATAGATCTTGAGATAAATTTTTTATTTTTTTACCTTTATCTCTGATGAATTTGTGTTCTTTTCACCCCTCACTGATTTATGGTTTTTTTGTCATTAACTTTCTCATGAATATGTTCTCTATTACACTATATTAGTCACTGAACATTGGTTTTTCCTCTATATCCATATTTTAATATCTCAATAATTTTATCCTCTCTAGGAACCCGGTTATGTGTTATTTCTAGTAACCTTTATATTTCTCACTTCCCCTTTTCAAATGATATTTTATTATCCCTTTATAAAATGTGGGTTTTCAATAAATTTATTTTCAAATATTTAACCTTTGATGACCAAGGTAAAATTTTGAGTACAAATTTTATTTAAGGGGTATAATATAACACCCCTAAAATTTAGTTTAAAATAATAATAATTTAGGTAGCTTTCTTTAACACACAACATTGATCTTTATGGAAATTGTGATATACTATAGAAATATTATTATTTAAATGTGAAGTTTATAACCTAACTGGTGAATTGGAAAGTATGAATATGAGTAACCTCATTATGATATATAAATATATATATATATTCCTACTCAATACAAATTTTTTGATCAATTCAAAGAAAATAAACATATAATTTTTAGTGAAGTCCTTTTATGCTTCCAAAATGTCATTTCTTTAAAAATTATTTTTATTGCTTCTTATGAGAAAATTTTATAATTAACTTTTAAAAGTTTTTAAATTTTATTTTATAAAAAGTATATAAATTTTTAAATAATTATATTAAAATTATAATAAGGTTAAAATTTATCATTTTTTTAAAATATAGTTTTTTTCAGTGAATAATGAAAAATAAAAAAAAATTATTGAAAACTATCATTTTTTCATGTATTAAAAGAATACCATTAATTTAAGTTGTTTTACAATTTCATCTGTTTTTTTATTAAACATAATCCAATTAAATTCATTTTATTCTAAATTATTATTTATTTGGGTATAAAAACATTTTATAACTAAAAAATGTATTTTCTGGGAAATTGTTTTTCATTTCATTTTTTCATGTTATTCTAAAAGTAATTTTTTGAAATTTTAGGGTTTGAATTTTATAAAATGGATTCCATACTATAAATTATAAATTAAAAATTTGGTAAGTATTTCAACTTTATTTTTTGTCATAACGAATAGTAATAGTGGTAAATATTCATCACCTCGGTATGGGAAAATCATGTAATTATGGTTAAAAACAATGTGGTAAAGCTTTAAAAATATCTTTAAAACCTAAATTATTTGTATTTATGAATTTATTTTCATCATAATCAATGTATACTATAATATATAGAAACATAGTTTCATTTTTCATCGATGATGACCTTAATATTATTTTTTAAGTAAAGAATAAATCCAAAATTTCAGTCTCTTTTTTAATAACTATATTTTTTATATGGATAAAAGGAGTTTATGTCTGAATATAAATGGTTATTTAAAATATAAATGAGTTTTTATTATCATGGTAATTTATTTTTAATTTTTAGTGATGGTATAATTACATTAAATAGTTATGTAATATTAAGACGGTGCTTCTTCAAGTAATAAAAAAATAAAATAAATAATTTTTAAAATATTAAATGTAAAACAATACATCGATTATTATGTTAAAAGAATTTTTATAAAAAATATAACATAATATTAATGTGTTAATTTTTATATTCTTATCATTAAATTCAACTTATTTGAATAGTCCTGAAAATGATTTTAATGGTTTCTTATGTTAAATAATATTTTATTAAATAAATTAAAATTCATAAAAATATTATATTCATCAAATTGAATGGGATATGATCAATAATATCTAATATTTTACACCTATTATAAACTTTTAATTTTATAGTAACATTATTGACAACTAAAATTTAGAAAAAAGTTGATATTGTGGTGATCTTCAAAAGGGTTAATGGGGGTTAAAAATAAGAGATTAGGGTTAAAAACATCCCCAATGATTAGATAAATATTATTCTATGAGATTATTTTGACAAATAATCTTCTTATATTCTAAATATATCAATTTTTATCCACTGTAAATTGAAAATTAATGTATGTTAATTTAATTTTTTAAGTAATTTCAAGGGTGCCCCTCTTTTCTCTTATAAAAGGACGTCGCATATACTCTCTTACTAACACTTTATGAACTAATTAGCTGAACAATAAACTAAAAAACTCTTCCTAACTTATTTATAAGAATTATAGAGGTTTTTATTCTTAAAATACCATCCCTGGGTTTCTTAAGGAGAGATCCAAATGAGGTTCTTCAAACAGAAGGTAATCGTGTTAACTAGGCATTTTCATTTTACTTCTTCTTCTACCTCCTAAAATTTTGTCCAATCCATTAAAATATAATAAAATAAGTATCTAAAATATAATGATATTTTATAATTTTATTTTCATAACCTTATTAATTACTTTTTTTATGAAATGGGAGATAAAATTATCACCCATGCATATGTGTGGACCACCTCCTCTGTGAAGAAATGTGATAAATTTCCCATTAATACCTCAAATTTATATTTAAAATGATGTAATTATTAAATATATATTATATTTATGATATTATTATGATTCTTTAGAGGTTAATTATTATTTATATTTCTTTATTTTCGTCCATCAAGAAATTGAAAGATCAATCGTGCGTACAGATGAACAACCGTCTATATGAAGTGATGTAATTTTTTTATGATAACTAATTTATATGAATAGTTACAAAATTTTATATAATGATTAAATATTATACTCATTAATTGATTAAAATTCTCTATATTATAGAACCATGATAATATTTCAAGGACCAGAAATATCAATCCAAAACTAACATGAGGAATATCAATCTTTCTAAGGCCTATAATAGGATGGATTCAAAAGTTCTTCCTCCAATTGGTCTGGTTCCCCTAGGGGGTTTCTCATCCTTTGTTCTTGGATCTCTGATGACCGGTGATGGCTCGGCTCATCCTATAGGGCTCTCATTCAAGAAGGATCTTTTGCATCAACCCTGGGTTTAGATTGGGTTCGGAATAGCTCATCGGCTAGCCCTGAGGTTTCATCCTCCTTCTCAGAGAAAGGTCCCCTTGTGCTCGAGGTTTTTGAGGCATCTTTTACAGTGGAAACCTTGGATATTTATTGGACTCTTTTTGTGATATTTGGTGTGGACAAGCATCCCCTCATGTTCTTTCAAGATTTTGTCAGGCGTTGGGGTTTAGATTTGTCGGCTTCAGTGTCAATTATGGATTGTAAATCCTTCTGTATCATCTTGGATTATAGGGAATATTTCATTACCGCTTGGTGCAAGAGTCAATGTTTTATTGGTTGTTTGAGGTTATACCTCTCTTTGTGGTCAATGGATGCTCACTATGCCAAATATAGATCCAGCGTGATGGTTTGGATATCACTTCTGGGGTTTCCCATTCCCCTCATGAATGAATCTTTCCTTAAGGTTTTTGGGGATTCTTTGGGGAGTTTTTTGTGCACGGAAGAATGAATAATTCCTTTGTCGGAGGCTTTAGTAGCAAGGATTTGAGTCTAGGTGGATCTCTCTCGGCCGCTCTAGGATCATATTTTGATCATAATCAAAGGGATTAAGGATTTCCAGAAACCCTTGATTTATCCTACCTATCCTAGGTTCTATTCCTTTTTCCACATTTCAGGGCATACTCTATAGGTTTGTCGCAAAGCTCGCATGAAGGGTGTTAATCACTTGGATATTCTGAGGTCCTATGATCATCATCTTCGTGTGCATCTCCATGAAGGTCCATAAAGAAATGTTCGAGGTGAAGGTGTTACTTCAGTTTCCCCCATGGAGGCTTCGGAGTCATACTCTTCCAAATCTAATTGTGATGGGAGTGTGCCTCCCAACCATGACATGGTCCTTGTTCTCCGAGGCTTGGGTGGGTATTCTCTGGTGTAGTTTTCAGAGGAAATCCTCCCTCCTAGAGGGATGATCTTTAGAAAATGGCTTAGTCTATAGAATTTGTTTGTGGGGAATTGGGTCCCTACACAAGTATGCATCTCATACATAATTTTTTTGAATCGAGACTCAAGTTCTCTCGAGGTCTCCATGTCTTCCTCGTCTAGGGGGCTTCCCCTCCTATCTTTGGACTATCGACCAGTTGTGTCCTCACCCTCGTCCTCTCCAACACCTCTTTTATCTATTTATCCTTCATTTTCTCCTCCAGTTCCCTCAAATTCAGACCAGAGTAGTATGGGGGGATATGTTTTGTGTCACTATAAGTTCATTGCAGGGCGCAGTCTATCAGTGGGGCTTCACTAGTGGTAATTTCTTCTCAAGTGCATTCTGGTGTTTGCACTCAGTAGAAATCTAAACTTGATGCTTATGTATGTGCACTCTCTTCACACCATGTAAAGGGCCAGGATTATGGGTCCAAATCTAAATGTCATCAAATCAATGTTTAGATTCCAAATCTAGAATGGTTGAGGCCTTGGAGCTAGGGTCAGTTCTAACTTCATTATCAATGAAATAAGCAACAGGAAAGTCTCATTGGTGGCTATTTTGAAACCAAAGCAATATTCTATAAAAATTAAGGAGTATGATAAAAGTATCAAAGTCTGTGGTTTTATGTATGGGGATCCTCCCAATTTATATATTTGGATTTTTTGGAAGGATCACATTAGTTTTGATCTCTTGAGTGTGTCGGATCAAGTTCTGAATACTAAGATTATAGTGGGGATCCATGTGTTTTTTTTACTTCATCTATACGAAGTGAAATTCCCAGGGTAGGTAGTATTTATGGAGTTATTTTTAAGTCTTTAATCCTAATAATGACCCCTAGATCATTGGTGGTGATTTCAATATATTTTCGAGTCCATAGGAGAAGAAAGGGGGGTGGATATTTTCCTAGGAATGCCAGCCAAGCATTTCTTTAATTCATGGCAATGAGAGGCCTTATGGATGCTCTATATAGGGGGCACTAACTTTACTTATTGTAGTAATCAACGCGGTCAGAGATGTTTCTACTTACGTATTAACCGGTGCCTGATGAATAATGCTACAATTTCCATGTTCCTAGATTCCAAAGTTGTTCACTTGACTCGATGTCTGTCTGGTCACTCTTCGCTCTGCATCTCCCTTGGTGCAGGGTCACCATGGGAGGATCATGATTTTTTTTCAAAATCAGGGATGGAGGAACTGGGTTTCTTCATGGTGGTTAGAGAATCTTGGGACCTACAACACAGGGGAATCCATGGATTACTTTTCACAACAAGACTAGGCATCTAAAGACTCTCCTTCATGTCTGGAGGAAGATGAATCTTACTCATGATCAGGATTTTATGAGATTGGTGTGGAGGTAGAATGCCTGAAGAATTTTTTGGAATAGGATTGGGATGACTCTCTGTTTTCTGAACTGATAATTAAAAATGATAAGCTATCTAATAGTATTTTAAAGCAGGAAAGGATTTCCATAGAAGGATCCTGGGTTAAATGGCTTCGTGAGGGGGACTGAAACTCATGATACTTTCATGCTTGAATTAGATAACGTTCTCTTGTTTAGAGTCTTAATATTCATAGGGATGATGGATACTTCTCCACTAACCAGGAGTAGGTAGGGGTCATGGTCAATAAATCCCTACAGTCTTTAATGGTTGTTCCCAATCCTTTTCTGGCAGGTGGATACTGGAGAAATGGTACTAAGATTTTTTAGGGCATTTCAAATAGTTTTTTGGATGTCATTTATAAGGGCTTGAGGAGAACTTTGGATGAGGATGAGGTGCTTGTGGAAATATGTACTTTGAACCTGGATAGTGTACCAGGGCCTGATGGGATCCCTAGGTTTTTTTACAGGGTGACTTGGGACATTATTAAAGTGGATCTTGTACGTGCTTTCTATGATTTATTTCATGGAGGGGACCTACCTCGAATTGCCTATGCAACAAAAAGGGTTCTTATTTATAAGGTTTCCAATCCTTAGTACATTGAACAATACCATCCCTTCAGTATGTACAATTTACCATGCAAGGTTTTGGCTGGCATACTCAACAAGAGACTCGTTGCTCACCTGGATTCTGGGATGAACTCTAAACATCATGGTTTCATTAAAGGGAGGTCAATTTAGGGTGTGATATGAGTGGTCCAAGAAATGGTAATTGGAATCAATAATAAGTCTTTAATTGGAAATTTGGTGGTTAAATTAGACATGATAAAGGCCTATGACATTTTGGAATGGGGTTTTATCCTAAGAGTCTTGGCTTGCATGGGGTTCTCCAATTAGACTAGTTAGCTTTTTACTGCTGTTTCAGGTCAGGGTGGATCTATACATTGTTCATGGGTAAACAATTTGGTTTTTTCAAGGCTTTTCGTGGTCTTAGGAAATGGGATCATTTGTATCCAAATCTTTTCATTCTCGCCAAAAATGCTTTTTTGCTGTTACATAAATCAGGGCCTTAACACGGGTAAAATCCTTTATTATCATAATAGGAATGCCACTAGGGGTATCACACACTTGATGTTCGTGGATGATAAAATAATATTTATCAATGGTAGTAGAAGGTCATTTCAAGGGTTGAATGGAAGTTTAGGGGAATATTGCAAGTGGAGTGGGAAGGTAGTGAACAAAGAGAAAAGCCTTTTGTTTACTTCCAGAAAGATCTCTGTGAGGAGGGAGAGGGTTTTGGGGGCCAGTTTGAATATGGAGAGGGGATCCATCCAAATGGAATATCTTGGGGAATAGGTTATCCCCTCTTCCCTTAAAGTTCATCATTTTGACAAACTTATAAGAAAAATCATGGGGCACGTCTACAGTTGGAAAAACAGATTTCTATCCTTTGGAGGTCACATTACTCTGGTGATAAGTGTTTTAGATTCTATTACTATGCATATTATTTCCTCCCTAAAGGTTCCTAAGAGTGTGGTTTCCAACTTGTAAAGGATTATGGTGTCCTTCATATGGGATGGGCATATGGAAGGAATGCATCACTGGGCTTCAGGGAAAAAGTTAGCAAGACCACTCTCTGAAGGGGGCATTAATTTGAGAAGTGTCTCATCAACCATGCAAGGGCTTCATGCTAAGATTACATGGGAGGACATGGAAGTTCGGTCTCTTTGGAGAAGAACAATGCAGGACTTATATGGCCTGAATGTGAATGTTTAGAGAATCCGGTATTCTAGGATATGGAACCTGACTCACCCATACTTTGAGGTTTTACAACACCAATCTTGATGGATCGTGGGAAGGGGAAACATCAATTTTTGGCAGCAAGATTGGTGGATGGACAGGTTGTGGTTTTTGGGCTGACCCACCCTTGATCTATCTTTTAAGGAGGCAAGTAGTCATACCCTATTTATTCAGGCCATCCTTGATGAGATACATATGGATATTTTCAACAACATAGTTGCTAGTGATGATCATGATAGGCTTATTTTCACTGGTTCTATGTCGGGTGCTTTCTCCATCAAGGATTATGCTTAGGTGATGATGGACATGTCGAATTATAACTTATGGGGGGAGGTTCTATGGTGAAAGGAGATCCATTCAAAATTTAATTTTTTTTATTGAGTATGTAGAATAAGGCATTTACTATAGATGAAACCCTACAACGAATTGGACTAAACATGGATTTAAGATGTTGGTGTTATAGGTTATTCAACCTAGAGTCAGTGGGGAACCTCTTCTATAACAGAGAATGGGCCAAAATGGTATGGAAGACTTTTGGGGCCTTCTTCAGTTGGGACGGATATGTTGGGGTGCACAGTAACTTCCTCAGTTCATGGTTTAGAGGCGATGGGAATCATGGGGATGAGAGAAAAGCTAGGAAAATCATTATACTTGTAGGGTGGTGAACAATTTAGAAGGCAAGAAATGACAGTCGCCATAATAATACTTTTGGATCCCAGTTCAGCATTATTTTCAAAATGAAAAACTCTTTTCAGGGTTTGATCAAACTGTGTCCTGAATGTCATCATGCACCATCTGTGATCTCCATCGTCTCTAATCTCTCCATCGATCATCATGTTGGCATCTCAGGTCAGGGACGATGGGTTCGCTGGAGCCCTCTTATCTAGGGGATCAAACACATCAAAGATGGGTTATTGATCAGGGGGAGATGTGTGGGGGAGGATTCATGAGAGACCATATGGGGGTCTGTGCTTGAAGCATTCACAGGCGCATTTAGGAGAGGCGACGTTCTCCTGGAGGAGGCCCATGCCTTGGCTACAGGTCTGGAAATGTGTACTCACAGGCATATTACTTTGATGAGGGTGGATATATACTCCATGTTATTGTGTGAATAATTGTTGGGAAAAGGTAGGGTTCTGTAGAATATTACATATACTGTTATGAGATGCAAATTGATCACGGGGATTCACACTGAGATCTCTCACACTTTGCTAGATAGAAATATGGTGGCTGACGTTTTGGCATCTATGGAATCTCTATATCACAGTATGTTTTCCTTCTTTAACTTGGGGTCTTTTTCTAGTGAGTGGATGAAGTTTTTTGTCAATGATTCTTTGGTCTTGTAGTACTTTAGACCACTGTGATGATCATTTGTTTATTTAGTTCTTTCAAATCAATAAAAATTTCATTTTCAGTGCAAAACTAACATGAAAAACCAAATAGTTAATACCCATAAATGTTGATTTTAATAAATAATTATTAATAAATTTGTTTTGAAATGTTATAATTGGATCATATATGATTTTATAAGTATGAATATGTTTATGATATAGAGTTATAATAAATTTAAAATTATTATATAGGATATTATAGTGATTAAAAATTGTGTTGGATGTGAGGTAAGGGTTTCTCATATCACTTTTACTTCTGTGATACATATTTTCTATTCACCAATTGATTCCTTTATTTGGTGTATATACTACTAATGAATATATTTTATTATTATTTTCATTAGAATTAGCTATATTTAAAAATCCATATAATGTTCTCTCTTTCATGAGGTTTTGATTCATAGATTATAAAAGTTATAATGGTTCTTCATCTTAATATTGTTTCGTTGATACATGTTTGATTTTATGAAATTATCTATGTTTATGAGGTGTATATACAACCTATTTACAATTAATGTCATGGATAAAACTTAATTCATGGTATTTAAAGTTACAATTGATATTATTTCATCTATTTTTTTATTTGAAAGTTTCCAAAGTGGTAAGGATTGTTCATCTCAAATCATTTTCTTTGGTACATATGTTATGTTATACAACTATCTTATTTTATAGGGTGTAAATAATATACATTTTAAATATTCTATAATTAATCAAATTATTTTAATTATATTTAAATTTTCATTCAAAGTTATTCTTTCATGAGGATAATTATTCAGATATTACCAAAGAGATAAGGGATAATTCATTGATCTAACTTTAAATTAGGATATTTTATGTTTAATTATCCTTTGGTAAAATTGTATGATTTCACTCTTATAAAAGTATGTTTCTTTATTATGATATGGTTAATTATGAATTTTTCATGTTTTATTATCATTTCCCACCCTCTATTACTCAAATAAAACCAAAATAATTTTTTTAAGGAAAACTGATCTTATTTATCATTAGGGTTGGAAATCATTTTATTCCATGTCCATATTTTATTAAATTTTTTCAAAGTTATTTTATATGATTCAATTATTATTTAATGGAATTTTTAACTATGTTTTACTTTTAAAATAAAATTAAATGGAATATTATTTTCTTTTTCTAAATGAGACACTTTTTAACTTTTGAACAAAGTGTGAAATTAATGTTTTTTACGAACATGTAATGGGAATATTTTCTCATAATTATATCCTTTATTTGATTTGAAGATTCCTCTATAAGTTTCTATGTTTATTTTTAAATAAAATAACTTTCTCAATATTATTAGAATTTTTTTTAAATATGTCACAATAAAATTATATTTTCCATGTTTTAAATGAAGTTTTTTAAATGTTATTTTAAATAATTTTTCAATTAAGTTAAAATCCATTGATAATGCTTATACTATAGTAGGAATGCGTTCTTAAGATACCATTTTTATTTTTTATTTGGATGGTTTGTGATGATTTGGTAATTGACATGATATCTATTTTCTTTCCACATGTCAATTAAGTCATTATGATTGATTTTATTATTATATTGATGAAACGTGATTTCTTTTCCATGGGTTAGGGTATGATGAAATGATAAATGGTTTTATGATATTATAACATACATAAAAATGGTTATTATTTTATCATGAGTGATTCTATTATATCCCTCTAATTAATTGGGTAGAGATTAATTTTTTGTGAGCTCAAAGGGTACTCAGGAGGTTATCTGAAGCCTGAAACAGGGTACATGGGAGGTTATCCCAATCCTAAAAGAGGGTAAATTAGTGGTAATTACAAGACTAAAATTGGATAAATAAAGAATTATTAGTATCCCAAAGTGGGTACATGGGTGGTTAGCCAAAGACTATTATGCGATGAATGTCTTGGTGGGTATCCATGACATAAGATTTCTATTATTGTGATTATTCTGCACTTTATATATGTCTTTCCTGAAATGATCATATTCTTATGAGATGTTCTCATGGATCATGAATTTGTATTGTATTATAATATATGTCTTATGAACTATAAATATTTTTTCAACGACTCGTGATTATGATCTATGAATTTTTCAGTATGATTTTATATTACTATGTTCATGTTATCATGCCCTTATTCTCATGTTATTCTTTAAAATTATCATTGAATAATATTTACCATGTTTACCCTTACTGAGTATCTATGATAAATATTTATTATGTTTTATATTCCCTAGGATATAAAAAATGGTTTAAATTATGTTATGCCTAAGAAGGGTACTAGATATGATAAAATTATTAGGATATTATATAGATTTTATTATGAACCAATTGAATACATATCAAAGTTTCCAAAGATAATAAATCTCTCTCATTCTTGAGTGGATCATAAAAATATGTATTTAGTATTCTTAAAAATGATTTCATATTTATATATGAAATGTTTGGGTTTCTATACAATGTATAGTAATTGTTGGAACATGTGTGGGGGTAATGAGTTACTTTTGAACTTACAAGGAGTACCAAAATTGAATTGGGTATTTAATTTTTATTTTAGTTGTGGTTTTTTGGTTTTTTACACACACAAGAGGGGGGTGGACCAAGCATTAATCATTGTTATATCAGTCTCCACATTATCCTTTGACTAAGGGTGACTAATGTATCAATTGAAAAACCATTCATTTATGAGATAATAAAAATGGAATTAAAATTATTTTAAAGACTATGATAAAATTAAAGATATAAATACAACCATGAACCCATTAGTTTATCTATTATCTTACCATAAATATCTTTAATTCATTTTTTTCCTTTTTTATAAAACCAAGGAAATTTAAAAACACCCCATTTTTACTTAAGTGAAAATTGATTTTAAACGCTCCTCTCTGAAGAAAACTTAGGGTTACCACTACTAAAAAATTTAACCTAATAATAATTTAATTTTTATACACCCTATAATATGTATCAGTTTCATTTGGTGAAAGGAAACCACTACCCTGCTGAAATTGGAGGATGAAAATTGTTGAGACCGACTCCCATGAGATTAGAACCTCAACTGCATGGACACCTGTAATCCACCACCAACAGCCCTGCTTCTAAAGGGAATATAATTTATCCTATCCATAGATGAACATGGATGAGAATGAATCCTCTTAATCAAATTATCTATATTCTACCCCTCCAAATGTATAGGAAAATTAAATTAGGTGAGTGCATAAAAAATAATAGGAGTTAGTGCCTCCTCTAACAAATGATTCCTAGACACATCATCTGGAAAAAGTATTCAGACCAATTTGTGTGTTGTATTTATTTTTAATGGTTATAAATGAATATAAATATTTTAATTATTCTTAATTTTAGTATTTAAGAACTATTAATTTAATTAAAGAATATAAGGGTTTTATTGATAAATTATAAAATATGATTCTATTTCTTTGATAAGGGAACTTGAAGAAGATCCATTCAAGGTTTGTGAAAAGAGAAAATGAAAAAAATTAATGAAGATAAAATAAAAGAAGGATTTACATGAACTATCTCAACCACAACCTTGAATGGATAAAATATCAAGATCAACTTCATCTTTTATAGACTTCATAGTAGGGGAGGCATACCCTATACAGATTTCCACACGTATGTAGGGCCAAGGATGGTTCTTGTAAAACCTTACAGAGTGTAATGATCTACCAATGGAGATCATATGCTCAAAAATATTTCAACAAAATTACAATATATTATCCAATATTACATATAAGCATCCATACCATGAATTATTTTATGTGGAATTTGAACCATTCAGTGAAATGAGGAGATCATCATTAAACATGCATTTTTTAAGGATTTTTTTTATTAAGAGATTAACCTATATAAAATGGAGATAAATGAGATTTCATGATGATGAGTAAGATCACCATGAATAGATAATAGGAAATTCCATATTGTAGTGAATTTTAAATGGTTATTTCAACTAAAATTTTTACCCATGTGAAATGGCTAGATTTTCTATTCCATGGAGTTTATTGTGGTGACTTCCTAATAAGAAAAAATGGAAAGGACAATATCATAGTCTATTTTTCTTGGATTTTTTTGAAGAATTTTAAAATTTTAAGGAATTTATTGAATGTAATAGAATAGTATTTCTCAGATCCTCTGTATATATGTGTTTATCATTTGAGGTTGTTGAAGTTTTTGAAGAACTAGAGATGATTAAGAAAAATTCTGGAAGATTGAAGAAGGAATAATAGGAAATATTAAATTTATATAGATATTTCATTTTAATTATAGGTATAATCATAATAATTCATATTTCATATGACTTTGGATGAAAATTATTACACCAAAGAAACAATTATATTAAGTAAATATTTCTTTTTAAACAAACAATAACATAATACACATATTATTATTCAACAATGTGATTACAATCTAAATTACAAAATTTTATAAATTTAATTTGAAGAAATAAATTTCATTTTTGAGTTCAGATTTTAAAAATTAGATAAGGATTAATTTTTGAGAAACTTCAGATTTAGTTTTTTTAGGGTGAATCGTGAGAAGATACTAATTTTACAAAAATGTCACTTTTATTACATTATAGAGATATAATAATAACATTAAAGTTTATAAAAAATTATATGAAAAATATATTTTAATTAATTAATATAATTTATTTAAATATATAATTTTGAACTTAGAATCAATTCTTAAGCTTTTATAAAACTAAGGAATGCATTTGTTCAAATAAAAAATATTTTTAGTTATTCTAACTTAATCAAGTCCTTAAAGGGTTAATTTTGGTTTTGGTTTGGTTTTTAAGAAAAATAGGTATATTTTATTTAATATAATCTATTTAATTCCATTTTAACCAAGATTATACTTAATATTTAAATAAAATCATTTTTATGCTTAAAGCAAACATTTTTCCATAAAACGGTTTTCATTGCATTTTTCAAACATATATTAAAAGTAATTTTTATCACTTTTGGAAATTGAATCTTATAAAATAGAATCCATATTTTGAATCATTATAACTAATATTGTATAATAATTTCATCTTAATTTGTTTCATAATGAATAGTAACTATGGTAAATATTTATCACATTGGGTAGGGGTAAAATGAGTTATTAGAGTTTAAATAAAGGGATAAGACATTAAAATAACACCAAAAATTAAATTAAATATAATTTTTTATTTAAATTTATACCATAAAATTATATTATTATAATATATGACAATTTTTTCCACTTGACTTTATAAATACATATTATATATAATAAAGGTTCAAGTATTTGTAGGTTATCCACTCACCTCACTTATAAAACAAAATCACATATCCTCTCTTCGCCACACTACATTATACACTTATATCCGAAAATAACTACTCAAAATACCATTTACAAATGTATCCCCTTATCCTAGAGAAAGTTTCCTCATAAAATTTCCACTTTAAGAAGGCATAAGGAGTAATCCAAAGGATGTTACCAAACGAAGTGGTATATGTTCTTATTGAGATTTTTCATGTTTTTTTCTTCTTAAACCTCATAAAAAGTTTTAATAACCATCTTAAAATAATTAAATAAATATAATAAACATAATTTTATGTTTTTATTTTAATGTAATATCCATTTTTTATATCCTTTCCATCTTATGGAAAATGAAAAGCAACGCTTGTGTGAACGTGCAACCTATTGTCTCTATATAGCAGTGCAATTAGTTTTTCATCACTGATTTAAAAGGATGGTTATAAATATGGAATTAATTAATATATGTGATATTTATGAGGGTATTATGATTCATGAAATATAATATAATATCTTTCTTCTTTTCTTTCCATATGTATGAAAATGATAACGTTGTTCAAGAACATATGTGGACTACCACCTCCAGAAAGCAATGTGATTTATTTTTCTATTACCTTCATGAATGGATAGTCCTAAAATTTAATATAATGGAAAAAATATTTATTAAATTTTTAATATTTTTATATGATGGAACCATTTAATAACTCTTTTAACCATGTAAAATATATCAAAGTAATTAAGGAGAAAATGATTGAACAACCTTAAGTGGTCGATGTAAGAAAAAACTATTCAATGAATATATTTGAAATTATTATAAAAGAACCTTAAAATGGAATATATAGGAAATTTTTTATTAATAAATTATTTTAAAATTTTAATTAAACAAGAGGATGAAACATGTACAATTGATAGGATACCCAAGGTAAGGGATTTATTTCACAATCTAATTTTATTTTTGGATTGTTTATGTTGAGATTTAGTTTGGGAAAATTATATGATCCTAATATCTTAAAGCACATATATTTTATTATAAATTGATTATGTTTGGGTTTTATATGTTTATATTTCATTTTTTTCTTTTTTGATCAAGATTCAACAAGTTATATGCAAGGGACTTTCACTTAAAATTCCATGTTTTAAAATATTTCTTTCCAACTCTTTCTCTTCTATGGTAAGGTTCTTTTAAATGTTTTAAGAATATTATTATTTATACTATAATGATTATTTAAAGTAATTTACTACCATATTATAATTTATTTAAAAAATATATAATTGAATATTATTATCGTTTCCCAAATGAGGTAGTTTTATACATTTTACCAAAAGTGTCAAAGGAATATTTATTTTATCATTTACCACATGTACAAAATTTTCTTCCTTCATAAATATTATTTAAGTTGACGATTCCCTTAAAAATTTATATTGTTATTTTAAAATAAAATATTTTCTCAATATTCTTGGAATTTTTTTTTAAAATGATATCAGAAAAATGGTATTATTTTCTTAAAGGATTGAATTAAATTTTGAATGTCATTTATTACTCAATTATTATAAAAAGTTAAAAAGAAGTTCTTTTTAATGTTTTTATTATATTTTGTTATAAATTATTTATTTTACAAAAAAACCCTTCATTTCTGATGAATCTACGATCTTTTATCATCCTTTACTAATTTATAGATTATACGTTATTTTGAGATCATTGAATTTATTGTGATTATGTTTTCTATAACCCTATGTTTTTAATTGGACATTATTTTTCTACTTCATATCCATATTTTAAATATAATGGATAGATTCAGTATCATTTCTATTAAATTGATGATATTTGAATCTTATACCATTTCTATATACGATATCAGTTAAAGAAATAAAGTTATTTCATTGACTTGGGAAATATTATATATTCTGGATTTAATATGGATAATTGTTGATTTATATAGAATTTTGAGAATAAATTATATTGATAATTAAATATATAATCAATTAATTGGATATTTATGTGATGGGAGGGTCCTGGTTATAGGTAGACCCTCAATATATCGACAGTCCATATGAGATAAAATATTTGGCATACCATATTATATAGTTATCTTTTTTAAACATACCATTTATTAAGAATATCTTGGTCAGGACCTTGATGGTATGATTCATGATATCTTGGTCAAGGACTTTATGGTAAGATCTTGAATGTAAAGATTAATGTATTTAGTTTACTAATAATTTAGTTTCCATTATCCATGTGTTTTCCATCTTTACATTATCCATATATGTAATTTAAACACAAGTTGTTGATTGAATGGAATTTTTTTATTATACACTACCATATCAATCATCCCTTATTATCTCATAATAGATTCTATTTTACATATCCTTTACTAAGAATCATAAATCACCTTTTTTTTTCTTTTCCTAAGTATATAAAGAATTTTATTTTAAATGATTTCAAGGATGAATGAATGTTTCTTATGATATAATTTTATATTTAAAATATAATATGGGAATCATGTATATATCTAGTCTTCAAAAAATACTATATTGATTGGACCTACATGGTATAATCCCTTGTATCTTGTATCTATGTAGCAAATTAAACATCGTCTCTGGGTTATTGAGTTTAGAGTCGTTACAAAAATCGTATTCCTTCAAAAAATTTATATGACTTCACAAGTCATATGTAATTATAGTTGGCCAGAAATTTAGAAAATTCATGAAGGATTATTGTATGAATTTTATTCTATGAATGTTTTTAAAATTTATAGGAGAATGAGTTCTTCTATTTCTGTAATACTTCATTATATAGAATAATTATTGAGAATTTCCTAGAGAAAATAATAAAATATTAAACTCATATGATGCTATATGTGTTGATATTCAATAAAAACAAATATCATCATAATTTTATTATGATTATGGCATTTTTAATAAATATAAAAGGAGATGAAGTTGAGGGTAGATTGACACCAAAAATGGTGTTTTCATGATTGAAATAGATGTATGAATATATAAATATATGTGTTTTAATGTGTGTGGATATTATGGATAGAAAGAGGAAGAATTTCAATATTTCATACAGGATCAAAGAATTAAACCATTATAGTTTATACATATCTATATATAGTTATAGATATTTTAAAAAAGTGAGAAGTTTTTTAGAAGTTAAAGAGGTCATGTTATATAGATTTGGTCAATAGAAAGAAGTGTGAATTCAAGAGGATTTGAATTACAAAAAAATCATGGTAATTCAAATCAAGTATTCATGTGGTTTAATGAATACTAATGGAGAAAAAAAATAGACATTGTATGCATTCTACTATGTGTGTGTGTGTGTACATATATATTTAGTTCTAAGAAGAATATGTAAGTAAGAAATAAATGATATTATATAGAGATGAAGAAATACTTTGAGTATATAGTAAATATAGGATATAATATTGACATTTTTATTTATAAACAAAAGAAAATAATTTTTCAAGAAGATACCTAACTCTTATATTACTCTTATACATTCTATGAGTTGATTTCAATACGGAATAACTAGTTTAAATTGTATTCACTGAAGAAGAAGAAAATGAGAGAGGAAATAAGAAAAATAGGTTGATGTGCACATCAATTTTTATATAAATACATGAATGAGATGGTAGAATTTATGAATTTTTACTATAAGAGAAGCTGAAGAATAAAAATGGATAATAAGAGACTAGGTGAGTTGGTAATAATTTTCACATAGGGGAGAAGAATGTGGTGTATCCTAGTTCACACTAAAGAATATATTAAACTTATTAAAGATTAGAAGAATAAGAATCAGTTGTATTAGTGATGTGTATAAAAAAATAAAAGGGTGAGTTGATACTATAAAAGTGAAAAATCATAACAATAATAATGAGGTAGCACTGTAACAACATATAAAGAAATTAATTTGTGATAGGCTCTCTTATTGTTATCCCTGTATCATTGTAAAGCTATTGGATAAACCTGAGTGTGGTATGAACCAAAATAAATCATATAATGAACACTCTACATTATCAATATACAATAGTGTAACACTCATAGGGTTTTACTAGTGGATATGTAGTCCCGGGTTTTACCAATTGACGCCAAGGATTAGCCTTTGATCTTGAAAGATCAACCTTTTAATTTATTGTTAACATTTTTGGGTGTGTGTGTGATTTGATTTGATTCATGTAAATTTAAAGGTGGGAATATAGAAAATGGGATTCATTCACCTTAACTAGTGATAGAGGTAAAATAATTAAAGGATAAAAAATATTAATTAGGATTAAAATTCAACAAAACTAATTTACCCACCCTCTGAATGTTTAGTTCATCCCTAAATAGTCCACTTAATTAGTACCAGATCTTGGTTTACTTATTATTGGATTTTTTTTCTCTTTTCAAGAATTTTATGTTCTTATATTGAAGTTATAATAAATTTTTGTTTTGGTGAATAATGATCCATTTCATATAATAATTCCATCTCTACAAAACCATGATGAAAATGGAAAATAAATAGAAAATGATATTGAATATGTTATCCATATTATCAAAAGAAGAAGAAGTTTCCCTGTTAAATGATGACAAAGAAGACATATCTAATATATGTGTAGAATAATTAGAGGTTCAATCTACCATTAGGGAAGTGGACAGTTTTTCTTCCTAAAATGATTCATTAAATTAAAGTGATATAGATCAATGTAAAACTACTTTCTCAAACATTACTACGGAAGATCCAAGAACTAGTGTGAGTGATCATATATTAACAGATATATCTATTGAATCATTAGTGGATATGTTTCATTCATTTCCAAAAAATAGTAGATTTTAATTTTGAGATTTTTGAATGTCAGTGGAAAGAAATCAATCATCTTGAAGATGAGTTAAAAAAATTGGAGAAGTATTTCCAAGAAAATATTTTCTCTTTCATAAATAAATCCAAATAGATTAAAGATAAATAAAATATTAATGTGGATATTATGGAGATATTCTCAATTTTTAACAAATATTGGAATTATAAAATCTGAAAAAAGGATGAGGCTAATAAATAATTTAAAGATAATATCCATGCATTGTAGGAAGATAAAATATCTTGCATTAATTTAAAGAATGCACAGTTGGATATTAAATCCTAGAAGATCAATGAGCTTAACACATTTCTACAATTAAATATTAAGATGTATGATGATAAAGATAATTTATTTAAGGAGTGTAAAAGTATAATTAAGGCTATTAAAAAATAAAAAATATATTCTCAGCATGAAGTGTCTTGAACTTGAGATTAAAGTGGAAAATCAAGATACCACTCAATCCAAATCTTCAGAATTGAATAAAAATATATTTGTAACCAAAGGTTATTTAAAGGAGTATTTTTATGTTAAAATTACTCAATTATATGGTAAAAGAATCATAAAATCATTTGATGGTATTTCCCAAGTAGCCTCAATGAAATTGTCATGACCTAACCCATCAGGACCTTCCTAGCTGGTGGTAATCCAATAATGTCACCTCAATCCCACATCTAATATGGCAGGGGCTAGAGACTAGCACTGAGTAGGAATATCACATGCATGGGAGGCATTATCCTAAAGTACTTGTACATATTCATGCATATCTATAATCTATTATAATGTAGAGAAGATAAAAAACTCATACAATATGTGCATTCACAATAACTATACCACATATGAGTATAAAACAAATATGGGAAAGACTACAGGGATAAATTCAAGCCTATCAAAACTGTAAAAGGTTACAACCTATAAGAAATAAGGGGACTACTATCCAATGCAACTCATGGGACCAACCATGATTCTTGTAGCTCAATAATGCTTCACCTGCTCTTGGTCCACCAAGGACTCTGTAGTATGGGTTATCATCTACATAATACATGATAGGGGTGAGTATAACATACCTAGTAGGACGCCCTAAAATCACCAAACATAAAGAATTAAGAGAGTATTAATCTCATCTTCATGAGGTTATGTCAGCATAATATATGAAAATAGAAAGAATAACCCATATATACTCAACATAGACACAAAGTCTCCATGTAAGGTCACATTCATACTACTAGAATAGGATTATCTTGAGGCCTGAATGTAATGATCATCTAGGAGAAATCACTCCATGAGTCTTGATATTAATGATAGAGGTTATATGAGATGCCATGATCATTGGTCCTCACCATGAAGTGAGATGTGTTCTTGATCCCAAGAGATGTTGATACACAGATAGGGGATCACACCTAGAGATGGTGGGGGAACCCTAACCCTAGATGAAGTAAACCTGTTAGGATGAGTATCACACACACTGATAGTCAGTAATGATACAACTGAACCAACCTAGGAAATAAATGATATAGGATCACACCCTGGGCCACACAAAGGGATATCAGACATAATCTAAGACTAATATCATAAAGGGGATGGAATCATATGCTTAGGACATGATTCCTCACTGTACCTTCATATGGATTGACCAATAGAACACACCCTATAGATATTGGATGACACTGAAGGGAATAAGGATCTCAAACTTCCCTAGTAAAAGTACGCATCATGTAGTGTGAGTACACGGCATGTACCGCTATATCCTGAGCTACTCATGTATGTTCCTAATTTTATCATCTCATTATCATGTACTCTGGTTGTGTCCATGTACATTGGTCATGCTTGTGTACATGGATGTATCCAAGTACCTTTCCATGTCCAAGTACGTTGATGTGCCTGTGTACTCTGGACCTGACAATGTACCAGACCCTTTCCCTTCCCATGTACCCCTAGGGTACATACTGAGCCAGTAACATCAGGTCGCACTGTATGATGACTATCTATATAGAATTTCATAATTTATTTTTTTGAAACCCTATCCACCGTAGAAGGGGTCTACATGGTGTGTGTTCATTTGAGATATATGTATTTTAACTCATGATTTTCCATAACTCTTGTAGATCCCATGTGTCATTTCCCGGATCATTTTTGTCTATGATCCACCCTCAAAATCAACTAGGTAACTCATATCTGGGGTCAGTAAAACTGTAATCTTCATTGGTGTCTAGATTTTAGCCACTTGATCTATGTTTGAATCATCTTTGTCACATTGTATTACTAAATTCAAAAGCTTGCGAATGAAGAAAATCTAATATGGTCTCCGATCCATGTATGATCTCCCTCCATACCTCATCATGCCTAAACTATTCTTCTAATCCCAAATCTATACCAATATAAAGAATCTACTTCACTAAATATCAGTTATATGTTGATCATATTCTGGGTATTTTTTGAGTTGATGACCAAATTAAATACCAATCATGAACTCATGAAGAAAATGTAGATAAAAACACAAAAACTGTGAGGAATGAACCTAAACCAGTGTGAATGTTGGCCTCAATCTTTTTATAGTTAATTATTGATTAAAGGTAATAATCAAAACATTATCCATTCCTAATTATAGGAAGTAAAAAAAATAATCATAAATCAATAATTGGCCCATGAATCAATTTTTTATAAATATTGATTGGCATTTGATGTGGGATAACAAAATAGGTATTAAATAAACATAAATGAATTCCCTACCTCAAGTTTAGATTGATTTTTTGATGAAGATCATTCTTATTTCCCTGACATTACAGAGATCCACAAACTCTATTTGTGAAGACAAACTCCTCGGTAATGATCAATGATCCTTGATCTGGTTTTCGTCAAACAAATCTCTCTTTCATTCTCTCTACAAATACAAACGGTTATGTGTCTAACCCTAGTGTTTTTCTAAAAATGGGTTTAAGTATAGGGTCTATAGATCATGGAAATTAAATAGATAATAAATTATTTAATTAATTTATTGTCAATAATTCTGCATGTATCTATTTCTAAACAAAATTTCTAATGTTCACAGGGGTTATGGGATGCCTAGGGTAAACCTAACATTATAGATTCAATATAAGTCTCAATTTTCTATTACAAAACAGTTTTCTAGTGTTATTGTATTATTTCAAGAAAAATATGCATCTATGATATAATATTTTTAATATTTTTATTATACCAACACTGAGGCTCTTCGGGCCTTGGAATCCCATGATGACTCTACTCATAGCTTCAAAAATATTATTTAAATTATTACAATGTTTTATAAGAAAAAAAATTAATTTCATTCTCCTCACTGTAGATATTTTCAACTTGAAGAGAAAAATACTACTCAAAAAGATGAGGGTGTTGGTCTTGCATCTCATTCTCTCATACCCAGGTGCTCTCCTAAAGATTCTTATGCTACCATTAGACATTTACCAAGGAAATAACTCACCCAAAAATAATCATCTACTACAAATCCTTGATCTCTATTGGGTACTCTGCAAAGGTATCTCTATCCTTATCTTCCAACTCACCCAGTTCAATAACATATGACAAGTCAGGAAAATGGCTCCTCAATTACGACACATGTAAGACATTGTGTACCCAGTCTAACTATGGTGGTAGGGCTAAGTGGTACATCACCTCACCAGCCATATGTAGTATCTACAATGGGATAATGAATATCAGAGATAAATTTCCATCCTGGAAAAATTTTAATAATCATCTTCATGGTGATACATCTAGGAACACGTAGTTTCCTTCTACAGACTTCAAAGGCCACCATTATTGATCCAAATAAGATTTCTGGTGAATCTAGAAAATCCTAATCCACTCATTGATGATTTGTACTTTCTCTATTATCACTCACACCAAATCTAGGCCCATGAGTGATGACTCCCTTGGATCAGTCTAGCACAGTGGTAACTTGTAGGGTCACCTATACAAATCCTTGGAGGATGTTATACCGGTGATGGAGTGGTAAATATTGTTATACACATATTTTACCAAGGTTGGGTTATCCTCCCAACTATATCTAATGTATGACATGAAATCCTAAAGCATTTCTTTCATAACCTGAATGGTCCGCTCAATCTAGTCATCCAACTTGGGGTGAAACAATGTACTCAACCACAATTGAGTCAAAATGCCTCCTACAATCCTCTTCATAATTGTGACATGAAGTGATCATCGTGAACTAAAATGGTCATTGATGGAATTCCATAGATTTGTACTATCTCTGGTATATAAAGGCATCCAAAACTCTATACTAAACATTACTCTCTAATGGCTAGGAAGTGGGAATACATGGTGAGTCATCCTAAATCACCCAGATAGCATCATGTCCTCTATAAAATCATGGAAACCCCATCATGACTTACATTGATATTACATTCCAATTACACTATAGAACCTCAAGGTGTTTATCTAAACCTATTAAAACCTAGTGATCAGCCTTCACCTATTGAAAGGTAAGGCATCAAGTGACAAACTCAACTATGCACTTCTTCATCCCTGGCCAAAATATTTTATATCGAAGGTCCTAGTATATATTTTCCACCCAATTATGTACCTATAAGAGGTATTTATGAAAATCCTTCAGTACCTCCTCTCACAATTTCACTAGTAACGCCATCCATTCTTGAAAAAGTATAATGAAATCCTCACCTTCAGAATATCCCTGAGGGGCACACTAATGGATATCTAAATGTAAAAGGCCTTGCATTGGTATCTCTAAGATGAGACTCCCTAAAATTATAATAAAGTATTGTGGTAAAAACCATTGACTAGAGGTAAGATTCTCCATCCTCATCCACTAAATAAAACTATAAAAGGAAAACTTCTCAAACAACTATGAACAAGTTCTCTTATTAAGTGAATCTTTTACCATGTTACCCTTACCAGGAGTATAGACTATCTCAAAGTCAAAATCATGAAGGAACTATAGCCATATTCTATATATCATGTTAAGATATTTCTATGAAAATATATTCTTGAGACTTTTTTGTTCAAAATAAATGATAGAACACTCACCCATAAGGTATTTTCGCCACATATTTAGGGTGAATACCACCACTGTCAACTCTAGATTGTGGGTCATATAGTTATTCTCATTGGGTATTAGTATGTAGGTATCATAGGAAATCACTTCTTGAATCTACATCATAAAACATCTAATACTATCTTTGGATAAATTACAGAACACCACATACACAACACCCACCTCTGGAAGTCTCAAGATGGGGGACCTTATCAACCACTTCCAAAACATTTGAAAAGCCTACTAACACCTCTTTTTCCGAAAAAAATGATTAAAATTTCTATTAAAAGGATTCAAGGGTTCTAAAATCCTATATAAATTGAGTATGAACCACTAATAGTATCTTACCAACCCCAAGAATCTCTACATCTCAATCAATATTTTGGGTTTCTCCCAAACTAGAACTACCAAAACCTTCATCAATTCCATTAATACACCCTCTTCTAAGATGAAATTTATCATGAAGTGGATCTATCAAATCCATAACTAACAATTAGAGATATTACTATAAAGTTGGTTTTCTCTAAGTACGACTAGGACTATCCTAATGTGTCTCGTGTGCTCCTCTTGTGATTCCAAGTACACTATAATGTCATAGATGAAGACTACAATGAACTTATCCAAGATTGTATGAAATAACCAATTAATGAGTACCATTAACACTTCTGGGGAATTAATTAGTTAAATGTAATCACCAAGTACCCATATTTTTTGTATTGACATTATGATTCCATGTTTATTGTATTCTCAACTCAAACATAGAGCTGGTGATAGCCCATCCAGAGTTCGTTCTTTGAAAACCACCTTTAAACATTCAAAAAGTTGAAGATGTTGTCCATTATTATAATTTAATACTTATTGTTGATGGTAACTTTAATTAGGTGACAATTAATCCACACACAACATCAAGCTCCTGTCTGACTTCATGGAAAATAACATTGGGGGTTCCTAGGGAGACACACTAGGTCTAAAAAATCCCCTAATATGGAAATCCTCCAACTGCACCTTAAAGTATTGAAGCTTTATGAGATCCATCTGATATAGTAGTATATATATCAATATATTCCCTAGATACAAGTATATACTTAAGTTGATCTCCTAGTGGGGAGGTAATATTGGTGTATCCTTAGGAAATACATCCTTATACTCTTCCACCACTATAGGAAGATAAAATATTTTAAATTATATTTCTCTAAGGGTAATAATATAAAATTTTTGATTAATTAGGTTTATCCTTCAATGTATGATCTCATACTTATCTTCTCATGTTTTCTTATTATCAATGGAGGAAAAAATCATCCCATACACATAGATGAATTGCATCCTCCAAGTGAAATTTCCAATCTATTGATGAACTGTGGAGAGTGAGTCCATACCTAAAATGATGTTGTAAGGCCACATAGAAGCTATAAAAATATCAGAAAGAAATATTTCACCTCTAAGATTAAGGTTATACTATTGGTAGAAGTGTGTTATTATTGAATCTCATCTGGTATGAGTCTCCAAGCAAAAGGTTCAAGCCAAAGTCTCTACTATAATGTCTAGATATAAAAAAAGGGATGTGGCAAGGACAAAGTGGATCATTATCATGTATGTTAATAATATATCTAAATTAGAGAATACATATATCATACCTAAAAAAATACCTTGATTATCTAAGTCATAGACCTTCATAGCCTGTAGTTGTCCTCATCCCTAACCACTAACTCCCTGATATTGGCATGGACCACCTAGGGGTGGTGATGAAAATAGATCAAGTAATTAGCTATCTTCAAATTATCTTATAACTAATCTTCCACATATTCCACCATTCAAACCACCCTAATATAACTATTTCCAATTCTTATGTAGTCCATTTATCATCTCCCTATCATCCACACATTGGGTTGGGAAATCTGGCGTAAGATGTACCTCATTATGGAAAGAGAAACACCACCTCTCTATCGGTTGACTAGAAATTTCCTAAGAGTACTGAAATATTTAATTTTATCTTAATAATCTCCCATGAAGTTTATTTAACACCTATATTTATGTTTCTGACATCGACAATCAGATGTCAAAGTCTAAACTCCAATTTTACCACTACTAACACCAACAATCAGCGTCTGATCAACAAAAAATATCTCCACTACTAAGGAATTATCTAGAAATATAGAATAAGAAGGGTTTGAAATAGATATCACACTATCCCGAATATATCATTGTAGGTAATTATCAAACTTTTATGCTTGAAATAAAACTTCAAAACCATATCCATGGAGTATTGCGAGAGGTTAGTGAACTATGACTCATACTCCAAAACTATCATGTTTCCCTACTAAATCTCTAGAAGCTTGTAAATATAGACCACTATAAATGTATTTGGATATAAATACTCCCTGAAGATATTATTAAAATTTTTATAAGAAATATTTTTTACATTAGGCATCTAATTTACCAGAATCAACCACCTCCCTATGGATCCATGATTAAATCTCACCACTAAGACCATCATCTGTTCAGGAGGAGTCCTGAAATGGTGGAATACTCACCCGACTACCTCAATTCAATCCTCTATTAGCTGAGGGGGGTCTGGTTCACCCTAAAACCCAATAGGTATCATCATCATAAACTCATTAAGTTAACTAAACCAGAACACATCATTAGAGGGTACATTTTGTGCAAACTATTTCTCAACAGGTGGAGGAAATACTGGAAATCCACCTAGAGGTAGAACCTCCTGCATAGGTACCTATATCAAAGCCTCATCACTAGGTATATCATTATCATGATACTATTGTGGAATCCTAGTTGGTTTTCACCATGGATTAATCCTAAATCTTTAATACATTCCATGGTCAAAGTGTATATCTAGGGAGTTGACTAAACAAGGACATGAAAACCGAAACTTAGTCCTCTATGATTCAGGTAGCAGTGTTTTTCTTGCAACCAGTTTCAACATGTACCATATTAATAAGTAGGGTTTCATAGTCTAGATGAATGAATACATCAGTAAACACACCAACACTGGAATCCTAGACTTTGGATCTGAACTTGAGACACTTTAAAACCATTTCTTTAGTTCCCAAACCAAACCTCATAGCTAGAGAATCTCTATACTCTATTCATAATATGACCATCCCAGATACCACTCAATCATGAAAAAAACCCCATGGGCCCCACCTATCTTGCGATAAGACAAGAATGAAACTACAATCTTGCCTCTAATAGGCCATAGGCTGGTGACTAGTGTCAAGTAGGTACATGACACACATGTAAGACTTTATCCTAAAGTAGTTGTACACATTCACACATATCCATACACCATAATAATGTGGAAAAGATAAAAAAAAATTATACTACATATTAATGCATAATAAATATTCTACATATGAATATAAAAAACTATATAAAATCATTAATTTCCATATAAAAATCCATCAAAACTATAAATGTGTTCAAACGACTAGATTAGAGGGTAATGGTGTCAAATGAAACTCATGGGACCAACTATGGGCTGTCTAACTCAACTATGCTCCACATACTTCCAGTCTACATATGAATCCATTTTAATTGTTATTGTCTTCATAAGAAATGGCATGTTAGGGCATATCCTATATATGGCTCAGTATAACATATCCAGTAGGACACCTCGAAATCACTAAACATAAATCATTAAGAGAGTAGTCATCTCATCATCATGAAGGTATGTCAATCATAATATGAGACAATAGTAAGAATAAACAATATATACTCATGATAGACACCAATTCTCAATGTATGGTCACAACCATAATTTCATCTTAGGATTCACTCAAGGCATCAAGGTAACACTCTTCTAGGAGAACTCACTCAATAAGTCTTGCTATCATGGATGGAGATCATCTAAGAGGTCATTCTTGTTGGGACTCACTATGAAGAATGGTATACACTAGTTCCTAGATGATGTTGATACAAATATAGGGAATCAAAAATAGGACCTATAAGGGAAACCCAACCCAAACTAAAGTAAATCTTCTAGTATAGGGATCATACGTGCTCATAGTCAGTAAAGGGATACCTGACCCAACCTAGGGAAGAAATAATAGAGGAACACACTTTGGGAAACACAAAGGGATACCTAAATATATATGAGACTAATCCCATAGAGGGAATCACATATTATAAACATGACATGATGCCTCATTGTACCATCAGAGGGATTGATCAAGAAAACACACCATATAGATTCTGGTCTATAATGAAGAAAATAAGGGACTCAACATACCCCGGTAAAAGTACAGGGTGTGTAATCAGAGTACAGGGCATTCCCAATAAGACCATACCTACTCAAGTCTGTTCCCATTTTCATCAGTATGTTCCCATGTACTATTGGTGTTCATATATACACTATACATTCTCTTGTACTTGGTCACGTATGAGTACTTGGCCATGTATGAGTAAGAGGTTGTGTCAGTGTACCTGGTCATGTATGTACCCATGTATCGTTGGGGTACATACTGAGATGAAATCATTGGGTCACACATTATGTGTACAGAACACATGTTTTGTGATATATTATTTTCATGAAACGATGTCCATCATAGCATGGGTCCACATGGTGTCTGTTCATATGAACTACACATCTTGTAACTCGGGATTTTCTAGAACTCTTGAAAATCTCATGCTTCTTCACCTACATCATCATTGTCTATGATCTAGCTATCAATTTCATCAAGGAACTCAAATTTTGGATTAGAAAATCTCAAATCACCATTGATGGACTAATTCCAAACCCTTGATCTATGTGTGTATTATCTTTATCTCACTACATCACTAAACACCCAAACATGTGAACAAAGAACACATGATCCAGTCTCCAATATATTTATAATCTCTTAAAAAACCACATAATTCCTCAAATATGCTTCTGATCCTGAATCTAAACCCACGTAAATGATCCATTTCACTAAATATCAAATGTAGAATGATCTATTTTTGGGTATCTTTCAAACTGTTGTCCAAACAAAATTTCAACAATGAGAGCATGAAGAACATGGAGTGAAGAACAAAAAATGAAAACAAGATGAATAAAATTTATCCATTGTTTGGGTTATACTCAATCCTTTGATGGTGAATATTCAAATTAATGGAATAATAAAACATTATTTATTCATCATTTTAGGAAGGTAAAACAATACATGTAAATCAATGATCAACCCAATAATCAATTTGTTAGAAATATTGATTCATGTTTGATGTGGGATAACAAAACAATGATTAAAATAATAAAAAAAATTACCTAACTCATATTCTTATGGATAATTGATGAATAATGGTTCTATTTCATTGATGTTACTGAGATCTACAAACTCTGGTGGTGAAGACAAACTCCTTGGTATCAATCATCGATCCTCTAACTGGTCATCATCCACCAAGTATCCCATCCACGCTCTCTCAAAATCCCTTAGTATTCAGCTAACCATAGTATTTTCACATAACTATGTTTAAATAGATGGGAGATAGGTCATGATAATTAAATATAAAATAAATTATTTAATTAATTAATACTCTATAATTCCTCTAACGACTACATTTAAAAAAACACCCAACACTCACAAGGATTATGTCATGCCTAGGATAAAACCCACATTCTGGATTCAATAGATTTTTCATATTTCCCATCTATAACACTATTCAAGTTATATTCCATTATTTCATTAAAAATGTGTGTGTGAGATATAATATATTTAATATTTTTATTATAACAACACTAAGGAACTTTGGGCCCCGAAATCCCATACTGAATCAAAACCAAGCCTCAAAAATATTATTTAAAATATTCCAAGGTTTTTAAAGACCAAAATTGATTCATTATTTAAAGGGATTCCATCCAAACCTAATTTTAATGATTTATCTAAATATGGTGTCATAGAATATGAAAATATGAAAAAAAATATAAGTATAGGTAAATAAAAATAGAGATAAGTCTACCACCTTGTCAAGAATAGATATAAGATTCTTTATGAAGGATTATTTCCCAAAAATATCTCAACAAATAGAGGAATATTCTCAAATATAACCATCTCACAAATCTGGAATTTATAGAAAAAAATAGAACAAGTAAGAATAAACTATTTTTTTGGAAAAAACTAGTATTGTAATAGATTTGGACATAGGACATGGTATTTTTGGTAAATTACTTTAAATGTTAAAGATAATAGTAAAATAATTTCAAGTGGTATTAAGTTAGATATTTTCAATAATCACATATTAAGTAGATAAATTTGTGTTCAAAAAACAGATTCAAATAACTTAAATATTTCGATGATATTTTTAATAAATGTGGTAACAAAATTAGTTCATGATCATATCAATATATATATAAATAATACATAAAGATAATACCATAAGAATTAATGAAAAAAGAAGAGGCACCCTTAGAAAGAAAGAAGTAAAATAAATTTACAATTAAGTTTCTCTTGAGAAGTTTTAGAAGAATGGTGAGACATACTTATATAGAAAAGAAAAAAAATAAAAAATTTAATGATATTCCAAGAAGTTAAAGAATAATTATTCATAAAAAATAACTAAATTAAAGAAAATAACTCTTAATAATCCATGTGGAAACTCCTAGAAGGCTTTCAATTTATCCAAATATTGTATGATAGTTTTTCTAGTGGATTTAGATAAGTTAAGGAAGATGGAAGAATCATAAGTAAAAGAAAAATATAAAGTATAAGAATGAATTTCACATAAAGAATCTCAATTTCATGAGAGGTTTTAAATATATATAACAACCCAATAGGCTAAGAATAACTATATTGTATATGAAAAAAATTGAACACAATGAAAAATAATTTTTAACCGTTATTCTAGAAAAATAAAAAATCTCAAATAGTTTTAAGTATATATTAAGTATAAATGATAATGAAAATACAATATTTTAAGGAAAATAGGATGAATTAGTCAAGATATCCATGCTATCCAAATCAAATTCAGACCTGAAAAATAGATGTGGAACCATGAAGAATGGATAAACATAGTTTAGAAAATACTCTCAACCTTGATATTCACATTAAGGAGAAATATGAACCACCTTGTTACTTTACATTTATTTGATATATCCATGTGATTACAATGTAGGTAATTGAAGGTGAATCATGTCATCAGGGGAGAACCTGAGAATAAGTGAATGTTGTCAAAATATGGATTAAAAACATAAAAAAGAAAGAATCTCAGTTTGATGTCACATTTGATATTCTAAATGGTATATATTGAAGAAGATATTCCTTAGTGAATATGTATAAGTTTTAAAATATGCAAATCCATGTAAAGTAATATATTTTTTCACTTTATACATGGAAAAATTTGAAATTTATCATTTGAAGAAATCAAACATTTTTTAAAATTGAAAGTTATAAGAAACTAACAGAATAAGAAAGTGGAATATAAACGAATTCTTGAATTTTGTTTAGAGTTTCATATTATTGTAAATTTCAAGGATAAATATCAAAGGAATATGGTTTTATCTTTTTGTAATTAAAAATGGCATCATAAAGCCTCTTGTACGAAGAAAGTGAGGATGTAGTAAAACAATGTGGACCTGCTTGGTGATAGGCAACCCATTTTCGATAAAGGAGATATCTAGGCTAGAGCTGATTTATAACATTAGACTGAAGGATCTCCACCAAATATTCAAGAGTTAGGGGAAATGGTGAGGGCTCAAATAGATGAAAATGGACTTATATCAAGTGTGACTTTTGAAGAGGGTCGGAGAAATCTGAGTGTTGAAGGGAATATTTCACATATTCGAGAGAAAATAAATAAAATAAGGGATACTCAGTGCATCAATGGAAGGTGGGATGATTTCGAGGATGGTTCCCCAAAAAATCAACTTATAGTCAAGTATTTCCCAAAGGGAAATATTTTATTGAGGATGATGATGCTTTTCAACATGTGCCTCTCAGAAAAGCGAGATGTGGGAAAGATTATTCCTATCTAAATCCAAATTTGGTTACAAGTTCTCATGGTCCTTTATAATCTCGTTCTTAAAGGTATGGTGATTATGATGATTCATATCATTTTTATTATGATATTTGATCTAATTTTGTATCTCTTGGCATGAGGGCATGATGCTTGTATGACCCCATCCATCTCCTTTATGTTCTTTCTTTATTTTTAAATAAAATGGATCTACATGAAACTTCCCAAAAAAACTAACAGAATTATCATTTCATGATAATATTTTTTTTGGGAAAGCTCTTGATGAATATTTCATTGAAGTGGAATGTATTTTTTTATCTCTAATAATTTTTAATTAAAATAATATTTTAACAAAAAGTGGGGAATTTATTTTAAACAATAAAATAAATTTGTATAAGATTAAGAGAATTTTTCTAAAACAAAACCTTCAACTTTATACATGAATTTTTTAACATGTGTATTGAAGTAAGAGAAAGAATTTGGGTTGATATATTTCATGAGATATTTTTATCACAATTGGTATAAATCAATTTTCCCAGTTGAAATTTTTTAGATAGACTCTAAGAAAAATTAATGTTGGTATCATTTCAGTTGGTATGAAAATTCAGTTTATTATTAATAGTCTTTTTTAGGTCCACAAGGTTAAATACCTTGCGAGCGGGGGTGAATCAGGGTATGATTAATTAAAAATTATAGCATGTTATGATCTTGTTTCGCTGTTAAGAAAAACCCTCTTCTCTCTCTTTCCCGTTGTACAATATAAACAGAAAAAAAAATCATGCACAGGACACAACAATTTTTACTTGGTTCACCCTCACTGGGCTACGTCCAAGGAGAACACAATGGTGATGTTCCACTGTACAAAATCCACTAAAGCACACTACTGTTTACAAGGTTCAGGATAGATCACTTATATGACCATGCTCACTGCCTTTACAAGGTTTAGGGTCAGCTCACTACTTTCCCATGGGTCACTCCCTGTTTCTCTCTCTCTCTGGATCACTGCCGGTGGAGAGGATCACCTTCTTCCACTTCCTTCGCTCACTGCTCTGGAAAGGATCCACTCACAGTTTATAGACCTGTAGGTCTCTTCATTTGCATGAAGTAATGCATATTTCTTTGTATGTAGATGATCTTTTCAGGTCCAACTTTCACTCGTAGATGAATCTCTCTTTGCACTGAAGGTATCAAGCAATCTTTCATCTTTCACGCAGCCCTGAATTACCACTGTGAGTCAACCTTACTTGGAACACAAGTCTAATCTGTCGCACAAGTATTGGCATGCAAGTCAAAACTAGTGCACAAGTCTACCTCACTCACTTTCACGGCACAATATTATCCAACTCCAAACTTGCACGACTCAACCTCTTTTACGCGCAAGCCAATATTGGCGTGCAACTACCAATCGGTGCGCAACTTCAAACACTGGCGTGCAAGTCCACCTGCACGACCGCACACCACTTATGCGACCACCACATCTGTGCGATGGGAGCTCTGATTTTTATAAGTGTTGAACTCCATTAAAAATAAGGAGGGGTGGTCCTGTATTTATAGGAATTTGGAGACCCTGCATGAAGGCGCGCAAGTCTACCCTCAGCGCGCAAGTCTCGGTGCGCAGGTCTCTTCCCCTGCAAGTCACTTGCGCGACCCACTTCCAAACATGGTCTCCCTTCTCCCTTTGACATATTTTCTTGTTCTTATCTTGAAAAACAATAGGCGCGCAAGTTTCCAATATTCATAGGCACCGGCGCGCAAGTCCTTTCTCAGCGTGCAACTCACCTGTGCGACCAACCCAATACTTGTGTGACCCTTATCCCTTTGAAATATTTTGATGATCTGATCTTGAAAAACATATGGCGCACAAGTTTCCATGCCTTAAATTACATGGCGTGCAAGTCCCTTTTCCAAAAATCACTTTTCTTTATTTGTCGATTTTCAGGCACAAAAATTTTTCAAACACTGGAAAATGGCGCCAGCTTGTATCTGTTCTTTTTAAACCATCTCTAGATCATCCATTCCTTTGTCGAAATTCTTGAATCAAACATGGATCGTTGACCAAAACTCTTGAACTCGACATTCCACCATGAAATCCCCTTTGTCAACAAATTTGTATATCATGGTTTGCTTTGTCAATAATCACATCACAGTTGTCCACTTTGTCAATGTTGACACTCCTTTCTTCACAGAGTTTAAATATTGGAAAAGGGGAATATCTTAGCTCAAAGTGATTCAACCTCTGGAAAAATATCAAAAATTGACAAAGGAAGGAATAAGAAGAAAATTGTTCAAGGGTCGCGCAAGTTCTACCATGGTCGCCCAAGTACACTTGTGCGTCGTAGTTGGTCGCGCAAGTCGCTTGCCCGCCCTCTTTGAAAACTGCTCAGGGTCTTCTCCAGCCAATAAATACCCCCAATGGGCCCCACATTCAAGAGGAATTTTTTTCCAGAATTCAGATACAGAGCTCTGAACGCCCAAGTCTCTTCTTCAAGTCTTCCAAACACTTCTAAGGTAATTCTTTACCTATAATGGAAGGTCTATACCAGAGGAATAAGGTATAAGTGTTAGAAATCACTAACACTTGTGTGCCTAAAGTATTTTACCCTTAAGGGAAATGAAAATACTTGCGTGCCTCCATATATATTCATTAAAACTAGTGTGCCCATCTTCTGGAAGTACCTCAGGATAATTATAAAGGCTTTGGTCAAGGATCGCCCAAGTATTACCCTGCTGGTTAACAATCGTGAAAGTACCCATGTGTCGCGCAGGTATACCAGCGTGACCAGGGACTTGCGCACCCACACAGTACCTGTGCGCCTTCCAAGACTTGCACGCCCCTATCTTTTTGGGCTCCTTTCCTTCCAATTTCACCTCTCTTATGCTATTCCACCTCTCCTATTCAAGATTCATTCTTCAAGACACTCTTCAAATCCATTTATGGCATGATTTCTTGATTTGACTTCCTTATCTGAAAGGAACTCCTTGGAACATATCTCAAAACCTAGTGATTTACACATCTTTATGTCACTAAGGATTGAGATTTCATTCATTCAACCTCATCCTTTAAGATGAGAGAACCCCTTAACCTGGGCCTCCTTTTCAGGAGTAAAACCTAGTCCAAAGTCTCAAATTTGGGCATCCTCCTTAGGAGTAAGCCCCAAGTCCCCTAATATGGGCATCCTCCTTAGGAGTAATGTAACACCCCGAGATTTTATGAAAAATATTCTTTTAATATCATTGATGTCTTGTGTTGTATGCTAAAACAAGATTACCCTGTGCTACACGCAACACTGTATGAGCTTGTAGTATACAAAACACTATTCTTGGATCATGTTACACACAATTTTGATAGTAGTTATTCTACAAAACATTGAGTGTATATATATAAATATATATATATTAAATGTATAAATGAAATATGGTTGGATTCTGTTATATGAAACAACAGAGGAGTCTTGCACAACACGCAACCCTGACTTGGCTTGCATTACACACAATCGCGACTTTCCTCAATATCGTGTGTTGTACGCAATACCAGGTTTCACTAAACAACGATATATGGTTATAACATTATTATGAACTAGCTGTTATGAATAGTATCAACTAAATTTTTAATTTTATAACATTATTATTCATCTTAAACATTTTCTAGAACATGGTATGAGAACAAAATCAATTTTTCGAGTAAATTAAGTATTTTTCAAAAAATGTAGTTTTGCCGCCTTTTGATGGAGCACCCACCTTAAATCTGGTATTTGACATGTCTATAAGTTAAATTTGACAAAATAAAATTATTCTTTGGAATCAGGGTATAAAAATTTACTTTGGATACATTTTTCATATTATTCTGATAACTTTAATATTTTAATGAATAGTAAAAACACGCTATATTTTAATTAAAAACAAATTTTTTCATCGCAATAATTTATATGGTTAGATTATATTTTTAATTGGTTTTAAAGTGTAATTAAAATATATTTTTACCATTTAATCCAGTGTTGGTCATTGTAATTAATTTCACTTTGAAATTAGATATAAACAAGTGTCAATCTTTTGATAGTTAGTATCTCTTAAAAACACGCTATTTGTCTTGATGACGAGAATTAATTCTTAAATTAATTAATGAAACTGATATGTTTTTAATTTGGTAAAATAGACATCATTTTTTAATTCATAATATCAAATATATATTAGGCCTATTGTTTGGTATTTTTCTGGAAACTTTCATTTTTTGATGAATAGTGAAACCACTAAGTGGTAGTTAAAAAATTGAATTTTTCATAATACTTAATTTTACCGATTCTGTGAGTGGAATTTCGAAAATCTGAGAGACAGGGTTAATATTATGGAATAAAATGTGGTTCAATAAGATGAAAATAATTTTTGGTGAATAGTAACGTTTTACTTTTTTTACCACGGTTAAAAGTAAATAGGGTAATTTAGGGTAAAATGATATTATTATTACCCTAACACATGTCTTAATTATATTGGATAAGTTTAATTCTACCAAAAACAACCTTAGGAATAAAATATCACCATTTAGGTCCACTTGGATTAGATTAGGACATTTATTATTAATTTAATTAAAGAAGGGTTAAAATAGTTAAAATCAAAGTTTTATAAGTAAATAATTTTTAATATTTATTTATACATAAGATAAATTCGACTATAAATATTCATTAGAAAGGTAAAGATATTTCCTACATAATCGTATTTTATTTATAATTTTTAGACATTAAATAATTTAATTTATATATGGCCCAAAGATGATACAGTAATTATCTTATTAATGATATATTGACATAATTGATGTTATAAATACCAAAATAAATGTAATATGAGACTTTTTATGAATTCCACTAATTTTCTAGGTTAATATGACATGTTATTATGGATTTAGATAACTTTTTTCTAACTAATAATTCTTTTATGATTTTCAAAAAAATCAATTACCAAATAGTGTCAAAATTGACATAAAATAGTTTTTAAAACAAATATTATATTATTAATTGTTATTTTATTCCTAAAAATCTAGGGTTTGGACAAATTACTTATATAAGGTTATATATATTAATAATAAACAACTTTGGGTTCGTTTGGATTTTAATAGTATGTTTATTAACCTTATAGTGTAAGAAAACAAGAAGACGCGGTAAAAGTAAAATTTTTGAACTTAAGGTTAAATTTAAATGATAAGGTTAAAATAGAAACCTAAACTTGTCTAAATTCTATTTGATAAGAGTATTTCGACCCATACCCACATCATATTAGAAATAAATGAATTTATAGCTATTAAAAACCGAATATGACTTTATAATAAAATAATATTTTTAGTTTTTCCAAAGGTGCCCCTCTCATCCCTTATAAAAGGGCACCTCCTCCCTATCCTTCTCACACCAATTTTAGCCTTCAAGCTCGGAAAACCCCTGCCCATTTCACTTCCCCACTTCTATATAAACATCCTAGAGGTACTGGTCTTCTTAAAAGACCAATTTTAGTACCCTAAGTGGAGGTCTCAAAGAGGCGTTTCAAAGGAGAGGTAATGCCTATTACCGATTCTTTCATCTTTATTTCTTCTTCCACTTCTTCTTCTTTAGTTTTTTCATTATGAAGTAATAAAATCAGTATCAATAATATACTGATATGTTATTATAACTATTAATAAAACCATATTTCACCATCTATCCATCCTACGGAAAACGAAATCACCCCGCGTGTGTACGTACGGAATACCGTCTCCACGCCGTGGTGTAATCTATTTTCCACCACCACCTTACATGGATGGGTATAATGGTGAAAGTAATGAATATATATGATTATTGTAAAGTGATATTGATTATATAATATTATACATACACTTTAATATAATTCCACGATCTTGGAAATGATATCATCGCTCGTGCGTACGTACGGACTACCGTCTCCACGATGTGATGACATTCACTCGCCATGTTAACCATTCATGAATTATTATAAAGTATATATAATGAATAATAATGAAATATATGACATAATAATACTGTAATTTATGTTTGTATATATATATATATGTATGTCATTTACTTAATTCCATTCAATTCAAAAGGGAAATGAAAACAGCGTTCATGTGTACGTACGGCCTACCATCTCCATGAACGGTGTATTTCATTCCTTTTACAGATCTATAATATATATGTATATGATGAATATATATTATATATAAATCATGTTTTACATTCTGTAATTATGTAAATCAGGATATAAGTAATAATATCAAGAATGACAAGTTGAAACACATACGATAAATAAAATGATTTTACCCAAAACGCTGCTTTAACATGGAATTTACAAAAGAACGGGTATTATAAAGTCATAAGTGAAACATATATGATATCATAACAATGAATATGATTCTTTAATAAGTAAATGACATTATTTAAATCGTTATACAGGAGGTTCTGATATGTACGAAGCATATCAGACCTAAGGTAAGGGATAATTTTGCAAATCTCATTTTTATCCGAGATTGCTTATTCGTAAGTATTTACTGGGGTTATTTATATCATCCATGTAAATGTTTTATAAAATTGTTTCCATGTATGTTTAAAATCTTTTTTACCCATTTTTTACTTTTACTACATGTTATGTAAGGAATCATTCTTTTATTTACGTTATGAGGTTCTTTTTTTTACTTTTCCGGCAAAAGTACGAGAATAATGTTTTTTTAACTTATACGGCATGAAAGGATTTTTATGGTTTTATAAAGCCTTATTTTCATAAAGATTCTTCCAAACGATTTCATGACTATTTTCAACAAAATCACTTTCTTTTAAAATTGCATGGCATTTTGTGAAAAGATAATGATTTTCAAGAAGAAATGATATTTTCCTCAAGAATTCATTTCAAGTGTTTTATCAAAACCAGTTTCCATCTAAGATTAAATTATTTTCATATGTGTATGTTTCAAGTATAATGTCTCTATGATTTAAATTGATTCATGTTTCTTATTATGAAATGATATCCATTTCTTTTATATGGATTATGTGATGATGGGATGATATTTATGAAACCCATTTTATTCATTAGGTTATTATGAATGATGTATGTTTATTTTGTGGAACAAGTAAGAATAATTTCATTATGAGATGGGTGGGACCAATATCTCCCTTCAATGCATTGGGTAAAGATTTATATCTCATGAGATAGACATGGCTGGAATGGTAGGTTAAACCGGTTCAGTAAAACAGGACTGAAACGAGGAGTGAACTCGATTCAGAAAGGGAATTTGTCCACTAAGATGGTCTTGGCAGCAATGCCTTGGCTACTATGGAAATCATTACAAGTGCTTAATGGATTCCATAATTACATGTTTTATTCCCATGATATTTTATCATTATTAATGTTTCTTTATGATCTATGCCTTACGTACTTCCATGTTTTACGTCATTTCTCAAGCTTTTGATGTTTAAACATTATGTTCTTGTTTTTAAGTTCAAATGTATATGGTATGTTTTATTTTATCCATGCTTACCCTTACTGGTCATTTGAGATCACCCTTTTTATGTTTTATTTTCCCCCAGAATTAAAAGAAAGGTTTTAGGTAAGGAAACAAAAAGTGGAAGATCTTTATGGGAGATGTTGAAGATCTTTCACCACGATTAGAAGATTATGTTCCAAGTTTCCAAAGACACTAAACTATTACGGTCCTTGTGTGTGTGTTTTTGTTATGTATTAAGTATTCCGCAAAAGTAATGTAATGTCCATATACGTCAGACTTAGGGCCTCTACAGTTGGTATCAGAGGGAGGTTTAGTCAACCTTTGGAAACTAGGATGCGAAAACGTTAGATCCCTAGAGATATTTCTAAGGTATGTCTAGGGATGTCCCTAAGGATAAGTATACGTATAGGATATAGTCCTAGAACTACGGTAACGATATTATAATTTAACCTAAGATGTTAGATATTGAGGGTGCTTCCCCTTTACTATGTTGTTTTCCCTAGCATGATTTTTGACTCTCACACTGTTCTTTTTGGGTTTTAGAAAATGGCTGGAAACAGGAATATTCATGATAATGGAGGATATGACGGACAATGGAATGATATTCTTCATGAGAAACCAAATGAAACGGGATTTGGAAGTCCAAACATCGTTATTATGCCTAATAAGCAATCTCATAATATGATCAATAATCTCAACTTTGGTAAGTTTCCCGACTTAGATAATAAGAGAAATATGGAGTTTCATGATGATCATAGAGGAAAAAAAGTTCAATTTCCCTCATGTAAATCATGTGGGAAGAGGCATCGGGGAGATTGTTTCAAGGGAACTGGAAGATGCTTTGGGTGTGGAAAAGAAGGACACAAATCCAGTAAGTGCAAAAGAAAAGGTTCAATTAACAACATGGATGAGGATAATGGAATTGCTACAACATCAACAATGGTTAAATGTTTTAAATGTGGAATGTACGGGCATTATGCAAACCAATTCCCTAAGGGAAAGTCTCATGAAGAGAATTAGTATGGTCGTATGGGTAGTATTTATGTTAATGATGATGAATAGACTACAAATGATATGTGAGATGAAAGAATTGTTGAAGCTTGGTCAGTGGTTTAATAAGGTAGTGGAATGATTACATTTTTATCAAGTGTAATGTTGTATAAGTAGTCTCATGGTACTATGGAATAAAGAGACATCTAAGGATTGTTACACTGTTGTCTTTCCTTAAGTTTTGAAATTGTATGATTAATGGTACCATTAACCATGAAAGGTTATTTAGATATTTTTGGAAAGTAGATGATATGATCATAATGAAGGTATAAGGAGAAAATTAAATGTTTTATTGTACTCATGAGCTCATGAATGGTATAAGGAAATAGTTTTATCATGGTTTGAGTATATAGAATTTTGGGGTTTTGGTATGTGGAAAGAGTTAACTTTTGACAACACTCATGTTTTCACTAATATTCAATGGGTATTCATTTTTCAAGAGAATACATGATTAAGGCCTTCAAATGATTAGAATGTGACCAACAAGACATATCTTATGATATATGGGGATCAATGATAGAATTGACATGCTTGTTATATGAAATCTTTGGTAATAATTTTCACTATAATATGAGAGTGGAATGCAGTATTAGGGATAAGCCTAAATATTGGAATGGATTATGTTGGAAATAAGTTAGTATTGTTTAAGGATATAAGTTTTTTTTCGATGTTATTAATTGGATGTTATAGTAATGTAGTTTTAGAAAAAGGACAACCTGCAGGACGGGCGACAGCCCATCGCGTCGGACAAGGCTGTGGGAATCGAACCCACAACCAAAGTGCAACTGGACTTTATCGCCTACCACTGGCCTACAGGAAGTCCCTGTTTAGTAGAAACTAGTTTTATTATATTAAGTTGTATGATATATAAAGTATAAGTCCATTTTAGGAACCATATATGATTAATCTCACGATAGATGGACTTATGTATTTTTGATAACTTTTATAACCTTTTGTTTGAGACAGATGGAATAACCCATCATTCTACCATATGATCTGCTAACACTTCACGAATGAAAAATTCAACTTCGTTTCTTTAAGAGATGAAGTGGGAATTGTCCAAAGAACGAACAACAGTGAGACTATACTAAAATCATGAAAGTATTTCTTCTAATTCAAATTTCATCAACTTTAGGGAAATGATCTTGAAAACCAAAAAAATGTTGTCCTAGTGCCCTTATATCCGATGAATCAGATGGTACCTTAGATCAGCACATATCTATGGCTTTGTGATTGATGGCTTTTTCATAGCCATGTTCTCTACCACTCTCCATCAGAACTTGATGGTTAGATTTTTCTTCCATATCCATATTTTCACTTATGTGGAAACCGAGTGATGAGTTAATTTGGGTAACCATTACATTTCATACTTTACTTTTTAAAGCTAAGTTTTGGTATTCCTTTTTACGATGTGGGCTTCTATTAAACAAACTTTCGAGTAGTAAACCATTTATAACCCCAACGAATTTCGAGGGAGAAATTAATTTAAAGGGGGGTAGAATGTAACACCCCGAGATTTTATGAAAAATATTCTTTTCATATCATTGATTTCTTGTGTTGTATACTACAACAAGATTACCTTGCGCTACACGCAACACCGTATGATCTTGTAGTATACACAACACTATTCTTGGATCATGTTACACACAATTTTTATAGTAGTTATTCTACGATACATTGAGTGTATATATATAAATATATATATATTAAATGTATAAATGGAATATGGTTGGATTCTGTTATACGAAACAACGGAGGAGTCTTGCACAACACGCAACCCTGACTTGGCATGCATTACACACAATCGTGACTTTCCTCGATAGCGTGTATTGTACGCAATACCAGGTTTCACTAAACAACGATATATGGTTATAAAATTATTATGAACTAGCCGTTATGAATAGTATCAACTACATTTTTAATTTTATAACATTATTATTCATCTTACACATTTTCTAGAACAAGGTATGAGAACAAAATCAATTTTTCGAGTAAAATAAGTATTTTTCAAAAAATGTAGTTTTACCGCCTTTTGATGGAGGACCCACCTTAAATCTTGTTTTTGACATGTCTATAAGTTCAATTTGACAAAATAAAATTCTTTTTTGGAATCAAGGTATAAAAATTTACTTTGGATAAATTTTTCATATTATTCTGATAACTTTCATATTTTAATGAATAATAAAAACACGCTATATTTTAATTAAAAACAACTTTTTTCATCACAATAATTTATGTTGTTAGATTATCTTTTTAATTGGTTTTAAAGTGTAATTAGAATATATTTTTACCATTTAATCCAATTTTGGTCATTGGAATTAATTTCACTTTTAAATTAGATATAAACAAGTGTCAATCTTTTGATAGTTATTATCTCTTAAAAACACGCTATTTGTCTTGACGACGGGAATTAATTCTTAAATTAATTAATGCAACTGATATGTTTTTAATTTTGTAAAATATACATCATTTTTTAATTTATAATATCAAATATAGCTTAGGCCTAATTTTTGGTATTTTTCTGGAAACTTTTATTTTTTGATGAATAGTGAAACCACTAAGTGGTAGTTAAAAAACTAAATTTTTTATAAAACTTAATTTTACCGCTTCTGTGAGTGGAATTTCAAAAATCCGAGAGACATGGTTAATATCAAGGACTAAAATTTGGTTCAATGAGATGAAAATAATTTTTGGTGAATAGTAACTTTTTAATTTTTTTACCACAGTTAAAAGTAAATAGGGTAATTAAGGGTAAAAATGATATTATTATTACCCTAACACATGTCTTAATTCTATTGGATAAGTGTAATTGTACCAAAAACAACCTTAGGAATAAAATATCACCATTTAGGTCCACATGGATTAGATTAGGACATTTATTATTAATTTAATTAAAGAAGGGTTAAAATAGTTAAATTCAAAGTTTTATAACTAAATCATTTTTAATATAGGGTTATACATAAGATAATTTCGACTATAAATATTCATTATAAATATAAGAGATTTCCTACATAATGGTATTTTATTTATAATTTTTATACATTAAATAATGTAATTTATATATGACACAAAGATGATGCAGTAATTATCTTATTAATGAAATATTGACATAATTGATGTTATAAATACCCAAATAAATGTAATTTGAGACTTTTTATGAATTACACTAATTTTATAGGTTAATATGACATGTTAGTATGGAATTAATTAACTTTTTAGAACTAATAATTCTGTTATGATTTTCAAAAAAAATCAATTACCAAATAGTGTCAAAATTGACATAAAATAGTTTTTAAAACAAATATTATATTATTAATTGTTATTTTATTCCTAAAAATATAAGTTTCGGCCAAATGACTTATATACGGTTATATATATTAATAATAAACAACTTGGGGTTCGTTTGGATTTTTATAGTATGTTTATTAACCTTATAGTGTAAGAAAACAAGAAGACACGGTAAAAGTAAAATTATTGAACGTAAGGTTAAATTTAAATGATAAGGTTAAAATAGAAACCTAAACTTGTCTAAATTATATTGGCTGAGAGGATTTAGACCCATCCCAACATCAGCTTCGAAATAAATGAATTTTGAGCTATTAAAAACCGAATATGACTTTATAATAAAATAATATGTTTAGTTTTTCCAAAGGTGTCCCTCTCCTCCCTTATAAAAGGGCACCTCCTCCCTCTCCTCCTCACACCAATTTGAGACTTCAAGCTCGTCCAAACCCTTCCCATTTCACTTCCCCACTTCCATAGAAACATCCTATAGGTCCTGGTCGTCTTCAAATACCAATTGTAGTGCCCTAAGAGGAGGTCTCAAAGAGGCGTTTCGAAGAAGAGGTAATGCCCATTACCGATTCTTTCATCTTTATTTCTTCTTCCACTTATTATTATTTAGTTGTTTCATTATGAAGTAATAACATCAGTATCACTCGTATACTGATATGTTATTATAAGTATGAAACAACCATATTTCACCATCTATCCATCCTATGGAAAACGAAATCACTGCGCGTGCGTACGTACGGAATACCGTCTCCACGTCGTGGTGTAATCTATTTTCCACCACCACCTTACATGGATGGGTATAATGGTGAAAGTAATGAATATATATGATTATTGTAAAGTGATATTGATTCTGTAATATTATATATACACTTTAATACAATTCCACGATCTTGGGAATGATATCATCGCTCGTGCGTACGTACGGACTACCGTCTCCACGACGCGATGAGATTCACTCTCCATGTTAACCATTCATGAATGATTATAAAGTATATATAATGAATAATAATGAAATATATGACATAATAATACTGGAATTTATGTATATATATATATTTATGTCATTTACTTAATTTCATTCAATTCAAAAGGGAAACGAAAACAGCGTTCATGCGTACGTACGGCCTACCGTCTCCATGAACGATGTATTTCATTCCTTTTATCAATCTATAATATATATGTATATGATGAATATATATTATATATAAATCATTTTTTACATTCTGGAATTATGTAAATCATGATATAAGTAATAATATCAAGAACGACAAGTTGAAACACATACGATAAATAAAATGATTTTACCCAAAACGCTGCTTTAACATGGAATTTACAAAAGAACGGGTAATATAAAGTCATAAGTGAAACATATATGATATAATAACAATTAATATGATTCTTTAATAAGTCAATGACATTATTTAAATCATTATACAGGAGGTTCAGATACGTACAAAGCATATCAGACCTAAGGTAAGGGATAATTTTGCAAATCTCATTTTTATCCGAGATTGCTTATTCGTAAGTATTTGTTGGGGTTATTTATATCATCCATGTCAATGTTTTATAAAATTGTTTTCATTTATGTTTAAATTCCTTTTTCCCCATTTTTTACTTTTACTACATGGTATGTAAGGAATCATTCTTTTATTTACGTTATGAGGTTCTTTTTTTGACTTTTCCGGCAAAAGTACGAGAAGAATGTTTTTTTTAACTTATACGGCATGAAAGGATTTTAACGGTTTTAAAAAGCCTTATTTTCATAAAGCTTCCTCCAAAAGATTTCGTGACTATTTTCAAGAAAATCACTTTCTTTTAAAATTGCATGGCATTTTGTGAAAAGAAAATGATTTTCAAGAAGAAATGATATTTTCCTCAAGAATTCATTTCAAGTGTTTTATCAAAACCAGTTTCCATCTAAGATTAAATTATTTTCATATGTGTATGTTTCAAGAATAATGTCTCTATGATTTAAATGGATTCACTTTTCTTATTATGAAATTATATCCATTTCTTTTATATGGATTATGTGATGATGGGATGATATTGATGAAACCCATTTTATTCATTGGGTTATTATGAATGATGTATGTTTATTTTGTGGAACAAGTAAGAATGATTTAATTTTGAGATGGGTGGGACCTATATCTCCCTCCAATGCATTGGGTAAAGATTTATATCCCATGAGATAGACATGGCTGGAATGGTAGGTTAAACCGGTTCAGAAAAACAGGACTGAAACGAGGAGTGGACTCGATTCAGAAAGGGACTTTGTCCACTAAGATATTCTTGGCAGTAATGCCTTGGATACTATAGAAATCATTACATGTGCCTAATGGATGCCACAATTACATTTTTTATTCCCATTATATTTTATCATTCTTAATGTTTCTTTATGATCTATGCCTTACGTACTTCCATGTTTTACGTTATTTCTCAAGCTTTTGATGTTTAAACATTATGTTCATGTTTTTAAGTTCAAATGTATATGGTATGTTTTATTTTATCCATGCTTACCCTTACTGAGCATTTGAGCTCACCCTTTTTTTGTTTTATTTATTCCCAGGATTAAAATAAAGGTTTTAGGTAAGGAAACAAAAAGTGGAAGATCATTATGGGAGATGTTGAAGATCTTTCACCACGATTAGAAGATTACGTTCCAAGTTTCCAAAGACACTAAAATATTACGGTCCTTGTATGTGTGTTTTTGTTATGTATTAAGTATTCTTAAAAAGTAATGTAATGTCCATTTACGTCAGTCTTAGGGTCTCTACAAGTAATACCCAACCATAATTCTCTTAACCTGGGCTTCCTTCTCAGGAGTAAGCCCCAGTCTCAAATATGGGCCTCTTTTTCAGGAGTAAGCCATAGTCCAAAGTCTCAAATTTGGGCATCCTCCTTAGGAGTAATCCCCAAGTCGTCTAATATGGGAATCATCCTTAGGAGTAAGCCCCAACCATAATTCTCTTAAACTAGGCTTCCTTCTCAGGAGTAAGCCCCAGTCTCAAATATGGGCTTCCTTCTCAGGAGTAAGCCCCAGTCTCAAATATGGGCTTCCTTCTTAGGAGTAATCCTCAATCTCAAATATGGGCATCCTTCTTAGGAGTAAACCCCAAGTCCCCTAATATGAGCATCCTCCTTAGTAGTATGACCCAACCATAATTCCATTTAACCTGGGCATTATTTTTAGGAGTAATCCCCAGTCTTAATTTCTCTTGACCAGTCCTAATTTACTTTTTATTTGGGCTTCCTTCTCAGGAGTAAAACTCATTCATAAGTCCCCTCCTAATTTAGGCCTCCTTTTTAGGAGTAAGCCCCAAGATTAGAGTATCTAAATCTCCATGAATCACATATACCTTTATAGACCCTGTTCCTGAATTTCTTCCCTGATGTAAACCTTAACCTTCATTTATTTAGGAATTCATACATACATAAGCCCCACATCATTGCATCTTTCATGGCACAATTTTCTGGTTTCACCAATACCTCTTGTTTCTCACACTAAGTATGACTCACGTGAGCTTAGTGTGTAAAAGTAATCATGACATCTTTCTTTGAGCCATCAATCATGCATAAACACCATACTCCCTTACTCGAACTACGTGGGTTCTGATTCATTTTCTAAACAAAGGATACGTAGGTAGCCCATCTGCGGGTATGATCCCAACATCAAAATAATTCTTGTCCTACTGAATGACAATAAACTTCAAGTGCCCCACTGAGTGGATTTAAAATCAGTATGGTCATCATAATGACCAAGAGACTTTTATTTATTTAAGGATACCATCTACTAAGAATCTCTAGCAAATATAGATTATTCTCTATTGATAAAGAACCTCGAATACAAATAAAATATTCTCTAAATTTAATAGATATTTAATCATTGATTGTCAGATATAAAGGAAAGCTCATTTTATACTTGGTAATGTAATAAGGATTCACAAACATAACTTAAATCTATAAAGAGAGTCCTGAAGTAGAAAATAATTCCCCTCAAAAAAGTGTGATTAGTCCGACCTCCCATCCTCTCGACCAATGAAAATTACTAAGCCCCGTCAGTCCACAACTAATGAGCACCTACCTTTGGAAAGTACGTCCAAATAGATATGGAAACATTGGATGTTTCCGGTTCTGTGAACAAACCCGTTAGAAACTGCTTGGAATGTTTTAATCTTCAATCGACGAGATTATCCTCAATTCTAGAGGGAAAAAATGGTTAACCCGACGTGAATCCTTAACCAAGTTAAAATGATGTTTTACTTATTTGTTAGGACCCTATTTAAAACTCAATGAGAGGGACAACAAAGAAATCATTGACATATGTGCTCATCCAAAAGATGTAGTGGCTGAATTTATCTTGATTACGTTTGTCATATCAAACAGGAACTCTTTTCCAAGATCTTCTGCATTACCAAAATGGTTCCTCTCAAGTTCACACCCGTGAATACTTTTGCTGTGAAAACCTCTGCTACAAATGCCATTGCTACTGCTCTTGCTGGATCGTTGTCTGCTCTGAGGATGACATCACCTACTCAGTGTCTTTAATGCTGGGTATCAAACGTTCTGGTTAAGGAGTACCATCAAAACGGTACCATTCCAACTCTGGAGGATTCCCAACAAGCCCTCCTAGTGAACAACTCACACCAATCGTCCGGACAATGATGACCTGTGATTAAGAAGGAAGTGGTTCCAACCACCGTTTTCAACCGTTTCGGGTCGTTATCCCTGGAACGTAATCACCACTCACTCCCATATTCTGGGGAGGTGAATGATCAGGCCCCTCAGCGCCTTAATTCAAGGATATAGGAGTCCTTCCTGAGGGATCCCACCAACAATCACTGCCAGACTCTTGCGGAAGTTCACCCTCAACATGATGAGGGTATCGACTCCAGGCGTTCGACTCAGGTTCCTCGAACCCGAGTAGGCAAGAAGAATCGCCAGAGGAGAAATCCGGTCAACAATGAGCAGGTTCTCATCTCTTCCATCTCCAGATAATTCCATCAACCTAACTTGGTGGCAAGCAACGAGCGGGCACATACACCCGTCTGTTTTAATTCCGCTGTCCAGAAGACTCATCTGGAAGCATCACTCCAATCCCGCCTGGCAATTCCAACGGAGTACTATTGGCAGAAACATACACCTTTTTATACGTCATCAGCTAGTTAGAAGGCTCGTCTGACTACATATGATGGATCTCATCAACCACGTTCGGTGAAGTACAATCAGCGGGCACATACACCTGCTAGTATTGATCAATCCTACCAATAGTCTCGCTTGGTAGCACACGGAGAAGTCAGTCGGAAAGCTTCGGCGACAAAAATGAGGAAGACTCAACTATATTCCCCCACACTTGAGTACTATCAGGATTCAATGATAGGAAAAGGAGGGCAGGAGTAGGAACACACACCTACTCTAAGCACGGAATGGACGTATATCCCTGCTCATATTCTGGATGCCTGTCAGGATATTATAACAGCTTCAGCAGCATCTGAGGGAAAGACACATAAATATATCCCTACTAGAGGAGTGACACATCAACAGGTCACTCCGAAATAGACACACACATCAATTCCAGTCCATGAGGGTTGTGAGGCATACTCCCCCATATCATATAGAATACCAATTCAGGCACATACACCTGATTTGAGTGGAGATCGTCAGCCTAACCTGGATATCTCTCCTGATCAGGAACATACACCTACTCAGAGTAGCCACTTTAGTCAACAAGTGGTTTCCAAGGTGAGTATGAAGGTGTCTAAAAAGAAGACCCACCCAGTACAGTCAAGAAATCGAGATCCAATCTGTAACAAGGAATTTCTTGATGCTGGAGTTCTTGAATCCCTCAGACAGTTATCTGTTGGAATCCAAGATTCTACTCCCTCATTTCCCAATAGTGGGAACATTAATTCCAAAGGTCTTCAACAAACACTTCCTCATTGAGGCTTTCATCATGATAGTTCATTAGATCTTGATGATTCATCTTCAGATGAGAGCCACAGGAACCCTCTGTGTGGTTAGAAGACCAAGGATCAAGAGATCTCATCTTTTTCTATAACCCACCATGGTGGTCCTCCCCATGATGATGAAATTCACTACGAAAGTCCTCTCCGTAGTAGTGATGCACATTTTCCGGAAAATGCTCCAGTGGATAATGTAGTGATGAGATAGACCTCTTATCTTGAAGCACTTGAAAATGTGAAACCAGTCATGTCTGATGCTTCATCGCTAGCAGGTGAAATACTTTCTCAATAAGAAGATAGCCCAGGGTGTAGTTCATTCTCCGAACCACCCCTAAGTCATGCATATTCTAGTTTGATCAGTGCATTCTCTACCAATCTTGTTAAATCCGATGAACCAACAAAGAAGTACCAACTTTTGTCTAAACAGGTAGAAGAATATTCATTGAATGATAAAGAGGAAATGCTGAACATGATAAAACAACGGGCAAAAGGTGAAGTTCCATTCATGTTTTGGCCTCTGGCTAACTCTCAGTATGACATTCCAGAGATGTAGATGGAAGATGGGATTCATGAAATTTGTCTCAACATATGGAAAACTCTTTGTCAGTTGAAAAATAAAGTATTATCTTATGATGAATATGAAAATCATGTTAACATAATAGAATGGTTACAACGTTAGATTGATTTGGCATCTCTATCAGTCTCTCGATATCCGAAGGCTGAAAAGCAGCAGAGAGCCCTTCAGCATTCATGCCTTGGGGAACTAAGAAGATTGTGCCAGTTAATTTCCAATGCCCCATCTGGTATTCATTTCAGAGGATGGGGTGTTCATGGAGCACTACATTTCACTATTCTCTCTAGTCAGCAAAGCCCGCCAAAAATGGTCTCATGCAATGTTATTGCCCATAGCTGGACACAGTCAATGGGTTTTGTTTGTAATCAAAATCTTTCCCAAGAACATGCCTCACCTAGTTCTTCTCAAAATCAAGAATAAAGAGAACAAGTTGTTGGGTTACTCCTGCATCAAGGAAAATAGAATATTGAACATGCCTCTCGTATGGAGCAAGCACATCATCAAGTGACAGCAGTGTCAGAAATCATCCAATGGTCTTTTGAACCAGGTGATAAAAGTGGATGTCGATTGATGCATCCAGCTAATTTCCGGACTATGGTCTATAAGATTAGGCGATCTTTTAAGAAAGTCTCAGACATAGCATGTCAAGAGCCACCCCAGCTTTCTAGATTTGGGACTCTTTTAAACCAACCCTCAGAATCAACAAATAGGATTCGAGGGGTTGAGCAGGAATAGTAGGAACAGCCCCAGTCCACTGGACTGGGGAATTTTTCAAATCCCCAATCCATCCCTCAAAGAATGTTGGTCTTCTCTCGATTATGGAAGAATCCCCAAGAGGAAAGAAGATCCAAATTATCAGGAGACTCTCTCCAAATTATGATTCTCCAAGAGGTTCCTGGGGGATCAAATCAATGAAAGTTAATGTCTCATTAGAGACATGGAAGAAGACAATATTGCAGAAATGCTGATAGAATAGATGTGATGCACTATACATCAATTAATGTCATCAATGTCATTGTTGTTGATCCACCAGATGAGGCTTATTTAGAGGGATTAGATGAATAGGTTTCTGCTCAAGAAGTTGTACACACAGAAATAAATGAAGAAGGTGTGCATACACGAAATCAAAGGTTTACCCAAAATCTGGGTGTTCCTTCAAATAACCCACTTACCCCTCTATGAAAGGGATAAAATAAGGGGAAGGGAAAAAATCAGGTTACATATCCTTCCTCTGGAGAAGGCCAATCGCTCTCACTAGAGAAAATATTTGCGCAACAAGAGGAAGAAATGAAGTAATTGAAAAGGTTGAATGCAGAACTACTTCAAGGTAGTCATCCTCCTAAGCGTGATGGAGTCAGTCATCCAAGGGAGTTTGTTGCAGATACTGAGATATATCAAGAATATCCTCCTCTATCAGTACACCCTCATAGGTCTAATCCTATGGGTCAAGTTCAACAGCAATTGGTGGTGCTACCATCAGTTGCAGCACCAGCCACCACATCTGTACCAGCTCCAGTCATTGCACCTGCCCAATTCCAAGTTCAACCGGATGTTTCTCAAAAGTTAATAACTACCATTAAGTCATTAACATCTCAGTTATATATTATGGAAGGGAAGCTTGCACAGGTTCAACTAGAAAAAAGAGCTTACCCTAAATGGGTAGATTCAATCTCTCCCCCATCAAGTTTTGGGAACCCTGTATTCCCTATTTTCAATGGATCAGGTGATCCTGAACAACATTTGACGCATTACGTGTCTTGTTGCGATCCTATGATGGGAACTCTAGAACAACAAGAAGCAGTGAAACTCATATGCTTCGTGCGAACCTTGCAAGGACCAGCTTTTGTTTGGTATACGAGCTTTCAATCCCTGTCAATTATCATATGGGAGGATCTTCGCCAAAAATTCCTTCTCCAATTCAACTCAATGTTTCCAAAGACAACAGTTTTTGATCTTACAAACTGTAAGAAAAGGGAGAATGAAAGGGTCTCATATTTCATTGCTCGCTGGAAGGGATTAACATATTCCTTAAGCCTAGCACTCCCTCAAGAAGAACTATTTCCAATCTGTGTGGAAAATTTGTGTGATGAGTTGCGCACACCACTGATCCCTGTGTAATTCACAATAGGGTTTCGAGACCTTACTTTAATAGCTCAACAGATTGAAGATTCTCTTATACGGACTAAGGCTAAATCTCGTTTAATTCCATCAGCTCCAGGAAAAAGAATGGGTAAAGCAGAGACTGCTACAGTTATTCTTAAACAAGCACTTGTACCTGATTCTTCTTCAAAACCTTCATCTTCTTGAAGGGATCCACATCCTGATCACTAATAATAGAGGACGTTTCATCAAGATGATCAAAGAGATCAAAGTTGAAAACAATTTGAGGATTTGAAAAAGAAAATTGTACTCTTTTCGAAATGAACAAGTTCCTGGTTATTTCATTTCGGCTTTGGAAAATAATTTGGTTCAATTGCCAAGGCACAAGAGGTCAAAAAAGGAAGGAGATGAAGACCGTCCAAACTATTTCCCATTTCATCAAATGTTGGGTCATCCCATTCAAGAGTGTTTTTGTTTTCAAATACCTCCTGTAAAAAATGGTCGATTTGGGACAAGTTAAACTGAAAGGTTCTTTAGCACATGTAGCATGTGTTACTGCTACATTTCCAGAGGAGGAAGGTGAGTGGCAAGAAGTCAAAAGAAAAAATGTGTAGAAATATGATGATTGGATTGTCAGAAAGATGATCAACCAAACTCATGCTATTTTGTGAACACAGTTGAAGAAACCAATTATGCCTTATGCCATAAATGTCGTAGCAAAAACCTCTTCATCAGAGAGAAAATACTCAAAGAAACGGCACAGTTCCAAGAAAGAGGAACAATCAGAAGAAGATGAGTATGTGTCAAAGCCTAATATGTCTTTGACTATGGAAGATTTCATGCCATGTACTTCAAAAAAACGGGCACCGCCCCACCAAATGGTAAAGCCTAAATTGGATAGTCATGCAGATTCTTCATCAGATGAAGATTTAATCTTTGGTTCTGTTAATATGATTCATTTAACAGATCCCTATTCTAGTCGCAGTTTCGATTTCGATGAGCCTGAATTCCCTATATCAAATAGAGGAATCAGAGAAATTTCTAGAGGCTCAGGATACAGGGGAAGACATGGATCTTTCAGAAGCCACTATTATAATTCTACCCCTGCTAGAACTGTGTATGCAGTAGAAACTTGTGGTAGAGCCCTTCAGCGAGCTCAGCAAGAACAAGCAAGTTCTTCCACCAATAGAAAATTCAGTCCTGGAATAGTTATCCTGTAGAATCGGTTGGGGGTTCCACCTTCTTCCTCTCAACAAGCAAAAGGATCTAATCGGACTAATATTCCAAAACCAAGAATATTTCCAACTCTTATCCCGATACAAGATGCATCAACTTCCAAATCATCAACTTCCAAGGCACCTGCTAAACCACATGTTCCTGTTGGGAAACACAGACCTCTGGATCAAAAGTATGATGTATTGAAACACCTGGCCCAAGTACCATCCATGTTATGAATTATGGATGCTTTGAATCTATCAAAGGATCTTTGAGAGGCACTTATCGAGGCTTTGTCAAGTCCTCAAGAGTTTGAAACTGAAATTTTTGTAGCTGAAGTCTATCACATAGTGAATAATCTTGCAGAATACCATCCAGTGATATATTTCACAGATGAAGATTAAGATGATGTCGTGCATGGGAATATTAGACCTTTGTATTTATATGGAAATTTCAATGGTGTAGACATCCGAAGAGCTTTCATTGATAATGGTTCAGGAGTCAACCTCATGCCCATTCATATACTTCGTCGATTGGGCCTTACTGAATCTGATTTATCTCCTTCAACTATGATGTTACAAGGATATGATAAAAATGAACAAGAACCACTGGGCGAAGTTACACTCAGAAATCAGTTTGGAGATCTTGTATCCAATTCATATTTCATGGTTGTTGATCAAGACTCAGCCTTCAACATCTTTCTTGGAATACCCTGGCTATATCAACATGCGGCTATCCCTTTATCATACCATCAATGTCTCAAATATTGTTTCGATGGTCAATTTGGGACATTTTATGGTGAAAAGGCCCTGTTCAAGACATGTGAATCTCAATACATTGAGGAGGAATTCTATCACATGAAGGGAAGGGAGAAATCCACAGCAAAGGAGATTACCAAAGTTAATGCTCCATATGGTTTGGAAAATATTCCAGTAAATCCATTTGCACATGTGAGTATAGATTATGTGTTGCATATCAGTCAAATTGACAGGATAGACCCAAATCCAAATACTCTTATGGAAAGATCCATAATTTCAATTATGGAAATTGAGCCAGAAAACAAGGGAGAAATTAATGATCCACCAGGCAATGATGAAAGCTCAAATGGAGATGTCTTCATTTCATCTGATAAAATCCAACAATTCTATACTTCGCCAATCAGGCCAGAGGAAGTTATAGCAATGTCAGAGGTGAACAATGATGTCAATTCTCAATCCATCATATCCTCTTTATTTCCTAGGGAAGACCCTTCGTCATCAATCAGGTCGGAAATGGAAGCCTCTTCTTCAGGATGTTCAAATTTTAACATATTTTCTGATCATGGAAATTCTGCTTCATATTATACTATGAAAGTAGAAACAAAAGAAGTAACATGTGTTGAATAAGAAGAGGAAGATCTTAGAGATGCTTCTCCATCATTTGAAGAGGTTATCTCTACCACTGTGGATGAACTCAGAGAAATAAATATGGGTACAAAAGAAAATCCATGCCCCACTTTAATCAGTGCGGCCATGACTCTTGAAGAACAAGAGATGTATATTTCCTTTTTAAATCAAAATCGAGACATATTTTCTTGGAACTATACAGAGATGCTCGGGCTTCATCCTGATGTTTCTACTCATCATTTGGGTTTACCAGAAGAACATCGAGGATTTAAGCAAGCCGCTAGAAGAACACACCCAACCTATGCTTCCAAAATTGAAGCTAAAGTGGATAAGATCATCAAATCTAACTTCGTCAGAGAAGTTCAATATCCCAAATGTTTGGATAATATTGTCCCTGTGAAGAAGAATAACGGAAAAATTAGAGTTTGGATCAATTTCAGAGATCTTAATCGGCATTTTCCTAAGGATGATTTTCCAGTTCTGATTACAGAACACTTAATTGATGCAACAGCTGGATATGAAGCACTTTCCTTCATTGATGGATATTCTGGATATAATCAAATCTGAATGGCTCCAAAAGATGAGGAATCTACAGCTTTCAGAGCCCCTCAGGGTGTGTTTTTCTACCGGGTAATGCCCTTTGGCCTAACGAATTCCGGCGCAACATATCAGTGTGTCATGCATCATATCTTCAAACCCTTTTTAGGGAAGTTTGTCGAATATTATGTGGAAGATTTTTTGGTTAAATCCAAACAACATTCTAATCACTTGGCTGATTTGGAAGTCATATTCCACAAACTTCGGCAACATAATTTGAAGATGAACCCCTTAAAATGTGCTTTTGGGGTAACCTCAGGAAAATTTCTCAGCTTTTTTGTACGCCATCGTGGTATCAATGTTGATCCTGAAAATACCAAGTCAATCCTTGGTATGTCACCTCCTCAAAATTTGAAATAATTGAGAGGACTTCAAGTAAACTTATACTAGATTCGGCGTTTCATCGCCAATTTGGAAGGAAAAAGTTTACCCTTCACCAAATTGATGAAGAAGGGAGTCACTTACCAGTGGACTGAAGAATGTCAAGAAGCATTCGATATTCTGAAGAAATACCTCTTGAGTCCACTGGTACTTATGCCACCTATTGAAGGAAGACCACTTATCCTCTATGTGATAGCTCTAGAGCAATAATTGGGTGCCTTTCTTGCTCATAAGAATGATGTTGGGAATGAAAACAACATCTACTATCTCGGTTGGACTATGTTTGAAGTAGAAACCTGATATTCAAGTATTGAGAAGTGTTTCCTAGAATTAATCTTTGCAGTTCAGAAGTTGAGACACTACCTCCAACATCACGAGGTCCAATTGGTATCTTGAAATAACCCACTCAAATTCATCCTTAGTCATCTAATGCTTACAGGATGTCTGGAAAGTTGGGAAGTTATCTTGCAGCAATTTCATATTCAGTATGTGTCTCAAAAGGCAATAAAGGGCCAAGCTCTGTCTGATTTCCTGGCTGAACGCCCTTCAGTGGAAGACACATCTTCATATATTGAACTCCCTAATAAGGAATTCATTTCTATTCAAGAAATTTCTCAGGCATGGGAAATGTATTTTGATGGTGCTTCCAGAAGTCCAACAGGGAGGAAAATGGAAAATCCTAAATTCAACAAGGTTGGTTTAGGAGTTGTGCTCATTTCTCCAGAAAAGACAGTGTTACATTATTCCTTCTTATTTTGGGAAGGTGGTACCAATAATGAAGTAGAATACCAAGATCTCATCGCAGGCTTGGAATTGGCGCTTCAATCACAAGTGAATCACTTAAAGGTGAAAGGTGATTCAGACCTAGTAATCAAACAAGTCAATGGGGATTATGCTATCAGAAAAGAAGAACTAATCCCTTTGTATGATTACATCAGAGAGATAATGGCAGAATTCCCTTCGGAACCAATATTTTCTTATGTCCCAAGATCACAAAATGCTCAAGCTGATGCACTGGCTTATATATCCACAGCTCTGGAAGATCCAAATCGGGATGGGACAACCATCTGTATTGCCCACCGTCGTGCAATTTCACCTTATGTTCGAACCAGAACTAAGGAAATTAATGAAATTACTCCCATTCTGGAACCGTATGGTCATAATAAATGATGTATGACACCTATCAGGGAATACCTTCAAAATGGAACACTTCCACCTGATAGAGCTGAGAAAGAACAAATCTGGCGACGTGTGGTCAATTTTACTCTTTATGATAGCCCAGATCACCTAAAGAAAATTCTCTACAAGCGTGGTTTTGATGGAGTTCTCTTCAGATGCATTGATGGTGAAGAGACAATGTCTATCATGAAAGAAGTGCATGTAGGAGTCTGTGGTTCCCACCAGTCTGGACATAGACTGTCTGATCAGATTCAAAGGCTTGGATACTTTTGGCCTTCAATGATACAAGATTGTGTTGATTTCACAAATAAATGACATTCATGCCAAGTACATGCCAACTTCATTCATCAACCTCCATAGTTGTTTCATACATATAAATACTTGTGGCCATTTTCCACATGGGGAATGGATGTGGTGGGACCTTACCCTTCAGCTACGGCCAAGAAGTTTAAGTATATTCTTACTGCTACTGATTTCTTTTCCAAATGGGCAGAGGAAATACCTCTTAAGGAAGTCAGTTCTAAATGCATTGTTAGCTTCATCAAGTCTAACATCATTACCAGATTTGGTGTCCCTCATACCATATTGATGAAAAATTGCACCAAATTTTGTTCATCTGAGGTGAAGAAGTTGTATCAAGAATACAACATCAAATCCAACCATTCATCTCAGTATCATGCAGCGGCCAATGGTCAGATAAAAGCCTTAAATAAGACTCTTTCAAATATACAAAAAAAAAGATGGTGGATAAAGATAAGAAATCATGGCCTGATAAACTCTTTCATGCTTTATGGGCTTATCGGACCACCACCCGCACTGCAATGTGGTCAACTCCATATTCATTGGTATATGGAACAAAAGAAGTCTTTCTAATTGATGTTTAATTACTTATTCTCAGAGTTTCCATTTATGATCAATCATTTATAGATGAACAATATCAAAAGTGATTAAATGAATTGGAACGGTTAGATGAGAAAAGATTGTACACTTTGCACCACTTGGAAGTCTATCAGAATCGAATAGCACGAGCTTTCAACAAAAAGTTTTCTTCATTCATTCATTCAGGGAGAATTGGTATTAGTTCTCAGAACTCCAATGATACCAGGAAAGAAACCTCCCAAGCTTGAACCAAAATGGGAAGGACTTTATTCAATACATAAGGTCTACTCCAATGGAGCATATTCATTAATCTCAATGGATGGAGAACTCATCACTACTCCAACCAATTCCAGATTTCTGAAGAAGTATTTTTTATAAACACAAAATACATTGTCGCGGTCCATACATATGAACTTAAACTATTTGTATCACCACCAAGGGTCCATGCATACGACCTTAAACTATTTGCACATCCCTTACATCTAGCATGATGTTAAACTGCACCATCCAGGGTCCATGCATATGACCTTAAACTATTTGCACTTTCGTCCAACATGACGTTAAACTGGGTCCCCTTCATCATCCTTGCTATATGATGTTAAACTATAAAGCAACGGTCCATGCGTACGACCTTAAACTATTTGAATTTCTTTCGTCCAAACATGACGTTAAACTGTAACGTCCTAGCTACATGACGCTAAACTGTATAGAAGCCCCTTACGTCCAACAAGACGTTAAACTGCATAACCAACAGTCCATGCATACGACCTTAAACTATTGGCACGTACGTCCAACATGACGCTAAACTGTATTGTCCATTTTTCGTCCAACATGATGTTAAACTGTGAAAAAGTCCCTAATACATCCAACATGATGTTAAATGTTGTACTCTTCTGTCCTCACTGCATGACATTAAACTGCATAGTCCCCCTTTCATCCAACATGACGTTAAACTATATTTTCCCCATCGTACTAGCTACATGATGCTGAACTGTACAAAAGTCCTTTAATATGTCCTACATGACATTAAATTGTACTTTGTCCCTGCTTCATGACATTAAAATTTGAACACCAATAGTCTTAACTGCAAGACTTTAAACTACATAGTCCTTTCATTTGTCCTACATGACATTAAACTATGCATAGTTAGGGTTGTTGTTAACTCTTTTTTCTCACACCGAGTATGAGTCATGTGATCTTAGAGAAAATTTCAACCAAAACACCCTCTTTGGGCCGCTAACCACGTGTAAGTCCCAACATAATTTTTTAGTTCATTGTCCCCAATAACAACTTGTTCATTAATCCATTATTTAATTGAACTACGCGGACTTTGATCCTTGCCTTCTAGGTTGGGTATGTAGGCAACCTCTTGAGGTTCAAGCCCAAAACTAATCTCTTTACATCGGTTCACCTCCATCTCATACGATGTTGATTCATGAAACTGTATTGAGAATCAATATGTTTACATTGGTTCACTTTCGTCCTTGCTATATGATGTTAAACTGTACATCACTTTTTGTCTTGTACGGCAATAAACTACAATATTCTTTGATACCCTCACCTGAGAGGGAATCATTATTTACATTGATTTTTCAATCATGTTTCATTCCAAAGACTACGTGCATACATGGAAATTCCCAAACCTTTTATCTTGGGTTAAATCATCATTGCACTAAAGTCCCCTTTCACCCTTCACATGTACGAACCAAAATTGTACATAGGGTAGTTCTAGAACTACGTAGGCTTGATTACCATCCTTATGGGATACATAGGAACATTCGAGTGTCCCTCGAATCGAGCCCCAAGTCTTTTGGGCCTAACCCCAAATTACACTTTTAGTCCCTTGGCTGAAAAGTCCCCATGAAAGTACACACTGTGTATTTCTTATAATGGTTTGATCTCTATGACCCTAAACTAAGGTCTCCAATCCTTTTTGTCTCGCACGACATTAAACTGTAGTTTAAGAACTATGTATGGCTTGATTCTCATCCTTATGGGATACGTAGTGAAGTCCAACATTTCAATTTAGGACCCAGCCACAATATGATTATGGTTAGCATTGATCTGTGTATCTCTGCATACATTAGACAACACCCATCTTTGTGTGTCATTATACTAACCTTAAATATTTTCAGATCTTCATAACCCTTTTCTTTACTTCTAGTCACAAAAATGTTAAATTTCTGAGAGTTCTTTTTCCTGACCATGCAGCACGTGCCCTTAGGTGACCTTGCATAAACAGTCTACATAACAGACTTGTTAGACAAAAGATGCTATTATTTGACTATGCAGTCAATGCCCTTAGGTGGCCCTGCATAATTCAACCCCCTAACAGGTTTTTTGGATACTGGTAACTTCATTCTTGGGAATAAAGCCTCTTTTGTCTTTATTTTTCTTAATGAAAATATGTAGGGATCCACAAAAATAGCCATCCATAACATACTTGTCCCATATCCTTTTTCATGATCTGGAAGTATTCAAGTCTATGGTTTATATTCTCCTTCCCTACATTTGGGTCAGACCTTCGTAGGAGTGATATTCATCTAGATCTTCGATAATATTGTTTGTAAATATCTTCTCCATACTCAAGTACCTCTTTCCATAGAGAAAAAACTATACTTTGGAAAATTTCAATCTTCATAAACTTTCACTGGCTTTTTAGCACTAGGAAAGTAAAATTCTGAGAGTTATTTTTCCTGACTATGCAGCACGTTCCCTTAGGCGGCCTTGTATAAGTAGTCTACATAACGGACCTATTAGCCAAAAGATGCTATTTATTTGACTATTCAGCCAATGTCCTTAGGTGGCCCTACATAATTCAACCCCCTAACAGGTTTGTTAAATAATGGTAATTTCATTCTTGGAAACTACTTCTTCTAATGCCTTTTAGATATTCTTTCATATCATTCCTCAGATTCAAATATTCTTAAGTCATAGTTTACATATTTTCCTTCGTACTTGAGTATGGTAATGTGTTTTCAGATAAATTGTCAAGGAATTGAGTCAATTTTAATCCATTTAGGTCAAATCTATTTCGACCTTAAACATTATCCTCTTTATGTCTGACGTGAATGACTTTAAACTTCCCACAAAAGACAAATGAAATATGAATAAAAGTCAATTTCTAGCTCACTAAACATACATTTTGTATGATTTAGGTAATATTGAGCAATTAAAAGATTCAAAGTTTGTAGGGTTATTTACATTAATCCTAGTAAAAATCAAACTATGCTTACTAGGCCCATTGGCATAGGTAAAATTTAAAGCAGGTAGCAAAAGAATACAATCATAAATGATTGAAGATAAAAGTACTCTCCATTAATGCACAAGAATTAGAGGGACATCCACAGATTGGAGCCTCTTCTCTTTTTCAGGAAATTACAAAAGACTGTCAACATAAGTCTTCACTTGATGTACAGCATCCCGAGCTTCATTAGAAGCTACTTGAAGCTCATGCACTCGACCAGTTTCACTCTTCTCATCTTGATGGAGTGCCTTCTTGGCATCTTCAATGGCTTTCATACCATTCGTTTGAGCTCCCTCCAATGAATTATTGAGCTGGTCAAGTTCCCCAGTAATAGAATCTAACCATTACTAGAGCTGCACCTTCTGGACGACTTTTTCTTTGATATTATGCTTTAGCTCATTCATCTTGGCAGCATAATCAGCCTCAGCTCAGGATACTACAGTCTCAAATTTGCTGATATTGACTGACAGCTTCACCCTGGTAAGATCTTCACGACACTTTTTCTCCTGCTCCCTTCTTAAGATGACTTGTTTCACCATGGTATGGATCTCTTGGTATCCAAAACTGCCAAGTCCTAGCATGACGAACTGGGAAAACAACCAGTAAATCTTAGATGACAGCTCTTCAATAGGCACTTCAGATATGATTTTCCATATGTTGTGCCATGCCTTGCATTGTGAAAAGTTGAGCGCCTTAAGCACCTCCGGGTCCTATTCGACATCATCATCACAGGGGGGCATGTAATCTGGGATTAATGCACTTAGGGAAGTTCCCTATTCTGATCCTTCCCCCCTGACCCTGGTTGCTTCACCTTCTACTACTGTTTGGGAAGAGGTTAAGACTTCACCTCCAGTTCTATTCATTGAAGTTGATAGCCCTTTTTGATCAATTAAAAGTATGGTTAGTTTCATAGAATAATGTCAGTTGGTTGTCTATCTTGAAAACCCAGTACAATCATTACCTAACAGTAGATCAGCAGCTTTAGAAGACTCCTCCCCATATTTCCCAGTTTCAACAGGATCTTCAAGATGGGTCTCATGAGGGGTTACTAGATTTATCTCCACTTGAGCTAATGTTTCTGCAATGGTAGGGTTGACATCAATGTCCACACCCTCTTCAGGCATTGGCAGTTCAACAGCTTTTATGGATGGAACTGCATATTATTTTCATTCATGATTAGAAGTGTAAATTATAAGAAAATTTACTAGAAGAAGGATAACACTCACAGCCAAGTTCTTATAAATCACATGATAACTTTTCATGATCAAAAAATTCTTCAAATGCCACGATTCAGCATTTCATCCAATGATATTTCAGAATCCAGGTTAGTCTCACTAGTGGGAGCATTTGATGTGTCCTCTTGGTGACCCTCATTCTATAGCCCCTGACCCTGGACAGCTTCTTTAGGACGGATGACAGATTTAGTTGTTGCGGCCGCCAATGATTCTGGTGAAGGTTCTTCTCTACTTGTAGCTGCAGCAGGAGCAGTACTGGGAATAGATGTTGGCTCTTTTTCAGAAGCAGCCAAGTCAGTCTAAATTTGTGTTTATTCCATAACACCCTCCGTGGTCCTCAAAGTAGGATCAATCCTTTCCCTCGGAGGGTAAATTGAATAAGCCCCTACAATCCCAAGTAAAATGAGTAATCTTTTTCATGGTTTAAAATTCATGATTATTTGAAGGACTTACCACTACTGATAAAGCATTTAGCGATGGACTTCCTCCTTCGTCACCTTTTTCCTTTTTTAATTTTAGGAGTATCAGCAGTCTCCCTTATAGGCACCTGAATTGGAGAATGGAAGGCTATTTCCAACTCCTCATTCATGTCCTGTTGGCCTGGACATTTCTCACCCAATTCACGAGGAGATTCGGCAGTAGCCCCGATGGAAGTACCACCAGGGCTATACTGAGGTGAAGTAACCTTAATAGTTTTGATAAGCTACAAGATGAAGAAAACAATTTCCTTGAATAACAAATTTTTAATTGAAATCAAGTTTCATAAAAATGAGGAAAGAAAACTTACATCTTCAAGAGCCACATACTCATGCCACTCCTCATCAGTGGCGTCGTGATCCATCATTTCCTTTACCCACTTGGTGATAGGAATAGAATCTTCGGTGACATATATGTTGGCCTGCAAATCTTTGTCATAGGCTCTTACTTCATCAGGGTTATCCTTGAAATGAATATTTGCAGGAGCCTGAAGATTCCCTATTCCAGGAAGACGTAACCCTTCACATAGCTCCTGCCAGATAGTTTCAGTATCGCAGTTTACATCCCGCCATGCCTGGATGTCCTCTGGTCGTAGATATGTAGGTGTAATAGAAGGCTACGAAGAGGGTCCTACGACCATGGATTTTAATTTCTTTCTAGCTCCTGCAACTATAAAAGGATAATGAAAACATTTTACTCTATAAAGTTACTTGCAATTAAAATTGCCTCAATAAAGTAACTCACCAGGATTTGATGGAGTGGCTCTCTTGATTATGATAGGAGGATTATATACGGCACATGGACGCTTTTACACATGTTGTATCTCCTGAGAATCTGATGAATCAGCCTCGGTTGAAGAACTCGGTAAACCAGCTTCAGGAGTGGAAGAATCACCTGCCACCTGAATTGTTTCTTTCTCAATGGTTCTCTTCTTCTTTTCAACCTGATAAACAGGTTTATTCAATATGGCCTCCGGATATGACGCTCTCCTGTTTTCAGAATACCATATGGTCAAATTTCTTACCGCTTCAGTATCTGGTAAGTCAAAGACTACCCCAGTCCTTTCCATAGCCATTAGAAACCATAGTTGCCGAGCAACCATTGGATGCTGCTCTGATCTAACATGCACTGGAGGAGATACAATAGTCATCTGCAGACACATGAATTGGTGTGAAAATCGATATTGAGCATAGGACTCACATATAATTTCACCATCAATTCTGGTGGCTAGCATACCATCTCTACAGGCCAGCATGTAGGACCTCTGTTCCAAGATAGCTGATCTATCATCAACAAATCTCCCTATCAGCGGATTTCCATAGGGAAAGAAGTGGAATTCTTTATTCATACCTAGACTTGGCCTAATATCATAGGCATTGAGGGCCAACAGAAAAACTCTAGAGAAGGCCTGAACAGATATCCTGAAAGAACTTCCAGGAATCCGTATTCCGTTTTGAACAGCATATGTCTGGAAGTGAGTGGAGATCCATCCCCATAAAACATGGAATGGTCCCACTAATCTCAAAGTAGACTCACCCATATTGACATGGAGTAATCTCCTATGAATCTTTGCCAAAACTGGGGTAGCCAACCCCACCATCTTCCTTTCATCCAACTTGGCTGCAATAACAAAGGTCCCTGGCCTGACGCCTCCCTTAGAATATCTGACTGGTAAATGATAGACAATGATCCATAACGCTAAAAAGCCTTCCAGACGAGTCTTCTCCGAGATTTTATGATTTACTTCATACCCCCATTTCTCAAACTCTCCTGCTCCTAAAGTTGGCCAGAATGTTCCAGGAGCACCCCTCTTCTCTGTTTTGGGGCAGGTGGAAGGACGGGTGGGCCTCTTATCCTTGGATTTCTCTTTCTTGGGTCCCTTCTCCTTTGGATACTTCTCTTTCTTCTCGATAAGAAATATATTCATCCACTACTCTAGATGAATATACCTTCTAGAATGAGTCTTTTAAGTCTTTGAGATTTTGAGCTTATGATAAATCTTCAATAACTCTTAAACCAAATCTGGAGTCTTCTCTAGATCATTCATGGTTTCCTTTGGAGGGATTAATTCGTCATACATATCAACCTGGATTGGAACCCCTGAGATCTTGTAGATATCCCAAAAACAAATTCCTACTTCTCTATGGGTCAGATTGAAAGAATTAGTTTTCGGGCTTCAGCGGCTATGAAATTCCGATGCAAAATTATCATTCCTATAAACATACGTCTGCCCAGCCCAAACGGCTTCATAAATTGTAGCTCCCTTCAGATCCTCGATAAACTCTTCACAAGTTTGTCACACTCAATAATCCCACATCCAAGTTGGCTTCACCCCTCCTCTATAACAGAATTACCATTTCTCCTTCCAACCTTTGGATTGATCCATCTGAGAGTTTAGAAAGACTGAAGGATAACAATGTGGTTGCAGCTCAAGATTGTGAGGTTTCAGATCTAGTGCACATGAGCTATGATGCATTATATAAGCTTTCTTTACGGTTCTAGCAGTAGAAAATGTTCCTGCGATTGAGAAATTTGCTGAAGAAAAGTTGGTATATGACTGAAACCAGGAATGCGGCAGATAATTCTTTGCTTCTGGAATATTGATGTCTTGCAAGTGACCATGGCTATATAGAGGCAGATAGATGTTGTGCGGGAAGTTAATATGATGCTTCTTCAAGTAATTAGCTAATTCTGGGAGAGTACTTTCGCAGTGGGAATAATAATCGTGGCCAACGATGTCCATCATCTCATCAATTTTTTTGCTCACCAGTTCATCAGTCGTTCCTATTCTCTTTGGAGCCATTTGATCTGCACAAAAGTTGAATAATTAACTCTTAAAGTATGTTAATTTTTCATAAAATTTGTAAAGGATTTGAAGAAATTGGATAAGTCATTAAGGCGCGAAAGTCCCATAGTTGGTGCACAAGTATCCTTCGGTCGCACAAGTATTGGGCGTGCATGTTTCACTGTGCAAGTCTAAATACCTTAATAGCAACATGGCACAAGAAATAGAAGCGCGGTGCAAGAAGCAAGAAGAACGGACAAGCGAGAGCCGGGAGTCAACTTGCGCGCCGAGAGAAAAAAACTAGCAAGATCCAGGTGCTTTGCGCGAAGTGAGGCCCTCTATTTATAGACAAGGTTGTGCCCCTACGCGCCAGACCCTACGTTCCAGACCCTGCGCGCCAGACCCTGCATGCCAGACCCTGCGCGCCCGAAGCTCATTTGCGCTCCATACCTTGCACGCCCCAATTTCCTTTTTGATTTTCGATTTCCTCAGAGTCAAATCCTCATTCCTTTTGGATCCAACTCTGAGGGGGGGACTTTTGTTGACGCTCCTTTTTTCACAGAGTCTAAAGATTGGAAAAGGGGAATATCTTAGCACAAAGTGATTCAAACTTTGGACAAATATCAAAAATTGACAAAGGAAGGAATAAGAAGAACACTGTGCAAGGGTCGCGGAAGTTCTACCATGGTCGTGCAAGTATACTTGCGCGCCACAGTTGGTCATTCAAGTCACTTGCGCACCCTCTTTGAAAACTGCTCAGGGTCTTCTCCAGCCTATAAATACCCCCGGTTGGCCCCACATTCAGGAGAAATTTTTTTCTAGAATTCAGATACAGATCTCTGAATTCCCAAGTCTCTTCATCAAGTCTTCCAAACACTTCTAAGGTAATTCTTTACCTAGAATGGAAGTTCTATACAAGACGAAATATGGTTTAAGTGTTAGAAATCACTAACACTTGCATGCTTAAATTATTTTACCCTTAAGGGAAATGAACATACTTGTGCGCCTCCTTATCTATTCATTAAAACTTGTGTGCCCCTCTTTTGGAAGTACCTTCGGATAATTCTAAAGGCTTTGGTCAAGGATCGCCCAAGTATTACCCTACTAGTTAACAATCGTGCAAGTACCCATGTGTTGGGAAGGTATACCTGCGCGTCCAGGGACTTGCGCACCCACGTAGTACCTGTGCACCTTCCAGGACTTGTGCGACCCTATCTTTTTTTGTGCCTTTCCTGCACATTTCAACTCTCTTATTCCATTCCACCTCTCCTATTCAAGATTCAGTCTTTAAGACACTCTTCAAATCCATTTATGGCATGATTTCTTGATTTGACTTCCTTATCTGAAAGGAACTCCATGGAACATCTCTCAAAACCTAGTGATTTACACATATTTGTGTCCCTAAAGATTGATATTTCATTCATGCAACCTCATCCTTTAAGATGAGAGAACCCCTTAACATGGGCCTCCTTTTCAAGAGTAAGCCCCAGTCCAAAGTCTCAAATTTGGGCATCCCCCTTAAGAGTAAGCCCCAAGTTCCCTAATATGGGCATCCTCCTTATGAGTAACCCCCAACCATAATTCTCTTAACCTGGGCTTCCTTCTCCCGAGTAAGCCCTAGTCTCAAATATGGGCCTCCTTTTCCGGAGTAAGCCCCAGTACAAAGTCTCAAATTTGGGCATCCTCCTTAGGAGTAAGCCCCAACCATAATTCTCTTAACCTAGACTTCCTTCTCAGGAGTAAGCCCCAGTCTCAAATATGGGCTTCCTTCTCAGGAGTAAGCCCCAGTCTCAAATATGGGCTTCCATCTCAGGAGTAATCCCCAGCCTCAAATATGGTCATCCTCCTTAGGAGTAATCCCCAAGTCCCATACTATAAGCATCCTCCTTAGGAGTAATCCCCAACCATAATTCCCTTTAACCTAGGCCTTCTTTTCAGGAGTAATCCCCGGTCTTAATTTCTCTTGACCATACTTAATTTACTTTTTATTTGGGCTTCCTTCTCAGGAGTAAAACCTAGTCATAAGTCCCCTCCTAATTTAGGCCTCCTTTTCAGGAGTAATCCCCAAGATTAGAGTATCCAAATCTCCATGAATCACATATACCTTTATGGAACATGTTACTGAATTTCTTCCCTGAAGTAAACCTTAACCTTCATTTATTTGGGCCTTCATACATACATAATCCCCACATCATTGCATCTTTCATGGCACAATTTTCTGGTTTCACCAATACCTATTGTTTCTCACACTGAGCATGAATCACGTGAGCTTAGAGTGTAAAAGTAATCATGAAATCTTTCTTTGAGGCATCAATCATGCATAAACATCATACTCACTTACTCGAACAACGTGGGTTCTGATTCCTTTTCTAAACAAAGGATACGTTGGTAGCCTATCTGCGGGTACGATCCCAACATCAAAATAATTAATGTCCTCCTGAATGACAATAAACTTCAAGTGCCCCACTGAGTGGCTTTAGAATCAGTATGGTCATCATAATGACCAAGATACTTTTATGTATTTAAGTATACCATCGACCAAGAATCTCTAGCAAATACAGATGATTCTCTATTGATGAATAACCTCGAATACATATAAAAGATTCTCTAAATTTCCTACATATTTAATCATTGATTGTCAGATCTAAAGGAAAGCTCATTTTATACTTGGTAATGTAATAAGGATTCACGAACATAACTTAAATATATAAAGAGAGTCCCGGAGTAGACAATAATTCCCCTCAAAAAGGTGTGATGAGTCTGACCTCCCATCCTCTCGACCAATGCAAATTCCTAATCCTCATCAGTCCACAACTAATGAGCACCTACCTTTGGAAAGTAGGTCCAAATGGATATGGAATCATTGGATGTTTCCGGTTCTATGAACAAACCCGTTAGAAACTGCTTGGAATGTTTGAATATTAAATCAATGAGATCATCCCCAATTCTAGAGGAAAATAGTCAACAAACACAATCACCTCAAAATTGCTTCAATGATACCTTGAGGGATTTTTTCCCAACAGTCTTGATGTCTAAATCAAACCCTATTGTTTTCTACTCTGAGCGTGGATCATTATACGTGGATTGGAATATTTTGTGAAATATTACTTACGTATAAATTGATACATACCCTCTTTCATGGAATTTGTATTTCTTGTTAATAATGAGGAGAGAAATTAAAATGAATAGTTTGATAAGAAATGGGGAGTGAGTAAAATGAAATAAAAGATTTATGATGAGTAGATGGTTATTAACATAAAATGGGGAGATTGTTGAGCCCAATTTATGTTTTGTAATTTTTTATATGGTTTTTAAAGAATATGAATATTTCAATAATTCTTGATTTTGATATGGAAGAAATAGGACAAGAAGTGAAGAAGATTAGAGTTCCAAAGAAAAGTTATAAAATATGAGTATATCTCTATGATGAAGAAATATAAAGAATACTCCTTCATGGTTTATGAGAATTTTGAAATAAAAATTGGATGAAGATAAAAGAAAATAATGATCCACTGGGAAAAGCTCAACCATAGCCATGAATGGTGATAGGAGAAAGATAAACTACATAATTCATATACGGTAATGTAAATGAGTCATACCCTATATAGATAGACACAGGTGAGAAATGCATGAGTTATTAATTTGATAAAACCATACAGTGATCCACAATACACCACTGGAGAGCAATAGCTCAAAAAAATCAATAGAAGTCAAATAACATGTCTATGATTATATGGAAGCATCTATCCCATGAATTCTTTGATGTGGGATTCAAACCATCCAATGAAACAGAGATAACAACAATAAAATGGGTATTTAAAAATGTATTTTTTATGAGATCTTCATTTGTGTAAAACAATGATAAATTACATGTCGTGGATGCCGTCATGATGTCATTGTCATGACCCGTCTCTCAGGGCATGTGCCATGACTACCCCAAACCCGCATTCCATAGGCCAGGGGCTGGCGACTAGAACCAAAGGCGTAAATCCCTAAAACTGGGAAGACGTTGCCTTTATAAACTGTAAATACACACAATCAGAGTATAAGATGGAAGCAAAACACTAAGTAAAACTATATACAAAGGAGTGCAGAAAAGTAAAGGGGCTGGAAATACAAGCCCAACTGTAAAGTACAAGGAAACTGAAAGTACAAGAAACTGGAAAAAAATAGTTGAAAGGTGAAAAACAGCTCCTGGATCGTCCACCATGGATCCTGCCTGATGGGTAGGTACAGATAACCTCCTCAAAACTCCTTGTCTGTCAATCTCTACCGGGTACCGACTCGTAGTGAGGTCCACCTCTGGGTACGGTCTAGTCCTTGTACACTCAACCTCGGTTAACAATGTATGTCGTCTGCATCCAACACAACGAGGTGCAGGCATAGCCTGTGCAGGGGTAAGTATAATGATACTCAGTAGGGAATCCGAGACCCTCAAGTTCTCACAAAATCCAATAAGGATAACCACAAAAGTATAAAAATCAATGGATGAACCACATAGGTATATATCCATACATATACCTATGTTATCAAGTAATCCATCTCCATCATGAGGAAACATAAGAGTTACTGACTCATCTCACCCATATATACACTTATGTCGAGAGATAGTGATGATCAGATGTAGCCACTGAATCATCTAAGCTGTAGGACCCACATAGGATTCAGGACCAGCTGTTAGAACTTTCGGACCCACACAGGATCCAGGAACAGTAGTCGGAGCTATCGGACCCACACATGATCCAGGACCAGCTAAGTTGTCGGACCCACACAGGATCTAGGACCAGCTATTCAATCGAACCCACACAGGATCCAGGAACATAAGTCAGAACTGTCGGACCCTAACAGGATCCAAGAATAGTAGTCAGAGCTGTCGGACCCACACAAGATCCAGGAACAGTCGTCAGAGCACAGCCAGCCATAGGGTTTCCACAAGCATGCTTGATTCTGGGAGGGTCTTCTCCCCAAGCCAAGATTCGATACATTAACTACCACATAGTCCCATGTTTATGTATCCTTAAATTCCATCTCATCAAAAGGAACACAACGCGACAGATGGTGCGTCAATCGGACACCCGGTCTGAGAGTTATTAGTATTTCCGTTCTGAGGGCCCGGTTGAATTTAGGTTCAATCCAACCTGACCATACCCCAAATGCATCCAAATCTCAAGGGTGGTATTCCAAAAGAACTGTCTCTATAATGCCCCGAACCTAGTTACCCATAGTCGATGCATTATTTTAATATATTGGCATGATTACAAGGAATCAAGTCCCGAAGTACCGATCAATTTAGCAGTCTTGGAAAATATATTACATATATTAACATTACGTTACAATTTCAATCATAAAACACATCATAAATAGTTATTTGAGAATGCCATTATTCCCTTAGCTTAACCCTGTATATCAATAAAAATGCACTTCTTGGAATCCTGGGAAAAATAAAACATATAAATGGGTGACCTCAAATGCTCAGTAAGGGTAAGCAATACAGCGGAAGATAACATAAATATTAAGCATGGTGAATAATTGAAACCAATGAATTTACCAATAATAAACATGAATACTTTTATGGAAGGAATATGAGTTGAGTAAATAACTACATAATAAAACATAATCATGGGTATTCTACTAGTTAAATGACCACATGAACCATCAATTTTATTTTCATAATGAGGGAATGTATAATGCCAGACATTCTAAAACATTTTGTTAGGGCCTCATCCAAGATGTCTAAAAATGATTAAGGCCTCAGCTAAAACCATATATCAAATTGGGAAAGGGCCTCGGCCAATTCCACGTCTAGTTGTCTCATGAGACCTACCAATGCATCAAGGAGTAATATCGGGCTCCACCCGTCACTTACTATGTCCAATACATTCCTGATATGAAAATTTTGAAACATAACATAAACATCCGCATTAGAACTAGTGTACAAAATGTCAATACTTTAACCATAAACCATGAATGGTATAAAAATAACACATCCATAGTCAAACATATCATAACTCAATCAATACAATACGGAATATTGTATTATAATAAATCAACCTCAATCAAAAATAATATCCTATAAAGGATGTTGACATAGTTGAAAATGATGAGTAAGCCTTTTTGAGAGAAATATCATTTTTTTAAATCATTTAAAAGTCACACAATTAAAAAGGAAGTAATTTAAAAGATATTTTTGAATCAAAGTGTCCCATACCACTTTGAAACATTGTAAAATAATTATTATTTCAAAACATTCATTCCCATATAAATAAATCCTTAAAATCATTTTGAAAACATGGACATTAATTAAAAGGATTTTGAATGATAAATCTTTAAAACATTTAAAATTATGATCTTGATAAAGAGTATATTTCACAAATCTTTAAAATATTCAATTTGAAATCATTTTTATGAAAAATGGATGATAAAAATGTCCCAGTAGATACTTAAGTAAAAACAACCTCGGATAGTAAATAGATTGTGAAATTAACCCTTACCAATTTGGTAACTTACGAAACATACACCCCATGAAAGAGTTATCATAAAAATAATATGTAAATACACATAAATTAAATTTTATTACACAAATAATACAATTATGGGAAGTATATACACCACACAAAAGGAAATAGTGGAAATATGGCATGAATCTCACGGGAATTAGGAGTGAGATGAAAACCCCTTACCTTGCACTTTCCTTTAGTCGATGATACATTTAACCTCATATATGAAGACTGTAGTATGTTATTAAATTATACCAGAACCATATTAATATTTATAATATTATACATTATTCATTTATGACTTTATACTACCCATTTAATAATAATTTCCATGTTATATTAATATTTCGGGTAATAATCGCTTTCTTTATCGTATGTGTTTTAACTTGTTACTCTTGATTGTATCACATAGATCATGATTTAAATACTTCCAGAATATAAAACATGATCTATATATCATATATATTTAGAATATAAATATGTATAATAGATATATATATGAAATGGAAAACACCGTTTATGGAGACGGTAGTCCGTACGTACGCATAAACGTTGTTTATGTTTTCATACAGTATTGAACGGAAGTAAGTGAATAAGATATATGTAAGTAAATAAATACTTATATATATAAATATATATATCTACAGTAGAATTATTATGTCATATATTACATACTTATTAGTAATATATATTTTTATAATCATCGATTAATGGTGAACTTGGAAATGAATCTCATCGCATCGTGGAGACGGTAATCCGTACGTACGCACGAGCAAAAATATTATTCTTTTGATGTTAAAATAATATATAATTGGATGTTATATCATAAATACAGAATCCTTATCATGTTATATTTATTATTTACATAAAATACACATCATTATTATACCCATCCAAATAATAATGTATTGAATAACAATTACACCACGACGTGGAGACGGTAAGCCGTACGTACCCATGTATGGTGACATGTCATTCAAAAGGTAGATAGAATAATGAATTTGGTTGTACCATAATTATAATAATATCACAGTATATAGAAGATACTGGATTTATTATTTTAGAATGGAAACAACAAAGAAAAAGTAAGTTTAATAAGAAAGGAACTTGAAAGAGGGTGGTGAAATCATTACCTCTTGTTCAGGTTCTTCCTTTTGATTTGATCAAAAAGGGCTCCTTAGGTTGGCTTTATGATCAAAATAAGGCCTATAGGTTGAATTGAGGGAATTTGGGAGGATATTTTTTCAGGTTTTGGCCGAACAAAAAGGATTTGAAGGTATGAATAATTTGTTAGAAGTGATGTCCTTTTATAAGGGGGGGAGGGGATCTTTAGGAAGAACTTAAAATTTATTTTATAATAAATTTATATTCAGTTTATAATAGCTCCAAATGAATTTATTTAGAGACTTAGATGGTTATGGGTATAAATATTCTCAACCAATGTATTTTATAAAAGTTTAGGTTACCATTTTAACCTTATCTTTTAGATTTAACTCTTAGTTAAATAGTTAAACTTTTACCGTGCCTTCTTGTATTCTTACTCTAAATGGTTAATACACTTACTATAAACTTCCAATAGAACCTCAATTGGATAATTAATTACATATATAATATTATTTATGCTCTCTGGCCTAACCTAACATTTTTAGGAATATTATATCAACCAATATTATAGTATTTGTTTTAAATATTAATTTATGTCAATTATGACACTATTTGGTATTTTGTTTTTGTGAAAGTCATCACAACTTGAATACTTCAAACAACATACATTGAATAATCCCTAAAATTTCCTATTCACCTATAAAATTAGTGGATGTCATAAAGACTTTGAAATTATATTTATTTTAATATTTATAATACTATTTATTTGATTCTTTCATAAATAAGGTAATTACTGCATCATCATTGTATCATTAATAAATTTAATTATTTAATCTCTAAAAATTATAAATAAAATACAATTATGTATGAAATAATTTTATATTTCTAACGAATATTTATAGTCGAATTTATATTATGTTTAACCCTATATTAAAAATGTTTTAGTTATTAAACTTTGAATTTAACACTTTTAACACTTCTTTGAATTAAATAATAATAAATGTCCTAATCTAATTCAAGTAGACCAAAGAGGTTCATATTTTATTCAAATGTTGTTTTTAGTCGAATTACACTTAACCAATAGAATTAATACATGTGTTAGGGTAATAATGACATCATTTTTACCCTTAATTACCCTATTTACTTTTAATCGTGGTAAATAAAAGTAAAATGTTACTATTCCCCAAAAATTATTTTCATCTTATTGAACCACATTTTACTCCTTGATATTAACCATGTCTCTTGTATTTTTGAAATTAAACTAACATAAGAGGTAAAATTATGTTTTATATGAATTTTCAAATTCTCCTAGGAGATGGGTAAAAGACGGTGAAAAGTTCAATAAAATTTTTATATATCTAAAATTAATATAAAATGACTCCAATGAATTACACTGAACTTATATAGGTATTATGTATCTATTTTGACCTAAAATATATTTAAATAAAATAATAATAATTTAAATAAAAATTCGGTTTTAATCTATAACTCAGTGTTTTTCACTATTCGTTAAAAATTGAAAGTTTTTAGAAAAATACCGAAAATTCCCCTTAAGATAATTTCAATATTCGGAATTCAAAAATAAAGTATATTTTACCAAATTAAAAACATATAAGTTTCATTTATTAATTTAAAATTAATTCCCGCTGTCAAAACCAAAAGGCGTATTTTTAAGAAATAATAACTATCAAAAGTTTGACACTTGTTTATGTCCAATTTCAAATTGAAATTACTTATAATGACCAGAATTGTATTAAATGGTAAAAATATAATATATTTATAGTTAAAAACCATTAAAATGTATAATTTATCACTATAAAATATTTTGATTAAAAAAAATTGTTTTTAGTTAAAATATAGTATTTTCATTATTCACCCAAATATGAAAGTTATCATAAAAACACCAAAAATTTATTGAAACTAAATTCTTATGCACCAATTATAAAGAAGAAGTTTATTTTTTAAAATTGAATATATAAAATTTTCAAATATTGGATTTAAAAAGGATTATCCATTAAAAGGTGGTAAAATTGCATTTTTTGAAAAATACTTATTTTATCTAAAAAAATGTATTTGTTATTACATTATGTCTAAGAAACATGTAATATTGATTCTAAAATTATAAGGATTATATAAAGTTCAAAATTCATTTAATACTATTGATAACAGCTATTTAACGACTAGTTTGGTAAATCATGGTGCGCTAAAACTCGGTGTTGTGTGTAGTGCATGTTATTGAATTACTTTGAAGAAATAACGTATTATGAAATCTTGGGGTGTTAAATTCTTTCGTCCTTCAATAAATTGCATCCTTGCAATTTGAAATTGTTCTTTGAAAATAAAAGGTTGAAAACAGAAAATACCTTTGTGGGAAAACCCATATCAGAAATTGGGTTAATAAAATTTAGTCTTAATAAGAGGAAAAGGGGAATGAAAAAGTCACCACCAAATTGTGATCTTGATTAGGAGAACATTGGTGTCAATTAGAGACACATAATTAGAGGGAAAAAATAAATATTTATAGAAGTGATTGAGGTCATCAATCATAAAAAATTGTAGAATTTTGGGCCCCAAAGACACCAATCTATGATGATTTAAAATACCATCGGTTCAACAAAACGTAAGGTATTAGGATAACACATTTTTGGTTTTAATATCCCTTCCATAAAGTCTAATAATTTATTTATCCATAAATTAGAGGAAAATATATATATGTGGGTATGTCTGTGTGTGTGTGTGTATGTGTACTTGACAAGTAGAGTTTCATCCTACCACAAACTCATCTTTCACTCTGAAATATTTCAATATATATATATATTCTATTTATCCTAATCGTTTAGGGTTACAAAAATAATTAATTTATAATTCTCATATTATAACCTTTAAAAAACTAAATTATTCAATCTAGGATATCACGTGGGTCAGTGATTGGTGATACACCCTTTCCTCCCTTCGGTTGCGGGTTTAAGTCTCGCGGCCTTGCCGGACGTGACTAGTTGTCGCCTGACCTCTGGGTTGTCATTTTTTTGGCAATACAAAAATTACCTTAACAATTGTATCCATAATACATTACAACATTTAAACTTATCCAAAATACTTCTATCCAAACTCACAGTCCAAAATTTATAAGGAAGTTAAACAAAGAGAAGATCCTTTTTGCCACGTAATAGCAAGTGAACACCTTCATCATGTATTCTTTTAAAACATGGTAACATCCTGAATTACCATAAAACCTTATTGACTACATTCAAGATCATTTATTACTTATAGAATACTGGATATACTCCTTCTATCCAAAAAAAATGTAAACTCCAAAAATGATGGAATATACAAATCATTAATCAGTTTCAAGGTAGTCAAGAATATCCAATATAATTTATCCAAATAAATCATGTATTATTCCAAAATCACTACCTTGGCATCAGAAACATATTATGGTTTATCTTTCTCTTAACCATATATTTTCCAAAAATTTAACCTGCTATTGAGTCACTTTTCTTAGTCCACACAATCTCAAGTCCATAATGAAATTGTACTATAGTACAATCCTTATATACTCCATAATTATTATAACTATTACATTGTTGATACAACACTCAAATGACATAATTATCTAATAACAACATGATAACTCTAATCATTCCTCCTCGTATGTGGTAGTATCATAACTTGATTATTATCCAATAGCATCATTTGAGGTATACTCTGATGACTATGACATTGATTCACATAGTGTCTCAATGCCTTACAGATGAAGCATTTTACATTTGAAAACCTTTTATTACCCTTGAAATCATGTACTTGGTGTCCTTTTTCTCCACGCTTATAAAAAACTCTCATTCCCTTCAAGCATTTACCAAGGCGATTCATTCCACATTTATCGCATATTGGAAAATCCTTCTTTCCCTTGTTCCTATTGTCCATATTTCTTTCTACCATCCTTCTTTTCTCTGGATTACCTTCAAAGCCATAGGATTCAGAGAATTATTTACTGATCTTATTAATACATGATACTATTTATTCATATGATGAGAATACATGGAAGACTATTTCTCTTCTAAATTTTGGCTTAATACCATGAAAGATATGATCCTTCTTACTATTTGGATCATATGTATTACTGGAGTTCACATTCCTTCTACTGGGTGCCATTTTTATACAATGGTATACACTAGGTTAGTTTATGAATTGCAATTCATAATTCCAAACATGTAAAATACCTAATGTAAATTTAATAGTTTATGGATATAATCCATAATTACAAAAATGTTTTCTTTAAGGAGGTATATACTCATAAACCCTTCATATTGGTTTGTAAAAAAAATGAGGATTATCCTAAGAATATCCCCCAAGAGTGTCGTAACCAAGAGTGCAGTAAGACCCGTTGTCGTGCACCAGTTCCCGTTCGAGTCTAGCTCAAAGAGGTGTTTTCGGGTTTTACCCCTAGGTACATCTATTCTAGAGCCACCTCTACCTGCTCGTATCTAGATATGGATGTATTTTCTGGGAAAACTCACAAAAATTTTACAATACCAAAATTATAGGATGTTCTTCTATATTAATCTTCAAACTCTATCTTACAGTAATGTGCTCTAATCAGAGTTTATCTAAATCGAGTTTCCAAGGTTCTTGATAAACTACCTATGATACCAACTATAACACCTCGACCCCAGTTACCCAGATTCAGTGCAATATTTTAATACATTGGCATGATTACAAGGAATCAAGTCCCGAAGGACCAATCAGTTTAGCAGTCTTGGAAAAAAGATTACATATATTAACATTACATTATAATTTCAATCATAAAACACAGCGTAAATAGTTAGTTGAGAACGCCATTATTCCCTTATCTTAACCCTGCATATCAATCAAAATTCACTTCTTGGAATCCTGGGAAAAATAAAACATAGAAAGGGGAGAGCTCAAACGCTCAGTAAGGGTAAGCAATACAGCGGCAGATAACATAAATATTAAGCATGGTGAATAATGGAAACCAATGCCTTTACCAATAATAAACATGAATACTTTTATGGAAGGAATATGAGCTGAGTAAATAATTCCATAATAAAACATAATCATGGGTATTCTACTAGTCGAATGACCACATGAACCATCAACTTTATTTTCATAATGAGGGAATGTATAATTCCAAACATCCTAAAACATTTTTTTAAGGCCTCAGCCAAGACGTCTAAAAATGATTAAGGCCTCGGCCAAAACCATATATCAAATTGGGAAAGGGCCTCGGCCAATTCCCCATCTAGTTGTCTCATGAGACCTACCGATGCCTCGAGGAGCTATAGAGGGCTCCACCCGTCACTTACTATGTCCAATACATTCTTCATATGAAAAGGTTGAAACATAACATAAACATTTGCATTAGAACTAGCGTATGAAATGTCAATATATTAACCATAAACCATGAATGGTATAAAAATAACACATCCATAGTCAGACATATCATAACTCAATCAATACAATATATAATATTGTATTATAATAAATCAATCTCAATCAAAAATAATATCTTGTAAAGGATGCCGACATAGTTGAAAATGATGAGTAACCCTTTTGAGAGAAATATCCTTTTTGTAAAATCATTAAAAAGTCACACATTTATAAAGGAAGTAATTTAAAAGGGATTTTTGAATCAAAGTTTCCCATACCACTTTGAAACTTTTGAAAATAATTATTATTTCAAAACACTAATGCCCATATAAATAAATCCTTAAAATCATTTTGAAAACATAGACATTAATTAAAAGGATTTAGAAAGATAAATCTTTAAAACATTTAAAATTATGATCTTGATAAATAGTAGCTTTCACAAATATTAAAAATGTTCATTTTGAAATCTTTTTTATGAAAAATGGATGATAAAAATTTCCCAGTAGATACCTAAGTAAAAACAACCTCGGATAATAAAGAGATTGTGAAATTAACCCTTACCAATTTGGTAAATTACGAAACATACACCCCATGAAGGAGGTATCATACAAAGAATATGTAAATACACATAAATTAAAGTTTATTACAAAATATAATACCATTATGGGTAGTATATACACCACACAAAAGTTAATAGTTGCAATATTGCATGAATATCACGAGAATTAGGAGTGAGATGAAAACCACTTACCTTGCACTTTCCTTTAGTCGAGGATACGTTTAGTATCTTGTATGAAAACTGTAGTATGTTATTAAATTATACAGAACAATATTAATATTTATAATATCATACATTATTCATTTATGACTTTATACTACCTATTTAATAATAATTTCCATGTTATATTAATATTTCGGGTAATAATCGCTTTCTTTATCGCACGTGTTTTAACTTGTTACTCTTGATTGTATCACATAGATCATGATTTAAATACTTCCAGAATATAAAAAATTATCTATATATCATATATATTTAGAATATAAATATGTATAATAGACATATATATGAAATGGAAAACATCGTTTATGGAGACGGTAGTCCGTACGTATGCATAAACGTTGTTTCTGTTTTCATACAGTATTGAACGGAAGTAAGTGAATAAGATATATGTAAGTACATAAATACTTATATATATAAAAACATGTACCTCCAGTAGCATTATTATGTCATATATTACATACTTATTAGTAATATATATTTTTATAATCATCGATGAATGGTGAACTTGGAAATGAATCTCATCACGTCGTGGAGACGGTAATCCGTACGTACGCATGAGCAAAAATATCAATCCTTCTATATTAAAATAATATATAATTGGATGTTATATCATAAATAAAGAATCCTTATCATGTTATATTTATTATTTACATCAAATACACATCATTATTATACCCATCCAAATAATAATGTATTGAATAACAATTACACCACGACATGGAGACGGTAACCCGTACATACGCCCGTATGGTGACATGTCATTCAAAGGGTGGATAGAATAATTAATTTGGTTGTACCATAATTATAATAACATAACAGTATATAGAATATACTGGAGTTATTATTTTATAATGGAAACAACAAAGAGAAAGGAAGTGGAAGAAGAAAGGAACTTGAAAGAGGGTGGTGAACTCATTACCTCTTCTTCGGGTTTTTCCTTTTTATTTGATCAAAAGGGCTCCTTAGGTTGGATTTCCGATCAAAATAAGGCATCTAGGTTTAAGTGATGGAAGTTTGTAGGATATTTTGGCAGGTTTTGGCCGAACCAAAAGGCTTTGAAGGTATGAATAATTGGTTAGAAGTGATGTCCTTTTATATGGGGGAGGAGGGGCTCTTTAAGAAACACTTAAAGTATTATTTTATAATAAATTTATATTAGTTTTATAATAGCTCCAAATGAATTTATTTAGAGACTTAGATGGTTATGGGTCGAAATATTCTAAACCAATAGATTTTAGACAAGTTTAATTTACCATTTTAACCTTATCTTTTAGATTTAACTCTTAGTTAAATAGTTTAACTTTTACCATGTCTTCTTGTATTATTACTCTACATGGTTAATAAACTTACTACAAACTTCCAAGAGAACCTAAATTGGATCATTAATGACATACATAATATTATTTAATCTCTTTTACCTAACATTACCTTTTTATAAATATTATATCAACCAATAATATAGTATTTATTTTAAATATTAATTTATGACAATTTTGGCACTATTTGGTATTTTGTTTTTGTTAAATTCATCACAACTTGAATACTTCAAAAAAGATACATTTAATCGTACCTAACATGTCCTATGCACCTATAAAATTTTTGTATGTCATAAAAACATTTAAATTGTATTTATTTTAATATTTATAATACCATTTATTTGATTCTTTCATTAATAAGGTAATTACTGGATCATCATTGTACCATTAATAAATTTAATTATTTAATCTATAAAAATTATAAATAAAATACCATTATGTAGGAAATATTTTTATATTTATAATGAATATTTATAGTCCAATTTATCTTATTTTTAACCCTATATTAAAAATGTTTTACTTATTAAACTTTGAATTTAACACTTTTAACACTTCTTTGAATTAAATAATAATAAATGTACTAATCTAATTCAAGTGGAACAAATAGGTTCATATTTTATTCTACGTTTGTTTTTGGTCGAATTATACTTAACTAATAGAATTAATACATGTGTTAGGGTAATAATAACATCATTTTTACCCTTAATTACCCTATTTACTTTTAACCGTGGTAAATAAAAGTAAAAAGTTATTATTCCCCAAAAATTATTTTTCATCTTATTGAACCAAATTTTATTCCTCGATATTAACCATGTCTCTTAGAGTTTTGAAATTCCACTCACAGAAGCGGTAAAATTAAGTTTTATATGAATTTGAAAATTCTCCTAGGAGATGGGTAAAAGACGGTGAAAAGTTCAATAAAATTTTTATATATCTAAAATTAATAAAAAATGACTCCAATGAATTACACTGAACTTATATAGGTATTATGTATCTATTTTGAACTAATATATATTTAAATAAAATAAATAATTATTTAAATAAATATTCAGTTTTAATCCATAACTCAGTGTTTTTCACTATTCATCAAAAATTGAAAGTTTTCAGAAAAATACTGAAAATTCACCCTGAGATAATTTTGATATTCCAAATTCAAAAATTAATTCTATTTTACCAAATTCAAAACATATAAGTTTCATTTATTAATTTAAAATTAATTCCCGCTGTCAAAACCAAAAGGCTTATTTTTAAGAAATAATAACTATCAAAAGTTTGACACTTGTTTATGTCCAATTTCAAATTGAAATTAATTATAATTACCATCATTGTATTAAATGGTAAAAATATAATCTATTTATACTTCCAAACAATTAAAATGTATAATTTAACACTATAAAATATTTTGATTAAAAAAAGTTGTTTTTAGTTAAAATATAGTATTTTTCACTATTCACCCAAATATGAAAGTTATCAGAAAAGCACCAAAATTTTATTGAAACTAAATTATTATATACTGATTCTAAAGAAGATGTTTATTTTGTAAAATTGAATATATAAAAGTTTCAAATATTGGATTTAAAAAAGGATTCTCCATTAAAATGTGGTAAAATTGCATTTTTTGAAAAATACTTGTTTTATCTGAAAAAAATGTATTTGTTCTTAAATTATGTCTAAGAAACTTTTAATATTGATTATAAAATTATAAGGATTATATAAAGTTCAAAATTTAGTTAATATTATTGATAACCGCTTTTGAACGACTAGTTTGGTAAATCATGGTGTGTTAAAACTCGATGTTGCGTGTAGTTCATGTTATTGAATTACTTTGAAGAAATAACATACTATAAAATCTTGGGGTGTTACATTCTTCCCTCCTTCAATAAATTTTTTCCTCGCAATTTGAAATTGTTCTTCGAAAATAAAAGGTTGAAAACAGAAAATACCTATGTGGGAAAACCCACATCAGAAATTGGGTTAATAAAATTTAGTCTTAAAAGATGAAAAGGGGAACTAAAAAGTCACCACCAAATTGTGATCTCGATTAGGAGAACATTAGTGGAAATTGGAGACACATAATTGGAGGAAAAAATTAAATATTTATAGGGAGTGATTGAGGTCATCAATCACAAACAATTGTAGAATTGTGGGCCCCAAAGCCACCAATCTATGATAATTTAAAATACTATCAGTTCAACAAAACGCATTTTTGGTTTTAATATCCCTACCATAAAGTTTAATAATTTATTTATCCATAAAATAAGAGGGAAATATATATAAATATGTGTGTGTGTGTGTGTCTACTTGACAAGTATAGTTTCATCCTACCACAAACTCATCTTACACTATAAAAGATTTCAATATATATATATATATATATTCTATTTATCCTAATCGTCTGGGGTTTCAAAAATAATGAATTTATAATTCACATCTCAGAACCTTTAAAAAACTACATTATTTAATCCAGGATATCACGTGGGTCAGTGATAGGTGATACAACCATGCCTTCCTTCAGTTGCGGGTTCAAGTCTCACGGCCTTGCCGGATGCGACTGGTTGTCGCCTGACCTCTGGGTTGTCATTTTTATGACAATACAAAAATTACCTTAACAATTGTATCCATAATTCATTCCAACATTTAAACTTATCCAGAATACTTATATCCAAACTCACAGTCCAAAATTTATAAGGAAGTTAAACACAGTGAAGATCATTTTTTCCACGTAATAACATGTGAACACCTTCATCATGTATTCTTTTAAAACATGGTAACATCCCGAATTACCATAAAATCTTATTGATTACTTTAATGATCTTTTATTACTTATAGAATACTGGATATAATCCTTCTATCCAAAAATTTTGTAAACTCCAATAATGATGGAATATACAAATCATTAATCAGTTTCAAGGTAGTCAAGAATATCCAATATAATTTATCCAAATCAATCATGTATTATTCCAAAATCACTACCTTGGTATCAGAACTATATTATGGTTTATCCTTCACTTAAACATATATTTTCCAAAAATTTAAGCTGATATTGAGTCACTTTTCTTGGTTCCACACAATCTCAAGTCCTTAATGAAATAGTACTGCAGTACAATCCTTATATACTCAATAATGATTATAACCATTACATTGTTGATACAACACTCAAATGACATAATTCTCTAATAATAACATAAGAACTCTAATCATTCCTCCTAATCTTTGGTAATATCATAACTTGATTATTATACAATAGAATCATTAGTGGTATACTCTGATGACTGAGACATTGATGCACGTAGTGTCTCAATGCCTTACAGATGAAGCATTTTACATTTGAATAATTTTTCTTACCCTTGCAACCACGTACTTGGTGTTCTTTTTCTCCCCACTTATAACAAAATCTCATTCCCTTCAAGCATTTACCAAGGAGATTCATTCAATATTTATCACATATTGGAAAATCCTTCTTTCCCTTCTTCCCATGTCCATCTGTATTTCTACCATCCTTTTCTTCTCTGGATTCCCTTCAAAGCCATAGGATTCAGATAATTCTTTACTGATCTTATTAATACATGATACTATTTATTCCTATGATGAGAATACATGGGAGACTATTTCTCTTCTAAATGTTGGCTTAATACCATGAAAGATATGATCATTCTTACTCTTTGTATCATACGTATTACTGGAGTTCACATTCCTTCTAGTGGGTTCTGTTTCTATACAATGGCATACACTAAGTCGGTTTATGAATCACAATTCATAATTCCAAACGTGTAAAATACCTAATGTAAATTGAATAGTTTATGGATATAATCCATAATCACAAAAATGTATTCTTTAAGGAGGTATATACTTATAAACCCTTCATATTTGTTTGTAAAGAAAATATGAATTATCCTAACCATATCCCCCAGGAGTGTCGTAACCAAGAGTGCAGCAAGGCCCGTTGTCGTGCACTAGTTCCCGTTCAAGTCTAGCTCAAAGGAGTGTTTTCAGGTTTTACCCCTACGTACATCTATGCTAGAGCCACCTCTACCTACTCGTATCCAGACAAAGATGTATTTTCTAGGAAAACTCACAAAATTTTTACATTACCAAAATTCTAGGATGTTCTTCTATAATAATCTTTAAACTCTATCTTACGGTAATGTGCTCTAATCAGAGTTTATCTAAATCTAGATTCCAAGGTTATTATTGAACTTCCTCTGATACCAACTATAACTCCCCAACCCCAGCTACCCAGAGTCGTTGCATTATTTTAATACATTTTCATGATTACAAGGAATCAATTCCCAAAGGACCAATCGGTTTAGCAGTCTTGGAAAATAGATTACATATATTAACATTACATTATAATTTCAATCATAAAACACAGCGTAAATAGTTCTTTGAGAATGCCATTATTCCCTTAGCTTAACCCTGCATATCAATCAAAATTCAATTCTTGGAATCCTGGGAAAAATAAATCATAAAAAGGGGTGAGCTCAAATGCTCAGTAAAGGTAAGCAATACAGTGGAAGATAATATAAATATTAATCATGGTGAATAATTGAAATCAATTCCTTTACCAATAATAAACATGAATACTTTTATGGACGGAATATGAGCTGAGTAAATAATGCCATAATAAAACATAATCATGGGTATTCTACTATTCAAATGACCACATGAACCATCAATTTTATTTTCATAATGAGGGAATGTATAATGCCATAAATTCTAAAACATTTTGTTAAGGCCTCAGCCAAGACGTCTAAAAATGATTAAGGCCTCGATCAAAACCATATATCAAATTGGGAAAGGGCCTCAGCCAATTCCACATCTAGTTGTCTCATGAGACCTACTGATGCATCGAGGAGTTATAGCGGGATCTACCCGTCCCTTACTATGTCTAATACATTCCTCATATGAAAAGGTTGAAACATAACATAAACATTCGCATTAGAACTAGCGTACGAAATGTCAATACTTTAACCATAAACCATGAATGGTATAAAAATAACACATCCATAGTCAAACATATCATAACTCAATCAATCCAATACGGAATATTTTATTATAATAAATCGACCTCAATAAAAAATAATATCTTGTAAAGGATGCTGACATAGTTGAAAATGATGAGTAAGCCTTTTTGAGAGAAATATCTTTTTTTAAAATTATTTAAAAGTCACACATTTATAAAGGAAGTAATTTAAAAGAGATTTTTGAATCAAAGTTTCTCATACCACTTTGAAACGTTTGGAAAGGATTATTATTTCAAAACATTCATTCCCATATAAATAAATCCTTAAAATCATTTTGAAAACATGGACATTAATTAAAAGGATTTAGAAAGATAAATCTTTAAAACAATTAAAAATTTTATCTTGATAAATAGTAGCTTTCACAAATCTTTAAAATATTCATTTTGAAATTATTTTTACAAAAAGTGGATGATAAAAATGTCCCAGTAGATACTTAAGTAAAAACAACCTCAGATAATAAAGAGATTGTGAAATTAACCCTTACCAATTTGGTAACTTACGAAACGTACACCCCATGAAAGAGGTATTATACAACGAATATGTAAATACAAATAAATTAAAGTTTATTACACAAAGAATAAAATTATGGGTAGTATATACACCACACAAAAGGTAATAGTGGCAATATGGCATGAATCTCACGGGATTTAGGAGTGAGATGAAAACTCATTACCTTGCACATTCCTTTAGTCGAGGATACGTTTTAAACTCCTATATGAAGACTATAGTATGTTATTAAATTATACCAGAACCATATTAATATTTATAATATCATACATTATTCATTTATGACTTTATACTACCCATTTAATAATAATTTCCATGTTGTATTATTATTTCGGGTAATAATCGCTTTCTTTATCGTACGTGTTTTAACTTGTTACTCTTGATTGTATCACATAGATCATGATTTAAATACTTCCAGAATATAAAACATGATCTATATATAATATATATTTAGAATATCAATATGTATAATAGAAATATATATGAAATGGAAAACACCATTTATGGAGACGGTAGTCCGTACGTATGCATAAACGTTGTTTCTGGTTTCATACAGTATTGAATGGAAGTATGTGAATAAGATATATGTAAGTACATAAATACATATATATATATATATACATATATCTCCAGTATCATTATAATGTCATATATTACATACTTATTAGTAATATATATTTTTATAATCGTCTATGAATGGTGAACTTGGAAATGAATCTCATCGCGTCATGGAGATGGTAATCCGTACGTACGCACGAGCGAAAATATCATTCTTTTGATATTAAAATAATATATAATTGGATGTTATATCATAAATACAGAATCCTTATCATGTTATATTTATTATTTACATAAAATATACATCATTATTATACCCATCCAAATAATAATGTATTGAATAACAATTACACCACGACGTGGAGACGGTAAGTCGTACGTAGGCACGTATGGTGACATGTCATTGAAAGGGTGGATAGAATAATGAATTTGGTTGTACCATAATTATAATAAAATCAAAGTATATAGAAGACACTGGATTTATTATTTTATAATGTAAACAACAAAGAAAAAGGAAGTGGAAGAATAAATGAACTTGAAAGAGGGTGGTGAAATCAATACCTCTTCTTCGGGTTCTTCCTTTTAATTTGATCAAAAAAGATCCTTAGGATGGATTTATGATCAAAATAAGGCCTATAGGTTGAAGTGAGTGAAGTTGGTAGGATATTTGTACAGGGGTTGGCTGAACCAAAAGGATTTTAAGATATTAATAATTGGTTAGAAGTGATGTCCTTTTATAAGGGGGAGGAGGGGCTCTAGGAAAAAATTAAAGTATTATTTTATAATAAATTTATATTCGGTTTATAATAGCTAAAAATTAATTTATTTAGAGCCTTATGTGTTTATGGGTCTAAATATTCTCAACTAATAGATTTTAGACAATTTAGGTTACCATTTTAACCTTATCTTTTAGATTTAACTCTTAGTTAAATACTTTAACTTTTACCGTGTCTTCTTGTATTCTTACTCTACATGGTTAATAAACTTACTCTAAACATCCAAGAGAACCTAAAGTGGATAACTGATGACATATATGATATTATTTATGCTCTTTGGCCAAACCTTACATTTTTAGGAATATTATATCAACCAATAATATAGTATTTGTTTTAAATATTAATTTATGTCAATTTTGACACTATTTGGTATTTTGTTTTGTGAAAGTCATCACAACTTTAATACTTCAAACAAGATACATTGAACCATACCTAACATGTCCTATTCACTTATAAAATTCGTTTATTTCATAAAAACTTTGAAATTGTATTTATTTTAATATTTATAATACCATTTATTTGATTCTTTCATTAATAAGGTAATTATTGCATCATCACTGTATCATTAATAAATTTAATTATTTAATCTCTAAAAATTATAAATAAAATACCATTATGTAGGAAATAGTTTTATATTTCTAATGAATATTTATAGTCAAATTTATCTTATGTGTAACCCTATATTAAAAATGGTTTAGTTATTAAACTTTGAATTTAACACTTTTATCACTTCTTTGAATTAAATGATAATAAATGTCCTAATCTAATTCAAGTGGACCAAAGAGGTTCATATTTTATTATAAGGTTTTTTTGGTCAAATTAAAACTAACAAATAGAATTAATACATTTTTTAGGGTAATAATGACATAATTTTTACCCTTAATTACCCTATTTACTTTTAACCGTGGTAAATAAAAGTAAAACGTTACTATTCCCCAAAAATTATTTTCATCTCATTGAATTGTATTTTACTACTTTATATTAACCGTGTCTCTCGGATTTTCTAAATTCCATTCATAGAAGTGGTAAAATTATGTTTTATATGAATTTTCAAATTCTCCTAGGAGATGGGTAAAAGACAGTGATGAGTTCAATAAAATTTTTATATATCTAAAATTAATATAAAATGACTCCAATGAATTACACTGAACTTATATAGGTATTATGTATCTTCTTTGACCTAAAATATATTTAAATAAAATAAATAATTATTTAAATAAAAATTTGGTTTTAATCTATAACTCAGTGCTTTTCACTATTCATCAAAAATTGAAACTTTTCAGAAAAATACCAAAAAATCACTCTTAAATAATTTCGATATTCAGAATTCAAAAATGAAGTCTATTTTACCAAATTAAAAACATATAAGTTTCATTTATTAATTTAAAATTAATTTCCACTGTCAAAACCAAAAGGCATATTTTTAAGAAATAATAACTATCAAAAGTTTGACACTTGTTTATGTCCAATTTCAAATTCAAATTACTTATAATGACCAGAATTGGATTAAATGGTAAAAATATAATCTATTTATACTTCCAAACCATTAAAATGTATAATTTAACACTATAAAATATTTTGAATAAAAAAGTTGTTTTTAGTTAAAATATAGTATTTTTCACTATTCACCCAAATATGAAAGTTGTCAGAAAAATACCAAAAATTTATTGAAACTAAATTCTAATGTCCCAATTCTAAATAAGAATTTTATTTTGTAAATTTGAATATATAAAAGTTTCAAATATTTGATTTAAAAAGTCTTTGCCATTAAAATGTGGTAAAATTGCATTTTTTGAAAAATACTTCTTTTATTTGAAAAAAATGTATTTGTTCTTACATTATGTCTAAGAAACTTGTAATATTGATTCTAAAATTATAAGGATTATATAAAGTTCAAAATTCAGTTAATAATATTGATAACTGCTTTTGAATGACTAGTTTGGTAAATCATGGTGCGCTAAAACTCAGTGTTGCGTGTAGTAAATTTTATTGAATTACTTTGAAAAAATAACGTACTATGAAATCTTGGGGTGTTACATTCTCGCTCCAAGATTTTCTTCACCACAGACGGTTCGTCAATCGGACACTCGTAGCCCAAGTTATATGCGAAAAGGTAAAAATAGGCCAAAATGGATCAGGGTCGGGTCCGGCCCAATCGGACAGACCCAGCATGACCCGGGTCCAGACTGGGGTCTGACCCAGTCTGTGGGGGCATCCAGCGGCCCACGCTCAGTCTATCCCGGCGGCCCGCGCGGGGTCCGCCGTAGCCGCATCTAGGGGGGAAGTCGCGTGCCCCTGGTAATCCTGAACGGCTATGTTGTTCGGGTGGGAGATAAACCGGTGCCATGTGGTGTCGGTCTGCATCACATAGGACCTGTGGTGGATCCCTCTCCTCCTAGTTGGCCGAGCGGCCTGCCGACTCCCGCGCCGCGCCGGTCACGTTGCGCCTCCGACGACGACCTGGAAGCTCGGGCCACCGGTCTTCCTCGCGGTCGGCCATGTGTCGGCCGCTGATGCACCACTGCGGCTAGGGGTCGTGACTTCTTTGGCTCCATCGCGTGGTGCCGTTGCACTGCGCCTTCCCGGTCAACCCAGCGGCTTGAGTAGCAGGTTTCTTTCGCGGTCGGCCACCGCTGCACCACCGCAGCCAAGGGTCGCGACTTCTCCTCCAGCGGCGCGGTTGTGCCGCTGTTATCCATGCAGTCGACCGGTTTGTCGGCTGCACTTCCTTCATTCCACCAGTGTCATTCGCCGGTTCCGACCGCCGGCGAACCTTCTGCGGGTCACCGGACGAGTTCTGGTGGCCCGATTCTCATTCCAGAAGAAGTCGTGCACTCCTTGGGACGCTGCCTTTGATCCTCAACCATTTTTGATGAGTAACGCTCATCCTAGACTCATGCCGCATTCAGCATCAAATTCCACAAAGAAGGCGGAGGGGTCGGGTCGTGTTTGTTTGGCCCACGCCCTCCGCATTTGGGTGATATCAAGCGGCTTCGAATTATACTCCTCGAAGGAAAATGAAGAACTATAGACAAAACAAGTTTGAACCCCTACCTCAGATTCATTGTTCATTGACGATGTCACAGAAAGGCGGACGTCTATTCGTTGATGAAGGGAAAGAAGATGAAGAAGTCTAGGACTACGTCATCGGCGTTCTTCAAGGACGGCGCTTCCCCCCATGCTCCGGTTGAATATCATTCTTCATTGGTGGAAGAATTGTTCTTTATTGGAGAATTATTTTTCTCCCAAGTTCTCCTTTTTCCCAAGCTCCACCAAATTAAAATTCCAACCCCCAAAAATAATGGATTAAGTTAATCCATTATTTAATTGTTGGCTCAAAAATTCAAAAAGATTCAAAATAAGTAATTAGGTGGATTTTTCACCATAAAGTGGGGAGATCAAGGGTTCTCCCCACTTGATGGAGAGTTTCAAAGGGTTAAAATCCCGGGTGGTACCCAGCTCATTTATCCTCCCGTGGGAGGTTGAGTTCGGGTGGGCCCCACCACCATAACCTCTCATGGGAGGTTAAGGTGTGGTGTCCCCACCACCGACTTTTAAGGGGATGTTTTAACTAATAAAATAAATTAAGACATGCACTTATTTTATTTTATTATTCCACATAAAACCCAAAAACTATCATCAATTCTTGACTCACTATCGTTAAAGTGAAAGTCTTCTTAAGAGAATACTGGTGCTGCAAGATCAACTGTGCCTTCAGATTTCAATTCCGAGCACTGATTAAAAATTTATAAAAAACCTACTCGTACATTTACTGAACATACCCGAATAGAACTTAAGAAATTGTTTTCGGGCACAGCGGGCCTTGGAATCTTGCGCCGTTAGTTTTCACGGACTAATAAGATTACCATGTATTTAAGAAAAAAATTCCACAGAAATTTCGGGTTTTACATTCTCCCCACCTAAGTTATTTACATTCCCATAAGCTAAAACTCGAACTAAGGGAACAAATGGGGGTACAGAGCACACATCTGAGCCTCCCGCTCCCATGTGCTCTCCTAGAGGTTCTCATGCTGCCAGCATAAGCGCACCAGAGGTATCAACCATCCACGTAGGACCCAATTCTGTCGATCCTCAATCTCCACTGGAACCTCCTTGAAAGTCACCCCATCTTCAACGTCCATCTCTCCATGGTCGATGGTGTGAGAAGTGTCATGCATGTATCCCCTCAGCTGAGATACATGGAAGACGTTGTGTACCCGGTGCAACTGAGGTGGAAGAGCTAAGATGTTAGGACCAATTGGGGCCTATATACCCTGAGAGGGGGGTAAATCAGGGTATGGATATTCTTTTTCAAAGTTCTTCATGCCCCACTGGATCTTGACCTCTTTATTATAAGGGTCACTTTGTTTTCACTTGTGTGTTTATTATTATCACTTATTTTCTTCTTTATCTAATGATGATTCTTTAAATGCAATGCATGGAAGTAAATAGGTAGACATGGATATTTTTACTTGGTTCACCCTCACTGGGCTATGTCTAATGATCATACACTGATAAGTTTCTGGTCGTACTAAATTCAACTATTATTCACTAGATGTGGACACGAAGGTTCAAGAACAGTCACTCTATTCAAGGCTCACTGCCTTTACAAGGTTTAGGGTCAACTCACTGTGTTCCCAAGGGTCACTCCCTGTTTCTTCCTCTCTGGCTCACTGCCAGTGTAGAGGATCACCTTCTTCCTCTTCCTTCGCTCACTACTCTAGAAAAGATCCACTCACAGTTTATAGACTTGTAGGTCTCTTCATTATCTCTAATGAATACATCCTCTGTTGTAAGTAGATGCTTTGTTGAAGTCCAGCTTTCAGCCGTAGATTAATCTCACTTTTCACCGAAGGTATCGAGCAATCTTCCAGCTTTCACGTTGCCCTGAAATACTATTGTGAATCAACCTTACTTGGTGCGCAAGTCTAATCTGGCGTGCAAGTATTGGCATGTAGGTCACAACTGGCGCGCAAGTCACTTCAAACACTTGCGCGGCACAATCTTCTACAACTCCAAACTTGTGCGACTCAACCCCTTTTACGCCCAAACCAATATTTGCATGCAACAACCAACCGGTGCGTAACTTAAAACACTGGCATACAAGTCCACCTATGCAACCACACACCACTTTCATGACCACCACATCTTCACAACGGGAGCTTTGATTTTTCTAAGTGTTGAACTCCGTTTCAAATGAGGAGGGGTGGTCCTATATTTATAGGCATTTGGTCAACCTACGCAGCGGCGCGCAAGTCTCCCCTCAGTGTGCAAGTCCCGACATGCAGGTTTCTTCCCCTGCAAGACACCTTCGTGACCCTATTTACTTTTCCATATTTCGAATATCTGATCTTGAAAAACATATGGCATGAAACTTTCCAACCCTCATAGGCATCGGCGCGCAGGTCCTTTCTCGGCGCACAAGTCACTTGCGCGACAACACCAATACATATGTGACCCTCTTTACTTTGCCATATTTTGACCTTCTGATATTGAAAAACATTAGACGTGCAAGTTTCCTCTCCTTCAATAACATGGCGCACAAGTCCCTTTTCCAAAAACCACTTTTCTTCATTTGTGAATTTTCGGGACCAAAAATTTGGAAAACACTGGAAAATGGAACCACCTTGTATCTATTCTTTTTGTACCGCCTCTAGATCATCCATTCATTTTTCGATGTTCTTGAATCAAACATTGATCATTAACCACAGCTCTTGAACTTGAAATTCCACCAGGAAATCCCCTTTGTCAAAAAATTTGGATGTCATGGTTTTCTATGTCAATAATCACAATACGGATGTCCACTTTGTCAACAAACTCAATCACCTCAAAAATGATTCAATGATACCGAGAGGGATTTTTTCCCAACGATATCCCCCTTTGGGTTTGTTGACAACTCTTCCATAAAAAGATACATCATTAATTCATCATCCACCATTCACCTATTGAGATTCTGGTAGCGATCAAGGATTCACTCAACAAATACTCTAAGACCACAAGAGTAATGCTCAGCGTGAGAAACAAGAGTAAATGAAAAGTTCATTAATGAATCAATCCATCTCTGACACACACTGTTGACACCAAACTGATACCAATTTGTTGGAAATATTCTTACCACATTCCAACACCACTCATTTTCTTTTATCATGATCCTCAACTATCATTATATCTATTCTTTGATCGATCACTTCTAGCATCGTCAGATTTAATTAATCTCCCCCTTTCTCATTTCTCCCCCTATCTCGCTGCTTCACTTGCCAGCTTCTACCTGTATCTATCATGATCTCTCAAATAGCTACATTGTCTCCCCCTTGAATAATCAATATTTTCTCCCCCTTTGTCAAAGAACCCAAAGGTCACTCCTTTTCAGGCTGTAACAGAGTATAGAACACATATCAGCACATTTGGGAAAAACACATCATACCTTAGGGAGAGGGGGTGGTCCCATAGCCACACTCTTTTAAGTATGGGGAGTCGACTGAACTCCCAGAGCTAGTCGATGTCTCTCAAAAGATTCCTTGGGTAAGGCCTTTGTCAGAATATCTTAAACCTGTAGCTCTGTAGGCACATACTCTAACTTCATGATTCCCTGATCAACCTTCTCCTTGATAAAATGATAATTTATCTCAATGTGATTTTTCATTGAATTATGGATGGGATTTTTGCTAAGATTGATAGAACTTGAGTTATCGCACTGGATTCTGATCAGAGACTTCACTTCAACTCCCATATCTTCAAGTTGTTGCTTCATCCATAATAACTGTGTGCAAGCTTGAGTGGCCATAATATACTCAGCTTCTGTGGTGATTAATGAAATGCAATCTTACTTCTAGATAAGCCAATAAATACACACTCCACCAAGATAGAACGCACCTCCTGATGTTGATTTCCTTTCATCCGTTCAACCAGCCCAATCGGCATCAGTATATCCTAATAACTCTGTCTGAGATTTGTCATTATATGTCAAGTCTAAGTCCACCGTGAACTTTATATACAGAAGTATTCTTTTCACTACAAGCATGTGGATTTCCTTGGGATTACTCTGATATCTTGCTGCTTAGAATGTGTCGAAAACAATATCTGGCCTTGTTGCGGTCAAGTACATCAAAATTCAAATAATTTTCCTGTATTCTATGATATTAACTGCCTTACCATTCTCATCTTTTGATAATTTCATCTGGGTAGAAACCGGAGTCTTAATTTTCTTGGAATTATCCATTAAAAACCTTCTCAAAACCTCCTTGGTGTATTTATATTGAGAAATGAATGTTTCATTCCTTCCTTATGTCACCTTTAGACCAAGGAAAAATGTTAGATCTCCAATCATTGACATTTCAAACTCATTTTTCATGAATTCAGAAAACTGTCCGCACTGAGCCTCATTTGATCCGCCAAAAATTATGTCATCAACAAAAACCAAAAATATCATCCTTTGATTACTATCATTGCTGAAATAGAGATTGTAATCAACTCCTCCACGCTGGAAACCAAGCTTCTTCAAGTACTTATCAAGCCTTGAGTAACATGCCCATGGTGCTTGTTTCATCCCATATAACTCCTTCGTCAGTCTGCAAACCTTGTTCTCATCCTCATGAATGACAAAACCATCTAGCTTCTCAATATACACTTCCTCCTCTAGAACCCCATTCATTAATGTAGATTTGACATCCATCTAGAACACTTTGAATTTTCTTTGCACTGTTATGGCTAAAAATAATCGAATTGTCTCAAGCCTTGAAACCGGTGAAAATGTCTCATCAACATCAATTCCCTCTATCTGGGAGTACTTTTTGAACACTAGTAATGCTTTGTTTCAAACCATTTCACCATATTCATTCATCTTATTGCGATAGACCCATTTAGTCCCGATGGCATTCTTATCTGATGGTCTCGAAACAATCTCCCATGTCTGATTCTTCTCAATCTGATCTAGCTCTTTATTCATGGCTCGATCCCAGTTTTCATCTTTAGCTGCATCAGTAAAGCATTTTCACTCTTACTAAGATAGAAAAGATGTCTGGTGTAGTGATTTCATTCTCCTTGTCTGAGCTAGAGCTTACTAATCATCAATCATATTCTGCCTGTCAATTTCAGCTTGACTCTTTGGCTTTTGTGCAGATAAGGATTTTACTTCCTTATACTCACCATCAATATCTTCTTCTGAATAAACTTCATCCACTTATGTTGTCCCTGAGTCTCTTACCACTTCCTCACTTTCAACAGAAAGCTTGTCACTGTGTCACTATTCAATGATGTCATTTCTTTCAACTAATTTTCTGATCTTCTTTTGGAAACATTGTTGATACTCTCTCACAAATTCTTGGTATTCTGAAAACTGTCAGCTAATACCACTTTTTAGAAAGAAATAGATAAGCATGAGATGCATGATTATTATTGCTTCTCCTTGTGTTTCTATCTTCCCTCAATAGGCAACACCTGAGCTGAGTCATCCAATTATTTCTTTGATGGCTCTTGTATCTGATTTTGTTGTTAAATGCTCCCCCTATGTTATGCAACCCTTCCCAAGGTTAGTCCCACCTTTTAGACTCGTAACATTCTTCTTTTTCTGAATCATCTATTCTCATCGTCCACTTGTAATTGAGCCATTAACAAAATCTCTAAGCCTACTGAGTTGGAACTCGATGTAGGAAATAAGAGACAAAGTCAATAACACAATCACTTCCTATTGTTCTCTGTTGCTCCATTTCTTCTTCACCTTTTGTACCTGATTTGTGGAAATTGAAACTCTAGAACATATCACTTTTCACTGTGCATCTATAGATGCCACTTACCCTTGGATTGTATCTCCCTAAAACCCAAAACACATGAATTATTAGTTAATAGCATTTATATACATAGGGAGAGGGGTGTCTTCCGGACTCCTCAAGATGAGAATTGTGGTTGATCCTGATGGGTCAACCCTTTGATTCTTTCTTTTAGAGCATCACACTCCTTCCTGGCTTCTTCTATCTGTATAGCCAACTTCAACTGCTCTGGACATATGACCAAGCATCCTTCACCTGTATGCTGAGTCTTTTTCTGATATGATAATCCTACAGGCCTAACCTTTCTCACCATTTTGGGTTTAAACCCACTAGTACACATTTCTGTCTTTGATGTTCCACCAAAACTCAATTTCCCTTGATTTCTTCTCTGAGCAGGAATATCTCTTCTTGTCATCATCCCTAGGTCCTTCCTCCATTGTAGGGATCTTCCTCTTTTCTCCACTTCTTTTTGTGGCACACGACTTACAAATTTTTCAATGCATTCTTTTTTTATTTTCCTTTTATCATATTTCTGAGTCGCCACACTATTCTGCATTGGTGGTGGGTCCTCCACTGAATGTACATTCTTCTTACTCACTACTTTAGCATTTCCTCCCTTTTTCTTCCAGATTTGTTCATGTTCTTTCTTAGAGGGCGGTTGTGAGTCTGAAAGAGGAGGTGATTGATACACCTTTCGTTCAACTCCAAGTGATTCTCCTAAGGATCTAAGCCTATTTTCCAATTTATCACTTTGACTTCCAGTGTATGTTTTCTCATTATACACCACTGGAGTCGTAAATCTCCTTTCAAGTTCTTTTCCCATTCCTGCTTTCTTCTTGCTACAATTTCTTACCAAATTCCCATAATCAAAACATATAAAACATTTTCCATAAAAGTCGTACCTAATTTCATCATTTCTCTGTTGAGATGTTGATTCAACTTGAGTTTTTTCTATTACATTGAGCTCCTAAGCTTCCGGACACATACTCATGTTGTGTCCCATTCTTCCACATTAATAGCATCTAACAAATGCTTTCCTCTGAGAGACTCTTCTTTTTGATTTCTCATGAAACATCTTATTCTTCTTAGATCTAGTAATGCTTCTATTTTCCCAGCCTGAGATGTATTCATGTGCCTCTAAACAGAATCTTGATGTATGACCATGAATCCCACAGAAATTTCACATGCTATCATTTCTTCCAGTAAAAGCATTTTTAGGTCTATCTCCAGCACCTACGAGGTTTTTCTTATCTCTGTAGATTTTCACTGCACTTTTCCTATCATATATAAGAGTGAGATCATCATATCCAATTCCAGATTTTCCCAATATAGATAGCCTTTGGGATGATACAATCCTTTCATGCTTCTCCTCTGATGTAGCATATTTGGCTTTCATTTCATCATCACCTGCCGAAGGATAATCAAATAATAAGTGCAGTGCATCCTTCAACTTGGGATTATCTTTGGATTTAGATTTCTCCATTTCATTCTTGACTGATTCTAGCCCTTATTCCAATTTTTTAATCTTCATATATCTTGATTCAAGTTGGGAATTGAATTATCTTCTGATATTATTTCTATAACTCATCTCATCTTCCAGTTGTCGTGTGAGCTTTTCTACCATATCACTTTGCTCTATTACTTTCAATTTTTCTTGAGAAATAGATTGAGAGATAGATTCATTCTCTTGTTGTAGCCTTTGATTCTTCTGAACTTCTTCAGAAAACTATGTTGCCAGATCATAATTTCTAGCTCTTAGATTCTGAACTTCATCTGACTTTTTATTCTCTTCATAATCATCATCTTTTTGTTTTCCTTTCATTTTAGACATCTTTTTTAGTTCTTCAATTTGAGAATCATTATTCTCCTTTAGGTCAGTTGCCACATAAATAAGCCTTCAATTTAATCCTCTTAGCTTGTTGACCTCAATTTCTAATACTTGGATCCGGATATCTTTAGATTTAACTTCTTCATCTAATTTTTGATCCAATTTATTTTTCATGTTGACAACATCTACTAGTGGCCTCATTCTTAAAACATCTTCATCATTAGTTGTTTCACTATCACATTGATGTTCATGAACTTCACTCATGACAACATTATTATTGAGTGAATAAATATTTTCCCTATCAGATTCATCCAGGCCTTCCTTCAATAAGTTGTTTGATTCTTTTAGTTTAATCACACTTTTTCCATAAACACTTCCACACTGAGGGATATCACCTAACTTCTGATTCTTATTTGATGTTTTTTCCTTTTCCATGGCACACCGAGATAAGAGCAGACAGATTCTTTAACCACACATATTGACTACACGAAGTTGAAGTAAACAACTCTGATAAAAGAAAACTTCACTCTGATACCAATTGTTAGTACCAATTAGGGCGTACATAACCTGAGAGGGGGGTGAATCAGGGTATGGATATTCTTTTTCAAAGTTCTTCCTACCCCACTGGATCTTGACCTCTTTATTACAATGGTCACTTTGTTTTCACTTGTGTGTTTATTATGATCACTTATTTTCTTCTTTATCTAATGATGATTCTTTAAATGAAATGCAGGGAAGTAAGTAGGCAGACACAGAGAATTTTACTTGGTTCACCCTCACTGGGTTATGTCCAAGGATCATATACCAACAAGTTTCCGGTTGTACCAAATTCCACTATTCTTCACTAGATTGTGGACACAAAGGTTCAAAAACAGCCACTCTTGTAAAGACCCTTAAAATTCAAGGAAACTTTTTTCTTAATTTTCTTTGGGATTTTACATGAATGTAGTTTCAGACAGCACTTGATTCCGAGGCCCGATGTGCCCGGAATTTCTATCCGAAGTTTATCTCGGGTACGTTCAGTGAACGAATGAGCGGGAATTCCTAACTTTTGAACCGGGTACTCAGAATCGAATTCTGAGGGCACCGATGGAACCGTAGCACCGGTAATTTCTTAGTAACACCTGTTCTGGAGTTTCATTATCATGAGAGTAGATGATAAAAATTGTGGAAGTTTAATTTATTTTTATTCTACAATTTTTATTTCTCTTAAAGTGGTTTAAGGCTTGGGTGGAAGTTGGGTAACTACACAACTTCCCAAGGAAGGTTATGAGGGTGGTGGGGCCCACACGAACCCCACCCCTTCAAATTCCTAACTCCCTCAACTTACCTTTAATGATGACAACTTGTTTTGAATTAATTAAGTGAAATTAATTCAAGCCTTTGAATTTAAAATACTTATCTTGTGTTAATAAAAATAAGTCTTGGGCTTATTTTATTTGGGGTTGCAACCTTTTGGTAGAGTTTTTGGGAGGAAAGGCTAAGGACTTGAAGATATTCTTCGACTTTGATGAAGAAAGCGAAGAATGCATCGATCTCCGATGAAGAACGCTGAGTCCTCGGAGACCGACTACACGACGGCGTATACCGCGACGGTTCTTCCGCGACGTCTTCTTCCGCGACGTCTCTTTCCACAACGGTTCTTCCGCAACGAATCCCCGTTAGACGAACCTCCGTTCAAGCTACGCTCGAGGTAGGGGATTTATTTTATTTTTTTCGAGATTACTCCCTTAATTTTTATTCTTCGTGAATATGTCCAACTGCTATCGTTTAACAAGAGGGGGCCGGACTGTACAAAGACGGCCGACCCACCTCCTTTTTCCATGTTGGATTCTTTTGTGGTCTGAAATGGGTGTGGCACGGTGCCATAGCACCGTGCGGGATCGTGCGGCAAGAAATGCACGGTTGGCAGAACCGGAAGGCTGGTGCGGGCCGGCCGGACAAAGGGAAAACCAGGGGATTTAATTCTCCCAGCCAGCCAAGCAAGCGGCCCCATTAATGGGGTTGCGGTTACAGGGAAACCAGGGGGGCAGCCCCCCCCCCTGGCGATCCATCTGGTTCCAGCGCGCCGGGTCGCCGGCCGGGCCGGCTCGCGCCGGGTCGGATCAACCCGGTTCGGGTCGACCGGGGGTCTCGGGCCGGGTCGGTCTGGGCCCGAAACCCCCGTTTTCAAACCGTCTTTGGTCTTTTTCCCTTAACATGGGATACGGACCTCCGATAAATGAACCGTCAGTTGCGTAGCGATCCTTATAACGAGACGGTCGTTTAGGAAGATTGAACTCAAGGTTTAGGAATACTTTGGGTTCGGCCGGGTTGGTTCGTACATGAAACCAACCGGGCCCCTCGGAGTGGAAACACTCATATCTTAAGCTCCGGACGTCCGATTGATGTGCTGTAGACTTTGTTGGATTCCTCTAAGTGAAACAGATCTTTTGGATTACTCCGCCCAAAGTTGGACGCAGGTAGAGTACGGTCGGGTTGGTTTTGCCATAAAAACCAACTGGGCCCCTTAGACGAAAAAACCAATAACTCTCAGACCGGGCGTCCAATTGGCGTGTCGTCTGCGAAGTTGAGTTCCTGTTGACGATGAGTAACTTTTGGATACATAAACTCTAGACTATGTGTCAGTTGATGTATCAGCCTCTCGGCTCGTGGAGCGGACCCTCCTGAATGAGCTTGCTGTGTGCGGGAACCCTAGAACTGGCTGCGACTGCTACTACTACGGCGATTGTACAAAGATCCTCAGTGGATTCGACGGCGACGACTACAACACTAGGCGATCCTATGTGGATCAGTTCTACTGATCCTGTGTGGGTCTGATCCTGTGTAGGTTAGCGCTCAGCGGTTCTGTGTGAGCCAGTGCCTACAGATCCTGTGTGGGTCCGATCCTGTGTGGGTCTTTGCGGGGGTTAGTTACCTATCGATCCTGTGTGGGTCAGATACTTTGTGGGTCATTCCGGGGTTAGTACCTATCGATCCTTTGTGGGTCCGACGGCTTAGATGAATCAGTGGAAATATCTGATCATCTCTATCGTCATACGAAGAAGTATACCTGTGTGAGCTGAATCCGTTTTTGCTTTCCTATGTGGATTGTGTTGAGATGTCCTATGTGGATTTATGTTTTGCTTTCCTGTGTGGACTGGGTTGTACTTGGGCTCGGATGTTGGAGCCGAACGAGAATTTATGACTTAGGTATATGTATGGGCATATACCTAAGCAGTGTCGGATGTTACTTCGTGATTGTATCATTCCTTTGTGGATTATCCTTTGTGGATTCTGGGAGACCTTCGGGGGTCTCGGGGTCCCTACTGAGTAGCTTATACTCACCCCTGCATGGGCTATGCCCGCACTACGTTGTGTTGGTTGCAAATGACGGACAGCGCTGATCGTGGTTGAGGCTTGCAGAGCAGGATGGTACCTGGAGGTGGACCACTGGACGGGACGTACTCAGAGCGGTCGGCTGGACCCGAGGAGCAGAGGAGGCTATCTGTACCCACCCTTCAGGTGGGATTTACAATGGACAGCTCGACGTTGCGGATTTACTTTCAGTTGCTATTTTCCCTTTCGAGTTGTACTTTACTTTCAGTTTGGGTTTGTATACTGGCCCACTTACTTTCTGCACTTACTGTTGTATCATCTTTTACTTAGTGTTTACTTCTTCTGCTTTCTTGCTCTGTGGTGTTTGTTACTTGACAAAGGCAATGCCTTCCCTTTTTATCGTGAATTTATGCCTTGGTGCTAGTCGCCAGCCCCTGGCCTATGGAAGTCGGGCTTGGGGTAGTCACGACACGGGCCCCGAGGACGGGTTGTGACAAATTGGTATCAAAGGAGTTCGATTCTACCGCAGAACTTGGGACTCTGATATTTTTCTATGTGAAGCAATAGTGTTTAGCGTATTGGGTGTGGTTATCAGTCCAGGGAGTCCAGTGTTGGTGCGACGGCCGACATATCCGTACAACAGGACCCTGACTTCTGATTTCTGACCTAATGCACGAAAACATTGATTGCATGTGTGTTTCAAGTTCTCTTTGTGATTGCTTTGTGTCAGCTCACCAGGTATACTGTTCTGACCGTGGCGCACCTGTTTCCTTCTCAGAATGACCCCACGATGGAAGCCATCTAGGGTTCCGAGAGTTGAGTGTGACGACAGCCCACCGAGCGACGAGGCCTCAGTGCAGGGCCCTTTGTCAGCAGTGGCACCCGGCGGTAGCTCTATCTGCCGAGCCACCGATGCTTCCAGCCCCAACCACTGATGATGCACGTCGCCTTAGTGCACTGCATGAGTTCCAGCGCCAGCGACCGCCCAGGTTCTGCGGGGAGATAGACCCCCAGGCAGCCGAGGACTAGCTGGAGGCAGTGGTGAGAGTTTTCAGGTTATTAAGGACACCAGCAGACCTCATGGTGATCCTCGCAGCGAACCTACTGCACGCAGCAGCAGGCATATGGTGGAGCTTGATGCTCCAGGTTCACGATGAGGCATCTCTTCTCTGTACATACTTTGAGTGCCTCTTCCGCTCAGAGTTCGTCCTAGCCACCCTCTGTGTGGTACGCATCTAGGAGCTTCTTCCGCTGCGGTAGGGCATCATGACGGTCGCCCATTACTCGACGAGATTTACCGATCTCTCGCGCTACTCTATAGACATGGTACGGGACCCATTCTTTCGGGCTCGGACCTTTGAGAAGGGATTGAGGCATGAGATCAGGGCATCGCTGATCTCCCTTAGCATTCCGACTCAGGCAGGAGTACTGGAGCGAGCTCTTCTCATCGAGAGTTTTCTTGCTGAGTCTACACCAGCGGTGAGACCTACCGCAGGGCGACACGTGGAGGAGTCTTCTGCAGTCGGCAGTAGACAGATGTCGCAGAGGACCAAGCGGTCTAGGCCAATGGGCGGACAACCAAAGGATACTGGCTCGGAGGTGCAGGGCACACGCAGCAGAACCAGTCTTACGAGTGGAAGACAGCGCTATGCATGCGGCGGGCAGGGCCACATGGCTCGTGACTGCCCGACCCGCCATGCAGAGGAGCAGCAGACGGTTGAGGAACCACCTAGGCAGAGGTAGAGGTTTGACCATGGCGGTCCGCAGGGAGCAGGTGGACGAGGCCGAGGAGCTGGTCGAGCGGCAGGTGGTGGACGACGTTTTGAGGCTCTACCACCACCACCACCAGGAGGTCCACCCCGACCTCAGGGGAGAGCACAGCTTCAGGCAGCTAAAGCTTGCGATCATGGAGCTCCAGAAGCGGGTGGACTAGTGCGGGACTATCTCAAGCATAGAGGCCTTCGCCGATAATGCCTCAAGCTTCGTAGTTTGTGTTGCCTTGTGTCCTTGTACTTTTAGTTGAAGTAATAAAAGACACTTGCAATGGTGACGTTTTCTTTCTTGTCTTTTGTTTGTTATTACTAAGAGGTTCCGGTTAAAAAAACTGTTGACTTGACCCTCACTTGCGAGATTCTTACTGGAGGAGACCCAGTGACCACACACTGATGCCGACAGTGTGACTCAACCCTTGAGACGAGAGTAACGGTTGAATCTCTTGGTTGCAGCGTCGAGGCCTTACAACGTCATCTGTGCCATGAATTAACTAATCATGATGGGATTGACTGTATTAGGCAAGGAACGTGGTTCATCCAGGGGATGAGACCGGATTTCCCTTTTTGGAAAAGGAGAAATCTTTGCAGCTTTTCATAACGTTAAGGAGGAAGGGGAAACCCTTCGTGTGGTCAGACAGATGTCAGCAGAGCTTCCAGGAGCTGAGACAGAGATTGACCAGTGCACCTATCTTGAGGATTCCTGAGAAGGGATTAGGGTACTTAGTCTACTGCGATGCATCAGGGACCGGACTCGGATGTGTCCTGATGCAGGAGTGGGCCGTGATCACCTATGGATCACGTCAGTTGAGGCCGCATGAGCATAACTACGCTACCCATGACCTGGAGTTAGCCGTAGTGGTCTTCTCTCTGAAGACATGGAGACCCTACCTGATGGGCGAGCGCTTTACAGTCTTTTCATACCATCAAAGTCTCAGATACATCTTCTCTCAGAAGGACCTAAATCTGAGACAGCGGCGATGGCTCGAGTTCCTCCTAGACTATGACTTTGAGATATTCTATACTCCTGGGAAGGGGAACGCGGTAGCTTATGCTCTCAGCAGAAGGACGGGCATTCAGCTACTTGAGGAGGCGACAGAGAAGCTAGCCTCTTTGCAGATATCCTTCGTGGATAGGGATGGAGCAGCCTTCCTTCAGTCTCTCACAGTCACCCCTCCACTACTGCAGCGGGTCAGAGAGGAACAGTGTGGGGACGCTGACTGTGAGACGCAGCGTGCACAGATATCCTCAGGACAGGCACCTGATGTTTTCTCCTTTGGAGCAGAGCAAGGCTTCCTTTTTAGAGGACGTACCTTGGTATCAGTTGCTTTACGGGAGGAAGTGTTGAGAGAGTTTCACACTTCTCCTTTGGAGGTACATCCTGGAGTGGCGAAGATGTACCGGGATCTCAGATGACAACACTGGTGGCCGGGCATGAAGAAGGTTGTGGCGAAGTTCGTTTCTCTATGTCTCACCTGCCAGCAGGTGAAGGCAGAGCACCAAGTACCAGTAGACTTGGTACAGCCTTTGGAGGTCCCGGAGTGGAAGTGGGATGGCATATCTATGGACTTCGTGACTGGACTTCCACGCACTTCCAGAGGTCACAACTCTATTTGGGTGATTGTCGACCGACTCACCAAGTCAACTCACTTCTTACCCATCAGAGAGTAGGGCTCAGTGGAGAGATTGGGATGACTTTACGTTCAGGAGATTGTGTGGCTTCATGAAGTGCCATCATCTATCGTCTCCGATCGAGATGCTCGATTTACTTCCCGGCTTTGGAAGGGGTTGCAGGAGGCGTTCGGGATGCAGCTACGTCTGATCATAGCCTTTCACCCTCAGACGGATGGTCAGATGGAGAGGACCATTCAGAATATCGAGGAAATGCTCCGTGCATGTGTCCTCGACTTTGGTCGCAGCTGGGAGGACCGCCTACCTTTGGTAAAGTTTGCGTACAACAACAGCTACCACTCCACCATCGGGATGGAACCATACGAGGCGTTGTACGGCCGACCTTGCAGATCTCCTTTGTGCTGGACAGACCCTGGTGAGTCAGCACTTGTGGGACCAGAGATGGTCCAGGCCACGACAGAGAAGGTCCAGGTCATCCAGGAGCAGATGAGGACAGCTCAGAGCCGGCAGAAGTCATATGCTAATAGGAGGAGGAGGCCACTAGAGTTCGAGGATGGCGACCACGTCTTCTTGCGAGTCTCACCTCGACGTGGTTTACAGAGATTTGACCGAGGCGGAAAGTTGTCTCCACACTTCATCGGACCATTCCAGGTCCTCAGTAGGATTGGTGAGGTGTCTTATCGCCTGACTCTACCACCTCAGTTGCACAGGGTGCACGACGTCTTCCACGCATCTCAACTGAGGAGATATGTGCACGACTCGACGCATATCATTGACCATGGGGAGCTTGATGTTGGTGATGGGGGCGACTTTTGTGGAGGTTCCAGTGCAGATCAAGGATCGACAGGAGCGGGTCTTGCATGGATGGTTGATTCCTCTAGTGCGCATCAGATGGCAGCACGGGAACCTCCAGGAGAGCACTTGGGAGCGGGAGGCTCAGATGCGTGCTCAGTACCCACATTTGTTTCCCAAGATTTTGATGTATCTTTACGGGGACGTAAAGCCTTGAGGTGGGAGTAATGTAAAGACCCGTAAAATTCAAGGAAATTTTTTTCTTAATTTTCTTTGGGATTTTACATGAACGCAGTTTCAGACGGCACTTGATTCTGAGGCCCGGTGTGCCGGGAATTTCTATCCGAAGTTTAGCTCGGGTACTTTCAGTGAACGAACGAGCGGGAATTCCTAAATTTTGAACCGGTACTCAGAATTGAATTCTGAGGGCATCGATGGAACCGCAGCACCAATAATTGCTTAGGAACACATGTTCCGGAGTTGCGTTATCACGAGAGTAGATGATAAAAATTGTGGAAGTTTAATTTATTTTTATTCTACAATTTTTATTTCTCTTAAAGTGGTTTAAGGCATGGGTGGAAGTTGGGTAACTACCCAACTTCCCAAGGGAGGTTATGAGGGTGGTGGGTCCCACACGAACCCCACCCCTTCAAATTCCTAACTCCCTCAACTTACCTTTAATGATGACAACTTGGCTTGAATTAATTAAGTGAAATTAATTCAAACCTTTGAATTTCAAATACTTATCTTGTGTTAATAAAATAAGTCTTGGGCTTATTTTATTTGGGGTTGCAACCTTGTGGTAGAGTTTTTGGGAGAAAAGGATAAGGACTTGAAGATCATCTTCGACTTCGAAGAAGAATGCGAAGAATGCATCGATCTCCGACGAAGAATGCCGAGTCCTCGGAGACCGACTACACGACGCCATATACCGTGACGGTTCTTCCACGACGTCCTCTTCTGCGACGTCTCCTTCTGCGACGGTTCTTCCGCGACGAATCCTCGTTCGACGAACCTCCATTCAAGCTACGCTCGAGGTAGGGGATTTATTTTATTTTGTTCGAGATTACTCCTTTAATTTTTATTCTTCGTGAATATGTCCAACTACTATCATTTAACGAGAGGGGGCCGGACCGCACAAAGACGGCCGACCCACCTCCTATTTCTATGTTGGATTCTTTTGTGGTTTGAAATGGGAGTGGCATGGTGTTGTCGCACCGCGTGGGATCGTGTGGCAAGAAATGTGCAGCGTCGTCGTGCCACACCGCGAAATCTTACAAGGACGCGACGCTGTCGCGCCGCGTCGGTGAAACCTGAAAATACCGCGGCCGGAGCGGGGCCGCGGCGAAGGGGCGTGGTGTCGTCGCACCGCGGCGGACGAACTAGGTCGTGGCCGGTTCCGGGCCGCGATGGAGCAGGGTGACCGGCGGCCGGTTCCGGGCCGCCAGTGTCGGCGAAGGAGGAAGGACCGGCCAGCGCCGGTCCTTGTTGGCAGAACCGGCCGGCCGGACAAAGGGAAAACCGGGGGATTCAATTCCACCGGCCGTCCAAGCAAGCGGCCCCATTAATGGGGCCACGGTTACGGGGAAACCGGGGGGGGCAGCGCCCCCCCCCCTCCCCCCCCCCCCCTCCCCCCCCCCCCCCCCCGCGAGCTGGAACGGCTCCGACGTTTGGCTGAGCCAGCTGGCGCCAGCGCGCCGGGTCGCCGGCCGGCGCCGACCGGGGGGTCTCGGGCCGGGTCGGTCCGGGCCCGAAACCCCCGTTTTCGGACCGTATTCGGTCTTTTGCCCTTAAATTGGGCTACGGACCTCCGATTGATACACCTTCAGTTGCGTAGCGATACTTGGAATGAGTCGGTCGTTTCGGTATATCGCACTCAAGGTTTCGGAATACATTGGGTTCGGCCGGGTTGGTTCGTACACGAAACCAACCGGGCCCTCGGAGCGGAAACGCTCATATCTTAAGCTCCGGACGTCAGATTGACGTTCCATCGACTTTGTTGTATTCCTCTAAGTGAGACGGATCTTTTGGATTACTCCTCCCGAGTTTTGGACGTAGGTGGATTACGGTCAGGTTGGTTTTGCCTTAAAAACCAACCGGGCCCCTGGGACGAAAAAGCCAATAACTCTCAGATCGGGCGTCCGATTGGCGTGCCGTCTGCGACGTTGAGTTCCTGCTGATAATACGAAAATTTTGGATACATCAACTCTGGACTATGTGTCAGTTGATGTATCAACCTCTCGGCTCGTGGAGCGGACCCTCCCGAACGAGCTTGCTGTGTGCGGGAACCCTAGAGCTGGCTGCGACTACTACTACAACGACGAATGTACAGAGATCCTCAGTGGATTCGACGGCGACGACTACAGCACTCAGCAATCCTATGTGGATCAATGCTACCGATCATGTGTGGGTCTGATCCTGTGTGGGTCAGTGCTCAGCGATTCTGTGTGAGCCAGCACCTACAGATCCTGTGTGGGTCCGATACTGTGTGGGTCTTTGTGGCGGTTAGTTACCTATCGATCCTGTGTGGGTCAGATCCTTTGTGGGTCATTGAAGGGGTTAGTACCTATCGATCCTTTGTGGGTCCGACGGCTTAGATGAATCAGTGGCAATATCTGATCATCTCTACCGTCATACGAAGAAGTATACCTGTGTGAGCTGAATCCTGTTTTGCTTTCCTATGTGAATTGTGTTGAGCTATCATGTATAGATTTACGTTTTGCTTTCCTGTGTGGACTGGGTTGTACTTGGGCTCGGATGTTGGAGCCGAACGAGAATTGATGACTTAGGTATATGTATGGGAATATACCTAAGCAGTTCCAGATGTTACTTCCTGATTGTATCATTCCTTTGTGGATTATCCTTTGTGGATTCTGGGTGACCTTCGGGGGTCTCGGGGTCCCTACTAAGTAGATTATACTCACCCCTACACAGGCTATACCCGCACTACGTTGTGTTGGTTGCAGACGACGGACAGCGCTGATCGTGGTTGAGGCTTGCAGAGTAGGACGGTACCTGGAGGTGGACCACTGGACGGGACGTACTCGGAGCAGTCGGCTGGACCCGAGGAGCATAGGAGGCTATCTGTACCCACCCTTCAGGTGGGATTTCCAGTGGACAGCTCGACGTTGTGTATTTACTCTCAGTTGTTGTTTTCCCTTTCGAGTTGTACTTTACTTTCAATTTGGGTTTGTATACTGGCCCACTTACTTTCCGCACGTACTGTTGTATCAGCTTTTACTTAGTGTTTACTTCTTCTGCTTGCTTGCTCTCTGGTGTTTGTTACTTTACAAAGGCAATGCCTTCCCTTTTTATCGAGAATTTATGCCTTGGTGCTAGTCACCAGCCCCTGGCCTATGGAAGGCGGGCTTGGGGTAGTCACGGAACGGGCCCCGAGGACGGGTCGTGACAACTCTGTCCCAGTCTCACTTCCTTTACAAGGTTTAGGGTCATCTCACTGTTTTCCCAAGGGTCACTCCCTATTTCTCTCTCTCTGCCTCACTTCCGGTGGAGAGGATCACCTTCTTCCTCTTCCTTCACTCACTGCTCTGGAAAGGATCCACACAAAGTTTATAGACCTCTAGGTCTCTTCATTATCTCTAATGAATACATCCTCTGTTTTAAGTAGATGCTATGTTGAAGTCCATCTTTCACCCTTTGATGAATCTTACTTTGCACCGAAGGTATCGGGCAATATTCCAGCTTTCATGCGGCCCTAAAATACTGTTTTGAATCAACCTTACTTGGCGCACAAGTCTAATCTGGCATGAAAGTATTGGCGTGCAGGTCACAATGGGTGCGCAAGTCACTTCAAACACTTGTGTGGAACAATCTTCTGTAACTCCAAACCTGCACGACTCAACCCCTTTTACGCCCAAACTAATATCGGCGTGCAACAACCAACCGGAGCACAACTTCAAACACTAGCGTGTAAGTCCACCTGCGTGACCACACACCACTTGCAGGACCACCACATCTACGCGATGGGAGCTCTGATTATTCTAAGTGTTGAACTCCATTTCAAATGAGGAGGGGTGGTCCTGCATTTCTAGGCATTTGGTCAAACTACGCGGCAGAGTGCAAGTCTCCCCTCGGCACGCAAGTCCCGGTGTGTAGGTTTCTTCCCCTGAAAGACACCTACGTGACCCTATTTCCTTTGCCATATTTTTAAGATCTGATCTTGAAAAACATATGGTGCATAACTTTCCAACCCTCTTAGGCACCGGCGCGCAGGTCCTTTCCCGACGCGCAAGTCACCTGTGCGACAACACCAATACCTGTGAAAACCTTTTTCCTTTGCCATATTTTGACCTTCTGATCTTGAAAAACATTAGGCGTGCAAGTTTCCTCTCCTTCAAGTATATAGTGTGCAAGTCCATTTTCCAAAAACCACTTTTCTTCATTTGTTGGTTTCAAGACCAAAAATTTGGCAAACACTGGAAAATGGTGCCACCTTGTATCTGTTCTTTTTGTACCACCTCCAGATCATCCATTCCTTTGTCATTGTTCTTGAATCAAACATTTATCATTAACCAGAGCTCTTGAACTTTACATCCCACCATGAAATCCCCTTTTTCAACAAATTTGTATCTCATGGTTTTCTTTGTCAACAATTACAATACAGATGTCCACTTTTTCAAAAAATAATCACCTCAAAAATTATTCAATGATACTGTGAGGGATGTTTTCCCAACATAAGCTGTAATCCACCTCGCCAACTCTTTTGAGGACTTGGAATGGTCTGATGAATCTCAGAGATAACTTTTCACCTCGGCCAAATTTCTGTAGACCTCATCGAGATGAGACTTGTAGAAAGACATGGTTTCTATCCTCGAACTCTAGAGTTCTCTGTATCCTATCAGCATACGACTTTTACCTGCTCTGTGCAGTCTTCATCCACTCCTGGATGATCTGCACCTTCTCTGTGGTAGCTCATACCATCTCTAGTCCCACCAGTACTGACTCATCTGGTTCTATCCAGCATAAGGGTGATCTGCAAGTTTGCCCGTATAATGCCTCAAAAATGTGTCATACCTATAGTGGAGTGATAGATTTTGTTGTAGGTAAACTCCACCAAAGGTAAGAGATCCTCTCAGCTATGACCAAAGTTGAGGACACAAGCCCATAGCATGTCCTTGAGGGTCTGAATGGTCTGCTTAGTCTGACCATCTTTCTGAGGATGGAAGGCGGTGCTTAGACGTAGCTGTGTCCCGAAAGCCTCCTAAAACCCCTTCCATAGCCGGGAAGTAAAGTTTGTGTCACGATCGAAGACAATAGAAGAAGGTACTCCAGGTATCCGCACGATCTCCTGCACATAGAGGTGTCCCAAGCTCGCTACTGAGACCTACTCTCTGATCGGTGGGAAGTGGGCCGACATGGTGAGTCGGTCAATGATCACCCAGATAGAGTCATGACCTCTAGATATACATGGAAGACCTATCACAAAGTCCATGGATATCCCATCCCACTTCCACTTTGGGACCTCTAAAGTTTGAACCAAGTCTGCTGGTACCTGGTGCTCCGCCTTCACTTGCTGAAAAGTAAGGCATCGAGAGACAAACTCTGCCACCTCCTTCTTCATACCTGGCCACCAGTGTGGCCGTCTGAGGTCCTAATACATCTTCGCCACTCCTAGATATACCACTAAAGGGGATGTGTGAAACTACCTCAACACTTCCTCCTGAAGTGACATTGGTACCATGGTATGTCCTCTGAAGAGGATGACGTGCTCCCCACCTTCAGAAAATCCATTAGTTGCCTACCCTATGGATATCTAAGCACATCGCGTCTCGTAGTCAACGTACCCATGTTGTGCCTCCCTGACCTGCTGAATATGTGGGGTAGTGACTGTAAGATACTAAAGGAAAGCTGCTCCATCTCTATCCATAAAGGATATTTGTAAAGTAGCCAGCTGCTCTGTCGCCTCGCCTAGTAGTTGTATACCAGACCTCCTACTAATTTCATCTACTACAATGTTCCCCTTTCCAGGAGTATAGACTATCTTGAAGTCATAGTCCTGGAGGAACTCATGCCAATGTCGTTGTCTCGGATTCAGGTCTTTCTGAGAGAATATATACTTGAGACTCTTGTGATCAGAGTACACGGTAAAACGTTCTCCCATAATATAGTGTCACCACATCTTCAAGGACAAAACCACTAATTCTTACTCCAGGTCATGGGTATAATATTTCGTCTCATACTGCCTCAGCATCCAAGAACCATATGCGATTACTGCTCGCTCCTGCATCATGACACACCTGAGTCTGGTCCCTGATGCATCGTAGTAAACTACGTACCCTACGCCTTCCTCTAGAAGCCTCAAGATGGAGGCACTAGTCAGCCTATGCCTCAGCTCTTGGAAGCTCTGCTGGCATCTCTTCGACCACACGAAGGGTTTCCCCTTCTTCGTCAAGGCTGACAGTTGTGCTGTAACTCTGGAAAATTCTAGCATGAACCTTCGATAATATCCATCCAAGCCCATGAAACTTTGTACCTCTGTCACACTCCTCGGTGGATCCCAAGAAAGTACCGCCTCAATATTCCCTAGGTCCACTGCAACTCCATCCTTTGAGACGATGTGTCCCAAGAAGTGAACCTCTCGGATACAAAATTGGCACTTCGAGAGATTAACATAAAGTTGGTGCTCTCAGAGTGTGTCCAGTACTACCCGAAAATGGTAGGCATATTCCTCCTCAGTAGTTGAGTAGAGCAGTATGTCGTTGATAAATACTATGAAAAAGCAGTCAAGGTAAGGATGGAAGATCATATTCATGAGTTTCATGAACACTGTTGGAGCTTTGGTTATGCCGAAGGGAATAAGCAAGAACTCATAGGGTTCGTACCAAAATCTAAAGGTCGTCTTCTGCACATCCTCGTCTCGAACTCTGAGCTGGTGATAGCCTGATCTAAGGTCTATCTTCAAGAACCACCATGCTCCCTTCATCTGATCAAAGAGTTAGTCAATCCTTGGGAGTGGGTACTTGTTCTTCACGGTCACCTGATTCAGGTGACAGTAGTCGACACAAAGCCTCAAACTCTCATCCACCTTCTTGGCGAACAGAATCAGGGCTACCCAGGGAGAAATACTAGGTTGGATGAATACCTTCCCTTTCAAGTCCTCTAGCTATATTCGCAGCTCACGAAGCTTAGCGAGAGTCATCTGATATGCTGTTGTAGATATCAGTGTCGTCCCGGGGTACAGGTCAATATAGAAGTCCACCTCTCTATGAGGAGGTAGACCTGGGACATCATCAATAAAAACATCCACGTACTAGTCCACAACTACAGGATAGCTCGAACTTTCCATATCTACTACTCTGAGGGTAAGGCAGGCCAACTGATGAGTGATCGACTACACCCTCCTCCGAGTAAGTCTGTCATGTGCTGAAAAGGCTCCCTTCTCGCCGGTGAAGGTGAACCTAGTCCCATCCGTACGGACACATCGCACTTTGTTCCTAATACAGTCGATCTGAGCATGGAATATATATAACCATTACATACCCAAGATAACGTCGCAAGGCCTTGACGCCGCTACAAGGAGATCACAGCCGAAACTCTCACCTCCTAGAGTAAGCTCACACTGCCAGCACCAGTGAGTAATCGTTGAGTCTGCTTCCGTCAGATTCTCTAGCCGTAAGGATCGAGCCAATGGCTCTATCGGAATCTCTGAGCTCCAAAAGAGAGAAGTGGTAATGAAAGAGTGACTAGCACATGTGTCTATAAGTACTACAACTAAGGTGGAGTAGACACAGAACATACCTCGAATCATCTCTGGAGTGCCATGATCGTAAGCCTTAGCTTCCTGTAGCTGAGCTATCGCCTGTCCACTTGCTCCCTACGGTCGAGGTGGACCTTCTGGTGGTAGTAGCGGTAACACCTCGAAACATCGCTCACTGCCAGCTAATCGACCAGCTCATCTTCCACGTCCGCCTGCGCCATGTGGACTACCTCGATCAAATCTTTGTCTCTTACTGGGTGGTCCTTCGACTGTCTGCTGATATTCAGTACGGTGGGTCGGATATTCATGAGCCATGTGAACCTGTCCTCCACAAGAGTAACATCGCCCGCTCCTGGAATGAGTAGCTCTATCTCGTGTGCCCCGCACAACTGAACCTGTATCCTGAGGTCGTCCACCGGATGGCCTGGTCCGCTTGGACCTTTGCGACATCTGTCTACTGCCAACTATATAATACTCCACTGCAAGTCGACTAGTGATGGGTATCACTACTGGTGACTAATCAGTAAGGAATCTATCTACCAGGAGGGCTCTCTCTAACACCCCCGCCTGTGTCGGGGTGTTGAGTGAGATTATAGATGCTCTGATCTCCCGCCTGAGTCCCTTCTCAAAGGTCCGGGCCCTGAAGAAAGGGTCCCCCACTATATCAGTGGAGTAGTGCGAGAGGTTAATGAACCTCATTGAGTACTGCACCACCGTCATGATACCCTGTTGTAGATGTAGTAGCTCTTGTATCCACACCACACGTAGGGTGGCTGGGACAAAATCTGCCCAAAATAGGCTATCGAAGTCAACCGAGAGTAGTGTCACCTCATCATGCACCTAGAGCATCAGTCTCCACCATCTGCCTGCTGCTTTTTGAAGGAGACTCACGACAAGGATCACCATAAGGTCTGCTAGTGTCCCTACCAGTCTGAAGACTCTCACTATAGCCTCCAGCTAATCCTCAGCTTCCTGCATGTCCATCTCACCCCTGAACCTGGGTGGACTCTGGTGCTGGAACTCATTCAACGCACTCAAGTGGAATGCACTCTCTACTGCTGGGGCTAGTTGTATCGGTGGCCCAAATGGTAGTGGTACCGCTGGTGCCTCCACTGTGATAGGGCCCTGCACCAAGGCATCATCGCTCGGTGGGCTGTCATCCCGTATAACTCTCAGAACCCTGGATAGCTGTCTACGTGGAGGCATCCTGAAAAGAAATAGGTGCGCCATGGTAAATAAGTTATACATGGTGAGATGACTCAAAATATATCACAAAGAAGACTCTTAAAAACACGCACACAATCAGTTTTTTTGTGCACTGAGTCAGAAGTCAGTAGTCAGGGTCTTGGGGTATGGATTCGTCGGTCGCCGCACCAACACTGGACTCCCTGAACTGAGAACCACACTCAATACCCTTAACACAATTGCTTCACAGAAACAAAAATCAGAGTCCTAAGTTCTGTAGTAGAACTGAATACTTTGATACCAATTTGTCATGACCAGTCCCTCGGGGCCCGTTCCATGACTACCCCATGCCCTCTTTCCGTTGGCCAGGGACTGGCGACTAGAACCAATGGCGTAAATCCCTAAAACTGGGAAGGCATTTCCTTAATAAATTGTAAACACACACAATCAGAGTATAAGCTGGAAGCAAAACACTAAATAAACTGTATACAAAGGAGTGCTGTAAAGTAAAGGTGCTGGAAATACAAGCTCAAATTTAAAGTACAAGGAAACTAAAAGAACAAGAAACTGGAAAAAAACAGTTGAAAGGTGAAAAACAGCTCCTGGATCATCCACCACGGATCCTACCTGAAGTGTAGGTACAGATAGCCTCCTCATCACTCCTCATCCGTCATTCTCCACCGGGTACCGACTCATCGTGAGGTCTACCTCTAGGTACCGTCCAGTCCCCAAACACTTAGCCTCGGTCAGCGCTGTCTGTTGTCTGCATCTAACACAACGAGGTGAGGGCATAGCCCGTGCAAGGGTGAGTATAATGATACTTAGTAGGGACCCCGAGACCCTCAAGGTCTCAAAAAACCCAACAAGGATAACCACAAAGTATAAAAATCAATTGATGACCCAACTTAGGTATATGCTCATACATATACCTAAGTTATCAAGTAATCCATCTCAATCATGAGTAAACACGAGAGTTACTAACTCAGCTCACCTAGATATACACTTATATATAGAGATAGTGATAATCAGATGTAGCCACTGAATCATCTAAGTTGTCAGACCCACATAGGATCTAGGACCAGCAGTTAGAACTGTCGGACCCACACAGGATCCAGGAACCGTAGTTGGAGCTTTCGGACCCACACAGGATCCAGGACCAGCTAAGCTGTCGGATCCACACAGGATCCAGGACTAGTTATTCTGTCGAACCCACATAGGATCCAGGAATAGAAGTCAGAACTTTTGGACCCACACAGGATCTAGGAATACTAGTCAGAGCTGTCAGACCCACACAGGATCCAGGAACAGTCGTCAGAGCGCAACCAGCCACAGGGTTTCCACAAGCATGCTTGATTTTGGGAGGGTCTGCTCCTCAATCCAAGTGTCGATACATCAACTGCCATATAGTCGCAATTTGATGTATCCCGAAGTTCCGTCTCATCAAAAGGAACAAAACATGACAGACGGTGCGTCAATCGAACGCTCGGTCTGAGAGTTATTGGCATTTCCGTTCTGAGGGCCCGGTTGGATTTAGGTTCAATCTAACCTGACCATACACCAACTGCATCCAAAACTCAAGTGGGGTATGAAAAAATAACTACCTCGCTCCAAGATTTCTGTTGCCACAGACAGTTCATCAATCGGACACCCGTAGCCCATGTTATGGGCGAAAATGTGAAAATAGTTCAAAATAGGTCCGGGTCAGGTCCGGCCCCGTCGGACCAACCTGGCCAGACCTAGGTCCGGACTGGGGTCCGACCCGGTCCGCAGGTCTGATCCGATCTGCGGGTCTGACCCGGTCCGCGGGGGCAGCCCGGCCCGCGCTGGGTCCTGCCCTGCGGCCCGTGGGGTCCACCCTAGCCTCCTCTTGAGGGGAAGTCATGCGCCCCCTGGTAATCTCGAAGGACTATTTCATTCAGGTGGGAGATAAACTGGTTCCACTTGGCACCGGTTCGCGTCACACGAGACCTACAGTGGGTCCCGCTCTTCCCGACTGGCCGAGCGGCCAACTAACTCCCGCACAACATCGGTCGTGTCGCGCCCCCTCCGGCGACCCGGCGGCTCAGGCCAGCTGTCTTCCTCACGGACGGCCAGGGGCCATGGCTTCTTCTTCTCCACCATGCGGCGTCATTGCGTCTCGCCTTCTCGGTCGACCTGGCGGCTTGAGCCGCCAGTTTCTTTCGCAGTTGTCCTTACGTCAGCCGCCACTGCACCGCCGCAGCTTCTCCTCTGGCGGCGCGGTTGCACTGCCACTATCCATGTGGTCAGCCGGTTTGCAGGCCACCCTTCCTTCATTCCACCGGTGTCATTCGCCGGTTCCGACCACCGCCGAACCTTCCGCGGATCACCAGACGAGTTTTGGTGGCCTGATTCTCATTCCGAAATAAGTCGCGCACTCCTCTAGACGCCACCTTCGATCTGCAACCACGGTTGATGAGTAACGCTCATCCCGGAATCATGCTGCATTCAGCGTCAAATTCCACAGAGATGGCAGAGGCTTCTGGCCGTGTTTGTTCAGCATGCGCCCTCCATGTTAGGGTGATATCAAGAGGCTTCGAATTATAATCCATGAAGGAAAACGAAGAACTAGAAATGAAACAAGTTTGAACCCCTACCTCAGATTCATTGTTCGTAGACGATGTCGCGGAAATGAGGATGTCGATTCTTTGATGTCGAGAAATGAGATAAAGAAGTCAAGGACTGCGTAGTCATCGTTCTTCAAGGACGGTGCTTCCCCCTTTCTCTGGTTGAAGACCGTTCTTCGTTAGCAGAAGAAGTGTTCTTCATTGGAGAATTCTTTTTCTCCAAAGTTCTCCTTTTCCCCATGCTCCACCAAATGAAAATGGAAACCCCCAAAAATAATGGATTAAGTTAATCCATTATTTAATTGTTGGCTCAAAAATTCAAAATGATTCAAAATAATTAATTGGGTGGATTTGTCACCATAAAGTGGGGAGCTCAAGGGTTCTCCCCACTTAATGGAGAGTTTCAAGGGGTTAAAACCCGGGTGGTCCCCACCTCATTTATACTCCCATTGGGAGTTTGAGTTTGGGTGGGCCCCACCACCATAACCTCTCATGGGTGGTTAAGGTGTGGTGGCCCCACCACTAACTTCCAATAAGAGGTTTAGCTAATAAAATAAAATAATTCATGCACTTATTTTATTTTATTATTCCACATAAAATCCAAAAACTATCTTCAATTATTGACTCACTACCGTTGAAGTGAAAGTCTTATTAAGTGAATATCGGCACTGCGAGATCAACGGTGCCCTCAGATTTCAATTCTGAGCACCGGTTTAAAAGTTATAAAAAACTCGCTCGTATTCTTACTAAACGTACCCCAAAAAAACTTTAGAAATTGTTTCTGGGCACATCAGGCCTCGGAATCATGCGTCGTCAGTGTTTGCGGACTCGTAAAATTCTCATGTATTTAAGAAAAAAAAATTCCATGGAAATTCTGGATCTTTACAGTCATGATAAAGAGTAAGATCACTAGGAAGAGGAAATGGGGAATATCATGTCATGGTGAATGTTCAATGGGTGTTTCAACTAAAATGTTTTCCTACATGAAATGGCTAATTTTTTTAGGACATAGAGTTGATACTAGTGACTTCCTGAGAAGCCAAAATAGTAAATACTATGTCATGGTCAATTTTCAATGGTGTTTTTAAAAAAATTAAAAATTAAAGGAATTGATTTAATGTGGTTTAATTTTTTTTCATGAAGCTTTTTTATTTATGTGTTTATCATTCAAGGATGTATAGAGAAGTTTTTAAAGAATATAAGAATATTAATATAATGTCAGGAAAAATGAAGAATAAAGAATATGAAGTATGAAAGTTCTATGGATATTTTACTTCAATTTGAGGGATTCTTGTATTACTTTATATTTCTTATGACTTTAAAAAGAAATCATATGGCTTCAATATTTCATATGACTTCACAAGTCATATGAAATTACAGTTGGCCTGAAATTTGGAAAATTCCAAATGTATTTTTTTATGAATTTACTTCTTTGTATGATTTTAAAATTTATATGAACATGATTTTTTCTATTTTTGTAATACTTCATTGGATATAAAAATTATTGAGAATGTATTAAAGGAAATATGGATTTCTTTAACTCGTATAATGAAAGGTGTGTGTATATTTAATGAAAAAAAATATCATGATAATTGTATCATTATTCAAGAGATTTTAATAAAGAAGGAAGAAGATGAAATTGTTGGAAACTTTTACAACAAATAGAGTTTCCACTATTACAATAAATACATACATACATAATTATATATGTTATATTGGATGTGGATATCGAAAATGGGGAATAATTCCCTGATTACGTATAGGTTTGAAGGAAGAAGTCATGATAGTTTCCACATATCTTTATATAGTAATAGATGGTTTTTAAAAGGGATAAGTTATATAGAGGTTTTAATATATCATGTTATGTAGATATTCTTGAAGAAAATAAGATTTAATTCAAGAATATTTAAATTATTGAAAATAATGATGATTTGAATCAAGAATTCACAATGTTTGGTGAATTCTAATGAATAATAATACTGACACTTTATGAATTATACTATATATATTTACAGGTTAAAGATGAAGATTTAAGTAAGAGAGAATTGATATTATATATAACTGAAAAAATCCTTTAAGTATTAAGGAAAATAGGATCGATCCTTGACCTTGTTAATTAAAGGTGAAAAAAAACATTTTATTAAAAATATACCTAACTTTGATATTATTCTCATACATTTTATGAGTTGAAGTCAATAAGGAAGAACCAATAAATATTGTGTGAACTAAATAAGAAGATAATTAAATAGGGATGAAAAAAAAGAGGTCATTGAATACTTCTATTTACATAGAAAAACCAGAAGGAGAAGGAAACATTTATGAATTATAGCTAAATAGAAGAATAAGAGGGAAGAAGACTAGATGAAGTGAGTCGGATAAGAATTTCATAGAAGGAATAATAGTTCAATGAAATGTAGTTTTCATTGAATAAGAGTCTTTCAATTATGAAATATAAGAATAGTAAAAAAATTGTAGTTTTTTGTGTACAAAAATAGAAATTTTAATTATTCTTGTGCATGGGAATAAGAAGAATAACAAATAGGTTGCACACCAACAACTTGCAGAGGTCTCAATTAGTGATAAAATCTTGTTTTTACCCCTATATCATTATAAAGTGTGGGATGTACTAGAGTAAAATATTCACTAAACAAGTATGTTGGATGTATGGTTTACACTATTGATAATAAATATTGTAATGATCACAGAATATTAATAGTGGGTTGTGTGATGTTGGGTTTTACCAATTCACACCAAGGATTAGTCTTTCATCTTGAGAGGTTATCCTTTTGGATTATTTTGAGATTTGTGTGTGTTTTTTATATGTTATGTGTGAATACAATGGTGAGAATAGATAAGTTGAGATCCATTCACATAAATCAGTGATATAGGTAAAATAAATAATGGATTAAAATATTGATTTTGATTGTAGTCATAACATTTATTAATCCCCTCCCCCCACTATCAACCCTCGGTGTTGAGTTAGTCCCTAAATATTCCCCTCGAATAGATATGAATAAAAATGAAGAAGTTTCTTAAACCAGATCCCATGATCTTGCATGTCATTATTCCTTGATGAAGGGAGATAATATCCTACATCTTCATCATCTTTATTATTGAAGATACAAACTTTACATGTAATAGACTCTAGAAATCATCACAAGAAACATCTATCTCCTTTTACCTTGGATATAAGATCCACCACTATCATTCTACACCCTAAATTTGACTGACGACCAACAAAATATGATTCTCATTCTTGGAATTAATCATGATGAAATTGATCTTAAGCTCCTCTATCTAGTTCTCTATCTCCAAATCAAAGATGCTCCAATCATACTTCACTAGTCCCTAATGCTCAAAATTACATAAATAATTCCTCTACTGATCATCCTCCTCAACCCGATCAATCCTCTTATGGTTAATATGGTTAGCCTACTGAACCTCACCAACCTGAACCACGCATAGATGATGGCTGGTCAGTATCATTGAAAATAAGTAACCAAACTATTAATCCTAGAATCATGTAACTTATTTAATTAAATTCATTTAATTATATTTATTTAATTTCCTAATAATCACCCCTTTTATAGTACAATCACAAAAAAAATAACGAATTTTCCTCTCTTAGGTCTCTACCCTGTAACTAGCACCATTTCACATGGTCATTAAAAAAACTCAGGTCCCTTTCATTGGATCAAGGGGGCCTTAAAATCCCATGTCCAAAATTGACTCCCTGGTCGATTTAATGAACCATGTTCAGGTAATATTATTTCCCTACAAACCAATATAGTCCTTAATAGTTCTTAAATATAATATATATCCTTAAATCTTCCAAAATCTTTAATACAACTCTTTCAGGACCCCCAGAAAACCCCTCCATGAGAGTATCCCTTGAGACCCACCTTCAATATTCCTCAGGGTGGAGACTAACAATAATGGTATAAAACATGAATATGAGAGGAATTATCCTCATATAATCCTAGGAGTACATAAATAAACTAATAATCAACACCAAACTATAAATAAACCATGATCCCTAATAATCACATAATATATTAATATGTGATACAAATATAAATTGCAAGATAAAATACTAAACCCAACCCCAAATTAGTATCATATTACTCGGTCACTAAAATCACCTTAGAAACTTGAAAATAGTTTATATATGTAGGGGTGGGCATAACTTGTATACTCAGTAGGATCATACTCAATACCTCTCATGGAAATATAAAAGAATAATATTAATGTTTCACTAAACAAATTGATGAATCAACCAGAACCTATCAAGCCAATTATCACCCAACCTCACCAAGGATCACTCACTAAATATTTCATAAAATTTTAATAATATATTATCATGAATATATAAAAATATATAACCATAACCAATTCCCTGCTAATTTTCCACTCTAATTACCTAATGTCAAATAACATGTTCTCAATCTTTCTAACATTGTTATAGGTCGGGTTGCAACCCTACCTAGCCCAACATCTATAAAGAAGCTATTATTTTCCTAAATTTTATTCCTTAATCTCAATTTTTTAATCAAAATAATATTTTCTTTTAAGGATAATTGTCACATTTTTTAGTTTTTTGAATAATTTTAGAATAATTGTAAAAATGGCATAATTTTGTACCTTTAACTATTTTTTATCACTTTCATACTTCAATCATAACTTTTTATAAATATATCCAAATTGAGAAATTTATTTTTTTAGGATTAATGGATTTATATGTTTCATATAATTCAATAGGACTTAATGCTTAATTTGATAATAGATGGCCTAAATAATGATTTTAACAAGGACCTTGAAATTTCTGCATAACTTGGATGAATTTTAAATATAAACCCATATCTCACAAATGGAATGTTCAAATGAGATAAAATTTTAAAAAAAATATAGTTAATAATCCTAGGAATATTTTCATGAATAATTTATTTCCATGACTCTACCTATTTCATGGTCATAAAGGTATAGTAAACTAGAGGATTAGAATTCAAACAATAAATCAGGATAAACAAACTTTTCTTTAACAATATAGTCATAATTTTGTCTACACTTGTCCAATAAAGATGAAATTTTTAAGGAGAACTATATATATATATAGGAAAAACCTTTTAGAATACCAAATTATGATATCCTACCATTTAATAGGATAAACATGTATGAAATTTAAAATAATAGAATTTTGAGAAAAAATCATCCACCTTCTTACTTATAATTTTTTACTACACAAACTTTCAAAGGACTTCGTAATTTTCATAATATAATTAGGGTTTTTCTATTTTAATAGTTTTCTACATATTTTTTATACATTAGTATTATCTTCCTCTAATGTTATTTTTTATTTTATATCTTTTATTTCTCCCTCTATATGATTCTCATCTCTATAAAAATAGATAACTAACCTAGTTGTTGTTCAAAGTAGGAAGAATATTTTATTAGTTTTTTTAAGATTTAATAATTTCTATTATTATATTCTATGATTTAAGAAGTGTTTAAAAAGATTTTGTTACATTTTTTCTCTACTTTATCTTCTACTGACTTCTTCAGCTTTATTATCTTTTCTACTCACCTTCATCATTACAATATTGTATACATTAGAGTGTATAGGTATCAATGTAGGATAATCACAATTCAAACAAGTGGGTGTATAGTGAAATGTTTTTACCTCTACATTGAATAGGGTATTGGGAAATATATTTTTAAGAACAATTATTTCTTTATTAGAAACACTTGAGAACAGTATTCTAATTTATGATTACATATTCTCAGAGTGTATCTTCTTCTTCATGAAACTATATTTTATATTTTTATATCCATATTTAAAAAATTGTTATATTTTTATATCCCATTTTATTATATTTTAGTTTAATATAATAGTTATAATAGATAAATAGTATGTGTGAGAGTCCCCCTTGTGAGATCGATCCTTGGGTATTCACTATGCTTCATTCTTTAGTAATAAAAATTTATTGACTGGGGATACCTGAAAAATATATGCATATCAATTTAGTGTGGTTTTGAGTGAATCCAAACACTTACACACATTTTTTTCATAAAAACACAAACAAATCAAAAATTTCAAAAACTGAAAAGGAAAATTATTTCGTATCCTTATTTTTATAGGTAATGGGGTATTTTTTAGTGATTTTTCATATTATTGGACTAACGGATATGTTTATGAGTCTAGAAGTGAATAAGTATTAAATATCTAAGTGTATAGAAATTTTATAATTCCATAAGTAGTGAGAAACTAAATAAATATCCATTCTAATTCTTTCAAGGAGATAAAATCTTTATAGTGGAAATATAAACAAAATAAATATAAATATTATGTAAAGATAATTCAACATATATTAATATTTTAAGAAACCAATGAGTCCACAAGGGAATTCATAGAATATCTATTTGACTTTTCTCAACCATTTCTTTAAGAGGTTCTTGAAGTAGACATATCAGATGGTGTATTTGTGGGAGATCAACAAGGCTTGGATGAATATTGAGATACATTATAAAAGATAAAAATGTAAGTTATTATCCCATATTTGAAAATGAAAAATCAACACCTCTCTATTTTCTCTCTCTCTCTCTCTGGAATATGACACCACTGAAGTGGTAGGATTTGAATAAAAATGGTTCAAATTGACTACCTTATACTATCTATGAAAAATAATATCTAAGAGGCATTAAGAAAAGAAGATGAAATTGAATCCAAGATTACTCAGGGGTATAATTCTTCATAAACTCATTTATTTATGATTTAATAAAAACCTAATTTAACATTCCCTCCCATTACATTGAATTTTCATATTCATCCAACACTTGGATTTCCTTATAGGGTGAAGAAGAAAATAAAGATACACCTGTTGATAATGAGTACCTAGTGTCCTTTAATAAAGAAATCATATTTCAATATGAATTAATTGAAAGGGAATAATTTTATTTTTATTCTTTATATTTCAAATTTATTTAAGTTAAATTATATTCTAACTTCACTTTATCTGAAATTTTTGATATAGCAACACATGATCATGCCCGAAAAGTTGAATAATATAACAAGAAAGTAGTATCTGTAAAACTAGAAGACCTATTCTTTCTCGTTCCATCACCAAAACCAAAATTAACCTTTTTAATACTTAATTAATATATAAGAGAAAAAAAATATTTTTTATTTGAATAAATACATTACTTGGATTTCTAATATGTAAAATATAGATTTATAAGTTAAAAAAATATTTTTAAGTACATGATATTATTTATTAAATAATTTTTAGTACATAAAAAGGTTTTATAAACTTTTAAATGGTTATTATATCCTCATAATTTTATAAAAGTGATAGTATTTTTAAAATTAGTATTTTTCATTATTCACCAAAAAAATAAACTATTTATGAAAAATACAAAAAAAACACCCTAAGATAATTTTGACATGTGGAGTTTAAAAATGAAATTAAATTTGTAAAATTAAAATTATAAAACTTTTGAATTTATCTTTTAATCGATTATTTAAAAAATTTATCTACATTATGTTATAGTTTCTTTAGAATGAAATTTTTACTTACTATAATTATAGATTGAGTGTTAAAGTCCTCCCGGATTCCAAAATAAATTCCCTAAAATTTTATAGAATTTCACCTCATAAATAAATTTGGATATTTACTCATAATTACTCCTCAGGTTCTCATGTTATATTCTCTATCTTATGATTTCTCTAAAGAACTTTTTTCATATGAGTCAGATGATTCTGAAAAACTTATTCTCTAATCTTAATAATATGGGTAGGACCTTCACAATAAGATAAATTAGTCTCCAATTATATTTCTTCATAGGTGAGTACATGATTTGGGTCTATAATATACTTCATTGATAATGATATATGGAACACTTCATGAACTTTATAGAGAATTGGAATCATTTTCTATCAGCAAACCACAACTCCAATTCATTCCAAAATTTAAAATTTCCAATGTAATTGGGACTGAGTTTCCCTTTCTTTAAAAACCTTATAACACACTTATTTGGAGATACCTTCAATAAAACATAATCCCCAATATTGAAATTATATATATTTTCTCCAATTATGAAAATAAATCTTTTTCCTTCATTGAGATACTTTGATATAACGCTAAATAGATTGTAATTTTATCATCATCTCCTCAATAATTTTTGGCACTAAAAGCTTCCTTTCATCTAATTCATCCCAACCGGTTGGTGTATGAAATATTTTCCCATAAAATTCTTTATATTGTGTCATTTGAATGCTATAATGGAAGTTATTATTATATTAAAATTTTACCAAAGTTAAATATTAATCCCATTTACCTTGAAATTCATGTGAGTACAACCTCATAATGTCTTCCTATGTTTGAATAGTCTTTCAGATCTATCTCAGGATGATAATAAGTACTCAAATGTATCTTTATGTCAAGATCATTTCGAATAATTTCCTATAATTTTGATATAAACCATGGGTAATGATCAGATATAACCAAAATAAGTGCACTGTGGAGTCTCATAACTTCATTGATATAGAGAAGTGTGAGGCACCCTAGTTTTAGGTCCTCCCTTATGGTGAGAAAATATACATAATTGGTAAGATTATAAACAATATACCATATGCAGTAATTTATTTCAGGAGTATTTGGAAATCCAGTGACAAATTCAATAGTAATGTTATCCTACTTCCACATAGAAATAAAGATAGGTTACATGAATCCTTTAGGTTATTGTCTCTCAGTCTATATCTATTGAAAAATAAAGCATCTTTACATATAGATAGAAATTTCTCACTTTATATTATCCCACCAAAAGTGTTCTCTTAAATCACTATATATCTTGGTTATATCAGGTTTTATATATAAATTTTATTTATGGGCTTCATTAAGTAATTCGGACTTCAACTTGGTTAATATGTTAGCTAATTATGAAATATTTTAAATAAAACGTTGGTAGTAATATGGTAATCCTTAAAAACTATGTATCTAAAAAATGTTCATTAGAGTAGGAAATTATTTAACAACCTTTTTCTTTAAAGTGGCAACTAATATTCAATCCTTCAAGAAAATATGAATAATAAAAGAAACATCTTTAATCCAGAATTCACACTTACAAAATTTCATATTTAACTCCTTTACTATGAGAGTTTAAAGAATGATTATCAAATAGATTTTATTCTCTTAAAATATTTCATAGTATACCAAGATATAATTAATAAATACCACAAAACAATTATCATAATAATATATGAATAAATTATTCATAAAATCTATAAAAATAGAGGGTGTATTAATCAATCCAAAGTGTATTATTGTAAACTCATAATGATCATACCTCATATAAAATGTCATATTTGGAATATATTCCTTACTAACAATTGATGATACCCATAATATATATCAATCAGTTAAAAATATTGTGCTCCATGATGTTGATTGAATAATTCGTTAATGTGAAGTAAATGATACATGTTCCTTAAAATAATGGAATTGATCTCCCTAAAATCGATGAAGATCCTCAAAGACCCATATTTATTCTTAATAAAAATAATAGGGGATCATTATGGTGAAACACTAGGGTGATTGAATGATTTATTACACAAATCATTAAATTATTTCCTTAGTTCCACTAATTCTAATGTTTTTATTCTACGGGGAGACATATGTTTTTAATTAGGGATGAGTTCAATGGAAAAATTAACTTCACTCTTATGTGGATTTCTAGGAAACTCTTCAAGAAACACAAAAATATATTCCTAAATAGTATATATATATTTTATTCTAAGGTTGACTTTCCTATCTATAGGTTGTGTCTACTCTTATTCTCTTAGAATTTCATTAAGTTGATCTACTGAAGGTGGATCCAAACATGATTTAGATAATTACTTCTCCCCTCCAAAGACAAGGGGTTCCATGTATCCTCTATGAATCATAATTTATTTCTCTTGGAAATAAATTTTTGTATTATAATTTGAAATAAAATCCATACCAAGGATTCTATCAATGTCAACCATAGTTATAATAAAAAAGTTATTAAATAGGTATATATATGGATCATAATGGGAACTAACTAACATATCATTGATTCAACTGTATTTACACCAGTTTTATTGATTGAAAACTCCCTTCTTAGTGTGTTAGGTGTAATTTAGTGTTCTTAAAAACATGGAAGATATAAAAGTGAAAAAAGTTCCAAAATAAAATAAACCATTATCAAAATTTGATTTTACCATTAAGGTACCTACCATCATATCTTTAGAAACTTTAAAATTAGTTGTTATAATCACATAAGCATGGTCTTCCCCTCATGGCCTCTTTTTTGATAGGTTCCTTTGATGCTTCTGGATTTTTTTGAATAATTCCATGTATATTTATATTTAAATCACTGGATAGTTGTTGTTGCTTTACCACCCTTATATTTATGAGCTATATTTCACGTATCCCCCCACTTGTAATAGAATCTCATTCCATTTAAGCATTTACCAGGAATTTTCCTTCCAAAATTGACACATTATTGAAATCACATTTTCCATTATTATTCTTTAATGTATTTATTTTTCCTTGGTTCTTAGTTGGAATCTTATTATCTTGATTTACCTCTAAGATATAAGACCAAGAAAATTATTTATTTTTCTTGATAGAACATGATATTATATCATCATATTATGAAAACATTTGGGAGACGTGTTCCCTTCAGATGATTGGATTAATCTCAATAAATAAATGGTCAATATTATTTTCTATATTATGTATATGGTTTTTTTCATGCCTTCCTAATCTTGATATTCTAGACTCATATTCAGCAACACTTTATTGTTTATTATACTTTAGGTTGAGTAAAATTCTCTCAGTTTTATCTCATTTCTCTTGAGGAAAATATTTCTGTAAGAATATCACTTTAAAAGTTATTCATTTTTTATTTTCGATTTCATTATCATATTTAGCATTCAAGATCAATAACCAGTACTGATCAGCATCTCCCTTTAAATAATATACAACCAAAATAAATTTTTTCCCCTTCATTAATTCTCAAAACTAGAAATATCATTTCAAGGGACTTGATCCATTATTTTGATACCAAATTATTATTTGTTTTATCAATTTATAGAGTCTGGTATCATATAAATTGATCTAACATAGGTTCATTATTTTATGGAATAATAGGTTTCCCTATATGGACAAGGTTTTTTTATACCTTGGGTCTATTTTTATTATATAACCATGATCTTCTCATCTCCAACGCCCTCTATGTTGACGTTATCATATGGGAAATCCATATATTGAATAAAGGTGTTGAAATGAATTCTATTTATTTTATTATACACCATATCTAAATAATGGAATGTATATAATTAACTTATAAATATTGATCCATGAAGAAAAAATATATATGAAGGTAAAACTTATCAAATATTTTAATGGATTTATCATAATGATTTTAGTATCTATGTTCTTCTAAAATTACGTTCCCAAGGGTCCCACTAAGCTTGATATGATACCAACTATAAAAAACCTGACTCTAGTAACCATGAGCTGATGTTTACTTTAGTGTACTGATAAAATATACAAGGGATCTCATCACTAAGGACTAATAAAATTAGTATCCTTAGAAAACTAAATACATATATTATTTCCATGTTACATTATAAAAATAAAAAATAGAATGAAAAACTTTATGTCATCCTTAAAAATTGTTCAAAAATTCCTTCTTTATATCATGGGAAAAAAACAAAATAAAGTTTTTATCTCTAATAATAAATAAGAGTTAAATAGTATGAAAGTCATCATGTGTAGATTAGGAATAAAAATATAGAAAATTAGATAATCAATATATATTCCATTTTTTTAAAAATGTTTGCATCAAAATATATAAATGGAAAATATCAACATAATATTCACATAGATAATGGTAACTGAAATATTGATAAAGGAAACGTATAATTTCATACATCAAGATATTATTTTCAAGGCCCCATGCCAATAAATCATGAACCTTACCATTAGGATCTTATGCCAATACATTTAAATGAATGGGTATGTATACACAAAATACGAAACAATTTTTCCCAACTATTTGTCTCATGAGACCTGTCGATGTATTGATGGAATGTCGATAACTAAGCACTACCTGTCACTTATATATGGTTGATGAATTTCTAGTATAATGAATAATCAATATAATAAACAATCAATTTGTCTTACAAATCAATAAATATTCATATTGAATCAAGAATACAAAATATCAATATTTACCAAATAAATGAAATAACTTTCTTAATATGCTTCATTAAACTAACATTGTACATTGAAATAGTATATAGTTAATAAAATATTTATGTAGTGTAAATGATGTTGAATATATCCATAATACTAAAAATATGGATATAAAGTAGAGAAATAATGTCTAATTAATAATGGAGAGTGATAGAGAACATGATTATAAGAAATTGAATGATCTCAAAATATGTTATATTCTATAAATCATTAATGGATGATATAATACCATAAATTCATCAAAAAATAAATGTTTAAGCAATGAAAATTAGAGATAAAATTGAAGAAAACCATAAAAAATAACTTTCCTTAAATATTTTGTAACTTTATTGTAAAAAATTATCAATCATTTCCAAAATTCTTTTAAACCTTTTAGAAACTAATTCCTTCTTATTTTAATATTAAATATAAAAATTTACATATTAATGGAAAAACTTTCCTTGAAAAATCAAAGAAAATTTTATAGGAATCTAAATAGTGAATAACATCTATTTATGTGGTAAAATTAATTCACACCGTATACCAGAAAAGCTCAGTCAGAAGCAAGCCCGGACCATTTATTAAAATAAAATAAAATTACAGAAATAAAGTTTCACAACCCAGAAAAGACAACTATATATCATAAAAATCATACCCATCACAATATTCGTGATCAATTGCTTCATCTCTAGTAGTTGATTCCCATTCTGAGCTTTCATACTGCTTCAGAATCTTGGCATACTTCCTTCTAAGATTCAACTTATCTAAAGATATAAACTCTTTAGAATAATGAAAACCCATTTTCAAACCATAGACTGCTCTGGCTTCCTTCCTACAGAAGATATGTTAGACACCTTATTTGGCATATAGGAAAAGCCTTTCCTTGTCCTTCTTCTTGGTGGAGCAGTCATAACTACCTCATTCTTGGACACATTCTTCTTCCCACCCTGAACAATGTCACTATAGGAGGGTCGAACCATGACACTAAAATTTTCCTTGTCACTATCAGAGATTCCCCCCCCCCCCATTTCACAGGTATATGAACCTCTTCGTAACCATAATTCACTCTGTGTTCCTGCTAAAATAGACTATTAGTATCAATAATGGATAAATAGTGAGGGTGTTCCACAAACTCATGACCATCATGTATCCCCTTCTTCATTACACCTTCTCTTATTATAACATCCTGAGAAGATAAATCAAGATGCATATTCCACCCTCATTCATTGGAGTACCCTTCTATACATGAGAGAACTTCCCATGCTCCAATTATGGATCATTAAAAGGAACAACCCGGTCATTCAAAGGCACAACAGGAGCAACTTGATCATTCAAAGGCACAACCTGATCTTGTTCCAAAGCCAATTCATCATTCACTAATCCTGAAAAATTATTACCAAGATCAATATTGGGTGTATTATTCTCATTATTTGGTTACATCCTAGTTGATATCCTCACCCACTCACTACTTTCTTCAATTGAACTTCCTACCTACACTTCCATTGCAGAACCATCCCTCACTTATTCATTTCTTTGTATGGGTTCAACAACTTACTGCATAGTGGCCACTAATTATCTTATATTGAGAACCCCTAGGTCACGTTTCAGCCTATAAAACACCTTATCCACACTTGGTCTCAAGAATTCCTCCACTGCCTTTGTTGGGGTTCCTTGTATTGTATTAACGCTAATAGGACAAGACTCTATCAGCTTCCTAGTGACTAGGTACCGATTTCCCTACTAAGAATTCAAGTCCACCTTGACCTTTCCATCCAAAACCACCTACAGAACAACCCTTCTACTTCTTCATATTCACTTCTGATGCTTGATTTTGAAACACTGGGAGAAGTAATCAATCCAAGATTCAAAGACAATAATCTTCTTATATCTAAACTCCTCACTCACAGTAATGAAGAATGATTTAATCAAAGGTATAGATAATCCACTTCAACGCAAATTATCAGTGAAATAGGATGATAAATAGCTCTAGTTATAGTGTCAGAGAAAAGTTAATGGCCAACCAAATTCCCAAGAATAAAAATTACAGAAGGATTCCTAAATGTTAATGGTAGTTATAAAAATCTTACCTAAATGGTCGTGGTTAGATAACCTGCTTCATGTGATAGTCATATATCCATCAGAAGAGAAAAAATCGAAATCCATCGCAAGATCGTGGATCAAAAGACCATGCCAGTATTAGGTCTTCTTCCGAAGAAAAACAAATCATAATGTGCCTTCAGTCAAGGAGACCCACTGTGAAGTGCTATTTTAGATTCCACTAATAGAAGATAAAATGATCAAAAAGATCCATGGGAAAATGTCGTTTCTTAAAGCGTGCAATCAAAGTCAGGTTCAACAAAGAGGAAGCATCATGGAACTCTTGAGCCATGATCGAGAGCTTCATAATCCCATAGAAGAGCTTAGGAACTTTGGCAGTTATGAAAACTAATACACATCACTTCATGGAAGTGGTAGTCTGCACAAACATGTGACCAATATTTTCATTTTCCACTAGAAGGGGAAGAGGTGGATAATCATTATTCCATTAATAATTTTTAATTATATTTATCATACTAATTTAATTTTTTATGTTGTATATAGCCTATTTTGAGGTGTTGGAAGAATAAATAAATAGAAAGGAGTTGGTTAAGATGATTACCTCTTCTTTGAGAAACTGCCTATGGATTACACATTGATCCTTCTTAAATTTTTCAGGAAGAAGAAAATATAATTTATGAGGATAAGTATGTTTTTAATATATTTAGTCAGTTATGTTTCAATATATGTGGCACAAAAATTGTTGATAAGTGATAGGCGGATGTGCCCTTTTATAAGAGAGGTGGGTGGAAAACTTATAAATACTTGAAACATTATTATATAATATATATCACGCTAAAGTTAATTGAATCCAAATGGTAAAATATTATAATTTTAATTTCAAAATAAAACCTACCAGTGAGAATTAATAAAGTGTTCTGTGTTATCTTAAATCCTTATCTCTTTATTTTAACCCATTTCACCCAATTCACCCTTAACCTGGGTGATAATTTTTTATCATAGTTTTCATTCATTATGACTAAAAATTTAATTAAACTTTTAAAAAAATATAAGATGATTCAAAATATAAAATCAATTTTATAATATTTAATTTCCATAATTTTTAAAATGTACTTTTAATATAAGTTCTCAAAACGCAATGAATAAATTTGTTTAAAAATGCTCATTTTAAGCATAAAAATTATTTTATACCAAAATCATTGAATTATTTGGATTATTTAAAATAAAAGGAGACTTATTTTAATTTTAAACCAAACCAAAACTAAAATAAACCTTGTTAATAATTGTTTAAAAGATAAGAAACAAAAATGGTTTTTATTTAAAGAAACACATTACTTAGGATTCTAAAATGTCGTGCATAGATTTCTAAGTTCAAAATTATATTTTTAAACTAATTATATGACTTCTTAAGTATATTTTTTCTATAAAAATGTTTTTATAAACTTTTAGTGCATTATTATATACTAAAAATGTTGTGAAATTGACAATATTTGTAAAATCGATATTTTTCACTATTCACCCAAAAATCAACTATTTCTAATAAAAATCACCCTAATTTAATTTTGAAATGATTATTAACAAAATGGAATTAATTTATTTGGATTCAAATTATAATTTTTTAAATTTATATTTTAATCACATTCTTAAATAATGTTAAGCGCATTATATAAGAGTTTCTTTATAATGAATTGTTTACTTACTATGATTGAATATGAGTTGTTACATTATTCCCTCTTTTAAAAAAATCATAATCAAAATTTAAAAAATGTCACCATATAAAAAACAATATTGATAGTTATTCATCATAACTTCCTAAGTTTCCCACATTTCTTCCTTTATCTTATAATTTCTCTAAAGTACCTTTACCATCTAAGTTGTCTGATTCTGAAAAACATGATCTCCAATGTTAATAATATTGATATTCTCTACATAATAAGATCAATCAGGCTCAGATTAAATTTTTTCAAAGGTGGTTACATGTGTTTGGTCTGGTATATATTGCCTCAATAATTAGATATAGAACACATCATGTATATTAGATAGGTTATGTGGAATTTCGAAGTGGTAAGACATCTCTAATTCATTACAAAATCTCAAAAGACTTGATGTACCTGGGACTCCATTTCAATTTCAAACCAAACCTTATAACACACTTATATGGATATAACTTAAATAAAACATTATATCCTACTTGAAATTAAATATATTTATTTTAGTTATTGACATTACTCATTTACTTGCTTTGAGTTTCCTCATTATAACTCTAAATAGTTCTCACTTTCATTATTGTCTCTTTAACAATTTTTAGGTCTAAAATATTCCTTTAACCAATATCATCCCAAAAAGGTTTTGTGTGATATATTTTCCCAAAAAATACTTTATATGGTTCCATTTGAATGATTTAATATTATTAAATACAAATTCCACTAAACATAAATATTGATACCATATACCATGAATGTTAAGTGAGAATGACATCAGTATATATTCTAATGTTTGATTAGTCATTGTTGACTATAAATTTATTTAATGATGATAAGAAGTTATAAAATGTAGCTCAGTGTTGAGAGACTTAGGAATAATTTTCCAGAATTTTAATATAAACTTTAGGTCATTGTCAAATACAACAAAATGTGGTGCACCAAAAAGTCTCATAGTTTCATTTATATAGAGTCATGATAGGCGCTGAGGAGGTGTGACCTCTCTTATAGATAGAAAATATTCATTCTTGGTAAAGGGATCAATAATAACCCATATAAAATCATTTATTTTAGGAGTCTTTGGAAATCAAGTGAAAAATTATATAGTAATATTATCCCACTTTTATATAAGAATAGGTAGAGATTGCATCACTCCTTTAGCATGTTGTCTCTCATCCTTTACCTATTGAAAAATCAAGAATCCTAGTACTTATTTAGCAATTTTTCACTTTATATTATCCCACCAAAAATTTTCTCTTAAATCCCTATATATTATAGTGCTACTATGGTCTATAGAGAGATTTAAACTATAGTCTTCGTCAATTAATTCCCCCTAAAACTTTAGTATTGATGGGTCAATATATACTCATAATGAATTGATGTTTTACTTTCTTTTTAATAAATTATTATATAATGTAGTTAAGTGTTGTTTACATCACACACTATTTAACAAGATATTTACTTAAAGTAATACATATTAAAATATTAAGGTTTTTCATCCCCTACCGCTTAAAAATGAATCCTCTGAATTTTTATCTCATGTTTGATGGAAAAGGGTTTAAAAAATTCATATGCAATTACAAGGCATGTAAGATGACTTAAAAACATTAATTTAAAAGGATACCTAATAATATAACCTCAAAATGGGGGGAAATATAATTAATATGGAATGGAAAATATTCATATATATATATATATATAATTTTAAAGATATTCCTTTTAGTCCAAATTAATTAAATTTAATTTTTTAAAGAATTTTAATACCTATTTTAAGACGACAAATTTTATCATTCCTAAATATTTATCAAACCGCGAATTTTCCATTATGAGACTCATACATGTGAATGAGTTTCAAAAATAATACTTTGATAGTTGAGTTATATTTTCCATATAAGACTCTATAAATTTATCTTTCTCTTACATGAGTCCTAGTAATTATTTTACCATCGAGATAGAGAATAAGAGAAAATACCATTACATAATTTTTTCCATATCATAAGCATAATTTTATCCTTTGATTGTATTTCTAGAAGTTTTCCATATGTTTTTAACATTATATTATAAATGATAAATAACCATGATAAATTTTCCATGAATGAATCACTAAAAATTTCTTTTAATAGATCATAAAATCCATAAAAGGATGACAAGTTATTCTTGTTGTTTCTATCCATTATCCAAAACCAAAAAGGTTTACACAAGTTAAGATAATATCCAATATGAATAAACCTTCATCTAAAAAAATAATACATTAATCTCCAATGAATCAAAAATAACCCCCAAATTTCAAATTAAATTACTACTCAAATAAATAACTTTAAAACTCTTCAAATTATGGTAGACCAAATTTCAAACCCAAAAATCAAAAAGATTTGATCGCATATTCCTCAAAGATAAACATAACATTTATCTCAAAAAAACATTAATCACTCATAGTGTCACATACCAAAATTTTATATTCCCTAATCATATATTCTCCAAAATATAGTAATATATTCCCAAAATAAATTTAATCACCAAAAATAAAAAAAATTATATATGCCTAAAAAAGTTAACTCAATATTTATTCCTCAAATAATGTCTACCACTTTGACATAAATTCTCATACAATCCAAAACAATTCACATTTATATATATTCTTATAATTTTCCAAAAAAAATATAGTGAACTTCTTCCAGAATAATTGAACCACCTAATTTCAAAATCAAATTTCAATCCCATGGTTATATATTCCATAAAAAATATTTTCCCAAAAATATAATAACTCTTTATTCTAAATAACCATAATTACCTCAACATAAAAGATCACATTTATCTTAAAATGTATCTTTACCTTATAGATTTTATCCCACATATAATAACATTATTCCCTAATATCAATCATTGTAATCACATAATAAACCTAAGGGTTATATATACCTCAATATTGTATTCTACTTAAACCAGAATAAATATCTCCCAAAATATCATTAATCACATTTTAATATAATAACATAAGTACTTAAAAGGGTATATATAAATTTTAACTTATGATCATTTAAAGCTGATCAATCCTTATATAAATACCACTAAATCATGACTCTTGAAACCCTATATGTAGACAAATCAATTATCCAATTTTCTTTATAAACATTTAACTAGGATTTTCCATCTTATTTCTTAATTATTCCTTCCTAAAATCAAAAATATGAATTATTTTCAAATATTCATAAATATTAATCTAATCATGTTTACCACTTTAAACATAAGTAATACATTTAAAGTAATTCATTCCATTTATTTATTATTAACAGTTTCTTCATCTTCGGATTATGACACTATTCAACCTTTATTTACATGAAATTTTTTATCCCATTCATGATATTTCCTTGGAATTTTATTACTCTATTCCATAATTTACCACATATTAAACATATTTATATTCTTATGAGACATTCCCTAGATTTTTTATCCCAAAATTATTTACATAAATGTAGATAAATATTTTTACCTTCATTATCATTGTCACTTGAACTTCCATGAAACACCTTTTTTCTATTATTTAGTATATTAGGAAACTCACATAAGTTCAAGTTGTTAACCATAAATTGAGATAGTTGGTTATTCATAACCATAATCTTTTCCACTCTAAATACTATCTGGTTTGGTTTCTAATTCAAACAATGTAATAAATTAGAGTTTATAAATGATATTTGAAATAATTGTGTGTTATATTATATTATATAGTATTATACACATACAATACATAAAGAATCCAATAAAAATTTATATAATTAATAAAGATCATTACATTAATCAGTAACTATACCCATGAAAATTCCAAAAATTATAATGGTACAAAGAGTATAAATTAAGACAGGTATATGGGTAAAATATAGATCACCCAAATCTTCTAGAATCATCACCCCCGTAGAGAACACTATAGAAAATAAACAAAGTATTAGTGAACCAATCAAAATAATAGAAAATTAAAGTATAGAACCTTTAGAGTAATGGTATTGAATTTTTAATTAAGTAATTATATAGTATTTATAGAAGGTAATATGATCATTGGAATAGTAATGTGACCATTATAATAGTATCCAGACAATTGGGAATAGTTACCTAGCTATTGGGAATAGTAACATGATTGTTCGAATACTAATTTGACTTAAAAATAATAAAATTTAATAAGAAAAATATTTATCATAAATATTTTAATTTTATATATATATATATATATTATAATTCCATAAAATAAATATCAAGATAAAAAATTCATAGAAAATATAGGCACTTTTTTATTAAACCATATTTTAGTGTTTTTTATAAAAAAAATATTTTTTAAATAAAAAAATAAAAAAACTATGATATAATTGTTATCATTTTTGAAATTAGAAAGTCAAAATTTTCCAAGGGTAATTTTTTTAATTTTTTAAAATACTGTAATTTTTAGGTGAATAGTGAAAATACATTTTTTTAACCAATGTATTTCAAATTACATTATTTATGTGGTAATAATGACCTAATAAATTATATAAAATTTAGATCAAATAATAAAATATTAAATTTTATTAATGTGAAATTTAAATACAATAAACATGTTTTTCAAACCTAAAAACATTTTATAATGTCTAAAGTCTAAAGTATTCAACTAAAATAACAAATTTTCATTTTCCCACTTTCATTTTTAATAAACTATTTAATTAGAATTATAATTTGGTTTAAAATCCTAAACATATTGCGTTTTAATGATATATGATCCATAATTTAATTAATATCACTATGAAAAGGTTTAAATTTGATATAGTATTTTATTCAATATTTTATTCTAAAAATACCGATCTCTTCAAGTATAAATAGCATCTTCTCCCTCCTCTTGGAAAACCACTACCCCTACACTTAACAAAGAAAAAAATCTACCAAAATCCCCTCTATTGAGCCACTTATAATCCTTGTTAATGTTATAGATTAAACCATATCCAATAAACCAGAATTTTAGTGTCATACAAGAGAAAAAACACTGATAATAAGGTATGTTTTCATCAAATATTCTTTGTGTTTTTCTCTTATCTTCCACAAAATCTACTAAAACTAATTATACTATATTTTAACAATATATTAATGATGGAAAACTACTATAAAAATTATAATTATGAATTATTTATATTTCATACATCACTTTCATCCCTTTCATATAATATCCCATTAATGGATTGTTAACCACCAATGAGTATATTGTCAATTATTTTCTTATCACCTACATTATTTCTGGTTATAATAAATTATTTATGATATATAAATGTATTAATTAATGTATTATAAGATTATTGTATTGATTCTACTTATGTATAAATTACCTTGAATAAAATAGTGAAATTGAATAAAAGAGGGAAATTTTATGGAAAACATGATATCAAAACACTTCAACTTCAAAAAAAGTAAATTAAGAAATAAAATAAAATGATAATAATTTATAAATAGTAAAAAAAATAAAAAAAAATTAACTTTTTGTTCAATGTTTTAATGAACCTAGGTTCATTATTTGTTAGGTAGAAAAGTGATGAAATGAAGTGGGATTTCAATTAGGGGATTCTCAAACCCAAACTCTTTATTTTGGGTTATCTCTTATTTCACACTGATTTAAGAATTTTTTTTATATAATATCCAAAATATTTCATTTTAGTAATATTTTCCTTTATTTAATGATAGACATTTTTATACCCTTCAAAAAAAATCTAATCCATTTACAATGTTCTTTTAAAAAGACATCAATTTCCAAAACATCACTTGAATCCTCTTGAGTTATTTCTCCTTTCAAAGGAGAAAATGATCTTTTATTCCAAATAATAATATTTTTTTAATTTGGGAATCCTAAAGTTCATTTAATGATGTATGATATGTGAAATATTTTTTTATACCCTTTCCTTTCCCTAGGCTATTTCATGACTATGATTATTATCCTTTTATGTGGAATGCATGATTATGAGAATTTTGTGATGTGATGGGTGGGTAAATAATTATATAGCCATCCAATAAATTAGGTAATTTGATATCTCTCATGAAATTAGGTATATTATTCATGATTATTATGCTATATTGGTTTGAAATGATAATGTTATGATTTATACACTTATGTTTTATGTGGACATTATGCTAGCTTTATTTAAAACTATGTGTGGTATTTGACCAGTATGTTATTATGTTTTATTATTATGTATATACCACATTATATGTCTTTATAAAATGTATCCCTCAGGGTTATTATGATAATCATGTTCTTATTTTATTTTGATGGTGACTATGCTCGCCCATGTACTATTGATTCATGTCCCTTATTCCTCCCCATACTGGGCTTTTAGATCACCCCATTTATTGATGAATATCCTTAGTTAACTACATGTACTAAGAAAAATGTGAGATTTTATAAGGATAAAGAATAAGGACTTAAATCAATGTTTAACTTTTCTTTTATAAGTGATGTATATGCCTAATTTCCCCAATATAAAAAAACCATAGATTCTGGATTGTAACATTATTTTGTTCTTTATCTTAAAAGTAATGTAATAATCATGTAAAGAAAATTTGGATCATTGTAGTTGGTATCATAGTTGTGGTTTAGTTAATTTTGTAATTAGGATTAGAGTATATTATTGAAAACCCTTATAATAAATCTGAGTATAGGTATAGGTCCTAGAAACATTATTTTATAAACATTCTAAATAAGGGGATCCCATAAGATATAAATTTAGACTTTATTTTCACATAGAATTTAATTTTTTATGCATGCTTTCTTTACTTACATTTTGTTCAAAACATTTCTAATTTATAAAATGGTTTTAACTAAGAGAAACTAGGCCTATAACCCATATGAGGGACAATAAAATGATAGTTTTAATTAAATTCCCAATTCTATGAGAGGTGAAGTTCAAAAGAACATGTTGATTATTACCCAATTTTATCAGGCTATGAGTAATAACCTGAACCATGTAGAAATTACACCTTTACCTAAGAAGTATCAATTGGCTATCAAGTCCTTCATGTAGCAACAACCTCTAATATTTAGTGGATCCTTCAATCCACTTGTCGTGTAACAGTGGTTTAACTCAATGGAGAAGATATTTTCTAGGATTTACTATTTATAGAAACGTTAGGTTACTCTGGTTTTCTATCATTTATATTGAGAAATCAATCAATTTTTGGAATTGATAATGAACACCAATTTTAAGGATGAAATGGAAGAGAAGGAGTGGTAATAATTTAAGAAAATATTTTTTAGTAAGTATTTACTTTGAACTCTTCAAACAATGATGGAGATATAATTCTTAGAGATGAAACAAAAGGAAGGTGAATATATCATAGATTATAAGGAAAACATCACTAGTTTTGTAAGATATGCCTCAGGTTTTCTTATCAACAATGATATCAAAATAGATTTAATTTTTGTGGTTTAAAACCAATCATTTGAAAGGCTCTAGCTATATGAGACTTTGGAAGTTATTAAGATGTCATGAACTGGACCATATACCCTAGTACCCTAACACCTAAGTCGACACTAAATGGACCGAAGGGCATTCTCGATCACCATGGATTGGCTACTATCACCTGGTATCATACAATACATGTTGGGAATTATTTTTTCCAAAAACAATAGTGGAAGAAACAAATAAAAGTTGGTATTCTCAAAAGAAAAACTCCACAGGGTTAATAGTAACAGAAGTCAAACAAGTATACAAACACAAATTAAAACCACGATGTACTATAAAATAGGATAAACAACCCATGTCCCAAAAAATAAAATAATTCAAGATCAAAGGATCAACCATAATAACCACCTCCCAGTGGTGCTTTTCCCTTTCTCAAACCTGGAAAACAGAAATCTACAAATTCCCAAAGGCAATAGTAGGGTGTGAGCTAAAAGCACAATAAGGTCTCACCAAGGATTATATAATAATATTCTACATTAATTAAACAAATAAAGCTTTCAATTTTAAATAAATAGTCATGGTATTATAAAAGAATATTTAAAATAAATCATGATTTACATTTTAATTAATGGAAATATTTGAAACAATGGATTAGTAAAAAATTTATATATAATGGTTTATATAAATTAACAAGAAATATGTAAAGAAGTTTTAAAAAAATCCATATATAAAAATAATAAAAAATTTGAAACAGTTTCATTTTAAAATAGTTACTATAGTTCTAGGTTATGGGATCCTCACACACTCATATATTAAAAATAGAAATGTGTACACGTGTCTCTCTGAAACTAGCCAAAGAAGACTAACTAGCATATCACTAGGGATAAGATATACCAAAAATTTTATGTTAGAGTTGTAAGGTGTTAATATAATTCTAGGTCAATTCTAACCTAGTATGTTTTTCCCAAATAACTCACTAACTACCTAGTCTTGTATGTTCTCAAACAAAAATCAATAATGGGAAAATTATTTCAAAACTATTTAAAATACAATTTCCCCATTTTCTATCTCAATGTGTCAATTTCTCTTTAAAATCCAATACATGGATTTTTAATCAATTCATGCATTTTATTATTATAAAACCAAAGTGTTCTTATCAAAATAATTTAATCCATTTTTCTTAAATACTAATTTTAAATCAATATTTCCAAATCAATTTCACAATTCTTTCAAATCTAAATCACTCTCCAATTCACTGGAATTGGGTGATTTCCCCAATTTCATTCAAAATAAAATTCAAATCCCAATTCAATAGAATTAATTTTTTCACAATTTATAATAAAATTAATCTAAAACAGTCAATCAATTCAAGGTTAAATTAATTTTCCAATCATAAATGGAACCACCTATTGAAACAAAGATACATGTCTTAGAAAACCTACAATGGGAAACTCTAATGAAAAACATCAGAAATATAGATCCAAGAATCAAACCTAGATTTAAGATTGAAAAAATTGGAGATTATAGCCTCCAATAATAAGGATATCTATTAACCCCTAAGTGTGAGATAAGAAGAGATCAGAAGATAAATAATGAGGAAGAACTCTTACCAAGGAGAGATCAAATAAACTGAATCCTTTTTGTCGTCTCTCAAACCAAGCTCAGTCCAACCAAGGAACATTCACCAATTTCTGACCAACACAATAGAGATTTACAAGTCTATCCATAGAAGGCCTAAAAAGGTTCCATACTCAACATGTAACAGTTATAATTATTATAATAAAACTGAACCATCCCTAAATTTTCATCCCAATCCATAAAAAAGTTGAGAACACAAGTACAAATCATATCTTTAAGAACCTATATAGCTCCTTCTGTATGTCCATCTGACTGAGGACGGTAATCCATACTCAAATGATCCGTAGATCCCAGTGACTCTTGAAGACCTATAAAAAATCAATAAGTAAATAGGGATCTCTATCAGAGACTACATAAGATTAACTCTGCTAAAATGAACAATCTCTTTCACATAGAGATTCCCCAACTCTTCAACTTTGGTTGTATCTTGAATGGGTATGAAGTGATCTAATTTTTTCAGCCTATAAATAACAACCTATATCACATTATAATTTTTTAGGGTACAAGGAAACCCAACCACAAGTTCATAGAGATCTCATCCCAAATCCAAGACGACACTGGAAGTGGATGAAGCAAACATGAAGGTCTCTCGTGCTTGACCATGACCTATTAGAAATTATAACAATGAGGTACAAAATTATTAATGACATGTCTCATATATGGCCACTAGAATCATCCCTGCATATCATAGAACAAATTCATGGTTCTTGGGTTCACAGTACACTGAGAATTATGGAAATCCCCCATTATAGCTTTCATAACCAATAATGGCATAACAAAATGATTCTGATAACATAGAATTCCCTCTACGGATAACTTCTACTCAATAATGGTATCCCATCCAATAAGAGAGTATCTAATTCTACAGAACTCATCATCAAGTTGTTGTTCCTAAAGAATAATCACAAGAAGAGCAGAGGTCAACTGAACACTGGCCAAAGAAACATTGACCCCTATCTCCCAAACTTTAATATATAACTATATAAAAAGTTCCATTAAGTTACACTCTCTTAATGATTTTTTCATAGGCTATGTTGGTAGTTTCATGCTCAAAGTATCTGTGATGACATTCCCTTTTCATGGGGTATAGGAAATGTCAAAGTCAAATGATTTTAGATATTCCACACAAATCCTATGGTGAATATTCAAATATTTTTTAGATAAGATATAACTCAATATCTTGTTCTTAGAATACATGGTAAACCTTTCTCAAAAAATTTAATGTCGTTAACTCTTAATCAAGTTCATCACAGCCTCAAGTTCAAGTTCATGGGTTAGGTAATTCATCTAATGTGTCTTGAACTTCTAGGATCCATAGTAAACAACATGATGACCCTACATAAGAACATAACCCAAACCTAAACCAGATGTATTTCAGAAGACCACATAGCCCTACCCAACCTCTAGAAGGGACAACACCAACATAGTATTAAAAATTCATTTCAGATAAACAAAATAACTCTTAAATTTATCATCACAAGTAAAATTTACTCTCTTCTAAGTTAGAGAAGTCATATAATAATCCAATTTTGAGAAATAATTTATGAACCAGTGATAATATCCATCTAACCCCAAGAATCTATGAATCTTGATAACATTTCATGGATGCTCCCATGTTATAACAGCTTTTCTCTTATTAGAATCAACTTGAATACCATGTTCTAACACCATGTTTCCTAATAAACTCACTTCCGAAATCCAAAAATAATATTTTGATAGATTTTTATAAAGTTATTGATTTATAAATAATTACATAACTTCTCTCAAATGATGCACATGATCCTCCTATGACTTAGATTAAAGAAGGATTCCATCTAAACAAATACCATGAACGTATAAAGATAATCATAGAATATTCCTTTCATTAAATACATAAATACTTTAGTAGAATTGATTAGATTAAATGAAATGAAAAGGTAATTGTAATGGTCATACATGATTCAAATGGTGGTTCTCTCAATGTTAGATTCTTTTATTCTTAGCTGATGGTAACCATATCGAGGATCAATCTTTGAGAATCACTTCACCCATTTAAAATGTAAAAACATATCATAAATACATGGAAATAGATACTTTTTGTTTACCATGAATAGATGGATGTTTTGGTAGTCAACACAAATGGGAATTGACCTATCAACTTTATTAGCAAAGAGAACAGACGATATACAAGGTGACACACTCTTGCATAAAAACCCTTCATCCAAAATATCATCAATTTGAGTATTTAACTATTTAATTCTAACTGGTTCAATGTGGTAAGAATTAATATATACCGAATGAGTTCTAGGTACTAAAAAAATATAAAACTCAACCTCCCTTACTTGTGGAAAACTGGAGAAATCCGAAGGAAAACCATTGGAAAACATGTTGAAACTATATGAGGATCATCACTAAAATATGACCTCTCTAGATCAAAAGTCAAAATTGATATTACTTTACCCAACTATAGATAAGAAGTTCCATATATACTTCAAATTAGTCTCATTATACCTAAAATTTATGGCACACTTCATCGGATGTAGTAAAGGAGACATGTCGATGATAGAAATCAATTTTTTCTTTATTAGAAATGATCCAATCCATCCAGAATATGACATAAAGTGGTTTCATGTTGAGAAATAGAAAACCCCAAGCAAGATAGATATTAGATAATGAAAAATACAAGCAGGACAATGAAGACCCTTTCCTATCTTCATTCCGAGGGGTTTAGTAATATCCATCACAAAAGATAAAATATTCATAGAAAGATTTATTATACTCATAATATGGATTAAAATAAATGAATTAAATGAACCAGTATAAAATAAAGTAGTCATTAATGAATAATCTATTATGATGGTACCTCTCAGAGTCATTGGACTCGTGTATGCTTCCTCTAGAGTCTCTTCCACTATGTGAATATGCTTCGTTCCAAATGCATGTGGTTGGAAACCCTTAGTCCTTGAAGCATCTGATTTCAGCATAGTTTTTTTTTTGGAATAAATGATATCATGCCACTATAAGGAGAATAATATACATTTAATAACTTTTTCAAGTGACCTTAGCATCTGTAGGAACCATATATTTTGGGTGCCTCGGTGCAAACCCATTTCAAGTTCCTTATCTTGCTATATTGTTAGAAAATAAAATAGACTCTTCTAGGAACTGCAGGAGGTCTAAAAGAACACTTATTTTTATAAAAACTATTAGAATAATCACACATACTCTTACCTTTAAGGAACTCATATAACTTTCACTGGGAGAAAAAAGAACTTCCAACAAACCTGACTTACCGGCCAAGTTCATCTGAACCATCAATGCTCTATCAATCACATTATCATAATAAGGGAGCTTCAAAAATAAAACATGATAAATAATATCATATATAAGTCCCATATCAAACCTTCATGTATTTATCTTCTCATTCAATACAATCTTAGGTGAAAACTGCATAATCTCAGTAAAGCGATTTCCATATTCTTTCATGGTTTTGTCATCCTGCTTGAGTTTGAAAAACTATATATCCTTGGACAACACCATAAAATTTGGATAGAACTTTTTGGTGAAAATATTTTTAAATTAGTTCTACTCTAATCCCTCGGGCTTCTTCTTGGACACCATAGTGTCTCACCAACTCCTGTTAGGTCCCTCTATCTTGAAGGTAGAACACTTCACCTTGATTGAATCAAGAATTTTCAAAAACTCAAATAAAATTTCAATCATCTTCAACCACTCCTCATCATCTTGGGTATCATTTGATCCTTGGAACATTGGTGGATTGTAGAAAAGGAACACCTAATAATGATTTCTAGATTCATCCCTTTGAGATTCCATAGCTGGATCCATAATAGGGGTGGGTGCAGGTGCCTGTCCTAGAGCTTAGATAGCATGTATAGTAGTCTCAACCTGATTCGGGTCTATAAGAGGATATTCTCATTGTGTTTCATCAGTAGATTCATCCAAAATCCGATTCACATGTATTCTGAGAGGTATAATGCTACACAAAATAAGTATACAACATTGAAGATATCATAATATTACACAGAATAGCACTCTAATAAGAGAAACATGGAAATTAATCTCATCAGATAAGAGAATAAGATTTGGATATCAACTACCCAAATAAAAAGTATGTAAAAGATTAAAAATAATCCTAAAGACATATTTACCAAACCACCCATGGTGACTTAAGGCTAATTACGATGATATATGGCTAGGTAATTACTCACAACTATCTCCTAAGTCCTGAAAAGATTACAAACTGCATACTGACATCAAGGTAGGATGCTTAACTTTCCCCAATGATACAACTTTTTCATGAACCAGCCTCAATACCCTAGTACCCTAACACCTCATCCAGAACATACATGGCCTGAAGGGAATTCCTAATCCCCATGGGTTAGTGACTATCACCTACCATCATAGGATATAGGATGGGAATTATTTTTTTACAAAAAATAATATAATAACTAGATACAAGTCAGTATGATCAAAATAAAAATTGAACAAGAAGAACAGTATTATAATTAAAACAAGTATAAAAACCCAAAGTAAAACCACAAATAACTAGAAAACTCCATAAAAAACCCATGTCCCAATGTACATAGCACTCCAAGCTCAAAGGATTAAAAAAAAGAACCACCTCCAAGTGGAGCTTTCCCCTTATTCAAACCCAGAAAAAGGAAATTGAAAAACACCTAAAGAAAAAGGTAGGGTGTAAGATAAAAGTCGATTAGGGTCTCAAAAAGGATTCCATAATAAGATTCCACATTAATTAAGCAAATAAATCTTTAAATTTTATATAAATGGGTATGGCAGTACAAAATCATATTTAAAACAAATCATTATTTACATTTCAATTGATAGAAATATTTCAAACAATGGATTAATAAAAATTTAATATAAAACAGTTTATATAAATTCAAAAGGCATATATAAATAATTTTTAAAAATAATAGAATATATCAAAATAATCATAAATGACTAACATGGTCATATTCTAAGAGGTATGATAATTCTAGTTTATGGGATCCTCACACAATCATATAGTGAAAACGGCAATGTGCACACACGTCTCTCCGAAATTGGCCAAAGAAGACTAACCAACATCCCAATAGGGGTAAGATATGTCAATAAGTTTATCTTATAGATGTAAAGAATTAATATGATTCTAGGGAAATTCCAAACTAGCATTTTTTTTCAAATAAATCACTAAATACCTAGGTTTTCATGTGCTCAAATAAAAATCAATAATGGTGAAACTATTTCAAAAATGTTCAAAATACAATTACCACATTTTTCATTTCAATATTCCAATTTCTACTTAAAATAAAATACATGGGTTTTTAATCAATTTGTTCCTTTTTTCAGAATAAACCAATGGGATATTATCAAAATCATTTAAGACATTTTTCTCAAATACCAATTTTAAATCAATTTTTCCAAATCAATTTCAAAATTCTTTCAAATATATATCACAGCCCAATTCACTGTAATTTGGGGTTTTCCCCAATTTTAGGAAAAATAAAATTCAAATCCCAATACACTTGAATTGTTTTTTTCACAATTTAAATTGAAATAAATCTAAAAAATAAATCAATTCAAGTTTAATATAATTGGCCAATCATAAATATAACCACCTACCGAAACAAAGAGATCACGTCTCACAACGACCGTAATGGTAAAATACAATAAAGAATATAGTAAATGGATATCTGAGAATAAAACCTAGATTCAAGATCTAAAACAATAAATATTAGATCCTCCAACAAAATGGATATTTGTCAAACACTGATGAGGATAGAAGAATAGATCAGAAGATAAATAATGGGGGAAAGAACTCTTATTGGGGAAGATAAAATTAGGTTTACCTAGATTCAATTATAATTGGAAAGTTTTTAGAGGATCCAAAATACTTTCAAGAGAGCCTCTAAGGAAGAATAAATTGATTTAGTGTCGAATGGGATCATTGGCCACATAAATTGAGGGTTTTAGGATTTAAAAAATAAATTTCAGAATAAAAGAAATCTACATTCCTGGTTTCTTAGAGGGGGAACACAGTTTTTCAAACCATGAACCCTAACCATTTGACCCTCGAAAGGGGTGTGTAGTCACTACTAGGGGGTGAAAAAAATTTCAAACCATGTGCTAACTGTGTGAACCATACTACTTGGTTTTTCCTGGTTTTTACTAGTAGGGAACATGGTTTGGGAAAAGCATGTGCCAACCGTGTATATTCCAAGATCCTTCCAAATTTTCCAAATTTCACTTAAAGCGCCCTTAAACAAGACCCAACCAAATAATTATCAAAATAGATGCTGAAAAGTACCTGAAAATAGTAACATGATGTTATATAAGAATTATTTCAGTGTGCATTCAAAATAGAGATGGAGTTTTGATAATGGAACCATAGTTATGGAGATAAGAAGGGAATAATGGAGTTTCAAGCTTGCGGGTCAAATGAAAAAAATGAGGAAAGAGGATCCAACCACCCACATGTCAAAAATGTGGGAAGAAGCATCATTTGAATTTTATCTAAGGTATGGGGAATGATTCAAGTACGGGAGAGAAGGCCACTTTTCTCATTAATGTTAAAGAGACTGAAGAAGGATGGCCAACATGATATAGTAAAAGAATTAACTTCCTAATGTACCACCCATGGTTCAATGCTTCAACTATAGGGAGAAAGGGAACTATTCAAGTCAGTTCACTAAACCATGGGTCTTTGAGGGAAATCAGCATCAGCATCCATCAAATCCAAAGTATTAAGGGAAATATTATTCCATCAATACTAATAAATTAGATTATGAAAGTAAATTTGTACAAGGTACACTTATTATTCATTCAATAATGGAAAAAATTATTTGATTATGGTTTTACACATTACTTTATATCCTACAATTTTTTTAGAACTATTTAATAGAATCCCTGATACCTTGAAGTATATATATCTATAAAATCACCTAGTTGTGTGATCATTTTATCCCAAATTTTGGACTCTTATCCTGTTAGAATCAATGGGAATATTTTTGCAGTGAATCACATAATCCTTTCCCTAGTATAATTTAATGATATACTAGGCATGGATTGGCTCTCATTATATATAGCACACATAAACTGTCTAGAAAAATCAATCTATTTATATATTCTGAACCATCCAATGCTCCTGTACAAATGTAATGAAGATCGTGAATCTACCTTCAAGAATCCCCTAATGGTGTGGATGATGATTCCCTATGAATAAGTATACCTTTCCCAAATGGTTGAGTAAAATGAAAACATCGACCCTGAGGAAATTCCCATTGTTATGTAATACAAAAATGTATTTCTTGAAGAGTTTTGTAGACTTCCACCAAATTGTAAGGTATAGTTCTCAATAGAACATATACCTGGAGCCACTCTAATCTCCAAATTCTCTAATATAATAGCCCCTATTGAACTGGAGGAGTTAAATAAGATACTACAAGAGAGTTTGGAAAAAAGTTTCATATGCCATAGTGAATCTCTTTAGGGTGATATAATTCTCTTTGTAAAGAAAATGGATGGATCAATGTTGTTGTGGATATATTACTAGGATTTCAATAGGATTGCCATAAAGAAAAAGTATCCCCTACCAAGGATTGATAACTTGTTCAATCAATTATGAGGATCTTAGTACCTATCAAAGGTGGATGTTAATTTTAGTTATCATTAGATGAAGATGAATAAGGAAGATATCTATAATATAGATTTTCATACAAGGAATTACACTATGGGTTCATAGTCATTCCCTTAAAAGTTACTAATTCCCTATAAATCTTCATGGATTTAATAAATAGAATATTTAGAGACTACCTTGATAGATTTTTGGTATTTTTTATTGATGATATTCTCATTTACTCCAAGATCAAAGAATAAAATGAAGATCATCTAATTATTTTTCTAGAAACATTTAGAAAGGATAAAATTTATGCCAATTTCATCAAGTGTGACATTTGGATGCAGCAAGTCACATTATTGGGGCATAGGATCACAAGTGAGGGAATTTTTTTGGAACCTTAAAATATAAAGGTAATAGAGAAATAAACCAGGCCCACTAGTGTCACAAAAATACATAATTTTTTTATCTTAATAGGATACTATCAATGTTTTTTGAGAAATATATTTGGATTGTATAGCTATCTGACTAAGTTAACATGAAAATGGTAAAGTATGTCTGAATAGAATAATTTAAGGAAATATTTTAGAATCTCAATAAGCGGAAAATCACTATGACTGTACTAAAACTACCATCATGTGGAGAATGTTTTGTGATATATAATTTTGATTCAAAGAAAGTCTTAGGTTGTGTACTCATGAAAAACAACAAATTGATAGCCTATGCCTCGTGAAAACTGAAGATCTATGAGAATAACAACTTGATGCATGATCTTGAGTTAGAAACTATGATCTTAACCTTGAATATTTAGTAGCACTACCTATAGGGAAAGAATTGTGGCATATATATAGATCAAAAGCATCTAAAGTATATATTTACATAGAAGAATCTCAACATGCATCAACGAATATGGTTAAAGATGATCAAGGACTACAATTTCTCTATTTACAACCATCTAATGAATGTGACCAAGTTAGCTAATGATATTAGTAGAAAATAACCTACTACTTTATCAATTATAAGGATTTACAGAGACCCTATATTCATGGATATTCAAAGGATGGATTTATAAATCATAATGGTAGGGAATACATCCTACCTTAAAGAAATGATTTCCATGTAATTTATCTAAAATAAGATCAATGAGGCACAAATGGGTCATCTGAAGCTTCAAAAAAGGGTGAAATAAGTATTTTAGGAAAAGATTCTTGAATTATATATAGATGATGATGGTGTGATTCAATTTGGAACTAGAATTTTTGTGACTTCATCCTCAGAGATAAAGATGGATATATTGGATAATGCACATATCTTATATTTCTCCATCCATCCTGGAAGTACCAAGTTATAATGTGATCTCTGATAGCACTTCTGGTGGGGAAAATGAAGGAGAATATCACTGAGTACACCTCAAATTGTTTGGTATGTCAACAAGTTAAAGTAGAGTGAAAAAGTATAATAGGATGAAAAAAAATATTTCCTATAAATGTGTGGAAATGGGAGAACATAAACATGGATTTTTTCACTAGTATCCTAAATACATATAAAATAAAAAATGCGATATGGGTTGTGGTGGATTGAATCACCAAGACTTACCACTAAATCGACATTCATTAAGATTTATTACTTGAACAAATTACTAAGATATATGTAAAGGAAGTGGTGAAGTTGCATGAGGTACAAATTTTAACCATTTTTTATCCTGATCCAATGTTCAATTCTAAATTCTAGATAAGTATTCAACATGATCTAAATACTAAATTGAATTTCAGTATAGAAAATCACCCCCAAACTAATGGTCAATATGAAAGGACTATTCGTACACTCAAGGACATGTTGATATCCTACTAAATGGAATTTAAAGGCGGATGGGATCAACATCACCCATTATTTGAGTTCTCAAAAAACAATAGCTCCCACTCAAGTATTCAAATTGATCCATATGATGCAAAATATGGGAATCAATGTATAACTCCTACTTGTTGAGGTGAATGTAGTGAATGAAAAATACTTAGACCTAACCTTTATGGGAGATGATAGAGAAGGTTCTAGCCATACAATAACATGTAAAATCTTATCATATTTAGTAAAAGGTTTATTCTAACAACTGTAGAATGGACTTGGAGTTTGATGCTGGAGAAAAAATTCCCTTTGAATATCATAGCATAAGAGCTTCATGTTAATTGGAAGGAAAGGGAGGCTTAGGCCTTGGTACATCGGGCCATTTGAGATCCTTGATTGCATATGAGTAGTGGTCTATTGTCTTTCACATACACCAAATATTTATCAAGTTTATAATGTGTTCCACATATCTCTCCTATGTAAGTACATACCTGATCACTCACTTATACTAAATATAGAGGTGGTACAAGTAGAGAATGACCACTCGTAGGAGTAAAAGTTATTGAGGATATTGTACTCTAGAGGAAAATTTATATGAAAAAAGACAACTCACCTTGTGAAAGTGTAGTGGTGGAACCATAAATATGAAGATGTGATGTTGGAACCATAGGAAACAATGAAACAAAAGTACCCTCACCTATTCTCAATCAAGAAAAAGAGTTGAAATGTTAGGGATGACTAAAGGGTGGAATAATGTAACAAACTAGAGTTTATAAATTATATTTAAAATAAATATGTTATATATAATATTATATTATATAGTATTATACATAAAAAACACATAAAGAAACTGTCAATAATTTATTTAATTAATAATCATAATTATATTAATAAGTAACTAAACACATAAAAATTAAAACCATTACTATGGTATAAAATTATAAATTAATTAAAGTGGAATGGGAAATTATGGATCACCCAAATCTGCTAGAATCATCACCCCCATATCCAACACTATAGAAAAGAAAAAATATATTAGTAAACCGATCAAAATATTAGAAAATTAAAGTACAAAACATGGGGAGTAATTTTAGATAATATTGAATGAAGGAATGAAGTAGTATTTATATGAAGTAATGTGACAATTGGAATATTAATGTGACTATTGTAATAGTAATCAAATTATTGGAAATAGTAACCTACCCGTTGGGAATAGTAACCTGACCGTTGGAATAGTAATTTAACCTCAAAATAATAAAATGTAATATAAATAATATTCATCATGATTATTTTAAGTAAATATAAATATTATAGTTCTATAAAATAAATATCAATATAAAAAACTCAAAGAAAATATAAGCACATTTTTAATAAAATGTATTTTAAGGTATTTTATAAAAATCAAAATTTTTATATTAAAATTTTAAATAAAATATGATAAAAATTTATTTTGATAGATGAATTCCATTTTTTAAATCAATTCATTAAAATTTCCAAGGGTTATTTGTTTGGTAATTTTCTGAAATACTTTAATTTTTAGGTGAATAGTCAAATACAGTTGTTTCATAACCAATGTATTTCAAATTACATCATTCATGATTTAATAATGACGTGATCAATTATAGAAAAATTTTATTAAACAATAACATATAAAATTTGATAAATGATTCATTTAAATAAAATAATCTTTTTTTCTAAACCTAAAAATTATTTTCCAAAGTCTAAAGTCTAACGTATTCAATTAAAATAATTATTTTTCAGTTTTCCACATTTCTTTTTAATAAACTAATTAATTCAATTTATAAATGGGGTTATAGTACTAAAAAATATATTTTATTGATATATGATCTATAATTTCATTTATATCACTTTTAAAAAGTTTTCCTTTGATATAGTATTATATTCAATTTTTTATTCTAAAAATACCTCTCTCCTCAAGTATAAATAACCCCTCTCCCTCCCCTTGAAAAACCACTCCTCCCATACTTAAAAAAGAAAAATATCTACCAAAATATACAATATTAATCCTCTTAAAATCATTAGGTATATTATATAGTAAACCAAATCCAATCATCAATGGATTTTAGTGTCGGGCAAGATAAGTGACACTGAGAATAGGGTATCCTTTCATCCACTATTCTTTTCATTTTACTCTTTTCTTCCCCTTTTTCTCTAAAAATTTAAAAAAAAATCTTATAAAATTAATTAGATTGTATTTTAAAATTATATTAATTATTTTAACCTACTATAAAAATTATAATTATGAATTATTTATAATTCATATATATATTTCATCCCCTTTAGCCAATGCCCTGTTAACGAATGGTTAACCCCCAATGAGGATGTTTCCAATTATTTCCTTATCACTAATGTTATAGTTTTTTTAATAAATTGCTCATGATATATAAATTTATAAATATATTTATTCTAAACTTAAATTACTTATTATACTTATGTATAAATTACCTTGAAAAAAAGAAAAAAAATGAAGAAAAACGGAAAATTTTTATGGAAAACATGATATAAAAATACTTCAACTTAAAAAACAGGAATTAAGAAATATAATACAACGATTATAATTTATAAATAGTTAATAAAAAATGAAAATAATTTACTTATGTTTTAATTTTTTAATGATCCTATGTTTTTTATTCAGGGGACAGAAAAACTATTAAGTAATGTGGGATTTAAGGTAAGGGATTCTCAAACCCAAACTCTTTATATTGGATTATATCATTTTTCAAATGGATTTTAGTATTATTGATCCTGTAATATCCAAATATTTACTTTATATATTATTTATCTTTACTTTTGTTTATATATATGTTTCTACCATTCCAAAATGTTTTCTAAGCCATTTAAACTATTTTTTCAAAGAGACTCCAATTTCCAAAATATCTATGTAATCCTCTTAGGTTGTTTATAAATTCAAATAATAAAATGATTTTTTTCCAAAATATAATGTCTATTTTTAATTTAGTAATATTAAATATCATTTAATTATGTATTATATGTGAAATATTTTATGAAACACATTCCTTTTCATGGGTTATTTCATGAATATGATTGGTATTCTTCCATGTGTCATGCATGATTATGAGAATTTTATAAAGTGACAGGTGGAACCAAAAATTATATATCCCTATAATTCATTGGTTAATGTTATATATATCATTATATTATGTTTATTTGTTTTGAAAATGATACTATATTTGTTCAAAATGATCATATTATGATTTATTCACATATGTTATGCATGGACAAGATGCTAGCTTTGTTTGTAAATATGTGTGGTATTTAACCATTATGTTATGATGTTTCATTATTATACATATGCCACATTTCATGCTTTTAAAAAAATTATCCCACATGATTATGATTATAATCAGATTCTAATGATATGATGACAATGATTATGATCACACATGTATTGTTGATTCATGTCCCTTATACCTCCCCTTACTAGTCTTTTAGATCCTTTATTTATTTAATGTATATCCTTAGGTGACAACATGTACTAAGGAAAAAATGATATTTTGAAAGGATAAATAATAATTATTTAAATAAATGTTTAAGTTTTATTTTGTGCAAGGGATGTATGTGCCTAATATTTCCAATATTCTAAACATTTGGATCCTAGATTGTAGCGCTATTATGTTTTTTATCTTAAAATCAATGTGATATTCAAGTTAGTAAAATTTAGGTTGCTATATATAATCACCAAATTTTCTTTAAAATAAATTTGTAACTTGATTCCTAAAGTTTCTATCCAATTTCTAAAACTAAAAATGGTTAGTGTTAGTATATTAAAAAAATCATAATAAACCATGTTATAAGGAGGATAAATACTAAGATATCCTTAACCATGTCATATTATATTCGAATCATTCAATTAATACAAAAATAACCATATTTATTAATAACATATTAACCTTTAATGTTATATAATAAATTTTACTTTTGATCCCAACCCATAATATTAACCCATGAAGTTTTCTCATCAAACAATATCCTAACCTCTAAAGTTATGTAAACCCTTTCTCTCATACCAACTATAACATATCAATCTTAACCAACCAATAATTATGAGTTTTACAATAAGTATTTCACATGACTGTATTCTTGTGATCTATTATGTTTAGAGTTATATAGAATTATTAAAACCATTACATAATAAAAAATACATTTCCACATAGTGTACATTTTTTCCAAAAAAAACAAGTTCTTAAATTTACACCCATATTTCATTCAATACAGTTTTCTTTCACTTCATAAGACTATCTATATCATAAGTATTAACTATTTTATAGTTCCTAAATGTCCTTAAATCCAATTAAAAAAATTTGAAAATGTATTTTGAGCACAAAAACCTCAGTAATGGATATAAAAATAAATTAAACTCATCAATCTAGTGAAAATATTGGAAATCCATTAAAATATTTACATTTTTTATAGTAAACCTAGAGAATATAAAATAAATCATTATACAAGGTGAAAAATTAACCTTTTCTCAAATATAATTCTTAAAACCCATATAAATTATAGAAAAACTATGAAGGTATATTGGGAATACATGAGAACACATGAAAATTATTTTTATTGAAAAAAACCTTTCAATTTTAAAATCTCATATACCTTCTTCTTGAAAAAAATATTTCCATTAAAACTCATCACTAGAATAAAAGAATTATATATAAATATTGGTAAATTGTATTCATCACCTGTGTTCACTCATGTTTCACCTATATGGAGTAACTCATAATCATTTAATTCTAATCTTTATTTCTATAAAGAATAAATCATTACCTGATGCATTGTAGAGATATATTTGATTCCTAATAATCATAATTTTTAATTTATATGAACCATTAAATGAAAAAAAAACATATATTAGATTCCATTTTTCTATCATAACACTCGTTTAAACCCATAATCAAAATCGCTTTCAATCATCACATAAAAATAATAATAAATATCCTTTTCTTTTATAATAACTAAAAATTAGAAAAATAAAATAAAGTGAATATTATTTAAATATCCATAGAAACATTTTGTGTAGTATTGATAAAAATAATTTATTTTATGGTTTAAAAATGTGCTCAAGAAGTAAATTTTAAAAAACATTATTTTCACACATTTATAAAAAATTAAAATAACTCATACAAAAATTGTTTGCTAGATTAATTTTTAAACATTTTTAAAGAAAGAAAAAGATAAATTTAATCCATTATTTATTTATAAATAATAACACTATTGAAATAATTTTATGAATATGTACATGGAATAGAAAGGGTATAAAAGAAAACATCAAAATATTTGAAAAAGAGGTTTTAAAAAATCCCTTACCTAGAGTCTTATCTTACTCTGTACATTCTCTATCAACAGAATAATAAAATTATATTAATTATTTAATTTGTTAATAAAAATTTTAATGTTAATTTCATTATTATTATTCCTTTTATTTTATTTGTTACCATGTTCTATTTAGTTTATAAATCAGCTAAGTCTGCGTCAGACATTTTTTGGTCGTTCAGTCCAAAAAAAATTTGATGTGTTAACTTTGGTCAAAGGGGATATGATCTAAAAATATATGGAATATTAAAAATGTTATAATTATAATTTTTTACATTAAATATACTTTTAAAAACATCCATTTAAAGTGGTCATGAAAAATTAAATACGTCATTTCATAGAGGCGGTAGTCTGCACATGCACATGAGTGACATTTTCAATATTATAATAGATGAAAAATAAATAAATTAGAAAACTTTTTACCATTAAAAAATCATAATAATATTATAAATATAATATTTATTCATTAAATCCATCCTTTTTAACATCCATGTGAGTCGTTGATGTAAAACAAATTGCATCACTTTGTAAAGGAAATATTTTTCAAGTACGCACAAGTGATGTTTTCATTCTCTACAGGATAAAATGGAGATGGATAAGGGTCGTACCATCAACATAATAGTATTTAATTATATTAAAGATACTTATTTAATTATATTATTATGGTTATAATATATTTTAATCATATATTTTTAGAAATAATCTTGAAATAATATGGTTAATACTTTACTTGTTCTTTGGAAATCCTCCTCTAAATCAAACTTAAGGTTTCTGGAAGAGATTATTATTGCCACACCAGAGGCTTAAAAAGGTGGTATCTGAAATTTTTTGAGGTATTTAGGAATAATTTTTAGATAAAAAAATAACTCATATGTTCCTTTTAAAATTTTATATTAATTCTCCTTTTATAGGAAAATATCAATAGAGTTTTCACAAATATTAAGTCTTTAAGGGTCTTGAAAGTAATTTTAAAAATGATAAGTGGCTAAAAAATTGACCATAGATTAAATTTTATACCATTACCCATCCCAATTATCCTGTTATAATATTGTTAATATTTTTAAATTAGTTAATAAAATTTCCTTTAATATTAAATATACTTATAGTCATTTTCAAGACTATTCACATAATTTGACTTTTCAAACATCAATATAACAATGGAGTTCAAATATAAAAACTTACATAATTTATTATCATTTATAATTAGTGTGAAAAAATAAATCAACCAAACTTTATTTGTTATTACCTACCTTTTTATTTTATAAACCTTTCAATTCATGGTAAATCATTTAACAATACAGAGGATCTTTTGAGGATTAATGTTGTGGAAAATAGGAACATAGTAAATGAAAACATAAAAATTATTATAATCCACTTGAATTTATTCTTCATAGTTTCATCCTATGTAACTTTTACTCCATCTCATGTGTTGGGGATATACATCAAAGAAAGGGGTGAGCATAAATCCCAGTAATGGAATAAACAGTGGAGATATTTAGCATGTGACCATGAGGCGTGTTGATAAAGAATGACCATATGAACATGAGGAATATCATAATAGGAATAAAATTAATTATAATATATAAATTTTGATACACCATAAAAATGATAAATACATAATCATATCACTAAGGTTTATCACCACAGTGTCATAAATCATAATTACCAATGTTATTCACCTAGGTATCGTAAAACATGTCATCTCTAGAGATTAATTATTTCCCCAATATATTATAGTTCTATCAGGGAAAACCTTAATATTTATTAATTAATTTGATCCATATTTATCATAATAAACAATTTCATCAATAACCTGAGAAGAAAAATGAACAGTTTTTATATAAAATCATTAACTATATATGTAACAGCCCGAGATTTTATGAAAAAATATTCTTTTTATTTTACTAATGTCTTGTGTTATACGCTACACCAAAAGGAGCTTGCACAACATGCATCCTTGACTTGCCTTGCATTACACGCAATCGCAACCTTCCTCGATAGCGTGTGTGGTACGTAATCCTGAGTTTCACGAAACAATGATATGCTATTAAAATATTATTAAAACTAGCCGTTATGAATAGTAATAACCACTTTTTAAATTTTAGAAATTTTAACTCTCAAAATGGACTTCATTTTTGGATTCAGAGTATCGAATTTAGCCTAAGGTGAAATTTTGGTACTTTTCGGATAACTTTCATATTCTGATGAATAGTGAAAATTACTAAATTATAATTAAAAACAAATTTTTTAATCGAAATAATTAATAGTGATAAATCATTAATTTGAGTGGTTTTAAAGTATATTTAGAATAAATTTTTACAATTTAATACAATGTTGGTCATTGGATGTAATTTCACATTTAAACTAGACATAAACAAGTGTCAATCTTTTGATAGATATTGTTTCTTAAAAACACGCTATTTGTTTTAACAGCGGGATTTAATTATAAAATTAATTAATGCAACTTTTATGTTATGAATTTGGTAAAATAGACTTCATTTTTGAATTCGGAATATGAAATATAGCTTGGGATGAAATTTTGGCATTGTTCTGAAAAACATCAATTTTTGATGAATAGTGAAACTACTAAGTGGTAGGTTAAAAACTGAATTTTGCATAAAACTTAATTTTAACGCTTCTGTGAATGGAATTTCGAAAATCCGAGAGACACGGTTAATATCAAGGACTAAAATGTGGTTCAATGAGATGAAAATAATTTTTTGGTGAATAGTAACTTTTTACTTTTTTTACCACGGTTAATAGTAAATAGGGTAACTAAGGGTAAATATGATATTAATATTACCCTAACACATGTCCTAATTCTATTGGACAAGTGTAATTCGACCAAAAACAAACTTAGGAATAAAATATGACCATTTAGGCCCACTTGGATTAGATTTGGACATTTATTATTAATTTATTTAAAGAAGGGTTAAAATAGTTAAAATCAAAGTTTAATAAGTAAATCATTTTTAATATGGGGTTATACATAAGATAAATTCGACTATAAATATTCATTAGAAATCTAAAGAGATTTCCTACATGATGGTATTTTATTTGTAATTTTTAGACATCAAATAATATAATTTATTTATGACACAAAGATGATGCAGTAATTATCTTATTAATGAAATATTGACATAATTGATAATATAAATACCAAAATAAATGTAATTTAAGACTTTTTATGAATTCCACTAATTTTCTAGGTTACTATGATATATTAGTGTTGATTTAATCAACTTGGTTCGAACATATAATTCTGTTATGACTTTCACAAAAATCATATATCAAATAGTGTCAAAATTGACACAAAATAGTTTTTAAATAAAATATTATATTATTAATTGTTATTTTATTCCTAAAAATCTAAGGTTCGGCCAAATGACTTATATAAGGATATATGTATTAATAATATACAATTTTGGGTTCTTTTGGCATGTTATAGTAAGTTTATTAACCATATAGTGAAAGAAAACAAAAAGACACGGTAAAAGTTAAATTATTTAACTTAGAGTTAAATCTAATTGATAAGGTTAAACATAATACCCTAAACTTGTCTAAATCCTATTGGTTGATAGGATTTCGACCCATCCCCACTTTAGCTTCGAAATAAGACCCTTTGGAACCATTATAAACCGATTTTGATTTTAATATAAAATAATATTTTGAGATATTCCTAAGGTGCCCCTCTCCTCCCCTATAAAAGGACACCTCCTCCCCCTCCTCCTCACACCAATTTGAGCACTCAAGCTCGGACAACCCCTGCCAATTTCTCCTCTAAACTTCCCTAGCAACATCCTAGAGGTTCTGGTCTTCCTCCAAGACCAATTTTAGTGCCCTAAGAGGAGGTCTCAAAGAGGCACTTCAAAGAAGAGGTAATTACCGTTACCAATTCTTTCATCTTTATTTCTTATTCCACTTCTTCTTCTTAGGTTGTTTCATTATGAAGTAATAACATCAGTATCACTCATATACTGATATGTTATTATAAGTATGAAACAAACCTATTTCACCATCTATCCATCCTACGGAAAAAGAAATCACCGCGCGTGCGTACGTACGGAATACCGTCTCCACGCCGTGGTGTAATCTATTTTCCACCACCACCTTACATGGATGGGTATAATGGTGTAAAGAATAACTATACATAGTTATTACAACATCATATTTATTCTGATATATTGTATAATCCACTCCAATTCAATTCAATATTTATAGAAATGATATCATCGCTCGTGCGTACGTGCGGAATACCGTCTCCACGACGCGATGAGATTCATTCTCCATGTTAACCATTTAAGAATGATTATAATGTATATATAAGAAATAATAATGAAATATATGACATTATAAAGCCACTGGATTTATGTATATATATACATATGTATGTCATCTACTTACTTCCATTTCAAGACAATAAGGAAAGGAAAACAGCGTTCATGCGTACGTACGGACTACCGTCTCCATGAACGGTGTTTTTCATTTTATTTATCTACCTATTATATATATATATACTGAATATATATGATATATAAATCATATTTTATATTCTGGAAGTAAGTAAATCATGATATATGTAATAATTATGTCAAGAACAACAAGTCAAAACACCTACGATAAATGAAACGATTTTACCCAAAACGCTTCTTTAACATGGAATTTACAAAAGAACGGGTAATATAATGTCATAAGTGAACCATATATGATATCATAACAATGAATATGATTCTGTAATAAGTCAATAACATGATTTAAATCATTATACAGTAGGTTCGGACAGTTACAAAGCAAGTCGGACCTAAGGTAAGGGAAATATCACAATCTCATTTTTTATCCGAGATTGTTTATTCGTAAGTATTTACTGGGGTGTATTTTATCATCCACATCCATGTTCCCTCAATATGTAATATTGTTTCCATCCACTTGCAATAGTTTAAATCCAATTTTACCCTTAGGTGAGTTTTTAGTAAAGAATATGAAAGGAATCTTTTGTCGTTTTTCCGTACGAGGTACTTTTTGACTTTTCCGACAAAAGTACGAAGAATGTTTTTTTTAACTTATAAGGCATGAATGGATTTCTAAAACATTATTTCCAAGAAGCTTCATTTACAAGTATTCAAGTTTATTTTTAATCAACTTCTTTTAGTTTAAAATTTTATGACATGTTAAGAAAGGAAAAGTGTTTTTGAAGTAGAAAGGATATTTTTTTCAAGAATGGAGTTCAAGTATTTTATCAAAATTATTTTCCATCTAAGATAATAAAAGGGTTCTGTTTTTATCCCTATTATTACATGGATTTGATTATGTTTTGATGGAAATATTTTTATGAATTCCTTTATCTTATATGAATTGTTTTATGATGTCATGATGTTTCAAGAATCCCATTTTTGTTACATGTGTTATGCGATGATGTATGTTTTATGATTATGTGGCACACATAAGAAAGGATTCATTATAAGATGGGTGGGACCTATATCTCCCTCCAATGCATTGGGTAAAGATTTTATATCTCATGAGATAGACATGGCTGGAACGGAAGGTTATTTCGGTTCAGTGATACAGGACTGAAACGAGGAGTGAACTCGGTTCAGAAAGGGACTTTGTCCACTAAGATAGTCTTGGCAATGAGTCATGACTAACAAGAAATGATTTTCCATGATTATGTGTGCATGCCACAAAGTTTCAAGTTTTATGTTATGATTATGGGGATCTCATTTTCAATTCTATGATTTATCCCATGTTATGATATTATGAGCTCTTTTGCAGGTCAAGATTTCCAAAAGCTACGTTCTTATGTATATGATGTGATTGATATTTCTTTTGTTTACCCTTACTGAGAATTTGAGCTCACCCTTTTTTGTTTTTCTTTCCCCAGGATATAAAGAAAGGTTTTAGGTAAAAAAAAAAGGGGAAGATCTTTATGGGAGATATTGAAGATCTTTCACCACGTTTAGAAGATTACGTTCCGAGTTTCTAAAGACACTAAACTATTACGATCCTTGTGTGTGTGTTTTTGTTATGTACTAAGTATTCCGCAAAAGTAATGTAATGTCCATTTACGATAAGCTTCGGGTCATTATAGTTGGTATCAGAGGCAAAGGAGGTAGGAATGTATCCGATCCTTGGGAACTCTCACATGTGAGCGTTGGACGAAGCATGGCTCTCCGCCCAAGGGCTTCATGAGGAAATGGCTGCCACTGGGGATGGTGGTGTGTCCCGCCCAGGGGGTGTAGCCGCCCATGGAGTTCCCTGATAGGTATCAACTATAGTCCACTGGAAGTAATTCCAAACCATTATAGTTGGTATCAGAGGAAAGGTTTAGTCAACCTTTGGAAACTAGGATGCGAGAACTTTAGTGAGATCCCTAGAGATATTTCTAAGGTATGTCTAGGGATGTCCCTAGGGATAAGTATACGTATAGGTTATAGTAATAGAATTACGCTAACGATCATAGAATTAAACCTAAGATGTTGGATATTGAAGGTACTCCCCCTTTATTATGTTGTTTTCCCTAGCATGATTTTTTCCTCTCACACTATTCTTTTTGGGTTTTAGACGATGGCTGGAACCCGAAGGAACCGTGTTGATCAATGAAATGGAAAATGCAATGATTGCCCTCCTGAACAAACAAATGTTATGGGAGATGGAGTGAAAAATCTTATTGCTATACTTACACAAGCTATGAATCATTCTGGACTTCCAAATGAGCAGAGAAGGGAACAATATTCTATTGAGTCCTTCATGAGGCAGCGTCCACCTTCTTTCAGTGGGTCTACTGATCCATTAGTTGCTGAACAATGGATTAGTACTACTGAAAAGATATTTTCAGTTCTTCAATGTTCTGAACATGATAAAGTCATCTTAGCAGTATATCGTTTGGAAGGTGAAGCTGATCAATGGTGGAATCTTATCAAGAATACGAGGCCAAGAGATGAAATTGAGTCCATGGAATGGGACGAGTTCAAGAACTTGTTTTTCAGTAAGTACTTCCCTCGTATTCTTCGAACAAAGATGGAGAAAGAGTTTCTTGAACTGAAGCAAAGGGACGATGAATCTGTTGGTACCTATGAAGCAAATTTTACAAGACTTGCAAGGTATGCTTCTGGAATTATCATCCAACCTGAAAGTAAAGTTGATCGATTTTTCAGTGGCTTAAAACCAAGTCTTCGAAGGGCATTAGCTATAAGAGACTTCAGTAACTATGAAGAAATTGTGCGTTGTGCTATCAAGGTAGAAATGGAAGTTGGTGTTACATATCCATCTCATGGTTTTGACAAGAAACGAAAGATGGAGTTCAAGGAGAAATCTCAGAATAATGATGAAAAGAAGATGAATGTTTCCTTATGCACAAAGTGTGAGAAGAAGCATGGTGGAGATTTTCTTAAAGGGACTAGAAAATGTTTTAAGTGTGGAAAAGAAGGTCATCGAGCATCTGAGTGTCGAAGTAATGGAAAAAGGGTTTCTAATGATGTGAATAAAGCAAACACTGCAGAGAACACACCGCCAACACTTCAATGCTTCAAGTGCAAGGAAATGGGGCATTATGCTAATAATTTCCCTAATCCAAGGGTTAGTGATGATCAACATGAGAAACCACTGAAGGAAAAGGACAAAGGGAAATCACATGCGATCACTATTGGCAATGTTGAATATGACAACGATGTGGTGGAATGATTAAGTGTTTATGTAATGGGATTCCAAAATAATGTTTTATCATTGAGTATTGCAATATTTATTGATGTGGTATTCAAAGTGATTGAGATATTTTTTTGGAAATAAGATGATATGCGCATAATGAAGACGAGAAAATGAAATGTTTAATAGTATTCATGAGTTCATGATTGATATAAGGACTAAGTGATATCATGGTTTGAGTATATAGAATTTTGAGGATTTTGGTATGTGGAAAGTGTTAACTTTTAGCTGCACTCATGTTTTCACTAAGGTATTCAAGAGAATACACGATTAAGGACTTTGAATGTTTGGAATGTGACCAACAAGACATATCTTATGATATGTGGGGATCAACGACAGTATTAAATCTCTGGTACTCGTTGTCACTATATTATGAGAGTGGACTGCAGTATTATGTATAAGCCTAAAGATTAGACTGGATTATGTTGGACATAAGTTAGTATTGTTTAAGGATAGAAGATTTTCTATATTATTGATGGGATGTTATAGTAACGTAGTTTTAGAAAAAGGACAACCTGCAGGACGGGCGACAGCCCATCGCTTCGGACAAGGCTGTAGGAATCGAACCCACAACCGAAGTGTGACTGGCCTTTATCACCTACCACTGACCTACAGGAAGTCCCTGTTTAGTAGAAACTAGTGTTTTTATATTAAGCAGTATGATATATGAAGTATAAGTCCATTTTAGGAACCATATGTGATTAATCTCACTATAGAATGACTTATGTATATTTAATAACTTTTTCTAACCTTTTGTTTGAGACAGATGGAATGACCCATCATTCTATCACATAATCTTCTAACACTTCACAAATAACAAATTCAACTTCATTTATTTAAGAGATGAAGTAGAAATTGTTCAAGGCACGAACAAAAGTGAGATTGTACCAAAATAAAGTAAGTATTTATTTTAAGCAAATTTTCAACTTTAGGGAAATGATCTTGAAAACCAAAAATGTTGTCCTAGTGATCTTATACCTGATGAATCAGATGGTACCTTATATCATCACAAATCTATGGATTTGTGATTACTGGCTTTTCCATAGCCATGTTCACTACCACTCTCCATCAGAACATGATGGTTAGATTTCTCTTCCATATCCATATTTTCACCTATGTGGAAACCCAGTGATTAGTTTACTTGGGTAATCGTTACATTTCATACTTTAGTTTTTAAAAGCCAAGTTTTGGTATTCCCTTTTACGATGTGGGTTTCTATTAAAGAAACTTTCAAATAGTAAACCATTTATAACCCCGACGAATTTCAAGGGCGAAATTCATTTTAAGGGGGGTAGAATGTAACAGCCCGAGATTTTATGAAAAAATATTCTTTTTATTTTACTAATGTCTTGTGTTATACGCTACACCAAAAGGAGCTTGCACAACACGCATCCTTGACTTGCCTTGCATTACACGCAATCGCAACCTTCCTCGATAGCGTGTGTGGTACGTAATCCTGAGTTTCACGAAACAATGATATGCTATTAAAATATTATTAAAACTAGCCGTTATGAATAGTAATAACCACTTTTTAAATTTTAGAAATTTTAACTCTCAAAATGGACTTCATTTTTGGATTTGGAGTATCGAATTTAGCCTAAGGTGAAATTTTGGTACTTTTCGGATAACTTTCATATTCTGATAAATAGTGAAAATTACTAAATTATAATTAAAAACAACTTTTTTAATCGAAATAATTAATAGTGATAAATCATTAATTTGAGTGGTTTTAAAGTATATTTAGAATATATTTTTACAATTTAATACAATGTTGGTCATTGGATGTAATTTCACATTTAAACTAGACATAAACAAGTGTCAATCTTTTGATAGATATTGTTTCTTAAAAACACGCTATTTGTTTTAACAGCGGGATTTAATTATAAAATTAATTAATGAAACTTTTATGTTATGAATTTGGTAAAATAGACTTCATTTCTGAATTCGGAATATGAAATATAGCTTGGGATGAAATTTTGGCATTGTTCTGAAAAACATCAATTTTTGATGAATAGTGAAACTACTAAGTGGTAGGTTAAAAACTGAATTTTGCATAAAACTTAATTTTACCGCTTCTGTGAATGGAATTTCGAAAATCCGAGAGACACGGTTAATATCAAGGACTAAAATGTGGTTCAATGAGATGAAAATAATTTTTTGGTGAATAGTAACTTTTTACTTTTTTTACCACGGTTAATAGTAAATAGGGTAACTAAGGGTAAATATGATATTAATATTACCCTAACACATGTCCTAATTCTATTGGACAAGTGTAATTCGACCAAAAACAAACTTAGGAATAAAATATGACCATTTAGGCCCACTTGGATTAGATTTGGACATTTATTATTAATTTATTTAAAGAAGGGTTAAAATAGTTAAAATCAAAGTTTAATAAGTAAATCATTTTTAATATGGGGTTATACATAAGATAAATTCGACTATAAATATTCATTAGAAAGATAAAACGATTTCCTACATGATGGTATTTTATTTGTAATTTATAGACATCAAATAATATAATTTATTTATGACACAAAGATGATGCAGTAATTATCTTATTAATGAAATATTGACATAATTGATAATATAAATACCAAAATAAATGTAATTTAAGACTTTTTATGAATTCCACTAATTTTATAGGTTACTATGATATATTAGTGTTGATTTAATCAACTTGGTTCGAACATATAATTCTGTTATGACTTTCACAAAAATCATATATCAAATAGTGTCAAAATTGACACAAAATAGTTTTTAAATAAAATATTATATTATTAATTGTTATTTTATTCCTAAAAATCTAAGGTTCGGCCAAATGACTTAGATAAGGATATATGTATTAATAATATACAATTTGGGGTTCGTTTGGCATGTTATAGTAAGTTTATTAACCATATAGTGAAAGAAAACAAAAAGACACGGTAAAAGTTAAATTATTTAACTTAGAGTTAAATCTAATTGATAAGGTTAAACATAATACCCTAAACTTGTCTAAATCCTATTGGTTGATAGGATTTAGACCCATCCCCACTTTAGCTTCGAAATAAGACCCTTTGGAACCATTATAAACCGATTTTGACTTTAATATAAAATAATATTTTGAGATATTCTTAAGGTGCCCCTCTCCTCCCCTATAAAAGGACACCTCCTCCCCCTCCTCCTCACACCAATTTGAGCACTCAAGCTCGGCCAACCCCTGCCAATTTCTCATCTCCACTTCCCTAGCAACATCCTAGAGGTTAGGGTCTTCCTCCAAGACCAAGTTTAGTGCCCTAAGAGGAGGTCTCAAAGAGGCATTTCAAAGAAGAGGTAATTACCGTTACCAATTCTTTCATCTTTATTTCTTATTCCACTTCTTCTTCTTAGGTTGTTTCCTTATGAATTAATAACATCAGTATCACTCATATACTGATATGTTATTATAAGTATGAAACAAACCTATTTCACCATCTATCCATCCTACGGAAAAAGAAATCACCGCGCGTGCGTACGTACGGAATACCGTCTCCACGCCGTGGTGTAATCTATTTTCCACCACCACCTTACATGGATGGGTATACTGGTGTAAAGAATAACTATACATAGTTATTACAACATCATATTTATTCTGATATATTGTATAATCCACTCCAATTCAATTCAATATTTATAGAAATGATATCATCGCTCGTGCGTACGTACGGAATACCGTCTCCACGACGCGATGAGATTCATTCTCCATGTTAACCATTTAAGAATGATTATAATGTATATATAAGAAATAATAATGAAATATATGACATTATAAAGCTACTGGATTTATGTATATATATACATATGTATGTCATCTACTTACTTCCATTTCAAGACAATAAGGAAAGGAAAACAGCGTTCATGCGTACGTACGGACTACCGTCTCCATGAACGGTGTTTTTCATTTTATTTATCTACCTATTATATATATATATACTGAATATATATGATATATAAATCATATTTTATATTCTGGAAGTAAGTAAATCATGATATATGTAATAATGATGTCAAGAACAACAAGTCAAAACACCTACGATAAATGAAACGATTTTACCCAAAACGCTTCTTTAACATGGAATTTACAAAAGAACGGGTAATATAATGTCATAAGTGAACCATATATGATATCATAACAATGAATATGATTCTGTAATAAGTCAATAACATGATTTAAATCATTATACAGGAGGTTCGGACAGTTACAAAGCAAGTCGGACCTAAGGTAAGGGAAATATCACAATCTCATTTTTTATCCGAGATTGTTTATTCGTAAGTATTTACTGGGGTGTATTTTATCATCCACATCCATGTTCCCTCAATATGTAATATTGTTTCCATCCACTTTCAATAGTTTAAATCCAATTTTAACCTTAGGTGAGTTTTTAGTAAAGAATATGAAAGGAATCTTTTGTCGTTTTTCCGTACGAGGTACTTTTTGACTTTTCCGACAAAAGTACGAAGAATGTTTTTTTTAACTTATAAGGCATGAATGGATTTCTAAAACATTATTTCCAAGAAGCTTCCTTTACAAGTATTCAAGTTTATTTTTAATCAACTTCTTTTAGTTTAAAATTTTATGACATGTTAAGAAAGGAAAAGTGTTTTTGAAGTAGAAAGGATATTTTCCTCAAGAATGGAGTTCAAGTATTTTATCAAAATTATTTTCCATCTAAGATAATAAAAGGGTTCTGTTTTTATCCCTATTATTACATGGATTTGATTATGTTTTGATGGAAATATTTTTATGAATTCCTTTATCTTATATGAATTGTTTTATGATGTCATGATGTTTCAAGAATCCCATTTTTGTTACATGTGTTATGCGATGATGTATGTTTTATGATTATGTGGCACACATAAGAAAGGATTCATTATAAGATGGGTGGGACCTATATCTCCCTCCAATGCATTGGGTAAAGATTTTATATCTCATGAGATAGACATGGCTGGAACGGAAGGTTATTTCGGTTCAGTGATACAGGACTGAATCGAGGAGTGAACTCGGTTCAAAAAGGGACTTTGTCCACTAAGATAGTCTTGGCAATGAGTCATGACTAACAAGAAATGATTTTCCATGATTATGTGTGCATGCCACAAAGTTTCAAGTTTTATGTTATGATTATGGGGATCTCATTTTCAATTCTATGATTTATCCCATGTTATGATATTATGAGCTCTTTTGCAGGTCAAGATTTCCAAAAGCTACGTTCTTATGTATATGATGTGATTGATATTTCTTTTGTTTACCCTTACTGAGCATTTGAGCTCACCCTTTTTTGTTTTTCTTTCCCCAGGATATAAAGAAAGGTTTTAGGTAAAAAAAAAAGGGGAAGATCTTTATGGGAGATATTGAAGATCTTTCACCACGTTTAGAAGATTACGTTCCGAGTTTCCAAAGACGCTAAACTATTACGATCCTTGTGTGTGTGTTTTTGTTATGTACTAAGTATTCCGCAAAAGTAATGTAATGTCCATTTACGATAAGCTTCAAGTCATTATAATATATGTCTTAAAAACATGGAAATTACTTCATTTTTAATCCATAAAAAGGGACTGTGGGTTTAATACATGTAAATATTTTAATAAATAAATTATTTTTAAATATATTTTAATTATTATCAATAAAAAACATTTTTGGGTATTCACAATATAATAATTTATCATGAAGAAGAGAAAATTTCATGAAATGATTTTGGCAGTATTACAGTATACAACATGGATTAAAGAAAATGCATAATGAGAGATAATAGAGGTATCCAATTGATAAAAAAATTGTGTGGTAATGGTAAGATCAAAATAACATGAAAATAATGAATCTTTTACATTAATAAGAGAGAAAAAAAGAAGGTACTTGAATGAAAAGGAATATGGGAGTTTTCTTACCTCAAAGATTTTCTTCCTAAAGCTCGAGGATGTAAACTTAAGACTTTGAGGACACATTTTAAGGTTATTTGGGAGGTTAAATTACTATAAATTCATGTAACATGAATTTTTAGTGAATATTAATGTGTAATGGGTGGTATTTATACTTGAGGAGAGGTGGTTTTAAAAGGATTAAATATTGGTTATTTTATTATATAATCTAACCACTTATGGGTGCAATGAATTCTAACTAATTTTATAAAATATTAATGATTAATAGAGTTTTATCGTACATTAAATTACTTTAAAAACCAAAAATTACTTTTCGTCCAACCCATTTAATGCACACAAACCTAAAAATAAATTTTATTTCAAAAACCTAATTTTTGGTTGAAAAAAGTAAAGTATAAATTTATAAATTAAAATTAATATTTATAATTTCATTTTTATACTTATTAAATTCAATTTTTACTGAATACAAATGTTTCATAAAATTTTTACTCACGTTGAAAAAATAATGATGTCATAAAATCAGAGTGCACGTAAAGTAGTAATTTTCACTTTTTCTACAAAAAAATAAACATTATCAAGAAGTTTCCAAAAAAATAACCCTAAGATGATTTTGATTTATGGAGTCCAAAAATAAAATTTATTTTGTAAAAATAATACCCTAAATAATAGAATTTTAAATTTTAGATAAAAATAATTATTTATTTAAAATTAACAATTTTTATAGTATAATAAACATTTCTGTCGTTATAGAAATTACTTAGGACTTTTTAAAAATATATTTTCATTTAATTTTTTTTTTAAAATATTGTTTAATGAAAAAACTTTTATTTAAGGCATATATATTTATTATAAAACATATTTTTGTTATAATATGTTTATAGTTTCCAAAAAAATACAATTTTGATTATATCATTAAATTATCTTGATGATCACTTAAATGTGTCTATGTAACAAACAATAATAATGACCAAAACTCTTATTGGATAATGTAAATAATGATGATCAGGCATATTATCTAATAAAAAAAGTATTAAAAACGTATTTTCCTATAAATACACCATCATTCCTACACTTCATCATTCTGTTCTATTTTATCAAGGTTCAGTATCATTTCCAAAATTAATATTGTATTACTAAATCTATGTTCCTCTATTATAGTGCTATTTTTGGGTGAGATGATTATTGGGGATAGTGGAACCCAAAATATTTATATTTATCACTATTTATCCTCTATTGTTTCCCGACTGTAATATTAGGTATGATATTTGGTGTTATTTTAGACTAAATGTATCATTATTAGAATATGAAATAAAGTGTTGTTGGTTTCTAGTATTATACTAAAACTTCACTACTTATCTTACAAACATTCTTAAACATCATATGATAGTGGATATCATTTCCTTAATAGCTATTATGTAATGTAAAATAATTTTTATATCCTTTGATTTTAAATCATAATAAAAAAAATTGAGAGGAAAGGTTTTATTTATTTAAATAATAATATTTTTTGGTTATTACATCCCCCCCCCCACCATAAATAAATTTCACCCTCTAATTTTCAACTCATATTCTCAATTGAAAATTATTAAGGGTACTTATATCTCATTGTTTCTTCTAGTTCCCACATTACCTATTCATATTTATAGTTCTTCCCCAACACCTAGACAAGGTGAGTTATATTATTGTGTATAACTTTGTCTCTATGTTCCAATATCTTTACATGTTTCTCTTTATAAGAGTGTAAATTATCTAGTTGTACCACCTATTGATTTAGTACATGTTTTGGATCTTGGATATACTTTTTCAAGAGTGATACTTGGAACGCATCATGAACTTGATCCATGTTTGGTGGAAGTAAAATATTATAGGCCACTACCCCTATATGATCAAGGATATCAAAAGTTACAATTCACCTAGGGAGAATATTTCCTTTCTTTCAAAACCACATGACTCTATTACATATTGATATTCAAATGAAATATTTGTTTCTAACATCAAACTATAAGTCCCTTCAATATCGGTCAGCATAACTCTTCTACAAAATCTGAGCATCTTTTATGTGTTTTTATGTGGTTTAGACATTTTTTGTAATCTATTTCACAAGATCATATCCAAGTAGCTTCTATTCACCAACTTCATCCTAACAAGTATGAGTTCTACATCACTTCCCATAAAAATATTCATATGCATCCATTTGAATACTTGAGTGGAAGATTTTGTTGTATGAGAACTCAAGTAATGAGATAAACTCATCACATCCACCTTTAAATTCCATTGAGTGTGCTCTCAATATTTCTTCGAGTGTATGAATGGTCCTTCCAAATTGGTCATCAGTTTGGAGGTGATGGTATGTACTGAAATTTAATTTACTATTCAGATAATGTTGAAGACTTCTCTAGAATTTAGAAGTTAGCCTTGGATCACGATCATAAACAATTGAAATTGGAACCCTATGCATCCTCACCACATCCTTTATTTATATCATTGAAAGTTTTTCAAGGGAGAAATCATCATGAATAGTGATAAAGTGGGAAGTCTTGGTGAGTTGATCCACTAAAACCCATTTTTCATTACTTCCTTTGGATATCTTCAGGATACTAGTGATGAAGTCCATGGTGAGGTTCTCAAATTTCCATGTGTGTTGGGAAATGGTTTCATCATCCCATTGTACTTTTTTCACTCTTATTTAACTTTCTAACATACCATGCACATTGAGTTATAATAAGTGATCTACCTCTTCATGTTTTCCCACCAGAAGTTCCCTTCAAGATCATGGTACTTCTTAGTACTTCCAGGATAGATGGAGAAATATGAGATATGTGTATTTTCAAATAGATATTTCTTTATCTTGGGTAATTAAGGAACATAAAAGTCTAGATCAAAACCAAATTAAAATATCATCATCGATGTGGAAATCATGAATCTTACCCTCCTTTACTACTTTTACCTTATTTTGATGTCCCAGATCATCAATTTATGCCTCATTGATCCTCTCTTAGATAGATGATTGGGAAATAATTTGGTCCAGGTATAATGTATTCCCGGCTATTATGATTTCCATATCTATCCTTTTCATATCCATTTATATGTGGTCTTTCTCAATATACATCCTAGATAGAGTAGCGTGTTACTTTCACTAGGAGAAACAACTACCATGCTCACCTTTCTAGGATGGTTCTGAATAAAGAAATCATAGTCCTTGATTACCCCTAATAATCTTCATTGATGATTTTGAATCTCCTTCTATGTGAATAAATATTTCAGACTTTGGTGACCCATGCATATATCACTATTTTCCAATAAATATAGTCTCTCCATATCATTAATACAAAGATAATTGTAGCTAAATCTAGATCATGGGTAAGATAAAATTGTTCATGAGGCCTTATCTTTCATGATGCATAATCAAACACCTTATAATTTTTCATGAGTACACATCTAATACCTTTTAAGTATATATCACTATAAATGAAAATTTCTTCCCCATTAGAGTTTAAGGTTAGAATAGGTGAACTAACCAACCTTTTCTTTAGTTCATGAAAACTTTCTCTACACTCATTTATCTAGATAAACTTAACTCCCATTAAATTTAACTCGGTTAGTTTATTAGAAATTTTTGAAAAAAATCATAGACTTTATATAGTATCTTGTTACACCAAGAAAACTATTAATATTTCTTATATTTTTAGGACATAGACACTCCTCAATGACCTTTTTCTTTCCTGGATCCATTGAGATTCCTTTATTGGTCATGATTTGTCCCAAGAATGAATCTTTTTTTTACTATAACTCACATTTACTAAATTTACGAAACAACTTATCTTTCCTAAGATTTTTTAATATAACCCTTATATAGTCTTAATTATCCTCAAATATTTTGGAATATATCATAATACCATCAATAAATACCATCATTAATTTATCATGGAATTCCTTAAATACTTTATTCATCAAATCCATAAATATGGTAGTTGAATTAGTCAAGATGAAGGGAATAAAAACAATCTCATAATTCTCATATCTTGTTTGTAAGGCATTCTTTGGGATATCTTCTTTCTTAACCCTTAATTGATGATACCCATATCAAAGATTGATCTTGGAAAATAATTGATCTCCATGAAGCTAGTTGAATAAATCATAAATCCTTGGAATATTATTTTTTTTCTTCACTATGATCTCATTAAGTTCTCTCTAATCAATGCATATTCACATTGATCTATTATTATTATTTACAAATATTATAGGTGCTTCCCAAGGAGACACACTTGGTTGAACAAAACCCTTTTCCAAAGTATCCTAAAGTTTCTTATTTAATTCCTCTAATCCCATTTGTACAATTTTATATAGGGTCTTTGATATTGGATTAGATATAGGTATGATTTCAATTGATAACTATGCCTCTATTTCTAATGGAGATCCAGATAACTCTTAAATAAATATATCATTCTATTCCAAAACAATTGGTATATCCCATGTCTTTATACATTCACTTTCTTCTTCTTCTTTTCCAATGATTTCCATAAAGAAGGAAATAGAAGCTAATTCTTGGAAAGAATCAGGCTAGTAAATATCTCCTTTAAATTTAATCAATGGTTCTCCCTTCAAGACTAATAAAATATCCATACTTAAATAGTTTATCTTGGAATTATACTTTGACAACCAATCCATTCCAAGTATTATTTCAAATTACACCATTATAATGATCACTAAGTTTGTAGGTAGATTGTACACACCAAAGTTAATAGGGGAATCCCTATATATATTTGATGCTTCAATAGTTCCTTTGGGAGTTTTAACAAAAAAACTCTACCACTATAAGTTCATGGTTTAACTTGATGTTATTTACAAATTTGAAATAAATAAAAGAATATATAGAACTAGAATAAAAAAATGTACTTACTATATTTGAGTGTATTATGAGTGTACCTTCCATAACATCATTCAGAGCATCAAATTTATCCATCATAATTGAAAAGTTATGGACTTGTTCCCTTCACCTATATTGGGTTTTATGGTGTTTTCCCTCCATTATCTTATGATTTGGACATTAGTTAGATATATTCCCAAGTTCCCTACACTTGAATAATTGCTTTGTTGGTTGTGTTTTCACTATATTTCCTTTTTCATTAGTATTTAATGTTGAGGCTTTACATCTCCATGATAGTTTCGAGCTATATGAAGATCTCCTCCACACTTATATAACTTTACACTTCCTTATAAAAAATCCCAAATGATTCTTCCAACATTTTTTTCACATGGGATGTTGTATTTTTTACTTGTTTGGATTCTTCCCAAAATTTTATTCTTTCCTTCTATTCTTTTAATTATGTCCATGAGCCTACTGGGAATCTCTGAACTCTATGTCATCAATGAGAACACATCATAGTATCTCTTAATAAATCCCAAATTCTTGGATATCCAATTCTTTCTATATATGGGGTCTCATTCTATGAGATAATTGATCTGTCTTCCCATAATAATTGATGAAAAATGTTTAATAATAAAATGAAATCCTTTTAAATTCCATCCTATAATTTCCGAGTGATACATTTTATCTTTGTTTCAACTCGAGTAATTGCCTCTCCATTTTTTTCTAGAGAGAATGAGGAAAATACTCAATAAAAATAAATTTTTAAATTATTCATATCCCATGGTGTCCACCTCATCCCTTAGATTTGTTACCTTGATTAGTTTCCACCATTAATCAAATTATCCCTCTAAGAAATATACTTCCAATGTAACTTTCACTTACTTCGAAAAATGGATTATAGAAAATGTATTTTATATGGTATTGATTCATTTTTCTATGATTAGTGAATCTATGGTTCAATGAAAAATAGGTGGTCATTGATGCATAAAGTATTAAACTGCTAGTTGTTCCTTCCTTAGAAAAATATGATGCTTTAATGGTTTTAGTTTTTGTACATGAATTGAGATAACTATCTCATCATCATCGTAATTTTTTCCACTCTAAATCACCCATATTGGGAAGGTCATCATCACATATTTCATTGCATCTATTGTTTTCACTCATCCTTCTATTTTAGTCCATTTGTTAGTAGGAGAAAGCCTATGTGAGAAACATGATACTATTTGGAATATTATAATAACAATTCTAAAGGAAAGCTTAATCCTAAAATTTTCTAATATCATGCTTCTAAGATGATATACTTCAATCTTAATAAAAGGTTTATATTATCAATATATCCATCATAATGATTTGTACAAGCATGTAATTAACCAAAGAATATCCCCTAGAGTGTCAAACTAGGTGTATAGAAAAGATCATTGTTGTGCACTAGGTGATTATTGATTCCAACTCAATATGTCCTTTTTGGGGTTGTTACCCCTATGTACAATTATTCTAGTATCCAAATTGGGTTTTAGTTTCTTGGAAACTGCTTACTTAATACTTCAATAAAATACCATGATGTTTTCCTATATTTAGGAATATTCCTAGGGCTTTTAGTATGTTTTTTAGTCTGAATTTCCATAAATAACTAAACCTAACCTTTAATACCAACTTCATCGGCCCTTATTTTTATCTCATAAACATTTCATTTAACAGTATAACATTTAACAATACAAAGTCTCTTTTGAGGTTTACTGTCTTAGAAAATAGAAACATGATACATAAAAAAACATAAAAATTATTTTAATCCACTTGAAAGGCTTCTTCATAGATTCATCCTAAGTTTCTATTACTCTATATCATATCCTCGGGACATACATCAATGAAATGAGTTATCATAAAGCCTAGTAAGGGAATAAACAAAGGAGATAATTAGCAAGTTACTATGAGGCGTATTAATAAGGAATGGTCATATGAACATGAGGAATATCATAATAAAAATAACATGAATCATAAAATATAAATGTTTCTATAATAAAAATATGATACATTCATAAGAATAACACCAATTTTTATCACTAAGGTTCCATAAATCATAATTACCAAGGTTATTCACCAAGGTATCACAAAAAATATCATCTCTAGAGATTAATTATTTACCCAATGAATTGGAGTTTTATCAAGGAACACCATTCATATTTATTACATCATGTGATACATATTTATCTTAATAAATCATTTCATCAATAACCTGAGAATAATAATGAATGTGTTTCATATAAAATCATCGAGTACATAAGTGCTTAAAAACATTATCATTACTTAATTTTTAACTCATGAAAATGGAATTTGGGTTTAATACATGTAAATAACTTAATAAATAAATTATGATTACATCTATGTTAATTTACATGGATAATTAATTGTTTTGGGTATTCAAAATATAGGAATATTTCATGGAAAAGAGAAAAACTCATGAAATGATTTTGACAGCATGACGGTGTACAACATGGATTAAGAAAAAGGAATAATGAGAGAGAATGGATGTCTCCCATTGATAAAATGATATTTTGGAAGTAATGGTAAGATCAAAATTGCCTCAAAATAAATAATATTTTACATTAATAATACGGATAAAATGGAGGTACATAAATGAAAACGAATAAAATGATAATTTTATTACCTTGAAAATTTTCTTACTAAAACTTGATTATAGAACAATGAGAAATTTATGGAACCTTGGAAGGACCCTTTTGGAGGTAAAATGACCAAAAAATCATGTAATATTAATTTTGAGTAGATATGAATGGTGAATGGGTGGTATTTATACTTGAGGAAGGGTGATTTTTAAAGGATTAAATATTGATTATTTTATTATATAAGCTAACCACTTGTGGGTGCAATGAATTCTGACCAATTTTATAAAATATTAATGAGTTAGAGAGTGTGTTTGGACATTAAAGTCCTTATGATACCAAAACATACCTTCCATCCAATTCATCTAATTCACATAAACCAAAAAATGAATTTTATTTCAAAAATCCAATTTTTTGTTCAAAAAATAAAAGTATAAATTTATAAATTAAAATTAATATTTATAAATTTATTTTTTTAATTATTAAATTTAATTTTTATTAAATAAAATTTTTCATTAAATTTTTAATCATGCAGACAGAATAATGATGTCATAAAATCATAGTTCTCGAAAAGTGATAATTTTCACTTTTTCACCAAAAAATAAACTTTACCAAATAAAATCCCAAAAAATCACCTTAATTTAATTTTGAGGTGAATTTAAAAAAATGAAGTTTATTTTATAAAAATAATACCTAAAATATAATAATTTTATCTTTTAAATAAAACATATTTAACAAAAATTAACAATTTTTATAGCATAATAAACATTCTGATTGTTAAAAAAACTACTTTTGACTTTGTTAAAATATATTATCAATTAAAAGGTTTTTAAAAATATTATTTCATGAAAAAAATTATTTAAAAACTATACATTTATCATAAAAACTATTTTTAATAGAATGTGATATAGCCTATGAAAATAATAAAATTTTGTTTATATCATTAAATAATCTTGATTGTTACTTAAATGCATCTACATAACCAAAAATAATAATAATAAATTGTACTAAAAATTAATGTTCGACCATATTCTCTGAAAAAAATAAACGCATATGATCATATTTCCATATAAATACACCAATATTTTTACACTTCATTATTCACTTCGATTCTATCAAGGTTCAATATCATTTCCAAAATAAATATTGTATTACTAACTCTTTGTTCGTATATTATAGTGATGTTTGTGGGTGTGATGTTTCTAGGGTATTGAGGTGACCCAAATTTTATATTTTAGTTTATTTATCCTCTATTTTTTTCCATGGTAATATTTGGTATGATATTGGGTGTTGTTTTAAACTGAATGTAACATTCTTAAATACTGAAATAAATTGTTTTTGGTTTCTAATATTATACTAAAATTTCACTCCCTCCCTTACAAAAGTTATCACACATCTTATTATAATGGTTATCATTTCATTAATATTCATTATGGTAATTAAAAGGATTTTTATTACCTACTATTGTAAAAGATAATATAATGTTATTGAGAAGAAAGGGTACTATTATTTAGAAAATAATACTTTATAGGTCATTAAATAATCACTTTAAATGTTTTTAAAATAATTTAATTTATTTTTTTACTGCTTTAACAAGAGTTGTGTCGATGCTAAATAAGAATTTTAGATAATTATACTGTCATCTAAAATTGAAATGAACTCCCAAAATAAATTTTATTTGTTCATAATCAATATTTTGATCTTGACCTATTCATAAATTATTTTTATCCCAATATAAGGTGACCCAAATATTTCATACATAAATATTACATCATTTTAGATGAATATTCAATAATTATAATAACAACACATTCCCTACTGACTGAAAATTGATTTTTTTTATTAAAACACTTTTTAGGAAGAAAGTGAGAAACCCCAAAATCAGACTGAACAATCCCAAAACAACACAAGAAGGTAAGGAAAATAAGCCAAATCAAATCACCGGACCTGTCCCACCCCAGCAAATGATTCATGATAGTAAGAATTCACCAACACAGGACCCTTCGGCAAATAGTCCTGTGCAAGCACACGGGCATGGTACCGATGGAATAGCCATCCCCTCTCAAGAATCCCAATCCAAAAGGCCTCCATAGATGAAGACTTCACGCTCTAATCCTCATCCGACACAAGTACAAGTAAAGAGCTGGAAAGAAGAACCAAAAATCCAAACAAAGACAGCCAGCAGAAAAACCATAGGGTTTCACAATCACACAAACAAAACATCTCAAAGCAACTTGCCCAAACCACCAACTTGACCAGATTCAATAAGAAGAAATTTAATATTACCTGGATCTCTCTCCCTAAAAAGTTTCCAGAACTGAAAAGAAACCTGTAAGTCAGCAACCTCCAACATCTTCTTCTCAAACTCAGAAGCAAGATGATCCCATGTCTGAATGTACTCCTCAATGCTGATTTCCCCTCTATTAAACCCCCTACCAGAATTGAGTCATGTCTGTTGATCCATGAAAGTTGTTCATCATTAAGGGACACCTCTAGTGACCTCCCCATCATCCTAGCTGCCTCCTCCTTAGTTGCATTGAGAATCAAGACCTACTCCCTCAGTTCTTCTTTAGAACATCAAATAAGAACCAAGTTGTCATCATATCGATCCTCTGGTCTCTGAAGGTGACTAGACTCCTTTTCCGTCTTCTCGTCCTTTATCTTCTTTGCAGAGCGAGTCACTAGAGGAGGAGGTAGCGAAGATTATTCTTTCTTCCCCTTCCTCTTCTCGCAACCCCTATTGCTCCTTGTACTTGAATCCTTATCTACTACTTGACCATGTTCACTCCCTTTACAAACCGTCACTCCGGCCCCATCTCCCTCGCCTAGGGTAAAGGATTCATAATTCTCATCCACCTTAATAAGTCCTTCAAACCTATTTCTCAAAGAAACTGAGGTAAGAATCAATTCCTGACCCCCTCCCACATTCTCTATTTGAACTTCCCTTCTAGTCTTTAAATACTAGATACATATTCATCTAATTTAATGAAATATCTTCAATCTATCCCACAAAGTTATTCTCAAATAGTACACTTCTTAGTCATATCCTACTTAAAACCTTTCTTCAAAACATGGAGAAATAGAACATAATAAATAGTAATCCCAAATACTTAGTGACGTTAAACATGGGAGATATCAACCAATTATCATATGTAAGAATATCATGAGTAAAAGGGTATTAGAAAATGATATTAACATTTAAAAATCAAACTCAACATTCCATATATCATAATCAGGACATAAGGCTTTGGAAGATCCTAAGACATGAATCGTAGAATAATTTGAGATCACGAGACATGTGATTATATCATAAGCATAAGAACATGTCGTAGAGAGTGGAATAAAAAGTTTTTAATAATCATAATTATTAAAATCCTATTTCAAGGCTTCCCATAAAGTCATTTATCACATTTTATGATTCATCTAACCACCCTAGTACCTTCTTTAGGCTTGGGATAACCTCTTATGTACCCTCTTTAAAACATAGGCCAACCACCTATGTACTCTTTAATCCCATAAAACATTAATAATTTCAGAACGCATTATAGTGATATAACATAACCACCCATCATATAATCATAATTCATTCATATGTATCACACAATATCATTAAAATATTTATCATTTCATCATTGCTTAACCCATGGAAAAGAAAACATTTTTCATCAATATCTCATCATTATAATCATAAATCTTCCAAAGAATGAATAATGATGGAATTATTAGATCATATCCCTAGTTAATCATAAGTAATATCAATTTATGTTTTCATATATGAAAACACCTTTAAAATATCACTAGATAATTTCTTGAGTAAAATACCATTTTCATTTGGAAATCACTTATTTAAAATCCAAAAAATTCCAGAATATTAGGAAAACGTTTTCTTTGAAAATAACCATGTAAACTTGTAAAAGAAGCTAAAGATCCCATGTTATTTTTCAGTTGCATTTGTTTTCAATGGTTTTAATTGTTTTTCAATGAAATAAAATCATTTAATTGATTTAAATAGGTTAAAGAGGTTACAAAGAATAATTTTTTTGGAATTTTTTTTTTAAGTATCCAAGATTGGTAATGAAATTGATGTAGCTTGGATGATTGGATAAAAAAGTGAAGTTCACAAGTATTATATTCTTGGAAGAAGATAAGTGGTGTTATTTCATTTATAATATTCATAATATATTTATTACAACTTGAAGGGGAATTTTTTTTGAATATTTTATAAACTTTTGATGATTCGTGAGTTGATCTTAATGTCTGAAACATGTTCTTAATGTTTGGTAAAGCATGTTTGTTATAAAAATTGTGAGTTTTACTTAAGGATTTTCTTAAATAAATTTTTGGATAGAATTTTCTAGATGGATAATTATGATATGAATGGATTGAGTGTAGACAACTAAATTAAATTGTCAAAGGAAACCAGACTACGACTAGTGTATTAAAGCTAATGGAATGAGGTGATCAAACAAATTCTAATGGATTAAGATGATTAAATGAAGTATGGAACCAAATTATATCTTATATATTCCCAATTCCATCAGACAAATATATGTTTACAAATTCTAGTTGATTCTTGGTGATATTTTCCACTTTGACTAAAAATCACAATGCCTCATTGTTATGATTTAAGCTATTTCTTGTAATAAGAAAATCCTCTATGAAAGTGATATAAATTAGGAAATTCTTTATTATTTCTAAATTATTGAATATCATGATTACTAAAAAATTTCATGATCCAATATTGAGTAAAAATGGGGAGATTAAAGTATGGATCTATAAATTTCATGATATTATGTATTTTGAAGTAAAAAAGGCTGATGTTATCAGATAAAGGTTTGGCTATGGAAAGTTCAAAATATGAAGTAATTAAGTTATACATTTATAAGTTATAAATTTATTATGTCTGTTGGTCGTAGGAAGTTTGAAGAAGTATTGAATATATGACTTTGGGTAGTTTCATCAAATAGAGTCCATTGGATGGAATTTTATGAATTCGTATTATGTAGTCCACCATATGGACTAATGTTTATCATTTCATCATTCAAAGAAAAGTCTGTGAGTCCATCAAATGATCCTATATATGTTCATTAGATAGAGGAATGTTTACTTGTGTATAAATTCAATCATATGTACTTGTACAAATATGAGAAGTGAAAAAGTTACATAATGATCAGACAAAAGTTTTTGTGTCATTAAACATAAGTCTCTATATGAATTCATCAAATAATATTTTTAAAATGAATCATATTGAATATTTTTAATAATAATTCAGAAGCATCCAAGTCATCAGATAGATATGATTTTACAAATACATCGAACATAATATTTTAATATAAGGCATCAGAAATAAGTCTCTGAATGATGTTATCAAACATAATTTTATGAATATATCAGATAAATTATTACAAATACATTGGATTGAGTTCTATGAATGCATCAAACAAAATGAGTAAATCTCTTAGGTTTCCTTAGTTAGATGAAAATAGACAAACATCTAGGAACCCACTCTATGGAAAAATAACCTTATAAAACTATATCGAGAAAAAATTTGAAGGAAGATCAAAATAATTCATTAGAAAAATATAATTATAATAAGAACACTAGATGGATTATTAAAACATCGAAGAGTTCTTATGAAGAAGAACTAGTCAAATAAGTTCCAATGAAGAATAACTAGATAGAGTATTCTTATTGAGGTTTCAGATAAAGAATTATAATAAAATAAAAATAACTTTAAGTTTCCATATGAGGAGATCCAAGAGTAAATTGTGCAGAGTACTATCATACTGAAGAAGTTGTTATAAATATATAACATATGAAGTGTTTAAATAACATTACAAATATTTTCTATAAATTCATAAATGTGATGATGTTAATATGGATGTTTAGTGCTTAAATAATGATAGGGATAAGATATTTATTGAGGATGATTTTATAGAAAGGTTTTAAAATGTAGTTAATGTGGGATTTATAGGGAGTTCCTATAAAGATCATTAAATCTTATATTTTAGTAATTTTGAAACTAGTAAAACAAATAAATAATCAATTGGGATATTTAAATTTGGAAGTGAGAAATTAAAATTTTATTTCACTCTTATCTCTAAGTTTTTGTAGAAACCATTCCTATATAAAGGCTGAAAATTATATGATATATTGTTGTTGTTAATGTTATTAGAGTTATTGTGGTTGTGTGTATTACTAAATAAGTAAAGTTCTATAAGGAATTTCTGACCATGAATATTGAGATAAATTACCATTTGAGTTGAAGAATTATAAGAATAGGTACTGGATAGAGTAGGGGGTATCAGATAGAGTGAAAGAAATGGATAAAAAAGAAAATCTCCATATGAAGAAGAAAACATATGAAAGAGAAGAAGAATGAATCTAACAAATAGTTATTAAATGAACTATAACTAAATAAACGGGTACCATATGAACATCATCCTATAGACAATAATGGACATATAATATTAGGTGGAGAAGAGCTACCAGAAAAATAATTTTCTGAAAAAATATGAGGAAAAGGGAAAGAGTAGTTGTTTGTTTGATATTTGAAGAATAAGGGTTGCATATATATTATTGTGAAAATAATATATAAAGGTAGAAGAATAAATTAGAACTGTGGGATCCAAAAAAATCACATATGTGTAATAATTACTTGGTTTTGCAAAGTACCTAACGATGAAGTTGGAGATTGTCTACACATGCAGTATAAAGGTCCCGCAAGGAGATGCAGTTGGACTAGGAATACATCAGTCTAATGATTTAGGATTTGTTTCTTATCCCCCCTTCATCACAATTGTGATAAGGATTATTTTCTAACTAAACCACTTCAAATATTTATCTCACTACTGTCTTGAATTTGTGTGTCGTTCATCACAATACATGGAAAGTACTAGCTACCATTATCGAGTAGTAAACCTTTCAAATATATTGTGTGTAATTATTTACATTATTTCATATACTTGAATAGGATAATGAAGAAGATAATAATAGAACCAAAATCCTAGAAATTTTAATAGTTAAAGGTATAAAAATTAATGATTGGTTTCAAAATTCCCCAACATTGATTCACCCCCCCCCCCCCCTCCCCACTCTCATTTTGAGAAAATATCGATGTGGCCCAAACAAGTGGTATCAGAGACAAGGTTCACCTTTATTAGATTCTCTAATTTCAAGTTATTTCCATTTTATTATTTAATTTTATTTCTTGTATTGATAATGAAGTTCAATTTTGGTGAAGATTCAGTTATCTCAAATTGAAATTTTATTCCTACCAAAACTGCGATGAATAAGAGAAAGAGATAGAAAATAAAGGTGTAAAAGTTGACCATCTTAAAACAAGAATAATAAGGAATTTTAGTGTATCTATGACATGATAGTAAATAAGAAAAATATGTGTTGTAAATTAAAGAAAATTTCATTCAAATTATCAATAAGGACAAGGTTAACATTCATATCTTCAGTGGATTAAGATCAAGTGACCAGGAGGTAAGTGGAAATTTGTGTAAAACTTTCCTCAATAATAAGATCCCATAATAAGTGGGTATGATTATCTATCTAAAACTTATCAATATATATCAGTTAATAGATAGAAATATATTCTTCATTTTATTCCTAAAGAAACAGTATCTCTTGTTTTTGGAGTCTTTGAATTTATACAGGAAAAAATCATCTTGTTTGAAGAAGAAATAGATAATGCAGAGATGGATTTGTATGAAAAAGTTCAAGAATGTTTAAAGATCTCGAAGAAAGTTGTAACCTTTGAAACAATAAAATTATATATTAAAATAATTTACTCAAAATTTTAAAGTAAATTCATCAAATAAGTTAAATTGAAATTTTGGGTCAAGAAGTCTCATGAGGATAAGATCCATGCACTTAAAAATAGCTAAAAATTAGCATTGGTATTAATGATATGAAACTGATAGTGAGATCTAAGAAGATCAAGAAACTTTAATCATTGTTATAAAACAATTATAATATTAATGATGAATAGAATGATAGAATTAATAAGGATTATTAAGATATGGTGTATTTGATTGAAGATCAGAAGAACACCCTCAATATGAGATATCTATAATTAGAAGTCAAGTTTGTTAATCTTGAGAAGACACATGTTGATTATTTATAAAAAAAAGTTACTTCTTCTACTCAATAATCAATGGATAATTATAATTTTAAAATACTTATAACATGTTATAAAAAGATCATGACTTCATTTAATGATCTATCTATATCATCTTTGAAGAAAGAGGTTCCATACATACCTTATAATAATGTTTTATCTAAAATTGGTCTCATGAACACTGTAAGATTAATAAAAAAATCTACACAATCATGGAAGAATAAAAGTGATAATAAGCCTCCCATAATTATTATGGTGGATAAAAAAATAGTGTGGATTTTTTATCCCATTAATATCCCAAAAAGTTATAAAGAAGGCTCAAAACATCATATAGAAGATATAAGAAGATCATGGTGTGTTGGTTAATGTTGGTGGTATAAAAGATTAGATAATTTTTTATGATATTTTTGGTAATATTATATAATTATAAAGTCATAAATGAACTCCATGAAAAGCAGAAGCAATTCAGAGATGAAGAAGAAACATCCACATGTTAATAAAAAACTATATAATTCAAACCAATTTGAAAAGATTGAAAGAGTATTTGATATACGTAATAATAGTAGTCACAAGGCTAGTACAAGAACATATCAATGTATATATAAATTTGAAAAGAAAATAATACTAAAAATTTTAGTTAATAAAGAATGAGAACCCTTATAAAGTAAGAAAAACAATGTTGTAAACAAAAATTCTCCCAATAATATATCAATAAGGAAAGGTGAGAAGTCATTGGATTCTGAATACAAGAATTTAAATAATAGTGCATTATCTAAAAGAACTGATAATAATAAATGAAATCAAAATAATCCATGTGTAAAACCAAAAATTATTTATAATATAAGTAATTATATTTTAGTAATTTGGACAAAATATTTGGAGAGAGTAATAATAATAGAAGATGCACAAGCAAGGGATATTGAAAATGGTAAAGAAAAGATTCCATATGAATAATCATAATTTCTATGAAGTATTTGAAAAATGGTTGGAAAAACTTCTATAGATTGTTCTATAATAATTAAATCCCAATAAAAGTTCTCAAGGAAGTAAAATTTGCACCAGATTATACAAGTTCCTTAAAGGATCTTGATTAGATAAAGTTCACACACAAATAAATCGAAGTAGAGATAAGATTTATATTGTCTTAATAAAAAATAAAGTTCAAATGTACAATTATGAAGAGTGTGGGAGATGAAATACCTTGGTTGATAAAACTATATCAACCCTATTGTTTAAATTGAAGAATCAAGGAATGAACACTTTATTCCATTATGATTTATATAGATTATTTTTAGTCATGGTGTAGGGAATTGAAGGTGGATAAAGAACTCAGGGGGGGAACCTAGGTATAAGAAATGGTTTCCAAATATTAATAGTTTATATTAATAATTTTTGTCCTATAATGATTCCTAAGTTGGTATACTAAAAAATATATATTAATAGGATCATATTTAATAAAGTTGTCATCAAATTATGAAAAAGTGAAAAGGATATCATCTTGGTTTGATATTACATTCAAAATTCCAAATAAATATATTGAATAAATATAATCCTTGGTGAATACATAGAAATTTTAATGTTTATATAGCTATAAGAGTAGGATCTATATTTGTGTATTCTCAATATTAAATTCATAAATAATATCTATTGAAAGTATTCATCATTATCAAGTTCGTAAGAATGGTCTCCTTGAGGGGGATATAAGTGGAGTGTATTACAAAATATTCCAGAAATATTATTTCATATAAGTATAGTAATTCTAGAATGTTATTTAAGGAGTTTCATTGAATAAGGTATGTGTTTCTTAATCTCTCACCTTTTTTAAAAAAATTAATCTTAACACAAAGGGGGGTAAATTGAATTAATGAGTGACATAAGAAAAATGGGAGTATAAATGTGTATCAAGGCTGCTTATCCTTATAATTGTACTTGAATGTTTTTAACTTATTTATTGAAATATTTATAGTATTTTCAAGTTGATTTATTCAAAAAATGCTATATATAACTACCGGTATCTTAGGCTTTGAATAAAAGTGGATAACCCTTAAATATAGTATTATGAGTTCTCATTTCATGAGATATCAAGATCAATTGGAAAAGGACACGATTTTTTCTAAATAAAATCATCTAGTTTTCTAAGACAATAATAGATCATGTATACTTAGAGTGAAATTATTGATAGAAAATTTCTTAAGGATGAACATATACCCTTTTCCCATGAACTTTTTATTTCTTTTAAATGAGGGGGGATAAATTTAAATGAATGTTTGAGAATAAATGGAGAGAAAGAAGAAAAAGATTCACATATTGACATATTCATATTAAAGAAACATTAAAGGTATTTCCAATAAATGAATATGGAATATAGAAGATCCCACTTTGTGTGTGAGTTTTATTTTTTGTCAATGGTTTTCATTGGTTTCCAATAAAATAGAATGATTTCATTGATTTCGATACATTAAAGAGGTTTTAAATAATAAGTTTCTTGAAATTTTGGTTAAAGGTAATGAAGTTGATGTAGCTTGGATGATTATATGCAGAAGAGATGAAGTGATCATGTTTAATTATCTTGGAAGAAGATTAGTTGTGTTCTTAACTTTGGATGATTTATAATATATTCATTATTACTTAAAGATATAAGTTTATTTGAATATTTTATAAACTTACGATGGTTGGTGAGTTGATATTAATGTATCAAACAAGTGATTTATGTTTGGATAAACATGTTTGTTATCAAAATTATGAAGTTTTCTTAAGTATTTTTCTTAAGATTTTTATGTACATAATGTTTCAGATGGAGAAGTGTGAGATGAACGGACTAAGGTTAGCATACTAAGTAAAATTGGTAGATCCAACTGAACTGATTCTAGTAGACTAAGGCTAGAAAATTGACATTCTTAGAAGAAATAAAATGGACTAAGATGATTTGATGGATAATGGAACCGAATTATAGCTCAAAAAATTCCTATTTATATCAAATAATATCTCTATAAAAATTTCATTTTATTAATGGTGATGTTTTCCTCATTTATTAAATATCATAATGCCTTGTGGCTATGATTCAAGCTATTTCTTGGAAGAATAAAATCCTTTATAAAATATAGATAAATCAAGTGATGCTTTATTGTTCCTAAAGTGTCAAATATCATGATTACATATTGTTTTCATGATCCAATCTTTAGTAAAAAGGGGATATCGAAGTATGGTTGTAACAAATTTCATGCTATAAAGTATTGTTAAGTACATTGGACTAAATTTATCTGAAAACTATGTGGTTTTAAAAAGTTCAAGATACAAGTTAATGAAGCTTAATGATTCAGAGTTATAGGTTTAAGAAGATATAGATCTTCAATGGTACAAAGTTTCATCAGTTAGGAATTTATTAAGTCTATTGATCATAGTAATATTTAAGAAGCATCTAATAGTAGACTTCGGGTAATGTCATCAGGTGGAATTTTATAAATTAATCTTACATAGTCTGCCAAACAAACTAAATTTTATCACCTCATCATTTTTAGAAAAGGTTTCAATCCCAATGAATGAACTTTTGTATGCTTATTGGAAAAAAGATAATGTTTTCTTGTGTATAAATTCTATCAGAAGGACTTGTACAAAGATATGAAGTGAAGAAGTTATAGAATGATCAGAAAGAAGTCACCAAATCATCTAACATAATTATACATATGAATTCATCATATATTAGTTTTAGAATGAATCGAACTGAACACTGCCAAAAGATCATACAGAAGATTTCGATTCATCATATAGAGAAGAGTTTATGAAGACTTACAGAAAAAATTCTCAGATAAGGCATTGGATATTAGTATTTGAGTGATGCCATCAAATAGAATTTTATAAAGACATCAAGTAGAGTATTAAAAATTCATTAGACTGAGGTATATAAATTCATTAGATATAAGTAGGTGATCTATGAGGGTTCATTGAATGGATGAAAATAGAAAAACATCTAGTAACCCATTAGATTAAGGAAGATCCCTACAAAATTATGTCGGGTATAATTTCAAAGGAATATTGAAAAAAGTATTTAAACAAATAAGATTATTGGGAAGGAACAATAGATGGAGTATTACTGGATAGGGGGTTATTATAAAGAAGACTTGGTCGAAGAATTTCCTATCAAGAAGAACTATATAGAGGAATTTTATTAAGGTTTCAATTAAATAATTCTAATTAATGGATAATAACTTGAAGTTACCAGATGGGAAGATCTACGAGTAAATCAAACAGAGTACTACTAAATAGAGTAAGTTGTTATAAATAAGTAGTGGATAAAGAGTTATAATAACTTTAAAAATTATTTTGTAAGGTCATAAATGTGATGATTTTTATCTTTAAGTTCAATACTTAAATAATCATGGAGGAAATATCATGATTCAAGCAGAGTTTTTCAAAAGATTATAGAATATAATTAATAATGGGATCTAAGGAGAGTTACTATGAAGATCATTGACTCTTATATTTTATAAAGTTTAAAGGTGGTCAAAACAAATAAAAAATAAAGTGGGATATTCAAATTTGGAATTATAAAATTAAAATTTGATTTCTCACTTCTCCCTAAGTTTTCAAAGAAACAATACTTATATAAATAGGGTAGGATGTGATCAGATATTATTATTAATGTTATTATAGTTGTTGTGTATGTGTGTATTAATGAATAAGTGAAGTATTTTAAGGAAGTTTTTTAAACTAATCTTGATAGTAATTCTCATTTGGGTAGAAGCATCAGATGAAGAGGTACTAGACTAAACATGGTGCATTAGAAGAAGTGAAATCACTAGATGAAGAAAAAAAGATATAGATGAATAAGAAAAGGTATGAAAGGTAATAAGAAGGTATCATATGAATAGGAATCAGATGATCTAGAATCATAAAAATTAGTACCAAATAAAAATCATTAGATAGATAGGAATGGAATGATAGTATCGGGTTAATAAGAGCTACCAAACATACATTGTTCTTGGTGGAAGTTAATAAGAAGAAAATATTAGTTGTTTGTTTTCTATTATAAAGAAGGGTTTCTTTTATGAAAATATACAAGTAAGATATAGATTAATAATAATAGAGTAGCATTGAAATATCCAATATAATTCACATAGGTGGAAGTCTTACTTATTATTGTAAAGTATCTAACAAAGAAGTTAGATATTATCAACAAAAGAAAGATAAATATATAGTTAGGAGTTACATTTGGAATAACAATACACCAATACAGGGTTTTAGTATTGTGTTCTTATCCCCCTCCTAAAGTTTAGGGAACTACCAATACAACATAAACTTCATTTAGTGGTGGTTTTGTGGCAGCGGTTCACAAAACAGCCACTAAATGTTTTTCTAAAATGGTTTCACAGTGGTTTTTAATAAAATGAAGCGAAACCCATATTTTTTTAACTCCCAAACCTTCCCTACCCCGACCCCCAATCTTCCCCCAACCCCCCGCGACCCCACGCCCCTCCCTTCTTCCCCCAACCCCCTGGAGACCCCGCGACCAGTGTCTCCGGTGACCCCACGACCTGTGTCTCCGGCAGACCCCGCGACTGGTGACCCCGTGACCCGCGATCCCCCTTCTCCTGTCGACCCCTTCTCACTGTGACCCAAGGTTCTTACCCTGCAACCCTAACTTCTCCCCGACCCTCGAAACCCCAGCTTCTACCCAAGACTCCATCGATCCAAAACCCTAGATATGGCTCCTCACCCGTGTCGTCGGCGACTAGTTTCGTTGTTGGTGTTTATTTGCGGAGGTAGTCACTTGTATTGATTAATTTTTTTTTGAATTCACTTGCATTGTTGTTTATGTTATGAAAGGGGAGTCCCATAACATAGGGGTGTAGCATAAGCATGGTTCAAATTGTTACCTAAGTATCATTTTTTGAACTATCTCCCTATTTTTTTAAATTTTAGTGCATATCCAGTTTCACCCCTCTATAAATTAAAATATTTTTGTGTTCCTTCCACTTCCCTTAACATCACATGTCTAAACTATTGGATATCTTAAGAAGATATCCTGTTTACCTTAATTTTCTTCCAATCTCCCTTCTTTTAGTTTTCATGTGGTTTGGATGGCTGATTTCCCCATTATATGTTCTTTATATACTCCCTATACCATCCCCTAAATTTTCACTTTTCCCTAAAAACCTAACTCCATTGATAGAAAACATTAGTGTTTGGTTAGGTTATAATATTTTTGTTATGAAACAGTATTTAATTTTCAATATAATATTCTTACAGGTGACAACAGAAAGTAGAGATGGAGGTGGAGAGGGTGAGGATTCATCATCGGACTGTGAGTAGTTTTATTATTGATGTGTTGAAAAAATATGGGAATAATTTGTTTGTATATGTAACATGTGTGGCACATAGTTTCCGCCAAACATTGTCATGTCCTAACATTTTCTTGATTTCTCATGTTTCCTTTTATACATTTTATTAATTTCTGATGTTTCCTTTTATGTCTTGATTTCTCGAGTGTGGTATACATCATTCCATTTAGGCCTGTGTTTGAATTGGTAGTCGATATTTTGGATGACTAGGAGTTAAACCCATTGTTGGTGTGTTGAAAAAATTGGGTCATTTCCTAATGATCAATGGCATAGTGTTGTAGACACTTTGGTGAGGTAGAATGTTTAGATAGTGAATCTTCATGTGTTGTTAATGGTTATCATATTCTGTTCATGATGATAAAATGTGGTCATACCCTATATAAAACCTAGGTTCCTCTTAATGGGAGATTTTATTAAACCCAGTAAAACTAGGATTCATTGTACGATGTGTATTGGATGATCTAAATGTTTTACACTTTATAAAATTTGGATACCTATTACGATAATTATGATATGTTTAAAAATATTACCTCATATAAAACATGAAAGCATCACATTATGTGAGGTGAAAAAAAACATTTTCTTCAAGACATGACATTAAACTTTATCCTTATCTCATTCCTTCGAAATGTGATTCCTCATGATAATCATTATATTCCAAAATTCCCTCTATATATAGGATTACCCCTTGTCCCAATGTTTTTCTTATACTATACCATATTCTAGAACAACATGTGTCTTGATTCACACTCTCATGGGATATATAATGATGCTTAGACGTCCTTTTTTGGGTCTAGATATAAATTTATTAAGACTTTGGCCACATTCCTCCATTTACGGTCCATAGATTATAACCTTAAATAATGTTCAGCTCAAATAAATATGTTCATGTGGTACCTGGGACTACATTAACCCCTTATAAATTGGTTTTTACCCATACCATGACACATAGATACCATGTAGATAATCATCATCCTAGTCCATGAATCGTGACGTTAAATTTTTCATCATGGTCTTAGTTGTATGATCTTACACTGTGTGCAATCATATTCAAGATTTTGTCATGGGTAGAAGGACCTATTTTATCTTATAACCCCATGTTTTATTCACCACAAAAACATTCTTGATTCCCCCACCTCACCAATCTATACTATAAAAATTTATATCAAGAGATCCCTAGTCCAAGCATTATGACAATAAAATATGCTCATACATCCATCACATGGGTTTATTCATCCCTAGAGTTTCATCAAACATCTATTTCCACAACATTCTAGTACTATGGGTGGATTGATTCCCATTTCCATGGGATACGTATTGATTCATATATCTTCTATCATTGATCCTAGCTGATGATTCATCATATAATAATCCATTACATAAGGTGTCATTTCCCCAAAACACTCATATGAGCCTCTTTTTTAGAAATAATCTCCTTTCATTTATGTTAACACATCAGTGGGACAAGATGATTTCATTTCCTGATATGTGGAAGTAAATAATGGGTATATATATGCAAAAGACCTTCTAAAATACTAATAAGATGAATTTAAACTATATCATTACCCCATGTAAAATATATATACCTATTAATGATAGATAATTTAACCCCATAAAAATTGATATGTCTCTTAAAGGGAGATAATTTTACCTCTTATAAATTCTCGATGCCTAATATTATAATATGTAATTATTCAATATCATCATCCAAGAAGGTAAACCCTTCTCGCGTTGGTATCCTATGACACCATTAATCATAAAAACATGTGGATTGATTCCAATAATCACGATATAAGTAGTTACATATAAATATTTAATCCAGGGTACAACCCTATCACCGACTCATTATAGGTTTCTCCCTTTCCAATCTACTTTGGTCAAAGCTTGGAGACCTTTAACTCAAACTTATTCCTATATTTGGATCTCTAGGAATTTAAACTAGTTGTATTCATAGTCCATGTTGTATGATTTTAAACATCAAAGCCCAATGTCCTCAGCAAACAATGTTAATTAACAACCATACCCAATTAAATGAAATAAGGATACCTCATCCGATAATTGTGGGATGATTATAAAAATAATTACCACATATAAAACTGAGATTCCTCATATGATAAGTATGAAATGAACCACACATTACCCGTATAAAACTTGTATTTCTACAAATATGAGATGATATGATATCCTTTCTAGAGATAAAATCACTCCACCGACAATAGTCTCTTACCATCACATGCATAAAAACTATGTTAGTCTTGATTTCCATTATGAGGAGACACATATTGATGCATGTATATTTAATCTCAGTCCCATCCCTACCAGAACTCATCATGGGGACGTTTCCCTCTGGGCCAGGCTTGAATCTTGTTAACCCACATGTTTAAATAGAACATTTGAGCACATGAGGAAATATCTCCCATGGAACCTAATATTCTATATGGTACATCCCCACATACACTTGTGCGGTTCATACATTATACTATTTAGTTGATCCTCACCCTACCAATCTAAAAAGAATCTCTAATGAAATGATTTGTGGACATAGTGTCTTACATACCATCTTGGGCTCATTCAATGAAGTACATTTACGGATAAAAATCGAATCTCATGCTTTGATCTCCATGAATAGTATATCATGATATTTTTCATCCTATCCTCAACCAGCTCAGGTATCCTATGTTTCAAACATGGTCAATAATAATTCTATTTTTTTCGATTACTCTCATTTCACTTCCCAGTTCTCAAAATTTTTAATTTTCATCGTGATATTTTTCTGGTCACTTCTTCCCCGCATTAGGTTCACCCCTATAATCAATTATAACTATATAAATATCCTTGATTCTTGAATCAATCATGGCTCAGTAGGGCTTAGGGGTTGGGAGGAAGTCCACCTCAAGCATGGTTGAGTTGCATGATTACCACATGGTCCTAATTATATAACCTTAAATGAGTATTCCATGTTCATGAATCACTAATCTAAAATAATTTTAAATCGACCATAGAATGTGTTGTGTGGTGTTGTACCCATTCTATATAAATTCAGGTCATGTTTTTTACTCCTCCTCACTACACATATCCATTTATGATGTTCCACCATATTTTCCAAGCATCACAACCATAATTATTTTACTAGTTGTCTCCATTCTTTTTTAAATTTTGTGTGCATTAATCTATTAGGCTATTGGTATTTCTGGTTTAATTTGTTTTTCATGGAAGTGGTTCAGTGGAAGTAGAACATCTATTTTTTGTCAGCTTTTTGCGGCGGTTTTAAACACCGCTAAAGTATATTGGTAAGACATTAGCGGCGGTTAAAAACGCAGATAAACATAATTATTTTTTACTTAGAGGTGGTTATAATTGCCTCTAATGGACTATATTTAGCGAAGTTTTTAACCACCGCTACAGATTCACATCACCCACATGCATTTCACGGCGGTTTTACTTATTTTAACGGTGGTTTTTACGAGCCCTGGATTTTATTTTATTCGTGGTGGTTATAACCTTCGTGAAATGAGGCAGCTACGACGCTTCCCTTAAACTGCCGCTAAATGGAAATAACCACCGCTAATAGATTTACGACACCAAATTTAGTGGAAGTTTCTATAAACCGCTGCTAAATAATATAGTATTGGTTTAAACTGCTTCTATATGCAAAAATAATCTCCACTAGGTGGTTTTCTTGTAGTGTACACTTGGGATAATTGTTATTATTTATCCAAACCACTGTAAATATGTATCTCATTATAGTGAATAATTAATGTACTATTCATCACCATATATGGAAAGGACTGTCTACTTTTATTGATTAATGAACCATTTAAAAATATCATATTCCATTCTTTAATTTCTTTCATACACTAGAATATTATAATGAAGAAGATAATAGGAGAATCAAGATCCTAATAGTTCTAAGAGGTAAAGGGATAAAAATTATTAATTGGTCTAAAAAGTACCCAACACTAATCCCCCCCCCCCCTCAGTGTTGAGAAATTATTGAAGTGGTATTAACAAAATCTTCAAGTAAAATAATAGTCATGATGGTGTGAAAATTAATTTGTGAGGTGTATTTTAAAACAAATATTTTTTTCACACCTTTAGAAAAAAGTAACTTGTTCTTAAAATGATAATAATATTCCATAGAATCAATTTTATAGAAAGTAAAATATGGGTAAAAATGATTTTAATCAAACATTATAGAATAGTAAAAACTTTATTGAAAACATTTTAAAGAGGATGTGGACATGGAATAAAAATATTCCTGAATGAATAGAAAAATAATTTCGGTCTTTCATAACAACATAACTTCAGACTTTTGAGTACATAAAAGAGTAAAATGAAATAAAAAATGTGTTTTCTATAAATAACCATAGTATAAGAAATTTCATAATATTTTTTATACATATATTATATAACATTATCATTGTTAGTTTAATCATAAACAATCCTGGTAAAAAGTGATATTGTAACATAAAACCCTTACCACTTTGGTAAATTTTTAATAATCACCCCCATGAAATAAATAGCTTCAAATTAAACTTAAAATACCATGAATATAAATTTTTTCATGATATATCAAATAAAAGGTGTATTATATACACCAAATTAAATAAATAAGTGGTGAATATGGAATTTGTCTCACAGAAACAAGAATGAGATGAGAAACCCTTACCTTAGGTCTGACTTTCTTCATAAGTGATTTTAATATCATGTGTGATAAGTTTAAATTTATTATAACTATATTATAGAATCATATTCATACTTATAATACCATACATGGTTTACTTATAACATCTTATCACCCTTTCATTAATAATCTTTCATTGTCATCATCATTTTGGGTGTTAACTACTTCATTTTCCATGTATATTTTAATTCATCCGTTATAATCCTTGAATATTGATCATGGTTACATAGTATCCAAAATTTTAATCGTGATATAAATGTCATATATATTCATTACATACATTTTTATTATCATCTATAAAATTCATAGATATAAAAATGAATAACATTATTCTTGGAGACGTTAGTTCATACGTACACATAAACACTATTTTCATTTTCTAGTGCAAAGATGGAAAGAAATATAAATAATATTTTATCATTATAGAATGATAATTATATTATAGATGTCATATATATTTATTAAATCCATAATTATATCCATTAATGTGATATGGCAATGAAAAATGACTCATATCGCTATGTAGAGGTGGTAGTCCACATGTACGCACGAGTGATGCTTTCATTTACCATTTGATGGAAAAGAGATGGAAATGGTTATAAAAATCATAATAAAATATAATTATATTTATTATAGTAGATTAATTATTTTAGGATTTATATATCATATTTAGAGGAAATATAAGAATAAATAAACATTGAAAGACTTTTGTAAGACGATTGCCTCTTCTTTGAGAGGCCTCCTTTGGCTAACAACTTAATCCTTCTTAAGATGATATTAGGGTAAGAAAAAGAGATAAAAATTTTATGGAAGGAATCTAGGACGGTTTTTGGGTAGGTATTTTCCAATATAGAAGGCTCAATGGTTTTAAAAAGGTTAGGATAAGAGGTTCCCTTTTATAATGGGGGAGGGATACAGATGAAATTACTTAAAATATTTAAACAATATAAAGTCATTTTCATGTGAAAATGTAACTAAATGGACAATAATTTTAAGGTATGATAAAATATGGTCTAAATATCTTCATAAATAATATTTATACAATTTTAATAGACATTTTTACCCTAATCTCTTAGTTTAACTCCCCCCACCCCTGGTAATCCTTTTTAAGCTTAACCATGGTAACAAATTTTAACTATTTTTATTACTATTTATGATAAAAAATGAAAGTGTAATCATTAAAAAAATTTAAAATTATGATTCAAAATATGGAATCCATTTTATCAAATTCAATTTCTTCAAGCGGCAGAAATTAATTTTAAAATAAATGCACAAAACTCAATAAAATTGTTTTTTTAATAAATTTTTAAGAATACAATTGAATTTACATTCATTACAAGCCTATTAAAAACTATTATATAAATTTTAAAATATTTTATTGAATATAAAAATGAAAAAAAATTATTAACATTATTAATCAATAATGATTTATTTAATTTACTATGTTCAAAACAGATTGTGCACATAAAAATGATTTTCTGAAAAATAACTCTTTTTACCTTCAAATGATTTTATCCTCATCCTAACTATTAGATAACTAATATATGAATTATTACTTATAATTTATTAATAAATTTAATTAAAATAACTTTTTAATATTCATTTGTATATAATTTTTATATAAAATACATAACACCTAGAAATATGCATTTATTCAGAAAAATAGGGCTTTTAATCGTGAAATGATTTTATTAAAATTTAATGATTATATATTAGGAATTGATAAATACATTTTAATTAAGGAAAGAATTTATATATATATCATAATGTCTTTAATATTATTCATACCTATTAATCTAATGGCTATACGATTATTATCACATTAAATAATAATATTTCAATATTATATCACAGTTTGTTTAAACTTAGTGTTGTGTGTAATGAAAGATATGAAAGAAATAAAAATTATTTAAAGATAAATATATCATAATACCTCATGGTGTTACACTCTAAACCCTTATAATAATTTCACCCTTGAAATTCCATCACTCTGATAAAAAAATGAGATTACTTTTACCTCATCACATCCTCATATTATTACATTGCTTCTTCAATTTTATGGTTTCACCAAAAATCTTTGACTAGGTGAGTGGTCTTGTTCCCTTTAAATTTATCTCTATGATCTATAATCTCTACTTATTGTTCCTCATAATAAATATCTTGATTTAATGGTAAAACCTATGAGTTTAGTACATGTGAAGGCTCAAGTATGTATTTCCTCAAAAGTAATACATAGAACACATAATGAACTTGAGAGATATTTTATGGATTATAACATGATAAAAAATTTGTTGATATGATCAAAAATATAAATAGGGATGATATATCTAGGGCTCAGTATCCCCTTCTTTCCATATCTCATAACCTTCAACAATGGATATATTAATAGGAACACCTTAGCACCAATATTGAATTATAGGTCTTATAGATGATTGTAATCATAACTTTTTTATAAAATATATGCTACCATGATGTGTTGTAGAATATATCTAATATACTATTCAATTTCCTCCTCTATCTCAGGTCCTTATAGATTTCATTCTCCAACTTCATCATAGTATGTCAAAGTTATTCACTTCCTTCCACAAGGGGATTCATATGGATCCATCTGAATTCTCAATTGAAAGTTATTGTTATAAGAAAATTTTACATGATGAATGTGTTAATCCCAATCACATTTGATATATATAGTAAAAGGTATTAGTATATACTATATAGTTTAATTGGTTCTCTTAGACTAACCATCTATCTTAGGATGATAGGAAGTACTGAAGCACAACTCTGTATCTAGATCTTGTTGAATATTTCTCCAGAATTTTGAGGAAAACCTAAAATCTCAATCAGATATAATATAATGTCAAACTTCATGAAACCTTACCACTTTATTAATGTATATCCAGGAAATATGATCAAGAGAGAAATCTTATCTTATAGAAATGATATATATTGACTTCAAAAGGTGATCAAGTATAACCTAAATAGAATCATTCCCTTTAGATGTCTTGGGAAATAATATAATGACATAAAATGTGATATATTCCCATTTCTATATTTTTATGGTTAATGGTTTTAATATACACTAAGAATTATGATGCCCATCCTTAACTTTTTGGCATACCAAGAACCTGGATACATACTATGTATTATCTCTAATCATGTTATCCAACCAAAAATACTTCTTAAGGTCTTTATACATCTTTATACTTCTAGGATGAATAGTGAATCATGAACTATGAGCTACATCAAATATCTCCTTCAATTCTGGTATGAAAGGGACATATACTCTCTTCCTAAACCTTATTATTCTGTCATAATTAAGGTTAAACTTTGGAACATTTCTCACCTTCTTTTACAGTTCTATATCTTCCTTATGTTCCTATTTAATCTTCACATGGATATATGGTTAAACACTCATTTAAGTAAGATAATATTTCTCTCATTCCTTCAATATTTCAAGGTACATCCTTTGAAAAACTAAAAATATTAAATATTTTTTTATCCTCATAATAGATAAGGTGTCACGATCCATTTAACTCAAAGCATCATCTACCTTGTTAACCTTCCCATGGTGGTAATGTATTGACTAATCATAATCTTTAATCAACTTCAACCATCTTCTTTACCACATATTCAACTATTTTTGGTTGAATATATACTTTAAAATTTTATGATTAGTATATATATCACATTGTTTTCTATAAATATAATTTCTCTATATTTTTAATGAAAATATTACTACTGCTAAATCTAAGTCATGGATTAGGAAATTCTTCTCATGAACCCTTAATTGATGAGAGGATTAAGTTATCACAATTTCATTCTAAATAGGAACACATGCCAGTCCCTTTTTCGATGCATCATTAAAAATTACAAACTTTTCTTCACTATAGGTTAATGTGAGTATAGGTGCACTGATCAACCTTATTTTCATCTCCTTGAAATTTTATTCACATTCATCAGTACAAAGTAACTTGACTCCCTTCTATGTTACCTTGGTTAGTGTATTAGACATCCATGATGAGTTTTTCACAATGAATTGGTAATATCTAGTCAATCAAAGGAAACTATGGATCTCAGTCATGGTGGTTGGTATGGTTCAATGTTCACATAATTTGGCCTTATAAGGATCTACTGGTATACCCTCACTTGTGATTATATGTCCCAATAATATTACATTATTAAACTAGAATTCACACTTGCTAAATTCGGCATATGGTTTCTCCTTCCTTAGGGTCTTCAACATAATTCTCAACTGATATTAATTCTCTTACTTTCACTTTTATTATATAATAATATCATCTATAAATACTACCATGGGTGGATTGAGATAATCTATAAAGTCTCTATTCATTACATCCATGAAGATAATACTGACATTGGTTAGTATAAATAGAATCACTATAAATTCATAGTTTTAATTCCTCATACATATGGTTATATTATGTATATTTATAGGAAATAAATCAAAAAAAATTCATAAATTATGAATATATTTGATGTTGAGTTTATCCCCAACCATTAAAGATAAATACCATTTTTAAATAGGAATCAAGACCCATAAAATGGAAGTAATTTCCATTGGAAGCTTGTATTCATCCTCACACCTTTAAATGATAATAGGTTCATTCATAACATAAAATGTGACTTCCCTACCTTGGAAATTGATCTAGTATCTATATTTAGAGATCTGATTCATACCCAAAATCACATAAAATTTAACTAGAAGAAGAATAACAAAATTTTCAAAAATAAAATTTCCACAAACTTTAATCAGATAAGAATCATAAAATTTTTATGTGATCATCACACCATTATAAATTTTCAATGATAATTAAACATCTAATCATTGAGGTTGTGATATGATACCCTTATTAAATTCTTCAGATATAAAATTGTGGGTATAACCTAAATCAAATAATACAATAGTAGTTCTATAGTGGATGGTAAGTGTACCTTTCACCACTTTGTTCTTGAAAACTACATCAATAATAGTGGTCACATAATATTTCCCTTAATCTTTGGGATTAATAGGTGGTTGATTTTGATCATCATCATTAACCATAAGATTAACCAATGGTTAGAATAATTTCTATACTTTTTTCATTTGAAACATTAGAGTGTGATTAGTGTATTCTATGGATCTTTCACTCTATTAACATCATTGGTTAACTTCTTCCCATCACTTCAACATTTTATTTCTTGATGAGATTACTTTATATATTTAAATAATTTATTAGTCCCCTTAAGATAGTTTCTTCTATGTTTATTTCCATGCTTATGGAATAAAGAAAGAATCATCTTCTTTCATATATTGATTTTATTATTGGAATCTCCTCTAAATTGAATATTTCTTTTATTATCAAAACCATTAGATTGATGGGTAACTCTAATATTTATTTATACCTTTAGAGAACATCAAATTATTTCTTCATAACTACTAAATTCTATTATGGATAAAAGCGTTCAGATACTTGGTTTTAATCCCCTAGAGAATTGATCAATGTTTCTTTCATATTGGATTATAATACCAAAAGCATACCATGCAAGTCTTGTAAAAGTTTCCTCATAGTTACCAATGGATTCATCATTATTCTTCTTTATCTCATGGAATTAATTCTCCATTTTCATATAAAGATATGTGGAAAGTACTTACAGAAAAATAACCTCTTAATTCACACCACTCCATAGATCCAATTTATTCATGTTTCCTTGGGTTCTTGATAATATTCCACCATTTATCTTATTCATCTTCCAAATGATAAATAACCAAAATAACTTTTTCATTCTATAAGAATAGGAGAATGGAAAATATATTTTTAGTGGTGTTGATCCATTGCTCAACAATTAATGGATCAATGGACCCATTGAAAGAAGAAGAATGTTTCCTCATGAAGGGATAAATATTATTTTGTTACCTTATTTTTTCATTTGGAAGCTCAACATGATTCATATATTAATATAGTTGCATAAAAATAGAATGAGGTTTTTAATTCTAGCACCAATAACATTCGGTTTCCCAAGGGGAAAATAATTTCATTGTCTATCATATTCATCCTTAACTTAATTCCTCATGGTTCTATCTATTAACTAAAACTAAAACACATAGTGTGAACAATAATGGTCGTAATGAGTACTCATATGATCATGAAAAATCATTCATAGGATGTATAAATCTTGACACCTTATTTTCCAACTATGATTCCTTAGGTTTAACCTAGGTTAAACAAGTTCATTATCTATTCAAATACTTCATAATGTTTCATAAATAAAGTTTGAATTAACCTAAGTGTATCCCTCAGAAGATTCTATCTAATTGTGCAGTATTAGGCTTAATCATCGTCTATCAGTGACATTTGAGTTAATTCCCAATATACTCATTTCAAAGTTATTACCCCTAGGTGCATTTTTTCCATATCCACTTCCACTTTATAGTCTCCATAAAGGGATTTATTTTCTAGGATAACCACATAATCTCAACTTTACCAAAATTTTAAGATGTTATCCTATACTTATACTTTTCCCTAGGGTTTTCAACAATTTTCTCTAATAATAATCATAAAAAATAAATAAACCCTTTTCTGATATAAACTAAGGTGACGTAAACATTTCATGAATAAATATTACATCATTTTAGATGAATATTTAATATATCTCATAATAATAGAATCTCTATAACCAACAAGTTTTAGTGCCTTTGAAGTATAGATATATAGTTAACTTATTTCATGAAAAATATTCAACATATCCCCCAAATATATTCTCATGTAGTATACTTTGTAGTTATATATTACTTCAAATATTTATTCATAAACTGGAGAAAGGAAACATAAGAAAGGGTGAGCTCAAATGATCAGTAAGGGTAAATAAGGGAGATATCAATCAATGGTCATATATAAGAATATCATGAGAATAATTGTATGAGAACATGAAATTGAAATTTGAAAATCATACCCAATAATTCATAGATCACAATCATGAAATAATGTTTTTTAAGATCATAATACATAAATCATAAAAGAATCAGAGACCATAATCCATGAGATCATATAATAAGCATAAGAAAATGTCATAGAGAGTTTCATAAAAAGTGTGGAATAATCATAATCATAGAAATATTATGTAAAGGATACCCACAAAGATATTATTTACATGTTAGTATTGGGATAACCACCCATTTACCTACTTCATTCTTGGGATAACCTCTCATTTACACACTTTAGGTCTTGGGATAACTTCCTGTGTACCCTTGGATCTCATAAAATATTAATCATTACCCAAATAATTGAAGGGATATAATGGACCCACATAATGTAATCATAATCCATTCATATTTATTCCAAAAGATCATGAAAACATTTACCATTTCATTATAGCTTAACCCATGTAAAAGAAAATTAGTTTCATCAATATCTCATCATCATAGTTATAAACCATCTAGAGAATGAATAAAGATGGTATCATTGAATCATATCATAAATTAGGTATAATTAATATCAATAGATGTTTCTATAGATGAAAATACCTTTATAAGATCACCAAAACATTTTTTGAGGAAAATACCCTTTAATTTGGACACTATCTATCTTGGGAAAAGATCTTGATAGTGAAGACATTCGGCATTATGCATTCCCTCATTATGAAAATAGTGATTGATATTCTCTATGATTATTCGACTAGTAGAATATCCATGGTTATGTTTTCTAGATCATGTGACTATTTTATATAGTATTTTTTATTATTTCCATATTATTATCAAGATTATGTTTAAATGGATTGTGTTTTAGTTATACACTTTTCCTTAATGTTTATGCTTATTATTATTAATAGATTTTGTTGTACGCTTATACTTACTAATCATCTAATCTCACCCCTTTCTTATGTTTTATTTTTTATAGGATTCCAAGATGAGTATTATGACTGATATATAGGGTTAATCTAGGATAATAATGGAATTCTCAAAATATTTTCTATGTTGTACTTTATATTATAAAATTTAATGTAATGTTCATGTATGTAATCTATTTTCCAAGACTACTAAACTGATCGGTCCTCCGGGATTTGATTCCTTTTAGTTATGTCATTGTAATAAAGTAATTCAATGACTTCAGACTTCTAGGGTCGGGGTTTTGTAGTTGGTATCAAAGTAAGTTTATAAATAGACTTGGAAATTAGATTTAGAAAACTTAGTTTAGGGAACATAACCCTAAGATAGACTTGAGGATAAGTATCGAAGAACGTCATAGAATTTTGGTAAGGTAGAGATTATGTGATTATTCCTAGAAATACATCCATGTCTAGATACTACAAGTAGATGTGGTTCTAGAACAAATGTACCTAGGAGTAACAACTCTGACAAGGTGTGTCGGGCCTGACTCAGTGTAACCTGTTACACAACAACGGGTCTTACTGCGCACCTGATTTGAAACTACCTCGGGATATGATTAGGATAATTCAAAATTTATTTACAAAGCATTATGAAGGATTTAGAAGTAAATATGTCCCAAAATAAACCATGATTATGATTATGAGACTAGATACACATAAATCTTACAATTTGTGTAAATTATTTTACTATTTATAGGATTATACATTGTGATATGATCTAACCTAGTGTATGTTTTTATTTATAAACAGTGCCTAGTAGAAGGAATGTGAACCTCACTGATTCATGTGATCCAAAGAGTAATAAAGATCATATAATTCATTGTATTAAGACAATATTTAAAATAGAAATAGTATCCCAATAATTTTCATTATATGAGGACATGGTATCATGTGATAATAGGATAGTAAAATAGTACTCTAAGTATTATGGATTCAAAGGGAAGCACAAGAATAATATGATAGTTGCGAAAAAATTGGATAAAGGGGAGAATGGAAAGAATTATTTTCCCACATTTAATTGTTGAAATAATATCCATGGTAGTTTATTAAAAGGAATGGGAGTTTTATACAAGTGTGGAGACAAATACCATCATGTTTTTTATTTCAAGGATGATAAAAAGGTTTCTAATTTTCATTTTATCAACTATAATGAAATAGAGCACTATGCAAATAAATTTCCCAAGCATCAAGGAAATATAGCTCAGAAAAAATAAAGGGGTCAAGGTCAATATTTTATTGTTATTATAGTCTAAGTAGAATAATTAATGTATTTTTGTTTTGGAGTCAATAATTATGTTATTATATTCTGGTTATAATAATTGTGAGATATATAAGGATGGTATTGCAGTACTTCTTCCTTAAGTATTTGGAGGCATGAACGCTTTCATTGACAATCAATTTTTTTCCATTTTCAAAAGATGGTTTATGGGTTCCAGGTACCCCGCTACATGAGTCCAGTACAACCACATTCACCAAAACAAAAGAACACCAAAAACCAAAAACCATGTTCAAGAAACTATGAACCAAGGCACAAGAACATCAGAAAGGCTGGACAAACACACCAAGGATTACCTTGAGCATCCCCCGGTGTGACCATCGACACCAACCTAAATCCTCCCGTTGGAAAAATCCAGAGGAATTCATCAATCCTTCAAGAAATGAAATGGACCTCCAGGATCCACCCCCAAGGACGTCAAAGAAAACCAGAATGAATATGACCATTTCCTGACGCCATTAGCACCCTGACCCGTAGACAACCCAAAAGTCCCACCAAACCACTTTAAAAGCAATGTGAGAAACAAACCCAATCAGTCCAGAGGTGAAGCCTCGTAAGAAAATGAAAAGTTACCAAATCATAGCCTTATCCTATTAGTGATTTCCTCCCAATACAGATTCCAATTAATTATTCATACCTTAACATCAGGATCTTCCCCAATAACATCTTAAAATCAGTCCACCATTTTGTCCCATGTTCGGATATATTATTCTTTTCTGATTTTTTGATAATTAAAGCCTCTCATTAGGATCAAATCTTGTTTTTCAATCCACTTAGCTTGCTTGTTTTTTTACCTCCACTTTGATAGGTCTTCCCATCATATCGTGATTATACAACAATTCCAGTTTGGGTATGTCTTCCTCAATTACCTCTCCCTTTTCAAAACCCTGTGATTATGCATATGCTAGGTAATTTAGTGGGTCGCTTTCTCTGTGTTGATGTCAGTACTGCCTCCGTGAGTTACCTGATCAACCCACGTATGTGCATGGAGGTTGATATGTCGAAGGCTTTGGTTGATTCGGTATGGATTGAAGTTGGGGAAGAGTTTTGGTGGAAGCAACTGGTGGTTTTTTAGCACTGGGTGTAGTTCTGTTCAGCTTGTTGCTGACTGGGTCACATAGCTACAGATTGAAAACGAGCTGCTCACCAGGGAAAGGTCTTAATGCAGGCGGGGAAGGTTGATGCTGGTCTTCAGGTTGTGAGCAGGGAGGTGAAAAGTAAAACAATTTCAATGCAGGTGGTTGAACCTTCTGTGGAGAAGGTGTTTTCTCGGATTAAGGATGATCTGAGGGCTCCAGAAATGGGGAAATCTGTGGTCAAGCGGGTTGAGGAGACTACTTCCCAATCGCAGAAGGAAATAGTGGTTTGGACAGGAGGGGTGTAGGTGTCTCAAACCTCTATAGATAAGTGTGCTACTTCTTCGAGGGGCACCAAGACACCGACAGGGAAGAGTTGGATCCAGGATGGTGTTATGACATACAACTTCTTTAGGTATTTGGATGCCAATGAGTCTGCTCATGTTGGAGGGGATGGACAGAATGAGGGGGGTTCGGGAGTTGACAATGCTTTCATTGCAGTTTTTAAGGTGATCAAATATTTTATATGTGTCAATAATAGATACATGACATTGTTTGGGGAATATAATGTTACAGTTGAGTTTATAAATTTAGAGACCTTTTTGGTTTATTAATTTGGATAAAAGTATTTTGGATATGTCTTAATGTTGGAATAGATTAAGTTGAACTTTAGATATTATTTTTTAAGTGAAAGTATGATTTATTGGATACTTTGGGATAACCTTGTTGGTTTTAATGAACATTTATAGGATGAAGTAAATACTTTAGGACCTTATGATTCATCAAAATTGCTTCAATCATGAAAAAATCATTTTTTTAATTTCATTTCTAGGTGTAAGGTATGAAGTGAAAATACATTGAATCCCAATAAAAGGATGAGATTATACTTATGACGTGAATAGAAATAAATTAAGTGATTTTATAAATAGTAAAATAATTCTTCAACTCTAGGGAAAGGATATTCAAATAGAAAAAAATTTATCCTAGTACCTTCTTTTCTGATGAATCAAATGGTCCCTTAGACCATCATGGACTTATGGATTTGTGAATGTTAACATTCACCTGACCATGTTCTCTATCACTCTTCATCAGAACTTCATAGTTAGATTTCTCTTCTATGTCCATATTTTCACTTTCCACCAATGTTATTCTATTCAAAAGCCTAATTTGGTGGTGACCTTTTCATTTCCTTTTCCCTCTTATTAAGTGTATATTTTATTAACCCTATTTTGGATGTGGGCTTTCCAGAAAGGTATTTTCTAGTATCAAACTTTTATTTACAAAGTGAAATTTTAAATTTTGAGGATGTAATTTATTGAAGGAGGGGAGAATGTAACACCCCATGATTTTATGGTATCTTTTCTTAAATAAATTCAATAGTTTACGCTGCACGCAACACCAAGTTTGACTGCATGATGATCAATTAGCCTAGATGTTTAAATAGAAGTTATGAATAGTATTAACCAAATTATAAAATTTATGTATACTATATATAATTTTAACATTCATATTATGTGTTTTTTGGACAATTATATAATAATAAATCCGATTTTATATATAAAATCTATATTTTTTTAAAGCGGAATTTTACCACCTTTTAATGACATACTTATTTTAAAACTAAATTTTTGAAATTTTATAAATGTTATTTTTTAAAATAGACTTTATTTTTGAATTTTGAATATAAAAATTATCTTAGAGTGAATTTTTTTATTTCTCTGAGAAGTTTCATTTTTTTGATGAATAGTGAAAAATATTGCATTGTGGTTAAAAACAGACTTTTCATTTAAAAAATTATCATATTTTAAATTAATTTTTAAAGATTAAATATATAAATAATACATATATTAATTCAATTTAGGTTATTGGAATCATTTTTATATTTAAATTAGATATATAAACTTATTGAACTTTGGAACATTTCCCATTACCCGCCTTCTCGCCACATCTACAAGATTAGTGTTAAACTTAATTTAGACACTTATGTGAATTGAATTGGGAAAAACAGATATACATGGTCATAATCATTTTGATATTTAGAGTCTAATAGTATCAACTTAATTTTTTTAATAATCGGAATAGTAACTTTAGTAAATTTTTATTTTCCATGGTTAAGTGTAAATCAGATAATTAAAGGTAAAAATAATATTATAATATTATAAATTTACCCTAACACTTGTCCTAATTTCATTAGATAAGTTTTTTTCAACCAAAACCATCCTTAGTTTGAAATTATAACCTTTTATTCCACTTGGGTAAAAATATGACATTTATTATATTTTATTTAAAGATAAGTTAAAAATGGTAAACTCGTATTTTTAATAACTAAATAATTTTTAATATAGGGTAATAAAAAAGATAAATTCGACTATAAATATTAATTTTAAATCTAATAAATTTTTATTCGTCATGAAAATTTATTTTTAATTTTTTATAGAATAAATAATTTAATTAAATTCATTCATAATAATGATGCAGTAATTATTTAATCAATGGAAATATCAAATAAATGATATTAAAAATATTAAAATAAATATAATTTAATATAATTAATGATATATGTGGATTTTATATATAAATTAGACATTTTATTGATATATTACAATTTGTTTTTGAATTTATCATGTTTTTATGATATTTTTAAAAGGACAAATAATGAATATTATCAAAATTGACATAAATGATACTTTAAAATAAATAATATTTTATCAAATGATATAAAATTAATAAAAAATATATTAGTTCAAATAACTATATTAAGGTTAAATATTTCATAAATGATCAATTTGGGGTTCTTTTGGTATAGTAATTATATTAACCCTAAAGAGTAAAAAATACAAGTTGTGATGGTAAGACTTAAAAGGTTTAACTAAGGGTTAAAGCCAAAAGATAAGGTTACTAATGTGACCTAAACTTATCTAAAAAAATTGTTTAGAAATATTTCCACCCATACTCATACTATATTAGAAATAAATCACTTTGGATCCATTTTTAATATAAAATTAAGTTATATTAATTCAATATTTTAAAGGATTCCAAACATGGACCTCACCTCTCTTATAAAAAGGCACCCCCCTCACTTCCTCTCACCACATTGAGCCTTCTAGATCGACCAAACCATACCAATTTATCCTCCCAACATTATTAGATAATTTTTTTATGTATTGGTCTTCTAAAAAGACTAACCCTAGTTTCCCTAATAGGACATCCAAAGGAATACCATCAATGAAGTGGAGTTTTGGATACGTATGGAGGGAATCAGACCTAAGGTAAGGGTTAACTTCAAAATATCATTATTATACAAGATTGTTTATATGTAAGTATTTACTAGGATATTTTTATCATCCATGTCTAGGTTTCTTAAAAAAATCAAAAGTAATATTTTTAAAGTTTCATGTAAGGGACTCTTTAACTAAAACGTCATTTTAAATGTTTCTAAGATTTATTCTTCTAAATATTTATCATTTATGCCCATGTTTTCAAAATGGGTTTTATGGATTTATTTATAAGAAAATTAATTTTTTAATTTTTTTAATTTTTTAATTTCTCTCAAATTTATAAAATGGTATGGGACAATTTAATTAAAAACTATTTTTTAAAATGTTTTCTTTTATAAATGCATGGATTTTGAATAAATGGTTTTAAAGAAAAAATGTATTTTTCTCAAGATATTTCAAATGATTTTATTATAGTTTTATCATATATTTCAACATCCTTTGTTGAGTTTTATGTTTTATTGAGGTAGATCTCTTATGATACAATCTATCTTATTTTATTAAAGAGTTTATGATCAGTTTGACTCTAAATGTGTAATTTTGATAACATTCATTATTTATGGTTAAAGTATCCATATTCTGTATTTTATTTTTTCAATATTAATTTTTATGTTGTTTATGTTGTCATATGATGAATCCATTGGACTTAGTAAGTGATGGTTGGAGCCCGCTATAGTCCCTCGATGCTTTGGTATGACTTGTGAGATGAAATTAGTTGGTGAAAAACCCTTCGTATTTTTTTCTAAGATATTTTAAATTATCAAGAGGATAGATCGTAACACAAATTATATGGGTTTCTACCCAAAGACATAAACATTCATGAGGATATATCTTGACAGTATTTATCTAAAGGATATATCTTGATAGTGCAGACGTTCAGTATTATGCATTCCCTCATTATGATATTAGTTATTGGTATTTCATGTGATTATTCAACTAGTAGAATATCCATGGTTATGTTTTATATCTCATGTAACTATTTTATATGTTATTATTTATTATTTACATAATATTCTCAAGAATATATTTAAATGGATTATGTTTTAATTATACACTTTTTTTAATGTTTATGCTTATTATTCTTAATAGTTTTTGTTGTATGCTTAACCTTAATGAGCATCTGAGCTCACCCATTTATTATGTTTTATTTTTTCCAAGATTCCAAGATGAGTATAATGAATGATATATAGGGTTAAGCTAGGATAATAATGGTTTTCTCAAAATATTTTCTATGTTGTACTTTATGTTTTAAAATATAATCTAAGTCTCATGTATCTAATCTATTTTCCAAGACTGCTAAACTGATCTATCCTTCAAGATTTTATTCTTTGTAATTATTCTAATGTAATAAAGTAATGCACCAAATCTATGATTCTAGGTTTGGGGTGTTAAATAAATATATTATTTTATATAAAAATACATAACACTTAGAAAAATACATTTCTTTAGAAAAATGGACCTTTTAATCATGAAATGATTTTATTAAAAAATAATGATTATTTATTAGGAATTAATCAATAAATTTTAATTAAGTAATATATATATATATTTATATTTATTTAATAATGTGGTCAATCTTATTCATACATGTTACTCCAATGGCTAGGCGATAATTATCACATTAAATAATAATATTACAAAATTATATTATGGTTTGTTTAAAATTTGTGTTGTATATAAAGAAAGTTATACATGAAATAAATTTTTTTTAAATATAAATATATCGTAAAATATTTCATAGTTACATTATCATTATCATAAAAAATATTGTGTGATCAGGAGTGACATTTTTTTATATTTGTAAAGACCCGTAAAATTCAAGGGAAATTTTTTTCTTAATTTTCTTTGGAATTTTACAAGAGCGCGGTTTCTGACGGCAGCTGATTCCGAGGCCCGGAGTGCCCGGAATCAATTTCCGAAGTTTGGCTCGGGTACGTTCAGTGAACGAACGAGCGGGAATTCCTAACTTTTGATCTGGTGCTCGGAATTGAAATCTGAGGGCACCGATGAACTCGCAGCGCCGATTTTCGCTTAAGGAGACCTTTTCGGAAGTTGCGTTTGTTATGGGTTGAAAGTTAGTTTTTGGGTTTTTAGATTAAGTTAAATAAAATTTGTGAAATACAAAATTTTATTTTAACTTGATGTGTTTTTTTATAAATCCTTCCAAAGGGAGTTGGGAGTGGGACCCACATCCACTTAACCTCCCTTGGGAGGATTAAGTGTGGTGGGGCCCACATGAAACTCAACCTTCCAACTCCCTTTAACTCACCTTTTAATTAATGTTTGACAACTTTAAGTATTAATTGAGGTGAGTTGTTCAAATTCAAACCTTTGAAATTCATGTGGTAAAGTTGTGTAATAATACAAGCTTAAAGCTTATTTTATTCTGGGAGAATTCTTTTACCACCTTGAGAGGAATTTTGGAGCTTCACCTTATTCTTCTTCTTCTTCAAACTCTGACGAAGAACACGAAGAACCTTCGAACTCCGACGAAGAACGCCGCTCCTCTTTTCTCCATCTCCCGTGACGACATAACCGCGACATCGACGTTCTTCTTCCGCGACGCTCGACTTCCGCGAATCGTTGTCGATCATCGAATTTCGTTCCAGAACCAAGGTAGGGGTTTGCCCTTTTTAAATTATGTGTTTTCTTTCCCTCGAGCATGAAAGAAAATCCGTTGGGCATAGTTCCAAATTTTATTAAAAATTTGTGAACCGTTCATTGTTGTGTTTACACGATTGGCCAACTGATATCGTTATAATGGGAGGAGACCGGACCGCATGAACACGGCCGATTCTCCTCCCCCTTTTATTCTTTCGTGTTAATTTAGCGGAGACAGCGCGGTGTCGTTGCAACCGCGCAGGAACAAAAGAATTAATGGCCGGAGCGAGCTGCGACGAAGAAACACGGTGCCGACGCACCGCGTCGTTGTTTACGAAAGAGACCGCGGCCGGAGACGGCCGCGGCAGAACAAGGAGGCGACCGGCGGCCAGCCGGGCCGCCGGCGCCAGAGATCATGGAAGGCCGCGGCCCTACGGCCGCGGCGGAGCAGCCAGGGGCGCCGGCCTTGCCGGCGCCGGAGATCAGGTGGGCCGCGGCCCTACGGCCGCAGCGGAACAGCCAGGGGCGGCCGGCCTCGCCGGCCGCGGCGGAGAAGAGGAGCCGCGGCTACGGCCGCGGCGGAGAAGAGGAGCCGCGGCTACGGCCACGGCGGAGAAGAGGAGCTGCGGCTACGGCCGCGGCGGAGAAGAGGAGTCGCGGCTACGGCCGCGGCGGAGAAGAGGAGCCGCGGCTACGGCCACGGCGGAGAAGAGGAAGGCGGCCGGCCGCCGGTTTGTAAAGGAGGCGGGACCCGCAGGTCCCGCGTGTGTAAAGAAACGGCCGGCCTTAGGTCGGCCGAGATCCGGAAAAGGGGGGGTTTCACCCCCCGCGTGCGGCACATGCGCGGCACGTTGGCCGTGCCGCCGCTGGCCGGACCGCGCCGCCGCGCCGCCACCGGCCGGGCTGGGTCCAGCTGACCGGGTCGGTCCGACCCGGTTCGGGTCGAACCGGTTCGGGCCGACCCAGGGGGGGTCGGGCCGGGTCGGCCCGGACCCGGACCCCCCGTTTCGAATCAGTTTCTGTCTTTTGGCCATAACCTGATCCACGAACCTCCGATTGACGAACCGTCTGCGGCAACGCGATCCTTGGATCGAGACGGTCGTTTCGGTATATCGCACTCAAGGTTTCGGATTACTTTGTGTTCGGCCGGGTTGGTTCGTTCACGAAACCAACCGGGCCTTCGGAGCGGAAACACTCATATCTTGAGCTACGGACGTCCGATTGACGTGCCGTCAGCTGTGTTGTGTTCCTCTTAGTGAGAAGGATCTTTTGGCATACTCCGCCCGAGGTTTGGACGCAGGTGGAGTACGGTCGGGTTGGTTTTTCCTTAAAAACCAACCGGGCCCCGGGGACGAAAATGCCAATAACTCTCAGACCGGGCGTCCGATCGACGCGCCGTCTGATGCGTTGAGTTCCTGTTGACGATACGGAACTTTTGGATACATCAACTCTGGACTTTGTGATAGTTGATGTATCAACCTCTCGGCTCGTGGAGCGGATCCTCCGAACGAGCTTGCTGTGTGCGGGAACCCTAGTGCTGGCTGCGACTGTTACTGCGACTGTTACTGTGACTGCTACTGCTACTGCTACTGTGACTGCGACGACAACAGTACAGAGATCATGTGTGGATTCGACGGCGACGACTACTGCACTCAGCGATCCTACGTGGATCAGTGCTACAGGTCCTGCGTGGGCCCGATCCTGTGTGGGTCCGATCCTGTGTAGGTCACTGCGGGGGTTAGTACCTATCGATCCTTCGTGGGTCCGACGACTTAGATGGTTCAGTGATCATCTTTATCGTCATCCGAAGAAGAAAATCCTGTGTGAGCTGAATCTTCTGTTTTACTCGATAGAGGTGGTGCGCTTGGTTGTAGCGGCAGACCCGCGATACTGGAGACGAGCGTACGGAGTACGGAGACCGTGTAGCCGGCTGAGACCTGAAGACTGCTCGACCGACTCGACTTGGAGTGAGTCGACTAGCCCAGTGGACGGAGCGCCCGGTATTTGGCGGCAGACCCACGGCGGACGGAGCGCCTGGTAGTTGGCAGCAGACCCACGGTACTCGACTGGAGGAGTACCTCTGTAGGCTATTTGGGTGAGCGCCCGGTATTTGGCAGCAGACCCTCAGCGGACGGAGCGCCCGGTAGTTGGCGGCAGACCCGCGGTACTCGACAGGAGGAGTACCTCAGCAGTCTTAGGTTAGTGAGCAGTATCTCAGAGTCGTGACAGGACACTGTACACTTCAGAGATGGGGCTCTTCAGTAGTTACGTTTTTGATAATGAAAATCCTGTGTGAGCTGAAACCTATTGCTTTCCTGTGTGGATTGTGTTGTGCAATTCTGTGTGGATTACGTTTTGCTTTCCTGTGTGGAATACGTTTACTTTCCTGTGTGGACTGAGTTGTACTTGGGCTCGGAGGTTGGAGCGTATTTGAAATTGGTGACTTAGGTATATGTATGGGCATATACCTAAGCAGTGTCGGTTGTTACTTCGTGATTGTACCTTTCTTTGTGGTTTATCCTTTGTGGATTTTGGGAGACCTTCAGGGGTCTCGGGGTCCCTACTGAGTAGCTTATACTCAACCCTGCACGGGCTTTGCCCGCACTACGTTGTGTTGGTTGCAGACGACGGACAGCGTTGACCTTAGCTGAGGCTTGCAGAGCGGGACGGTACCCGGAGGTGGACCACTGGGCGGGACGTGCTCGGAGCGGACGGCGGGACCCGTGGAGCAGAGGAGCTATCTGTACCCACCCTTCAGGTGGGATTTCCAGTGGACAGCTCGGTGTAGCGGCTTTTACCTTTCAGTTGCTGTTTTCCCTTTCGAGTTGTACTTTACTTTCAGTTTGGGTTTGTATACTGGCCCATTTACTTTTCCGCACTTTCAGTTGTACTCTGCTTTTGCTTAGTGTTTACTTTCCGCTTGCTTTCTCTGTGGTGTTTGTTTACTTTACAAAGGCAATGCCTTCCCATTTTACCGGGATTTACGCCTTGGTGCTAGTCGCCAGCCCCTGGCCTATGGAAGGCGGGCTTGGGGTAGTCACGGCACGGACCCCGAGGGCGGGTCGTGACAAATTGGTATAAGAGGAGTTTGGTTCTACCGCGAACTCTGATCTTTTCTATGTGAAGCAATAATGTTTAGCGCATTGAGTGTGGTTATCAGTCCAGGGAGTCCAGTGTTGGTGCGGCGGCCGACGTATCCGTACACCAGGACCCTGACTTCTGATTTCCGACTGAATGCACGAAAACATTGATTGCGTGTGTGTTTCAAAGTTTTCTTTGTGATTACTTAAATCAGCTCACCAGGTATACTGTTCTGACCGTGGCGCACCTGTTTCCTTTTCAGGATGGCCCCACGACGGCAGCCAGCTAGGGTTCCGAGAGTTGAGTGTGACGACAGCCCACCGAGCGATGAGGCCTCGGTGCAGGGCCCTTTGTCAGCAGTGGCACTGGCGGTAGCACTACCCGCCGAGCCCCCGATACTTCCAACACCAGCCGCTGACGATGCACGTCGCCTCAGCGCACTGCATGAGTTTCAGCACCAGCGACCACCCAGGTTTCACGGGGAGACGGATCCCCAGGCAGCAGAGGACTGGCTGGAGGCAGTGGTACGAGTGTTTAGGCTAGTGAGGACACCAGCAGACCTCATGGTGATCCTCGCTGCGAGCCTACTACACGCAGCAGCAGGACGATGGTGGAGCTTGATGCTTCAGGTGCACGATGAGGCATCTCTACTTTGGACGGACTTTGAGAGCCTTTTTCGCTCAGAGTTCGTCCTAGCCACCCTTCGTGCGGTGCGTATCCAGGAGCTTCTTCAGCTGCGGCAGGGCAGCATGACGGTCGCTCAGTACTCGGCGAGATTTACCGATCTCTCACGCTACTCGACCGACATGGTACGGGACCCATTCTTCCGGGCCCGGACCTTCGAGCAGGGTTTGAGACACGAGATCAGGGCATCGCTGATCTCCCTCAGCATACTGACTCAGACAGGAGTACTGGAGCGAGCCCTCCTGATCGAGAGTTTCCTGGCTGAGTCCACAGCGAGACCTACCGCAGGGCGGCAGATAGCGGAGTTTTCGGCAACAGGTAGCCGACGGATGACTCAGGGTTCCAGGCAGACCAGACCTACCGGTGGCCGACTGCACGACTCAGGCTCAGTTGTACGGGGAAGCCGGGGTGGAGTCAGAGCCAGGCGTGCCGAGAGTGGGCAGTGTTACTCCTGTGGCGGGATTGGTCACATGGCTCGTGACTGTCCGACCCTCCATGCTGATGATCATCAGTTAAGTGAAGAACCTCCCAGGCAGAGGCAGAGGTTCGACCGTGGCGGTCCGCAGGGAGGAGGCGGACGAGGCAGAGGAGCTGGACGAGCAGCCGGTGGTGGGCGACGCTTTGAGGCTCTTCCACCACCACCACCAGGAGGTCCACCCCGACCACAGGGAGTAGGTGAACATGCGAGAGCTCAACTTCAGGCAACCGAGGCCTTCGATCATGGAGCTCTGGGAGCCGATGGACAGGAGCAGAACTATTGGATACATCCTTTGTACTTCTGGTTCCTTGTTGCATTTGTGTAGCGTCTTGTATTATGAGCTGCAATAATAAAAGACGCATACCTTTGTGATATTTTCGTTCCTGTCCTCTTTCGTGATGTTACTAAGAGGTTCCAGTTTTGGCTGTTGACTTGACCCTCACTTGTGAGACATCTACTGGAGGAGACCCAGTTACCACACACTTATGCCGACAGTGTGACTCAACCCTTGGAGGTGAGAGTAATGGTTGAATCTCTTAGTAGTAGCATCGAGGCCTTACGACGTCATCCTTGGTATGGATTAGTATCATCCATGTTAGGATTGACTGTTTTAGGCAAAGAATGTGGTTCATCCAGGGGATGGGACCAGATTTCTCTTATCGGCAAAGAAGAAATCTTGCAGCTCTGGTGGGACCGGAGATGGTCCAGGCCACGACAGAGAAGGTCCAGGTCATCCAGGAGCGGATGAGTACAGCTCAGAGCCGGCAGAAGCCTTACGCTGTCAGGAGGCGGAGGCCACTAGAGTTCGAGGATGGCGACCACGTCTTCTTGCGGGGCTCACCTCGACGTGGTATTCGGAGATTTGGCCGAGGCAGCAAGTTATCTTCGCGCTTCATCGGACCCTTTCAGGTCCTCAACAAGGTTGGCGAGGTGGCTTATCGCCTGGCTCTGCCACCTCAGTTGCACCGGGTGCACGACGTCTTCCACGTATCTCAGCTGAGGAGATACGTGCACGACCCGACGCACATCATTGACCATGGGGAGCTTGACGTTGACGATGGGGCGACTTTTACGGAGGTCCCGGTGGAGATAGAGGATCGACAAGAGCGGGTCCTGCGTGGGCGATCGATTCCTCTTGTGCGCATCAGATGGCAGAACAGAAATCTCCAGGAGAGCAAAGGGAGCAGGAGGCTCAGATGCGTGCTCAGTACCCTCTTTTGTTTCCCTAGTTTTTGATGTATCTTTACGGGGACGTAAAGACCTGAGGTGGGAGTAATGTAAAGACCCGTAAAATTCAAGGGAAATCTTTTTCTTAATTTTCTTTCGAATTTTACAAGAGCGCGGTTTCTGACGGCACCTGATTCCGAGGCCCGGAGTGCCCGGAATCAATTTCCGAAGTTTGGCTCGGGTACGTTCAGTGAACGAACAAGCGGGAATTCCTAACTTTTGATCTGGTGCTCGGAATTGAAATCTGAGGGCACCGATGAACTCGCAGCGCCGATTTTCGCTTAAGGAGACCTTTTCGGAAGTTGCGTTTGTTACAGGTTGAAAGTTAGTTTTTGGGTTTTTAGATTAAGTGAAATAAAATTTGTGAAATACAAAATTTTATTTTAACTTGATGTGTTTTTTTATAAATCCTTCCAAAGGGAGTTGGGAGTGGGACCCACATCCACTTAACCTCCCTTGGGAGGATTAAGTGTGGTGGGGCCCACACGAAACTCAACCTTCCAACTCCCTTTAACTCACCTTTTAATTAATGTTTGACAACTTTAAGTATTAATTGAGGTGAGTTGTTCAAATTCAAACCTTTGAAATTCATGTGGTAAAGTTGTGTAATAATATAAGCTTAAAGCTTATTTTATTCTGGGAGAATTCTTTTACCACCTTGAGAGGAATTTTGGAGCTTCACCTTATTCTTCTTCTTCTTCAAACTCTGACGAAGAACACGAAGAACCTTCGAACTCCGACGAAGAACGCCGCTCCTCTTTTCTCCACCTCCCGTGACGACATAACCGCGACATCGACGTTCTTCTTCCGCGACGCTCGACATCCGCGAATCGTTGTCGATCATCGAATTTCATTCCAGAACCAAGGTAGGGGTTTGCCCTTTTTAAATTATGTGTTTTCTTTCCCTCGAGCATGAAAGAAAATCCGTTGGGCATAGTTCCAAATTTTATTAAAAATTTGTGAAACGTTCATTGTTGTGTTTACACGATTGGCCAACTGATATCGTTATAACGGGAGGAGACCGGACCGCACGAACACGGCCGATTCTCCTCCCCCTTCTATTATTTCGTGTTAATTTAGCGGAGACAGCGCGGTGTCGTTGCAACCGCGCAGGAACAAAAGAATTAATGGCCGGAGCGAGCTGCGACGAAGAAACGCGGTGCCGACGCACCGCGTCGTTGTTTACGAAAGAGACCGCGGCCGGAGACGGGCCGCGGCGGAACAAGGAGGCGACCGGCGGACAGCCGGGCCGCCGGCGCCGGAGATCATGGAAGGCCGCGGCCCTGCGGCCGCGGCGGAGCAGCCAGGGGCGCCGGCCTTGCCGGCGCCGGAGATCAGGTGGGTCGCGGCCCTACGGCCGCGGCGGAACAGCCAAGGGCGGCCGGCCTCGCCGGCCGCCGGAGATCGGAGAAGAGCCGCGGCTATGGCCGCGGCGGAGAAGAGGAAGGCGGCCGGCCGCGGCGGAGAAGAGGAAGGCGGCCGGCCGCGCCGGCCGCCGATTTGGAAAGGAGGCGGGACCCGCGGGTCCCGCGTGTGTAAAGAAACGGCCGGCCTAAGGTCGGCCGAGATCCGGAAAAGGGGTGGTTTCACCCCCCGCGTGCGGCACATGCGCAGCACGCTGGCCGCGCCACCGCTGGCCGCGCCGCCGCTGGCCGGACCGCGCCGCCGCTGGCCGGGCCGCGCCGCCACCGGCCGGGCCGGGTCCAGCGGACCGGGTCGGCCCGGACCCGGACCCCCCGTTTCGAATCAGTTTCGGTCTTTTGGCCATAACCTGAGTCACGGACCTCCGATTGACGAACCGTCTGCGGAAACGCGATCCTTGGATCGAGACGGTCGTTTCGGTATATCGCACTCAAGGTTTCGGATTACTTTGTGTTCGACCGGGTTGGTTCGTTCACGAAACCAACCGGGCCTTCGGAGCGGAAACGCCCATATCTTGAGCTACGGACATCCGATTGACGTGCCGTCAGCTGTGTTGTGTTCCTCTTATTGAGACGGATCTTTTGGCATACTCCGCCCGAGGTTTGGACGCAGGTGGAGTACGGTCGGGTTGGTTTTGCCTTAAAAACCAACCGGGCCCTGGGGACGAAAATGCCAATAACTCTCAGACCGGGCGTCTGATCGACGCGCCGTCTGATGCGTTGAGTTCCTGTTGACGATACGGAACTTTTGGATACATCAACTCTGGACTTTGTGACAGTTGATGTATCAGTCTCTCGGCTCGTGGAGCGGATCCTCCGAACGAGCTTGCTGTGTGCGGGAACCCTAGTGCTGGCTGCGATTGTTACTGCGACTGTTACTGTGACTGCTACTGCTACTGCTACTGTGACTGTGACGACAACAGTACAGAGATCCTGTGTGGATTCGACGGCGACGACTACTGCACTCAGCGATCCTACGTGGATCAGTGCTACAGGTCCTGCGTGGGCCTGATCCTGTGTGGGTCCGATCCTGTGTAGGTCACTGCGGGGGTTAGTACCTATCGATCCTTCGTGGGTCCGACGACTTAGATGGTTTAGTGATCATCTTTATCGTCATCCGAAGAAGAAAATCATGTGTGAGCTGAATCTTCTGTTTTACTCGATAGAGGTGGTGCGCTTGGTTGTAGCGGCAGACCCGCGATACTGGAGACGAGCGTACGGAGTACGGAGACCGTGTAGCCGGCTGAGACCTGAAGACTGGTCGACCGACTCGACTTGGAGTGAGTCGACTAGCCCAGTGGACGGAGCGCCCGGTATTTGGCGGCAGACCCACGGCGGACGGAGCGCCTGGTAGTTGGCAGCAGACCCGCGGTACTCGACTGGAGGAGTACCTCTGTAGGCTATTTGGGTGAGCGCCTGGTATTTGGCAGCAGACCCTCAGCGGACGGAGCGCCCGGTAGTTGGCGGCAGACCCGCGGTACTCGACAGGAGGAGTACCTCAGCAGTCTTAGGTTAGTGAGCAGTATCTCAGAGTCGTGACAGGACACTGTACACTTCAGAGATGGGGCTCTTCAGTAGTTACGTTTTTGATAATGAAAATCCTGTGTGAGCTGAAACCTATTGCTTTCCTGTGTGGATTGTGTTGTGCAATCCTGTGTGGATTATGTTTTGCTTTCCTGTGTGGAATACGTTTACTTTCCTGTGTGGACTGAGTTGTACTTGGGCTCGGAGGTTGGAGCGTATTTGAAATTGGTGACTTAGGTATATGTATGGGCATATACCTAAGCAGTGTCGGTTGTTACTTCGTGATTGTACCTTTCTTTGTGGTTTATCCTTTGTGGATTTTGGGAGACCTTCAGGGGTCTCGGGGTCCCTACTGAGTAGCTTATACTCACCCCTGCACGGGCTTTGCCCGCACTACGTTGTGTTGGTTGCAGACGACGGACAGCGTTGACCTTAGCTGAGGCTTGCAGAGCGGGACGGTACCCAGAGGTGGACCACTGGGCGGGACGTGCTCGGAGCGGACGGCGGGACCCGTGGAGCAGAGGAGCTATCTGTACCCACCCTTCAGGTGGGATTTCCAGTGGACAGCTCGGTGTAGCGGCTTTTACCTTTCAGTTGCTGTTTTCCCTTTCGAGTTGTACTTTACTTTCAGTTTGGGTTTGTATACTGGCCCATTTACTTTTCCGCACTTTCAGTTGTACTCTGCTTTTGCTTAGTGTTTACTTTCCGCTTGCTTTCTCTGTGGTGTTTGTTTACTTTACAAAGGCAATGCCTTCCCATTTTACCGGGATTTACGCCTTGGTGCTAGTCGCCAGCCCCTGGCCTATGGAAGGCGGGCTTGGGGTAGTCACGGCACGGACCCCGAGGGCGGGTCGTGACAATATTAATTTTATAATATAAAATCAATGTCATAATCAAAGAAAGTGAAACCAAATGGAAAAATAGTTTAAGATAGGATAATGGAGTGTCTAAATCCACTCATTAAATCAAATTTAGAGAAACATTTTAGTTATTTATGCATATGTCTCTTAGTTTAACCCCTCGTTAAACCTTTTAACCTTTACCATGGTGAAATAATTTTATTATTTTTAATTAATTTTAGGATTAAAAATGAAATGGACATTACTACATAATATAAATATTATTATTTAAAATATATAATCCATTTTTAAAGATTAAATTACTATAATTTGTAATAATTGATTTTAATATAAGTTAGTGTAATACAATGAAAGCAGTTTTTAAAAAAATAACCTTTTTAAGTATAAAAACTATTTTACACCAAAATCATTTGTAAAATTTATCCCCATGAATTTTATTGGTTTATTATTAAAAAAATAAGGTTATTAGACATTTAGATCAATTAAAAACCTAATAAAACATTTCAACCACTTAATTAAATGAAGAGAATCTAAAATAGTTTTTTATTATATTAAAATATAACATGGATTTCAAAAAGTCAAGCATGGGTTTCCAAATTCAAAATTATAAATTTAAATGATTTAGTTGACTACTTAAATTCATATTTTTTCAATAATTTTTTTTATATATTTTTAAGTTATTCTTATATTATAATGATTTCATAAAAGTTACGTAATTTGTAAAATCATTATTTTTCATTATTTATCCAAAATTCAACCTTTTTAGAAAAATGCCAAAAAAATCACCCTAAGAAAATTTTGATTTTATTAATTCAATAATGAATTTAATTTCATAAAAATTAAATTCAAAATTTTTTAAATTTATTTTTAAAATTAAAATAAAAGATAAAAAGAAATATCACTTTTATAGAAAAATGACACTTTTAAACTTTAAGAATTTTTAAAATTATTTCATATCATTTACCAAAGAGTGTTAATTTTTTTTTAAAAAATTGTATACTCATAATGTATTCATGTTTAGCTTGAAAATTAATAAATTATTATACATTTTAGTTTGGTTTTGTGTATATCACATTCTATTTAACAATATATTCACTTAATGTAATATATACTAAAATCTAGGGGTGTTACTTCAACCATGTGAGTAACACTCCAATAAATTTATTTATCAAGATGGGGGTAATAAAAGACTCTTTAAATAACCTTCATATTTCTCAATAACTTGGAATAAATCTTCAATCCTCCTATTATATTTTCCTAAAAACCCACTCCCTGGCCTGAAATAATGTCAATTCTCTATCTTTATATCAAATTCTTTTTTTGTGGTGAGTGATATATTTATTACCTCGATATAGGTAAGTAGATAGAGAATCCCACTTGAGCCCATATATAAGCGTCAAAACTAATATCATAGTGAAAATATTTTATAGATTTATCTTCACCCAAAGATAGTGTAAACCAAAGAAAATCAATAAACATCACTATATATTCCATCATTGTCATTTCTCCCTACTTTAGCTTTATAAACTCATGAGATTTATCCATTTTCAAAAATATTAGTATAAAATACTCATAAAATAAGTACTAAAATACTTATCATGATATCCCCTATATCATATTTACCTATAATAAGAAATATAATTAATGACTCATTGGTCCTCCAAGCATAAATGATACAATATTCACTTTCCTATCTCTTGAATTATCAATTATACCAAAGATCCAATTGATCCTTTCAATCTATTATTCTATACCCTGAGGTCCATAATCACCATTATAGGTTAGGGGTGTTGTATTTAGAAATTATGAGTGCTGTTAACAGTCATAAAATCACCCCTAGGATGATCTCTCTCTATATCTTAGAGGACCATGAGAAAACTCTTCATGTGTTGTGCATCATATGGAGCTACAACGGTTTTTATTAGTGTAGCATGATCTACTTCACCCACATGATTATATTAAACATTCCGACTATATAAAATTACTATAAAAATCAAATATTATGATAGAAATAATCAAAATTTAAATCAACACAATTCACACATATCAAGGAATCCAGTCAATTAATCAACACAACTAGTTTTAATCAATTAAATCACCAAAAATATTATTATGAAAAAATTCATTAAATTATCAGTGAATTTTAATTAACTAAATTCAGTTCCATAATATTCTTAATAAAATCAAAATCACTCATAAGTATACATATGTAATGATCCTATGTGTTGAGGATAATGAAAGAACATATACTCTCTCTCCATCCTAGGCTAAGAGTAAATAAATAAATCATAGATCATGAAAATTAATTCCATTTAAAAATCTAGCAATATATAATTAAATAAAAATAATAATTTATATATCATAATCTTTGGTAACATGGACTTCTACTATAAATATATTATTTAGGCATGCATATAATTTTTACCTATAGTTTTGAAAAACTTGTCTCTTTTATTCAAATATTTCCAAAGATATAAAATAATTGAAATAACTAAATACCCTTATTCCATTCTATAATTTATTATCTTAGTATAATTTTTTTATCATGATGAAATACCATAATACCTCACACTCATCCACTGATTTTTAGAAACTAGTAACCAGCACCGTGGGCATATAGAAATTGTTAAGGGTAATTTACCATTTAATAAAAATAATAATATATATAATAATAATAATAATTCAATAGTTTATATATACAAATAAATTATACTAAATAACATCACAATCACAAAATATTCATTTCATGTCATGAAATCATGCATCATAAGTCCAATACATCAAATAATAGCACAAATAAAAAACTAAAATAAAATTGATATATATAATAAAGGTGCGGGATCTTCTAAAATTAGTCTCTATCTTTACACATAAATAAATTACCATATCCCTATTAGTTTTTATCATTCAACCATATATCATAGGGAAATTTTCCAAACCTGTATCAAAATACCTAGAATTTTCATGTACAAGAGATGTGTACATACAAGGTATGAATATAACTTAATAAGATACCACTAAGTGACCCCAAATATATCTTATAACATATTAGTAACTTGTAAATAATATACCATAAAACATAGTCTTACCTACATAAACCTTTTTTATAATGTAGGAATAGTAGTGAGTAGCACAAAACTATGTCATGTTTATGGCATAACATTGTTGATGGAATACCTTACCAAGAATATAACATAGCTTGTGTAGTATCATCTCATCCATGGAATAACATGGTTGATGGGAATAACTCTCATGTTTTTATGATATAAAATAACTCTTGAAAATTATTTATACATTCATGGTATAACATAGTCAATGGATAAGATTTATGATTAATATTATATATCCATCAGTAACATCAAGTAAAAATATATCTTGGGAAACAACTCCATTTAATCATAACATGGATAATATATTATTTAATGAATATAATATAAAATAACTAGTATCACCGAATACCCAATAAAATAATCTCAATATCAAACTATCATTCTTTAGTTCATAAATATCCCTTTTTCAAGATTAAAGATTCATTTAAAAATTTATATCAATTATGTCTCAAATAAATATAAAATTTCGTTAAGTTCCTTTATGATATACACATTAAAATTTTAATTTAACTTGTATTTAATCATCATTATAAACATATTAACTTAAATATTTAATTTTTATTATAATTTTGATACATTATACATTTATTTAAGTTCGTTGTTTCTAGTTTCCATTACACGCATACATATATATTTTCACATAAAACATAAATTAAAACATAATTTTTCAAGGTTACCTATAAAAATATCAACCAAATTTCTTATCAGAGGAAAGTTTCAAATTTTTTATGGATCATCAAAAATTCATAAAACTTTTAAAGTAAAATAAATGAGTTTTCTAAAACCAAAAACCACAAAATAGAAAATATAGCATGAAAAAATATAAATCTTACCTTACCCTTGATCTAAGTATTCTAACACTTTGTATGGATCATAATTCCATTAACAAAATATAAGTTAATCATAAATCTAATGAGAGGGAAAATAATAAATAATGGAGGTATCTGCACTATTTATCTGACAAACAAATGAAAGAAAAAAAATATTTTAACAAAAATATTAACCTATAAATGACTAACACTCATCTGTTAATAAAATATAGTTAGAAAAACTATTAGAGTTTTGATGAACCTCTACTATATTTATAAATCCAAAAAAAGTAAAAATACATGCCACTAGAGTCTTGGTGGTAGTATAAATCGTCGTAATAAATCTCCTTAGACCATTGAATTCATGATGGATTCCAATCATAAATTTAGTTACTACCTTAGTTGGATTGTTTCTTTTCTTAGCTAACCAAACTTTTGATGAGATTCATCAGAGTTATTATGGTATACTTCTTTAGATACCTAGAATTTTTTATCTTTTTCATTGTAAATTTTATGATTTATTTTCGATCCTTTAGCTTTGAAAGTATGGATAATGAGTTATAAGGTTTCAAATGTGAAACTTGAGTGTATTTTGAGTCTATAATTAATTTTATATCTTAATATAAAAGTTTTTTAATTGTTTAAATACATATTAAAGTCCCAAAATTCCATTTGAAACCATATTAGGAATAAAATAAATGAGATTGGGTCAGTCCAGGAGAGGCCTGAACTCATGGCTCTTTGGGATAAGAATAGGCTTCTATTTTTTACTCTGGTTGGTCTAAATACTTATCCCAAAATTCTAATATAAAGTACTAAAATGAAATACAAACCATTTCTATAATTAAAAAAATATAAAAATATATTAATAAAATAAACAGTCAAAATGATCGTTCAAAACAAATAGGGTCTTCAGGGGGCCCTGCTAAGGTGAAAGGGAAAAACCATTTTATAAATGTGTAAGAAAAACTAAAAAACTTAAATGATTGTATAATACTTAAATAAATGGTAGTGTATTCTAACATATGTAATCTTTTTCATCCATCCATGTGTAGGCTTCTTTTTATGGAAAAAAATGTTTTAGTGACCACTTATGTTGGGAGATGGTTGAGGGATGGAAGATAATTGTTATAAATAACTCATGGCCCTCGTATTTTTTATTGAAAAATATCTCCACCTTGATTCTAAAAATATTATTGTGAACTTGAAACTCTTATTCCATTATGGTGCCTTTATTTTTACAATTCAATTCATGTATATCATAAATTTTGGATTAATTAAATTCTCATATTATTATTTATTATTAAATGTAATTTTATTTATTTATAATTAGTTATCTATTTTGAAATAAATAAATTATTATTATTTTAAATTTTTTGTCTTTTTTGTCATACTTTTATAGTTAATTTTTATTTTTATTAAAATGAATCCTTGTAAATTTTTTGATCCCAAATTAGTTGGTCCCTCTTAGTGGTTATATCCCATATTCTTTTTAATTTAATCCCATTTTTATGTTTCATTATCATTAAGTTATTAAGCTCAATATAATGTCTGAGAAAATTTTGATAAATTTTATATCAATTAACCAAATAAAAATATCATGTTAAAATTAAAATTAAAATATTTTACTAAATTACTTATCAGTGCATCTAATAGTGACATCATACATCTCAAAAAACATGTTAATATATATGTTAGAAATAAGAACTATTATATTAAGACACAAATATAATAAACATGTAAATCATAAAGTAATTTTTATTATGATCACATACATTCATAGGATATGATGGTTGATTATATAATTAAAAATATATCCTTTTAATAAATATATGTGTCATTATTTTATAAATTTTATTCAACAATAATTTCACCTCGATAAAAACCCTTTTCCTGAAATTCTATAAGAAAAAAAATTTAAAATATTAATAATATTAAAGTTTATTTTATATATATTTTTAATTAATTAAATGAAATTGTTTCTTTAACTTTGGATTTATGGAATTATGTTTAACATATTGAATATAAATGCATTATTTTCCATTTTATTAATAATGATAAAAAATGAAAAAAAAATATTTCTTTTGAATTGGTTGAACTTCTATATAGTGTTCATTCATTAGGGGTTTCAGTGATAGATTATATATCTAAGTGGGAATTATAAAATAAATTATTTATGCTTATAATAGATAACACATGGTATGATAATAATATTGTGACATAGCTTATATATGCATTGAAATAACCTTGTCATGGGTAAATATTCCATGTTCATTGTTACAAACACATTTTACATTTGATTATTCAAGATGATTCATCTATTTAAAAATATTTTATAGATATTATTAGAAAAAATATTTGAAATAGTGATATTTTTTCTAATAATATTCAATTATATATAAGTATTTTCAGTAATAAAATAATAATGTTTGAAGGATATAATTAGATATAGGTAATAAATGGAATTTAATATATTATATATTAAAAATACATTTAAAAAATTCAAATAAGTAGATTTATTTTTGAATATATAAAACTATGTCATGGATTTTTTATACTCGATGATGATTTTTGGGATCAAGTTAAACTATATTGAGATTTTTTAAATGTATTTGAAAATTTTACTTCATCGTTTTTTATGTATAAATTTATAATTTATCATTAGTAATACATTATTTAATGTGTAATATTTCTATTTTTATAAAATATATGACTTGTTATTATTATATTCCAATTATTACTAACATGAAATAAAAATGTTATTATTATTTTAATACTTTGCTTAAAATATTTGAAATTGTAATAATATAATATTCCAGGTATAATGGCATCAATCTAAAAAAATTATAAATCATTTTTTATAGTGAATTTTAGTTTTATGGAATATTTTATTTTCATAAATAATTATATAATTAATATATACTCATTATGTTTATTGATATTAGTAAACAAGACACAAAATCTATAACATCTTCTCATGGAAATGAAAGTATATGGGAAACTATAAAAAATAAAATACTTTTAAAATATTTTTATCTAAATGCATCTAAACAGAAATGATATATATACTCTCCTATAATTGATAATGAATATTGATTTAATATTTAAATTTTTATAAATATTATGTATCAACATGGACTGTACTAAGAAAAATTCCTCATAATGTACTTATTATTCTAATTTCATTAGTTGCATCCAACTCAACTTTTAATGTAGGTGCATGACTTATTATTGAATATCAACCTTAATTTACCCTTGATAAATATGAATCTCTTATAATCATGAGGGGTTATTTTTATGTGGAAGATTAATGATAAGAAATTATCAAAAAAAATCATGCTAATAATGATCTCAGTATGCTATTAGGTCCAATTAAGGATACATTGGCATCAGATAAAATATTTTTAATATATAGTATAATGTAATTTTTTAATAGTTATATCATGTAAATTTTTGTGAAGTATAATTTTTATATTTTATGTTTCCTTTACAACATAATTAATATCATTTATTTCTTTTATAATGTAAATTTTTAAATTGATGTATAATTTAGTTTTTTATAAAATATTTTTCTCAACTGTAAGTGTTTTTATATCGTAAATAATGTAATTTAATTTTTTTACAATGTAATATTTTTAATGGATGTAGAATTTATTTTTTTGAATTAAATATACATCTTTATATTTAAATCATGATTTTCATTACAAATGACATAATTAAATTTTTTATAAAGTGATTTTTTATGGTTGTAAAATTTAATTTTTTAATTAAAAATATAATTTTTTTATTTGTAAACAAATTTTTATGAAAATTATTATATAAAAGAATAATTTAATATCATTGTATGTAAAACATAACATTTAATTTTTTATATTATTTTAATTAAAAACAAAGGATCAATTGGCTTAGGCCCATGGCTTGTCCTGATAATCCCGACTTGACTTGAAGAATTGGGTTAGCCTGAGGCTGGACCTTGTCTGACCTCTAGTGTTATTCAACCAATCCTTTCCCAATCCAAATATCTCACCCAGGTCTATAAAATGTGGGGTTGTTTCATATTTACACCCATAAAATTTAGTTAAAATTCATGTTGTTGATGAGATTTGGGAGAAGTTTTGTAAAGATGGATGGTTAGATGCGCTATTTGGAAAAATATGCATTTTTGAAATCCCAAGGTAATAACTAATGTATAGTTGGGGGAATAGAAAAATAATGTGCATTTAAATACACATTTTTATCAATAAATTCACATGAAGTTAAGTTACACATTTTGACCTTTAACTTCTTGGATACCCCCTAAACACACACTTTTTTGACCCCAAATGAATCATATAAAATTTCAGGATTCATTAAGGTGATGTAGTATTCCAAAAAAGTTGTCCAAATGTGTTATTTTTTAACTTGATTGCAGAGAATTAAATTGGATAATGATATATTTAGATTTATTATATTATTTAAATATAAAAATTTTGTCTATGATTTGGTTAAGTTGTAACACCCTGAGATTTTAAAATAGTAATATTGTGTTTGATAGTGTATACGACATGCAACATCGAGCTTAAACTAAAAGTGAAATATATGATTGTTATATCCTGGCCATTAAATTGGTAGTTATGAATAGGATTAACTAATTTATAATATATATATATATATATATATATATATTTCCTGATAAAAATCAATATATTGATAAATTCTTATTAAATAATCAATCAATTTTTAGTTAAGGCAATTTATTCATCAAAAATATGTTTTCTTTAAAAATGAATTTTATTGCTTCCTCTGAGAAAATATTATAATTAAATTATAATAATTTTTAAAAATATATTTTATAAAATTAAATTAATTTTTTTAAATAATCATATCATAATTAACATAGGGTTAACTTTTTGGATTTTTGAGAAAAAATTTAGTTTTTAGTGGATAGAGAAAATACCGATTTTTGTAAAACTGTTATTTCTTTTCAATAAATTAAGTAATTTAAAAGTACCATTATGATTTGAATTTGATTTCAAGTAACATAATTATTATTTATTTATATTTAATCCAATTAGTTACATTTTAATCATCTTTATACTGGATTTTAGGATAAGCTTATTTTTAGACATAAAAATACATTTTTCTGGAAACTGTTTTAAAGTTCATAATTATTTTTCATTTTAATTAATTAAAATAATACCTAATGAGGAATGGTTTAAATTAAAATTATATTATATATATATATATATATTAATTTAAATTTAAAAAATTATGATTATTAGTCATAAAGTTAATATAATATTATCTTATTCTTGAAAAATACATTTCTTGAAAAAATGATTTTTCGTCACATATGTGGGTTTTATTTTAAATTAAATTATGAAATTTTTGTGAATTTAATTTGATAAAATTGATTCCATATTTTGAATCATAATATTTTATAATATATTATATGGTTAACTTAATTTTTTGTCATAGTGAATAGTGAAAATAGTAAAAATATTTTACCACGGTTAAAGTGAAAATTTGTTTATTAGGGGTTAAACTAAAAGTATAAGGGTTAAAATTACTTAAAAACTTGTCTAAATTATATTTTATGTCTATATTTATATTTTATCTCATATAAGGGTCGATAATGGTTTATTTTTGAGCCTTTTGTTAGGTGTAAAATGTGGGTATAACTTTTTATCTTCAAAAATTCCAAGTGTGTCCTCTTCCCCAATTATAAAAGGTAACCCTCTACCCTCTCCTCTTAGAACCTTCAAAGAAATTTGATTCAGAAATTACCTTTAAAAAATTATTCCTTTATTCCCTAAATTTTTTTAAAGTCCTTTTTTATCATAAAACCAATCTAAGAAGGATTTAGGTTTAATCATAAAGAGGTGGTCTGAAGAAGAGGTGTTGTTCTTAACCAAGCATTTTTTTTATTTCTTGTTTTACCTCCTTAAAATATTCTTTAAACATACCAATATAATAACATAATTATATAACATATACTTATATGTTATTATTTTAATGGAATAACCTACATTTAACTCCTCTTTCATAAAATGGAAAATAAAACCATTGTTTGTGTGTACAGCGGACTACCACCTCGCGAACCGATTTAATTAATTTTTCATCATCACATATCATGAATTTTAAGGATGATGAATTTAATAATTATATATTTTATTCATTAAATATTAATAATTATGTTAAATTAATGTATCATATACTTTCTTTTCTTACCATCTATTGAAAAATGATAACGGCGTTTGTGTGTACGGTAGACTATCGCCTCACAAAATGATGTGATGTGTTTTTTATTACCGTGTCACATGGATGGTATATGTAAGTTTATTTAAAGAAATAATATTATATTTATGATATAATTAAAAATGTTTAAATATAAAATAATACTTACCTTCTTTCTATAATGATCGTTGAAAAATGGAAATGATGTTCATGTGTGTGTACGGTCTACTGTCTCCATGATTGTAATATAGTTCATTTTTCAAAACCATTATTCATGGTTCGTTTAAAAATTATAATTGATTTATAAAAATTATAAGTATTTCATGATTATTATTTTGTATATAATGGAATAATAACCCATTTGACCACACTCAACATACCAAATCCATTTTGAAAATATGGACCGAACATCTTCAAAATACCTGACATGGACATAACTGATTAAGTATTTAAACATATTATTAAAATAAATAAATTATAATTATTCAATTATAATTTATTAACCCTATAAAATTTTATTAATAAATAAAATTATCAATATAATCTTGTTATTCATGAGTTAAAGAATATATATGGAAATTCTAGACTCGGCGTAAGGGTTTCTTGTCTCACTTTTTTTTTGAGACATATGTCATATTCACCACTTATTTATATTGTGTAGTGTATATAATAAATATGAATGTATTTTATTATTATTTTAATAAATATTATTAGGATTTCTAAATCCTTATGAGTTTCTCTCTTTCATGAGATTTGGATCCATAAATCATCAAAGTAGTAAGGGATTTCTAGTATTGTTTTTATTTTTGGGAGACATATGACATATTCACCACTCATTTATTTTATGTGGTGTATATACTAACCCTTTTTCATGTTATATCATGAATTTAATTCTTTTAATTATATTTAAAGTTTTATTTTATGTTATTATTTAATGGGGCTTACAATACAAAAGTTACCAAAGTGGTAAGGGTTTCTTATCCCACTTTTATTTATGTGATACATATTCCATATTCACCACTTATTTATATTGTTTGGAATATTTAATATCTATTAATTAATTTACTTATTATTTTCATGAAAATTATTGGGATTTAAAATACATATTATGTTCTCTATTTTATGATATTTTTATCCATAGATTACCAAAGTAGTAAGGGATTTCATCTCATTTTTTCTTTCATTGATTCATATTTTATTATTATGCCCCTAATTTATTTTAGAGGATGTATATACTTTCCATATTACATGTTATATAATTCATAATTCATAATACAAGGTATTTTAAGTTTAAATATTCATCATTTCATCCAATAGGATTTGAATTGAAAGTAAACAAGTGGTAAAGGGTTTCTTAACTCAATTTATTTTTGTTGGCTTATAACACTTCTTCATTAAATTTTTTATGCCATGATTATGTGTGAATTGATCTGTAAATTTTTTTATTATATATTTACACTTTTTATGGATTTTAATTTGTTACAAATAATCTCTCCATTGAGTAATTCTCAATTTAATGATATGATATTTTTAAGGGTTATTCATGTCAAATCATCTTTTTATGGGACATACATTTATAATATGCACCTATATAAATTTATGAGGTTTATATACTTACAATTTAGAATTTTATATCATTAATATTTCTATTTTTATGATATTTAATTTTTTATTTGAATTTATTATTTCATGGGGCTTACAGTTGAAAAGTTACTAAACTGGAAAACGTTTTATGTTACAATCTCTATTCTTTTTGGGATTATTTATTTTCAAGGTTCCCTTGGAGTAAATAATATGATATTATTTTCTTAAAGAAAATATATTTTATTATCTTATATTTATCTGTGTGTTTTACATGTTTAATTTTCATTTCCTCCATTATTTATTAAATAAACATCAAGAAATTTGTTTGTAAGTGATATTTGTCATGTATCTTCTTTTAGATTGGGTATCTTTCTTTTCTATATCCATGTTTTAAAAAATGTGTTAAAAATATTATTTTATAAACATAAATTATTTAGTGAAGATATTTTAAATGATCCTTATCCTTCTTTTAAATGTTTTTAAAAGTAAATTTCTTAATGTTTTCTAAATGGTTCACTTTTCACTACCTTCACAAAATGTTTAAAATAATTTTTATTTTTAACATTTACAACATGAAAGGATTGTCCCACCATCATGAAAATTATTATATTTGAAGATTAATTTATAATTTTCTAATTTTATTTTCAAAAAGAAGTATTTTCACAACATTTTTTGAATTTTTAGTTTTTAAGAGTAATTTTCAAAGTGAATATGTTATTTTCCTCAATAATGTTTTTTATAATATTTTAATGGTATTTCCATTAATCAACATCAATAACCCTTGATGTTACTTATGATCTATAGTATATATTTTTTAATCATACCATCCTTATTCTTACTTTTTTTGGATTATGAGATTGACATGGAACTCATTTCTTTTTCAAGGGTTAATCAAGAAAAGAAATAAAAATGATTATTATTATGACTGAAAGTGAAAGATTATAAATGTTTTATTAATGAATTGTACTTAGAAATAATTAATGATCATGGGTACATCCATATATTGTCATGTAATCCAGATATATATTATAGAATGGGTGCACCCAGATAGCATCAGGTGAGATCGATATATCTTATATGATGCATGTGCCTAGATAGCGTCGGGTGAGCCTAATATAGATTATATGATTAGTGTGCCTAGAAATTACTCCAATGAATTTGTTAATGATTGTGTTCTTAAGATAATTATATTGGAAGTTATTCATATGGTTATTCTAATCTATAATGGTTCTCTAAGGGTTCTATGAAGATAATGTTCCAAGATACCAGTACTTTCTCTTTATGATTGTTATAGTTTTTAATGATTACTTTGATCAAGATTGACATCACATGGCTCGTGATTATTGATTATTATGACTCTTTCCTTTTCTAAAGATCTATTACATGACACATATTTATTTATCTGGTTTTGATGGGTATAATTTATCTTATGTTATTCTCATTCACTTTGATTATGTCATCATACCCTTATTCTTTTATTATACTTATTGATGACTTTCAATTATTAATTCATTTGTTTACCCTTATTAATAATTTGAGCTCTCCCTTATCATGTTTCCTTTCCCTTAGGTTATATATAATTATTTGAGTCTATAAAGGATTCATATGTAAATAATTTATGGGATATGTTTAAGAATTTATATAGAATTTGAAAATATGGATATAATTTAAAAAAAATACTCTCTTGAAGTCTTGAGTGTTGTATATGTAAGATTTTTTTCTAATTCTATAAAACTCTAAACCTAAAAGTTTCTTTGGTATGTAAGTAATCCAATATTTATTTTTTTATTTAAGGTATGGATTGATAAAATCGGGTCACATTTATCAATATAATATCAAAAAATGTAAGTTTTATGTTTTTAGCATCGGATCTTGGAGGGTCGGTTCGGGGCTATTATATAAGATCCTTAAACATTACTTGAGTTGTATTGGGAATAAATAATTTATTTGGTTGAGTTTATTTAGTAATTCAATAGATGTGATATGTTGAGATACATTTTTTATTTTACAAATGTGAGTATATAATTTTATATTGTGTTATTTATGTGATATATGATGTTGTATTCACTATGCATCATAGGACCACCAACCGAGTTGGATCAAGTGTATTCCAAAGGATATATTGTATTAGATTCTAGGTGTAACACAACATTCATATTGTATTAGATGGTCAACCACTAACCCTCCCTATGATTTTGTACTCTTATACATTGTATGTAGTATTACCTCATAGATATCGCATCCCCTAGTTATGATATGGTTTAATGGCAACAAATTTGATAGGAAGTAAGTTGGAGAGTCCCTTATGGTATATAATTTTCCTGATTATCTAAGTTGTATTATATCAACATATTTTTTTTCAATTCTATGTGATTATAGTGATACATTGATAAATGCGTACATACCTTTGGGAAATATTGAATTGTTTGGGTTTTTTATTTCATATAAGGATATATTCATATACTTTTTTCATATTAAAATATGAGATTAATGAAGGAGAAAGCTAATGAGTATAGTTTATACTCACCCATAATTTTATCTATAATTTTTATATTTCTAGAATAATTTTACAGGTAGTGAATATTTTTACTAATTCAAATTATGTGCTAGTTAGCTGTAATTATAGGAATTTGCATTTCTATTTTCATTAGATATCAAGTATGTTGAGGATTATTAACATGGATTTTTTTATTTCTTAAATGTTTTATTTTTATATATATGTTAAATATCATCAATTTATTTGATCAGTGATGTTTTCATATATTTGAATTATAGTTTTGGTAACTATTTTTGGTTTTTTATGTTGGAGTTTTCAAATAAAATGGATAATATTCCCCATAAGTGATTTATATACACCCTTGGTGTTATTCCTCATAATTTGGAATATTAAAGGTAGGTTTTTAGGGTCAATTTTGGTCTTGATGATTAATTTGGAAGATTCATGATTAGTTCGGTTCATGATAACTATTATGGGACATTGTGACCAAATAACTCTATAACCTCCAGAATATTCCTATAAGAATAAATAACCAAAATATTCAATCAATATTTAGATTAAAATAATTTAATAAAATATAAAAACACATATTTTAAATTAAAATAAATAACCTTATAACCTAATTCATTAAACATCCATTTTTTATTGGATATATGAATACATAAAACATTTAACATATATGACATAGTATAAACAAACACAGAACATTAGAAATCTAAGATAAAGAAATAAAAGAAAAAATATATAATAAGAAGCATAAAACTTAACATAATGATACATGTAAATACATAAAAAATTTATAAGGAACAAACAAACATGAAAAAATGTAGATACAACACATAGAAACACATTACATATAAGATACACAACATAAACCACACTCAAAACATGTTTTATTGAAATCCAAAACATTCTCATTACTATATAATGTAATAAAATAAATAAAAAATCTAAAACATGTTATAATACACATAAAACTTTAATTAAAAATATTTAAACCAATTTTTAGGGTAATAAAACATGTGAAAACACAAAATAAAATGAATAAAATAAATATAAAAATAATTTAGAACCCAAAGCATGTCTTATATTAAGAATATGATATTCAGATAAATATGGTATATATCATAGTAAATAATAAAAGAATGAAATAAAACATTTTAAATATCATAAAACAATTAAAATACAATATAAAACATTTATAAATAAATATATAAAATATTTAATAATCTTAACAATATACATATAAAAAAAATAATTCCAAAAACATTTACATATAACTTGAAAAACATGGAGATTTTTCATAACATGTATTCATAAAAAACATATACCATTTATACATGTGAAAAATGAAAAACATTTATAAATAAGATGTATAAAAAATTCTATGGATTAAAACATTTGAAAAGTAAATCACAAATCAAATACTAGATGATTATTTTCATTGTAGTGTTAAATTTGAAAAACTAAATGTTTTTTACACTTTATGTTTTTTGATAAGACATATATACTACATGTTTTGTTCTATTTATATTATATGAATGGAAAAGAGTATATTATGTATCATCCATTTAGTATTTTATGTTGTGATTTGTGAGATTTGAAAAGTTTAATGATATAAATTCTTAATGGATAATATTTTATGTGTTGGAAGTATGTTTTATGTTTATTGTTAATTAAATTTTTTTTAATGTATGGTGTATATTTTTTGAAAAAAAATAAATATAATAGTGAAGTATTTTTATGTTTAAAATAATTCAATGGAACATGATTCAAGAATACCTAAGTAAGTTTAGTGAAAAATGAAGTAATGATGAAATATGTCTTGTGTTTAAAGAACAATGTGATATGATTAAAAAATAATTTTTTTTAACTGGTCGTAAACATTATAAGGTTAAAGATAAATGTTATATGGGTAAATTAAAAGTTATTTTCTTGTATTGAGTTAAATTTTGTACGGATGGAGAAGTGCTTTATACCTATGATTGTTTTGTGTTCTATGAAGATTATATTATATGGTGATTAAATAATGTTATGTTTTGGATGATAATTTTATTTATTAGTCAAATATAATCCATGTGACTTTAATATTTTTTTTTAAAATAATATTATACATAATACATATGTTAAAGGTGTTTATGATTAATGGTTATGAGATCTTGATATAGGGATGAAGTTTTCTAATAGTTAAAATGTCTTGAAATTTTTTTTGAATCCCTTGCAATGAATAAAAAAATATTCTAAGAATTATATGTGTATGTTAGATATAGTTATTTTACTGGTAATAAAATGTTTTTCCTATAAATAGATATAAAATTTCTACCATAAAAATATGCAAATTTAATATAAAGGTTGACTAAATGATCAAGTGAAATTTTGAAAAAACAAATAATCTGATGATAAATGAATTTTTTTTATTGATTGGATCTAATGATAAATAGTTTTAATTTTAGAATTTATTGGTTAATATTCAATATTGTTATAATAAATATACTATTTTTTTGAAAATATTTTAACAATAATAATTAATAAAGTATAATAAAAGTTGTGAAATCAATATCAAAACACCAATGAAAGTTAAATGTATGTTGAAATCAGAACATAAACTTAATTTTACATGAAGTGATGTCGAGTGAAGGTAAAGTAATGAATAATGATTAAAAATTTATAATCATAATAAAAAAAAATAAAAAAATAATAACAAGAATAATAAAAATTATAACTAAGCCAAAAAAATTATATATTTATTATGTCATCATATATATAGAATACATGTACATATGATCACGGTTTAGATTATTCCTAATTATTTATGTAAGATACAATGACCATGATCAATGAAATTAGATAGAGGTTGTGGTTAATGATCATGGTAAATTCCACCCATGTGTATGGAATCCAGGGATATTATCACCTATAAGAAATTGATGCGTCAATTATTATTCCATAAAATTTTCCCTTTTAGGTCATCAATTTCATGAAATAATATTTATCCTTTGATTAAAAAATCCTATAGAAAATTCATTTAAGGAAAAAATATTTGAATTTAATTCTAATTTTAATTGCCTTATTAAAAGCCTAATAAGAAAAACCTATTGAGAAAAAACCTTATAAATGGAAAATGGGTACCAAAATTCTTAAATCCCCTAGATTAAATCATGATAAACTATGTAGTCGTTGAATAATAATTTTATACATCAATTTGTCAAAAAAAAATTGGAAGCCTTTATAAATAAATGTACAAAATTATCACATGATCTAATTTATTGGATATCTATATCACCATTATTTTGAAGCTCATGAATAAAAAATAATTTTCTTGAGATGTTTTTTATCATATTGCCTTTCATATACCGACATTTTAATTGTGTTATGAAATAAATATTATCTTTATGTAAAGTACTAGGAAAATAATTATCCATAGTCAATCCATAAATGTGTCTGATGTGATAAATAACTAACACTAATAAAAGAATAAAATTTTAATAAGTCTATTCACATAATTTATTATAAAAATTTCATTATATATTTGTTTATAATTTCATATTTTATAAAAACTAATGTTGAAATCCATTTTTTTAAAAACTAAAACCTAGTTTTCTCCATTACATCCTCATTTCACACCGATGCTCAATATGAAACCCTAGTCACCATGATTTGTGACTTTCCTTTATCTTTTCCAATAAATCCATTTGTTTCCTTCCACCACTAAATTGGTTCTTCTATGTCGTTCGATCACTCCACCTTATCCCTTATAGAATTTTTTGTATCTCACCAATCAATATTTTTAATATTTTGATTATTTTTTTCTTTTAAGATTTGTTTATTTTAAGATAATAATTGTTTTGAAATCCTAATATCCTAAATAAATTTGTGTAGTATATATTTCACACTCTTTATTTATTTATTTTTTTATAGGAAATTGAATTTTATATATTTATTTATTTGAAATTTTCTACGTATTAGCATTTTAGTGATATTGTTTTCATTTTATTTCTTATGTATTATTATAACATATTGTTAGGTAAGTTAAAGTTGTAATTATTTGAACATATATATATATAATATAAACATGTAAATATATATATTTATATGCTTATATATATAATTACATGTTTATATGTTTATATATATGTTTGTAAGTTTATATATATATATATATATATATATATATATATATATATATTTAAATATGTATAAATGTAAATATTTTTATATATGTTTATATATATTTAAATGTGTATAAATACGTACATACATACATATGTACACATGTACATGTGTACATATATGAATACATATTCATGTTCATACATATATAAATATATACATACATTCATATATACATGAATAAATATATACATACATATGTACATATATACATGAACATGCGTACAGTCTTATATAAATACAAATATACATAGATGTGTATGTGTGTGTTTTTACATTTGTATGTATGTATACATACATACATATGTACGTACATATATAAATATGTTTTAAATTTATATTTTTTACATGTTTTAAATTTATATGTTTATATATTTTAAATTAATATTTTTATATGTTTGTATGTTTTGAATTTATATGATTATATAAATTTTAAATTTATATTTTTATATATATGTTTATATATTTATATTATTAATTTTTATTTTTATTTTTGGTAATTAATGTATTTTAATTAGATAAATTCTTGGCAAACAACTAACAAATGTGAGAAATAGTTTGATGATTTATTGGAATTTTTGAAAGAAAATGTAGAAAATATAGATATGTTTTACAACCCATTCTTTAAGGATTTGAATATGAGAAAATTAGGTTCCATATAAATTAAATATCATTTGATTTTCCATGGTTTTAATTTGAGTTATAGTCATTGGATCTAACATGGTGAAATGAGATAGAATTCATGATCTAACCTTGATTAATATTTTCAATATAATATAGAATATTATATTGATGAATTAATTTATAGTGTAGGAGTTGAAACCATTGAAAAAATAGTGGGTGTTGAGTGATTGTATATAGATGCTAAAAAATATTATTTTTGAGTTGTATTAAATTTACAGTATTATCAGTGGTAGTGAGATTGGATACCTTAAAAGATAGAAATGGTTAGAGTGACAAAAAAATTCACTAAACTTATTGGACTTTTGAGGGAGATACTTTCAAAATTAAATAACCTTTCAGATTATAATTATGATGATAAAAAATATTATGTCCAATGGGACTAGGGTATAAAAAATACATGTTTTCCCCAACAATTTTGTGTTGTATAGTAAGTAATATGAAAGTTTTTTCAAAATTTCTAAAATATAGAACATTAAGATATAAAATAGATAGAATAGTCAACTTTGATTAATCCTCAGGACTAGGTACCAAACCTCCTATTAAGTAAAAATTTAAACTTCTAATAAGTATTCATTTGGAGAATTTTTTTTCAAATTTAAATGATAAAAATAGCATAAGATAGCATAAAGATGATAAAATATCCTATAAAAACCTATGTCACCCTGTTAATTCACTATAATGGAAGAGATTTGATCAATACTTTCCTAATTTTGGAAATAATAATAGAAATATAAAAATGATACTATGTATTGATAAAATATATCTATATCATAGCCTCATTATACAACATAGTTCATGGACTATTATATTAGTAGTTTATAACCTATTAGTATAGATATGTATGAAGGTAAAAATTGTTATAATGAGATTGATGAATTCTAGAATGAAATAGTCTATAGGTGATATTGATGTTCACTTTTCCCCATTTATTGATGATTTGATGTTATTGTGGGAGGCAAGTATTAAAGTGTTTAATAGAAAGAAGATTCAGGTAGAGCCCTCTTATTAAAATAAAAAGGAGGAACATGAAGGAGATGGAAGGGGTCATACAAGAATCATGCCCTCATGCCAAAATAAACAAGAAAACATCACAAGTCATACTCAAAATATGCACATGATATTTTTACAAGGTTCATCACTCAATAAGAGCAGCTACATCCTTTACATTCATGGGTATGACCAATGCATGGATTCTACACTATAATGTAATATGTTGTTACAATGGAGTGGCTAGGAAAACACTCCTCTAGCCAGTGTGAGTCCCTACAATTTAAAGGGGGGTAGGAAACAACCCTCTACCTTAGACTATTGATAGCCTTGTCCAACTTGTATCCTCTACCTGGTTATTTATAATACCTATAGAGAGATTCTTATTCCTTCTTGATAAGGTAGGTTCTGCTCTTGGTATTCTTTAGTGCTCTTCACTTGATTACTTACAAAGTAGTAGGCAAGCAATTATTCCTTTTTTCTCTCTCTTATTCTCTACTAAAACACCAACTACAGTAAACTACTTCTCTATTCTTGGCTAGAATCACATAAACCAATGTGATTATTTAGGCAATGAAGATCGGTTCACTTAGAATCATCTGACTCAAACTTCCCTGAATAATTGTCATCTTTCAGTTGGGCATACTATGTTCTTTTTCTTATTTTATTCCTTCTCTTATCAATACCAACACCTGATTTTATTGATATACTAACTTCTTCCTTTGTGCATATATGAGTTCAATTTCACATCTAGTTCTTCTTTACTTCTCAAATCACAATGAGGGTGATAAACACCAGTCGTTTGAGTGCAGTTCAAATTCTCTTTGTAAAACCGAATGGTTCACCGTTATTTATTCTTCTCAAAGCTGATTCGAGAGTTCTATGCACCTATCAAAGGCCTGTGGGACCCCAATATTTTGTGCACCCCTTTTGGGTGACTTGCACGCAACATTAATGACTTGCGCGCAACATTCAACTTTTTTCATGGAAGACCTCTTGCACGCAATTTCAAACTTGCGCGCAAATCTCTTCTTGTGTGAAACTATCCTTTATTTCGTGAAATTCTTACTTCTTTCATGCAATTGCCTTTGCGTGTATTTCTTTTTCACTTTATAGATCTGATTTCTTCTAAGTGTTGAGCTTCACAAATGATAGGGGGTCACTTCTTATTTATATACCTCGTCGACCCCTGCGTGAAAAAGCCCCATTGTGTCACACAAGATCCTGAAACGTCGCGCAAAACCCCATTTGATGTTTCATTGGGATCGTAAGTATCTTTCGCTCCAACCTCATCTTTCGTGCACTTCTTGAATCTTTCACGCAGTTCCTTTCTTTGCCATTTTTTAAAGTTTTGACCTCGAATCATTCCTTGTGCGCAAAACCCCATTTGACATCACATTCAACGCGTAAGTTACTTTCACACCAACCTCATATTTCATGCACTTCTTTGAATCTTTCGTTCACTTCATACCTTTGTCAATTTTTGAATATTAGACCAAAAATCATGCCTTGCATGCAAGATTCCAAACTCCCTTCAATCTTGCATACAAAAACCAATCTTGCGTGCAAAACCCCATATTTCATGCAAGCCTCTCCTTTTCCAGATTTTGATTTTAAAATCATGAAACTCCACTTGCATACAAAATACTAAGCTATATTTAAACTTGATCGCAACATCATTTTCCAAAAACACATTTCTTCATCTCCCAATTTTCAGGCCCTAAAATTTGGCAAACACTGGAAAAAGGTGTCACCTTAAAACATTATTTTATGCTGCCACCAGATTGTTTGTTCCTCTTTCATTGCTCTCTTCACTACATCCGATAACCATTATTCATATTTCATCATGAAATCCATTATCGTGATATGTATCCTTTAACTTCATCCATGGCTTCCCCCCCTCAGAACGCGCCTCACGCGCCTCCTGAGATTCAAATTTTTTCGTCTGGTTGCGCGCCAGCACCCATTCCCCCTCCACTGTGTTGTCCACCTCCGGCGGTTTTTGACCCTGGTCATCCCCACCGGGAGGCCTCCCCGCCTGTCTCTCCTCCCCCATTCCATGCCCCTCAGGCTGGGAATCCGCCTTGTTCTTTCAAGGATGCCCTCTGTGGCCCTTCCCTGGCCTTCTCGATCCCCTTCTATCCAGAAATCGGACGGATTTCTCCCTCTCTGTCCCGGGTTGGTCCCCGTATCACCCTTGATGTCCCTGTGGCGGCTCTTGAGGAGGCGGTGGGTTGCCTGCAGTGGACTCTCGTGGCTAGATTTGGTGGCGCGATGCCCTCTCTGGCGATCTTTCGGGGCCTCGTGGATTCGTGGGGTCTTTCCTCGCCTGCCCAGATCTCACAAATCCACCGCAATTCCTTCTGTGTGGATCTGTCCTCGGAAGCAGACTTTGTGCAGGCTTGGTGAAAAGCTCCGCGGGTGGCTGGGCGCTTGCGTTTCAACCTGGTGCGCTGGTCGATGAAGATTCACACAGGGAAAGATGGTCCTCGTGCGGCGGTGTGGCTCAGCTTACCGGGTCTCCCGCTCCCTTTTCAAAATCAGGCTTTCCTTAAAGCCATTGGTGATTCTCTTGGGGGTTTCCTTTGTGTCGATGATCACATAGAAAGGTGCAAGGAGTCCTCGGTCGCGCGTATCTGCGTGGATTTGGACCTCTCCCTCCCTCCTCCAGAAAGCCTCTGCCTGAGGGTTCCCGACTTGTTGGTTTGGAAGCAGGACATCCTTTATCCAGTGTTTCCGAGGTACTACCCCTTCTGTCGGCTTCAAGGACATTCTGAAGGCCGGTGTAGGAATCGGCGCCCCCAGCCAGTGATCCTAAATCTCAGCGCCAGCTGAGTGTTGCTAGGAGGTCTGATCCTCTTGCCCCTACTCGTGGCCCCCAACCAGTGGTCTCCCTGGAGTCCGCTCACAATGTTGTTCCTGACTTCGGCCTAGCTGCTCCATGGGTTGTTTGCTGTGGATCATCGTCGGCGGGGCCTCACCTCAATGAGTTTACCCAATCCTTCCTTCCTCTGGTTTCATCTATGCAGCAGGCTCCTCCAGGCTTGGCATCATTCCAGCCTCCCATGGAACCGTTTTTCAAAGCCATCTGGATCCGTGAGAACCTTATGGGTGGTCTGTTTTTCCGAAGTACTTCCTCTCGAGCACCCAGTTGCTCCTCCCTCTTTCTGACTGAGGATCAGTCACTTTCGCTCCTTTCCCAGACTTCTAAGGGTGCCATGCTTCTGACCATCGGTCCTCCTACTTGGGAGGAGAAGAGGGTCACGGGTTCTCTCTCTCCAGCTGCTCATGATACTTCCCCTCATGGAATACTCTGCAGAGGCGAGGTTCCTGCCCTCAATCAGCTGGCTTTCTCTTCTCCGCAGGGGCTTCTTCACCTGCCACCTCCTTCTGGTGTGCACACGAGATCTCAACGCAGAGGTCTTTCTGCTTCCCCCTCTAATCCTCCGCGTGAGCTACATTCGCCTGGGGCCAAAGCCAGGCGCCCCCTATTTCAATGACGTGCATCTTCATCTGTAATTACCACAGCCTAGGGGACCGGGTAAAAACTGACTACGTTGTTATGGAATCGAAGAAATATAGGGCCTTTATTGTCGTGATCTTGGAGCACAAGCAGGATCATTCCAAAATTGGGGAGTTTGCCCGCAAAATCAGGATGCAGGGCTTTATGCATGCAGACCCAACTAATACCCACATCTGGATTTTCTGGCAAAAGGATATCTCAGTGGCCAAGCTTGCTGCTGATGACCAATCCATCACGACCAAAGTGACAATTGGAAATGACTCCATTTTTGCATCTTTCATTTATGGGAGTTGTGATCCCCACAAAAGGTTCTCTTTATGGTAGGGGCTCCATTATTTTGACCCAGGTAACTCTCCCTGGTTTGTTGGTGGCGATTTTAATGTCATTGCTGATCCGGATGAGAAGAGGGGGAGAGGTCCCTTCCCTTGGAAGGGGAGCTTAGAGTTTGTACAATTCATGGGCAGTAAGGGTCTCTCCGACATGGGTTATTCCGGGGACCGCTTCACTTGGTGTAACAATCAAAGAGGAGGACGCATATCTTGGATCCGCCTTGATAGGTGCTTGGATAATATTCATGGAATCTCCGCCTACCCCAATGCTCAGGTAACACATCTTACCCGCAGTGTTTCTGATCACTCCCCCCTGCTACTCTCCCTGTCCTCAAGACAGGAGACCAATAACTCTTTCAGATTCTCTCACCTTTGGACTCGCATGGAAGTCTATAATCAAGTGGTCAAAAGCTCGTGGGGGCCTCCTGAATTTGGTCACCTATGGATCGGACTCCACAACAAACTGAGACGCCTAAGGAAAGACATATTAGTCTGGTTTCAATAGGTGCCCCCAACTGACAAGGATACAGATGTTCTCTTGAAAGAGGTTGAACAACTTGAAGCTAGTCTTGAAAATGGCTAGAATGACCATGTGTTTGAAGATCTTGCTAGGAAGAAAGACAGTTTGGTGGAAGCTCTCCTAACACAAGAGCGCCTTGCCCGTGAGCAATCCAGGGTTCAATGGCTTCGAGAGGGGGACAAAAACACTGCCTATTTTCATGCTTGCATTAAGGAAAAGCAGCGTCATCTCAAACCCAATCTGAGACTGGAGGATGGATCTTACACTGATGATAGGGATGTGGTTGGTGGGTTGGCCTTCTCCCATTTTAAGTCTTTGCTTGCAGGCATTAACCCTGGTATGCCTGAGGGTTACCCAAGTGGCAGGGCCTCATTCCTTGATGTGATCCCCTCTCAAGTCTCCAGCCAAGACAATGAGTCCTTTGAAGCAATCCCGAACGAGAAGGAGATCCATGAGGCCATGATGAGCCTTAACCCCGAGAGCGCTCTGGGGCCGGACGGCTTTCTGGGGTCTTTCTACAGGGAATCCTGGTCAGTTGTTCAGCATGATGTTGTCCTAGCCATCCAAGATTTCTTTCGGGGTGGCATTCTCCCTCGTGTGGCCAGTGCAACAACGTTGGTGCTTATTCCTAAGATCAAAGACCCATCTTCTCTGAATCATTATAGTCCTATCAGCATGTGAAACTTCCCCTATAAAATCCTCTCCTGCATCATCAACAAAAGGTTGTCTCACTTTCTTCCCCATTGGATCTCCTTGGAGCAGCATGGCTTTGTGAAAGGCAGGTCTATACAAGGAGCTATAGCTTTGGACCAGGAGCTGATCTCAGACATTAACATCAAATCTCATGGTTCAAATATGGCCATCAAATTGGACATGAGTAAGGCCTATGACAGGAATTGAATGGAGCTTCATCAACAAAGTGTTCACAGGTATGGGCTTTTCTTCCCGGGCCACCGACATTATCTTTAGATGCTTTATCTCTTCATGGATGGTTGTCTCCTTCATGGGGAAGACTCATGGGTTTTTCAAAGCCACCCGTGGTCTCAGGCAGGGGGACCCCCTATCCCCTACCATCTTCATTATTTCCCAGGATGTGCTTAGCCGTCTACTTAACAGGAGCAGGAACCAAGGGCATATTCTTCCATATCGGAGTCGTACACTCTCCTCCAGCATGACTCACCTCATGTTTGCTGATGACACCTTGGTCTTCTTGAATGGAAGCTTAAGATCAGTCCAAAGTTTCATTAAAGTGCTGGAGGAATATTGCCACTGGAGCGGCCAACTCATCAACCATTCTAAGAGTAAACTTTTTATATCCAATAAGTGTGAGGCAAGGCGTGTGGTCACCTTAGAGAACAGTCTGAACATGCAAAGGGGAAACTTTCCTGTTGACTACCTTGGTGCACCTATCTCCCCTCAAAGACTCCACATCCATGACTTTGATCACATCGTGCAGAAAATCACAGGCAGAATACTTAATTGGAAGAACAGATTTCTCTCCTTCGGCGGCCGGATCATCCTCATCAATAGCGTGCTGTCTTTTATTCCTGTTCACGCGATGGAATCCATCAAAGTTCCTAAGGGAGTCATTACGTCCATTAACAAGATCCTTGCTGGTTTTCTCTGGGATGCCCTCTCTGAAGGGAAACGTCACTGGGTCTCTTGGAGGAGAATGGCCCAACCTATCCGGAATGGAGGTATTGATGTCAGAAACCTCTTTGACACCATTCAGTGCATGCATGCTAAACTGTCTTGGGAGGCCCTTGAGGGTAGGTCCTTGTAGGGCAGGGTAATGAGCCCTCGTTGCAGTGATGCTCCTTCTCTTGGGTCCCGTTTCACCTCTCCCCTCTGGTCCATGATTGCCGCTTTCCTTCCCTCCCTCCTTCCCCTATCACGCTGGGTCATTGGTAAAGGGGATATCCTATTTTGGCACCATAATTGGGCTGGTTCAAGGCTTAGTTTTCCTGGATGTTCGGCCCCTCAGATTTCTTTTAAGGAGGCAAGAAGGTTTCCCTCTTTTATCAGGGTAGTGTTGAACCAAGATCAGCAGGCAACCTATGAGAGTATTGAGTTAAATATGGAGCCTGACCAGTGTGTTTTCACTCCTTCAGCTTCAGGAATTTTTTCCACCAAAGAGTTTCGGAAAACCTTGCACTCTCACGACAGTCCCGACCCATGGCATGAGACCATGTGGTGCAGGAAAATTCAATCCAAGTATAGTTTCCTCTCCTGGCGCATCCGGAACCGTGCAGTTCCAACTGACGATAATATCAAAAGGCTCGGCATCCCTATGGTGTCCAGATGTTTGTGCTGCCATGCTAAGGAGGAGATCACTTTCCATCTTTTCTTTGAAGGGGAATGGGAACATGCGGTGTGGAGTTGTTTTGGCGGTCTCACTGCTTATAATGGGAAGGTTTTTTCTGAAGCTAACTTCTTGGATCAGTGGTTCCATGGAGCACCGGAACAGAGCACGGAGAGGAAGGCTCGGGCTGCTATCTTCACTGCTGGTCTTTGGTGCATCTGGCAAGCACAGAATATGGCCAGGCATGAAGGTGTTCGCTCGTCTGGGAGATCCATCATCATCAGAACTCGGAGTCTGCTCATTGATTTCCTCAGGTCGAACCGCCAGCTGCAGCTTGCTCCTTCGCTCTTCCCCTTTCAACCGAACGCAACGGCTGCCGCTGCTTCTCTCAGAGCTGGTGCAGGTCACTGGGTACGCTGGATGCCTCCTTCCACGGCTATAAATCTGAATATGGATGGCTCCTTCCGTCAAGGCATCATGTGGGGTGGCGGAGTGGCCCGTGACTACAGGGGCTCTGTCATCCTGCTGTTCACAGCCCAGTATGGGCGCGGACACTCTCTCCAGGCGGAGGCTTTAGCCATGCTTTCCGGTCTCATGCTATGTTGCCATCATAATATTATCATCAGTGAAGCGGAGACAGATTGCATGGCCCTCTTCAACGCTCTGCAAGGTACAGGTAATACCCCCTGGTCTATCTCCTACACTATCAGAAAATGCAAAGGCCTCCTGACAAGCAATACCAAAGTGGCTCACACATGGCGCGAGGGTAACAAAGTGGCCGACCAACTTGCCTCTATTGCGTCCAACAATTCGGTCTTTTTGGGCCTCGATGGTAGGAGCACTCTCAAGGCTGAGGGAGAGGATCTTGTGAGAGGGGACGCCCTTGGCTTACACTATTTCAGACCCCCATGATTTTGTTCTCCTCCTCCTTTTCCCTTTGGTTTAGGACTGCTTGTTTTTTCCTTACCCTTCCTAAATAAAAAATTTTGAGTGATATGTATCCTTTGATCGAACATTTTTAGCATCGTCATATTTTCAATGGGAAGTACTAAAACTTCCCTATCATCCAGCAGCATCATTCCTTCCAATCAAAATTGTATATTAATGGAATCATCATTTCGCCCCCTTTCCTTCATAATGTGTGCATCATAAGTTCTCCTAACATATGATATTTGTGAAATACATATCAGCAAAGCATCATCTGATTTTCAATGGGAAGTACTAAAACTTCCTTATCTTCTAGTAGCATCATTCCTTCCAATCAAAACTATATATGACTGGCATCACCTTTACTCCCCCTTTCCTTCATAAGGCATTCATCACAAGTTCTCCTAACTTATGATATTTTTAAAATACAAATCATCAAATCATCATCTGATTTTGTATACCATGTGAAATGCAAGTCCATCTCAGAATTCCAATTCCTTCCACATTCTCTCTTCTTCTTCAGCCATCATTATCTACTTCATGAAAATCATATGATTCTATTCTTCAAGTAAGATCTTACATGTTTCTCATGAAATCATGAATAATTTCATGGTCTTATTCAAACACTCATTCTTCTTCAATCATCCTTAGATGGATGATACCTCACCATTCTTCATTGTTGTAAACAATGTGTCACTTTTGAATTAAGTTCTTTGAACTTAGGATCAGTTCAACAATCGTCTGAATTGGTCTTCTTAGAGAATTTCTCAAGTATGGAATCCAATGCTATGATTCCATAACAATTCTCCAGGAAACCTCACTTCAGCCAATCTCTATTAAATTTTTATTCATTATCCATCTCCTTCTTCATTTTGACCATTATTGACAAATGTTGACAACAAATACAATCTTCATACACAAAGTGGTCCCAATAGTATTTTTTCAATTAGTGAGGCTGCTACTATAAGAATAGAACTTACAATATGTGTGTGGTGTATGATAAGTGATGATTTAGTGTTTTCCATTGTACATGGAAAAAATAATTAATAGGTTAGATATTCTAGTTTGACACTTAGTTAGATAGATTTAAGTAGCATTTTTAAATGTGAGGATTGTTGTTTTGTTTTCTATGTCAAGGAAATATTATGATGAAAGAATATTATCTAAAATAGTTGGAATAAATTTTTGAGAAAACTAATTAGTGTGTGAAAATTGAATAATTATTTTTTTCAATAAGTATACTCTAATAGAATTAAATAAGAACCATCCATGAATCACTTCATGTGAACACTATTTTTTCAGTGTAATGAGATCCTTTGGATTAGGTTTAAAGTTTTTTTGAATGATTTAGAATTCCTTAAGATCAATTATAAGAGGTTATAAGTATATTTGATATAATTCTGAATATATATAATGGATCATAAATTTAAAAAGGACTCTATATAAGCATAATTCTTGATCTATATAGAAGTCGCTTACAGACTAATCATTGTGTTTTTAGAAAAATCTTGAATCACTCTCTATATTTGTAAGGATATTCTTAACGAAAATTGAGTTTGTGTAAGGTTGTTTTGAGCCTATGTAAGCATAATCTCATCTAAGTAAGGATTTTTACAGGCTTGTATAAGCATTATTTTGAGTGTCCATAAGGATTACTAAGCTCTGTAAGCATTATTTTGAGTTCTCGTAAGCATGTTTTCAATTTTTGAATAGATTATTTTAGACATGAATGCGGATTATTTCCATATATGTAAGCATAATTCAGATATTTTTAAGTATCATTTAGATCTACACAATCATCATTACTTATAACATATAGATCATTTATTTAGAAAAAAATTAATATGAATGCAGATTGAAGTAACTTCATAAGGATGAATTTCTACTCTGAATAAATATGAGAAAATTAGAATGAATATTATAATAGATTTAGAAAAAATGGAATTTAAAAATTCTAATAAATATTAAAATCATTCGATGATTTTAAATAATTTTCCAATGAATAAAAATCACATGAAGAGGTTTTTTATCCAATATAGAACATTTATAGGTGTTGAGAAGAGAATAATGCCACTAGATGAAGTAGCACATGTCAATGGTTCATGCTTTCAAATGCACATAGAGATTTTCAAAATATTTTAAAATTAAAATTTCATAGAGATTCAAATATGTTGCGATATTTCAAATCACATGGAAAATGGTAACATCCCAAGTCTGGGAGAGGATTTAAATAGATACCTTGGCTCAAATATGAATGAAAATTATAAAGAGAAGAATAAATCATAATTAAATGAGAGTTTCCATATGTGTTATGGAAATAAAATTCAAATAATATTTACGATAATTATATGAATAAAAAATCAGGAAGATGAAGAAGAGCATGTTAATACCTTGAGAGAACCTGAAATTTCATCCATGATAGCACCTACCAATATCAAAGGAACAGATCTAATTACATTCAAATCTTCACTATGTATAAAATAAGAAGTATATATGATATATCTAGGTGATCTTTGGCATTGAAGAACTTTGAGAAGATAACCAGTACTACAATTGATGTGATAGAGTGAGAAAGGTTAGTGATACTAGTCTTACATAAGAACTGGGTGAAATGATTTGATGATAATAAGGATAAAATTATGCTACAAGAATATACACAAGTCAAAAACCTATTAAAATGACGATTTTGGAAAAAAACATTTGAAGAAATTGTGGGAGTCATTATGATGACCCTATCAAGAGATGACTAAAATATTTTCAGAAGATATATTTAATTGGTGGGAGCCAGAATTAAGAACCCATTAGGATGAAACCATTGTATTCACTAAAGACCATGTATTTCAAGAGATTGTCTACCAATATGTTTGAGAGATATATTATACTTGAAATCAGTTTTTATAGTGGAGAAACCAAGTCTCAGAACTCAACCTGATCCTATCAAGGTTTATACTTTCAAGTCCAAACCTTCTAAATCCTTGTGTTATATGACTTTTAATTATTACATTGTTTTAGTAAGGATATGATACATGAGAATAGTGTATTGAGTTCTTAACCATATATAAATTTTTAATCAAAGTAAGACTTTATAAAAAAATAGATCACTAATTTACCCCCTCCCTCTCTCAGTGATATCACAACACCTGGGCACTATACATAGTATTAAATCTAGGATTCCCTCTGAAAGATAAAATAATTATTGGAGGATAATTATATATAACTAAAATCTTTTTAAGAGAATATTTGTACCAATGTTTTATGGAAATTGTTTTCATGGGTGGAAGAACCTAACACTTCTATATCTATTATCACAAGGTTTAGAGGTAAGTGTTATAGTCGTGGTGAGATTTACTCTACTTGGAAAAGATGCTCACATGAATTATGATGAAAAAAATTAATCTTGAAGTATATTGGAAAGATAAAAATTCCATATTATCATATTTATCTGATAAAATATACGTCAATATAATGGGACTTAAAACAACTAAGATATGGGAGAATTTTGGAACATGTATGAAGACAATGTATATATTAAGGAGGAAAAACTCCAAATTTGGAGATCCAAGTTTAAATACTTTCTGATAGGTTATGATGAATCTATGGATGACTACTTTATAAGGTTCAATGAGATAGCCATCAATATTAGAGGATTTGGAGTCACTTTTTTGGATTCAACTGTTATGAATAAGTTTATGAGGAATTTTTTAATGTCTTAGTCCAACTCACTCTATGAATAGTAATCAAACCAGTATTCCACATGACCTAAGGTGAACCTCCCCATAAACTAGAGCCTTTCAACTAGTATTGAGGGTTTTTCAAGACTATGGGGAGACTTTACCCTCTTATTAGAGTAGAAATAGTAGAAGGGATAATAGAAACATATAATCGGTCCAGATAACCATCATAGATAAAACATGGAAAACACTAATAAAATAACCCAAACATCATAATGTTGTAATAAAAGTGTATTACATACATGTATATGAATATCCCATGGGGGGATTATATAAAAATGAATAATAAAATAAAAAATAATAATAATAAACAAAATACCATCTCCAAAATAGTTTCAAGTCCTTCCCATCCACTTCACCAAACTTCACTATAGTATTCCATGAAAAAAACCATGAAATAAACCATTTCCCTGACCTATAACATGAAACTAGATAGCCTTCTTCTTGGGTACCCAAGTGCCATGGAGTCTTGAGAAGATTGTGAGTATAACTCAGTAATCCACCAGTAACAGCATTGCTAAAATAACTAGTCTATTATACTAGTGCATGTATGAGTGCTCAATCTAAATAATTAAAAACTACAATTTAAACATTTATAGGTAAATTATAAAAACAATGTTGAACTCAAGGGGGACAGGTTCACCACATAAATGGTGCATACCAGCTCTGGCCAGTGTCAGGGTTACTTTGAGAATGTTGTGATGACCATGACAACCCATCCACTTCTGAGTAGGGGTAATATACACATCTTTGGTCCAAAACAGCATTCAGGGTTAATATACCCATATTTAGAGCCCCATTATCCACCCAAGGTCCATGTTTGGACCAGGTTTAACCATAAGAATCAACATCCCTTGGATTTTATGTTCACACGCAGTAAACCATAAATCTTCATATCTCCTGGGGTTTATGTTCACCCTAGGTCAACAATAATTCTCAGTGTCCCCTAGGGTTTGTGTTCACCCTAGGTTAACCATAAGTCTTAGAATCCCCCGGGGTTCATGCTCTTCTCTGGTTAATCCTATGTCTCTATATCCCTTGGGGGCCATTTTTACCTTAGGATAACCATCAGTATCAATATATTTAAAACTGATAATGCACATATCATTATTTAACATAATATAATAATCATAATTTATAATATTCATCTTTCATATCCTTTCCAAAAAGAAGTCTAACCACCAAGGGGGATTTTTATTACCTTTAAAATATCTCAAAACAAACATCATTATTTAACACACAAGACACATGTTCTATATTTTAATTCAAAATAGGTATATTTACAAGATACCATTTAGCATCTTTCAAATCACTTAACAACTTATAAAACATGTTTCTATGTTAAAATGTGCCAATAAAAGTCAAAATCACTATTTATAAACCACTTTAACATTTCAAAATCCCCAGTAGAAAGATAATTTTTATTTCACTTTTAATTGATGGTTGTGAAATTATATTTCAAAATAATCGTTTTTGAAACATTATTCCCACTTTGGAACATTTTTAACTTGAATTTACCTTTTATTAGAGCTATCCAAGATGATTCCAACTATTTAAATTAGGTATTCTACTTAAATTAAACCCAAGGAAAAATGAATTAAATTGATTCTAAGTAAATACCCATTAGTCGGAATAACAAAATAACCTATTAACATTAAAATTAATTGAAACTAGGGGTTAGGATTATGTTTTACCTTCTTTATTATTAGGAGAGTAAACATATCGAGTATTGACCACCATTTCAGCCTAAATTGGACGAAAATAATGAAACATATAATGTAATATCTGGGATTTTTTTAATGTTTTTTTGTTTATGTTTATATTGAAATCCTTTATTTTGGTTAAATGAGTGTTTCCCTAATTTCATGAGAAGGCTTGGAGGTGTTCTGGGGGTTTGGAGCATGAAAGAGGAGGAAAAGGAGTTCTCTGGGCATGTTGCACAGTTTGCGCATGGTTAGTGAAAACCATGCGGATCATCCCAGGTAATCATGAAGCCTTAGATAGATTATTCCTCATAGTTATTTCATGGTTAAGTTATCCATGATGAATTCCTAGTAAACCATGTGAAGGGGTGATTTTGGGATAGTATCTCTCGCGCTGTTTGCGCATAGTTTGGAAAACCGTGCAGGTAAACCGTGCATCCCAGTAAAGTTGAGAAATTTACAAAACTTCCATTACAATATTTTTAACCCCAACTGGGTATTTCTTATTTTCTTCCTCCTTGCAACCCTATTGATTAGTACGATGTTCCAAGAGTGATTCTTCCCTATCTCTAGGTCATTTGGAGCACTGTCATTTGTGAATTAAAGATCTAGGTAATTCTAATCTCCTCCTTACTTTATCTTTTTTATTAGGGTTTGTGTCTTTATCTCATCTTATTCTGAATCTCTTAAACCCTATTTTTTTGGTGATATCTTGGTTGGGGCTTCAATGGTTTGTTGAATCAAGATCCAAGGCTTCTATTGAGGAAGTGTTTGTCAATGGATTCAATGTAGGTGGTCTACAAGTTATATCCCATAGTTTCGTTTGAGATTTGTGTATGCTTGGGTTTATTTCTTGGTTATCCCTTATTGTGATTTTAATATTTGCTTATATTTGGTATAATGAATGTATAAATTATAAATGGAAACCCTCATGGTCCCCAAGGGATGCATCGAGGAAGATTTGACCAATTTAAGGTCACCCATGGGGTGTGTCGATACTTTTTGGACCTAAAATTAGCTAAGTAAGTTCTAGGTTATTGTGTGATCATGTAGATCCCTTGATGAGTATGTTGATATTCTTAATGTAATTCCAAATGAGGTATTGTTTAATTGGGTTTGAGGAAAGAGGGTTATGAAATATGTTGGATATGCCTAGGTGAGTCAGTTCATGTGAAATGGTGGATATGCTAAATTGAAAATGGTAGGCAGAATGGGATTTGGGCTAAATGGGATAAGTGATGTAAATAGAAAATGTTTTAATGGGTTATCGAAAAATATGAATGACCATGTTGACTGTTATGGATTATTTTTTTTATGTATTTGGTTGTGTTTGGTTGTGATATGGTTTGTGTGTAGAATGGATGGATAGGCATGTGCACATGGCTTGGTGGTGGAATAAAGAACTGATGTTCCTCCCACAGGTAGGGTTGGACTAATTCTCTAACATACTAAGGAATGAATGGGTTGGGGATTCGTACTGATGTTTTATGCCCCCAATGTTTGTATTCAATTAAAATTCATGGGTTGAGGCTCCAAGGTAAGTGTTGTTATCACTTGATATGCTCATACCTAGTGAGATAGGGAATTAAATTATTCTCCTAAGAATAATGATAAATGTCATGAATATTGGGTGAATAAGGTAGATGTCTAACCCATGGATTACATATTTATTATGAAATAAATGATGAGATTATGTACATTATGAACTTGGCACAATAATTCTAATAGTAATAGCAAAGTATATATTCTTAACTAGTGGCCCCTGAATTGTATTTCACTTAATTTCCATTCATTTTTACTTGCATGAACTATCAGTTTATACTGGATATTTTGTAGACATCATTGGTGGTGGCCTACTGAGTTGTACTCACACTCTGCTTGGGCCGTTGTTGGGTACCCGAGCAGATTTCATACTTGCAGGTCAGGACAAGGGAAAGGTCCATATGCTAGGAAGTTGAGTTGGACATGCAACATGCATGGATGAGAATCTATACCTAGAGTTAGGACCATTTGTGGATTCTGCTGTTTTTATTTATTTTGGGTTTTTTTCACTTGTATTTGTAGCATGACATGACATAATTACTATTGCTTGTGAATTGTACCCAATTTTGGAGATATTTGACTATGAATGTCATCGGTTGTTTCCTATTGTTTCCAATATTTATTTTATGTTTTTATAGTTCTTACTCTGGTAAAGAGAGTGTAGTCTCCCCACATGACCAATTATACCCTCACTGCTAGTTGGAAACCTCTGGCATATGGGGAGGCGCACTTGAGATCATGTGACGAACTGGCTCAGGGCACCAATTTAGTGGCACGAGGTCCGAAACATTACAAAGTTATATCAAAATATTTCGTTTCTCTTTCTTACTATTTGGAGATGGTATATGAGAGATTAGGATAGTTTCAGGCCTTGGTAATGAACTCATTCTTAGGACTGTCTAACCCAAGTATGAGGGAAAACCCAAGTCACACAGGGTGAGAATTTTTGTTCTTGTTGTTTTTTATTACATTTGATTATATTTCACCATTGGTTGATGCACATGTGGTGTAATGTGATGGTTTTATGATATTTTTCTCTTGAATAGAATGTAATGAGGTTGTGCATTCATGCATCATTCTAGGAACCTATGTATATAAGTGACATGCATCATGTAGGCACACGCACATGGGATGGGTGTGTGGGACATAGAGCATAGAATGCATTTTAATTTCTTAAGAGTGGTAAAATTATGTCTAATAAAACAATACAAATGGGTTAAAGGGGGAAAATGTTAAATAATAATTAAGGAATTATACTTGATAAAGGGTGGTATGTGAAATAAAATTTTATTGGAGTAAATTGTGATGTGATATTTGTTTTGAAATGGTGTAGAAGTTAAGGTTTATAGTCTTGTGAGTTAGTTAACCTATGTTATCCAAGGACTTATGAAGGATGGTTGAGGGTAGTGTTACAAATATAATAATTCCCAATGGATAGTGTTTTTGAAATTTTTTTATGGCCAGTGATGAGCCTTCCATTATACTATGTGAAAGTTTCATGGTTATTTTCTAAAAAAATCATGTTTGGAATTGTAGAGGAATTCCTCCATGAAGACATGTGTTGGTTAGCCGACTGGATGTTATTGCATAGAATTCTCCCATAATAGTAGAGAAATAAGATACAATGGTTTAGGATGATATGGAATATAATTTATGTGAGAAATTTTCTTGTTTTATGCAGATGATGGAATAGGACACAGGGCGGGTTGCACTGTGCATGTTCAAGTTGACTAGGGAGTTTCAGCTTCATCACCCTTCGACCATTACTAGAGATGGTGGGCCAGAGGTATATGAGTTCTGGATAGAGTCTCCAGACAATCCTTGATCATCTTGAGACTCCTTCTGACAAGTGAGTTAAGTTAGTGGCCTATATATTGTGGGGTTAGGCAAAGCATTGGTGGTATATCTTAGTTTAGACTAAAAAAGTAGAGGGAATGGTGTGGAAAAGTTTTCAGCAAAAGTTTCTGGATAATTACTACCCATAAACTTTAAGGAATGAAAATGATATGGAGTTTATGAGTTTTACTTAGGGGAAGATGTTAGTAATGGAGTATACAAGTCCGTTCACAGACTTGAAAAAATTTTCTCCTTCTTTAGTGGGGGATGAGGTAGTGATGGAAAGGCACTTTAAGGATAGACTTCAACATGAGATCAGATCCCATGTAAATATCTTGCAGCTGAAGAAGTTTTCTAAATTGATGGATCAGGACCTCATATCTGAAGGAAACCTCAAAGAGGCCCCAGGAAGAAGACATGAAATTAGAGTAAGGAAAACTAGTTATGTGACTTCTAATATTAGGAAGCGTCGCTTTGAGAATTTCCACCAGGTCAATGGTGGATTGTACAGCCAAAAAAAGGAACCAGTCTCTTAGGTTAGTGATAGATTTTTCTATTATCAGTGTGGTAAGATGGAGTACATGAAGACCTAGTGTCCCCGACCAACTTTTAAGTGTAGAGCATGTAGAAAAATGGGCCATGTGTAGAGGTTCTATAGGAACCCACAACAGTTAGAAAATGATGGAGGAAAAAGACCAGTGTAGAGTTCATGTCAGGGGTTGATTACCCCATACCAGGCATGTAGTTGGAGCTCCATGGGTCGTACCAGTAGGGTTGGTGGACGTGCAACTTTGGGGAAAGACCATCTTCACCAGTAGGGTAGTGCAGTGCAGGGTACTCAAGCTGGATCCTCGGGTAGAGGGACAGGCCAATTTCGCAAAATTCAATATACACCTAGAGGAGGCGAAGTTGGAAAAGTTGGACCATCTATCGTTCATGGTACGATTATTGTATCTTCTACACTTAAAAATGTTCTATTTGACATAGGTTCCATACACTCTTTTGTCTATACCTAGTTTGTGGTTGTGTTATGCCTATACATGGAACAAGTGTGTGGGGTTATGTCAATTGATACTCTATTAGGGGTGCGAGTTGAGGATATTATACAGTGTAGAGGTTGTTCCTTAGAGGTTGATGGATATCATTTTCTAGGGAATTTTTTTGTACTGGAGATGTATTGTTTTGACCTGATTTTAGGTATGGATTGGTTAGTATTGTATTAAGACCATATTTATTGTTATCGATGTTGGGTAATATTCACATCTTCTGATAGAGACATTTATGTCCTTCATGGTGAGTGGGATGTTCAGGCAGGTTATACAGGTCCATTTTCTTAGTAGTTGGGAGATATCACAGCTTAAGTGGGATTCCGAGTTCTTAATGATGGAGAAGTGGAGCAACGTGTCTTTCCTTATGTGGTGGATCAGTTTTAGGATGTGTTTTCTAAGGATTTATCGGGACTGTCACCTGAAAGGGGTGTGGAGTTCACAATTGAGTTTCTTCCAGGGGAAGATCCAGTTTTTATTCCACTATATCAAATAGAACCAGTAGATATCCAGGAAATTAAGGTTCAATTAGAATAGTTAGACTGAAAGGGGTTTATTTTACCTAGTATGTCACTATAGGGATCACCTGTACTATTTTCTAAGAATGCGGATGGGTCATTGAGGTTGTGTGTCAACTACAGGAAGTTGAATCAAATAATAATTAAGAAATGATACCCACATCCCAGAATTGATGACATGTTTTACCAACTGAGGGGTGCCTCAATGTTCTCTAAGATTTATTTGAGATTAGGATACCATCAGTTGAGGGTGATACCTTTTAACATATTGCGGACAACTTTTTGAAGCAGGTACAGGTTGTATGAATTTATGTTGATGCCTTTCAGGTTGACCAATTCAACAGCTATGTTTATGGTGTTAATGAACTAGATATTTCACCCCTATCTGGATCAGTTTGTGGTTGTCTTTGTTGATGACATCTTGGTTTACTCAAAAACTCTTGATGATCATGCCAAATATCTTGACATCGTCTTGAGTACAATAAGAGATCATAGACTTTATGTTAAGCTATAAAAATGTCCATTATGGATTGATAAGGTTCATTTATTGGGATACATAATTTCTTTGTTAGGTGTATCAATGGATCCAGATAAGGTGTAGGCTTCGATGTCTTGGTAGAAACCCAAAACAATTTTCTATGTTTAAGGTTTTTTGGGTTTGGCCGGTTATTATTGGAGTTTCATTAGGGATTTTTCTCATTTGGAAGCATCACACTCAATATTAACCAAGAAGGGTGTTAAGTTTGAGTGTTTGGAGGAATGTGATATTTCTTTTCAATAATTGAAGAAGTGGTTGACTACTATAATAATTCTGATACTACCTAAACTTGGTATGAAGTGCACCTTGTTCTGCGATGCATCTGGTGTGGGACTTGGGCCAGTATTGATGCAGGATGATCGAGTTGTAGGTTAAGGGTCAATACAGTAGAGGCATCCTGAAATAAATTACCCTACTCATGATCTTGAGCTAGATAATGTGGTTTATGCCTTAAAGTGTTAGAGGGATTACTTTTTGGGATAACGATTAATAGTGTTCACTGATCATAATTGTGTTACGTACATATTCTCTCAAATGGATTTGAATATTCAGTGGAGAAGGTGGGTCAAGTACATGTAATCATTTTATTTTGAGTTGTATTACACACCAGGAAAAGGGAATAGTGTTGTAGATTCTCTGAGACGGAAGACTCAGAATCAGGTGGTTCAGGAATCCAACTCTGAGTGGAGTATGATGGATTTTTTGCTGATATGTTCCTAGACATACATGATGTAAATGGAAAAATGACCCTTTAATCTATATTTATTGAGTCTAAAATTTTGAAATGGGTTAAGTATATTGAGATAGAGGAACTAGAGTTTTTGGAGATGAAGGAAAGTCTTAAAGGTGGGGAGTCACCTTCTAGTTGGGATGTTGGTGATGACAGAGTTTTCTATGTTTAGGGTCGTGTTGTGGTATCGGCAGGTGTACGAGAAGAGTTGATGCACGAACTCCATGAATCAAAGTGGGAAGTACATCTCGGCTTTACTAAAATGTATCATGGTCTTCATCAGCTGTATTGGTGGTCAGGAATGAAGAAAGAAGTCATGGGTTTTTTGGCACGATGCCTTACTTGTCAACAGGTGAAAGCCAAGTATCCGCATCCAGGTGGGTTATTATAGTTATTTCATTTTCTGGAGTGGAAGTGGAATGGCGTAATGATAGACTTCGTAGTGGATCTTCTAATTAATCCTCAAAATAATGATGCAATATGAGTCTTTGTGGATCAGTTGACTAAAGTGGCTCATTTTTTACCAATCCAAGAAACTTATGCATTTTATCAGTTGGGTGATTTATATGTTCAAGAGATAGTTTGATTGGATGGTGTATTGAGAACCATACTTTTGTATTGTGATCCGTGTTTCACATCTCTCTTCTGGTAGGGGCTATAGAAGGCACTTGGTACCCAAGTGTTTTTGAGTACATCTTTTCACCTGAATACATACGGGAAGTCAAAGTGTACAATTTAGGTATTGGAGGATATGTTGATATCCTATGTTCTTGAGTTTGGTGGTTCATGGTAAAAGAACTTTCTTCTTATTGAGTTTTCTTAAAAAAAAATCAAGCAACAATTTAGATGGATCCTTTTGAGGAACTCTATAGGGAGACCGTGTAGATCTTTGTTGTGTTGGTTAGAAGCTTGGGAGTCTGAGTTGTTAGGATCAAGTCTCATTTGGGATATGTCTGAGAAGGTCGGTTTGATTCAGAAGTGGATGAAATCCACACAAAGTAGACAGAATTCATATATAGATCAGCATTGTATACCTCTAGATTTCATGGTAAGTGATAATGTGTTTCTTCGGGTGTCTCCAAGGTTGGGTCCCCGTCGAATTCAGAAGCAAGGAAAGTTAGCGCTCAGGTATGTGGGGTCATTTGAGATTGTGGAGAGGATCATACCAGTGTCTTACTAATTGTCTCTTCCACAACTGTATAGTGGAATGTATGATGTTTTTCATGTTTCACAACTCTTATAGTATCAACCTGATCCATCTCATGTGATAAGAATTGAGGATGTAGAGTTGGAGGCCGATGCGTATTTCAAAGAGCATCCGGTGAGTATTGTGTACCATAGTGAGAAAGACTTGTGAGGCAAGACTGTTCCTTTGGTTCAAGTTTTATGGAAGCATGGAAATGTTAAGGAAGAAACTTGGGAGTGATTAATAGATATGTGGGTCTAGTGGCCCGTTATCTTTGCTTTGGAATCCCTATGATGCTTGAGAAGAGCGGCTCAAGGACGAGCCATCCTAAGGTGGGGAGGTTGTAAGATCTATGATTTTTTTAAGGTATTTTTTGTTTATGTTTCAGTTTTAAGTCCTTTATTTTGATCAAATGTGTTTTTACCTAAGTTCATGAGAATGCTCAAGAGTGTTTTGGGGGTTTGGGGCACAAAATAGGAGGAAAAGGAGTTTTCTAGGCATGTTACACAGTTTGTGCATGGTTAATGCAAACTATGTGGATCATCCCAACTAACCATGCAACCTTGTAAAGAGTCTTTCACATGGTTATTTCACGGCTAAGATTTCCATGTTGAATTCCTGTGAAACTGTTTGAAGGGGTGATTTTCGGAAAGTAGCTCTCGCACGGTTTGGCAAACCATGCAGGTAAGCCGTGCAGCCCAGTAAAGTTAAGAAATTTAAAAAAAATCCATTATGGGATTTTTAACCCCAACTTAGGATTTCCTCCTTTATTCCCCCTTGTAACCCTAATGAAGAGGAAGATCTTCCCAGGGTGATTCACCCACATCTCTAGGTCATTTGAAGTGCCTTCAGTTTCAAATCGAAGATCTGGGTAAGTCTAATATCTTCCTTGCTTCCTATTCTCGATTAGGGTCACTACAAGAAAATAGGCGTTTCGCGGTGGTTTTTTCGCGGTAGCTTTTAAAACTGCCGCGAAATAGCTTTCGGGCCGGTATTTCACGGCGGTTTTTAAAACCGCCGTGAAAAAACCGCGGCGAAATGTGTAAAAAAATTTTAATTTTTTTTAAATTTTTTTTTATTTTTTTGAGGATTAGCGGCGGTTTTTTAAAAAAACACCGCGAAATAGCGGCGGTTTGGGTAAAACCGCCGCGGAATGAAATGAAAAAAATAAAAAGACATGAGAAACCGCGAAATCACTAAAACGACCATAACTTTTGATCTGGGGCGTCCGTTGGAGAACCACGACCAGTAAAATCAAAGCTCATGAAGAGATCTATAAGCAAGTATAATCAAAACCATGAGACGATCTAAGGTGCAGAAGATATGAGTGTTGTAAGAAAGCTGAAAAAAATTCTCCAACTTCAAACGGCCATAACATTCGCTCCGGGTGTCTGTTTGGGCTCTACCACATATCAAATCGAAGCCAGCAAAGAGAGCTACGCACAAAATCAAAAAAAGAAAGATTTTGTTTTGTTTTTAGACCCCAAAAACCCCTCTGAAGGCCTCCAAAACCCTGTTTCTGTCACCGGTGTCCCGTTGAACTTGTCTTCAAACGGACCTAACTTTCGATCCACGTGTCAGTTCGGACTCCTCCACCTGCCAGATCATAGGTCGTTCCATAAGCTTTGGTTTGACTGGTCGTGGCGCCCACATGGACTCCTGGATCATAAGTTATGGCCTTTTTAGTGGGTATCAGGTTTGTTATGTTTTTTGATGCCTTGTTTCTAGCACTCATTCCCCGTCAGCTTTTTTTTAAACAGTCGTAACTTCCAATCCGTCGGTCCATTCGGTCTCTTTCACCTATCAGCTCAAAGATCATTTTTGGATCTTTGATTTCACTGGTTGCAGATCTGGAACGGACTCTCGGATCATAAGTTATCTTCGTTAATGTGAGTCCAATGTTTTTGTCACTTTATGACTGTTTTGACGGGTTTTAACGATTGCTCCATTTATTACTGTTTATTTAGGTTTCTATAACTTGTTATCTTTATCAATGGTTTTTTGTGGGTTATTATGATGATTGTGTTGAATTATTAAGGGGTTTTCCAGAGTTGTCATGAGTTTTCATGCTTTCTCATTCTTTCTAATGCCTCATTCTTCATGCTTCTCCATCCGTTTTCATGCGTTTTCATGATTTTTCATCCCTTATCACGTTTTTCATAATTTTTCATGTGTTTCATTTATTATTTATTATTTATTATTTATTATTTATTATTTATTATTTATTATTTATTATTTATTATTTATTATTTATAATATACTTTAATTTATTTATTTTCTATTATTTGTTACAGGTTATTTATTATTTATATTCATTTACTATTTATTATTTATATTTACTTATTATTTATTATTTATTATTTATTATTTATTATTAATAATAATAAAATATTATTATTATTATTATTATTTGTTTCTGGTTATTTATTATTTATTATTTATTATTTATTATTTATATTTATTTATTATTTATTACTTATTATTTATTATTTATTATTTATTATTTATTATTTATTATTTATTATTTATTATTTGTTATTTATTATTTATTATTCATTATTTATTATTTTTATTTATTATTTTTATTTATTATTTATTATTTATATTTATTATTTGTTTATTATTATTTATTATTTGTTTATTATTATTTATTGTTTATTATTTATTATTATTTATTTTTATTATTTATTCTTTATTATTATTTATTATTTATTATTTATTATTTATTATTATTTATTTATTGTTTATTATTTATTATTTATTATTTATTATTTATTATTTATTATTTATTATTTAATATTTATTATTTATTGTTTATTATTTATTATTTATTATTTATTATTTATTATTTATTATTTATTATTTATTATTTATTATTTATTATTTATTATTTATTATTTATTATTTATTATTTATTATTTATTATTTATTATTTATTATTTATTATTTATTATTATTTATTATTATTTATTATTATTTATTATTTATTATATATTATTTATTATTTATTATTTATTATTTATTATTTATTATTTATTATTTATTATTTATTATTTATTATTTGTTTATTATTATTTATTATTTGTTTATTATTATTTATTATTTGTTTATTATTATTTATTGTTTATTATTATTTAATACTTATTATTATTTATTATTTATTATTTATTATTATTATTTATTATTATTTATTCTTTATTATTATTTATTATTTATTATTTATTATTGTTTATTGTTTATTGTTTATTATTTCTTATTTATTATTATTTATCATTTATTATTTATTATTTATTATTTATCATTTATTATTTATTATTTATTATTTATTATTTATTATTTATTATTTATTATTTATTATTTATTATTTATTATTTATTATTTATTATTTATTATTTATTATTTATTATTTATTATTTATTATTTATTATTTATTATTTGTTTATTATTATTTATTATTATTTATTCTTTATTATTATTTATTATTATTATTTGTTTATTATTATTTATTATTATTATTTATTATATCTATTAGTTATGTATTATTTGTTTTTTCAATTAATATATATAAGTATATTCAATTCTGTTTATTAACCACATGGCGAGCTTGCTGGAGTGGTAAAGTCTTTGAAAAATATGCAAGAGGTTAGGGGTTCAAATCTCACCAAATGCAATATTTCTTTATATTGCATGGGCATGTACATTTGCATGTGCATGGGATGTGCATGCATGGATAAATAAAGTAAATAAAGTAATACGCAATAAATAAATAAAGTAAATAAATAAATAAAGTAAATAAATACGAAATAAAACAAATAAATAAAATAAATACGAAATAAATAAAATAAAATAAATAAATACGAAATAAAATAAATAAATAAAATAAATAAATAAATAAATAAAAAACGAGAAATAAAAAGTAAATAAATAAATAAAATAAATATGAAATAAATAAATAAAATAAATAAATAAATACGAAATAAATAAATAAAAAAAATAATTAAAAAAAATTAAAAAAAATTAAAAAAAAATAAAAAAACTGTCGCTAAATCATTTAGAGGCGGTTTAAACCGCCGCTAAAAAACCGCCGTGAAACGTTCTGCGACGGTTTTGAAAACTGCCGCGAATAGTTTCCCAATGCACGATTTCGCGGCGGTTTTTCAAAACCGTCGCCAATCTATTTAGCAGCGGTTTAAACCACTACGAAACGTAAAATCAAACTGCCGCTAAATGCCTTTTCTTCCATAGTGGGTTTGCATCTTTCTCCCATCTCCTTCAGAAACTCTAAAACCCTCTTTTTCTGGTGAGATATTGGTTGAGGCTTCAAGGGTTGGCTGAATCAAGATCTAAGGCTTAGATTGAGGAATCTTTTGTCAACGGATTCAAGTTAGGTGGTCTACAAGTTATATCCCATAGTTTTGTTTGATATTTGTGCATGCTTGGGTTTATTTCTTGGTTACCCCTTTTTATACTTTTGATCTTTGATAATATTTTGTATAACGAATGTATAAATGATAATTGGAAACCCTCATGGTCCCCAAGGGATGCATCAAGGAATATTTGACCTACTTAAGGCCACCCATAGTGTGCGCCAATTCTTTCTAGACCTATGATTATATAAGTAAGTTCTAGGTTGTTGTTTGATCATGTAGATCCCTTATTGATTTTGTTGATATTATTATTGAAAATAAAAATGAGGTATTAGTTAATTGGGTTTGAGGTAAGAGGCTTATAAAATATGTTGGATATGCCTAGGTGTGTCAGTGCATGTGAAATGGTGGATATGCTAAATTTATAGTGGTATATGGAATGGTATTTGGGCTAAATGGGATAAATGATGTAAATGGAAAATGTGTTAATGGTTTATGTTACAATATGATTGACCGTGTTGATTGTTATGGATTATGATTGTTGTATGTATTTGGTTGTGCTTAGTTGTGATATGGTTTGTGTGTGGAATGGATAGATAATTATGTGCACATGGCTTGGTGGTGGGATAAAGGACGGATTCTCCTCTAACTGGTAGGGTTAGACTAATGCTCTAACCTATCCAAGAATACACAGGTTGGGGATTCAGATTGATTCTCTATGCCCCCAATGGTTGTATTCAATGAAAATACTGGACTTAGTCTCCAAGGTAAGTGTAGTGATCACTTGATATGCTCATCCCTAATGAGATAGGGACTTAACTTGTCCTCTTAAGCATAATGATAAATTCCATGAATATTGGGTGAATAAGTTATATGTCTAACCCATGGATTACATTTTGATGATGAACTAAATGATGATATTATGTACATTATGAACTTAGAACAATAATCATAATAGTAATAGCAAAGTAGATATTCTTAACTAGTGTCCCCTGAATTGTCTTTCACTTACTTTCCATTAATTTTTACTTGCATGCACTATCGATTTATACTATATATTTTATAGACACTATTGGTAGTGGCCTACTGATTTGTACTCACACCCTGCTTGGGCCGCCATTGGGTACCCAAGAAGATTTCATGTTTGCAGGTCAGGACAAGGGCAAGGGACCTATGCAAGGAAGTTGAGTTGGACATGGGGCATGCATGGATGAGGTTCCCGACCTGAAGTTAGGACTGTTTTGGGGATTTTATTGTTTGTATTTATTTTGGGTTTTGTTCACTTGGATTTGTAGCATGACTATAAGGACCCATCCTTAAAAATTACATAATCTTGAGTCAAGTAAAGAACTCACATTGAGGATCTTTTTAGGTTTAGAGTTTTAGATAATTAGTCCATAACTATTACATAATAGACATAGACATTACATGTGGGAAGCTACACTCAGTATCTAATTTTTCCACCAAAGGAAACCCTTTAAACAAAACATGATTTCCTTTTTCTTGATAAAAATATTCTTAACTTCTTACTTTATCTTTCCCATACTTATACCCTATGGAAAACATTTCAAAATATTAGGATGAACATAAAAAGTTCATTAAGGAATATAAAATAAGAAATAAAACCATTAGTCCATGAATATTTAAAGCCCATAAAAACATTTTCACAAAATCATACTTCTCATCCATAAAACATAAACTATTCATCTTACATCATGTAATCATAAGATTCCGAAAAAAATTCATTGAAATCATAAAACATAAAGGTAACTTGTGGAATCCATATCATACTTACATTTTATATTTCATATCTACATAGGTAGTAACCTTCATGGTCATGTTTGGAATACCCATCACAGTATTATCCCTAAATCTCTTAGGATAAACCGTAACATTTACCTTTTTCATGTTACCCAATGCATTGGAGAGCTATCATGGGTTCACCTACCATCGGTTTATCACAGAACCACCCATATACATAAAAAATGTCCAAGAACCATAACATTATCATAACACATAAAACAATCATAAAGGAAAAAATAACATTTCCACATTGCAATCACAATATATCATTTCAAGATATTGATATAGTCAATTCATTTAAAACATTCAAAAAGAAGAGATTTGAATCAAACTGGCTCATACCACTTTGAAACTTTTGAAATGAATTTATTCTTTAAAAGAATCATTTCAATATACATAAATCCTTAAAACCATTGTGAAAACATGTACATTAATGATAATTATTTAGAAGAATAAATATTTAAAAAAATGAAAATGATGCTTTAGTTAAAGAGTCCCTTACCACTTGAGAAAATACTTGAATAAAAATAATTAAAGAATAACATTAAACAAAACTTATAATATCATGAGAATAAGTATATTCAAGAAATAATATGTCAAATGGAAGTATATACACCATATAAAAGTGAATCAGTGCATAACAACAAATAAGTCTCAATAGAATGTAAATTGAAACGAAATCCCTTACAAAGATCATATTTTTTTATTAAGGATAATTCAATGACATAATTATGTGTGAAAAATATAAATACACCCAATATAAGTGGATATTCGGTGTAAAACAACCATAGGTCCTTCACACGTATTCTTGGGGAAACAAAACCAATGACATGGATATTTAACTCAATGAATGGATATTGAGTTAAGATTTCCCTTACAAAGTTCGTATCAATAATGTAATAATTTATAAATGGTGTGATTATGTTTAGAAATAGTATATCCAAAAAAAGGGAAGTGAAAATTATAACATAAATAAATAAACAGTGATTCCACACAAAATCTTGGCATAATATAATCAACGAAGTATGCGTAAAATCCAATGAGTGGAAATTGAGTTTACAAATTCCCTTACAAATATCATTTTGTTAATAAAATAGATCGATTATGTGTATTAAATATAAATAAACATAAATAAAGTATTAATACAATATAGTATATCAAAATTTATTTCTCACATAATCACAGCACGACATAATTCAAGAAGTACAATATTAACCCAAAGAATAGAAATTGGGTTAAGAAATTCCCTTACAAAGTTCGTATAAATGACATAAAAATTTATAAATGGGGTGATTATGTGTAGAAATATTATATCCACACAAATTAAAGTTTAAATTACAACATAAATATATAAAAATTTATTCCATGCATAATCATTTCATAATATAGTCAATGAAGTATGCGTAAAACCCAAAGAGTGAAAATTGATTTTAGAAATTCCCTTACATTGAGTTTGACTCGTCATGTACAATCGTTATGTTCCTAAATACTAAACATGGGTTAATTTATACTTTATTGAGAAACTTTTTCAATTTTATTATACCTTTTATATCACTTATTGCTATGTTATAAAAATTACAAAATTATTTAAGTTCATATCAGTCGTTTTGTCATTATTCGGTACTTGAGTCAAAAATGAACTTGTTTTGATGTAAATTATCCATGTGGCCAAAATTAAATCATCTCCAAAATATTATTCATGATTTAAATATCATATATATTCAGTATATATATGTATTTATAATTGTCCATAACATTTGTAGATAAGAAATGAAATGCACCATTCATGGAGACGGTAGGTTGTACGTATGCATCAAAACTACTGTCATTTCTTCGTCATATTAAAGGAATGAAAACTAAATGATATTTTATATTATAATTCAATTATATTATCTATGTCATATATTTTACATAATTTCATTAACTCCATCCTTTATCTATTTCATGTATGTAATGAATGAGTCATATCACTTTGAGGGGGCAGTAGTCCACACTTCCTCAAATGAAATTATTGTATTTACACATTATGGAAAGCCTAAAGATGTATTGTAAATAAAAATTAAAGAATAATAGAGACAATATAAATATAATATATATCATTTATAAATAAATTTCCATTATAATGGCCACCATGAGATGTGTTAGAAGAAAATTGAACAATCATCATTTCGTGAGGCAGTAGTTCGTCGTACACAGAAATAGTATGTTCTATATCCATTAGATGGAGGTGAGTGTAAATTTAGGTTAGAAACTTAGCATAAAAACATACTATTATATTTATGATACTGTTTTTTTATAAAATAATTAAAAAAAAGAGAGGTTATGGGGTTATAGAAGGAAAATAAATGAAAGGAGCTTGAGAGAATACGTTACCTCTAAATCGGGTAACTCCTTTTGATTTGAGCCAAAAGGCTTTATTGAATTTTCTTATGCCCAAGGTAAGGCTTATAAGATGAATTGAGTTATCTTGGGAACTTATTTGTTTAGAATTTTGGTGATCCAAGGGGCTTGACATGTGTGAGTAAGTGGGTAGAGTTGGTGGCCTTTTATAAGAGGGAGGAGGGGCACTTTAGGAAAGTCTTGGAATATTATTTTATTATAAATTGATTTTGAAATTATAATAGATTAAAAGTGATATATTTCTAGGATAATATGATTATGGTTTTAAATCCTTTCAACCAATAGGTTGTAGACAATTTTAGGGAACAAATTTAACCTTATGTTTTGGCTTTAACCCTTAGTTAAATAAATTAACTCTTACATTTCCTTCTTGTATTTTTACACTATATGGTTAATATAGTTACTATAAAATACCAAGAAAACATAAAGTGGATAATTAATGAAATTTTTAACATTATATAAGTCATTTGGATGAATATTATATTTTTATGATTATTATATCATTTAATAAAGTAGAATTTGTTTTAAAAACTCATTTGTGTCAATTTTGACACTATTTATTAATTTTTTTTTTGAAGTCATAAAAACATGATCATTCAAAAAAACTAAATTAACTCAAAGATAAAATGTCATAATAATCCATAAAATTATTTTATTGAATAAAAATTTTCAAATTACATTTATTTTAATATTTATAATATCATTTATTTGAATCTTTCATTATTAAGGTAATCATTACATCATCATTGTGTCATAAATAAATTTATTTATTTAATGTATAAAAATTATAAATAAAATAATATGATGTATAAAATATTTTTATATATCTAATTGATATTTATAGTCAAATATATCATTTATATAACCCTATATTAAAATCTTTTTAGTAAAAAGATACATGTTTATGTTATATTTCTCTTTACTTTAAATTAATTATTATAACATGTCATTATCACACCCAAATTTCTTCATGGGGTCCTAAATTAGACCCAAGGATGATCATGGTCGTCCATATCTCATCAAATAATATTATCACACGTTTTAGGGTAGTTTTATATTATTATAATATTATTTTTTACCCTTATTTACCTAATTTACCCTTTAACCATGGTAAATAAAAAAAATTACTAAAGTTATTATTCATAATATCCAAAAATAAAAGGGACCTATTTACATAATATGGAAATTATGATTCTAAATATGGAATCAATTTTTACAAATTTAAAACACATAAGTTTCATTAATTAATTTAAAATTAATTCCCATTGTCAAAATGATAAAACAGGTTTTTAAAAAGTAATAACTATCAAAAGATTGATGCACGTTTATATCTAATTTCAAAATGAAATTAATTAAAATGAAAAAAATTGGATTAAATGATAAAAACTCAATCCAATTAAACTTTAAAACCAATTAAAAGGACAATCTAACTATATAAAAAAATTAGACGAAAAGGCGGATTGATTTAAAATCCGGTATTTTTCACTATTCATTAAAAAATGAATGTTATTAGAAAAATACCAAAATTAAACCAAAGTAAATTTTCATATCCTGATTCTAAATAAGAATTTTATTTTGAAAAATATAACATTTAAAAGTGACAAAAAACTTTATTTCAAAATGGTTCACCATCAAAAGACGGTAAAATTGTATTTTTTTGAAAAAATAATTCTTTTATCTAGAAAAATTGGATTTGTTCTTATATAATATCTAGAAAACATATAAGATGAATTTTAAAAATTAAATAGAATATATAAAATATAAAAATCCATAAAGAGTGATATGATTTTATAAACACAATTATTCTCTTTTAAATAGGTTTTCATTAAAACACATTCTTTATATTCAATTGGTTTTTATTTCCATTTATAATAAATTTGTTAACCAATGAATCATTATTTAAACATGTGTAAACCATATTTTTATAATTCAGTTGATATTATTCATTCCCTCCATTCCAATGGAGAGGTTATAATGGTAACATTTAAATAATAATTTTTAGTTGTTCGTTTAAGCTCGATGTAGCATATCATGTGCTATTGAACATAGTGTTTCTTTCTTAAAACTAGGGATGTTACATCCTAAACCCATTTAATAAATTTCATCCTCACAATTTTAATTTTGGGTCGGTAACTAGGGTATGAATTTTTAAAATACCTATATTGAAAATCCACATCAGAAAAAGGGTTAATGAATAATAGAAAGTTTAGTACAAAGGTCACCCAAGATAACACATGTCAGGGTTCCATATAGGAAAACGTTCATATAGAAGAAAAAAATGTAAAGACCCAGAAATTTAACAGAAATTTTTTTCTTAATTTTCTTTGAAATTTTACAAGAACGCAGTTTCTGACGGCGCCTGATTCCGAGACCCGGTGTGCCCAGAATCATTTTCCGAAGTTTGGCTCGGGTACGTTCAGTGAACGAACGCGCGGGTTTTTCTATCTTTTGAACCGGTGCTCGGAATCGAATTCTGAGGGCACCGATGGAACCGTAGCGCCGATAATTTCTTAAGAACGCCATTTCTGGAGTTGCGTTTTCATGAGAGAAGATGATAAAAATTGTGGAAGTTTAATTTATAAATTAACTACAATGTTTATTTTCTTTTAGTGGTTTAAGGCTTTGGGTGGAAGTTGGGTAACTACCCAACTTCCCAAGAGAGGTTATGAGGGTGGTGGGGCCCACACGAACCCCACCCCTTCATATTCTTCAACCCCCCTCAACTCACCATTAACTCTTGATAACTTAAACATTAATAACTTATGTTATTAATTAAGTGAGTTAAGTGTGGCTATTTAAATTTCAAACTCTTGAAATTCAAAAGTTATGTTATGTTAATAAAATAAGAGGTGAGCTTATTTTATTTTGGGGTTAGTTTTCTTGTGGTGGAGTCTTGGGGAGAAAAAGGCTAAGGATTGAAGAGTTTCTTCATCTCCTTCGTCGAAGAACACGAAGAACACGAAACACATGAAGAACGTCGGATTCCTCGGAGGTCAACGTCTCCTTCCGTGACGTCTCCTTCCGCGATGCCTCTTAACGCGATGTAAACGATGTCTTCTTTCACGACGTCTCTTTCCGCGAAGAATCCTCATTCGACGAACTTCCATTCAAGCAACGTCGAGGTAGGGAATTTTTTTGTGAATATTAATGAAACCCATGTTACTTCTTTCTAAATCAAAGAATGCGGATCAACTAAACATCGATTTGATCCATGAAGAATATGTTGCGGGTTGGGAATTATTGTTTGTGGGAAAACTGTAGGGGTTTATTTATTTAATTTGTTCGTGATTATTACCTTGACGTTCTTCATGAAATATGACCAATTGTTAACAATTAACGAGAGGGGGCTGGACCGCACAAACACGGCCGACCCTCCTCCTTATCCATGTTGGTTTCTTTTGTGGATTGAAATGGGAATAGCGTGGTGTCGTCGCATCGCGCGGAATCGTGCGGCAAGGAATGCATGGCGTCGTCGCGTCGTGCCGTGAAAACGAACAAGGACGTGACGCCGTCGCACCACGTCGGAGAAACTAGAAGACATCCGCGGACGGAGTCGGGCCACGGCGAAGGGGTGCGACGCCATCGCGTCGCGCCGGAGAACCACGAGGATGGCGTGATTTTTTGATTGACGTGCGGATTGACGGGCGACGACAAAACGGGGCCACTATGTAATTTTGAAGCTTGCGCAGTAAAGTTCGAGACCCGATATGAACACCGGCTCAGACGGTTTTGAAAATGGACCACCGGAGCAACTCTGGGAGCCCGCGGAAACACCCAGAGGCGCGGGTCGCCGGCGCGGCGCCGCCGGCGACCGGAGGCGGCGGCCGGAGCCGTCCGGCCGCCAGGAGGCGGCGGTGCCCGAGCGCGCCGCCGGAAGATGGGCAGCGGCGGTTTGCCGCCGGCCCCAATTAGAGGCGAGGGCGGCCGCGCACCGCCCCCCGCTCCGCGACTTCGGCTCGGCCACGCCGAGCCGCGGCTGGCCGGTTGGGCCGGACCGAGCCGGCCGGGCTGGGCCGGACCGGGTCCCGCCGGGTCGGACCCGGGTCGGGTCGACCCAGGGGGGTTCGGGTCGGGTCGGCCGGGGCCCAGACCCCCCGTTTTCGGACCACTTTCGGTCAAATGCCCATATCTTGGGCTACGGACCTCAGATCGACGCACCATTAGTTGCGTATCGATCCTTGAACGAGACGGTCGTTTAGGTATATTACACTCAAAGTTTCGGAGAACTTTGGGTTCGGCCAGGTTGGTTCGGACAGAAAACCAACCGGGCCCTCGAAGCAGAAACACTTTTATCTTTAGCACCGGATGTCCGATTGACATGTCGTCGACTTTGATGAATTCTTCTAAGTGAGACGGATCTTTTGGTTTACTCTGCTCAAGGTTTGAATGTCGTCGGAGTGTGGTCGGGTTGGTTCGCTCACGAAACCAACCGGGCCCCTGGAACAAAAAAGCCAATAACTCACAGACTGGGCGTCTGATTGACGCGTCATCTATTTTGTTGAATTCCTCTTGATGAGACGGAACTTTTGGCATACTTCGCTCGAGATCTGGATACAGTTGGATAGTGGCCGGGTTGGATTGCACCCGAAATCCAACTGAGCCCCTGGAACGGAAAAGCTGATATCTTTCAGACAGGACATTCGTTTGACGAACCGTCAGCGGCGTTGATGATCTCGTTGAGAAACGGTCCCTATGAGTATAACCTATGATAGTTCGGGGTACAGTTGAGATACGGTCGGGATTGGTTCACTCACGAAACCAACCAGGCCCCTGGGATGAAAAGGCTAGTAACTCACAGACCGGGCATCCGATTGACGCGCCGTCTGTTGCGTTGAGACCCCTATGACGAGGTGGTCCTTTGAGATACTTCTTCATGGGACTTTGAGATACTTGGAGTATCGACCAGTAGCTCATGGAGCGGACCCTCCCAGAGACGAGCGTACGGAGTACGGAGACCGTGTAGCTGGCTGGGACCTGAAGACTGCTTGTCCGATTCGAGTCGGAGAGACTTGTATAGCCCAGTGGGGAGCACTACTGTGTTTGGGTGGAAGACCCACAGCGGGGAGCACTACTATGTTTGGGTGGCAGACCCGCAGTACTCGACAGGAGGAGTACCTCTGTAGGCTATGGGGGGGAGCACTACTGTGTTTGGGTGGCAGACCCCGGCGGGAAGCACTACTATGTGAGGTGGAAGGCCCACGGTACTCGACAAGAGGAGTACCTCAGAAGTATTAGGTTAGTGAGCAGTACCTCAGAGTTGTGACATGACCATTGTACACTCTAGAGACGGGGCTCTTCAGCAGTTACGGTTTTGATAATGAAAATCCTGGTTTGAGCTGAGACTTTTGACCTATGTGTTTACCTCATGATTGAAATGGGTCACTTGATAACTTAGGTATATGTATGGGCATATATCTGGGTAGTGGTTATCCGTTGATTTCATGATCTTGGTGTTTTCCTCATGATTGAGATGGGTTACTTGATAACTTAGGTATATGCATGAGCTTATACCTAAGTAGAGGTTATCTGTTAAGATCTTCTTTGTGGTTATCCTTGTTGGTTTTAGAGAGACCTTGAGGGTCTCGGGGTCCCTACTGAGTATCGTTATACTCACCCCTGCACGGACTATGCCCGCACCTCGTTGTGTTGGTTGAAGACGACGGGCAGTGCTGACGGAGGCCGGGTGTTCAGGGACTGGACGGTACCCGGAGGTGGACTACACGACGAGTTAGTACCTGGAGGTGGACTACACGACGAGTCAGTACCCGGAGGCAGACTACACGACGAGTCAGTATCTGGAGGTGGACTTCATGGAGAGGCGACACTCGGAGGAGGTTGACGGGCGAGAGCATTGTGGAGGCTATTTGTACCTACCCTTCAGGAAGGATCTGTGGTGGACGATCTAGGAGTTACGCCATCTGTACCTACCCTTCAGGTAGGATCTGAGGAGGATGACCCAGGAGCCGCTTCCGTTCTTCCAGATTTTGTCTTTTCCTGTTGTACTTTGTTCAGTTGTAGTTGTAATTTCATTTTGGTTTGTATTCTGGCCCATTTACCTTTCATCACTTCTCTTTGTACTTAGTGTTTTACTTCCGCTTGTACCCTGTGGTGTTTTGTTTACTTTTATAAAGGCAATGCCTTCCCAGTTATTAGGATTTACGCCTTTGGTGCTAGTCGCCAGCCCCTGGCCTATGGAAGGCGGGCTTGGGGTAGTCACGGCACGGGCCCCGAGGACGGGTCGTGACAAATTGGTATAAAAGGAGTCGGTTCTACCGCAAAACTTATAACTCTGATATTTTTCTTTCTATGAAGCAATAATGTTAAGGGTACTGAGTGTGGTCTTCAGTTCAGGGAGTCCAGTGTTGGTGTGGGCGGCCGACGTATCCATACACCAAGACCCTGACAACTGAATTCCGACTTTGTGCACAAAAAAATTGATTGCATGTGTGTTTCCAGAAGTTTTATTTAAATATCATCTCAAACCAGGTCAGCTCACCAGGTATAATCGTTTGACCATATCACGTTGTTTCTTTCAGGACGCCTTTTCTCGGTCGACTAGCTAGAGCCCAGTGGGATGTGTTTACTGACAGCCTGTCGAGTGACGAGGCTTCGGTATAGGGCCCTCTTGCAGTTGAGGCACCAGCAGAGGCACCAGCGGTACTACCATACGTTGGGCCACCGATGCCACCAGCCCCAGCAGTAGGCGATGCACGCCACTTGAGTGCACTGCACGAGTTCCAGCGCCAGAGGCCACCCAGGTTCCGGGGAGAGACGGACCCTCAGGCGGCTGAGGTTTGGATGGAGGCTGTGGTGAGAGTCTTCAGGCTAGTGGGTACACCTGCAGACTTCATGGTGATCTTTGCTGCCAGCCTTCTTCAGGCAGCAGCAGGCAGGTGGTGGAGCCACTTGTTCTAGTTTTGCGATGGGATGACCTTCGCATGGGAAGACTTCGAGACCTTCTTCAGGGTGGTGTTTGTGCCAGTAGCTCTACACCCCGAGCGTGTTCAGGAGCTGCTGCCTTTGCCGCGTGTTATTCGATCAGTATCCGAGTCATCTGTGGGTAGTAGACAGATGATGCAGAGGTCCAGGAGGACCAGACCAGTATTTGGGTGATCTCGGGTTTTCGGATTAGTGGTTGAGGGCACCAAGGGTGGGGACAGAGCTAGGCGTGCTAGAAACAGACAGTGTTACTCATGCGGCGGAAAGGGTCACCTGGCACGTGACTGTCCGACTCCTCATACAGTTGATCCGCAGGCTTTGGAGGAGCCACCGAGGCAGAAGCAGCGGTGGGTGCTTGAGAAACAGCCGAGCAGTGGACAAGGCAGTAGAGCTCCGGGAGCAGGTAGACAGGAGCGGAACTAGTGGATATGTCCCTTGTACTTCTAGTTCCATGTTGCTTTTGTATTCGTGTCTTTGTACTATGAGCTGCATTAATAAAAAGACACTTATCTTTGTTTGATTTCCTTTCCTTTTGTTTGGTTGATACTGAGTGGTCCCAATTAAAACTGTTGACTTGACCCTCACTTTTGAGATTTCTACTGGGGGAGACCCAGTGACCTCACACTGATGCTGACAGTGTGACTCGACCCTTGGAGGCGAGAGTGACAGTTGGATCTCTTAGTAGTTACGTCGAGGCCTTACGACGTCATCCATGGCGTGAATGCGTCATTCATGTCAGGATTGACTATATTAGGCAATGGGCGTGGTTAATCCAGGGGATGAGACCGAGTTTCTCTTTTCGGCAAAGGAGAAATTTTAGCAGCTCCTTCAGATCATATGCAAAGAAGGTATAGATCATCCAGGAGCGGATGAAGACTACACAGTGCAGTAAGAAACAGGAAACTGTCGCCAGTCTTAGAGACTCGAGCGTGTTAAGAGTTTCAAGAAGAGGAAGCTTTAAGGAGATATGAGTCTGCAGAGTAGAAGACGTGGAGGCAGAGCTAGGAGAGCAGTATGAGGTGGTGTACATCTTAACATGCAACAACCACCCGCCTTAGTTATCCCCGCCAGGCTCAGGGAGATGGAGGTCAAAGGAAGAGTGCGGCTGCATGCGGTCAAGGAGTGTGACCCAATGGCTCTAAAAATGATTCAAGGGATAGTCTGTGTCCACTACTAGCTGCTGTAGTAACGGACGTTGATATGAATCATTCCTTGCTTTCACAAACCTTGTTCCAGACCTAGAGTTTTCGGTAAGCCGTGGACTTTACCCTCACGTCTGGAGATACCTTGGGAGGAGACTCGATAATCACACTTACGCCGAAGGTGTTGTCAGACCCTCGAGGCGAGAGTTTCGGTTGGAATCTCTTGGTGTCATCGTCGAGGTCTTAAGAAGTTATTTTGGGTATGGAATGGGCAATAACTGTTCATACTCAAATTGACGGTATTAGGAAATAAGGTTGTGGTTTAACTACGACGTCGGGATGGGTTTTCCTTGGTCGGCGAAAAAGAAACCCCAGGAAGCATAGGGTAACTCATGTACATGAGGGTGCGACTGATCACTCTTAAGTCGGTCAACCTTACCCTCGTGGCAGCAGTCATTTTGAGTTCCAGTTCTAAAAGGAATTTGAGACCTCTGGAGTTCAAAGATGACGATCACGTCCTTATACGAGTCTCACCTCGACGAAGCTTACAGAGATGTGTCCAAGGCGACAAGTTATCTCCGAGGTTCAGCGGACCTTCTTAGGTCCTCAACTGGGTAGGAGGGGTGGTTTACCGCTTGACTAATCCACCTCAGTTGTACCAGGTGCACGACGACTTCCACGTATCTCAACTGAGGAGATACGTGCTCGACCCTTCGCATATCATCGACCATGGGGAGATGGACTTTGGCGATGGGGTGACTTTCATGGAGGTTCCAGTAGGGATCGAGGATCGACATGATTGGATCCTACGAGGACGGTCGATTCCTCAGGTGCGCTTTCTTTGGCAGTACGGAATCTCCAGGTAAGCACATGGGAGCGGAAGGCTCAGATGCATGCTCAATACCGCTTTTGTGACCCTAGTTTGTGTTGAAGCTTTACGGGGAAGTAAATCTCTGAGGTGGGAGTAATGTAAAGACCCAGAAATTTCAATGAAAATTTTTTCTTAATTTTCTTTGCAATTTTACAAGAACGCAGTTTCTGACGGCGCCTGATTCCGAGGCCCGGTGTTCCCGAAATCATTTTCCGAAGTTTGGCTTGGGTACGTTCAGTGAATGGACGTGCGGGTTTTTCTATCTTTTGAACCGGTTCTCGGAATCGAATTCCGAGGGCACCGATGGAACCGTAGCGTCGATAATTTCTTAGGAACACCATTTCCGGAGTTGCATTTTCACGAGAGAAGATGATAAAAATTGTGGAAGTTTAATTTATAAATTAACTACAATTTTTATTTTCTTTTAGTGGTTTAAGGCTTTGGGTGGAAGTTGGGTAACTACCCAACTTCCCAAGAGAGGTTATGAGGGTGGTGGGGCCCACACGAACCCCACCCCTTCATATTCTTCAACCCCCCTCAACTCACCATTAACTCTTGATAACTTAAACATTAATAACTTATGTTATTAATTAAGTGAGTTAAGTGTGGATTTTTAAATTTCAAACTCTTGAAATTCAAAAGTTATGTTATGTTAATAAAATAAGAGGTGAGCTTATTTTATTTTGGGGTTAGTTTTCTTGTGGTGGAGTCTTGGGGAGAAAAAGGCTAAGGATTGAAGAGTTTCTTCATCTCCATCGTTGAAGAACACGAAGAACATGAAGAACGCCGGATTCCTCGGAGGTTGACATCTCCTTCCGTGACATCTCCTTCCGCGACGCCTCTTACCGCGATGCCGACGACATCTTCTTTCATGATGTCTTTTTCCGCGATGAATCCTCATTCGACGAACCTTCGTTCAAGCAACGTCGAGGTAGGTAATTGTTTTGTGAATATTAATGAAACCCATGTTACTTCTTTCTAAATCAAATAACATGGATCAACTAAACATCGAGTTGATCCACGAAGAATATGTTGCGGGTTGGGAATTCTTGTTTGCGGGAAAACTGTAGGGGTTTATTTATTTAATTTGTTCGTGATTATTACCTTGACGTTCTTCATGAAATATGACCAATTGTTAACAATTAACGAGAGGGGGCTGGACCGCACAAACACGGCCGACCCTCCTCTTTATCCATGTTGGTTTCTTTTGTGGATTGAAACGAGAATAGTGTGGTGTCGTCGCATTGCGCAGAATCGTGCGGCAAGGAATACGCGGCGTCGTCGCGCCGTGCCGTGAAAATGAACAAAGACGTCAAGTCGTCGCGCCACGTCGGAGAAACTCGAAGACATCCGCGGACGGAGTCGGTCCACGGCGAAGGGGCACGGCACCATCGCGTCGCGCCGGAGAACCACGAGGAAGGCGCGATTTGTTGATTGACGTGCAGATTGATGGGCGACGACAAAACGGGGCCGCTATGTAATTTTGAAGCTTGCGCAGTAAAGTTCGAGACCCGAGATGAACACCGGCTCAAACGGTTTGGAAAACGAACCACCGGAGCAACTCCGGGAGTCCGCGGAAACACTCGGAGGGGCGGGTCACCGGCGCGGCACCGCCGGCGACCGAAGGCGGGGGCCGGAGCCGTCCGTCCGCCAGGAGGCGGCGGCGCCCGAGCACGCCGCCGGAAGATGGGCAGCGGTGGTTCGCCGCCGGCCCCAATTAACGGCGAGGGCGGCCACGCACCGCCCCCCACTCCGCGACTTCAGCTCGGCCACGCCGAGCCGCGGCTGGCCGGTCGGGCTGGACCGAGCCAGCCGGGCTGGGCCGGACCGGGTCCAGCCGGGTCGGCCTGGGCCCAGACCCCCCGTTTTCGGACCACTTTCGGTCAAATGCACATATCTTGGGCTACGGACCTCCGATCGACGCACCGTCAGTTGCGTAGCGATCCTTGGAACGAGAAGGTCATTTAGGTATATTACACTCAAGGTTTAGGAGAACTTTGGGTTCGTCCGGGTCGGTTCGGACACGAAACCAACCGGGGCCTCGGAGCGGAAACGCTTATATCTTTAGCACCGGACGTCTGATTGACGTTCCGTCGAATTTGATGGATTCTTCTAAGTGAGACGGATATTTTGTATTACTCCGCTCAAGGTTTGGATGTCGTCGGAGTGCGGTCGGGTTGGTTCGCTCACGAAACCAACCGGGCCCCTGGAACGAAGAAGCCAATAACTCACAGACCTGGCGTCCGATTGACGCGCCATCTATTTCGTTGAATTCCTCTTGATGAGACGGAACTTTTGGCATACTTCGCTCGAGATCTGGATACAGTTGGATAGTGGCCGGGTTGGATTGCACCTAAAATCCAACTGGGCCCCTGGAACGGAAAAACTGATATCTTTTAGACAGGATGTCCGTTTGACGAACTGTCAGCGGCGTTGATGATCTAGTTGAGAAACAGTCCCTATGAGTATACCCTATGATAGTTTGGGGTACAGTTGAGATACGGCCGGGATTGGTTCGCTCACGAAACCAACCGGGCCCCTGGGATGAAAAGGCTAGTAACTCACAGACCGGGCGTCTGATTGACGCGTCGTCTGTTGCGTTGAGACCCCTATGATGAGGTGGTCCTTTGAGATACTTCTTCGTGGGACTTTGAGATACTTGGAGTATCGACCAGTAGCTCGTGGAGCGGACCCTCCCAGAGACGAGCGTATGGAGTACGGAGACCGTGTAGCTGGCTGGGACCTGAAGACTGCTTGTCCGATTTGAGTCGGAGAGACTTGTATAGCCCAGTGGGGAGCACTACTGTGTTTGGGTGGCAGACCCACAGCGGGGAGCACTACTGTGTTTGGGTGGCAGACCCGCGGTACTCGACAGGAGGAGTACCTCTGTAGGCTGTGGGGGGGGAGCACTACTGTGTTTGGGTGGCAGACCCTGGCGGGAAGCACTACTATGTGAGGTGGCAGGCCCGCGATACTCGACAGGAGGAGTACCTCAGCAGACTTAGGTTAGTGAGCAGTACCTCGGAGTCGTGACATGACCATTGTACACTCTAGAGATGGGGCTCTTCAGCAGTTACGATTTTGATAATGAAAATCCTGGTTTGAGCTGAGACTTTTGACCTATGTGTTTACCTCATGATTGAGATGGGTCACTTAATAACTTAGGTATATGTATGGGCATATATCTGGGTAGTGGTTATCCGTTGATTTCATGATCTTGTTGTTTTCCTCATGATTGAGATGGGTTACTTGATAACTTAGGTATATGCATGAGCATATACCTAAGTAGAGGTTATCTGTTAAGATCTTCTTTGTGGTTATCCTTGTTGGTTTTAGAGAGACCTTGAGGGTCTCGGGGTCCCTACTGAGTATCGTTATACTCACCCCTGCACGGGCTATGCCCGCACCTCGTTGTGTTGGTTGTAGACGACGGGCAGTGCTGATGGAGGCCGAGTGTTCAGGGACTGGACGGTACCCGGAGGTGGACTACACGACGAGTCAGTACCCGTAGGTGGACTACACGATGAGTCAGTACCTGGAGGCGGACTACACGACGAGTCAGTATCTGGAGGTGGACTTCATGGAGAGGCGACACTCGGAGGAGGTTGATGGGCGAGAGCGTTGTGGAGGCTATCTGTACCTACCCTTCCGGAAGGATCCATGGTGGACGATCTAGGAGTTGCGCCATCTGTACCTACCCTTCAGGTAGGATCTGAGGAGGACGACCCAGGAGCTGCTTCTGTTCTTCCAGCTGTTGTCTTTTCCTGTTGTACTTTGTTCAGTTGTAGTTGTACTTTCATTTTGGTTTGTATTCGGGCCCATTTACCTTTCAGAACTTCTCTTTGTACTTAGTGTTTTACTTCCTCTTGTACCCTGTGGTGTTTTGTTTACTTTTATAAAGGCAATGCCTTCCCAGTTATTGGGATTTACGCCTTTGTTGCTAGTCGTCAGCCCCTGGCCTATGGAAGGCAGGCTTGGGGTAGTCACGGAACGGGCCCCGAGGAAGGGTCGTGACAAATTGGTATAAAAGGAGTCGGTTCTACCGCAGAACTTATAACTCTGATATTTTTCTTTCTGTGAAGCAATAATGTTAAGGGTACCGAGTGTGGTCTTCAGTTCAGGGAGTCCATTGTTGGTGTGGGCGGCCGACGTATCCATACACCAGGACCCTGACAACTGAATTCCGACTTTGTGCACGAAAAAACTGATTGCATGTGTGTTTCCAGAAGTTTTATTTAAATATCAGCTCAAACCAGGTCATCTCACCAGGTATAATCGTTTTACCATGTCACGTTGTTTATTTTTGGATGCCTTTTCTCGGTCGACTAGCTAGATCCCAGTGGGATGTGTGTACTGACAGCCTGTTGAGCGACGAGGCTTCGGTACAGGGCCCTCTTGCAGTTGAGGCACCAGTGGAGGCACCAGCGGTACTACCATACGTTGGGCCACCGATGCCACCAGCCCCATCAGTAGGCGATGCACGCCACTTGAGTGCACTGCACGAGTTCCAACGCCAGAGGCCACCCAGGTTCCGGGGAGAGACGGACCCGTAGGCGGCTGAGGTTTGGCTAGAGGCTGTGGTGAGAGTCTTCAGGCTAGTGGGGACGCCTGCAGACTTCATGGTGATCTTTGCTGCCAACCTTCTTCAGGCAGCAGCAGGCAGGTGGTGGAGCCACTTGTTCTAGTTTTGCGATGGTATGACCTTCTCACGGGAAGACTTTGAGACCTTCTTCAAGGTGGTGTTTGTGCCAGTAGCTCTACACCCCGAGCGTGTTCAGGAGCTGCTGCCTTTGCCGCGTGTTATTCGATCAGTAGACGAGTCATCTGTGGGCAGTAGACAGATGATGCAGAGGTCCAGGAGGACCAGACCAGTAGTTGGGTGATCTCGGGTTTTAGGATCAGTGGTGCAGGGCACCCGGGGTGGGGACAGAGCTAGGCGTGCCAGAAACAGACAGTGTTACTCATGCGGCGGAAAGGGTCACCTGGCACGTGACTGTCCGACTCCTCGTACAGTTGATCTGTAGGCTTTGGAGGAGCCACCGAGGCAGAAGCAGCGGTGGGTTCTTGAGCAACAGCCGAGCAGTGGACAAGGCAGTAGAGCTCCGGGAGCTGGTAGATAGGAGCGGAACTAGTGGATACGTCCCTTGTACTTCTAGTTCCATGTTGCTGTTGTATTCGGGTCTTTGTACTATGAGCTGCAATAATAAAAAGACACTTATATTTGTTTGATTTCCTGTCCTTTTGTTTGATTGATACTGATTGGTCCCAGTTAAAACTGTTGACTTGACCCTCACTTTTGAGATTTCTACTGGGGGAGACCCATTGACCTCACACTGATGCCGACAGTGTGACTCGACCCTTGGAGGCGAGAGTGATAGTTGGATCTCTTAGTAGTTATGTCGAGGCCTTACGACGTCATCCATGGCGTGAATGCATCATTCATGTTAGGATTGACTATATTAGGCAATGGGCGTGGTTAATACAGGGGATGAGACTGTGTTTCTCTTTTCGGCAAAGGAGAAATTTTTGCAGCTCCTTCAGATAATATGCAAAGAAGGTACAGATCATCCAGGAGTGGATGAATACTACATAGTGTAGTATGAAACAGGAAACTTTCGCCAGTCTTAGAGACTCGAGCGTGTTAAGAGTTTCAAGAAAAGGATGCTTTAAGGAGAGATGAGTCTGCGGAGTAGCAGACGTGGAGGCAGAGCTAGGAGAGCAGCATGAGGTGGTGTACATCTTAACATGCAACAACCACCCGCCTTAGTTATCCCCGCCAGGCTCTGGGAGATGGAGGTCGGAGGAAGAGTGTGGCTGCATGTGGTCAAAGAGTGTGACCCAATGGCTCTAAAAATGATTCAAGAGATAGTCTGTGTCCACTACTAGCTGCTGTAGTAACGGACGTTGATATGAATCATTCCTTGCTTTCACAAATCTTTTTCCAGACCTAGAGTTTCCGGTAAGCCGTGGACTTGACCCTCACGTCTTGAGATACCTTGGGAGGAGACTCGATAATCACACTTACGCCGACGGTGTGGTCAGACCCTCGAGGCGAGAGTTTCGGTTGGAATCTCTTGGTGGCATCGTCGAGGCCTTAAGACGTTAGTTTGGGTATGGAATGGGCAATAACTGTTCATACTCAAATTGACGGTATTAGGCAATAAGGTTGTGGTTTAACTATGACGTCAGGATGGGTTTTCCTTGGTCGGCGAAAAAGAAACCCCAGGCAGCATAGGGTAACTCATGTACAGGAGGGTGCGACTGATCACTCTTAAGTCGGTCAACCTTACCCTCGTGGCAGCAGTCGTTTTAAGTTTTAGTTCTAAAAGGAATTTGAGACCTCTGGAGTTCGAGGATGAAGATCACGTCCTTATACGGGTCTCACCTCGACGAAGCTTACAGAGATGTGGCCAAGGCAACAAGTTATCTCCGAGGTTCAGCGGACCTTCTTAGGTCCTCATCTGGGTAGGAGGGGTGGTTTACCGCTTGACCAATCCACCTTAGTTGCACCAGGTGCACGACGACTTCCACGTATCTCAACTGAGGAGATACGTGCTCGACCCTTCGCATATCATCGACCATGGGGAGCTGGACTTTGGATATGGGGTGACTTTCATGGAGTTTCCAGTAGGGATCGAGGATCGACATGATCAGATCCTATGAGGACGGTCTATTCCTCAGGTGCGCTTTCTTTGGCAGTACGAAATCTCTAGGTAAGCACATGGGAGCGGAAGGCTCAGATGCATGCTAAATACCGCTTTTGTGACCCTAGTTTGTGTTGAAGCTTTACGGGGAAGTAAATCCCTGAGGTGGGAGTAATGTAAAGACCCATAAATTTCAAGGAAAATTTTTTATTAATTTTCTTTGGAATTTTACAAGAACGCAGTTTCTGACGGCACCTGATTCCGAGGCCCGGTGTGCCCGGAATCATTTTCCGAAGTTTGGCTTGGGTACGTTCAGTGAACAGACGCGCGGGTTTTTCTATCTTTTGAACCGGTGCTCGGAATCGAATTCCGAGGGCACCGATGGAACCGTAGCGCCGATAATTGCTTAGGAACACCATTTCCGGAGTTTCATTTTCACGAGAGAAGATGATAAAAATTGTGGAAGTTTAATTTATAAATTAACTACAATTTTTATTTTCTTTTAGTGGTTTAAGGCTTTGGGTGGAAGTTGGGTAACTACCCAACTTCCCAAGAGAGGTTATGAGGGTGGTGGGGCCCACACAAACCCCACCCCTTCATATTCTTCAACCCCCCTCAACTCACCATTAACTCTTGATAACTTAAACATTAATAACTTATGTTATTAATTAAGTGAGTTAAGTGTGGATTTTTAAATTTCAAACTCTTGAAATTCAAAAGTTATGTTATGTTAATAAAATAAGAGGTGAGCTTATTTTATTTTGGGGTTAGTTTTCTTGTGGTGTAGTCTTGGGGTGAAAATGGCTAAGGATTGAAGAGTTTCTTCATCTCCTTCGTCGAAGAACGCGAAGAACATGAAGAACTCCCGATTCCTCGGAGCTCGACATCTCCTTCCGTGACATCTCCTTCCGCGACGCCTCTTACTGCGATGCCGACGACGTCTTCTTTCGTGACGTCTCTTTCCACGACGAATCCTCATTCGACGAACCTTCGTTCAAGAAACGTCGAGGTAGGTAATTTTTTTGTAAATATTAATGAAACCCATGTTACTTCTTTCTAAATAAAATAACATGGATCAACTAAACATCGAGTTGATCCACGAAGAATATGTTGCGGGTTGGGAATTCTTGTTTGCGGGAAAACTGTAGTGGTTTATTTATTTAATTTGTTCGTGATTATTACCTTGACGTTCTTCATGAAATATGACCAATTGTTAACAATTAATGAGAGGGGGCTGGACCGCACAAACACGGTCGACCCTCCTCCTTATCCATGTTGGTTTCTTTTGTGGATTGAAACGAGAATAGTGTGGTGCTGTCGCATAGCGCAGAATCGTGCGGCAAGGAATGCGCGACGTCGTCGCGCCGTGCCGTGAAAATGAACAAGGACGCGACGCCGTCGCGCCACGTCGGAGAAACTCGAAGACATCCGCGGACGGAGTCAGTCCACGGTGAAGGGGCACGGCGCCATCGCGTCGCGCCAGAGAACCACGAGGACGGCGCGATTTTTTGATTGACGTGCGGATTGACGGGCGACGACAAAACGGGGCTGCTATGTAATTTTGAAGCTTGTGCAGTAAAGTTCGAGACCCGATATGAACACCGGCTCAAACGGTTTGGAAAACGGACCACCGGAGCAAATCCGGGGGCCCGCGGAAACACTCGGAGTGGCGGGTCACCGGCACGGCACCGCCGGCGACCGGAGGCGGCGGCCGAAGCCGTCTGGCCCCCAGGAGGCAGCGGCGCCCGAGCACGCCGCCGGAAGATGGGCAGCGGCGGTTCGCCGCCGGCCCCAATTAGCGGCGAGGGCGGCCGCGCACCGCCCCCCGCTCCGCGACTTTGGCTCGGCCACGCCGAGCCGCGGCTGGCCGGTCGGGCCGGACCGAACTAGCCGGGCTGGGCCGGAGCGGGTCCAGCCGGGTCGGCCTGGGCCCAGACCCCCCGTTTTCGGACCACTTTCGGTCAAATGCCCATATCTTGGGCTACGGACCTCCGATCGATGTACCGTCAGTTGAGTAGCGATCCTTGGAACGAGACGGTCGTTTAGGTATATTACACTCAAGGTTTCGGAGAACTTTGGGTTTGGCCGGGTTGGTTCGGACACGAAACCAACCGGGCCCTCGGAGCGGAAACACTTATATCTTTAGCATCGGACGTCTGATTGACGTGCCGTCAACTTTGATGGATTATTCTAAGTGAGACGGATCTTTTGGATTACTCTGCTCAAGGTTTGGATGTCGTCGGAGTGCGGTCGGGTTGGTTCACTCACGAAACCAACCGGGCCCCTGGAACGAAGAAGCCAATAACTCACAGACCGGGCGTCCGATTGACGCGCCATCTGTTTCGTTGAATTCCTCTTGATGAGACGGAACTTTTGGCATACTTCCCTCAAGATCTGGATACAGTTGGATAGTGGCCGGGTTGGATTGCACCCGAAATCCAACTGAGCCCCTGAAACGGAAAAACTGATATCTTTCAGACAGGACGTCCGTTTGACGAACCGTCAGCGGCGTTGATGATCTCATTGAGAAACGGTCCCTATGAGTATACCCTATGATAGTTCGGGGTACAGTTGAGATATGGCTGGGATTGGTTCACTCACGAAACCAACCGGGCCCCTGGGATGAAAAGGCTAGTAACTCACAGACCGGGCGTCTGATTGACGCGTCGTCTGTTGCGTTGCGACCCCTATGACGAGGCGGTCCTTTGAGATACTTCTTCGTGGGACTTTGAGATACTTGGAGTATCAACCAGTAGCTCGTGGAGTGGACCCTCCCAGAGACGAGCGTACGGAGTACGGAGACCATGTAGCTAGCTGGGACCTGAAGACGGCTTGTCCGATTCGAGTCGGAGAGACTTGTATAGCCCAGTGGGGAGCACTACTGTGTTTGGGTGGCAGACCCACAGTGGGGAGCACTACTGTGTTTGGGTGGAAGACCCCGGCGGGAAGCACTACTATGTGAGGTGGCATGCCCACGGTACTCGATAGGAGGAGTACCTCAGCAGTCTTAGGTTAGTGAGCAGTACCTCGTAGTCGTGACATGACCATTGTACACTCTAGAGACGGGGCTCTTCAGCAGTTATGGTTTTGATAATGAAAATCCTGGTTTGAGTTGAGACTTTTGACCTATGTGTTTACCTCATGATTGAGATGGGTCACTTGATAACTTAGGTATATGTATGGGCATATATCTGGGTAGTGGTTATCCGTTGATTTCATGATCTTGGTGTTTTCCTCATGATTGAGATGGGTTACTTGATAACTTAGGTATATGCATGAGCATATACCTAAGTAGAGGTTATCTGTTAAGATCTTCTTTGTGGTTATCCTTGTTGGTTTTAGAGAGACCTTGAGGGTCTCGGGGTCCCTACTGAGTATCGTTATACTCACCCCTGCACGAGCTATGCCCGCACCTCGTTGTGTTGGTTGCAGACGACGGGCAGTGCTGACGGAGGCTGAGTGTTCAGGGACTGGACGGTACCCAGAGGTGGACTACACGACGAGTCAGTACTCGGAGGTGGACTACACGACGAGTCAGTATCTGGAGGTGGACTTCATGGTGAGGCGACACTCGGAGGAGGTTGACGGGCGAGAGCGTTGTGGAGGCTATCTGTACCTACCCTTCAGGAAGGATCTGTGGTGGACGATCTAGGAGTTGTGCCATATGTACCTACCCTTCAGGTAGGATCTGAGGAGGATGACCCAGGAACCACTTTCGTTCTTCCAGATGTTGTCTTTTCCTGTTGTACTTTGTTTAGTTGTAGTGGTACTTTCATTTGGGTTTGTATTCTGGCCCATTTACCTTTCAGCACTTCTCTTTGTACTTAGTGTTTTACTTCCGCTTGTACCCTGTGGTGTTTTGTTTACTTTTATAAAGGCAATGCCTTCTTAATTATTGGGATTTACGCCTTTGGTGCTAGTCGCCAGCCCCTGGCCTATAGAAGACGGGCTTGGGGTAGTCATGGCACGGGCCCCGAGGATGGGTCGTGACAAAAATAACCATATTATTCTGATGAAGAGTGATGGAAAACATGATCAGGAAAAAGTTAACAACCATAAAACCATAAAATTGTGATGGGTTAAATGGTCTTTGATTTTGTAGTAGGAAAATGTAAATAGAAAACATTTTTAATTTAAGATCCCCTTCATAATGTTGAGGAATTATTTTACTACATATAATAATAACATAAGGAAATATACTTACTTTACATATATAATTTTATCCCTTAATCAATTTCCACCGAAAACTCATCTTTTTCTCCAAACGATGAGTATTTAAGATGAATTTTTCATGCCTGAAGCACTATAATCAACATATAAAACCTCATATCATCCAAAAAAGGTTAATTATCTATTTCTCCTACCTTTAAAAATTATCCAAAACCAAAATGGTTAGTACAAGATCAAATAATCCCCCAAAAATAATAATTCTTTATAAGGAGAAGGACTACTTTTAATCTTTAAAATTCAACAGTAATACCCAATTTCTACATAGACCATCCAAAAACAAATGTCCTTAAAATTCCTTAAAATAATCCAAACTAAGATTAAAACCCAAAATTTAGAAGTATTTGATCACATAGTATTCCATAATAAATTTTAACATTTATCTCCAGATAACATCGACTACTCTTAAAGTCTTATACTTAAAAGTAATTAACCTAATCACATATTTCATATGATAGGTTAATTTTTTCCATAAATAACCCAAATCTCCATATGTCCATAATAAAAACATAAAAATATATTCTTCCAAAATAAAATTCAACCATTACTCATCAAACTAAATCCCATAGTATTCTATTTTCCTTAGGCATATAGTATTCCCAAAATAGCAAATGTCTTCCAAAATAACATTTATCATTTAATCACTAAATCATTTTTCTATACTAAGGATATCAATTTGATAAAACATAAGTTCCCAAAATCAACTTATTCTTAATACATAAAATCATTTAACTAAAAATAATAAGTCACACTAACCAAGGACTTCACGTATTCCAGTGATAGGTAATAAATCCCAGTCGCACTTTGGTTATGGGTTCTATTCTCGCAGCTTTGTCCGACGTTATGAGTTGTCACATGATATGTGTGTTGTCCTTTTTCAAAAAAAAATATAATTTTATAACATTACCAAAAATGAGATAAAATCATCAAAAATAACCATAATATATTTTAACCTCAAAGGTTATCTCATACCTTGAATTTTGCATCCTAAAAATTAATAACCCATAATTTCCTCAAAGGTGAATGTCTCCAAAAAATAACATTAGTCACCTCAATATTTCATTTCATAAAGCCTCAAATGGGTTTCTAATAAATTGAACTTATGATCTACCTTAAAATTATAAACCCATGATGTTATCCCTAACCCTTAAGAAAATATCATAATCTCTAAAGTTGTCTAAACCATCCTCTAATACCAACTATAAGAAACCAGCATTAAAAATTACATAATCTTGAGTTAAGTCAATTATTCACATTGAGGATATTTTTAGGTTTATAGTTTTAGAGAATTTGGACATAAATATTACATAATAGATCCAAACATTACATATGGACAGTTACACTTAGTATCCACTTTTTCCACCAAAAGAAAATCTTTAAAAAAAACATGGTTTTCTTTTTAATGATAAAAATATTATTGACTTATTACTTTCTTTTAGCCATCCTTATACCCAATGGAAAATATTTCAAAATATTGGGATGAGCATAAAAATCTAAATAAGGAATATAAAATAAGAAATCAAACATAAATGTAACTTTTTTCATCCATGTCATACTTAAATTATAGCTTTTATATTTATATAGGGTGTAACCTTTATAGTTATGTTTTGAATACCCATCACATTATATTCCTTAAATCTCTTAGAAGAAACCTTAACATTTACCTCATCCACGTTTCCCAATGCATTGGAGAGTTATCATGGGATCACCCACCCTCAGTTTATCACGGAACCACCCATATACATAAAAAATTCCCATGAACCATAACATAATCATAACACATAAAACAAGTATAAAGGAAAAATAACATTTCCAAATTTCAATCACTATATATCATTTCAATATATTGATATAATCAATTCATTTAAAACATTCAAAAAGAATATTTTTTGAATCAAAGTGTCTCATACCAATTTGGAACTTTTGAAAGGAATTTAGGATTTAAAAAATTCATGTCCATATAAATAAATACTTAAAACCATTTTAAAAACATGGACATTAATGAGAAATATTTATAAGAATAAATATTTAAAACATTTAAAATGATGTTTTAGTTAAAGAGTCCCTTACCACTTGAAAAAATAATTGAATAAAAATAATTAAAGAATAACATTAAAAAAACTTATAATATCATTAGAATAAGTATATTAATGATATAATATGTCAAAGGGAAGTATATACACCATATAAAAGTGAATTGGTGCATAATAACAAATAAATCTCAATGGAATTTAAATTGAGATGAAATCCCTTAAAAATATTGTTTCCTTAGATTAAGGATAAATCAATGACATAATTATGTGTGAAAAATATAAATACACCCAATATAAGTGGATGTTTAGTATAAAAAAATAATAGGTTAAACATACATATTCTTGGAAAAACAAAACCAATGACACGGATATTTAACTCAATGAATAAATATTGGATTAAGATTTCCCTTACAAAGTTTGTATAAATAATGTAAGAATTTATCAATGGGTTTATTATGTGTAGAAACAATATATCCACACAAAGGTAAGTATAAATTACTACATAAATAAATAAATAGTTATTCCACTCATAATCTTGGCATAATATAATCAACAAAGTATGCGTAAAACCCAATGAGTGGAAATTGAGTTTAGAAATTCCCTTACAAAGATCATTTTGTTAATAAAAGAGATAGATTATTTGTATTAAATATAAATACACATAAATCAATTATAAATAAAATATAGTATATCATAAGTTATTTCTCACATAATCATAGCACAACATAATCAAGAAGTAGAAGATTAACCCAAATAATGAAAATTGGGTTAAGAAGTTCCCTTACAAAGTTTGTATAAATGACGTAAGAATTCATCAATGGGGTGATTATGTATAGCAATATTATATCCACATAATTTAAAGTGTAAATTAAAACATAAATAAATAAATAGTGATTCCACACATAATATTGGCATAATATAATCAATGAAGTATGCGTAAAAACCAAAGAGTGGAAATTGAGTTTTAAAATTCCCTTACCTTGAGTCTGACTCGTTACATACAATAATTGTGTTCCTGAATAATAAAAATAGGTTAATTTATAATTTATTTTTAACTTTTTTCAAGTTTATTATTCCTTTTATATCACTTATTACCATGTTATAAAAATTACATAATTATTTAAGTTCATATCGATTGTTTTGTAGTTATTTGGTACTTGAGTTGAAAATGAACTTGTTTTGATGTAAATTGTCCATGTGGCCAAAATTCCATCATCTCCAAAATATTATTCATGATTTAAATATAATATATATCCAGTATATATGTATTTATAATAGTTCATAATATTTGGAGATAATAAATTAAATTCACCGTTCATAGAGACGGTAGGTCGTACGTATGCATGAATGTCACTTTCATTTCATTATCATATTAATGGAATGAAAACTAAATGATACATAGTTATATTATAATTACATTATAATATATATTTTATATATGTTACATAAGTTCAATAACTCTATTCTTTATATGTTCCATGTATGGCTTGAACGAGTCATATCACTTTGAGGGGGTGGTAGTCCACACTTCCTCAAATAAAATTATCGTATTTACACATTATGGAAAGCTTAAAGTTATGTTTTAAATAAAATTTACCAAATTATTTAGACAATATAAATATAATATATATCATATATAAATACAGTTCTATCATAATGGCCACCATGAAAGGTGGTAGGAGAAAATTGAATAATCGTCGTTTTGTGAGGTCGTAGTTCCCTGTACACAGAAACAGTATGTTCTATATCCATTAGATGAAGGTATGTGTAATTTTAGGTTGAAAAATTAGCATAAAAAATCCTAGTATATTTTGGATACTGTTTTTGTTATAAAATAATGGAAAAAATATGGGTTATGGGGGTGGATAAGGAAATAAATGAAAGGATCTTGAGAGAAGATGTTACCTCTAAATCAGGTAACTCCTTTTGATTTGAGCCAAAAGTCTTTCTTGAATTTTCTTCTACCCAAGTTAATTCTTCTATGAAGAATGTAGGGATTTTTTGAGATTATTTAAGTATAATTTGGGTGATCCAAGTGTCTTTATATGTGTGAGTAAGTGGGTAGAGTTTGTTACCTTTTATTAGAGGGAGGAGGGGCACTTTAGGAAAGTCTTGAAATATTATTTTATTATAAATTTATTTTCGAATTATAATAGATAAAAATTAATATATTTCAAGGATAATATTTTTATGTATCTAAACCCTCTCAACCAATAGGTTTTAGACAAGTTTAGGTCATAAATGTAACCTTACATTTGGCTTTAACCCTTACTTAATTAAATTAACTCTCACCATGTCGTCTAGTATTTTTACACTATATGGTTAATATAGTTACTATAAAATTCAAAAAGAACCTCAAATGGATCATTAATGGAATTTTTAACATTATCTAAGTCATTTTTATGAATATTAGATTTTTATTACTATTATATCATTTAATAAAATAGAATTTATTTAAAAACTCATTTATGTCAATTTTGATACTATTTAGTAGTTGATTTTTGTTGAAGTCATAAAAACATGATTCATTAGAAAAAACTAAATTAACTCAAAGATAAAGTTTCATAATAATCCATAAAATTATTTTATGGCATCAAAATATTCAAATTACATTTATTTTAAGATTTATAATATCATTTATTTGAATCTTTCATTAATAAGGTAATCATTTCATTATCATTGTGTCATAAATAAATTTATTTATTTAATGTCTAAAAATTATAAATAAAATATAATGATGTATTAAATCTTTTTATCTTTATAATTAATATTTATAGTAAAAGATATCAGTTATATAACCCTATATTAAATTTTTTTAGTAAAAAGATACATGTTTATGTTATATTTCTCTTTACTTTAAATTAATTATTATTATATGTCATTATCACACCCAAGTTACTCCATGGGGTCCTAAATTCAACCCAAGGATTCTCATGGTCGGACATATCTCATCCAATAGGATTAGGACATGTTTTAGGGTAGTTTTATATTATTATAATATTATGTTTTACCCTTATTTACCCAATTTACTCTTTATCGTGGTAAATAAAAATAATTACTGAAGTTACTATTCATAATATCCAAAACTAAAGGGGTCTATTTACATAATTTGGACTTTATGATTTATAATATGGAATCAATTTTTAAAAATTCAAAACCCATAAGTTGTAGTAATTAATTCAAAATTAATTTTCATTGTCAAAACAATAAAATGAGTTTTAAAAAAGTAATAACCATCAAAAGAATAATGGGCCTTTATATCTAATTTCAATTTGAAATTACATAAAATGAACAAAATTGGACTAAATAATAAAAAAAATTAATCCATTTAAAATTTAAAATTAATTAAAAGTAAAATCTAACTGTATAAAAAAATTAGACGAAAATGTAGTTTTGAATTAAAATCCAGTATTTTTTACTATTCATTAAAAATAAATTTTATCAGAAAAATACCAAAATTAAACCAAATTAAATTTTTATTTATTGATTCTAAATAAGAAGTTTTTTTCAAATATATCATATAAAAGTGATAAAAACTTGATTTAAAAAGGGTTCACCGTCAAAAGGTGGTAAAACTGTATTTTTTTGAAAAATACTTCTTTTATCTGAAGAAAAAATTGATTTGTTCTTATATCATATCTAGAAAATATATAATATTAATTTTAAAAATTACATTGAATATATAAAATATAAAAATCCATAAATAGTTATATCATTTTATAATCAGAGTTATTCTCTTTAAAATAGGTTTTCCTTAAAACACATTCTTTGTATTCAATTGTTTTTATTTCCATTTATAATAAATTTGGTAATCAATGAATCATTATTTAAACATGTGTAAACAATATTTTTATAATTAAATTGATATTATTTATTCCCTCCATTCCAACAGCTAGGTTATAATGGTAACATTTAAATAATTATTTTTAGTTGTTTGTTTAATCTCAATGTAGAATATCATGTGCGCTATCGAATATGGTATTTATTTCTTAAAACTTGGGATGTTACAATGAAATGACATAATTATTGTTTCTTTTGAATTGTATCTAGTTTGGGAGAAGTTTGACTATTCATGTTATTGGTTTTTTCCTATTGTTTCAGCTATTTATATTGTGTTCTGTTGTGGCTTACTCTGGTAAAGATGGTATAGTCTCCCCACATGACCTATTAGACCCTTTCTGCTAGTCGGAAACCTCTTGCATAGGGGGGTGTTCACTTAAGGCCATCTGATAACCCATATTAGGGCACCATTTTAGTGGCACTTATTAAGGTACATTACATACAAACTCCCTAAAAATAGGGCATATTATACATAACATCCAAGAGAGAACTAAATAGAAAAAGAATACAAGAAAAGGTAAAATATGAGTCATATACCCACCAAGGGATATATAACATAAGAGGTGAAACTTTATTTATCCAAGAAACAAGGTATATCCACCCATAAGAAGATTATAATGGAGAGAGGGAGTGTGTTAGGGAGTTATGGATGAAAGGGAGAAGAAAAGGGGGTTAAAACTCAAAAGATCGGAGGGGAATTTGTGAAACAGTGCACTGTTTTAAAGTGGAACATAGTTTTGCAACAAGTTTTTCTAAGTGATGCAGACTTTATTATCTGAATCCCACAATTTTTCATAGTTTGTCTACATAGTTTAACAAACCTTTTACCAACCATGAAGAATGGATTTGAAATTCATTGCACATTTTTCATGATTTTTTGGATCCCCACACATGGTTTAATCAAAATTTGTGCCTCTATAACCAAGACTCGTGGTTGGGGGTAGGGTTATCACTAACCATGTGATAACCATTCACCCCATACAATTTCCCCCAAAACTAAAATTCCAATCCTTGAAGCTCTCTAGACTTATCTGAGAACCTAATCCAACTCTCAGGCCTTAAACCATATACAAAAAATACCTTTAAGATGTTCAAACTCTTGAATTTATGATCCAATTCTTGGTTTTAAAAATAGCCTATCAACCAACCTTAAAAAATAAATCTTTCACCAATTATCAAGGCTCATTCATATATTTGGGACTTAAAAACTCCCCACCATAACAAGTTGTTTCCCTAATATGTCCAAGTAGCTATCCAACTACATCACCCAACCTATTTCAGTCATTAATTTGATTTCAAATTCCTGAATTCTAGTCCTAAACACCCAAAAAACTTTCAAAAACATATCCCAATGAAAATATAGGGCCTCCAAATCTCAATATGACACCCATATTACCATTAAAAATTATGATGAAACCCACAGTTTTTGTCTATTCTGATGCACTCAAATGTCATTTTCCATTTGAATTACCTAGCCTATGGTGCTCCCCACTATAAGACTTGTCTCACAAGGTTGATTTCAAACCCTAGAGCCTCTTTCCATCATAATTTTTCTATAGAATACTATTCTCGGTGGTCCGCTAACCCACTTGGAATGGTTCCCAATGTTCAATGTTCCAATGCATGAAAGAGTGTTAATCAACACGAGTACCAACACTCACTTCTATTTTTGAAGCTAAAATTGTCACGACCCATCCCTCGGGGCTCGTGTCATGACTAATCCAAGCCTAACTTCTATAGGCCAGGGGTTGTCAACTAGCACCAAAAGGTATAACCCTAAAAAATGAGAAGGCATTTCCTTTAAACCTACAAACACACAGTCTAATAACACAACAAGAAGCAACCACGAAGTAAACTACTATAGTAAAAAAGTATATTGAAAGTAAAGGGGATGGGATACAATCCCAACTGAAAAGTACAAGTACAATAGAAAAGAGGAAACAGCTCTTGGATCATCCACCGCGGATCCTACCTAAAGGGTAGGTACAGCTCACGATAAGTAGTCACTATGCCACGTCACATCAAATGGTTCAACTATAAGCACCATCCAGTCCTGGCTCCCTCAGACTCAATCAACGTTGTCTGTCATCTACACAAGACACAGTAAGTTGCGAGCGTAGCCCATGTAGGGGTGAGTGTAACAATACTCAGTAGGGACCTTGAGACCCCCAAAGGTCTCCCAGAGTTCCACAAAGGAAAATCCACAAAGAAAAACCTCAATCACAAAGTATGAAGTAGTTAACAACTCTACATAGGTATATGACCATATATATACCTAAGTTATCAAAAATATACTCATCTCTTTCATGAGGAAACATAACACTCCAAATTTTAAGCCATTTTCATAACTGATCCACGAGGGGAGAATACCACAAAGGTAACACAACAAAGGTAACACCAAGAAGGTAAAATTACCACAAAGGTAAAGTCTCATCTTACACTAGGTATAGCTTAAGTACATAAGTACAGATGATTAGAATTATTGTTGGATCATCTTATTCTAGCAAAAGGCTTTGTTGCTGACCCACACAGGATCGGTAGATGCATACCCACATAGGATCGGTGAGCACTGACCCACTCAGGATCGCTGAGCACTGACCCACATAGGATTGATATATGCTGACCAACATAGGATTTATAGACGCTGACCCACATAGGATCGATGTTCTTTCTTCACGTTACAGCCAGCCACTAGATTCCCACACTAAGCACGCTTGATTCTGGGAGGATCCGCTCCTCAATCCATCAGTCATACATCAACTTCCAAAAATTTACATGAAGAAGTATACCAAAGGACCGCTATGTCGTAAGGGTTTCAATGTGACAAAAAACGTGTCAATCGGATGCACGGTCAGTGACTTAAAAGCGTTTTAGTACCAAGGGACCAATTGGATTTGGGTTTGATCCAACCCAGACGTACTCCAAATTTTACAAAACTCAAGTGGATTATACCCAAAGGACCGTCTCGTTCTAAGGATTCCAGCACCATAGACGGTTTTTCAATCGGACGTCAAGTTTAGGAGATAAGGCCCTTTAAGCAAATCTGGGCCTGGATGGGTCTGAGTCCGGTCGGCCCGACCCGGTCTTGGTCTAACCGGGTCTGGGTCTGACCTGGTTGGGTGGGGCCATAGTGGGCTCGGCCTGGCCTGCGGAGGGGCGCTACCCACTAGCTAGGGCCCACCCTAGCTGGCGCAGGGAGGAGGGTGTAAAGACCCCCCCTTCTCCCGAACGACTTAGTCGTTCGGGTAACGGAGCGGCGACTCCACGTCGCGCCACCTGGTCACTGCAGGACCCACAAGGGTGGGTCCCTCATCCTCTATCGCAGCTTCGAGCTGCGGCCATCTCCAGTGGTACACGACGGTACATCGCTCCGCCTCCGCATTCGACCGGTTCCAGCCACCCTGCTCGACCACCGTGGCTGAAAAGCTGCGGCCTTCTCCTCCAGCGGCGCGCCGCACCACCTCCGCGGTCGGCCGGTGCCGGCAGCTCTACTGACCGTCGTAGCCTCTTTTTGTGGCCTCCTCCTACAGCACATGACAGCACACCGCCTACATCGTGGTCGGTCATTGTTGACCACCACCATTTCCTGTCGGTGCGGGTCTCCAGTGTCGTTGTGTCGGTTCCACGCTGGTGATCTCCCACGAGACGCCCTCTTCACCACTTGACCCTCTGTTCCAGGTTCCTCCCAATCTCAAATAAAAAGTCTGCAAATAATGTGTAGATCAACAAAGTAGTGGAGGGTCTGGGACTTGTTCATTTGGTCCGCGCCCTCCACATTAGCTTGATAACATGAGGGAAGAAAAGATTCAACAATTCTTTTAAAACTAAACCAAATAAAAACCCTACCTCAAGATTGTTGTAGAACGTCTATGTTTTAGGAAGATTCGGTGTTCTTCATTCCCATAACAATCCTTTAACGACGTTTCTCAATCATCGTTATTAGGTTCTTGATTTGGTGGTGCTCATCACCGCTCACTAGAACCGGTCCCGTCATCCAAGTGATTGGTGTCACGGTACTTTTCCAGAGCTTTGTCGCTTGGTGAATCCATGCCAACAACCCTCCTTGAGCTCCATATAAATAGGAGGGGGTGGTGGTTAACTTTCCATGGAATTTATGAGGTTTATTTAATTAATTAACCTTCCAAATTCCAATAGTACGGTTACAAACAAGGAGGAGTCAAGCCAATTAATGGCTTGACATGTCGTCGGTCCCACCAATGTCGATTTTTCGTTGGAGGAAAATAAAAGGAGGAAAAGAAATAAAATAACATAACATATTATTTTTATTAATCTTTCAAAAGTCCTCAAAATTATCTTTTTCACCTAACCAACTATGGTCTAAGTGAATCCTCCCATAAGAGAATCTTGATGTTGTAGATTCATCGGTGACCTTAGATTTTTAATCCGAGCACCGGTTCAAAAGATTGAAAATGCCGCTCATGCATTTGTTGAACATACCTTAAAAAAAGTTTAGAAATTCATTCCAGGCACACTGGGCCTTGGAATCACACACCTTCAATTTTCGCAGACTGATAATAATTCCATATATTTTAAAAAAATTACATAGAAATTTGGGTCTTTACATTCTCCCCACCATAGGGCTTTTATTCCCTAAAATCCACAACATTGACTAAGGAAAAAAATGGGGGTACTGAGCCTGAATCTGAGCCTCCCACTTCCATGTTCTCTCTTGGAGGTTCTCGTGCTACCAGCGAATGCTCACCAAAGGAATCGATCATCCATGAAGGAAACAGTCCTTTCAATCCTCAATCTCCACTGGAGCCTCCATAAATGTCACCCCATCATGAATGTATATCTCGCCTCAGTCGATGACGTGTGATGGATCATGCACGTACTTCCTCAGCTGCAACACTTAGAAAACGTCATTCACCCGATGCATCCGTGGGGGAAGAGATAGGCGATATGCCACCTCACCAACTCTGCTGAGAACCTGAAAGGGTCTGATGAACCTCAGAGATAGTTTTCCCCAACCAAATCTCCTCAAACCTCATTGAGGTGCGACCCGTAGGAAGACATGGTTTCCCTCCTCGAACTCCAAAGGTCTTTGTCTCCTATCAATATAAGAATTATACCTACTTTGTGCAGTCTTCATTTGCTCCTGGATGATCTGCACCTTCTCAGTGGTAGCCCGTACCAACTCTAGACCCATAAGTGCTAACTCCCCTGGGTCTGTCTAGCATAGAGGTGATCTGCAAGGTCAACCATAAAAGGCCAAAAATGGTTCCATACCTATGGTGGAGTGATATATGTTGTTGTATGTGAACTCCACCAAGGGCAAGTGATCCTCCCAACTGCGGCCGAAATCTAGGACGCAAGCACGAAGAATATCCTCCAGTGTCTGAATGGTCTACTGTGTCTAACCATCCATCTGTAGATGAAAGGTGGTGCTCAAACATAGAAAAGCCTCGAATGCCTCCTGTAATCCATTCCAAAACTGGGATGTAAAATGTGTGTCATAGTTAGAGATGATCGTCAATGGAACCCCATGAAGTTATACAATCTTATGTACGTAGAGGCATCTCAATACCTCTACTAATCCCTACTCTCAAATGGGTAGGAAGTGGGCCAACTTGGTGAGTCAGTCAATGATAACCCAGATGGAATCATGTCCCCTAGACATACATGGAATCCCTATCATAAAGTCCATGGAGATATAATCCCAATTCCACTCTGGAACCTCTCGTGGTTGTGCTAATCCTGCTGGAACCTGATGTCTGGCCTTCACTTGCTGACACATGAGGCATCGTGAAACAAACTATGCCACTTATTTCTTTATCTTTGGCCAGCAGTACTGATGCTAGAGGTCCTGGTACATCTTTTTTACACCATGATGTACCTCCAGATGGGATGTATGGAACTCCCTCAACACCTCCTCTCGTAGCACCTCCAGTACCATGGTGAATCCTCTAAAAAGGATGACATGCTCCCCACCTTTATAAAATCCATCAGGTACCTGTCCTGAGGATATTTGGGTACGTCGAGCCTCACAGTCAATGTCCCCAAGTTGTGCCTCCCGAACTCGCTGAAGAAGTGGGGGAGTGACAGTCATAGACTGGAGGTAAGTTTCTCTATCTGTATCCACAAAGGATATCTGCAACGTGGCTAGCTACTATGTTGCCTCACTCAGTAGTTGTAAACCAGAACTTCTGCTGAGTGTGTCTGCCACTACGTTCCCCTTCCCAAGAGTGTATACTATCTCAAAGTCATAGTATTGTATAACTATATCAAATGTTGTTATCTTAGGTTCATGTCCTTTTATGAGAAGATACACCTGAGACTCTTGTGATTAGAGTAAACAGTAAACCGTTCACCCATCAAGTAGTGTCTTCACATATTCAAGGTGAATACTACTATTGCTAGCTCCAAGACATGTGTAGTGTAGTTCTTCACATGTTGTCTCAACTTTCATGAACCATAAGTGATCACTACTCTCTCCTGCATCAGGACACATCTAATTCTGGTCTCTAATGAATCGCAGTAGACTACATACCCAACTCCTTCTTCTGGTAGCCTCAAGATGGGAGAACTCTTCAGTCTCTGCCTCATCTCTTGATAACTTTTCTGGAATCTCTCCATCCACATGAAGCAATTTCCCATATTTATCAACGCTGAAAAGGGTGTAGAAACTCTAGAGAATTCAGGTACGAATCTCTGGTAGTATCCCACCAACCCCAGGAAACTTCATACCTCAGTCACACTCCTGGGTGGATCCCAAGCTAGAACAACCTCTATCTTTTCCGGGTCCACTACAACTTCAGCCTCTAAAATAACGTGTCCTAGAAATTGGACCTCTTGTATCCAGAACTTTCACTTCGAGATATTACCATAAATCTGGTTCTCTCGGAGTGTATTGAGAACTATCTTCAGATTATAGGCATGATCCTCTTCCATTTTCAATTATATCAAGATTTCATGAATGAATAACACCATGAAGCGATTGAGGTATGGATGGAAGATGATGTTCATGAGTCCCATGAACACTACAGGGGCATTGGTCACACCGAATAGCATAACCAAGAACTTATAGTGGCCATACCAACATCTGAAGTCTATCTTCTGCACATCCACATCTCATTCCCTGAGCTGATGATAGCCTGATCTGAGGTCTATCTTCTAAAACCATCAAGCTTCCATCAGCTGGTTGAAGAGATCATCGATCCTTGGGAGTGGATACTTGTTCTTCACAGTCACCTAGTTCAGGCGCCGATAATCCACACAGAGCCTCAAACTCCCATATTCTTTCTTGGCGAACAAAATCGGGGTTTCCCATGGAGAAACACTGGGCCTTATGAACCCCTTCCTCTACAATTCCTCTAACTATACTTTTAAATCATGAAGCTTTACGGGATCCATATGATATGATGGTGTAGATATCAGTGTCGTCCCGGGGTATAGGTTGATGTAAAATTCAAACTCTACAAGGAGGTAGTCCCAAAATATCATCAAGAAAGACATAAGAATACTGGTCCACCACTATAGGGCAGCTCGGACTCTCAACATAAACTACTCTTACGGTAACGCTAGCCAAATGATGACTGGTCGGTTTCACCCTCCTCCAGGTAAGTCCATCCAATGTTGAAAAGGTTCATTTCTCACTGGTGAAGGAAAACCTGGTCCCATCCTCGTGGATTCACTGCACTTAGCATCTAATGTATTCAATCTGAGCATGGACTATAAATAACTATTCCATACCCAAGATGGTTTCTTAAGGCCTCGACGTCACTACTAAAAGATCCTAGCCGAAGCTCTCACCTCCTAGAGTAATATCACACTATTGGGACCAGTGTGTAATCATCAAATCCCCTTCCGTATGAGTATCTAGTCGTAAATATCGAGCCAATGGCTCCATCATAATCTTCGATCTCCAAATGAGGGCCATGAAAATAAAAGAGTGACTGGAACTTGTGTATATAAGTACTTCAGCTAGGGTGGAGTAGACACATATTGTACCTTGAATCATATATGGAGCGCCATGGTTGTAGGACTTAGCTACCTAGAGTTGAGCTCATCCCTATCCTCTTGCTCACTGTGGTTGGGGTGGACCACCTGAAGGTGGTGGCGGTATAACCTCGAATCGCCGCCCATCACCTATTGCACGGCTAGCTCCTATGCCATGTCTACCTGCTACCTATGGACCTCCCCGATCGAATCTCTCCCTATACCTTGGTGGTCCCTCGACCGTATGATAGTCGTCCGTACGGAGGGTCGGGCAGTCGTGAGCCATGTGACCCTGCCCGCCGTATGATTAGCACTGCCTACTCCTCATTTGTCATCCTCTATCCCATAATCCCCACACTACCGACCCTATATCCTAAGGTCATATACCAGAAGGTCTGGCCCGCTTGGGCCTCTACATCATCCATCTACTGCCTACTGTGGATGAATCTTCTACCTGACATCCGGTGGTGGCTCTCACTGTCAGTGCCTTCTCATCTTGGAAGATTTCCACCAAAAGTGCTCGCTCTAGCACCCTAGCCTACGTCGGAATGCTGAGCGATATCATCGATGATCTGATATTCTGTCGGAGATCATGCTCAAAGGTCTGGTCCTTAAATAAAGGGTCTCATACCATGTCAGTGGAGTAGCGGGAGAGATCAGTGAATCTCTCTGAGTACTGGTCCACGGTCATGTTGCACTGCTATAAGTGCAGCAGTTCCAATATATGCACTGAGCGTAGAGTCTCTCGGAAGAACTCTGCCCTGAAAAGGCCCTCGAAGTCCACCCAGGTGAGGTTTGCCTCTTCGTGTATCTGGAGTGTTAGAATCCACCATCTCCCAGCTGATCCCTGGAAAATACTGGCAGCTAAGATCACTATCAGATCAGCTGGTGCCCCAACTCAGCAAAAAAATTGGTCACAGCCTCCATCCAATCCTCAGCCGCCTACAGATCTATCTCGCCTCAGGACCTTGGAGGCCTTTGATGTTGTAAATCATGCAGTGTTCTCAGTCGGCATGCACTATCTATTGGTGGGGCTGGTGGCAACGACTGCCCAATGGGTAGTGGTGTTGCTTGTACACCACCTGATGGTACTATCGCTGAAAGAGGACCCTACACCGAAGCCTTTTCGCTCAGTGGGTTTTCATCACAAAATCTCACTAGGACCCTAGCTAGCTATCTACGTGGTGGAATCCTGAAAGAAAACATATGCACCATGATCAATAAGTTATATTTGGTGAGCTGACTTAAATATATCAAAAGTAAAACATTTCTAAAACACATGCAATCAGTGTTTTTGTGCACTCAGTCGAAAATCAGAATTCAAGGTCCTGGTGTATGGATACTTCGGTCATCGCACCGACACTGGACTACCCAACTTAAGACCATAATCAAAACACATAACACTATTGTTCCATTAGAAATATTAGAGTCCTAGTTATTCGGTAGAACCGACTCCTCTGATACCACTTTGTCATGACACGTCCCTTGGGGCCCATGTCATGACCACCCCAAGACTGCCTTCCATAGGTCAGGGGTTATCGACTAGCACCAAAAAGCATAACCCTAAAAAACGGGAAGGCATTGCCTTTAAACCTGCAAACACACAATCTAAGAACACAACAAGAAGCAACCAGGAAGTAAACTTCTATAGTAGAAAGTGTATTGAAAGCAAAGGGTCTGGAATAAAAGCCCAACAGAAAAGTACATGTACAACAGAAAATTGGAAACAGCTCCTGGATTGTCCACCATGAATCCTACCTGAAGAGTAGGTACAGCTCACGATTAGTAATCATTGTCTCACGCCACATCAAATTGTCCACCTCTGAGCATCGTCCAGTCCTGGCTCCCTTACCCTCGATCAACACTGTCCGCCATCTACACAAGACACAGCAAGGTGCGGGTGTATCCCATGCAGGGGTGAGTATAAAAATACTCAGTAGGGACCCAAAGACCCCTGAAGGTATCCCAGAGTTCTACAAAGGAAAAACCACAAAGAAATACCTCAATAAAAAAGCATGAAGCATTCAACAACTCTACTTAGGTATATTCTAGTACATATACCAAAGTTATCAAAAATATACTCGTCTCTTTCATGAGGAAACATAAGGTTCCAACTTTTAAGCCATTTGCACAACTGATCCATTAGGGGAGAATAGTAAAAAGGCAAAACCATGAAGGTAACACCATGAAGGTAAAAGTACCACAAAGGTAAAGACTCATCTCACACCAGGTATAACTTAAGTACAGAAGTAAATATGATTAGACATATCATTGGATCATATTATTCTATCGAGAGGCTCTACTGAAGACCCACACAGGATTGGTAGATACTGAACCACATAGGATTAGTGAGCGCTGACCCACTCAGAAATGCTAATCACTGACTCACATAGGATCGATAGATTCTGACCTACATAGGATCGATAGATGCTGACCCACATAGGATCAATGTTCTTTCTTCACGTTACAGCCAGCCACTAGATTCTCGCACTAAGCACGCTTGATTCCGGGATGATTTTCTCCTCAAGACATCGGTCGTACCTCAACCACCGCAAGGTTCCATGAATAATTATCATTAAGTACTTCCATGTTGTAAGGGTTCCAACGCGATAGACGGCGCATCAATCAGACACCTAGTGTGTGACTTAAAAGCGTTTTAGTACCGAGGACCCGGTTGGATTCGGGTTCGATCCAACCCGGCCATATGCCAACTTTATACAAAACTCAAGTGGAGTATACCAAAAGGACGGTCTTGTTCCAATGATTACATTGTTTTAGATGGTTCTTCAAACAGATGTCTGGTTTAGGAGATAAATCCCTTTAAGAGAATATGTCCCTAGATGGGTCCGGGTCCAGGCCGACCCGAAACGTTTCGGGTCGCCTCGACCCGGTCTGGGTTTGACCCGGCTAGGCTGGGCCGCATCGGGCTTGGCCGGCTGGGATATGGTTCGGCTCGGCATGCCTGGGCGGTGCGGCCTGCTGGTCTCGCGAGGCCCGGCCCGCGGAGTGGTGCAATCTTCTGGTTGGGGCTCGCCCTAGATGGTGCGGGGGGGAGGGTGTAACGCTTTCCCCCCCTTTATCCCAAACAGCTAAGACATTTTGGTAACTAAGAGACGGTTCCACGTGGCACCTCCTGGTCATCGTGGGACCTGCAGGGGTGGGTCCCTCCTCCTCCGTCATGGCTTCAAACCATGGCCATATTCAGTGGTGCACGACGGCATGCTGCTCTGCCTCCGTGGTCGCCGGTGCTAGCCGCCCTGCTCGACCATCGCGACTGAAAATCCGTGGCCTTATCCTCTAGAGGAACACAATGGCAAGCCACACCACCTTCACAACCGGATAGTGTCAGCCGCTCTACTGACTGTTGCAGCCTAGTGTCGCGGCCGGTGTGGGTCGTTTCCATCGCCTGCCAGTATGGGTCTCCGATGTCACCACGTCGGTGCCATGTCAGCAGTCTCCCACGAGATGCCCTCTTCACCGCTTGACCCTCCATTCCGAGTTCCGTCCAATCCCAAATAAAAATTCCACGAAGAACACGTAGATCAACAAAGTTGTGGAGGGTCTGGGCCTTGTTCATTTGGCTCGCGCCCTCCGCATTAGCTTGATAACATGAGGGAAGAAAAGATTCAACAATTCTTTTAAAACTAAACCAAATAAAAACTCTACCTAAATATCGTTGGAGAACATCCGTGTTTGAGGAAGAGTTGGTGTTCGTCGTTCCTACAACAAGACTCCAATGATGCCGCTCAATTGTCGTTCTTCGGTTTGTGATTTGGTGGTGCTCTTCACCGCTCACCGGAACTGGTCTTGTCCTCCAAGTGATTAGTGTCGTGGTACTTTGTCAGAGCATCGTCGCTTGGTGAATTTGTGCCAACACCCATCCCTGAGCACCATATAAATATGAGGGGGAGTGGTGGTTAACGTCCTATAGAATTTATGAGGTTATTTTAATTAATGAATCTCCCAAATTCTAATAGTGCAGTTACAAACAAGGAGGAGTAAAGCCAATTAATGGATTGACATGTCGTCGGTCCTGCCACTACTGCTTGTCCGTTGGAGGAAAATAAAAGGATGAAAAGAAATAAAATAACATAACATGTTATTTTTATTAATCTTTCAAAAGTCCACAAAATTAACCTTTTCACCTGACCTACTGCAGTCAAAGTGAAGCCTCCCTTAAGTGAATATCAGCACTGTGGATTCATCGGTGCCCTTAGATTTTTAATCTGAGCATCGGTTCAAAATATAGAAAACGCCACCCGCACGTTTACTAAACATACCTTAAAACAAATTCATAAATTCATTCCAGGAACACCGGGCCTCAGAATCACGTGTCGTCAATTTTCATAGACTCGTAATAATTCCATATATTTTAGAAAAAATTACATGGTAAATCAGGGTCTTTACAAAAATATACATTCCTCTACTTCCCATCATAACCTAAACATGTAAAATCTTCCTCAAAAAATCCTTTTACAAAAACTGAAACATCTTTATTGCATTTAATATTACATACTTGGTAAATTTATCAACTCTACTCTTTGAAACACACACAATAACAATAGTCGATCCTCCTATGGGTGGTCTATCTTAGGAATTCTTAGCTTTCACTACTGAAGCACCTTTGAGTTATCATATCATGATTCTTTACTCAATGAATGCATCCCATGATCATCCCAATACACCAGGGTCTTACCCAACCCCGATTTCATTCCATGTTCAAACACCAAACACCTATACCACTCATTGTTCCATCACTTGAGCATTGGTACACCACCACAGCAAACTATGCTTAGACTACACCATTACATTCCAAGCCTAAAATGACCACTCGGACTCCCATCTATAATGCACAGAAATACAACCTCTGAAATTACAAATGGAATCCATATTCCACTATAACTACCCATGCATTGACATCTAGTGTGTTCATAACCATTCAAAGACTGGTCTCACACCTCAAAAAATCTTATAGGATTAAGGTCACACACCCAAGACTATCGCGACACTCCCCGCCAAAGCAGTGTACTATTGACATTCCAATGGGACAAAACACTAAACTCCATGGATCACGTCTTGACCATCACCAAACACAATGGTCAAACAGGGCTATCCCGCTCATACCAAATTGATTTTACATACAATAAATCCATTACTTATGGAATTTCATCACCAAAAATCATTGAACAGAGACTCATAATGAGGGTTATGCATTCACTCATCCCATGGTGTTATCCATACTATATGGATTCTCATTTAATTTTTTCATAAGCATTAGTACTAACAGGTCTGGCCATCAGTGCATGTGTGTTTCTCCTCCCAAGCCACGCACACTTTCCTATCAAAACCTAACTAGGATTGATCTTTTGGATCAATCACATCACAACACTTTGATCTAACCCAATGTTTCCCCACTCAATCGAGGGTATTTTACTTTTATAACCAAACCCCATAAAAATATTCCCATATCACCTCATTTAGTTTATCAAACCTTGGATTTCACTCAGCCACTCACTAACCCAAAACTCTTTAGGCATTACATTTACTAGTGTGCAATGCCTTCATTCATCGAAACAAAATGGGATTTCACTCCTTCATCTTCATTCATGAATCCCAAATCACACTCCCATGATTCGTTTCATATCCAAACTAGAATCACACACCTAAACCTCCATCTATTCTCATGTGTAGGCTATCCATTATTAACCAATAGTACCCTCGGTACTCTTTTTTTAAAACAAACACTTCACTTGTGTCAATATTCAATATATGAATTCCTAACAACTATTTTCATTCCCAAATTTAAATCATATTATCCCACTCACACCATGATACTATAAGTGTATCCTGAAATTGATAGGTCTAGGCACTTGATCAGTCCTACCCTAATCCCCAAGTTTGATATCAAGCACTGACACCCCAGGTTATTTCACACTTTAAACCACTCAAGGAATTACTTCACATATGTTGTACACCTGGTCACACCTAACATGAACCACTTCAAGACCCAACATTACCTCAAGTTCCATCCATTCAATAGGTGATCACTCTAGAACCACTTGATTCTTATCAATAACCAAGGGTCGCAAGCTCCACTGTGACCAATTTACAGAACCTGACTCGTCATACCAAGAGTCAATAATATCCAAACCTAGGATTTTGTGCCTAATGAAATAAACAACCCCACTTCCAAAATTCCTCTTGAATAACTAGATACATTCTATATTCCATCATAAAACAATCCAAACACCAAACCCATGTCATGGTTACGTGCCCGACCACCCATCATCATGGGAATAATTTCCAAAACCTAAACTACTTACCAATATGGCCACTACGTACCCAAGCATGACCACAACTATCAGGTTCAAGAATCCAATCGACCATGTCCTTTTAAATATACTATCAGTATGGGTGCTCAGTCATAACCATTTCAACACTTAGAAGCACCGAACATGCACTGATCAAAAAATCCAAATCATCCTCCCAATCTTTACATCACCAAAGGTATCAAAAATAGTGGAATAACTCTTTCATGGGTTTCCTTTAGGTATCTCTAGTTGAGGAGCCACTAGAACCCTGAGTCACATTGAGAAGTTCATTAGGTCATACCACCTAGTCCATCAACTATAGTCTCACTAAATCCACAACCCAAGAAACAACACTCGCTTCCATCTCAAGGTCACATGGAACTACACAACAAGAAATCATTCCAGGGTCCTTAAACAAGTCAAAATCCAAAAAATCTTACCAACTATCAGTTAATACAAAAACCAAAAGGGTTTAACTCAAACAAATTCATAATAGGTGCAACATGTATGTTGAAATACACCAAACATCAACCTGATTTCTACAAACAGGATCCCTCTTTATCTCTAAACTACCCTTATTATGGTTAAAACTGTCATACCAGAGTATCACTACCCTTATAGGATCTATTAGAACTCATAACACCAAAAAATCATAACTCAATTTCTCTCAATATCCCCAACAACTCAAACATATGGTTAATCCATATACAAAAGTGTAAGAACCCGGTTCTTATTTTTGAGGTACGGGTTTCTTATTTTCTCTTTCCCTTAAGTGTTTTTGATAAAAATAAGGAAAATGGGAAAAAATACTAAATTTTGGGACTACACACTGTGTACTTTTCCACACGTCGTGTACTTTGGACATGTGGGATAAGTACACAGGGTGTGTAGCCATGTTGGCGATATAGTTTGTAAAAACCAACTACACGCCATGTAGTTAGTTGGCAGGAAAATAGTAAGGCAGTGTAAGTAGCCACCAGCTGAGTGGTAGTACACTCTGTGTAATCCGAAATACATGTCGTGTACTCATGTTGACGGATGAACAGTGCGACGGTGCTGCTAAAGGAACAGTTAAATGATAAAAGTACAAGTCGTGTAGTCAATAGTACATGCCATGTAGTTTGTTTTTTTCGCTTAAAATGGGAAGTAGCCAACCTTATTCATAGGATTGGATTAGAACCGAAGGAAGGAGCTGGGAGAGGAGGCCGGACCTTCAAGGATCTCTAGATCGAGCATCAGGAATCCATTTTCACCTCTGACGATCTCGTTGGAACTGTACGGGTAAACCCTCCACTCTCCTTAAGTCGTTCTTACCAATTCTTCTTCTAAGGGAAGTTATTTGAGTTTGAAAAAGGTTTTATTTCACGTTAGATCTACATCGTTCTTCGACGATTTGAGGATCGTCGTTCGCATATACCGTTCAGGGGCATTTAAAGTAGGTGTCTTGGTGTTTAAATTCTAATTGTTGTGTGTTTTTGTGTACCATTGTGATACGTGCCCATGAATGGGGTGACGTATAGCTAAGGACTTGTTGAATTAAATACCTTGAATTGTATAGGTAATTAAATGTGATAATAAATTGTTTTTTGGGATCGCTGCTTGGATCCAGGACCACCCTAGGGGTGCGTTCCTCTGTTTAGCCGTTTGGCCAGGATACCCGAGGGTATTCCATGTTTACTTTATGCATTACTTTTTCCTTGAGAGGAATTGTAAATAATTTCATGTTTAAATGTTGGGCATGGCCCGGTTACTTTATAGCCCGAGGGCATCGTTACTTGTTTTGCCTAAGGGCAGTGATATATTAGCCTGAGGGAAGTGTTATATTTCGCCTGAGGGAAACTTCTTACGTGCCTGAGAGCAGTAGATTCTGTGCCTGTGGGCGACACTTCGTACACCTGAGGGAAATACTCGATAACCTGAGGGAAAGCTTGAGGGAGTTTTTTTTACTATATTAGCCTGAGGGAAAGATTCTGATTGGCCTGAGGGCTTGGTTCTGATGAGCATAGAATATTATTAAATTAAATGGTTAAAATGGAAATGGCAAAGAAACTGGTAGTGATAGTTACTTTTGAGTACTTACTGGTTTACTGCATTTTCTTTTTCACACTTTAGTTGCATATTTTCACACATTTGGACACAGGACTTTGGTGGGTGCCTATTGGGATTTATTTCTCACACCCAGTTTGGGGTCATGTCTTCGACCCCAAACAGATTTCGTTTCTGCAGGTGTAGATAGGGGCAAGAGTCCCTATACATGTACTTGATTGCTGCTGAGGAGTAGGGGAGCATGGGACCGGGCTTAGGCTCGCGATGCTACCGGCTATTTTGTTTTGTTTTTTTGTACTCTGTATTGTACTATACTATATTGTTGTGTAACATGTTCAAGCTGTTTTCTTAGAACTTGAGACATGTTTCATCATTATCTATATAATTGTTGGTTATCTTTTACTGCAGTTGCCTATTTTAAATGTGTATGGTTTATTGCTTCTGCTGTTGTTTTATGATTTTTATTTTATTCTGTTGCGCTATACTTTGAAAAATGAGGGCATAGTTTCCCCATTATTAGACATGGTCCCTTGCTGCTAGTCGGCAGCCTCTGGCATTTAGGGAAATGCGCTTGAGGTCGTGTAACCAACCGAGTTCGGGGCACCCGTTGAGTGGCACCCGGGCCCGGGACGTTACAAAGTGGTATCAGAGGTGTTATTTTCTTTGACTTACTATTTGGAGCCTTATTCAGGGATAGGACAAAAATGGTAGTTGGTAATAAGTTGTTCCCAGGAGTAGCTAACCTGTGTACAGGGAAAAGCCAATTTACCTCGTGTTGCAATTTTATTGATTTTTCAATTTACAGTTGATTTGATTTCACCGTTGGGTAACACACTTGTGATTGTGCTGTTTATATTTTATCCATGGGTACTATTTATTTGAAACCCGATGAGATGAGGGTATGCCATCTCATGCATCATTTAGGCACATGTTAGAAATCACATGCCATGCATAGTTCCATGACATGTAGGTGTATTAGAAATTTCATGTTGTTGTGATAGTTGTTGTGCTAGAAAAAAGCATGTTGTTGTGATAGTTGCTTTGATAAATACATGTTATGTGATAGGGTATGTTTGGGTGAGACTAATGATAGAATGGACACCAAACTTTGGTTTCTGGGTAGTATGGACCCTCATTGACCAGAATTTGGTGGACCATAAACTATTTATTTTGTGTATAACATGTATAATATGTCAAACTTTGATTCGTGAGGAGTATGGGCCCTCACGGATCGGAATTTGGCACTTAGGTGTTGTTTTTCAATATTTTCTGGGTTTTGGAGAAGTTTCAGAGGATTACTATCCGGAAAACCCAGGATACATGACGTGTAGTTCCTTAGACACACGTTGTGTGTTCTTCTATTCGAGAAGAAAAGAAAACTTTTTAAGTACATGTCGTGTACCCTCAGTACACGCCGTGTAGTCTCTTCCCGTGTCATGGACTGTGTGGGTGGGGACATGGGGTAGGGAAAGGATTAGGGAAAACATGTCGTGTAACGTATGTACACGCCGTGTAGTGTTGAACCGGAGTCAGGTTCTGTAACTAACAACACGGGCTGGTGTAATCCTTTCGTGTACACGCCGTGTCCATATGAAACACGCCGTGTAGTGTGAGCCATGTATCCGACTATGTAAATAACAACACGGTTCGGTGAAGCTTGTCTAGTACACGCCGTGTACCTGTGGGACACTCCATGTAGTCTTGTCCGAGGACAGACCGTGTGGACCTGACCATGTGGCTGGGAAACGGGGTGGTGTACACGTTGTGTACAGGTGTAACACATCGTGTAGTGTTAGATGAGTAGTCGACCGTGTCATAAAAGACACAGGCAGTTGGAAAATTACACCATACACGTCGTGTAGTTAATATACACACCGTTTAGTTTGGTTCAACGGGAACTGTGTGGCTTAGCCATGTAGAAGGACCTGGGTAGGGGAAGAGAAGTCAGGTACACGCTGTGTATTCAGTATACACACCGTGTAGTCTTGTTGTGCAATCTTGAATGCATTCTTCCTCATGTTCTCCTTTTGGTCCCTTTGTTTCAGACTGTGATAATCTTGATCTAAGGTGTGTGTTTGACCTTGTAGAGTCATGCTACCGAGACGACCACGTGTTGTTCTCTAGGATAGAGGCAATGATTTTACTCCATAGATGGAAGGCCATGGGCTACTAGTGGATCCTCCAGTAGATCCAGATGTGGCGCCAGCCATTATACCGGACACAGGCGTGGAGGCGCAGTTTTGTGAAGGCTTTATGCGGTTCATGCAGACCTTTCAGGGAGCACCGCCGGTTGCCACATCTATAACTAAGCTGAATCATATATTCCAGTAATAACATCCACCTACGTTTTTAGGGGATGGCGGACCACAGGCTGCGGAGTCTTGGATGGGGTCTATGCAGACTATTTTCAATAATCTTGAGATGCCTCCAGGGCGGAGGGTCAAGCTTGTGACTTACATGCTGCGTGATTCCTCCAAGATGTGGTGGGATGTTACCACCCAGACAGAGCATCATATATACATGGCGTGGGAATATTTTCAGATAGATTTCTATGATTTCTTATTCCTAGAGACACTGAGGGTAGATAGGGCTCGAGAGTTCATGAATCTGCAGCAGGGTTCTATGTCGGTGATGGATTACTCTACTCATTTTATGGAGCTTCAACATTTTTCACCCATCCTGGTGGGTGATGAGACATTGAGGGATAGATGCTTTGAATATGGTCTTCATTACGACATATGATCACTGGTGAATGTTTTCAGGTTTCCTTTAGTACATGCTATTGTAAACCAAGCGTTGATTACAGAGAGGAACCTTCGGGAAGCTAGTGGTGTGGGCCAGGGCGGTTCGGCACCAGTTTTTGGTACCATTTCTACCAGAAAGAGGAAGCGACAGATGATTTTCTCTCACGGTGGAAGTACTATCCAGGCAGTTTCTTCAGGTGGCCCGGTATTTTACTACCAGTGCGGTAGAGAGGGGTAAAAGAGACCACAGTTTCCACGAGACCCAGTGGAGTGTCGATATTGCGGCAATATGGGTCATCTGTAGTGCTTTTTCAAGGAGTTTCTACCAGTGGCTAGTGAGAGGGGTTCTGTGAAGAATTCGTGTGTGGGAGAAGGACCATTGGCTTCTTACCAGTCAGGAAACTGGAATACGTCAGGGTGTGCAGGTAGGGATGGTGGTCGTGGTCGTGGTAGATAGACACTAGGATCTCAAAGACAGCAGGGCGGGACGGCTCAAGGCAGCTAGGATGTGTTGCAAGGTCGTGGCACTGGGTAGGCATATGTAGTGTAACAGACCCATCAAGAGAAGGATCTCGGACCTTCTACTGTCAAAGGTACTATTCTAGTAGCTTTTGTCTTATCTTCAGTACTTTTCGATACGGGTGCTACACATAGCTTCATATCTGTACCCGTTGTGCAGAGACTTGGGCTCTGTGTTTCTTCTTCTTCTGTTGTTATGATGCTAGACACTCCATTGGGAACTATAACGGCTGGTGTGCGTCAGTGCAGCGAGTTCCCCCTAGAGGTTGGTGGGTGTCACTTTTTATGGGAACTCTATGTCTTAGAGATGATGACTTATGAAGTCATTCTCGGGATGGACTTGTTGGTTCCCTTTCGAGCCTTTGTAGATTTCTATCATCACAAGATGAGTTTCATGTCACCAGAGGGAGGAGAGTTTCTATACAAAGGTGAATGGGATGTTCAGGCGAGTCGAGCTGGACCATCGCATCATGGGCGAGGTGGAGTCACAGCCCAGATTGCGAGTATATATCTGGATGATCAGGGGACTTGTTAGCAGGATTTACCTCCAGTAGTTGATCGTTTCAGGGATATCTTCCTGGACGACTTTTCAGGTCTACCTCCGGAGCGTGAGGTGGATTTCTCTATTGATCTTGTTCCAGTAGTAGCACTGGTGTCCATTCCTCCTAATAGGATGGCTACACCAGAGTTGCGGGAGCTCAAGAAGTAGTTAGAGGAGTTACAGGCAAAGGGTTTCATCCAAACCAGTACTTCTCCTTAGGGTTCGCTTGTCCTTTTTGTGAAGAAGGAAGACAGTACCCTCAGACTTTGTGTGGATTATCAGAAGTTGAACCAGTTGACGGTCAAGAACCGATATCCCTTACCGAGGATTGATGATATTTTTTATCAACATCGTGGATCATGAGTGTTCTCGAAGATTGACTTGAGATATGTATAACATCAGTTGCACTTTATACCATATGTTATACTGCTTACATCTTTTCGGAGTAGATATGGTCTATATGAGTACTTGGTTATGCCGTTCGGAATCATGAACACACCAGCAATTTTCATGGCTCTGATGAATCGTGTATTACATCCTTATCTGGATTCTTTTGTGGTAGTATTCATAGAAGATATCTTTGTGTACTCTCACACTCGACACAATCATTCCACCCATCTTGAGATCGTATTGAGTACACTGAGATAGCATCGGCTGTATTCTAAGCTCTCAAAGTGCCACTTTTGGATGGACCACATTCACTTCCTGGGTCATATCATCTAAGAGGAAGGAGTTGCAGTAGACCCAGAGAAGGTGAGAGTATTAGTTTCTTGGTAGCAGCCTAAGAACGTGTTTGAGATATGAAGTTTCTTGGGGCTGGCTGGTTACTAAAGGTGTTTTATATAGGACTTCTCCCGCTTAGAAGCACCGTTGATGGGTTTGACTAAGAAGGGTGTGAATTTATTTTGGTTAGAAGCTTGCAAGACAACCTTCTAGGAGCTGAAGAAAAAGTTGACATCAGCACTAATTCTGATACTCCCGGAGCAAGGGAAGAGCTATATATTTTACTGTGATGCATCAAGTATTGGTCTGGGAGCTGTGTTGATGCAGGGCGATCGAGTTTTTGCATACAGTTCTCAGCATTTGAGGCCACATGAGAGGAATTACCCAACGCATGATCTCAAGTTGGTTGTAGTTTTACATGCGTTGCGCTATTGGAGACATTATCTTTTGGGAGAGCATTTTGTGGTTTTCACTAACCACAAAAGTCTCAAGTACATCTTTACTCAGCATGACTTGAATCTGAGGCAGTGAAGGTGGGTAGAATACCTTCATTCCTTTGATTTTGAGCTTTCCTAGACACCTGGTAAGGGTAATGCAGTTGCTGATTCACTGAGCAGGAAGACTTAGACATAGGCAGTTCGTGAGTCCAGTGGTGAGTGATAGCTTATGGCTTTGTTATCTGAGATGCATTTGGAGGTGCAAAACAGTTAGGGTAAAACCTATCTTTCTTCTTTATCCATGACCTCTACCCTCCTGGATAGAGTGAGGATGATACAGCTATCTGATTCAGAAGGCCTAGTTCTATGGGAGTTGGTGGCAAGTGAGGACCCTCCTCCTGGGTGGATGACAGGCGATGATGAGGTACTGCGTTTCCATGGACGAGTGTGGGTTCCAGAGGATATACACGAGGAGATGATGTGAGAGTTTCATGATTCAACTTGGGAAGTTCATCCCGGAGTTACCAAGATGTACCATGACTTGAGATGTCAGTACTGGAGGTCGGGTATGAAGAGAGAAGTAGCTGGTTTTGTTACGAGATGTTCCATCTGTTAGTAGGTGAAGGCGGAGCATTAGAGGCCAGCCGGACTGTTACATCAGTTACCTATTCCAGAGTGGAAATGGGATGATGTCGAGATGTACTTCGTGACTGGAATTCTGAGTTCACCTCAAGGCAATGATGTCGTGTGGGTTTTTGTGGACAGACTCACAAAGGTAGCTCACTTTTTTCTGATCAAGGAGACCTTCGGTGTTGATGAGCTCAAGAAGTTGTATATCTGGGAGGTCATACGTCTTCATGAGGTTCCTCGTTATATCGTTTCTGATAGGGACTCTCATTTTACATATCGTTTCTGGCAGAGTTTTCAGAGGGAACTAGGTACACAAGTGCTTCTGAGCACAGCTTACCACCCTCAGACCGATGGCTAGTCGGAGTGTACTATACAGGTTCTTGAGGACATGTTGTGTGCATGTATCCTTGAATTCGGGGGCTCTTGGGAGAATCATATGCCCCTAGTCGATTTTTCCTATAATAATAGTTTTCAGGAAACTATTGAGATGGTACCTTGCGAGGCTTTATATGGTAGGCCATTCCGATCACCTTTGTGCTGGATAGAGGCAGGTGAGGCAGCTTTACTGGGACAGCGTCTCGTGCAGGAGACTTATGAGCAGGTCCAGTTGATTCAGAAGCAGATGGCTATCATGCAGTCTCGTCATAAATCTTATGTTGATCGCCACAGACGACCCTTGGACTTCGTGGTCGGGGATCAGGTCTTCTTGCGTGTTTCACCAAGGTTGGGACAGAGAAGGATTAGGAGACAAGGTAAACTTTCACCGAGGTGTGTGGGGCCATTTGAGATTCTGGAGAGAGTCGGGCTAGTTTCCTATCGTTTTCAATTACCAGAGAGGTACTGAGCCATGCACGACGTCTTCCATGTATCTCAGTTGCATCGCTATCATTCAGACTCGTCTCACATATTTCAGCCCGAGGAGGTTAAGCTCAAGGTAGATGCATCCTTTGAGGAGCATCTTATTCGTATCGTTGATAGGAGCACGAAGGTTCTCTGAGGCTGGTCAGTTCCTCTCGTACGGGTGCTATGGCAGCATGGCCAAGTGCAAGACGAAACCTGGGAGCGGGAGACCGATGTACGTTCTCAGTGGCCAGAGTTGTTTTGAGCTTTATCTTTTCCACCCTTAAAAGGGAAATTTGGGGACAAATTGTTTTAAGCGGGGGAGTTTGTAAGAACCCGGTTCTTATTTTTGATGTACGGGTTTCTTCTTTTCTCTTTTCCTTAAGTGTTTTTGAGAAAAATAAGAAAAATGGGGAAAAATCCTAAATTTTGGGACTACACGCCAAGTACTTTTCCACACGCCTTGTACTTTGGTCGTGTGGGATGAGTACACAGGGTGTGTAGCCATGTTGGTGACGAAGGGTGTAAAAACCAACTACACACCGTGTAGTGGGTATTTACACGTCGTGTAGTCAGTCAGCAGGCAAATAGTAAGGTGGTGGAAGCAGCCACCAACTGAGTTGCAGTACACGCTGTGTACTCATGTCGATGGATGAACAGTGCGGAGGTGCCACCAAAGGAACAGTTAAATGTGAAAAGTACACACCGTGTAGTCAATATTACATGTCGTATAGTTTGTTTTTTTCTCTTAAAATGGGCAGTAGCCAACCCTGTTCACAGGATTGGATTAGAAACAGAGGAAGGAGTCGGGATAGGAGGCCGAACCTTCGAGGATCTCTAGATCGAGCATCGGGAATCCGTTTTCGCCTCTGACGATCTCGTTGGAACTGTACGGGTAATCCCTCCACTCTCCTTAATCTATTCTTGACAATTATTCCTCTAAAGAAAGTTATTTGAGTTTGAACAAGGTTTTATTTCACATTAGATCTACGTCATTCTTGGACTATTCGAGGATCGTCATTCACATATACAGTTCAGGGGCATTTAAGGTAGGTGTCTTGGTGTTTAAATTCCAACTATTGTGCGTTTTTGTTTACCATTGTGATACATGCCCATGAATGGGGTGATGTATGGATGAGGCCTTGTTGAATTAAATACCTAGAATTGTATAGGTAATTAAATGTGATAATAAACTATTGTTTGGGATCGCTTCTTGGATCCAGGACCACCCCGGGGTGCGTTCCTATGTTTAGTTGTTTGGCCAAGATACCCTAGGGTATGCCATGTTTACTTTATGCATTACTTTTTCCTTGAGAGGAATTGTAAATAATTGCATGTTTAAATGTTGGGAATGGACCGGTTACTTTATAGCCCGAGGGCGTGGTTACTTGTTTATCCTGAGGTAAGTGATATATTAGCCTGAGGGCAGTGTTATATTTTTCTTGAGGTCAACATCTTCCGTGCCTGAGGGCAGTAGATTCTGTGCCTGATGGCGACACTTCGTATGCCTGAGGGAAATGCTAGATAGCCTGAGGGAAAGCTTGAGGGCATGGTTTTACTATATTATCCTGAGGGAAAGATTCTGATGAGCACAGAATATTATTAAATTAAATGGTTAAAATGGAAATGGCAAAGAAACTGGTAGTGATAGTTACTTTTGAGTACTTACTGGTTTACTGCATTTCCTTTTTCACATTGTAGTTGCATATTTTCACACAGTTGGACATGGGCCTTTGGTGGGTGCCTACTGGGATTCATTTATCACACCCTGTTTGGGGTCATGTATTCGGACCCAAACAGATTTTGTTTCTGCAGGTGTAGATAGGGGCAAGAGTCCCTATACAGGTAATTGATTGCTACTGAGGAGTAGGGGAGCATGGGACCAGGCTTAGGCTCACGATGCTACTGGATGTTTTGTTTTGTTTTGATGTACTCTGTATTATATTGTATGGTATTGTTGTGTAACATGTTCTGGTTGTTTTATTAAACTTGAGACATGTTTCATCATTATCTCTATAAATGTTGGTTATCTTTTACTACAGTTGCCTATTTTAAATTTGTATGGTTTATTGCTTCTGTTATTGTTGTATGCTTTTTATTTTATTCTGTTGTGCTACACTTTGACAAATGAGGGCATAGTTTCCCCACTATCAGACCTGGGCCCTCGCTGCTAGTTGGTAGCCTCTAGTGTCTTGGGAAATGTGATTGAGGTTATGTAACCAACAAAGTTCAGGGCACTCGTTGAGTGGCACCCGGGCCCGGGACATTACAAAAAGTGTCCCAATACCATGATTGCGAGTTTTTAAAAAAATCACTTGTCAACCATATTTATATTTATTCTCTTTAAAACCCCATATTTCAAAACTTTCCAATTTCAAATGTTTTTAAAAACCAAAACATTATAAAACTCTCATTTAAAATTGTAGCATCTCATAAGGTTCACAATTTTTAAAAAATTTCAAATCTCATAGGATTCATGTTTTAAAACTTTTCAAAATCTATAGAAATGATAAATACTATAAGTCTTGGTTAAATAGAATTTCATTCACAAGATATAAAGTATAAAAATGTATAGGTTTCTTATTGAAACTTTAATTAACCAATATTATCATTTAACAATCCATTTATATATGCCTTTACATCAAGGGATCATCTAAGGAATTGGCCAAGTAAGATGCCACCATAGCCTTATATGGGGAAACACCATATATGAAAATAGTGACACTTTAAATGAAAAAAATCATTTTTACCAATTATTAGTCATAACTAAATACATACATAAATATAATAGGTATAATAATGAACTAATATAAATCACAAACTGATATAATCATGGACAGCGTATAGTCGACATATAAACCCTATAATCTTAGAATGATGTATATCATGTGAATCCATGCATGCCTAAACTGATTCATGAACTCATTTACACTATATTTCCATACATATCCAAGAACAAAAATCCCATAAATCATAACATAACTAATCAAGTGTCTCTCTCTAGGTGAAAATCAAATGCATCTATAATGAGTGAAATCCAAAGAACTACAAGTCTCATCCCTCACCATACTGTTTATATTAGAAAACATAGCCTGAAAACCCTCTAAGGTACTTTCTAATAGGATCATCTGGTCCACCAACAATTGATTATAAAGAATCTGAAAATACATTGTCTCCAATGAATACTTCTCTAATAGATTCCATGAACTTTATACCCCTCTTTATAATATTTTGTAGAGATCTCTCATCTCTTCTTCCATCTATTCAAGAGTGTTTTTCTATTTTTGAAACATATAAGAGTCTTCAGGATTGAAAAAATCTTCCATTTCCATATTTAGTAAGTGTAAAGACTATAGTTAATTGTTTTCTGAAGAAAATATGTTTTTCCAATGACTTTTCAACAAGTCTCATCCCTAACAACTTGGGTCTTTTTCCCCCATGTGTGTCTTTATTACTCCCATGAACAAGAACATTACCAAGCCATAACACTTTCCTGGTCACTTTTCTACCATTCCCCAAACACTAAAACAAGATAAAAATGCTTTGATACCACTTTGTAATGTTTCATCCTGAATCACTCTATAAAAAATAACCAGACCGGTCCACAATGTGACCTCAGGCGTGCCTCCCTGTATGCTAAAGGGTTCCGACTAGTGTAAAGGGTATATGAAAACTACAGAGAGACTATAACCTCTAATTATAGTAATAATAGTATCAAAAATAAGAAAAATATATAACCAATCTAGATAACCATCATAGATGAAACATGGAAAATGAGGATAAAATAACCCAAAATTCATAATGTTGTAACAACAATGTATGGCATACATGTCTATGAATCTTCCATGGGTTGATCAAGTGAAAAATAAAAATAAAATAAATAAAATAGTACTAAAAAATATCATCTTCAAATAGGTTTCAAGTCCATCCTAGCCCCATCACCAAACTCCACTATAGCATTCCATGAAAAACCTCATGCAATGGACCATTGACCTAACCTATAACCTACAACCAAATAGTCTTCTGCTCGGGTACCCAAGTGACATGGTGGCCTAAGAAGGGTGTGAGTAAATCTTAGTAGGCCACCACCAATGGAATCCTAAAATTAACTAATCTGATATAATATTACATGTAGGTGTGATCAATCTAAATAATTAAAAAATATTATTTTAACATCTAAAGGTAAATGTATAGAAAAATGTCGAACCCAGGTAGGGAAAAGTTTACCCTATGAATAGTATATACCTATTTTATCTAGTTTCAAGGTGTATCTGATCACACTAAGGTGACTTTTCCAACCCAACCACTCCCAATAATGAGTAATATAGCCATTTTTGTTCTAAACTAGCATCTGGGGGTAATATACACATCCTCGGAGTCCCAGTATCCACCCATAGGTCCATGTTCTCTAGTGGTTTAACCATAATTCTCATTATACCATAAATGGAATTTTCACCATGGGTTAACCAAAATTCTTAGTGTCCTCCAGGGGCTGCGTTCACCCTGGGTTAACCATAAGTCTCAGCATCCCATAGGGGCTGTGTTCACCCAAGGATGACCATAAGTCTCAGCATACCCTGAGCTATGTTTTCACTTTAGGTTAACCATTAGTCCTATTACATTTAAAATAGATTGTATACATATCAACATTTAACTTAATATAATAATAAAAAGTTATGAGATTCATCTTACATTTTCATTAAAAAACAAGTCTGTCCCCCAAGGGGTGTTTCATTACATTTAAAACACCTCAAAAAACATCATTCTTTAACACACATGTAACATGAACTCTATTTCAATTCACAATAGTTAAATTTACAAAATACCATTTAGTAGATTTTAAATCACCTAAAAATTTGGAAAACATTGTTCCATTTACAATTGTTCCAACACAACCCTAAATAACTATTTAAAAACCACTTTACTATTTCAAAAGGCCCAATCTAAAGATAAATTCTATGTCATATTTAAATAGTGGTTGTGAAATTTCATTTCAAAATTATTAGTTCCAAAATATAATTCTCATGTTGTAACATTTTTAACACGAATTAACCTTTTATTAAAGCTATCCAAGATGTGGCCAACTGTATAAATTAGGCATTCTACTTAAAGTAAACCCAAGTTAAAATGAATTAAATAAATTCTAAGTCAATGCTCATTATTCAGCATGACTACACAACCTATAAACCTTAAAATTAATTGAGATTATGGGTTAGGATTAGATACCACCTACCTCATACTTATAAAAGTTTATACATCAATTATTGTCCATAGGATTGGGGTTAATTGGAATAAAATTAAGAAACATACAAATTCTCTAGAAATAGGTAATATTAGAGACAACAATTAAGAGAGAACTAGATAGTGAAAGAATACAAGAAAAGGAGGAAGAGTAGATATAGAATCACTAACGGATCTCTAATAAAAGTGATGGAACTTTATTTTTCCAAGAAATATGGATAGATACATCCATAAGAAGAGGTAGTTGGAGGGAGAGAGTTCTTGAGGAAGTTATGGCTGAAAGGGATAAGAAAATGGGGTTATGAACTCAAATTTTATGAGGGTATTTTTTGTAAAATTCCACCTTTTAATGGGTCATGTGGTTTGGAAACATGGTTTTCCAAACAATAAATACCTTACTATCTAAAACCTTAAATTTTTTCAAAACTAGTCTATACGGTATAGCAAACTATGCACCAATTATGAAGAATGGATCTACAATTCATTGTATAGTTTTTAGGGTTTGTCGATGCCCCTCACAGTGTTTAATAAAATTTTGTTATTTTATAACCAAGATTCATAGTTTATGTATATGATTATCACAATCGTTCCCTAACCATGTGCCCCAAATTGTTTCCCTTAAAACTGAAATTTCAAACCCCAAAGCTCATGATACTTATTTGAGTACCCAACACAACTCTTCGACCTTAAACCACATCCAAAAAAACCTTTAATATATTCCAACTCTTGAATTCCCTATTAAAAACTTGGTTTTAAAAACATCCCATCAACCAACCTTAAAAATTAAAATTTCTCCCAAATCTAAAAGATCATCTGTATAGTTGGACCTTACAAATTTTTCAAACATATTTGATCTAAAAATATCATCCTTGGAGGAGATAATAGATCTATCTTGTGATGAGTTTCAAAACACTCTCCTAAATTATGATATGAGGAAATAACCAATATTTAAAAAATGAAAAAATGTGAGATGGAATTAAAATCCAATAAATAACATAAGAATAATGAAAATAAGGTTGAATTTGATTCAAATTTTGAAAGTGAATATAAAAAGGTGAGGATTATAAGAAATCCATGGCCTTTATCTCCAAGAAAATCAAAAAATAGAGAGGAAAAATGGTATACTTACTCTTAAATGATTTATTTTTGGAGTTATTGGTAATTTTTTAACTAATTTCCCCTAGAATAAATTTAATGAAACTGATAGTGATAATGATAAAGAATACTATTCAAATAGAAGATATAAAAAATCTAGGAAAATTGATTCTAGAAGAAATAATAAGACTTCAAGAAAATTAAGAGGAATTTTATGGGAAGAGAAGAGATTTAATATTCATCATTCAAGAGTATTTCTGATGAATATATCTCTCAAAATCTCAAAAACTTCATATCCTATATCAAGAATCACGAGACTTATTAGAGTATTTAAGTGGATGAAGAATGATATTACACTTAATACATGATGAGATCATAACTCTTTGGATTCCTTGAGTAAAATTACAATATTAGGAAGATATTAAATCTTATAGAAAATAGAAAAGAAGTAAATATGTGGAGTTAAGTGTTCTTATAGAGAATATCAAATTTATAAGGTGAAATTTTTCGAATAAGATAAGATGTAGTAAGATCTCAATGAAAAACTATGTGACAAATAAGAATAGATTTATAAGGTATAATATAAGAGTATCAAATCCAAAACCACATTTAATACAATGAGATAATACTATAATTAATCTATGTAGATTCAATATGAGTCATCCAAAAAATTTAATAAAACCATCCCCAAAAAATGGTAAAGATTTATCATGTTTTCACTAGTGAAACTAAAATTTTTTCATCTAACTGTACAAATTATGAAATTCAAACTAGAATGTGTCATGCAAAAGGAAGACTTAAAAAATATACTCCTATAATAAAGAGGTATGGATATGAGTTTAGAAAGGAAAATATCCTAATAATATTTTAAAATAATGTTTGTAATTAATTTATACAACAATCATTTTCTTACCAATAGTTCTATAAAAATCATGAAAGATAGATCATTGGAGTATATTGTTGGTTTTATAGAACATATGGGAAAAATCCTAAAACTTCTATTAAAATATTTCATTTCCAAGGACCTGGAATGAATCAAGGGGTAGAATAATTAAAAAGAAGATAATAATATTTATTGGAAAAAGAAACACTTTTAGAATTCATATGTTTTAAGATATAAATTTATAGGATAGATTTTACAGGCTTCTAAAATAAATAATTATCAAAAAGAAAGGAGGATACTATGCCACTTTGGTCATGGTTGTTCTTATCAAAAGATAAAGATAGAAAAGGAATAAGAAAATGTTTGTGCTAAAGGAAGACAATAAATCTCATAGGGTGAAGTGTTGTATGGGAATATGATAAAGTTATATAGGCATAAAGGAATGATTAATTAGTTTTCTAGATTAGGTTAAAGTTCTAAAAATAATCAAAAAATATCTGATTAATAATATGAATTTATTGATCAAAAAAATAATAATTTACCATATAAGTAAAGTGTTAAAATAAACAATGATACTATATAATCCATGTAAACTTATTAAAAATAATTCAAAAAATGAGGTATGAACATGTCAATAAGAGATAATTTTAAGATCATGGAGGATCTTATTTGAGAGGATAATCTCAAACACATGGTTGTTATTGAATATAAAGTAGAACCCCTCATTATTCCCTTTTATTTTTTATGTATTAATATGCAAGGAATAAAAGGAATCAAAAAAGGGGGTTGGGTGAGGATATCACTACTGTATTGAAAAAATAATATTACACTATGGAGTTCTATGTATGAAAATAAACCATGATGAGGAGTTGAATTGAGTTCATCCCTTAAGGGTTAGAAAATAGGGAGAATTAATTTCAAAAATTTCATTCTACACTAAATATTGAATTCTGGAAATCTCAATAAAAAATTGATGATTAAGGTATTCCAATGAAATGGTATACCCTTGTTTTTATTGTGATAAATATGTTTACAAAGGTGGATTGTTGGTTGATGTGTTTTATAGGATAAAGGGGGAGTTTTATATATTTTTCACTTAAATTTTTCTAATTCATTTTTTGAGTTGAGTGTAGGATATATAATTCTTAAAAAAATTATTTTACAACCCCTTAAAAGTGAAAAAATTAGAATGGTATTACATACATGGAAATTTATTAATAGTATTGATCACCTTTGTGCTCACTCTTATTTTATATACTAGTTTATCCCATGTTGAATTATAGTTATCTAACTAAAGTCTCTTTAATAAGAAAACTATATGGTATCATCCTTCTCTCTAAAAATGAATCAAGAAAAAAAATTAAATAAGAAAATGTAGAAGAATCTATTATGGAGAACCTTTTCTCAAGGATAATAAGAAGCAAGTTAATATGGTTCCACTCTTACATGACCTTTGTATTTATTTTTAATAATGGGGTGATGATAAGGAGTTAAAAATATGCATATTGGTATTTTTGGAGAATTGTAGTATTGAAAAAAAATCCAAATGGGGAGCTTGAAGTGATGATACATAAGTATTTTCATGAATCCCCATTCAACAAATTTATTATTACCTAAGAATAAAATATATTCCAACGCTTATGGTTGGTCTCTCTAGGAGGATGCTCGCACAAATTGTACTTATATTGTCACTATTTATTATCTAACTAATATACTACTAAATGATATACTAATATAATGGTTTTTTTATTAAATGAATGATATTAATATATATATATATATATATATATTTGTGTGTTAATTCATGTAAAACACAAAGATTCCAAGGGGAAATTGTGGTTGTCCTAGGGAGTTCATAGAAATGATATCATTTTTTAAAATTTAAATTTCTAATATCCTATTTAATGTAGTTATCAAGACATGTCACATTATACCCTATTGTTTTAATTGTTATCTCCTCACACTAAGTTCACTACATGTGGGAAAATACTCTTCTTAAATCCATCTAGGATACCTCTTCACTGACAAACACGGCCTAAGCTAAACTCCACTATATGAATGACTTGAATAGTAAATGGAATGAATAATGATAACAATGAAGAAATACGCAATAGTATAGAAAATAGGGATATCTCTCAATGTAATCAATTTAATCACTATTTAAATTATTATAATAGAATAAATAGAGACATTAAAATACAAGAACTCGAGTATCCACTACTACTTTCCTTTGAACAAATGCGGAATTTATTTATCCATTAGCATGGATTTAAGAAAGTATAGTGGGGGACACAAAAGAGAAATAAAATAAAGGGTTAAGAATAATAATAATATATATTTAAAATTTATAATGATATTATAGCAGTAAAAAAACATCCTTATCTAATAAAATTTGTTTAACTCTATTGAATGAAAGTGTAAGTGTTCATTTATAGGAAAGTGGGGTGAACAATTTTCACTCAAAATCTATACTATGAAATTTGGTACATATTTGGATTTTTAAATGCACTAATATTAGAAAGTTATATTCTATGAATTTTTTCCTCTGTGTATTACTTGTTTTTTCAAAAAAAAAATTGTTAGACATCTAGATCTAAATTTATAATCATATTAATAAATAATTTTTTTTTACAATATGGTTGTTATAATTCACATACTCTAGTTTCCCATGAATTTATGACCTTGAAAAAGTTTTAATATTGAGTATGTGTAGTTAATTAATTTTTTCATCAACCTATCATATATCTTCCTTCAAAATTTCATCTCATTTGGACTAGTAATTTATGCAATATTGTCTCTTTTTCAAAATTCATCCAAACTATACACAGATTTCATGGTCCCAGTTATATCCTTGATTTCATCCATCTATGGTAGGATTCTACTTTAGGTTCAGTAAAATAAAATGAAATCTATCAATTATGGAATCCTAAAAAATAATTTTTTTTAATTTTAATTAGTGTAAAAGAGTTATGATGGATAATATTGTATTTGTTTTCAACTAGGGAGGTTACTACTATGAGAATGGAACTTCTAATATGTGTGTGGTGTATGAAAAGAGAGGAGTGGGGTGTTTCCATTATGCCCAAATGATTTTTTTTAGTATTTTCAGAATAAACAACTTTTAAGAGGTTGGTGGGAACCCACATTCCTTTCACACAGAATAGAAAAACCAAAAACCCATTACATCAAAACCCCATCAACCCACTTTCAAATTTCAAACATTCAAAATTCAAACATTCAAAATTCAAATCCAAAAGCATCATTGTCACCTGCTGAGGATTAGGTGCATCGAGCATAGTGCATCCATTGAAGTTTCTTCCTCTATCCAATCACCTGACCTCCATCACCACTATCGCTAAAACCCATCAATATCGTCAATAACATAGTCTACACCCGCACAAACAAAGCTCCAGTGAAACTGAACCCTTCATCGAGTTGTGCCCCCGACATTGACCTGTCGCTCGTCATCTTCATCACCTTCATCCCGATGAGAACCCCGGACGTCCCTAGCCAAAGACCGTCATCAACATCATCACGCCATCATCACCTATAACATTATAATGAAGAAGAAACATTGAACAATAAAGAGACCCAGAAAGACCATAATCGGAACTCACTGCTTCATCAAACCACCATCAGAGCAGAACCAACCACATCAATCGCAACTATCATCAACTCATTGTAGAAGATAACTTGAACAACATCCACCAAATCCATAAACGAGCGAGATCCAATACCATGATGCTGAAACAGGTCACCTCTGTCGATACCCTGAACCGGCTGCTCGAACTCACATCCCAAAGAAATAAGACGACCACTATGCTGCTCCTCCTCGGAGAGATCAGGGGAGTCCCAGAACCAGAGCAGATAAACTAACGAACTGAGACAGGATGAAATGCTGGTGGAACCTTGTCTCAACACTGTTGCATCGTTATCGCCTTCAACACAACATCAAGAACATCACTGACATAAAACAGATCTCATACGCAGACACGGAAACCTTAAAAAACGAAAAGAAAACACCATCGACGAAGTGTTGTGCTAGTCATGCCGACGACCACCACACCCCACATCCCAAAGTCTCGCCATTTACACCACACTTGATCTGCCTTGGAGGGGTGAAGAAGAATGATAGACCAGAGCAGGGAAGAATCTACTAAGGGATTCAAGCGCCGACACCATCAGTGAGGCAAAAGAGCAGAACCAGACGATGCCAAAAACAGAAGGTCAACACCCGAGTAAGAGGAAGAATGAGAAGTGCGAAGAAAGGGAGAGGGGGAGATGATGTCGGAGAGCTGTGCAAAGGCCTCCCCCACTCTGATCCACCACCGAGGGTAAACCCTAGCACGAGAGAGAAATCGGGGAGACGCCGCTTAGAGGATTCGGTGTTTCCATTATGATAGGAAGAGAAAGGATCAAGAGGTTGGAACTGCTGCTTGAATACATGGATGGACATATTAAAGTTTCAATCTTAAATTTGATGATTGATGTGTTATTCATCATGTCAATGACTGATGCTGAAGAAAAAATAATTTCAAAAATGGTTGGAATAATTTTCGGAGGAAACCAACTAGTGTACGGAAATTAAAGAATTTATTTTTTCAATGAGGAGGATCTAGATGAAGTTATAAAGAACCATCCATGAATCACTGCACATGCACACCACTATTTCAGTATAAGGAGATACTTTGGATGAGGTTTGAAGCCTTTTTTAAATGATTGAGAATGCCTTGAGATAAATTGGAAGAGGTTATAAGTATATTTGAGAGAATTATAGAATATATAGGCTTGATAAGAAATTCACAAAGAACTATGCATAAGCATCATTCCAAGTCTGCATGGGATTCATTTTCAAACTAAGTATTGAGTTTTTAGTAAAGGTGTAAAGCACTCCCTATATGCATAAGGATCTTCTCTAGGAAAAGGGGTTTGTTTAAGGATGTTTTGAGGATACTTAAACATGAGTTAATTTTTGTAAGTATCATCATAGACCTGCATAAGCATCATTTTCAGTTCTGTAAGGATCACTGTGCTATGTAATCATTATTTTTAGTTTCCATGAGAATTTTTTCAGTCAGTGTAGGGATGATTTATATTCTACCAAGGATTATTTACATCTAAAAAAGAATAATTTTAGAGCTAAATAAATTTCATCTCGATCTATGTAAGCATAATTTATTATAATGTAAATATCATTTACTTGTCTAAATTTTGAGATGAATGCAAACTGAAGGAACTTCGTAAGGATGAGTTTCTTCTCAGAATTTATGGGACAAAATCAGAATGAATATCATGATAAATTAATAAAAATTAGAATTCAAATATTATAATAAATTCTAAAATCATTCTATGATTTTGAGTTCTTATTCAATGAATAAAAATCATAAGAGGAGGTTTATAGTCTAATATAGAACATTGATAAGTGTTGAGAAGTGATGTAACACCCCGAGATTTTATGAAATATTTTTATAAAGTTTTTTTTTTGATATTGTGTATTACACACAAAATTTATTTTAGGTTGTATTACATACAACACTGAGTTTATCCATTTTTATATTCAATAATGAGTTTGTCTTGCATTATACGCAACACTGAGTTTAAATGAAACATGACATACTATTAAAATGTTATTATTTGATAGTTATCACCTAACATTTGGAGTGGCGGGTATTAATAGGATTAACTAAATTATGAAAATGTATGGTTTACACATTTGTATAAAATAATTTCTTTATTATAAATTAATTATAAATGAAAATAAAAACCATTTGAAAATCAAGGAAATCTTTTTCTGAAAAACAACTTTTATGCACACAAATGTGTTTTACATCAATAAATTAAACAAATAAATTTTAGTTAGTAATTTTAATGAAATTTATATATTATATATTCAATAAAAAATTTAACATTCATAATATGAGTTTTTTATACAATATATAATAATAATAATCTAATTTTAATCTTAAAAACTGTATTTTTCTAAAAATCAATTTTGTCGCCTTTTTTGGTACACTTTTTTAAAACTAATTTTTGAAAATTTTAGAAAATTTATTTGAAAAAATAAACTTAATTATTTAAATCATGAAATAAAAATTATCTTAGAGTGAATTTTTCATAATTTTTCTAAAAGGTTTCATTTTTTAATGAATAGTGAAAAATACTGAATTTTTATTAAAAACTGTCTTTTCGTTTAAATTATTTATAAAGTTAAATTATATTTAAAATTGGTTTTAAAGTAAAATTAGTTCAAATATATATCTATTAATAAAATTTAGGTAATTTTAATCAATTTTATATTGAAAGTGGATATAAAAACTTTATAAACTTCTGAATATTTTCTCTTTGAAAACCTGTTTTCTCATCATGTATGTGGGATTAATTTTAACTCATATTTTACCAATTATATGATTTTTATTTAAAAAAATGGATTCTATATTTATAATAATAATAATTTATGTTATCTAATAAGTTTAAATTATTTTTTTACTAAAATAAATAATAAAAACAGTAAAACAAATTATTGTGGTTAAGGTAAAAATGGGTTTACTATGGGTTAAACTAAAAAGATAAGGGTTAAAATGACCTAAATACTTGTATAAATCTATTTTATGGACATATTTTTACCTTATAATATCAAATTTTATAATTTAATCAATTTTATACCCATTTTTATGAGAAAAATGTGAGTACACTTTTTATTTCAAAAAATTACAAGTGTGCCACTCACCTCACTTAAAAAAGGACACTCTCTCTCCTCTCCTATTCACAAATTAAAACCCTTTTGTTTAAGATAATACCTACACAAATAAATTTATAAATTCCATAATATCATTATATTATCCTTATTTTGGACATAAATTAAACCTGGTAATTCTTTTGGTGCAAACCTTTGGAGGATACCTGAAGAAGAGGTAACATCCATCAATGATCATTTTTGTTTTATTTATTCCTCTACATAATTAAATTATTATTATACCATGATGATATAATATCCTCAATATCTTAAATATACTTATATTTTTTTATGTTAAGTTAATTTCCTACAACCATATTCACTTCCATCAAATGGGTTATGAAATAATCATTTGTGTGTTTGGAGGACTACCGCCTTGCAAATCGATGTCATTTGTTTTTCCTTTACCACCTATAACGGTTGGGTATGATGATGGATCAAGAATATATATATGATATTAATAAAATAATTATAAATATTGAGTCATTATATCATATATAGACAACATTGTTCGTGTGTAAGGAGGACTATCGTCTCAAGAAGCAATGTGATTCGTTTTCACTAATGATTTACATAGAAGATAATAAAGATAGAGTTAATAAATATATGTGATATAAATGAAATTATTATGATATTCAAGAAATATTTATCACTCTAAAAATATAACATATAATTTCCTTTCTTACCTTTCCACTCACTGAAATATGATAATGTTGTTTGTGTATGTGTGAACTACCGCTTTCACAAAGAGATGTGAATCTATTTTCATCACCACACTGCATGGATGATATGTATAAGTATATTTAAATAAATAATATGTTATTTATGATATTATTATCATTATTTAAAGATAATATATTACTTAAATCCTTTCCATAATTATCATTGAAAAATGGAAATTTTACTTATGCGTACGTACGGCCTACCATCTCCATGATCATAACGTGATTCGTTTCTCAAAAACATATTTCATGATTGGAAATAAAATTATAATTAATTTATAATATTAAAATCATTTCATTATTATTATTATATATGTTATTGAACCATTATTATAGTAAGATTATTGAAAATGATAAATCAAAAAAAATATGCGAATCAAAGCGATTATTGCCTGAAAAATGACTTTAACATGGAATTGTTAATAAATGAGTAATAAAAGGACATAAGTAAATAATATATGGTATCATATTTTTAGGTATGTTTATTTAATATATTTATAAAAATATATATTTACTATATAGGAGGTACAAATTTTTACGAAGGAAGTTAAGACTTAACGTAAGGGATTTCTTGTCTCTCTTTTATTTCTAGGAGACATATGAAAATTCACCACTCATTTATTTTGAGTGATTTATATACTTTACATTTTAAATTTTATATCATGAATCTACTTATTTTAATTATATTTAAAGTTTAATTTTATTTTATGATTTATTGTTTCTTACGATTCAAAATATTACTAAAGCGGTAATGAATTTTCATCTCGCTTTTTACTTCTCTAAGACACATTACATATTCAACACCTATTTCTTTTATGTGGTGTATATAATTCAAATGAATGTATTTTATTATTATTATCCTTAAAATTTTAGTTATTTAAATATCCATTTTAGGATCTCCATTTCATAGGGCTTACAATTCAAATTTACCAAAGTAGTAATGATTTTATGTTACAATCCCATCATTTATTGAGATATTTTATGATTATGTTTCTGATGATAAATTTTATGATCCATGTATCAAAAAAATCATGAATTTTCTTCTCCTATATTTATTTAATGAGAATATTTTTTTTCATTCATTTCCCTCTCTTTATGAACTCGATAGTTCAAAAAATGTTTTTAAGAAAAATAGTATTTTCGGTCAAAACCCCTTTTTCTTTCAAAACCATGTTTTATAAAAATATTTTCAAATACTCAAAATGATTTAATAATTTTTTTATCATATTTACTTTAAAATAATTAAATTAATCTTTATGTATTTTTTCAAACAATTCAAATTTTCATTTTACCGAAAATGTGAAAGGAGCCTTTGTTTTAACGTGTACCACATGTATGGAATGTTCCCCTGTTATGACCTAATTTTTTTAAATATTCTTTTATAATTTACAAATGTAATTTTAAAAGGAAATTATTTTGAAAATGTTTTATGTTTTAAAAATTATTTTCAAATTGGGATGTTGTTTTCCTCCAGAAATGTTTTAAATGATTTTTAAAAGATTCCTTTATAATTTTCAAAGTTTATATTCAATGGAAAGGATTTTGAAAATGTTTTATGTTTTTAAAAAAATATTTTTAAAGTGGAAATTATATTTTCCTTAAGAAATTTTTTAAATTATTTTTAAAATATTCCTTTATAATTTTCAAAGTTTATACTCAAATAAAAGGATTTTTAAAATGTTTTATGTTTTTAAAAAAATATTTCCAAATTAGACATAATATTTTCCTTAAGAAATGATATAAATAATTTTTAAACCTTTATATATATATATTCAAGGTCATTTTTAAAGGAAATTATTTTAAAAATGTTTTGTGAATTTTTAGTTTTAAAAATGTATTTTTAAAGAAAATTCATCTTCTGCAATAAATGTTGCAACTGATTTATATTTTAAAATAATTCTCCATCTATGATGACATCCTTTGATGTAACTTATGATTTTCTAGGCATATGAACCAATGATACCACTATTATTATTTCTCTTAATGGTTTTTGATGAAAACATGTCTATTAACCTTTTTTCTCTTCCATGGGTTATACCGTGATAAAATTCTTATGAACCCTGCTTATTTTTGTCATGGGTTATTCTATGATGAAATTATGTAATGATAATGAAACCTGTCACTTTTCTATAGGTAATGATATGATGAAATTTTTATTAAACCCATTTCATTTAATGGGTTATGATATGATGAATGTCTTATGATCTTGTGGCACACATAAATATGGTTTTCATTATGAGATGGGTTAGACATATATCTAACTTCAATTCACTGGGTAAAGATTTATATCTCATGAGATATACGAGACTTGAACATAGATTTAACCCAATTTAGTAAGGAACTTTGTACGCTATGATGGTCTTGGGAGTGAACCTTGACTATTATGATGGTTTAGGGAGTGAACCCATTCCATGATGATAGCCTTGGTAGTGATTCTTGAATACTATAGAAATAATTTTCTATTATTATGTGTATGAAATAATTCCATGTATTTTGTTAATGTTGTACTCTCGGGGCTCATTCTCTTTGATTCATTATGATTCAAGTCTTATAAATTACCAAAATTTATACCATGAATCAAGATTATGATCTTTGATATGAATGGTATGGTTTTAAAATTTTATGCTCATGTTATAATTCCCTTATGTTCATTTTATGATTACAACCCTCCTTTGTTTACCCTGACTAAGAATCTGAGATCACCCTTTCTTATTTTTCCTTTACCCAAGTTATGAAGTAGGGTTTTAAGTAGGGTGTGTTTGTGAAGAGTACTAAAGGGGAAGATATTTATGGGATACATTGAATATATTTCTTAAATTAATAATATTGTGTTCCAATTTTACAAAATAACTAAACTATTATGGTCCTCAGACATGTGTTTATGTAATGTAATGAATATTCATCCAAAAAGATGTAATATCCATGTATAAAAATATTGGGTATCTATAGTTGGTATCAGAGGGAGTTTTATTTAACCTTTAGAAAATACGATGATAAAATATTATTGAGATTAATAGGGATATTTCTAACTATATATATATGGATATGTCTAATGATAATTCTAAGTATGAGTCAAGGAATAGGAAATTTTCAAGGAATTTTGATAAAGAATAGAGTGAGTGTTTCCAAGAAATTAAATCCATGTCCGGATACTGCAAGTGGATGTGACTCTAGAATAAAGTTACCTAGGGGTAATAACTCTAAAAAGGGTGCATTGATCTGGACTCAATCTTCACCAAGTTCAAAACAATGTGTCTTTCTGCACACTTGGTTTGACACTCTCATGGGATATGATTTGGAAATTCACAAACTCTTTACAAACCATCACGAATGATTTAAATAAATAGTGACTATGAATAACCTAGGTTAAGACTAAGGTGTCATAGATTTAAAAGAATGTATCATGATTTAGACAACTTATAAGTGATTTTTATGATTATGTGGTTTCCCACTACGATTAGTGTTACTCACACTATGCTTTTTGGTTTTATTCAATGGAAAGAACCCAAAATAACTGGGTTAACATTGAATGTGATGGACAATTTATTGATGAGAACCCAAATGGGATGATGACTATAGTGAATTATATTATGATTATTCCTAATCGGTTATCACAGAACATGATTAACAACATTCACCTTAACCTACTCTAAGACTCACCAAAGAAAATAAGGATAGAGTTATCTAAGAGTTCAGGTAATAGAGACCATAGATGAAATAAGATTCAGTTTCCTATAAGTTGAGAATGTGGTAAGAATCACTCAAGGGAATATCTTAGAGGGGTGGTAAGTTGTTTTGAGTGTTTAAAGGAAGGACACAAAGAAAGTAATCTTGGGGGGGAAATAAAAATCCTGGTTAGAGTAATGGATGATAATAATGGTCTCCCTAAGATGTCCTGGATGATTGAATGTTTAAAATATGGAAAGTATGGGAATTATAAAAATTTATTTCCTAAGGGGAAATCTCATAAATAGAATCAGAAAGTTTGTACATGTAATGGTTTTGTCATTGACAATGAAGAGACTATAAATTACATATGAAAGGAAAGAGGTGTTAAGGAATAAGAGGATGAAGCCTAGTTAATTGTTTTAGAATTAAGTGGGATGATTAAAGTATTTATGTGCTATAATTCATGCATTATTAAATATATAAGGATCATTTGGTATAATTTTTTCATTAAGGATTTGAAATAATATATTTAACGATGTTGATGATCTAGAAAAGTAATTTAATAGTAAGGTAAAATTTTGATTAAGGGAAGATAACCATTAACATATTCTTGATGTTGAGAAAATGGTGTTTAGTTTGGATAAATAGATATTGATATGGATAAAGTAAATTGTATTGTGTTGGTTACCTTGGAACTGATTAATGATTTGTGGACAAATTGGATTATGTTATCATTTATGGAGTTTAAATCATTACTAGATTTATGGAATATATTCAATAATATGTGGTTTTATTTAAGGAATAATTAAGTTTGTATGTTTTCAATAAAGTTTTAAGGTAATTTAGGTTATTACCAGAATTCAATAGAATACATGATGAAGTTATTCACATGTTTTTTATGTGAAAAGTAATAGAAAATTTATAATATATGGGGACTTAATGTTAAGAAATTTAGTGATATTATTTCTAAAGATTTGTATTTTGATCTTTTGTAAGGGTTATAAGGTTAACCATTTTTGGAATGGTTTAAGTTGTACTTTGCATGAGTTATTAGAGATTAATGTATCACTTCACCATATAAATATCTATTCATATTGGATAACCTATGTTAACCATTTTGTTTTGATGGTAACTAAAGATATATATAATGAATTATGATTCTATTTATGGATATTATGATCTATTAGTGATTAAAGCAAAAAAAATCACCTTCATTTCTTAGAGTAAGTTATGAAGTAAATTTGATAAAGGCACAACCAAATGGTGAGACTATGCTATGAAATGGAATGAAATTGAGTAAGTATATCTTCTCATGAAAATTATTCCAATATAGGAAAAAGATCTTGAAATAAAATTTTGTATTATTATTATCATTTTTTATGATAACAATTACCTTTTTCATGCCTCCTTGGTTTATGGATTTGTGGTTGTTAACTTTCTCCTAGCCATGTTCTCTATCACTCTCTATCAATATTTGGATGTTAGTTTTCTCTTCTATATCCATGTTTTAACTACCAATATATGTTCTCCTATTTGTATATCACGACCCGTCCCCCGGGGCCCGTGTCGTGACTACCCCAAGCCCGCCTTCCAAAGGCCAGGGGATGGCAACTAGCACTGAAAGGTGTAATCCCTAAAATTGGGAAGGCATTACCTTTATAAACTATAATCATATGCAACCAAGCATACAGAAAGATACGAACACAAGTAAACTGAATAGTAAATAGAGTGAGTACAGTAAGTAAAAGGGGCCAGAATACAAGCCCAACTGAAAAGTACAAGAAACTAAAAGTACAAGTAAACTAGAGCAAAAAGGCAGACAACTGTTGGGTTGTCCTCCGAGGTTCCCACATGAAGGGTAGGTACAGATTGCCTCCTCAGCACTCCACGTCCATCTATCTCCTCTGTGTATCGACTCATCGTAAGGTCCTCCTCCGGGCACCATCCAGTCCTGGTACCCTCAGTCTCGATCAACGATGTTCGTCGTCTGCACCAAACACAACAAGGTGCGGGCATATCCCGTGCAAGGGTGAGTATAATGATACTCAGTAGGGACCTCGATACCCTCAAGGTCTCACAAAACCAACAAAGTATAATCCAAAAACATGAAATCAACTATCAACCCTACCTAGGTATATTATCATACATATACCTAAGTTATCAAGTATAACCATCTCAATCATGAGGAAACATAGGGTCCAACCCAAAAGCCCAAAGCTCAACTGTTCCACAAAGGAAGGAAAAACCACAAAGGCAAGTACCACACAGGTACGACACATAGAATAATACCATCAAGGTATTACCACGAAGAAAAGTACCACACAGGTACGAACTCATCTCACAACAGGTATAACTTAAGTATAGTAGTAGAGATGATTAAATGTAACTACTGAATCATATTAATCACACAGGATCGCTAGGTGCTGACCCACACAGGATTTCTAAGAGATAACCCACATAGGATCTCTAAGAGCGGACCCACACAAGATCTCTAGGAGCTGACCCGCATAGGATCGCTAGGTGATGACCCACACAGGATCGCCTGGTACATCGCCAAACCTACACAAGATCCTATTAAATCTCCAGTATGTTGTCAGACCCACACAAGATCCTAGTACATCTCCATTATGTCGTCAGACCCACACAGGATCCTAGTACATCTCCAGTACGTCGTTATACCCACACAGGATCCAAGTACATCTTCATGTCACAGCCAGCAACTGGGTTCCCGCACTAAGCATGCTCGTCTCCAGGAGGATCCACTCCGCAAGTCACTATTCGATACTCCAATTTCTATGAAGTCCCATGAAGAAGTATCTAAAAGGTCTTCCACGTCATAGGGGTCTCAATGCAACAGACGACGTGTCAATCAGATGTTCAGTCTGTGAGTTATTAGCTTTTTTGTCCTGAGGGCCTGGTTGGATTCATGCTCAATCCAACCCGACTATTCCCCAACATTATCCAAAACTCTAGTGGGGTATACCAAAGGGACTGTCTCTCTCGAATATTTCCATCGCCACTGGAGGTTCGTCAATCGAAGACCCAGTTCCAAAGTTATGGCCGAAAATGCGTAAATGGGTTGAAGTGGGTTTGGGTCCAGTCCATGAGGTTCGTGAGGGACGTGAGGTCCACGAGGTTCATGAGGTCCACGAGGGACATGAGGGTTGTGAGGTCTGTGAGGGTTGCGACGGTCGTGAGGGTCGTGAGGGGTCGCGGATGCTGCGGGTGCCATGGGGTGGTGGAGGCCGTGGGTCGGCTCGGCTAGGGCGGCTCGGCCGGGAGGGTTCCACGAGGGCACGGGAGACTCATCCGGGGGGTTTCATGAGGGTGTAGTGGTGCTCGGACTGGCCTGGGGTGGCTCGGCCGGAAGGGAGGAGGCCACGGGGTGGCTCGTCCGGGGCGGCTCAACCGAGAGGGCGGAGGTCGGGGGACAGCTTGGTCGGGGGGTGTCGCGAGCGCGTGGTCAGTGCGGAGAGGCCACATACGGCGAAGCTATGGGGAAGCGTAGTGGGGTCGTGGATGGTGGTGGCAGTTTGGGGGGAAAGCTCGTGGACGGCGGCTCGGCCGCGAACGGCGGCGGCGGCTTGGCCACAGACGGCGGCGGTGGCTCGGGCTGCGAGGCCGTGGGCAGAGGCTCGGCCAGGAGGTGTGGATGTCGCGGACGGCAGAGCTGTGGGGTGGCGGGGTATCGTGCCTTCGTCAGTGGATGGTTGATCCGGCCTCTCCCTCCATTCGTCGTCGTGGTGTAATCCACCTTCTTCCATCCTGAAGAACACAATAAGGAAGAATGGTGGAGGGGTCGGGCCATGTTTGTTTAGCCTGCCCCCTCCGCATTAGAGCGGTAGCAAGTGGTTCACCATTTTTGAATCAAGAACGTGTATGGAAGATATTTAAGAACATCAATCCCCACAACCTTCATCAATCACTATTCCCAACCACGCAAAATAAAAATTAGAAGGGAAGAACATAGTAACTAAACTCATACACTGGATTATTCGTTGACGTTGGCATGAGAAGGAAGTCGAAGAAGGCGAAGAGAGTTCCAACGATCTTCACTTCCAAAACCACGCTTCAATGTCGGGCTCACTCGTCATCCTCTTCCTTGATTTCTGAAGAATTTTCTTCGATGGCGTTCTTCCTTGGAGAATTTTAATCCTCCCAATATTTTTCCTCTCCCCAAAATACACTAAACTGAAAAGTATCCAACTTATGATATGTTTCCCCAATTTTAATTTTTGGAACAATTTCAAATTGGATTAATTAATTACATAGTGGTTAGAATAATTAATTAAGGGGGTGTCATAATTAAACAAGGGGAAGTTCAAGAGACTTTGCCTCATTTAAGTGGGAGGTTCAAAGGGGTTTAATCTCGGGTGGTCCCCACCACCATAACCTCTCATGGGAGGTTTTAGGTTCAGTGGTCCCCACCTCCATAACCTCAAGGGGAGGTTTAAGTTCAGGTGGTCCCCACCTCTCAACATCCACATGGGAGATCCTAAAGAAAATAAAATAAAATGTTACACAACTTTTATTTTATTTTATTCTTTCACGAAAAACCCAAAAAAAATATCTTTCACTCTCGACCAACTGACGTCGAGGTGAAAGTCTCCTTAAGTGAATACTGTCACAGTGAGTTCAACGGTGCCCTTAGATTTCAATTCTAAGCACCGGTTCAAAAGTTATAAAAACCTTCTCGTATGTTTACTAAACGTACCCGAAGAAAAGTTTAGAAATTAATTTCGGGAACACCGGGCCTTGGAATCACGCGCCGTCAATTTTTTCGGACTCATAAAATTTCCATTTAATTAAAAAAAATTACACGGAATTTCTGGGTCTTTATATTCTCCCCACCTCAGGGCTTTTCATCCTCATAAGCCACAACTCAAACTAAGAAAACAGGTGGGGGTAATAAGCACGAATCTAAGCCTCCCACTCCCATGTACTCTCCTGGAGGTTCTCGTGCTGCCAACGAATACGCACCAGAGGTATCAACCACCCACGAAGGACCTGCTCTTGTCGATCCTCAATCTCCACTGGAACCTCAGTAAAATTTTCCCCATCGTTGACATCCAAATCTCTGTGGTTGATGACGTGGGAAGGGTCATGCATGTATCACCTTAGCTGGGATACGTGGAAGACATCGTGTACTCGGTGCAACTGAGGTGTAAGAGCTAAGTACTAAGCCACCTCATCAACTCTATTAAGGACCTGAAAATGTCTGATGAACCTCGAAGATAACTTTACACCTCATCCAAATCTCCTCAAACCTCATCAAGGTGAGACTCATAGAAAGACGTGGTTTCCATCCTCGAACTCCAGAGGTCTCCGTTTCATGTCGACAAACAACTTATGCCTACTATGTGCAGTCTTCATCCGCTCTTGGATGATCTGAACTTTCTCTATGGTATCCTGAACCATCTTTGGTCCCATTAGTGTTGATTCCCCTGGGTCAGTCCAACACAAAGGTGATCTGAAAGGTAGCTTGTACAAGGCCTCGAAAGGTGTCATCCCAATGGTGGAGTGATAATTGGTGTTGTATGAAAACTCCACCAACGGAAAGTGATCCTCCCAATTGCGACCGAAATCGAGGACACAAGAACATAGCATGTCCTCGAGGGTCTAAATTGTCCACTCAGTCTGGTCATCCGTCTGAGGATGGAAGGTGGTTCTCAAATGAAGTTACGTCTTGAAAGCCTCCTACAACCCTTTTCATAGCTGGGAAGTAAAATATGCATCATGATTAGAGACAATCGTCGAGGGTACTCTATGTAACTGCACAATCTCCTGCACATAGAGGTTCCCCAAGATCTCTACTGAACCCTGCTCTCTGATCGGTAGGAAGTGGGCCGACTTGGTGAGTTGGTCGACGATCAACCAAATAGAGTCGTGTCCCCTAGATGTACGTGGAAGTCTTTTAAAGAATTCTATGGATATATCATCCCACTTCCACTTTGTGACCTCTAAAGGATGAACCAAGCCTACTGGTACCTGATGCTCTGCCTTCACTTGCTGACAAGTGAGGAATCAAGAGACAAACTCTACAACTAGTTTCTTCATTCTCGGCCACTAGTGCTGTCGTCAGAGATCTTGGTACATCTTCACCACTCCTAGATGTACTTCTAGAGGGGATGTGTGGAAATCCCTCAACACTTCCTCCTGAAGTGATATTGGTACCATTATACGTCCTCTGAAGAGGATGACGTGCTCCCCACCTTTAAAAAATCCATCAGGTGCTTGTCTTGTGGATATCTGAGCACGTCGTGTCTCATAGTCAGTGTCCCCACGCTGCGCCTCTATGACTCGCTGAAGAAGTGGGGGAGTGACTGTAAGAGACTAAAGAAAATCTGCTCCATCTCTATCCACAAAGGATATCTGCAAAGCAGCCAGCTGCTCCGTCGCCTCACCTAGCAGTTGTATACCAGACCTCTTGCTAAGTGCATCTGCTACAATGTTCCCCTTCCCAGGATTATAGACTATCTTGAAGTCATATTCCTATAGTAAATCAAGCCAACATCGTTGTCTCATATTCAGGTTCTTTTGAGAGAAGATATACCTAAGACTCTTGTGATCCGAGTAGACTGTAAAATGTTCGCCCATCAGATAGTGCTGCCACATCTTCAAGGCGAAGATCATTGCTGCTAACTCCAGGTTATGGTTAGTGTAGTTCTTCTCATGTTGTATCAGCTTTCAAGAACCATATGTGATAACTCTTCTCTCCTGTATCAGGACACATCCGAGTCCGATCCCTGATGTGTCGTAGTAGACTACGTACCATACGCCCTCCTTCAGTAGCCTTAAGATGGGGGCACTAGTCAGCCTCTTCTTCAGCTCCTGAAAACTCTATTGGCATCTCTCCGACCCCATGAAGTCTTTCCCCTTCTTCATCAATTCTGATAGAGGTGCTGCAACTATGGAGAAATTTGGAACAAACCTCCAGTAGTATCCAGCCAAACCTAGGAAACTTCGCACCTCTGTCACACTCCTAGGTGGCTCCCAAGCAAGTACCACCTCAATATTTGCTGGATCCACTACAACTCCAGCCTCCGATATGACATGTCCCAGAAATTGAACCTCTCGGTTCTAGATTTGGAACTTTGAGAGATTACCATAAAGATAGTGCTCTCAGAGTGTGTCCAGAACTACCTGCAAATGATAGGCATGCTCCTCCTCATTAGTCTAGTATATCAGAATGTTGTCGATGAAGACTACTAAAAAGTGTTCAAGGTATGGCTAAAATATCCTATTCATGAGTCCCATGAACACTGTTGGAGTGTTGGTTATGCCGAATGGAATAACCAAGAACTCTTAATGTCCATATCGACATCTGAAATCCATATTCTTCACATCCTCATCTCATACTCTAAGCTAGTGATAGCCTGATCTGAGGTCTATCTTCGAGAACCGTCGTGCTCCCTTTAGATGATAAAAGAGGTTGTCAATCCTTGGAAATGGGTACTTGTTATTCACGGTCACCTGGTTCAGGTGCCGATAGTCAACACAAAGCCTCAAGCTCCCATCCGCCTTCTTGGCGAACAAAATCAGGGCTACCCAAGTAGATACACTGGGCTGAATGAATCCATTCACCTGCAAGTCCTCTAGTTGTAACCGCAGGACACAAAGCTCAGTGGGAGCCATTCGATACGCTGGTGTAGAAATCGGTGTCATCCCGGGGTACAAGTTAATGTAAAAGTCCAACTCTCTACAAGGAGGTAGACCCGGAACATCATCAGGGAAGACATCTACGTACTGATCTACCACTACAGGATAACTCGGACTCTCCACATCAACCACTCCAATGGTAAGGATGGCCAACTGATGTGTAATCAACTACACCCTCCTCCGGGTAAGTTCATCATGCACTGCAAAGTCTCTCTTCTCTCCGGTGAAGGTAAACCTAGTCTCATCCATGCGGACACACTGCACTTTGCACCTAATACATTCAATCTGGGCATGGACTGTAGATAACCATTCCAAACCCAAGATGATGTCATAAGACCTCGACACTGCTACTAGGAGATCCTAGCTAAAGCTCTCGCCTCCTAGATTAAGCTCACACTGCCAGCACTAGTGCGTAATCAACGAATCTGCTCCCGTAAGAGTCTCTATCCATAAGGATCAAGCCAATGGATCCATAGAAATCTTCGAGCTCTGAATGAGGGAAGTGGAAATAAAATAATGATAATAACATGTGTCTATAAGTACTACAGATAAGGTGGATTAGACATAGATCATACCTCGTATCATCTCCGGAGCATCGTGATCGTAGGCCTCAGCTGACTGGAGCTAAGCTCGCCCCTGTCCACCTGCTCCCTGTAGTCGGGGAGGACCTCCTGGTGGTGGTGGCGGTAATATATCGAATTGTCTCCCACCACCAGCTGCACGACCAGTTCCTCTTCTACGTCCACCTGCTCCCTGCGGACCTCCTAGGTCGAACCTCTGTCTCTACTTGGGCAGTCCTTCGACCATCTGCTAATCATCCGTATGGCGGGTCAGACAATCATGAGCCATATGACCCTGCCTGCTGCATGCATAACATTGTCTGCTCCTAGCATGACTGGCTCTGTCTCATGTGCCCCACACAACCGACCCTGAATCATGCGGTCATCCACCAATAGGTCTGGTCCTCTTGGACCTCTACGACATCTGTCTACTTCCAAATATAGAAAGACTCTGCTATGTGACGACTGGTGGTGGGTCTCGTTGTTGGCAACTGCTCAACAAGAAAACTCTCTACTAAGATGGATCGCTCTAACACCCCTGCCTGTGTCGGGATGCTGAGTGAGATCATCGAAACTCTGATCTCTAAACTGAGTCCATTCTCGAAGGTTCAGGTCCTAAATAATGGGTCTCGCACCATATCTATGGAGTATCATGATAGGTCAGTGAACCTCGCTAAGTACTAATCCGCAGTCATGTTTACCTATTGTAGATGAATTAGCTCATGTATGCGCACTACGTGAAGTGTCGCTGGAACAAACTCTTCTCGAAACAGGCTCTCGAAGTATACCCAAAGAAGTGTTGCCTCGTCGTGAACCTAGAGCATCAGGCTCCACCATCTTCTTGATGTTGCATGTAGAAGGCTGGCAGCAAGGATCACCATGAGATTGGCTGGTATCCCTACCAGTTGGAATACTCTCACTACAGCCTCCAACCAATCCTCAACTGCCTGTGGGTTCGTCTCTCCCCTGAACTTGGCTGTCCTCTGGTGCTGGAACTCGTGCAACGCACTCAAGCAGTGTGCACCCTCTGCTTCGGGGGCTAGTGGCATCGGTGGCACAATGGGTAATGGTACCGCTAGTGCCTCCGCTGGAATAGGGACCTACATCGAGGCCTCGTCACTCAGTGGGATATCAGTGCGTGCTACTCTCAGAACCCTAGCTGGATGTCTGCGTGGAGGAATCCTGAAAAGAAACAGGTGTGTTGCGGTCAATAATTTATACTTGGTGAGCTGAATCAAAGATTTCACAAATAAGACTCTTGAAAACACACACGCAATCAGTGTTTTCATGCACTGAGTCGGAAATCAGAAGTCAGGGTCCTGGTGTATGGATATGTCGGTTGCAGCACCAACACTGGATTCCCTAAACTGATAACCACACTCATAACACTTAACACTATTTCCGTTAAAAGAAAGTTTAGATCCCTATGTTCTACGGTAGAACCGAATCCTCTGATACCAATTTGTTACGATCCGTCCCCTAGGGCCCATGTCGTGACTACCCCAAGCTCGCTTTCCAAAGGCCAGGGACTGGAGACTAGAACCGAAAGGCGTAATCACTAAAACTGGGAAGGCATTTCCTTTATAACCTGTAATCACATGCAACCAAGCACATAGAAAGATACAAATAGAGGTAAAATGAATAGTAAATAGAGTGAGTACAGTAAGTAAAAGGGGCCAGAATACAGGCCCAATTAGAAAGTACAAGAAACTGAAATTACAAGTAAACTAGATTAAAAAGGTAGAAAGCTGATGGGTCGTCCTCTGAGGTTCCTACCTGAAGGGTAGGTACAGATTTCCTCTTTATCACTCCACGTCCATCTGTCTCCTCCGTGTACCGACTCATCGTAAGGTCCTCCTTCGAGCACCGTCCAGTCCTGGTACCCTTAGTCTCGATCAACACTGTTTGTCATATGCACCAAAAAAACAAGGTGCAGGCATAGCCCATGCAGGGGTGAGTATAACGATACTCAGTAGGGACCCTGAGACCCTCAAGGTCTCACAAAACCCACAAAGGATAATCCAAAAAGCATGAAATCAACTATCAACCCTACTTAGGTATATGACCATACATATACCTAAGTTATCAAGTATACCCATCTCAATCATGAGAAAACACAGGGTCCAACCCAAAATCCCAAAGCTCAACTGTTTCATAAAGAAAAGAAAAACCACAAAGGTGAGTGCCACATAGGTATGCCACACATAAGAATACCATCAAGGTATTACCATGAAGAAAAGTACCACACAGGTACGAACTCAGCTCACTGAAGGTATAACTTAAGTACAATAGTAGAGATGATTAGATGTAACTACTGAATCATCTTACTCTGTAAAGAAGATGACCTGTACAGGATCTCTAGGAGCTGACCCACATAGGATCGCTAGGTGCTGACCCACACAGGATTGCTAGGAGATGACCCACACAGGATCTCTAGGTGCTGACCCACACAGGATCGCTAGGATCTGACCCACACGGGATCACTAGGAGCTGACCCACACATGATGGATAGGTGCTGACCCACACGGGATCGCTATGAGCTAACCCACACTGTATCGCTAGGTGCTAACCTATACAGTATTGCTCGGTACATCGTCACACCCACACAAGATCCTAGTATATCTCAAGTACGTTGTCATACCCACACAGGATCCTAGTACATCTCCAGTACGTTGTCATACCCACACAGGATCCAAGTATATCTTCAGTATGTATTCAGACCCACACAGGATTCTAGTACATCTCTAGTAAGTCGTCAGACCCACACATGATCCTAGTACATCTTCATGTCACAGCCAGCTACTGGGTTCCCGCACTAAGTCTGCTCGTCTCCGGGAGGATCCGCTCCACAAGTCACTGGTAGATACTACAACTTCTACAAATTCCCACGAAGAAGTATCTCAAAGGCCCGTCATGTCATAGGGGTCTCAACGCAACAGACAGCGCGTCAATCGGATGTCCGGTCTGTGAGTTATTAGCCTTTTTGTCCCGTGGGCCCGGTTGGATTCGTGCTCGATCCAACCCGAACATTCCCCAAATTTATCCAAAACTCCATTGGGGTATACCAAAGTTACTGTCTCACTCCAAGATTTTCATCACCGCTGGAGGTTCGTCAATCGGATTCCTGGTGCCAAAGTTATGGCCGAAAATGCGTAAATGGGTTGAAGTGGGTCCGGGTCCGGTCCAACCCGGTCGGCCCGTCCCGGCCCAACCCACTGGGTCAAGCCCATACTGTGGTGCATCTTGGCCCGCTGGGTGGTCCGGCAGGCAGTGAGGGACGCGAGGGGCCGGGGAGGTCGCAGGTGCCGCAGGGCGGCGGAGGCCGTGGGTCGGCTCGGTCAGGGCGTCTCGGTCGGGAGGGTGTCGCGAGGGCGTCGGGCGGCTCGGACCGGCCCGGGGCCGCTCGGATGGAAGAGTGGAGGTCGTGGGGAGGATCGGTCGGGTGGTTCCGCGAGGAGGCGGGGTGGTTCGGCCCGGCTTGGGGCGGCTCGGCCCAGGGCGGCTCGGCCGGGAGGGCAGAGGCAGCGGGATGACTCGGCCGGGAGGGCAGAGGCCGCGGGACGGCTCGGCCGGGAGGGCGGAGGCCGTTGGATGGCTCGGCTGGGGCGGCTCGGCTGGGGCGGCTCGGCCGGGATGGAAGAGGCCACAGGACGGCTTGGCCAGGGGGTACCGCGAGGGCGCGGGCAGCGCGGCAGAGCCGCGGACAGCGGAGGCAGCTTGGGTGACCAGGACGTGGGCGGCGGCTCGGCCACGGATAGCGGTAGCGGCTCGGGCGGCGAGGCCGCAGGCGGCGTCTCATCCGGGAGGCGCAGAGGTTGCGGACAGTAGATCCGCGGAGCGGCGGGGCGACGTGTCTTTTCTGGTGGCTGGTTTAGCCAGCCTCTCCCTTCGTTCATCGTCGTGGTGTAAGCCACCTTCTTCCATCGCAAAGAACACAATAAGAAAGAACGGCGGAGGGGTCAGGCCATGTTTGTTTGGCCCGACCCCTCCGCATTAGAGCGGTAGAAATTGGTTCACCATTTTTGAATCAAGAACGTCTATGGAAGATATTTAATAACATTAATCCCCACAACCTTCATCAATCACTATTCCCAACCCCGCAAAAGGAAAATTAGAAGGGAAGAACATGGGAACTAAACCCCTAACTTGGATTATTCGTTGATGTTGGATCAAGAAGGAAGTCGAAGAAGGCGAAGAGAGTGCCAATGATCATCGCTTCTAAAACCATGCTTCGATGTTGAGATCACTCGCCATCCTCTTCCTTGATTTCTGTAGAACGTTCTTCGATGGAGTTCTTCGTTGGAGAAGTGTAATCCTCCCAATATTTCTCTTCTCCCCAAAATCCACAAAATTGAAAAGTAGCCAACTTATGATATGTTTCCCCAATTTTAATTGTTGGCACAATTTCAAATTGGATTAATTAATTACATAGTTGTTGGAATAATTAATTAAGGGGGGTGGAATAATTAAATAAGGGGAAGTTCAAGAGACTTCCCCACATTTAAGTGGGAGTTTCAAAGGGGTTTAATCTCGGGTGGTCCCCACCACCATAACCTCTCATGGGAGGTTTTAGGTTCGGTGGTCCACACCTCCATAACCTCAAGGGGAGGTTTAAGTTCAGGTGGTCCCCACCTCTCAATACCCACATGGGAGATCCTAAAGAAAATAAAATAAAATGTTACACAACTTTTATTTTATTTTATTCTTTCACAAAAAACCCAAAAAAATTATCTTTCACTCTCTACCAACTATCGTCGAGGTGAAAGTATCCTTAAGCGAATATTGGCACTGCGAGTTCAATAGTGCCCTTGGATTTCAATTCTAAGCACCAGCTCAAAAGTTATAAAAACTTGCTCGTACATTTACTGAACGTACCTGAATAAAATTTTAGAAATTCATTTTGGGCACACCGGGTCTCGGAATCACACACCGTCAATTTTCGCAGACTCATAAAATTCCCATTTAATTAAAAAAATTACACGGAATTTCCAGATCATTACATTGTAAACCTAGTACTGTTATTCCAGATGACTTTCACTAATCCCTTTATCTTTTTTAGGAGGTTTTTTTATTAACCTTTTTTACGATGTGGGTTTCTATATAGAAATTTTCAAGATTTAAACCTTTTATGACTTAGATGAATTTCGAGGGTGAAATGAATTTTAAGGGGTGTAGAATATAACTCCCTGAGATTTTGTGAAATATTTTTCTAATAATTTTTGTTGATATTTTTTGTTACATGTAAACCCAATTTTAGCTTTCATTGCATGAAAAAATGAGTTTTTATTTTGTTATACACAACAATGAGTTTTTCTTCTATTAAACGCAACACCGAGTTTAAACAAAATGTAATATGCTATTAAAATATTATTATTTTATAGTTATCACCTAGCCTTTGGAATGGAAGGTATGAATAGTATTAACTAAATTATGAAAATATATGGTTCAAACTTGTATATAAAATTAATTCTTTGATTACTAATTAATTATAAATTAAAATGAAAATCATTTGAAAATAAAGGAAATATTTTTCTGAAAAACTATTTTTATACACACAAATATGTTTTACATAAATAAAGTAAAAAAATCACTTTTGGTTAATTATTTTAATGAAATATGTATATATTATATTCAATAAATTTTTTAAAATTCATTTTATGTGTATTTTTTACAAGAGATAAGAATAAATCCAATTTTACACTTAAAACTATATTTTTCTAAAAAATAGTTTTGCCGCCTTATTTGGTGCACTTATTTTAAAACTAATTTTTTTACACCTTCAAAAATTTTATTCGAAAAAAATAAAGTTTATATTTTAAATCATCATATCAAAATTATATTAGGTATAAGTTTTTAGTATTTTTCTAAAAAGTTTCATTTTTTATGAATAGTGAAAAATACTGAATTTTAATTGAAATCTACCTTTTCATTTAAATTTCTTATAAAGTTAAATTATATTTTAAATTTGTTTTAAAGTAAAATTAGATCAAATATATATCTATTAATCCAATTTATTTCATTTTAATCACTTTTATATTGAAATTGGATATAAAAACTTTATAAACTTTTGATCATTTTCTCTTTGAAAACCCTCTTTCTCATCGAGTCTACGGGATTAATTTTAAATAAAATTTTCCAATTATCTTATTTGAATTTAAGAAAATGGATTAAATATTTTAATAATAATAATTTATATTATTTTATAACTTCAACTTAATTTTTCACCAAAATTTATAGTAAAAACAGTAAAAATTATTTATCGCGGTTAAGGTAAAAATGGGTTTACCAAAAGTTAAACTAAAACGAAAGGATTAAAATGATATAAAAACTTTTATAAAACCAATTGGATGTAAATATATAGAAATTATAATGTATAATATTCAAATTTTATCCATTTTAGACCCTTTTTCATGTGAAAAACGTGGGTAAACTTTTCTCTTTCAAACAATTACAAGTTCTCCACTCACCTCACTTATAAAATGTCATCCCCTCTCCTCTACTCTTCACACCTTCAAACAATTTTGGTTATACCAAGAACAACCCAAATAACTTCCCAAATTCCCTATATAATCCTAGAATTCTTTTTTTGGATATAAATCCAACCTAGTAATACCTTTGGTGCAAACCTAAGGAGGATACCTGGAGAAGAAGTAACGTTCATCAGTGTGCATTTTTATTTTTATTTCTTCCACCCCCTAATTTAATTATTATTATATAATTATTATATAATAAAATAAGTATTTTATATATAATTATATGTTTTATGTTAATTTCATGAGCTACAACCATCTCCACTTCCATCAAATGGGTTGCAAAATCATCGTTCGTGTGTATGGAGGACCACCGCCTCGCGAACTAATATCATTCATTTTTTCATTACCACCTCTCACTGTTGGGTATGATAATGTATATAGAGAATATATATGATATTTATAACATAATTATACCTATTTTATAATTATATCATATATACCTTTTTATTTTTCATTCCTTAGGGGATACAATGACATCGTTTGTGTGTTCGGTAGACTACCGCCTCGCGAAGCGATGTGATTCATTTTCACTTATGATTTACATGGAAGATAATAAGGATAAAGTTAATAAATATATGTGATATTAATGAAATAATTATGATATTGATGATATATTTTTCAATATGAAAATATAACATATCATTTTATTTCTTACCTTTTCACTCACTGAAAGATGATAATATCATTCATGTATGTGTGGACTATCACCTTCTCAAAGCGATGTGACTCTCTTTTCATCACCACACTTCATGGATGGTATGTATAAGTAAATTTAAAAAAAATATGGTATTAATGATATTATTATCATTTTTTTAAGATAATATATTACTTACCTCTTTTCCATAATTATCTTTGAAAAAATGAAAAGTTACTCTTGTGTATGTATGGTCTACTGTCTCCATGATCGTAACATGCTTCATTTTTAAAAACCATATTTAATTATTGGTATTAAAATTATAATTGACGTATAAATATAATAATTATTTCATTATTATAAATTTTTAGGTGATTTAACCATTATTAAAGTAATATAATCGAAAATAACAAATAAAAACATATGTGAAAAACAAAGCGGTTATTACACAAAACATGACTTTAACATGGAATTGTTAATAAATGGGTAATAAAAGGACATAAGTAAATCATATATGGTATGATATATGTAATTATGGTTATTTAATATATATATAATAAACTTATATTTACTATAAATGAGGTTCTAGCATGTACGAAGGAATTTGGGACTTAAGGTAAGGGATTTCTTGTCTCTCTTTTATTTTTAAGAGACGTATAAAAATTCACCACTCATTTATTTTGAGTGGGGTATATAATTCCCCTTTTACATGTTATTTTATGAATATAATTTTTTAATTATATTTAATGATTCATTTTAAGTTATTCTTTATTGGTTTTTATGATTCAAATGATTACTAAAGTGGTAAAGGATTTTGGTCTCACTTTTTACTTCCGTGAGACACATGCCATATTCACAAACTATTTATTTTACATTGTGTACTTACTACCCATGAATTTTTTTATGATTATTATACTTAATATTATAGGGATTTAAATATCTATTTTATTATCTCCCTTTCATGGGGATTAAGATTCAAATTTACCAAAGTGGTAATGATTTTGTGTTACATTCCCATCATTTATCGGGATTGTTTATGATTATGTTTTTGATGATAAATTATTATGATACATATATCAAAAAAATTATTTATTTTATTATACTATGGTTATTTTAGTATAATACATGTTTTACCTTCATTTTTCTCTCTTTATGTACTTAATAGTTTAAAATAATGTTTTTAAGAAAAATCATCTTTTCGGTCGAAAACTCATTTTCTTCCAAAAACATGTTTTCTAAAAATGTTTTCAAAAATGTTTTTAAATCCTAAAAATGATTTATTAAATAAATTTTTACTATTTTTTACTTTAAAACAAATTAAATGAATCTTCATGTATTTTTACAATCAATTCCAATTTGTCTTTTACTGAAAATGTAAAAGTAATCTTTTTTTAATGTGTATAGCATGTGTGAAATTTTCCACCATCATGGACTCAAAATGTTTTAAAGATTAATTTATAGGTTTTAAAGTTTATTTTCAAAGGAAAAGTATTTTTAAAATGTTTTATTTTTAAAAAAAATCTTTTTATAATGTAAAGGATGTTTTCTTTAAGATATATTTTAAATGATTTTTTAAAGCATCCTTTATAAGTTTCAAAGGTTATATTAAAAAGAAATGATTTTTAAAAAATATATATGTTTATAAAAAATTATTTTCAAATTGGATATGAAATTTTAATTAATAAATGTTTTAAATTATTTTTAAAATCTTCCTTTATAAGTTTAAAAGGTTATATTCAAAGAAAATGATTTTGAAAATATTTTATATTTTAAAAAAATTCTTTTCAAAGTGGACATAATATTTTCCTTAAGAAATGTTTTAAATGAATTTTAAAGTTTTATTTTTATATTTCCATGGTTATTTTTAGAGAAAAGTTTTTTTAAATTTTTTTATGAATTCTTAGTTTTAAAAAGTGATTTTAAAAGAAAATTTATCTTCCTCAAAAAATGTTCCAAGTGATTTATCTTTAAAAATCATTCTTCATATATGATGAAATCCTTTGATGTAACTTATGATTTGATGGGGATATAAAACAAGGATAGAATTATTATTCTTTCTCTAAATATTTTTTAATAATAAGATGTCTATGAAACTCATTTTTCTTCTATGGGTTATACTGTGATAAAAGTATTGTGAAACCCGCTTCTTTTTCCATGGGTTATGCTATGATGAAATGATGAAATAATTGTAAAACCTATCTATTTTCTATAGGTTATGATATAATGAAATGTTTATGAAACCCATTTCATTTTATAGGTTGTGATATGATGAATGTTTTATGATCTTGTAAAACACATAAATATGGTTTTCATTATGATATAGGTAGGACCTATATCTCCCTCTAATGAATTAGGTAAAGATTTATATCTCATGAGATATATAGGATTGGAATGAGGAGTGAACCCAGTTCAGTAAGGGACTTTGTCTGCTATGATAGTCTTAGGAGTGAACCTTGACTACTATGATGGTTTTCTTAGTGAACCCATTCTACTTTGATAGTCTTGTTAGTGATTCTTGATTACTATAGAAATTATTTTCTATGCTTATGTGTATGCCACAATTCCATGTCTTATGCTAATGTTATGCTCTCATGGATCATGTTATTTTATTTTCTTAGGATTTATATCTTATTAACTACCAATATCTATTACATGACTCAATATTATTATCTTTTATATGTAGGGTATGGTTTTTCAAATTTTGTTCTCATATTTTCATAACCTTATGTTCATATTATGCTTACATATCTCCTTTTTTTACCCTTATTGAGCATCTGAGATAACCCTTTCTTATGTTTCTTTTCCCCATGTTATGAATAAAGGTTTTTAGTAGGGTATTATTTTGAAGAGTACTAAATGGGAAGATCTTTATGGGGGATATTGAAGATATTTCATGAATTAATATGATTGTGTTCCAAGTTTCAAAATGCACTGAACTATTATGGTCCTTAAGAATGTGTTTGTGTAATGTAATGAATATTCATATGAAAATATGTAATATCCATGTATGAAAATCCTAGGTCAATATAGATCCGCACTAAAATATGAAATGACACATGTCAATGGTATATGTCTTCATGCACACGTGAAGATTTTCAAAAGATTTTAAACTATGGAATTTTGTGCAGATTCAAAGTTGTTGTGATATTTTAAATCACGTAGAGAATGGAAACATATAGAGTTTGGAGAAGGTTTTAAATATATAATTTGACACAAATTTGAATGAAAATTAAAATTAAAATATCTTTCTATAATTAAAGGAGAGTTTCCATATCTATTGTGGAAATAATATTCAAATGAGATTCGTGATAATTATGTAAATAAAAAACAAGTTGAATAAGAATAATGGGTTGATACCTTAAGAGAACGCAATATTTATACTATGAAAACACATGATGGTATCAAAGAAGAAGATCCAATTGTATTCAATAATTACCTATGCATTGAATAATAAGGATATTTGACACATCTAGGAGATCATTTGTGTTAAAGAAGTCAGAGAAGATAACCATTATTGAAACTAATGTGTTAGATTGAGAAAGGTTGGTGATCCTAGTTCAATAAAAGAATTGGGAACAAGGACTTAAAGTGAAGAAGACTAATAGTCCTATATAAAAAGATACAAAATTTGAAGACCATTTTAAATGTGGATTTAGTAAGGACACTTTAAAGAAATTTTGAGACGCAATATAAGGACTTCATTGGGAGATGGGCAAAATATATTTGGGAGATAACTTCAATTAGAGGGAGTCAATATAAATAACTCATCATGAGGTAGCAACTATATTCACTAGAGACTAGGAATTTTAGTATATTTTATACCAAGATTTTTTGTTGATAGATTTTACTTGTACTTAATGTTTTATAGTGGAGAAACTAGGCCACATAAAGTAGTATTCCAAGGAAAAACTTTTAAATCCTTATTTTCTATGTCATTTAATCACTAAACGATTTGGGTGGGGTTGTGTGACTCAAGAAGAGTGGATCTAGGCTTTAAATAAACACATAGGTTTAAGTAATAGATGAATTTATAAAAATAAAAAGGGACCACTAATTTACCCCCTCCCCCTTTCAGTGATATTACCATACATGGGCACTACACATTCTATGATAATGTTCATTGTAAATAATTTTTCAACATATCAAAACTTATCTAGATGTAGTGTTAAGGGGCAGAAATAATGTATAATTTACAATTAAGTGACTTCATATCATCAATTGCAAAAAGGTAGAAATATAATGTGCAAGGTTTTTCATCGATTTTTTAAAAATGTAACACCCTTATTAAAGATCAAAAAACGTAATTAATGGTTTAAAAAAATAATATTTTCCCAAAAAAACTTTGTGAATTAAAAAATATTAGGAAAATGTAAAAAAGATAAATGTTTCATTTGGTAAGATATGAAGTTCAAGTCATAAAAAATTCAAACATGAGATAATCCATCTTATTTAATTTACCTTATTGGATATTTTTTATGGTAAAACATAACATCAATGTTATACATATTGAGAAAAACATATGTCACAGTTTAATCATAACATTGTGAGATATAAAAAATAAATAATAAAAATATATTTCATGATATATTGGACATAATATCTAGAAAAATACCTATGGAGTTATATCCCACTAAAAGTAAAAAATAGCATACTTACCATTAGCTTGTTACGCATTATACATGGGTGAAAAATGACTTTTACTCAATGTTTTCATGGAATTAATGTACCTACTTGGTATTATTCAAATGAGAAAAATTAGTTTTATTAAATTATTTAAAGTTAATGGGAATGAAATGTAATTACTATCATGTATTAATATAGAAAATACTATCAGTTTCACTGTGTATCATATTTCTGATGCATATTAGAAAGACTATCATCAATTTTTGCATCTTTTTCAATTCCATTTGTAGAAAAGACATAGATCAAAAAATTAAATGTGTTGAATAATGAGGTTTTGTTTATATATTTTCAACTTGAGATATATTTTCCACCATTATTTTTTGATATTTTGGTACATCTAATGATTCAATTAATGAGAGAGATAAGTTTATGTTGGCCTATATATTTATGTTGGATGTATAATTTTAAACGATATATGAAAATTCTAAAGGGATGTATTAAAAATCCACATCGACTGGAGGAATATATAATTTAGAAATATATATATAAGGATTTAGATGATTTTTTACTAAATAATTGTATACATGTAGCATTTTGGTCTCCATAATCCTCAGTATGTGGTAATCAATGATGAAGGTAAGAGTATTTAAGGCTTAAAAGTAAATTTAATGGAATATAATGAAATAATGAAATCATATTTATATATTTTTAATAAAATCTATGATTTTCAATCATATATATATCATTTCATATTATTTTATTAAAAGTATGATATCCAAAAAGAAATGAAAAGTGATTTATGAATGAGTATAAAAATATATTTATTTCATGGTTTATGGACAATTTCAAAACTGATTCATATGAATTAGAAACTTTGAAATGGTTAACTGGAGGACCATTTATTAATGTGATCACATGGTCTAGTTATGATATTAATTATTATAAAATTTATAAATAAAATTAGGATAATAAGAGTACCGCTCAAACTAGAAAAGTTGAAGAAATTATTTTTTCAAGTGAAAACCCCAATTTTTTCATCACTAACATATTTTTTAGTTATTAAGTATATATAGGAAATTGATTAAATATAAATTTGAGTACCATTATTTACATGTAACTGGTTTAATAGTAGCAATGGTGTGAAATATGATGATTTTGTATTTACACTTGTTGATTTGAAAAGATTTAGATACAAATAGAAACCATTTATCATGATGATTCATGAGAAATAGATAATTTATGTTATTGATACATAAAATGATTTGTAGTCTAAAGTTTAATAAGGTAAAAATACATTTAGGTGACGATAATATTGATAATTTTGTGGAATTATATAATATTACTTCATCTCTTATATAATTATCATAAGATAATGATAACTATGATTCAGGTATAGTCAGTATTATATGAAATGATCATATGGAAGGAATATGGGAAAACACTTTGTTTCTCCTAATGATCTTGATCAAAAAAAAAATTTGTTTTTTAGATAAAATTACATGTGTAACAATATTTTAATTATTTGACTTGAATATTTAAACATATATGTGTTCATCAATTAATCCATTTTTTATTAATTTTTGTATTCATCATTTTTAGGTACTCATTTTTTTGGTTGAAGAAGCCTGACATTATAATTTTTCAGAAACTATTAATTTGTATTCATCATTTTCAAAAACACATTTTTTACTATTTTAGATAAAAATATATTTATATTTTTTATTCTATATTTAACAATAAAATATTTACTTTTAAAAATAATTTATTTCTATGTAAATACATGTAAAAATTTATAAATTTATCATACATCTATTTAATTAAAGGACATGGAGAAAGAGGACCAATAACCAAGGTATGTATGTATCTATTCATATAAATATACTTGAGAGAATTAAATTATATCATGAATTTTAACTTATATTTTTTCAAATTATTTATAGCACTATAGTTCCAACTTCTGGTGAAATAATTACTACTAAGTATTTTTCTTCTCTTTAGAAGAAAACACCAAAAGTTAGTAGATATGGGAGTATATGTTTACCAAAAATTTCACTAGAGCATGTGAAAGAGTATAGGTTAAAAGTTAAATTCAATGAAAAAAATAACTTAGTCAACCCAAATGTGGAGAATCTTAATAGTTTCATGGAACTATAGAGTTGTGGTAATGGTTATAATATTATTTATAGATTGGATGAGAGTTGATCAGATGAAAAGATATCAGTTACGGGAGTCTATAAAGTATAATATCTTTACTATTTTATTTTTTTAAATGGTTTAAATGTTATATATTTTATATAAATAATATTTTATCAAATCAATTATAGTTAACATTTGACTTTCCCAAAAGGAAATCAATTAATAATAGGTGGTTATATTTTGTAGCAATTGGATGGAGAGATTTTAAATAAAAATTGATTTCAAATTATATATTTTGGAATAAAAAATGAAAATCCATGCCTTAAATATGAGTTTTTAGATACAGAGACGTGGGAGAATTTTTTTAATATCTAACAAGAGGAATACTTTTTGGTATTATAATTATTTTTTATAAATTTATATCATTATTTGGTAATTAATTAATTACTTATTAATTTATTTTTATTTGATAAGCATTCATGAGATCTCACTTGGAGATCCAATAGTAGAACATATACTATCAAATTTTTTCATGTGGAGGGTATATGTCACTTACGAGTAAATGATTTCTAAAAATGTAAGGAATTAAGAGATAGACTAGGTAATGACTCCAAAGAGGTTTAGGTTAGTTATACCTCTCCCATCACTCACCATAAAAAATTGAAAATTATGAGAATGAAAAAAAATGAGAAGTTCCTTACTGGTTAATCAAAGGACATAGTAGATAAGATATTAAGAAATTAATAATTATTTTTTAAAAAAATATTTTTAATTTGAACTCATCACGTTAATATGAAATTTACAGATTTTATTTTAGGATTCCCTTGGGGAGAAAGCAACATAGGTTACCTTCATCCTTGATGAAGGAAGAACATTCTTGAGACTATATTAATAAATCAAGAACTCTATTTGTGTAAGAGGATATTGAAGTGACCAGTGGATCATGCGAGTACACTAAGAGGGGGTGAATCAGTTTACACAATTTTTACCAATTTTATTTTATCTTATCTTACCCCATTGTAATATGAACCTCTACACTTGTTAGAGTGAATGAATATTCCTTGTTTACAAACACAATTATAGCATATCCAAGATAGAAAGTAAATGAATCACAACATATAGTTTTTTTACAAGATTCTCCTCCAATGTGGGTGACTACGTCCTTCTATTCGGGATGATCTGAGACACATATTCTACAATATGAATCAATCAACAATTACAAGTGGGTTGGTTAGGTATCACCCTGAAACAATTATGGGTAGGTATGAACCTTTTCTCAAATTATACTGGCATCCCACCAGTTTTCTTTATATTGGAATCCCACCAAATTTTAATAAACAAAACACTAACATAATGAGTAGGATCACAAGATATTCAAACACTTCAACTGAACCTGTTTGAATTCCATTGAATGCAATCAACAAAACTATATGCAAGTCATTTTAGTATACTCTTTTGAATGAGTGAAAGATATTAATTCAACTATAACTCACTGAGATAATATAATGAACAACTAAGGATTCTTCAATAAACTGCAAGTTGTCTTCTTCCGCATTTTATTAAAAATTATTCTTTCAGCTCAACTCAATTATTACACACATCGACATCATGTGTTCTTCATACATATAGTTCTCAACAACATATGAAAATATTTGATCCAGGTGATTTTTCACACTATTTTTGTGTCTTCTTTATTCAATAACAAATGTGCAACATATTATATTCTTTTGATCTTATTTGGGAAAGTAAAAAATGCCATCACACACACAAATACTACCTCACTTTAATTGTCTTCACACTTTACTTTACTCGTGTATTTATATCAACATTTTAGTAGTGGAATATCACCAGTATATCTTTTATTCATGAAAAAATAGTACATGCATCCTCTGTTTACTATATACAAATTAATTGTGCAATACCACTTTGTTGTTCCTTCACAATATATGCACGATGTTGTTGCCACTATTTTTTATTTTGAAATTCATGTATCACGTAAACATAATATAAGATGTTATTTTATTCTTTCTCATCATGAAATGTGGATTATTTTCTTCATGTATTTATGGCCATACACTACCCCAAATGCAGGAAAGGTAAGCACTTGAGTTTATCAGTGCTGATAAAAGGGTGGATTTTATCAGTGCTAGAGAAAAATGCTGATAAATCTACCCTTCATCAGAGATACTATTAGTATTGATAAAGGTCCCCATTTATCATTGATAGAAAAAAACATTGATAAAAAGGACTTTAGCAATGCTAATAGTAGCACTGATAAAAAAATAATAGAGAATATTATTAATTTATATAAAATTATTTTAATTATATTCAAAAATAATGTTCGTTTGTATACATTAAATAAAAAACGCATGTTTATTATGTTTATTATGTTTATTATGTTTATTATGTTTATTATGTTTATTATGTTTATTATGTTTATTATGTTTATTACTTTTATTATTTTTATTATGTTTATTATGTTTATTGTGTTTATTATGTTTATTTATGTTTATTATGTTTTATTTTGCTTATTGTGTTTTATTATGTTTATTATGTATATATATGTTTATGTATTTATGTTTATTTATGTTTATTTATGTTTATTTATGTTTATTATATGTGTTTATGTTTTATTTATGTTTATTATGTTTATTAGTTTATTATATTTTTTATATTTTTTATATTAGATATATGTTTATATATAATACTTTAATATATATATATATACTTATTAAATATATATATATTTATTTATTTATTTATTTAAAAAATGTTTCCAATGAATGTGGTCAATTAATTGATGTGTAATGGACGTTCATATTTATCATAAATGTTCATTTATACATTATACCATATTGGTGGCCATATATATATATGAAGATCCATTTATACTATACTTGGTGTTCATTCATGTTCCAATATATATGAAGCTTTAGGTTCTCATAAATACTTAAAATCACAATAAATATATTTAAATAAATAATAAATGTATTTATTATATTTAAAAGTATAAATATTTAGTTATATATAATTATTTACTTTTTAAAAAATATTTATAATTATATAACTAATTAAATATATATATGTTAAAATAATTATAAAATTAAAAAATAGTTTTTTTAAATGATAAATATATTTATTATACTTATGAATACCTTTTGAATATATTTATTTATAAATATATGTCTTTAATGAATATATACCCACACACAAATACATATATATTTAAATACTTATGAAATTAAAATTATATAATTAATATATTAATTTATTTTAATGTCAGTAGTATTTAAATGTATATATATAATTATAATTTGAATTATAAAATATAATAAATATATTTATTATTAATATATTAACAATAATTTTATAATTATTTAAATATAAATATATATTTATTTAAATATATCATCAAATTATAAAAAATATATATAATTAATATAGATATATTTAAATAATTATTATATTATAATAAATATATTAATTATATATATTTATAAAATTATAAATGTAATAAAAATATTGGTTATAATTTTATAATTATTGAAATAAATGAATGAATAAATGAATGAATAAAGAAATGAATAAAGAAAAAAATTTATAAATGAATAAATTAATAAATAAATTAATAAAGTCATGTTTTATCAGCGCTATATTGAAAATCATTGATAAAAAATGCCTTTATCGGCACTTTTTTAGCGCTGATAAAGGGATGTTTTAGTAGCGCTTTCCAATATAGCGCTGATAAAACATACTTTTATTAGCACTTTTTACTAGTGTTGATAAATGCTTCCCCTGATTTTATAAATGAACTTTAATTCCCCCCCCCCTTCTATTCACACCCATCAAGTTCTCACAAAAGCCTAACCCTGTGCCACCCCCTCCTCCTCCTCTACTGCTTCCTCCTCCTTTAACTCCTCCGTCACGACTGCGACTGCTGAATCCTCCTCCTCCTCCTTTGTCGAGTCCTCCTCCTTGTCCTCCTCTACCGATACTGCCACCAACATGTCCTCCTACTCCACCACCATTGTCGCCTCCTGCTCCTCCTCCATCGTCGCTGCCGCCTCCTTCTCCTCCTTCGCCACCACTGTCACCGTTGTCGCTACCAGTAAGTGTTTTTTCATCTCTTTTAGAAGCCTCTAAACCCTTACTTTTCAAAATATTACTAGATTGATTGTTGAGGGTTATTTGGTCATAAATCAAGTGTTGTTTCTTAGATGATTACTTCTCTACAAACTTGAGGTAGGTTTTGTACAAGTTATATCTCATAGTCTTTATGTTTATTATTGTGTGTGTGATCGTTAAATTATATCGATGTTCTTCACATTTAATATCATTTTAGGAAATGATAAATATGGTGTCTAAATGATCTATTGGACGTTTCACAAGCCTTGTGGGATCTAATATTGATGGGTACACTGGGGCTATAGTCACCTAATGGGAGATCCACTCCCCTAAACATGATAATTGAATTATTAAATGATGAATTGAAGGGGTTACAAGATTATATCAGTTTTAATTGTGTTAAGAATTATAATATGTAATAAGGTGGTGTTTGGAATACCTTGAATATGTTAAATTAGTTATGGATTGAATGTTAGTAAAAGTGTTAAATGGTTTAAGGTGGGAATTTTCATGTTATAAAATGGTTACAAAATATGTTTAATGGTTTTTATTGTGAGTAAATGGTATGATGGGATAGTTATAGATTGGGGTTAATTGTAATGAATGTGATGGATGATGGTAATTATGATAAATGGAAGAGGTTATTCCCTTGATGTATTAATGTGGTAAAAAAGTTCAAGTGTGTTAAACACAGATAAGTTTTTATTGATGAAATGAATATTGGTGTTGGTCTATGTGGTCCACACCCTGGTGAGAATATTGGTCATGGTGGTCTATTGAGTCGTACCCACACCCTGATTGGTACATCATTGGTTACCCAAGTAGACTTTGTAAGGGTGCCTAGGGTCTACATATGGATTAGAAGGATCTTTAGAAGAAACCCTCTCATGAATATGGAATGCCTAAATTATGTTGGGAAATAATCTACTAAAGAAATTCAATCCCACGTTATCCATGTTCGGTGTGGGAAATAGGTAGTATATGAACATTAACTATGATATAAAAGAGCGCACAAAAGGATCAAATGTGTTGAGGTTGGAATAACATATTGACCATTAGAGTAATCCCAAAAAATTGGGAGGTTGGTTAAGGAAATAACCTACAATAATGTCTTGATTTACTAGTATGTATAGTTACTTGAGAGGGTAAGGCTGAGGGAATTTGAATTCTAGTAGAATAAAGGAGAGTGTAAATATTACTCCACAAAAAATTGAGAACATCAAGTGGCTTTTCAGTATAAGTGAGGGTTAAACCTTTATAGAGGATCATTGTGATAGTGTTAATCATGGGTAGGGAACCCAATAAAGGGGGATCTAACATAATGTATCAAGTATATTTGTGAATTTAGGACTGAAGTTTGTATAATTTAATATAATGTATAAAGTGTCTCCCTTTGGATTTATGTCTTTGTGAAAATTCATAAGTGGCTCTTTTAAAATTATTCAAGTGTTTTGAAATGTTTCTTAAAAAATTATATGTGTTCAACATACACTTTTTTTTGTTTTAAATAGATTTAAAATGGTTTAAAAAAGGAATTGGGGTTTTTGAGAAAAGATTTTTGGAACAGATTGGTTTATTTTAAAAAGAGTGTTATTTTAAAGAGGAATATGTGTAAATGGTTGGTTTTTTAATGGGATTTAAACTGTTATTTTTTAATGGGATTTCAAATATTATTTTCAAAGATTGTGATTTTTTATAAATAGTTTTTTTATTGGGATTTTAACTGTGTAAATGGTTTTTCTAAATTAACGCTTTGTTATTTTATAAATTGTTTTAAAAAGAGTGTGTTATTTTAGCCTTGATTAATTTTTATATCAATGTTTTGTGTATTTATTTTGTTAAATATTAATATCACCTAATAAAATAGTATGGATATGAATAAAGAATGGATGGGTGTCAATCATCTGAAAAAAGAGTATGAATATGGAGTGAAATAGTTCATCAAGTTTGCAAAAAAATCATGCATATGACCCTTCTCATATCCTTTGTCTATGTTTACTCTATTGTTGTTCAAGACAAGTTAGTCCAAAGAAGTTATAAGAACACTTGATCTATCATGGAATATATTAAAGTTATAAATGTTGGAATAAACATGGGGAAAGGTGAATGTAGCTAGTGGCTGGGATAATAATGTATTTTATGGATCATCTGATATGATTACAAGTGTGGAAAATGAAGAAGATTGTATTGAGGATGTGATTAAAAATGTGAATGATGATGAAGATTGTATTGAGGAAATGACAAGAATTGTTGAAGATGAACTTTTTGATTTCCCAAAATTGTTTTAACAGTTAAAGAGTTGTGCAAAGATGCCTTTGTATGGTGGTTGCACTAAATATATAGCATTATCCGCCCTATTGAAGCTATATAATTTGAAAGAAGGCAATGGATGGAGGGACATCAGTTTTACGAAATTACTTTCTCTCTTGAATGACATGCTCCCAGAAGATAATGATCTCCAGAGCCGAACAAACAATGTCAAACGAATTTTATGCTTAATGGGTATGATATCTAAAAGAAAACATACCTGCCTGAATGATTTTATACTATTTCACAAGGACCAAAAATCACTTATAGAATGCCCAAAGTGTGGTGCTTCTCAATACAAGAAAGATAAATCTGGTCCTGCAAAAGTTACATGGTACTTTCCAATCATTCTAAGGTTTAGACGCCTATATGGAAATGTGGATATTATAGGGAAATTGACATGGAACACAGAAAGAAGAAATAAATATGGAAAACTACGGCACTCGACAGACTCTCCTCAGTGTAATAGAATTGATCATGAGTATCCAGACTTTGCAAATGAGCTAATAAACCTTTGTCTTGCATTATCTAAATATGGAGCGAATCCTTTTGGTTTTCAAAGCATCACTCACAATATATGGATGGTTATGTTGGTAAATTATAACACGACATTTTGGTTATGCAAGAAATTAAAACACATCGTGTTATCTAGGATTATATCAGGACCAATACAACCGGGTAATGATATTGATGTTTATTTGGCTCCATTGATCGAGGATTTGAAATTATTGTGGGATTCAGGTGTTACGATGTACGATGCTTACAAAAATAAATATTTCACGTTGAGAGACATGTTGTACAGGATGATAAATGACTTCCCTACTAATGGAAATTTTTCAGGATATAGCATTAAAGTGAATCTTGGGTGTCCCGTCTGTGAACAAAGTACACAATAAATTTGGTTGAAACATTCATCAAAAACTATGTTTCTAGGACATCGTAGATTTCTACCACAATGAAATAAGTACCAATAATGGATGAAGTCATTCGATTGAATTTAAGAAGAATGTACAACACTGTCTCCACTAACAGGTGATCAACTATTTGAGAAAGTTAAATATGTGGAAACTTCTTTTGGTAAACCGTTTTTGAAAAACCTTATGAAAATCTATTAGAAAAAGAAATTAGTTTTTTTTAAATTACCATACTGGAATTATCTATATGTCGTAAATGTTATTGATGTTATGCGTGCTGGAAAAAAATGTATGTGATAGTGTCATCGGCACATTTCTAAATAAAACCATAAAAACAAAGGATGGAATTAAGGCTAGGCTGGACATGGTTGACATGGGAATATAAGAAGAGTTGGAACCAGTGAAGGGTGAAAAATTAACATTTCTTTCTCCTACTTCTTACACTCTTTCCAGGAAGGAGAGGTATCGGCTTTGAAACTTATTGAATAATGTGAAGGTTTTAGAGGGGTATTCATCGAATATCAAGAACATCATGTCAATGAGCGATTTAAAGTTAAAAGGTCTGAAATCACATGACTTCCATGTTTTGATGCAAGATCTAATTGTTATAGATTTACATAGTATTTTTTTCAAGAAGGTCCATTATACATTAACGAAGCTCTGTTTATTCTTCAAAGCTATATGTAGAAAAGTTATAGACTTATAAAGATGACTATAGAAAGAGAAATTGCCATCATATCATGTGAATTTTAAATGTTCTTCCCATCGACATTCTTTGATATGATGGTTCATTTGATGGTTCATTTGGTGAGAGAGATTCGAATATGTGGTCTTGTGCACTATAGATGGATGTAACCCATTGAACAATATATGAAGATTTTGAAAGGGTTTTTCAAAAATCAAATTCGACCAGAGGGTTGTATTGTGGAGCGATATATTGTTAAGGAAGTCATTGAATTCTGTACCGAATACCTCTCCAGTGTGAAAAGAAATGGTCTAACGAAATCTCATCACATTGGGAAAATTTTGGGTGAAGGAATTTATGGAAAGTAGGTTATCACAATCAATATTACAGATTGGGAGTAGGACCACCTTTATGTTTTTTATAAAAGTTTGGACATTGACCCATATGTTGAAACCCACAAAGAAATTCTTAGGCATTCGAATCCATCAAGGGATAAAAAATAGATATCAAATAAACATAATCAATAGTATATAGGATGGTTTCAAGGCCATATTTTTAAGGAGTTAGATGAAAATACAGACTCAATTTCAGAACGACTTCGATGGATAGCCGGAGGACCAAGTGTGTATGTATTATCTTACAATTCTTATGTAATTAATGGTTATACATTCTATACTAATGAACATGATGAAGACAGTACCAGACAGAATAGTGTAGTTACACTTGTGGCTGAAGTAATGCATGTTTCTGGTGCTAAGGATAGAAATCCAATTTATGTAAATATGTCATACTTTGGCATCATCAAAAAAATATGAGAGTTGGATTATACGACATTACGAGTGCTGATTTTTTAATGCAAGTGGGTTGATAACAAGAGTGATGTTAAAATAGATGAGTTGGGATTTGTGAAATTTGATTTTAGTAAGGAAGGGTAAAAAGAAGAACCATTTATAATGGAATCACAGGTAGTACAAGTATTTTATGTTCTAGATCCCGTAAACCCAAATTGTTCAATTGTTCTATTATCGACCAAAACCACTGAAGAGTCAGATGAAAATTTAACGGAGGTTAACCCTTTCATTGGTACATCACAATCATTTTTCATTGGTCCCAGTGTAGAAAGCATTTTGTATGTTAGAGGAGACCATAGTGAAGGGATTTGGATAGTTGATAGAGGGGTCAAATCCCTTTAACCTTTAAAAAAAGAGTTCAATAATCATGCTATGTTTTTTCTAATATACATCATGTTACTTTATGTTAATATATGTTCACCATTGCTTTTATGTTATCTAAATTAAATGTTAAACCACTTTTGTAGATAATTTATTATGCATGTGATGATGCTCTCAATCCCCAAGCACAACATGTTTCTCAACCTGCTGCTACTCACAGTGAAGACGAACAACAGGTTTCTCAACCTGTTACCTTATGTTAATATCTATTTGTTTCTATTTTTATGTTATCTAAATTAAATGTTAAACCACTTTTTCTGATGATGACTTTTGTATGTGATGATGCTCCCAATCTCTAGGAACAATAGGTCTCTCAACCTGTTGCTGCTAGTAGTTCATAGAATCAACAAGTTTCTCAACCTGTTGTTGCTCGCAGTGTAAAGGTACAACCACCATCTGCACATGTCAATGCTAGCACTCTAAAGTGGGAGGAACATATTAACGATGGTTGATCAGAGGAAATGAAAGGTGATGAAACATCGGCGGTGAAAAAAAAACAGTAGTGTCATAGTTTGACGGTATTAGTAAAAATCCTTAAGTCAAAAGAGAAAGGCATCAAATATGAGATTGGATAGAATACATGGGGCTAGCATGTTAACCCCAACAAGGCCATGTTCAGTAGTTACATTAGAATCGTCACTCAGCAACACGTGGTGATTAATGTAACTTTATGGCACCATGTTGTAGCTAATATTAAGACACTAATGTGGGGAGATATTGTGGTGACATTATGATAACATTTTTTAAATTTACTAAACATTAAATAATGAAACATTGACTTAATCTTCATCATACCTTGTAGAGTTTATTTATAGTAGATGACTCACACAAGGACTATATATTAAGGGTTTCAGGAAGGATTCACAGGGGCTTTCACACAATTTTAACAAAATATCATCTTAAATATGCTGAAGGGAAAATAAAATTGTACCCACCTCCTATTTATGCACATCTAATAATCTAAGCATCATGGGATGAATTTACTGGATGGTGTGCGAAGTTTAGGTACATTGTGTCTGGTAATACGTTGTTTGATGGTACGTGTATTCATCACTTTGATTGAAAGTGTTTTATTTATGAAATCGCAATTGAGTGTTGAAAACAAACAAAAAGCATCAAAACCAATGTACCCCATCCATAAAGCAAGGATGGGGTATGCATCACTTGAAAAAACTTCAGTACATATTTTAAACCTACCATAATACTTTTTTGTGACATAAACAACACAATAACTATATTCCTTTGTTTATATGCATCTTGAAGAGCCCAAATCCAAATCCTCTTCCATCCCACATCATGTGCTATGGAAGGAGGCACATGTAACTAAATATAGAAAACTAATAGATGAAAACACAAAAAAAGCGTGAGAAACATGTGTAAGTATGACATAATAAAAATTTGTTTTGCTTTAAATCACTATTACATAACAATGATTACTTATTTTCCTATATTTTCTATCTGACATATTCACAAGAATCAGCAACACCCACACTAGATGTAGATATACTTTCAGTGGACTTGAAGCAGCTAGAAAAGTATGGTCGCATCAGAGGTTCGGGTTTTGGGGTGACACCCCAAACATATTTTGAGGAAAAAAAAGTTGAGGATCAAACTAAGGAAATGAAAAATATGACAGAAAGATTAGTTATTTTTGAAGAAGAATTACAATGATAGAGAGAGATGATGACAACTTTGATGGGGAGAAGGGAAAGAGAATAAACAACTCAAGAAAAACCAATGCATGAAGTTCCCACCCCAACCCCCACTAGTTTTTAGTAAATCCATTTCCATAAAAAACCTTTCTTAACTGAGGTAGTCAATTTTCTAATAATTGTTTATATGAAATGTGTATTAGATAGACACTAGACATCGATACCTTTCCTGTATTGATATTTTACAGGGTGAAAATAAATTTGATTTATATTTATCAACACCCACCCATTTCCTTGTAGAGAGGGATACAATGTTCAATATCCAGAATGACATGCTACACAACAGACCACTTCCAACAGGTCGTGTCAGAGTTTCAATTATTGTATCCCATGAGTTGAGTGTTGAGCTACCTATTCCAAATGATGATGCAGATATTCATACGGTCAAACAAGCTCTTAGAATATTCATCTCATGGCCGTCAAATCTTGTAAAAAACATGTCGACAAGGAGGTATTCATTTCCAATTTAATTTTCAAGCTAAACCTTTAAAATTTAATGAAAAACGTTCTGAATCGATGGATTTTATTAAATACAGACAAATGGAAGGAGGTTAAATGAAAGACCAGCTCAAAACCATCTCAAGGATCAACCAATCGATCAAAACGATCTACTGGAATCACCTTAACCCCCCCCCCCCCCATTCAATATCCACATTTGTTATCATTGAAGTCTCATGTGGATACAAAGTTAAAATATGGTGGGACTCGCATACTTGATTTTGAAGAAAATATGTATAGAGGGGAATGTCTAGACTTCGTTGATGTTAAGAGTGCAATTGAAATCCTCGACTATGAATGGTTTGGTGACTTAGTTATAAATATTTACATGAGGTATATTTTCATGATTTCATTTTCTAAAAGCTGATATACTATGTTAATTATGACTAAATAAATTTCATACTTTTGTAGGTGTATATATAAAAAACAATTTAATAGATTTCCCCCATGTACATAAATTTTCACTCGTTAGTCCTCACATCACCTCTACAGAACAAATAGAAATAGATTCCAAGAAAAAGGGTGAAATAGTGGCAGGTCTGCTTAAATCATTTGAAAGAAAAATTACGGATGATAGACTCTTCTTGATACCAACGATGCAAGGGTTAAACTCTATAATTTAATCATATCAAATATAATTTCATTTCTTTTATTACTTATTGTTTTTTGTGTTTTTAAGAAACATTGGATGCTCATTACAGACAATTTGGATACTCCAAATATTTATTTTTAGGATTCAATGCATGGATATCCAACAAACTGACCACGAATGATGGCATTTTTTCAATTTTTAATACACTACGTATAAAATTTTAGAACTAAACATCCAGTTATATAATTTATATTATATTTTAATGAGGATTATGTTATGATAGGGTGGTGCATAAATATCGTCTACATCATGGAATGCAAACAGGGGATAAGGATAAGAAACATGATAAGTATTATGACTGGACAAGTATTAGGGTATATACAATAATATTTCACTATCCAAACACATAAAAAAATTACTTATTTTTCTCAATGTTTCTATAGTTTCTGAAACAAACAAATGAAAAAGGTTGTGGTTGTTATGTCTATAAATTTATGAGAGAGATCATCCTTCATGAGAAAACTAGCAACCCTAAAGAGGTATTTTTTAAGATAATTTCTATTTAATTTAAAATATTTATTAATCCTTAGTGTATTTATATTTTTTCAATACTACTATGATTATTGAAAAGAGTCATATTCACAAGACGATATAGATATTCTTATAAACAAATGGGTAGCATACCTGATGGAGGAATGTAAAAAAAATAACATGAATATGTGTCAACAAGGAAATGGGTCAGGAATGTATAAATGTGACTTCCTACTGCTTATGAATTTTGAACTACCATGTTTTAATTCATTATCTCAAAACATTTCACTCACTAAAAACCAAGAAAACAAGATCTGATTGTCTTAAAAATTAAGGACAGTGATTTGTAAGTCAGTTGTGATGTGTAGGAATCAACCCCACCTCAATCTGATGCATGGTGTGACTGGTATGACTCCAAATGTGTCTTCTTATTTAAAATTGACATTAATTCAAGTAAAAAAACATAATTGACATACTGAAAAACTAGAAAATGCATTTGGATTTCTTTGATACTTTATAACAATGATCCATGAGTCAGTTGTAATGTGTAAGAATCAACACCACCTCAATCTGACGCATGGTGTGACCAGTATGACTCCAAATGTGTCTTCTTATTTAAAATTGACATTAATTCAATGAAAAAACACAACTGACAGACTAAAAACTGAGAAAATTCATTCAAATTGCTTTGATACTTTAGAAAAACGATCTATGTGTCAGTTATGACATGTAAGAATCAACCACACCTCAATCTGATGCACGGTGTCACCGGTATGACTCCAAATGTGTCTTGTAATTTAAAATTGACATTAATTAAAGTAAAAAAACACAAATGACATACTAAAAACTGAGAAAATTCACTAGGATTGCTTTGATACTTTATAAAAATGATCCATGAGTCGGTTTTGATGTGTAAGAGTCAACCTTACCTCAATCTGACACACGGTTTCACCGGTATGACTCCAAATGCGTCTTCTTATGTAAAATTGACATTAATTAAAGTAAAAAAAACAACTGACATACTGAAAACTAATAAAACGCATTCGTATTTCTTTGATACTTTAGGAAAATTATCCATGAGTCAGTTGTGAAGTGTAAGAATCAACCCCACCTCAATCTGACACACGGTGTGACCGGTATGACTCTAAATATGTCTTTTTATTTAAAATTGACATTAATTCAAGTAAAAAAACACAAGTGGCATACTGAAACCAGAGAAAAAACATTCTAATTGCTTTGATACTTTAGAACAACGATCCATGAGTCAGTTGTGATGTGTAGGAATTAACCTCACCTCAATCTGATTCATGGTGTGACCAGTATGACTCCAAATGTTTCTTCTTATTTAAAATTGACATTAATTCAAGTAAAAAACACAACTGACATACTTAAAAACAATAAAACGCATTCTTATTGTTTTGATACTTTAGAACAATGATCCATGAGTCAGTTGTGATGTGTAGGAATCAACCCCACCTCAATCTGACGCATGGTATCACCAGTATGACTCCAAATGTGTCTTCTTATTTAAAATTGACATTAATTCAAGTAAAAAAACAAAACTTACATACTGAAAACTAATAAAACGCATTTTTATTTCTCTGATACTTTAGTAAAAGGATCCATGAGTCATTTGTGACGTGTAAGAATCAACCCCACCTCAATCTGACATACGGTGTGACTGGAATGACTTCAAATGTGTCTTCTTATTTAAAATTAACATTAATTCAAATAAAAAAAATACAAATGACATACTGAAAACCAAGAAAACACATTCATATTGCTTTGATACTTTAGGAAAATGATCCATGAGTTAGTTGTGGTGTGTAGGAATAAACCCCACCTAAATTCGATGCACGGTGTGACCAGTATGACTCTAAATGTGTCTTCTTATTTAAAATTGACATTAATTCAAGTAAAAAAACAAAACTGACATACTGAAAAATAATAAAACACATTCATATTGCTTTGATAGTTTAGAAAAATTATCCATGAGTCAGTTGTGATGTTTAGTAATCAACCCCACCTCAATCCAACGCATGGTGTCACTGGTATGAATCCAAATTTGTCTTCTTATTTAAAATTGACACTAATTCAAGTAAAAGCATAACTGACTTACTAAAAACTTAGAAAACGCATTCAGATTTCTTTGATACATTATAACAACAATCCATGAGTCTCTTGGGACATGTAGGAATCAATCGTGCCTCAATTTGACACACAATGTGACCGGTATGACTCCAAATGTGTATTCTTATTTAAAATTGATATTAATTCAAGTAAAAAACACAACTGACATACTAAAAACCGAGAAAATGCATTAGTATTTCTTTGATACTTTAGAAAAACGATCCATGAGTCAGTTTTGACATGTTGGAATCAACCCCACCTCAATATGATGCACGGTGTGACCGGTATGACTCCAAATGCGTCTTCTTATATAAAATTGACATTAATTCAAGTAAAAAAACAAAACTGACATACTGAAAACTGAGAAAACACGTTCGGATATCTTTGATACTTTATAGCAATGATCCATGAGTCAGTTATGACATGTAGGAATCAACCCCACGTCAATCTGACGCACTTTGTCATCGGTATGACTCCAAATGTATCTTCTTATTTAAAATTGACATTAATTCAAGTAAAAAACACAACTGACATACGAAAAACTAAGAAAACATATTTTTATTACTTTTATTCTTTAGAAAAAAGATCCATGAGTCAGTTGAGATTTGTAGGACTCTACATCACCTCAATCTGACACACGATGTGACCGTTATGACTCCAAATGTGTATTTTTTATTTTAAATTGACATTCATTCAAGTAAAAAAACACAACTGACATAATGAAAACCAATAAAATGTATTTGTATTACTTTGAAACTTTACGAAAACAATCCATGAGTCAGTTGTAATGTATAAGAATCAACCCCAGTTCAATCTGATGCACGGTGTGACCGGTATGACTCCAAATGCGTCTTCTTATTTAAAATTGACATTAATTCAAGTAAAAAAACACAACTGACATACTGAAAAATGATCAAACACATTCAGATTGCTTTGATATTTTAGAAAAATGATCCATGAGTCAGTTTTGATGTGTAAGAATCAATCCCACCTCAATCTGATGCATGGTGTCACCGATATGACTCCAAATGTGTCTTCTTATTTAAAATTAACATTAATTTAAGTAAAAAAAACACAAATGACATACTAAAAACTGAGCAAACGCATTCATATTTCTTTGATACTTTAGGAAAATGATCCATGAGTTGGTTGTGACATGTAGAAATCAACCCCACCTTAATCTGACCCACTTTGTGACAGGTATCACTCCAAATGTGTCTTCTTATTTAAAATTGACATTTATTCAAGTAAAAAAACACAACTGGCATACTAAAAACTGATAAAACCCATTAAGATTGATTTGATAATTTAGAAAAACGATCCATGAGTAATTTTTGACGTGTAAGAATCAACCCCACATCAATCTGATGCACAGTATCACCAGTATGACTCCAAATGTGTCTTCTTATTTAAAATTAACATTAATTCAAGTAAAAAAACACAACTGACTTACTGAAAACCAATAAAACGCATTCATATTGCTTTGATACTTTAAGAAAACAATCTATGAGTTAGTTGTGACGTGTAGGACTCAACTTCACCTCAATCTTATGCACAATGTGACCGATATGTCTCCAAATGTGTCTTCTTATTTTAAATTGACATTAATTCAAGTAAAAAAGCACAACTGGCATACTGAAAACTGAGAAAAAACATTATGATTTTTTTGATACTTTAGGAAAATGATCCATGAGTCATCTGTGATGTGTAGTAATAAACCTCACCTCAATCCGATGCACGGTGTCACCGATATGACCCCAAATGTGTCTTTTTATTTAAAAATGACATTAATTCAAGTAAAAAAACACAATTGACATACAGAAACCTAAGAAAACGCATTCAAATTTCTTTGATACTTTAGAAAAACAATCCATGAGTCAGTTGTGACATGTAGGAATCAACCCCACCTCAATCCAATGCATAGTGCGACTGGTATGAATCCAAATGTGTCTTCTTATGGAAAATTGACATTAATTCAAGTAAAAAAACACAACTGACATACTGAAAACTGAGAAAACGCAATCGAATTTCTTTTATACTTTAGGAAAATGATTCATGAGTCAATTGTGATGTGTAGGAATCAACCCCACCTCAATTTGATGCACAGTGTGACCGATATGACTCCAAATGTGTCTTCTTATTTAAAATTGGCATTAATTCAAGTAAAAAACACAACTGACATATTGAAAAATGAGAAAACGCATTCGGATTTTTTTGATACTTTAGAAAAACGATCCATGAGTCAGTTGTGATGTGTAGGAAACTGAAGGTTCCGGGCGCAGCGGAAGCGCGTGGGTGGATGTGCCCACTTGGCTTTTTTCCATTAGCAATGATCAATCTGGGATCAATACGACGATAAACGCCAGTCTCTACGGATCGAATCACAGAAAAAGACAAAGAAGATGGTTTGTCCTGGAACCACAAACAAGGATCGTTACAGGTTGATTATAGTTAATTTAATTAATTATAAAGAAATGCCTTTGGGGTGTTATTTCTTCGTTGATGTTCTCGATCATGTTGTCGATGTGATCTGTCATTGCGTCGTAGAAGACAAGTGTAGACTCCCTCTAGTGGTGATCCACACGTGTACCTTGTATCTCTGGACGTCGCCAAAGGATTCTTCGGGTTCTAGCGTGGAGTTGCTTGCGTTGTCCGCCTTAGATCGTCTTGATCTGATGGAAGAGGATCTCTCTCGGTCTTGAGAGCGTTCTTGGAGGAAGAGGTTACTTCAGTCCTGAAAGAATTCTCCAGAGATGTTGTGCACAACGATTCTCTTGTGTAGGAAAAAAGTTGGGTTGTGAGGATATTTATAATCGAGTTTGAGGTTGTAGAGTTATGACAATAAATAAACTTATTACGCGTTTCATTTATTTCATTAACTCTTATTGAAAATCCCCATGTCGAATAATTAATTCCTTGACATGCGCTCACGCTGATTATAATAAATATCATTTAATAAAATGATATTATATCCTCAAAAACCCAACTGGAAAAACTACACGGCGTGTAATAATAAATACATGGCGTGTACTTGTTTTTCATTGAAAACTACACGGCGTGTACATTAAATGTACACGGCGTGTATATCTTGTTTTCATTTATTCATTTCCTTTCCAAAATAAAACTACACGGCGTGTACATTTAATAATACACGGTGTGTACTTGTTTTATTTAATTTTTCCTCCATCATTTAAAACAACTTAGGCTTCCTTGAATAACTATTAAACCACGTACGGGAATAATCTTTATTCAACTTGAGATACTTGGATACACTTACTGTATGACCCTCTAGACCTCTTTCTCATTGGCATTAGGCAGGCTTGCCTAAAGTCCAAGATTACTGTCTAGCAACGGGTCAAGGCACCCAAGAGAAAGAAGTTGACGTCGCATTGACGTATCACCTCATACGAACGCTTACTGTGTAATTTAATCTCTTTGTCTCAATATCTCATCAAGCAGGTTTCATGGAAGTGTCATAAACCTATATGCTTGATCCGTCGTTCTTTGACTACCTGAAATAAACTCGTCGTTTACACCATGGCCATGGAATTTAATGCGACAGTTCTATTTCAATCAAAGGGCCGAGATATCAACTTCCATAAATGGAAGGGACAAATCCTTGCTCGACTTATCCATTAACAACATGTCACTCGTGACGCACCCAACGTACCCTACTTCCCGCCAACTGTCTGCGTGACGGTTTTCGTCAGTAAATCTAAGTGCGCGAGTCATGACATGATTAATGATAATCTTCCAGTCTAAGGACCATTACAAACACTCGCAGATAACAATATCCGATGACACCAAGACATGCGGAATTACTACTGGCGGGTTTGTTCTCATAATCTCCCATCTTGGAGATTACCAAGTGTGAACTCCATGAGAGAGAGTCTTGTCTTCTTACGAGTACTCGCACATGACGGTTTGTATACTATGTGTCCTATCATAGTATGTCATCCAACCGTAGAACTTTATTTAAGAATATTGTTATAGCATTTCAAGGTTCTCATCATAGCGGGGATCTGCTATGACCTTATTAATGCAACAAATATTCCAGGACATTATTATATTATAGTCATGCAGAACAATGAACAATATATAATAAGTGAACATTCATGTAATCAAAGTACAAAACAGTTGGTTCTCAGGACACCAACCCTTAAAAACTCTCACTTGGACTAGAGCCAACTGCCTACGACTTTTAGTCCGCTAGACCTCACATGATGATCATGTTTCTGCTGAGTCAAGGCTTTAGTCAATGGGTCTGCCACGTTGTCTTCTGTGGAAATACTGCTCACTGCAACTTCACCTCTCTGAGAAAAATCCCTCAAGAGATGATACTTCTGAAGTATGTGCTTTGTCCGCTGATGTGACCTTGGCTCTTTTGCAAGTGCCACCGCTGCAGTATTATCACAATAGAGTGTGATAAGATCTTTACTGCTCGGTACAACATCCAGCTCTTGGACGAAGCTTCACATCCATACTGCTTCTTTAGCTGCCTCAGAAGCTGCGATATACTCGGACTCCGCTGTAGAATCTGCCACCACACTTTGTTTTGAGCTCTTCCAGCTCATTGCACCTCCATTCAAACTGAAGATGTATCCAGTCTGCGACTTCATGTCATCTTGATCAGTCTAGAAACTAGCATCTACATGTCCTCTGATGACTAGTTCCTCATCTCCTCCATAAACCAGGAACATATCCTTAGTACGCCTCAGATACTTAAGGATAGTCTTGACTGCCATCCAATGGCGGTCTCCTGGATCAGCTTGATATCTGCCTACCGCACTTAATGCGTAAGCAACATCTAGCCTCGTACATAGCATAGCATACATGACTGACCCAATCGCGGATGCGTAAGGGATCCTTGCCATACTCTTTCTTTCCTCATGTGTCTGAGGACACATTTTCTTGGAAAGATGAATGCCATGTGACACTGGCAACAATCTCCTCTTGGACTGTTCCATACTGAATCTCTTCAGTATCTTGTCAATGTATGTACTTTGACTCAGGCCCAGCATTCTCTTGGATCTATCACGATGGATCTTGATCCCAAGAATATATGCTGCCTCGCCCAAGTCTTTGATGGAGAAGCATTTATGCAACCATGCCTTAACTGACTGTAAGACAGGTACTTCGTTTCCAATTAGCAATATGTCATCAACATATACTATTAGGAAAACGACTGCACTTCCACTAAACCTTTTGTAGACACAAGGCTCACATTCATTCTTAACAAATCCAAATTCTATAACAGCTTCATCAAAACGAACGTTCCATGACCTTGATGCTTGATTTAATCCATAAATGGATTTCTGCAACTTGCATACCTTGTTGGCATCCTTTGGAGTGACAAACCCTTTAGGTTGTGTCATGTAGACATCTTCCTGGAGGTTCCCATTAAGGAAAGCTGTTTTGACATCCATTTTCCAAATTTCATAGTCATGGTAAGCAGTAATGGCCAATAGGATTTTGATGGACTTCAGCATTGCAACCGGTGAAAAGGTTTCATCATAGTCAATTCCTTGACGCTGTCTAAAACCTTTTGCAACCAGTCGTTCCTTGTAGGTGTTGACTTGCCCCTCCATGTCCAGTTTCTTCTTGAATACCCATTTATTACCAATAGGCTTTACATCAATTGGAGGATCTACCAAAATCCAGACTTGGTTTTGGTACATGGAATCCATTTCAGAATTCATGGCTTCTTGCCACTTGGCAATGTCTGTGCCTTCAACTGCTTCCTTGTAGGTAAGAGGATCATCATTGTCAACCAATAATGAGTCACCATCCTCGGTGACAAGAAAACCATATCGTTCTGGTTCTCTCACCTCTCTCGTGCTTCTACGCAGTTCTTGTGTCTCTGGAACAGATTGTTCTTCCACAGGGCTTTGTGGAATCTGTTCTTGTACCAACTTCTGTGTATCTTGAGCCTCGACTTCATTGAAGTCTATCTCGCTCCCACTATCTCTTTTGGAGATGTTCTCCCTCTCAAGGAATATGGCGTGTCTTTCCACTGTAAAATTTTTGTCTGAGGGGTTATATAGGTAATATCCCCTTGTTTCCTTGGGATATCCTATAAAGATACACTTTGTGCCTCGGGGTGCAAGTTTGTTACCTAAAGAGGCCTTAACAAATGCTTCGCTACCCCACACATGTAAATTCGATAACATGGCTTTGTGTCTACTCCATAATTCGTATGAAATATCATTTATCGATTTAGTTGGTACTTGGTTTAGTATGTGTGTTGTTGTTTGTAATGCATATCCCCAAAAGGATAATGGAAGACTTGCATGACTCATCATTGATCTCACCATGTCCAACAGGGTGTGGTTCCTCCTTTCACTTACACCATTCCACTGAGGTGTGTAAGGAGGAGTGAGTTGAGATAGAATCTCAAACTCCCGTAAGAAATCAATGAAGTCCTGATTAAGATATTCTCCTCCTCTGTCTGAGCGGAGTTTCTTAATCTTCTTACCAAGATGGTTCTCAAATTCATTCTTGTATTCTTTGAACCGATCAAAAGAATATGACTTATACCTCATTAAGTAGATATATCCATATCTACTAAAATCATCAGTAAAAGTTATGAAGTACGAGAACCCACCCCTTGCTTCAACTGGAAATGGTTCACACACATCTGTGTGAACTAATTGTAGAAGCTCTTTAGCTCTTTCACCTTTCCCACTAAATGGGGCTTTGGTCATTTTGCCTTGTAGACACGCATGACATATACCAAGTGGTTTTAGTTAGAAAGAATCTAAATACCCATCTTGATGTAATTTTGTCAAACGTTTCTCATTGACATGACCTAGACGGTGATGCCAAAGTTGGGTGTGGTATGAGTCATGTGAATTAACTTTGTTATCGATTGTCATCACTTGGTTTGTGTAGTCTAACACATAAAGGCCATTATATAAATATGCCCTACCAAAACAAATGCTATCTTTATAAAAGTAGCAACATTCATTTCCAAACTTGAATATGAATCCATCAGTATCTAATCTGGATACTGAAATAATGTTTTTAGTAACAGAAGGCACATAATAACAACCTTTCAAAACCAAGACCATCCCGGAAGGCAATGTGAGGTGGTAGTCTCCGAAAGCTACAGCAGTGAGTCTGGCTCCGTTGGCTGCTCGTAGATCTACCTCCCCTCGATCAATCTTCCTGAATCTACTTGGTTCCTGTATTTGGATACAGATGTGAGCACCAAAAGTAGTATCTAATACTCAATTAGTAGAAACAGATAGATTGCATTCGATAACAAACGCACCTGAAGCTTCCCGTTGCTTCCTTGGTTGGGTGCAGTTTTTCTTCCAGTGGCCCTTCTTGCCACATGCGAAACAAACAACATCATGTTCCTTTGCCTCCCCTTTGATCTTCCTTTTCTTGGAAGGCCTTGAAGAAGCTTTGGGCTTAAATCTCTTCGTCTTCCCTTTCCTTTTATTCACCATGAGGACAGAAGGCTTTTCACGCTTCATGTCAGTGTCCACTTGGCGAATGAGGATGAGAAGATCAGACAAAGACTTCTCAATGTTGTTCATATTGAAGTTCACAACAAAGTTTGAGAAGCTCTGGGGGAGTGATGCGAGAATGAGATCGGTACCCAGTTCTTCAGGGAGTTTAAACCCTAGAACCTCCAAGCGCTCAATGTAGCCAATGAGCTTGACTACATGAGGCCCAGTTGGGGCACCCTCTCCAAGCTTGCTCTGAAATAGAGCCTTGGAGATCTCAAACCTTTCTTGTCTTGCTCTCTCCTGGTATAAACCACGGAGGTGATCGAGCATGCTGTAGGCATCCATGTCTTCATGAGACTTCATGAGCTCACTAGACATAGATGACAGCATCAAACATTGAACATCGAGAGCATCGTTCAAATGTTGATCATAGACTAGGAAATCTTCATCACTCGCCCCTGGGGCAGGAGAATCAGGAAGTGAGGACTCCAGTATGTAAAACTTCTGTTCATGACGTAGGATAACCCGAAGGTGCCTAAACCATTCCTGAAAGTTACTGCTTGTGAGGATATTGTCTTTATCCAGTATTGATCGCAGAGAAAATGTGGTTGACAAGTTTTTCATCTTGATTCTACAATTTTAAAAGAGCAGATTTATTAGTACTTTCTTGATTACATTTTATGAGAAATAATAAATTTTATTAAGTCTCCCACTGTTTTATCAAGTCCCAATGGCCCTCACCATTGAACTCGGAATGTCCAGTTGCTTTGACATTCTAGTGGCAAGGATCCATATTCCCCTTCGCATAACCCCAACAAGGGTTGGTCAAGCTATTTGAAGGTATTTAGGTAGGCAGGTCTTTGCCAACTGTGAGCTTACAGTTCCTTGATCTGTTGAGTGGACTCCCCAATCCTGAAATCCTGGCTTGGATTTCCTCAACTCTTGCCTCCAATATTACACCAAGTCTAGCAAGGGCTACTTCTCTTGATGTAATATGGTTAAGTAAACCTGAAACCTTTCATAAGGGCTTCCTTTATAAAAGTAAGTGTCCCAACAAGGGTTGGTCAAACACATAGTTTTATTGAGTCTTGCCCTTAATCAGGTAATGGAAGGCTTGGTCTGACTTAATATGGTATTGAGGGATTTTATTCCTTTATGCGTAGTTTTACATTATCACATGTTTGTTAATATTAAGTGATGCTTGCTTAAGTGATTAAACATGTTCTGATAATGTTTACGCATAGTCCGGTTTTTATTTTATTCCATCTTTGCATGCTTGTTCATTTTATTAATTATGTGATCGCGACAACACATGCATAATAAATAAAGCATGCAATCAGACAAAAATAAAATAAGATGGCATGATCATGAGCTTCTATTGGTTAGCTTATCTAGCGGTTTTGATAAGCTAACCCTGACCTAGGGAAAATACCTTGAACCTGATGGTACGTGTTTTGCAGCTCCCACCTGTCCACCTTTGTATCTTCTTGTGTCGGTTTCACCTCGGCTTTGGGATTTGAACCGTCTCCTCTGGCTTGGGAGATCCTCCATTACATGGGTTTACATTAAAGAAATCATGGGTACGCAGGCCCTACATTTTATTGGAAGAAGGCTCACAGGCCAACAAATTTAAATTAAATAAATTTAAATGAAACCATACACATACAAAGGGTCTTTGGTCTAGCTCATGATCATCCATAGTATGCAACGATATTGACGCATATTTAGAATTCAAATTCTTTCAATCGTTCTTTTATTTAAGATAAGACGTGCTCGAATTCAATTAATTTTGATCTTATAATTAATCAATTCTTTATCTTAAATTCCTTTCTGAATTTCCTTGAGATTCTTCTCATCCATATTCCTTGTACGGGTCTTTGTACATTGGAGGAAACCTGGTGAAATTCTATTTCTGGAAAGTACACGGCGTGTAGTTTATAATTACACGGCGTGTATTTTTCTTTTCACCTTTTATCCAAAGTACACGCCGGGGCTTTGGCATGTTTTCTGTACTTTGGAAATTTTAGAGTACACGGCGTGTAGATGAATCATACACGGCGTGTACTTCCTTGTTACGCGGTAACCGGCCTGGCGATCCCGTGTACGCGGTACGCGGCTTATCTTTGTACACGTTTTCACCTGGGTCGGAACGGACTACACGGCGTGTTGTTCCAACATACATGTCGTGTATTCCGGTTTCCACGCGCCGTTCTATTTTGGTCAACACTGTGTGATTAAAACTTAAGCATAATCAATTCACACGGCATGGTTTGGCAGACCAATGCCGGTTCGTTGAACCTAAGTACACGGCGTGTAGTTTTAATTACACGTCGTGCAATCACGTGTTGTACAAACAGAAAGAGCGGCTCCTCCGGATGAGTTCCTCGTTTTTATTTTAATCAAAATTAAAATTAAAAGGTCGTTTCTGTGATATGAATCGAGAAACAAAGGAGGAAGAATAGATCTCGTTAATTCAGATTTATAGAATGATTTATTTCGAATTGAATCAAATATGAATGCGTAAATTATCAACGAAAATTAAATAACTATAATCAACGTTGTAACCTCGCTCTGATACCATTTGAAGGTTCTGGGCGCAGCGGAAGCGCGTGGGTGGATGTGACCACTTGGCTTTTTGTCATTAGCAATGATCAATCCGGGATCAATACGACGATAAACGCCAGTCTCCACGGATCGAATTACAGAAAAAGACAAAGAAGATGGTTTGTCCCGGAACCACAAACAAGGATCGTTACAGGTTGATTATAGTTAATTTAATTAATTATAAAGAAATATCTTTTGGGTGTTCTTTCTTCGTTGATGTTCTCGATCACGTTGTCGATGTGATCCTTCGTTGCGTCGTAGAAGCCAAGTGTAGACTCCCTCTAGCGGTGATCCACACGTGTACCTTGTATCTCTGGACGTTGCCAAAGGATTCTCCGTGTGCTAGCGTGGAGAAGCTTTTGCTTGCGTTGTCCGCCTTAGATCGTCTTGATCTGATGGAAGAGGATCTCTCTCGGTCTTGAGAGCGTTCTTGGAGGAAGAGGTTCTTTCGGTCTTGAAATAATTCTCCAGAGATGTTGTGCACAACGATTCTCTTGTGTAGGAAAAGAGTTGGGTTGTGAGGATATTTATAATCGAGTTTGAGGTTGTAGATTTATGACAATAAATAAACGCGTTACGCATTTCATTTATTTCATTAACTCTTATTGAAAACCTCCATGTCGAATAATTAATTCGTTGACATGCGCTCACACTGATTATAATAAATATTATTTAATAAAACGATATTATATCCTCAAAAACCCGACTGGAAAAACTACACGGCGTGTAATAATAAATACACGGCGTGTACTTGTTTTTCATTGAAAACTACACGGTGTGTACATTAAATGTATACGGCGTGTATATCTTGTTTTCATTTATTCATTTCCTTTCCAAAATAAAACTACACGGCGTGTACATTTAATAATACACGGCGTGTACTTGTTTTATTTAATTTTTCCTCCATCATTTAAAACAACTTAGGCTTCCTTGAATAATTATTAAACCACGTACGAGAATAATCTTTATTCAACTTGAGATACTTGGATACACTTACTGTGTGACCCTCTAGGCCTCTTTCTCGTTGGCATTAGGCAGGCTTGCCTAAAGTCCAAGATTACTGTCTAGCAACGGGTCAAGGCACCCAAGAGAAAGAAGTTGACGCCGCATTGACGTATCACCTCATACGAACGCTTACTGTGTAATTTAATCCATTTGTCTCAATATCTCATCAAGCAGGTTTCATGGAAGTGTCATAAACCTATATGCTTGATCCGTCGTTCTTTGACTACCTGAAATAAACTCGTCATTTACACCATGACCATGGAATTTAATGCGACAGTTCTATTTCAATCAAAGGGTCGAGATATCAACTTCCATAAATGGAAGGGACAAATCCTTCCTCGACTTATCCCATTAACAACATGTCACTCGTGACGCACCCAACGTACCCTACTTCCCGCCAACTGTCCGCGTGACGGTTTTCGTCAGTAAATCTAAGTGCGCGAGTCATGACATGATTAACGATAATCTTCCAGTCTAAGGACCATTACACACGCTCGCAGATAGCAATATCCGATGACACCAAGACATGCGGAATTACTACTGGCGGGTCTGTTCTCATAATCTCCCATCTTGGAGATTACCAAGTGCGAACTCCATGAGAGAGTCTCGTCTTCTTACGAGTACTCGCACATGACAGTCTGTATACTATGTGTCCTATCATAGTATGTCATCCAACCGTAGAACTTTATTTAATAATATTGTTATAGCATTTCAAGGTTCTCATCATAGCGGAGATCTGCTATGACCTTATTAATGCAACAAATATTTCAGGATATTATTATATTAGTCATGCAGAATAATGAACAATATATAATAAGTGAACATTCATGTAATCAAAGTACAAAACAGTTGGTTCTCAGGACACCAATCCTTACAGAAACAACTCCACCTCAATATGATACATTGTGTCACCGGTATGACTCCAAATGTGTATTCTTATTTTAAATTTACATTAATTCAAGTAAGAACACAACTGACATACTGAAAACTGAGGAAAAACATTCAGATTTCTTTTATACTTTAGGAAAATGATCCATGAGTCAGTTGTGACGTTTAAGACTCAACCTCATCTCAATCTGATGCACAGTTTGACCGGTATGACTCCAAATGTGTCTTTATAGTATTACTAACATAATATTTGTTTTCTTATATAGGTGGAATCATTTTCTCGAGTTGGGATGTGGGAATCAACCCCACATCAATACGGTGCACAGTGTGACTGGTATAACTCTAAATGTGTCTTTTTTATTAATATTTGACATTTTATTAATGTATTCTTCATATGAATGTTTAATTTATTTCTTTATAGTATTACTATAGTAATATTTGTTTTCTTATATAGGTGGAATCTTTTTCTTGAGTTAGAATGATTTGTTCGAAAACTAATACCATCAGAGGACATTTTTTAGAGGCGCCCACATCCATCAAATGAGAAAACATTAATGTTTTTTACTGTGTTTTTGGATAATTGTAAATGAAATTATATAAAATATTCTTCAGATATATAGAAGTGTTTTTTCTTGTATATACCATGAGTGGATATGTTTGTATTCATAATGCCAATGAAATGTATAAATCAGTGGTTGTCAAACCCTTGTGTGCACTGCTTGTTTTTTCATCATTTTTATCGTGTATGTGGTTCTTTTTCATCTACTATGGGTAATTATTTTTGTGCAAGTTTTTGATGATTTGGATGTTTTTGTGCTTGTTGGTTTTGATATATTTTTTGTAGGTTGTTAGGTGTGCTGTTATATAAACAGTGATTTTTGAATTGATGAAGGGACACCTGCTAATATTAACATCACTTTTTGAGTATAGTTAATAGCCTATATTAGCGCTGTTAATGGCCACATTTGTGATAGTGATACTAAATTGATACTGGTTCTATATCAGCTTCATGTGAAAGAAACATGAAAATCCCGGTCTTCTTCTGATTGGTTTGTAAGATTTACTATCACATTAACCAATCTCAAGCGTGATTTTTATATCCTTCACGAAACAGATTCAGTTTGTGGGAGTGTTACCGAAAACGTTCATGAGAAAATGTACAGCTCCAACAGTCCTCTTTTTCTTTGCATAAAATGTAAACATGATCCTCCTGTCTACTTCGCATAAAAACTGTTCACAGAAACTCAATGAATTGTGTGGAAGCTGAAAGGGACGCTTGTAGCGCTATCCAATTGCTTTGTGGATCAGATCTTCATGAAGAAATCTGAGAGTGCTAAGAAAAAATCGAACACTCTCGAAATACTTCTTCTTCTCCTTTTCATAAAATAATATGCGAGTTCTTATTCTTCGCAAAACAAAAACTAAATAGTGAAACTGATTTGTGGAAACATCATGCGAACAAAAATGTGGATAAATCAGCCCAAACGCATGGAATCACTTTTTCAAATACAGACTCTGAGATCTTCTCTGATTCTCTCTCAAAATTATGATCGGATCTTGGATGTGAAATAAACTCTTGGATGAGAGATACGATACAACACCGAATGATCTTGATTCGAATGATCTTGATTCGAAGTATTTATAGGCAACGCAAATCATTTCACAACCTTTGAGAATCACAAAGACCAATTTAATTTATTGGTTAAGAGTTCGCAGAGATTGAGTTACATACCGCATATCATCACCATCTTAGAAGAAAAAATAATTTCTTATGCACTACATTGCTTCGGTCTGATCATCATAAACACAAGCATAAACACAAACAAACAAATAAGCAGATGATTTCGACCAGATTCAGATCATCAAAAGACTCAAACTAAGTTCAGAACCTTGGTTTGAACATGGAATAAGCTTCTATCGACGTCACTGTAAACAGATTCCCTTCGACGAGCAGAAATCTCGGGCATGGAACGAGGTTGAAGACGAAATCGGATGGAGATTGGATGGCGCGGCAAAGTCGATCGGACATCATAGAGTGCTCAAACGAAGCTCGGGAGCTCAGATCCAATTTATTGTCCGCGTTGCTCAAGGAGATCCCGGTGAATAGGATCTTCTCCGTGGCTCATGGAGATCTCAGTAAAGAGGAGTCCTCGATGGCTTGCAGGAGAAGACAATACGCAAATGGGATCGGATGGGTCAGATGATCGATCAGACAGATCGGATGGTTGAGGAGTGCAGCGAGAAAAATAGACATCCAGGATTATCAATGGATCGGATCAAACAGTCACGGTTTTTTCAATGCTACATTAGTGCACTTGATTAGATCCCACATCGAAACTGTCTCGATATCTAGACACCTTTATAATACACAATGCAGTAAGACCTGCTTGAAAAATGGTTTCTAGGCACACCTTCCTCTCGGTGGCTTTATTTTCTTCCACCATTTTGCAGCCCCGCAAGGTTTCTGGAAGTGCGATTTCTCTCGGTAGGTCCTTGGCTTCCCACATAAGCAGTGGTGCAGCCCATCTTTGATAGGCTGGTTAGGTTTTTAAGCTTTAAATTTTTGGTCCATAATAAACCAAACCTATTATATTAACATTCGCAAGGTACTCCTTATGCAGAACATTAATTCAATTTCTACAAGGTTGTTCTTCATCGTCACTTTTTGAAGTGTGATTTCTCTCGACTAGGTCCTTGGCTTCCCACATAAGTTGTGGTGCAGCCCACCTTTGGTAGGCTGGCTGGGTTTTAAGCTTTGAATTTTTGGTCCATAATAAACCAAATCCATTATATTAACATTCTCAAGGTACTCCTTATGCAGAACATTAATTCAATTTCTGCATGGTAATTATAAACGCCTACTTATAACTCCTCAAATCTTTATTTTTCTATATTTCATCAATTTCCTTGTTGATAATCAGTACCATAAGATTGGCTTCCCATCTAAGTAATGGTGCAGCCCACCTTTGGTTGGCTGGCTAGGTGCGAAGCCTTACTTTTTTGGTCCATAATAATCCAAATTCATCATATTAACATTCTCAAGATACTCCTTATGCATAACAATAATTCAACTTCCGCATGGTAATTATAAACTTCTACTTCTTATAACTCCTCAAATCATCATTTTTCTATATTTCATTAATTTCCTGGTCGATGATCAGTAACATATGATCTTTTACAAATTTGGTAAACAATGTGTATTCTCTTAATGAAATTGAACATGTTTTGGTCAATACAAACAGTTTTGCAATTGTCACACTTATTGTTTCTTTATTTAAGGCAACTATTTCAAAACAAAACAACATTACCAACATATGAATTCTCAAGATAATCCTTATGCAGAACATTAATTCAATTTCCACATGGTAATTATAAACTCCTACTTATAACTCCTCAAATATTTATTTTTCTATATTTCATCAATTTTCTGGTTGATAATCAGTAGCATATGATTGGCTTCCCATCAAAGCAATGGTGTGGCCCACCTTTGGTTGGCTGCCTAGGTGTGAAGCCTTATTGTTTTGGTCTATAATAAACCAAATTCATCATATTAACATTCTCAAGATAGTTCTTATGCAGAACATTAATTCAATTTCTACATGGTAATTATAAACTCCTACTTTTTATAACTCCTCAAATCATCATTTTTCTATATTTCATCAATTTCTTGGTTCATAATAAGTACCATATGATCATTTAAAAATGTGGTAAACAAAGTGTATTCTCCTAATGAGAGTGCACATGTTTTGGTCAATACAAACATATTTTCAATCGTCACACTTATTGTTTCTTTATTTAAGGCAACTTCTTCAAAACAAAACAACCTTACAAACATATGAATAATTCTCTAGAACAATTCAATGGAAGAACACCAACCTTTAATTACTATCACATTGACTTTTATAAAACAAGTGTATTGACAACAATTACAACACAAATAATACTTTTAATCAATTTGGGTTCTTCAATCTCCCCCTTTGGATTTGTTTTCAATGCCCATTTCACTTTCAAATTCAATGTATTCTTCTCCCCCTTACATGAAAATAAAACCAAAGATATTAGTATGGGAAAGAATTCAACTTATCTCATTATGTAACTACTGAACTTTTCTTCTTCTCTCATTCAATCTTCTCATTTAATAAGAGATGTCACTTATCAAAAATTCAAATTGATCTTCTTGAGAGAAGGAATGCATCACCTTGCTTAAATCAATGAGTCGTTAATTAATCATCTCTAAGTATACAGGGGATAACCTGGTGTTGAAAACAAGAGTGGTCAATTTAGACAATAAATCTATCAATAAAATTTTTAGAATATGATTCCAACACTGAAACCATCTTTCATGAGTTGTTCAAAATCAATTCAACTAGTCTCCTGTATTCATCTTAATAAACAAATTAAAAGTATTCAATTGTAAGAATGTACTTCCCCTTTATCAATCCATTTTACTTTTGTAATCAAATTTTCAGATTCTCCTCTTTTGATTCATAATTTTCATTCATATTGAGATAGGAGTACATACCTTTTAATGACAAGCTTCAATTTCCGAAATTTGAAATCATCATATAAACCTTTCCAAAACATAAAATATTCAATGATACTAGTTGATATATTAAACTCTGGTAGTTTTTTTAGATTTTCTCCCCCTAGAGAGATGATATTCATCCATGTTGTTCATCATGAATGATTTTCTTCAAGAATGCTCTTCAAGAACAATTTTAAAAGAAATTAAAATAGAGAACTCCAAGATGAATAGTCTCCTGGATGCGATATAATATTTTCATAGAACTCATATCTTAAGGACATCCCCTAAATATATGTCTCACCTTCAATTCCCTTCACAAAATATACATGGGAATAAGGTGGTTCTTCAATGATTTTCTGTTTGCATAGTAGGGGTGAGATTTATCTCTCAACCCAGAAACTTCTTTCAATTCTGCTCCAGATTCATGAAAACTCGTCATTCTTTCTACTTATCTGAATTTAAAAATTTTATCATTTAAGAAAAGTATGGACTTATTGATTTCTTTTGCTTTCACCTTAGATGAAATAGAAATTTTCACATTAGCGAGTAATGCACTTTCAATCTTTTATTCCTGCTCCAAATTTTTATCCAATTCCAACTGATCTGGCCAAATTATTAAGCATTCTTTTGGTACATGATTAGACTTCTTCTTGTGCGTAGACTCCTTCACAAAAGTATTTTTAGCACAAGAATCCACTCATGCTTTTTATTTTTTGTTCACTGTTTTATTTGTTCAGGCAACCATGTCATACATTTTTCAACAATATGTCTAGAAATTTGTCACCTTCCACACAAATCTCTAGGAATCATAGGGTTATCATTTTTAGACAACCTCTCATGCAATTTGATATTTTTCACTTGATTTTCATGAACCAAATCGATCATATTATTTGTTTCTATGATTGATTTCTTATTCTACTTCATCTTTCTTCCACTACCATTGGTTTTTATAACATGTTTGAAAAGTTTCATAATATGAACTTTTCTTCCATAGTAGAAGCATATCTTCATTGTTGTGACATTCATCCCATCATTCTTCTTGGATGTAGCTTCAATAACAGTTTTCTTAACTCTCTTCTCCTGCTCACACCCCAAGGAAGATTTTTCTACATTTGTTCTTTGCCTCTGCATTTGATGTGATCTTTTCTTCATATCAGCATATGCATAGTGCATAGTTGGTACATAACAACACTCATTATAATTGTGACCACTTATATTACAATAATCACAAAAGTATTCAAGATAATTAAATATATTCTTGATATACATATTCTTCTTCATCTGTGAGTTATGCTTCAGTTTTTCAGGATTTCTCTTCACATCAGATCAGCTCCCCCTTAATGCTAGCCTCCTGTAATTATCATGCATAGACATATTATTTCAACATTCAATATCCTGATGTCCAAATTTCCAACAACACCAATAGTATCTAACAAATCTTGGTTTCTTCTTCTATGATATAACTTGGCTAGTTTTGACTTCTTGTTGATTTTGGATAATATGATTATTCATCTAAGATCTTTGTGGGGAAAATGAATTCACATTCTTCTTCATATCCACCTTTGATGATATGGTGGATTTATCATCAGTCTTCTTCATCCATGTGTAACTAGAATTCTTTATGCAACATATACTTGTAGATTAAACAATATTAGTATTAACAAAATCTTTTGGAATAAGAGTCACCTATTTCAATAATCTTTCAATATATTTATCTTTAGATAATCTCAAGATCTTATTGAAACTTGAATGATTATTTTCATAAGAGCATTTCTAGAATTACACTTTGAAACCTTTTCTATCTCAACATCTTGTGAAGATTCAGCTTGAATGTTCTCAAGATTTTTGAACTTTATCTCTAACTCAAGATATTTCAGATTTAGAGAATTTTTCTACTCTTCAAATGATTTCACTATAACTTAACATTCTTTCTGGAAAGTCTTTAATTGTGTTTCCTTCATGTTTTATAAATTGACTTCCATTTCAAGACACTTCATGTTGAGGAAAAAAATTTCATCTTCAATAGCTTTCATTTTGTCTTCCTAATGACTATTCATTTTCTAAATGTGATCATCATGCATTTTATTTACCTCCAATAAAGAATTATTCAACTCTTTAATTCTCTTTTTATTAAAATCTAGTTGGTCTTTCTTGAAATTCATAGAGGTTATTTGTAGTTTATCCAATGCACGGATCACTTCTGTATAAACTATCCCTGCCATATCCTTCTCATAAACAATTCTTTTTAATTCATCTTTAATCAAAGTATTTCGTTGCAATGAAATATAGACTGTTCTTTTGATTTTTCAGCTCTAATATATATCTCATCATTGTCCTTGATTTCCAACTGAGAGTCCTTAATATTCATGATATATTTATGAGGTTATTCATGTATATGCATCATCTCTATAAGGACCATCTCAGTAACTTCTTTCTCATGAACATTTCTTTGCAGTTGTTCTTCGACATGGGAGAAATTTTCATTGCAAAGTGATACAGTTTCTTCTTTGATATCAATAATTTTTAAGATAAGTTTACATATTTGAAATTTATTTTCCAAGGCTTGCTTCATATCCTCAATTTCCTTTTCACGTTGTGACTTTTCATCATATAGTCCATTGATAAAATAAAATATGTAAGCGAAAACTTCACTAGGAACATTATTTAGAAATTTTTGATTTCTGAATAAAAACCACTGAGTGATTCAATAAATTATTCTTCATTTCCTCTTGAACCATACACATCAAAAGGATATTTATAAACTGATTTAACATATACTGTTGATACCTTACCTCTCTGAAAATATTCAGATTTTGATGAACCCTATTTCTTCTTCAAATTATTTCTCAACTTTCTTTCCTCATTTTATCTATTATCCAAGGTTTTTGCAGAAACCTCCTTGTTGGCACTAACAGAGATAGGAACTGAACTTTTCATATGAGACATCTCTATAACTTCTTCAAATTCAAATATTCACTTCATATAAGTCTGATCCAAACAACTGGGACAATAGGATAGATCCAATCTGAGATGTAACATATGCTCTGATACCAATTTAAGTGTCTAGTGGATCATATAAGTACAATGAGAGGGGGTGAATCAGTGTACACTAGTTTTTACCAATTTTATTTTCTCTTCTCTTACCCATTTGTAATACGAACCTCTAAACTTGTTAGAGTGAATGAATCTTCCCTATTTACAAACACAATTATACCATATGCAAGACAAAAAGTAAATAAAGCACAACACACAATATTTTTACATGGTCCTCCCCTGATGTGGGTGAATACATCCTTGTTGTGTTCGGGATGATCTAAGATATAGATTCTCTACTATGAATCAATTAAAAATTACAAGTGGGTTAGTCAGGTATCACCCTAAAACCATTGTGGGTAGGTATGAACCTTATCCCAAATTATACTAACATCCCATCAGGGTTATTTATACTGGAATCCCACTAGTGTTTCAAAAACACAACACTAACACAATGAGTAATATCACGATATATTCAAGCTACCACTGCAATATAAAAATTGATCTTCCTCTTTGATCCACTGAGAATAAACTTATTCTGCAATTTCTAACTTCAACTGAAACTGTTTGACTGTCACTAAATAGAAACAACAACATTACATGAAAGTAGGTTCAGTATACTCTTTTTAATGAGTGAAATAAATTACTTCAACTATAGATCACTGAGATAATAAAATGAACAGCTAAAGATTCTTCAATAAACTGCAAGCTCTCTTCTTCCATGTTTTACTAAAAATTATTCTTTCATCTCAACTCAATTATTACAAACATCAATATCATGTGTTCTTCATGCATGTAGTTCTCAACAATATATGAAAATATTTGATGCATGTAATTCTTCACACTATTTTGTGTCTTATTTATGCAATAACAAATGCACAATAATGTATATTCTTTTGATCTTATTTGTGAAAGTACACAATACTAGCACACACACACAAATAATGTCTCAATTTAATTATCTTCACACTTTACTTTTCCCATGAATGAATATCAAAATTTGAATCATGGAATGTCAATGGTATATCTTTTATGCATGAAAAGTAGTACGTGCATCCGGTTTTTACTCTATACAAATTAATTGTACAATACCACTTTGTTGTTTCTTCATGGTATACGTACTATGCTGCTGCCACTGTTTTCTATTTTGAAATGCATGTATCACATAAACAGAATATAAGATGTCACTGCCTTCCTTCTCATCATGAAAAGTGGATTATTTTCTTCATGTATCTGTGGCCATACAAAACTGACACTGGTTCTATATCAGCTTCATGGGAAAGAGACATGAAAATCCTGGTATTCTTCTGATTGGTTATCAAGATTTACTATCACATGAACCAGGCTCAAGCGTGAGTTTTATATCCTTCATGAAACAGAGGAGTGTTACCCAAAACCTTCATGTGAACATATACAGCTCCAGCAGTCCTCTTTTTCTTTGAATAAAATGTAAACATGTTGCTTCTGCCTACTTCTCATAACAACTATTCCTAGAAACTTAATGAACTTCGTGGAAGTAGAAAGAGATACTTGTACCACTATCCAATTGCTTTGTGGATCAGATCTTCACGAAGCAATCCGAGTGTTCTAAGCAAAGATCGAACACTCACAAAATAATGATTCTTCTCCTTCGCATAAAAGAATACGTGATTTATTATTCTTCTTTGAAAAACAAAAACTAAACAATGAAACTGATTTGTGGAAACATCATGTGATCAAAAAATGTGTATGAATCAGCACAAATGCATGGAATCACTTTCACAAATGCAGACTGTGAGATCAGCTCTGCTTCTCTCTCAAAATTATGCTCGGATCTCATATGTGAAATAAACTCTCATATGAGAGATAAGCTACAACACCGAATGAGATTGAGTCAAATTATTTATAGGCAACACAAATTATATCATAACCTAAGAGAATCACAAATACCCATTCAGTTTATTGGTTAAGATATCACTGAGATCGAATTACATTCCACGTATCATCACCATCTCTGAAGAAAAAATAATTTCTTATACGCTGCATTACTTTGGTCTGATCATCATAAACACAAACAAACAAATAAAAAGATGATTTCTACCAGATTTGGATCATCAGAAGAGTCAAATGAAGTTCAGAAGCTCGGTCCAAACATGGCACAAGCTTTTGTCGACGTCACGGCAAAGTGATTCCCTTAGATGAGAAGAAATCTCAGGCACAGACTGAGGTTGAAGAGAAAATCGGACGCAGATCGGACGGCATGGAAAAGTCAATCGGACAGCTTAGAGTGTTCAAATAAAGCTTGGGATCTCGGATCCAGTTGACTGTCGTCATTTCTCATGGAGATCCAGGAGTGTCTCGGTGGATCATGGAGATCCCAGTGAAGAGGAGTCCTCGACGGATTGCTGGAGAAGAGGGGATCGGATAGCTCAGAAAATCGATCATATAGATCGGATGGTTGAGGAGCTCAGAGAGAAAAATGGACAGCCAGGATTATCAATGGAGAAAATCGAATGTTCATGGTTTATTTGATGGTACAATAACCCACTCGATTAGATCCCACATCGAAACTGCATCGATATCTCAGCTCCTTAATAATACAAAATGCGGTGACAATTCTTATAACATGTCTAACAGTGTGTTTTCCATTGGGTTAGATTTATTCTAATTTATATTTGATTATTTTTCTGTCGATAATCAATATGAAATGTTCTTTTACAAATGTGGCATTCATTCTCCTAATGCAATTGCACATTTTTTTATCAATATGAACACCTCTGCAATCATCACACTTATTATTTCTTTATTTAAGGAAACTTCTTCAAGACAAAACAACCTTTCCAACATATGAATAATTCTCCAAAACAATTCAATGGAATAACACAAACATTCAATTACTATAACATTGAGTTTTATAAAATAAGTGTATTGACAATAATTACAACACAAATAATACTTTTAATCAATTTTGGTTCTTAAGATATGAGGTGGGTGTTGGTATTAAGAAATTTTTTGGGAACCGCAATACTGAATCAAGGGGGGATGAATATAAAGGTGGAATAGATTCCTTGAAGGCTCATATTTGAGAGATTGAACAATTCATAGAGGATATAATTTTATCATATTTAAATTTTATGTTGTTGGATATGTTGAGACAAACGAGGTCTATGCAACTTGCCTATCCAACTCCTCCACCTCCACGCTCAGACTTGACTGTGTGTTGTGAGTTGCATTCCAGGGATACCTATTTACATATTTTAATTGTAACAAGGGTAGTTTCGATAATTAGTATTTGGATTGAGATTATAAGAGTTAGATCATCTAAGGAAATGTTTTTGGATATAGATCAAGGTCTTAAAGGTGTTTCAGGTGCTCAGTGAATGAAAAAGTGGGGTTGGGGTGACCACTTTTTGATTTTTAGCTATAGGTGTGTCATCACACTATGATGGGTATGGGTCACTCTGTGAATAGGGTTTTCTAGAGGTTTTTTTATGACCAATGGGTTTCATGGTGTGGTAATGTGCATGTTTTTAGCTAAGGAACAAAACAGACACATAAAGGTCACATCGCACCGTGGGGAACCACGTTGTGAAAGAGAATATTTCATATGGGGATGAAAACATTTTGTTTTACCTTTGGTATTTTGCTTGAAGGAATACAATAATGATGCGGCCCTTAGGTCGTACCATGATAGCCTATCGTGAGGGGGTCATGGATGTGTGTGTGGTGCACCGCACTATGGTGAAAAGCGGAGTTTGCACCATGATGTATTGGGCCTCATCTGAAAAAGGGGTGTTGTTTCATGACCTCAAGGGATCATTCCATGGTGGTTTTTGGATAATGGTTGATCCCTATGCCTAAATCAGTCATGTCATAACCCATAGGGGTCACGCCATGATGGATATGGGTAGGGTTTTTGATCTCTCTGCTTAGGGGGTAGTCACACAATGACTTGGAGGGGTCACGCCATGACCAGAAAACTTCCCTATTTTTTTTAACTAAGTAAGACTCATTTTATTATGATTGACCCTCTTTAGGTTTCAGGTTGAGCAAGGTGGTGGCAGAGGTCCATTCAGCTATCTCTTCCCCTTCTCCTCCTCCCTTAGATACCCCTTGGTAAGGGGAAATTTGGAGGTGTTATAAAGTCTATTTAAGGTGAGTTACACCCTCTATTTCCAATTATTTCTCTTATCCTTCATTAGCCACTGAATTGGGTGTCTCTAACAAGGTTTTTGACATGAATTCCACCATATCATGGTGGAATCAAACCAAAATGATGGAGTGTGTCTTTCTATATGATGTCCTGGGAGGATGAACACACATCACATATCAAAATTTTCTTATAGGTATGCCATCCTATGAATCTTTATAGGGTTCATGATTAAATTGGATATTGGTGAGTGATAGGGTATTGTATGATACGAATTTTTCTTATGGTAATACCAGGTGTATGCCACGGGGCATTTTCATGCCATTGCTCGAGGTTTTTATGAGTGAATGCTATTTAGTGAGTTTTTAGGAGATTATGGATTATTAAATTAAATTGAATCATTGATTATAAATTGTTATGATAATTTATTTTAGATGTTGGGTGATGATGCGAGCTTGGAAGAGGCACTTATGATCTTAGGTAGGGATAACCAAGATTTCTTAAAGGGAATAACTTCAAATGAGGTTGGTGGTCCCTAAACATACCCCTAAGGTTTATACATTCATTTATGTATATATGATATTCAATATTTCTACTTTTGTGTGATCAACCTTAAATTACAAATAAATTATTCCCTAAATAAATTTCTATGGATATAATAGAAGTATAAAGGTCCACGATGGACCCTTGAACACTGGTTTGATGCCTCAAATGTTTATGGTTGAGGGATTGATGTTGAAATAGTGGGTTCCCTAAACCCAACTATACTGTGCTTTTGATTACAATATCGTATATACTTTTAGATATAAATGATTCATTCTTACCATTATAGTGTAGATATTTCTACATCCACTATTTAATGGTAATGTCCAAAGATTAATTATCATATCGAAAAGTTATAGCATATCTTGGGCTATAATGAGAACCTTGAGATACTATGACATTAATCTTAAATATGTCCTATGGTTTAGATACATCGTATTGACTGGACACAATAGATGTTTGACTAAGGTACTGGGGGATCATAAGAATTGAGACTTCTTCTCATGAATTTTACTCTTGGTGATCTATAGTAGTGAGATCATGAGGGAAGACCTGCTAATAGGAACACCATATGTTTATGGTGTCATTGGATATTCCTATCTACGATCATGTGTAATGGTATCCTGACTTGATATCATTTCTAATGTATGCCATTTGATCGTGTACTTTGATGCAAGATGAAAACCATGATACTAAAATTGGGGAAATGTAGTTTGTGTTGGGTGTGTCATTGGTGACATGACATTGGTTGAATGGTCAAGAAAGTATTTGTCGCTTCCAGGTTTAAAAAGTTATATATCTCAGGTGATGTTGATCAGGATGATAGTACCTTGATAAATTAATGGTCATGGTTGTCCAAGGTAAATCCATCCAATTATATTAACAAATAATAAAGTAATAAAAGGGAAATGACATAAGAGTGTGTCTTGATTTATGAGATATTAAAGAGAAAGAGATTATATTACACAGTACATGTTTGTAGGTTGATTGTCGTTGTTTTGACAATCCTTATCTCTTTAGGGGGTTATGATGGGTTTTTAGATCCCATTCTTGGTCTGTGAATAGTATTCACTACTATTGAGATAAGATCCTAAAGGGTCACACAAAAATAACGTATTCGAGAATCTGCTATATTCAGTTGAATCGGAGTTTTGGACATGGTGGGCCCCACCACTAGGGTCGGGGAAATTGTCCAAGGATAAATGATCACCAATGTAATAAATAAATTTATATTATTTTAGTAAATAATAATGGGTATTGAATTTATTTATTAAATGTATTTACAAGTTTTTGAGTAAATACATAAACATATTAAATGAACGAATATTAGTTTAAAATATTCATGGTTCATTTATTATTTATGGGATTACGAGCTGATTTTATGGCTCAATTATTATCACATAATATATTTATTATATTACAAGAAAGTGATAATAATAATTAATAATATTTATGACTCGGTTTAGTAGTCAAAATATTATTTATATAGTGTGTTAATTATTTGGGGGTTGGGCTGGAGTTTCCGGGTAATTTCATTACACTCTATAAATAGAGGATAAGAGGTATTTTCTAGTGACTATTATTTGATCTCTCTCTAATTCTCTCTCCAAATCTCTATAGAGAGAAGCTCTGGATCCAAGAGCTCAGATCGAGCTCACTTCCAGGCATCGTAAGCAAGGTGATGCGGTGATCGTCAGAGCATTAGAGCATTAAATGCATCGTCGGATATCCGCACTAGCACCTGGAATTCGACGTACGAAGCTTCCACAGTTTCTTGAAGTGTGTGTGGATGATCTAGAGGAATTCAGCTTTGGATTCTTCATGCAGTGATCGCCAACGATGAGCAGACGGTGTGTACAACTTTATATTTAAACTAGGTATTTTACGATTTGTTTTTATACTTAAAACTCTTCACGAGAGATCCTCAGCTTTAACCAGGCATCGATTCGCCAATGTCGATGATTTCATGTCGTTCATCGGTGAAAAATTTTAAATTCCCACTTTTGGGACTTCTGTCGTGTATCTAGTTCCTTCAAATGGTATTAGATTGAAGCATGTTGATTTTAATCCAAGTAAAAAATTAAATTTTCATAAAATATCATAGCGGGCATCGTTATGATTCCAACGCCCTAGACATAATTAGAATCAGACATAGAATGACCATTCTGTAGCCATTTGATATCTTGAATTTGGATTCAATTTGTTTTACAGGTTAAAATGATTGAACACATGTTTTTATATGATCTAACACCCAAAACTGTCTGCAAAACTGAATTTTGGTCACTAGAATAGTTTTTTTCTAGTATCGATGGTTTTATTAAAATATTATTAATAATATTTATTTTCAAAAGCCTAATATATTAGTCTTTTGAATTTTGAGGCTTTATCACCCATGTGGATGATAAAGGAAAATTTTTCAAATAAAAAAGGGAGGTGGTATTGACCTGTAAAAGGGGTAATTTAGGTGGGTGGGTTTTTTTTTAGTTTTATGGGGTAGGGTTTTTTTATATTTGGAAAATGGGTTTGTTTAGCGCCACTTCAAGTGGCGCTGAACAAAAAGTGGGCAAAGCACCACTTGAAGTAGCGCTTTGACCCCACACCACCCCCAAACCCCACAGATATATATATATATATATATATATATATATATATATAATAAATTTATTTATTATAATAAATATAAAAAATACAATAAATACATAATTATATTTTTTATAATAAATACAAAAAATATATTAAATTTATTTATTTATAATAAATATTTATAATAAATATCTAATAAATATTATAATAAATATTATAATATTATTATAATAAATATACATTTTGTAAGGACCCCGGTTCCCAGGTGCCAATGGGGCATGATGTACAAAAAAAATTATTACAATCAGTTACAATAATACATCATGTCCCATACTACAGAAGATCGCGAGACTTAGGATTCTGGGAAACCAGCTACTTCTGAAAAACTTCTTTAGTAAAAATCCATGCTTGAAAATTTTAAAACAAAAACGTAGGGTGAGCAAAATATGCCCAGTAAGGGGTTTTAAAACATTTAAAGAAAGTTCTTTCTCAAAGAAGTCATTTTGAAGATGATAAAAAACTTCATTAAAAACAAGGCATTATCTTTTCTTAAAACATGTAAATACTACATTCTTGAAAACCACTTGCACAGAAAAGAAGTATGTACTTAAAATAAACTTTAAAGAAGACATCAATCAGAGAGCGCAAGTATGTGAGGAATAGATGATACATAATTTATAACCAAAATTAATTCAGTTCTAAAAGACTGTGAGTAAGCAGGGAAAACATTCATATCATGATTCATTGGCACATAAAGTTCTTATAACAACTTACCAAATGTGTTACAGTTCTTATCTCATAATTTCATTCTCATAGTCAAGGGAATTTCCAACTAGGGGATGTCCTGTTAGTTGAACTATCCCCTGGTTGACCATTTATCATCACATGCGGAGGGAATGTATAATGCCAGACTTTGTCAAGACCTTGTGTCATGACCATAAACATAACTTTATATGGTTCAAGGCTAACCACCAATCCCGTTTCCCATAGTAGCATAAGCCAAGACTAACCGCCAAGACCGTCGCACATAACATCTCATGAGACTCATCCTTTACCCAATGCATTGGAGCGCTGTATAATTCCGGGCGCACCCGTCCATAATCATTTAAGTCCAATACATCCCTCACATATTTGACGTGGTCTTACATTCATAGGGTCTCATTCTTACATTCATTACTCATAATCCCTTTACATGCATTTTCATAGTCAAGGAAGGACAGTACAAACATTGATAAAAGCTAAGACATAAGAAATAAAAATACGTACACATTCGATATTAACTTAACAATTGAAACCATGAGCTTAATGGAAACCTTATAATAAACACTTTAACACTTCAAACATCAAAATCCCAAGTTAAAAACGAGGCCATTCATATTTAAACACATGCTAATATATGGGTGTTAAGAAATCATCATGGAGACACATAAATTTTCAAGAACGCTGATAAATGAGAATTTTCAATTGGGAGAATTATTTTGATATCAAACTAATCCTTAAACTTCTTCATATATATAAACATGTATATAAATAGTTTTGGTGTCATTCTTGAAGTAATAATCTTTAAGGGTAAAAATAATTTTATTAAAACGTCATGTTACACAAAAATGAATTAAAACATAATAACCATAATCATCCATTTTTTTATTCCGAAATTGTTTGCACATAATTAAATAGATGTATGCATATATTGGTATTTATATATATATGGGTACATATATATATATATATGCATATATATACATATATACTAGTTCATACCTTAATTTGAACAACCCAACAACAATCATTTCCCTACATGTTTTAACATGCTATGGATCACCCACAAGAAACCAGGAACTCGACATAAAGAAAAATTTACATATATATATATATGTATATGGTTATACATATATATATATATATATACGACCCGAAACAAAACAAAACAAGGCAAAACTCTTTACTTCCCTGTTTTAAAGTCCGGTTACTAGGTTTTGGAAAACCGTATAAGAAAAAGGATCATAGTATATGCATGTTCATGTGATTATATACATATATATGTATATATATAAAATAATTCCAACCCAAAACTAAAACTAGGTAAGATAATGCAATCCTTTGCTTTCATATTTTAAAGTTTGGTTATTAGATTCGGGGAGGGCACGGAGAAAGAAAACAAGAACCAGGGGTGTTTCCAAGCTTCATATACATGTATATGTTTATATAAATATATATATATATAAACTTAAACCAAAACTGAAACACAAGAAAGACAATAGGTACCTTACATGCTCGGAGAGGGGGAGAAGGAGGTGCAGAAGACATCGACGAGGTGGCCGAGGGTCCAAGGAAGCACAGTGCAAAACCCTCTCCTTCAGTGCAAAAATTCCCCTCTTCGGTGCAAACCGAGGTTTAAAAAAAATAGGGAACCTTTCTTGCGTGGAGATGTGGATCGGGGATCCGTGGCCGAGGCGGTGCCTAGCCCGTGGAAAGAAGAGGCAGAAACCGGCTCTACCGCCGACCTAGATGAAGAAAAAAGACGGCCTACACCGCTGGTTATCGTGTGTGAGGATGAAGAAGACGTTCATGGTAACAGAGATCCGGAAAAAAAGAACGGCTAGGATTAGACCGGGTGGGATCAGACAGCTGGAGACTGACGCGGCGTTAAAAAAACGACGGCGGCGCGAGAGGGAGGTGGACTCCTCCTCCCTGATTTGTCCCCCACCTTTTTTTATAAAAACATCATTATTTTATTATATTACATATATTTGTTTTTGTTTGATTGATTAGCCAGCCGTGAACCCTCTCCCTTTTCCCCTTTTTTCGGCGCAAGACCTGCTCCACGCGGGTCTCTCTCTTTGTTTTTAATTTATAATATCTTAATGTTGTTATTCTTTTTTTATATTATTACCATTATTATATATATATCGTTATCATATGTTATCTTATTAACAAATTACAAGGTTACATAACAATTATCCTATAATCTATTATCCTATCAATATTCTTTTATTACACCTATTATAACATATAATTATTATTCACATACAATTATTAATCAACTTTTATTATTTTAAGGTAAGTCAATAGTCATTAATACGTATGCATTAATTTATTTACCCCTATCTATATCATATTATTATTTTCCTTTATTGACTTATATATACTAATTACTTTAATCTATATTTACAAGTAAGGATCTATATTAATATTGTTAATACAAATAAACATTTAACATAATAACATTAATAATTATTTTTACGTTTCACAATTAAGAGTGCGTTGATGTAAAAATTAACATTATGAAACAAAATTTGTAATACAAAAGAAACCATAATTTCACATAATTTCAAAACTGTTAATTATAAAAAGATCAAATTATAAACATTTTCATTATTATTATTACTTATATTTAATTTAGAGATAAGTATAACACATTTAACTTAAATTTGGACGCAACACACACACACACACACATATATATAAAACCCAAGAGTTTGCACACATATTTTCTTAGAAAAAAAAGTAAATCCCCACCAGATTCAATATAGTCATTCATAAAATGAATATTTACTTGCTCAAGTTAAAAATGTGTATAATAAATAGTGGAAAAATAATAATATTAATTCTCACTGTTTTGCATTATATAAAAAATAGCATTCTCATATGATTCACATTTTGGGAAAACAAACAATGAATTAGTTATATTATCATTATTGTTGTTGTTGTTATTAAAACATTAAATCAAATAACACACTTAACCTTTTTGAACCTTTTGGGGGAGGGGTATTCAACTCTTAGCTTCAATGGTTCAGATTGAAAATTAAAACATTAAAAGATATTGGATCATGGAGGTGCCAACGGCTATAATTATAGTCGTTGGTGGCTAACGGTCGGATAAGTGTTCTATAAAAACCTGATCTTGGGGTATCCTAATGTCACACCCCGACCTGACGCTTACTATATTTTCTTTTATTTTAAGTCTTTCTTTGTTTTGCTGTTTGAGTTGATTCTAATTTAAAAGGGTTTTGTGATCTTATACGGGGGTGCGCCTATACGCGCCACTGTGTGTAGAGCCCAATCATAATTGGACGATGTGTTATAATTAAGTGTGTTATTATTTGGGTGTGCGACCTTGTGCATGGCCGTGCACGTTGTCCGGACCCAATAGTAATGATATTATTATTAGTTTGGTTTGTATTATTTTGGATTTTATTATTTTATGTTTTATTGTTAGTATTAAAAATTTGTTATTATTAATTTGAAATTTGTTTTATTCTTTTTTTTTTATTCACTATTTTTTTTTCTTCTATTCTGTTTTCTCTATTATTATTTTTCTCTCCCTCCTTACTCTCCCCTCTTCCCCACGCGAACCCCTTTCCCTTGGAACCCTAGCGCCGCTCGGTTGGGCTGATCCCGTCCTGCTCCCTTCATCTCTTCACCGAACTGCTTCCCCACGCTGTCCTCCTTCGGCGGATCGTCGTCCCGCGCCCTGCCTTCATATCGAACCACCACTGGGTCGCACCCCCACCTCTCGTCCGCCTCTCCCTATTTCAGCAACACCCTTCGGCCGACGCCTCCCTTCCAGCCCCTCGTTCTAGTGCCCCGCTCTCTTGCCGCCCAAACCATCCACGACGCCACCCCCCCGGCCACCTGCGAAACCGAGCTGCGCCACACCTTCTTCCTCGCCGGACCACCCTCCCACCTTCCCTCCTGCTTCACTCGACCGACTCTTCCTCCTCTGGTGAATCGGACCAAGATCCCACCTCGCACCGTCCAGTGCTTCCCCCCTTCCTTCACGACTTCACCCTTGGCCGCACCTCCCCTACTCTATTCCAGTTTGCCGCACCCCCTTGCCATCTTGAACCGAGATTCACCATCCTCCGGTTTTTCCCAGCCGTGTGCACACCTATCCCTTTGGTGCGTTTTCTTTCCAGCAGCTCTCATTTTTAATTTTCCGGCACCGCATAAGCTTGGACATCATCTCGGACCCCTTGCCGTAAGTGCTCTATAGCTCGATTGACAATTCTTTTAATTTTCTTGAGTTGTGATTTGGATTTTGGATTCCCATTTGGTTTGATTTTGATATTTTGGATTTGTGTTTGGTCCAATTATGGTGTATGTGATCCAATTGCTTGATTTTAGGGACTAATTGCGTTGTTTGTGGTGCAGTGGCTTTTGCGCACCAATTCGGCGAGGTATGAATCCACTTGCTTATTTAATTGATTTTGCACCGTTGTTAATTAGTTTACATGCTGCGAAATTGTTTTTTTTTAATTTGGTTTCAATGTGCATTAAAAAATTGTTAGTGTTATGTTTAAATAGTATTAGTGCTTTTTATTTTGAAAACCCACTTTGGGCTGTTTATCAGCGCCGATAAATTGTGGAATTTGCGTATATATATTCAAAGTTGCGACATGTTGGAAACTACTTAATAAATCTTTTTAGCACTTTGTTTAGTTAATTAATCAATTTATTTAATTTAATTTGTTAAATAAATAGCTAATTTATTTGATTGGATTTGTTTAACTATTAATTAAATTATTTAATTGTTGATGTTTCTTTTTTTTACTAACTGCTGATATTGTTTTGGGTTGGCGATGTGAATTGTCATTCTACTATGTTAATATCTTTTGACGGCTCCGTACGATGCGACCTTTGCGCGTCAGGAGTACTTCGCCATGTCGTTTTTCGCTCCTGCATTGAGGTAGGTGGTTTCGCATGCTTAGGTTGTCTGATTAATTGGTTTGCAGGTTTATTTAAATTAACATTTCCATTATCTAAACTTTGTTTTGAGTGTTGATTTTAGCTAATAGATTTTATCGATTTATCTCACTAGTGGCATGTTTAGGTTATTTTGGTTTCGACTAAGTCGTGTCTTTAGTTTTGAATAAACACAGCGTTTGAAATTTGTATGCATTTGGTTTCAAAGAAAATTTGAGTGGGTTTAGTACTGTTATTACGATGTCTTGTTTTCTTTAAAATCACTAAACCAATTTCTCTAATGTTTTATAAATTTTAGTTTGATTATTGAGATTGTATAGTTTATTAACTCGTGAAATTCATGCACGTTGTGTTCTGTTTCTGAAAATCTCTGTTGTGCGTTAGACCTTTAAATGATTATTTGTTTATTCATTTATATTGAATGTGCAAGTGTGGTTGACTTAGTTTGCATTCAAGTATGTTATGACTTGAACCTGATGAGTAGGGTGAACTTTGAATATTGAGCACAAAAGGGGAAGCCTGGGTACTAGGTGGGTAGACTAGAACTAGTGCGCTAGTGAACCAGATGAGTGTCGTCCATGTTTCACTTAGCTGGATTGACGATTGCAACACTAACTAAACATATGATATCTGAGGGTCGTGGCCTTCTAAGCCACGTGTTCTGAGGGTCGTGGCCTTCTAAGCCACGTTATCTGAGGGTCGTGGCCATCTAAGCCACGTTTCACCGAGACACGACGTTCTAGGGACCCACACAACTTTAGTACTTTAGGGCCTCTCCCACTTTTGTTGCTCCTATGCGATTATATACTCATCAATGGTTGGTTTTGGTAACTTCTGTGGTTCCAAAAGGTGAGAATGTTTTATTTTCTTTCAGTACAAAAAAATCCCCTTTCCCTATTTTAGAACTGTCTTTCTTTATTTAAAACCCGTTTTCTTTAAAGTGTTAGTCCATTTATTTATTTTCTCTAAAACTTGAACCTGCGAACTGTTTTGGTCATCTAACCTTTTCATGCGAAATCTTTTCTTTGGTGCCAACCTATTGAGCGATTGCTCACACCCTACTTACACCCTTGGGTGTAAGTAGATACGATTTTGTCTGATACAGGGAAAGACAAAGGTTTTGAGGACGGTGATCCGAGTTATTAGCTGCTACTTCTTGGCGTGGCGTTGAGGTGACGGTTTTAGGGTGCGATCTCTCGTTGGGTGACAGTTTCTGGGTTGGTTTTTGGTCTCTACACTTTCCTTTGTGTTGCTTGGTTTTTATTTATACCTATGACTCAAAACTTGGTCATGTATAATGGTTTGTTGTCAGCGACCTTTACTTTTGTTTTGGTTTACTTTGTTGGATGTTTATTCGGGTAAATCGTTCCCACTCTTTTATTTTGATACCCGGGCACTTGTGCCAACCCGTGGGGATCGGGAACGCCCTTCGGGCCTTGCTGCGGACCGGGTCGGGCGCCGGGACGGTTGGCGACCCGGCCTGGTTCGTGACAAAATGGTATCAGAGACGGTTTTGTTCTTGTTATTTGGGATTTCAGGTAGATTAGAGATAGGACTGTCGGTGCTTGAGGGATAGGTGCTAGAAGAGCGTCGCGAACTTTTACTCGTTCCGATTCTCGAGTATCCAGGGGTAGTTTGGGATCTAAGTTTTGGTTTTGATCTTTGTGGATGGGGGATGACAATAGGAGTAAACAGGTACTGCGCGCGGTTTCACATGGAGTAGCGACCCATGTGATGCCCGAGAGTGCGGTTCGACACTCCTAGTGGTTGGTGCTTACCCAGGGCATGGTCTGCTAAACCATGTAGCCAGGTTAGACACGACCACTAGTCCTCCGCCCAGGTGTTTAACGTTCGTGATATCTTGCTTCAATTTTGGGATTGACGTGAAATTTTTTTCCTTTAAAAAGTGAAGCATACTTTGCTGCTGCTCTTATTTGCGGTTGACATGATATTTGGGGTGCGTTTCTCTTGGACTTTGTTTTTGGAATTTGGCGTTGATTTGTCAATGTTGAATTTCTAAAGGGATGTTTTGGGTCATCTGAAATTGAAATGAGCCGTTTTAGAAATGGAAAGCATTCTTGAAATTTGCCTTGAATTTTTGAAATGGGTTTGAAAAGAAAAAGGTATTTTCTGATATTTAGAACGTCTAGTTTTGAAAGCGGAGTGGCCTTGTTTCTTTCCAGTGGTATTCCTATGGGTGCTCGCATGTGCATATGGACTTGATTAAGGGTTAGTTGATGGATCGTGTGGACGGGTGCTTGAGTGGCACGAAAATGCATACTTGCGAGGCACCATGGAATATCATTGGTAGTTGATTGATCTCTAAGGTTGCTTTTTGTTTTCTAGAAAGTGGGGCTTTTTCTTAAATGGGTTTTGTGCAAAAATGGTTTTGGAAATGGAAAAAAATGACATTGCTTTTAAAGTAAAGATAGATTTTTAAAATAGTTTTTGGGCTTATTGTGCAGGGCTTGGTCTCTCAAGTGAGTGTATTCTTTGAAAAATGAATTGATGTTTGAAATTGGGATTATTGGATTTGTTTCTGGAATGTTGGTGTTTGTTTTGTGATGTGTTTGGATTTTTGGAAGGCTGTTTTGTGTTTCTTGTTTGGGATGTGCCCCTAGAAACGTTCCATGGGTTCCAGTAGGTCTCTCTCAGTTCTTGGCCTGACCCAGACTCTTAGTGGAGTGGCAGAGTTGGGTTATGCTTGGTGGCGTCGACTGTTCGTAGACGTCGATGTCAGTTGGATGCCATTGAGTGATTTGGGAAAGTTGGAAGTGTCTATGGTTTTGGAGGAACTCCAAATGTTGTGCTGATGTAAGATTGTCTCGAGTACGTCTGGTGGAGCGGGACTAAACTAGTGAATGGTGATCGTTCTGTTTTCGATGAAAATGGGGATGTCGTGAGCGATCCTCAAGACTAGCCTCATTCCACGGTTGTACCTAAAGAAGAGAAGGCAAGAAAGGTGGTTGATCTCGTCGGTGCCTGACCAGTCAACAGAGGGTGAAGGAGGTATGTTGACCTTTATGATGAGCTTGTTTCTTTCCCCAGAGGTTGTGTGTAACGATCAGTTTAAAGCTCGTAATAGTTTTCCGTCCCGTTTATACTGTGGTAAATGAATGCTCTTCGTCCGTTGACGAGTGTGAACCAAAGGGACTTGCTCTTGGAGTGCCCCTCTCTTCAGTTTGTGTCGCGCGTTTGACAGACCGCTCAGTATCCTATCTCTAGTGTGGTCAGTTAGACACTCTAGGTCGTTCGCTGCAATTCTAAATTGGTATGTTAATAGAGTAGCCGCGCGAGATGCGAGGAGAAGTATGCAGACTGCTTTTCCAGCGGAGGAAGTTCCAGTTAGAAGTGGTCAGCTTGTGACTGCGAGGCTGGAGATGCTTCAGACATCAGTGCCCCAGCCATAGGTCTCGGGGTGAAGCTTGCGCGCAGTCAGGACTCGTCAGACGTGGGATGGGCTTGGTCCGACATTAGTCCGCAATGTCAGGACGGGGAAAACTTAAATTTCCCTATTGTGGTACCTGTTGTACATCTCGAACCTCTCGTTGTTTGATTTTCATGATCACAATCACTTTCATTTTTATCTAACATTGTGTTTTAAGTGTTTGTGTTGATAGGCATTTGATTGCCAAGAAGTTGACCAAGGAAGAGGCAGAAATGGACTGAAATTCAGTCCACCGGCCGACCGGTGGCTTCACCACCGGCCAGCCGGTGGCACCCAGACTCAAGGGGTAGCTACTGCCTCCCCACCGGTCGACCGGTGGCTCTGCCACCGGTCGACCTGTGGCACCCAGCACAAATAGTGAGACCTACTGTCTTTCCACCGGCCAGCCGGTGGCTCTGCACCGGTCGACCGGTGGAGCCTGGACCAAGACTCTTCTTCTCATCCAAGGCACCGGCCAACCGGTGGGACTGTACCGGCCAGCCGGTAGCACTGGTCAAACTAGCCGTTGGCTTTGACCAGTCAACTCCAAAAGCCTCCCAACGGCTCCGAGGCCTTTTCCAACGGCTCCAAAGCCCTCCAACGGATACTTGAAGGTTCCTAGCCTATAAATAAAGGCCTAGGAAGCCCCGGAATGACATACAAGCCACCGGACACATTGTTGATCATTTTGGCGAAGCTCCGGCGGATTGTTCCAAGAGAACCCCAAGTGCTCCATCCATTTCCACATCCAAGAGCACCACTCAAGAAGCTTGGGAAAGCACGCTACATCAACTCCATCATCCAATTGGCGCCCAAGTCTTCCCAATCACGGTTTTTCGTGTTTTATTTATTTTGAGCTTAACTTTGAGTTTGTGCCTACAAACTCCCAATTTTCTCATCCCCTCTTTTCTTTGGGTTTCACATCACCACTAAGGTGTGACAAGGTTGCCAAGCTTTCCTTTAAATAGCTTGAGACATAGGTGAGCTATCCTTCACCTGTAAGAAGGATAGTGGGTTCTTGCTAAACCATCAAAAGCAAGTGGGTTCTTGCTAAACCACAAAAGCAAGCTGTAATAGGTCCTAGTGCTACCTCAAAGCCTAGTGGGTTTCTTGCTAAAACCATTGAAAAGCAAGCGGTAGGAATCTCTCAACGGTTGAGTTGGGAGCGGAGACGTAGGCCGGGTTTTGGCCGAACTCCGTTATCAATTTCTTGTGTGATTGCCTCTTTATTTCCGCTGCACTTTACTTTGATTTTTAATTTGTTAATCAATTTTTTAAAAGGCAATTCACCCCCCCTCTTGCCATCATTCCTCGTTTTTTCCGACCCAACAATTGGTATCAAAGGGACCTTTGAGTAATTCCTTAACCCGGTTTCAAAGTTAAGATCTTTTTTTTGATGGCATCAACTTCTTTCGCCCCCGAGGGCTACTCATTGGGTCGGGCTCCATTTTTTGATGGGACCGACTATAATTATTGAAAAACCCGCATGACCACCTTTTTGAGAAGTATAGGATATCCCATTTTTAAAATAGTCATGCAAGGTTACACTCTCTCTTCCCCCGACGAATCCAAATGGACCCCCGCCGATATTAAAAATTTTGAGCTTGATGGCAAAGCCATGAATGCTCTTCATTGCGGGTTAGATAGAAATGAATTTAATCGTGTATCCACTTGCACCTCCGCACATGAAATTTGGAAGCTTTTAGAAGTGACCCATGAAGGCACTAATAAAGTCAAGGATACTAGATTAGATATGTATAGACAGGATTTTGAATCTTTTTCAATGCATCCAAATGAGTCTATTTCTGAAATGTTTACACGATTTACTGACGTGTGCAATGGGAGAAAGTCCCTTGGTGATGATGTTTCAGCTGAAACTATGGTGAAGAAGATCCTATGGATCCTACCAAGCAAATGGGCACCGAAGGTCACGGCGATTCAAGAAGCAAAAGACATCAAAAATATGCCGGTAGAGGAGCTCATCGGATCTCTCATGACTTATGAGATCACGATGAGGAGGCAAGCTCAAAAGGAGGGCACACCAATCAAGACCCCAAAGAACATCGCCCTCAAGGTACAAAAGGAAGTAAGCTCCTCCTCATCTTCTTCCTCATCTCCTTCCTCATCATCAAGCGGCGACTCAGAAATGGAGAATCTCGCCCGCCAAATGCAAAAATTCATGAAGATGCACAAGAAGAAGAAGAAATCCCGCAAGCATCGAAAGCAAGAACCCACCGCAAGACCCGAGCCCAAGGTGAAATGCTACGGGTGCGGCGAAAAGGGCCATTTCAAACCCGCTAGCCCACTTCACAAGAAAAGGGCCAAGAAAAAGAAAGGAAAGAAGAAGGCTTTAAAGGCATCTTGGAGTGATAGCTCCTCCTTCTCCTCCTTCTCCTCAAGCGACCAAGGTAATAATTGCCTAATGGCAAAACATGAGGTATCTTCCTCCTCTTCCTCATCTTCGTCTTCAAGTTCTTCTAATTCTTTCAATCATTTTTCATATGAAGAACTCCAACATGCTCGAGATCAACTTGAAAATGGTTTTCACGAGCTTTCTTCAAAATTTGTCGCTTTGAAAAAATCTTTCAAAAAACTTTCCTCCGAAAAAGAACAACTTCTTAAAGAGAAGGAGGAACTCTCCCTAAAAATCCAAAATTTCCCAAATGTTGATTCCTTGGAATCAACCATTAAGGACCTTAGGGAATCCCTAGCCAAGTTCACCAATGGGGAACAAAACTTGATCAAACTCTTAGGTTCTCAACGAGTATCTAGAACCACCCATGGACTTGGCTACACCAACATAGCCTCCTCCTCCCATGCACCCACTGTTTTTGTAAGGGGGAGCTCCGATTTTAAATTTTGCAATTATTGTAAGAAACCCGGGCACCTAATTTATGAGTGTAATTGCAAAAATGCCCGGTACGGCCAACCCAAGTCTTTTTTCTTTTCCGATGAATTCTATAGGAGAAGACCCGCCATGAAACAAATTTGGATTGAAAAATCCCTTTTGGCAAGTCTCTCCGGGCCTAAATTTGTTTCGGTTTCAAAAACCACTCCCCAGTGATTCTTTGTTTTTATTTAGGGGGAGTTAGGATTGATTAAGCTTTTCATTTTCAAATTTTATTCAAACTTTCAATTTCAACTCTTGGTTTCAAATTTCAAAATTCAATTGGTTTTTGATTCAAAACTTTCAATTCAAACTGTTATTCAATTTTTGATTCAAATCTTTCAATTTCCAAAATTTCAATTGATTTTCAAATCCCATCTCTTGTTTTTCAAAATTTCCCTCAATCAAGTTTTATGCCCCATTCTATTTTGATAATCACAAAGGGGGAGAATTTCTTGATTGATTGGGGGAGAAACTTTTTTTCATGCTTTTCTTTACATTTCATTTTATTTAAGCATTCCTTTCAATTCATGTTTTTACTTTAATTGCTTAAGTGATTGTGATCATCAAAATAGGGGGAGATTGTTGTACATCTCGAACCTCTCGTTGTTTGATTTTCATGATCACAATCACTTTCATTTTTATCTAACATTGTGTTTTAAGTGTTTGTGTTGATAGGCATTTGATTGCCAAGAAGTTGACCAAGGAAGAGGCAGAAATGGACTGAAATTCAGTCCACCGGCCGACCGGTGGCTTCACCACCGGCCAGCCGGTGGCACCCAGACTCAAGGGGTAGCTACTGCCTCCCCACCGGTCGACCGGTGGCTCTGCCACCGGTCGACCTGTGGCACCCAGCACAAATAGTGAGACCTACTGTCTTTCCACCGGCCAGCCGGTGGCTCTGCACCGGTCGACCGGTGGAGCCTGGACCAAGACTCTTCTTCTCATCCAAGGCACCGGCCAACCGGTGGGACTGTACCGGCCAGCCGGTAGCACTGGTCAAACTAGCCGTTGGCTTTGACCAGTCAACTCCAAAAGCCTCCCAACGGCTCCGAGGCCTTTTCCAACGGCTCCAAAGCCCTCCAACGGATACTTGAAGGTTCCTAGCCTATAAATAAAGGCCTAGGAAGCCCCGGAATGACATACAAGCCACCGGACACATTGTTGATCATTTTGGCGAAGCTCCGGCGGATTGTTCCAAGAGAACCCCAAGTGCTCCATCCATTTCCACATCCAAGAGCACCACTCAAGAAGCTTGGGAAAGCACGCTACATCAACTCCATCATCCAATTGGCGCCCAAGTCTTCCCAATCACGGTTTTTCGTGTTTTATTTATTTTGAGCTTAACTTTGAGTTTGTGCCTACAAACTCCCAATTTTCTCATCCCCTCTTTTCTTTGGGTTTCACATCACCACTAAGGTGTGACAAGGTTGCCAAGCTTTCCTTTAAATAGCTTGAGACATAGGTGAGCTATCCTTCACCTGTAAGAAGGATAGTGGGTTCTTGCTAAACCATCAAAAGCAAGTGGGTTCTTGCTAAACCACAAAAGCAAGCTGTAATAGGTCCTAGTGCTACCTCAAAGCCTAGTGGGTTTCTTGCTAAAACCATTGAAAAGCAAGCGGTAGGAATCTCTCAACGGTTGAGTTGGGAGCGGAGACGTAGGCCGGGTTTTGGCCGAACTCCGTTATCAATTTCTTGTGTGATTGCCTCTTTATTTCCGCTGCACTTTACTTTGATTTTTAATTTGTTAATCAATTTTTTAAAAGGCAATTCACCCCCCCTCTTGCCATCATTCCTCGTTTTTTCCGACCCAACAGTACCCTCTCCGAAGGCGTCATTCTTGTTGTCAGGGGAATGGATCCCTTGTCTACTTTTCGTGGTCTTATTTTATGGGAGTTCCTCTTGGGCATTAAAGAGGTTCGGAAAAACCCATATTCTTGTAAAGCTAGTGGGTGTGCTTCGTGAACCTTCTTGCGGTCGGAGATACTCATGTCTTGTGGAAACGTTGTGCACCTTTCTGGTTCGTCTCCTGGTTAGGGGTTTCTGCTATCAAAGCTATCTCACGTGGCAGAGTGTTGTCCACTGTAAGAATGATCAGTGCGGGTCGGCCCGTGTGGCGGGTTCACGATGAAGGGTTCAATCGGTATTGCTTAAAGTAAACTAGGAATGCCCGTGCGGGTTTCGTGGTGTTAGGATATTTTAAAATGGTGGGGAGACCCAGTGCGGGTCTCGCCGATCTCTCCTCTTATGTTGGTTAAACATAGGGTGTTTGAAGAGTCAAGCCAGTGTTAGAGATGTCTGGGTTTGGGAGTCGTTTTGATTTGGAGAACCAATATTTGACGAGAACCCTAATATGGTGGGGAGACCACCATAGGACGTACTTGTGGAAGACTCTATTTTCAAAGTTCGCTTGGCGGAGCAACCCCTTGATTCTGCTCCACCCGACCTCGACCATGCAAATTGGATAACTTGAGTAGTGGGTCGCTTGACGAGCCTTATTGGAGATCTCGAGTGACCCTGGTGATCCCTACATTAGGAGTCGGGGTGTTCCATGTTGTAGTTCTGTTTTGAGGTGAATTCCTAGTTGTTGGTCATTTTGCTTGGTGATTCTGGTTTTGAGAAATTGGAGTTTCAGGACATGGGCTTTTGAATGCTCGGTCATTAGGTGATTGAGGTTTTGTTTTATGGGTCTTCGTGGTATCGTTTGGAGCCCTTAGTTGACCTAGTATTTTGGGACTTTCTGGGGGCAGAAAGTGTCATGGTGGGGAGAATTGTCACACCCCGACCTGACGCTTACTATATTTTCTTTTATTTTAAGTCTTTCTTTGTTTTGCAGTTTGAGTTGATTCTAATTTAAAAGGGTTTTGTGATCTTATACGGGGGTGCGCCTATACGCGCCACTGTGTGTAGAGCCCAATCATAATTGGACGATGTGTTATAATTAAGTGTGTTATTATTTGGGTGTGCGACCTTGTGCATGGCCGTGCACGTTGTCCGGACCCAATAGTAATGATATTATTATTAGTTTGGTTTGTATTATTTTGGATTTTATTATTTTATGTTTTATTGTTAGTATTAAAAATTTGTTATTATTAATTTGAAATTTGTTTTATTCTTTTTTTTTATTCACTATTTTTTTTTCTTCTATTCCACCTCTCGTCCGCCTCTCCCTATTTCAGCAACACCCTTCGGCCGACGCCTCCCTTCCAGCCCCTCGTTCTAGTGCCCCGCACTCTTGCCGCCCAAACCATCCACGACGCCACCCCCCCGGCCACCTGCGAAACCGAGCTGCGCCACACCTTCTTCCTCGCCGGACCACCCTCCCACCTTCCCTCCTGCTTCACCCGACCGACTCTTCCTCCTCTGGTGAATCGGACCAAGATCCCACCTCGCACCGTCCAGTGCTTCCCCCCTTCCTTCACGACTTCACCCTTGGCCGCACCTCCCCTACTCTATTCCAGTTTGCCGCACCCCCTTGCCGTCTTGAACCGAGATTCACCATCCTCCGGTTTTTCCCAGCCGTGTGCACACCTATCCCTTTGGTGCGTTTTCTTTCCAGCGGCTCTCGTTTTTAATTTTCCGGCACCGCATAAGCTTGGACATCATCTCGGACCCCTTGCCGTAAGTGCTCTATAGCTCGATTGACAATTCTTTTAATTTTCTTGAGTTGTGATTTGGATTTTGGATTCCCATTTGGTTTGATTTTGATATTTTGGATTTGTGTTTGGTCCGATTATGGTGTATGTGATCCAATTGCTTGATTTTAGGGACTAATTGCGTTGTTTGTGGTGTAGTGGCTTTTGCGCACCAATTCGGCGAGGTATGAATCCACTTGCTTATTTAATTGATTTTGCACCGTTGTTAATTAGTTTACATGCTGCGAAATTGTTTTTTTAAATTTGGTTTCAATGTGCATTAAAAAATTGTTAGTGTTATGTTTAAATAGTATTAGTGCTTTTTATTTTGAAAACCCACTTTGGGCTGTTTATCAGCGCCGATAAATTGTGGAATTTGCGTATATATATTCAAAGTTGCGACATGTTGGAAACTACTTAATAAATCTTTTTAGAACTTTGTTTAGTTAATTAATCAATTTATTTAATTTAATTTGTTAAATAAATAGCTAATTTATTTGATTGGATTTGTTTAACTATTAATTAAATTATTTAATTGTTGATGTTTCTTTTTTTTTACTAACTGCTGATATTTTTTTGGGTTGGCGATGTGAATTGTCATTCTACTATGTTAATATCTTTTGACGGCTCCGTACGATGCGACCTTTGCGCGTCAGGAGTACTTCGCCATGTCGTTTTTCGCTCCTGTATTGAGGTAGGTGGTTTCGCATGCTTAGGTTGTCTGATTAATTGGTTTGCAGGTTTATTTAAATTAACATTTCCATTATCTAAACTTTGTTTTGAGTGTTGATTTTAGCTAATAGATTTTATCGATTTATCTCACTAGTGGCATGTTTAGGTTATTTTGGTTTCGACTAAGTCGTGTCTTTAGTTTTGAATAAACACAGCGTTTGAAATTTGTATGCATTTGGTTTCAAAGAAAATTTGAGTGGGTTTAGTACTGTTATTACGATGTCTTGTTTTCTTTAAAATCACTAAACCAATTTCTCTAATGTTTTATAAATTTTAGTTTGATTATTGAGATTGTATAGTTTATTAACTCGTGAAATTCATGCACGTTGTGTTCTGTTTCTGAAAATCTCTGTTGTGCGTTAGACCTTTAAATGATTATTTGTTTATTCATTTATATTGAATGTGCAAGTGTGGTTGACTTAGTTTGCATTCAAGTATGTTATGACTTGAACCTGATGAGTAGGGTGAACTTTGAATATTGAGCACAAAAGGGGAAGCCTGGGTACTAGGTGGGTAGACTAGAACTAGTGCGCTAGTGAACCGGATGAGTGTCGTCCATGTTTCACTTAGCTGGATTGACGATTGCAACACTAACTAAACATATGATATCTGAGGGTCGTGGCCTTCTAAGCCACGTGTTCTGAGGGTCGTGGCCTTCTAAGCCACGTTATCTGAGGGTCGTGGCCATCTAAGCCACGTTTCACCGAGACACGACATTCTAGGGACCCACACAACTTTAGTACTTTAGGGCCTCTCCCACTTTTGTTGCTCCTGTGCGATTATATACTCATCAATGGTTGGTTTTGGTAACTTCTGTGGTTCCAAAAGGTGAGAATGTTTCATTTTCTTTCAGTACAAAAAAATCCCCTTTCCCTATTTTAGAACTGTCTTTCTTTATTTAAAACCCGTTTTCTTTAAAGTGTTAGTGCATTTATTTATTTTCTCTAAAACTTGAACCTGCGAACTGTTTTGGTCATCTAACCTTTTCATGCGAAATCTTTTCTTTGGTGCCAACCTATTGAGCGATTGCTCACACCCTACTTACACCCTTGGGTGTAAGTAGATACGATTTTGTCTGATACAGGGAAAGACAAAGGTTTTGAGGACGGTGATCCGAGTTATTAGCTGCTACTTCTTGGCGTGGCGTTGAGGTGACGGTTTGAGGGTGCGATCTCTCGTTGGGTGACAGTTTCTGGGTTGGTTTTTGGTCTCTACACTTTCCTTTGTGTTTCTTGGTTTTTATTTATACCTATGACTCAAAACTTGGTCATGTATAATGGTTTGTTGTCAGCGACCTTTACTTTTGTTTTGGTTTACTTTGTTGGATGTTTATTCGGGTAAATCGTTCCCACTCTTTTATTTTGATACCTGGGCACTTGTGCCAACCCGTGGGGATCGGGAACGCCCTTCGGGCCTTGCCGCGGACCGGGTCGGGCGCCGGGTCGGTTGGCGACCTGGCCTGGTTCGTGACACCTAAACTCAAGGCGACTGAAATAGAAAGAGGAGGAGATGGTTCGAGTTATTCCTTTGGTGCTCAGTACGGCTGTAGTGGCTTCATCCATCCTCATGTTTGTTTTGATTGATTCCAAAGACCCTCATCGCCTTCTCGGGGTTCTTGTTGTTTTAAGCGGTCTTCCCATAATTTTAATCGGGTTTTTAGTTGGAATCTTTGGTTAGATAAGCTTCCTGTTTGATCACTGTGAGTTGTAGTTACCAAGGTGTTCCTCATTTGAATAAACGATCCTTTCTTTCATTTTTGTGCATTTACTTTATTCCCTTGTTATATATATATATATATATATATATATATATATTTATAAGAGGACAACTTGTTCAATTAAAGGAAGACATATTAATATAAAACATATCGTTACATAACGCAGTTTCTTGGGACGTTACATTATTTCCCCCTTCAAAGAATTGTGTCCTCGCAATTATATTCATAAAAATAAAAATAGAAACCTCAATCGTACAACTCTATCGAAACAGGAGATCCAGTTCGGTTAACGGAATACCAAAGTTGGTACATAGTTCCTCCGTTTCCCTAGCCCAGATGCACCTTGAGCAGTAGGTTTTTAATCCTTGCTCATGTGTACTACACACAGGCTCCCATAGGGAGGCTCGTGTGGTGAAAAGATCGGAAATGTCCGAGTGGACAAGTTCCCTGATAACCCTCTAAACTACATCACGCTCGAGGTATTCGAGAGGGATGATGCTATTGAGGAGACTGAGATTTAATACCTGGAACATATAGGATGCCTTGAGGTGGCCATCTTGAGCGGCTATGAGGAAGCACGCTCTAGAAGAAAAGTTTTACGCCAGAGTAAAATACTGGAAGAGGCCTTCGTAGTATCTCCCCCTTCGCCTATGGTAGGGGAGTTGGGTGGTGACAATGAGGTGAAAGACATGGTCATTCCTCTGACATGAACGAAGAATCTCAGGACTGTTTTCTAAGTCAAGAAGACGTTGGCAAGACCCTCGCAGGTGGAGAAAGGATGGATAATCCACCATGCATTATTTGATCAAAATGACCTCTACTAACTCATCAGGTAGAGATGAGATGTTCGTTTGACCAGCCATCTGAAAAAAAACATTCAAGAGAGCTCACTTAACAACACTGTTAAGGTAGAGATAGGAAAGGAAATAGGAAACTTTCAATTACCTAAAAGTTTACATAACAAAGTCTGATTTTACTAAACAAACACCACAAAGAGAGGAAAAACTCCCTAACTCTTGAAACCACACACAGGCTGAACAAATGGGTTTAAACTCATGGGAACATCTATGACGCCTCCTGAGTTTAGCATGAGGGGTATGGAGTTGGGAAACATCATTATACACTTGTTTTCTAAGAGACAATTGGGTGGACTCATCTTCCAACACCCCAAAGTCATAATGCAAAATCTGACACAGGTAGGCTGCTCGGAGGTCTCTGGCAGCAGCAGCTTCTTGAAAGGGGTTATCGAGCATCGTGCCAAATTATTCGCCAGTCGTGAACACTCGAAAGAGTCCCTCTTGGTACCTTCCCCAGCGTGCATAAGAGGGGAATTGGGCCATCATCATTAGGAGATAATTCATTCCCAATCCCCATTGAAGACTAAACACCCTAGGCGGGTTTTACACATTATACAGGTGCTTTCATGACATGCGAATATGGGCATAATTAAGAAAGTTCTCCCGACTAGCCAGAGACACAATGGTCTCTAGGGCCTCAGTGGGAAGTGACAGTAGATTGGTAGATACATTTCCATCATCCATCTGAAAGTTATAACATATTTACTTAGTCAATCATAGTAATATATTCATACCACCTGGTTTTCCAGAGTTTCCTAAACCCATCCTCTGATACCAACCGTAAGGACCCCGGTTCCTGGGTGCCTATGGGGCATGATGTACAAAAAAATTTATTACAATCAGTTACAATAATACATCATGTCCCATACTACAGAAGATCACGAGGCTCAGGATTCTGGGAAACCAGCTGCTTTTGAAAAACTTATTTAGTAAAAATCCATGCCTGAAAATTTTAAAACAAAAATGTAGGGTGATCAAAATATGCCCAATAAGGGGTTTTAAAATGTTTAAAGAAAGTTCTTTCTCAAAGAAGTCATTTTGAAGATGATAAAAAACTTCATTAAAAACAAGGCATTATCTTTTCTTAAAACATGTAAATCCTACATTCTTGAAAACCACTTGCACAGAAAAGAAGTACGTACTTAAAATAAACTTTAAAGAAGACATCAATCAGAGAGCGCAAGCATGTGAGGAATAGAAGATACATAATTTACAACCAAAATTACTTCAGTTATAAAAGACTACAAGTAAGCAGGGAAACATTCATATCATGATTCATTGGCACATAAAGTTCTTATAACAACTTACCACATGTGTTACAGTTCTTATCTCATAATTTCATTCACATAGTCAAGGGAATTTCCAACTAGGGGATGTCCTGTTAGTTGAACTATCCCCTGGTTGACCATTTATCATCACATGCGGAGGGAATGTATAATGACAGACTTTGTCAAGACCTTGTGTCATGACCATAAACATAACTTTATATGGGTCAAGGCCAACCGCCAATCCCGTTTCCCATAGTAGCACAAGCCAAGGATAACCGCCAAGACCGTCGCACATAACGTCTCATGAGACTCATCCTTTACCCAATGCATTGGAGCGCTGTATAATTCCAGGCGCACTAGTCCATAATCATTTAAGTCCAATACATCCCTCACATATTTGACGTGGTCTTACATTCATAGGGTCTCATTCTTACATTCATTACTCATAATCCCTTTACATGCATTTTCATAGTCAAGGAAGGACAGTACAAACATTGATAAAAGCTAAGACATAAGAAATAAAAATACGTACACATTCGATATTAACTTAACAATTGAAACCATGAGCTTAATGGAAACCTTATAATAAAAACTTTAACACTTCAAACATCACAATCCCAAGTTAAAAATGAGGCCATTCATATTTAAACACATGCTGATATATGGGTGTCAAGAAATCATCATGTAGACACATAAATGGTCAAGAATGCTGATAAATGAGAATTTTCAATTGGGAGAATTATTTTGATATCAAACTAATCCTTAAACTTTGTCATATATATAAACATGTATATAAATAGTTTTGGTGTCGTTATTTAAGTAATAATCTTTAAGGGTAAAAATAATTTTATTAAATCATCATGTTACACCAAAATGAATTAAAACATAATAACCATAATCATCCATTTTTTTATTCTGAAATTGTTTGCACGTAATTAAATAGATGTATGCATATATTGGTATTTATATATATATGGGTATATATATATATATATATATTCATATATATACATATATACTAGTTCATACCTTAATTTGAACAAACCAACAACAATCATTTCCCTACCTGTTTTAACATGCTATGGATCACCCACAAGAAACCAGGAACTCGACATAAAGCAAAATTTACAAATATATATATGTTTATGTTTATACACACACACACACATATATATATATACGACCCAAAACTAAACAAAACAAGGTGAAATCGCAAAACTCTTTACTTCCCTGTTTTAAAGTCCGGTTACTAGGTTCGGGAAAACCTTATAAGAAAAAGGATCATAGTATATGCATGTTCATGTGATTATATACATATATATGTATATATATAAAATAATTACAACCCAAAACTAAAACTAGGTAAGATAATGCAATCCTTTGCTTACATGTTTTAAAGTTTGGTTATTAGATCCGGGGAGGGCACGGAGAAAGAAAACAAGAACCATGGGTGTTTGCAAGATTCATATACATGTATATGTTTATATAAATATATATATATAAACTTAAACCAAAACCGAAACACAAGAAAGACAAGAGGTCCCTTACAGGCTCGGAGAGGGGGAGAAGGAGGTGCAGAAGACATCGACGAGGTGGTTGAGGGTCTAAGGAAGCACTGTGCAAAACCCTCTCCTTCGGTGAAAAAATTCCCCTCTTCGGTGCAAACCGAGGTTTAAAAAAAATAGGGAACCCTTCTTGCATGGAGATGTGGATCGGGTATCTAAGGCTGAGGTGGTGCCTAACCCGTGGAAAGAAGAGGCAGAAATTGGGTCTACCGCCGGCCTAGATGAAGAAAAAAGACGGCCTACACTGCTGGTTATCGCGTGTGAGGAAGAAGAAGACGCACGGGGTAATAGAGATCCGAAAAAAAGAACGACCAGGATTAGACCGGGTGGGATCGGACGGCTGGAGACTGACGCGGCGTTAAAAAAAACGACGGCGGCGCGAGAGGGAGGCAGACTCCTCCTCCCTGATTTTTCTCCCTTTTTTTTATAAAAACATCATTATTTTATTATATTACATATATTTTTTTTGTTTGTTTGATTGATTAGCCAGCCGTGAACCCTCTCCCTTTTCCCCTTTTTTCAGTGCAAGACCTGCTCCACGCGGGTCTCTCTCTTTTTTTTCATTTCTAATATCTTAATGTTGTTATTATTTTTTTATATTATTACCATTATTATATATATATCGTTATCATATGTTATCTTATTAACAAATTACAAGGTTACATAACAATTATCCTATAATCTATTATCCTATCAATATTCTTTTATTACACATATTATAACATATAATTATTATTAACATACAATTATTAATAAAATTTTATTATTTTAAGGTAAGCCAATAGTCATTAATACATATGCATTAATTTATTTACCCCTATCTATATCATATTATTATTTTCCTTTATTGACTTATATATACTAATTACTTTAATCTCTATTTACAAGTAAGGATCTATATTAATATTGTTAATAAAAATAAACATTTAACATAATAACATTAATAATTATTTTAAAGTTTCACAATTAAGAGTGCATTGATGTAAAAATTAACATTATGAAACAGAATTTGTAATACAAAAGAAACCATAATTTTACATAATTTCAAAACTGTTAATTATAAAAAGATCAAATTATAAACATTTGAATTATTATTATTAATTATATTTAATTTAGAGATAATTATAATACATTTAACTTAAAGTTGGATGCAACACACACACACACACACACACACACACACACATATATATAACCCAAGAGTTTGCACACATATTTTCTTAGACAAAAAAAAGTAAATCCCCACCATATTTAATATAGTCATTCATAAAATGAATATTTACTTGCTCAAGTTAAAAACGTGTATAATAAATAGTAGAAAAATAATAATATTAATTCCCACTGTTTTGCATTATATAAAAAATAGCATTCTCATATGATTCAAATTTTGGGAAAACAAACAATGAATTAGTTATATTATCATTATTATTGTTGTTGTTATTAAAACATTAAATAAAATAACACACTTAACCTTTTTGAACCTTTAGGGGGAGGGGTATTAAACTCTTAGCTTCAATGGTTCAGATTGAAAATTAAAACATTAAAAGATATTGGATCATGGGGGTGCCAACGACTATAATTATAGTTGTTGGTGGCTAACAGTCGGATACGTGTTCTATAAAAACCTGATCTCGGGGTATCCCAAACTCAAGGCGACTGAAGGAGAAAGAGGAGGAGATGGTTTGAGTTATTCCTTTGGTGCTCAGTATGACTACGGTGGATTCGGCCATCCTCATGTTTGTTTTGATGGATGCCAAAGACCTTATCGCCTTCTCGGGGTTCTTGTTGTTTTAAGCGGTCTTCCCGTAATTTTAATTGAGTTTTTAGTTGGAATATTTGGTTAGATAAGATTCATGTTTGATCACTGTGAGTTGTAGTTACCAAGGTGTTCCTCATTTGAATAAACGAGCCTTTCGTTCATTTTTGTGCATTTACTTTATTCCCTTGTTTTATATATATATATATATATATATATATATATATATATATATATTTTATAAGAGGACAACTTGTTCGATTAAAGTAAGACATAGTAATATAAAACATATCGTTACATAAAGCAGTTTCTTGGGATGTTGCACATTTGTTATACATTTATTATACATTTATTATAAATATTATAATGTTATAATATTATAATATTTATTATAATAAATCTCTAATAAATGTATAATAAATGCACAATAAATGTATAATAAATGTATAATAAATATTTATAATACATTTATATTTATAATAAATACTTATTATAATTAAATGTTTTAATATTTATAATAATAAATATCTAATAAATGTATAATAAATATACATTTATAATATCTATTATAAATATTATTATAATATTTATTATAATAAATGTATAATAAATATTATTATTATAAATATGTATAATAAATTTATAATAAATGTATAGTAAACGTATAAGAAATATTTATAATACATTTATTATAAATGTATATTTATTATAATAAATATTATAATATTTAATTATAATAAATGTATATTTATAATAAATATTATAGTATTTATTATACATTTATTATAGATATTTATTATAATAAATGTATAAAATAAATGTAGATTTATTATAATAAATAAATGTATTTTTATTGGGGAGGAAGATAGTGAAATAACTACGGGTGAGGAAAGGAATGTTCAAATAGAGGACGTACCTATTGTGCAAGAATATGTTGATGTGTTTCTAGAGGATTTACCTGGACATCCTCCAGAATGAGAAATTGAGTTTTCCATTGATTTTATTCCTGGGTCAAGGCCCATATCGAGGACCCCTTATAGAATGGCCACTGTGGAATTAGTGAAACTAAAGAAACAACTAGATGAATTGACTAATAAAGGATTTATTCTCCCTAGTGTTTCTCCATGGGAAGCCCATGTTCTTTTTGTTAAGAAGAAAGATGGATCTATGAGGTTGTGCATTGACTACAGGGAGAACAATGCTATAACAATAAAGAACAAGTATCCCCTACCTCGCATTAAGGATTTATTCGATCAACTTCATGGAGCTCAATATTTTTCAAAGACTGAACTTCGATCTGGATATCATCAATTGTGTGTGAAGAATGAATACATTCTGAAGACAACATTTCGAACCATGTATGGGCATTATGAGTTTACTGTAATTATTTTTTGGACTAACTAATTCACCCTATGTTTTCATGGATCTAATTAATAGAGTTTTCAAGTAATATCTTGATGACTTTGTAGTAGTATTTAATGATAATATCTTGGTATACTCAAAAAGCTATTAAGATCATGAAAATCACTTACACACTATTCTAAAGACTCTTAGAATAAATGAATTATATGGCAAGTTTATAAAGTATGCATTCTGGCTTCAAGAGATTTCTTTTCTTGGCCATATTGTCTCTAAGGATGGAATCTCTGTTGATCCTTCTAAGACAAGAGAAATACAAGAATGTTAAGCACCAATGAGTATAACTGAGGTACGTAGTTTTATTGGTTTAGTAGGTTATTATCGGCATTTCGTCCAGAATTTTGCCCGATTGGCTAACCCATTAACCAAGCTCACACGTAAAGGGGTTAAATTTGTTTGGACAAAAGAGTGTGAATGTAAAGACTCAGAAATTTCCATGTAATTTTTTTTAATTAAATAGGAATTTTATGAGTCCGCAAAATTTGACGGCGCGTGATTCCAAGGTCCGGAGTGCCCAGAATCAATTTATGAAGTTTTGATTCGGGTACATTCAGTAAACGTATGAGGGCATTTTTATAACTTTTTAACTGGTGCTTGAAATTAAAATCTGAGGGCATCGTTGGACTCATAGCACCGGTATGCGCTTAAGGAGACTTTCACCTCGACGAAAGTGGTTCGAGAATAAAAGATAGTTTTTGGGTTTTTTTGTGGAAAATAATAAAATAAAATGAACTACACTTTATTTTATTTTTGAGACACCATGTGGAAGTTGGAGGTGGGGTCCACCAGAACTAAACCTCCTTGTGGGATTTGAAGTGTGGGAACCACCTGACCATAACCTTCGATGAGATGTTATGGTGGTGGGGCCCACCCAAACCTGACCTCCCGCGAGAGGTTACGATGGTGGGGACCACCTAGGACTAAACCCCCATTTTAATTGTGGAAAACCTCTCAACTCCCCTCATTAATGAGGGAGAGTCTCTCCACCCCCTCCTTTAATGGTGTTAACCCTTCCTCTCTTTTAATTGTTCCAACCTCATAAATTAATTAAATGGAGCCAACTTAATTAATTCACCTAATTTGAATTCTTATTCCAACAACTTAATAGATTTTATAATATATTATTCTTGGCTACCTATTCTTTTGTTGGCAAAGGAGGAAGGATATTTTGAGAGAAAATCTCTCACCAACGAATAACGAAGAATGCGTTCTTCCAACGAAGAACGCCGACAGGGAGCGTCTTTGACTTCTTCCTTGAAAGAACCTTACAGAAGCAACCGATGTGGGAGGTCTTCAATGATCGACCCTCCCTCCTCATCGTCGTCAATGAACCGACGCACGAGCTCGGGATTGGAAGTGTGTGGAGGACACGACAAATGATGAAAACTCCATCTTCTTCCCCGCGACTCCATCAACGAACAATGAACAAAGGTAGGGGTTTAATTTTATTTAAGTATGATATTATTTACTTGTTACTTTTCTTCCAAAACAAAGAACGTAGACCAACTTATTATCAAGTTGATCCGCGGATGTTTTTCCTTGCGGGTTGGGAATATTTTGTTAATGAGGGATTATGGGAATTGATGTTTTTAAGATATCTTACACGCTCGTTCTTCGCTTCATTCTTGTGAGCCAATTGTTATCCCACTAAACGTGGAAGGGTGCAGACCAAACCAACATGGTATGACCCCTCTGCTGATCTTCTTTGTGATGTTCTTCGGCATGGCGACGAGGTGATGAAAGCGACGAGGTGATAAAGGCGAAAAAGGAAACATGCGCCGCCCCAGCGACGCTCCGACACCCTGGACTGAACCGCGCTGCCCTCCGGCTTCCGAGCCGCCCCGGCTGCGCTGCCCGCCGGCCGCGCCACCCATCGGCTGAGCCACGCCGCGCCCCGGCCGAGCCGCACTTCGACCACTCTGCGCCCCAGCTTCTAACCGCCGCGCCTCCCTCACCTCCCATGCGCCTCACGGTGCCCTCCTGAGCCCCTCCCGAGCCGGCCTCCACGCACTCCATGCGCCCCGACGGCTCCACAGTCTACGCACCCCATGATCCCCACGCACCCCGTGTCGCTGCTGGCGGAACTGACCCGTCGGCCTCCGCGCGCCCCGCGACTCTGCCGTTCGCGCACCCCGCGACGCCCCGGCCGAGCCGGCCTCCCTGCCCGAGCCGCGCCACCACGGCCCTGGGTCGAGCTGCCTCGAGCCAGCCCCTCACGGTACCCTCCAGGCCGAGCCATTCCCTCGCGGTGCCCTCCGGGCCGAGCCGCCTACACAGGGTCCTCCGGGCCGAGCCGCCCACGCGGGGCCCTCCGAGCCGAACTTCCCACGCGTCGACCCGCGACCGGTCCGTGCCCTTATGACCAATCCGCGCTCTCGCGACCCTCCGTGACCCCTCGCGACCTGTTGGGTTGGGACCAGCGGGCCCGGACAAACCTAATGGGCTGGGCCAAACCCAACGGGTCAGGCCGGGTCGACCCAGACTAGACCGACCCAAATTGGGTCGGGCCGGGTCGGACCGGACCTGGGCCCACTATGACTCCTTTACTTTCTTTTGGCCATATCTTTGGTATCAGGCGTACGTTTGACAAACTGTCAGCGGCCCTGGTAATCTTGGAGCATGAAGGTCCCTTTGAGTATACCCCACTATAGTTTGGGGTATAGTTGAGATATGGTCAGGTTGGATCGTGAACGAATCCAACCGGGCCCCCGGAACTAAAAGGCTAATAACTCACAGACCGAGCGTCTGATTGATGCGTCGTCTGTTGCATTGAAACCTCTATGACGTGGTGGACCTTTGAGATACTTATTCATGGGACTTCGTGACAGTTGGAGTATCGACCAGTAGCTTGTGGAGCGGATCCTTCCAGAGACGAGCGAACAGAGTGTAGAGACCTAGCAGCTGGCTGAGACCTGATGACTACTGACCGATTGACTCGGAGTGACTCGACTAGCCCAATGAGGAGCGCCTGGTTGTGGTGGAAGACCTACGGTGGAGGAGCGCCTGGTTTTGGTGGCAGACCTGTGGTACTCGACAGGAGAAGTACCTCTGCAGGCTATTAAGGGGAGCACCTGGTTGTGGCGGTAGACCCACGGTGGGGAGCACCTTAGTGATGCAGCAGACCCATGGTACTCGACATAAGGAGTACCTCAGTAGTCCAAGGTTAGTGGGAAGCGCCTTGGTGTCACAGCAGACCCACTTTACTCGATAGAGGAGGAGTTCTCCAGCAGCTGTGGTTTCGATAATGTGAATAAAAATCCTAGTTGAACTAAGTTAGTAACTTTTTTGTTTTCCTCATGATTGAGATGAATTACTTGATAACTTAGGTATATGTATGGTCATATACCTAAGTGGGGTTATCTGTTGATTTCATACTTGTGGTTTATCCTTGTTGGATTTTGTGAGACCTTGAGGGTCTCGGGGTCCCTACTGAGTATCATTATACTCACCCCTGTATGGGCTATGCTGGCCCGCACCTTGTCGTGTTGGATGCAGACGACGGACAGTGCTAACCGAGGCTGAGAGTACTAGGACTAGACGGTACCCGGGGTGGACCTTACAGCATGATGGTACACAAAGGAGACAGACGGACTTGGAGTGCTGAGGAGGCGATCTATACCTACCCTTCAGGTAGGAACCTCGGAGGATGATCTAGCAGCAATTTTTCTTTTCTTCAGTTGTAATTTCAGTTTCTTGTACTTTAATGTTGGGCTTGTATTTTCGGCCCATTTTTCTTTCAGCACACTTTTTTTATACAGTTTTACTTAGTGTTTTGTTTCCATCTTGTGCTCTGTTGTGTGTGTTTACAGGTTATAAAGGCAATTCCTTCCCAGTTTTAGGGAATTACACCTTTGGTGCTAGTCGCCAGCCCCTGGCCTATGGAAGGTGGGCTTGGGGTAGTCACGGCACGGGCCCCGGGGGACGGGTCGTGACAAATTGGTATCAGAGGAGTCGGTTCTACCATAGAAATTAGGACTCTGATCTTTCTTTTCTATGAAGAAATAGTGTTAAGAGTAGTGAATGTGGTTCTTAGTTTAGGGAGTCCAGAGTTGGTATGGCGGCCGACGTATCCATACACCAGGACCCTGACTTCTAATTTCCGACTCAGTGCACGAAAACACTGATTATGTGTGTGTTTTCAAAATCTTTCTTTAAGTCATCTCAACCAGGTCAACTCACCAGGTATAATCTTTTGACTGTGTCTTATCTGTTTCTTTCAGGATGCCTACCTGCAGACGACTAACTAGAGTCTCGAGATTTTTATGCATAGATAGCCCACCGAGCGATGAGGCCTCAGTGCAGTACCCTTTTCCAGTGGAGACACCAGTGATACCACTTCCCATTGGGCCACCGATGCCACCAGCCCCAACAGCAGACAATGTATGCCACTTGAGAGCATTGCATGAGTTCCAGCACCAGAGGCCACCCAGGTTCAGGAGAGATACGGACCCACAGGTGGCTAAGGATTTCCTGGAGGCTCTGGTGAGAGTTTTCCGACTGGTAGGGACACCGGCCGAGCTCATGGTGATTCTTGCTGCCGGCCATCTATAGGAATCAGCGGGCATATGGTGGATATTGATGCTCCAAGTTCGCGATGAGATGACTCTTCTTTGGTCAGACTTCGAGAGACTGTTCCGGGTAGAGTTTGTCCCAGTGACTCTTCACGCAGTGCGCATATAGGAACCACTTCGTCTACAGCAGGGCAACATGACTGTAGCTCAGTACTTAGTGAGGTTTATAGACCTCTCACGCTACTCCAGCGATATGGTACAAGACCCATTCTTCAAGGCCCGAACCATCATGCAGGGACTCGGACGAGAGATAATGGCTTCGGTGATCTCACTCAGCATCCCAATGCAGGCAGGGGTGTCAGAGAGAGCCCTCTTAGTGGAGAGTTTCCTTGCTGAGCAGTCTCCAACAGCGAGATCCACCACCAATCGACACGTAGCAGAGTCTTCTGTATCTGGCAGCAGACAGATGTCATAGAGGTCCAAGAGGACCAGACCTACATGTGGATGACCTCATGACTCAAGATCGGTTGTGCGGGGCACCCGGAGCAGAGACATACATGTCAGGAGCGGGCAATGTTTCACATGCGGCAGGCAGGGTCACATGACTCGTGATTGTCCGACCCACCGTTCGGTTGATCAGAAGACGGTCGAAGGACCGCCAAGGTAGAGACATAGATTCAATCGAGGTGTTCTATAGGTAGTAGGAAGACTTGGTAGAGGAGATGGCCATGCAACTAGCGGTGGATGACGTTTTGAGGTGTTACTGCCACCACCACCAGGAGGTCTACCCCAACCACAGGGAGTATGAGGACAAGGGAGATCTCAACTCCAGGCAGTTGATAACTACAATCACAACACTCCGGAGATGATACGAGGTACCATCTATGTCTATTACACCTTAGCTACAGTTCTTATAGACACAGGTTCCAGTCACTCTTTTATTTCCACTACCCTCGTTCGGAGCTCGGAGATTCTGACGAAGCTGTTGGCTCGATCCTTACGACTAGAGACTTCTACGAAAGCAGACTCGACGATTATGCACTGGTGCCGGCAGTGTGAGCTTAATATAGGAGGTGAGAGCTTCAGCTGGGATCTCCTAGTAGTGGCGTCGATGCCTTACGATGTCATCTTGGGTATGGAATGGTTATCTACAGTCCATGCTCAGATTGACTATATTAGGTGCAAAGTGCGGTGTGTCCACATAGATAGGACCAGGTTTACCTTCACCAGTGAGAAGGGAGACTTTGAAGCACATGACAGACTTACCTGGAGGAGGCTACAGCCGATCACTCATCAGTTGTCTTGCCTTACCCTCAAAGCAGTTGATGTAGAGAGTCTGAGTTATCCTATAGTGGTGGACCAGTACACAGATGTTTTCCCTGATGATGTCCCAGGTCTACCTCCTCACAGAGAGGTGGACTTTTACATTGAATTTTACCCCAGGATGACATCGATATCTACTCTAGCGTATCGGATGGCTCCTGCGGAGCTTCGCGAGCTGCGAGTACACCTTGAGGACTTGCAGGGGAAGAGATTCATTCAACCCAATGTTTCTCCCTGGGTAGCCTCAATTATATTCACCAAGAAGGAATATGGGAGATTGAGGCTTTGTGTTGAATACCGGTGCCTAAACCAGGTGACCGTGAAGAACAAGTACCCACTCTTGAGGATTGACGACCTCTTTGATCAGCTGAAGGGAGCACGGTGGTTCTCGAAGATAGACCTTAGATCAAGCTATCACCAGCTCAGAGTTCGAGACAAGGATGTGAAAAAGACAGCCTTCAGATGTCGGTATGGCCACTAAGAGTTCTTGGTTATGCCATTCAGCGTAACTAAAGCTCCAGCAGTGTTCATGGGACTCATGAACATGATCTTTAATCCATACCTCAATCACTTTGTTGTAGTCTTCATCGACAACATTCTGATCTACTTGACTATTGAGGAGGAGCATGCCTATCACTTTTGGGTAGTACTGGACACACTCCGAGAGCACCATCTTTATGGTAAGCTCTCAAAGTTCCAGTTCTGGATCTAAAAGGTTCACTTTCTGGGACATGTCATCTTGGAGGCTGGAGTTGCAGTGGATCCAGTGAAGATTGAGGTGATACTTTCTTGGGAGCCACCTAGGAGTGTGATGGAGGTACAAAGTTTCCTGGGTTTGGCCGTATACTACTGGAGGTTTGTGCCAGACTTCTCCAGAGTTGCAACACCACTATCAGCCTTGACGAAGAAGGGGAAACCCTTTGTGTGGTCAGAGAGATTCCAACAGAGCTTTCAGGAGCTGAGGTAGAGGATGACTAGTTCCCCCCATCTTGAGGCTTCTAGAGGAAGGTGTAGGGTACATAGTCTACTACGATGCATCAGGGAATGGACTCAGATGTGTCATGATGCAGGAGCAAGAATTTATCACATATGGCTCTCGTCAGCTAAGATAGAATGAGCATAACTATGCTACCCATGACCTGGAGTTAGCATCGGTGGTCTTCACCTTGAAGATGTGGCGACACTATCTGATGGGTGAACATTTTATCATGTACTCTGATCACAAGAGTCTCGGGTATATCTTCTCTTAGAAGGACCTGAACTTGAGACAACGACGTTGGCTTGAGTTTCTCCAGGACTATGACTTCGAGATAGTCTATACTCCTCGGAAGGGGAACGTTGTTGTAGATGCACTCAGCAGGAGATCTGGTATATAGCTGCTAGGTGAGGTGACAAAGCAGCTGGCTACTTTACAAATATCCTTTGTGGATAGAGATTGAACAGTCTTCCTTCAGTCTCTTACAATTACTCCCCCACTTCTTCAACGAGTCAGGGAGGCACAACATGGGGACACTGACTGTGAGACACGAAGTGCTCAGATATCCACAGGGCAGGCACCTGGTGGATTTTCTGAAGGTGGGGAGCACGTCATCCTCTTCAAAGGACGCACTATAGTACCAGTGTCACTTCAGAAGGAAGTGTTGAGGGAGTTCCACACATCCCCTCTAGCGGTACATCTAGGAGTGGTAAAGATGTACCAGGATCTCCGATGATAGCACTAGTGGCCGAGAATGAAGAAATCAGTTGTAGAGTTTGTTTCTCAGTGCCTCACTTTTCATCAAGTGAAGGCGGAGCATCAGGTACCAGTAGGCTTGGTTCAGCCTTTAGAGGTCCCAGAGTGGAAGTGGGATGGGATATCCATGGATTTAGTGACAGTACCTCCACATACATCTAGAGGTCATGACTCGATCTGGGTGATCGTCGACCGACTCACCAAGTCGTCCCACTTCCTACCGATCAGAGAGAAGGGTTCAGTAAAGAGCTTGGGATGCCTCTATGTGTAGGAGATTTTGTGGCTAAATGGAGTACCTTCGATGATTTTCTCATATCGTGACACACGTTTTACTTCCCGGCTATGGAAGGGGTTGCATGAAGCTTTCGGGATGTAGCTTCGTTTGAGCACCGCCTTCCACCCTCAAACGGATGGCCAGACTGAGCGGACCATTCAGAGCCTCGAGGACATGCTACGTGCTTGTGTCCTTGACTTCGGTCGTAGCTGATAGGATCACTTACCTTTGGTGGAGTTTGTATACAACAAAATTTATCACTCCACCATAGGGATGACACCTTTTGAGGAATTGTACGGGCGACCTTGCAGATCACCTTTATGCTGGACTGACCCAGGGGAGTCAGCACTGGTGGGACCAGAGATGGTACGGGCTACCACAGAGAAGGTGCAGATCATCCAGGAGTGGATGAAGACTGCACAGAGTAGGTAGAAGTCGTATTCTAACAGGAGACGGAGACCTATGGAGTTCGAGGATGGCGACCACATCTTTCTACGGGTCTCACCTCGATGAGGTATATGGAGATTTGGCCGAGGCGGCAAGTTATCTCTGAGATTCATTAGACCTTTTCAGGTCCTAAGCAGAGTTGGCGAGGTGGCTTACTGCTTAGCTCTTCCACCTCAGTTGCATCGGGTGCACGATGTCTTCCTCGTATCCCAGCTGATGAGATATGTGCATGACCCTTCCCACATCATCGACCAGGGTGAGAAGGATGTCGACGATGGGGTGACTTTTACGGAGGTTCTAGTAGAGATTGAGAATTGACAGGAGCAGATCCTTTGTGGATAGTCGATACCTCTGGTGTGCGTTCACTGGCAGCACGGGAACCTCCAAGAGAGCACATGGGAGTGGGAGGCTCAGATGCGTGCTCAGTACCCCCACTTGTTCCCTTAGTTTGATTTGTGTCTAACAAGGATGTAAAGCCTGAGGTGGGGAGAATGTAAAAACCTGAAAATTCCCATGTAATTTTTTTAATTAAATGGTAATTTTATGAGTCCGCAAAACTTTACGGTGCGTGATTCCGAGGCCCAGAGTGCCCAGAATCAATTTTTGAAGTTTTAATTTGGGTACGTTCAGTAAACATACGAGCGAGTTTTTATAACTTTTCAACCGGTGCTCGAAATTGAAATATAATGGCACCATTGAACTCACAACACTGGTATTCTCTTAAGTATACTTTCACCTCGATGGCAGTGGGTCAAGAATAAAAGACAGTTTTTGGATTTTTCATGGAAAATAATAAAATAAAATGAACTACACTTTATTTTATTTTTGAGCCACCATGTGGAAGTTGGAGGTGGGGTCCACCAGAACCAAATCTCCTTGTGGGAGTTGAAGTGTGGGGACCACCCGACCATAACCTCCCATGAGAGGTTATGGTGGTGGGGCCCACCCGAACCTGACCTCCCACAAGAGGTTATGGTGGTGGGGACCACCCGAGACTAAACCCCCATTTGAATTGTGGAAAACCTATCAACTCCCCTCATTAATGAGGGAGAGTCTCTCCACCCCCTCCTTTAATGGTGTCAACCCGTCCTCTCTTTTAATTGTGTCAACCTCATGAATTAGTTAAGTGGAGCCAACTTAATTAATTCACCTAATTTGAATTCTTATACCAACAACTTAATAGATTTTATAATCTATTATTCTTGGCTACCTATTCTTTTGTTGGAAAAAGAGGAAGGAGCTTTTTAGAGAAAAGCTCTCGCCAACAAAGAATGAAGAATGTGTTCTTCCAACTATGAATTCCAGCAAGGAGAGTCTTCGACTTCTTCCTCAGAATCACCTTACGGAAGCAACAGACTTGGGACGTCTTCGATGACCGACCCTCCCTCCTCATCATTGTCAACAAACTGACGCACGAGCTTGAGATTGGAAGTGCGCGGCGGATGTGACAAACAATGAAAACTCTGTCTTCTTCCCCATGACTCTATCAACAAACAATGAACAAAGGTAGGAGTTTAATTTTATTTAAGTATGATATTATTCCCTTGTTACTTTTCTTCCAAAAAAAAGAACGCGGACCAACTTATTATCAAGTTGATCCACAAATGTTTTTCCTTGCAGGTTGGGAATATTTTGTTAATGAGGGATTATGGGAATTGATGTTTTTAAGATATCTTACATACTTGTTCTTCACTTAATTCTTGTGAGCCAATTGCTATCACCCTAAATGCGGAAGGGTGCAGACCAAACCAACGTGGTACGACCCCTCCGCCGATCTTCTTTGTGATGTTCTTTGGCATATCAATGAGGCAACGAAGGCGCCGAAGGCAACCTGTGTCGCCCCTGTGATGCTCTAGCACCCCAGGCCGAACCACGCCGCCCTCTGGCTTCCGAGCAGCTTCGGCTGCGCTACTCGCCAACCGCGCCACCCGCCGGCTGAGCCGCACCGCACCCCGGCCGAGCCACGCTCCAACCGCACGGTGCCCCAGCTCCCGGTCGTCGTGCCTCCCGCGCCCCTCACGGCACCCACCCAAGCCCCGGCCGAAAAAGCCTTCGTATGCTCCACACGTCTTGTGGCTCTGCCGTCCGTGCGCCCCGTGCGCCTCACACTGCCGCTGGCCAAACCGACCTGCCAGCCTCCGCGCGCTGCAACTCCGCCGTCTGCGCACCCTGCGGCGCCCCGACTAAGCCGGCCTCCTGACCCCGGCCGCGCCACCCCGTCCTCGAGCCGAGCCACCCCAATCCGACCCATCACCACATCCTTCGGCCTGAGCCGCGCCCTCGCGGTGCCCTCCGAGCCGAGCCGCGCCCTCGTCGTGCCCTCCTGGACGATCCTCCCATGCATGGCCCTCTGTGCTGAACCACCCACGCATCGACCCACGGCCAGTCCGCGCCCTCACGAACGGTCCATGCTCCTGCGGCCTGCTGGGCTGGGCCTAGTGGGTCGGGCCGAACCTAACAGGTTGGGCCGCCTAACGGGATGGGCCAGACCCAATGGGTCAGGCTGGTTCAACCCAGACTAGGTCGGGCCGGGTCAGTCCGATCGGGTCAGACCAGACCCAGGCCCACTACGACCCCTTTACTTTATTTTGGCCATATATTTGGAACCGGGCGTCCGTTTGACGAACTTTCAGCATCCCTGGTAATCTTGGAGCATGATAGTCCCTTTGAGTATACCCCACTAGAGTTTGGGGTATATTTGAGATACGGTCAGGTTGGATCGTCCACAAATCCAACTAGGCCCCTAGGACTAAAAGGCTAATAACTCAGAGACCGGGCGTCCGATTGACGCATCGTATGTTGAATTGAGACCTCTATGACATGGCAGACCTTTGAGATACTTCTTCGTGGGACTTCATGGTAGTTAGAGTATCGACCAGTAGCTTGTGGAGTGGATCCTTCTAGAGATGAGATGACAGAGTGCGGAGACCTAGTAGCTGGCTGAGACCTGAAGAATGTTGACCTATTGACTCAAAGTGACTCAACTAACCCAGTGGGGAGCACCTGGTTTTGGCGGCAGACCCACGGCGGAGGAGCACCTGGTTGTGGCGGTAGACCCGCAGTACTTGACAGGAGGAGTACCTCTGCAGGCTATTAGGGGGAGCGCCTGGTTGTGGCGGTAGACCCACTGTGGGGAGCGCCTTGGTGACGCAGCAGATCCACAATACTTGAAAGGAGGAGTACCTCCGTAGTCCATGGTTAGTGGGAAGCACCTTGGTGTCGTGGAAGGCCCACTATACTCGACAGAGGACGAGTTCTCCAGTAGCCGTGGTTTCGATAATGTGAATAAAAATCATGGTTGAGCTGAGTCAATAACTTTTGTGTTTTCCTCATGATTGAGATGGATTACTTGATAACTTAGGTATATATATGGGCATATACCTAAGTGGGGTAATCTATTGATTTCATACTTTTTGGTTTATGCTTGCTGGATTTTGTGATACCTTGAGGGTCTTGGGGTCCCTACTGAGTATTGTTATACTCACCCCTACACGGGCTATGCCCACACCTCGTTGTGTTGGATGCAGACGACGGACAACGCTGACTGAGGCTGAGAGTACCAGGACTGGATGGTACCTGGGGTGGACCTTACGGCGTGACGGTACACGGAGGAGACGGACGGACCTGGAGTGCTGAGGAGGCGATCTATACATACCCTTCAGGTAGAAACCTCGTAGGATGATCCAACGGAAGTTTTTCTTTTCTTCAGTTGTACTTTCAGTTTCTTGTACTTTACTGTTGGGCTTGTATTTCCGACCCCTTTTACTTTCAGCACACTTTTTTTATACAGTTTAACTTAGTGTTTGTTTCTATCTTCTGCTCTGTTGTGTTTTTTTACAGGTTATAAAGGCAATGTCTTCTCAGTTTTAGGGAATTACACCTTTGGTGCTAGTCGCCAGCCCCTAACCTATGGAAGGCGGACTTGGGGTAGTCACAGCACGGGCCCCGGGGGACGGTTCATGGTCGCGACAGTGAAGAATGTTTTGAATAACTGAAGAGAATATTAATCAATGCTTCTATCTTGACTCTACCATCAGGGAATGATGTGTTTTTTATTTATAGTGATGTATCAAAGAAAGGACTGGGTTGTGTCCTTATGCATAATGATAGGGTTATTGTCTATGCATCATGGCAGATAAAAATTCATGAACAAAACTATACCACCCATGATCTTGAGTTAGCAGCTGTAATATTTTCTCTGAAGATATGGAGACATTATCTCTATGGTAAAAAATGTGAGATTTATACTGATCATAAGAGTTTGAAGTATATTTTCTCACAAAAATTACTCAACATGAGGAAAAGGGGATGACTCGAACTACTCCAAGATTATGATTGCACTATACACTACCACTCAAGAAAAATAAGGTGGAATATGCTTTGAGAAGAAAGGATCATGGAGTTTTGAACAAGGTGAGAGTTTAAAGGGATCCTATGTTCATGGATCTAGTAAATATGGATATGGGAATAATCATGGAAGGTGAAACATCAATAATTTTTAAAATGGTTTCCAAACCATTTTACTAGAAAGGATAAAAAAGTTATTTGACTGATGATGAGGAGTTTCAAAATAAAATTAAAGATGTGAATGACGGGAGATTGATTGACTTTGAATATGAAGATGAAATTTTGAAATTTGGGAAGAGACTTTGTGTTCCTGAAATACCTGATCTAAAAAGGGAATTATTGGATGATATTCATAGCTCCAATTTCTCTATACACCCCTATAACACTAAGAAGTATAGAGATTTGAAGGAACATTTTTGGTGGGACAAAATGAAGAGGGAGATTGCCGATCATGTGTCAAGATGCATGGATTTTCAATAGGTGAAGGCTGGAAGACAACATTCTAGAGGAGTCATGCAACCTCTTCCCATACCTAAGTGGAAATGGGATGATATTACGATGGACTTTTTCAGTACTGTAGCAGCTGGAACTATTCACCTTGGGCCACTGGTTTGGGCTTGGAGTCCTTAAGGCCTTCGGGCCACCGAAGGCCTTCGGGTCAGTAAGGATTTTGGGCCACCTCATGGCCTTCGTGCCACCTCAAGGCCCTCAGGGCCACCTAATTTGCAGTTGTAGAGAAATATTCTACAAGGAACTGCTCTAGAGGAGGAAAGAGCAGGGCACATCCACCAGAGTAGGGCTAAACAGACTTTGGAAGAATGAGAGGGTATGGTATTTTCCATCGGTACCACACCTGTGCACCCCTGCACATGGACATGCTAGCCGAATAGTCATGCAAAGGTGGAGAGATGATCACGATGAAGATGCTGGGGAGGAGTAGTTTCAAGTATTCATAGTCTGTATGATTTCCTTAAGACCTACGGATCATGTAATGTCTCCAAGCCTATGGACAATGTAATTCCTAAGCCTACGGGCCTTTTAAGGGTTCCCCGTCATCCCTTGAAAGGGGGTTATCATAAAATCAATAAAAAATAAGGCCTTCTGTCCATTCGGTCAAGAGAAGATTTACCACTTGAACGTTTAGAAAACTATATATTAATAAATTTGTAAGACTTCATGGAGTACCCCTATCGATTGTTTCTAATCGTGATCCCTGTTTTACATCAAGATTCTAGAAAAGTCTTCAGAAGGCCCTGGATACTGAACTTCATTTGAGCACTGCCTATGTAACAACCCAATGTTTTTCAATGGAAATTCCCTTCTCATAATTATGTCATAAAATCACATGAATACACAACATGATGGACTAGTAAGTTCTAAGTGACCTCTAAACATAAGTTCATCACTTATGTGTTTGGAATTTCGAAAATTCGGCATACATGGTTGTAATCAGTAAGTTATTTGGAGTCTGATAAGGAAAACTTAATTTTTAATGAATAGTAACCTACCCTTATGAATAGTAACATACCCTTATGAATAGTGATATACCCTAATGAATAGTAACCTCACCTATGATAGTATAAAAATAATATTCAAGTTGGAAGTACGATATACCTATATTTTAGAATAAGTTAATGAATGTTTTAAAACTGGTTTTGATAATAAATTATTATTTTAATTAAATATTAAAATAATCATATTTAGAAATTTATTTTTGAAAAATGGACTTCATTTCTAGATTCTATACGTCGAAAAATGGTTAGGGTGAATTTTTGATATTTTTCTGAAATACTTGATTTTTTGATGAATAGTAAAATACGGTAATTTACCGTATATATACATTATAAGCTAAATAGACTATTCCTAGAATCATGGACGATGTCACCACCCATGGTTCGAATTCAAATGACCCATTTACTATTCTTGGTCATGGAATACTTACTATTCCTTGTCTTGTGAAGAAATAATAAATTAATGATTATAATATTATGAAATCCCTCCTCTCCTCCACTATAAAACCCCCCTTCACTCCCTCTTCTCTCCACTCCTCTCAAGCCTTGTGCCTTGCCATTATTCTGCACAAATCTCTCCACAAGGTCCTCCCCCACGTCCAAAATCTCTCAGCCTCCTCAAAATACAAAAACCTCTCCCCTTAAGAGGTTCTCAAAGGAGGAAGTCTTAAGAGGTAAATTCCTCTTCCCAATTTCTTCCTTTCTTTTAAGTTATTTTCTTTTTTATTTCTTTCCTCACCTCCCTTCACCATAATAGTATGATAAAATCCAGTAACACACATATACTATAATTTCATCATGATAGTGGTATATTTCATTATCTTCTCTCCTTTCCCCCACCCTTTTATTTGAAAGAAATGAAAGCACTGTTTGAGATGTGCTAATTTAGCACATTCAAGGACAACAGTTTATCAATTTCTATTATTATCATTAATTCTGTTCATGAAACCATTTGTGTTATGGTTGAACCAGATTAATATATATGTAATATATCCTATTTTTTGTTCTGTAATCTTTTGGTACAAATGGAATTAAGTTATAAAGCAAAACACATTCTTTGTAATCAAATCCACCGATTAACAAAAACGATTATTACTATGGTTATATATATATAATAATTCGACTTCAATCTAAGTAATCTAATTAAAATTTAAACCATGTAATATCCTGGATATAAACTGAAGAATATAACTTCAATTCTGGACAACCACTTTCATCTTGCATATAATCCAAACTTGAATATAAGTGAACCGATCTTTTAAAGCCAAGTAAACAAACGAGCCCAAACAATTAAATTGAACCTTGTAACTAATAAAAAGGATTTGAATGAACTAAAAAGGGTTATAATAAATAAATTGAATATATAAGAGGTTCTGGACTTATTAATTAATAATCCTATTTTTTTATTCATGTCGTTAATAACAAGTGGAGAACACCAACGGATTTAAGGTAAGGGATTCTTCCCTTTTTACTCTTAATCAATATTGTTCTCTATTCTATGACTTTTTGTGTAATACCAAGTGATGGGGTACGTTTATCCACCTTCTCCATACTTCCCTAATGTTTTATAAGTGATTAGAAACCCCTTATCTCTCTCATCAAGCCCTCTTAGTTACACCCGATACCATGCCAATAAACCATGATGGATTCTACCCGAACTTCCTTTATCCCTTCGGGTTGATTATCATTCTTTTTACCAAAATGTATTTGTATTTTATTTTTATGTATAACTTCAAAATTCTATTTATATGCTCCAAAATCATGTTTCAAGATCCATATCTCATTATATTTTGGGGATATACATGATTTTAAGTGAATCTCTCTTCGATACTTCCCAATAAGCACACTTGTTTTAAAGGAACTTCCCAAACTTTTACCCAATTTCAAGTGCACTCTATCTTCTGTTTTAAGATACCATTATCTTTTTAAATTCTGTATTTTTATTATGAAAGCCTTATTGGTTCAATTCTGATTTTATATAAAAGAATGTATTCTTTAATATTCTAAAATCTCTATAGTATTTTCCTTAAAACCGCACAAAAATATCTTAATGCTAATGTTTCTAAAATACATTTCTCATATGTTGTCACTTATATTTGACACCACTTACCATGTTATATGCCTATTTTAGCCAATGAACATCCATGTATTTTCTAATTCTTTCCTTACATGGACACTTTCATGATACGCCCATTGGTTATGATTTATGTCATGATTGTGGTACCCAATTCTTTCCATGGGAACCCTTATGTTTGTGTATGGTTGAATATGTATGATTTTATATGTGGTAAGAATATTTTTTTGGAAAGAATATTCATGAAAATGTTGAGATGGGTGCACCCAGATAGCGCTCCAATGCATTGGGTAAGGTTAAGTCTCATGGGATGTGATGTGAAACGGGATTGGCGGTTAGCCTTGACCCATACTAAAATGGGAAACGGGATTGGCGGTTAGGCTTGACCTGTACTAAAGATATGATTTATGATTTTTCCACATTTATATGATTCCATGTTTATATAATCCCATGATTATATTAAATTATTTTATAAGTTTCATGATTTTGATATCATTATGTCATGCCTCCTAACTCATGTTCTTGAGATGTATCCTTATGTTCATTCCCTTATTGGGATTTTTAGATCATCCCTTTGTTCATGTGTTCCCCAGGGTACCCTATGCAGATGTAAGGGATCTAAGGAAGTTAGAATCTCTTTATGGAGATTAAATAAAGAATTTTTTTAGCCCCATGTTTTATGTTATATGTACCTAGTCTTCCAAGACACTAGACTTAACGATCCTTGGCTTGTACTCTGATGATTAATTATGTTTAAATCATGAAATGTTTTATATAAAAGGCTCGGGTCACTATAGTCTACCACCCTCAAACTGATGGACAATCTGAATAGACTATTCAAACCTTAAAATACATGTTGAGATCTTGATCACTTGACTTTCAAGGTATGTGTGATAAATATTTACCTCTGGTAGAATTTTCCTATAACAATAGCTTCCATTCAAGTATTCATATGGCACTATATGAAGCGTTATATGGAAAGAGATGTCACACACCAACTTTTTGGGATGATGTTGGTGAAGGAAAACTCATAGGCCCATAACTTTTTGAGGAAACAATGGAAAAGGTGAAGATTATCCAAACCCACAACAAAGCAGCTCAAAGTAGGTAAAAGAACTATGCCGATAACCGAAGAAAGGATTTAGAATTTCAAGTAGGAGATCATGTTTTCTTGAAGGTATCTCCATGGAAGGGTGTTATATGATTCGGTAAGAAGGGTAAATTAAGTCCCAGGTACATCAGACCTTTTGAAATTCTAGAACTAATTAGAGTTGTAGCTTACCATTTGAAAATTCCTCTAAGTCTCTCCAAAGTTAATGATGTGTTCCACATATCACTGTTGATAAAATACATGTCTAACCCAACGCATGTACTCACCTATAAAGAAATATAATTGGAACCTGATATGTCTTATTGTGAAGAGACTGTTAAGATTCTTGATACCAGAGAACAAGTGCTGAGAAACCGGATGACTCGTCTGGTAAAAGTTCTATGGAGAAACCATAAGATGGAAGAGGCAACGTGGGAACCCGAGGAACTTATGATGAAGAACCAATTGAATCTTTTTATGCAGTAGTATTATAGAAATTTCAAGGATGAAATTATTTGAAGAAGGTAATAATGTAACACCCCAAGCTTCCACGGTACGTTTCTCTTTGAATAATGAAATAGTTTGCATTGTACGCAACTTTGAGTTCTAGCACAACACGACCAATCAAACTAGCCATTATGAATAGTAATACCCACTTTTTAAAATTTTATAAATTTATTTTTCAAAATGGACTACATTTTTTGATTTGGAATATCAAAATTAGCTTAGGGTGAATTTTTGGTATTTTTTTAAAAACTTTCAATTTTTGATGAATAGTGAGAAACGCTGCGTTATTGTTTAAAACCAACTTTTTATTTAAATAATTATTTATTTTATTTAAATTTATTTTAGGTAAAAATATATACATAATACCTATATAAGTTCAATGTAATTCATTGGAGTTATTTTATAATAAAATTAGATGTATAAAATTTTATTGAACATTTTAACGTCTTTTACACACCTTCTATGCACATTTGCAAATTTGCATAAAATGTAATTTTACCGCTTCTGTGAATTAAATTTCTAAAATCCGAGAGACACGGTTGATATCAGTATGTAAAATGTGGTTCAATAGGATGAAAATAATTTTTGATGAATAGTAACTTTTAAATTTTATTTACCATAGTTAAAAGTAAATAGGGTAATTAAAGGTAAAAATGATATTATAATTACCCTAACACATGTCCTAATTCTATTAGATAAGTGTTTATTTGACCAAAATAAACCTTAGTAATAAAATATGATCCTCTTTGATCCACTTGGATTAGATTAGGACATTTATTATTATTTTATTTAAATAAAAGTTAAAAGTGTTAAATTCAAATTTTAATAACTAAAACATTTTTAATATAGGGTTATATATAAGATAAATTCGACTATAAATATTCATTATAAATCTAAAAAAATTTCCTACATAATGGTATTTAATTTATAATTTTTATAAATTAAATAATTAAATTTATTTATTACACAATGATGATACAGTAATTACCTTATTAATGAAAGATTAAAATAATTGAAATTATAAATATTAAAATATATTCAAATTGATACTTTTGATTCATTACAAAAAATTTCTAGGTTAATGTGACATGTTAGGGTTTATTAAATATATATTTTTCAAAGTGATAAAGTTTTTGTGACTTTCACGAAAACCAAATACTAAATAGTGTCAAAATTGACATAAATGAGTTTTTAAAACAAATAATATTTTATTAAATAATATAATACTCCTAAAAATATAAGGTTTAGCCAAATAACCTATATAATTATAGATATATCATTAATGAACCACTTTGGGTTCTCTTGGAATTTTATAGTATGTTTATTAACCATGTAATATAAAAATACAAGAAGACATTGTAAAAGTTAAACTATTTAACTAAGAGTTAAATCTAAAAGATAAGGTTAATATGGAGACCTAAAATTGTCTAAAACATATTGGTTGAGATTATTTAGACTCATAACTGCCTTATACTTGAAATAAATCCATTTGGATCTATTATAAACTGAAAATTATTTTATAATAAAATAATATTTCAAGCTTTTCTTAAAGTGACCCTCACCTCTCTTATAAAAGGGTACTTCCCCTTCTCTCAAAATCACACCTCCAAAGCCATTTTTCTTGGCCAAATCCTAATAAAATATCCTTTCAACTATCCTCACTTTAACCTAGAGGCCTTACTTTGATCAGAAATCCAACCTAAGATCCCTTTTGATCAACTCAAAAGGAAGCACCCGAAGAAGAGGTAATAATTTCATCACCTCTTTGAAAGTTCTTTTCTTCTTCCACTTCCTCTTTCTTTGTTGTTTCCATACCAAAATAATAACTTTATTAAATTTTACATACTTTGATGTTATTATAAATATGTTACAACCATATTCATTATTCTATCCATCCTATGAATGACAAAGTCACCATACGTGCGTACGTACGGCTTACCATCTCCACGTTGTGGTGTAGTTTGTTATCCAACACTTCATTATTTGGATGGGTATAATAATCAGTATAATTGATATAAATAATAAATATAACATTTTAATTATTATTTATATATAATATACCATCAAATTACATATTATTTCACCATCAATTGAATGATATTGTCGATCGTGCGTACGTACGGATTACCGTCTCCATGAATGCGATGAGATTCATTTCTCATCATAACCATTCAAGAATACTTTTAATTTTATGAATAAAAATAATGTTTAAGAACTTAATATCATTCTTGATATGAATAAAATTCATCCTATCCATAACAAAAATGACTTACGTAGAAAAACATATAAAGGAAAATGAATCATTTAACACCTAAAACAATGATACTCCTGAAATATTATTAACAAAACAATATTAGAAGATCATATATAATATAATATTTATGTATATGGTTCTTGTAAAATTTAATAACAATAATTTAACTATTATATAGGAGGTTAACATACCCTCAACCAAGGAAAATTACAAGTTAATGTTAATTTTGCAATCTCTTTATTATCCGAGGTTGTTTATACGTGAATATCAATTGGGACCTCTTTATCTTCCACATCCATGTTTCTTAAAAATGTATTTCAAAAGATTTTTACTATTTCATAGAATATGGGTTAAATTCATTTATACCCTTATTTTACTTTTTATAAATTTTTTCGAAAGGAATCTTTCCGTTGTTTTCCAAACAAGGTACTTTATGACCTTTTCGACAAATTAAGGTAAAAATGTTTTTTTAACGTATATGGAGGGTGCAGATATTTTCCACCATTATAAAATCTTCGAAGCTTCCCTTACAATATTATAATAATATTTTCAAAATAAATGTTTTCTTTTATAATTTTGTGACTTTTAAATTATTTCAAAATAGAAAGAGATATTTATCTCAAATATTTTTGATTTCATCTATGTTAGCATCCTTTGATGGATTTTACACTTGTTTGAAGTTGATTTATTATGATACAATCTTACATATTGTATTGAAGGTTTTGTGATATTTTTTACTTTGGATGTGTTATTTTTATACCATTCATGGTTTATGGTTAAAGTATTAATATTTTTTTATGCTAGTTTTAATACGAATGTTTATGTTATGTTTCAACCTTTTCATATGAGGAATGAATTGGACTTAGTAAGTGACGGGTGGAGCCCGCTATAGCACCTCGATGAATTAGTTGGTCTCATGAGAAAAACTAGTGTCTTTTCCCAAGGCCTTGACAAAATATTATTTTTTTTGTCTTGGCACGAGGCCTTGACTATGTGGTTATGATGTTCGATATTATGCATTCCATCATTATGAAATTAGCTATTGATATTACATGTGATTATTCAACTAGTAGAATATCCCTATGAATAAGTAAATGGAATTATTTGATTTATCTTTGCCATATTATGCTGAAGTTTAATTTTAAAAGGATTGTGTTTTAGTCTTATACATTGACTTCAATGTTTATGCTTATTTATGAAAGTTTCCGCTATATTGTTATCCTTACTGAGCATCTGAGCTCACCCCTTTCTTAGGTTTTTTTCTCATAATGTGAAGAAGTATATTATGATTGACCTACAGGGATAGGCTATGGGATATGAGTGTGCTAAAAGGAGACAAAATATTGTTTTTTTAATAATGTAATGTAAAACTTATGTATGTATCTAGTACTTCCAAGGCTACTAAACTAATCGGTCTTTAGAGAATTGACCTCTTTTGATCATGCCAATTTTATGTAATAATGCACCAACTCTGGGTATCTAGGGTCAGGGCATTACAGTCACATCACAAAATAATAATAAAGGTTGTAAGTTACTGAAATATAGTTTAGGATTGAAGTAAGAAACTAGATCATAGAATGTTCATTTGTAATGAATGTTTTCTATGTTTCTATCAAAGGTTAGTGGGAGAGACAACATCTTCCAAGTATAATATGTTCAGAAACATATGGAAAATAGATATTGGTCTTCAAGTTAGTTAATACCATGATAGAATCTATTCTCTAGTGATTGACTTAAAGTAGAAACCTAAGTTCTTGGGAACAAGATTTGGTAAGGTAGATATATAGGTTGTTGGACCTAGTCAATCATACATATAGTGACATGGTATTGAAAAATACAAGGTGAAACAATTAAAGAGAGAATTGTTAGCTATGTCACATGGAATATATCTCTCTAGGTTGACATGTCTGATACATGGGAAAAGATTAACTTGATGAGTTGAATTCTACACACTTTAGCGATTAATAAATCATGTATTCCATGATATGTAAAAGAACTAATTTTATCAGGATATAATTTATAGTAGTAAAATATCAGTTATACCTAGGAGCACTGTAGGTGAAGCAGTCAGGACTATCTGATTGTACTTCGGCAAGTACAAAAGATATGTACCTAGTAAGTGGAGAAAATGGATACTAGTTATGGGTAACACAAACTAGTATTACTTAGATCAATGAGATCTAGTATCACATTTAGGAAAAGGTGATGATCGAGAAAAACTCATAAAATCCAATGGTATCCATACCTACAATTACTGAGTACGTTACAACTTCTAAGGCATCTATGAAGTAGTTATATGAAACAATTTGTTCCAGTTCTTGGAATCTCACCTGGTAAGAAAAATATTATCATAATGTAAATTATGATATTCTTACTAGCAATGATGTTAAGTAATGACAGTGGAAAAAAGGTATATACTCAGGGATACCATCTCTTGAAAAGTTATACTCAAGGAGATGAGGTCGAAAATAATAGAATAGTCATGTGGTAGAACCGTGTCAGGCCCAGCATCTAAAGCTATGACTCAGTAGAAACATTATTTTGATCATGTGAGAACTAACAAGTTTGGTTAGAAAGTTGGATCTAGCGCAAGTGGGAGTGTTGAAATAGTGGGTTACCTAGACCCAAATATGTTGTGATTTTGATTACCATATCACATATACAGTTAAATATACATGATTTATTCTTACCATTATAGTGTAGATATTTCTGTATCCACTGTTTAATGGTAATGTCCATAGATTAATTTTCATATAGAAAGGTTATAGCAGATATCGAGATATAATGAGAACCTCGAGATACTATGACATTAATCTTAAATATGTCATATGGTCTAGATACATTGTACTTAATGAACATAGTATATGTTTGACTATCAAGTGTTGTTGGCTCATAAGCATTGAGACTTCTTCTCATGAAGTTTCCACTTGGTGATCTTTCGTAGTGAGATCATGATGATAGACCTACCAATAGAAACACTGCATGTTTATGGTGTCATTGGATGTTCCTATCTATGATCACGTGTAATGGTCTTCTAAATTGATATCATTGTCAATTTATGACATTTTATCATGTAATTTGATACAATACAAAAATCATGATATTGAAATTGTGGCGATGTAGTTTTTGATGGGTGCATCATTAGTGGCATGACATTGGTTGAATGGTCAAGAAAGTATTTGTCACTTCTAGGTTTAGGAAGTTATATATCTTGATCCATGTTAATCAGGATGATAGTACCTTGATAAATCCATGGTCATGGTCATCCAAGGTAAATCCATCCATTTATATTAACAAATAATAAAGCAATAAAAGGGTGATGACATGAGAGTGCATCCTATATTATGATATATTAAAGACAAAGAGATTATATTACATATTATGTATTCGTAGGTTAGTTGTCACTGCTGTGAAAATACTTATCTCTTTAGGGGGCCATGATGGGTTGTTATATCCCACTCTTGGTCTGTAAATAATATTCACTACTATCGAGATAAGGTTCTATAGGGTCACACACAATAGTGTATTCGATAATCTTCTCTATTTAGTAGAATATGAGTTTCAAACATGGTGGGCCCCACCAATGGAGTCCGGGAATTATCCAAGGATAAATGATCACCAATGAAAAAAATAAATTCATATTATTCTAGTTAATAATAATGGGTATTGAATTTATTTATTAAATGTATTTACAAGTTTTTGAGTAAATGCATAAACATATCAAATGAACGAATATTAGTTTAAAATATTCAAGGTTTGTTTATTAATTGCGGGAGTAAGAGCTGAGTTTATGGCTCAATTATTATCAAGTAATATGTTTATTATATTACAAGAAAGTGATAATAATAATGAATAATATTTATGACTCATTTTATTAGTCAAAATATTATTTATATAGTGTGTTAATTATTCGGGGGTCGGGTTGGCATTTCCGAGTAATTTCATTACACTATAAATAGAGTAGAAGAGGGATTTTCTAGTGACTATTCATGGATCTCTTTCAACTTATCTCTACCACTCTATAGAGAGATAATCTCTGGATCTAGGAGCTCGGATTGAGCTCACTTTCATGCATCGTAAGCAAGGTGATGTGATGATCGTCGAAGCATCGAAGGTGTCTTCGGATCTCCGTGCTAACACCCGTAATTTGATATACGGCCCTCTCACAGTTTCTTAAATCACATGTGGACAATATATACGAATTAATCATTAGATTCTTTATGCAGTGATCTCCAACGATGAGAAGATGTTGTGCGTAGCTTCAGATTTAAACTAGGTATTTTACATTTTCTTTTTGTGCTTAAAAATCTTCACGTGAGATTATCAGCTTTAACTGGGAAGCGATTCATTGACGTCGATGAGTTCATGTCATTCGTCGGTGAAAAATTTTAAATTTCCACTCTTGGGGATTCCGTTGTGTTCCCGGTTCCTTTAATTGATTATAAATACATTCTATGAGGTACGTAGACCCTATAGGTGTATAATTTCAATGAATTAACATAGTGGACATCGATATAGATTCCCTTAATACTCCTCTATATAGGGGAGAGTGCTAGACTAGAATGGTTGTCCTAGGGATATTCCATTTGGAAACTTCAGATACCATATAGATTATGGGATAGTTAAATAGAGAGTTAAGAAAGTGTTCCTCCCCTACTAGTATGTGAGTACCTGGGTAGGTATACCCTAGGTAGGATTATGGGAAGGTTAGTTGTGAGAGGACCAACCTAGATTTACTTTGGTAGGGGGATGGGAATTAATATATCTCTGTATAGTGATATTGATTTGGTTTTTCATACGAGTTTAATTGGTCCATGATACAATCATGGTAATGTTGATGGATGTCAGGCCCTTTATGTAAGAAGATTTGACCTTAGAGTGTGAAATGAGAGAAACGAGACCATGTTGGGTGTGCAAACCTCAATGTGAACTAAGAGACCTTGGTGGGTTCCCCATCTCATATTGACCCCTGAGAGGGTTGTTTTAGGGAAACTAATATTATTATAGGATAATGCGAAATTAGTGGTGAATATTGGTTATCAGCGTGAGGGGATAACCTAGGAAATGTGTGATGGGTTAAGGAGAGTGTCCAACCCATGTGGGGACTATGTGTGATTATAGGGTGGAGTCACATTCCCATTTATGTGATGGTACTTTTAAAATTCATTGATTTATTTTAAGATAAAAGTATGTTTGATAGCGTATACGATATACAACACCAAACAGAAACAATGATTATTTAAATATGACCATTTTGATCTTTTTATTAAATTTTTGTATATGATTAATATTAAATATTATATTATATATATATATATATATATATATTCTAAACATATTGATAAATTCTTAGTAAAAAATTAATCAATTTTGGTAATGTCAATTTACTCTTCAAAAATACATTTTCATCAAAAATGATTTTTTATTTATTTTTGTGAAAATATATTATAATTAATTTCTAGAAAATTGAGAAAATTTATTTTATAAATTAACAAAAAAATTTATATCATAATATTAAAATTAACTTATGGTGAAAATTTTGTATTTTTCGGAAAATATAGATTTTTTAGTGAATAGAAAAAAATATTATTTTTCAGTAAAATGTTAATTTTATTTTTACAAATTAATTAATATAAATGTACCAATATTATTTTAATTTTATTTAAAGTTAAAATAGGTATTATTTATTTATATTAAATTCAATTAATTACATTTATATAATCTTTATATCATATTTTAGTATAAGTTTATTTTTAGGAATAAAAACACATTTTTCTGAAAACTCTTTTAAAATGCATAATGTTTCTCCATTTTAATTAATTAAAATAACCACTAATGATAAATTATTTAAAGGAAATTTTTTGATTATATTTATATGTTTATGAATTGAAATTCATATAATTAATGTTACTAGTTATATAGTTAAAGTAAAATCATTTTCCTTAAAATTCATTTTTTGAAAAAGCACTTTTCATCATGCTTGTGAGTTTTATATTAAATTAAAATTATTTGAACTATGTGAATTTATTTTTATTAAATGTATTATATATATATATAATAATCATAATTAATATTAGGTAATAAGGTAAACATAATATTTTTTATCAATATGAATCGTAACTATAGTAAATATATATTTCCGTGTTAAAAAAGAAAATAGGTTAATTATGGTTAGAAACAATTTAACAATGACTAGAAACAAAGTAACCCTGATAGTATTAATATTTATATTTAATTTTAATTAAAATTATTATTATATTTATTTCTTATTTTTTACTATATAAATTATTAAGTAATTATTTTGATAAAAATTATATTTTGATATGATAAAATGAAAATTGTATTTTTAAGTAATATGAAATTTCAATTAAGAAAATACTTTTGATGAATTAATATATTTTTTAAATAAATTATATTTTAATAAAATATTATTACTAAATAATTTCTATTAAATATAAATTATTATATAATATTTATGAAGTCAAATATAATTTTTATAAGGGTTCGAAAACTGTTATTGTCAAAAAATCCATCATTTCTTAATAAATATAGATTCTATTTTAAAATTTGAAATTAATATATGTATATAATTATTTTGAAAAAATGATATTATTTTTGAATCAAAACATCTAAATAACCCAATGGTGACTTTTCCATAATTTTCTGAAATAGTCAAATTTTCAGGTAAAAATTAAATATCGTATAAATATAATTTGTGTATTATGACATCATAATGACCCAAAAGTGATGTAATAGATACTATAAAAGGAATAAATAACCAAATATTTGTTTTACCTTCCAAATAATGTGATTTTAATTTTATTTGTTTAATTTTATAAATCCATTATGAATACTCCAAAACTATTAATATAATTTATTGTTTTAAAATCATTTCTTTAAGAGTGTGACTCACCTCCACATAAGCAAGGGAATTATTTTATTAAGTTTGGACATTGGATATATAAAATAATGAAAACCAATCCAATTTGGTAGAAACCATGGGAAAAAACCATGGGATGTTATGTGGTTTTGGTTGTTTTATTATGTAGAGTCCAAACCCTAAATAATAAAGAAATCCCCCTCATTTCCAATATAAACCCACCCAATCTCCTATTTATATTCATTAAAACTAATTAGAGAGTGTCCATAATCTTCCCTAAACTCTCTAGAGTCCTACAAAGGTTCCCAAAAGCTCTTAATATTCCCCTCCCAAGCATTTGGAGCCACACACTCAAGTAAGGGATTCCTCTCCTCTCCTTTCAATTCAAGAACCTCTTGAAATTAAGCCTTTTTAATTTCAATTGATTATATTTACATTAATTTATATAAATTATATTACTATAAATTTTTTTGTTTGAATTAGATATAATTTATCCTCTCTCAATTTTTCCACTACCTAATCTGTTACTATGTTGAAATTTCATCAGAGATTTTTCTCTTCTCATTTCTATTCAAGAACTTCTTTTTTGTAATGCTTATTAGTTTTAATTTGTTTATGTTGGGATATTTTCTTTAATATTCCCCTTATAGTCCATTTTATTTATAAATTATTAGATCCCCCTTTTCACTCTCATTAAGCCTCCCATGATCCTTTATGTACACCCGTAACCATGTCAAAATTTAGTAAGAGATCCTCACCTTCTCTCCTTTATTCAAGTTTACATATTATCTTATGGCCTCTATTTACAATTAATTGTGTAGGGATATGTATTTACATATCCCTATTACTAAATATTTTATTTAAAAATTATGATATACCCCTTTCTATCTCATCAACACATTTTATGAACTTTTAAGTGATGTCGTTATGCTGCCGAAATTTCACCATGATTTTCCATGCCAAAACAATTGTGTAGTGAATACAATACCCATTTCTTATCAAGGTATTTCAACTTTATACACTTATACATATTTTAATTGGTAATTTCATGTATTTATTCCACACTCCATGTTATTGGAATAAAATTTTATTATAGATGATTCCATGTTTTATGATCTATGTGGCACACTTAAGCATGAGAATGAAATGAATGTGATGGGTACTCTTGGAATTATATATAAATCCAATGCATTGGGTAATGTTTAGTTTCATGAAATTTCATGTTGGGATAGGAAGTGAACCCGATTTCTTTATGGTACTTTTTCCACCATGATGTCTTGGTGGTTTATCCTTGACCTATGTTTGTGATGTAGTGTTTTAAGTTGTTGCCACATTTCCCATGTTATATGTCATGCATTATTATTCATGTTTCTTTTTTACCCATTGATATACCTATTTTATGACATGTATTGTCTTATTCATGTTATTCCATGTTTATTCCCTTATAGGGTTTTATAGCTCACCCTTTCTTACGTATTTACCCAGGTTATCCCATGCAATTTTAAGTGCGAGCATGTTAAAGAAGTTTTCAATAAAACGATGTTAAACTATTTTAAGTTTTTATTCAATGTACTTAATTACCAAATAAACTATACTTCTCAATTATCCAGGTTATATTAAGTGTAATTTTTTGTAATAATTAATTAATTAATGTGTAATAAATAGAAGAGTTGTTATAGTTGGTATCAAAGGAAAAGTTTAGTTATTTTTTTGGATTAGGGTTAGAAAACTCTAGCAAAAACCTTAAGGATAAGACAAAGTATAAGAAAACATCCCTAAATTTTTTTAAGTATAGATTAAGTGGTTTATCAATAAAATAAATCCCTATCTAGATAATAATGGTAGACATAGTTCTAGAACTGATGTACCTAGGGGTAACAACTCTGACAAGGTGCATTGGGCCTAACTCATCGTAACCTAGTACACGAAAATAGGCCTTACTGCACACCTGGTCTGACACTCCCTGGGGATATACTCTGGTAGATTCACAAGCCCATTACAAACCATTATTAAGGGAAAAATTTCCATAAGTGCATTTTTAGAAAATAGATCATGGATAACATATATTGAAGCCTAAAAATTCATTAGTTAAGGAAATACATATAATTTTTAAGTTATCCCTTTATGATTATTTCTGATGAATTGATGGTCTTATCACCCATCATTGATTTATGGATTATTAGTCGTTGACTTTATCCTGGCCATATTCTATATCAAAAACTTTTAGTTATTTGGTGTTATTTATCTATTCCATGTCTATTTTTTCACTTCCCACTAATGTTATCATACTTGTAAAATTAGTTATGTGATGACCTTCATACTTCCTTTCTCTCCTGTCTAGTTAATGCTTTATTAACCCTTTTTATGATGTTGGTTTTCAATAAATATATTTTCAAGTGTGAAAACATTTCTGTCCAAGTTCAAGTTTAAATTATGAGAATGCAATTTATTAAATGTGGGAAGAATGTAATGCCTTGATTTTTTTTAAAGATAAAACTATGTTTGATAGCCTATGCGATACGCAACACTAAACACAAACAAACAATTATTATTTAAATATGACCATTTTAAAATTTCGGTTAAATTTTCATATATCAGTAATATTAACTAATTTATGATATATATATATATATTGATAAATTATTAGTAAATAATCAATCAATTTTGGTAATGTCAATTTACTCTTCCAAAATATGTTTTCATCAAAAATGATTTTTTATTTATTTTTATGAAATTAAATTATAATTAATTAAAAGAACATTTAGAAAATGTATTTTATAAAATTAAATCCAATTTTTATATCATAATATCAAAATTAACTTATGGTGAAATTTTGGTATTTTTTAGAAAATATAGATTTTTCATTGAATAGTGAAAAATACTGTTTTTAGTAAAACCTTCATCTCTTTTGATAAATTAAGTAATATAAAAGTAAAAATGTTATTTTAAATTAATTTAAAGTTAAAATATTTATTAATTAGTTTTATTCAATTCAATTAATTACATTTAAAATCACATTTTATCAGATTTTACTATAAGTTTATTTTTAGGATTAAAAACACATTTTTCTGAAAACTGTTTTAAAATGAATAATGTTTCTCCATTTTAATTAATTAAAATAACCCCTAATGAGAAATTATTTAAATTAAAACTTTATATTATATTTATATATTTATGAATTGAAATCCATATAATGAATATTACTAGTTATAGAGTTAAAGTAAAATCATTTTTTTTCGTAAAAATGCATTTTTTGAAAAACTACTTTTCATCATGCTTAAGGGTTTTATATTAAATTAAAATTATTCAAACTCTGGGAATAAATTTTTATTAAATGGATTAAATATTTATAATAATCATAATTAATATTAGGTAATAAGTTAAACATATTTTTTTGATCAATGTGAATCATAACTGTAGTGAATATTTATTACTATGTTAAAAGGAAAATAGGTTAATTAAGGTTAAAAACAATTTAACAGAGACTATATATAAAGTAACCCTAATGGTATGAATATTTATATTTTCTTTTAATTAAAATTATTATTATTTTTATTCCTTATTGTTTTTACTATAAAAATTATTAAGTAATTAGTTTGATAAAATTATAATTTGATAGGATAAAATGCAAATTGTATCTTTAAGTAATATGAAATTTCAACTAAGACAATCCTTTTGATGAATTAATTTATTTTATTTAAATAAATTATATTTTAATAAAATATTATTACTAAATAATTTCTATTAAATATAAATTGTTATATAATATTTATAAATTCAAATATAATTTTTATAAGGGTTCGAAAACTGTTATTGTCAAGAAATCTAGCATTTCTCAATATATGTTGATTATATTATAAAAGTTAAAATTCATATATATATAAAATTATTATTTTTAAATGGTATTAGTTTTGTAATCATAACATATAAATTATCCAATGGTTAATTTTTTGTAATTTTCTGAGATAGTTGAATTTTCGGGTAGAAATTAAACACCGTATAAATATAATTTGTGTATTATGACATCATAATGACCCAAAAGTGATTTAATAAATACTATAAAATGTATCTAAAACCAAATATATGTTTTAACTTTTAAAAAATTTGATTTTAATTTGATTTTATTAATTTTATAAATCCATTATGAATTATCCAAAACCATTAATATAATTTAAGGTTTTAAAATCATTTCTTTAAGAGTGTGACTCACCTCCACATAATCAAGGGAATTATTTTATTAAGTTTTGACCTTGGAAATATAAAATAATCAGAACCAATCACATTTTTTTAGAAACCATGGGCAAAAACCATGGGGTGTTTTGTGCTTTTGGTTATTTTATTATGTAGAGTCCAAAACCTAAATAATAAAGAAATCCCCCTCATTTCCAATATAAACCCACCCAATATCTCATTTATCTTCATTAAAACTAATTTTATCATGTACATACTCCAACCTTCACTCTATATAGTCATCCCAAGGTTCGACCAAGCTCTCAATAATACCCTCCCAAACATTTGGAGTCACACACTCAAGTAAGGGATTCCTCTATGCTCCTTTCAATTCAAGAACCACTTTTGAAATTAGTCATTTTAATTTCAATTGGTTATATTGACATTAATTTATAAACATTATCTTACTATATATATATATATATATATTGAATGATATATCATTTATCCTCTCTCATTTTTTCCGCTACCTAATCTGTTACTATGCCGAAATTTCTTAAGGGATTTCTCTCTTCTCATATCTATTCAAGAACTTATTTTATGTTATACTTATTAGTTTATATATGTTCATGTTGGTATATTTTCTTCCATATTCCCATTATTATCCATTTTACTTATAAATTATGAGATCCCTCTTTTCACTCTCATTAAGCCTCCCATGATTATTTTTGTACACCCGTAACCATGCCAAAATTTATTATGGGATCCTCACCTTCTCTCATTTATTCAAGTTTCCTAATTATATTATGCCCTATATTACCAATTCCTTATGTTGGGATATGTATTTCCATGTCCCTATTACTTCATATTTGATTTACAAATGACAAGAGACCCCATTCTATCTCATAAACTCATTTTATGAATTTTTAAGTGACGTCGTTATGTTGCTGAAATTTCACCATGATTTTTCATGCCAAAAAAATTGTGTAGTGAATACCATAACCATTTATTATCAAGGGTTTTCACTTTTAAAAAATTAATATTTTAATTGAGAATAACATGTATGTATTCCACACTCCATGTTATTGGAATAAAATGTGATGATAAATGATTCCATGTTTTATGATCTATGTGGCACACTTAAGCATTAGAATGAAATAAATGTGACGAGTGCACATGGAATTATATAGCGCTTCAATGAATTGGATAATATGTAGTTTCATGAAATGTTATGTTGGGATAGTGAGTGAACCTGATTAATTTCTGGTACTTTTTCCACCATTATTTCTTGGTGGTTTGTCCTTGACCAATGTTTATGATGTTGTGTTTTAAGTTGTTGAAACATTTCCCATGTTATGATTATCATTCTATATTGTACATTATTATTCATGTTCCTTTTATTCCTCATTGATATTCCTATTGTCTAACATGTATTATCTTCTTCATGTTATTCCATGTTTATTCCATTACTAGACTTTATATCTCATCCCTTTCTTATGTATTTCCCCAGGTTATCCCATGTAGTTTTAAGAGTGATCTTGTTAAAGAAGTTTTCAATAAAATTATATTTTCCTATTTTAAGATGTTATATAATGTACCTAATTCCCAATGAAACTAGACTTATCAATATTCCAGGTTGTATTAAGTTTAATTTTATGTAATAAATAGTGAATTAATGTTTAATAAAGAGAAGGGTTGTTATAGTTGGTATCAAAGGAAAAGTTTAGTTATTTTTAGGATTGGGGTTAGAAAACTCTAGCGAAATCCTTAAGGATAAGACTAGGTATAAGAAAACATTGCTAAATTTTGGTAAGTATAGATTAATCAGTTTATCAAGAAAATAAATCCATGTTTGGATGATACAAGTAGATATGGTTTTGGATCAGATGTACCTAGGGGTAATAACTCTGACAAGGTGTGTTGGGCCTGACTCATCGTAACCTAGTAAATAAAATGGGCCTCACTGTGCACCTATTTTGACACTCCTATGGGATATGCTTTTGTAGATTCACAAGATCATTACAAACCATTATTAAGGGAAAAATGCCCATAAGTTTCTATTTTAGAAAATAAATAACTGATAATGTATATTTAAGAAAACAAATTCTTAAGTTAAGGAAATGCATGTAATTTTTAAGTTATCCCTTTATGATCATTTCTGATGAATTGATGGTCTCATCACCCATTATTGATTTATGGATTAGTAGTAATTGACTTTCTCCTGACCATATTCTCTATCAAACACTATTAGTTATTTGGTGTTAGTTTTCTCATCCTTGTCTATTTTATTTCACTTCCCACTAATGTTATCATACATGGAAACCTAATTATGTGATGGCCTTCATACATCCCTTTCTCTCCTTTCAAGTTAATGTTTCATTAACCCTTTTTATGATGTGGGGTTTTAATAAATATATTTTCAAATGTGAAAAAATTTCTTACCAAGTTCAATTTTAAGTTATTAGGAAACAATTTATTAAATGGGGGAAGAATTTAATGCCTTGATTTTTGTAAAGATAAACCAATGTTTGATAGTGTATGTGATACACAACACCAAACACAAACAAACAATGATTATTTAAATATGACTATTTTAAAATTTCTGTTCAATTTTTTGTATATGAGTGATATTAACTAATTTATGATATATATATATATCCTAAATATATTGATAATTTCTTATTAAACAATCAATCAATTTTGGTAATGTCAACTTACTCTTCAAAAATATGATGTCATCAAAAATAATTTTTTATATCTTTTTGTGAAAATATATTATAATTAATTTATAGAACATTTAGAAAATGTATTTGATAAAATGAACTCTATTTTTTATATAATAATATCAAAATTAACTTATGGTGAAAATTTGTTATTTTCTGGAAAAATAGATTTTTCAGTGAATAGTGAAAAATATCATTTTTCAGTAAAATCTTCATTTATTTTGATAAATTAAATAATATTAAAGTAAAAATGTTATTTTAAATTGATTTTAAGTTAACATAGGTATTATTTAGTCATATTAAATTCAATTAATTACATTTAAATAATATTTTTATCAGATTTTAGTATAAGTTTATTTTTTGGATTAAAAACACATTTTTCTGAAAACTGTTTTAAAATGTATAATACTTATCCATTTTAATTAATTAAAATAACCCCTAATGATAAATTATTTAAATTATATTTTTATATTATATTTCTATCTTTATGAATTGAAATCCATATAATGAATATTACTAGTTATAGAGTTAAATTAAAATAATATTTTCTTTAAAAATTGCATTTCTTGGAAAACCTCTTTCCATCATGCTTGCAGATTTTATATTAAATTAAAATTATTCAAACTATGTGAGTTTATTTTTATTAAATGGATTAAATATTTATAATCATCATTATTAATATTAGGTAATAAGTTAAATTTAATTTTTGATCAATATGAATAGTAACTATAATAAATATTTATTACAATGTTAAAAGGAAAATAGATTGGTTAAGGTTAAAAACAATTAAAAAAAGACTATAAGAAAAGTAACCCTAATAGTATGAATATTTATATTTCCATTTAATTAAAATTAAAATTATATTTATTACTTATTATTTATACTTTATAAATTATTAAGTAATTGGTTTGATAAAAATTATATTTTGATACGATAAAATAAAAATTGTATTTTTAAGTAATATGAAATTTCAATTAACACATTCCTTTTAATGAATTAATGGATTTTTTAAATAAATTATATTTTAATAAAATATTATTATTAAATAATTTTTATTAAATATAAATAATTATATAATATTTTTTAATTCAAATTTAATTTTTCTAAGGCTTTGAAAACTGTTATTGTTAAAAATCCCAGCATTTCTCAATAAGTGTTGATTACATTTTAAAAGTGAAAATTCAAGTATTTATAAAATTATTTTGATAAAATGAATATTATTTTTTATAATTATAATGTCTAAATTATCTAATGATTCATTTTTTATAATTTTCTGAGATAATCAAATTTTTGGGTTAAAATTAAATACCATATAAATATACTTTGTGTATTATGACATCATAATAACCGAAAAGTGAAATAATAAATACTATAAAATTTATCCATGACCAAATATACGTTTTCCCTTTAAAATAATGTAATTTTAAGTTTATTTGAATAAACTTGTAAAGCCATTATAAATCCTCCAAAACCATTAATATATTTTAAGGTTTTAAAATCATTTATTTAAGAGTATGACTCACCTCTACATATGAAAGGGCATTATTTTTTTAATTTTTTCCCTTGGAATTATAAAATAATTATAACCATTCTCATTTGGTAGAAACCATGGTATGGATTGTGATTTTTGTATTTTATTATTTAGAGTCCAAAACCTAAATAATAAAGAAACCCCCTCATTTCCTATATAAACCCACCCAATATCCCATTTATATTCACTAAAATTCATTATAGAACGTCCATACTCTACCCTACACTCTATAGATACTTCCCAATGTGCCTCCATTCTCTCAAGAATCCCCTCCCAAGCATTTGGAGTCACACACTCAAGGGATTCCTATCCTCTCCTTTAAATTCAAACACCTCTTTTGAAATTAGTCCTTTAAATTTAAATTGATTATATTTCCATCCATTTATAAACATTATATTACTGTACATTTTTTTTAATGATATATCATTTATTCTCTCTCATTTTTTCCACTACCTAATCCATTACTATGCCAAAATTCCATAAGGGGTTTCTCTCTTTTCATTTCCATTCAACCACTTCTTTTATGTCATGCTTCTTATTTTCCATTTGTTCATGTTGGGATATTTTATTCTATATTAAAATTACTTTCTATTTGATTTATAAATTATGATATCCCTTTTTTACTCTCATCAATCCTCCCATGATCCTTTATGTACATCTATTACCATGCCGAAATTTATTAAGGGATCCTCCCCTTCTCTCCTTTATTCAAGTTTCATTATTATCTTATGCCATCTATTTCCAATTACTTATGTTAGGAAATTTATTTCCATGTCCCTATTAAAGAATATTTTATGTGTAAAAGTTTAGATATCCCTTTCACTCTCATCAACCCATTTTATGAATTTTTAAGTGACGTCGTTATGCTGCCAAAATTTCACCACAATTTTCCATACCAAAAAAATTATATAGTGAATACCATACCCATTTCTTATCAAGGGTGTTCACATTTATACACTTATACCTATTTGAATTGGGTCTTACATGTATGTATTTCATGATCCATATTCATGTAATAAAATGTGATAATAAATTATTCCATGTTTTATGATCTATGTGGCACACTTAAGCATGATAATGAAATGAATGTGATGGGTGCACCCAAAATTATATAACACTCCAATACATTGGGTAATGTTTAGTTTCATGAAACGTCATGTTGGGATAGGGAGTGAACCTGATTCATTTATGTGAAATTTTCCACCATGATGTCTTGGTTATTTAGCCTTGACCTATGCTTATTATGTAGTGTTTTAAGTTGTTGCCACATTTCCCATGTTATGATTATCATGCTATATCATGATTTATTATTCATGTTATTTTTATTACCCATTGATATTGCTATTTTATAACCTGTATTGTATTATTCATATAATTCCATGTTTATTACCTTAATGGTATTTATATCTCACCCCTTTCTTATGTATGTCCCCAGGTTATCCCATGCAGTTTTAAGTGAAAGAATGTTAAAAAAGTTTTCAATAAAGATTATGTTTTCCTATTTTAAGTATGTAATGTACCTAATTAACAAAGAAAATATACTTATCAATATTATGGGTTGTATTAAGTGTAATTTTATATAATAATTAATTAATTAATTTTTAATAAAGAGAAGGGTTATTATAGTTGGTATCAAAGGAAAAGTTAAGTTATTTTTGGTATTAGGTTTAGAAAACTCTAGAGAAAGACTTAAGGATAAGAATAAGTATAAGAAAACACCTATAAATTTTGGTAAGTATAGAGTAAGTTGTTTATCAAGAAAATACATCCCTATTTGGATACTATAAGTGGACATGGTTCTGGAACAAATGTACCTAGGTTTAACAACTCTAAAAAATTGAGTCAGGCCTGACTCAGCGTAACCTGGTACACAATAGTGGTCCTTACTACGCACCTGGTTTGACACTCTCGGGGGATATTATTTGGTAGATTCATAAGCTCATTACGAACCTTTATTAATGGAAAAAAATTCCATAAGTTTCTATGTTTTTAAATAGATCATGGATAACATAAATGGAAGCCTATAAATTCATAAGTTAAGGAAATACATGTAATTTTTAAGTTATCCCTTTACAATCATTTCTGGTGAATTAATAGTCTTATCACCCATCATTGATTTATGTACTATTTGTCATTGAATTTCTCCTGTCTATATTCTCTATCACAAACTATTAGTTCTTTGGTGTTAGTTTTCTCTTCAAAGTCTATTTTTTCACTTCCCACTAATGTTACCATACTTAGAAACCTAGTTATATGATGACCTTCATACTTCCCTTTATCAACTTTTAAGTTAATGAATCATTTACCCTTTTCAGGATGTGGGATTTTAATAAATATATTTTCATGTGTCAAAATATTGCTTACCAAGTTCAAGTTTAAATTACAAGGACATGATTTATTAAAGGGGGAAGAATATAACACCTCAATTTTTTTAAAGATAAAACTATATTTGATATCGTATGCAATACGCAACACCAAACACAAACAAACAATGATTATTTAAATATGACCATTTCAACATTTATATTAAATTTTTTGATAGGATTGAGTTTAAAAAATTTATGATATATATATATATATATCCTAAATATATTGATAAATTCTTAGTAAACAATCAATCAATTTTGGTAATGTCAATTTACTCTTCAAAAATACATTTTCATAAAAATTGATTTTTTATTTCTTTTTGTGAAAATATATTATAATTAATTTCTATAACATTTAGAAAATTTATTTGATAAAATTAACTCCTTTTTCATATCATAATATCAAAAATAACTTATGATTAAAATTTGGTATTTTTCATAAAATATAGATTTTTTAGTGAATAGTAAAAAATACAGTTTTTAAGTAAAATATTCATTTATTTTGATAAATCAAGTAATATATAAGTACCAATATTGTTTTAATTTGATTTAAAGGTGAAATAGGTTTTTTTAGTTATATTCAATTCAATTAATTACATTTAAATCATCTTTATATGATATTTTCATATAAGTTTATTTTTTGGATTAAAAATGCATTTTTCTGAAATCTATTTTAAAATGCATAATGTTTCTTCATTTTAATTAATTAAAATAAACCATAATGAGAAATTATTTAAATAAAAAAAATTATATTATATATCTATCTTTATTAATTTAAATCCATATAATTATTATTACTAGTTATAGAGTTGAAGTAAAATAATATTTTCCTTAAAAAATGCATTTTTTGGATTCCATATTTATAATCATCATAATAAATATTATGTAATAAGATAAACTTTATTTTTAATCAATATTAATAGTAACTATAATAATTATTTATTACCATGTTAAAAATAAAATATGTTAATTAAGGTTAAAAACAATTTAAAAAAGACTTGAAATAAAGTAACCATAATAGTATGAATATTTTTATTTCCTTTTAACTAAAATTATGATTATATTTATTCCTTATTGTTTTTTAATTTATAAATTATCAAGTAATTAGTTTGATAAAAATTATATTTTGATATGATAAAACACAAATTATATTTTTAAGTAATATGAAATTTCAATTAAGAAATTCCTTTTTATGAATTAATTAAATTTTTTAAATAAATAATGTTTTAACAAATTGTTGTTATTAAATTATTTTTATTAAATATAAATGATTATATAAAATTTATAAAGTCAAATGTAATTTTTATAAGGGTTTGAAAACTGTTATTTTAAAAAAAAACCCAGCACTTCTCAATAAATGTCGATTCTATTTTAAAAGTGAAAATTAATATATTTATAAAATTATTTTGATGAAATGAATATTATTTTTGTAATCATAACATATAAATTATCCAATGGTGAATCTTTCATAATTTTATGAGATAATTGAATTTTTGAGTAAAAATTAAATACCATATAAATATATTTTTTGTATTATGACAAAATAATGACCGAAAAGTGATTTAATAAATATTATAAAAGGTATAAAATATAAAATATATGTTTTTTATTTAAAATAATTCGATTTTATGTTTATTTGACTAATTTTATAAGGCCATTATGAATCTTCCAAAACAATTAATATATTTTAAGGTTTTGAAATCATTTCTTTAAGAGTGTGACTCTCCTCCACATAGGCAAGGAAATTATTTTAATACTTAAGGCCCTTGGACTGATAAAATAATGAGAACCAATCTAATTTGATATAAACCATGGGAAAAACTATGGGATGGTTTGTGGTTTATGTTATTTTATTATATAGAGTCCAAAACCAAAAAAATAATGAATATCCATCATTTCCAATATAAACTCACCCAAAATCCCATTTATATTCACTAAAACTAATTGTAACACATCCATACTCTTCCCTACAATATATAGAGTCCTAAAAAGGTGACCCCAAGCTCTCAAGAATCCCCTCCCAAGAATTTGGAGTCGTACACTCATGTAAGGGATTTCTCTCCTCTCCTTTCAATTCAAGCACCTCTTTTAAAATTAGTCCTTTAAATTTTAATTGATTATATTTCCAATCATATATAAACATTATATAACTATAATTTTTTTAAATTAGATATCATTTATTCTCTCCCATTTTTTCCTCTACCTAAGTCTTTACTATGCTGAAATTCCGTATGGTATTTCTCTCTTCTCATTTCCATTCAAGCACTTATTTTATGTTATACTTCTTAGTTTAAATTTATTAAAATTAAGATATTTTATTACATATTCCCCTTACTTTCCAGATAATTTATAAATGATTTTATCCCTTTTCACTCTTATTAATCCTCCCATGATCCTTTATGTATTCCTGTTACCATGCCGAAATTTAACAAGGGATCCTCACCTTCTCTCCTTTATTCAACTTTACTTATTATCTTATGCCCTCTATTTCCAGTTAATTATGTTGGGATATGTATTTACATGTCCCTATTACTTTATATTTTATGTATAAATGGTGAGATACCTCTTTCACTCTCATCAAACCATTTTATGAATTTTTAAGTGACGTTGTTATGCTGCCAAAATTTCACCATAATTTTACATGCCAACAAATTTATATAGTGAATACCATACTCATTTCTTATAAAAAGTGTTCACATTTATACACTTATACCTATTTTAGTTGGTAATTACATGTATGTACTCTATACTCAATATTTTTGGAATGAAATGTGATAATAAATGATTCCATGTTTTATGATCTATGTGGCACACTTAAGCATGAGAATGAAATGAATGTGATGGGTGCGCCTAGGATTATATAGCACTCCAATGAATTGTGTAATGTCTTACTTCATGAAAATTCATTTTGGTACAAGGATGATTCCTTTATAAAAAAATTTACACCATGATGTCTTAGTGATTTATCCTTGACCTATGTTTATGATGCAGTGTTTTAAGTTGTTTCCACATTTCCCATATTATGATTATCATGCTATATCATGCTTTATAATTCATGTTTCTTTTATTCCCCATTGATATTTATATTATCTAACATGTATTTTCTTCTTCATGTTATTCCATGTTTATTACCTTATTAGGTTTTATAGATCTCCCCTTATTATGTATGCCCCTAGGTTATCCCATACAGTTTTAAGTGCGATCATGTTAAATAAGTTTTCAATAAATATGATGTTTTCCTATTTTAATTTTTTATTTAATATACTTAATTCTCAAAGACACGAGACTTATCAATCATCTAGGATGTATTAATTTTAATTTTATGTAATAAATAATGAATTAATACATAATAAAGATAAGGGTTGTTATAGTTGGAATCAAAGGAAAAGTTTAGTTACTTTTGGGATTAGGATTAGAAAACTCTAGAAAAATCCTTAAAGAAAAGACTAAGTATAAGAAAATATCCCTAAATTTTTGTAAGTATAGAGTAAGTGTTTTATCAAGAAAATAAATCCATGTCTGGGTACTACAAGTGGACATGGTTTTGGAATTGATGTACCTAGGGGCAACAACTCTGAAAAGGTGTGTTAGGCCTGACTCAGCATAACTTGGATCATGATAATGGGCCTTACTATACACATATTTTGACACTCATAGGGGATATGCTTTGATAGATTCAAAATCTCATTACGAACCATTATTAAAGGAAACAAATTCCCATAAGTGTTTTTGTTTTCAAAGAGATCAAGGATAACATAGATTGAATCCTAGAAATTCATAAGTTAAGGAAATACATGTAATTCTTAAGTTGTCATTTTATGAACATTTTCAATGAATTGATGGTCATATCACCCATCATTGATTTATGGATTAGTATTTGTTGACTTTCTCTTGACCATATTCTCTATCACATATTATTAGTTCTTTATTGTTAGTTTTATCTTCCATGTTTATTTTTTTCACTTCCCACTAATGTTATTATACTTGGATACCTAGTTATGTGATGACCTTCATACTTCCCTTTATCTCCTTTCAAGTTAATGCTTCATTAACCCTTTTTACAATGTGGGTTTTTAATAAATATATTTTCAAGTATCAAAACATTACTTACAAAGTTCAAGTTTAAATTATGAAGACATAATTTTTTAAAGGTGGAAGAATGTAACACCTCAATTTTTTTAATGACAAAACTATGTCTGATAGCATTTGTTATACGCAACACTGAACACAAACAAATAAAGATTATTTAAATATAATCATTTTAACATTTCTATTAAAATTTCAGATATGAGTAATATTAACTAATTTATGATATATATATATATATATGTACAAAATATATTGATAAATTATTGTTAAACAATTAATCAATTTTGGTAATGTAAATTTACTCTTCAAAAATACATTTTCATCAAAATTAATTTTTTATTTCTTTTTGTGAAAATATATAATAATTAATTTCTAGAACATTTAGAAAATGTATTTGATAAAATTAATTCCATTTTTTGTATCATAATATAAAAATTAACTTATGGTGAAAATTTGGGATTTTTCAAAAAATATAGATTTTTTTCCCAGTGAATAGTGAAAAATACTATTTTTAATTAAAATCCTCATTTATTTTGATAAATTAAGTAATATAAAAGTAGTGATATTATTTTAATTTGATTTTAATGTAACATAGGAATTATTTAGTTATATTAAATTCAACTAATTACATTTAAATCCTCTTTATATTGGATTTTAGTATAGGTTTATTTTTATGATTAAAAACCCATTTTTCCTAAAAACTATTTTAAAATACATAATTTTTCTCCATTTTAATTAATTAAAATAACCCCTAATGATAAATTATTTAAATGAAATTTTTATATTATATATATATATATATATATATTAATTTAAATCTATATAATTTATATTACTAGTTATAGAGTCAAAGTAAAATCATTTTTCCTTAAAAAATGCATTTTTTCAGAAAAATGTTATCCATCGTGCTTGCAAGTTTTATATTAAATTAAAATTATTATACCTCTTTGAATTGATTTTTATTAAATTTATTCCATATTTATAATCATATCAATTAATATTAGGTAGTAAGTTAAACTTAATTTTTTATCAATATGAATAGTAACTATAGTAAATATTTATTACCGCGTTAAAAGAAAAATAAATTAATTAAGGTTAAATTTTTTTTAACAAAGAGTAGAAACAAATTAATCCTAATATTATGAATATTTATATTTAATTTTAATTAAAATTATGATTATATTTATTCATTATTGTTTTTACTTTCTAAATGATTAAGTAATTAGTTTGATAAAAATTATATTTTGATATGATAAAACACAAATTATATTTTTAAGTAATATTAAATTTTAATTAATACATTAATTTTGTTGAATTAATGGATTTTTTAAATATATTATATTTTTATAAAATATTATTATTAAATAATTTTTATTAAATACAGATTATTTTATAATATTTTTAAAGTCAAATGTAATTTTTATAAGGGTTCGAAAACTATTATTGTCGAAAAACCCAAAATTTCTCAATAAATGGCGATTATTTTTTAAAAGTGAAAATTCGTATATTTATAAAATTATTTTTATAAAATGAATATTATTTTTGGAATCATAATTTCTAAATTATCCAATGGTGATTTTTTCAAAATTTTCTGAGACAGTCGAATTTTCATGTAAAAATTAAATACTGTATAAATATACTTTGTGTATTATGACATCATAATGAACCAAAGGTGATGTAATAAATTCTATAAAAGGTATCCATGACTAAATCTATTTTTTCCTTTTATAATAATGTGATTTTAAGTTTATTTGACTAATTTTATAAAGCCATTATGAATCCTCCAAAACCATTAATATATTTTAAGGTTTTAAAATAATTTCTTTAAGAGTGTGACTCACCTCAACATAAGTAAGGGAATTATTTTATTAATTTTGGCCTTTTTACTTATAAAATAATGATAACCACTCTCATTTAGAAGAAACCATGGGAAAAAACCAAGGGATGGTTTGTTGTTTTGGTTATTTTATTATGTACAGTCCAAAACCGAAATAATAAAGAAATCCCCCTAATTTCCTTTTATAAACACACCCAATATACCATTTCTCTTCACTAAAACTCATTGGATAATGTCCATAATATTACCTCCACTCTCTATAGTCCTCCCAAGGCTCCCCCAAACTCTCAAGAATCCCCTCCCAAGCATTTGGAGTCACACGCTCAAGTAAGGGATTCCTCTCCTCTCCATTCAATTCAAGAACCTCTTTTGAAATTAATAATTTAAATTTAAATTTATTATATTTCCAATAATTTATAAACATTATATTACTATAATTTTTTTTTGTTTTAATGAGTGATCATTTATCATCTCTCGTTTTTTCTATTACCTGATCAGTTATTATACAGAAATTCCGTAAGGGATTTCTCTCTTATCATTTCCATTCAAGCACTTCTTTTATGTTATGATTATTAGTTTCCATTTTTTAATGTTGGAATATTTTATTCCATATTAACCTTAATATCAATTTGATTTATAAATGATTAGATCCCCCTTTTCACTCTCATTAAGCCTCCCATGATCCTTTATATACACTTGTTACCATGCTGAAATTTAGTAAGGGAACCTCACCTTCTTGCCTTGATTCAAGTTTCCTTATTATCTTATACCCTATATTTCCTATTACTTATGTTGGTATATGTCTTTACATGTCCCTATTACTTCATATTTTATGTCCAAATTATGATATACCTCTTTCTATCTTATCAAATCATTTTATGAATTTTTTAGTGACGTTGTTATGCTGCCGAAATTTCATCATGATTTTCCATGCAAAAAAATGTGTAATGAATACCATACCCATTTATTATCAAGGGTGTTCACCTTTTTACACTTATAACTATTTGACTTAGAACTTACATGTATGTATTCCAAACTCCTTATTCAGGGAATAAAATTTTATGATAAATTATTCCATGTTTTTTTATTTATATGGAACACTTAAGCATGGGAATGAAATAAATGTGATGGATGCGCCTAAAATTATATAGCTCTCCAATGAATTGGGTAATGTTTAGTTTCATGAAATGTCATGTTGGGAAAGGGAGTGAACCTGATTCATTTATGGGAATTTTTCCACCATAATTTCTTGGTGGTTTATCCTTGACCTATGTTTATGATGTGTTTTTTTAAGTTGTTACAACATTTCACATGTTATGATTAGCTTTATATATTATTCATTATTATTCATGTTCGTTTTATTGCCTATTGATATGTCTATGGACTAACATGTATTGTATTCTTCATTTTATTCCATGTTTATTCCCTTACTGGGCTTTATAGATCACACCTTTATTATGTATGTCACTAGATTATCCCATGCAGTTTTAAGTGTGAGCATGTTGAAGAAGTTCTCAATAAAGATGATGTTTTATTATTTTAAGTTATTATGTAATGTACCTAATTCCTAAAGAAACTATAATTATCTATATTCTAGGTTGTATTAAGTGTAATTTTATGTAATAAATAATGAATTAATGGGTAATAAAGATAAAGGTTGTTATAACCTGGTATGGGATGCAACCCCCTGGGTGGATGATATGATAAATGATTCCAAGGTGGGGTGTCATCCCCCCCCCCCAGTATTACAAGTGGTTCTAGGGTGACGCACTATTCATCCCTGATGAGATATGTGATTCCATATGGGGATTCATTCCCCATGATGATTTATAGAGTAGATTCTAGAGTGAGGCTCTGTCCCCCACTAATTTTGATTAGTGGATCTAAGGTAGGGCGCCTCCCCCGCCCCCTCGATGTTGACTGGTGAGATAAAGCAAGGTGTGGTTCCATTTCCCCATGATTTTGATTGGTGGTTCCATGGTGGAGAATCATTCCCCACTAATGTTTGTGACATCTCAGATCTATTTTTCTTCTGAGTAACTGAACATGGTTGGCCACATGGCCTCAAGCGCACCTCCCCATATGTCATGGGCTATCGATTAGAAGCCTTTGGAATATAGGGAGGTGAACTTGGTCCATGTGGCCAACCAAGTTTTGTTACTAAGAAGTGAATTGAGTTAGGGATGTCAAAAAGTGGTATCAGATTGGTTCTTTTTATTTTGTATTATTGTTTGGGAATATTAGATAGGAGATTAGGAATGTGTTTGAGTTTGGTAATGAGTTGTTCCTGGGAGTAGCTAACCCACGTATAGGGAAAATCCAAATTTCCTGGGATGGGATTTGATGTTTTTGTATATGATTATTACAGTTGATTTGATTCCACCATTGGGTGAAGCACATGTTATAAAGTGTTATTATTATTCTGACATTGGTTACATTTTTTCCTTGGCTCAGTATGGAAAGGGAGCAACGATCGTGCATCATTTTAGGCACCTTGTAGGACTAACATGTCATGCATTGTACCATGCCATGTAGGATGTGTTTCCTAATTGCATGATATTTATTATATGTGTCTTGAGTGATATACCTGTTATTTGACTAATGTTTTTGTCAGAAACTGAGAACCATAATTGATTACTCAACATTCCTGCATCAACCTAACTGTGTTTTCCTACATAGATTGATGCAGACACCTTAAGCATTCAATTATGGTATGTTGAGCCATAGACCATTGGTCGCATGGGGTAGAACGTGTTATGGTTAGGATTAAATGGGTGTCATATTTTAATTAATAAGGTGTATGGGTCCTTATAGATTAGATTCATGGTTTATATAAAAAAAATAGAATAAAATTAAAATAAATTTAATTTTTTAAATGAAAAGGTTGTCGTTAAATGGAGGTTCCAATTGAAACTTAAAGGGTGTATCCTCTATAACTTGCAATTGACACTATGTATACTGGAACCCCTAGCTTATAAAAGAGAAATTGACCTTAACCTGACTTTAGTAGTGGGTAGTAGGCAGTGTCTCTTGTTTTTCATATGACCTATATATCTCCCAGAGCTAGCTTTAGGAGTAGGAAGAGGGGTGTGACCACAACTACAAAACGCGCTATATACAGTGCTATCCTTTATCAATGCTAACAAAAAAATGCTCATAAAGGTATATTTTATCAGCACTAAAAAACACTCATAAATGGTACCTTTTATCAGCACTGATAAAATATAATCTTTATCATCACTTTTTTAGCACTGATAATGGTAATCCTTTATCATCACTTTCTTAGCACTGATAATATCACTGATAAAGGTTTTGATTGCCTAGTGAGTTCCACATCGAAACAACACATGGGAGGGTGCTTCTTTATATATCACTCCACCATATCAATTTCTCAGAAGCCTACTATAGGAATGGGCCCCCACATACATTCATAACACTTATATAGACCCGTCAAATGCCCACGTAAGCATTTTCCCACCATATGCTTAACCCAGGCCTCCGCCCACCTTCCTATTCGGGTATAATAGGACTCAGCTCGGTCCATTGGCAATTTTTTTATACAAACCAATAAAAAATCAAGTATTAAAAATAATAAAAAATTGAAATAACTAAACTACTAAAAATTAGAAACGAATTATTTAAAAAAATATTAAATAATAATTAAATAATTATTAATAAATTTGATATATATATATATATTATAAAAATTAATAAATAGTATATATTAATCATATATATATAAAATGAATAAAATTAAATAAGTAAACTAACTAAAATTAAAAATGACTAAATTAAGAATAATATTAAAAAATTATTAATTAAATAATTATTGATAAAAATGAATAAATTTAATATACATATATATAAATTATAAATATTAATAAATGGTATATATTAAATATAGATATATAAAATGAAAAAAATGAAATAATTAAACAAATAAAAATTAAAAATGAATAAATTTAATATACATATATATATTACAAATATTAATAAATAGTATATATTAAATATTGATATATAAAATGAATAAATTATAATAATTAAAAAAAGAGTAAATTACAAAATTATTAAAAAAAATTATTAATGAAATAATTATTAATAAGAATGAATAAGTTTAATATATATATATATATATATATATATATATTAAATATAAATATAGAAAATGAATAAAATAAAATAATTTAAATTATATTAATGTTCTATTTGTTTTTAGTGGTTTTTATACATAATTATTCATTAAGACATTTAATATAGAAATATATTCACATGTATTTCTATATATATATATCAATATATATAATATTTCATAAAATATGATTTATATAATAAAAAATATTTATGATTACATTAAATAAGTCATATATTTAGTTAAGAGTAATTTATAATTAAAAATTAACATTAATTAAAAATACTGACTAATTGTATCGAGTAATGGACATTAATTGAATATTGTTTGATTTTTCAAATTAACATATATCAAATGTGTGTTATATTGATTTCACACATACATATACGTAATTAATGAATTTTATATACAACACACACACTCAAATATTTACGTAATTAATGAAATCTTATATAGAAACACATACACCTCATATTTATGTAATTTCTTCAAATTTTATTATTTATTTTAGAATTTCATTAAGTAGCATGATACATTTAATATATTATATTTTTAATTGATAAATTTTATTTATTTATTTTTAATATTATTACAATTAGGTATCATTTATTCATTTTTAATATTTTTTATTTTTTATCCTTTTTCAATTTAATCATTTTATAATATTTATTTGTATATATTTATTTACTATGTTTTGTTATTTTCAATATGTATTGAACTTTATTTTAATATATATCCATATTTTTTTAATAATTTATATTTAATTAATAAAACTTATCCATTTTTTCAAAAAATTTAAATTTAACTCATTTTTTAATTATTCAATTTCACTTATTTTTAACATGCATGCATTTAAGATTATATATTCATTAATAATGTCAAAAATATATTTGTAAATAAATATTTATAAATAAATATTTATAAATAAATATATTTATAAATGTATATTTACTATATTTATAAATTTATATAATTATAATTATAAATAATTAAATATTTATTTTAAAAGTATTTATATAATTATATATATATATTAAAATAATTATAAATTTAAAATAATTTTATTTAAATAATGAATATATTTACTATATTTATATTTATATTTATATTTATATTTATATTTGTATTTATATTTATATTTATATTTATATTTATATTTATTAAATATATATATATATATATATATATTTATTTATTAAATATATATATATAATTATTTAAATTTGTATAATGATATAAATATTATTTTTTAAAAATTAATTTTATAATTATTAATAAATAATTAGATATTTAAATAATTATAAAATTATAATAAATATATTTAAATAATAAATATATTTACTATATTTATATTTATATTTATATTTATATTTATATTTATATTTGTATTTATATTTATATTTATATTTATATTTATATTTATATTTATTAAATATATATATTTATTTATTTATTAAATATATATATATATAATTATATAAATTTGTATAATGATATAAATATTATTTTTTTAAAATTATTTTTATAATTATTAATAAATAATTAGATATTTAAATAATTATAAAATTATAATAAATATATTTAAATAATAAATATATTTACTATATTTATATTTATATTTATATATATATTTATTATATATATATATATATTTATATTTATATAAATTTATATAATGATATAAATATATTTATAATTATAACTATATTTAGAAATATATTTATTTATAAATATATTTACAATTATAAATAAATAAATATAATTTTTTAAAAAAGTATTTATATAATTATAAATAATTGGTTATATATTTAAATAATTATAAAATTATAATAAATGTATTTAATATATATATATATAATAATGTAAATCTATATAATGATATAAATGCCCCATGGGGCGCAGCTTAGTGGTTGCGCTCTTGTGTCGGCGTTTGAGAGGTCTCAGTTTCAAGTCTCTCCGCGCGCATGTAGGTAGATTTTGGTTGTTTATTCCCATACCTCACACCAATGTAATAATATATATAATTATATAAATACATTTATAATCGTATAAAAATATTTATAAATATTTTTACAAATATTTTTATTTATGATTACAATTATAAATATATTATCAGAGCTAAAATTTTAGCACTGGTAAAGATTCCTTTAATCAATGCTTCTTTAGTGCGGATAAAGATATACCATTTATCAATGATAAAAAAGTGTTGATAAAGATGGATTTTATCAACACTTTTTTACCACTCATAAATATATCTTTTATCAATTCTTATTAATTTAGCATTGATAAAAAGTATATTTATTAGTACTTTTTTGGAAACGCTATTAAAACTCTCCCCATTCTATTTAAAAGTACCCTAATCGCAATGATTCCAATCACGATTCTCAAGATTTTATGGAATTACACTACTGCTGGCACTCCTCCTTGACTTTCTCTTAGATAAATCAAGCCTCAAATCAAAGGTATGCTATTTTTTCTCTTCCACTCTCATTGCTTTCTTTTTCGGGTTCTACAGTTTTCATTATTGCGGTGTTTTATTGGATCGATGCTATTGTGGGTTCCAAGTTTAGGGTATCTACTCCTCATTCAACTCTTATTGATTTCACAATCCAGGATGATCACCCCCCCCCTTCGAATTTAATGAGGCCCTTGAAATTGGTTTGGGTTCCTTCCTTAGACCATATCCAACCCACGATATTTTAGCTTGGAAACACTAAATTAGCGTAGGTATTTTGATCCAACCAGGTGCCATTCCTTATGTTATTTTGAAGTGGAGGTATGGCACTGCATTATTGTAGTGCTATCTGTTTTTTGATTTTTTTTCCTTTTTCCTACTTATTTCAATTCAAATTTGTATTTATTTTTGTAATATAAAAATTATAGTTTAAAAAATGATGCATCAGTTGGAGATCATTGCACTGTATCTATGTTATTTTAGAGAAAAGGAAACTGCATTTTAGCACTGTGGGTTAGAGATGGTCTTAGGAATTTTAGGCCTACAATTGGTTTCTTCCTCTTCTTTTTTCTGTCCCTATGCTGTGAGTTTTGAAATCAATACATTGCTAATTTCCAAAATTTTAAGCATGTTCTTGGGTGGGATATAGTTAGACCTACTTAGTCATCCACTATGAATTTTCTTTTTTTTATCGTACTAAAATTCATGTATACACTTGAGTCTGGTGGGTTGTCTATCTTTTGGTTGATCTGGTTTGTTGGTTTTTTTAGAAGGTGGTGTCTTGGCCAAAGACCAAGACACAATTTATTACTAATCAGAGAAACAACTACAAAAGTTTGAAAGAGGGAATCTTATTACAATCTTTTTTCATATAGGAGTAACTCAACTAGTAATTCCTCCAGCCAAGATAGGCCCTGGTTGATACCCTTATTGGTAAGACCATCCGCAACCATGTTCGCTTCACGAAAGGCATGCGTGGCTATGTAATTGATCTCACTGAGCGAATAGAGACAACTCATCCATCAGGTGTTGAGCGGCCAAGAAAGGTGCATCGTACCATTCCAAATATCCTGGATAATGGTGGTAGAGTCAGTTTTGATCCAAATGTTGTTCCATACCTTTTTTCTGACAAACTTAATCGCATGGATCATGGCCAACATTTCAGCCTCTAATGAATGATCTGGTTTGTTCGTTATTACATTCTCACTTGGGAAGATGCTTTGTTTATCTTGGTGCTTTTATGTGTGGTGATTTCTATGAGGGTTCCCACTGAACCTTTAAAGTGGTTTTCCTAACAATAAAAATATTTAATTTTGATTGAATTATTGGGTTATAATATAGAAAATAATTGATCATATAAATATCAATCTAGATGAGGCATAATCATTACTTTTCAAATTCCCCTTATGTTAATCCACACAAGGCATGAGTTGTGGTTTATTTATAGTTTAATTTTCACTAATATCAATAAAAACAAGGTACTAAACATGGAATAGGAAATAACTAATGCATCCTAGTATTAAACTAGGTAAGTATTAAACATATCATTAACTACAACCAATGCTTAGTCATAATAACCCAAATAAAGCATAAGGTGTGACTCAAGCACCAATTAAGATGTTCTAATAGAAAAAACGAAATATTCTAATTTAAAAAAATCTATATTTAAAAACCAACTTAGTAACAACATTTTTTAAGTAAAAGATCTCATTTAAAGTTAATATGCACATGTATAACTCATATTTTATGAAAATGAAGTTTTATGCTTTTGACCTTTAAAATATACAAAGAAAATGTCTTGTTAGTAATGTAAAATTATTATTTTGTAAAGTTTTTAAAATAATTAAAATACCTAAGGTTTCATTTTCTTGAAAACAAACTATTTATTTAAGGTATTATATAAAACCAAATTCATACAAAATTATTTAATAAAACAGACACATTTAGTACTTAAAATGTTTTTAGTTTAGTTTAAAAAATAAAACAAGTTTATGATACTTAATAAGTTATCATAAAAAATCATTCCTTCCCACTTAATCAACCTGACCATTATCTCATCACTGATGAAATCACTAAATCAAGTTAAGTTTTGTTCATTGACTTATAATTCATTTAGTTTATAGTGAAAGGAAATTAATTTTTTTTAAATACAAGACAATGTATAGAAGGTAATACTTAAATAATTATATTCTTACAATTTAAACTCATAATTTTAAAAAATAAGGTTTACTAAAAGTAATCAAGATATCAAAACATAGATATGTATCAAATAGTAATTTCCTTTCTTGAACTAAGGTATAAGACATGTGAATATTCAGGTTACTTTATCAAAATAAAGTGAGGTAACATAACCCAAACATATAATAGCTACATTCCTTTATGGATCTTAAAATGATTTAGAGCTTATATAATTTTTAATCATGAACTTACATAAATGAAAGAATGTAAATAATTAAAGAACACAATTCCAAACTTTAATTTCATAGAATAAATAATTTTAAACCAAGTAAACATGTTTAACATAATTTAAACAATAAACCAATAATAAATATATAATTTTAACAACACACATGATGTGGTTTTCATCTCACCACACCCAATCTCATGAAAAAAACATTATTTGTTCCTCCTCTGGCTAAATTTTCATTCAAAATTCTCAGTTTCACCCATCGATGCACTATCTCATTGCTCTGTCACAATTCCTAAACAACCCAAATCATCCCATGATCTTTTAAATTCCCACAAAAATGTACAAACTCAAAACTTTGTGTAACTTCATGGTTTATTCCTTTCTAAAAAAACCAAATCTGCTATCATTCTCTCACCCTAGGTACTAAATCACCTCCAATTTGACTCACACTTAGATAAATTCAAATCAAACTTAAGCCCAATATCCCAAATGGACTCCATCTATCACCTCATGATATTTTGGAAAATAGTTTTCAATCTAATGAATATTTGTAAAAACTTATTTATATTGATTCTTGAATAATTTTTTTGGAATGTGAAAGCATGGATTTGTGGCTTCTTGTGTGATATTTGATGAAAATGGTTTTTGATAAATGAATAATCCCTTGATTGAATTTTGAAAGAAGCCCATAGTAAACTCATTATTTAGGTGGGTAGTCTAGCATAATCATGTTAGTATTGTTTAGCTCTAACTAATAATGTAATCTATAATGAAAATGATAACTAAACATTGGTGACGTAGGGAGACACTTGTAGAGGTTGAATCCTACCCCCTAGGCCCATAGCCCTAGGGTAATATGTGCACCAGGTAGCCATGATCACTGAGAGTGTGAGGATCCTTGATCCTTGACCTAACTTACTTGAGAAATACTTTACTGTGGTGTTGGGATTTTAATTGTTAATTTACTACGATCTTCTAAAAAATATCCATTCCATCCCTGCTACAAAAACGGGCTTTATCAGTGCTAAAAACGGGCTTTAACAGTGCTAAAAAAGTGATGTAAATCTCAGTGCTAATAAGGGGGGGGGGGGAGTCCCTGTTATCAGCTCTAAAAAAGAACTGATAAAGGTAGAATTTATCAGCACTAAAAAAGCACTGATAAATGCCCTGCCTGCTATAACATAAAATTTTGTAGTAGCACACCCAAACAAGACCTGCAAAAAAATCAGCTTATCAACAAGTATACCCATACAAAATTAACACATAATTCATAAGGTAATTACCAAAAGTATACCCATAGAAAAATTATACCCATACACCATTAACACATAATTCATAATTTAATTAAATACATAAAGAATTAAATTCGGAATTCAAGGGGTTGGGGGCTGTTCATGGGTTTGGGGTGGCTATCCAAGTGGGTAGGGGTGTCTAGGGGGTGGGGGTGTCCAGGGGGATAGGGGTGTCAGGGGGATAGTGGTGTCCAGGGGGGGTGGGGGCGGTCCAGGAGGTTGGAAGGTTGTCCAAGGAGGGTGGGGTGGTGTCCAAGGGGGTGGTGGGGGCAGTCTATGGGGGTGGAGTTGTCAAGGGGGTGGGGGTGTCCAGGTGGTGGGGTGTTGTTGAGGAGGGGTGGGGGCCATCCAGGGAGTGGGGGTGGGGGCATCCAGGGGGGCTGTCTATGGTGGTGTCCAGGGGGTGGGGTGGTCTTCAGGGTGTTGGGGGGCTTTCTAGGGGGTGGGGGTGTCCAGGGGGTGGGGGTGGTCCAGGGGGTTGGTGGGGTTGTCCAAGGGGGTGGGGTGGTGTCCAGGGGGTGGGGGTGGCTGCCCAAGGGGGTGGGGTGTCCAGGTGGTGGGGTGGTGTCTAGGAGGGGTGGGGTGTTATCCAGGGGGTTGGTGGGTGTCCAGGGGTTGGGGGTGTCCAGGGGGTGGGGGGGCTGTCCATGGGGGTGTCCAGGGGGTGGGTGGTGTCTAGGGGGTTGGGGGATTTCTAGGGGGTGGGGGTGTCCAGCGGGGTGGGGGTGTCTAGGGGGTGGGGTGGTGTCCGGGGGGGGGGGGGGTCCAGGGGTTGGTGGGGCTATCCAAGGGGGTGGGTTGTGTCCAGGGGTGGGGGTGGTTGTCCATGGGGGTGGGGGTGTCCAGGGGGTGGGGGTGTCCAGGTGGTGGGGTGGTGTCTAGGAGGGGTGGGGGTGTCTAGGGGATGGGGGCGTCCAGGGGTTGGGGGGTGTCCAGGGGGTCGGGGCTGTCCAAGGTGGTGGTGGTGGTGGGGGGATATCCATGGGGGTGTCCAGGGGGTGGGGTTTCTAGGGGTTAGGGGGATTTCTAGGGGGTGGGGTGTCCAGGGGGTGGGGTGTCCAGAGGGGTGGGGGTGCTCAAGGGGTGGGGTGGTGTCCAGGGGGTGGGGGTGGTCCAGGGGGTTGGTGGGGTTGTCCAAGGGGGTGGGGTGGTGTCAAGGGGGTAGGGGTGGTTGTCCATGGGTTTGGGGGTTTCCAGGGGGTGTGGGTGTCCCGGTGGTGGGGTGGTGTCTAGGAGGGGTGGGGGTGTCGTCCAGGGGGTTGGTGGGTGTCCAGAGGGTTGGGGGGTTGTCCAGGGGGTGGTGGGGTTGTCCAAGGGGGGTGGGGTTGTCCAAGGGGGGTGGGGTGGTGTTTAGAGGGTTGTCCAAGGGGGGTGGGGTGGTGTCCAGGGGGTGGGGGTGGCTGTCCATGGGGGTGGGGGTGTCCAGGGGGTGGGGTGTCCAGGTGGTGGGGTGATGTCTAGGAGGGGTGGGGGTGCCGTCCAGGGGGTTAGTGGGTGTCCAGGGGGTGGAGGGGGGGGGGGGTTGTCTAGGGTGGTGTTCGGGGGGTGGGGGTGGCTGTCCATGGGGGTGGGGGTGTCCAGGGGTGGGGGTGTGTAGGTGGTGGGGTGGTGTCTAGGAGGGTTGGGGGTTCCATCTAGGGGGGTGGTGGTTGTCCAGGGGGTGGGGGTATCCAGGGTGGTGTCCAGGGGGGGTGGGGGTGTCTGTCCATGGGGGTGGGGGTGTCTAGGGGGTGGGGGTTTCCAGGTGGTGGGGTGGTGTCTAGGAGGGGTGGGGGTGCCATCCATGGGGTTGGTGGGTGTCCAGGGGGATGGGGGGGGGTTGTCCGGGGGGGGGCTATCCATTGGAGAGTACAGGTGGGTGGGGTGGTGTCTAGGGGGGTTGACTCTTACATGTCAAATATGACCCATGGATTGTTCCCCTAAAGTATCAACACAATCCGAATGCATTTGGTCGGATTTTCGTACGTCAGTTGTTGTTTTCACTTAAAATTCTATCTATTTTAAACAAAAAAGAGACACTTTGAGTGATACCGGCTACACCGTACCTTGGATTGAGGAGGGGTTGACTCTAACATGTCGCAAATGACCCATGGATTATTCTCCTAAAGTATCAACACAATCCTAATGTGTTTGGTCAGATTTCTGTATGTCAGTTGTTGTTTTCACTTAAAATTTTGTCCATTTTAAACAAAAGAGAGACACTTTGAGTGATACTGGCCACACCATGCCTCATATTGAGGTGGGGTTGACTCTTACACATCAAAAATGACCCATGGATCATTCACCTAAAGTATCAACACAATATTAATGTGTTTGGTCATATTTCCGTACGTCAGTTGTTATTTTCACTTAAAATTCTGTCCATTTTAACCAAAAGAGAGACACTTGGAGTGATACTGGCCACACCGTGCCTCATATTGAGGCATAGTTGACTCATACACATCAAAAATTACCCATGGATCTTTCTTCTAAAGTATCAACACAATCCTAATGCATTTGGTCAGATTTTCGAATGTCAGTTGTTGTTTTCACTTAAAATTCTATCCATTTTAAACCAAAGAGAGATACGTTGAGTGATATCAGCCACACCGTGACTCAGATTGAGGCGGGGTTGACTCATACACGTCACAAATGACCCGTGTATCCTTCTTCTAAAGTATTATCACAATCTGAATGTGTTTGGTCAGATTTCCATACGTTAGTTGTTGTTTTCACTTAAAATTCTGTCTATTTTAAACAAAATAGAGACACTTTGAGTGATACTGGTCACACTGTGCCTTTAATTGAGGTGAGGTTGACTTTTACATGTCAAAAATAACCCATGGATCATTAACCTAAAGTATTAACACAATTCAAATGAGTTAGGTCAGATATGAAGGTATTTTGAAGATTTTACTGGTTTTTCTTATCCGAAGCCCAATGAAAAGTGGTTCATCATTATTGTATGTTGTTGGTTCATTTCATCTATTAAAATGGGAAAATGACTCATTAGATAAAGGATTCTTTATTTAATAACAATTAAAATTTTCCTATGAACATTTACATACAACAATGTTTCATCTTTTGATCCCCATAACCCCTCTCAAAAATGACCGCCAGTTGTACATGTCCCCAAGTCATATCTTCATGATATTTGTGTACAATATTCCATCAGGTATGTAGTCCACTCATTTTTGAACAAATCTTTATTTTCTTGTGAGTATGAGTATTTTTGACAGTCATAGTAGTACTGCAAAATATATAAATAAATAATTAATAAATAATTTAAATGAAATAGTAGTTGTTTTTTAAAATACCTCTTTAGGGATGCTAGTTTGTTGATGAAAAACTATCTCTTTCATAAATTTACAAACATAATAACCGCAATCATTATCGTTTTTCTATTTTGGAAACTAGAAAAAATTTGATCATTAGGAGAATAAGTAACTTGTGTTGATATGTGTTTGGATAGTGAAATTTTATTATATATACCATGATATTTTTCCAGATGTAGTACTTTCTCACCTTCTTATGCTTAGCCCCTATCCTCATTCCTTTTTTTAGAAGATAATTATACACCACCCTATCATAAAAAAATCCTTAGTAAAAGATAATGTAAATTATATTACTTGATGTTTATACCTAAAACATAGGATGTAGTGTCTTACATATTCACAAACTCCATCATGTGTGGTCAGTTTGTTGGATATCCTTGCATTGAATCCAGAAAATAAATCTTTGGAGTATCCAAGTTCATCGCAATTAACATCCAATGTTGCCTAAAACACAAAAAGGAATAAGTAATAAAATAAGTGAAAATATAATTGATATGCTTTAATCGTAGAGTTTTACCCCTACATGGTTGGTATTAGGAAGAGTTTTTCATCCATAATCTTACTTTCAAATGTTTTCAGCAAGTCGTTCACTATTTCATTCTTTTTTTATGGCTCTAATTTTGTTAGTTGTGTTGATGTGGTATGAGGAATAACAAGTCCAAATTTTGGCTCATGGGAAAATTCCTTCAACTGTTTTTCATATATACGTCTGTCAATAATATAAAATGAATTTAGTCATAATTTTCACATTATATCAGCTTTTAGAAAATCAATTCATGAAAACATACCTTATATATAAATTTACAACTGTGACGCCTATCCAAATGTATTCAAGGATCTCATTTAAATTTTCAGCAGCAAAGAAATCTTGAATTTCCTCTCCATATATATTCTTTTCAAAAACCACTATATGACTATGACCACCTCTTAGCTTTGTATCCACATGAGTCTTCAATGCTAGTAAATGTGGATAGATAACAGGTGGTGTTATTGTGCTTTCAGTATCTCTTTCGGAATGGTTTGTCGATCCTTTAGATGATTTTGAGTTGAAGTTTCTTGTCAACCCCTTCCCTTTCTCCATTTATAATAACATTAATTGGTTCAGACCCTTTTTTCATTAATTGTTAAAGGTTTATCTTGAAAAAAAATGTAAATAAATACCTCTTTGTCCACATGTACTCTTACAAGTTGTAACGGCCATGCAATGAATGTACCAATAGCCTTTTTGACCGTATGAATATCATCATCATCAAGTGGAATAGGTAGCTCTACATTTGGCTCATGAGCTACATTAATCATCACTTTCAGATGATATTTTGAAAGTGGTCTATTATGTAGCTTGTCCTCTGGGATGTTGAACACCATAGCCCTAACTACAAGGTGATAGGTGAGTGTTGAAAGATATAAATCACAGTCATTATCACCCTATAGAAGATCAGTACAGGAAAAGTATCAGTGTTTTTTTATTCACATTTCATGGGAACAATTATTATAATATTGATTACCACGGCTAAGACAGTTCTTTGAGGGGAATGGCTCGCCTCAAAGATGGTGGGGGTGGGAGGGTGGGGCGGGATCTTCATGCACTAGTTGTTCCTAAGTTGTGTCTTCTCCTTGATTTCCACCCATAAAGTTGCTAGCAACTCTCCCTTCCATTGAAATCATTATTCAAGAGTTTCTAGTCTTTCACTCATTTGTTTCATTTTTTCATCTCTATCATCCATTTGTTTTTTTTCTCATAATATACTCGGGGTGTCACCCCAAACCTCGCACCTCTGACATGACTGTATTGTTCTGGCCTCTTCAATGCTATTGATAATAGGTCTGCATCTGCTACAGGAGTAGCTGATTCATGTGACTATCGAATATAGTAAAATAACTAACTATTTTTATGTAATGAAAATTTAAAAAAAATATTTTTATCGTGTCATACTTACACATATTTCCCACACTTTTTGTGTGTTTTCATCTACTAGCTTCCCTTCCTTATTCACACGTGCCTCCTTCCATATCACATAACGTGGGATGGAAGTGTCTTTGGTTTTAGACTCATCAATATGCATATAAATATAGAAAGATAATTATGATATTTTTTCTTAGCACCTAACAATATTACTATAAATTTAAAATATGTACCATTTTCTTTTCTAGTGAAGTGTACCCCATCCTTGCTTACGATAGAGGTATGTTGGTTTTGATGCACATTCCTTATTTTCAGTACTGAGTTTCTATTTCATAAATGAAATATTGACAATCAAAGTGATGAATACAAATATCCTCAAACAATGTATTATCATCCACAATGTACCTGAAACTTCTCATCCCCACAGCGGCTAATAAATGCATTACATGCTTCTTGGGATATCAGGTGATTGTAGACAAGGGGTGGGTGTGTGTTTATTTTACCTTTGGAATATTTTAGGTGAAATTTTGTTAAAATAGTGCGAAAAACTCGATGAATCCTTCCTACAAGCCTTAGTACATAATTATTGTCTGAATAATCTACTATAAATGTACTCTACAAGAGATTGAGAAGAGTAAGACACTATTTCATTATTTTAGTTTCTAGTAAATTAAAGAAATAATATCATAGTGTTATCGTAATTTCTTCCCAGATTATAGCCTTCAACCCGGACACAACATGGTGCTATGAATCTATGTCAATCGGCACACGTTGCCGAGTGACAATTCCAATGTAACTACTAAACATAGCTTTTTTGGGATTCATATGTTGGCCTCATGCATTCCATCTGACATCAAATTTGATGCCTTTGCTTTTCGCCTTAAGAACTTTGGCTAACACCATCAAACTATGACACACCTATGTTTTCTGAGACGTCGGTCCTTCATCCCCGACCATTGCATCAATATCAACATCATCTATATGTTTATATGAAATTCTAGCAATGACATGTGCTGATGGTTGTTGGAACTCAACACTAGGAGTAGTAATAGGTTCAGAAACTTATTGTTGCTCTGCACTGTGAGCATCTGCAGCAGCAACAACAACAACAAAAACAACAACTTGAGAGACTTTTTCGGCCTTTAGGTTAAGAGCACCAGAATATGCAGAAGTTATTATCTAAAAAAGTGGTTGAACAGTTAATTTAGATTACATAAATTCAATAATGATAAGATAATAACATGAGATAACAAGATCTATATTACAAACAAAATATAACCTGTTTATTGAACTTTATTTCTTTTTTCAAAGGCTGAAGGGATTTGACACCTCTATCGATTATCCAAATCCCTTCATTGTGGTCTCCTCTAACATATAAAACATAATTTACATTGGGACCACTGTGAAATGATTGCGACGTACCACTGAAAGGATCGTACTAAACTAAATTTTCATTGGACCCTTCAGTAGTTTTGAATGATAACAGAACAATCGACCACTTTTGGTTTGTGGGATCTGGAACATAAAATACTTGTACCGCTTGTGATGTAATTATAAACGGTTTGTCTTTGTACCCTTCTTTACTAAAATCAACTTTCACAAATTACAATTCATATATTTTAACACCCCTATTGTTATCAAGCCGTTTGCATTGAAAAATCGTCAATTGGAATTTTGTATAATCCAACTCCCATATTTGTCTGATAATGCCAAAGTTTGACATATTTGCATAAATTGGATTTTTATCCTTACTACCAGAAACATACATCGATTCAGCCTCAAGTGTAACTCCACTATTTTTCATGGTACTATCTTCATCATGTTCATCTGTATAGATTTTATAACCATTAATTACATAACCATTGTAAGATAATACGTATACACTTGGTCCTGCTACTAGCCATTGAAGTCATTCTGAAATTGAATTCGGATTTTTATCTAACTCCTTAAAAATATAGTCCTGAAACCATCCTATAAACTTGTGATTATGTGTATTTGATATCTATTTTTCATCCCATGATGGATTCAACTGCCTAAGAATTTCTTTGTGGGTTTCAATATATGGAGAAACCTCCCAAATGTTATGCAAAACATAAAGGTGGGCCTACTCCTGATCTGTAATATTGATTGTCATAACATCTCTTCCATAAATTCCCTCACCCTCAATGCATCCAGTGTGATGAGATTTCAGGAGAACAATGCTTTCCACATCAGATAGGTATTCGGTACATAATTCAGTGGCTTCCTTAATAATATATCTCTCCACTATACAACCCTATGGATGAATTAGATTTTTGACATACCCTTTTAAAATATTCATATGCCATTCAACAAGTTACATCCATCTATAGTGCATAGGACCACAAAGTCGAATCTCTCTCACCAAGTGAAGCATCAAATGAACCATCATATCAAAGAATGTTAGTAGGAAGAACATTTCTAATTCACATAATATGATGAAAATTTCTCTTTCTATAGATGGAAATTTTGTCAGGTCTAAAACTTTGATACATATATCTTGGAAAAAGAAACAAAGTTTGGTTAATGTATGACAAACATTCTTGGGAAAAATGCAACATAAAGCTCTAGGAATTAAATCTTGCATCAAAACATGGCAGTCATGTGATTTCAAACCTTTTAACTTCAAATCATTCATTGACACAATGTTCTTGATATTTTATGAATACCCATATGGAACCTTTACATCATTGAATAAGTTTCAAAACTTATATCTCTTCTCCCTGGAAATAGTTTAAGCAGCTGGAGGAAGAAACATTTGATTTTCACCTTTCACAGGAGCCAACTCTTCTCATATTCCCATGTCAACCATGTCCAACCTTGCCTTAATTCCATCCTTTGTTTTTCCAGGGGTATTTAGCAACGTTCCGATAACACTGTCACATACATTTTTTTCCACATGCATTACATCAAGAAAATGTCTGACGTACAAACAATTCCAGTATGGTAATTAAAAAAAACTGATCTCTTTTTCCAACCAATTTTTGTAAGGTTTTTCAAAAATGGTTTACCAAAAACAGTGTTCACAGCTTTTACTTTCTCAAAAAATTGATCACCTGTTAGTGGAGATGGTGTTGTGTGTTTTTCTGAACATCCATTGAATGATGTCGTCCAAGATCGATACTTATGCCAACGAGGTAGAAATCTACAATGTCCTAGAAACACAGATTTCGATGAATTTTTCAACCTAATTGATTTTGTATCTTCTTCGCACATGGGACACCCTTGAGTTCCTTTAATGTTATAGCCTAAAAAATTTCCATAAGCAGGGATATAATTTATTGTCCCATACAACATTTCTCTCAACGTGAAGTATTCACTTTTATAAGCATCATATAACATAACACCTGAATCCCACAATAACTTCAAATCCTTGATCAAAGGAGACAAATAAACATAAATATCATTACCTGGTTATTTTGGTCCAAATATAAGCATAGATAACATGATGAATTTCTGCTTCATGAATAACCATGGTGGAAAGTTATAATTTACCAACATAATAGGCCATGTACTGTGAGTACTAGTTTGAAAACCAAAAGGATTCACTCCATCTGTAGATAATGCAAGATGGAGGTTTCTTGGATCTTTTCCAAATTCAGGATACTCATGATCAATTATCTTCCATTGAGGTGAGTCGGTCGAGTGACGTAATTTCCCATATTTATTTCTTTTATCTGCATGCCATAATAATTGTCTTGTAGTTTCTTCACTTCCATATAGATGCCTAAATCTTGGAATGATTGGAAAGTACCATACAAATTTTGTAGGACTGGATTCATCTTTATTGTATCAAGAAGCACCACAATCTGGGAATTCTGTATTTGATTTGTTCTCCTTGAGAAATAGTATACAATCTTTCGGGCAGGAATGTATTCTTTCAGAAATCATACCCATCGAGCATATCATTTTTTTTAGCTTCATATGTCCAGTTTGGGAGCTCATTATCTTCTGGGAGCATGTCATTCAAGAGAGACAGTAGTTCCGTAAAACTAACATCACCCCATCCATTGTCTGCTTTCAATTTATACAACTTTACTACAGCTGACAATGCTGTATATTTAGTGAAACCAGTATACAATGGCGTCTTTGCACAACTCTTTAACTTATCAAACAATTTTTGGGAAATCACGGAGTTCATCTTTAACTGTCCTTGCAATTTCCTCAATACGATCTTCATCATCATTAATATCTGTAATCACATCCTCCATATGGTCTTATTCATTATCCATATTTGTATTCATATCTGATGATCCATAAAACACAGTTTTATCCCAGCCAGTAGCTACATTCTCTTTTTCTCCGTGTTTATTCCAACATTTATAACTATGATCTATTCCATGATATATCAAATGTTCTTCCAACTCCTCTAGAGTAATTACTCTAGAATAAAAACAATGTAAACACAGACAAAGGATTTAAGAATAATCCTTTGTGTGATCCTTTGAAAACATGACGAACTCTTTCACTCCATTCTCATACTCTATTTTCAAATGATTAGCATCCATCCAATATTTATTCATCTCTATATTATTTGAATCTCAAATATTAGTATTTATGATTCAAATACACAAAACAAGACTTCCAAATACATTAAAACAGAACCACTTTCATATAAAAATAGAGATTAATAGAGCCTAACCATTTCCAATAAAGATTTAGAAATCAACAGAACCAGGATAGACCCCCCATAAAAATCAACACACTTTCCAACCCCCTTACCAATAGTTCTAGAACCCACCACACTTGTAGCAAATCATTAAACATCCTTTTAACCACCCCTACCAGCCACCTCATTCATAATAAAATAATCACATTAAATAGCCCAAAACTAGTGACCAAACTCAAATAAAATGAAAAAAGGGGTTCGCGGGGGAAACAAATAACCTAGGTTTATCCAAAATTACTATGGAATATTATAGGTTTTGTTACCCAAATTAACATAAGAAATATAAAATTAAGGTTAGTGAACATAAATTATATCATGAACATCTTAAGAATATGAAATAACTCCCCCTCACTAACATATAGCTCTACCAATGCCTACCATATACCTAAAAAATAATTGAAAAAATTAGGAAAAATAGTTTCTTGTACCTATTTCTAATAGTAATACAAGAAAAGTATAACGAACATAGATCATACCTCCAAACACTCCTGGAGCCTCCTGGTAAAAAGACTCCAGTGACTACAACTATTCGAGATTCTAACCACTAACTTCCCAATATAGGAGTAGTCTACTTAGGGGTAGTATTAGTAGAATCAAACCAAAGTTCCATCCACCTCATGATGATCCCCGATCTCCTCCATCACTTTAGTGTTGTACAAAACTCCTTTCTCTAGTTCCTTCCTCTACCTAGGCTATTCGTTGACTGCCTCTCTGACTATAGCATGAATGTTAAGAAAATGTAATGTGATATGTCTATACCCATCACAATCATATTAAATTCCTTGGAGTAATGGTATATCCTTGAGGTACCTATGAATGACAGTGCCTCCTGAGATGAGACTTGCATCACACACCTAGTATGGGTGGGTGTTGCTAACCTTACATCCTAGAAGATCACTACTTTAAAAGATTATGATATCAACTCAAACCATAGGCATAATCATAGAACACTAATATAGCCATCCAAATCTTAGTATTACATGTTGAATTCCCCCAAAACATTAGAGGTAGGACTATGAATTGATCAACATAAATTAATAGATTTAATAAAAATAGCTGAAATATAATCCAACCAAGTGAAATAAATTTACAATCTCCTGAGAATAAATTCATCCCCCATCACATAATCGAGTTCTCCATAGTGTAGGTGTACTTAACCAAAATCACTTGTCCTAACACACCGAGGGTAGTTCTTTACTAGAGCAGTCTCCATTCAAAATAACAATCTTGATACCCATAATAGGTATCAGGGAAGAATCACTATCTACCCAATGAAGTGCATGGTGTATCCCCATTTTCAATAAAAACCATGTAGACTAGAACCTAGGAACAACCGGTCATAGAGGTTCACTAAGTTGACACCACCCTTAAATTATCCTTGACATAAAAGAAAGATGTGTGGAATTTACCATTGATCGAAGTCAAGAAACATCCCACAATCCTAAAAATAAATAACCACCCAAATAAAACAGCTCACATGTTCATACCACTATCTAAACCCAAAGTCCTTTTCTAAAGAATACCATTCACCTTTCCATGGATGCTCTACTCTGATCTCCACATCTTCTGTGGCCCTAGTGCATGAAGACTGGAGGCCAATCCATGAATCTTGGTTTAATAATAAATGAACTTAAATGGTTTATAGGCTCCACTATGAACCATCTCAAGGAGAGATTCAATTAGAACACTATAACTTCACAAAGACACTCATCGTCTCTGGTATATGGGTTGATGCATACACTATATCCTTACCAAGAGTTAACCATAAGTCTCCTTATGAAGCATTCTATAATTCCTCAAAATTCATAGGGAAGAAAAGTATTCTTCTTGAACACATCACATAAAACCATGCTCACCAACTAAGGGAAATATAACTTAACATCCATAGGGTTGGATACACTTTCTATATTTGAGGGGTCCTAATCACTATCATAAATAGAACCTTCCCCATAAACACAATCACCAGCACATCATGACACCCACAAAGTGTAACCAATTAATAATGAGATGGGTACTATAAAAAATCTTCTTTTTCATGAATGGGTTTACAAAAATACCACTCTCCCCAGTATAGATAAACCCACTCCACCAGAAGGATGAGGAAAAAACACTTGACATTAATAGAATATTCATGTATAACAAGGTCTAGCTTGAGGTTGCACGAGAATATCAAACCCTCATACATATGAAACTTGGTGAAAAATAAATTCTAGTTCTAAACATTATAAGGACCCATGGGGAATCATAAAAAAGTCATACTTTAGTTCAAATCATTTGTTAACCAAGTATAATAATCCACTACGTGTGTTATTTCGTGACATATATTGTTAGAACTCTATGTTAGTTAGCATCTAATCCAACAGCGGTGATCATGGGGAAAAATCCAAACATCACTCTAATGAAAATTACTCTCAAAAAAACTATCCACCAAAAATAAACCTAAAAGGAGAAGAGTAAGACTTACCTAGAGTAGATCGCACCCGTGATGGAGGGAGAGAAGAAGCATCGAGCGGTCAGGGAGCCTTCTACACTACGTTGGGAGGGGAAGGCGCGATCGACAGAGGGGGAGGTGCATGGGAGGAGCTGCCACTGTTGAGAAATGGAGGTGAAGGGTTCGTGGAGAGTAGGGTCCAGTGGAGATGAGGAGAAGTAGGGTTTGCGGGGAGGAGGATCCGCGGAAGGGGTTTGAGGGGGAGGATAAGAAGTAGGGATAGCGATGGAGGTCCGTCAAAGAGAAGATTGGGGAGAGGGGAGTTTTCACAAGGGTACAACACTGCTAGGACTTGAGGGCGTGATAAATAGAGAATACAGTGCACCTGATTTTATAAAATATGGGAATATAGTTTTATCAGTGCTAAAAAAGCACTGATAAAGGCTTCCTTTATCACCAATAAAATTTTAGTGTGTATAAAGCATCATCTTTATAAGCGTCAAAACTTTAGCACTAATAAAGGGATTCTTTATCAACACTTTTCTAGCGCTGATAAAGGAATTATTTATTAGTTCTAATAAAGTGTTGATAAAGAATTCCTTTATCAGTACTAAAATTTTAGCGCTGATAAAGGAATCCTTTATGAGAACTTTTTTCTTAGCTCTGATAAAAGGTGGCGCTTCCCTTGCCCGTTTTTATAGTAGTTCAGATTTATAAAACTTGTACGAAATGATTAATAATCATGCATTGATTTAGACTAGGTGGTGTACTACTTTGAATTTTTATTCTCATGCCTATTTTAAATTTCATTTTTAAAAAGCTAAACTTGGTTTTAAATGTTAATGTGGGTTTTTAAATGAAAAAAATGATGTTTTCCCTTGAAATAAACTAAAATTGATTTAGTGTTTTGAAACTTGTGAAGTGATTTCAAAGTAAACCTGTAAAGTTTTAAACATTTAAAAGTGTACATATTTCCATGGAAAAGGATTTAAACTTTTAATTTTTTTCAATGGTTTTTTAATATGACTTGAAAAAAAAATACTTGATTATAACAGTTTTTATTGAAAAAGAGGTTCATATCCCATTAAGTGTTTTGCAAAAAATTGGCCAATTTTCTTGTGGGGTTTTAAAAATATGGATTCCAAGTGGGGTTTTAAAAATTCAAAAAGTTCTTTGAAAAATATGCCTTTTTAACAATAATGATTTTAATAATATCATTTTATTACTCATCCTCATTAAATTTCATCAATTCCATGATATCATAACAAATTAAATCATTATTTGAAATGAATATATATATATATATATATATATCAAATTATAATACTTTTTTTTATAAAAAATAATATTAATATGTTTTTAATTTCTTGAGGTTTTATTATTATTATAATTTTCATAATGATGCTTCACATTTTATACTCATTATGTATTAATTCTTACCTTTATCTATAATATGGTATATTGAATTTTGTTTTAGTTTAGCATTGCATGTGATAAAATTTACCCAAAAAAGTATTTATTTAAAGGAATGTATATAATTAAATCTTAGGGTGTTATAAGGATACAAGTACTGTATCAAATAGAGATATAAATCATGAATCACTCCCAATAACATGATGTTTTATTCCTTTTATAGCAACTAATATCCTCACTATAGTCATTATTTCACTTTTTTTCTTGAAACTCATGCAACCATGTTGCCTGAACTACTCTGAGTAGTAATCATCCCATACCAGGTAATGGGCATCATTTTGGATGAATTTAGAGGATAACACATACTATATTGAATTAATTATTTTCTTAAATTAAATTACCCATTTACTTCAAATAATACTAAAATGATTTAAACTAATCAAATATCAGGTTCCCCTTATTCGAATTATCTATAACTTTCACCTTTGATAATGAATATCTTATGTGTATTTATTTATTTATTATAGAAAATGAATATTTTATGAACCTAATAGTATTGAAATTAATAAAAAATAGATTCATGCTAATCATATGAAAAAATTGTATGAATATGGAGTTAAAGAGTTCATCATGTTTGCAATAGATCATGCATATGACCCTTCTTAAATCCTTTTTTTGTGTTTATGTTGTTTTATTATTCAAGACAAATTAGTGTAGAAGAGTTGGAAGAACATTTGATTTGTCACAGAATAGATCAGAGATATAAATGTTATACTAATAATGGAGAAAAACTAAACATGCACACAAATTGGGATGATACCATGGTTTATGGATCATTTGATATGAATACCAGTATAAATGATGATGGAGATTGCATGGAAGAAATGATAGTGGCAATTATATAAGACCTTTTTTAATGTCCAAAGTTATTTGAGAAGTTAAATATCTATGTTAAGATACCATTGTATATTGGTTGTACTGAATACACAACATTTTCAGCTGTATTGAAGTTATATAATTTGAAAGATGGCAGCGGATGGAGTGACACCATATTTACAGAACTACTTAGTCTCTTGACTAATATTCTACCATAAGAAAATGAACTTCATTTTAAAACATATGATGCTAAATGAATTCTAAATTCAATGGGCATGATCTCTAAAAATTAAATTATTGTCCAAATGATTTCATATTATTTCCCAAGGACCATTAATCACTCATTAAATTCCCTAAGTGTGGTGCAGATCGATACAAGAAAAAAGAATCAATTCCTTCAAAATCTGTATGGTACTTTCCTATCATTCTATAGTTTAGAAGACGATCTGGATGTTAAGGAACTATGGGAAAATTGACATGGAATACAGATATAATAATTAAATATGGGAACCAACATCATCTAGCAGATTCTCCTCAGTAGAAGAAAATTGATTACGAGTATCTTGAATTTGGAAATGATCTAATAAACCTTCATCTTGCAATATCTAAAAATAAAATAAAACCTTTTGGTGTATAGATTAGTACTCACAGTACATGGATCAGGATGTTAGTAAATTATAACTTGTTTCCATGGTTATGCATAAAGTATAAGTACATTATGATGTCTCTTCTTATATCTAGACCAAAGAAACCTAGTAATGATCTTGATTTTTATTTGGATCCATTGATTGAAGATCTAAAATTGATATGGGATATAGGTTTTATAATGTATAATGTTTGTAGAATTTAATAATTCACATTGAGGTCCATGTTGTATGGTAAGATAAATGAATTTCATTCTTAGGTAAATTTTTCAGGCTGTGGCATTAAAGGAATGTTGGGGTGTCCCATTTGTGAAGAATTCACGCCCTCAGTTTGGTTGAAACATTCCTTGAAGACTGTTTTTAGGACATCAGAAATTTTTACCTCAATGAAATAAATTTTGATCCTAGAAAATAACATTTAATGGGAATACCAAAAAAGGTACAACATCATCTCTACTAATGTGTGATCAACTATTTGATAAAGTAAAATATATTAAAACTTTTTTCGATAAACTATTTTCGAAAAACCTTACAAAATCAGGTTGGAGAAAAGATTAATTTTATTTGAATTACCGTATTGGAATTATTTGTATGTCATAAATTTTCTTGATATCGTGTATTTAGAAAAAAAATGTATTTGATAGTGTTATTGGAATGTTACTAAATGTTCCTGGAAAAAAAATATGGCATCAAGGCCAGGTTGGACATGATTAACATAGGGATAAGGTAAGAATTAGCATCGACGAAGGGTAAGGGGTGGACTTTCTTCCTCGAGCATCTTACACTCTATTCACATAGGAAAATTTACAATTTTTCATTTTCCTTAATGGTGTAAAAGTTATAAAAGTGTATTCATCAAATATTAAGAATGTCATATCAATGAATAATTTGAAGTTATAAGGACTAAAATCACATGACTGTCATGTTTTGATGTAAGATTAGAGTCTTGTTGCATTATGTTGCATTCTACCTAAAAATTTATGACATACATTAACTAGACTCTTCTTCTTTTTCAAAGCAATATGTAGTAAATTTATATACCTAGTGAAGTTTATAATCATGAATAAGGATGTTGTAGTTATATTATATGAATTAGAGATGTTCTTAACACCATCATTATTTAATATAATGGTCTACCTGATAGTTCACTTGGTTGGAGAGGTTCAAATATGTGGTCATGTCCATTACTAATGGATGTACACCATTGAATGGTATATAAAGATTTTGAAAGGGTATGTCAAGAATCGAATTCAGTCAAAAGGTTGTATTGTAGAATGATATATTGTTAAAGAATCTGTTGAATTATGTACCATTTACCTAGATATCATATGTTGATACAATCAGTCTTCCAAAGTCTCATCAAAGTAGATGCCTTATGGGTGAATAAAATTCTAGAAGAGATGATGTTACAATTACCATCATAGAGTGGGAGAAATCTCACCTTTACATCTTACATAATAGTGAATATGTTTATCCATAAGTTGAAGCCCACAAATAAATTCTTATAGATTTGAATCCATCAAGGGATAAAGTATTGATATCAAACACACATAATTAACAGTTTATATGATGGTTATGAGATAATATTTATAAGGATTTATCTGAAAAACCCAAATTCAATTGTCGAATGACTTTGATGGATAGCTAGGGGACCAAACAAAAATGTTATATCTTACACTAGTTTTGTAATCAATGGTTATAAATTCTATAAAAAAGAACATGATGACTACAGTACGATGCAAAACAATAGAGTTATGCGTGTGGCGAAAGTGATTCACATATCTGGTTCTAAAGATAGAAATCCAATTTATGAAAATATGTCATATTTTAGAATTATTGAATAGATATATGAGTTGTATTATACAACATTTCAAGTGATTATTTTCTATTGTAAATAGGTTGATAATAGGAATGTAGTGAAATTTGATGAAATGGGATTATTGAAGGTGAATTCTAGTGTGGAAGGAGAAAAGATGAGCCTTTAATAATAGCATCATAAGTAGTGCAAGTATTTAATGTCTCAAATCCAAAAAACTAGAATTGGTTGATTTTCCTATTGGAAACTAAAAAAACTAGAGTCAAATTAAAATTCAATCAAGGATGACCCTTTCATTGGGAGATTGAAAATAGTTTATGGCATCCCCAATGTAGAAAATTTCTTCAATGTTATAGGGGAACACAAATATGGGATTTGGATTCTCAATATAGGAGCCAAATATATTAAACCATTTAAAAAATAGAGTTCAAATAGAAGGTTAAAGTGTTTTTTAATATACTATTTTTTCCTCATAATATTGTCTGCTCTCTACTATATTAACATAATCTAAATTAAATTTTTGAATACTCATGCAGACAATGTCTTATACACATGATGATGTTACCAATCCTAAGGAATAATAGGCTATTGATTCTGAAACTGTAGAATTATTATGGGATCAATAGTATGTTGATGATAAAAAACAAGAATGACACAGCATCACGGTTTTGAATAAAATTATCAAGGAAATAATTTAGGGTATAAAATTTGATGTTTTTTGGAATCAACACGGAAAACTTGTTGACCCCAATAAGTCAATGTTCATTAGTTATGTAAGGATCATAATAAGGATGAATGTGACTATTGATAAAGATTTTTGGTGCCATGTCTAGCCTATAATGAAGGAAACCCTTTGGTAATATTGAAGGTAATGTTACGATATACTTTCTATATTTTACTAAAAAAATTATATAATGAAACATTGATTTAATTTTCATTATTCCTTAAAGATTTCATTTATTTTAGAATATTTGTATAAGAAATATGTCTTAATGGATGCTGGAAAATCCCATAGAGGATTTCAGACTCTTCTTACCAAGTTATATCTTAGGGATACTAAGGGGAAAGTAAATCCCCACCCACCAGTTATTTATGCACACATTATAAAGTAAGAAACATGGAATTCTTTTGTAACGACCTGAATTTTCATTAATTGAAATCCCTCTTGATCTAATTAAATGTCTATTTATGTAAAATGTTTATATAAAATGTCAACTTATTTGGTTTTATTTTAAGAATTGTGATCATTGCTAATATATTTGTTGAATAGTGATCACCTGATTAGTATAAATATAGGGCTTTAACAAATCCAATTTACTCAGATAAAGGAAGCGATGGCTTCATCCAGTAGAAGTTCCCCATACGAAGCCCATTTTCCAGAGCTTGGAAAGGAGGTGGCGTCATTGGGATTCACTCTTGACCAAGCCCAAGCCGATCTTGAATATGTTAAGCTCGAGCGGGACCACCTACGAGATAAATGGAAGTTGATAAAGATTACCACCTGAGCAATGTTATCTGAGCCACCCCAAGAGTCTGTCACCATCGCACACCTTACGCTTCGGTCTTATGCGGGTGTTATAAGGGGTTATGTAACAAGACTATAGTACTATGGTTATATACATTATTTTTATATATAATAATTAATATACTTTCATTTTATTATTGTACCTTGTAAATAGTTTTTTTAAAGCACAAATAGTATTTTTAGTTAATGTTCAACTAAGAAATATATTTTGATGAATTAATGGATTTTTTAATTAAATATTATTTTAATAAAATATTATTATTATTATTAAATTAATTTTTATTAAATATAAATGATCGTATAATTTTATGAATGCAATTGTAATTTTTATTAAGGTTTGAAAGCTATTTTTTTCAAAACCCGTGAATTTTCAATAAATGTCTATTTTTATTTTAAAAGTGAAACTTATAATATTTAAAAAATTATTTGGATAAAATAAATATTATTTCTGGAATCAGGATGTCGAAATTATCTAATGGTGAATTTTTCATAATTTTCTGAGACAGTCAAATTTTTGGGTAAAAATTAAATACTGTTTAAATATATAATGTGTTTTATGACATCATAATGACCCAATAGTGATGTAATTAAATAATATAATCTTTATGTTCGGAAAATATATGTTTTACCATTAAAATAATGTGGTTTTGGGTTTGTTTTACTTTTTTTACAAAGCATTAATGGACCCTTCAAGACTTATTAAACATCTTGTTTTTTTAAATTGTTTTCCTTGGGAGTGTAACTCACCTCCACATAAGAAACCCCATTATTTTAAGAAGTTTGGACTTTGGCCTTATAAAATATTTTTTTCTAATTCCCTTTTCCAAAAACCATGGGCAAAAACCATGGGATGGTTTTTGGTTTGGATTAGTTTAATGTGAGGTGTCCCAAACCTAAATAATAAAGAATTCTCTCACCTTTCCTATATAAACCCACCCAAGATCCCACTTCCTCCTAACTAAAAGCCTTTGGAGTTAATCCAACCTCTACCCTCCTATCTATAGAATCCTCCCAAGCTGCCCCAATCTCCCAATAAGCCTCACTTAAGCCTCTCTCAAGTCTTTGGAAGCACACTTCCAAGTAAGGGTTTTTATTCCTTTCTAATTTTTGTCCAATTTTCTTAATGTTGTTATGCCCTTTTAATTTCAATTATAAATGTTGGGGTATGGTTTCAAACCTCCCCCATACTTCCCTATTTATGTTTTAATGATGGGATACCCCTTTATCTCTCATTAAATTCCTCTCATGTACACTCTTTACTATACTGAAATTCTGAAAGAAATTTCTCTCTTCTTTTACATTCAAGAAATTATTTTTTAACATGACTCTAAATTCCATTTAAATTTTTGGTAAATGTATCTATATGACCCCATTACTGTCTATTTCATTTAAATATGATGATACACTCTTTTCTCTCTCATCAACCATTTTTATGAATTCTTATATCACGCCGTTACACTGCCGAAATTGCACTGATTTTCCAAGCCAATGTCATTGTGTAGTGAATACCATGACCATTTCTCTATCAAGGGTATTCACCTTTATGAACATTTAGTTATTGATTATAAAGTTTCATGTATTAATTATACATTCCTTTATCATGGAATAAATTATTATTTTTTATGAATCCATGTTATATGATCCATGTGACACACTTATGCAAGAAATGAAATGTTTAAGAAGGGTGCGCACTTATAGTGATCCAATGCATTGGGTAAAGTATAGTATCATGATAATTCATGTGAAATGGGTGTTTAATCATTATAATTCAAGTGAAACAAGGTTTTACTCATGCTTCATGTTCAATTAGGATTTACTCATGCTCCATGTGCAAAGAGCCTTGGCTCATGCTAATTCCATGTTAAGTGTTGTTGCCACATTTCCATATTATGATTATCATGCTTTATCATGCCTTTATGTTTATTCTTCTCTTGTGATTTATTGATATTCCTATTTTCTAACATGTACTATATTCCACATGTTATTCCATGATTATTCCCTTACTGGGATTTATAGCTCACCCTTTTCTTATGCATGTCCTCAATTTATCCCATGCAATGCTATGTACGAGGGAATGTAGTTTTCATATAAAGAAAGTTTTCAATAAATATGTTGTATTTCATGTTTTAAGTTATTATGTAATGATCCTAATCCCCAAATACACTAGACCTCTTGATCTTCTATATTGTATCAAGTGAATTTTATGTAATAAATTATGTTTAATTATGTAATAAAAGATCATGGTTGTCATAGTTTTCATCAATCGTCACAATGAAAAATCATTTTAGGTGCATTCTAGTTGATAATATATTATTTGATAATATTTATTTTAACCAATTTTATTAAAAAAATCAATGTATGAAATATTAAAAGAGTTCTGAAAATAAATAACGTGCATCAAAACCAATATTCCCATATCACAAAGAAAGGATGGGGTACGCTTCACTAGAGAAGAAATTGGTATGTATTTTAAATCAATAATAAAATTTTTATGTGGTATGAAATAACATATGTTCCTTTTTTTATATAAATATTTATGAATCAAAATCCAAAGCCACTTCCATCCCACATGATGTTCTATGGAAGGAGACTCATGTAAATAAGGAGGGTAAAATAGTTGATGAAAATATAAAAACAATATGGGAAACATGTATAAGTATGACATAATAGTAATTTTTTATGATTTATAATAGTATCACATAAAAATATCTATTTATGTATATATGTTTTTATATGGTTTTGACACACGAATCGTCAGCGACCGTACCAAAATAAAAACTACTTTTTGTAGCATTGAAGTGGCCAGAACAATATGGTCATGTTTGAGGTGTAGGTTTTGGAGTGTCTCCTCAAACATATTTTGAGAAGAGAAAACCACAATAAGATACATATAATATGATGAAAATATTTAAAAAAAATATATGATTTGTAATATATTATTATCTGGTCTGGTTTAGCAGACCAATATATGAGAAAGAATCAAAGCGAACTGATGGTGGAACAAATATCTGCACATGAAAAACCAAATGACCCCACTAGCTTTGAGACTAGTAATTCCCCTCAGCTACATAACTTACTTGAGGTAGTCAATTTTTTCATTAATCTTTATCCAAAATGTGAATCAAATAACTTCTAATAACTTTATATTACTAGAATTCTACAGGGTAAAGTTGTGTGTGATTATTATCTGTCAACACCCATGCATCACTTTGTTGCGAGGGGTGTAGTGTATAATATATAGGTAGATAAGATACAGAATAAATAAATACCAAAATATCACATGAGAGTGGGTATTTATGTATCTTGGGATCTGACCACTGAGTTTCCTATTCCACTTGATGATCTGGATATTACAACATTCAATGATTCTATTGTAACATTCATAGCATGTTTTTATAATCTTATAAAGATACATGAGGTATTTATTTAAAAAAAATCATATTAAAAACCTATAATAATTTATAAAAAAATATATGATGTGGGGTATTGTAATAAATATGAATAAAGTAATGGGGAAATGAAATTTTGGATCAAGGCAATCTTTTAAATCAACCAAGAAATCAAAAGGACCTTATGGGAGTACCTTCTCCCCGCTAGTTCTACTACAACATTTATTATCATTATAATATCATGAAAATACTACATTTAAATACATATATGTGTCTTAAATTAAATATGAAGAAGAAATATATGAAACTTTCATTATAGATTTAGTTTTCATCAATATTATAAATAAGATTCTCAAGTTTTAATGGTTGGGATTCTCAGTTGTGAATGCATACATAATGTAAATTTTCATAATACATATGTCCAAAAAATGATATAATATGTTCATTAAAGTTAATAACTATTCATATTTTCTATAGGAATTTATATTACTAAAATATAAATGTAAAATCGTGTGAATCATGAATTGGATTCATTAATCCCAGTATCATTTCTACACAAGAAACTTCTTTGGAGAAGGAAGAAATTGATAAGAAAAAAATGATATAAATGATGTGTTTGAGAAAAAAATAATAGACAAAACACTCCTTTTAATGCCTAAAATGTAGGGGTAAAACTATACAATCCAATCTCATACAATATATTTTTATTTTTTCATTACTTATTTGTTTTTTTGGGAATCACTAGATACTGATTGCACTCAATCTGGATACCCCAAATATTTATTTTTTGGATCCAATGCATGGATATCCAACAAACCAACCACACATTATGTGTATTGTGAATTTGTAATTCACTTTAAGCAGTATTTTATAGATAAACTTCAAATTATATGTTTCAGTCTATGTTTTAACAAGAATTTTGTTATGATAGGGTGGTCACTAAACATAGTCTAAATCATGGCATGAAGTTAGTGAATAAATATAAAAATTATGTGGGTTACTTCAATTAGAAATAGATTAAGGTATATATACAAATATCTAACTATCAAACCATATTTTAAAATAATTTACTTATTTTGGTCAATGTTTTTGTAGTGTCTGGAGTAAGATAATGGCAACGATTGGGGATATTATGTGTATAAATTAATGATAGAGATTATAAACCATGAAAAGACCAAAATCCTTGAAAAAGTAATTTTAAAAGGTAATTAAAATTTCATTAAAAATATTTCTTAATCATTTTTTATCTATATTTTATCAGTACTACCAATATTACTAAAAACATTCATACTCAAAATAAAAACTAAATTTGTTTAGAGATGAGTAGGAATTATACATGGTGTCAAAAGGTTTTCCAACATAAAATTTAGGTGATTACCTACTATGTTTGTGATATATTATAGGATATGACTGTAGAAATATATTTGGGATATAAAGAATTAGTATCAGAAGGCTTATATATTATTTTTGATCAGTTTCTCAAGAAGAAGTATAATGGAGGAAATCAATTTTTTTTTTAAAAATGTATAGAACACATGGTGTCAGAATATATACATTCATCGTGAAGAGGTCACTTATTACTACTTATTTAGTTGATTTTCTCATCATTTTATCTACTTTTTTAGTTATTTTCCTTATCATTTTATCTGATGCTTTTGAATTTACACCTTAGGTAAAAACACATGTCACATTATCAAAACCAAGAAAACATGATCATATTGTTTTTAAACTTTAGGGAAATGTTCCATAATTCATTTTTGACATGTAGGAATTGATTTCATGTCAATTTGATACATGATTTGGTTGGTATGACTCAAAGTAAGTGTTTTTAATAAAAAAGTATCATTTTAGTTTGAAACACAAATCAAATAGTCAAAATAGAGAAAATGAGCTCGGATTTTTTTCAAAATTTTGTAAAATGATCCATAATTCATTCTTCATGTGTGAGAATTAACTGCACATAAATATAAGAAATGATGTTATCAATATGACCCAAAGTATATGTTTTCAATAGAAATGTTCCATTTTAGTTTAAAAAACATGTCAAAATATCCAAAACTAAGAAAACGAGCTCGAATTGTTTTCAAAATTTAGGACAATGATACATAATTCATTTTTCATGTGTAGTAATTCACTACACATCAATATGAAGCACGGTGTGACCATTATTACACAAATTTTGGGGTTTTAGTTTGAAATTTACATTTTATTAATGTATTGATTCATATTTATGTTTAATTTATTTATTTATAGTGTTACTAATATAAGGATTTTTTTCTTATATAGGTTGATCCTTTTTCTTGAGTTGGGACAGTTTGTTCTAAATTGATCATGCTCATGAGATATTGTACTTCAAGGATGCAACTTATATAATGGAAATAAGGAAATGGGTCAAGAATGTATACAAAAATCATGATAAGGTGAATTCATACTAATTATTTAGTTAATTTTGTCACCATTTTATCTGTTATTTTTAAGTTAATTCTCTTTTCATTTTTATCTAATAATTATTTATTTATTTTCACAGATCTTTTAGTAAGTCATCTTTTCCCTTAAACTATCTACAACAAGCTAGAAAAGAGAGAAAATGTTGCTTTTGGATGAGGCATTTCAAGCAGTATGGGGTTTCCTCTTCTATCCAAATAGAACATTTATTTCTTTTTTTCTTGGTTTAGACGTTTTAATTAAAATCACACATCAAATACTCAATCAAATGCACCTCAATCTGATACACAGTGTGCTCAGTATGACTCAAACTTTATGTTTTGAGTTTATAATTTACGTTTTAGTTCAAAATACACATCACATACTCAAAACTGAGAAAAAACATTAATATTATTTTGATACTTTAGGAAAACAATCCATAATTAATTTTTTATGTGTAGAATTCATCCACACCTCAATCAGACACATAGTGTGACCATTATGACTCCAAGTGTGTCTATTTATTTAAAATTGACATTAATTTTAGTAAAAAACATAACTGACGTACTCAAAACTAAGGAGTCATATTCATATTTTTTTATACTTTAGTAAAATGATCCATAAGTCATTTGTGATATATATAAATCACCTAAACCTCAATATGATGCACGGTGTGCCCGGTATGACTCCAAGTGTGTCTTTTTATTTAAAATTGAAATTAATTTTAGTAAAAAATACAAGTGACATACTCAAAATTAAATAAACACATTAAAACTATTTTTATAATTTAGTAAAATGATCTATAAGTCATTTTTATGTGTAGTAATTAGTCACACCTCAATTTGATACATGGTGTTCTAGATATAACACAAAGTGTTTGTTACTAGTTTTAAATTGACATTTTAGTTCAAAAAGTGTGTCACTTACTGAAAATAAATCAAACAAGCTCATATTTTCTAGATAATTTAGTAAAAATATTCTTAATTCATTTTTGAAATATAAGAATTAGTATCATGTCAAACTGTCAACCAATGTGACTAGTATGAATCAAAGTTCATGTTTCCAATTTAAAATGACATTTTAGTAAAAAAGAAAAGTTGCATACTCAATACTAATAAAACACATTCATATTTTTTTAATAATTTATTAAAATGATCCATAATTAATTTTGATGTGTATAAATCAATCACATTTTAATATGAGGCACAGTGTGACCAGTATGTTTCAAAGTGTGTCTTTTTATTTAAAATTAACATTAATTTTAGTAAAAAAGACAAGTGACATACTCAAAATTGAGAAAACACATTCATATTGTATTTATACTTTAGAAAAATATTCAATAATTCATTTTTGACATGTATAAATCATCCACACCTCAATATGATACACAGTGTGACCAGTATGACTCTGTGTCTTTTTATTTAAAATTAACACTAATTTTAGTAAAAATGACAAGTAACATACTCAAAACTATGAAAACACATTTAAATTATTTTTATAATTTATTAAAATGATCTATAAGACATTTATGATTTTTATGAATTATCCACACCCTAATATAGTGAAAAGTGTTCCCAGTATGACTCAAAGTGTTTGTTATCAATTTTAAATTGACATTTTAGTTCAAAAAGTGTGTCACTCACTAAAAACAAGAAAATGTGATTGAATTGTCTTGATAATTTAATATAATGATTCATAAGTCATTAGTGATATATAGGAATCATTCTCACTTCAAACTGAGACACTATGTGACTGGTATGACTCAAAGTGTGTGTTTCTAGTTTAAAATAACATTTTAGTAACAAAAGGAAAGCGACATATTCAAAACTGAGAAAATGAATTCAGATTGTTTTAATAATTTATTAAAATGATCTATAACTCATTTTTGATGTGTAGGAATCATACACGCCTCAATATGACACACGATGTGACCGGTATGACTCCAAGTGTCATTTTATTTAAAATTGACATTAATTTTAGTAAAAAAGACAAGTAACATACTCAAAACTGAGAAAAAACATTTGTATTGTTTTGATAGTTTAGAAAAATTATCCATAATTCATTTTTGATGTGTAGGAATCATAATTACCTTAATTTAATACATGATCTGCCTGTGATAACTCAAAGTGTCCATTATCAATTTAAAATTGACATTTTAGTTCAAAAAGTGTGTCACTCATGGAAAACCAAGAAAACAAACTCATATTGTATTGATAATTTATTAAAATGATTAATAATTCATTTAGGACATGTCATAATTAGTTTCATGTAAACCTGACCCATGATGTGACTGGTATGACTCAAAGTGAATATTTTTAGTTTAAAATGATGTTTTAGTAAAAAAACATAAGTGACATACTCAAAACTGAGAAAATGTATTCAGATTGTTTTTATACGTTAGGAAAATGATCCATAAGTCATTTTTTACATATATAAATTTAATGCACATCAATATGACACATGATGTGGTCGGTATGACTTGAAGTGTGTGTTTTCAATATATAAGTGTCTTTTTTGTTTCAAATGCGCATCACATCACTAAAACCATGAAAAAATACAAGATTATTTTCTCATAATTTTATATGATATTAATTAATTAATTTCCTTATAATTTTTATCTTATAATTTTTTAGTTAATTTTTACATAAATAATTCTTGAATATGAATAAGAAATTGTGTGACAAGAAAGAATCAACTACAACTCAATCTGATGAATGATGTTCCTGGTATGATTCAAAGTTTAGTTTAAAATTGATACTTTAAGTTTTATTTATTTATTTATAATATTACTAACATAAGAATTTTTTTCTTATACAGGTGAATTATTTTTCTTGATTTGGGGTGGTTTGTTCGGAAATAGCATGATTGGGTGTCAGGGCCAAATATAAAGGAACATTTATGTTTTTGAATATCTGTAAAAAAAATTTAATTGCTCATGTAATTATACAAACCAATATTTGAAATGTCAATAATAATATTGTTTATTGTATTTGTATTGTAAATTTTATTTCATGTAAATTCTATATTTGAAACCTGTTTTTCTATTGTTTCCATTAATGTAGTATTATAAATTTAATAGCACTGTAGTATACCCCTTTATCAGCACTACTAAAAGTGTTGATAAAGGGGTTCATTTATCAGCACTAAAAAAGGTTGATAAATGTTTAGGGATTTTAATTACGCTCTGGTAGTTAATAATTTTTTTTGCGCTGACAATAGCCAATTTTAGTGATGTTAAAGGCATGTGTTTTTAGTATTGGACATGTCTTTAAGAAATATTATACCTATCATATTCATATATCTATGATCCTATTGTTAACAAATTTTTTCTAAGGCATGCGCTTGGCATTTGTAGAGATATTTCACTGCAATGACCTCCAGTTGTGCGCTAGGAGGGTGGCGATGACCATGATTCAGAGGTGGTGGGCCCTAGACCACTAGTAGAACCTTCAGTAGTGACACTTGTGGCACTTCCTTAATACCTGACATGGGTGATGATTCCTAATTTTGAGAGAGTTTCATATACTTTATACAGACCATTCAGGGATCCCCATGAGCTGCCCCAACTATGGAAAAGTTGACACGTGAGTTCTAGAAGAAGCATCCACCGACATTTTTAGGGGATAGTAGACCACAGGCTGAGGACTCATGGATAGATTCCATGCTTTTGATTTTTGATCATCTCGATACATCTCCTGAGAGGTGGGTGAAGCTCGCTATGTATATGATTTGGGATTCTACCAAGAGATGGTGGGACGTGATTACCCAGATGGATTTCCATCAGGATATGGCTTGGAGGAACTTTTAGATAGCCTTCTATGATTATTTCTATCTCAAGACATTGAGGACTGATAGATTACAAGAGTTTATTCATTTGGAGTAGGTCACATTATCAGTCATGGACTATTATACCTATTTTATAGAGCTCCAACATTTCTCACCTATTTTGTTAGGTGACAATTTATCAAAATATAGGTGATTAGAGGATAGTCTCAACTATGATATATGATTATAAGTGAATGTATTTTGACTTTATACCATATCTGAAATAGTCTAAATGTAACATGAGGGATTCTAGGGAAGAATAGAAAAGTATATCATCTTCTTGACCTAGTGTCTTTGTGTTAGGTGGTAGGAAGAGACTCTTTGAGGTCTCTCATGAGGGTAATATCAACCAGAGCATGAGTACTAGTAATTCTATTATCTTTCATTATTGTGGGAGACAAGGACATGAGGATCAAGTGTGATAGAAACCCAATTTATTATCATGCTTGCGGTGGTATGGGTCATCTATAGTAACTTTCCTCTAACAGCCAATGAGAGAGGTTATGCACTGACTCCACGTTCGGGAGCGGGGTTTGCAGCTTCTCTTCAGGTAGGAAGCTGGAGTGTGGCTGGTTGATCAATCTGAGGTGGTGGTCATGGATGGGTTATCCAGACACCAGACTTATAATGCTAGTAGAGTAGACTTGCTTGTGGTATTCATAATATTTCTCAGGGTTGCAAATCGGGCCAAATGTATACAGTGAAACTGATACCTGAGGAGTATAGTTTTAGACCTTGTATAGTGATAGGTACTTTTCTAGTAGCCTCTACATTGGTATCTTCTATTTTTGATACAATTGCATCACATTATTTCATATTTGTTCCTATTTTGGAGAGTCTTGGGCTTTATGTTCAGCTTTCTTAGGGCGTAATGACACTCAATACTCTATTGAGGATTTTATCGGAGAGTTTAAAACAATGCATGGAGTTCCCCCTTGAGGTAGGTGGGTGTCAATTCGTATGGGACCTGTTTTTCCTCAAAATGATAGGGTTTGGCATCACTTTCATGATAGAATGGTTAGATACCTATCTTGTTTATGTTGATTTTTATCAACAAAGGGTGACATTCACATCACCAAAGGGTAGGTTTTTTATTCATACGGGTGAATAGGATGTCCAGGAAAGTCAAGATGGACCGGAGCATCTTGGGATGGGTAGGATGACAACCCATATTTCTAGCTTATATCTAAATGACCAGGAAACACATTAGATGGATTTTCCACTAGTGGTTAATATTTTTAAGGAATTTTTCATGTACAAATTCTCTAGACTACCTCACGATAGATAGATAGATTTTATGATTGAGCTCATTCCAAGAGTAGCTCTAGTATCTATTCCTCCCTATAGGATGGCTTCCATTAAGCTGTAGGAGCTCAATAGGAAGCTAGGGGATTGGTAATCTAAAGGTTTTATTTGTACCAATACTTCTCCTTGGGGTTCTCTGGTAATTTTATCTAATAATGTGGATAAAAAAATCTGATTTTTCATGGATTTCCAATTATTTTACCAGCTAATGGTTAAGAACCAGTATCATTTTCCTCGAATAGATAATCTCTTCGATCAGCTCTGAGGATCTAGAGTGTTCACAAAGATCGACCTGAGATCAATCTATCATCATTTTTTATTTAATCCTTCATACATACCATGTATGGATTTCCAAAGTTAGTATGATTTATATGGTTATCTAGTTCTTTTTCTCAGTATTACGAATGCACCCACCATTTTCACGGCCTTGATGAATAGGGTTTTCCACCCCTACCTGGATTCCTTTATTGTGGGTTTTTTGGATGATATCTTGGTGTATTATCATAATATAAGTGATCATTCTAAATATCATTAGATCGTATAGAGTATAATAAGAGAACATTAGTTATATGATAAGCTCACAGTGTTCCACTTATGGATTGACAAGGTATACTCCTTGGATCATGTTTACTTGATTTACTCAGCCTACTTGGTTTCCTTGGACATTTCCACTCCTTGGACCCTAGCCCATGTAGTACTGATACAGGATTACATGTGATGGTACATTTTTTATGCTTGTTATGCTTTACATATAGACCTTATGATTTAGTTTCTTGATTACATTGAGTCTTGATATATTGGATAGTATTGCTTCTATTGTTATTACTTGTACTCCTATTATATTTTCACACTACTTCAGCTTATGTGCACATACTAGACTTGTTATAGACATCATTGGTGGTGGACTACCAAGTGTTATCTCACACCCTATTTGGGATATCATTGGGTACCCGTATAAACTTCATGGAAGCAGGTAGGGACAAGGTTAACTGCCTGCTTGAATCATTATTTCATAGGAGCAGGGGAGCATAAGACCAGGCCATAGATCATGATTCTATCTAGGGATAGTTCATATTTGGTTTTTTTTTACTTTTGATACATGTGTTTTGTTTCATGATTGTTTCCATGTATTTCTAGTATTTTCTATAGAATTCCATTATCTTTACTTGTATATTAAACTACCTTTGGCTTTGATTACTATTATTATTGTCTGGATAATTTATCTTATGTTGTTGGTTTATATTATGTTTCATCTTTGAATTATTTTGTAATATTGTTGCATGTGACACCTTCTATATAATGGTGGATTAATTAATTAATTTAATTAATTTTAATCCATCATGGGTTTCCAATAATTTTAGGCAAAAATTCTAAAAACATTCAAGGGAAAGGGTACTGCGTGCTGGTTGCACAAGGGTAGGAGTAACTGTGTGGAAATCATGCTTGAGGTTCTATCATGGATATAGTGTTATTTGGTATGGTTGGAAAATGATTTTTCCAACCATGAAAATCACCGAGGGGTAAAAATGTAGTGCCTCATGATTTTCTAGTAGGAACAGCATGGTTAGTGCACAGTTTGGTAAACCATGCACAAACTGTGTGATTTGTCAAGAAAAAAAATTATTATTTTTTCTTTTTTTTTCTTTTTTTCTGTTCTCCTACTTTTTTTATTTTCTCTCCTCATCCCCCTCTCTCTATTATGTAACACCATCTACTCTCCTCGTATGTGGCTGAACTCCACCCCCCTCCTGTGGCCTCAAATTTTTCCCATCTCTTCCACCGATTCTTGCTACAATTATATTCGATGAGAGTTTCTTCTCCTATATTATCCTCTATTTCCTTATTAAAATTTTTTTCTCTTCCTTGTATCCTCCCACCCCACATTTTTAGCCAAACCCTAGGTTATGTGATGACCTAATTTTTTAGATTTATTACTTTTTTAAGGTTTGTGATGGGTCTCTCAGTACTTCTTCTCATGTGTTTCGACATTCACCACTAAAGGCAAAGCATGTCAATCCATTTAGGTTCTCCCACCACCATTTGAGGTTGTTTTTTTTTCTTACCTCTTTGTTTATCCCAATTTTATTTGTGTATTTTAGTGATTTTTAGTTTCCCCTTGGTTGTTTAGGATGTTTTGTGGCTCCTTGAAGGCTTTCACACATATACATAGGTAAGTATATATATATATACCCTCCTTGTACAGATTCCCTCATGGTGAGGGGAATATGTACATTGGATTTAGGGGTATATATATATATAAAATTGTACATGTGTGTATGTGTGAAGTGGTTACCATAAAAATCTTTGAGTATCATGGTGTTTCACCTTGGTCCTCTTCTCCTTAAGGTAGGTGTTACTATTCAATTCATTTCCTTTAGGAATTATAATATGATTTTGAATTTTAAATTCCATTTCATGAAAGTATAAATATATGTGATAGATCCTTGATGATTTTAAACCATTTAATTATGGTATAGAACTTGGAATAAATGGTTTTGGGTTTTTGAAATCCATGTTTCATGTTTTTAATTGGAATGTTTAATTATGCTAATATTTTATAAAATTATTTTGGGGATTTTGGATATGGTTTTGAAATTGAGTGTAGTGTTTTGACCTGACTTTGGTTATCAAAGAATGAAAATAATATTTCAAAGAGGATCTGGTTTTAAAGTGAGTTGTTGGCCTCAATATTTTTTTCAAAGGGGTTCTTTGGTGTGTTAAAAATGGTGATTTGAAATTTGATTGTTTTTTACCCCTTGTGAAAATGCCATTATGGATTGTTTTAAATTTTCCTGATATAAATGGATGGTCTTGGTCCTTGATTTTGTTTCCAAAGGTTAATACTCTTGTATAAGGGTGAATTTGTAATGTTTTTAATGTGTGGGTAATTTTCATAATTTTAAAAATGTTGTTTGGAAAGTTTCTTTATAAAATTAGAATAGTTTTGGAATCCCAAGTTGTGTTTGGGTGATAAGTCCCTATTAGAAATTTAGCTTCTAAAGTGGTTTTTCTAAATGGGAGTGTCTTGTTTTCACACCATATATTTGATAAAATGTCACAAAGTGGTTTAATGGTTTTTAATGGGTTTCAAAAATAGATTTAGAAAAAAAAAATCCTTTATGAATGTGTTTTGATAAAATGGAAATGTTTGTTTATGAAATTGTTTTTTGAAGTGGATTTTATGAACTAGAACTTGTTTTTAATTGTGTATAATAAAGTATCACATGGGTTGACCAAATTATGAGTGAGGGTTTGTCTGAGGGACTGTGAGAGCATTCATGGCAGAATATTGAGTGAGCTTCCATTTTTTTCTAAGGGGGTGAGAGATACTTTGGGTAGGTATATTGAGAGATATTCTGTTGTTTTCTGAGAGACCATGAGAGCTCTAAGAGTTGGGTCCAGGGAAGACTGCGAGAGCTTCCAATTTTTTTATCTAGTTAGCATACTTTATTTAGACTCACTCACTTTTTTAACCTTATAGTAATATCCCTATGTGGAATTACTCATGTAGGGTTGGTTTATATGCTTGATGCATTTTGTTAGTTCCATGTTTGATATGATGTAATGAGATATTTTATTCCTATTTTTGTTCATTGATTATATAAATATGTTTATTCTCTCATTTGATATGCCTTGTTTGGATAATTGACCATATTGTGCTTAGGTGGAATTGGGTGTTTATTTGAGCCATATAAGGAAATGTTTTAATGTGTTTGTTTTCATTTAAATAAAACAAGTGGGTTTTTTAGAAATGATAATGGTGTGTGTGGTTTTTTATATGTCTTGATATTATGCCTTTGTTTTCAAAACACATATTTTCAATTCTATAAAACAAATGGAAATGTTTTTGGAAGTAGGTTATGGATTTGATTTTTATTTCCTTGAGATGATTATGTATGTAAAGATTACGTTCTAGATTTATTTTCAAACTAGCATTGATGATTATCCTTAGGATTCCTATTTCATTATTTTGAAGGGTAGTGGTGGCCTACTGGGATTTTTAGCTCTTTACAATATCTTTTAGGTTCCTGGATCCAATTTGGATCATATTCTATTCATTTTGGTTAGTTTGGTGAGATTTGGGTGGAGATGTTTTGGGTCTTGGCTTGAGTCGATTAGTTTTTCTTCTTGATTTTAACTGTTTCTTTTTAGTTAGTCTTGTTTTCATTATATCTTGCTTTCCTATTTATTTATTTTTGTATATTTCATTTATTTATTGCACTGATTTTTACCTAATATTTGGGAAAAACTATTACCAAGGGAGTTTTTGTAATGCTTAGGTGCTTGTCGCCAACTCATGGGGATCATGAATTCCTTTCGAGCTATGTGGAATATCGGGTTGAGTGTCATGTCAGATGGCATCATGGGCTGGTTTGTTACAAAATGGTATTATAAATTGGGTTCTCCTTTTTCTATATGATCCTAAGCCTTCATAATTCTATTTATTTTTGGGGTTTCAAGGTAATATTGAGTTAGAATTTGTTGGGACTTGATATGTAGGTTCAATGAGAGTGTTGCGATCTATTTCTCACCCCGAACCTCAAGTTTCCATGGTTTTTTTGTATTTTTTCTTTGATTACGGTTTTTATGGGGGTTTTGGATTATGGTTGATGCATATGATGGTGTTGTTCTGGTCTTTATTGGCATAGTTTATTTTTCTTGGGTTAGGATGAGATTTTGGGATGGTGACGGAAAATGAAGTCAATATGTGAGGTTGGTTCATAGGGATTGAAAAACCATGAGACAGGCAAATTCTTGACTCTAGAAACTCTATAGAAACCATTTCATGATTGGCATGTGTCTCTAAAACATTTGGTCAAGTCAAGAATGGTTATGTATCCTAATTTCTATTATTACTTAGATAGATTGACAGTTATATTTCCTAGTGGGTGTGAGGACAATGAGATGAGGGTCATGGTCGGTTTTGTGATATGTTGGCATCATTTGAAAGCATTTTTGGTTAAGGATTGTGTTATGAAATTTTATATGCTATTGTGAAATTGATGTGGACTTCATTTTTTGTGGGTGAAAAATGTATTTCAAAGGAAAGGTGTTTGAGTTTTTACTTTTGGAATATTTATTTCAAAGGGGATAAGGATTTTGAAACTGTTTCAAATGGAAAGAGTGGGTTCTCTCTTGAAAATTGAAGTGGTGTTTGGGTTTTAAAACAAGTTGTGTTTGTTTTGAAATTGGTTTTTGAAATGTTTTAAAATTGACCAAGTCAATTTTGGACTTGTCGTTGAATTTTTGAAATATTTTCCATTTGGTTTTAGATAAAATAAATCCAAATTTTAATGGTGTCTTGGATTTTGAAAATGGGATTTTGTTAAAAAAATATTATTAGTGAAGCTTGTGTTTCATTTTTTTACCTTGTGTGTTTTAGTACAGCTTGATGTGATTTTGGGGACATGACCATTTAATGGTCTATGTCTCATGTTTTTTATGTAAACCTCCCAAAAAGTTCTAGTGTAAAGTATATTGGTTATATTAGGGGTTCTTCCTCCTTTTATTTATCCTTTCACATACTCTGAATGGAGTGGTATGAGTTGTTTTCTTCTTGTAGTGTGGTGTTTTGGTTTTATCTAAGGTAGTTATTCTTTAGTATCCCCTTTGTATATTGTCTTTTTTAGTGATTTATACATGTGAACCTTAGTTTGATCAGCTGGGATCAATATTTCTTAGAGTTTCTTTTGTGATATTGAGTTGGGATTTTTTTTCTTGGTTCTTTTGGAGAAATTTTAGGTAGGTGGATGATAGAATATTCTGAGTTCTTCTTTGGTTGTCCATTATAGGTGGTGTTTATTTTTTGTATTTTTGTTCCTTATTTAATTATAATGTTTGATGTTTCCCTTGTGTAATGTAAACAATGGGTTGGCTTGTTCTATTTACTTCAGACTTGGGAAAGAACCTAGGATGCATATACGGATACCTAGGGTATATTTTATTTATGGTTGGGATTTTGATTCCACCAGGTTTTGTTTATAACAGAATTACCATGATATGGTATTCTGAGGAGTTGGATCTAGACACCCTCTTATGTCAAATATGGCCTTTAGGATAAAATCCAAATCATTTCTTAACAAGGAATGTCTCCTATTTTTGATCTCCTTGGTTTTGGACTCCTTCAATTTCAGTGATCCATTTTGTGGCCCTTTAGGATGCTTAATTCTTATTTTCTCCTTGTGGTTTTGAACTAGTTGTTTTGGTTTGATTTGTCCAATGGAGTTTTTTTTATTACCTAAGTAGATTTTGTAATTGTGATCTCTTAGTGATGTTCTCTTTTAGGGAAAGAGGTTGTTGGTTATTCCACAAATTAAGCTCAATTATAAATGTTGGGGAGACCGATGTTCAACCACCATTCCTTTTTTATCTTCATTTATCTAGTTTTTTTCTTGAGTACTTGGTCATATGAGGATTTCTCATTCTTTTGGAGATTTATTCTAGAAATATGTTCCCATGTTGACCTCTATTTGGGCCTCAGACTTTCTAGGGACAGAAAGTGGTATGGTAGGGAGTTTGTGAAATCTGTCATGTCATGGTAGATTAATTAATTAATTAATTTAATTAATTTTAATTCATCATGGTTTCCCTATAATTTTGGGTGAAAATTTTAAAAAAAATCAAGGGAAAGGGTATTGCACATGGGTTTCACACGCACCACCCCCTTCCCATGGCCTAAATTGTTGGTTATTTGTTCTACTAATTCTTACTAAAATCATATCTGGTGAGTATTTATTCTCTTTCATCATTTTCTATTTCCTTATTTTGGTATTTTTAGTTTCCTTGTCCCCCCCCCAATTTTTGGTCTAACCCTAGGTTATGGGTTTACCTAATTTTTTCATATTTCTTCCATTGTTAGGGTGTGTGATGGGTCTCCCAGAACTTCTTCTCACATGTTTTGGTATCTGTCACCGAATATTAAGCATTTCAGTCCATTTTGGTTATCTTTCTTCCATTTGAGGTTGGTTTATTTTCTTCCTTTTTTTGGCCCAATTTTATTTGGGGATTTTAGTGATTTTTAATTTCCCCTTAGTTATTTAGGATGTTTTGTGGCTCCTTCAAGGATTTCAAACATATACATAGGTAAGTGTATATATATATAATCCTTATACCTCATGTAAAGGGGAATATGTGAATTAGATTTAGTGGTGTGTGTGTGTGTATATATATATAATTGTACATGTGTGTAAGTGTGAAGTGGTCACCATCGAAAGTGTCGAGTGTCAAGGTGTTTCAGCTTGGTCCTCTTCTCCTTGAGGTATGTGTTACTATGAAATTCGTTTCCTTTTGGAATTCTAATATGATTGTGCATTTTAAATTCTTTTTCATGAAAATATAAATATATTTGATAGCTCCTTGATGATTTGTAACCATTTTTTGTACTTTAGTGTATGTCATAAATGGTTCTATGTTTTTGAAATCCATGTTTCATGTTTTGAATTGGATTTTTTAATTATACTAAGATTTTATAAAATGAATTTAGATATTTTGGTAATGGTTTTAAAATTAATCAAAGGGTTTTGACCCTAATTTTGTTATAAAAGAGTGAAAAAAATATTTCAAAGGTTATTTGGCTTTAAAGTGAGTTGTTGACCTCAAGATCTTTGGAAAGGGGTGGTTTGGTGTATTTTAAATGGTTATTTGAAACATGTGTGTTTTTTACCCATTGTGAAAATTCCATGAAGTATTGTTTTAAATTTTCTTGATAGAAATGGATAGTCTTTGGAATTACTTTGGTTTCCAAAGGGTAATACCCTTATCAAAGGGTGAATTTTTAATTTTTTGAATGCATGGGTGATTTCTATCAATTTTAAAATGGTGTTTGGAAAGTTTCTTTGTAAAATGAGAATGGGAATGACATCCTAATACGTGTTTGGGTTCTAAGGCCCTATTGTAAATTTAACTTCTAAAGTGGGTTTTTCTAATGGGAGTGGTTTTTTTGCACTCCATGTGTTTGATAAAATTCCTCAAAGTGGTTTAATGGTTTTAAATGGGTTTCTAAAATGGATCTAGAAAAAAAATCTTGTGAGGTTGTTTTTATAAAATGGGCATGTTTTTTCACTCCATCCAAATTTAAATTTTTATTTCAAGATATAACTTTTAAGGAAAAGTGATAAACCAATAGAGTACAAAAAACTAAAAGAAAAATCAAACCTCAAATGATAAATAATTTTCATTCCAAATAAAATTAAAAGAGTTGGAATGATTAACTCTATATAATTTCCATTGGATATAAGTTACCCCAAAGTATTGATTTTACTTGATAAGATACTAAAATTGGAATTCCATCTATTCCCATGAATGTACTTGTTCCTACAATATTTTCTTCCCATCGTTGAATCCACGTATCAAAATCTGATATGTTTTTCAATCCAAGAAATTTGTTCATCATTAAAATTAAACTTCAGTAGTATTTCAAACATCATATGAGCATCTTCTTAGATATTTTGATCTTGAAAGATTCCTCCAACATCTCTTTATTATAATTAAGGAGAATATCCTAAACCACTGCTTCATTAGTGATATTATTATTATTTCCCTTCAGATAAATAACATTTGAGGCCAGCTTTAACTCTTAGATGATTTCCCTATCAACCTAATATCACATCAAGAATTATGAATTCTTTCTCATGTCACTTTGATCATCCTAAGACATGTCACTAGAGGTGGGATCTTTCTTACCCTACATACTGAGATTATGAATAACATCATCAACCCATGATGATCCGGTCATCCCTATCTATGTCCTAGGATTTTTTTATTTTCCCAAAGATATGATAACCATAATTTTTGGTAGGAGGAGTATTCCTTGAAAGGATTTGATTTCTTCCCCTTTCTGATTGAAATTTTACTAGAGATAAGGTTTCCATTCTTTATTTTTCTTGATCATAACCCAAAAATCATAGTTGTTTTGGGGTCCTGATCATGGTCTAACATTGTCTACTAGTCTGATTCCATATCGCTTGTATCAGAATCCTCAAGGGGCCTTGATCCAGCCTACTTCTTTTTTTCATTTTGGAATAAAAGTGTTCCATCCTTCTGGATCCACATTCTCATTCTCACCCCCATCCAAATAAGAGAAACGATTTTGGATATGTAATGATATTGGAGGTTCTTGCTGGCTAGGGGACCTCTACTTCAGAGGGACTATATTCGAACTAGGGAGGACCTATAATAAAGAGAGAGGGAAGATCTCCTACCATTTTCTTGTCCCTGCAACTCTTACCGCATTAGAAAAAGATACCATTGGAGGGGATAGTCCAACATTGCTCAGTACCTATGTTATTAAACAATAAACACCCAAATCTTATTTCAATATATAAAATATATCTTCTACCTTTGGATAATCACCCACAATACCGAAGACTTTATATAGAGGATCAGTGTGGAAGGCCTCTCTGCTATCCATATGATCAAATGAGAGGGAAACGAGATTGATCCCTCTTGGACTAGGGAAAACGAGTCCCCCTTATTATTCCCTCTTTTTATACCAGCATGAAGAGAACAAGTTCCCCATATATAAATAACATGAGCATAAATTTTTCCAAGGATCAAACACCACCAATTATTTACAATAAAATTACTCACCAACTAAGATCCATACTCATTCAACATGAGGTTTTGAAACATTGACTTCGACACATATACGTAGGGAGATTGGACGACAGACAGTATTGGTTCTGGATTCCAAGAACAAAAAATTTCTAACCAAATTCCCTAGCATGTGGATTATAGAAGGGTTTGGGAAAGGAAGTAATAGTTTAGGGAAGCTTACCCATAGGGTAATTTTTGGGGCATCCCATTTCATGTGAAAATCATAGGACCATATTAAGAGGTGGAAATATAATCCATGTATGATCAAAATAATGATGTAGATGTTCAATATACAAGAGGGGGGTAAATTGTATACCTTAAAAATTCCTTTGGAACCTTTAAAGTTGGTTAAAACTTTCTATTGTTTAAAAAAGTTAAACAAGGTAAATTCACAAGACCTCTTAGTTCTACAAATTTGCTAGATTCTGGAAATATGGTTCTAGAAATGAAACTTAAGAAAAGTTTACAAGGAAAAATATTCTACCTTAAAGCGTATAGAATCTTACTAATCAGAGTATACAAGTACAAGAAAGTATAAGATAGTTATACTTTCCCTATTAATCAAAATTCAGTGGAAAACATACTTGAAACAATACAAGTAACAAGTAAGAAATATTTTAACCCAAAGAGAAGGGTATCCAACAACCTTGGATAAAGGTTCCTTGATTTATACTTTCAAGAAATTATGTCTTACCCACACTAGGGTAAGCCCTCGATAAGAATATTGGAGTCTGTCTTACTATCCCCGCAAGCCCTCGAACTTCAAGGTAGTCAGCACCTTTGTCTTCCTTATCAAGGAAGTACTCGAACTTTAAAGTAGTTGGAACCTATGTCTTCCTATCCCTGGAATCCCTCGATTGTACACAGCAATAATTGGAGTCACACAAAGCAATCTGAACAAGATGTTCAGTATGCACATGGAATGAGAGTCTCTCTATCTAGAAATCACTTTAGCATCATGTAATCTCTAGAGTTGTAGAACAATGTTTTTGGGCTCGTTCAAAAGAGATCCTATTTATAGGCATCTTCCCAATGGTCGTATCCCTCCTCTAATGGTCATATTTTTCCTTGAATCTCGAAGAGACCTATACACGTGTCACTCAAATAATGGTTAGTTAGAAACAGAATGCACAACATCGTTTTATAACTAAAACAAGAGTAAGTAAAATAAGGTTGCTCAACCAAATTCATTTTTCAAAGTCTAATAAAAAATATAGTTTGGAGTATAAGGAAAAATAAAGTTCAAATTATAAGGAAAAATATCTGGAGTCTATATTACATGGATATTCAGATTCTATTTTCCAAGTAATTTAGAATCAGAATTCTATAGACTTTGGAGTCTGAATTTTGAGGAATCCGGAGTCTTAATTCTAAGGAATTCAGAGTCTTAATTATAAGGAATTTGGAGTCTGAATTCTAAGGAATTAAGAGTCTAAATTCTAAGGAATTTGGAGTCTGAATTCTAAGGAATTCAAAATCTGAATTCTTAGGAATTCAGAGTCTGAATTCTAAGGAATTCAGAACCGGAATTATAAGGAATTTGGAACCTAAATTCTAAGTAATTTGGAACCTGAATTCTAAGGAATTAGGAACCATAATTCTAAGGAATTCAGAACCTGAATTTCATAGAATTCGGAGTCTAAATTTCAGAGAATTTGGAGTCTGAATTTCAGAGAATTCGGAGTTTGAATTTCAGAGAATTTGGAATTTGAATTTCAGAAAATTCAGAATCTGAATTCTGATCCTGAAAACTGAATACTTTATAGCTAAGTATTTATAGAATTCAAAGGTTTTATATGTGAAACTAGATTTTACACTTAAGAATAAAAACAGTTAGATTTAGAAAAACTAAAATATGAAAAATGAAAAAATAGGTAAGGATAAATTTCCTATGGGAAGGAAAATTTTCCCAATTAAGGAAAATCTTTAGGGAAACAAATTCCCTTAAGATAAAGTGTTTTTGATTTTCAAAATATGGAGGAATGGAAAAGTCATAAGGAAACACTATTGACTCAACAATCTCCCCCTTTTTGGAAAGCACAAACATCCTTACTAAAAAGAATATAAGGACTTTAAAAATTTTATGATCTTGAAAATAAAAACTTATCTCCCTTTACATATGGATCATAATGAATATGACTAAATCCCCTTTAGGCTTTGAGATCCCTAAGGATCATATTCTTGATTTTCTGAATGATATTTTTCATTTTCTTACATACAGAAATATTCACTGATACGAAAATTCTTCTAGATGAACTCCCCCTTACATAGGGAAATTTCTTCTTTACTTAGTATTCTTTTTGACATTCCTTTCTCCCCCTTTATGATTTTCAAAAAAAATAAAGGGAATGGAAAATAAAATATGGTACCCAAAATATTAGTACTAAAAAATCAAAAATATGAAGTGCAACAAGAATTTCATTAGGATTGAAAGAATTTGTATAATAGGAAAATACAACAAAAGATCAGATTTGGAATGAAATCATCCCTCTTTCTCTTTTAGCATCATCTTCTTCAAAATAGTATTAATATTTTTGAGTTCCTTTTGATCATCTTCTATGCGCTTGAGTAGATGATCTTGATATTCACTTTTCTTTTCTAAGGCATTAATTTTTTCTTCCTGAGCCTTAAGCATGTTAGCCTGATCCTTCAAGGATTCTTCTTATTTAGAAAGTTTTTCCTCAAGCTTGATTCTAATATCCTTTTCCCTCTTCCAACTATAATCAACTGAATACAATTTTCCAATCAGATCTTTCACTTCTTGATTCTGAGTAGTTTCTTCAAGAGATAGCTTTTCTTCAAAATACTTGGTGAGATATTTGAACTTATCATCCTCGGTTTCAAAATAATCCTTGACATTATCTTGAAACTCATCAAGAATTATCATCTCTTCAACAGTTTTCTTTGACCAACTAGTCATCTTCTTGAAATAACTTTTGTGGACTTCATAATTAATGAAAAAAAGTTGTAAAATTGGCCTCAAGTTTGACACACTTATTCATCACCATGGATACTAAATATGTTTTCTGATTGATCCAATGGTTGAAAGATTATTGAGAAGATCTGATGGTTGAGATGATAACCAAAGAAGAATTTTGATAGATTCTGATCTTTTTAGGTTCATAAGAAAAACGTTCGAATTTAAGGAAAAGTGAATCCGAAAAATTTAAAACAAAAAGAAAATACCAACAAGTAAAAGAAGATTACGAAAACTCAGGAAAGGAAACATACCTTTCAGATTTCTAGTAAGATTATTCATAATGGGGAAAAATATTTTTGAATAACTTTAGATTCTGAAATTTTGATTATGAAAAAATTTTAGACTATGAAATTTTAGACTACGAACATTTTAGATTAAGAAAATTTTGATTACGAAAATTTTGACTATGAAATTTTTTGACTAAAAAAATGACTAATAAGAAAATGTACTCCTACTATGAAAAGGTGTTTTTTACTATAAGAAGATAGGTTTCAAAAAGAAGTTAATATGTAATATTAACTTATAGTTATCATTCCTAACTTCTGTTTAATGTATTCAAATATATCAGAGGGTAAATATTTTGTGAAAATATCAGCAATTTGATCTTGCATTCCGATAAACCTTTTAAAACAAAATCATTTCCAGAAGTATAAAAGAGTCCTAGATTCATGATTCCCTTTAAGTAGCGAAAAATCATTTTCACTGCCTTTAAATGAGATTCCTTATAATTGGATTGATATCTTTCACATAATCATACTGAAAACATTAAGTCTGGTCGACTAGCTGTCAAGTAAAGTAGACTTCCTATCCTACCTCTAAAAGATGTTTGATCTACTAGTTTTCCAGATTCATCAAGATCAAGTTAATTTGAGGTACCAATGAGAGTACTTATACTCTTAGTGTTGTCATATCCATACTTTTTAAAAATATATTTAATATTCTTATGTTGGGATATATATATTCCTTTTGGTTTTTTAGAAATTTGAAAACCAAGAAAAAATGTTAACTCACCCATCATACTCATTTCGAACTCAAATTTCATTAGATCCACAAAGGAATCAGTTAAAGATTGCTGATTTGAACTAAATATAATGTCATCAACATAAATTTTAACAATCAACACATTTTTCTTATCTTTCTTTATAAAAGGGGTTGGATCAGCTTTTCCCTTAACATAATTTTTTTGTAGAAAAAAACCTATAATCCTATCATACCGGGCTCTTGGGGATTTTTTAAGTCCATATAAAGCTTTGGTAAGTTTAAAAACATGTTCAGGATGTTTTGTATCTTCAAAACTAGGAGGTTGTTCAACAAAAACTTCCTCTTAAACATAACCATTAAGGAAAGCACATTTAACACCCATTTGAAAATTTTTGAAATTAAAGAATGTTGTAAAGGTAAGTAGAATACAAATGGATTCAATTATAGCTACTAGAGCATAGGTTTCTTCATAGTCTATTACTTCTTGTTGATTATAGCCTTTAGCAACCAATCTAGCTTTATTTCTTACTATGATTCCATTTTCATCACACTTATTTCTGAAGACCCATTTTACTCCCATAACAGAATTTTCCTTAGGTCTTTCAACCAAGGTCCAGACTTTATTCCTTTCGAATTCATTTAGCTCATCTTACATAGCTTTTATCTAATCATCATCACCTAAAGCTTCATCAGTTCTTTTTGGTTCTAATTGGGAAAGGAAAGCTAGATTTTCTATTTTATTTCTTAAGGAACTTCTAGTCCTTACAGGTTGATTTACATCACCAATGATATTATCACTAGGATGATTCTTAAGAAAAAACTGATTTAGGTTTTGTAAAACCTATTCATCAATGTATGGTAGGAAGTCTTCTGAGGTAAATGCTTTAGAAACATTTTCTTGAACATTTTCCTTATCAGAATGATTTTCTATCAAGGGTTGATAATCAGTTTTTGAAAACACATCTGAGGATATAGGTTGAGGATGTTTAAAAAAAGGATTAGTTTCATAAAATTTGACATGTATTTTTTATTCAACAGTACAATTATTTTTATTGAAAACTCTATAAGCCTTAGAAGTTGTAGAGTAGCCTAAGAAAATTCCTTCATCATATTTTGGTGTGAATTTTTATAGATTATCTTTATTATTCAGAATGAATACCTTTCAACCAAAAACTTTGAAGTAGGAAAGTCTAGGTTTTCTACCATTCCATAACTCATAAGGAGTTCTATTAATAAAAATTCTAATCAAAACACGATTTATAGTATATCAAGAAATACTTACATCTTCAGCCCAAAAAATTTTGGCTACCAATATTCACTCAACATGGTTCTTGTTATCTCTTGAAGAATTATGTTTCTTATTTAAACAACGCCATTTTTTTGAGCTGTTCTTGGTGCTAAGAAGTTATGAGTAATGCCTTTTCTACTACAAAAAGTTTCAAAATCAGAATTTTGAAATTCTCCTCCATGATCACTATGGATAGTTATCAATGGAATGTTTTTCTCATTTTTAACTCGAGCTCTAAAAATTTTGAAATAATAAAAAGCTTCAGATTTCTTTTCTAGAAAATAGACCCATGTAAATCTAGTGTAATCATCAACTAAGAAAAATACATGATATTTGCCTCTAATGCTTCCGGTTTGTATTGGACCAAAAAGATCCATATGCACCAACTGTAATTCATCAATGGTTGAGACTTAACCAAATAATTTAAAACTTGATTTATGTTACTTTCCATATTGACAAGGATCATAAACTTTTGAAGAATCAAATCTAAGCTTCAGTATATCCTTAACTAGTCTTTTCTTAGAGAGTTCTCATAGGTTCCTAAGGTTACAATTTCCTAACCTTCTATTCCATAACCAAGATTGATCTTCTATTGCACTAATACAAGGTAGATCTTGGCTCCTAAGTTCTTCTAAGTTTAGTGTGTAAACATTCTCTTGCCTATGGGCATAAAGAATAAACTCTTCCTTGGAATTGTTTACTAAACACTTGTCATTCCTAAAATTCACAAGGTAAACTTCATCACATAATTGACCTATGCTAATAAGTTCATGCTTAAGACCCTTAACAAATAAAACATTTGAAATCAAAGTTTTTATAAGAAGAACAATGTTACCTATACCAATAATTTCTCCCTGAGCATTATCTACGAAAGTTGCTTTTCCTCCTTTCATCTTGATAATATTTTCAAAGAATTTTTTGTTACCAGTCATGTGATGGGAACATCCACTATCCATGTACCATGTATTGTTGTTGGTAGTATCATTACTTTCCTAAAAACAAGAGTGTTAGACTTTTGGAACCCAAACTTTCTTGGATCCAGAAACTTTAGAAAGAAAAATTTTAGGAATCTAAATTTTCTTTGAAAAATATGCTTTATGAAAACCTAAAGACTGTGTTTTTTTAAGGAACAATTTTTTGTCCAATTCCCACCACATTGACACTTAGTGCAGAATGGAGCACTTTGCGGTACAAAATAATTATTACTAAAAACCGGTTTTGAATGAGTATAACCAAAACCAAAATTATTCCTTAGAGGTCAAATTTGGGAATACATCTTATCAAAATTTTCCTTACCTAAGTTAAAGTTTGACAAAAACTTCCTCAAGGAAAATATTTTTGACTTAAATTTAATAACTATGTTTTTATCCTCAAAAACATTAGTTTTAGCACTAGAGTTAGTCTCTAAAAAATTTTCTTAGAAATCACTTTTTCTAGATCCTTAGAAAGTTTATCCTTCTCAGAATTAACTTCCTCAAGGTTTTTGAAATACCTTCAAAATCATAAATTTTCTTATCAAGATATTTATAAATATCAGATACTTCCTTAGTAAGAATAGAAATCCTAGAATTTTCCTTAATAATCTTTTTATTGACTTTAGAATTTTCATTCTCAAGGAGATTAGAAAACCTAGAAACTTCTTCATAAGTAAGTAAAGTATTATTTTCATCAAAAGAAGATTCTTCATCTGAAGATCCATAATGTTTACTATCACTATAATTAGAATTCAATGATACATTGGTGATGGATTCAGCATTGTGTACCCTGGCCATTAAACAATGATTTTCAATAGGTATCTTGGCGAATAGACCAAGATTCTTCTGTATAGAAGATTCATACTCTAAGGATTCTTCAAAAGAGTCACCACCACTGGAACTCCAGGTGTCATTGGCTTTAAAAACTTTCTTAGATTTTTCCTTGTAGTACTTCTTTCTATTCCTCTCAGAATGCATTTCCTTTCTATATTTTTTCTTAAGCATAGGACAATCTGACCTTATATGCCCTGCTCTTTTTCATTCATAACAAGTGACTTCTGAGTATTTCTTGTCCTTTATTTCTTTCTTCTTGTATCTAGATTGACACTCTTTCCTCCGAACTATCTTGTTCATCCTTCAGGAAAGATTGGCTAACTCGTTTTCTGAAGATTCACTTCCACTAAATTCGGATTGAATAACAGTACTCTTAGATTTGGATCTTGTAACTCTCTCAGGAGTCCTGGCTTTCATATGATTTGAAGTAGTTTTAAAAGAAACACTTCCATTTTAATTCTTCTTCTTATTTAGATCAGCATCTCTTTTCATTATTGTCTCCTGTTAAAGAATAGTTCCAAAAATCTCATCAAGAGTAATCTGTGAGACTTTCCTATTCTCATCAATAGTTGTTCTCTTTGATTACCACTCATTAGGCATGATGTCTATAATCTTGTACATAAGTGCCTCATCATCTAAACCTTTTTCACCCATAGATTGTAAACTATTAACAATAGTCATGAATCTTTGTTGTACCTTGCACACTGGTTCTCCATAAGGAAATAGAAATCCATGATATTCTGCTCTAAGCATAGCTCTTATAGTTTCAATAACATTAGAAGTTACAAAATGAGTAACCTCTAATTTCTTCCAAATAAAATTTTCAACTTCACAAGAAGAAATATGGCTATATATATTCCTGGTCATGGAATATAACAAAGTATTGCATACCTTGTAGTTTAGTTGATATTCTGACTTTTCTTGATTAGTAAAAGTTCTGACTTCCTTATCAGGAATCTTGTAATCTCTAGTAAGCATTACAAAGTTTTTCACTACAGTTTTAACAAAAAAAGTTTTCATACGATCTCTCTAATATTCATAATCATTCCCATCAAATATAGGTGGTCAAGTAGGATTAAGATTATCAATCAAACCAACATCCATTCCTTCCATCTAAAAGAAAATATCTTTCCACAGAAACTTTTTAGTAATAAAATTTTTTAAACAAGGATAAAAATCCTAAGAAAGGAAAAATATAACAAAGGAAACTTGAGCAAGAAAACTTATATTTGAATATAATTATTTCAGAGACCTTCTCTGATACCAACTGTAGAATTGAAATAATGATGTAGATGCTCAATATACAAGAGGGGGGTGAATTGTATACTTTAAAAAATCCTTTGGAACCTTTAAAGTTGGTTAAAACTTTATATTGTTTAACAAAGTTAAACAAGGTAAATTCACAAAACCTCTTTGGTCTACAAACTTGCTAGATTCTGAAAATATGGTTCCAGAAATGAAATTTAAGAAAAGTTTACACGGAAAAAGATTCTACCTTAAAGCATATAGAATCTTACTAATCATAGTATACAAGTACAAGAAATTATAATATAGTTATACTTTCCTTATTAATCAAAATTAAGTGGAAAACAAACTTGAAACAATACAAGTAACAAGTAAGGAATATTTTAACCCAAATAGTAGGGTATCCAACAACCTTGGATAAAGGTCCCTTGATCTATACTTTCAAGAAAGTTTGTCTTACTCACACCAGGGTAAGCCCTCGATAAGAATATCAGAGTCTGTCTTGCTATCCCCACAGGCCCTATAACTTCAAGGTAGTCAGCACCTCTATCTTCCTTATCAAGGAAGTCCTCAAACTTTAAGGTAGTCGGCACCTCTGTCTTACAATCCCTAGAAGCCCTCGATTGTACACAGCAAAAATCAGAGTCGCACGAAGCAATCTGAACAAGATGTTTAGTACGCACATGGTGTGAGAGTCTCTCTCTCTAGAAATCACTTTAGAAGCATGTAATCTCTAGACTTGTAGAATAGTGTTTTTGGGCTCGTTCAAATGAGCTCCTATTTATAGGAATTTTCCAAACGGTCAGCTCCCTCCTCCAACGGTCATATTTTTTCTTGAATCTCAGAGGGACCTATACACATGTCACTCAAACAATGATTAGTTAGAAACAGAATTCACGACATTATTTTTTAACTATAACAAGAGTAAGTAAAATAAGGTTGCTCAACCAAATTAATTTTTCACAGTCTAGGGAAAAATATAGTTCAGATTATTTAGAAAAATAAAGTTTGGATTCTAAGGAAAAATATTCAGAATCTATATTACATGGATATTCAGATTCTGTTTTCCAAGGAATTCAGAATCAAAATTATGTAGACTTCAGATTCTGAATTTTGAGGAATTATGAGTTTAATTATAAGGAATTCAGAGTCTAAATTATATGGAATTAGGAGTCTGAATTCTAAAGAATTCGGAGCCTGAATTCTAAGGAATTCAGAACCAGAATTCTAAGAAATTCAGAACCTAAATTCTAAAGAATTTGGAACCCGAATTCTAAGGAATTCGGAACCTAAATTATAAGGAATTCAGAACCTGAATTTTAGAGAATTCAGAGTTTGAATTTTAGAGATTTTAGAGTCTGAATTTCAGATAATTCAGAGTCTGAATTTTAGAGAATTTAGAGTCTGAATTTCAGAGAATTCAGAATCTGAATTTCATAGAATTCAGAATCTGAATTTTAGAGAATTCAAAATCTGAATTCGGATCCTGAAGATAGAATACTCTATATCTAAGTATTTATAGAATTCCAAGGTTTTAGATGTGAAACTAAATTTTACACTTAGGAATAAAAAGATTTAGATTTAGAAAAACTAAAATATGAACAATGAAAAAACAGGTAAGGATAAATTTCTTTGGGGAAGAAAAATTTTCCTTATTGAGGAAAATCTTCAGGGAAATAAAATTTGCCATAAGATAGAGTGTTTGTGATTTTCAAAATATATAGGAATGGAAAAGTCACGAGGAAACCTTATTGACTCAACAATATATTTTAAGACTGAGGATATCTGGATTACATAGTGGACAAATCTTTCATTGATGAAAAATGAACCATGATATGCCACTTATCAAGGAGTATAACAATAACCTACTCTTGAAGACCCCTAGATATAAACACAAATCTGTCGAAGGAGTCAACTAATGGGTGATGCAAACTAAATTGAGCCACTAAGGTCTAGTTCAAGAGAGACAAATAATCTATGAGCTTTGAGGTTAAAATCATGATCCAAGGAAATCCATCATGGAGGTCAGTAACTTTAGGGATAAGAACAATTTTGGGGAATGGCGGGATGAAAATGGGGTTAGATAATGGTAGAAAAGAGGGAAGGTGCTCCCCTGAGGATGAGTACCCCCCCCCCCCCCCCCCCGCTGATGAGGGAGGGGCAGAAGTAGTGCCCATTGCTGCCTAGGGAATTTCCAAAGAGAAGTATCCAAGATCTTATGAGACTACTCCCAATGGTAATTATACCATCACATGTTTTTTTATGAAATTGGTTTGTGAAGTGGATTTCTTGAATTGGAACTTGTAATTGTGTGGCATGAAGTAGCACATGGGTTTACTGGGTTGTGAGCAAGGGTTTTTCTAAGGTACCATGTGATCCTTTGGGGAGGAAGACCGAGAGAGATTTTATTTTGTTTCTAAGGGACTGAGAGAGCCTTTGGGTAGGAAGACTGAGAGATATTTCATTGTTTTCTGAGAGACTGTGAGAGATCTTAGAGTTTGGCATGGGAAATACTATGATAGGTTCCACTTTGCTTATTTGTCTAGCATACTTTATTTAGACTCACTCACTTTGGACCCTTATGGTTAGATCCCTGTGTGTACTTACTCATGTTGAGTTGGTTTATATGCTTGATGTATTTTGTTAGTGCCATATTTGATGTAATGTAATAAGATATGTTATGCCTATTTTTTCATTGATTATATGAGGATTTTTATACTCTCCTTTGATATTCCCTGTTTGGATAATTAAGCATGTTGCACCTAGGAATCCTTGGGTGTTTCTTTGATCCATGTTGGGAAATTTTTTTCAATGTTTTTTTCATTTAAATAAAACAATTGGGGTGTTTTGAGAAATGATAATGATGTGTGTGGTTTTTGAAAATGATTAGTCATGTGCCTTTATTTTCAAAACACATGTGTTTTGTTTTGTCAAATAATGGAAAATGTTTTTGGTAGTGGTTTATAGATTTGATTTGTATTTCCTTGAGATTATTATGTAAGTAAATATTAATTTTTATCTTTATTTTAAAACTATAATTGATGATTTTACTTCAGAAACCTACTGTATTTTTTCAGTGGGTAGTGGTGGCCTATTAGGATTTTTAGCTCATACTTATATCTTTCAAGTTCTCATGTCCTATTTGGATCCCATTTTTTTCATAATGGTTGGCATGGTAAGAGTTGGTTGGATATTTTTTAGGTATCTTCATTAGTCAGCTAGTTTTTCTTATTATTTTTGGATATTTTTTTTGGTTATTTTTTTATGTTATATAGTTTTTTCCTATTTATTTATTTTGGCTATTAAATTTATTTATTCCTATGTTATTTACCTTGGATTTTGGAAAAACCATTCCCTAAGGAGTTCCTATGATTCCCAGGTACTTTTCTCCATGGGTATCGGGAATTCCCTTCAAGCTATTTGGTGGATTGGGTTGGGTGTCGAGTCATATGGAATACCAAGATGGTTCATTACAATGTATTACTATGATCATGAGGTTATAGTCTTCCCAACATAATATCATCAACTATTTATACTAGTAGGTAGCCTCTGGTGTATAAGGAGGAGCAATTGGGGCCATGTGGCCAACTGGGTTCGGTTTATGTTGAGTGAACCAGGTCTGGGATGTCACAATGTTGACTGGTGAGTTGGAGCAATGTGGGGTGTAATTCACCTCTGATTTTGATTGGTTGTTCCTAGGTGGGGAACCTTTCCCATATAATATTGATTAGTGATCTTGAGTAGGGTGGGGAATCATTCCCACTAATATTGATATTCTAATCTAGAGTGGGGTGTGGAACCATTCCCCCTAATATGTTATGTGATTCTAGGGTTGCATTTCATTCCCCTAATGTGATGGTTCTGGGTAGGGGATGTGACCCCACATTTGGATAATTTATGAATGATTCCTGGATGGGGTTCCATTCCCCCCAAATGATAGGTGACTTCTAATTCCTGGTTAGGGAATCATCCCTCCTAGATGAAAATGATACTCTTGATTCAATGATAGTACATGGTTACCCCTTATGGTTGGGTGAAATTATTAGAGACATTTAGCACTCGCTGAATTAGGTATGGTCAATCCCAGGTGAAATTTTAGAATTTTAGGATTGATTATGCCTATTTTTTATTCTTCTATACTTTATTTATTATTCTAGGCATATCACATGTGTATACAATGTATTTATTGATTATATTTTATACAACTTTGGTGGTGGACTACTGATTTTTACTCACACCATGCTCGGGTAGCCCTGACACTTTAATACCTAATAATACCTCATAATCACATGTACAAGTAAGGCAGAGGCCCAATAATAGATGATCAATCTATAGAAAATGATTAGAGTCTATAGGTTGGGATGAGGTGAGTCTTAAATATGGAAGTATATACTCTTATATATTTATTTATTTTATTTATTTTTTATATATGATTATTCTAGTGGTTAGTCATTTGGGATGTATTATTATATGATATAATTTCATTTTTATAACATGGATAGTTTTATTTGTTTTTGAATACTTTGATTATTATTATGAATGATGTTTTGTTATTTCTATCATTTTTTCACTCTAATTTGAGGGTATGGTCTCTACATGGTAACACCTTAGACCCTCGTAACAAGTCAGTAACCTATGGAATACAAGGAGGATTGCCAATGGTTATATGAAACTATGTTCTAGTTAATAAAGAGTGAAATAGGATGATGACATAATAAAGTGGTATCAGAGTATCTTTTATTTTATTTTACTATTTAGGATATGGTATACAAATAATATAAATGTGTTAGATCTTGTTCTAGAACCTAGAATGGTGATTCATGAAAACCTTTTTGGTGGGAATTCTAGGTTACTAGGGTTATGAGGTTTATGTTCTTGGTTTTCACTATTATAGTTGATATATTGATACAAATATAATGTTTGTGTTTGATAGTTATATTTTTTTGGATATTAGCTCATAATAATAAGAAAAATGTGTACATGCATCATATTTGGCATACAGTATTCACATGACATTCATGTGCTTGTATGTGATTGATTTCAGGACCTTTCTCCCTAAGGGGGTGAAATTTGTGTGTGCAGATTCCCTTGGTCTCAATTTCTTTAAACCTCCCTAACTTATGGCCCCCCTTACTTTCCTCATTGTTTCCTTTATTGTTCTATAATTTTTTTCTTTAATAATAAAATAAATATATTTTTATGGTATGTGATTGATTCCACAAATAATGGAGGGTTTGGATTTTTAAAGTTTCAACAATAATTATATAATATTTTGCAATAAAAAATGTTGGTGGAATTCTAATCAACTAAACCATGGAATTTTATTCTAGTGAAAGTTCATGTGGATACCATTATGGGATGTTCTTCAATAATTTAAATACAGTCTCTCTATGCTAGGTATGTATAGTGAGACTTGGTGGGTTGGTACAAGCATTGGATGCCCTGGAAATATACTCATTGTGGGTGATTGTGCCACCAGTTTGGTTACTTAAAGTTTTAAAAAAAACTATATGGTTTTTTCTCATATATATTCTTAGTGTAATTATACTTAATTGAACCATATGATCATGGTTTTAATCAATACGAATCATTATACATCAATTTTTTTTATGTTCACATGGATTTGATCTTAGTCCTTGAAGGGGTGGTCTGGTTTTCAGATGCCTAGTGAGGATTAGTGCCCTGGAGTGAGCGGTTGTCTCCACATATGATGCCTGATATGTGTGTGTGTGTGTGTGTGTATGTGTGTGTGTTTAATAACCCTAGAGTGGGTGTGTAAACACATGATTTAACTTATGATATTGAGATAATATAAAATATGTTGCCCCATGAGCTGTGATCTATGAGAGACATGGTCAAGGGGCGGGTGGGAGAGCCTAGTGGTGTTGAGATATAGATCAGGATGTTTGTGATTTGAGTGTTGTGATTGAGTAGTGGGATTTTTTCCCTAACCTTAAAATCTGAATTTTTCTACATTTTTTGAAAAATAACTTTTAAGGGATTGAGTGATAACCTACACATCCATCAAAAAATAGATACATGTTTTGAACTAACCAAATCAATTCTAAATTCAAAGTTCAAAAACTGAGCATGTGCATGAAAGAGACATTAAGCCCATTTCTATCACTATAGCCTAATATCTGAAGATAACCTTGACCCACCTACCTACTATTTTCAGTCATCATTACAAATAAATCACCACTGTAACCTTCCAAAATTAACATCGATGAGACCAACAACACTATCATCATCCTGATGTCATCTATCTACTTTAGAACCACCATGCCAACAATAAAGAAACAAAAATGAATAAATGATTTACCAGTTTGTCACTTTAATCATCAGGGGAGAAATGCATTGAACCTCCTTTTATTGGATTGGTTCCAATTAAAATCTCATTTCCTCCATAAGTTTCATCAAAATATAAACATTTTCCAAACCAGTAAAAATAGAACCTCTACCAAGATGAATACTAACATCTCAAGATCATCACCACATGTTTAATCAATCCATCAATAGAGGAGAACTAGTCCACCTGAAGCTTCATTTCATTTTTCAAAATATCACCATAATATCCATTATCCTAAATTATAAACTACCAATATACAAGGACACTGAGAGGTTAAAATACATAGAATACACAACATACAAAACATAAAAAATTAGAAAGTCAATGAAGAATCCCACCAACACCATCCCAAACCTAATTAAACACCAATGAAAAATACTAAGATGGGGTCCTGAGTAGTGGGTGAGATAGGAAGAGTATAGGAGGGATGAATAATACAATATATCATGAGTAAAACCATAAAGCACCAACTGAGGATAGGATAAATGAATGGAGGAAAAATTAGGCTTCAATGCATCAACCTCCAGCTACCAAACTGCTATGTAAACCACTGTGTTATACCAAGATAGGGTCAATACATAGTAGGGTAGGCTAAGAGGGAATAAGGAGAATCTCCTTCACCAGTAGATACCACTAGTATAGAAACCACAACCTCCTAGAGGAACACCAAACAAAACCCAAAGAAAACAAAATTAAAACAAGGAAATAAAAAACTAAACATGAAAAGGGAGAAATAGGGTAGAACAAAAAAGAAAAATAAGGAATATGTGATTCTTATAAGAGGAATCATCGCCCACATGATGGGGTTTAGGAGGAAACTCTAGCGGAAGCACTTAATATAGAGAGACAGATCTATCCCACCAAGAGATTGTGGATCTATCCCAATTTTTTTTCCTATTATTGTTAATATGAGTTTTAATATACAAGGGTAACCTAAAAGAGGGATTAACTCGTACTTATGAGTACCCTTAGAGATAAGAATCATGGGTAGATTATTTTCATTTGGGATTAATGCACGAGAATTCTATCAGAAGTGTGGTGTAATCATGGTGATATATTATGTATCTTATATGTGGAATCATGGGAAGTTCTTGAGTTGTGATAGGTATAACATGCATGGTAGTCATAGTTAGTCAGTTAATTAGGAAAGTGAGCCTAAAATGGATGGTATATGACTCAAGATGTAATGAGTTAGATGCCTTATAACTATTTGAAATAAAGAATAAAGGATTAATTTTTGGTAGATGATATTTACATGTTGTGGGGAATGGTCAGTTATTTAAATGTGTGAGTATAGTTTTAATGACATGTAACTCATGGGTCTTGGATTGGGTTGTGTGATTGGGTAGTGTGGGATAATACACTTGTTAGGTTCAAATGAGATAAACATGGATAGAATGAAAGAACCTATGTGAGGGTTCTTAGTGGATAACTCTTCCAGAGAAGATAAGATTTAGTTTTATCATAGATTTTTGGGAAAATACTTGATGCATGAGGGAAAGTGAATATATAGTTACACATAGTTCCTTTTTGGTTCATTGAATGGGGACTAGGTCATGTGTGGCCTATTGAAAATTATTTGGGTTCTAGGGAAACTCTAGATTCTTAATGATGATGGTGTGGTGATGAATACCCATTAGTCCTAATTTCTTAAAGGAGGGTCATGGGACTTTAGTGGGTCTCAGTTAAGAGGTCACCCCTATAGTCGGGTAAATGATATTTTAATGAGATGTTTATAGGAATGGTGGATTGAGGTTTTAATGAGGATCGTAGGTGTTTCCCTATGAGTGGTGATGACATCATGTATGGATTAGAGTATCATGTTATGGTTGATCTGAAATTGTACCTTGGTAGGGTTTGTCAAGATGGATAAGTGTAGATTTGGGGGAGAGGCATGTGTGTGATATTGGAATTATTTTAGTGTTATGATTAAGGGGTGGTGTAAGGGGATCCATATGGTGGGGAAATTACCATTGGTTGTTTGAGGTTGTGACCCTCATTGAAGATAGGATTTCAATGAATTTTAAGGATGGTATTCCTGGTGATCTAAGAATTGGGTAGTGATAGGTGTTTTACATCAGTGCTCAGTTGTAAGTGGGATGAACATGTCCAACAATTATTTATAGTAATGGATAGATCATGGTCAATAGATATTGGGTATTTTTTTAGTGAAATAATGATAAGTATACTCCTAAAGTGGGGAGGATCTTATTAGTATTAAAGGTATAACCCTCATTTCATAAGGTTCATGGATGTGGTGGGACCGGTTAGTGGAAGATTGAGATGGAACTAGGATACTAGTGTGCACATAGATATGATTTTATCTAGTTCCTTGATAGGTACCATATTTTGGATTTAAAATTATTGTTAGATAGATTCAATGTGTCAAAATTGGGCTCATGATGAAATTGGGCATGATTTAATAATGAATTGGATTAGAGGTGAACTGGTGCTCATGGAGAGAGTATGAATGCTAAAAACTATCATTATTGAGGGTAGTCAAAATAGAATTTATAATACCCTTTTTATAGCTTATATATGACCATAAGTTTGTATCTTAGGGATCTGAGCCTATAACACATGTTATTCTTACACTAATGTTTGTTTTTATTATTTTAATAAGTTTAAACTAACACACAAAGAGGAGGGTTAATTAGTTTTTAAATTTAAATTGAAATAAGTTAAAGCAGTAAACATGATAAATTCATTAAAAAATCATAGGGTCCTAGGGTGAATTTTAATAGGTTATATCATCATTTATGTTTATTATAAATAACCTAACTTAATAAGTAGACTTGATACCATTCATATACTCATCCTTTAATTTTTTCCTATATATGAGCATACCAACCTACTCAAAGACCCTCAAATATATTGATAACTCATTTGTTATTCTTGTTGAGTGAGAAAGAAAACTCCTCAACTAAGAAATTTAACCTAATCGCACACTTGATAGTAACCAAAAAATATCTATCCTTTAAAAAAACTCACCTCTACTAGTTTTCTGAGTGATTCAATTAGAGGGAGACTTTGAAGTTCAAGTAGTGTAAGAATTCAATAGTGCAGATGGAAAATGAGAGTAAAAATCACCACCTACACTCTCCACCATCATAATTACACCAGAATTAGAGAAATGTAATTTAATAATTAAAATTAATAAATTCAAGATCCCTACTATGATTCCCCTAAAACTACCCAAAATGGGTTATTTCTTTATGATCGCAAATCTAAAGGTCTCAAGTACTTCACAAGGTATGAGAAAGATAAATAAATGAAGAAAAAGATATGAACACAATACATATAAAGAAAAAAACATTATATTACTATTAAAATTCATAAATTATATTAACCTAACTAAATAAAATTAAGTAAAAAACACAGTTTTGAATCCTTCACAATAGAGAAGGTAAAATTATATATATGAATTTTAGCACCTTATTCTTCATTATAATCATATTTTATGTCAAACACCCCATCCTAGATCACCTCCACATGTACAGGTCAAAGGGTGAAGATTTCACTAGTAAGAACAATCTAAAAGACTCATTATCTTAAAATTCTTCTCAAAATCATTATCGTATTCAATTTATTATATGATTTCCTCATGTATACCTCAAAGTTAGTTTGCTCTATTTTGGTAGACAAGAGGAATGAATTCATTTAAAGTTGATCTTTATCCATTTATAGAATTTCAGAACGTATGTCCCTCATGGCATGACTAAGTATCCTATAGTGTGGCCTCTTAATACTTTTATTTTTATATGTCCAAACTTTTATGCATGGGTAACCCCAAAATTTGACTCATAAAAACATATGTATCTTTATCTCCTCCAAAAATATATTACAAAAAAAATTATTACATATCTTGCTTCTCCAAATTTCATAAACTCTAAAAACTTATATATCACTACTGGTTCCTCTAGAAAATCATACATACCATTTTCCTTGGTAAAAATATCTTACGCTCTATCTCTTCAATAAATTTTGAAAACTCTATAATGTTATATAGTATACTGCATCCAAAAAACTTGTGTATCGGTGGATTTATCCAATTTTTTTCAAAGTATAGAATACTACATATTAGCCTAGCCTTCAAGAAAACATATGAATCATCTCTCTATATCATATTCCTTATATTTATAAAAGTAAAAAATCTTACATAATTATTTATATATTAAAAAAAATTATGTATCATCTACTCAAGGAAAAATTATATTATATATACCTACCTTCCATTTATTTATCAATATTCCCCTGAAAAATATTACTTTTCCATTCTTACATTGATAAAATGTTGTGTATCTTCAGTGATACTAGTAATTTTACAATTTTCAAATCCTAATACAATTATCTGACATATGGGGAGACTTTTTCATTTCCATGAGCCTTAAACTTTCAGATCCCAATTATTATAGGATCCCTAAAAATCATGAAGAACAAAAAAATCAATGTAGTTATTGTTTAAATTAATTTCAAAATGATATAATCAATTAAAATCATGAATATAATCTTGTTAACATTTTAAAAATTGAATCTAAAAAACAAATGATAGCTTTTTAATTAATACCAAAAATGAATAAAAAATTCAAAATGAATATTCAATCCATTGATCACTTTAATTATATATTCAAAAAAGTATCTAAATTAATTAATGATTAGGTTTTTATGTTACTTATGGAGTAATGTTATATTGAATGGTAGATTAAAACTTCTAAAAATTTTTTTCTCACCACTCCCTCACACTAATACTATTTTACTTTCAGGAAATAAAAAGAATTCAAAATAAAACATTATCCTTCTTATTATAAACACTCGGACTAGAGAGAAGACAAGACAAAAATTCATTCATTATTGAAAATATAAATATTATTCTATGATTCCATCCATTATCCATTTCATTTCAATCAATTTTTCAAACTTTAAATCATTCCCAATTCATTATATGAGCTACCACACTGAGAAATGTTCCCACATCACTCTAAGAACATTTAAAATTGGATTTATGATCATTCCTAGAGTCCAAGTGATCTTATCATATGATTTACAATTTATTAAGATCTATACTATTATAAGGTAGTGTGATACTCAATAATACTTATATTTTTTTCTAAGGGGTAATAGATAGTAGGATTTTATGTTTAAATGTATGGTATATAAGAGGAGTGTTCAATCTCTAAAGTAAAAAAAATCATGTTAAAATTCAGCAAGTGAAAAACAACGTATATACTCACTCAATACATCACAAAATTTATCACTCATAGATCCATTTTCACCTTTTTTCCTTTTGTGGATTACAATAAAATAGTGAAAGAAATAAATACCATTCACTTTTCTCCACTTATCTATTATTTTTTTTTATTTTTTTTTATTTTTTTTATATATATCTTTATATATATATATATATATATATATATAATTCTAGGATAACAAGAGGTAAATGAGTAAAATGATAGATTTCATCTTGAAAATCCACTTCCCAGAACATATGTGTAGGAACCCTTTCACTCAACCCAAAATAGTGGAATTTCCCAAATAATTTCCCTAAAAACATACTATCCCCCATACTTGCTGAAAATATAATAAGAAATGAACTAAATATATTGGTAGGTGGGGATATAAATGGATTTTAATTTAGCTTACCTAATAGTTATTCCATGGTTTCTAAGGCTTAAAAGGGGCTAAAATATCAAGGTGGATCAAAATAAAATTTAATTATAGAATTGTTTTTCAATTTAATGATATCCTCTATAAAAAATATAAAAAAAATCAATCTTATGGATTTAAAAAAGAACCAAGGAAAGTTATAAATTCCATATATGACCTAATACTCTCAATAAAGTGATTATAATAATTAATATGCAAGGATGGATAAGAATGTCTCTCAAATTGGGGATTAAAAATTTGGATAGTCAATTCATGGCTTTGGTTGTCATTTCAATCTTACTAATCTAAGTTAAAATCCATGATTATAGTAAAAACCCTCACTAGGAAATCATATAAATTAAAAAAATTCAAAAATAATGAAATCCTAAAAACTTTAATGGTATTTTTCTTTAGGAATAACAGCATTTTCAACTCAATTTCTTGACCTAAAAACACTCCAAAATTTAAAAATAGAAAACAAAAACAACATGAAAAAATTATGAAAAAAAATCCTAAAATATGACCTAAATAGGTTTATATTAACCCCCAACATCATCACTACCCATTTAAAAATAGAATAATACACATATTATAGCAGTGATAAAAAAAATGATAAAGAATAATAAAACCTATGTCATTTTGGATAGGCAGCCGTCAGTAAATTCTTATTGTTCTTAGAGTTGCCTCCCTACATGAATACCTTTTAAGAAAAAGAAAAAGGCATGATAATTTTATTCAAGGTAAACATAAATGATAAATTGGGGATGTAAAAAAAACTTATAACATTTCCTAATTGGTTATTGTGTTTATAAATACCTAAATCCAAGAAATTTTAATTTAATAACACCAATCAGATGATGAGTTTGGTTTCTTTGATAGAAACCGTCGCATGTGATTTTTTATAATGTCTATGAGTGGATATTGGTATTGTAGAACCCCTGTAATAGAGTACTTTAACCCCAAACCCAAAATATAAAAACTAAAATGTATAAGGGGAGGGAAAAGAGTGTAAGGGGACTCCTTGTATTCTACAGTACCCTCATTTGGTAATTGTTCACAGTAAAACTGATGTGGTAAAGGATTCTCTATAGGTCCTGGGGATTCTTCTTCATGTTGATTATCCGATCCTTGGGTGGTCTTTTTTCACCATCCATATATGTTTTCATAGGTATTAATCCTTTATATTGGTCATTATATAGCTCTATTCCATCTTTTATAGCCACAAATATATCCTCATATTCAAATTATAGCACCACTTTCTCTTCAATGGTGGGTTCATCAAGTCCTTCTTCACTGTATAGGATAGTTTACAACTTGGTATAACCTGAATATCTAGATCTAAGGAAGTTATAATGCATTTTAAGTGGTGAAAATCAAAAGAAAATGAATCTAAAGATAGGTCTACTCCCTTGGGTGGCTCGACCATGAGATCTTGATCTTGAATTTGTGCCTTTAAAATAGTTCTTATAGGATATGGAATTATACAAATGAGTATTTCTTTAAAACCAAATATCTCCTTTTATTCATATTCTTCTAAATAAAACTCTAATAGTGATGATTGCATATCATTAAAATAGATAGGATTAGTTTGTAAGTTAATCTAAGAATATGTAAAAATAATTGAATAAATATTTTATTTATCCCCCTATAGTATCTCACCTAGAATCCTTTTTCCTCTATTTATGGCCTTAGGAAATATTTTTGAAATGTATGGGATAGAAGGTTGTTTAATTGTTGCTTCCACCTCTTGGATTTCTTCTTGAGAAAAGGAAAAGGGTTATTCATCTTTTTCGTCTTGTTTTTTTCCTTGATCCATGATTTCTTGAAGGTTAGAAGTCATCATAGACATCATTTCCTTAAACTCACACATATCACTTTATTTTTACTTTATTTATTGGTCCAAAAAAATATCTAGTGATGAATTATTTAATATCATTTGGTGTAGGTTCTTCTTTATTCTAATAGTGTGGGGATATATGTAGTTATTTATGAATTGGTCTATTAATGTAGTATCTTTCATCCTCCCACCAATTAGAGTGTACCAAAGGTATATCATGTTTCTATACTCCTCAGGATCATGTGTTAAGATATATTTGTTAGTTTAAAATAGGTTTTCTAGGTGTGGATCCCCAACCTTAGAAGTGATTTTTTCAATCTCTTTAAACTGGTCATAAATGTGAGGATCCATTAAATAATGGCCCCTTTGATTATCAACCCATTTTTAGAGAATAAAATAATGTTAAAGAAAAAAAATAAGAAAATATATATAAACAAAGAAAATAAAACAATTAAAAAGAAATAAACTAATTACAATTTGTGAAAAAATAGTGTGTGTTCAACTTATCTCCTCAACCACGTCACTAAATTTGAAAATCTTCTTTGATGATGGATATAAAAAAATTATAATCCATTGTGTACTACTTATATCTAGAAAAAAATTTGTATCTCAAGGATCCAATACTATAATACTCACTATTCTCACACTTATGTTTATTTTTATTTTTTTATTTATTTTAAAACTTTACACAAAGAGGAGGGTTGTTTGTTCTTCTAATTTAAATTGAAATAAGAGAAAATTTTAAACATAATAAAATCATCAATAAAAGAAGATGGTTCTATGGTGAATTAAAATGGGTTATATAATCATTTATATAGTGACACAAGCCTTTTACATTCATTATTACATTAATTTTAACATAAACATCCATCAATTACAACCCAAATATCATGAGGCCTAGTGTATTTAGAAGACTATGTATATAAAGCATAAAAAGAAAATAAAACATTACATATTTATTTTTATTATCATTAGTGAGATCCTAAATCTCTTTAAGATCCTAGAAAGGTATAGGATAACCTAGGTAATACATAAAAGTTTTGAACTAAAAATCCTAGTGAGGGAATAAACATAATAAGGAAACATAACATGTGAGTCAAATTTATAAAATGATATCATAAAATAGAAGGATCATGAGTAATAACATGGAATAATACTATAAAGAGCATGGTATCATAGCAACATGGGGAATGTGGAAGAAACATAAAATGTGACATAAACACAGTTCAAGGATAACTAACAAGACAATATCAAATGGTGGACAAAGTCCCATAATGGATTAGGATTACTCCCAAATCACATACATAACGTCTCATGAGACAAAAGATTTATCAAATTCATTAGAGATATATCTAGGTACACCCATCATAACATATTCATGATTACATGTTCCACAAAAGAAAATAAATCATAAGGCATAAAAATAATAATTTCCCATTGAAAGAAAATGGGTTGTATGATCTTTCCACTTATCATAATCAAAGAAAATTTCAAAATGAAGGAATTTTAGAAATGAAAATAATGAATGTATTACCATATAAAATGAAGGAATAATGAGATAGGTACATATTTAAGAGACATATATACAGAATTTAGAAGAAATACATAACATTAAATATTGTTGTATTTGATTAAAACATATTTAAAAGATCAAATGGAATATTTATTGAGAAAATGAAAGCACAGTCGATTGTCACTAAATGACCATTCAAGGTTCTAATTCTCTGCTAATGTGTGTAGCAACACTCAGGTTAAATCTTTGGCGATGATACTTTTTAATAGTCAGTTGTTCTTAGTTGATTGTATTTTGATTGGGGGGTTTTTTTGTAGAGATTAATTGAAATGATTGATTTATTAATATTGATTTAACAATTTTATAAATATTGGGGTGAGTTCATTATTAGGGAGTTAATCTTGTGATATCCTTGAGATTTTCTTTATATTGCATTTAAATTAACACCCACTTCACAAGATAACATTGATTAGAATTCCTAAGTGTTAAGGATTTAATCCAAGCCTTAACTTAACTAGGATTCTAATCTTAGTCAGTACTTGATTGTGGTAGTGTATTTATGGTTCCAATAATCCATGAAATTCATACATTAAACAAAATATTTCATTAATCCATGACATGTTAAGTCCAACATACACAATGTTAAATTAAAGAATACTCATCGAGCAAAATATCTCAATCTCTTAACATATCTAAATAATGACTCAACCCAATGGTAGATTTACTCATCCATTGAAATGATTATTAATATTGTTAAATATTTTTAAGGTTATGAATTATAAATAAAGTGAATAGAATGGGATAAGAAAAGAGTAGTGCGTCGAACACAAACATGATCATTGAAGAGAGTTAAAAAAAGACTTTCAATTGAATGAAGAAGCAAAAGAAGGGAAAGGGTTTCAACATGATTTAAACTATTTTAAGAACATTAATATTAAACTATAGAAGTTGGATGAGAATAAGATATATTGAAGAAGAAACTTTCATTAATACATAATTACAAAGACAAACACTTGTGAAATTACAAACGAAGAAAACTGCAAAAGTAAATTAAAACAAAGAGAGGAGGAAAGGTCTCTCAAGTAAAAAATTGAGTATGGAAGGTCCTCCCAAACCTTTTGGGAAACTTTGTTCATGTCAGTTTGTTCTCCTCTCTTCTGAAATGTCAACCCTTTTGAAAGGAGAGGAGGGGATGTATTTATAGCCCAATGTTGTGGGATGTTTTCATTCCAAAAATTTCCCTCCACTTTAATCGCCAATTTGATAAATTAGAAAGCCAAATCTCTAGATATTCTCTTCTTAAAGGTTGTTTAAATTTATCTCCTTTGTCTACTCTGAAAACTTTACGGCCATTGGACTTAAGGAACCAAAGTTATGGTAGTTTTATTAAACAATTTTAATCTGTCCATTTCAATTCAAACTTTTTAGAGGCCAAAATGTGAATGAATTTTTGAATAGTAAGATGCCCTAAAATCCGAACACTTTATTAAACAAAGTATACTAAAAATATCTCCTCTTTCACACTACAAAATCTCATCTCAAATGGATGTCTCTATTAGGAGAAAAATTAATAATGGTTTGCTAATATCATTTTTTGGACAAAATGATGGAATGGGTTTAAATTCATTATTTGGGACCCTTATATTTGGATTTGGGCCTTGAAATTTTTATCCTAGATGAATTGAATTGTCCCCCGACATTTGGAGGAGAATTAAAGGATTTGGATTTCTGGAGGGAGCCCAGTAATTCTATATTCATGGATGGTCCGGTTTCTTCATAGATTCTTTGGGACTTCTTGTAAAGACCATATAACCCTTCAAATGAAATAATTTTCCACTGATTCCTTCTAATGAAATGTTGTAATTTGATTAAGTAATCCTAAAAAACAAGAATCGTGAAATTTGGTTAAGTAGGCTGAGAGTTATTATTAAAACATTAAACAGACGTGAATCTAGATGAATTCAAATAGTGCTCTAAAATTATATTTAATATTTAAACACTAATATTTCACAAAAATTATGCACATTTTATTTAAAATAATTAAAGGGAATATATAATAAGTTCTGAATAATTTAATAACATCAAATCCCCCACACTTAGTCTTGTGCATGTCCTCATGTGCAATAAATATAAAAACATAACAAAATCATTTTTACTTGCCAATAAATATTAAAATTTTGTTTTCACCAATCAAGGGAGGTTTAGACCATTTCACTCATCCATATTGAATTCCACCACAAATTTTTACAGAAAAAATATTCTAGAAACAATTCATTTTTCATGGTAAAATTTAGAAATTGAAAATGTGGGCACTCAAAACTCACTCCTCTCAAGATGATATAATTCATTTATGGAGGTTCACTCTTTCACCAACCAAAAGTGAAGATCTTAGAGTTTGAAAGCGATATCATCTTAAATTACCTATCCTAAAGTGCACAATAATCAAGAGGTCTTTTGAAGGGGTTTTTTTTGTGACTATGGGATGGTGGGAATTCAGTATTCAAAAGAGTAGAAAGAGGGCTAAAACACCAACATGAAAAAAGCAATGCACAATATTTTTTTGAAATGAAACGTGGAAAGAAATGGAAACACATATTTACAAGGTAACAATTGTGTGAATAAAGACACACAAGTGGAAGAAAATTTGAATGGAATGAGAATATAGAATATTTACAAAACATTGAACTTCTCCCAATGACATACGTATTCATTTTTTTAATTTTTTTCATTTTTTTTTGTTTTTTTTTGAAAGTTGAACTTGAAACAGATCTCACACTCATATCCCAACCCATGATTAATCTGCTCATGAAAATAATTGTAATAGTTATAAAAAGATTAAAGGTTGAGGAAGAGTGATTTTTGACCCACCCAAGACACAACCCATTCTTATTTTCATTTATTTTTTATTATTTTTTTTATTTTTTTTATTTTTTTTAATTGAATTCTTTTCAATATCATTTTTACAAGATAAAAATATATACATTCCCAAACCCCACTGAAAGAAAACCTCTCCCCCACACTTAAATTGATGCTTTCCCTCAAGCATATTATAACATAGTGAAAATCAACAAAAGAGTTCCCAAAATGAAATCCATTCCCCCCACACTTAAATTTCAAAAAATTATGCAATGAAAATCCATGTTGATATTGGGTGGGATAAGGTATTGGGCTTGTAATGTGGCTAACAAAGAAAAGGTTTTCATAGGCTCTAAGGGGATTTCAAAAGAAGGATTAATGTATGGTTAATGGGCAGTTATTTGTCTATTATAATTCTCATGGGGTTCAGAAAATGCCTCCATCATATTAATGCACACTAAAGTAGGAAATTCAGCTCGAAGGTCCACAAAATTAAGACTCACAAATAGTGGTAAAAAACACACATTTTGAAAAGATGGCTATAGTTATCCTTTTCATGAAATCTAATATTGTTCCTCACGGTTGGAGAAAATCATTTTCCAAATCAAAAATTGAGCATTCAAATTTTTCTGGTTTTGACACAATATCATTTATCTAAATATATAATTAGAACACAAGATTTTTGTGATGAAACCATTTATTTTGACTCCCCAAAATGGTTAAACAAAATTTCAAAATTTGAAGGTGAGTAATCATGACTCTTGATTTTCCATATTTTTTAAGTGATTTTTATTATTGTTTTTTAGTTTTTTTAGATTTTTTTAGTTTTTTAGTGTGTTTAAAATACACACCCACACAAAATAGAAAGAGAAAAAGAAAAGGGTTTGATAAATAAAGTGGTAAAAATTTAAAGAGAGGGGATGAATAAGAAATAGGGAGAGATAGGAAGATATGGAGAGAGAGTTAAAGGGAAATAGGTGCCCCCTAGTTTGGATTTTGTGGATTGTCATCCCCATCTGGTGGTGGGTTGGTAGAATTTGTGGATCTGATGGAAGTGGAGGTGGTTCCCAAGATGCGTGTCCCCTCATGGTGATGCTTTAACTAATTTTCATTAACTATGAATGTCCTTTTTGAAGAGGGGTCTTGGACTTGCACTACCCTAAATGGGAAAACATTAGTAATAAGAAAAGGACCTTCCCAAAAAGAATTAAGCTTACCTAGGTGAAGTTGAAATTCAGAATTGAAGAGAATTACCTTTTCACCTTCATGAAATACCTTTCTCAGTATGTGTGTATCATGGAGTTCCTTGGATTTTTCTTTTTAGAGATTAGAATTCTCGTAATAATCAAGTCAAAGATCCTCCTTTTCAACCAATTGCAACAATATTTCTTCACCAGATTTTTCACAATCAAAGTTACAAGTTTTCATAGTCCAAAATGACTTATGTTGGATTTAAACTAGAAAATGACATACTTTAACAAAAACTAGCCTAAAATGAGACATCCCAACAGGTGTTTTATAGGTAGTTTGATAAGCCCAGATTGCTTCACCAGGTCTTTCAGGATAATATTTTCTGGTGGGCTTAACAATTTTCTCAAGCACTCTTTTGACTTCTCTATTAGAAAGTTAATCCATGTCATTTTTTTGGGGTGATATGTAGTTTAAGTTTTATGTACAACCCCATTCTTTTTCAAAAGAGATTCTATGGTTCTATTACAAAAATGGGTTCCTAAGTCACTTGTCAAGGCATGTGGTGTGCCAAATCAGTAGAATATGTGTGTCTTTAAGAACTCACCAATAGTATGTGAATCATCTTTTCTAGTGGATTTGGTCTCAACCCACCTAGAAACATAATCAACCGCAAGAATAATATATGATAATCCATTAGAAGGGGGAATGGTCCCATGAAATTAATGCCCCAAACATCGAAGATATCATAGAAAATTAAAGGCTTTTGGGGAATTTAATTTCTCTTTGAAATTGTGCCAAACTTTTGTCAAGTGGGACATGATTGACAGAAATCATGTGAGTCTTTAAAGAGTGAAGGCCAGAAGAATCCAGAGTCTAAGACCTTTTAGAAGGTCCTTTGTGGTCCAAAGTGTCCACCAATAGGCATTGAGTGAAAAAATTCTAAGATGGAGGAATGTTCATCCTCATCAACACATCTCCTAATTACCATGTCTGCCCCATTTTTCCAAAGTTTATTTTCATTCCAAAAATAGTATTTTGAATCACTTTTCAACTTCATTTTTTGTTATTTTGAAACATTTTAAGGAAAAACACCAGAAACCAAGTAATTTACAATTGGGGTATACCATGTTATTTTTTGAGTGAGTGATGAAAGGTGCTCAATGGGGAATTTAGGATCAATGATTTCTGAATGAGAATAATTAAAAAATTTACTCAAGTGATCATCCATAGGGATTTTTTTTCCTAGTATATCTTTTATTACAAGGTAAAACTCTTTTAGCATTAGGATCCATATTATTAGCCTCATTTTGGAATCACTTTTCTTGAGTTAGAATTTTATAGCAGAATGGTCTGTGAAGATGATGATTTCGGCACCTAAGAGATAGGGCTGGAATTTATCTAATTCAAAAACAACTGCTAAAAGTTCCTTTTCAGTGATAGTGTATTAAGATTGTGTTTCATCTAATGTTTTTGAGGAATAATATATTACATGAGTAATATTTTCTCTTATTTGACCTATAATAGCCCCAACGGCTCTATCAGAAGCATCACACATCAACTCAAAGGGTAAGGACTAATCTGGGAGTTGGATTATTAAGGCAGATATAAGAGTAGTTTTGAGTTCAACGAAGGCTCTCTTACAAATATCACCAAAATGGAAAGTGACATCATTTTGGATAAATCGAGTGAGTGGGAGGGAAATACTATTAAATTTATGGATGAATCACTGATAAAAACCAGTATGACTGAGGAATGAATGGATTTCTTGAACAGAGGTGGGTTTAAGAAGTGATTGGATCACTTAAATTTTTCCAGGATTGACTTCAATACCCTCTTTTGAAACTATGTGCCCTAGAACAATCCCATTTTCAACCATGAAGTGACATTTTTTAAAATTTAACACAAGGTTACACTTGAAACACTTTTTAATGACTAGAGAGAGTGAATGTAAGCATGATTCAAATGACTCACCATAAATGGTAAATTCATTCATGAAGAATTCCATGTAGTGTTCAATGAATTTAGAAAAGATACTCATCATACACCTATATAATGTTTTAGGAGCATTGTAAAGGCTAAAAGGCATTCTCCTATATGCATATATTCCAAAGGGGCATATGAAAGTAGTCTTTTCTTGGTCCTGAGGTGCGATTGGGATTTGGAAGCAGCTGGCGTATCCATAAAGAAAGCAATAATGTGACTTTCCAGCTAATCGTTCTAGCATTTAATCAAGGAATGGAAGTGGTTAGTGATATTTTCGTGTTTCAACATTAAATTTTTAGTAATCAATGTACACACGCCATTTTTTCTTTACTCGAGTTGTGACTACCTACCCATGTTCATTTGTGAAAACAATTTTCCACCCTTCTTAGGTACAAATTGAATTTGACTAACCCATTCACTATCAGAAATTGGGTAGATAATACCATCTTGACGAATATTAGTGATCTCTTCCCTAACTACCTCAAGTATGAGTGTATTGAGTCTTCTTTGTGGTTGTCTAATTGGTTTGGATTATTCCTCAATATGGATATGATGCATGTAAAGAGTATGGTTGATTCTTGGTGTGTCATCTAGGGTCCAACCTAAGGCCTTTTTGTTTTCCTATAACACCTGAACAAGTTTGGATTCCTCAGTTTTAGTAAGTGAAGTAGAGATAATGACAGGATATGAGTGATCATGGAAAAGGAATGCATATTTCAGGTGTTTAGGAAGAGGTTTTAGATCAGTATCATCTCTCATTTGTGGGTTAGAAAACTCAGGAATAGAGGAAGGTCTTTCAAATGCTTCAGATTCATTTTCCTTAATATTTTCCAAGGTGGATCAGTATAGATCAGAGTTGATATAATATTTAAGAGATTTTTCAAGATCCTCTAGATTGATGGAGTCTATAAATGAGAGGTCAATATAAACTTTATCATTTATAACTTGGTTAATCATGGTGCATATTTCACAAGAGCCTATATTATTAGAACACGATGAACATGATGGAATGGGGTCTAATTGACTCTCAGGAGTGCCCTCAGAAGCATGGATTTATAATGAAGAGTGATCCTCATATGGGTATCTCATGGCTTGGAAAATTTTGAACTTGATCAGTTGGTCACCAAATTACATGGATAAGATTCCTGAATAGACATCAAATTTGGTTCTAGAAGCCATGAGGAGAAGTCTTCCTAGAATTAGGGGATATCGAGAAGAGGTTGTCTAATCTTCCATGTTAAGGACATAGAAATCAGTGAGAATATAAGATCATTAACTCAGGCAAGGTCATCCTCAATTATTCCCTCAGGACTGGTTGTGCTTCGATTGGCTAACTAAATGAAAACACCCATTGGATGTAAGGGACTAAGACCAAGGTTAGATAATATGGATTTGGTCATGAAATTAATTGAGGCTCCTAGGTCTATGGGTGCATCATCAAAGTTGGAACTTCCAATTTGGAATGGAACTGTAAAAGTCCCTAGATCTTTGCACTTTATGGGAATAGACTACTGGGTGGAAATATTTTTGAAGGTCCTAAGTTGCCTCCTGTGGGTGTACAATTCCTTAAGAAACTTGGAATACTTAGGGATTTTTTTATGGAATCTAAGATGGGTATGTTGACTTCAACACGTCTAAACATGTCAAGCATTTTAGGATCGGGTACAAAAGACTTCTTTGTCTTTGAAATAGCTTAAGGAAAAGGAATTAGGTTCCTAAGTGGAATGGAATGAGGTGATGGAATGGCTTCATATTCCTTTTCATGTTTATTTTTCTTTTAATTTTCTATTTCAACATTAAAAGGGGGGTTGGAGAACTCAACATGAGGCATAGAAATTTGATTTCTCAATCTAAGTGCAATTGCACTTACATTACCCTTCGGTTTGGGTAATGGTTGAGCTGGGAGTTGGGAAGAATTTGATTTTTTTTGTTGGATTAGGTGGGATTCAAGTTGACCAATTTGGGTTTCAATGTTTTTGAGGCTGGAATGGGTGAATGAGGCAAGATCTTCCACAGCACTTTCTCATGGTTGCTTGGAAGAAGAGGCTTGTCCTGGATTGGGATTGCCTTGATTTTGGTTCTTGGGAAAGCGATTGTATTGGTTTGGGAATTGGGAAGGCTCACTAGGATAGTGAAATCTAGGAGGAGGAATAGGAGTATTGATCCTTTGAGGTTGAGGAACAAAAGGGTAAGGTTGTTGGAAGTTACTAACACTTTGACCATATTGGAATTGGTTTGGATTTTGAGGAGGGAATTGAGGGGGATGAGAAATGGGATTACCATACCTCAAGATTTGGTTGAAGGTAGAAGATAAGGGCTCATAGTGGGGTTGGTTAAAGTTTCTAATGAACTGACCTGATTGTTGAGGGTTGGTGTTCCTCTGGGCATATGATGCATTGAGTTCCATTGGTCTGAATGAATTGGATTGATCCTATTGAATTTGTGTACATGTGTCATTTGGATGAGATGGGGAGCTATATATTCCACAGTTCTTAATAGGTCCAAGTAATAGAGATTGTGGAGAAGATGAGGTTGAGGCTTTGGTCACCATAGTTAGTTGTCTCACAAGACCTGTAAGTTCACTCATCCACTAGGTCATCTTGTTTGGATCTATCGATTGACTATCTTGGGCTTGTTTGACTTGAGTGTGTGCTCGAGTATGGAATTTTTAAGTGTTTTCATCCATGTTTATTATGAGATCTCTTACAGCAGCAGGAGTTTTATCAACAAGAGCATCGCCACTTGCGGCATCAATGGGGGTTCTCTCCATAGCCAATAACCCCTCATAGAAGAATTGGATCAAGTGTTGGTTAGGGATTTGGTGATGTGGACAGGTTAAAGCAAACTTTTTGAACCTCTCCCAATACTCATGGATTGATTCATTTGGGAATTGAAAAATACCACTTATTTCCTTTCAGATAGAATCAGTATGAGAAGCAGGAAAGAATTTCTCTAAGAAGAGTCGCTTCATGCCATTCCATGTGGTTATGGAACTAGGAGGGAAGTAGTAAATCCATGCCTTAGCAGTTTCAGCTATGAAAAAAGAGAATTCTCAAACATTGATTTGTTCCTCATAAACCCCTTGAGGCTTCATGGTAGATAACGCCACTTGGAACTCTTTAAGGTGGAGATGTGGATCCTCACCGGCTAACTCTTGGAAATGCGGTAGAAGATGAATCAAACCTGATTTGAGTTCAAAGTCAGCCACTATGTTTGGATATTAAATACCAATAGTTTGGTAATTCATATCAGGGGCAGAAAGTTCTTTAAGTGTTTATTCTCTAGGATTGGCCATATCTAATTCAATTGGTTGTACAAGGACTGGTTCTTGAATTATTTGATTATCCCTAATGTTCCTCCTAATTTGGTGAAGTGTTCACTCAATTTCAGGGTCAAACAAATCTGACGGATTTTTTGGGAATCTACGGGGCATTCAGAGATATTTTTTAAGAAATACGAAGAAAAGTTTTTCTTTGTGTGTATTCTATTTATGATTTTTATGAGAAGGTGGGTTTTTCTTTGTGTTTTTTTCAATTTTTTTTAAATTTTGTTTTCTTTACAATAACCAGAAACTAATGACTACTTAATTTCACCATCCCTATAAATTATGCCATTTTAAAGTGCATACTATTGTAGCCTATCGACTGTTCAAGGTTCTGATGCTCTGCTAATGTGTATAGCAGCACTCGGGTCAAATCCTCAGTGATGATACTTTTTAATAGTCGGTTGTTTTTAGTTGATTGTATTTTGATTGGGGGGTTTGTTTGTAGAGATTAATTGAAATGATTGATTGATTAATATTTATTTAACAATTTGATAAATATTTGGGTGATTTCATTATTAGGTATTTAAGCTTGTGATATCCTTGAGCTTTACTTTATATTTCATTTAAATTAACACCCACTTCACAAGATAACGTTGATTAGAATTCCTAAGTGTTAAGGATTTAATCCAAGACTTAACCTAACTAGGATTCTAATCTCAATCAGTACTTGATTGTGGTAGTTTTTTATGGTTCTAATAATCTATGGAGTCCATATGTTAAACAAAATATTTCATTAATCCATGACATGTTAAGTCCAACATACACAATTTTAAATTAAAGAATACTCATCGAGCAAAAGCTCTCAATCGCTTAACATATCTAAATAATGTCTCAACCCAATGGTATATTTACTAAAACATTGAAATTATTATTAATATAGTTAAATATGTTTAAGTTGATTAATTATAAATAAAGTGAAAATAATGGGATAAGAAAAGAGTAGTGTGTCGAACACACACATGATCGTTGAAGAGAGTTAAAAAAAGACTTTCGATTGAATGAGGAAGAAAAATAAGGGAAAGGGTTTTAACTTGATTTAAACTATTTTAAGAAAATTAATATTAAACTACATAAGGTGGATTAGAATAAGAGATATTTAATAAGAAACTTTCATTAAAATAAAATTACAAAGACAAACACTTGTGAAATTACAAACAAAGAAAACTGCAAAAGTAAATTAAAACAAAGAGAGGAGGAAAGGTCTATAAAGTGAAAAATTGAGTATTTAAGGTCCTAAAAATCCTTTTTAAAATCTTTTGTCATGCCAATGTGTTCTTATCTCTTATGAAATTCCAACCCTTTTGAAAGGAGATGAGGGGATGTATTTATAGCCCAATGTTGTGGGTTGTTTTCATTCCAAAACTACACCTCCACTTTCATTGACAATTTTATAAAATAGACAGCCTAATATCGATATTTTATCTTCTTAAAAGTTGTATTTATATATCCTATATCTACTATGAAAATTTGGAGTCCATTGGAATTAAAGATCCAATGTTATGGCAGTTTTAGTAAACAATTTTAATCTGTCCATTTCAATCCAAACTTTTTAAAGGCCAAAATGTGAACGGGTTTTTGAATAGGAATATGCCCTAAAATTCAAACACTTTCTTCAAAAAAGTAGGCCGTAAATATATTATATTTCATACTACAAAATATCAGTTCGAATGGATGTCTCTATCAGGATAAAAATTAATAATGGTGTGATAATTTCATTTCCTAGAAAGAATGGTGGGATGGGATTAATTTCATCATTTGGGCCCCTTGTATTTAGATTTGGGCCTTGAAATTTTTATCCAAGATTAATTGCATTTTTCTCCAACCTTTGGAGGAGAATTAAAGGATTTGGACTTCTGGAGGGAGCCCAGTAATTCTATCTTCATGGATGGTTCAGTTTCTTTACAGATTCTTTGGGCCTTCTTGTAAGAACCATATGACCCTTCAAATGAAATAATTGGTCACTAGTTCCTTCTAATGAAATATTTTAATTTTAGTAAGGAACCCTAAAAAAATAATCATGAAAATTGGATAATTATGGTGAGAGTTATTTTTAAAACATTAAACAGACATAAATCTAGATGAATTCAAATAGTGATCTAAAATTATATTTAATATTTAAACATTAATATTTCACAAAAATTATACACATTTCATTTAAAATCAGTAAATATAGTATATAATAAGTTCTTAATAAGTTAATAACATCAAAAAAATACCCTTTTTACTTTGGAATCACTTCTTTAAAATCTAAAAAATTAAAAATATTATAGAAAAAAAATTATTTGAAAAGAAACCTAAAAACTTTTAAAGGAATCTTCAAATAATTGAGTATTCATGATAGTGGTAAATTATATTCATTCCATATAATTTAAAAGAAAACATTCCTTTCACACTTTCATAAAAAAAGTCAAAAAGTACCATGTTCAGAAAATAATAGAAAAAATAATTTTAAAAGATTTTGTAAAAAATTAAAACATGGGTTAAAATATCTTTAATAAATAATTTGATATTATTAAAAATATTCTTTAAATTTTTTTAAGGAAAAATTAAAAATGGAAGATAAATATTCTAGATCTAAAGGAAGATACAAGATCAGTATTACTTATAAACAACCTTCTTGATGTTTCTTTATTAAATAATAGAGAAAATGGAAACCAAACATGTAAACTGTATTCATGACCATATGATAATAAAATATATTTGGTTTAATAAAATAATTGTATATGATTTTCCCCAAAGGAACCTTGAACATAAATAATCTCGAAAAGAAAGGAAATTGTAACCTGAAACCTTTACCGCTTTGCTAACTTTAAAATCAAATACACTTTGATAAATTAAAATAAATTATAACTTAAAATACCATGAATTTTGAAGTATAATGATATAATATATAAAATGTTCATCATATACACCATATAAAATAAATTGGATGCATAACATTAAATTATGCCTCAATGAAGGGAAATTGATATGAAATCCCTTACAAAGATTATATCATTGAAGTGAGAATTAATCAATGGAGTTATTATGTGTATCAAATGTAAATCCACATAAAAAAATTGGAAATACAACATAAAATAATCAAAGGTAATTACACACATAATCTTACCATATCAAAGACAATAAAGAAGTAATTTGACCCAATGAAAAGAAATTGAGTTATAAAATCCCTTACCTCGAGTTTAACTCATCACATACATAATTTGTCTTTATGAATAATAAACTTATGTTAATTATTTACTTAGTTAATAATATTTTAAATTTTATTATTCATTTTATTTTATTTATTACCATGTTATATTTATTTACTTAATCAATTAAATTTATATCATATGTTTTGATGATATTCGGTTCTTATCTTCAAAATGACATCGATTGGTTGAGTATGGTAAAATAAGTCATCATTCCATCATCTCCATATTTATAATCATGAAATAATTATATTTTTTATACATCAATTATAATTTTAAAATAAACCATATAATATGGTTATGAAAAATGAACTACATTACAATCATAGAGATGGTAGGTTGTACGTACGCATGAGTGGTGTTTCCATTTTTCAATTATTGTGATGGAGATAAGTTAAGAGTTATTTTATCTTTCCATAATGATAATTATATTATAAATATAATATTATTTCCTTAAATTCACTTATATATACCATCCATATGATGTGATAATGAAAAATGAATCACATTGCTTCATGAAGATGGTAATCTACATGTACGCACGAATGACATTATCATTCTTCTATGAGTGGAAAGGTAAGAAAATATATGATATATAAATTTTCTATAATTATAAATATGTAATTAATATTATATATATAAATTAAATCCATTATCATAAATAGTTGTGATATTTTATGATGGAAAATTAATTACATCAGTTCGCAAGGCGGTAGTCCATCGTACACACAAATGATGGTTTTGTTTCCCATTTGATGTAAGAGGATATGGATGTAGGTTTTGAAATTAACATAATAAAATATAAGTATATGGGATATATTTATGTTATTATGTCATCAAGATTGAATAATATTTTAAGTATGTGGAAGAACAAATAAAAGAAAACGCTCAGTTAAGAATGACACCACTTCTTCAGACAACCTCTTTAGGTTTGTACCAAAAGCCTTACAAGGAGGGTTTTATAATAAAAAAGGCCTTTGGGACATAGTAAGGGAATTGAGGAAGTTATTTGGGTAGCTATTTTATAAATCAAAAGGATTTTTAAGTGTGAATAAATATGAGATGAGGTTCCCTTTTATAAGTGTGGAAGAGTGGCATTTTTGTAAATACCCCAAACTATTCAATAATAGGAAGTCACTCTCAATCCAAGTGCCTAAAAATTTTATAAATGATCTAGTGTGGGTAGGATAAGGTATAGACACACATTATATAATAAAAATAAATATGTTTTAAACATTTCATTCCCTTTTAATTTATGGTTACTCATTTTTACCATTTTTTGTTTTCACCATGATAACTAGATTTTTACCTAGGTAATTTATCCTTTAAGCCTAAAAATACAATGAGCCTTATTAGATAATTTGGACCCACTTATTCTGAATATTAAATAAAATTTATAAAATAAAACTAAAATTTGTATGAAAAAATGAATTTTTAATACAAGCGCATGTAATATGAAAACCCCAATTTTAACTTTAACTGTGGTAATTAATTTTTTGTTGTTTTTACTATTCATTATAACCAAAAATTAAGTTGAAATTATTATATAATATTAATTATGATGATTTAAAATATTTAATCTATTTTATCAAATTAAATTCATAGAATTGGTATTATTTAATTTAAAATTAAACCCGTAAAATATGATGAAAATCGGTTTTTTAGGAAAATGCATTTTTTAAGAAATAGATGATCATATATTAAATCTATGTCTAGAAATCATCATTATATTAATTTAAATTCATATAAATAGATATAATATATATATATATATATGTATGTATTTCATTTAAATATTTCCTTACTATATTCCATTTTAATTAATTAAAATGGATTAACTTTATGCACATTAAAAATAGTTTATAGAAGAAATGTGTTTTAAGCATAAAAATAGATTTATACCAAAATAATGAAAATTAATGATTTAAATAAAATTAATTAAATTATTCTAAAAAAAGTATCATATGTCACTTTAACATCAAATAAAAAATATAATTATACTTTAAATTACTTTATTTAATGAAAATAAAAAATAGTTTTTCAAAAATTGATATTTTCCACTATTCACTTAAAAATAAATCTTTTAGAAAAAATCCAAAAAATTTACCCTGAGTTAATTTTGATATGAGGATTTAAAAAATGATATCATTTTTATAAAATAAATTTACTAAAATTGGTATAAATTTATTATATTATATGCTCACAAAATTAATAAAATCATTTTTGAATAAAATATATTTTTTGAAGAATAAAACGTCTTCATTAGAAATTGAGTGTTTATTTCCTAAAAATATATCAATACATTTATATTTAGTATTATATTTATAAATATTTTATAAATAATTTAATACTATTCATACCCACTAATTTAATGACTAGGTTATAATGGTCATATTTAACTAATAATATTTCATGGTTCGTTTAGGATTGGTGTTGCATGTCATATATGCTATCGAGCATGGTTTAATTTTAAAAAAATATTGGGATGTTAAAATTTAAATTTGTTATAAATTACCTTAATCATATATAATATCATTCAACTATTAATCCTCCACTATTTTCCCATGTATGAGAATACCAACCTTGTTAAGAAACCTCAAACAGATCTGCAACTCATTTTCTCTCCTTGGTGAGTGGGTAAGAACACTCCTCAATTGAGAAAGTGAACATGATCACACAACTAGAACCAACCACATTCCATTCATCCTTTAAAACGACTCACCTTATTATTGTGAGTGAATTGATTATAGGGAGACTTTGATCTTCAAGTAATGGAAGAATGCAGCAGTGTTGATGGAAAATGGGAGTGATGATCTTCCTCTCCACTCTCTACCTTCACTTTCACAATAGGATCAAAGAAATATAATATAAGAATTAAAATGTAGAAATTCAATATACTCATTGTGATTCACCTCAAACTACCTATAATGGATTAATTCTTTATAATCATGAATTGAAAGGTCATGGGTACTTCATAGGGGTTGATAAATACAAAAAAAATAGGGAAAAGGAAAGGAATACAGAATAAAAATAACAAAATAATGTATTATTATTAAAATGATCAATTTATAAAAACCAAACTAAATTTATCCTAGTTCAAATCCATGGTATTGAATCATTTACAATAGTTAAGGGGGAAGTTATATATAGTGATCATAGAACCTGCTTCTCTATTCTTCTCATGTTTAGCATTGAGCTCTCCATATTAAATCATCTACACATGTACGGTCATAAGGGTGATGATTTCACTAGAAATATCATTCTAAAAGACTCATTGAATCAAAACTATTCCAAAAATCATTAATATCATCAACTCATTGGATTATTTACACAATGGATACCATGAATACATTTTTACTCAATTTGGGAAGACAATAGGAATTAATTCATTTAAAGTCAATCCCTATCCATTTCTATAATTTAAAAAATTAAGTACCTCATGGTGAGAATAAGTATCCCACAGAGTAGTCACTTAATATTATAATTTCACTAAGTCTAAAATTCTATGCATGGTTAGATTTTAATTTTCACCAAGGAGAAAATTTAATGTATCTTCAACTCCTATAAAAATATATTATGTATGAGCAGTACTGGGGGGAAATTTCTTATGTATTATGTAATGCCTTGCCACCCCAAACCACTTGAAAAGTGTGTGACTAGTGGTCACTACTTGACCTCAAGTTAACCTCCTCACACGCTAGAGTTTTTTTTAATAGAAGTGAGGGTCTAGGGTGTTATCTTAGGGAGACTATACCCGCATATTAAAGTAAAACACAACAGAAATAACCAAATATCATCTAGAATAAATAACTAGAGTACATAAAAGAAATAAACATAGTCATCAATAATAAATTAATATGGAAGCATATGGCCATAAAGATGCATGTTCATACCTTCATACACTAACCGATCGACCCCTAGGTCAATCAAAAACACAATCTAAATAAAATAAATAAAAATACAGTAAGGATCTACTACTATTCCCAATCCCCATATCTTCAAAATATCCAATATTGTCTGAGTTATCCCACTCGATCATACAACACCAGGCCTCTTACCTACCTAAACCTGTGATCAGTTAATTCTTCTCAAGTACCCAAGTTCTATGTCCGCCTGAGTAGGGTGTGAGTATAAATCATTAAGGTGCCACCAATGGGGTCCCAAACATAACCAGCAAAGAATTGTATACACGTGTTATATGATTGGATGAATAAGTAAATACAATAGGTAAGAATAAATAAATAACCACAATTAATCCTCAAGTTTTAAAGTGGCACCTATGATCAACTATACCTACTTAGACTAGTGTCAGAGTGTATCAGAGCTCATCATATAATCATAGGGGGGATACATGTACTACCCCAAAATAACATGAGTGTACCTCCATAATGTGTGACCACCAGATACTATAAATCATTCTAGGTATATAATAGTATCAAGTGTTGCCACTAAATTATATGAATGTCCTAGGTATATTATACAACATCAGGAACAACTATCAGATCCTATGAATCACTAGGAATATCACCCAACATCATCAGGTATAGCGACCAGATCCTATGAGCCACTAAGAATATATCCCAAAAGCATGATGTAAAAATCCATATCCTAGGAATCATTAGGAATATCTCCTAACATAATGAGTTACAACAAAAGATCCTAGGAATCACTAGGCATCTATTTTAATATCTTATGGTACAATGCTAGATCCTAAGAATCACTAGTCATATCGTGTAATCATAAATCTCAACTTCTAGATCCTAGTAATCACTAGGAATACATTATAATAATAATTAATTTTTAGGTTACCACATCCATATAATAACATCTCATATAAAATAATAAAATTTGTCTATCTTCCCAAACCATCACACATAACATGGGTTAGTTTCTTAAGTTCCCAGCTTATCTGCACCATCATAGCCATATCAGTCCCATGCCATTGATTTGGGTTCTAAGGTGATACCCAAAATTACAACTACCCATTCCCACACAAACCCTCTCAAGGGTTTCATAATACAAGGGCACCCTCCAGTGTCCCCTAGGTTACACGGTAGCACATACACCCTACATGGGTTCCTTTATCCCAATATCATCTATTGGGTTGATCCCATCAATCAGAGGCCATATTGTCCCTCAACACCATCATGATTATTATACGGACTCACTGGACTCATAATATATTTTCCACTGGAACCACTTTAGTGAGATGTTATAACACCCATATCTCTTTCCAAGGTCATCCAAGGTCATTCCTCACACACCGAACCTATCATAAAACTATTTAGTGTCAACCTACTCAGGTACCCACATGATGGAAAGGAAGTAACACTCACCCCACTCTCTAACCAGTTATCCTAATGGATCTAATACATCTCACAGTCATCTCTTGGCCTACAAAGGCTAATAATTCTAGTTCATCTCTCATCCCTACTCTAGGGAACTAGGGGTACCTCCCACATGGTCCACTACATCATGTTTGTTTCATTTAATTTATAACCCTCATGGCCTCATCTATCTCAAAACCCATTCTCATAATAAATCCCTTGGTCATAGATGATTGAGGGTCCAATCTAGTTTCTATGGTCTGTATATCTCAAGGAATGCATTTTTAATCAAGGCCTTGACCATTAGTAGATGAGGCATTTGGTCGTAGCTCAAGGGTCCATTGTGGACCTTAGCACTTACATTTATCAATAGAAATTTTATTTTTAATTTAAAAAATATTTTAATTTAAAATATTTAATCACCCACAATGGTGAGACCACACATTGAAAACTATATAAATAAAATGAATATACTAAAAGGGTATTTTCAAAAAACCATCTACCTCAATCGAAGCCATTTCCTTTAAGATCATCCTAGTGATTCTCACTCAATATCTTATAAAATTATATCATCCTAAATTATCTTCTAATCCCCTATATCAATCCATTAAATACAATTTAATTTATTATAAAAAATTATAATCAAATATAAAATTTAATTTAAATAGAAATAATTGTCTATAAACTCACCTGAAAGAAATTTCTCACCAAAACCTCAAGAAATGGGGTGTTACGCACTCTTGACACACACCTGAACTTAAGAAACTCAAAAACCATATCACCCTCTAATTATTTAATGTCCAATTTCCTTTAATTTAGTAAAAAACCTAAGAAAAATCTATTGGGTGATGCACCTTCATTGAAACAGCATGCGGTGGAATGCATTCATTGTCTTGAGATTCCCTTTAGCCATAAGGATAAAAAAACTCATCTTAGTGGGATAATTATACCATGATCTAGTGTAAATATTCATTAAAACCTAAGTTAATCATCTAAAATTAGAGAGAAACAAAAGGGGAATAATAATGAAGGAGAAATTATGATATCTCACCTCAAATATCTAAATGAATTACTAATAATTTCCATTAATTGAAGGGAATTAAAGGAGAAAAGAGGGGAAGAGGACCCCCTCATTAGGATGCATGCAAGGAAGTAGAATAATAGAGTAAGGGTTGAGAGATATTAGGATCAAAAGGGTATTTTTACAGTTTTTAATTAAATCTAGGCACTTGTGTGGTTATCGTATAGTTTTCCAAGTTGTATGTCAACCTTGTGTTTGGCCCTATATCATGTCATCCCCCTCATAGGGTTTAACTACATAGTTTTCTAAACCATGCGACAATCATGTAAAAACCCCTAAAACCAAAATTTTCAAGTTTTTCATAGTTTCTATACAACCATCCACCATTCCCCTCAGCCAAATCACATTTCATCATTTCCCCTAATCATGTTGTAATTATGCACCATGTAAAACCCCTTTTTGAAATTCCAAACTTCCACCTGAATATTTAGAGATAAGAACCCTAAGACAAATCTTGGACCTTAATCCATATCCAAAAATATATATTAAGAATATAAAACCCTTATAATTATAATCTTAGTATCAATTCTCAAAATGATCCCAAATCCAAAAATCAAAAATTCAAACTCTTCTTGTATTTTTCAACTCATAAAGGACATGAGGTTTTACATCCACCCCACCATAGAACTTATCATCCTTGGGAAGCCTTGGTAGTATTTAAATCATCAATATTGACCTAACATGGTCATCAATTCATGCGCAATTCACCTCATTATATCTGTAAATGATAAATGAGCTTCTGTTGCGTAACTCCAAGCACATGGAACATAATTCACCAAAATACAATCTACTAGTCATCACCATTACTAAATCAATGAGATAGTGCTTACCCATGACCGTATATACCAATACATGATAGTTCCATTAATTGTTTCATTCTTGTATTCATGGTACTCTCCACCATAATTATCTGCTCATAAAGGCTAATTCCAATTCATAGTGTTCCCCGCCACAAAAATCGCCTAGTGAAAATGAATTCTCAAATGGTCAATGACATGCTTAGTTTGGTTTCCATCTCACCACACCCAATTTCATGTGAAACTACCTATTAGTCCTCCTCTAAATGAATTTTTTTAAAAATGATCATCCACACCCATCGACATGTTATTACATCACCCAATCATGATGCTTAAATCCTGAAAGGAATCAATAGATCATCCAAACACCTACACTAAATTCCAAACCTAACTCTTGGTGAAATTCCATGCTTGATTCCTTGACTAACCAAATAATCCATCATACTTTAACCATGAGTTTTGATGTAATGTCAATCCAACACACCCTCGGCTCACATAAAAAAAAGTTTTAGAGCTCAATGATAATGCTCATACTCCATCCAAAACCATACCCAAATCTCAAATATGGAATTCACCAAGGAACCATATAAAATTAGACTCAAATGGTCACCAATATCTAAGTGCCACATCGGTCAACCAAAAATTGTTCTCTTCTCACTTGAGACCCTACCAACATGGTTTTGTACCTCTGTATCCCATGTTTAATCCATTACCGCATGTAATAACTAGACATGGTCATCCTGATCACACTTGAGTGCCAATTCAAAACACCAAACACCACCCATTCCCATCCCACTGGAAACAACATCCTTGAAAACTTCCAAATTTCCAACTATAATGAGTATCACAACCTCTAATAACCTATGGTTAAAACCACTCCATATAGCTTTCCTTATACATCCCTTGATTGCAACCTCAATAGGTTCCAAAAACATTCATTCCTGATAATATTTCTTAAGGAACACACTCTATTAAATCATACCATGGTACCTAAATCTATCTTTGATGTCTCCTCTCACCATAGAGGGATATTTCTCATTTCATCAAACCTTTAAAGAAACAATTCCTGTAAGAATTTCATTAAATCCATTAGTCCCCAGCTTACACATGGACACTTATCAATCCATAATCAATAGTAACTACACATAACTAGTGTATACCACCTCAATCTCATCCAAAACCAATGAGTGTACACTCCTATACAACTTGATTATAGAAACCCAACCAATTCTTCCAGGAGTCGTACACCATCCAACTAAGTTTTATACACCTAACCACTAATCATACTCCTTATAAATGTCAGTATCAAATAATTGAGAGCACCTCAGTGGTTTCTTTCCAATAAGATTAAAATCTCACTTAGGCCAAAGCATTCTACATAATCATCTTCCACCCCAGGGTTCATTCCAAAATCTCAAGTGGCTACCCATGCTATTTCCATACTAGATCTAACCATCTAGGATTATGATCCATCATCCTGTCAAAAACCATGCTTAAAATAAATAATTCCAGGAATCCTATCAATATTTTCCTAAAAATCCAGCCTTTATACCAAAATCACCCCAAGTGGTTTACATCATGAAAATATAAGGCATCTACATACCTATACCATATACCTGGTAGCACCTCTTATAAACTGGTATTATCACCCAAAGAATCAACCAATGATTTCTATCTCTAAGGAACTCGTGATTTTAGGCTAACTCCCCTCTCAGGAAACCCTTTCATATATCACTCATCTCATCAGTATCCTGGGTCACATCACAAAGCACCAGGCCCTCTCACCTAGTTCAAAAAACACATCTCACATAGATCACAACTCATAGTGAAACATCTTTGATCACATATCAAATATCACCTAGAAATTCACATTCCAACACACCCATTCTAGGATTTACATATACATACATATATATATATATATATACATGCATCAAGAATCACATGCCATGTCATCATCCTTATAGGGAACCGATCCTCACTGAACATTTGCATATTGTTAGCCCAATTAGGTTAAATACCCCAAGAGGGGGGTGAATCAGGGTATGACAGATTAAAACAACTACACCTTTAGATCTTGTTTTATTGTTAAACAAAACAATAATCTCTATTCTTCTCATAGTAATATATGAACAAAAATGAAATCATGCACAAGACACTGTGATTTTTACATGGTTCACCCTCACTGGGCTACGTCTAAGGAGCATACAACAGCAATGTCCTGATGTACCAAATCCACTAATGCTTTCTTCCAAATTAAAAGGTTTATGATAGATCACTTCTATGCCTAGGATCACTACCTATACAAGATTTAGGGTCTGCTCACTGCATTCCCAAGGTTCACTCCCTATGTCACTTTCTCTGGCTCACTACTAGTGGAATGGATTGTCGTCTTCCTCTTAATTTCCTCACTTCTCATAGAAGGGATCCACTCAAAATTTATGGACTTGTAGGACCCTTAATTTTCATGAAATCATGCATCCTAAATTATAGGTAGATGCTCTGTTGAAGTCATGTTTTCACTCATAGATGAAATTCACTTTTCCACATACTATTAGTTTGTGGAAATTACTTTCGCAAACTATTACTCTGTGAACTGCCTTGAGTCCTCTGCGGACTACCTTGAGCCCTCCGCGAAGTGTGCTGCACCATGTGGCATGATTTCTTTTCAGACCACCTCTCCTTCGAGGATTACCTCTGCTTCTACAGACCTTCCTCTTTCCAATTACCACTTATTCCTCAGACCAATACTTCCTTTATAGATCGTACCGGCTTCACGGATGAGTTCTTCTTTTGTAGACCACCTCTCCTTCGTAGACCATTTTCCTTTTCAAGATAAAATTCCCCACAAAACCCCTTATGTGAACTTTCTTCACTAAACTCTTCTCCTTTCGTGAAATCCTCCTCACGAACCTCTTCTCCTTCATGGGCTCTCCTGTTAACTTATTCTCCCTTGAATAATTCTTCCTCAGGAACACTTTCAGACTTCACCAAATTCCATCCTAGAGAAAATATGTTCTATAATGAAAATTCCTCTTAGTGATGATGGGATTATTGGTCCTTATATAGAAAAATAGATCCAAAAAATATGCTAATCCTTTTTACTCAAATCTTCAATGTGGTACAGCCTTCACTGTAGATTGTGCTCCTCCCAAAAACCATATTTCCTTTCGTAGTCTGCATAGAACCTTTCTTCCCTCACAGTGGACAATTCCTTCCACAAATGAATCACCACCTCTCAGCCAAATATGATGATCCATCCTGTGAACTTCTATCCTCCCATAAACTGCAAGCCTTCTACAAACTATGATTGTCCTGTGAACCATTTCCCTTACATAGTCCATGTACTGTGCTTTGTAGTCCGCATAGAACTACTATAAGGAAATCATACCTTTTCTAATTTTCATCACCATTATGTGTACCTCCTATGCAGTCTGCGAACTATGCTTCGTGGTTCGCATACTATTCACTACTTTGTATAAATCATTTTCCAAAAACAAACTCCTGAATTTGAGGCTCAAAAATTTAGCAAACACTGGGAAACTACGCCACCTTAAAAGCTTGCTTCGGCAAACACAAACCATACTAATCCATGGTTATCTTTCTTTGTCAACAAACACAGTCACACCCAAAAATGCCGATAGGACGCCTTGAGGGATTTTTTCCCAAAAATATCCCCCTTTGGTTTTGTTGACGATTATTCTCAATTTGATACATAGTTAAATCTCTTTCCATATTTTATCATCATTTGCTTCTTTTGATAGAGATAGTGATCAAGGATTAACTCAACACACACTCTAAGCCCACATGAACCATGCTTAGCATGAGAAACAAGAGTATAATGAAAATTTCATCAATGAATCACTTCATTCCATTCCAAAACCACTCTTATACTTTCATCATGAACCTAAGATATATAATATTTGATTTATCACCTTTATAATAGTCTTATTTAATAATCCCCTTATCTTTTTTCTCCCCCTTTCAGCTTCTCCCCTGATATTTATTAAGAAATTTTCTCCCATTTTACAGCTACAATTTCTCCCCCTTTTTCAATAAACCTGAAGGCCATTTCTTTTAGGTATGCAATAGTTCAATGAACACATATTATCACATTAGGGAAAAACTCACCATACCTCAGGAAGAGGGGGTCCCACATCCAGACTTTTTCAAGTGCGGGGAGTCGACTAAACTCATAGAGCTAGTCGATTCATTTAAAATGCTTCTTTGGGTAAGTCTATTGTCAAAATGTCTATAACCTGTTGTTATATAGGCATGTACTCCAACTTCACAAGACCTTTCTCCACCTTTTCCTTGATGAAATGATATTTTATTTTAATTTTCTTTGTCCTTTAGTGATGGAATAGATTTTTTCTAATATTTATAGGACTTTAGTTATCACAAAGGATTCTGATCGGAGACTTCACTTCAATTCCCATATTATCAAGATGTTGTTTCATCCAAAATAACTATGTGCATTCTTGAGTAGCTACAATATATTAAAATTCTATGGTGGTCAATAAAATGAAATTTTGTTTCTTTCTTAGCCAATAAATACACAATATTCCAAGATAGAATGCACCACTTGATATCGATTTTCTATCATCTGTTGAATCAGTCTAATCTACATCTGTATATCCTAAAAATTCTTATTGATATTTTTCATTATACGTCAAACATAAATCCATTGTGACCTTGATATACCGAAGTATTCTTTTCACTGTAAGGAATTGGGTCTCCTTGGTATTTCTTTGATATATTGTTGCTTGGCATGTGGAAAAGACAATATCAAGTCTTTTCATTGTCAAGTACAATAGACTACTAATGATTTTCTTGTATTTTATTATATTGACAGTATTTACTTCATCATCTCGTGATAGTTTCATCCAAGTAGCCACCAGAGTTTTTATCCCCTTGGAATTATCTATTCCAAATCCTCTCAGAACCTCCTTGGCATATTTATATTGAGAGATAAATGTTCCATTATTTCCTTATGTCACCTATAAACTAAGGGAAAATTTCAATTCATCAATCATTGACAATTCAAATTCACTTTTCATTAATTCTATAAATTTCTTGCATTGATCTTAATCTGATCCACCAAAAATTATTCTATAGACATATATGAGCACTATAATCCTTTGATTACTATCATGGTTGACATATAGATTGTAATCAACTCCACCATGTTGAAAACTGGGCTTCATCAAAATATGATCTAGCCTTGAATACCATTCTCTTGGTGCTTTATTCAAACCATATAAAGATTTCTTCAGTTGAAAAACTCTTTTCTCATCTTTATGAATGAGAAAACCATATAACTTCTCAATGTAAACTTCTTCTTCTAGAACCCCATTTAGAAATGATGACTTGACGTCCATGTGGAAAACATTGAACTTTATTTTTACTACTATGACAAAGAATAATCTGATTTTATCTAGCCTTGAAACAGGTTAAAATGTATCATTAACATCAATTCCCTCTATATGGGATTATCCTTTGCATAGTAGTCGTGACTTTTTTTGAATCAATTCACCATATTCATTCATCTTATTGTGAAAGGATCATTTAGTCCCAATGGCATTCTTATCTGTTGGCCTCAAAATAATATACCATGTCTGATTCTTCTCAATTTAGTCAAGCTATTCATTCATATCCTAAACCCAATTCGCATCCCCAATTGCTTCATCAAACATTTAGGCTCTACCTGTAATAAGTATGATTCTTGTTGTAGAGTCTTCATCCTCCTTGTCTGGACTAGATCTATTTGATCACCAATTATGTTATGTCTATCAATTTTGGATCTTCTCTTTTGTCTTTGTATAGATACTGAATTGTGATCATCCTTTTCATTATCTGAATCTTCTTCTGAATTAGCCTATGTAACTTGATCATCCCATGATTTTCTTATCTCTTCATCACTATACTACCAAGACTGGTCGTATATTTTATGAACATTTTTCTCATTATATACTATAGCTGCATAATGGATTTTAATAACATTTTCCAACTAATTATTAAATAATTTATATGATTTTATTTTCTTTTAGTATCCAAAAAATATCCCTTCATATCCATGGAATTCAAACTTTTTGTGTGTTTTCTTATTGAGAATGAAACACTTACTTCCTAAGACATGAAAGTGATCCAATGATGGATTCTTTCCATACCATAGCTCATATGGATTCTTCTATTCTTTTTGACACAACAAATCTATATTTGATGTGTATATTGATGCCATCACTTCTTCTTTTCAAAAGATATTTGGTAGGTATTTCTTAATGATCATTTTTCTATCCATTTTATTGATAATTATGTTTCTTCTCTAAAAAAATCCATTATATTGTGGAGTTCTCATTGCTAAAACATGATGCCTTATCCCATGTTTCTTGAGATAATCCTCCACTTGGATATTTGTAAACTCAGTTCCATTATTTTTTCTAATATTCTGGATTTTTTTACCTAGTATCTTTTCAAATTCCCATTAATATCTGGTAATGAAACTGAACACCTCAAACTTCTGGGTGATGTTTGATACTCACACCATTCTTCTAAAATCATCAATGAAGAGAACATAGTATCTCCTACCGTCAATAGATCTTGGTGAAATAGGTCTACACACATCAATATGCACCATCTCAAGCACTCTTGTTGACCTTTTATCTTTTTCCTTATATGCCTTTCAAATGATATTCCCTTATTGAAAAGAATCACATATATGAGTATGATAACATGATAACCTAGGTAGGTCACGAGCAGTATCATATTTCACCAGATATTACAAGGACATTTGTCTTAAGTGACCAAGACATTTATACCATAATTTTTTTCCTCTTCCTTGGACAGAAAGCATATATCTTCTTCTCCACTCACAAGATAGAGATTTCCTTTCATATGATTTTCTTAAAAAACAACTACACCGTCTTTTTCCTTGATGACACATAATTTATTTGAAAATATTATGGAATGTCCTGAGCCACATAGTTAATGACACTAAGCAATTTGTAACTATGACCTTCAATAATACATCATCATGTCTCATGTCTTTTCCCCCAAATTTGGATTTTTCTTACCAAAAAATCTTCAAGACTTCATCATTACCAAATCTTAAGATACCTTCCTTATCATACCTAATTCAGGTCACCAGATCTTTATTTCTTATCATATTCGAGGTGAATCTACTACCAATGATCTATATTCAGTGTGATATAATGCCTTAAACATAATCTCTACAACCAATTCTTGTTCATCTCTTTTCTTATTGATCCATATTTTTTAATTCATACTTGATATGGATTGATAATATTTATCTTACTCAAAGTATGATGAACCAGCTTCATCATGTAGAACTTCAAATTGATTTTGTGTTTTCAGATCATTCAATGATACCTTTAGTTTCTTCTTATGACAACATTCATTCTTCTTAGGCACATTTATTTTCATTATCAATGAGTAGTATCTTTCCATGTGTTTGAATCCTTCACACCTAAAACAGTGACAATCAAATGATGTCCTAGAATATTGATCCATGTATTGCTGCCTATGTTGGTTTTTTTCCCTTTGATACCTCTTTGCTATGGAAAAAAACTTTGTAATTGTATTATCTTTCCAAAACAATAGAATCTAATACGGGGTGTATTCCTATGTGTAAATACTATAATATTTGTTCTCCCTTGGGTTCTCTGAGTCTTATTATTCTGATTCATACCCAAATCAATCATCAACCTCGGAGTGGGATCTTGTGGTCTAACTTCAACCATTACAACATTCTTTTTATGATCAAGTCCCATGACATCTATATCATTCTGATCAATCATTTTCCTTTCCTAATACTCCTTTGTATGCTTCACTAGAACTATGAATACTACTTCTCTTTTTTCTAGTGCATGTGTGTCTTGCTTTGATGGAATCAAGAGTTTCTCCTAATCTTTCACTTTTCTTCGCATACTGACAACTTCCTCTTCAAGCTCTTCGATATGTTTGATTTGATCTTTTTAAATATTAGTAAAACTATTGATATGTATTTTATAATCTTTAATTTTGAGTTTTTACTCAACCACCTTTTCTGAGATTTTTGGCATTGAAGGCATTAGTTTTTCAATTTCTTCATTTAGCTCAGACTTTTATTCTTCCTACTATTGCATATAAAGTTTGGCATCATGAACCACCTTTTTGTATTTCTTTATTTTTTCCCTCTAAACATATATCTCTTTAAGAGAATATTCTAATTAAACCTGAAGGTCAAATCTTCCTTCTACTTCTCCCTCATCATTGTCTCTTTCTTCCCTTGTTTTGGAATTTCCCACAACTACCACCATAGAATCTTCTTCATGATCCTTGAAGTCCTCCAACTCTTCTGCCTTTGATTCTTCTGAAATGTCATCTTCTTTTGAAGGTATATTATTCTTTTTGAATAATTTTCTCTTAAAATTTTTCTTCCCTTTCATGTAGTCTGTTGAATTTTTCTGAGGAATTTCATCATTATCTTCATCATCATATTCAAACTTCTTAGGATACTTTACTACAAAATGTCCAATATTTCTACATCAAAATCATGCAATTGGAAGTTTACCTTTGAACTTTACTCTTCCTCTTTTCATATTTTAGGAGATAAATGACATGAAATCGTCCAAATTTTCTTCCTCCTAACCATCTTCAACAGAAATATTCTTTGTGTCCTTGAATTCCACTTCTTTGGACTTCCCCTTTTCCATAGCATAATTATCATCATTTCTCATTTCATATACAAAAAGATTACCGTGCAAGTTATCCAATGTCATATCCTTCATATCTTTATCTTCTAATACAAAAACCTTTTGATTAAAATGAGGTGGAATTTTTCTCAAGATGCGCTTGACAATCTTTATATATTTAATAATTTCTACAAGACCACATATGACTTCCATGACAACATTCACCCGATCAAAGAATGTATCAACAAACTCATTAGGGTACATTATGATATCCTTATATTTGAACCTATAGCTTTGCTTCTCTGGCTTTTGAGTCAACCTCATAAATGTTCAACATATTTTCCCACATAGCATGTGATGTTTTACATGACATCACCTTCATATAGATTTCATTGGATAGGGATCCCCCTAAAGCATTAATCCCTTTAGCATCAGTATCCAATTCACATCTATCAACTTCTGATAAATCACCACTGTTGATATTGGATGATATCTCATGCATACCTACTGCAAAGACATCCATTCCTAATGATCAGAAGTAGTTCTACATTCAATTATTCTATAATTGAAAAGTTTTTCCATTGAAGATCAAAATCCCTTTTTGATTGAAAACCTCTATTTATTCAAATGAGAGAAAACCACTAACTTTCAAACTTTCACTCTGATACCAATTGTTATCCCAATTAGGTCAAATACCCTGAGATGGGGGTGAATCATGGTATGACAGATTAAAATAATTTCTCTTTTGGATCTTGTTTCATCATTAAACAAAACATTATTCTCTCTTCTCTCTGTAGCAATATATTAATAGGAAAGGAATCATGTATGAGACATGGATATTTTTACTTGGTTCACCATCACTGGACTATGTCCAAGGAGCATACAAAAACAATGTGATGATGTACCAAATCCACTAATGATCACTGCTGAATTATAAGGTTTGGGATAGATCACTTTAATGCCTAGGCTCACTGCCTTTACAAGATTTAGGGTCTGCTCACTGCATTCCCAAGTGTCACTTCCTATGTCTCTTTCTTTGTCTCACTTCCAGTGGAAAAGGATCATTGTCTTCTTTTTCCTTTACTCACTACTCTTGGAAGGGATCAACTCATAGTTTATGGACTTTTAGGTCCCTTGATTTTTTTGAAAGCACGCATCCTAAACTATATATAGATGCTATGTTGAAGTCTCATTATCACCCTTAGATGAAATTCACTTTTCTATGTACTATTAGTTTGAAAAAATTACTTTCATGAACTATTCCTCCACAAACTACCTTGAGTCCTCTGCGGAATGCCTTGATCCCTCTACAAACTATGTTTCACCGCATGGTGTGAGTGTTTCATAGACCACCTCTCCTCTACGGACTACCTCTACTTATGCGGACCATCCTCCTTTTATAGGCCACTTCTTATATGGACCAACTCTTCCTTTGCAGACCGTCCCTACTTCATAAACGAGGTCTTCTTCCATGAACTACCTCTCCTTCATGGACCATTTTCCTTTGCAAGATACAATGCCCCACAAAATCCCTTCTGTGAACTGTCTTTGCTGAAATCTTCTCCTTTCGTAGAATCCTCCTTGTGAACCTATTCTCCTTCATGGAATCTCCCGTGAACTTCTTCTCCCATATGGAATTATTCCTCACAAACACTTTTGGAATTCATTGAATTCCTTACTGAGGAAAATATACTCTCTAATGAAGATTACTCTTGATAATAACGGGATTAGTGGTCCTTATATAGGAAAATAGATCTATAAAATCTTCTAATCCTTTTTACTAAAATATTTGATGCAGTACAACCTTCACTATGGATTGTGCTTCTCCCGTGATCCATTTTTCCTTCCATGGTCCACGTAGCACATTTTTCCCCATGGTGGACAATTCCTTCCTCAAATGAATCACCGCCTCTCAGCCACAAATGATGATCCATCCCAAAAACATCCAAACTTCTATAAACCACAATCCTTCTACAAACTACGATCATCCCATGAACTATTTCCCCTATGTGGTCTACATACCATGCTTTGTGGTCTATATAGAGTTGTTATGCGGAAATCATCCCTTTTCCAATTTTCATCATCATTCCACATACCTCCAATGCATCCTATGAACTATCCTTCGCAGTTCACATACTTTTTACTACTTTACGTAAATACTTTCTTTTACAAAAAAACACTCCCAAATTTAAGGCCCAAAAATTTGAAAAACACTGGGAAACTATGCCTCCTTAAAAAACTTCTTTGACAAACACCAACCATACTCATATATAGTCATTTGGCTTTGTCAACAAACACAATCACACACAAAAACACCGACAGGACACCTTGAGGGATTTTTTTACCAGCACATATGATACTAGCCCCTCAAGGACCATGATATCATCCAAAACATATATAGGAATCATCCCATAATTATTTGTATAGATTAATCTAAGGTTTTATGTTTTTGGTTAAGTATAATTCCACTAAGAATCTATATAATAAAAATTTATATAGGTTGCCTCTAACACTCTAAGTAACTGAACTCATTTTATTTTTGGAACCAGTATCATAATCACCCACTATAGTTTCATCATCAAGGAATCCAATGATTGTACCAACCCATTAGGGGTTAATATATATCCCTTACAAGATGGAATGCATAGTAATCATCAAGTAGAATCCCTCCATAGAATCCACATGACCATTCATTTGAAAAATTCCATTATTCAGTTGAGTAGAATTCCACCAACAAGTTCTATAGGAAAACTCTATATAAGTTATTATTGATAATTCAAACAGTTGAACCCTCTATCATCAATGATATAAATCACACAAAATCATATGTATTGTATATGAATCATACGTGCTAAGAATGATGAATGTATATAGGCCTCTTACCAACGATCCAAGATCCAAAACCCAATAAATCGTAAATCCAAAACTCAAGTGTGTCACACTAGGTGAAATCATACAATCATAAAATTAGAAACCCAGAATAATAATCCCATATCATTGGTAACTAGTATTTCCTATCAACAAAGTTGTTTTCAATTCATTGGTCTAAGGTGCATTACAAGCTCTGACATTTTCCTATATTTTTATATACCATCTCCCTAAATAGAAAGACAAAATAAAATGCTATGATGCCACTTGGATACACCTTATTTCCCCATAACACTTGATAGGTTCCCAAACCAATGGTTTCTACTTGACCTCAGGTAAAAATCCCCATACTTCATAGGATACCAACTAAAATTGAGGTTCTAGGGTGTTATCATGGGGTGATTATACCCTCATATTAGAGTAAAACATGGCGGGAATAACCAAACATCATCTAGAAAAAATAAATAGATTATATGGAATAAATAAAAAATAATCATTAACAATAAATGAATGAGGAATCATATGGTCATACAAATGCATGGTCATACCAGCATATAGTGAATGGTCACCCCTAGGTTGATCAAAAATATAAGGAAAATAAAAATAAATAAAAACACATTGAGGATCTACTATTGTCCTAGAACCTAATATCAACCTAATCTCCAATACCTCCTTAGCTATCCTCCTTGATCATGAAACACTAGGCCTCTACCTTACCTAAACCTACGATCAGTGAATTTTTTTGGGTACCTAAGTGACATGACCTCTTAAGTAGGGTATGAGTATAACTCAGTAGGGCACCACCAATGGTGTCCCAAACATAACTAGTAAAGTAGTGTATAATAATGTTATATGAATATATGAATAAGTAAATACTATAAAAAATCATAAATAAATAACCATCATCAATCCTCATGTTTTAAAGTGAAACTTGGGATTGATTATAGCTGTTTTAACCAATACTGGAGTAAGTACATCATATAATCATCAGGGAGATATATGTCCTACCCTGGAATACTGTGAGTGTTCTTCTATGAGGTTTGAACACTAGATCCTTGAATTCATTATAGGAATCTCATAGTATTAGGTGCCATATAAAAATATTAGGAATTTATTAGGAATATCATACAACATCAAGCACAACTATCAAATCATAGGCATCACTAGGAATCTCACCCAACATCATCAGGTAGAATGATTAGATCATATAAATCACTAAACATCTCTCCCAAAATCATTAGGTATAATGTTAGATCCTATTAATCACTAGTTATATCTCCCAATATCATATTGTGCAACATAAAATCCAATGAATCAAAAGGAATATCTCCCAATATTCTAAGGTACAACGCCAAATCCTAACAATCACTAGTTATATCTTCAAACATTATCAAGTACATCCATTATATTCTAGGATCCCTAGGCATCCCATGTAATCATCAGGCATAACTGTTAGATCCTATAAATCACTATTCATATTAAGTAATCATTAGGATTAACTTCCATATCCAAGGAATCACTAGGCATCCCATGTAATCAACATTAATTTTCATGGGCCCACATCTACTAGGGAAAATCTCATATAAAATAATAAGGGTTTTCCATCCACTTATCTCATAACACATATCTAGGGAAGACCTCTCAATTTCTTGACCTATCCTTATCATTGCATCCATATCTATATCACACTATCTATTCGGATTCTAAGGTGACACCTAAAATCATTACTACTCATTCCCACACTAACCCTCTCAAGGGTTTCATAATATGAGGTAACCTACCCAATTCCCCTAGAACACACCATAATACGGAAACCCAACATGGTTTCCCTTATCTCAATCTCATATCTTGATCCAATCCCATCACTCGAAGGGTACAACATCCCTCAGCATCATCATGATCATCATACAGCCTCACTAACCTCATAGAATAATCCCCACTGACACCACTCTAGAAAGATGGCATAAGGACCATCTCTCTTTCCAAGTTCATTCTAGATAGTCCCTCGCACACCCAACCTATCATAAAATATACTCAGAGTCTACCCAGTTAGGTATCCATATGTTGATGGTGAAGGAACACTCACTCTACTCTTTAATTAGTTATCCCAACAGCTCTAAAACATCTCACAATCAACTCATTTCCTACTCAGGCCAATCATTCTAGTTTATCACCCATACCTACTCTAGAAAACTAAATAGAAACTATCACAAGGTATATTATATCACATTCATTTCATTTCATTTATACTCCTTATAGTTTAATTCATTTCATATCACATTCTCGCAATCAATCCATGTCCATCAACGGCTGATGGTCCAAGCTAGTGTTGAAGGTACGTATATCTCAGGGCATATATTTATAATCAAGTCCCCAGCCATCAGTGGTCAAGGTTTCAAGTAGTGGCTCAAGGGTCCATTATGGCCCTTGGAACTTATATCCATCAGTGTGAATTTTTTATTAATTAAACAATTTATTTTAATTTAAAATGTTTAATTTCTTGTAGTAGTGATACCACACATCACATGATACATAAATAAAATGAATAAACCAATGGGGTATGTTCAAAGTACCACCAACCTAAATTGATGTAATTTCCTTTAAGTGTGGTCCAACGAATCTTTCCCAAGCTCATCCAAGATCGTATTATCTCATATCGTCTTTTGATCCCCTATCTCAAGCCACAACATCCAATTTAATATATTATAACATTTCATAATCAATTATACAGTTTAATTTAAATAGGAATAACTACCTAAAAACTCACTTGGTGGTATCTGATCACTGAAACCTCAAGAAGTAGGGTTCAGTACACTCCCAACACACACCCAAACCTAAGACACATAAAATATATATCACCTTATAATGATTCAATAGCAAATTTCATTAAAATTTAGGACAAACACCTTAGAAAAATCCACCAAGAGATGTTTATTCATTGAACTGGCATGAGATAGTGTGCATTCATCTTCTCAAGATAACCTCTATCTATGTTAATAAAAATATCTATCATGTCATATTATTTTCACTATGATCTAGTATAAATCATCACAAAAACCTAATCTAATCCTCTAAAATTAGAGAGAAACAATAGTACAAGAATAATGGAGGATAAAGGAGAAGGACTCACCTCAAATAACTAAATAAATTTCCAAGAACCATCCCTAATCAAAGGGTATCGAAGGATAATAGAGGGGGATACAAACCCCTATTTAAATCATGAAAAAGGGAGTGGGAGTGGGTAAAACCCCCTATTTGAGGTATTTTACCATTTTATTACATACCTTTTAAGTTATGGAATGGTTTGGTTTTAGGAAGTTCTAGTGGGTTTTTAGTAGTGTTGGAAGGTTTTTGGTGGTTTATGGTTCATGAATGGTTATGTGAAACCATAAAAAAGTATCAAGTGACTTTGAAAGAGTGTTTGGGAGAATTATTATAGTCACATGGTTCGTGTATGGTTTGGGAAAAACTGTGCGATAACCATGTGGCCTCATGAATTTTTGAACAAATATGATTTTCATGGTTTATACACCATTTTCCAAACCATGCATCTAAATTTTATAGATGTGGGTGTCATCATATAACAGTCACATGGTTGATTCATGATTTTATAAACCATGTGTGTAATTAAAATGTTTCAAAAAATAGTTTTTAAATCAAATTTCCCCCAGAGTACCCATTCTTCCTCTTATGGTAAGGGATCTTGAACCAGAGGGTTCCTTTGGGTGATTTTAGTGATTTTATTCACTCTGGAGCCCGATCTCTTCAAATTGTTGAGTGGTGGACCTAGAAATGGAAGGTATTATCCCTTTTTCATATCTTATACTTTCTTATTCTTCTTTTATATTATGAAGAACCCTATTCTGGGGTTTCCATTCCCGAATCTAGTGTTTAGGGTATGTTTTGATGGGGATTTGGTTGTGAATCATCATAGGAGGGTTTATATATCCCAAATCTATGAGGGTGCGTTGTGATTTAATCTTGGATATCATTTTTATGTAGTTGTATTTTCATATTCTCTACATTTATTAAAGACTTGAAAAATTTTAGTTTAAAAAGTTAAAATTCTTTCTTTTATCTCTACTAAATGTTTTGGATAAATTGTGTTTGATATTCTTTTAGTGGAAAATGGTTTAAAAATAAAGGATGTAGAAGATTCCTATAACATGTTTGATAAAATTCCTACTCAATGATTTGGATTTAAAAAGGATGATTTTGGCATGATATTACTTGGTTTTAATATGGTGGTTCTATGGGTGTGTAGGTGGAACATGTGGTTTGACAAAATGGTTTTAGAAATGATGGGTTGGCGTGTCTGTTCATGTTTCATATGGTTAGATCCTTATTTATTTGTACTTTTCTATTGGACAAAAATGAGGGCAATTTAGATTGTATGTGTTGGAATGGGTTCATGTTTCATATGGTTGGGGGATTTTTCATTCAAAATTGGTCATCATGATGATTTTGGGGCACTCTGAATTTTTATTGTCATGTGATGACTTGGGCCTATAGGAACGGGTTTTTTTTTTTGATGAGTTGTTCTATTCAGTTGGGCCTGTTTTGGTGGGATATGCATTGGGTTTATGTATTTCATGGGTGTGGGGGACATAGTATGGGTGTCTGAGTTATGGTGTGGATTAAATTATATAAATAACATATTTAAAAGGGTAGTGTGGATTTTGGTGTGAGTTACTTATATGTTTTTCTCTAGATTATATATTGTATTATGCTTCTCTCTTATTTTATATAAATATTAGATAACATATTTTTTTTAAATGGTGTGTGTGGGAATACTTTTATGAAATTCCTACTAGGTTTTATAAACAACCCATGTATATGCATCTCAGATTATATGTAGTATTCATTAGATTGGGTACAAGTATAGGGGGCCTCTTACCTTTCTAGAAGATTTAATTGTTAGTGTGGTCCCTAGGGATGAAGCTTAGAGGTAGTTATTAGATGTGCAAAGTCGTTGCCTTGTAGTCTTTCTTGTCCATACACTTGTGTATATGATGCAACTCTGATTAGTTTTTATATCGTATGTGTTTGAGTTTGGTCTTTTATTTATTCATGCATAATATATATATATTCTTTGATATTTATTTTACATATTGTTTTATATATAAGGGATAATCATCCCCAATTATTTGGTGATACCCTTGGAATTTATTCTCAACCTTTGGTGTCTGGAGGATGCACCTAAGGTTACTAGAATTTCAATCCTACCCAAGACATAGGGTTTGGGTTGGGATGTTACAAATGTTATCATATTGGTACAGTCTATTACTTGGGATGGTATACATGGAGATAGAATGTATTAGAACTTGAAATTTAGATCATAAAAAAGGCATAAATAACCTCTTTATGCTAAACATCAAGTTACTATAGTGGTCCAGGTAAAAAGTATTTTTAATCGCTTCTAGTTGTGTTGTAACCTCATTATTGTGGGTTTAGTTTATGGGAATTTGGTATCATGAATTATTCAAGATACTTTCCATTATGATTATATCATTCTCGTGATATTTCATTGGTTATGCATTGGTAAATTTTGATATGATAACCTGGTATTCTAAAATAGTTGGTTGTGTTGGTGGATGAAATTGGGAGTTTCTAAGAAATGGTTCTCTAAGCATGGTAAAAATATAGTCGACTTTTATCTTGTTTGTTGATACTTTCTAGTATTAATTTACATTTATGTATTCATTTTTCTTTATTGTTTAAAATAATATGAAATTGATGAGGAACTGAAACATAAATAATTAATTACCTTGGTTAGAGGCAACTAATTAAATGATAAGTGAAATCCTTGTGATTTTAAGAGAATGTTAACAACTTTATAGTTAGTAATTAAAAAAGGATTAAATGTTTACTTCCTTTATTTCTTAGTAATTGGTGATAATTTTATATCTTAGAAAGATTTTAGACATGATAAAGTGGGTTGTTCCATCCTTAAAACCTTCTGATTTTCATGATTTTTCATTCCTTGACTTAAGTTTCATAGGAAATTATGATGCATATTGAATACTGACTGACTGTAAATCATTTTTTTTTTCATTTTCAAAAGCCGGTTTATGGGTTCCCGGTACCCAAACCGGTTTTAGGGTTACCGGTAACCGTACAGACCATTACCCAAAATTCAAACAGGATTCATCCAAATTTCGAAATTCAAATTTCAAATCCAAACCACGTCCCATCATATGCCACGCGCCACACCTCGAGCCATGAGCCCATCATCACGTGTCACCATCATTCCAGGTCACTGGCGAGACCATCAGATCATCATCGTTGTAGCAACCTCATCGCCTCAGCATCAAACAACGCCAGCGACAACCATCCGCCACCGATCATCATTATCCAAGGATAGAAACATCACTAAAGACATTGAAACAAGAAATCAATTCCACAGACAACGTCGTCAAACACAGCAGCAAGCATTCAACACCACAAAAACCCCAACATTGAATATCCACCATCCAGAAACCAAACCAGCTTTCATATTTACCTACGCGTTCGTAGAACTCGCCATCAGAATACCGTCATTCCCATCCAGAGAAGAACCCTCTGAACACCCAAATCTCCTAATATGACCACAAAACATGAAGACACACAGAAATAACCACAAAAAACCACAAAATCATGAGGGGGAAGATCCTGTAGCCTAATCCAAGCCGTCGCTGCAACCTGATGACGACGCTGAACAACCATGAAGAAGCATAAAACCAAGTCTCACACCTAAAAACAGCCCAAAGAAAAGCAAGATCACCTGAACCGCAAGTCCACCACCACCTTCAATCCCTCACACAGCGACCAGATCCACCACATTCACCCACAGAAGACGCAGGAATGTGATGAAACCCTCACCGCAGCAGCTGAAAACTCGAGGAAGGACCCTAACAACACTGCCAATGAGCGCCGAGAAGATCGATCCCACGGAGTCGATGACACCGCCAGAGGAAGACTGCATGCCATGAACTTGCTGGCTGAGGCGAAAAGGAGGGGAGAGCCGAACCACAGAGGGAAGAAGGTGGCGGCAGGGGGAGAACCCTAGCGCGGAGCCCCTTACGGGCCCATCCCAATTAATCGTATATTGAATACGACTAGACAAAAAATCATGTTATAAGTTTGATTATTATTTTTGGAGAATGTGAAGATAAGAAATATTAGCATGTTGTTGCTATACCATGATGTGTAAATAATTATTAAAGCATGTCTAGTATGATGAGAATCATAAAAATTAAAATAGAACAATATTAAAAGGGGTACCTTGCTATCATATTTAATCAGTTTGAGAATCTCATGATTATTAGATTATTAGACATGAGAGAATGCTAAAATATATGATATATTTATTTTGGTTGTTTAATTCATGCATTAATTGACCATTCCTATTAGGTAAAAAATTTATTGAGTAATACATTTAATCCTTTAGTATAATGACATGAAATGTGGTCGTAAAATTATATGTTGTAAAAAAAAAATTATCCCTGGTTGAAAATAAATGAATATGCTTCATATTCCTTTGGAATATTATTTTATTAATTTTTGTATTAAATTGGTTTAATGAAAATAATTTGATAATTATTTTAGTAACCTTTTCATGTATATGAAATCATCGATTGTTTATGGGTGGTTACATGATTTTTTTTTGTGTTTATGTGATCTGATTTGATGAGCTGTGTTTTTTTATAAAGAGGTTTTCAATTTAAAGAATGTTATTGGAAGGTTATTCTCTATGAATGTTTTTTGTTTAAAATAGGTATTACAAAAATAATTTCCTAGGATGTTTTATGAATTTTTTTTGGTATTTTGGATTGATAAAATATATAAAAAAAATCTTTAAATGGGATATGTGGGAAATAATTTCTAAAATAAAACCTTTTATTGTTTTGAAATGTATAATTGTCTAGTTTTTAGAAAGTTTTGTTTTATAAAGATGGAATTTTTTTATACTGGTTTTTAAATAGATTTTATAAAAAGGTGTTTTATAAATAGTTTTACTATTATTTGAATTTTAAAAAGGATTTAAAGTGTTTCTTTAATTGTTTTTTTGAAGAAAAAAATGTTTAATGAAAAACTTGTAATTGTTTTGGGAACTCTATAAATTTACTTTTGGTTTTCTAGGAATGTTTTAGAATAGTAAATTGATGCATGGAAATCCTATAGTGGATTACTAGAATGAGAAGTAGTAAGCGGTTGTGTGTGGGGAAGATGTTGTGGGATATTTCATTGGAAGGCTAATGTTTTTGTTGTATTTTACATGTTAGTTATGCTTGTTTTTATTGTTTCCTTAGTTATTATTGTGTGTTCTTATCCTTGTTTTGGTAGGTATTGTTGTTGTTTGGTAGATGTAATACATGTAAAGGTAAATAGTAGTTCCATTGGGAAATTATGTCAAGTTGAAAATCAAGACAAGTTGTGGGTAGTGGGATATCCTAGGATCTAGATTGATCACCATACCCAAAACCATTGAAATGGTCTATATTTGGTGTATTTTTTGTCTAAGAAGTGTCTTTATTGTGATCTGGTGAAGGTAGTTATTTTTATCATTCAATTTCAAATTGATTACTACACTTTGTGATTCATTATCAGATCTTCTGAAGGATTTATTCATATTTTCAATGGGTATGGGATATAAATCGAGCAGGATAAAATGATATAGGTTAGAACTATCTATTTTTTATATCCAACCAAACTATGAAAACTAACAGTCTTATTGGGGTTGAATTGGGAAATATATTTCCCCTCCCGTCATGGGAACCAACCTGCATCAAATTTATTATTTAGATGTGGTTCTTTGTGCATAGTCTTAGGATGAGTAACCTCCTTTGAATTTTTTGGGGTATGGGTGGGTACAAGATCATGTATATGTATTTTGTAATGAGTGGAATGTTTTATTATCATGGTTGAGTGGTATCATTTCTATATACCTTAAGGAATTTTTTCATATGTCCTTAGTGGGTTATTTCTGATGACTTTTTTGTGTTTTCTCATTATTGACCTCATTGATGACTACTCTGACTAAGTCTGATAGTTCAGGATCAATTGGGTAGTGGTTGTCTTAAATTACAAGTCTTTTTGGTTTAGGTTAGTGAGATGTTTGATCATGGATAGTCCATGGGTTAAATCGTTTACATTAATTGGGTGTATAGACCAAGATGATGTCATTATTTTCTGTGAGGTTTCTCTCATCTCTGAATTAAGTGACCAGGTCTAAGGAATTAAAATGGTTTAATTTTGATATTATCACCATTAGGTTAAACTTTAATGGTGGGATCCATTTATGGGTGGATAGATAATGAAAATTTTATATTTTATATTAGGATCCAATTCTAGTTCCTCTTTATGTTAGGAAAATTTTAGGTGGGTTGTTCATTCAAACATTAGAATATTACACAAGGTGTTTAATGTCGACCATTGGCTGGTGGGTATATATTTATTGTTACCTATACCATTCAAGTAGGAGAGTGAATTTTCAAGGGATTTATCACAAAATTATTTGAAATGATTCAGAAGCCTAACGTCATTGGGGTGGTAGTTGAATAACTCATCTAATCAGTGAATTTCATTATAATTTGGGGGATTATGTCTATATGATTTGGAGTAATCAATATTCTATAAGAGGTGATTAAATCCTGGGTAATGAAAACTAGTGGTTTGAGATAGGATCTTGTGTTTTTAGCATAGTTTTCATAGGTTTCCATTTATCCATATATGATTCATCTATCCCTATTTAGATCGTTTTGTAATCATCTATGTTGATCTTTAATTTTCATGATTTCATTTATCATTATTTTCTATTATCTTTAGTGGTGATAAGTCATAGATTTTTTCAGTTATATTCATGATTTTGGATTTTTCATCTAGGTAAGAGATGGAAGTTGGATCATTTGTGGGTTAGACCATTGGAGATTCTTGACTATATCGATTGGGTTGTTTATTAGGTAGCATTTCATTCATGATTCAATAAAATTCTTGATTTTATCATATACCTTTGTGTTCATAGTGGGATTTGGGATCTATTTTCATAAGTTGGTTTGGATCTTGTTTCTCTTAACCCAGATTTTCTATTAAAATATCACCATAGTTCTTATCTTGGGATGTACATGGTAATCTCTTTTCAGGTCAACACATACCTTTGGTACATTGGTCATAATATGATCATTGGGTTGTAAGAATTTTTTTTATAGTGTTATATTGGACCATTAGGACAAAAAAATTATAAACACTACTTGCCTTTAGCTTTCCAAGTATGGAAAATCCAATGGTTAGGAGAATGTAACACCCTTGGTTTGAGGTATTTTACCATTTTATATCATATTTTTTAAGTTAGGTAATGGTTGGGTTTGGTTTTAGGAAGTTATTTTGTGTGTTTTGTAGTTTTGGAAGGTTTTTGTAGGCCGCACAATTTGTTCATGGTTAGGGGAAACCATTCAGAATTCCCAAGTAATTGTGAGGGGTGTTTGGTCAAGTTTGGGTAGGTTCACAATTAGAGTTCTATTTAGGGAAAATCATACAGTAACTATGAAACCTTAAGAATTTTTTAATATTGATGATTTAAATGGTAAGCATGTGTTTTTCTAAACCGTGTGTCCAGGCCATGAAAGTCTAGGTGTTATCTAGTAACGCTCACATGGTTTTTTAATGGTTTTCCAAACGGTGTAATCAAACTAGGAACATAATTAAAGGGTTCAAAAAATATTTTTTTAACCTGGTTTTCCCCTATAATTATCATTCTCCATCCTATGGCTAGGGATCTTGAACCAGAGGGTTCCTTTGGGTCATTTTACAGATTCTCTTCACTCTAAAGCCTAATCTATTTGAATCTTAGAGAGTTTGGCCTGATAATTGAAGGTAAAATCCATGTTTTATCTCCTCTCATTTTTTCTTCTTATTTTCTCTTGGGAGGAACCCTATTATAGGGTCTCTATGCCTGGATCTAGTGATTAAGGAATGTTTTGATGGGGCTTTGGTTTTGAATCATTATAGGAGGGTTTTTAGAGACTATATCTATAAGTGTGTGATTTTATTTCATCTTGGTTGTTGTGTTTTTGGTAGTTGGATTCATGATCTCTCTACCTTTATTAATAACATAAAATCTTATGGTTTTCAAAGTTAAAATTATTTATTTGATCTCTACTAAATTTTTTAGGTAAATCTTGTTTGATATTCTCTTGGTGGGAAATGTTTTTAGAATAAAGGTTATGGTTGAAAACTTCAAAATGTTTGATAAAATTTCTACTTGGTTATTTGGATAAAAAATGATGGTTTTGGAATGAGATAATTTACTTTTGATGTGGTGGTTGTGTGGATGTTTGGGTGGAACACATGGTTTTATGGAACAATTTTAAAAATAATGGGTTAGCGTGCATGTTCATGTTGCATATGGTTGGGGCCTTGTTGATTAAAACATGGTTTTCATGTCGAAATGGGGGCACTCTAGATTACATGGGTTGGAATGGGTTCATGTTTCATATGGTTTGGGATTTTTTGGGTTTGTACTTAGTCATCATGCCAATTTGGGGGAGCTTTGGATTTGTACTACCATGTGATGACTTAGGTCGATAGGAATAGGTTTATACTCATGATTTGATCTGTATAATTTTGCATGTTTTTATGGGAGATGCATCATGTTAGTGTATTTAAAGGGTGTATATTAATATATAATGGGTGTGTGAGTTATGGTGTGAGTTACATCATGGAAATAATGGTTTTAAAAAACAAATGTGGACTTTGGTGTGAGTTAATTATATTTTTTTTCTTTTGTTTATCTATTGTATACTTTTTCTCTCATTTTTTATATAAATTTGAGCTAACATGTTCTTTTTTAAGTGGTGTGTATAGGAAGTCTTTGGTGGAATTCCTACTAGGTTGTATCCTCAGCCCTGCATATGCATCTTGATGCATGTGTAATCTTTATTCAGCTAGGCACTGGTAAGGGGAGACCTCTTACCATTCTATAAGAGTGAATTATTTCTATGGTCCCTAATGATGGTTCTTGGAGGTAGATGTCAAGTGAAGCATGGGAATTTGTGATATTGGCACTTTGTTCTTACATTGAGTCTTCATCTTATAGTCTTTCTTGGTCATACACTTTAGTTTAATCTATTAATTTGGTCTATTTTTATATTATATGTGTTGGAGTTTAGTCTTGTGTTTATTCATACACAATATATATATATATAATCTTGGAGATTTATTTTGTAGGCTATGGTATATATAAGGTAAAATTATCCCCTATGATTTGGTTATGCCCTTGGAATTTATTGTTATCCTTTGGTGTCCAAGGGATGCACTAAAGGTTAGTGGAATTCTAGTCCTACCCAAGCTAATGGGTTAGGGTCGGGATGTTATAGATGGAGAGAGGGTAAAAACCCCATAGGAGAAAAAGGGTTTTTTCATAATTTTTAATGTAATTTTGGAACCCACATAGTTACTACATGGTTTTCCAAAACTTGTGCTTGGCCCTATCTTAAGTCACCCCCCTCGTATGGTTAAGCCACATATTTTTCCAAACCATGTATCAGTCATGAAAAACCTTCTGAACCAAAAGTTGTAGGTTTTTTATGGTCACTCTACAAATTTTTTCCAACCATGTTCCATTCCCATAGGCTAAACCACATTGCATAGATTACCCACATGATTTCCTATAATCATATGGTAATTGTGCACCAAGTAAAAAAAATTCCAAAATTAAAAACTTATACATGAAGCTCCTGATATTCACTTTATCACATTACATGGCTCCTAGACCTCAATACATATCCGAAAACATTTATTTAAGAAGCTCCAATCCTAAAAAATATAATTGGAGTCTCGTTTCTCAAAATGATCCCTGGTCTGGAAATAAAAAGTTCAAACTCCTCCTAAATTTTAAAACCTAGAAAGGATATGAGGTTTTACATATTCTTCTTCTCCATATTTCAAAAACTCTAAAAATTTATATATAACTGGTGATTCCTTTATAAAATCATATGTATCATTTTCATTGGGAAAAATATCTTACATATTAGTGATTCTTGGGATTTCAAAAACTCTATATTGTTACATATTAAACTGCTTCCATAAAAACTTATGTATCAGTAGCTTCAACCAAATTTTCTAAAGTATATAATATTATATATCACCTTGACCTTCTAGAAAAAAAATGTGTATCATTTACCTCTAACATATTCATTATATTTAGAAAAGTTTAAAATCTTAAAAATTTACCTATATCTTAATTAAATCTTATGTATCATCTATTCATTGGAAAATTATCTTGTGTATAACCCCTTGTTAATTTATCAATATTCCCAATAAAAAATGTTACATATCCCTTTTTCATTGATGAAATATTACATATCCTCAATGAGGCCAATACTTTTTTGATTTTTACATCCTCCAACACTTATCTTAAATATAGAGAGACTTTATCATTTCCATGAGCCTTTAACTTCTGGATCCCAATTCAGCTAGGATCCTTGAAAATTATGAATAATCGAAAAATCAATGTATGGATTTTCAATTAATTCCAAAAATGAATCAAATAATTAAAAACAAGATTCAATCCATTTAACACTTTAATTTCATATTCACAAAAGTATAAAAATGAATTAATTTTCTAGGATTTATATTAATTATGGGGTAAATTTACATTGAAAATCATATTAAAATTTAGAAAATTTTGGCTATCTTCAACAGTAAATGTGGGTGGTTGAGGAACCAACCATAGAATCCCACTAAGGGTTGGTTTCGGACTTCAATGTGGGTGTTTGAGTGATGTAATTATGCCTCTAGGGAATAATTCATTGTGATTGGGTAATGTGTTGGCACATTGGTGGTAGAATATGGGATTTTTTGGGGAAGGTCGACAAGAGGAGAACCAGCTAGTGTTTTTTCATGAAATCAGGTGCAGTGAGGTATAAACTACATCAAGTGTGTTGATGGACCGTTAGAATTGTGTTTTCATTAGAATATTCCTATGGTGTGGATCACCAAGGCTTAGAATCATCCTTTAGGAGTGGGGTCTTATGGAGGGGAGAACCATAGGTCTGGGGGTGAACTGGTGGATGAAACTTTAGTGTATCAAGATAGATGAGTGTGGTTGAGTGTCATCTTGGTGTTGGTAATAGTAATGGGTGGATAGATCGGGATTTTATGAGTTGTGTGCCTTGATGTTTGAAGTTTCATAGTGAAATCTCATTTGGTGTTTTAGGATAGAATACGGTGATTTAGTGGTTAATTAACAACCAAGGTGGGTTGAGATTGACCATCACAACTTCTCAAGGAAGAGAAGCATTGTGGTGGGAGTTTGTGACAACCCACATTGTTATGTGTTGTGAAAATCAAGTGAAATTTGAATTTTTTGGACCGATGTAGGGGATATTTTGAGAATCATGATTCATATTGAGATTATGAGAGTTGGAACGTCTCAAGAAAATGTTTTTATATATATATTGAGGTTGTTGAGGTGTTTTGGGTTCTTGGGTGAATATCATATTAGGTTCAGGATGACCTATTTCTGATTTTTGGATATATATGGACCATCATGCCATGATGGGTGTAGGTTGCATCGGGGTGAGGGGGTGGGAAAATGGGTCACTCCACAACAAGTGGGTATTACATAATGGTACAGTTCTATGGGAATTTTTTTTATATAGAAAAAAACTTAAGTATAGAGGTTTCCTCATGGTGTGGGGCATCGTACCATGGAAAAAAATATTATGTATGGGGCTGAAAACCTTACATTTTTTCTTTTATATTTTTCATGGAGGAATCTTGTTGTATAGAGACGCCCTTCCATGGAAGGTTTCATGGCTAGGAGCATAGAGTACCACATTATGGGAAAAAAGGGAGGTTGCACCACAAAGTCTTAGGCCTCACCTAGAAAAGGGGAATCATGTTGTGACCTAGAGGGGTCATTCTATGATGATGTTTGGTCAGGGGGTCAAGCACTTTTCCTAGATTAGTCATACCACAACCCATAGGGGTTGTGGAATGATAAAGAATGGAATGGGTGTTGATCCCTCTACTTGGAGTGGTCACACCATGACCCATAGGGGTCACATCATGATTGGACCTCTTCTCTATTTTTTAATAGGGGTAGACTCGTGTTTTTTCAGTCAGGGCCCTTTGAGTTTCTGATCGATTAGGGAATTAAAAGATGTATATTTTGATGGATCTCCACCCTTCTCTTTATCCCTTCAATACCACTTTGTAAGGAGATATTTTGAGGTATTTTTTGATATATTTAAGGTTATTTCCACCCTTTGTTTACTCTTATTTCTCTTCCCCTTCATTGGATTCTAATTTTTATATTTGTAGCTAAAGTTTTGAAATTTATTTTAATGAATCATGGTGGAATCATGATAAAATGATGGGAATTTTACATGGATTAGCTAAATAATGTATCAAGAGGATGAATACACGCCATTTCTCATCATTTTGTTATAGGTATGTATCTCTATGAATTTTTATAAGGTTTTTGATTAAATTGGAAGTAATTAGAGAGTGACTAGATACTATGTGATAAATATTTTGGTTTTGGATGCATCGGGTTCATACCATAGGTCATTGGCATTCCACTAATTGAGGTTTCTGTGAGCGGAATTCACTCAGTGGGTTTTTAAGTGATTATGACTTATTCAATTAAAATGAATAATTTATTATAAATTATAATGATTAATTATTTTAGATGGTATAGATTGAGATAGGATATTGGGTGATGATATATGTTCTTTTATGGGGATTTAAAGAGCTTAGGTGAATGTGATTGAACTTTATTAAATTTAATAACTATGAATGAGGTAGATAGTCTCTAGAAATCTCTCTGAGGCTTATACATTCATTTATGTGCATGTGATATACAATCTCATCACTTGTGTGTGAATAAATTTAAATAAAAAATAAATTGTTCCCTAAAGAAATTCCTATGGATATAATGGAAGTGTTAAGGTCTATGATGGGCCCATGAATACTAGCTTGATGCATCAGGAATCGATGGTTGAGGTATTGATTATAAATATATTTCATGAGGTAAGTGGACCTGAGAGGGGTGGAATTTCTGTGAATAAACATAGTGTACCTTGGTATAGGTTCCCTTAAACCCCTATATATAGGTGATAGTGATAAACTGGAATGGTTATCCAAGACATAGGCTATGTGTAACCTTGATATACCCTATAGCCTACAGCCTAGTTGAATATAGAGTGGGATGAGTGTTCCTCATCTACTGGTTTGTGAGTACCTAAGTGGGTGCACCCGAGATAGGATTATGGGAAGGTTGAGCATAAGAAGACCATATTAGCTTTATTTTGAGAGGGATATAGTCCTTATTCCATCACTCTAGCTTGATTATAATGCATATTTTCCTATGAGGATGATTAATCCATGATGTAATCATGTCAGTGTTGAGGTATGTTAGGCCCTTTGTGTAACTAGATTTGACCCTAGAGTGTGGAATGAGAGAAAGGAGCCCATATTGTATGTCCAAACCTTGATATTACCTAGGGGACCTTAGTGGGAACCCCAATATCATGTTGTTACTAGAGAGGGTAGGTATAAGGATGCTAGTATGATTATGGCCTAGTGAGAAAGTAGTAACAGGTATTGGTTGTGTGCTTTATGGGACAAACTAGGAAATATGCGATGGGTTTAGGTGAGTGTCCAACCCATGTGAGAATGATGTGTTATTCTAGAATGGGGTTCCCTTCTCCCTGATGTGATGGTTCTAGGTAGGGTATGAAACCCCCCAGGTGGATTATATGATATTTGATTCCATGATGGGGTGTCATCCCCCCCCCCCCCCGATGTTACATGTGATTCCAAGGTGCGGAGGAATTCCGCTTTGATGAGATATGTGATTCTGGGTGGGGTGCCATTCCCCACTGATGATTTATAAAGGTAATTCTAGTGAGGGGATATATTCCCCTATGATTTTTATTGATCATTATTGGGTGTGGTACCTTTCCCCACTGATTTTGACTGGTGAGCTGGAGTAGGGTGGGCATCATTCCCCCCTAATTTTGATTGGTGGTTCTATGATAGGGTGCTTTTCCCCATGATATTAAATGGTGAGAAAGAGAAAGGTAGGGAGACATTCCCCATTATTTTGATTGGTGGTTCCAGGATGGGGAACATTTCCCCCTAATGTTGAATGGTGAGATAGAACATGGTGGAGCACTATTCCCCCTGATATTGATATAGTGAACTGGAATGGGTTGGGGTGCCATTCCTGAAGGTTTTGGGCACAAAAAAAGCACATGTGGTGGGTGTGAAATTAAAATTTATTTTAATTTATAGTTTCATGAAACCTCAAGAGACGATCTTTCAGATTAAATTTATAATTAATTTATTTATTATTGGAAGAAATGATTGCCTTATCTTAGGATCCTTTCTTTGATGACGTTATTGATCTTCCAAAAACCCTTTTGAATTACCTTCATTGTACTGTAAGTATTCAAATGTATAATCTCTCTTGTAGTGATCCACACATGCTATTTTGATCTCCTAGAAACGTAAATTGTTTTTTAGGTTCTATCGTGGTGAATAAATTGTCTTTCATTATTTGTATTGATCACTCAAAGATCCTTTAGGCTTGAAGGAGTTATACTCATTCTTGAGAGGAAGAGAGGAGGAATTCAAGAGAGAGAGAGAGAGAAGTCTATTGTGTGAAGTGATTTTATATTCTCAATTTTAGATTTCACTACACAATATACATAACCATCTATTTATAGAGCTAGGGTTTAGGTTAAAATATTATTTAACTACATATCTACCCTTAAATAATATTATAATATTTATTAAACCCCATGACACATAATATTATTATTATTATTATTATTATTATTATTATTTTATGGTGCACGTGCTTACTTTTGTAATAAAAAATATTATTTTACCAGCTTGTAAATAAATATTTATCACTGAATGCAAACTTGGTCCATTCGAAATTCTCATAATTTATTGAATACCTGAATAAACATTTTATTCATAAATAAATATTTTTATCCAAAAACTAGTGAATAAATATTTATTAAATATTCAATAAAATAAATATATATATTTTATTCAAAATTAGGTAAATAAATATTTATTTAATTTATGTGATCAATAAAACTTAACTAAAATTATTCTTCATCCTTGAGAATAATATTTATTCCATTAATTAAATTCAAATACGATTTAATCGAGATCAACAGAAACACTTAGTGTGTGAACCTCTAGGATTCTTTCTCATTGACATAGGCAATAGGTTGAGAAACCAGTTGTTCATCTGCACTGCGAGTAGTAGCAGGTTGTGAAACTTGTTGTGCCTAGAGATTGGGAGCATCATTACGTGCAGAAGTCATTATCTACAAAAGTGGTTTAACATTTAATTTAGATAACAAAAAATCAGCAATGAACAGATATTAACATAAAGCAACATGATGTATATTATAAAAAAAATATAACATGATTATTGAACTCTATTTCTTTAAGGTTGAAGGGATTTGACCCCTCTATCGACTATCTAAATCCCTTCATTGTGTTCTCCTCTGACATACAAAACATTGTCTATACTGGGACTGCTGTGAAATGATTATGACATCCCAATGAAAGGGTCATCCTCTGTTGAATTTTCATCTGAATCTTCAGTGGTTTTGGTCAATAACAAAACAATTGACCAGTTTTGGTTTTCGGGATCTGGAACATAAAATACTTGTACTGCTTGTGATGTCATTATAAATGATTAGTCTTTGTACCCTTCCTTACTGAAATCAAATTTCACAAATCCCAACTCATCTATTTTAACAAAACTTTTGTTATCGACCCACCTGCATTGAAAAATCATCACTCACAACTTCGTATAATCCAACTCCCATATTTTTTTTATGATGCCAAAGTATGACATATTCACGTAAATTGGATTTCTATCCTTAGAACCAGAAACATGGATCGCTTCAGCCACAAGTGTAACTCCACTATTTTTTTCTGGTACTGTCTTCATTGTGTTCATTAGTATAGAATGTATAACCATTAATTATATAAGCATTGTAAGATAATACGTACACACTTGGTCCTCCGGCTAGCCATCAAAGTCGTTCTGAAATTGAGTTTGGATTTTTATTTGACTCCTTAAAAATATGGTTCTGAAACCATCCTATAAACTATTTATTATTTTTATTCGATATCCATTTTTCATCCCTTGATGGATTCTAATTCCTAATAGTTTGTTTTGGGGTTTCAAAATATGGGTCAATGTCCAAAATGTTATAAAAAACGTAAAGGTGGGCCTACTTCTAATCTGTAATATTTATTGTGACAACCTTGTTTCTAAAAATTCCTTCAACCACAAGTCACCTAGTGTGACAAGATTTCATTAAACCAATGATTTTCGCATTGGATATGTATTCAGTATAGAATTAAATGGCTTCCTCAACAATATATCACTCCACAATACAAACCTCTGGAAAACTTCAATTTTTGACATACCCTTTCAAAATTTTCATATACCGTTCAATGGGGTACATCCATTTATAGTGCACAGGACTACATAGCTGAATCTCTCTCACCAAGTGAACCATCAAATGAACCATCATATCAATGAATGTCGGTGGGAAAAACATTTCTAATTCAAATAATATGATGATAATTTCTCTTTCCATAGTCAGAAATTTCTTCAGGTCTATAACTTTGCTACATATACCTTTAAAGAAAAAACAGATCTTTGTTAATGTATGAAAAACATTCTTGGAAAAAATTCAATGTAAAGCTATAGGAATTAGATCTTGAATCAAAACATGGAATTCATATGATTTCAGACCTTTTAACTTTAAATCGTGCATTAACACGATTTTCTTGATATTCGATGAATACCCCTATGTAACTTTTAAGTCATTCAAGAAGTTGAAAAACCAATATCTCTCCTTCCTGGAAAGAGTGTAAGCATCAAGAGGAAGAAATGTTCATTTTTCACCCTCCACTGGTTCCAACTCTTTTCGTATTCCTATGTCAACCATGTCCAACCTAGCCTTAATTCCATCCTTTGTTTTCTTGGTGCATTTAGCAACATGCCGATGACACTATCACATACATTTTTTTCAACATACATAACATCAAGAAAATTTCTGACATATAGACAATTCTATTATGGTAATTAAAAAACTGATTTCTTTTTCCAATCAGTTTTCGTAAGGTTTTTTGAAAATAGTTTACCAAAAGCAGTGACTACATATTTAACTTTCTCAAACAGTTGATCACCTGTTAGTGGAGACGATGGTGTACGTTCTTTTGAACTTCCATCGAATGATGTCATCCAAGATCGGTACTTATGTCGTCAGGGTAGAAATCTGTGATGTCCTAGAAACACGGTTTTTTATGAATATTTCAACCTAATTGATTGTGTACCTTGTTCATAGATGGGACACCCAAGAGATACTTTAATGATATATCCTGATAAATTTTCATAAGTAGGAAAGTCATTTATCTTCCGGTACAATATGGATCTCGACGTGAAATCTTCATTTATGTAAGCATCATACATCATAACACCTGAATCCCACAATAATTTCAAATCCTTGATTAATGGATCCAAATAAACATAAATATCATTACTCGGTTGTTTTGGTCCTCATATAAGCATAGATAACATGATGTTTTTCCATTTCATGCATAACCACGGTGGAAAGTTATAATGTACCAACATAACCAGCCATATACTGTGAGTGAGGCTTTGAAAACCAAAAATATTCATACCATCTGTAGATAATTCAAGAAAAAGGTTTCTTTGCTCATTTCCAAAGTTAGGATACTCGTGATCAATTCTCTTCCATTGAGAAGAGTCTTCTGGGTGTCGTAGTTTTCTATCTTTATTTCTTCTGTCTACATGCCACGTCAATTGCCCTACAGTCTCCTCACTTCCATATAGGTGCCTAAACCTTGGAATGATTGAAAAGTACCATGTAAATTTTATAGGAACGGATTCATCTTTATTGTATCGAGAAGCACCGCACTTTGGGCATTCTCTAAATGATTTTTGGTCCTTACAAAACAATATACAGTCATTCAGGCAGACATGTATTCTTTCAGAGATCATACCCATCGAGTGTAGCATTCATTTGGCATTGTATGTTTGACTTGGGAGCTCATTATATTTTTGGAGAATTTCATTAAAGAGAGCAAGTAATTCCATAAAACTAGCATCACTCCATTTGTTTCATGCTTTCAAATTATACAGCTTCAATATGGCTGACAATGCTGTATATTTAGTGTAACCATCCTATAATGGCGTCTTTGCACAACTCTTTAACTGCTCAAACAATATTGGGAAATCACGAAATTCATCTTCACCTGTCCTTGTCATTTCCTTAATATGATCTTCATCATCATGCACATCTATAATCACATCCTTGATATGGTATTCCTCATTTTCCACACTTTTAATCATATCAAATGATCCATAAAATGAAATATTATCCCAATCACTAGCTACATTATCTTTTCCCCCATGTTTATTCCAACATTTATAACTTTGATCTATTTTATTACAGATCAAGTGTTCTTCCAACTCCTCTGAACTAACTTGTCTTGAATAAAAATAGCGTAAACACAGACAAAGGATTTGAGAAGGATCATATGCATGATCTTTTGCAAACTTGATGAACTTTTTCACTCCATCTTCATACTCTTTTTTCAAACGATTGGAATCCATTCATTCTTTATTTGTATCCATCTTATTTGATTTGGAGATATTAATATTTAACAAAATAAATACACAAAACATTGATATAAAAATTAACCAAGGCTAAAATAACACACTCTTTTTAAAACTATTTATAAAATAACAAAGTGATAATTTAGATAAACCATTTACACAGTTGAAATCCCATTAAAAAACTATTTATAAAAAAGAAAACTCTTTGAAAATAACAGTTAAAACCCCATTAAAAAATCACAGTTTAAATCCCATTAAAAAACCAACCATTTACACATATTCATCTTTAAAATAAAATATTTTTTTAAAATAAACCAATTAGTTCCAAAAATCCTTTCTCAAAACCCCAATTCTTTTTCTTAAAACCATTTAAATCTATTTAAAACCAAAAAATGGTATGTTGAACACATATAATTTTTTAAGAAACATTTCAAAACACTTGAATCATTTTAAAAGATCCACTTAGGAATTTTCATAAATACATAAATCTCAACAGAGACACTTTATACATTATGTTAAACTATACAAAATTCAGTCCTAACTTCACAAACATACTTGATACATTATGTTAGATCCCCCTTTATTGGGTTCCATCCCCATGCTTAACACTCTCACGATGATCCTATCTAAAGGTTAAACCCTCAATTATACTTACATTCCACATGATGTTCCCAATTCATTGTGGCGTGATTTTTTCACTCTCCTTTATTATACTATAATTCAAATCCCCTCAACCTTACCCCCTAAAGTAACTATACATACCATTAAATCGAGTCATTATTATAGGGTATTTCCCTAACAAACCTCCCAATTTTTTGGGATTCCTCTATTATCCAATATGTTATTCCAACCCCAACACATTTCATCCTTTTTTGTGCTCTTGTATAAAATAGGTAATGTTCATATACTACATATTTCACACACCGAGCATGGATATTGTGGGATTAAATTTCATTAGTGGATTATTTCCCAACATAATTGAGGTATTCCATATTTATGAGAGGGTTTCTTCTATAGATCCTTCTAATCCATATGTATACCCTAAAGAATATTCACAACCTATATAAACAAACCCTCATGTAATAGAAACCAAAAAACAATAAGGAATACTTAAAATAAAATTTACCTCAAAGCCTCAAGACATTCCAACTCAACAAGCACAGATTCCAAAATAAACAACCACCCCAAACCACTTTGGGTAATTCAACTCAAGGGATTATAGAAAACAGCCTAACCACTTCATAACCTTAGGAGGACCTTAAATTCACACTGAATTTTTTGGGTTTGTTCAGTCCAAAACAACATTGGTGTGTTGACCATGGTCAAGAGGGTCATTGTTCCTTCATCTACAGAAACATAAAAATGATATAAATATCATTATTATATATTCAACATATTTTCAAACCATCCATTTATGGTGGGGATGATAAATTAAATACATCATTTCATGGTGGTGGTATTCCACACGTACATATGAGCAATGTTTTCAATTCCCGTGGAGGAAATAGTCCACTCGTATGCATGTGCAATGTTTCCGTATTCCAAAGAATTATAGGGTAAGAAGGTAGATAATATATTATCTCTATAGAATCATAATTATTTCATAAATATCATATATATTCATTAAATAAATATTTATAATCTTCCATGTGATGCAGTGATGAAAAACTAAATACATAACTTTGTGGAGGGGTAGTCTGTATGTATGCACGAGGGACGTTTTCAATTCCCATGGGATGAAAATGGGATAAAAAAGGTTGTATGATCAACATAATAATATTTTATTATAGTAGTGATACTTATGTCATTATATTTGTATGTTTATAATTGATTACTAGGAGGTAGAATAAGAAAGAAAGGTTAATACATTTTTCCACATCTAGACTCATATATACCTATAGAAAGGTTATATTAAGAAAAAACTAAACTCATATATACCTATAGAAAGGTTATATTAAGTCCCCAATTATAGGAAAAAATCAATAGAGTTTTCACAAATATTAATTCCTTAAGGGTATTTGATGTGTCATTTATTTAATACATTTTTTCACATCTATTTTTTTATTGAGGTTTTGATTATTGAAATATTTTGATTATGATAATTTATATATATTTTTTAATTTGATATTGAATATTTTATTCATTTAATATTATTTAAAATATAGTGTTTCACGTATTTAAGTGATGAATTTTCCTTGAGTTTAATTTTTTTACATTTAAAAGAGCATCATTTTCTTATTTTTAATTAATTATTCAATTTATTGAAATTAATTATGGAATTAATTCTACCATAATTGTATGTTTTTATAATTTTTTTCATTTAGAAATCATTATTTAATTTAATGATTTTATTCAATTCTTGAAATTTAAAATGTAATTTCAATGGATTCTTTTACTATGTTAGTAATTTTGTGATGATAATCATGGAAATAGTCATGCGGTCAGTACACTGACTATGCCCACAAAATTGGAAAAGGCATAAAACTAATTCACATTGATTTCGAGCTACTGTTCCAAGTATAGTATAGAAATTTAGAACTCCTAAAGCTCCCACGCAAACAAAAATTTAAAGATTTTTTTGAAAATATGGCACCCTCAATCGACTATGCCTCTAGAAAATCGACTACAAGCTCAAAATTTAAAGATGTTGCATAAATAAAATAGAGGTGTCACACATGTGAAAATTAGTAAAGTTAAGATACCAAAAGAATTAAACACCATGAGGATGCATGTGTAAAAATGTAAAAGGAATCAAAATACCACATGAAGTAGCTGGAGTGATCAAAAGTCCAAAAGGCAAGCTACTACATGATGAGGCCGGAGTAACTCTAAGTGAAACAATCAAACTACTACATGAAAGAATACATTGATTGTAAATAGGAAATTCTTCATATGTTCATACTAAAAAATCAAAAAAATGGTTGCTTACATGTCCCTTGGTTATGTGAGAAAATCTACCTACCATGCCTATAATTTTGATTGATTATGAATGTTCCTAGACATACTATGTTGATTATTCCATGTTAGAATCCCTACAAACTATCGTGCATTTAAATATCAATCATCCATGAGAAGATATGGTTAATTAAGCTTACTGGCAGTAGCGGTGGCGGAAGAGGCGCCGGAGTTAGTGGCAGAGGTAGCGGCGGAGTCAGCAGCGGTGGAAATGGTGGAGGAGGAGGAGAAAAAGGTGGAAGTGGCGGCAGATGAGGAGCAAGAGGTGGAAATGGCGGTGGAGGAGTAGGAGGACTTGTTCGTAGCAGTGGCAATGGAGGAGGAGGAGGAGGATTCCGCAAAGAAGGAGGAGAAGGAGGACAGGTCAACAACCGTGGCAGCGGAAGAGGAGGAGGATCAGGCGGCACAGCGTTAGGATTCCACGAGAGCTTGAGGGGTGAGAAAGGAAGGGGACATAGTTAGGGTTTATTTATAAAATCAGGGGAAACATTTATCAGTGCTAGTAAAAAGTGCAACTAAATGTATGTTTTATCAGTGCTAAATTAAAAAGAGTTGATAAAACATATATTTATCAACGCTAAATTAAATATTTGATAAAACATATATTTATCAGTGCTAAAAGTTTAGCACTAATAAATATGGCTTTTATCGATGCTTTTTTAGCACTGATAAATGTATGTTTTATTAGCGATTTTGAATTAACACTGATAAAAAATACCATTTATACATAATTATAAAATTATAACCAATATATTTATTACATTTATAATTTTATAAATATATATAATTAATATATTTATTATAATTTAATAATTTAAATTATAATTAAATATATATATATATATATTTATTTATTTATTTATTTATTTATGTCTGTGTATGCGTATAAATTATAATTAAAGATATATAAATATACATATATATATAAATTGATATATTAATTTTAATTTTAATTTATTAAGTATTTAAATATTTATGTGTGTGTGTGTGTCTTTGTCTGTGTTTATATTCATTAAAGATGTATATTTATAAATAAATATATTCAAAAGGTATTCATAAATATAAATTTATCATTTAAAAAAAATATTTTGTAATTTATAATTATTTAAACATATTTATATTTAATTAGTTATATATAATTATAATTACATATAATATATTTAAAAAGTATATAATTATATATAACTAAATATTTATATTTTTAAATATAATAATTATTTTTATTTTTTATTTAAATAAATTTATCGTGATTTTAAGTATTTATGATAACATAAAGCTTCATATATATAGGAAATGAATGAATGCACCAAGTATAGTACTATAATATATATGTCCAACATTAGGGTAAACAATGAACATATTCATGGGATGAATATGAACGTCCATTTACGCATCAATTGACACATTCATTTGGAAACATAAATTTATTTAAATATATATATATATTTAATAAGTATTTGTATATATATATATATATATTTATTTAAAAGCATTTATATATAATATTATAAACATATAGTATAATAAATATATAATAAAGATGTAACTAAAACTAATAAACATAATAAACATAAATAAAACATAAACATAATAAACATGAATTTTTTATTTAATGTATACATATAAACATTATTTTGGAATATAATTAAAATATTTTTATATAAATTAATAATATTTTATATTAAAAACTTTTATCAGTGCTATTATTAGCGTTGATAAAGTCTCATTTTTATCAATGCTTTTTATTAGCACTGATAAAGGGGGGCCTTTATCAACACTGATAAAAGGTAGATTTATCAGTATTTTTTTTAGCACTGATAAAATCCCTCCTTTTATCAATGCTTTCTGATTAGCGCTGATAAAACCCAAGTGCTTCCCTTGCCCGCATTTGTGGTAGTGAAACCACTCCTTAAGTTACATTAAAATATGTAATGTACTCGGATATTGTAGATATGGCTACCACTGGATGTAAAAAGTTTTTTGTATATTATTTTATCCTTTTTTGTGATACTATATCAAATTAAAATAAATGAAGATAGGTGTTCAATTCACTTGATCACTAGTATTCCCACTTCTCCGGACACCAAGAACTCATCCAGTTCTACTTTGCAAAGTTCTATCGAATAGTTCTAACTATAAGATGATGCAGTTATGTTGGATCTATTTGATATTTTCATACTATAAATCATGCATTAGTAATATAAAATGTCAGTTCATATCATGGAACATGAGATAAATTTATGTCACTTGAGATTATGAAGTTATATTAATCTCAATAATCTCTTCATATGCCTTTGTATGTTGTACTGGAAGGATTATATGGAATAACAATTTGCTCTTTAATTTTTACAACTTTTATTTTTCAATACTTAGTTAATATTTGTACTATGACTAAATTGATCAAAATCATGGATCTATCTTGCAGATATTTTTACCTAGAACACTATTTCTAGTTTAATTCATACTTGGAGAAATTTCATTCCTTATTCTTAACAAACTAGTAAGACACAACATTTTTTTTACAAATGTTATCGACATATCTATCTTGAGAATTTATAGTGTTCCCACTAACCAAAAAGAGACACATGTAACTCATTCATTTCCAAATGAATATTCTATGATCACTATGCATGATTTATTCATAAATGAATTTATGTAATCGACATATCTTATTAGCATTTATTTATGTCACCGGCCCTTTTTTATGCCTAGTAGACATATACCACAAGGAATCCTTTTGGTCGTGTCATATAGACATCAACAGTAAGGTTTCCTAAATGTGAGGTGGCCTTGTCAATCAATATTCCAATATGATGATCATAGAAATATGATTTGACAAAGTATAATTAAAGAAGTATTTTATTCATGATCATTTGTGTATAGGTTTTGTCATTTATTAGACCTTTCAAAAATCAATCATGATTTATTGTTAACATATTGTACCATCCATGTTTATTTTCTCTTGAATACTCACCAGTAGTATCAAGTCCTAAAAATATTCAAAATATGAAGCCCCCAAATCATGATACATGGAGTTGATTTCTTGAATACATACATAATTTTCAACATTATCATATTACCATTTACCGTTTCATTATAGGAATCATTATTCTAAAAGAATTATACATGTATCACCCACCATGGGGAATATAAACCACCTCTTTTGTTATAAATTCCTACATAGTATGTGGCTCTAGAACTACTCCTCCCACTAAGATCAGTAGAGTCTAGTATTCGTATGACAACCCTTGTACATCCAGAGATTTAAATCATAGAATTTAAGTTTCCTCCCACTATCATTAAAGAGATAAGCATAATTTATTGAAATATAGTTGATCTTGACTAGACATTAATATCCTTAGTGGCTATATGATCATTAACTTAGATGCACCTTAGTGTTTTGATCTTCGTTTGTAGATAAGGATGGTTTTTAACAAATGGTTTTCAACAAAAACTTATGGTAGTGTTCTAATTTATTCTTATCATATCTCATTTTATATGATATCTATTAGATAATATAGTTTTCATGTGGTTAGTTGTTTCATTTCTATTTACAAAATATGTTTTGGAAGGAATAATGGAATATTTTCAATATATATAAGACTCTTCATTGACCTCCCTTTTACTACCATCATGACATTGATGTATAGAATTAAATGTGTGTTAGGGATAAATTTTACTCCACGTATATGATCAATGATTACTTGGATAAGATATTCTCTAACAAGACATCTTGGAGGTTCCTCAATATTTACCAAGTTCACTCATTTACTTCACTCAGCATTTCTAAAAGTTATTAAAGTAATCTAATGAATTATATGAAGTTTCCTCTATTTTAGAATGGTTTGTGTGTCCATTTTAAACCAACTCTAAAAAACTTTGTGATGTAGCTTTATTTAAAAAGGTTTCTTTACCTAAAACATGATAAGAAGTTTGTTAGTATATCCAGTATCTTAGCTCAATTGAGACTAAAACACTTTTATGGGTTTAAACGGATCAAATAATTTTAGTTTTATTTGATAAATAATTATCTTACCATATTCAGGTAAGAGTATTATATTTTATATTCATCATTCATTGCAATGGATATATGTGATTCAAGAGCTATTGAACTGTTAGTTTGGTATTAAATTACCATAACAAAATTAATTCCAAAAATGAAATAATGTCTTGTTGTGTATAGAGAGACACTAAGATAAATTTTTTTGTGACACTTATTACAAACTTGAATCAATATAATCTATAAATGAGAAATAGTTAGTTCCACTTGGATGATATAGGAATCACCCTTTATTACCACCTTTTGATTGTACTCTATAAACTTTCTACTCTTACTCATTTCCTATATTTAGATACATGTATGTTTTAATCATATTGTATTTAACACATAAGAAATGAATATAAACTTTATGAATATATATTAATTGGATATAACTATTTTCCTCTTGAAATCATTGAAATTTCTTTTCTAGTGTCCATTATTGCAACATAATATGAAAATAGCCTCATTTTTATTCTTCTGCCTTTGAATATTTTGTCTCTTTGAATTAATTTGTAAATAATATTTTGGATTTATATTATCTATGGGATATTCAGCCTTTTGTTTTAAAATTTTCACCGAAATGGGTGGAGAAACATATTTAAACCAATCCTTATCCTCTTGGTTAAGTATGGAAAAAATTAACCTAAGTGACTTTTCTATTTTTTTATTTAAACTTGGACAAATAAGAATAATATTGGTGGTAATGATAATAAGATAATATTGATGGATAATTCCTTATCCAAGTGGAAGCCTAATTTCACCAACTAATTAATATACCCTATCATTTTGAAATCATGATCAGTAGCTAGATTACATTTTTCCAATTTACACTAATATAGTGCATTGGAAATTTTATTTATTTATAGCCATTCCTTCTCTTTATCAAGATAACAGAGATGTGATTTTATGGTGTAAGAATCCATATCTTTATTTTGTATCATCAACTCTCCAAACATAGTTGATAATATAATACAACGAATATAGTAAGCATCCTCAACATATCTCTCGTAGGCATCCATTCCACCTTCACTCACCTGTTGGGGAAAAAGAATAAAGAGTAGGAGATTCCAACACATAATATAAAATTTTTTATAATAATACATCATATAAACAATTTTTCCATATTCAAAAAATATATTTATAAGAAAATAACCTAATTTAAGTAATTATTGCACTTTTGGTGGTTTTTCTTTCCATTTTCTACAATAAGTAAAATATATGATTATTACTTTTCTTGATTAAAAATTATGTGAGAAATAATAATGAATAAATTTTTATTAAATCTCCCTCTATTTTATAAAGTCTCAATAGCCCTCGCCATTATAGTCGGAATGTCTAGTTACATGGAAATTCTAGAGGAAGGGAACCATAGGCCCATTTACATAACCCCAAAAAGGGTTGGTCAAGCTACTTGAAGATATTTAGGTAGGAAAATATTTTCCAACTACAAGCTTACGGCTCCTTGATCTATTGAGTAGATCTCCCAATCCAAAAATCATGACTTGGATTTCCTCAACACTTGCCTCCAAATTACACCAACTCTAGAAAGGGATACTCCTCTTAAATTAAAATGGTTAATTGAACTAAAAACCTTCATAAGAACTCCCATTATAAAAGTAAGTGTCCCAAAAATGGTTGGTCAAACACTTAATTCTATTGGTTTCTTTCCTAATCAAGTAATGGAAGGCCAAGTTTGAATTAATATTTAATTGAGGGATTTTATTTATTATGCATAAATTTTATCTTTTTTTATCATTTACATAACTTTTTAATATTAAGTGGGATTTACTTAATTAAATAAAAATGTTGGATAAAACATTTATTCATAATCCATTTATTTAAATTCTATCTTTTCACATTAATTCATTTATGAGTGTGATCATGGTCTTAAATCCATAAAATAAATAATGCATAGTTATGAATAAATAAATGAATAACCCAATCATGATATTATCTAACGATTTATTTATTGAGCATACAATAAATAAACATTTAACCTAGGGTAAATAACTCATTATGTCGGTCTTGGAACGAGTTGCAGCATTTTACATGTCCACTTGTGTTTCACCTAAGTTGGCATCATTCGGGTTCTATCTTGAACTACCTCCACATGCCTTAGGATACTCCATTTTTTACATGTATTTACAACTCACATAAAGGTGAGGGTAATCAAATGATTGGTTAAGAAGAATTACATAATAACCTTATACATGTAGGTACTACATAATAATTAAGGGAGGAATGAATCACAAGCCATCATATTTAATTTAATAATTAATATTTGAAAACTCATGCAATAAATTAAATTAAATAATGCCAACACATAAATAGGTCTTGTTCAAGCTCATGAATGGTCATCCACATGCAATGAATATGAAAAATTATATCTAATTAACATTCATTTCTATTTATTCTTTATTATTAAGATAAACATGCTTGCATTAATTAATTAATTAATTCCCTTTCATCTTAATGATCATCTGAATTCTCATGGAGATACCCATCATTAAAATAATTCATGTAAAATAAATGTTAAACCAATAATGACATATTATTACAATAAATTAATTGAGCATTTAATGATTCTTTAAAATATTTATTAAATTATCAAAAACACCATGTATAAAAATCAATAAAATAATGTTTTAATTCTATAATTTAACAAATTAATGTAATTTAATTCTATAATTTATTAGGAGACTACATGATGTGTACTTATGACCTACACACCATGTACTCAGGATATATGTTTGGGGATTCGGCGCGTAACTCAGTAGGACTACACGGTGTGTAGAAGCTAGTTACACATCATGTATCACGCTTTATGTGTGTCCGAACAACCCATCAAAAGACTTGGATTGTTCTTCGAACATAGGATCACATGACATGTATGCCAACTACACATAGTGTGTTCCACTTATTGTGTTTTCACTTGACTTTCTGAATGAATTGGCATGCACTTCGAACATGGGAATTAATTTACTACACACCATGTATGTTGGATACATTTTTTGTACTCCATTAATGTTCCAATATTTCAATCTCACATGCTTTTGACTGTGTATTTGACCACATGGTTAGTGTGCATTTTTCTACTAAACCATGTAGACTACATGATGTGTACTCTAGCTACACGTTGTGTAATCTGACAAGTCATGTGTCAGGTTGGTCCGGTCAAAATGCAGTGTGCAATAAATGCACTGCATGTAATTTACTTCTTGGATCATTGTGTATCCTGTGATATGGCCTGGTGTAGTGCACTTGGGTACATGGCATGTACTCTGACTAAACACCATGTAATCCCATGTTATCCATCCATAATCCTTGTCACTTCCCAATGGAATCTCTTGTCATTATTCATCTATTCTTAATCCTTTAATAAAAATAAATCATGAATGATGAAAATTAAAATGTTAAAAGCATGTTAATTAAAAAAGATTAAAGAACGAATAATCAGAAATGAAATATTTAACCACTATTTTTCATATATATCAACAATCAAATAAATAATTAAAATTTGAAACATGACCACTCTAATACCACTTGAAGGTTTTGGGCACTATAGAAGTGCCTTTTGTGGGCATGAAATTAAATTTTCTTTTAGTTTAGAGTTTCCCAAAACCCTAAGAGAGGATCTTTCACATTAAATTTATAATTAATTTATTTATGATTGGAAGAAATGATTACTCATCTTAAGATACTTTCTTTAATGACCTTACTGATCTTCTAAAAACCCTTTCGAATTACCTTCATTGTGTTGTAAGGATTCAAGTATAGAATCCCTCTAGTGGTGATCGACATGTGATCCTTTGATCTTCGATCAACGTCAATTGATTTCCAAGTACTAGCGTGATGAATCAATTTTCTTACATTGTTCATCTTGATTTATCAAAGATCCTTCAAGATTGAAGGAGTTATTCTTGTTATTGATAGGAAGAGAGGAGGAATTCAAGAGAGAGTGAGAATTTTGTTGTGAACAACTATTCTATATTCTCAATTTTTTATTGACACTATACAATAGACATAACCATCTATTTATAGAGTTGGGGTTTAGGTTAAAATATTATTTAATTATATACTAGACCTTAAATAATATTATAATCTTTATTAAACACCGTGCCACATAATAATATTATTATTGTTATTATTTTATGGCACACATTCTAACTTTTGCAATAACAAATATTATTTTACCATCTTTTAAATTAATATTTATCATCGGATGTAGCCTTGATCAATTTGAACTCATCGGCATTTATTAAATACCCAAATAAAGATTTTATTCATAAATAAATATTTTTATCCATAAACTAGTGAATAAATATTTATTAAATATTCAATAAAATAAATATATATTTTTTATTCAAAATTCAGTGAATAAATATTTATTTAATTTATGTGATCAATAAAACTTGAATAAAATTATTCCTTGACCTTGAGAATACTATTAATTATACTAGTTAAATTAAAATAGAATTTAATCAAGATTAATAGAAACACTTAGCGTGTGACCCACTAAGATTTTTTCTCATTGGCATTAGGTGGGTATGCCTAAAGTCCAGGAATATCATCAAGAAACGAGTCAAGGAACTCAAGATAAAGAACTTAATGTCACAATGTTGACAACGACATATGAACACTTGTTGTGTAATATAATCCCTTGTTCTCAATATCTCATCAAGTAGGTTACTCATATGCATCATCAAACTATATGCTTGATACATCTTTAATTGAATATCTAAAATAAACATTGTTACACCATGGACATGGAATTTATGAGACAGTTGATATTGCCTAGTCAAAATAGTTGTATCACTGAGAGGGGGAGGGGTGAATCAGTGATATATTTTTCTTTTATGTTTCCATACTTTTGAAATAGCCTTCACCTCTTGTTAAATAATTCTTTCTCTGATGAAAACAAATCAAAAACACATCTATAGAAACACAAGAATTTACAAGGTTCACTACTCTGTAATAGTAGTTACGTACTTGCTACAGTTTGGAAACAATCCAATACCACAGAATCCACTAGAAAAAAATCCTTTTGTGTAGAATACAACGAGTAGGATATACCCTTACACTCATGTAGAAATATGTTCAATGAAATAGTGCATGTGCTTCAAGTATCACAAAATGATGTAATAAAATTTTTGTAACAAAAATGTTACAGTGATTCTTGATCAAATTTCACAAATATGATCTTTCAAAATAATTCTTCACTTTCTTAACCAAAAGTTGGTAAGAACTTTTTTTAATTTATAATGATACTCAGTCCAATTTCCCAATCCAATTCCCAAGTCTGATTGCTCAATGTGAAAATAATACTCTGTCAAAATATCGCTGAAACAATCCTAAAATTCTTCTTCCTCAATTCGAAAAATCAATATGATTTTCCCAGTTTGATTATCTAGCCAAATATGGTAACCATCTAAATACGATCTTCCTCTTATCCTTCTTTTTTCCAGCTAACTTTTTTAAGTAAGCACAATCTAAAAACCTTATTTACTTACTAGAAATGTGGAGCTTATCTCTCCTATTTCATGAATAATACACGTCCCAAAATACAAAAAGTATTCTCCTCCATTTATAAACACATGAAAATGGTTTAAGCAGGATTCTAAAAAAATTTTACCACTTTAACAAATTTTTTAAATTTTCAATTTTCCTTAAATCTTGGATCTTTCTTTGACTCATTCAATTCCCCTTGAAATCATGATCTTTCTTTGACTTCTTCAACCTTCCTCGAATTTTAGATATTCTCTTGAATTTAGCTTTCTTTAATCTTTCTGAAAAATGTTCAATCTGATTTTGATTTTTCATTCCTATTTTCCCATTACGATTCTCCATTACAATGGTCATCTGGATTTCTTGACCCACTTATAAATATGGATCTGAAGACTTCTTAACAAACTTCAGTCTAAATTTGATTCCTAATTCCAATTTATAACTATGATTTATTCATTATAATATAGGCATTTGGTTACTCTAATTTTCTTGACCCACTTGAAAACAAATAAAAACTCAAAATATTTCATTACATTTCTATACACCACCTAAAAGACTATATGCCCATTATGATTTCCTTATTATGATGGAAGCATATGTTCAACAACAGTTTCTTCATTGCATTGCTCTGAACCAAATGTAAGAAGAAAAACATATGTCTTCTGATTAAAAATCTTAGAACCAACTCTCATTCTGATTTCTTCATTAAGATGGAGACATCATATTCTTTCAAACTTCTTCAACAGCTTTTACTTATTCTTTTCTGAATACGATACCAAAGATATTTCAACACTCAACTTATTTATCTTTTCTGATTACAATACTTGTCAACTTAATTATCCGAACATTTAAATCTTTTGAATTATTATTCTGAATAAAAACCAACATCTTCATATTGTCCCATTTCCAAAAAACCTTCTCAGCCTCTAACCAATTTTGAATATGATGTTCTCACATCGATATGATGAGACCAAAATTTTTTGACTTTCACAAACTTCCTTCTTCTATAAACATCATCTTGTAATCATGACTTCCTTCATGAATTTGATTACATTAAAGATCATCTTTATCATCATCTGACTTACCAAGGAAATTATTTAAACTTCCCTATTTTCCAGCAACATCTTTCTTTCCGATCAAACCTAAATACGATTGGCATCACCTTTTCTCCCTCTTTTTTTCATCAAGATAGAATCACAATTTTTGAAACTTACTTATGATTTATGAGAAATAAAAAACAAAAAATCATTGAAAAATTTACATCTAAGTTAGGTAGACTCTGATGCATCACCTCATTATGATTTTCTTTTCATTCCAAACCTAAGTTCAGTCCGATAAACCTTTTCTTCTAGAATACATATTCCAAATATGATGGGATTTCTTAAGTATTGTGAGTATGATTTCATGAATATAATGGTCATTTTGATTTTTCAACTTGAACAAAGTGAATTGATTTTTCCTCTTTGAGAAAAAAAAAAGACAACCCATTTGAAAAACATACTTATTCTTACTTTAAAAAACCCTTCTCAACTAACTTGGTCCCAATAATATCCCCCTTTAAATTTTGTTGTCAACCAAAATTCATAAATCACTGAACTTTGTAACCTCAAGCTATAGATTACTTATCAAAAATTCTAGGACTATGTGAGATAAATCATTGTAGGAAACAAAAATCATTAACAACAAAACCATGATGTCCAAAAGTAGTGACTTATGAAAAACTTCCTTAGTTTTCTTCCTCAAATTTCTTCCTCAACTTTCTTCCTTAGGTTTCTTCCTCATATTTTCTTTCTTAGCTTTCTTCCACGACTTTCTTCCTTAGCTTTCTTCCTTGACTTTCTTCCTCAGCTTTCTTTCTCAAATTTTTTCCACTTCTTAAACTTCCCTAGAATACAAATAAAATTCCTATGACCACTCCAACAAACAGTTAGAATAGTTCAAACACTTACATGCTGAAATCATAGCTTACCCACAACTCCCCATTTATGAATGCTTCCATAAGGATAGATTTATGAAATGATTCTTCCCCTTTAAAACACTATAAAAAGGTAATATGAGAGAGGGGACAAAAACTCATACCTCAACCTTGATGAGAAATAGGTTGAATGCCCATGTTCAACCTCAATTTATAAAAAGGTTCATTTGGTAAAGGTTTTGTTAATATTTCAGTAACTTGTTCTGATGTAGTAACATACTCCATCTTCAATTCATTCTTATCCACCTACTCTTTGATGAAGTGGTACTTTATGTAAATATTTTTTGAATGATAATATTATACAGAATTCCTTGTAAGTTTTATTTCACTTTGATTATCACATACCAAGAGCAAGGGTAAATTTACTTCAACAAGTAAGTCTTCTAACTAAGTATTCATCTACATAAGTTGGGTAGCAGCATGAGTGGCAGAAAAATACTCAGCTTTATCCATGATAAGATTTACTGAATTTTGTTTATTTTTATTCCAAATAACACAAATTTTCCCCAAAAAGAAAACTCCACTAGATGTGGATCTTCTATTATCAACATTTCCAACCCAATCAGCATCTGAATACCAAAACAATTCAATACTTTCTGAGCTATCATACTTGATTCTGAAATTTTTTATGCCTTTGATATATTTGATAATTTTTTCCAATAAGTAAATGTGATTCTTTAGGAGAAATCTGAAATATTTCACATAAGCTAAAAACATAAAAAATGTCGAGTCTTGAGGCAGTCAAATATAACAAAATTTCAATCAGCTTTTGAAACTCTTTTTGATCAACTTCCTTGCCTTCTCCATCTTTATACAACTTGGTTCCCACTAAAATCAGTGTGGAAATTGGTTCCAAATTTTTCATGTCAAACTTCTTAAGAAGTTCCTTAGCATGCTTTTCTTGAGAAAGAAACATGTGTTTCTTCTTTTGTAAAATTTTTAACCTAGGAAAGTATTTCATTTATCCAAGCATGGACATATAAAATAACTTTTTAATCTCTTTAGAAAATATTTCACAAGTTCTTTCATCATTCCTAGTAAAGATGGTTTCATCAACATAAACATTTACAATGATGGAAAACTCCTCACTTTTTTTAATGTAAATATTGTTATCAACTATTCCTTTCTTGAAACTCGTCTTCCTTAAGCAAGTATCAAATTTGGAATACCAAGCTCTCAGAGCTTGTTTTAATCCATACAAATCTTTATTTAACTTACACACATAACTTTCATCTTTCCCAACAAAAAATATACATGTATGTTCAATATAAACTTCCTCATCAAGTTCCCTATTCATAAATGTGGACTGAACATCCATATGAAAAAATTTGTAGCATTATTGTGTAGAAATTGTAAAAAAGATACTAATTATTTATAAAATTTCTACTAGATTAAAAGTCTCATCAAAATAAACAAACTCAATTTTTGAGTAAACTTTTCACACTAATGTTTCCTTATTCCTTATCACTTCACCTTCTTCATTCAGATTATACTGGAAAAACCATTTCATACCAATAACATTTTCATTATTCGGATTGGGTGAGAGTTCCCAAGTGTCATTATTTTCTATCTGATCAAGATCTTCATTCATAGCCTAAACCCATTCTGAATGATCAAAATATTCATTAAAATCTTTTGGCATGACTTTTGAATACAAAGAATTATGTGTAAAAAATTTTGAAGTTCTTATTGTTTGAACCATTTGATGTTGATCACCAATAATATTATGAGCCTCCACTAGATTCCTCATCCTAGGATGATTTATTCGAGTTTTATCCTCATCACTTGAAATAGCTAAGTTTGATTCTTCTTCTTGGGTAGGATTACAATTTTATGTATCCTTATCATAAATGTTAACAAAACTTTCCTTATCCGGCTAGACTTCCTTATCCTTATGAGTTTGTTTATCCTCCTCATCTTTTTAAGTAACTTTCACATCAATAGAATCAATAATTATTTTTGTTTCTTTGTTAAAACACATGTATCCTCTTCCTTATGGATCATAGCCAAAAAATATTCCATCTTCACCTCTCTGCTCAAACTTTCCAAGGTTTCCACCTTTCTTCTTTATAATACATGGACTCCCAAAAACTCTTAAGTGTTTCAAACTATGAGTTTTTACATAAAACATTTCATATGGATTCATATCTAAACTTGTCTTGTAGAAACATCAGTTTCAAATATACCCAAAAGTACTCATAGCTTTCCTCCAATAGTAATGAGAGAGACCATGTTCAAGTAACATAGTTTTCCCTATTTCAACCATACTTCTATTCTTCCTTTCAGCAACCCCATTTTTTGAGGAGTTTATGGTGAACTAAACTCATGTTGAATTCCATGCTTCTCAATATAAATTTAAAACTCTCAATTATTATACTCACCATTCTTATACTCATCACCATTTTTAGTTCTTAACTTCTTCTCAGAATACTCACATTCCTTCTCGTCTTTCCTCTTAAAAATTTTAAAAAAAATTAGATCATTTGACTTGTGTTTCATATACATAACACAAGTAATGCGAGTAAAATCATCAATGAAAGTGAGAATTACTTATCTCCATTTGTTGATTTTTTTCTGAATGGCCCATATATATCGGAATGAATAAGTTCTAGGGGTCTTTTAAACAAATTTCAACTTTCTTATTCGCATAATTTGTAATCTTTCCTTTCTGAAAAATAATGCAACACCAATCTATTATTCTTGACATATCAAGAATATCTCAGACACTATCTCACTTTGATAACTTTCTCATGTTTCTATGAAACATGTGTCCTATAATTTTATGTCATAACTGATTATCTTCCACCATTCCCAAGTAACAATAATTTTTTATTTCACCAAATTGAAATAAGTTTCATTTTGTATGTTGGCCTCTTGTAACTATCTTTCCATCTTCCTCACTCTTCACAATAAACCCATCTTTTCTATAGATAAATTTTTTAAAATTTTTACAATGTTGTGAAACACTCATCAGGTTATATTTTAGCCCATCAACATATAAATCTTTCTTGGATTTCATCTTTTCTTTCCCAATGATGGTTGATACAACACCTTTGATTCTTTGATATTCATCATTGCCAAATGTCACCATTCCTTATTTGAAGTCTTTCACATTATTCAATAACTTTAAGTCTAATTTCATATGATAATAACACCCATTATCAATAATCCAAGGTCATTCTCCTTTTATAGGTTTCAAAGTAGTTTCAACATTAAGAGCCTTTTCTTTACCTTTTCTTTCTTTTATTATGGTTTCTAAGAATTGTTAAGAAACTTTTTTTGTGCCAATAAAAAAATAAGAAAACCTTTAGAAATATTTCTAGGTTTTTTGCATCTTTCAAAAATAGTTTCCATGGGTTGGAACCTATTCTCAACTTTCACACCAACCTTCTCAAGTTTCTTCCAAACTTCCTTCTAAGACTTCTTATTTTGATAGGATTGACTCCCCCTAAAACCTTTCCTTCCATAACTTATGGAATAGTAGTAATTTTTTTGTTTAACCAGAAAATATTTTTTATATGTCTGAATCCTCCACAATACTAGTAGTATCCAAAAAAATATTATTTACCTCTGAAACTTTTGGGTTGACCGATGTTGTGAGTATGTTTCTCAACAACCTTCTTAACAGAACTTTATTGACCACCAATCCTTTTTTTCAAATGTAATCATATTTCTTAGCTTGGTTTTATTTTTAGCCTTATTGGAACCAAAAGTTGTAAAAAAATCGTATTTATAATGTTTAGAAACATTTTTAGACTCAGGGTTTTTAAAAACATTTAATTTTTCAACTTCATTAACTTTGTCCACATATATAACTTCCCTAGCTTTCTTCTTCTTAGGAACAATTTCAAATCTCTTTTCATCCTTTTAGGGTGAATTTTTTTTATCCTTCTCAGGTTTTCCTTTATGATAACTTTCACCAACTTCAGAGATAGAGTTTTTAAAACTTGTACCTCTCTTTTCATCTTTAGAAATTTTTGTTGGACAAGTTCCAACTCTTCTTATTTTGCCTTCAGTTTTACTTCTAGATGATCATTATGTTTTTTTTCTTTCTCAATATATTTCTTCAAATAATCAATCTCTTTTATCATATTGAATTTCTCTTTAGGAAAAAATTCTTGATTATTTTTTAATATTTTTCATTCTTCATTTTCCTGATTTCTTTCTCTTTTCTTGAAATTTTTCTCAAACACTCTTTCAATAATTATTTAAGATGAATTTCTAATTGAGTTTCTTCTTCTTATTTAGAACAGCTACTTATGAAAACTTCATTATTCATTTTTTCAATAAAATTATTCTCTGACTTTTTCAAAAGATTTTTTAGATTCGGCTTCACTTTTTTTTCTTCATCATCTTTAGATAAGAAACTTCTTCTTTTGGATTTGAATAATTTCTTATATTTCCCTCTTGAAAAATATTTATCTTTATCATCGTGTTTCTTGTATGACCTTCTTGGCCTTCTTTATTCTTTATCATTATCCTCGTCTTTCTTTCTTCAAGGAAAATTAGCCTTAAAGTGCCCAACGGATCCATATTCAAAACATTTCAAGGAATGTTTCCCTTTGTATTTACCTGTACCTATTCTCACATTTTTAGAAAATAAGGATAAAAATTCATCAATATTTTTATATACCTCATTTTCAGATTCAGATTCAGCAACATCTTCTTCCTCAAGAACCTTCTTAGGCTTTTCTTTCTTAGCATCTTTGAAAGACATTTCTCTATGATATTTTTTTTCCATTCATAACTTTTTCCCTTCTCATTTTATAAGTAATGAGAGTACTATGAATATCATCTAGATATAGAGTTTCAGGATCTCTATCTTCCAATGAAGAAACATTGGCATCAAACTTGTCGAAGAGGATTCTTAAGATCTTTTAAACAATTATATAATCTTCCAACTTTTCATCAAGACATCTAATAGTGATGACTATATCATTTAACCTGGTAAATAAGTCACCAACTGATTTGTATTCACCCATCTTGAGATCTTCATACTTCAATATTCATAATTGAAACTTTGTCTTTTTTTACTTTTTTATTGCCTTCATAAATGTTTTTCAACTTATCCCAGAGAACTTTCACAGTGGAAACACCTTTCACTCTTAAAAAATCACTTTCGTAAAGTGATGAGAGTAAAGAATTTTTAACTCTTCCATCATTATCAAGATTCTTCTTATCAATGAGATTAAGAGGAACCTTATCATCAATAAGAGGAAATCCATTTATTATAACTTCAAGAACATCATACCCAAGAGACATAAGATAAGAAAGCATTTTATATTTCCAGATATGATAGTTCTTACCATCGAATATTGGAATAAATTTACTATTACTTGAATGGCCCGAAGGCCTTCATTTTTATTGATTTTTGATAACCCCCCTTTCAAGGGATGAGGGGGAACCCTTACAAGGCCCGTAGGCTCAGAGATTACATGGAATGTAGGATTTTAGGAGATTACATGACCCAAAGGTCTTAGGGAATTCAACCAGACTATCTACAAGGAACTGCCCCTCCCCAGCATATGCATCCTGATAGTAGCTCTCCACCTTTGCATGACCATCTGGCTAGGATTCCCGTGCAAGCACAGGCTGGTACCAATGGCATAGTCATAACCTCTCATTCTGACAATCCATTTGGCTCTGCTTTGGTGAGTGCACCTGCTCTGAATCCTCTTCTAGGGCTGCTCCTTTTGTGTAGTGTGTCTGGGGCCTGCATTCATGTGGCCCGAAGGCCTTGGGGTGGCCCTAAGGCCTTGAGAATCAACTGGACCGAAGGCCTTGGGTGGCCCGAAAGCCTTGCAGTACCCGAGGACCAAACTGGTGGCCCAAAGGCCCATATGGATGAATAGTTCTGGTTGCTACAGTACCGAACAGTTCCTGCAACAGTGCCCATTACAGTACTGCTACAGTAACACGGAAATATGCCTCCACCTAGATTTAATCTTGGGTCTCTTAGATGCACCTAATGAGTCCTCACCAACTGGGATGAGGCTCTTGTGCACTTTACTATTAAAACAATTCAAATTCTCCATCACAAATTTCTCTTTCAAAAACTTCATAAAAGAGTAAAAAAAGGGAACCTTCACTCTAATACCAATTGATATTTCCTAGTTAATGTAGTTTTATCACTAAAAAGGGAAGGGATTGAATCAATGATATCTTTTTCTTTTATGTTTCCTTACTTTTGAAACAACATTTACCTCCTTTTAAATAATTCTTTCTCTACTGAAAACAAATCAAACACGCATCTACAGGAATATAAGAATTTACATGGTTTATGCTCAGTAAGAGTAGCTATGTCCTTGGTATGGTTTGGAAACAATCCAATACCACACAATCCATTAGAAAACAATCCTTTTGTGTGGAATACAATGAGTAGAATATACTCTTACACTCATGTAGCACTATGTTCAATATAATAGTTCATGTTCTTTAAGTAGCATGAAATTATGTAATACAATTTTTGTAACAAACATGTTATGGTGATTCTGATCAACTTTCACAAATATGATCTTTCAAAACAATTATTCACTTTCTTACCCATAAGCTAGTAAGAACTTCCTGGAATTTGTAATGATACTCATTCCAATTTCCCAGTTTGATTCCTCAGTCTGATTTCTCAATACAAAAATAATAATCTGTCAAAATAGCACTGAAACAATCCTAAACTTCTTCTTCCTCAGTCCAAAAATATCAATACAATTTTCTCATTCTGATTATCCATCCAAATACGTAACTAGCTGAATATGATCCTCCTCTTCTTCTTCTTCTTTTATCCAGATATCTTTTTTAAGTAAGTGCAATTCGAAAACCTTGTTTACTTGCTAGAAATGTGAAGATTCTCTCTCCTCTTTCATGAATAATTAAAGTCCCAGAATACACAAAGTATTCTCCTCCTTTTATAGACATACCAAATTGGTTTAAGTGGGATTATGAAAAGGTTTTCCTACTTCACAAAATTTATTGAATCTTAAATTTTCTATAAAATCTTGGATCTTTATTTGAATCATTCAATTCCACTTTAAATCTAGATATTTATTTGACTTCTTCAACCTTACTTGAATTTCAGATCTTCTCTTGAATTCAAATCCCTTTAGTCTTTCTGAAAAATCATTAATCTGATTTTTATTTTTCATTCTGATTTTCCAATTATGATTCTCCATTACGATGGTCATACTGATTTCTTAACCCACTTGTAAATCTGGATCTTAAGATTTTTTAACAAACTTTAGTTTGAATCTAATTCCTGATTCTGATTACCAAATATGATTTCTTTATTATGATAGAGGCATTTGGTCACCCCAATTTTCTTGACCCACTTGCAAACAAATCGAAACTGAAGATATTTCATTACATTGCTCTGCACCATCTGAAAGTCTATCTTCCCATTATGATTTCCTCATTATGATGGGAGCATATGTTCAACAATAGTTTCTTTATTACGTTGCTCTACACCAAATTTAAAAAGGAAAACATATGTCTACTCATTACGATTCTTGGAACCAACTCTCATTCTGATTTATTAATTACAATGGAGATAGTAGATTCTTTCAAACTTCTTCAACTGCTTCTACTTCTTCTTTTCTGAATATGATACCAAATATCTTTCAGCACTCAAATTATTTCTCTTTTCTAATTACAATAATTATCAACTTCATTCTCTTGAGATTTAAATATTTTTACTTATTAGTCTGACTAAAAACCAGCATCTTCATATTGTCCCATTTCCAACAAACCTTCCCAACCTCTAAATAATTTTGAATACGGTGTTCTCACACCGATATGATGATACCAAAAAACTTCAACTTTCACAAACTTCCTTCTTCTACAAACATCAAATTGTAATCATGACTTCCTTCGTGACTTTTATTACATTGAAGATCAACTTTAGCATCATCTAACTTACCAAGGAAAGTATTTTAACTTCTCTATCTTCCAACAATGGATTTCATTTTGATCAAACCTGAATACGATTGGCAACACCTTTTCCCCCTTTCTTTCATCAAGCTATCATCACAAGTTTTGAAACTTACTTATGATTTATTAGAAATACAAAATAGAAAATCATTTTCAAATTTACATTAAAGTCATGTAGACTCTGAAGCATCACTGTATTACAATTTTCCCTTCATTCTGGACCTAAGGTGATTTTGATAAACCTTTTCTTCCAGAATACATCTTCTAAATATGATATAATTTCTTAATAATTGTGTGTCTAATTTCCTAAATATGATGGTCAATCTGATTTTTCAAATTTTACAAAGTGAATTTATTTATCCTCTTTGACAACAAAAGGAAACCCATTTGTAAAAAAAACTTCTTCTTACTTCAAAAAAAACCTTCTCCAACCAACTTGGTCCCAACAATAGTTATATTTCAATCAAAGGAACAAGATATCAAATTCCATAAAGATGGAAGGGACAAATTCGTCCTCTACTTATACATTAATAACATGTAATTCATGACTATTTTTTATGGATTTTATGCCTACACTCATTTCGAGTTAATGTGGACTTGATTTCCAAAGGAAAGCGGTCAATGGAACTTTTCTAGTGACATCTTATAAAATGTATTGGTCGAGATGATGGGAGTTCGGGCTCACCAAACCCTTTTGAGGGGGATTATTTCTTACTCTGGGACTCTCTTATAGATTTAAGACACATTTTTTAATCCTTCCCAAATCCCAGTGTGGGACTGGTTACCCCAGTGCTAATGATCTAATCGAGATTGTGTGCTTGATATTAACCTTTATATATATTATAGATTCCCCATATTTCCCTTATTAATCCATGATTCATTTATTTTAAGACAACTAGATAGGATCTCAGGATTTTACTGTTATCCAAGGATGTGGTTGGTGTTTTGGAGTTGGGATTAAACCTCAAAGAGGCATCTTGTGTATCCTATGGAAGCAGAAATCAAAACCCACATAGTTAAATAGGATAGATGATGTTGAAATGGAATTGGGTTTTAACCTTAAAGAGGCATCCTATGTATCCTGATAAGAATATGAATCAGATCCCACGTAGTTTAGTGGAATGGTTGGGGCTTACACCCTAGCATGAGGCCCATGATGGAGGTACTTTCCCAATGCTTATGGGATTATGATTTCATGTCTCTAAGCCCACGTGATTCTTTCTTGGTGTGATTAGAAAGAGACATCATAAGATCAGTCACACTGCATGAGAGCTTTCCATTAGATTTAAAAGGAGGAATTATGCATTGAGGCTGCCTAAATAATATTCATATGTCATGAAAGGGGAGACAATAGGAAATAAGGTGGGGCTTACACATGGGCTACCCTAAGATACCTGGCCTGGTAGGTGGATCATGTGAGGGTGTTTTTTGGGGATTATACCTAAAAGTAAGCCCATATACTTGAAACCATGAGGATTATCTCGACTTGAGGAGAGTAATGATACCATGAGGAGTATCTCAACTTGAGGAGAGTAGTGATAACCATGAGGAGTATCTCAACTTAATGGTTAATTAAGGTTTGGTTGGAGCTTACACCTAAGAGGATTCTCATATTTATGTAACCATGAGGATAATCTCAACTCATGGAGGTTAGGGTTTGGTTGGCGCTTACACCAAGTAGTATGCCCATGTTTGTAGAACCATGAGGAGAATCTTAACTCATGATGATTTAAAGGTTTGGTTGGGGATTACACATAGCAGAATTCCCATATTTCTAGAACCATGAGGAGAATCTCAAATCATGAGATTTTGTTTGGTTGGGGCTTAAACCTAGGAGGATTACCATGTTTCTCAAACCATGTGGAGAATCTCAACTCATGGTGATCTGAATATTTGGTTGGGGCTTACACCTAGGATAATTCCCTTGTATCTGGAACCATGATGATTATCTTGACTCATGGTGATTGAAGGTTTAGTTGGGGCTTACACCCAGAAGGATGCCCATGTATCGTTACCCCCCCCCCCCATATATTGGTAAAAAGATGAGGAAGGTATATTGTTAATATTTGGGCTTACACCTATTATGACGCCCATACTTAGAGTAGTATCTCAACTATAAATGTGTATGGTTTGATTTGATTCCCATGTATAATACCTAGGTGAATTGGTTTTTAGACCTAATGGAGGGCTAGTAAAGGTTCTTAGCCCTAGTGTAGGGCTAACAAAGGTGTTTAGCCTTAGTATATGTCTAGAAGGGATGTATATCCCTAATGAGGGATATGATTAGGATGTTTTTCCCAAGTATAGGGGGTTTTAGGTGGTGGGTCACATGGGTGTGGGTTTCCTAGGTGTGGGTCGCCCAAGTGTGGGTTCACCCAAATAGGGTCTCTCCCAAGTAGGGGCTCACTCAAGTGGTTGGTTCACCCAAGTAGGGGATTGCCCAAGTGGGTTTTCCCAATTATAGGTTTCCCAATTATGGTTCATCCAAGTATGGGTGGCCCAAGTGTGGGTCACCCAATTAGTACTTGGGCGAATTGGAAGGACCTCACCCAAGTGATACTTGGGTGGATTGGAGTACCTCGCCCAAGTGATACTTGGGTGGATTAGAGCACCTCATTCAAGTGAGATACTTAGGCATATTGAAGTACATCATCCAATTAAATAAGGTCGGCTACATGGATCAAACATTTTCAATTAGATCTATTAAAGACCATATTTTCATTAAAACCATTTAGAGCAAGATCATTTTAAATGATTTGTTTAGTGGTCCTTTTAGGTATACATCTACTTCTTTTAATAAGTGAATTTGTCATTAATTTTACCCTATTAAAAGGTGAATCTCTATATATTTTTCTACTATATACAGATCACCTTAATCTATTCTCATCCATCTTCTCATCAATCGAAGGCACTCCAATTTTCTCTTGAACACATTCATTTCTAATCTTTTCCTCTTCGTATGTTCACATGTTCATCTTAACATTTTCATTTCTACTATCCTTATTTTTTTCAATATGTCTCATCAAAGGCCAACACTCACTACCATATATAATAATTGGTCTAATAAAAGTCTTGTAAAATTTACCCTTTAATTTCAAAGGAATTCTACGATCACAAATCACCCCAGGAGCCTTTATTCATTTTATCCATCCAATTTGAATACTAAGAGATGCATTTGTATAGATATCTCATCACATTGAAGAAATGATCCCAAATATAGAAAACAATCAACTTTTAAAATAACATGGTCTCTCAATCTCACATTCATAACGTTACTAGACAATAATTTTCTAAAACAAAACTTCATATATTCTATCATATCCCTGATAAGATGAAAACTTTTCAATTCTAAAGTCTCTCTCAAAAACTTCAACTTTAAATTGATTGTCTCTTTGGATTCTGCAATGAGAGCTATATCAATTAATATGCTTCATGTATTTTAAACTCTTTAGGGATTCATATATTGATATTGTAATCAATGTTACCATATAAATAAACAATGACAACATCAATTAAGAAGAACATTTCTATAATAATCTCATCAATATTCAACAGTGTTAGTATTTTAGAAAACCAATCCAAAACTTCATATGTTGAACATATCAAATATTACTTTAATTCATTTTGTCCAATTATTTTGATGTTAACATCTTTCAAAATCCATTGTTATTGATGAGGTTTGAAAGCCTTCAAAACTAGTAATATATCATCAAAAATAATTAATGAGATTTCATCACTCAAGATTAAAAATTTTATTATCCAACGCTTTTAAAAAAATGAGAAACCAAAGATCACACACAAAAGGAGATAACCAAGCCATTAAAATGAAATTTTAGCCTACCAGTGCCAATATCCATAAAAAGTTCCCATGAGAGAGGGCTTATCAGAGTGTCAGGATCCACCATCAGAAGATCTTCAAACCTCGACGCCATCTTGTCCCATGATTGAATATACTCCTCAATGCTAATTTTCCTTTTGTTGAACCCCCTTATTAAGAGGAGATCCTACTTATCAATCCATGTTCCCCATTCCTCATTAGGAGTCACCCTTAGGAGCCTTTCCATCATTATTTCAGCTTCGTCATCAGGAGAATTAATTGTCAGAATAGTTTCTTCAATTGCCTCTTTTGAACTCATGAGTAGTTCCAAAGACGGTGCAGGTATAGAATCAGACTCCTGCTTCTGACATGCATCTTTGGAGATGGATTGAGAATCATTGACTAATTGATTTTCCTTCATCTTCTTTGCGGATCGGGTCTCCATCGGTAGAGGCAGGTGAGAATGAGATTTCATAATTTATTCAATATTAGTATCACTTTTGAGACAAAATATGAAAAGACATATTTTTTGATATATTTATTTTCCACCTCGAGGAAAAAATTTATTTATTACTTTTCACTCTTGATGAAAAATGATTTTATGTAATCATTTCAACTAGTCTTTCGGTGTGTATAATAAAAATATCAGACTATTACTTTTTCAACAGTTTATAACTAAATTATTCATGTCAATGTTGTGAGCATTTATAAATGATTTTGTAGGATTATTTTATGTATGGTATGTGATGATCCATATTTATTTTAATCAACATGAAAATCATGTAATATATATTCATTGATAAATAATAATAAATGTGATCATTTTATAAATGTGTTATTTATATAACATTTAAATAATTTACATAATTAGTAGGTTCACTAATATATATTTCATAATTGATACTTCGTATAAATATTATAAATTGAATTTCAATATGGTCGCTGATGATATAAATAAATTACCTTAATAAAAAGTGATTCATAGTAAATCATCATATAGAGGTCATTCACAATATCTTGAAGAGAATTAAAAATTCTCTTATAAATGGTAATTTAGTAGACATGTCCATTAAATAAATTCTTGATTCTCTCTATGATGGGTGTCTGCTATTTTATAAATAAATTGATGTTCATGTATGCTTTGATTAATATTTTTTATCATAATTGATCTTGGATGGACCAAATAATCATGTCATATAATTAATGTATCAATATCGATAATCTTCTAATTTACCATAATTGTACATTGTAAAAAAGAAATTATTTTGAATCAATTTTTTGTCTATTAAAAATGCTTGTTATATATAGAGATATTTGACACCTACTTCATCCATTGTCTTCACATGATATTCATTTTCAAGATGTTTTTAAAGCTCAATATATTTCATTGAGATTTAAGATAAAACAAAACATTATTTATTAAAAAATATGTACCGCTAAGTATGTGTGTATTTGCTCTTTTAGAGCATTCGATTAATTTTTTCACTACCAGTAAGGTGCTTACATGAGCATATGCTAACTATTTAAGAGCTTTGATTAATAATAAACGTAAAATAATATTTATAAAACTTGTGTTTAAAGATGCATATATATAATAATTTATGGATTTTCCATTATGAAAATTTAACACATTTATAAAAAATTAAAGATTTACATTTATGATTATTATTATGATAATCATAATATAATCACAGTGAGTTATGTCCATCGCCTAGAAAATATTATATGCTCTAAAACTTTTGACCCAATTTTTTTAAAAAAAAGTATATTTACTAAGAAGAAGATCAGACTGTGTGTTTTAAAGCAGTTTCAAATGGCTATAAGAAATGAAGTGAGAGAATATTTAGGGGTTTTTTAAAAAAAATGGTTTATTTAATGTTTTTTAAATGGATAGGTTTTTTTATATTAAAAAAAGGTCAGGAGAAGTGTGAACCTCATTCATGCTTCTCCATTTCGTTGTTCACACTTCTCTTTCTACAGCCAAATAAGCGTGAACCTCGTTCATGGAAAATTTTACAAAAGAAGAACGAGTGGTGTTCACACCTCCTACCACTCAAAAACTATAAATTGAGTGCCCCCCCCCCCCCACCTCTATTTTCAATCGTTCTACTCTATATTTTATTGTGAAGATTTATTGGATTTCTTTCTCAACATATATTTTCATCTTTTAAGAAAGTAAAATTTCTATTTAAAATTTTAATTGTCTAATTGTTTTTATTTATTTTGTTTGTATGATTTATTTATTTAATGTGTATGGATGTATGGATGTATAAATTATTGTCCTTTGTATGATTTTTTTCTGAATGAGTTGTTATTCTTTGTATGATTTAATTTAAATTGAATGATTTAGGAATTTTAAATATGGTGTTTATATAATTTAAATTTTATGTATAAAATATAATTTATATTTAGGGAAATAATATTATTTTAAAAAAATGTATATATTTTTAATTTAAATGGTGAGTAATTAGATTTGAATATATTTATATGTATATAATATATATTATATTTAAAGTAACATAAATTTAAATTATAATATTCCATACAAAATGGTAAATAAAGTGAATCTAGCTAAATATTTTATAAAAATTATATTATTAAAAAAATACTAGTTATATTAAGTATCGTATTTAAATTTAATTAAATATATATATATAATATTATTATTGTTAAGTATAAAAAATAGCTTACTATAAATAATAATTTTAAATTATATTAAGTATAAATAATTATTATTCAAGTAATAATGTATAAAATATAATTACTTAAATTTTACAAAGTAGAAATACTACAAAAAAATATTTCTACATATGTAATTTTATAAAATTGAAAATAACATAAGTTTACAGTATTTTAATAGTGTAAGTGTAAATTATATTAATTTTATTAATTAAATTTAATAAATTTATTACTATTAATATTTTTAGTATGTATGTATAAATTAATAATACTTCTATTTAGAAAATTATAGTTGTTTATAAAAGTATATGTAACTATATTTTAAAATCTTAATAAATAAAGTTGAATATATTTAAATTTGTATAAATTTATGTTATATTATTTAAATATATATATATATATATATATTATTGTATATTATATCTAAAGTAAAATAAATTTAAATTATAATATTTGATACACAGATAAATAAAGTGAATCTACCTATATATATATACACGCGCATTGAAAAGTTTAAATTTTGGAAAGTTGGTAATATAAATATATGGATACATATGTAGATATTTATATATATTAGATACAATTATAGGTAAAGTTATATAATAAATATAACATAATAAGTATCCCAAAAAACATGTTGAGAGTATTGTGTGATGACTGATCTTGAGATGACCGACCAATGCATAATTGAAATTGCATGTCTTTTTTTGTGTATGTGGTTATATAATTTGTAATAATTTCATTTTTTCCTCATTGATGACCTGTGAATCATCTCTCCCTATAAGTATGTAAGGACCTTCATGTCTGCATAAAAAATGTTATGTATCTCAAACCCCTAGATCCCCTCACTTACATGTGAGTAACATTGGAATAAAAAGATTTTTGACAAGAGGCATTCGACAAAAGGAATTCGACGAGAGGCATTCGACGAGAGGCATTGATGTTTGAAAGGAGGCTGATGGTTGCTGAAATCTATGATAATAGAGGCTCCATTAGTTCACCCCTAGATTTTGGTTAGTTTATCAAATAATGATAAACTAATCCATAGAGATTCTCAAGATCAAGTCATAGTTATTTATTCATAACTAATTAAAATATGTTAAACATTTGATGATGTGGTATAAATATATATAACGTTTTATTAAATTTTATTTGGTAATCATATCATCATCAATATACTTCAACAGTGAGGTTATTTATATCATCAAGGTTTTATTTATAGTTTGTCACATGTAAGTGTGAAAAATCTTTATGAAAGTTTGAATATAAATAGATGTTTATATATATATATATATATATATATTATTTATTAAATATAGTTATAGGTAAAGTTACAAGATGTAGAACATAATAACTATCTCAAACAAACATGTTAGCAATCTTGTATGATGATTGATCTTGAGATGACCATCTAATGTATGATTGAAATTGCATGTTGTATTTTTTGTATCTAATTATTTAATTTGTAATAATTTAATGATCTTGAGATGGTCGACCAATGTATGATTGAAATTGTATGTCGTGTTTTTTTGGTTATATAATTTGTAATAATTGCATTTTCTTTTCCTCGTTGATGACTTGTATGTCATCTCTCTCTCTAAGTATGTACGAACATGTGTGTCCGCATAAAAAATGTTATGTATCTCAAACCTCTAGACCCCCTCACTTGCATGTGAGTAACATTATAATAAAAAGGTGTTCGACAAGAAGTGTTGTTGTTTGAAGCTGTATTTTTACACCATACCTGAAAGGAGACTAATGGTTACTAAAATCTAAGATAATAGAGGCACTAGGAGTCCCCTCGAGGTTTTGGTTGGTTTATCAAATAATAATAAACCAATCCATAAAAAAGTCTCAATATCAAGTCATAATTATTTAATCATAACCAATTTAAAAAATTAAACATTTCATGATGTGGTATATAACATTTTATTAAAAAAATCTAGGTAATCATATCTATGCAAATATATTGCAATGGTGAGATAATTTATACTGAGTAGGGTTTTAGCTATAGTTTATCACCTGCAAGAGTGGAAAATCATCGTGATTGTGTGACATTGGATGAAGTTCACAGAAAGATTCATAGTCGATTAAAACTGAGGGTTGATCAATCAGTTACTTCAATTACATATCAACATCTTCAATATCATGAATGTTTATGGAAAACTGAGTATCCTATGTTCGATGATGAGGATTTGATGGATGTATCATTGTTGTTTAGGTGACAGTGTAGTAATGGTATAATGGAATTATATGTAGTGATTTCTGATATTGATGAGGTACAACCTATTGCTATAGACCCATGTTATGTGAGCTCTGTAGAAGTCGTTCCTTCATAACGCTCTCATTCATTTCTTGCTCATATGACTCCAGTAATAGAAACAAATTATGAAGAAGATAATCAGGATTTAGAAGGAACTATAGGGTACATCCCTATGTGTACTCCTGATTTACTAAATGACATTATATCTGATGAGAAAGTATTTAGTGATGCATCAGGAGATAATGTGGATGAGGAAGATGTGGGGAATGAACCTTCTAAGGTTCCTTTGGTAGATAGGCAGTCACCAGTTAGTGGCAATCATCCTATATTATTGACTTCTTTGGTTGAAAGAATGTTGCATGCACATCATTTTGATTAGGATGTCATTACACTGGCCATTGAATTCTTTGGCATTATAGGTAATAGATCTACATCGACTGATAACACCATCTATGTTGGGCAGGATTTTCAAAGTAAAAATACCATGAAAAATGTGATAAAACAATGTCACATAGAGCGATATTTTTCATTTGTGGTTGATGAGTCAAAGAAGGAAAATTATCTCATTCGATGTGAAAAATACGGTCTATAATGTAAATTCTAAATGAGGGAAATATATGATAAATTTTTTGCATGTTGGAAGATAACCAAATTAGAAGGACCACACTGCATAGTGATCCATGCTCTGAGGATCACTCATAAACTTGATGCAACAATTGTCTTATTGTTTTGGTGATACCGAAGCTTTTGTAGGACATTCTTATGTCTTGTTAAACAACCAGTGTATTCAATACACTGGTTGTTTAAATATAAGATATCCTACAAAAAAGCTTGGAATACAAAACAAAAGACAATTGTGAAAGTTTATGGTGATTGGGATGAATCATATGCAGTGTTGTCTTAGCTTATGGGATTTTTGTCTCTCAACAATCAGATTATTTATCATTTAGACATTGTTGAGTATGTCTCCCCAGATAACCGAGTTGATCAAACAAAGGTGAAGTTTCATAGGGTATTTTGGGCATTCAGGCCATGTATCGCTGCTTTCCCATATTGTAAACAATTCATTCAAGTCGAGGAAACTTTTATTTATGGAAAGTATATAGGTGTTCTACTTATTGCTACCACGCAGGATGGTACTCATTCTCTTCTACTACTTGCATTTTTCATTATTGAAAAGGAGGATTTTGAATCCTAGAGTTGGTTTTTTTCATGTATACACATTAATGTCACACAAATCCAAGGAGTGTGTCTGATATCTAATCGTCATCGTGCGATTATAGAATTCATTAATAGTGATGGAGTTTCATGGAGAGAATCAATTTTTTATCACCGATATTTCATTAGACATATTGTCAGCAATGTGCATAATCATTTTAGAGATGAGGTAATAAAGAAATCGATCATCAAATTGGGTATGATTTTTGAACTTTTTTTTTGGAAAAAATTTTAATATCCTTTTAAATACATTATTCTCTTATGGTTTCACCATACAAGCCCCAACAAGAAAAGTTTGATCAACGTCTTGAAGAAATTTGAAGGGCTAATCAAGATGTGTATGATTATATGATGCAGATTTCAAAAGAAAAACAGTCATTAGCATATGATGGGAGCTCTATATTGACCTTGTGTATCGGTGAACATATCATGGGAGCTCTATATTGACCTTGTGTATCACGTGAGAACTATGGTTAACTATTATAGTGCGTCTTGGATGCTTGTTGGTGACTTTCGTTCCATTACCTTGCATGTTGATCAGTCGACTGTCATCTCTGATATTTCCAAGTTTCGTATTATGGATTTTTCATTTATGGTTTTTTTTCATTTCTAGATTTTTTCATTAATGGCTTGTTACATTTCTGGTTTGAATTGAAAAAAAAATATTGTGATATTTCATACTTTTACCTTGTCTACTCATCACCTGATTGCGCTGCCTGATATTACCAGGTTGCGCCCTCGGGGACGACCAAAGCCTACTCATATTAAAAATGAGATGGACTGACCTCGACAACGGGGAGGGGGACTATGATGTGGAATTTGTCACGCGGAATGACATACTTGTAAGAGATGTCCCCAAGTGGCAGGACAAAGCTCAAATTCCCATCATCCTTGATCGAGTTTGTATTTTATCATGAATGTGTACTTTTTTTCGTATACAGGCTTTTCATTAATGGATCCTTTTATTTCTAACTTGCTTCAGTTGTGAATTGTTTCATCTCTGATTTGTTTCATTTCTGGATTCAATCAAAAAGAATTTTGTGATACTTCAGCTATTAAAAAATAAACACAATGGAAATGAATAAAAAGAGGTTCGGCCTCTAAATGAATTGTCTCCAAATCTGTCCTTCAAATCACACGGTCGATTGAATATATCATGCAACCACATGTTATATGTGGGATTTTCATCACAAATGATATGTATATATAAATATTTAGAAATAAATTAAACATGATTGGAGATCATTAAAATAAGACATTGATGGACGAAGCCAATAACATCAGTCACATCTATTTGTTTAGCTCATTTTTCATCATAATGCTTAATTATGAATGTTAATTGTCTACCTCATTTTGCTTCTGGTAGTTTTTTAAAAAATAGTTTAAAAATTTTATTAACTTTAAAAATTTAACCATGATATCAACCGTAGAGATAGTGGGTCCTCCATTGCTCACATTCCAGGATATGCATGTTTCACGGCTGGTCATAGAGGGACGTCTAGTTCCTGTTTTGAGTGTACAGAGATCTCACCATTTCCATCATGTTGCACCACCTCCTGTCATCATCCCTCATCTTTTTCGTGTTTGGTTCTACAATGTAGCGATGTGCGACTTCACATTTGTCGATCATCAGCTCGTTGTTGCGCTTGTAGAGAGATTAAGGCTAGAGACACATACATTCCATTTTACAGAGGGAGAGATGACTATTACACTCGAGAATGTGTCCATTTTGTTGGGTCTCCTCATCGACGGTGCGGTTGTGATGGGTCGGGTGGGTGCAGATTGGTTTGATCTAGTTCACAAATTACTGGGCATTGAGGTCCACAACAATGGCAGGTTTGTCATCGACAGTAGATTACGCATGTTGTGGATAGATGAGCACTTCGCTTGTCTAGTTGATGATGTCGATGAGATCGTTGTGCGGCGATTTGCACGTGCATACATTTTGAGGCTTACCGGTGGCACGATCTACGTTGATCATTCGATTATATTTGTGCATTTGATGTACTTACCGTTATTGGACGATTTGGATCAGACAGGTTGGTATAGCTGGGGGTCTGCAAGTCATGCATATACATACAGAGCGTTATGCAGCGCATGTCGCATCACTAAGATGCAGACGGGGTGTGTTATTCTGATACAGATGTGGACATTAGAGTATATCCCTCGCTTAGCTTTACATACATGTGTGCTATTGTCTGCCGATATAGCAGTGTTTTTGCATGGACGATGGTATGTTATTCCTTCTTTTGTCAAAATCAAATGTATAACTTCCTATTATGAAATATAAGTATAAAAATGTTATTTATGGGTGGAGTCAGACACATTGATATTCAGATACAGTCAAACACAATGTCCACGCTTACAAACTTATAATGGGCAGTCTTCAATTGAACGACGTACATGGTTATAAATTATATAGTTAAATTATTATTGTGGATAGTGCATATCTTCATTTATTAATTGATTATTTTTTATTTTTTTATTTTTCATATTTCCAGGATGTCATATAGTGAGGCTATCATCCATAGTCTCCCACCATATTGTACGACAATGCTTGTTGTCAGTTCATGCGTCATTCTTAGATTTATTTTCATATTATTGAGTGGCATCATACTGATAGAGTTATGAGGCAGTTCGGCTTTTATCGGCTCATTCTTGCACCACCTAATATGTTACCTTCACTTCATTCTCTGAAGATGTTAGGGAAGCAAAACTTTGACTGGAGGAAATATCATGCGCGATATATTGAGATGTGGGACATACGACATGAGTCTCGATTATGAGTAGTCGACACAGTATGTATGCATTTATCAAATCAATTGGATTATGGGTCCTTGTACCGCATGTCCCCAATGAGATTTCTTATGTGACACGGACGAAGCTATCATGATTTGGTAATAATTATTTCTTCAACTGTTGAATAGTTTTTTTATTAACATTAGTTAACTACATAATTTGTTTTCACAAGATATGTGTATCACTCATCTCCTTCATATCTTTGATCCCATAGAAGGAGGTGCCTTTGACCATATTTATTTTCATAAAGCTGTGACATAGCTACTTCCACCTATGGACGAGATTTATCCTGAGATTTTCTTTGATATGTCAGGTGATGTTGAGGGTGCAAAGCCTGATATAGATGTGTCAAGGGGGTGACGACCCTGTTACGGATGCAGATGTCGCACATGATGAGGGTGTTCATCATGATCGGTCAGATGCTCCTTCAGTTCCAATTGCTTATGAGGCACACCCATAGCCAGAGGCACATGCACATATAGGGTCTGTTAGCATGTCACATTTTGTTGCAAAAATAGACGATGATTGGATTGTGTTGCATTCTTCATTATCCTCTGATCGACAGATATTCACTGCACATTAGCCATCTTCTTCACGTGTTGGGGAGAGGTCCACCAAGCAGCCATTATAGGTATGACAGGGTACAGGCGGCAAGACTATAGATCCACCGCCCGTCACACATGATGATGTGAAGATAGGTGTTAAGGATGATACACATGAGTTGTGTACGCCAAAACAGACATAGACAAACACGGCATAGACGCATTATATATACACCTGGTTGTGGCACAGAGCATCCAGGACATCGACATAGATTAGATTGATTCATGTTATATGTTTTTTAAATCGTTACTTATACGTTATTTAAAAACATACTAATATATTATATTTTGGTATATAAATCAATAAATTTATATAATTAGAAATCCATAAAAATATTTTTAAACGATTAAGAAACATTAATATTAATAACTACATTAGTAATAATAATTATTATTATTTATTTATATTAATACTTAGTATTATTATCCATATTATTTATAATAAATAATAATCTTAAATTTATTATTAAATATTATTATTATTATTATTATTATTTTGAATTCTATAAATATTATTAATAATAATAATAAATATTATCTTATTTCTTATATAAGTAATTAATTAATGAAAGATAATATATTAAAAATAATATAATTATTAACTAGTAAAAAAATTCTAAATACAAATTATTTTATTTATATTATTATACAATAAATATTAGCTATAATGTTATTAATTATATTAATAACATAATAATATATTAATAATTAATAATAAATAATACAATTAATAATTAATAAATATTTTATGTATTAATAAATTACTAATAGTTATATCAATAAAAAATTAATAAAGATTAATAATTAAAATCTTATAAATATTAGTTGTACTATTAAGTAACTAATCACAAAATAATATAATATTAATTAATAATAAATAATACAATTGAATATTAATAAATATATTACTTATTAATAAATTGGTAATATTTTATCTCAACAAAAAAATCACAAATATTTATAAATAATATTCCTAAAAATATTTTTAAAATTAATAATAAATATTATATTATTGATTACATAAATAATTAATTAATAAAACATATAAATATAAAGAGGCATAAACGGGATTCACGCCCCTAACCGTGGCCAGGAAGTGTGAACAAAGTTTACGCGTCCCTGAACCCATTTTTTAAAATACTGATAAATGTATCTCTTTTAGAGTTTAAAATTTTAAAACCTATTAAAAACTCATCTTTAGGATTCACAGCACATTTCTCATCATAACCATGATTATAAATTCATAAAATGTTTTTTATAATCTTATTCACTTCAAGAAATGAAATAAAATCATTAAAACTAAATTAACATGAAATGAATTATTAGATTTCATCATTCCTAATAATTCATTATTGAACAACATTGATTATCTCACACAAAAACAAATATTTTATTTATAATGATTCCACATAGAATTAATTGTATAAAATATATTTAATTATAAAAGTTATGAGCCCACTCCAATAAAATGGGAGTCAATCATTTGACATTATATTATTAATCCACAAAAATATAATAAATAATAAATTTTTATTTTCCAATATTGCTATTATAGGAGAAAAAGTTAATAAATATAAAATCCATTGTTTTCATATTGTATTTAAAGGACGTAATTTTTCATATTCACCGTGACCTTAATTTTAAAAATGTTATACATTCACTTTAGAAATCAAATTAAAATTATGACTTGGATCTATGATCTTTCGATACCAATAACATGAATATGAAATTCAACATTTTCATCCATGTATAATAAAATAAAATTGAGTATGCATATAAAAAAAATAAAAATATATATATATATATACAATATTTATTAAAAAACATTATAAAAAATAACATATTCATCATTAACATTTATACATTATCATTGTACTCAACAATTTCAAGGTCCACAAAGAAACTACAGATTTCAAAACTTATGATATCATCATCATATATCACGATATGGTCACCAAAGTTCATTTCAACATTTTTTTATGTTCAATTAATTATTGATAAAAAATTAACAAAATGATTCACCAGTCATACCACACCTGAAACATTCAAGTAATTACATGTGCCATCACGTAACACAACACAAGAAAATAAAGAGAATAATAGAACCAAGAAATCTTATTTCATTAACATTTCATTGAATATACACGTTATATATACATATGCCAACGAGCCTGTACCCGAGTGGTAAGGGCTCATGCTTGGCATCCAAGAGACCCAGGTTCAAAACCGGGTGGAGGCGAATTTCCGGGGTACTGTAGCAGTACTGTAGCAGGTACTGTAGCAGACATTGTTCGGTACTGTAGCAGCCAGACTATTCACCTGATTTGGGCTTTCGGGCCACCGGTTTGGGCCTACGGGTCTCAGGGCCTTCGGGCCACAGGGCCTTCGGGCCATTGAAGACCATGAAGTACCCAGTTCACACAGAGCAGACCCCAGATGAGGATTAGAGCACCAGTAGCAGTCACCAGAAGCAGAGCTAATCGGATTGGAAGAATGAGAGGATATGACAACCGCCATCAGGACCAGGCACCGTGCAGCTTTGTACGGGACAATACTAGCCGATCAGCAATGCAAGTGGAGAGCTAAAGGCAACCAATGATGCAGAAGCTGGAGAGGGGCAGTTCTGGTGGGTTGGGCCTACGGGTCATGTATTGGGCATGGTATGCCTCTGAGCCTTCGGGTCATGTCGGGCCTTGTGTCTTGGGCCTACGGGTCATGTACGGGTTCCCCTTCAACCCTTAAAAGGGGGATTATCTATAATAAAAAAAAAAGCTTTCGGGCCATTCGGGCATATGATCAATGATATGAATTAATCCTATTATCTAAGAAAGATCCAACATCTAGGATCAATGATATAGTATAGAGGTTGAGTTAATGATCATGGAAAAAATAATAATGATACGTACACACCTATCAAGGATGATCCATACTTTGGTGCATCTATCAAGAATTCAAATTCATATAAATTATCCATATTTGGCATCTTTCATTCACTAAGAGAAAATGATACATACACACCTGAAAAGCTGGATAAAATAATTAATTTGAAAATATGTAATAGGCATGAAGGGAGTGAAAAAAGATAGTAAATAAAAACAAACGGACCTAAGAATCACCAGCAGTGGAGCAACAAAGTCTTATCTCCTGGATGATCAACTCCTTTTCCTCTTCAAATTCATCATCCTCCGACCCTGCTATTAAGAATCAAGCTCACTAGGAATCATTTCACATCATTTCTACAAAAAAAAAAAAAAAAAAATTCCTCACCTTTACCCCCAGACAGATTCTGAAGCAACTCCAACAACTTTTCTTGGTTCTTGCCCAATATAACCTTTATTTCTCGAGGCTTGTGAGGATTAGCAACAAAAACCTGCAGGCCAACACTTTTCAAAAACAACCTCACATGCACCTCACCAACAAAACACAACATATCTTCTACCTTGAAAATATGGAAAGCAGAGATCTGAATACTTCTGTTCGAATCCTGCTCCCATCATAAGATTAACAAAATCATAAAACAAAATGTTTTTACTGTGACATGTCGCAATAAAAAAACAGAAAACAAGACAAAAAGAGTGGCCATTACCCTCAACAATGTCATCATGACCTTCAAGTATCGAATCTCTAAAATAAATCGCTTCATTATATAAGCATTGGGTGCCTCCAAAAGAAATTCCGAGAGAAGCTGTGATCCATTGAATGTTGCAAACGTACCACATATCACGTTTCAATGATAGCAGCAAGTAATTTTTTATACCCGGGCTTTAACTCACCTTCAATGATTGTCTTCTAGTCACATAATTTGGTGAGGTCAAGAGTCTTTCAAAGAGATCAAAGAACTGAAACAAAAAATGTCCAACAAGAAAGGCCAAATTAACAATTGTATAATTGGATTACCAAAATTGATTTAAAGAAAACCACCCATGCAAGCTAAGGTCTCAGCAAATGATCATTCCACCCTTGAATTCTCAATGGACCACCGAACAGGAATGGTGATTTTAATTCCAAATTAGTTTCAGCAACTCAAACATGGTTTCCACAAAATTAATTAGATTTCATCAATAGCATTCAACAAAATGCAGATTATAATAACAAACCTCATCATAATGGGAGGCGAGGAATTCAGACACTACAGATTCATGTCGGGTAAGCAAGTCCTGCCAACAAATTTGTAAAGATGGCCAAATAAGCAGCTAAGATTGGGAGATTTTGATTGATGGTCAAAACAAATAAGCATTACAACTCCAAACTCAAGATGCAAACCTTGAAAGTGGTAAATGCATCAGAGGCAATATCAAAGGTAGGCAGCTCCACAAATTTGAAGAATAATTCAAAGCTAGCGGACTCTAATATGTACCTGCGCTATTATAACAAAACAGATGCATCCCAATAACAAAACCAGCATAAAACTTAGTGTGATGACATATGTATTATTGTTAGAAAGAAGCTGAGACTTGCTGCTTACAAGCACCAACCAGAAAAAATGAAACTTCTGAATTCATTACACTGTCTTGAGTAAATTAGGATGTGACGCATCTGAATTTTACTCTATCTAATGGACGTAAAAGGCAATTTTTAAAAACATTAATGTGTTGGAAAAGGTTTATGTTGAACAACATCCAAACATTGAAAATTTTAATTTTCCTAACCATGCTTTAAAACTTAACAAAATATTGTATTAATTGAAACAAGCTCCAAGAGCATGGCATGAGCGTTGGTGTAGTACCCCCGGTTTGAGGCATGTAGCCTTTGTTTATGTTTTTTTATGAGTTTACGGGCATGGGATGAGTTAGGAAAAGGTCGGGAGAGTTTGGAATGTTTTTGGATGAGTTTTGGAGGCTTTTAAAGGGGCACACGGTTAGTGTAAACCGTGCGGATGCTCCAGAAAACCGTGCAGGGAGAGGCAGTAGGCTACGCACGGCCTGCGCACGGTTTGCCAAACCGTGCGAGGAAACCGTGCGGGCACCTGCTCTCAAGGCAGTGGCGTGCACACGGTTAGCGCACGGTTTGCCAAACCGTGCGGGCTAACCGTGCGGCCACTTAAAGTTGGGGTTTTTAAGTCCGGGCTCCCTCGGGCTTGACCTAAAACACTCCTCTCTTCCTCCCACTCGAGCCTCACTCGGGATTTTCAGTTCTCAGGGGCTAGAAGGGATCTCCCACTCATTTTGAAAGGGTTTTGAAGAGGATTCAAGAGGGTTTGAAGGCGATTCCTCCCGGGTAAGTCTTCTCCCATGGTTTCTTTGTGTTTTCCTCTAGATCTGCTCTTCCCTCCTTCTTGGTTTTCTAGATCTACACTTGTTGTTTGTAGATCTAGGGTTGTGGTGGCCTTGGATGGTGTTTTAAGGCTTGTGGGTGTTAGGGAAGAGGATCTAGAGAGGTTTCGATGGTGCGTTCGCCGGTTTCGGAGGTGCGGTTGCGTGTGGATCGATTTCTCAGGAACCCTAAAGGTAGGTGGCTTCTCTCTCGACTCCACTTGGTGGAATTGTGTGGTGCATTTACAATTAAATTGTGTGCTTGAAATTTAATTGGTAAATCATGTGGCAAATTTGTTGGAAAATTGATGGGTGATGAAATTGGGGGGTTTTGGCATGAAATTGGGATTTTTGGGTAAAAATGGGTTTTGTTGGAAATGGATTCAATTGGATGATTTTAAAATGTTGATTTTAAAATGACAATGAACTGGAGCATGAAAATGGCATGTGATGGTGTTTGCAATAATGTGAGATTGTTGTGTGGCTCGTGCTTGTGTGGATATGGATGGGATTTTGTATTAGAATGTGTTGTGATATTGTAGAGTGGTCGAGAAAGTGCCACTATAATCAGGGAAATGGATGGATAATGGACGGAAGGGCCACCATCTAGGCAAGTGGCCGAGAAAGTACCACTTGTCGGGTTGTGAACGGGTTGGCCGAGAAAGTACCCCTGTTGTTGGTTGATTGCTTGACTATGTGATGTTTGTAGATGGGGCTTGTGAGTGAAATGTGAACATGGTAACCGGCATGTGGCTTGATTGTTGTGGCTTTCCCTTGTGTGGCATGTTTGGCTTTTGTAATAAGTTTGCAAATGGGATTGTTTTATATAAAATGTTTTATATAAATGTGCTAACGGTTTATCCTAGTGGCGTGTGTAGGGAAGTCATTTGGGGAAATCCTACTGAGTAGTTGTACTCACCCCCTGCTTTGGCACTTTCGTGTCTTTGCAGATGTAGTATACCGGGACATGGGCAAAGGTAAGGCATCACCTTCTTTTAGCGATGCCTCGTGATGCTTGGTGGAGCATGGAGTTTGGAGCTGGAGTGGAGCTGTGGAGGTGTCACGGATTGTGGTGGCTGTCTTTTGTTTCCGTTGTACTCTGATGTTTTGGTAATGTTCGGTTGTATGAACCTTGGGTTGTTATGGCACGATTGGGTAAATTGGAATGCATGCATTTCTTTTTTGCTGTTGGTCGTTGGTTGTTTGGGTAATCCTCTTGAGGGCAAATCGTTCCCCACTTTTCTCTTGAAGCCCTCGGCATTTATTGTCAGCCTTTGGCGCCTTGGGAACGTCGCTTAAGGCCAAGTAACCCTCACCGCCTCCTCAAGCCAATGAGGTATGGGCGGGGCATTACAGTTGGGGTGGGTTCCTTTGAAAAAATGATTTTTCAATGAAAACAGTGGATCCGACTATTTTTATTAAAAAGGTTTCAAAAGGTACTTTTGCTATTAGAGTGATGCAAATGCTATTATTTTTGAATCACCTAAAAGGTCTCTGGGCAAAAAGTTTTCAAATCTAATAAAAAGTGAGTTTGAAATGAGTATAATAAGTAAATTAATATTTTTCCCATGGATTTCAAATCTTTCAAGCAAAGAATGAAAATATTTCAAATCAACAAAAAAAGTCAGAAGAGTTGGTATGGATAGTAGTTCTTGCCTAAGTACTCCCATGAATTCAACTTGTAAGCATGATGATCGGTAGATAGTTTTACAAAGGTATGATTGAAAGTCTCTTAGGTTGTTACTCATCTAGGAATCATGTTCTCAGCATGCTCAAGTGTTTGTTTTCATTTAAATCCAAAGAAGTCGCATCTTGAAGGTGTAAAGAGTTTTGAGATATTTGAAAGAATTAGTTGGTTTTGGTTCGTTTTACCCAAAAGGTGGATTTTGAACCAAAGCATGGTTGTGTTTGGCCCTCCCAAAAGTTACAAAATTAGATCTGACCAGGCACATAAGAAACTCTAACAATGATGATGACATCCAACCTATATGCCAACAATTCAGAAGATTCATTTATTATGATGAATACAATGAAAGCAAAAACCATAAAAAAAAAACAAGTTCCCTTCATCAACAGTTCTGAATTTGTGCATTTCACATTTCAAACTACTGCAACGATCAATAAAACAACATCAAATTCAGTAAGATTGCAAACCAAGCAAAACTAAAAGGAAATTGTTAATGTCTTACTTTGCAAGTTTTGGAAATTTGATGCATTCCCTCAACATGTTCCCACAATTCAACGCAATTTCTTTGTTATCATAGCTGCTTAGAATACAATGATCAAGATGATTGATGGCACAATGAAAATAGCAGATGATAATAACAATTGGCAAGGAATATTGACTGTAGCATGTGTATCTATGCAAGTTTCCACTAAAATACCATTTGGACTTTTGCTTTCAGTTCCTATCAAATATGATATGTCAAACTCATCTGAAATAATAATAATTAAGGCATGAAAAAAGTTTTATATCAACTATTGATAACAAAAAGAGAGAAAAAAGAAATTCATAGCAATATCAGCAGTCCAGCGAAAAAGAAACATACTAATTTTTTACAACAGTTTTTTATCATGCTCAATATTGTTGGGCTTTATGGACATCTTATATATCTCAAATGCAGCAAAACTAAACAAAAAAATCCACCGGGCCGAGGACTAACCCCCTGCTGCTTCCGCTGGAAGTCAAATCCAAAAACTAGTCCCCCCTCTTGACAAGCCAACACCCCCTATTTATTATTCTCCCACCCACCAACTATCCAGCTAATCAATCCATTTTACATAATTTCCCTGACCATTATTATTAACCCCCTACCCAACCTGCTCCCCTGCACAGCAGGCTACAGCCCTTTCCCACCCCGACCTTGTTCCTATCATTACCGCCCGCTTGAAAATTCACCTTGTCCTCAAGGTGATGTTCTGGAGGGAAAACCATGGTGGTGGCTTTGGCGGTGCTGCCCAAATACCGATAGTTCTCCCTCTGTCAATCTCCTTCCGGTGGGGAGGTTCTTTACATTCCCCAACATCTACAGCAACCACTTTAATCTGCTCGTAGTTCCCTTCATCCAGCAAACTCAACGCCAGACTTCTAGCTACTACCTCGGTAATTCAAGAGGTAGTAGTCAAACAGGAATTCCAGTTCTGGTCACTTCAATTTGATGCGCCGAACTGCCTCCTCTCTGCTAGCTTTGGCCTCACTTGGTACTCCTGTTATGGACTGTTCCTGCTTTGCCTTCTGTTTTGCTTGCTTCTGTGTCCCTCGTAGCCATACCTGGTTTGAGAAATGTTTCAGCGCATTCAGTGACTTTCAGTTCAACTTCCTAACCTCTGCTATTTCCTGCACCATATCATCTGTTCAAGACCAGCCCTCATTTCTTTCTCCAAAGCTTCTAGCGTTGCCATCGAGAACAATCTCCAAGCAATCTTTTGAAGCCACGATCCAAGAACTGCCGTTGCGACTTCAAATTTCCTGCTCAATGTTGTCGTTTTTTTTTTCACCATTGCATGACGTCTCTCTTCTGTTTCTGTCACGTTGTGTGTCGTCTCTCTATTGTGCGTGGTTCAAACCGCAGCGTCTTAGTCTCTGCTGCGCTGCGAGACGTCCTCCACTGTTGTGAGTCGATCGTCCTCCACCATCGCGTTCCACCTCAGCTTCTGCATCGGGTGTGTCCACGGCAGAGTGGACGTTTTTTTCTGTTCTTTTTTTTCCCACTGTCGCGTCGGATTTCAAAAAAAACTCCTGCTCAAGAATCGGTCGAGAATCTGCAAACTGTTGTGTCCAAAGAAATCGTTGCGTCTGCTTCCGTCGCTCCTTGAGTTCCTCGGTCAAGAATTGCTTTCTCGGTTCTCTTTCTCAAAAATCTCTCAAGAAGAGCACCAATTGATAGATGGCCAAATAAAGAGAGGTAGGAATTACAATAGAACTCCAATATATCCAGCAATTACAAAGTACAAGACTACCAGAGAACAAGTGGAGGAGGAGGAGGAGAAGAGGAGGAGGAGAATCCTGTGGAAACGCTGCACCACCGGGCCAAGGCCTAACCCCCTGCTGCTTCCGCTGGAAGTCAAATCCAAAAACTAGTCCCCCCTCTTGACAAGCCAACACCCCCTATTTATTATTCTCCCACCCACCAATTATCCAGCTAATCAACCCATTTTACATAATTGCCCCTGACCATTATTATTAACCCCCTACCCAACCTACTCCCCTGCACAGCAGCCTACCAGCCCTTTCCCACCCCGACCTTGTTCCTATCACCAACCCACGAACTTCAAATGATACTCTTTAAATATTAATTAGAGCATGTTCATAACTCCTGACACAACGTTGCATGATGTCTAATCCAGTTAAATGATAAATTAGGTGGAATAATCAAGTTATCCAATGACAGTACATTTAGGACATAACTTCATCAATCTCCCAATTGCACTAATGTCTCGCAATCTTCATGCCGATTTCACACTGTGTTACATTGCATGTGATGAGACGTGACGCCATATCCACTCCTTTGGATATGAAAGGATCAAGCAAACTCTAATAGATTTTGAACAAACATTGGGACAAAATGAATCATGATTCATATAGTCTTATGTGTAATCTTGTGTATCTTTGCAGCATTAACAATGATTATGAACTCCTAATCCATAATCATAAGCAAAGAATGATATCTAGCAACACGTCAATGTTACTCAAACTACAAAAGGTTTTGGTATGATCTATATCAACCACATGTATACTTAAACAATCCCATTATTCATGACAAAAAGTGTAGCCACGTGACATGGAACCTGTCAATCCTGTATTGACCAACTCATCCATTTTTTATCCTCGAAGTAGACAAACCAAAACAGATGAACACATCGCATGTCATTCATCCATGTAAACGAACGCAACCCAAGCCACTCAACTAAGCATAATCATGCATTTTCTCGGACTTATTCAATTGAGGGTTCATATGTTATAACTATCACATGAGAGGACGAATCTCATATTTCTTATGCAAATCCCTCAGCCTGATCAGCATCATACCTGGCCACTCACTGTGTAACTTATTCTTAGGAATAACGTAAAATGAGTATCAAAGTATGATGATTCTCATATAGAGAACTTTCATAACCTCAAGTTTAAGATTATTATTTAATATAAACCCCAAGTAAACCAAAGATACATGTGTAGGCTCCGGGCGCAGCGGAAACACGTTGGTGGGAGAGCCCAACTTTAATTTTATCGTTAAAGACGATCAATCCGAGATCCGTCACGATGTAAAACGCCGGATCTTCGGAATAGAACGAAGAACGAAAAACAAGAGGGAGTCCCAGAACCATAGAGATAGGATCATCATATGTTGGTTATAATTAATTTAATTAATTGACAAGAATTACCTTGATGGAATTCTTTCTTCGTTGATATCTCTGATCACGATCCGGTGTGATCCGTCGTTGCGTCGTAGAATCCAAGTGTAGAATTCCTCTAGCGGTGATCCACACGTGCTCCACGTATCTTTAGATGTCACCGAAGGGATCTCTGGGTGCTAGCGCGGAAGAACTTTCGCTTGCGATGTCCGTCTTTGATGGCCTTGATCCGGTGGTGGTGGATCTCTCTCGGTCTTGAGAGCGTTCTTGGATGAAGGAGTTCTTTCAGCCTTGAGAGAACTCTCCAGAATTGTTGTGCACAACGATTGGAAAAAGTGTTAGGATTGTGAGGATATTTATAATCGGGTTTGAGGTTATAGAGTTATGACAATAAATAAACGCGTTACGCGTTTTATTTATTTCATTAACTCTCATTGAAAACCCCCATGTCGAATGATTAATTCCTTGACATGTGCCAACGCTGATTATAATAAATATCATTTAATAAAACGATATTATTTCCTCAAAATCCCGACTAGAAAAACTACACGCCGTGTAATCATTAATACACGGCGTGTACTCATTTTCCATAAAACTACACGGCGTGTATATTCAATATACACGGCGTGTACTTTTATTTTCTATTTTCCTTTATTTCCTCCACCACATTTATTAGTCCTTGAGTAATGACTATTTATTTCTGAAATAAATGTAACTGCATTACTCGCTAATAAATATATTATTTCGCCCACAATATATTCTCTCGAATAACTAGTGTCGAAATATATGCGATCAGGCATCCTTGAATAATTATTAAACCACAGTCGGGAATAATATTTATTCAATTTGTTAAATTAATATTTAACTGAGATACATGGACACACTTAGTGTGTAACCCTCTAGGCCTCTTTCTCGTTGGCATTAGGCAGGCTTGCCTAAAGTCCAAAATTACTGTCTAACAACGGGTCAAGGCACCCAAGAGAAAGAAGTTGACACCGCATTGACGTGTCACCTCATACGAACGCTTACCGTGTAAAATAATCCATTTGTCACGATATCTCGAATCAAGCGGGTTGTATGCTAGTGCCATCAACTCATTGCTCGATTATTCTTTCTTTGACTTTCCGGAATTGAACTCGCTCATTCGTCATCATGGCCATGGATTTATTTAGGCTATATCAATTCCATCAAAGGGCCTAAGATATCTACTTCCGTTATGGAACAGAAGGGACAAATTCTTTCTCGCATTATCTATTAATGCAGCAGTACTCGTGACGCACCCAACGTATCCCTACGTATCCTACCTCGCTGCGAACAGTGTGTCGTCACAGTTTTCGTCAATACATCTAAGTACGCGAGTTGTAATACTCATTAATAATAATCTTAAAGTCTAAGGACCAATACACACGTCCGTAGATAGGAACATCCAATAACACTATAAAATGTGGATTTCCTACTGGCGGGTCTCATTCTCATAATATCCTCCTAGATATTACCAAGGGCGCACACCATGAGAAGGTGCCTCAAAGTTTTATGAGTCCTCACCCCTAATGACATGTATTATTTGTGTCCCTCAAATAACATTGTTGGACCCCATTTCAGTTTAATGGGTATTTCTGAGTCCCACATCGAACTTACCCTCCTTGTAATTAGTTTTACTCATCTATAAAAGATTGTCTCCACCTCACATTGAGGGAAGGGGAATTCACCAACTACATGGTATCAGAGGGAACTTAATCCCGAACTCTCCTCCTTCCATTTTTATTTCCCCGCTCTTCTTTGCGGTTTTCCCGGCTAAGTCTGACCCCGCCTCCCTGGTGCAGTTTTGCACCCTCCTTCCCCAGTGCCTCCTGCCCGGTCCGGCTCCCCGGAGCGCCTTCCCTCACGGCGCCCGCTCCTCCTGCGTGCGAGCCCTCCCAGTCGTGGCTCTCCCCGGTGTGCCTTTTCTCCCAAGCGCGACACCCCCGACGCCCCGCCGCGGCTCCTCCCGACGGCGAAACTCCCGTCGCCCTGTCGCGCCTCCACCCAAGCGCGACCCTCCGTCACGGCTCCGTCCGGCTCCCGCGCGCCCTCCCAGCCCTTCCCAGCGATTGCGGCTCCCACGCCTCCCGTCGCTTCCTATAGCCGTTTTTCCTCAACGGCTTCCGCCCTCCCCGACGATTTTTTCGGCTCCCGCAACTGCTTGCACCGGCTCCCGCTTCTCCAGACGCCCGAACCGGTCAGCTGCACCTCTCTCGCTACGCACGAACCACCCTCTCCGGCGGTCCTGTGCGCGCAGCGCCTCAAGCGGTTCCCCGGCGCCCCGCTCCTCCAGCCGCGCCTCCCAGACGCGGCTCCCGGCACCCTAGCCCCGGCGTCACCTCCCGGTTGCGCGCACCGGCCCCATCAACGCCCGCCCGGCCCTCCGTCGCGGCGCACACTCGCCCAGCGCCCGCCCCGCCTTCCGTCCCAGCTCCCTGCACCCGACAACTCGCGGGCTTCTCCCGCCTGTGCGTGCCGCCAGCAGCGCTTCCGCCTCCCCTGCGCCGTCCGTCGGCTCTCTCGGCTTCCCGACGTGATCGGCCCTGCTCCGGCCGCTTTGTCCGGAGACTCCCGGTGCACTCGTCCCCGGCAGCGGCTCGTTCCAGTGCGGCATCCTCCCCTCCACTATGGACGCCTCCTCAGCTCTGCCCTCAATGATAACTGTCTCCTCCCGCCTCGTCGATGACAGGCTGGACGCAACCAATTTCTCCGTCTGGAGGAAGACGGTCTTGATGTCCCTGCGCGGCATGAACCTTCATTCTCATCTGGAGGATCCTCCACCCGCACTGACGGACCCCAAATTCCAACCTTGGCAACTTGCAGATGGCAAGATTTTCGCTTTACTGGTCAACTCCATGGACCGCTCGGTAAAGGATGTGACCCGAACTGCTAATACTGTCAAAGAACTCTGGGATTCATTGACTGTCATGTATTCCGAGACAAACAACTTGGCTCGGGTCTCCGACATTCTGTAGCGTCTGTCACACATCCGACAGCAGGATATGACCTTTTCGGCATATTTCTTAGAATGAAAAGGTCTCCGCGACGAACTGCAAGAGCTTTGGCCCGTTCCTCATACTCCGACGGACGCGCAGACTCAACGGGACCAACTCTGCATTTTTAATCTCCTCAATGGCCTCGCCCCTGACTATGCCACGACAGCCACAGAGATGCTTGTCAGCCCTTCTACGCTGGATATACCTCAGATCTATCATCGTCTGGGGAAGGCTCATTGGGCCCTTCCCCACCTATCCCTAGCCCTGATCACACAGCTCTCCTGGGTCGTGGCAGTGGCCGCCCTACCGGCACTCGTGGACGTGGTCGTGGAGAGAGCCGACCTCGCCCCCTCTGCCAGCACTATGGCAAGCTCGGCCACCTGATTGACCGTTGCTGGGTAGTTCATGGTCGTCCCGCTTTGCATCCACGACAGGGTCAGACTGCAATCCGAGATGCATCCCCGCCTGCTGCTGTTTTTCCGTCATCTTTGGATCTCTCCATGGCTGAGATCCAGCTGATTCACGATCATCGGACCACCTCCCTGTCGGGCTCTTCATCAGCATCTCTTGCCCACTCCGGTGGTCCCACTGCTTTTGTCAGTCACCGTTCACCTGCCTGGATGCTTGACTCATGTGCGTCCGACCATCTTACCGGGGATGCAGGTATACTCTCCAACTACCGTCCCTATACTGGTTCCTCAGTCATCACTGTTGCTGATGGTTCCACTCTCCCCATTGTCGGTTTTGGTACATGCTCCCTCACCTCATCCCTTCACATATCCTCGGTGGCCCATGTACCACGCAGTCCTTTAAACCTGCTTTTCATCAGCAAGCTGACCAAGGATCTCAATTGTAATGTTATCTTTACCTCGTCTTCTGTTGTGTTTCAGGAGCGGACGACGAACCAGGAACTTGGTAGAGGCCAGCTTCGAGATGGGGTGTACATGTTCGATGGTCCGACATTCGTCGCCTTCACGTCTGTCTCTGCTCGTGCCGTGGACCTCCATTCTCGGTTGAGCCACCCCTCTGGCTCCGCTCTTCATCAGCTCTATCCAGATATTAGTCCACCTTTATCTTTTCATTGTGAGTCATGTACCTTTGCGAAACACCATCGCACATCATATTATCCTCGACTTGACACACGAGCCGCCAAACCCTTTGATTTGGTTCATTCCGATGTATGGGGTCCCTGTGCCACCTCGAGTCAATCCGGGTATAAATATTACATCTCTTTCATTAATGATTTTTCCCGTATGACATGGCTTTACCTTCTTCGAGATCGGACAGAAGTTTTCTCCACCTTTCAGACCTTTTACCATGAGATCCAGACACAGTTTTCTATCTCTGTAAAATGTTTGTGCTCCGACAATGGACGGGAATACTTATCCACTCCCTTTCAGCAGTTTGTGTGGGCACACGGCATCATACATCAGACCTCTTGTCCTGATACCCCTCAGCAAAATGGAGTGGCCAAGCAAAAACACCAGCATATTCTAGAAACTGCTCGTGCCCTCCTCTTCCACCGCCAGGTGCCTCTACACTTCTGGGGGGATGTCATCCTCACTGCCACATACCTACTCAATCGTCTTCCTTCATTCATCCTTCAGGGGGAGACTCCTTTTCATATCCGGTTCCCCTCTCTTCCCCCTCACTCCCTTCCACTCCGCGTCTTCGGATGTCTCTGCTATGTTCGGGACACTCGCCCCAATCTCTCAAAACTTTCTCCCAAATCTCTCCGGTGTATTTTTCTCGGCTATTCCCACACTCAGCGTGGTTATCGGTGCTTCTCTCCAGAATTACGCCACTACATCACTTTTGTCGATGTATCGTTTGTCGAGAGCTCTTCTTTCACTCCACCCTCTCCTCATCCAAACACTACCATCGATGACTGTCTTCTTCTCCTGTTTCACCAGCCTCTGGTGTCTCCTTCTACAGGTCATCACTTTGGACAGGTCTACTCTCGTCATCCATCAACTGTACCCCCCATCCAGGCCGAGGACAACATTGTTCCCACTTCATCAGATGCTCCTGTCACAGCACCCGCGGACTTGTCAATTGCACTCCGGAAAGGTACTCGATCGTGTCAGACTACTCCTTTATTTACATCTTCTTACAAAGGTTTGTCAGCACTGGAGGCGATCTCTATTCCCCGCACAGTTGGCGACGCCAAGTCACACCCGGGGTGGCTACAGGCTATGCGAGATGAACTGCAGGCTCTGGAGGACAATCATACATGGGATCTAGTCCCCCTCCCTGCGGGCAAACAGGCGGTCGGCTGCAAATGGATATATACGATCCGTCTCAATCCCGATGGCTCTCTTTGTCGCCTCAAAGCCCGGCTTGTGGCGAAGGGCTTTGCTCAGACATATGGCATCGATTACTTTGAGACCTTCTCTCTGGTAGCCAAGATGGCCCCTGTCCGCCTGTCCATATCTCTGGCTGCTCATCATCACTGGCCGCTTCATCAACTGGATGTCAAGAATGCATTTCTCCATGGCTTTCTTGACAAAGAGGTCTACCTGCAGCAGCCCCCTGGCTTTTCTGCATCTGGTGCCGACTCCCATGTATGTCACCTTCGTCGCTCCCTCTATGGCCTCAAGCAGTCTCCTCGGGCTTGGTTCGGCCGCTTCAGCACAGTCGTCACAGCCTTTGGCCTCTTTCACAGTATGAAAGATCACACCGTCTTCTTCCGTACGACGACGCATGGTTGTATCTTGCTCGTGATCTATGTTGATGATATCATCACAGAGAGCGACTCCACAGGAATCGCCAACCTCAAGGCGCACCTCCACCACCACTTTCACACCAAAGATCTGGGTCCCCTCACCTACTTCCTTGGCATCGAGGTCTCCCATTCTGAGGACACTATCTCTCTCTGTCAACGCAAATATGCTCTTGATATCTTGCAGGATGCAGGTTTGAGCACAGCGACTGCAGTGGACACTGCTCTTGAGCCTGGGGAACGATCTCTCCATACCGACTCGGAACCATTTCCTCATCCCGAGAGCTATCAACGTCTGGTGGGTAAACTTAACTACCTCACCATGACGCGACCTGACATTGCCTGCGCCGTTGGCAAAGTCAGCCAGTTCATAGAGCATCCAACCAGATCTCAGTGGGATGTTGTCCTCCGCATTGCCAAATACATCAAGAAAGACCCTGCACGTGGCCTTCGGTACTCACATCATGCTCATCTTGATGTTGAGGCCTTCTGTGATGTGGACTATGTCGGTTGCCTCGCTACCCGCAAGTCTACTCCGGGATTCGCCGTGTTCTTCGCCGGTAACATAATCTCCTGCCGCAGCAAGAAGCAGACTGTCGTCTCCAGATCGAGTGTCGAGGCCGAATACCGCGCCATGGCCACGGTCACCACTGAGATCCTCTGGCTCCGTCACCTCCTCCAAGAGCTCGGCTTCCCAGCACAGACTTCTGCTCATATCTGGTGTGATAATCAGGCAGCCACAAAGATTGGCTCGAATCCCGTCTTCCATGAACGGACGAAGCATATCGAGGTGCACTGCCACTTTCTTCGCCAGCATCTGGAGCAGAACCATATCAGCTTTGGCCATATTCTGACGGCGGATCAGCTTGCGGACCTCTTCGCCAAAGGCCTCCCGAGAGCTCGTCTTGACTCTCTCACTACCAGACTGGGTATTCACAGCCTCCATGGCCCAGCTTGAGGGGGAGTATGAGATGGTCTTTGTGTCTTGTCTTCTTTTTTCTTTGTGGGACTCAATCCAATCTGGGCATGTCCAGCTTGAGGGGGAGTGTTGGACCCCATTTCAATTTAATGGGTATTTCTGAGTCTCACATCGGACTTACCCTCCTTGTAATTAGTTTTACTCATCTATAAAAGACTGTCTCCACCTCACATTGAAGGAAGGGGAATTCACCAACTACAAACATTATCCGGCCATAGAACATATATTCAAGAATAATGTTATGGCACTTCCGGGTTCTCATCATAGCAGGGATCCGCTATGACCCATTAATGCAACAGCTGTCCTTAGGACATTATCACATGCATTGTCACGCAGAAGAACAATCAAGATGTGATAAGGTATTTATTAATAAATAAAGTACAAAGTAGTTGGTTCGAGGCCACCAACTCCAACAACATGCATATGAAATTCCATGTGATATACTCAAAGCGGATCAATTTATGCAATAAGTCAAACTTGTATCCCATGAGTGGATTTTGTATATCCATACAAGTTCCTACTCATTAATCTTAACATATCATGTTTCTACTGTGAAAATAATTTTGTAAAAGAATCTACTACATTATCATTTGTAGCTGTAGAATGATAAGAGAGGTGGACCTTAATACCCAAGATGTCTCTCTAAACGAGACCTTGAGGTTATTTTATAAGAAATAATAAAGACCACATCAGACCATAAGTCCGATGTGGGACGCAGACTCCAACACTCCCCCTCAAGCTAGGTGCACCAAGTATGAACACATAAAGAAAAACAAAGCAATCAACAGACGCTGCAAACACTCCCCCTCAAGCTAGACATACCCAGCTTGATTGCAAAACAAGACAAAACAAAGAAAAGATAAACCGCCATGTGTAACGACCCAAACTTTTATCAATGCAATTTATCTCTTCTTATAGTAATATCATATAGTATAATCACATAAAATCACATTAGGAAACACAATGTCAAATCATGCTTAAATGAACAACTAAATTCTATGCAACCTTTAAACATAATTTTCTCAATTCTGTGATTTGAATTTCGAAAATCTGACATACACGGTTGCGATTAGTAAGATGTTTGGAGTCCGATAGGGCAAACTTAATTTTTTTGGTGAATAGTAACATACTTTTATGAATAGTAATGTTACCCTTATGAATAGTAATATGACCCTTATGAATAGTAAATTGGTCAAGTAAATGGTTACTTTATCAATGATAGTAAATAAAATTTATCCATCCTATAAGTGACAATATGATATAATTATATTATAATTTTATATTTTTGTAAGTCATGAATATTTAATTATTAATTTAATAATTTAAAAGAAAATGTATTTTCATAAAATGTATTCATAAATTAATATTTTGATGTCTTATGATTATATGATAATTTTATGAGGTTAATTAATTTTTCAAAGTGTTAGAAAAACAGTTTTAATTTTAAAATTTGTATTTTTCAAGTAAATTATGATTTTAATTAAAAATTAAATTACTCATACTTAGAAAATTATTTTCATAAAATGGAGTTCATTTTTGAATTCTACACGTCGAAAAATGGTTAGGGTGAATTTTTGAGATTTTTCTGAAATACTTTAATTTTTGTGAATAATGAAATTCGATAATTTACAAAATATGCTGAATAAATAAATTTTTGCATCATGCTTGAGTCATGGCTGATGTAAATGGTCATTGGTTCGAACTCACATGCCCTCTTTACTACATTTAGTCATGGAATCATCATTATTGCTTGTCTTGTGGAGAAATAATAAATTAATGATTATAATATTGAGAAACCTCTCTCTCCTCCGCTATAAATATCACCCCTCACAACCTCATTTCTTCACACCTCTCAAGCTTCAAGCTTTGTCCAAATTTTGTTCAAAGCTCTTCTCTGGCCTCTCCCCCACGTCCAGGAGCTCTTGGTCTCATCAAAAGACCATGCCTAGGTGCCTTGAGGAGGATCTCAAGAGGGAAATTCAAGAGGTAATTCCTCTCTCTTTTCTTTCAATTTCTTTTCAAATTTCATTTCTTTTCTTTTCTTATCCTCAACTTCTCTTATCCAAATGTCATGATAACTCCAGCATTATTAACATACAGGTATGCAATCATGTTAATGGAAGATTATTCATTATACTCCTCTCTTTGTTTATAAAAATGAAATCGTCGTCCATGATGTGTTAATTTACCTACATCGAGGGCGATGCACTTCCATTTTTCCTTCAACGCCTTCAAGGTTGTCAATAAAACCATTAAATGGTTGAAAACAGATTGTAATATGTATGTTATAACCCATTTTATGTTCTGGAAACAACTTTTATACATAATACTAAATAATAAAACAAAACATGTTCGTTGTGATCCAAAAACCGCCCAAATTAACCTAAAACGATCATCATTAAATTTTAACTAATGATTCATCCTCATGGTATATAACTAAATTCATTATAAGATAATTTAAACTCCTTGAAGATCATTAATAGCATGTAATAGCAATTCTGGATGTTTATCAATGTTCTTACACAAACTTCCATTCATGTGTACAAGTGAACCGTTCATGAAAACTAAGAATAAGAACACTCCCAAACAATGAATTTAAACTCTATAACTCATCCAAAGATCCATAAATGAACTTAGTAAAACCATAATGAATCAATTTCATGTATAAAATGTTCTGTAAGTGTTAATTAATGAATCTAATGTGATTATATAAGACATTAAAGTGAAGAAAGCGTTCAGACACAAGTTAAGGGAAATTCTCGAACCCAACTTTCTTTCTTCGGGTTTTCCCTCTTTCACCCCATTTTCATATTTGTTATTCCATAAAAATCATTTCTTCATCATTATCTTACCTTTTATGGGATATACATGTTTTCCACTGGAATTTATGTCAAACACAATGTTTTCCAAAAGAACTTTTCTTTCAAAAACGCACATTTTACTTCTCACTCAAGGTTAATGGTTCTTGTATCAAGTATGTTATTACCTCTTTCATTTGGGAACCCAAAGTTTATGAATGTATGATTTATGAAATGAAATTCATTCATTTCCATGGGTTATTTATGTCCAAGATTGATATACGTTCTATGTGACGACATGCATGATAATGTTAACGTTATGATGTGACGGGTGCGCCCGGAATTATACAGCACTTCAATGCATTGGGTAATGTGGTGAATCTCATGAGTTAAAATGAAATATGCATGAACATGATGTTATTTTTGTTCACAGCTATGTGTGGTAGTTAACCACTAAGAAAAGCAGGGTCGTTATAGTTGGTATCAGAGACGCGATTTAGTTAATTTGGGAATTAGGATTAGAGAACCTAAGTGAAAAGCCCTGGTATGAGACTTAAGTATATGTAAGCACACAATAAGCTTGGTTAAACATAGGGATCCCATAATATATGTTTTTAGTGTTAATTACACAAAGAAATAAATTATTTATTCATGACTTGTTGACTTATGTTTTCTTCTAGCCTTTTCTATTTTAGAAAATGGTGGGAACCAGTAGAAAACATGTCAATCCAGTTGTCTCAGGTTATGAATAATAACCTGAATAATGTGAAACGTCCTCCTTCACCTAAGAGGGAGCAACTAGATGTCGAGTGTTTTATGCGGCAACGACCACCGACGTTTAGTGGATCTTCCGATCCACTAGTTACGGAACAGTGGGTCAACTCAATGGAGAAGATCTTTTTTGTGCTTCACTGTTTTGAGATGGAGAAAGTGACTCTGGCCATTTATCGTCTCAATGGAGAGGTTGACCAATGGTGGGCTTTGATTAAGAACACCAAGCCGAGAGACGAGACGAAATTAAAGAGATAGGGTGGGAAGACTTTAAGATAATGTTTCCTAACAAGTATTTCCCACGAACTCTTCATACAAAGATGGAGAGAGAATTCATAGAGCTCAAGCAAAAGGAAGGAAAATTCGTCACTACCTATGAATCAAATTTCACAAGGATTGCAAGGTACGCTTCAGGTTTTGTTATCAACAATGATAACAAAATTAATAGATTCTTTAGTGGATTGAAACCACGCCTTCGAAAGGCTCTTGCAATTCGAGACTTTGGGAGTTATGAAGAAGTCGTTCGATGTGCTCTGAAAGAGAAGATGGAGTTTGGAGAATGGTCTCATGGCTATGGTGATAACAAACGAAAGATGGAGTTCCATGCCAGAGGAACTAATGAGAAAGGTGGAAAGAAAACTCAACCGCCCACATGTCAAAAATGTGGGAAGAAGCATCATGAGAACTGCCTTAAAGGGGCGGGGAAATGCTTCAAGTGTGGAAAAGAAGGTCACCAAGCTCAAGAGTGTCGAAAAGACATGAGAAGGCAGGAGAATGTGGTGGAGGAAAGGAGAGCACCACCCATAGTCCAATGCTACAACTGTAGGGAGCAAGGGCACTATGCAAGCCAGTGCACTAAACCTCGAGTCCTCGCGGGTAATCAGCGTCAGCAGCCAACAAAACCAAAAGAACAAGGGAAGGCTTATGCCATCACTACTGTAGAAGTGGAGCAGGAAAATGAAGTCGTACAAGGTACACTTCCTATTCACTAAAGAATGGAAAAAGTCTTATTTGATTCTGGTTCTACGCATTCCTTTATATCTCGTAAGTTTGCTAGAACTATTGAATCGAAGCACGAAACCTTGAAGTAGAGATATCTGTAAAAACACCAAGTAGTGCAATCATTGCAACCCCAGTGTTGGACTCTTCTCTTGTTGGAGTATGTGAGAAGATTCTCTCAGTGAATCTCTTGATACTTCCCTTGGTGGAATTCGACGCTATAATGGGAATGAATTGACTCTCATTATATAGAGCACATATCAACTGTCGGGAAAAGGAAATATCTTTTCATATTCCAAACCATCCCATGCTCCTCTACAAATGCAAGGAAGATCATGAATCTCCTTTAAAAAATCCTTCAATAGTGTGGGTGTTGATTCCCTGTGAAGAAGCATACCTCGCCCAAATGGTTGAGTCAAAGGAAGTTATCCACCTAGGGGAAATGCCCATCATGAAGGAATACAGTAATGTATTTCCTGAAGAGTTATCCAGACTTCCCCTAGATCGTGAAGTAGAGTTCTCAATAGAACTCATACCCAGAGCTACTCCTATCTCAAAATGTCCATATAGGATGGCTCCTATCGAACTGGAGGAGTTAAAGAAGCAGCTGCAAGAGCATTTGGACAAAGGGTTCATACGCCCTAATGCATCACCTTGGGGTGCACCAGTGCTCTTTGTGAAGAAGAAGGATGGATCAATACGGCTGTGTATCGATTATCGGGAACTTAACAAGATCACCATAAAGAACAAGTATCCTCTTTCAAGGATTGATGACTTGTTCGATCAGTTGCGAGGAACTCAGTACTTGTCAAATGTGGATCTTCGTTCTAGATATCATCAACTAAAGGTGAAGAAGGAAGATATTCAAAAGACCATCTTTCGTACAAGGTATGGGCACCATGAGTTTCTGTTGATGCCCTTCGAATTTACTAATGCCCCTGCAATCTTTATGGATTTGATGAATAGAGTCTTTAGACATTACTTCGACAAATTCGTGGTAGTGTTTATCTATGATATTCACATCTACATCAAGAGCAAGAAGGAACATGAAGAACATCTAAGGCTTGTGTTGGCGACATTGAGAAACGAGAAGTTGTACGCCAAGTTCAGCAAATGTGACTTTTGGATGCAGCAAGTCACGTTCTTGGGTTATGTGATCACAAGTGAGGGAATTTTTGTGGACCCTTCAAAAACAAAAGCGATTGAGGAATGGCCCAGACCCTCTAGTGTCACAAAAATCCGCAGTTTTCTTGAATTAGCGGAGTACTACCGAAATTTTGTGAGAAATTACTTATGATTGTCAAACCCACTAACTAGGTTAACAAGAAAAGGGGTGAAGTATGTCTAGACGGAAGAATATGAGGAAAGCTTCAAGGAGCTAAACAGAAGGTTGATCACTGCACCTGTGCTCACATTACCGAAAAGTGGAGAAAGTTTTGTGATATACAGTGATGCTTCCAAGAAATGTTTGGGTTGTGTACTCATGCAAAATGATAATGAGATAGCCTATGTCTCACGACAGTTGAAGATCCATGAACAGAACTACCCGACGCATGATATGGAGCTAGCAGCTGTGATTTTTGCCTTAAAAATCTGGCGGCACTACCTTTATGGTGAGAAGTGTGACATATATACCAATCACAAGAACCTAAAGTATATATTCACACAAAAGGAGTTCAACATGCGTCAGAGGAGATGGTTAGAGTTAATCAAAGACTACGATTTCTCTATTCACTATCATCCTGACAAAGCGAATAAGGTAGTTGATACTCTTAGCAGAAAAGAACCTGTTACTCTATCCATGTTGCGGATTGAGAAAAACCCTATCTTCATGGATATGCAAATGATGGATTTGGAAATCATAACGGTAGGGAAGGTTAAGGAGACATAAAAGGGATGATCTGGAGTTACAAAAGAAGGTGAATGCAGTAAAGAAAATGAAACTGCAAGAGTTTCATATCAACGATGATAGTGTGATACGGTTTGGAATGCGGCTCTGTGTGCCTTCATCACCTGGGATAAAGAAGAAGCTATTTGATAATGCACATAGCTCGCCTTTCTCTATCCATCTTGATAGCACCAAGATGTACCGTGATATCCGAGAACACTTCTGGTGGGACAACATGAAGAAGGGGATTGCTGAGTATATCACAAGGTGCTTGATATGTCAGCAAGTTAAAATCGAGCGGCAGAATGGGAGAATGTCACTATGAACTTTGTCACGAGTCTCCTGAAGACATCCAAAAGAAATAACGCGATATGGGTTGTGATGGACCGACTCACCAAGACTGTTCACTTTATCGTTATTCAGAAAGATCTTTCGCTTGAACAACTTGCAAAGATATATATGAAGGAAATGGTGAGACCGCATTGTCTCTGATCGTGATCTCAGGTTCACATCCAAATTCTGGAGGAGTCTTCAACATGCTTTGAATACTGAATTAAATTTCAGCACGACCTATCACCCCCAAACTGATGGTCAATCTGAAAGGACTATTCAGACGCTCGAAGATATGTTCAGAGCCTACTCTTTAGAATTCAAAGGTGGATGGGATCAACATCTCCCATTGGTTGAGTTCTCATATGTAGCGTCCCCGTCCCGGGAGCCACCTGAAGGGTGCCCCGAGCCGAGTTGGCCACATAACCTCAAGTGCATCTCTCCAAACGCCAGAGGCTGCCGACTAGCAGCGAGAGCCTTTTTCGTGTTCGCGAGGGAGACTATGCCCTCATAGGTAAAAGGTATTATCACGGCAGAAGTGAACAGCAATTAATAATAAATAGCGGAAGCATATAAATGAATAAACTGCAGCAGAAGCAATATGAATAATCCAACTGAATAAGAATCAAGTGTGGAAGCTCACAAAACAATGTTATGCTATGATGTTTTTCTAAACTGAAAGCACGGAAAACAGAAACCCAAGCATACTATCAACTAAAAAGAAAAGACACAGTGTGAGCCTGGGTTGATAGTATGCTTTGTCAATACCTGCAAGCATGTAATCTACTTGGGTGTCCACGACGCCCGAGCAGGGTGTGAGATAAAATCCCAGTAAGTCGGCACCCACGGTGTCTAAACATTTCCATTTCGTGCAGTAATAAAACGCAGTGTCATTATAAAATAAATGCAGATAATTAATTGAGCGCAATAAAATAAATAACTCGACCCAGGTTCTCAACGGCACCCGTCACTAATCACCTTCTTCGGCCTAAGCCGGGAGTCTGAAGGAAGTACCTGTAATAAGCAAAATGCACATATGCAGATATATAAGCCTGAAAAAACAAGGTAAAACAAGGAAGAGATACACCCCCAAGCTTGTGCTTTAACTTGAGGTTGAAATCATGTGTCAATCAGGTGTGCTTCAACATACCAGAGAAATATCACAATTCTCAAGAGACTCAAAGCGGTATTAACATAAACTTTCAGTGCATCATTATTAATGTTCAAGTTGAGAGTTGGAGTCTGAGCCCGTCCCGAAGGTATCGCTACGGTACATCTTTCAAATTATCTAATACCACTGAGCCCGTCCAAGACAATCTTTCGAAAGACCAAGTATCACTCGAAGCATGGTTTTACCATGAGTCTGTCCCGATCTCGCAAAAAGGGGTCGAGCATCATCTGAGTCTGGCTTACCCACATTGTCAACGGATCCGTCCTCGATGGGCCCTTTTGGAACCGGTATCACTCATAAGTATTTAGAAAGCTCGGAGAAGTCTCGGTCTGGCAAAGGCCTAAGACACCGCCCCCCGACGCATGGTGGTAACCAGTCAGGAACAGAGGATCCAAACGTGGCCCTTAATAGGGAACTCACCTTCTCTCCCCGCCCTGAATTTAATTAAAATTTCACAACATCAGATATGACATAGCATGCATATGTAATTGCAGCTTGAAATCTAAGCAGATACACCCGTGCAACACAGGGTATTAATTTAATATTGCAGCGTACAAACTAACGTGGCAAGATACTGTATCAGCCCAAGCAGATAAATGCACTTTTAAATAAATAAATAATTCAACACAAACAACTACCAAGAATCCAACAATTCAAGGTTCGTAATTATTCTAGAATAATTTTTAAATTAAACACAACAAAAATGGGTTGCGCAACACATGCAGTTAAATAAATTAAATGCCCGGGCTAACGGAATTTATACCGACCACATCGGCACACCTAAAGGGGTGTTCGACCACATTGCAACAATTTAAACCATTTAATTTATGATAAAATAGGGCTGAAACAATTAAGCAGAACAATTAAATTTAAAAGATTGGGTGAATTTGCACAAAGTCGGTAAGCACCGACGAACGGGACAACCGTGCGTTTTTATAAATCGCAACGAAACGGAGGGAAAGCGAGTAGACACCCTACCTTATGGTCGCAGATGATCCTATGATCCGCAGTAGGCTTTGATTTGACCTGACGGCGAAGAAAACGGACAATGAACGGAGGCGCGGCGATCTTCCGAAGGGGGAGCAAGGTGGTGCGCCACTTGATTAAAGTCAGGACGTTACAACATACAACAATAGCTTTCACTCAAGTATTCAGATGGCTTCATATGAAGCTTTGTATGGAAAGCGATGTAGAACTCAAACCTGTTGGGATGAAGTTGGAGAAAGAAAGCTACTTGGACCTGATCTTGTACAAGAGATGACCGAGAAAGTTCAAGTCATCCAACAACATATCAAAGCTGCTCAGAGTCAGCAAAAGAGCTATGTTGACAACCGTCGAAGGGACTTGGAGTTCGACGTTGGAGATAAAGTCTTCCTTCAAATATCACCATGGAAGAGAGTCATACGGTTTGAAAAGAAAGAGAAGTTAAACCCAAAATACATTGGCCCCTTTGAGATCCTCGACCACATAGGAGTCGTGGCCTATCCGGCTTGCACTTCCACCAAATATGGCTCAAGTTCATGATGTGTTTTACGTATCACTCCTGAGGAAGTACATACCAGATCCCTCACATGTACTGAACTCAGAGGTGGTACGGCTGGAAGATGATCTCTCTTATGAGAAGCAACCAATAAAGATTCTAGACCAGAGAGATAAGGTTCTACGCAACAAGACAACCCACCTTGTCAAAGTTTTGTGCAGGAACCATAAGTATGAAGAAGCGACATGGGAACCGGAGGATGCGATGAAGGAGAAGTATCATCACCTGTTTATGTAAAACGAAATTTCGAGGGTAAAATTTCAAAATGGGGGAAGAATGTAACGACCCAAACCTTTATCAATGCAATTTCCCCCTTCTTATAGTAATATCATATAGTATAATCACATAAAATCACATTAGAAAACACAATGCCACATCATGCTTAAATGAACTACTAAATTCTATGTGACCTTTAAACATAATTTTGTCACTTCTGTGATTTGAATTTCGAAAATCTGACATACACGGCTGCGATCAGTAAGATGTTTGGAGTCCGATGGGACAAACTTAATTTTTGGTGAATAGTAACATACCCTTATGAATAGTAATGTTACCCTTATGAATAGTAATGTTACCCTTATGAATAGTAAATCGGTCAAGTGAATAGAAACCTTACCAATGATAGTAAATAAAATTTATCCATCCTACAAGTGACAATATGATATAATTATATTATAGTGTTGATATTTTTGTAAGTCATGAATATTTAATGATTAATTTAATAATTTAAAAGAAAATGTATTTTCATAAAATGTATTCATAAACAAGTATTTTGATGACTTATAATTATATGATAATTTTATGAGACCTTAATTAATTTTTCAAAGTATTAGAAAAGCAGTTTTAATTTTAAGATTCGTATTTTTCAAGTAAATTATGATTTTAATTAAAAATTAAATTACTCATACTTAGAAAATTATTTTCATAAAATGAAGTTCATTTTTGGATCCTACACGTCGAAAAATGGTTATGGTGAATTTTTGAGATTTTTCTGAAATACTTTAATTTTTTTTTAATAGTGAAATTCGATAATTTACAAAATATGCTGAATAAATGAATTTCTGCATCATGCTTGAGTCATGGCTGATGTAAATTGTCATTGGTTCGAACTCACGTGTCCTCTTTACTGTATTTAGTCATGAAATCATCACTATTGTTTGTCTTGTGGAGAAATAATAAATTAATAATTATAATATTGAGAAACTCTTCTCCCCTCCACTATAAATATCACCCCTCACAAACTCATTTCCTCACACCTCTCAAACTTTAAACTTTGTCCAAATTTTGTCCAAAGCTCTTCCCTAGCCCCTCCCCCACGTCCAGAAGCTCTTGGTCTCATCAAAAGACCAAGCCTAAGTGCCTTGAGGAGAAACTCAAAAGGTGAATTCAAGAGCTAATTCCTCTCTCTCTTTTCTTTCAATTTCCTTTCAAATTTCATTTCTTTTCTTCTCTTATCCTCAACTTCTCTTATCCTTAACTTCTCTTATCCAAATGTCATGATAACTCCAGCATTATTAATATACGGGTATGCAATCATGTTAATGGAAGATTATTCATTATACTCCTCTCTCTTTGTTTATAAAAATGAAATCGTCGCCCATGATGTGTTAATTTACCTATATCGTGGGCGATGCACTTCCATTTTTCTTTCAACGCCTTCAAGGCTGTCGATAAAACCATTAAATGGTTGAAAACAGATTGTAATATGTATGTTGTAACCACTTTTATGTTCTGGAAACAACATTTATACATAATATAAAACAAAACATGTTCGTTTTGATCCAAAAACCGCCCAAATTAACCTAAAACGATCATCATTAAATTTTAACTAATGATTCATCCTCATAGTATATAACTAAATTCATTATAAGATAATTTAAACTCCTAGAAGATCATTAATAGCATGTAATAGCAATTCTGGATGTTTATTCATGTTCTAAATGAACTTTCCTTCATGTGTACAAGTGAACCGTTCATGAAAACTAAAAAAAAGAACACTCCCGAGCAATGAATTTAAACTCTCATCCAAAGGCACATAAATGAACTTAATAAAACCATAATGAATCAATTCCATGTATAAAAGGTTTTGTAAGGGTTAATTAATGAATCTAACGTGATTATACAGGACATTAAAGTGAAGAAAGCGTTCGGACACAAGGTACAAGGAATTCTCGAACCCAACTTTCTTTCTTCGAGTTTTCTCTCTTTCACTCCATTTTCATATTGGTTATTCCATAAAAATTATTTCCTCATCATTATCTTACCTTTTATGGGATATACATGTTTTCCACGGGAGTTTATATCAAACACAATGTTTTCCAAAAGAATTCTTCTTTCAAAAACACATCTTTTACTTCTCACTCAAAGTTGATGGTTCTTGCATCAAGTATGTTATTACCACTTTTATTTGGGAACCTATAGTTTATGAATGTGTGATTTATGAAATGAAACTCATTCCTTTCCATGGTTATTTATGTCCAAGATCGATATACATTCTATGTGGCATGCATGATAATGTTAACGTTATGATGTGACAGATGCGCCCGAAATTATATAGCGCAATGTTGATGTTATGATGTGACGAGTGCGCCCGGAAATATACAGCACTCCAATGCATTGGGTAATGTGATGAATCTCATAAGTTAAAATGAAATATGTGTAAACATGATGCTATCTTTGTTCACAACTATGTGTGGTAGTTAACCACTAAGACATAAAAGTTTCATTTTTATGAATTGCCACTTTTCAAGCCTTTTATTAATTCTTTCTATCATGTTTATGATCTTATGCCTATGTTATAATGATAATGTTTATGCTCACTCCATGTTGTATTGTCTCATGTTCTTATCCTCTTACTGAGCTTTTAGCTCACCCCTTTTTTATGCATATCCTCAGGTGATTCTGTGTACTATGGAGAACTCAAGGGCCAATAAGAAGCTAGAGAAGAAGGAATTAAATAAATGTTTATGTTTTATGTTGTAAAAGTCATGTATGGTCCTAGTTTGCCCAAGACACTAAACCTTTGGATCCTCGTGGTGTAATGTTTTTATGTTGTTTATCATTAAAATGATGTAAAAGTAATGTAAGAAAAGCAGGGTCGTTATACCATGATTGTTGCTCCCCCTCAAGACAATGATGGATGATGCTGCTGAAAAAGATTGGTTGTCAAACCGCACAAGCGGTGCCGGTTGACGAAGCACCGAGAAAACCGCACTGGCGAGGACGGTCGATGGAGCGTCGGGAGAGCCGAGAGGAGCCGGCAACGACGGACCAGGTGACGGGGCACTGTGGAGGAGTTGCGCGGGCTAACGACGGGAGAGAGGTGCAGGAATGAATGTTGCATCGCGCAAAGATGGGTGACAGGGATGGGTGTCGTCGCGTAGGGAGAGGCCGGCACATAGAGGGCAAAGGCGCTGAGAACTGGCACGACCGGCTAGAAGGGGTGACGGGAAGGGAGTTGATGCTATGGTAGGGTCGTCGCGCATGGGTCGCATAGGGAGGAGGGCGAGCAGGGAGGCGACGTCGCATGAGGGAGGAGGCGGGATATGGCCGGCGTCGGAGCTCATGGTGGTCAGGACTCCCAAATCTGGCCGGGATGCAGTAGCGCATGAGGGAGGAGCGGCGCAACACAAACGAGACGAACAGAGGCGCCTGCTGGAGCTAGGATCCGTCACGAGAAGAGAACGGGGCCGATTGGATGAACGGGAACCGTCGTGAGGAGAGGTTGGATTCGTCGGGAACTGTCGCACGAGAGTGGCGGAGGAGCCGCGCAGGAAGCAACCAGCGAGACGGGGCATGAGTCCAGGCAGAGGAAGGCTCGTCCCGCAGGGAGGGCTGTGCGCAAAGACGGAGAAGGGGGTGGGGGGCGACCGACTCATTTGGCTGGGAGACGCCGCCCCCGACGAGGGGAATACGGAGGAGTCCTCTGAGAGAGAAAAAAAATAGACGGGAGGGTGGGCTAGGGTTGAATGGCCTCCTTTGATGTAGAATGATAAGAGAGGTGGAGCCAATACCGAAGATGTCTCCCTAAAGGAGGCCTTGAGGTTATTTTATAAAGAATAATAAATACCACATCAAATCACAAGTCTGATGTGGGACGCAGACTCCAACAGTAACCACCCGACAAATCTTTACATCACCCCTCTCAATAACTTCTCTAATTAGAAGACATTTATAAATAATATGTTTGGATCTTTAGTGACTCTAAATGAACTAACCATGAGTTTCTCAAAAATTTGACAAAACCATGAACTGACTGTGAAGTGAGTCAACCTTACTGTGAAATCGTTCAACCTTGTTGTGAATTCATACCTTGTGTGATATTGCTGTATGCGATAAAGACATATCTTGGTGACATGGATTGAAGCTATATTTAAGATTTATCATTGGAATTTGAATTTGGTGATGTGGCATATATCTTGAAGTGCATTTTGAAGACTGTTTGATTCATTCTCAAATGGGATCTACCTCACACAGCAAGAACATATTATGATCTACCTAACAAACACTGAAGAATAAACTGATCTAATTCACACAGTATAAACAAATGAATCAATCAATCCACTTCGCACAATATGCAATATTTAGAGGTATATTTCACGCAGAGTTGGCATATTAAGAGATCTACTGCATGCAATTCAAAATGCGTGGTTTTTATATATGTTGGATGATTTCAAATGAATGTCTTAGCCGAGATTTGTGCAGATCAACGAGGAGTGTTGATCAAGATATATGAGAAGATTTAAATGGGATATTCTTTGCATTTAATGTTGAGAATCAGGGAGATTTTGAAGATGCAGTCGAAGCAATATTTGAATATCCCATTTTGAAGGGATTCAATTTATTCGAATTGTGGAATTAATTGATGAAGATATATCATTTATTTAAAGAGGAAGAAAGATCAAATTTATTAACAGAATCGTTAAAGAACATTCGAGGAAAGCATATTCTATACTCAAAGAACTTAAGACTCGTGAGAATTTAGTAATCAACAGAATTCCTTCCAAGGAAGAATCTGGAGTTCCAAACGAGGGATCATGTCTTCTTAAAGGCATCGCCATGGAAAGGAGTGATAAAATTTGACAATAAATGGAAACTTTAGCCCAAGGTACATTGGGTATTACGAGATATTGGAACATATAAGAGTCGTGACATATCGATTGGCTATGCCACCCAACCTCTACAAAGCATACAAAGTCTTTCATGTTTAGCCTATGAGTAAATACATGTCAGACCCAAAACATGTACTCGGCACCAAAGAAATACAACTAAAGCCCCAACTGTCGTACGATGAAGAATCAGTCCAAATTCTAGATAACAGAGAGAAAGTGGTGTGCAGTCGAATGCTTGTCCAACTCAGCTGGTTAAAGTACTCAAGAAGAATCACAAATTAGAGGAGACGACATAAGAGAAAGGAGTTTTCTCCCCATGCAATAGCCTATATTAAGAGAAGATGATGTTGCACATTAAGAATGCACCGCCACATCCTGTGAAGAGAATTTTCTTCAGATATCAGAAAATCCCTCAGGTGAGAAAAATTCATTTGGGTGAGAAAGTCAAAGTGAGAAAAATTCCATTGGGTGTGAAAATATCCTTCAAGTGAAAGAAAAATCATTCAAATATGAAAATATCCTTCAGGTGTGAGAAAATCATTCAAATATGAAAAATCCTTCAAGTGAAAGAAATTTCTTCGGGTGTGAGAAAATCCTATGGGTATGTGAAAATCCTTCGTATGTAAGAAAAATCTTTCAAATATGAGGTGTGGGAGCAAAATGCTGAGGGTGAGGAGAGAATTTTTGTAGATGAAAAAAAATCCAAGTGTTTAGAAATATAATCTCTTTGAGAGACATGTAATGTTAAATGTGATAATAAAAATTGCAGATTTCTTTGATGGAGTGGTCTTGTGGCCCATTCATGCTATCTATTTGATATTTTTGCAATTGTTTTCATTGCGATGACATTTCCTCTTCCAACACATCTCCCTCGCTTAACATATTGAAAGGCGCAAAATAAACAAGCATTTCAAGGGTTTCCATTGTGAAGCTTCTTATACATTTACACCTATGAATGGCTGGACAAATAAAGTCATGATGGGGAGGTATAACTGTTAAACACACTACGCAATGCACAAAATAACAGTCAAAAAAACAGACAGCTCACCAGACCACAAGGAAGTCAAGTAATTCCAAATGGTTTGCAATGTAATTCTCACAAAAACATGTTGAGTCGACATTTTGTTTGAACAATACAGACCAGCAGTAAACTAAATTTTTCCTTGCCTGCAAGGGAAAAAATAGCATTAACATGTCATTTGTAGCAAAACGGAAACCATATTAACATACCTCCCAACCCAATATAGGCAACTTGTGAATGAAAAGAGTAAGGACATCCTCCTTGCATATATCAATTGTCAGCTGTGTAACCTGGTCAATGTTTGGCTCCACCTCACCATCTCTAGAGAGCATACATCTCATATGCGTGAAGTTCTTTTCAACTTCTTCCAATGCCTGTAACAAAATAACAGGTAAATAGATATCCAAACAATAATGCATATATCTGTGAAATGAAGAGGCATTGAGTTCAAGCAAGAAATCAAAACCATTAGAAGGAAATATTAAATGGAGTCCTGAGAAGAGGTTTGTACTGCCTTTTAGGTATCCATTCCGAATCATTGAATTGTCAAGGAAAACAAAATATTTTCCTAAAATTTCACTCCAAAAAAAATAATCCATTAAGAGATGCATATATATTATACTTGGAATCAATCGATAATTGTGACAAAAAAATAACGATATATAGCAATTACTTGGATACCATGGATATGGAACTTAAATACAACTATAACATGCTTGCAGTTTTCATTCAAATTAGTTGAAAGAAACAGCACAAACCAAGAAATTCATAGATGTAAAAAAAATGACCCATGGTTCATATAAAGTTCTGATTTAAAAATATATGTGAGCCAAAGAAATAATGAAACTGTGAATTTAGGTGGTGTCATATTGAAATTGCCTATCCTATTATTTTGTCTTTCATGTGTATTTTTTATGCATGCATGCAAAATTGATTGATTTATTATTATGCTCAATTCATTTATCTGTTGGGCTACTCTTTGATCGTTGGGCTGTTGGGCTTCCGCGTAGTCCTCTGACTTGGGTCCTTGTGTTCGGTGTGCCTGCTTGTTCCTTCGGCCTGCACCTTGCCTGGCTTGCCAAGTCAGCGATCCGCTGCGGGATGCTTCCTAGTCGTCGGTCGCTTTCACCACCCAGTTGATCTCCGCCCTCCACCTGTTCGGTTTTGCTCGATTGTGTCGTTCGTCTGTTTGGCTCCCTTGTGTGTGGCTCGCTGGTTGGGTCGAGTCGTTTCAGCCGCCTACTGGTGTCAGGGGGTTTCATCAGCCCTGCCCTCGGCGTCCCTTCGGCATTCAGCTCGTTCCTTCCTGGTTTCGACTTTCGTTTGTTGTGGCGAAACCCTAGCTCATCCCGACGAGCTTGCTTCGTGTGAAATTCGATTTCCGGTTTCGTCCTCCGCAACTACCTCTCATAGGCCGTTTATAGTGGGGTTTTGACGACGCCCCTTCGTGGTGAGGATGTGTAGCTCATTCTCCGCTCCATAAACTCCAGGAGAAGAATGTAGCTTCTGAATCAGACGCTGCGCACGGGAGTGTGCCTTTTGCCTTCCTAGAAGCTTCCTCTCAAGCAAACGCGAAGAGAACAGGACCGCCGGAGAGTTTCCCTCTCCAGCCTTGTAAGTGTTCTTGTTTCCTAAATCTTTTAGTTTCGAAAACAAAGCTTTTGATGTTTCGGTTTTGTTGTACGTATTGTTGGACTGTATCTTGCATCTCTTTCTTTTTTAGCTTCATAAAAGGTATGTGGGTGGTGTTCTCGTCAACACGTAGGTCCAAAACAGGCAAAGCACGTTAAATCCTTTGTTCTCTTTACTGCGTTATTGTATCTTCGTTCGAACTTGTTCTTTGTTTCATATTAGGTTTCTAAATACTTAATTGAACAATTGCACATCCGTTGATCTTGGCGGTTTCTTGGGGGCGTACCCCGAACTTGTTCTTTGTTTCATATTAGGTTTCTAAATACTTAATTGAACACAATTGCACATCCGTTGATCTTGGCGGTTTCTTGGGGCGTACCCCTATCGTTGTCCCCAATATAAACTGAAATGTATGGCTCGAAATTATCCATTGGAACCAATAAGGGTGAAATCCACGCATTAGCAGGCAAATCATCAAGAAAGGAGTTGCACAATAAGGTTAATTTAATAGGTTCTGAAGTTTTATGAAGGAAACATCTGACAATTAACAACAATGCAAACCAATACCAAACCAAATAAACCCCATTTTAAAGTATCCGTTCTCACGTCCACATGTATCCTTCTAGGCGAGAAAGAAGTATAAAGATAAGGGTAAAGTACGGAGGAAGACGAACCTTTTCCAAAGCTTTAACTTCTACAACAGTTTTGGTGTCAAGAGCCATGAGGCTGTCCTTGATCGCCTTCACGAGCTCCTGCGGGGTTCTAGGCCTCGCCGGTTTGAAAAAAGAAAGCGACATCGCGATCTCTGCCTCCGTGTGCGCCTCCCTCTGCTTCTTTCAGTCTTCTTCTACCGTGCGCACCAGGAGAGTCGCCGACATGGGCACATCCGCGGGTGTTTAACTAATTAAAATAAATAGCAACTGAAAATTAAAATTAATTAATTAATAGCATGATTTAAATAATTACTAAAAATTAAATAATGAAAATAATACATAATAATTTTGTTAATGGTGAAAATTATAAAATTAATTGATTAATAATTGTTCAATTAATTTCATCATTTATTATATTATTTACTATAATCATTAATTTTATCAATAATTAAACTATAAATAACATGATAAATTATAATTATTAGATATAAAATATGATGATGATTATTATTATTAAGTATTAATCATTGATGATAGTCCTTGATCATGTTAATTAATTACTAATTATAGAAATTGATTTGTTAATTGTTAATAGATGCAGTATATTATTAGTTGTTGGTTATTTTAATTAATTAGGTGATCAATTATTAGTTGTGTTATTAGTTGGCAATTCTATTATTTATTTATTTAATTAATTATTATTAGTAGTGTTAATTATTAATTAATTATAAAATGTAGTTTTTAAAATTATGTAAAGCTAAAAATGCAACAAACTTACATTATACATTTCAATTAAAAATTTATGAACAGTGGAAAAAGCATCTCTCTGGTTTGCTTCACTATCCTGAATGTTCCTCTATGTCGTGGCTTGGCGTGTAGATAATAAGTCCATGTCGCATACATCGATGTTTGTTCGTCGACGCGTGTTCATCTTGTGTAGAATATGTTGTCGTTGTCTCCACATCATCTTATGCGATAAACAGTGGATGTGAAGTCTTTTCATTCGTACTCTGTCATAGCTGGAAGGAAAAATAGTTGTTGACTATAACCCTCTCACACATGAGAAGAAGATGTCTGATGCGAGATTACTTTCTCCTCATCGGGGAAAAATATAGACTCAAGTAGGCTCAAGTTGTAAGGACCCAACCTTAAGCATTGCAAATTATAGTGTCTTTGAACTAGAATTCAATTTCTCACAAACCCAAGGATATTTTCGGTTTAGAGTTCTAAAGAATTAGGACAAACTCTTACATAGTAAACTCGTACATTACTAATTGACACTTCTACACGGTATCAATTTTTTTCCATAAAACAATGTCTTTAAAATAAAACATGATTTTTTCATGATAATTCTTCACAATTTTATTCTTGACTTTATCCTTGTATCTACTCTCCCTTAAACCCCATGAAAAACATTTGAAAAACATGAGATGAGTACAAAAAGCTCAAGAGACATAAAAAGAAGAAAATTGTTCGTTGAGTGAAACCCATGAAAAACCTTTTTCTTAAAAACATATTTTTTTATCATAAAAGGGAAAATCATTATTTTAAAACAATTGATATTTAGCTTAGCTTTTGAAATCAATGATTTCCATGAAAACTCACATGTCAACATAGAAAAGTCATGTAGGTGCCTTGGGATGACATTTCCATATTGCTCTTACAATCACCCATACAAATGGAATAACCATACAGTCGAATTCCATCTTCGGAGTACCCAATGTATTAGAGAGATGTAATGGGGCTCACCTGTCACATCTTGAGCTATAATGGGGCTCAACTCATCATATCTTGAGCTATAACGGGGATCAACTCGTCATATCTTGACCTATAATTGGCTCAACCCCTTATAAACAATATCCAAGGACCATATCATGAATAAAACCCCTGAAAACTCTTTTAAACCCATATGCAAAACACTTTCAGATATCAAAATACATTTTTCTTGTAAAAAAGTCACTTTTAAAATCTAAAAAATGTGCACAAAATAATAAAACCATTTTGTTTGAAGAAAACTATAAAAATTTATAAAGGAAAAATTAAAGCATTAAAGCATCATGAAGACAAAAAACGTAACGACCTAGAATTCTATCAATGAAAATTCTCTTCTTACAATTATATAGTATAAATCACATAAAATCACATAGAGAACACAATACAAACTCTATAAATGAAGAATGAATGAAATATAAGGTATTTCTAGAAGTTAAGAAACTTATACCGATGAAATAGTAACTTGACCTTAGGAATAGTAATTTGACCCTTATGATTAGTAAACGAGACAAATGGATAGTAACATCACCTATGAAAGGATAAGTAAAAGTTAGGAATCTTATAAATGAAAGTATGATATAATTATATCATAGTATAAGTAAATAAATATTTTGGAAATTATTAATTAAGTGTTGGTATTTTTGTAAGTTATAAATATTTAATTATGATTTTATAATTAATAAAATGATTTAAAGAAAAATTTATTATGATAAAATGTATTCATAAATTAATATTTTGTTGTCTTATGATTTTAAGATAATTTTATGGGACCCTAGTTAATTTTTCAAAGTGTTATAAAATCTGTTATAATTATAAAATATGTATTTTTCGAGTAAATGATGATTTTAATTAAAAATTAAACTTATCACATTTATAACATTATTTTCATAAAATGGAGTTTATTTTTGAATTCTACATGTCGAAAAATGGTTAGGGTGAATTTTTGGGATTTTTCTGAAATAGTTGAATTTTTTGTGAATAGTGAAATACAGTAATTTATGAAATATACACATTATAAGATAAATACACTATTCAACGAGTCATGAATGATGTAAACACCATTATCTCGAACTACCCTTAATTATTTTAATATTTTTGGTGATAATGCTCAAACTATTCGTAGTCTTGAGCCAAAATATTAAACAAATGAATAAAATATTCAAAAAAACATCTCTCTCCTCCACTATAAACACCACCCCTCACACCTTCCAAGCTTTGAAACTTGTAAAATTTCTACCCAATACTCTTCCCAAGATACTCCTACACATTCAAGAGCCTTTGGTCTCAACAAAATACAAAAATCAATCCCCTTAAGGAGGTTCTCAAGGAGGAGAATTTGAGAGGTAAAAATCATCTTTCTTTTATTTTATTCTCTTTTCAATTTCTTTTGTTTTCTTATCCTTCTCCCACATAACCTATCCAAAGAGACATGATAAATCCAATATCATTTATATACTAGAATTCTATCATGTTAATGTAAGATCCATCATCAAACTTCTCTCTCTCTCTCTCTCTCTTATTCTATAAATGAAAACATCGCTCGTGATGTATTAATTTACTGACATCATGGATGATGAATTTTCATTTTCCATTAACACCTTCAAGGTTGGTCATAAAACTATAATTATTATTAAACCATATTGTATTATATATATTACAAGTTATTTAGTTTTCTATAACCAGTATATATACATGATATTAATTAATAAGACAAAACTATTCTGTGTTGATCGAAACACCACCAAAATGATCTAAATGATTATCATTAAAGTTATATCTACTGAATCATACTCATATCTGGAAGAAAAATAATATATAAGACCATTAAATATTATTCATGTTCATTAATAACATATAATTTCAATTATATAGAATTATACTCATTTTACATGAACTTCATTACTTATAAACAAACGAACTGATCATGAAAACCAAGAAAACGAATGCTCCTGAACGATGAAATTAAACTCTATAACTCTCCAAAATGACATAAATGAACTTAATAAAACTATAATAAATCAAATTCACGTATAAAAGTTTCTGAATTAATTTATTAATAAATCTAATTTCATTATCCAGGACGTTAAGTACAAGTGTAGAACACTTTCAGACATAAGATAAGAGATTCTACCCGAACCTTCATTTTTTCCTTCGGGTTATTATTTCACTATCTTTAACCCAATATAACGCTTCTTTATTTTTGTTTACTTCTTCTATATTATGAATTTATGTTCTAAACTCATATATCAATATCATTTTATCTTTCATTTATGGGGAAATATATGTTTTATAAGGTTCCCTTCTCAATCCTTCCCAAGCCCGATTATAGAGAACGTCTCAATTTCCTACCCATTTTCATGTACCAACCATAATCTGTATTAAGACACCATTATTTTTCTAAAAACACTAATTTTTTCATGAAAAACAATATTTTTTCATTTCTAATTTTATACAAACAATTATGACAAATACAAATGATTTTTTCAAAAGAACTCTTCTTTCTAAAGTAAAATGGGTATTTCTCTCCAGAATTCCTTAATGATTTTATTAGAGTATTTTCATCTATTTCAAAACCTCATTTGAATTTTATGCTTTATTGAGATTTATCTCCTATGATTATTATATACCATATTTTATTAAATTGTTTACGATGAGTTTGACTATGGATGTGCTATCTTGATACCATTCACCATGTTATTCAGAATGGTTAGTGATTATGTTTACAGATTGGGGAAAGTTATCTACATTTCATGTGTATATATTTTTTATATTTAACCCCATTCAAATGAGGAATGTACTAGACTTAGAAAGTGATGGGTGGGGCCTGCTATAGCCTCTTGATACATCGATAGGTCTCATGAGACAAAATAGATATGGACTTGGTCAAGGCCTTGCCCATTTTCAGATATGGTTTTGGTCGAGGTCTTAATCATTTTCAGATGTCTTGGCCAAGGCTTAGACGATATGTTTCAAATGTCTAAAATATGCATTCCCTCATTATGATATTAGTAATTGATTATCCATGTGAATATTTTACAATTAGAATATCCATGGTTAAGCTTCTTTCTCATGTGATTATTTATATGACATTATTTATTCAGTTTTTATTCTTTCTATATCATGTTCAAGATTATGTTTTGATGACATGTGTTTTTAGTCATTCACCATGCCTTATTGTTTATATTAGCTTTCTATATATTACTTACCCTTACTGAGCATATGATATCACCCCTTTATTATGTCTTATTTTTTCTGAGGATATGAAGATGAATATTATGAATTACTTGCAGGGTTAATATAAGAGTTTTTGGGTGTTACTAATGGAGTTTCTATGTTGTTTTTCCTTTCAAGTTGTAATGTAAAGTTCATGTATGCAATATGAATTCCAAAACTACTAAACTAATAGGTCCCTTGGGATTCAAGTCTTGTATCTATGCCAATATATTAATATAAGGCACCGACTCTAGGCTACTGGGGTCGAGGTTTTTACAGTTGGTATCAGAGGAAGTTTAGTAGAATCCTTGGAAACTATATTTAGAAAACATAGATTAGGGTACATAACCCTAAGATAAACTTTGAGTATAAGCATAAAATAACATCCTAGAATTTTGGTATGGTATATATTATGTGGGTCTTCCTAGTAATACATTTATGTCTGGATACTATAAGTGGACGTGGTTATGGCACAAATGTACCTAGGAGTAACAACTTTGACAAGGTGTCTCAGGCCTAACTCAGGGTAACCTAGTACACAACAACGGATCTTACTGCGCACCTAGTTTGACACTCTTGAGGGATATGCTTAGGATAATTCATATTTTCTTTACAAACTATTATGAAGGATTTAAAAGTAAATGTTTCCACAAAGAAACCATGTTTATGATTATGAGATTAGTTATGCATAAACTTTCAATTTTTGTTAAGTGTTTTTCTAGTTTGAAATTATGAATTATGATTCATAACCTAATTTAGTGTATGTTATTATTTATAAATGGCACCTAGTGGAAGGAATGAAAACTGTATCAATCTACGTATCTCATGTAGGGATTTTCCCTATGCAAAATAATGATATTGGTACTAGATCTGCGACTGGTGTTGAGCAACATAAAACCATACTGGAAAAAATGACTCAAGTTATGAACAATAACCTTACCCATATAAATCATCCTGATCCACAATCCGGAGGAGAAATTTTAGACCGCTTTATGTGAAAACAGCCTACATCATTCAATAAGGCCACAAACCCATTTGTAGTGTAATAGTGGATAAGTTCCTTAGAGAATATATTTCTCTCTTTGGGAAGCAATGAAATGGATAAGGTTATCATGGTAGTGTATAATCTCTTAGGATATGTTGATCAATGGTGGTAGTTGATTCAAAACACAAAGGAGGAGAAAAAATTTGGAAATTTAGAATAGAAGGATTTTAAGGAAATTTTCCTAGAAAAATATTTTCCTCATGAGTAGTGAGAATATATGGAGAAGAAATTTTTGAGTCTAAAAAAAAGAGGATGAAAATGTTGCGAAGTATGAAGCTAATTTTACAAGGTTAGAAAGATATGTTGTGGACTACATACGTAATCTAAAGAGAAAGATTGATTGATTCTTTGATGGTTTAAAACCATTCCTTTAAAGGGAATTGGTCTCCCAAAATTTTTCATCATACAAATATATAGTCTCATGTGCTATCACTAGTAGAAAAATGGTCTTTAACATCAGTTTTTTTTTATTTTTGACGTTGGTTTTTCACCGACGTTGAAGTCACCAACGTAAAAAATATGGCTTTTTATGTCGATTTTTTGTAAACCGATGCCAAAAAACGAATTACATTTGTTTTTTAGCATCATTTAAAAAAAACAGATGCCAAAAAATCCCATCCATATCATTTTTGGCATCGATTTCTTTAGAAATTGATGCAAAAAAGTTAAAAAAATAGTTTTGGCATCGATTCTTGAAAAAAACCAATGCCATAAATGAAAAAAAATATTTTTTACGTCTGTTTTTACAAAAACAGACACCAAAAAGTAATTTTTTATTCTTTTATGTTTTAGAGAACTTATTAAGCTTAGATTTTACAGGTCCTAGAGCTAAAACGGAGTTACAGATCAAAAGTTATAGTCGTCATAAGTTGAACCTGTCAAAATTTTGATTGATGCAACTTGTTTCAAAGACAACATGATAAATATGAATTAAGATAACATACACCAAATGAAATAAAATAAACATAATACTTCAAACATATTTCAATGGTTTTAGGAGCTTCCGTCGAAATGATATGTTGTTTATCATCATATCTCTTATATTTAGGGTAAAACTCATGCAATAATGTAAACGGTGAATGATAATTAAATTTACACCATGGTTGGTAAATCTCATCCGAATATTTTATATTTTTAACTCGATAATAAGAATAAATCATAATTATAAGAAATCTAATTGAGTTGTTTAGAAATAAAGGATAATAATAATAAATAAAATAAATGAATAGAATAGGTACCATGTTCAAATTAACGATTGAAGCCGTGTTGAAAACTTGATTGAATCGAAGAGGTCAAAAAAGATAAACGAAGGACAAAATGGATTTATATATAGTAAAAAAATATATTTTAGATTGCGTTTTATGAAAATGTAGGCGGAATTTTAAAAAGTTAAACACGCATTGTGAAAAAAATTGAAATTTTGATCCCATGTATTAGTGCTTACACTTTGGAATTGGTTTTGTTTAAAACTGATGCAAAAGAGGATTTACATTGGTCTTTTGGCGTCGGTTTTTTAGAAAACTGATACCAAAAATGTCAATCGATATAATTTTTAGTGTTAGTTTTTAAATAAACCGATGCCAAAAAGTAAAAAAAAATAATTTTGGCATCGATTTTTAAATAAACCGACGCTATTTTTTTTTTTAAAAAAATACAATGTTTTAGAGAATTCCTTAATCTTGGATTTGACTAGTCGTGGAGCTAAAATAGAGTTACGGATTAAAAGTTATGACCTTTGAAAGTTGGAATTATTTAAGACTTCTTTTAGAGAAGATCAACTTTCAAAATCCATAACTTTTAATTCGTAACTCCATTTTTTCTCCATGACCATTCAAATCAAATCTTAGAGAATTCTCTAAAACATTGTAATTTTTTTGGCATTGTTTTTCATAAAAACCGATGCCAATTTTTTTTTTAGTTTTTGGTGTTGGTTTTTTAAAAAACCAATGCCAAAAAGTCTCTATAAATATATTTTACGTCGATTTATAAGAAACTGACATTAAATTGACGATGTTAAAAACCATTTTTCTACTAGGTACCAAGACAGAGAAATAATTCTCTAATTCTTATGACTTTAAAGTAAAAAAAGATAATAAGAGGGTGGCGAAGCAAATAATGGATAAAGGGGAGAATAAAAGGGGGGATTTTCCAACGTGTGATACTTTTGGGAGGAAACATCCTAGTGCCAAAGGAAAAAGAGTTTGCTACAAGTGTGGTGAGAAAGGCCATCATGATCAAGACTATAAGCTAAACAAATAAGCTACTAATGTTCAATGCTATAATTTTAGGGAGATGAGGCACTATGCAAATGATTTTCCTCAGCATCAAAGAAACTTGCCCCAGAAAAGGTCAAGGGAGAAAGGCCAAGCTTATGTAATCACAACTACTAAGGTTGAAGTTCCTAATGATGTTGTGAAATGAACTTTAATCATTTCCTAAAACTTAGTCAATACTTTATTTGATTATGGATCATCACATTCTTTTATATCTTTCCATTTTTCCAATAAAATTAGACATTTCCATTTTGATTTAATAAAGAAGTTTTCAGTCAAAAATACTAGGGGAAGTATCATTACAACAAAGATTTTTTTGGTCAGTTCCCTTTATGACACATAAATGTGCTTTAGTAGTTGACCTTTTCATCATACCTATGATTGAATTTGATATAATCCTTGGTATGGACTGACTTTCAAAATATGATGCGAAAATCTATTTAAAAAAAGAAATTATGATTGGTGAGTAAGATACAAAATCTCTTATCTTTAGAGAAAAAACCTCATCATCTGAGTAATATCTAGATCCACCTTCGATAGCTCTTCTAAATGAAATTCTTGGGGAGGAAGAGAAAACATCATCTATGTACGAGGAAAGAAATCTTCAAATTGAAGAAGTACCTATTATACAAGAATATATTGATGTATTTCCAGAGGATTTACCTTGAAATCCCCTAGAGCGGGAAGTTGAGTCCTCTACTAATTTAATTCCTGGTGTAAGAACTATATCAAATACTCCCTATAGAATGACCACTATGGAATTAGTGGAGCTGAAGAAACAACTAGAGGAATTGAGTGATAAGTGATTTATTCATCCTATTGTTTCTTTATGGGGATCCCCAATTCTCTTTTTCAAGAAGAAAAATGGATCCATGAGGTTGTGCATTGACTATAGAGAAATCAATGTTGTTATAATAAAGAATAAATATCTCCTGCCTTGTATTGATGAATTATTTGATCAACTTTACGGAGCTCAATATTTTTAGAAGATTGACCTTTGATCTGGATATCATCAATTGTGTGTGAGGAAGGAAGATATTCCCAAGACAGTATTTCAAACCAACTATGGACATTATGAGTTTACAGTAATTCCATTTGGACTAACTAATGCACCCTCTGTTTTTATGGATCTAATGAACAGAGTTTTCAAGGAAAATATTGATGACTTTGTTGTGGTATTTATTGGTGATATCTTGGTATACTCTAAAATCTATGAAGACCACGAGAATCACTTTCAGACTGTTCTGAAGACTCTTAGAAGAAATGAATTATATGAGAAGTTTAGAAAGTGTGAATTTTGGATTCAATCAGTTTCTTTTCTTGGACATATTGTCTCTAAGGATGGAATCTTAGTTGATATTGTGAATAAAAAGGTGGTCCAGGAATGACCGACACCAACGAACATAACCAAGGTATGTAGTTTCATTGGTCTAGTAGGATACTATCGATATTTTGTTGAGAAATTTGCCTAATTAGCTAACCCATTAACCAAGATTACTCATAAAGGGGTTAAGTTATTATGGAAAAAATAATGTGAAGAATGTTTTAAAGAATTAAATACGAGATTAGTGAATGCTCTGATCTTGACTCTACCATCGGGAAATGGTGGATTTGTGATTTATAGTAATGAGTCAAAGAAAGGATTCAGTTGTGTCCTTATGTAGAATGATAGGGTTATTTTCTATGTATCAAGACAGTTAAAAACTCATTAACATAACTATCCAACTCATCATATTGAGTTAGTAGTCATAATCTTTGCTCTAAAGATATGAAGACACTGTCTCTATACTGAAAGATGTGAGATATGTATAGATCACAAGAGTTTGAAATATATCTTCTCTCAGGAAGAACTCAACATGAGGAAGGTGATGACTTGAGATACTCAAGGATCATGATTGTTTAATACACTACCACCCAAGGAAGGTAAATAAAGTAGTAGATGCATTGAGTAGGAAGGATCATGGAGTTTTAAACAAAATTAGGTTTGACAAGGATCCTGAGTATACAGATCTAGCAAATATGGATATAAAAATTATCAAGGAAGGTAAAACATAATTACTTTTTCAAATGGTTTACAAACCATATTTATTAGAAAGGATTAAAAGCTATCAGTCTGATGATGAGAAATTTCAAAAGAGAATTAAAGTTGTGAATGATGGGAAGTTGGCAGACTTTGTGTATGAGGATGGAATTCTAAAATTTGGGAAGAGTCTTTGTGTTCCTTCTTTACATGAGTTAAAAAGGGAATTATTGGATGATGTACATAGCTCAAATTTCTCTATAGATGTATAGATATTTGAGGAAATATTTCTAGTGAGATAATATAAAGCGTGAAATTACTGATTATGTATCAAGATATTTAGTCTGTAAATAGGTGAAGGCTGAAAGAAAACATCCTAGATGATTCATGTAACCTCTACCTATTACTATATGGAAATGGGATGACATTACTATGGATTTTTTCATTGGTTTACCAATTACTTCAAGAAATAATGATGCAATATGGGTAATTGTTGATAGACTAACAAAATATGCACATTTAATCACTATAAGGGAGGATTTTCCACTGGAGAGCCTTACAAGACTTAATATTAATGAAGTTTTAAGACTTAATGGAGCACCTCTTTCAATTTTGTCTGATCATGATCCACGATTTACATTGAAAGTTTGGAAAATTATTCAAAAATATTTAGATACTGAGCTTTATTTGAGTATTGTTTATCACCTTCAAATTGATGGGTTATCAAAAAGGATGATCCAAAATTTATAAGACATGTTGAGATCATGCTCACTTGACTTTCAAGGTATGTGGTATCAATATTTTCCTTTGGTATAATTTTCCTACACCAATAGTTTTCATTAAAGTATTCAAATGACACCATATGAAGCATTGTATGGAAAGAGATGTCATACACCAACTTGTTGGGATTATGTTGACGAAAGGAAACTTGTAGGCCTAGAGCTTGTGGAGGAAACAATGAAAATGGTAAATACTATTCAAACCCATATCAAAGAAGTTCAAAGTAGGCAAAAGAGCTATGACAATAATCAAAGGAAGGAATTGTAATTTCAAGTGTGAGATCATGTTTTCTTGAAAGCATCTCCATGGAAGGGTGTTATAAGATTTGGGAAGAAAGAGAAACTAATCCCCAAGTACATTAGATATTTTGAAATCCTAGATAGAGTTGGAGTTGTGCCTTATCATTTAGCAATGTCACCTAGCTTTTCTAAAGTACACAATGTGTTCCACATCTCTTTGTTAAGAAAGTACATCTCAAACCTAATGCATGTCCTCACCTTTGAAGGAATAGATTTGGAACCTGATTTATCTTACTGTGAAGAGCCTATCTAGATTCTGGACACTAAAGAATAGGTGTTGAGGAATTAGACAACTCATCTGGTAAAGGTACTTTGGAAAAATCATAAAATTTAAGAGGTTACATGGGAACCAAAGGAAATTATGATGAATAACTACCCAAATCTTTTTATAAGGTGACATTTTGAAAATTTAAAGGATGAAATTTTTATAGGAGGGGAGCATGTAACGACCCAAAATTCTATCAATGAAATTTACCTTCTTATAATTATATAGTATAAATCACATAAAATTATATAGATAAAACAATACAAACTTTATAAATGAATACTTAATGAAATGTGAGGTATTTCTAGAAGTTAAGAAACATATACTGATGAAATAATAACTTGACCATAGGAATAGTAATTTGACCCTTATGATTAGTAAACTCAAAAAATGAATAGTAACCTCACCCATGAAAGTATAAATAAAATTTAGGCATCTTATAAACAAAAGTATGATATAATTATATCATAGTATAAATAAATAAATATTGTTAAAATTATTAATTAAGTGTTGGTATTTTTGTATGTTATAAATATTTAATTAAAATTTTATAATTAATAAAATGATTTAAAGGAAAATTTATTACCATAAAATTTATTCATAAATTAATATTTTGTTGTCTTATGATTTTAAGATAATTTTATAAGACCTTAGTTAAATTTTCAAAGTGTTATAAAATCAGCTATAATTTGAAAATCTGTATTTTTCGAGTAAATGACGATTTTAATTAAAAATTAAATTTCTCATATTTATAAAATTATTTTCATAAAATGGAGTTCATTTTTTAATTCTACACATTTAAAAATTGTTAGGGTGAATTTTTTGGATTTTTATGAAATAGTTGAATTTTTGGTGAATAGTGAAGTACGCTAATTTACGGTATATATACATTATATGATAAATACACTATTACTTGGGTCATGAATGATGTAAGCACAATTATCTAGAACTTACATTAATTATTTGAATATTTTTTGTGATAATTCTCAAACTATTCATAGTTTTGAGCCAAAATATTAAACAAATAAATAAAATATTCAAAAAACACCCCTCCTCCACTATAAATACCACCTCTCACCACCGCTTCTCCTCAAACTTTACAAGATTTTATCCTTGTCAAATGTTTACCCAATACACTTACAAAGACCCTCCCCCACATCTATGAGCCTTTGGTCTCAACAAAATACCAAAATCAATCCCCTTAAGGAGGTTCTCAAGGAGGAGAATTCAAGAGGTAGAAATCCTCTTTCTTTTCTTTTATTTTCTTTTCATCTTTTTTATTTTCTTATCCTTCCCTCACACCCCTTGTACAAAGAGATATGATAACTCTAGTATCATTTATATACTATAATTATATCATGTTAATAGAAAATTCATCACCAAAATCCTTTCTCTTTCTCTTTTATTCTATAAATGAAAACATCGCCCATGATGTGTCAATTTACTGACATCATAGGCGATGCATTTTCATTTTCCATTAACACATTAAAGGCTGGTCATAAAACCATAATTATGGTTAAACCATATTTCATTAAAAATATTACAAGTTATTTAGTATTCTGGAACGGGTATATATACATGATATTAATTAATAAGATAAAACTATTTCGTGTCGATCGAAACACCGCCAAAATGATCTAAACGATTATCATTAAAGTTATATATAATAAATCATCCTCATATCTAGAAACAAAAAATATATATAAGACCATTAAATATTATATATGTTCATTAATAACATATAATTCCAATTATGGAGAATTATACCCATTTTACATGAACTTCATTACTTATAAACGAACAAACCGATCACGAAAACCATGAAAACAAACGCTCCCGAACGATGAAATTAAACTCTATTACTCTCCAAAAGAACATAAATGAACTTAATAAAACTATAATTAATAAAATTCATGTATAAACAGTTCTGAATTAATTTATTAATGAATTTAATTTCATTATCTAGGATGTTAAGTACAAGTGCAGAACGCTTTTAGACATAAGGTAAGGGATTCTACCCGAACCTTCATTTTTTCCCTTCAGGTTATTCTTTCACTATATTTACCCTAATATAATACTTATTTATTATTATTTACTTATTATATATTCTGTTTTTATATTACAAACTCATATATCCATATCATTTTATCTTTTGTTTATGGGTAAATACATATTTTACAAGGTTCCCTTCCCAATTCTTCCCAAGCCCGATTAAAGGGAACGTCTCAATTTCCTACCCATTTTCATTTACCAACCATAATTTTTATTAAGACACCATTATTTTTCTAAAAAACTAATTTGGTAATAAAAAACTATATTTGTTCATTTCTGGTTTTATATAAAAAATTATGAAAAATACAAATGATTTTTCCAAAAGAACTCTTCTTTGCAATGTAAAAGGGGTATTTCTCTCCAGAATTCCTTGATGATTTTATTAGAGTATTTTCATCTATTTCAAAAAATCTATTTAATTTTATGATTTATTGATATTGGTCTCCTATGATTATCATCTACCATACTTTATTAAATGGTTTATGATCAGTTTGACTGTGGATGTGCTATCTTGATACCATTCACCGTGTTACTTAGAATGGTTAGTGATTATGTTTACAAATTGGGGAAAGCTATTTAAATTTTATATTTATATGTTGTTTATGTTTAACTCCATTCATATGAGGAATGTATTGGACTTAGAAAGTGATGGGTGGGACCTGTTATAGCCCCTCGATGCATCAGTAGGTCTCATAAGACAAAACAGATATGAACTTGGCTGAGACCTTGCCCATTTTCAGATATGGTTTTGTTTGAGGCCTTAATCATTTTTAGATGTCTTAGCCAAGGCCTCTATGATATATTTCAGATGTTTGACATATTAATTACCTCATTATGATATTAGTAATTGATTATACATGTGAATATTCTACTAGTAGAATATCTATGGTTAAGCTTCTTTCTCATGTGATTATTTATATGACATTATTTATTCAGTTTTTATTCTTGCCATATCATGTTCAATATTATGTTCTAATGGCATGTGTTTTTAGTCATTCACCATGCCATATTGTTTATATTATCTTCTGCTATATTACTTACCCTTACTGAGTATCTAGATCACCACTTTTTTATGTCTTATTTTCCCCAAGATATGAATATGAATATTATGAATGAATTATAGGGTTAATCTAATAGTTTTTGGGTGTTACCAATAGAGTTTCTATGTTTCTTTTCCTTTCAAGTTTTAATGTAAAGTTCATGTATGTAATTTGGATTCCAAAACTACTAAACTGATTGGTCCCTTGGGATTCGAGTCTTGTATCTATGCCAATGTATTAATATAAGGAATCGACTCTAGGCTAATGGGGTCAGGGCCTTTATAGGAAAATCCTCTCATTCCACATAAGTTAAAAAATATTTCCTTTGACTTTTGTAGAAAAAATTAAAGTGAAAATTTAAAATAATATTTTTATAAAAAAGTCTCTTACCTTGAGTCCGACTTAACATGTTCTTTCTTTATCTTCCTGAATAATAAATGTATGTTAATTATTTACTTTCTTAAGAACATTTTTGAAATACCATGTTACTTATTCATTTATGTTCACCTCAACAGTTTTGATGATTTTCATTTCATAAGTCCAAAATGAATTTGGTAGGTTGAATTTGGTCAAAGAATTAATTATTCCATCATATAAAGAATAATAATCATGAAATATATATCATATTATTTTATTAAATATACTTATATATGTCATCTATGTGATGTGGTGATGAAAAATGAATCACATTGCATTGTGGATGTGGTAGTCCACATGTACACATGAACGTCATTATCATTTTTTTGTGCATGGAAAGGTAAGAATGTAAGTGATATATTATATTTTCATAATGATAAATATTTCATGAATATTATATATAAACATTAAATCCATCATTATAACCGGTTTTGAGAGATGGTGATTGTAATGACCCAGATTTCCTCGAGTCACTCCTTTGTGAAAATTCAGTGCTTGTGGTGTTCTTGGGGGTCGCAATGGTTTGTTTCAGGAGTTTACCAAAAATCCAGTTTCACCAAACAGTTTCACCAAAATGGTGGCACCATCACGGAGGCACACCGAAACAGTGGCACCGTGATGGTGGAACACCGAAATGGTAACACACTGAAATGGTGACACACCATACAGTGGTTCACCCTTTTCTAAATTTCCATATTTTCCTAGTTTCTCTCAGTTTTTCCAGTTTCTCCCCACTTACATTTTATTTGACATAAACCAAGTTTAAATCCTTTTTTGGGAATTTTTAATGGAGTTTCAAAGGATATTAAGTATATCTTTAATATCCTAACGCTTTAGGGACTTTGAGATATTCAAACCGTGTGATCTTGACCATGATCCCACGTTAATGATTTTTGAAACTGTTTTTGTTCCATTGATATATGATATGACTTTTTATAAAGAGGAGCTCCTCTCCACTCTTTTATATTGGTGCTCCTAGAGCTCTCCCTCCCTATGGAGTCATGTGTTGTTTCGTAACCATTAATCGAGTTCTTTTGGAGTCCTTCCCACTGCTTGCGCGACCCCCCTATTTTGGTGCAACGAGGAGTTTTGGTCACCTGTTGTTTCAAGTAGGGATTATTCTACCTCTCTTTATTTATGTATCATGCAGGGTGGGTGTAGTAATGTTTCCTAATTAATAACAATTTAATCCTTTTCCTTAATAAGTAATTAATGAGAGGAAGGGAATATGATGATCAAAAGATAACAGGGGTCAATGAAATAATGGAAGGTAAGTGATGATGTTATGTATGCTATTTTAATTATTATCCATAAACCTTTTTTAAAATTATATGGGTTGTAAGGCCTTCTAAAAATCATGTCCGTTGGTGGTATTTGATTTTGCACTGGTGGTGTTCTATATTTTGTTATGATACTTTGATAAATGGCTATAACATGAAATCTGTTTAATCACGTATACATGGTTACATAAATGGATTCCCCAGGATCAAACCTATTTTGTGATCACCCCTGTTATTTAAAGTGGAATTAAAGGACCCCTCTTGATAAATCTGAATATTCTTGGCTTAATGGTGTGGTTGTATGCTGTGTTTGGTTGGGTTTTGTACTTCGTGGGGGTTGTGTGAAGTTGATGTTGGTAACCTTGTTATGGGTATAGAGGGTGGACAGAGGGAATGACCTTGTGTTTGGGGGATGTCATGTTTATGAAACGGTCCTATTGTTTGGTGGTGTTTTTCTATGGGATTTGTGTATGGGGTGGTACATGAGGTGTGACCGAATCTTAGGTTGAGAGATTGATTGATTATGGAATGGATGAACTTATAGGCAATGATATTGCCTTTGGTTTATGTTGTGGTTTTCAAACGTGTTTGTGAAGTGGGACTCTGATGTGGTTATGTACTATTTGTGCAGTGGGACTATGGCCTGGTTTGGCTTGTTGTGTTGGGTATGGATGTGGATGGGAGTTACCCTGGGTAGTGCTGAAATAAATTAAAGTGAAACCCTTAATTAATGAATGGAAAGTGGTTAAATGAAAAGGGGTTCAGGCTTGTGTTTTATTGTGGATGTTTGTGTGGTTGTGCATATAGGGGTATCAACAAATGTGGTTCTACGTGGGATCATTTTTTGTTTGAAACTTGTAGGTTGGACTAAGCGTTTTCTTACCTATATGTATAAATTGTAGTTCCTTTTGATTTCTATACTCACCCCACCCTTATTAAGCACCATGTGCCGAACACCCTATTTCATGGGGGATGGTGTCTTTCCCAACATCCTGGTGGGAGGATGGATGACTGGTTACTGACTTTCTTCCTCGCACCCTCTTTTGGGTTCTTACCGCTTGAGCATATCTGGGTAGGCTATAATGGATTGAGGTTTACCATAGTCCAAGATCCTTCGGGCAGGTTTTGTTATGGATGAGGGGCCCAAGTGTTTGCAGGCCAGGATTGTTTTCCCAAGTGTCTTCAGGATGAGATCCATGTTTATTCGGGTGAGAGGTGTGGTTGTTGTGGCTCAGGTGTGTGCAGGTAGGTTGTGGCAGTGGGACTACATTTTGGAAGAGTGGTAGTGTCAAGATGATAGCTGTTAGGAATGAGCATCTAACCAGTGGGAAAGTGGTGTGGGGTACCCAAATGTCGATGTGCTTATACTTCTACTTTACTTGACTTGCGTTATTTGGTGAGTGTGCCTTGGTGAGGCTGGGATGGTTAGTACTCCTTTATAGGTGCTTTGTGGTTCTACTGTTCTCTCACAGGGGCATTATTATGTTTCCCCCACGTGTGCACAGGTGGCTTTAGTTTTCCCACTGGGTATACTTATATACTCATCCTACATTTATTGAACTATTTTCAAGTTTCTAGGAGGACTTTGAGGACCGTACTAGACTTTACTAGCTCAGGCATTGGGATAGTTTTTGTGCTGCTACTCAGTCTTTTCTTTTGGTACCTTAATTTGGAGTTTTTGTTGTATCTTTGTGGCAGTTTATGTTTAAATCATGCATGGGTTGGATTTTGGTTTCCCTTATATAAAAGTTTGGTGTTGTTTGGGATTTTTACTGTCTTATATTCTGATCCTATTTTCCTTAAAAAGGGTAATTCCTTCCATTTTGTGTGAGATTCCATACCCTTGGTGCTAGTCACCACTTTGGGGCCTATTGAAGGTGGGAATTGAGGGTCATTATCTCTCCTTAATATTAAAGAAGTAAGGGTGTGACACTTTTCTATCCCTTCCCTCATCTTGAAGAAGGCGGTTCATGACAGAATGGTATCAGAGGTGATGGTTGACAGATATTATGGAGTTCAAAGTTAGGCATAACGAGGATTGTAAGGGATGGTAGGGAAATTGTATTAGGCAATATTGGTGCATGAAATAGGCTAAGGAATATTGGTTAGGACATGGTATTTTAGGGCCACCAATGATCCGATGCAAGGACTCTTGGCCTGCCGAACGACAAAGTGAGGCTACGCTGATTGCTGGGTAAAGACCCTAGGAAAGGTACATGCATCATAATGACTTGTTTTCCTGTGTTTCTTGGGAGTTTTGGTAATTTAATTTAAGTAAAGTGTTAAAATAAATCTTAAAATAAAATTTCATACTACCTGGGATTAGGAGTTCCTAGTTTACCTTTTCAGCTATGGCACTCGGATGTCACCCACATGTGGTATGAGCAGTTGAGGACCAACAGGCTGACTTGGTTGATCAATGGATGTTCAATCGGGAGGAGGAAGATGAATTGTGGAAAAAGACCCTTCATTCTTTCTATTAGAAGACCCTGGGGAATTATGAAGGTAGTGTTTCAGACTTGGCGATGAAGGGCTAGCTTGAGGAGCTGACAACCACCTTTACCTTGATCTGTTCTCCAAGGGAGTACTAAGTTCCTCTGGTAGTGAGCCAGATGTGAGGAGCAACATGTCAGTTGTAGATGTTTTACCTTGGGGAGAGGAAGGAGACCGATGTCTCATGGGCTGACTCTGAGAAAGAATTTTGTGCAGAGTTTCTTTTCTTGATAGTGAAGGATGAGAAAAGGCAGGAGCTGATCTCCCACTAGTAGAGGAGTATTTCAGTGAGGGAATTAGGGATCAAGTTCAAGGATCTCATATCCTTTTTTTGTATTTTCTTAAATCAACTTTGTGGATTAGTGGAAACCACGCACATACCAAAAACCAAATACAACCAGATCGCATCATCCAACAACAAAAAACAATAAGCAGGAAACCAAATTCAAAGTTTAAACATCAAGGATCTCCTATGCTTTACTCCAAATATCTTTCTAGATGAGGAGTCATGGGCGAGACGCTTGGAGGAGGCACTCCAACCTTCTCTTCAGTATGATGTCACTCCCTTTTCCCTACCAACATACTTAGAAGTTCATAAGAAGGCTGAAGTAGTGGAGGGATGCACTCATAGGATGTTTTAACGTGATATGGGAGCCATCCAAGTTCGTTTAAGGGGAAGGCAGTAAGCATTAGGTCTCTGACATCAGGGCCTTCTAGGTTTCGATCAGCAGGAAGTAGAACTCAATATTTTCAGTTCCGATCTCCTGGTCCTCACCCTTTCCCTATGGGCCTGAGACCAAGGTGCTTTGTCTGTAGAGTCCATAGACATCTTTGGAGCTAGTGCCCAGTTCAATCTTAGTACAGTGGGGGTGGGTAGGTTTAGCACCCACCTCAGTAGCAGCAGTTGCCGGTCAAACCTTTCCAGCAGTAGGGGAAGTGGGCTCCCAATCCACTGAGGGTAGATGGTTCTGGAGGAGGCCTACCTCAGGGTGCTCCTCAGGGACCTCAGCCAGGGCATGGTTAGGGAGGCGATTGATAGTAAAGGGGTAGAGAAGCTGGGTGTGAAAAGTTTCATGCTGCTGAGGGAACAATTCCAGCGGGGTCAGAGGTTTTTCGAGGTACGATCAGTCTGTTTAGTACTCTTGCATGTGATTTTTTTTGGTTCAGGAGCTTCACAATATTTTTTTTACCCAGTCTATCCCATGCCTTGGGACTATACATAGAGAGAATTTCCATGCCCCTGGTTTTGAGTATGCCAATTGAAGGTCAGACTAGTCTGTTTGATGTTTGTCGGGGGTGTAGACTAATGTTGGGGCCACATCAGTCTAGTGAGGATCTTCTTCTACTATAGATATAGCCATACAATTTCATCCTTGGCATCAATTGGTTGTTATATATGCATGTCGTTATCTACTTCTTCCATAGGAGAGTTGTGTTTTCAAATATGGATGGCCAACATGTAACTTTTTTTGGCGAGTACAGTCGTTAGGAGGGTTGCCAGTGTATGTAGCCTATTCTTTCTATATTAGCCAAGATATCAGAGGGGTCGATAGGTGCTGAGATGGTGGTTGTTTCAAGAGTTTTTAGGAAGTTCTTGGATGTTTTCCCCGAAGTGGTTGTGACTCTACCCCCTCTACGTGATGCTGAGTTCGGAATAGACTTGCAACTCAGCGCTCGTCCAATTTTGATGGCTCCCTATCGGATGGAACCTTCTGAGTTGTGGGAGTTGCAGATTTAGGTTGATGACCTGATGAAAAAGGGTTTTATCTGGTTGAGTGTGTCATTGTGGGTTGCTCTAGTCTTGTTTGCGAAGAAGGAAAAAAGTGGCCTGAGGTTGTGCATAGACTATTAGAGACTGAATCAGGTAACGATCAAGAACTGTTACCCTCTCCCGAGAATAGATGATCTTTTTGACCAGTTAAGGGGATCGAGTTGGTTCTCCAAGATTGATATGTGGTCTGGATATCACCAATTGAGGGTGAAGGAGGGTCACATCTCGAAGACTTCTTTCAGGTGTAGGTATAGGAACTTCGAGTTTGTGGTCATGCCCTTCGGTGTTACGAATGCACCAGCCATGTTCATGGGGCTCACAAACTCTGTCTTCTACAAGTTCTTAGATCGGTTTTTCTTTGTGTTCATCGATGATATTATGATTTACTCAAAGTCAAAGGAGGATAATGATGATCACCTCAGGATAGTATTGGAGGTCCTCCGGCACCACCGTCTCTATGGGAAGTTGTCCAAGTGCAAGCTCTAGACACGAGAGGTGCACTTCCTTGGACATGTTGTGTCTTATCAAGGGATAATAGTGTACCCATCAAAGGTCGAGGTGGTTGTTTCTTGGGAAGTACCCAAGAACGCAACAGAGGTTCGTAGCTTCCTGGGTCTAGTGGGATATTACTGGAGGTTCATACCCAACTTCTCTCGATTTGCGGATCCATTGACAACTTTAACCAGAAAAGACCAGGTCTTTGTGTGGAGTGAGTAGTGTCAGATAAATTTTAGCTACCTTAAGGGTAAACTGGTTAGTACTCTAACACTTAGGTTGCTATAGGAAGGGGTGACGTTCGAGGTGTTCTGTGACGCTTCCAGACTAGGCTTGGGATGTGTGCTGATCCAGCAGTGGAGAGTAATCTCTTATGGGTATAGGCAGTTACATCCACATAAATGTAACTATGCCACCCATGATCTAGATCTTTCAGCGGTCATATTCGTGTTAAAGTTGTGGTGACATTACCTAATTGGGGAGTGCTTTGTGGTCTTAACGGATTACAAGAGCTTGAGGTATGTTTTCTCTCATCGAGACCTGAACTTGCGGTAGAAAAGGCGGATGAAGTTTCTCTAGGACTAATACTTCGAGATATCTTACACCTAAGGAAAGGGGAACATGGTGACCAATGCCTTAAGTAGAAAGTCATGGAAGGAGGTAGTTTGGGAATCCACAGATTCTTGGAAGTTAATGGAGGAGTTGGCCGCTTTGTGTCTGGATGCGAGAGTGGATGGCAGTAGAGGTTGTCTATTTCAAATGACAGTACAGTATTACTTGGTGCGACAGGTGGATGAGTCTCAGTGGGGAGACTTAGAGACCGAGGTGATGCGTGATCACACTGTACAGGGTGATACTCCAGAGGGATGATCAGAGGATATTCAGAATCAGATGTTGTTTTGTTGGAATCTGTCTGTCCCAATGGCAATGCACGAGAGAGTTCTCTGTGATTTCCATATCTTACCCCTGGAAGTGCATCTAGGAGTTTCTAAAATGTACCAAGGCTTTAGGGAACAATTTTGTTGGCCCGAGGTAAAGTGGGCAGTGTCAGAGTTTGTGGCAAGGTGCCTAGTGTGTCAACAGGTGAAGGTTGAGCACCGTGTTTCTAGAAGTTTGTTGCATCACTTAGACATTCCTGAGTGGAAGTGGGATGACATCTCGATGGATTTCATCACAGTATTACCTAGGAATCTGGGAGGATGTGATGCTCTTTGGGTAGTAGTGGACTAGTTGATGAAATCAGCTCACTTCTTAGTGATCAAGGAGTCGAGCGTAGTGGATGAGGTGGTGCAGTTGCATGGAGTTTTAAGATCTATTATCTTGGATCATGATACACATTTTACATCACAAGTCTAGAGGGGATTGCAACATGACTTTGACACTCAGTTACACCTCAGCACTACTTTCCACACTCAGATGGATGAACAGACAGAGAGGATCATCCAGACATTAGATAACATGTTACATGAATGTGTTCTAGACTTTAGTGGGTATTGGGTGTGAAATTTTCACTTGGTAGAGTTTTCTTACAATAATATACACCACTCTTCCATTGGTATGGTTCTGTTCGAAGCTCTATGCAGGAGGTCGTTTTGTTCACCCTTATGTTGGATGGAAGTTGGGAAGGCAACTATTCTTGGTCCGAACGTGGTGCAGAGTACAACAGAGAAGGTGCATCTTGTCTGTGAGAGGATGAAGGTAGAACAATACCGATAGAAGTCATATGTAAATCATAGGAGGAGGAATTTGGAGTTAGAGGTTAGAGACCATGTATTCTTGAAGGTTTCCCCTTGATGTGGGTAGTGGAGGTTTGGTAGAGGGAGAAAGATTTATCCCAGGTTCATCGGACCTTTTGAGGTGTTGGGATGAGTTGGCGAGGTGGCATATCAGTTGGTGGTGCCACTGTATTTGGAGAGGATCCACGATGTCTTCCATGTCTCTCAGCTCTATCGGTATCTACACGATGACTCTCACGTCATTGAATGGGGAGAGTTGGATATCGAGGATGATGCGACATTAATGGAGCGACCAGTAATAATCGAGGATCGTGAGGAGAAGGTGCTTCATGGATGGACCATTCCTTTGGTTCGTGTGTTATAGAGGCATGGTGGCCTCGAGGAGAGTACTTGGGAGAGAGAGGCACATATGCATTCCCAGTACCCAGAGCTGTTCTGAGTTTTTCTCTTGTGTTTTTCTTTGTGCTTTTATTATGATGTAATGCTTGACCTAAATTTACTATGAGATGAGTTTTTTCCCTATTCTATGAATGTGTGTGAAAAGTCCTAACTATGGGGAGGGGAGGACCTGATCCCTAATCAAGATGAATTAATACATATGCGATTGAACCAGTGCGGGAAAGTTAGTGACACCCATAGAAAATATTATCTTGACATGGAGGAAGGATCCCCCTAATCCATGTGTCTGGATAATGTGACCTTTTGTGTTTTTGTGGTTGTTTGGGGAAGTATCATTCGAAGATGTTTTCTTGGATGTTGAGTTTTTCTCTCCAATTTCCGAACAACATAGGTTGGTTTGTCCCTGAGAGGTATCTTACGGGGTGGTTGTTCAAACCCCTCTTTTTCTAAGTTTGGTTTTAAATTATTGGGGACGAGAATAGTTTGAGAGGCATCTGTTGTAATGAACCGGATTTCCTTGGTCTATTCCTTTGTGAAAATACAGTGCTTGTGGTGTTCTTGGGGTTCATAGTGGTTTGTTTCGGGATTTTTCCAAAAATCCAATTTCACCAAACAGTTTCACCAAAATGGCGGCACACCAAAATAGTGGCACCGTAATGGAGGCACATTGAAATGGTGGAATCATGATGGTGACACACTAAAATGGTGGTACCATGAAAGTGTCTCACTGAAAATGTGGTACACCAAACGGTGGCTCACCCCTTTCCAAATTTTCAGTTTTTCCCAGTTTCTCCCAGTTTTTCCAGTTTCGCCCCTCTTACATTTTATTTGATGTAAATTGAGTTTAAATCCTTTTTGGGAATTTTTAAGGGAATTTAAAAAGATATTAAGTATATCTTTAATATCCTAATGCTCTGGGGACTTTGAGACATTCAAACCACAAGATCTTGACTATGATCCCATGCTAATGACTTTTGAAACCATTTTTGTTCTGTTGATATAGGATATGACTTTTTCTAAAGAAGAGGTCATCTCCTCTATTTTCTCTTAGTGTGCTTAGAGATCTCCCTCCCCATGGAGTCGCATGTTGCATCTTATTCATTGATCGAGTTCCTTTGCATTCCTTCCTACTACTCACACGACCCCCCTGTTTTGGCACAAAGAGGAATTTTGGTCGCCTGCTATTTCAAGTAGGGATTCTTCTGCCTCTCTTTATTTGTGTATCGTGCGGGGTGGGTGTAGTAATTTTTCTTCACAAATAAATCCTGAATACTTTTACTTAACAAGTAATAAATGAGGGTAAGGTAATATGATGATCAAAAGATAATAGGGGTCAATGAAACAATGACAGGTAAGTGATGATTTTACGTATGTTGTTTTAATTGTTATCCATGAATCTTGTTTTGAATTGTATGATATGTAAGGCATTTTTAAAATCATAGTCGTTGGTGGTATTTTCTTGCACACTGGTGGTGTTATATTTTTTTTTTGATGATTTGATAAATAGATGTAACATGAAATATTCTTAATCACATATACTTGGTTAAATAAATTGATTCCCTAGGATCAAATAAGTTCTATGATCACCCCTATTATTTAAAGTGGAATTAAAGAACCCCTCTTGAAAAATTTGAATATGCTTGGCTTAAAGGTGTGGTTGTGTGCTGTGTTTGGTTGGGTTTTGTACTTTGTGGGGGTTTTGTGAAGTTAATGTTGGTAACCTTGTTATGGGTACGGGGGTGGACAAAGGGAATGACCTTGTGTTTGGGGGATAGCCTGTTTGTATAGCAGTGTGGCTGTTTGGTGGTGTTTTGCTGTGGGATTTGTGTATGGGGTGGTATAGGAGATGTGACAGAATCTCAGATTGAGATATTGATTGATTGTGTAATTAATGAACTTATAGGCAATGAGACTGCCTTTGGTTTATGTTGTGGCCATCAAACATGTTTGTGAAGTGGGACTCTGATGTGGTTATGTGTTGTTTGTGCAGTGGGATTGTGGTTTGGTTTGGCTTGTTGTGTTGGGTATAGATGTGGATGGTAGTTTCCCCAGGTAGTTCTATAATAAATTAAAGTGAACCCCTTAATTAATGAATGGAAAGTGGTTAAATGAAAAAGGGGTTAAGCTTGTGTTTTATTGTGGCTGTTTGTGTGGTTGTGCATATACAGGCAGCGGCAAATGTGGTTCTGCGTAGGCTGGTTTTTTTTTGAAACCCATAGGTTGGTCTGAGTGTTTTCTTACCTATATGTATAAATTGTAGTTCCTTGTGATTTCTATACGCACCCCACCATTATTGAGCACCATGTACTGAACACCCTATTTTATGGGAGAGGGTGTCTTTCCTAACATCTCGGTGGGAGGATGGATGACTGTTTACTGAATTTCTTCCTCACACCCTATTTCGGGTTCTTACCACTCAAGAATATCTGGGCAGGCTGTAATGGCTTGAGGTTTACCATAGTTCAAGATCCTTTGGACATGTTTTTTTGTGGACGAGGGGCCCAGGTGTTTGCGGGTCAGGATTGTTTTCCCAAGTGTCTTCGGGATGAGGCCCAGGTGTCTTCGGGTGAGAGGCATGGTTGTTGTGGCCCAGGTGTCTGCGGGTAGGATGTGTGGTGTGGTTATGGCCTAGGTGTCTATGGGTAGGATTTGTGTGTGGTTTGAGGCCTAGGTATGCACAGGCAGGTTGTGGCAGTGAGAATGCATTTTGGAAGAGTGGTAGCATCAAGACGTTAGACATTAGGAACGAGTATCTAACCAGTGGGAAAGTGGTGTGGGGTACCCAAATGTTGATGTTCTTATAACACTACTTTACTTGGATTTCATTATTTGGTGAGCATGTCTTAGTGAGGTTGGGCTGGTTAGTACTCCTTGGTAGGTGCTTTGAGGTTCTACTGTTCTCTCACAGGGGCATTAATATGTTTCTCCCACTTGTGCACGAGTGGCTTTAGTTTTCCTACTAGGTATAATTACATACTCACCCTACATTTTTGGAACTATTTTCAGGTTTCCAAGAGGACTTTGAGGACCGTTCTAGACTTTACTAGCTCGGGTGTTGGGATAGTTGTTGTGTTGCTAGTTAGTCTTTTCTTTTGGTACCTTGCTTTGGAGTTTTTGTTGCACCTTTGTGGAAGTTTATGTTTAAATCATGCATGGGTTGGATTTTGGTTTCCCTTATATAAAAGTTTGGTATTGTTCAGGATTTTTACCATCTTATCTCTTGATCCTATTTTCCTTAAAAAGGGTAATACCTTCCATTTTGTGTGAGATTCCACACCCTTGGTGCTAGTCGCCACTCCGAGGCATATTGAAGACAAGACTTAGGGGTCATTATCTCTCCGTAATCTTGAATAAGGAAGGGAGTGACACTTTTTTTCCCTTCCCTCATCTTAAAGAAGGTGGGTTGTGATATTAATGGAAAATGAATTACATCGGTTCATGAGACGATAGTCCGTCATACACATGATCGATGAATTATTTTCAAATTTGATGGAAGTGTAGATGAATATAGGTCATGCCACTAACATAATAAAATTTAATTATATGTATGATATTGTAGTTATTGTTTTATCATGGTAGAATAATATTTGAAGGTGGTTAAAGAATAAACAAAACTAAAAAGTGAAGTTGAAAACTACACCTCTTATTTGAAAAACCTCCTTTGCTTAACACCTTAAGCCTTGTAAGTATGGTATTCTACCTAAAAAAACTCTAGAATGTGGGGAGGGATTATAGTAAGGTATTTTGGTGGATAGTTTCCAAACCAAAAGGGTTTTTAAGCGTGAATAAATGAGAAGAGGTTCCCTTTTATAAGAGAGGCGAGGGACACTCTTGGTATTTTTCAATATATTAAATTAATATAAATTGATTTTTAATTCCAAATGGATCCAAAGTGAGTAATTTAGAATATAATATAATTATGGATCGAAATACTCTCATTAAATAAAAATTATATAATTTTTTACTATATTTCTACCTTTATCGTTTGGTTTTAACCCTTATTTAACCGCTTTAACTCTTACCATGACAACATGAATTTTAAACTTTGATGGTTAATATAGTTAGTATAAAATGTAAAATGACCAATAATTGGACCATGATTGATATTTTATACCTTATCATAACCACTTGGATAAATTTAATATTTTTAGGAATTTTAAATCATTTAATAAAATATTATTTACTATAAAATATCCATAATGTCAATTTTTAGAACTATTCATTACTTTGACTTTAATTATATCAAGATAACACTTATAATTAGAAAAAAATATTTCATTATATCCCTAACATGTCAAGTTAATCTATAAAATTTATGGATCACATTAATTATCTCAAATTATATTTATTTTAATATTTTTAATATCATTTATTTGATATTTCCATTAATTGAATAATTACTGCATCAACATTGTGAAATAGTTTAAGGTAAAAATTTCCTCCATAAAAATTTAAAAAAATTACCTTGATGAATATAAATATTTTAAATTTAAAAATAATATTTATAGTCAAACATATCCTTTGGATAACACTATATTAAAAATATTACACTTATTAAAAATAATAGTGTGATATGTTTGACATTTCTTTAAATAAAATACTATAAAGGTCATAATCTTATCCAAGTGCCTCAAAAGGTCATAAATTATAGTAATAGATGATTAAGTTCATGATATAATCATCCAATAAGATTTAAGAAAGTTTTTGGGTCATTTTATTGTTATTATCAATTTATTTTTAACCTAAATTACCTGATTTACCCTTTACTATGGTAATCAAAATTACTAAAGTTACTATTCATATTGTTAAAAAATAAAAAGAAAATATTTAGAAAATTTAGACCTACTGATTCCAAATATTAAATCCATTTTTAAAAATTCAAAATACATAATTTTCAGAATTTAATTTAAAATTAAACTGACAAAATGCAATGAAAAACCAATTTTTGAAAAAATGCCTTTTTTAAAATATAAAATGTTTCAATACTAAATTAAAGTATAAAATATATTTAAAAAATCATAATTGGATTATTTTAAATAAAAATTAATAATAAAAGTTTAAATCTGATCCAAAACATAATTTTACCTCATAAAAACTTTAAAATAAAATACAATTTTCAATAAAAATTAGTATTTTTCACTATTCCTTGAAAAATCGATATTTTCAGAAAATTTTCAATAATTCATCCTAAGATAATTTTTACATTCTGAATTAAAAAATGAAATAATTTTTTTAAAATTAATTTTCTAAATTTTCTAGAAATTAATTATAATAATCACCCATAAAAAGAAATAAAAATCACTATTGAAGAGAACATATTTTTTGTAGAATAAAATGATTTTACTAAAAATATAGTACAAATTTAAAAATAATTAATTAATATATTATAAATGAGTAGGACCATTATATATTTCATAATGTGGTTAATACTATTCATTCTCTCCAATTTAACAGATAGGTTATAACGATCACATTTAAATAATAATATTTTTTTATTTGTTTAAGCTCGGTGTTGCGTATCTTGTATGCTATCAAACATAGTATTTTTTAAATACTGATATGTTATATTCTACCCCTTTAATAAATTATGTACTCTAAATTTTAACTCGGGATTGAAAACTAAGGGTTTGACTTTTCAAAATACCTTTGTTGAAATCCCACATTGTAAAAAGGATTAATAAAAAATCAATTTGATAAGAGAGAAAAGGGAAGTATGAAGGTCATATAGAGTAACACATACTAGGTTTCCATGTATGAAAACATGGATATGGAAGAGAAAATATATTGCCCATGAACTAATATAGAGTGATATAGAACATGGTCATGAGAAAGTTAATCATAACAAAACTGTAAATCTGTGATGGGTTAAAAGGACATTGACTTCTGAGTAAGAAAAGTAAATGGATAATGTTTTTATTTCAAGATCATTTTTATAGAGTTTAGTAATTCTATTTCTATCTATACTAATAACATAGGGAAATATACTTACTTGATTTAAGGACCCATGGTTTTCCAGACTAAAAATTTGAGCAGAAATTTGAATTTTTGCTTTTAGGTGCTTGTAAGGGATAAAATGGTCATTTGACCCTAGAGTACGATCTTGGATAATTTTTATAACCACTATGTTGGTCCTGTAATAGATTTTTACCCTAGGATAAGAGTTTTGTGGAATTCTGAGCCATTTAAATTTTAGCGGAATAATTAATAATTAATATTTATTTAATTAAATATTAATTTATTTCCACAAATTTGTTTGGATATATATTTTGAACAGAGCTTCAGATTGAGATTCCACTTTTTGCATCAAGTCTGGAATGATGAGTTTTTTCTAGTCGAGGCATAAACTCGGGTAGGGTTCTAGGGCCGGCTCGAGCCCCTTTTTATTTTTCTTTTATTTTCTTCCTTTTCTTATTTTTTTCTTTTCCTTCCCTAGATTCTCACACACACCCTTGTGGGATTACTCCTTCATGAAACTAAGATCAAATAGGTATAGGGAGAGATATAGGGGGATATAGGTACTACCACAGTGCTCGGGAGGAGCTGGATCGTCATGCGACAGGTGTGGATCATCTAAAAGGGCAAAGCTTCGACGAATTCCACCCAAAAGTTGGACATTTTTAATTTTTTCCATAAATCTACATATATTTACTATTTTAAAGTTTTAATGTATTATTATGACTACTTGGGGCTCCTTATGGGTTGATCTATACCTTTTGAGGAGAAAATAGGGGTTTCAGGTGATTTGAGGGGTTTCCCATTCGGAAATCCCGATCACATGACATGTAGTTTAGGAACACACACCATGCATTATTTCCGTTCAGGGGAATATAATCTTTTTAGAAGTACATACTGTGTATTGGGTATACACAACCATGCTATATACATGTCCATACCATGTGTGGTACACGGGTAGGTACACTATATAGGGTACACACCATATACATAACCAACACACTGTGTACTTGGGTTTTTACATGCCAAGTCTGGTTGGAGTATACGCCCAGGTGAGGATTTGGGGGTACACATCATGTAATTCCCCCTTAATACCCTTTTTAGGGGTTTTCATAAATTTATACCCATGAGTCAGAATTGGAAACACGAGTAGTCCATTTTGAGTACATTTTCATTTAAATCACGATGGTGAAACCCTTAAGGTGATTTGAGGACTCCTAGTAATCGAATATAGCTATCTCCTAAGAGTGAGACCCTTGATCTGAGACGGTCCATGATCTATCACTCTTGAAAAAATATTTCATAGATATTCCTTTGATTATGTCTCCCTTTTAAGATGTTTCCTTCTAGATTGAGAGGTCATGATATTAGTTATCTCCAAGGATCCCTTATAGGATTCCTCTACCAATGTACTATGTTGTTAAGGGTCCCATGTATGACACCTCTTGCTATGTACCATTCCAAGGATCCCATGTAGGATTCCTCTGTTTACTTACTATAAAGTATCTCATGTAAGATTACTCTTTTTACCATCATAACTAAGGATCCTGAGTATGATGCCTTCGCTTATGTGCAGACTTCAAGGATCCCAAGTAGGATGCCTCTCTTGTGTTTTGACATGAGGGAACTAGTGGGTGACCTGATGTTTTACCTACCTTAAGCTAGTGTATTGGGGGTTTGGGTAATGATGGTACTGGGTGTCACCTTAGATCCCATACCAAACTTGTAAGGATGTGAGTCTATGATCATAGTGGTGGGTTTAAGCATTCAACCACCCTATTTTATTTATGATTTAACATGTTTACTGTTTATACATCAATGATTACCAAAGGTGCTTCCTGGTTTGTGGCTTCTGAGCCCTTTATTTTATATATTGGGAATTCCCAAACATATTTCATTGGATCCATCTTCTATTACCTTTCTTTTATATGTTGGTATGACCACAAATATTTCCCGGGATCCATATTTTTTGCCTATGTTTATGATATTCAGGCATGGCGTCCCTTGATTATGATATTTGGGCATGAAATCCCTTGATTATAATATTCAATCATGAAATCCTTTGATTATGATATTTGTACATGGCATCCCTTGATTATGAAATTTGGGTATGATGTCCCTTGATTATGATATAAAAGCATGGATTCCCTCTTGATGATACTCATGGATTATTATGCTCTCCTAAGTAATGGGGATGATTATGCTCTCCTTGATAGATTACTTGATCATGGTGGAAGACATGGAACTCCTCACTGTTGATGTTTCATTTACTCGACAGATGATTATTCTCTCCTCAAGCAATGCTTAGGATGCTCCATGGGGTTGGGTGGATTCACCATTGCTACATTACCCATAGGTATTTCTTGTGGATGAGGCTTTTAAGCCATTTGTATGAATGAACGTCAATCATGTACTTCGATCTGGAGAGCGTTATATTTTTAGACCGCTTAAGGGTCATCCCCTTAGGGATTATTAGAGTCGCAATGTCGTGATCTCCTATGAATCGGGACCTAGGGTTCATACATCAGATATATTCCCATGGATTGAGTGGTATGAAATCCATATCATTGACATTTTATAGTATTGTCTATCAGTATATGACATCCTTCATTATAGTGATTAGAGGCGAGTATGGGTGAACCTGGAGTTAGGACATGTACCCCCCTGTGGTGATGTAACTTTCTCAAAGACATTTCTAGTAGTATATGGAATAGGTATTGTTGACTGGGATTACAGACCTAAAGGTCAACTTAATTATACACAGTTTGAGTGGTATTGCATTCATCTCAACGCCCTTTTTAGAGGATGTCCAAACAATCGGGATTACAGATCCAAAGATCGACTGCTATGGGTTTATGTTACTTCTTTCACCTCACTCATGTATATACATATTTATGTATATATATATATATTCATGGAAATATATTTACACACACACACACACACATATATATACATGAAAACACATTGCCTAGTTGACTGGGATCGTGGACTCAGGGATCGAATGGGGTTTCACATTATTATTTTTATTTATCCTTTCCAGTCGTGTCTTGGCTAGGCTGAGCCCATTTCATGATCATGTAATTGTGAAAATAAAATTATAGGTTAATCATTAGGGAAACCTACTAATATTATCTATCACCCTTGTACGTGCACCTCAGTGTGTGTGAAGACCTTATGTATTCTTTTTAGGTTAAGAAAAAAATACATTATGGATAGGTATGAGGCCCAGGGTTGTGTGATCGAGTGGTGCCACTTGCGGGGATTCTTATGATTGGGCTAGAGCAGCTCGACGATGTCTTGGAGACTGGGTATTTGGTCTAGATTATAGTTAGTAATAGAGCCTTGTACTTTTATTTTAGTTTCTTTTATGTACTCTTGCATTTATGATTGGCCTAATGGGTGACCAATGTTATATGTATGACATGGTTGTTTGAGATTTTATAGTATTTCATTTATTATGGAATTGTGTTCTATTTTAGTTTATTTACTGCTTCTGTACTCTATTTATTTATTTCTTGGATGATATCTAGAAATTTTCACTATTGTTACTCTGATATAAGGGTATAATATCCCCATTGTACCACCTTTAGACCCTCACTTCTAGTCGACAACCTCTGGCATACGAGGATGCGCACTTGAGGTCATATAGTGAAATGACTTGAGGCATTAGATCAATGGCATTAGAGCCGAGACATTACAAATTGGTATCATAGGTTTTTCTTTCCTTTGATTTACTATTTAGGATATGGTAGACATGAGTATTAGAAATGTGTTAGAACTTGTGATGGATATCAGACTGGTGCATCGAGAACACTTATTCTGGTAAGAATTTCTAGTTTATAGGGTTATGGGATTGCTGCTCTAATATGTGATGTTACAGTTGTATATATTTATGCTCTGAGTAATTCACATGTTGTGTATATGTTATGATTTATTATGGATTTCTAGATCTTGGATATTGGAAAGAGGCCAGTGATTAATTTTGACTCTTGGTTGGAAAAGGCAAGAGGCATCTCATGTATCATTTTGGCATATAGGATCCACATGTTATAGGCCTGTTAGTGTGTTATTTTACTAATGATAAAGATCAATTTTTTAAAGTATAAATAAAAAAATAAATGATTTTTTCCCATATAGGTTTTTGGTGGAATTATTATCAATTAGTTCCACTTTTATATATATTTCCTTCTTATGACAGGCTATTTGGATCTATGGTGATACATTTGGTGGTGAGGCTAACGAATCAGTCCTCATGTACGAGAGGTGAAATTACCCTAGTAAGTCAATAGGGCACATGATTTCCATGTTTTGAACCCCTCATAATGTGTTGATTCCTAGGTTCAGTTATTTAAAGTGTCAATAACAACCTATACGGTGTTTTCTTACATAGTTTAGAATGAAATTATACTTAACCAACCTTCATTTTTGGTTATCTAGTCAGGTCACTTGGTAAGATCCTGATAGATACCTAGTCATTTATGGTGAATTGAACCTTGATGGGGTATTAGAGTATGTGAATTCCTAGTAATTGTCAGTTCGGTATCTATTCTACATTGATATCGTGACCTCTAGGGAGCAGTTCCTTATAAGGATTCTTGGTGAGGATTATGTCCCTAATAGGTTGATGTTGATAGTTTTGTCCCTCGTAGGTTAGTGTTATCTTTACCACCATTTGATAGGTTTGATCTTTTGGGATATGTGGTTAGACCTTGTGACCCAGTTGTGATACTAGATCAGTAGGTCAAGGTGGGAGACCTATATTCCCTTAGTTTTAGCTCAGAATCTTGTAGGTTGAAATTCATTTTGATCAAGGAAAACCTATGAGTAGGGTTGGACTGAGTTTATGGATGAATTCTTAGGCAGTGATCTAGGTTATAAACTCTTTTGAGAGTGATTCATAGTTAGTTATTAGGTTTTCTGATATAGGCATGTTGATGTCTTTGGCTTTTGATGAAGCACCTAGGGTGCTTGGGTATCAAGACTTACTCTAACGGTCATGAACGTTTGGGTGCCTATCTCTCTTTATTAGTGTTTCTATTGTTTCTAATATAGTTAGAGTGTGGATAAAAGCTCATGAATGGAGATTCTTGATTAATGAGACTGATTTTCCATGTAACATGGGAAACTTATCCTTATAATGGATGAATCGTGGGAGCATGAGTTGAGTGGTGATGTTATGCGTTAGTTATGCATGGTACCATTTTAATTATAAATCGGTGAGTGTCCATATAGAAGTAGAGAACTGATGTTTTCAATAGTTTTCATGGGAATGGTTTCCTAAGAGTTTTGGTTAAATGAAGAATGTCCCTACGTGGTAGAGGAGACATTAAAAATCAATTGGGTGTTGTGAGATGGTTGACCCATGGTTGGACCTAGACATGCATTGTTAAGAGACGTGACATCAGGAGTTGGTTAAAGGAAAGTCATACTATTTTATATGATCGTGTATTAGAGAGATATATACACACATTTTTATGGAATCTTAGTATACTTCTACTTATAGATGATCATGATCTATCTTGACATCATCGTGAGTAAACTTAGAGAGTGTTAACTCTACATCAAGCTTCTTTTCTTTTAAATATCTTTCCTGCTCGGTGAAATAACCTGTTAAGGTTACACTCGAGGAGTGTTATACGGTAATCTATATAGTGGGGAGTGCAACATTGACTATTTGAGGGTGGTGATCCTTGTTTTCAGTTGAAATTCATCATTTTCCACGGGTTGTTGAGCTCATAGTTTTGTTATGAGATGATTATAAGGGCACTCCTATGGAGGGGAGTACCATATCAATCATAGTTAAACGTATCCTATGTAGGAGAAAATTGCTGACATCGTGATACTGGTTGTTGGACAGTTGAGATAACATAGTTATATAGATGATCAGGATGAGAGCATGGAAACTGTTTGACCACTAAGTCTTCTCGGGTATGAGATGGTTTATGGTGTGGAGGTTGTAAGGACCTGTGGTTTTCAGGACTGTAAATTTGAGAAGAAATTTGAATTTTTTCTTTTGGATAATTTTAAGGGGGTAAAATGGTCATTTGCCCCTAGAATATGATCTTGGATAATTAATTTGTCCACTCAGTTGGTCCTGAAATAGGGAGTTTACCCTAGTATAGGAGTTTGGTGGAATTCTAAGTGGTTCAAATTTTAGTAGAATAATTAATAATTAATAATTAATTAATTAAATATTAATTTATTCATGCATATTCATTTGAATATATATTTTGAACGAAGCATCAAATTGAGATTCTATATCTGTCGTTGAGTCTAGAACAATGAGTTTTTCCTAGGTGAGACATAAAACTAGGTTGGGCACTAGGGCCAGGCCGGACCCCCTTTTCTTTTTCTTTTTCCTTCTTCCTTTCTTCCTTTTCTTTTCTTTTCCTTCCCTAGATTCTTGCGCATGGCCCCATGGGATTCATCCTTCACATGACCAAGATAGAATAGGTAGAGGTAGATAAATAGAAAGAGATAGAGGGAAATATAGGTATTGTCGTAAAGCTCAGGAGGATTTGGATCGTTGTGCGGCAACTGTGGATCGCGAAAATGAGTGAAGCTTCCATGGATTCTACCCAAGGGTAGTAATTTTTTATTTTTTACCATATATACCCATAGATTTACCATTTTTAAGTTTTCATGTCTTATTATGATTGCTTAGGACCCATTGTGGGTCGATCTATACCTTTCAAGGAGAAAATGATGGTTTCAGGTGATTTGAGGGGTTTCCTGTTCAGAAATCCCAATCACACGATGTGTAGTTTAGGAACACACACCATGTGTTCTTCCCATTTTGGGAAGATGGTATTTTTAGAAGTACATGTTGTGTATGAGGTATACACATCATGTACTGGGGCTTAGCCGTGTAGCCTAGTACCCGACCATATAGCCTGTGTAGGGGAACATGGTCATGTAGGGTACACGACTATACCCCATGTGGGTGGCACACCATGTAGAAGTACACGACCATGCTATATACATGACCAGACCATGTGAGGTACACATGCAGGTACACTGTGTAGGGAACACACCATGTACATGAATAACTTGCTATGTACCTGGGTTTTTTCATGCCAAGTTCGACTAGAATACATGCCTAGGTGGGGATTTGGGGGTACACACTGTGTACTGGGTATTCACACCGTGTACCGCCCCTTTGTTACCCTTTTTAGGGTTTTTCATAACTTTACACACAAGAGTCCGATTTGGACACATGAGTAGTCCATTTTAAGTATCTTTCTACATAAATCATGATGGTGAAACCCATGAGGTGATTTGAGGACTCTTGGGAGGCGTTTCAATATTTTTACTAAATGGAGAGGCTCTTCCTCTAGTAATCGAATATAGCTATCTCTTAAGAGTAAGACCCTTGATCTGAGATGGTCCATGAGTTATCTCTCTTGAAAAATTATTTCATAGCTCTTCCTTTTATAACTTATCCCTTATGATATGTTACCTTATGTCCTAGGAGGCCATGAGATTCATTTTCTTTGAGTATACTATATAGGATGCCTCTACCCATGTATTTTGTTGTTAAGGCCCCCATGTAGGATGTCTCTTCCTATGTACCATTTCGAGGATCCCATGTAGGATGTTTATGTTTACTCACCATCAAGGATCCCATGTAGGATTCCTCCTTTTACCTTCACAACCGAGGATCTCGAGTAGGATGCCTTCGCTTATGTGTAGACTTTGAGGATCCCAAGTATGATGCCTCTCCTATATTTTGACATGAGGGACCCAATGGGTGGCCTTATGTTTTACCGAACCTAATCTAATACATTGGTGGTTTGGGTAGTGATGGTAGTGGGTGTCACCTTAGAACCCATATCGAATTTTTAAGGTTATAAGGTTATGATAGTAGTGGTGGGTTTAGGGGTCCGGACACCCTCAATCTTTTATTTATTATTTCACCAGTTTACTGCTGATGTAGTGATAATTACCAGAGGTGCTTCCTGATTTATATATTCTAAGCCATTTATTTTATATATTGGGATACCCATATGTATTTATTGGGATCCATATTCTGATACCTTTCTTTTATATATTGGGATGACTTGAAATAATTCATTGGATCTAGATTTTTAGCCTATATTTATGATATTCGGGCATGACATCCCTTAATTATGATATTCAGGCATGGAATCCCTTGATTATGATATTTGGGCATGGTGTCCCTTGATCATGATATTTGAGCATGACATCCCTTGATTATGATATTCATACATGACGTCCCTTGAATATGATATTTGAGCATGGAATCCCTTGATTATGATATATGGGCATGTCATCCCTCATGATGATACTCATGGAAGATTATGCTCTCCTGAGTGACATGGATGATTACACTCTCCCTAATTAATTACTTGATCGCAGTGGTGGACATGATGATCCTCACCGTTGATGTAGAATATACTCGATGTATGATTACGCTATCCTCGAATGACGCCTAGAATGCTCCCTAGGGTTGGGTGGATTCACCATTACTACATCACCCAAAGGTATTTTCTGGGGATGGGGATATTGATCCATTTATATGAATAGAAATTGATCATGTACTTGGATCTAGAGATCATTATATTTATATATTGCCTAAGGGTCATCCCATTGGGGATTATCTGAGTCACAATGTTGTGATCTCCTAGGGTTGGGACTTAGGGTTCATGCATTGGACTAGATTCAAATGTCTTGAGTGGTATGACATCCATCTCAGTGACCTTTTACAAGATTTTCCATTAGTACACAATATCCTTTATTGTAGTGATTAGAGGAGAGTATGGGTGAACCCAAGGTTAGGTTATGCATCCCCCTGTGGTGACGTAGCTTGTTCAGAGACATTTCTAACTCTAGCTGAAGCAAGCATTTTAGACTGGGATTACAGGTCCATAGGTCAACTTAATTATACATGGATTGAGTGGTATTAAATTCAACTCAATTCCCTTTTCATATGATATCTAGACGATCAAGATTACAGACCCAATGATCGAATGTTGTGGGTTTATGTTATTTATTTTACCTTACTCATGTATGTACATATTCATGTCTATATATATTCATGGAAACACACACACACACACAAATATATATATACATGATGACACATTTTCCAGTTGACCAGGATCACTGACCTAAGGATAGATTAGGGTTTCATGTTATTTGTTTTATTTATCCTTTACAGTTGTGTCTCAACTAAGATGAGCATATTGAATGAGAATGCACTTATGAAAACATATTTATAGGTTCATCATTAGGGTGGCCTGCTGAGATTATTTATCACCCCTATACATTCACCTCAGTGTTCCTACATACCTTATGTTTTCTTTTCAGGTTGAGAAAAAATACATGATGGATATGGATGAGGCCCGAGGTTGCATGATCGAGTGGAGCCACTCATGGGGATTATTATGATTATGCTGGAGCATCTTGTTAGTGTCTTGAAGACCAGGTATGTGGTCTAGCTCGGAGTTAGTAGTATAGCCCTATACTTTTATTTTAGTTTATTTTATATACTCCTGCATGTATGGTCAGACCAGCGGGTAACTGGTGTTGTATATATGACATGGTTGTTCGAGCTTTTATAGCATTTCATTTATTATTACAGCATGTTATATTTTAGTTTATTTACTGATTCCACACTCTGTTTATTTATTTATTGGATGATATATAGTTATTTCTTATAGTTTTACTATGATATGAGGGTATAGTCTCCCCATTGTACCACCTTTAGAACCTTGCTGCTAGTCGGCAGCCTCTGGCATATGGGGAAACACACTTGAGGCCGTGTGGAAAACCATATTAGGGAACCATATTAGTGGAATCTAGACTACGATGTTACACTTGACAATTAGAATTTCATCCTTTAATCAATTTCCACAAGAATATCATCTTTTTATCCAAACGATGCATATTCAAGATGATTTTTTCATGCTTAAAACCTCAGAATCAACCTCTATGGATCACAAAATCCACAAAAAGATAATTATATATTCCTACATTATTTAGACAATAAAGAAATATAAAATGGTTAGTGAAATATAATATAATTTCCCAAAAATAATAACCCTTTAAATGAAGAAAAACTAGTTTCAATATCCAAAATTCAACAGTAATACCCAAAGTTCAACATAGATCATTTGAAAAAAACAACTATCCTTAAAATTCCTCAAAAATATTACAGAGTAAGATTGAAACCCAAAAATAAAAAGGATTTGATCATATTTTCTTCCAAGATAAAATTTAGCATTTATCTATAAATAAAATCAATCACTCTTAATTTATCATACAAAAAATTTATTTACCCTAATCACATAATCTTTAAGATATGATAACCATCACCATAAATCCACAATAAAATCATATATGCTTCCAAAATATAATTCAACCATTATTCCTCAAATAAAATCCCATAGTATTCTATTTACCATAATCATATAGGATTCCCAAAATAGTGAACGTATTCTGAAATAACATTAATCACTTAATTATTGAGTCAGAATTTTTACTTCTTACTTTTCTATTCCTTTAGTTTTGAAAATCACAAACAATTTCTTAAAAACATGTTTGCTAATTTTTTTTGTACTAAGTGTTTTAGAATGTTTTTTTAGAAATCTTTTTTTTTCTAATGTACTTAAAAAAGTTATAATGTATTAAGAATATAAAATTCATATTCTTCATTACGATCATTGGATTGAGTATGTGTATGATTAATCATACTTACCTTTAATCAGACCAAGAGTTAGAATTTTTTCTTATCTATCATACTGACAAAATTCATGACCATCAGACTGATAATGGAACTGATAAAATCATACTGACTCTCATAATGATTATCATATTGAAAATTGATAAGTAAGTCCATAGGTATAACCTAATTTTATAATCGGAATACATAGACTTGTTTCTAACACAAGTAATATCTTTAATATTATAATGGTGTTAATCAATATTATGTCGAGCATGCAGTTACAAATGAACTGTCAAATTCCAGCTGTCTGAGGTCGTTGCAACAAACTTGGAAATATGACCGTTGGAGAATTTCCTATAAATAGCGAGTAATTTGAAGAGTTTTGAGTTGATACATTTTCTATCTTAAGTATTCTAAATATTACTTTGCGTGAACTGATCATTCTTAGTCTTTTTGATTCTTTAGAGAGTTTTTGTTCTAATTAATCATCCTTGTCAGGGTTGTTTCAATAGGAATTTTTGATTTTTTATTCACGCCCAATCATTGTTAGGATAGAGGGATTCCAAGGATAGGAAGATGGTAAATCCAATCTATCAGATTGAGGGATTCTAGGGTTAGGAAGACAAACACCTATCATCGTATCGAGGGCTTCCAAGGATATGAATATAGAACAATTTCGATCATTATATTGAGGTATTTACTAGTAAGGAAAGAAAAACTTTATTGTAAGTATAAAATAGTGTATACCTTTAGTAAAGGTAATTAAATACCTTACTAATAAGGTTAAAAGTGGTATTTTTTTTAATAATATCTTGTAAGACATTCTTAATTTTACATAGCTATTCTATCACTTGTTTTTACAAGTTTATATTCCATTTTCCATGAAAATAGAAAGTGAATCGTCATATTCATATTTTTATAGTAATTGTTTTATCGGTGCTACTCTGATTATGATAATAAAAATACTGTGATATTAATTAGATCCATTATGATTATATTTTTTTAATATGATATAATCATACTATTTCTACTAGTTATGATTTTGTGACTTTGATAATCGGACTGAGTTTGAGTCTAATAAAGTTACTTTAAGAGGCTTTGCATTTTGTTTAGTTTCAATTTTTTAAACTAAGTTTTTAAACAACAATTCACCCCCTCTTGTAAGTATATCCATATAAGATAATTCTTAAGATCATAAAATTGGTATCAGAGTGGGGTTTTACTTCTTATATACTTACTGAGTTTTTACTTTCTTTAATATTGCAAGTTGTTTTAAGTTTTGATATAATTTTTTTGTTTATAAATTTTTTTACACTAATGTGTATTTCTGGAAAATAATTTATATTATTTTAAGATGGAAGCTATTAATGTTGGATATATAGATAATATAAAACCAAATAGACCACCTATCTTTGATAGTGTTGATTATGATTACTGGATGGATAGGATGAAATCATTTGTTATCAATACTGGAGTTGATAATTTTTTTATGCTTATTAGAGACTAAAAAATTCCTGATAATGAATTCACTTCTTTTACAAATTGAGAAAATAAAAGTATTAGTTAAATTACGGAGTAAGGAATGCCTTATTATGTTCCATGATAAGAAGCATATATAGTCAAATATCTTCACGTGAATCTATAAATAGTATATGGAAAAATCTTAAAGTCACACACTTTTGTACTTAAGTTGTTGAGGCCATAAGAGCTATGATTAGACTATACTATTAGGACTTTGATTTCTTACTTGGAGAATCAATTGCAAAGATGAACCAAAGGTTCATAAAAATCATAAATAGTTTACAATATATGGTGAAAAAGGTCTTTATGATGAAATTCTTGTTGAAAAAATTACTGATATCATGCCCAATGAGTGGGAATCTAAAAAAATAGTTATGGATGAAAAAATAAAGCTTAATAATATTAATTTAGATGATTTAATTAAAACCCTCATGAAATATGATGGCAGACTTAAAATAGATGATAATAAAGTTAAAAAGAAAAATGGTGGTGTTGCTTTTTCTACAACGTCTACCATACCTTTAAAAGTTCATTCAACTGAGAAAGTTATGAAATATTTAAGGAAGAAGAAATTTATTTTTCAATTTGATTCTATCACATCAGAACTTTCTGATAATGAGTTATAAAATTTGGATAGAAGAATAAACAAGATATTTATAAAGAAAGGTTTCCAATACTAATATAATAAAGGTCATAAGGATAAATGTGATAATAAATATTCTGAAGTCACTTGCTATGAATGTAAGAAATATGGAAATATCCAACCAGATTTTCCAAAGATAAAATGGAAAGATAGAAAAGATAAGAATTCGTAAAGAAATTCCAAGAAGTACTACAAATCTAGATGAAAGAGAGTTCTAAAAGTTGCTGATATATGGAGTGCTAGTAGTGGCGATTCTTTTTAAATTTCTTCTGATAATTAAAGTTCTGGAAAAAGAAACATAGGTATTTTTGAAAATGAACCTATTACAAATCATTATTTCATGGATAAGGTACACACAACCAAACCTCTTACAAACATGTCCTTAAATGCTAATTATCCTAATGAAAAAAATCATATATCTTCTGATGAAGAATCTTCCTCAGCAGAAGATAATACTCTTCTAAGTTATGATGAAGTTTCCTGATTTGTAAAATTATTGGAAAATGAAAATTGTAATTTTTTTAAAAAATTTGATAATGTTAAATATAAATTTTCTAAGGTAGATTCAATAATAGATATTTTGACTAATGAAATATTATATCTTTCTAAAGACCTTGATAAAATTATTTCTTAAAAATTAACTACTTCAAAAGATTTTGAAAAAGTTTTTTTTGAGAAAAATGTTTTAGAAAAAAAACTCATTTCTAAAACTAATACCAATGAGCATAAAAATTTAGTTGTCAAACTAAAATAAAAAATCTCTAGTTAAAAAAAAACTTTTATCGAATTTTACCACTAGAAAGAAAACTTTGATAGAATGTATAAAAAAATTAGACCTCGTGGTAATAGTTCTGGAATGAATTTTACAAACAAAAAAACCCATTTTCATTAATAATTATTTTATTCCTAAAAGTTAACCTTTTTTCACTAAGTTCTAGAGTGGTGGGCACTGGAAGAAATATTTTTCCTTGAACAGAGTACGATACCTTGGTTTTCATAAGGCTTATTTCTATAAGGAAATGAAATTTTCCCAAAACAAAGTCGGACAAATGTGGTTACCTAAGATTTTGTTTTCTAAAAATACCGAACCCAAGAAGATTTGGATTTTGAGAAACTAATATTTTTTAGGATAACAAAGATAATACCAATAAAAAAATATATAGTACATGGATAGTGGTTGTTCTAGGAACATGATTGGAAATAGGGAATTCTTTAAGAAGATAATCCAGATGAAAGGTGTCAAAGTAACTTTTAGAGTTAATGCTTAAAGAGAGATTATCAGAATAAGTAACATTGTTCTTCTTGAAAAAGACCTTATTTCAAATGTTTTATTTATTTTAGGTATTAAGAATAACCTTATAAGTATAGGTCAATTATGTGATAAATATTATCTTATGAGCTTTAGGAATGATAAATGTTTACTATATAGTTCCAAGGATGAATTTATTCTTTCTACAAATTGGAATGAGAATGTTTACACACTTAACTTAGAAGACCTCAGGATCCAAGACTTACCTTGCCTTAGTGCAATGAAATATCAATCTTGGTTATAGAATAGAAGGTTTGGACACTACAACCTTAGAAACTTATCCAAGTTTACTAAGAAGTGACTTGTAAATGATCTACCAGAACTTAGGTTTGATACTTCAAAAGTTTATGACCCTTGTCAATACGGTAATAAACACAAGTCAAGTTTTAAATATATTATTGAAGTCTCAATTTCTGATTCTTTATAGTTAGTGGACATGGGCTTATTTTTTCCTACACAAAATGGAAGTATTGGTGGAAAATACTATGTATATGTATTAGTTGATGATTACACTTGATACACATGAGTTTATTTTCTCACAAAGAAATATGAAGCCTTTAGTTATTTTAAAACTTTTATAGCCAAAATTAAAAATGATAATAACATCTCCTTTATAACTATTCTTAGTGATCGTGGTGGAGAATGTTTAAATTATGATTTTGAAACTTTTTGTAGTATGAAAGGTATTGAATATAACTTTTCAGCACCTAGAACCCCACAAAAAAATGGTGTAGTTAAAAGAAGAAATATAATTCTTCAAGAAACTACTTGAACTATGTTTAGTGAATACTTAGTTGCTAAAAATTTTTGGGTTAAAGAGGTTAGTACCACCTACTGTAATATAAATCAACTTTTAATTAGACCTTTTCTTAATAAAAATCCTTATGAGTTGTGGAAAGGAGGAGAACCAAAAGTTTCTTACTTTAAAGTTTTTGGTTTCAAAGTATTCATCCAGAATACTAAAGATAATTTACATAAATTTGCACCCAAATCTGATGAAGGAATATTTTTAGGTTATTCCAATACTTCTAAGGCTTATAGAGTTTTTAATAAAAATCCTTGTATTATTGAGGAAATAATACATGTTAAGTTTTATGAAACCGATCCATTAGTTTTCAAAAAATCCCAACCTACACTCTCAAATGATATTTATAAAACTAATTTTCAACCTTTGTTAGAAATTTATTCTCATAAGGAAATAACTCAATAATTATTTTCTGAAGTTATTCCTCAGGAATATTTTCTACCTATTATTGAAGAAAAAACTTTTTAAAACTCAAGAAGTCAGTTGTTTCTTAGAAATCATCCCAGTGAAAGTATCATTGGTGATGTAGATCAACTAGTTAGGACTAGAAGTTCCTTAAGAAATGAAATTGAGCATCTAGATTTATTATCCCAATTTGAACCTAATAATTCTGATGGGGATTTATGTGATGGAGATTAGATCAAGGCAATGCAAGATGAGATCAATGAGTTTAAAAGGAACAATGTCTAGACTTTAGTTTAATGACCTATATAAACTTATATAATTTGAGTAAAATGGGTTTTCAGAACAAATGTAATGAAAATGGAATAATAGACTTGTTACTAAGGTTTATCATAAATAATAGGGAATATATTATGAAGAAAATTATGCTCTGGTTGCAATATTTGATGTTATTAAAATATTTCTAGCCTTTTCAGCTTTCTTTAATTTCAAACTTTTTCAAAAGGATGTGAAGTATGATTTTATTAATGGATATGTTCAGGAGTAAGTTTATGTTAAACAACTACCTGGTTTTGAAAATAAAAAACATCCAAAAAATGTTTATAGACTTACTAAATCTTTATATGGAATTAAAAAATCTCCCAGAGCTTGGTATGATAGATTAAATGTATTTTTTTTATGAAACAATTTTGATAAGGGTGATCCGGATCTAACTCTTTTTATAAAATAAGTTAATAAAAATATTATGATTATATAAATTTATGTTGATGACATTATATTTGGTTCAACTCAAAAATATTTAATAGATTTCTTTGAGGATCTTATGAAGACTTATTTTGAAATGAGTATGATGGGTGAGTTAACATATTTCCTTGGTTTTCAAATTTTACAAAAACTAGAAGGAAATTTTATATCTCAACATAAGTATATAAAAAATATTCTTAAGAAATTTGGATATGATAATAATAAAAGTATTAGTACTCCCATCGATACATACAATACTTTAGATCTTGATGAGGTTAGAAAACCAGTTGATCAAAAGATTTTTAGAGGTATGATACGAAGTTTACTTTACTTAATAACTAGTCATCCAGATATAATGTTTTCTGTATGATTATGTGCTAGATATCAATCCAATCCAAAAGAATATAATTTAAAAGCTGTAAAATGATTTTTTTAATCTTAAGGGAACTATGGATTTAGGCCTTTTCTATTCTTCTGGAAATGTTTTTGAATTAAAAAGTTTTTCAGATGCTAACTTTGGTGGATTTAGAATAGATAAAAAAAGTACATCTAGAAATTATCATTTCTCAGGAGATTATTTAGTTTCTTGGACATGTAAAAAACAAAAATCAGTATAACTTTTCACTTTTGAAGCTGAATATGTGGTATCTGGAAGTTTTTGTGACCAAGTGTTGTGGATGCTGTACACACTCACTGATTATATCATGGGTTTTATTAAAACTCAAATAATTTTTGATGATATAAGTTCCATTTATTTAATTAAAAACCATCACATTACTCAATTATAAGAACATAGATATAATAAATCATTTCCTTTAGGACCACATACTCAAAGGAGATATAATTTTATAATTCATTGGAACACAAGATCAACTTGCTGATATTTTTACAAAACCTATTAGTTCTCATAGATTTTAATATATCAAAAATAAGATAAGAATGATTAATGTAAAGCGATAATTCATATATACTTCTTGTTGAGACATGTACTTATATTAAGATACTCCTTTTCATTGGGAGAGTACATATGTTTTATGTTTTCCAAAACTTTTTAGTTTTTCTTAAAAAAATTAGTTTTCTAAAAAATTGTTAGTTTTTCTAAAACTTTTATCATAATGAGTTTTTTTAATAAAAACTTTTTGTAAACTTTTTTGAATTATAATTCTAAAAATGTTTCATAGACTTATAAATTTTTTAAAAAAAATCAGACTCTCTTTTTGTTACAAAGTTTTCAGATTCAAATTTTTTTAATTAATTTTCTATTTAAAAACTATATTATTTAGTTCTCGATCTAAAAACTATCATAATTAGTTTTCTATTGAAAAATATTGTATTCATTTTTCAATAATCAAAACCATATTAATATGTTTATAAAAAACCAATAATAATAAGTTAATCATATCGATGAAACTTTCCACTCCTAAGGGTACCCTTCTATTCTTTTAGTTTTTTCACTATTTAATTAATTTAGTTTTTGATTATTGTTGTTATAATTTTAGTTTTATAAAATTTTTGTTCTCTTTTCAAAACTTTAAAAACTTTTCCCAATCAGAATGATACTCACTCTGATAAAAGTTTTAATTTTTTTTGAGAGTTCAAAAATTATTTTAAAACTTTCTTCATATCAATATCAAACATCATATTAGAATGGTTTCAATTGAAACCATATATTTTATTATGTAAGATGAATAAATACCCCCAAAACCTATTTAAAGGTGGGTCAACCATTATACCACATTGGTTCTCTAGATTTTTTCACCCAGAGATGCTACACCCTTCAAATGTCTCAGTCTGAAAGTTTTTCTTTTCATCCATTCTTCGGTTCCAGTTTCAGATCTAATGGAGACCAAGGAATATTTTTCTAAATGGTTAATATTTAGGGAAAGGTTGGTTGAGATATCATGGTTCAAAAAATATGATTAAAATCTCAAGAAAATTATTTGTTTCCAAGGATGAGAATCAGTATGTGTCAAAAATATTGATAAGGAATTTGATCTTTACCATCCCAAGGTAGTTCAAGAGTTTTATAAATCTATTCATTTTATGAAGGGAGGTGGGAGAGATAAAGTTTCTTTCATAATGTATGGTAAGATATATAATTTGTCTTATAATAAACTTGATGACTTGGTCATAGTATCATCATAAGGAGAAGCATATTATCCTTATCACAAACTTCCTAATAGTATTGGTACTTTTAATAAGAACAAAGCTGAGGAATATTTGTTTTTATGAATATGAAATGGTTAAGAAAGTATCCCACCTAAATTTGGATAATATATTAGTTTCATTATGGATACTAGTATATCATTTTGAGAAATGGATATAGAGATAATTTTAATGTATTTGATGTTTTTGTACTCAACTTTTTGGTGAATATGAGGATGATTAACTTGGTTAAGTTCATCCTTCTTACTATGTAGAATATTAAAATAGCTTCTATCAAACCAAAGATCATAATTTTTCTTGCCTTTATAGGTAATATGGTTGTTAAATGTATAGATATTTTCAAAGTTGAAAAAAAATCATATCCAATGAGGGAAAAGATTTCATTTTTCAGTGCGGATACAATGTCCAAAATGAGGTTGGTTTTTGATAATAAGTCAAATAATTTTTTCAATAAAGCTAATGCTACTACCTCCCATTCTCAACTGTCAAGAAAATCTAATAAAGATGATAAGAAGAAAAATAGAAAGGTATAAATGTCTCCTTTGAAAAATATAAATAAATAAAACAAGATACCAGATGAATTATTTGGTAAGTTGATGAAAAATAAAGATGAGAAAAACCCAAGGGATACAGAATTCAGAATCGACCCTGATAAAGCAAATGCCTTGAATATTTAGACTACTGAAACATTATAAGAATAATTAAATAGGAATAATTAAAATAAAAGGTTGAAATAAGAAAAACTTTGTGAAAATTTATTAAAAGATGTATAAACAACTTCAAATAATTTAACCCTTCCGACATCCCACACCATTGAGATTAATCCGGAATATGGATTAACTTTTGAAGAAACTTCAATAGTTCATGAATAAATTCCTTCCATGGTTGATAATGGAAAGAAAAAATTATTTGAGGAAGAATTTATCCCAATCATCCCATAAAAAGAATCAGTACGAGAGTCAACAGGAAAAGGAGTTTTAAGAACTTCCAATCAGCTGGAAGAAGAGCTTAATAATGAAATTGATGAACAAGTTGAAGTAAAAGAAAAATAAGGATAATAAAAAGAAAAATAAGGATAATATAAATAAGAATAATATTAATAAAAACAAATATAAGAATAAATATAATAAGTGGTAGAAGAAGAGGAGGAAGAAGAGGATAAGGAAGGGGATGATAATGAAGAAACTAAGTCTAATAAGGATTCAGTAGAATCATCCTCATCCTTATAAAGTTTACCTTAAAAATTGATAAGGATAATAAATCAGAAATTACTAAGGAATAAGCTTCATCTTTAGAATAAGAATCATAATCATCATCAAAGAAATTTAAACAAGATCAATAGTCAAAAATGAATGTTTCTGATAAAACCGAGACTGATAAATGTGTAGAGATTATGGAAATCTCAGATGACCTAGAAAAAGTTATAGAGAAATATAAGGAAGGTGAAAATCAATTTTTAAAGAAAGATAAAAAGAAAGGAAAGAAGTGGAAGTTGGAACTAGTATAACAAAAACCTCCTAAGGTTGATCCAGAATAATCAGATTCTGAAACAATAATAGTGCATAAAGGTTTTGACTATATTTTTCATGTTTTTAGGAAATTAGAAAGAACTATTACTTAATTTACAAATATTTAGGCAATATTTAATCTAATTTATAATAGTATAAATGAGAAATCAGAATCAATAAATTTTTTAATGGAGTTGATGATTCGATTTGAAGCTAAATTGAATTCTTTTCAAGAGAGTTCCCAGACTCGCAAACGATCATGTAATCAGATGGTGAAGTGGTATCACTAAATTGACTTTGATATATAAATACATGATGAAAAATTTTATGAAATAAATAAACTTATGGAAAAGTCATCAAGTTCTTTCAATCAGTTATCTACAGATATGGATGATATAGTGAAGTTAATTGAAGAATCCATCGATGCCACCAATAAACATACTGAGGAGGTTAATGCTTTGAAATAAAAGATCCAAGATATTGATATCAATATGATATGACTAAGGTCTTGTGAAGATGAAGTGATAGTATTGAGATATTAGAATAAATAACTTGCTGTGGAAGTTAAAAGGCTAAAGTCTCAAGACTAGACTCTGGAAGAAAAATTTTAAAAGCTTGAGAAGGACCGCCAAAAGTTTAAGAAGATGAAATCTTTCTTCAAGAATCTTATTAAGAAATAATGATAATTTTTATTTTTGAACTCTTGATTTATTTTTTTTGTAAAACATTTTAATCATTTATAATGAATGAATTATCCTTTCATCCAAATTCTATTTTTTGAATGTTTTACAATTTCAATTGGATATACGTTATTTCATATTTTTTTTGAATGATTAGTTAGTTATATTCTTTGTTTTATATGTTATATTTTCTAAAATTTCAGGAAACACCTGATCCTCCTCCATTACCTTTTGAAAATCACAAAGGGGTGAGTATTTCACAGAGGGATTTACAAAGGGGGAGAATGTTATATTAAGGGGTAGAATACAATCCTTAGGAGGAGAAGAATTCATAAGGGGGAGAAGTTTTCTTTATGGGATAACTATTATAAATACTCTTATTGTATTCAGCATTATATATAGAAGAGTTACAAAATCAGGGGGAGTTAAGTTTTAAATAATAACTCTGAATATGAAGATATTAAAAGAACCAAGGGCTATAAGTTTTTCAAGTTATTTTTCATTTAAGTTTTGGGGTTTGTGTTTTCCAAAAAGGAGGATATTTTTGAGTCCTAAGTTTTACTTATTACTTTTCCATTCCTTTAGTTTTGTAAATCATAAACACTTTCATAAAAATATGTTTACTAAATTTTTATATCCCAAGTGTTTTAGAATGTTTTTATAGAAAATATTATATTTTACCATACTTAGAAAAAGTTATAATGTATTATGAATATAAAATTTATATTATTAATTATGATCATCAAATTAAGTATGTGTTTAATTAATCATACTTACCTTTAATGAGATTAGGAGTTAGATTTTTTTCATGTCTATTATACTGATAAAATTCATAACCATCAGACTGATAATGGAACTGATATAATCGTAATGAATCTCATAAAAATTATCATATTGGAAATTGATAAGGAAGTTCATTGAACTAACCTAAGTTTATTATCGAAATATATATACTTGTTTCTAATGTAAGGAATATATTTATCACTGTAATGGTGTTAATAAATATGATGCAGGGCCTTCAATTACAAATAATCTATCAAGTGCCATCTATCCGAGGCCATTTAAAAAAACTTGGAAATATGATTGTTGGAGCATCACCTATAAATAGACAGTCATTTGAAGAGTTTAGAGATGATACATTTTTGTTCTCAAGTCTTCAAAATATTACTTAGCATGAACTTCTCATTCTTAGTCTTTGTAATTCTTTATAGAGTTTATGTTCTAAGGAATCCTTGTCAGGGTTGTTTCCTTAAAAACTTTTGATTTTGTATTCGCGTCCGATCATTGTTATGATAGAAGGATTCTGGGGATAGGAAGATAGTAAATCTGATCCATCAGATCAAGGGATTCCAGGGCTAGGAAGATAGACGTCGATCATCGTATTGAGGGCTTTTGAGGATAGGAAGATTGAGAAATTCCAATCATTGTATTGATGTATTTCCTGGTAAGGAAATATAGACTTTACTATAAGTATAAAATAGTGGATACCTTTAGTCAAGGTTATTTACTACCTTAGTATTAAGGTTAAAAGAGGTGAATTTTTAATAATATCTTGTAATTCATTCTTACTTTTACATATCTATTCTATTAATTGTTTTTACAAGTTTATATTCTATTGTTCATGACAATATAAAGTGAATCATCTTATTCATATTTCTATACTAATTGTTTTATTGGTTTTACTCTGATTATGCTAATAATAATACCGTGATATTAATCGGATCCATTGTAATTAAATTTTTTTACTCTGATATAATCAAATTATTTCTAGTTATGATTTTGTGACTCTGATAATCAAACTAAGTCTGAGTCCAATAAAGTTACTTTAATAGGATTTGTGTTTTGTTTAGTTTAAATCTTTTAAATGAATATTTTTAAACTATGTTTTTAAAACTACAATTCACCCCCTCTTATAAGTATATCCATTTAAGCTAATTCTTATGATCCTAAATTAATCACCAAATCATTTTCCAATCCCATGGTTATCTATTAGATAAAACATATATTCCCAAAATAGGACATCACGTAGGATAATGGTAGGAGATGCACCCTTTTATCCCTTCATTTGTGGGTTTAATCCCCATGACCCTGCCGTACGTGATGGGTTGTCACCCATCCTAAGGGTTTTCCTTTTAAAAAATCTATATTAATACAATACTTATAAAATTCCAAAAATGTGATAAAAACCTCAAAATAACATTAATATATTCATCATTAAATAATTTTTTTAACCTCAAATCCAATCTCATACTTTTCATTTTTTTCATCCCAAAATATAATAACCCATAATTACCTAAAAAATAAATGTTTCCAAAAAACACCATTAGTCACCTTTAAATTTCATAACTTAAAGCCTTAAAAGGGGTTTCTAAGACATTGAATGTATGGTCAACCTTAAAATTATAAACCCACGATGACATCAAAAACTCTTAAGAAAATCTCTCAAGAAAACATCCTAATCTCCAAAGTTATCTAAACCCTCCTCTGATACCAACTGTAAGGACCCAGACTTAAGCATTAAAAATTCTCGCATCTTTGAACTAAAATTCACTTTCTTACAAACCTGAGGATCCTTCAGGTTAATAATTTTAGAGAATTAGGAAAAAATCTTACATAGTAAACCCATACATTAAAAATTTATACTTCTACAGAGTATCCATTTTTTTTATAAAATAATGTCTTTAAAATAAAACATGATTTCTTTTCACGACAAATCTTCACAATTTTCTTCTTAACCTCATCCTTATCACTAATACCCCTTAAACCCTGTGAATTTTTTTAAATGTGGGATTAGCATAAAAATATTAGTAAGGTACCTAAAAAGAAGAAAACCGTTAATCCAATGAAACCCATGAGAAAGCTTTTCTTAAAAACATACATTTTTATCGTAAAAGGGAATAATCACTGTTTTAAAACAATTGATATTTACCTTACCTTTTGAAATCAATGATTTCCATGAAAACTCATACATCAACATAAAAAAACCATGTAGGTTCCTTGGGACATCATTTCCATATCACTCCTACAATAACCCATTCAAATGGAATAACCATACAATCGAATTCCATATCTGGAGTATCCAATGCATTGAAGATCTATAATGGGGTTCACTCGTCATATATTGAGTTATAATGGGGCTCAATACATCATATATTGAGCTAAAATGGGGATAAAATGATCATATCTTGATCTATAATGGGATAAAACCATCATAAAAATTTTCCAAGGAACATATCATAAATAAAACCCATGAAATTATTTTAAATCCATGTTCAAAGCACTTTCGTATATCAAAATACCATTTTCTTGTAAAAAAATAAACTTTAAAATATAAAAATAATGCACATAATAATGAAAAAAATTCTTTGAAAAGAACTTTGAAAAATTATAAAGTAAACATTAAAGCATTAAAGCTTCATGAAGACATGAAATCCACTCATTCTGTATAAGTTAAAAAAACATTCCTTCTAACTTTTGTAAAAAAATGAAAGAGGGACTTTAAATTAGGACTATTAAAAGTAAATTACCTTGAGTATGAATCAAAACATTCATTATCTATCTTCCTGAATAATAAACTTATGTTAATTATTTAATTTCTTAAGAAACTTTTTGAAATACCATGTAACTTATTCATTTGTGTGAGCATAAGTAGTTTTGATGATTTTTGTTTCATATGTCCAAAATGACTTCGGTAGATTGAATTTGGTCAAAGTGGTAAATATTAAATCATATCAAGAATAATAATCATAAAATATATATCATATTATTTTATTAAATATACTTATATATATCATCCATGTGATGTGGTGATGAATAAAAAATCATGTCGCTTCATGGAGATGGTAGTCCACACGTACGCACGAATGATGTTATCGTTTTTATGCGCATAGAAAGGTAAGAATGTAATTGATATATTATATTTTCAGAATGATAAATATTTAATGAATTTCATATATAAATATTAATTCCATAATTATAACCATCCTTGAGATATGATGATGGAAAAAAAATTACATCGGTTTGCGAGTCGATAGTCTATCGTACATAGGATCAATGAATTATTTCCCCATTTATAGGTAATTAAACTAACATAATAAAATCTCATAATATGAAGGATAATATATTTATTATTTAATCATGGTTGAATAAGATTTTAAGGAGGTGGAAGAAGAAACAAAACTAAAATGTGCAGTTGAAAATTATACCTCTTATTTGGAAAACCTCCTTTTCTTAACACCTTAATCCCTATAAGTTTGGTATTATGACTAAAAAAAGAACTCTATAATGTAAGGAAGGATTATAGGAATGTATTTGTGTAGGTATTTTCTGAATAAAATGGGTTTTTAAATGTGAATAAATGGGAATAGGTTCCCTTTTATAAGAGAGGGGAGGACACTCTTGGCATTTCTCAAAATATTAAATTAATATTAAATTAATTTTCAATTAAAAATGGATCAAAAGTGAGTTATTTATAATATAAGATTATTATGGGACTAAATAAACTCATAAAATAAAAAATATATAAGTTTTGGATATATTTATACCCTTATATTTTGTTTTTAACCCTTATTTAACCCCTTAAGCTCTTACCACGACAACATGAATTTTACAATTTGAGGGTTAATATAGTTACTATAAAATGAAAAAAGACCCATAATTATACCATTATTGATTTTTTAAATCTTATAATAATAAATTTTCTAAATTTAATATTTTTAGGAATTTTATATCATTTAATAAAATATTATTTACTATAAAATATCCATAATGTCAACTTTTAGAATTATTCATTACTTTGACTTTAATAATATCAATATAACACTTATAATTCTAAAAAATTATTTTATCATATCTATAAAATGTCAAGGTCATAAAAAAATTATGGATCACATTAATTATCTCAAATTATATTTATTTTAATATTTTTAATATCATTTTGATATTTTCATTAATTGAATAATTACTGCATCAATGTTGTGAAAGCATTTAATGTAATTATTTCCTCCATAAAAATTTAAAATAAATTACCAAGATTAATATAAATATTTTTTATTTAAAAATTATATTTATATTCAAACATTTACTCTAGAGAACACTATATTAAAAATATTACACTTATTAAAAAACAAAAGTGTGGCATATTTGACATTTCTTTAAATAAAATACTATAAAGGTCATATTCTTATCCAAGTGGCACAAAAAGGTAATAAATTAGACCCACGGATGATTAAGGTCAATATATTCTCATAAAATAAGATATAATTAAGTTTTTGGGTCATTTTATGATCCTTATCATTTTATTTTGAACCCAAATTTCTTGATTTACCCTTTACCGTGGTAAATAAAATTACTAAAGTTACTATTCATATTGATAAAAAATAAAAGGGAAATATTTTCTAAATTTATATCCAATGATTAAAAATATTAAATCCATTTTAAAAAAATTCAAAACACATGATTTTCAAAATTTAATTTAAAATTAAACCGATAAAACGTAATGAAAAACTGTTTTTTGGAAAAATACCTTTTTAAAATATAAAATGTTTCTATACTAAATTAAAGTATAAAATTCATTTAAAAAACCATAATTGAATTATTTTAAATCAAAAGGAACTAATAAAAACTTAAAACTAATCAAAACATAATTTTATGACATAAAAAAATTAAAATAAAATACAGTTTTCAATAAAAATTAGTATTTTTCATTATTCCTTAAAAAATCAATATTTTTAGAAAATTCTCAAAAATTCATCCCAAGATAATTTTGAAATGATAAATTTAAAAATTAAATTAATTTTCTAAAATTAATTTTCTGAAATTAATTTTCTAAAATTTCCATAAATTAATTATAATAATCACCCATAAAAAGTAATAAAAATAATTTTTGAAGAAAACATGTTTTTTAAGAATAAATTAACTTTACTAAAAATATAGTAATTATTTAAAAAAAATTAATTAATACACTAAAAATGAGTAGAACCATTATATATTTCATAATGTGGTTAATACTATTCATTCTCACTAATTTAACATCTAGGTTATAATAGTCACATTTAAATAATAATATTTCTTCGTTCGTGTAACCTCAGTGTTGCATATCTTGTATGTTATCAAACATAGCCTTTATTTTTTTAAATATAGATATGTTACACCAGTATGAAACTACCACTACAACAGAATCTAATAAAGGGAGTATGTAGAAGAATCACTAATAGAAGCATCATAAACCTCTGTAAGCATAGCCTATGATTCTAGCTCATATAAAGTAGGAACTAAAGGTGCCTATGAATGATCATGTTGTAAATCTTCCTCACATGCCAAATTTTCACATGAAACTTTTATACAATACTGGTCATCCTATGGAACATCAAACCAGGGCTCATTTTAACACTTATTTTCTTAAACAACCCATAATTACTTTATTTATAACAAGTATTTCACTTTCTTGCATTTCTAGGATCATTTAGGTTTAGAGTTTTAGACAATTATGAAAACCATTAAATAAAATAGTTAAAATTTCCACATAGTGTACACGTTTTTCTCAAAAATAGATTCATATTTTTACACTCCAATTTCATTCATGACATTTTTCTTCATTCAAGATGTGTCACCATTGACCTTTTTATAATCCCTACACATTCTTAATACCTATGAAAAACATTTGGAAACATGGTATGAGAAAAAAACCTTGGTAAGGTATATAAAAGGAAATGAAACTTGTTATTCCTTTTTAAAATCCATGAAAACTTTACATGATAAAATTTGAGCTCAAAATAATCATTACTTACTCATGAAATCAACTTCAAAGCCTAAATTTTTCATAAAAGTTTTTATAATAAAGCATAAAGAAAAAATCATAATCATAAAAATTACTCGGGATAACATGAGAATTCATGAAAACCTTTCCTTGAAAAACAAACCTTTCACATTTAGAAGATCATAGACTTTCATTACCTTTTGAAATAAAAATATTTCCTTTAAAACTCATAACAAGCATTGAAAATCCCTGTAAGTATCTTGGGAAATTATCCATACATTTACCCCTACAAGAACCCTTACCAAGGAATAACCATCATGGTTAATTCCAAAATATCTCTTAGGAGTAACTTAATTCTCATGAACTCCACTACTTTATTCAATGCATTGGAGAGCTATATCAGGCTCAACCATTATTAGGGTTACATTAAGATCACTCATTATCATATAAAATTTCCAAGAACCATATCCTAATATAAAAACATAAAGCATAAATTTCCATAATAAAATATTATAAAATATTTTTTTAACAAACATGTTAAATCACTTTTAAGATTTACATACAAATAAGGATAAAAATATTATTTCCTTTGAAAAATATTAAAATGAAAAATTTCCAGAAGAATGAAAAACAGGTCTCTTATAAAAAACCCAAAAAATTATAGAGGAAAATTCTTAAAGAATAATGGTTATGATGGTTGGAAATTTTGTTAATGTTGCATACACTATTTTTTTTTCTTTTTACACTTTTGTAAATAAATAAAAAAACGACCTTTATGGAAAATGGTAAAAAGATTAATTTTTAAACATTTGTAAGAAAAAATAAAATTTAGTTGAAAATTACCTTTAAAAATATTTTAAGTATAAATAATAACATTATTTAAACATTTAAAAGAACATGGATATGGGGGGGGGGGGGGTTTAAAACATTTAAAACAATGTATAAAATAAAAATATCTTACCACTTTGGTAACTTTAGAAATAAAAGGAAATTAAAAAAGAGAACCTAAAATGGATTTTTAGACCACATTAATTTTTAAAAAATTTATAACATCCAACCATATATAAGTTTATACACCATATAAAACAAGACACGTGGTGGTAATGACATAAGTCTCAAAAAAAGTATATTGAGACGAGAAATCCCTTAGCTCGTCTCTCGACTTGTGATATATGTATTTTAATTTCCTAAATAATAAAATTATATTAATTCTATACTTGATTAATAAACCTTTTTAGTTTCATCACTTTATTATTATTCCATTTTTTTCATTTATTACCATGTTTTATTTTGTTACTAAATTGGTTAAGTTCATGTTGGACATCTTGAGGATGTTCGGTTTATAATCCATAAAAACACGAGTAAGTTGACCATGGTCAAAGTGGACATTGTTCCATCATCTCAAGAATATTAATCATGACATAATTATCATGTTTATACATTATTTATACTTTTAGAAACATCCATGTGAGTAATTCATGAAAAATGAAGCACATCATTTCATGGATATAGTAATTCATATGTAAGCATGAACAATGTTTTCATTTTTCTATTGGGTGGAAAGTAAATAAATTAGTTAATATTTTACCTTTACATAATAATAACTATTCTATACATGTTATATTATTCATTATTTTCATCCTATGACCATCCATGTGAGGTGATAATGAAAAAAAAATCGCATTACTTTGTGGAGGTGGTAATCCACATGTACACACAGGAATCATTATCACTTTTCAATGGATGGAAAGGGTAATATGGTAAGTAATATATTATATTTAAATAATCATAATTATTTTATAAATATAATATATATTCATTTTATCTATCATTTTAACTATCCATATGAGCTGGTGATGAAAAACGAAACACATTGTTTAATGGAGGTAACAATCCACACATACACATGAGTGAACTGTTCATTTTTCATCAGATGAAAAAAGTAATGAAAAATGGTTTTAATATTTACATAGTAAAATTTTAGTATATTTTAGATACCAATTTTATTATATAATAATGGTTATGATATGTTTGAAGGAGGTAGAAGAAGAAATAAACTTAAAATAAATTAGTTAAGAGTTATACTGCTCTTTTTATATCATCCTTACAATTGAGCTTTCGAAATTTGAATGAGAGTATAAATACTCTATCTTTTTATACATAGAAATTACATAACTTTTGTGGGATACTTAAAAAACTATATCATCCATCCATCCAAGTCAATTTTTTATTCAAAGAAGGAGAACAATAAGGCAACCTCAAGATTAAGGAGGTCTAAAATAGTGTAGACCAAGGGCATCTCCTCTGATTAAATTGACACCTTCTGGTTTCAAAAAGTCCATAGAGATAAGGCTAGTGTTGATGGAGTTTTGGTCAGCTAAAGAAGCCATGTAATCTGTGACCTTATTCCCCTCACGCCATGTGTTGGTCACTTGGATGTTGTGCTGAAGGAGAGCTCGACATTTCCTAACCACATAGGATATGGACCAAGGGATAGAGCCTTTACTGTCAAGGCATCATGGAGGATCAAGGAGTCAGTATCCACATGGGATATCACCCGATTCTCCTAGATGCAGAGAGAAAGCCCAGAGAGCATAGCCTTGGTCTCGGCCAAGAGGGGGGGGGGGGGGACCAAAACCATAGGATGAAGTGAATGCCATCACCACATTGCCCCCAACGCCTCAAACCACACCTCCCCCCTTCATCATACCCATCGAGCAGGACCCATCCGTGTTCAAATTATAGTTGGTGTTAGGAGGATTACAACCCACCCATTTACCTTGAAATCTGTCCGGGGGAGGGTGTGTCAATGCACTACCCCACAGGAAGCTGAAAGTTGGAGCCTCCTGCCACTCTCTTGTGAGCACAACCATATCAGTCAGTAGGAATCGAGTCTTTGCGATAATGGACCTAACCGAGGGAGTTGTGTCTTCGAACCTCGTCTGATTTTTGTCTTTCCATAGGCACCAACACCTAACATGGAATAACAAAGCTTGGGACAGCCGATCCATCTCTGCTCCCAACGAGTCGTGGAACCACTTCTCCCAGAATGGTAGGTCATTCTGCTCCCGAAAGGAGAAACCCAAGATACCTCCAAGGAAGGACCAAACTGCCTAGGCCCATTCACATTCGAAGAACAAGTTGTCAGAGCTCTCCTCCTGCCTGTTGCTACAACAGTGACACCCAGAAGCCATACCAATCCCTAGTTTCCTGATGTTCTCGTCAGTAGAGAGAGCATGGTTCCTGATTCACCAGATAAAGAAATTGAACTTCATAGGAACCTTATGGAACCAAACATTTTCATTCCACCAGCCGTGGTGGTACGGAGAGGAGAGCAGCCTACGAAAATCTCTAGTGGAAAAAACACCAAAAGACAAAGGAGTAAACATGCAATGGTCTGGTTCTAGAATGATCTCGATCTACTCAAAAAGAGCCTGCTGGTCCTCGTCTAAAACAACATTGGTGAATCTGGGATGATTTTGTGCCTCCTTCATTGTGATCAGAGGGTCCAGACAACCTGGGAAGGCGAGAACAGAGCTTGCCCAGTTCTTATGCTAGAAAAGGATATCCCATGTGCCGACGATCCACCTTGTGCTTTGTTGAAGAGTTTTTACTAGGGGATATAGTTTTGACCAAAGGGGCGAAGCATACCTATAACCTTATGCCACGCTGCTTCCATAGAAATCCAAAATAGTCTACCCCAAAGCATGCGCTCCTCAAGAATTTCCCATGCAAGCTTGGAATGCATGCCATGGAGGGTACTCTAAAGACTCCTGATGCTAATCCCACCATCGTGAATAGGTCTCTCAAGCCTTCCCCATGATCCCCAGTGCCTCTTTCAATCTATTTTTGCATCCCAAAAAAAGCTAAATAATACCCTTTTGATAGTGTTGATCACCCATTTTAGAAAATTCGTGGAGGACAGATCATGAATGGGGATCGCGGACAGAATGCTATTGACCAAGGCGATTTGGCCCCCAAATGAGAGAAATTGGTTTTTCTAGTTGAGAAAACGACTTGTGATCCTACAAATGATGTGATCAAAATCTCTCATGCAGAGCCTACCTGAAGAGATTGTCTTTCCCAGATACTCCATCGAGAATGATCCCTGTTGCATGTTCAGACGGCTGTACATAGAGGAGACCTGCCCGGGAGAGCTGTTGTAGGATATGAAGATGCTGATCTTTGAGTTTCTGATGACCTGAATGCTCCAGAAACATTAATACTCCGGAACTTTCTTGATAGCTCGGACAGAGATCCTTATGCCATTTATGAAGATCATTGTGACATCTGCTAACATTAGGTGGGAGATTGGAGAGATGTTCTTCTTCCTCCTATAAGGGAGGATTCCTCCTTGACAAATGTCATGGTTAATGAGTCGACTGAGAGAATCCTAGTCCAGGATGAATAGGCTTAGGGATAGAGGGTCTCCTTTCCGAAGGCCTCTGGTGGCCTTGAAGAAACCGTGGGTCTTCCCCATAAAGGATATCACCATCCAGGAGGAGCTTATGCATCTGAAGATGATATCCACTACCTTGGATGAGAACCCCATCACTAAGAGGACTCTGTTCATGTAACTACACTCAAGCCGATCATAATCTTTGTTCATATCCAATTTGATCACCATGTTCGAACTGTGTGACTTGAAGTTGATGTCCCTTACTATATCCTGAGCAAGAGTGATTGCACCCTGTATGGACCGACCCTTTAGGAATCCATGCTGCTCAAGAGAGATCCAACTAAGAAGATGCTTGGACAACCTCTGATTGATAACGCACGCTAGAATCTTGTAAGGGAAGTTACAGAGGCTCACTGGCTGATAGTGAGTAAGCAGGAAGGGGTACTTAACCTTGGCTATCAGAATCAAAGACATGGCACCAATAACCCGAGGAAGGATCCCTCCTCAAAAAAATCCTGCACTGATCCAATGATGTCCTGCTTGACCATAGACCACGCCCCCTATAGAATGAACTAGGAAATACATCAAGGCCAGGTGCACTATATGGGTTGATTTTCTTCATGGATATGTAGATTTACTCCTCATTGGGGATCTCTTACAGGCCTGCGTTGTCCTGGCTCGACACTGTGGAGGGGATCACCTCCCACAGGTCGGTGTTGCCAGACAGATACCCATTATCCATCCACAAGTTCATGCCTGCAAGTAGTTCCTAGAAAAACGAGAGTGCCATACTCCCAACTGTGTCTCTATCACTCATGTAGGTGACATACTCCAGTAATAAGTTAGGCTTGATCCATCACCTCCTTTCCCTAATATAGGCATGGAAAAAGTGGTATTTTTGTCACCCTCCTTCAACCACCTTACCCTGGAACGATCCCGAGCCAACCATTCCTGCTTGAGAAGATCCTTCGCCCACCTCGTCTTCTTGGCCGCTAAATCCTCATAAATGGAGTCACTCCATTCCTCCTCCAGGATTGATTCTAGAACTTTGACACTATGTTTAAGTCCCTCCAAATCCTTGTCGAAGGGAGGTAAGTTCCTGGTCCAATTCGATAGACCCTTCTTCATCCTTCGAAGTTTATTGTGGAGAGAAACCCAAGAGTGCCCGGGTGAAGGGGCATCCCATAACTCCCTCACTATCTGTTGGTAATCTTGCATGCGGGACCAGTTTTGATAGAACCTGAATGCCTCCTGATATTGCTATTTGGGGGACAAAGAAACCAGAATTGGAGAATGATCAGATATACCATGGGCTAGATTTTTGACCTTAGCGTTGGGGAAAGAAATAAGAGCATTGTTATTTGCCAGGCATCGGTCCAGTCTACACCAGCACCGCCTTCCTCTACCCTAATTATTGCACCACATAAACCGATCACCATAGTATCCCATGTCAAATAACCCCTTACTAGACATGAAATTAGCAAAGTCCAAACTTTCCCTTCGCGGGAAAGCTTCTCTCCCTTTCTTCTCCTCAGGATCGATAATTATGTTGAAATCCCCCACCACTAGTCATGGGAGATCCCATGGATAAAAAGATCCAATCCCCTACCACAATTGTGTTATGTCCTGTGGGACATAGCTGCCATACACAAAGGAGTCCAGGAAGCACTCCTTGCCCATGGTGACTTTCTTGGTGATGTATTGGTCACCTTCCTCGATCTACTCTAGGGAAACCTCCTTTTTCCAGAACAACAAAATATACCTATTAGTCGGGTCTGCATGCATGGCGTCATGCATGTGGGAAAGACAATAAAAGAACTGGATCTTGTTTGGCTTTTGTTTTTGCTCTAGTACCACAACAATGCTATCTTTGTTTTTCTTGGTTTCCGAAGCAATGTGATTTGACTTCACCCGGGCACCCAAGCCGTGGGCATTCTAGATTAACAAGGATAACATTAAACTAGGGGGAACCCGAATTTGGCCCCAGGTTCATTGGTCAATAGGCTAGGAAAGGAGGATCCTTCCCTGAGGAGTTTCTTTTGGGCATGAGTGCGCACCCCTAGGCTAGAAGCAGAGGGGTCAGAGGCCTTGGGTGGCTCATGAAGAGGAAGCTCTACTAATTTCCCCTTCGAAACCCTATGAGGGGATTGAAAGGTAGGTTTCATTTACTCTAGGACCTTGGCCGCATCACCCACTGAACTGATATACATGGAATTTAGGGGGCTAGCCTTCACTTTAACCTCACTAAGAGAAGGATACCAGGGCAGGCTCCCTGATACCACCATCTCTCTAGGACCAATAAGGCAATCTTTAAACAGGGGAGTCATCAGCACCCGGTGAACCGAGGGAGGGTGGAGAAGGGACAACAACCAGTCCCATAACCTCTCTACTATGAACTTATGAGGATGAAAAGATATACCAGCCTCAAGACCACACTTCGGAGGGATCCTAGGAAAGGACATAAATTCCCTGCAGGGGGAAATGACTTCAACTAGGGGAAGAGGGAGAAGAGGATCCTCAACTGAAACCGGCGAGGGGTACTGGTCAACCAAGGATGAGGACCCCTCCCCTTAGAGAGCACCAGGAGCCATACGCTGTTGGATAGGGGAGGGGATGCCATGAGACATATCCCTGTGATCCTTCCATAGGCCGCTTTTCTTGAGAGATCTACACGAGACCCTTGGATGGCCCTGTATACAGCAAGAGGAGAAAAAAATGGGGAGCACAGGGAACAATAGGGACAGTTCCCAATACACCACATCTGACACCTTTAAGACGATCTTTTCAAGCAATGGTTGTGATAAATCAAACTCGACGCATAGCCCGGGCACCAGGATATCTTCGAATGAGAGGGTACGGTCGTCCGCACATAAGAAACCTCTAAGGGAGTCCCCCATCGCTCCGAGGAAAGATATGTTTTGGAAGGGTAGGGGAAGGCCAGGGAGACCACCGCATGAGGACTCTCCTTCCCTTTGTGGGCCTCCATCACCCATGGAGCTAAGATGAAATGATAATGCCCAAAAGATCTCAGAGCTTTGCACTATGCGAAGACTAAGTCATCCTATGAATATAACATCATACAAAAGGAATTGCGATGAATTACTGAGATTCGGGCTAGACCCGACAAACCCTAAGAATCCACAAACCGCTTGAAGACTTGTACAGACAGCTTCTCCGCCCAAAACGGGCCACAAGGTTCCACTGCAAGCAAGCGACTGCCTCCGAAAAAGCCTCAGGGGGAACCTCCAAAAAAACGCTAGAACCTACCTTCGATACAACCGAAGATATTAGCCGCACAGCCAGGAAACACAACTTCAGGGGGCCGCGGGACAACCCGTACAGGGCATCTCAGAAAGAACTCGCAGGATGGCTGGGCCAAGGATGGGAATCAGGGGACCTTAGGGGCCCCTAGGGCATGACAGCTGCAGAAACACTAGGATCGAAGGTTGCCAGAGCTAGAAATGTCGCCTTTGAGCTTCCATCCTAAGGAGCAATGGTCGGAAAATTTTGAAAACAAACAGGCACGTGAGGCACATTCTTACAGGGCAGAAACTCGGCCATATATTTGTTTCCTTAAAAAAATATACAAATATATTCCCAAATACCATACTAGTCTAGTGCCTTTAGAAATATGGAAAACATAAACTGTCACGACCCCATACCCACAAGGTGTACCCCTCCTGGCCTGGAAATGTGAGAAGGGAGATAGTGATCCCCGAGTCCCGCCTCTAGTAGGCCCCAAGTTGGAGACTAGCATCAAGAGTATAGTAAACACACAAATGGGAGACATTACCCTCTAAGAGAACACATGCGAAAGAGAGAGATAAGACATACACCAACCAACTACAACTCATAATGTAATATAAAAGAAATCTCAAGTACACATATGTAATGTCATGAAAAAAATACTACAATTGGAAGAGAAAACTGCAATTACCAAAGGAAAGTAAAAATAGCAGCAACCACGAAGCCCGAACAACTCCTGCAACCCCAAGCTAGTAGTAACTAGCCTGATCTCCAACCCGCTCTAAGTGACCTGAAAACTAGGTTTATATATATGTAGGGTGAGTATAACAGTATACTTAGTAGGATCATCCCTGGAGAATCTCGTGAAAAAGAAAAGAAATCATGCTAAAGCACAGTGAACAACAAGTAAAACTAACTCATCACCTAAATATGTATACTAAGTTCCCAACATCACCAAGGCTACTCTCACTAAGTATCACATACTAGAGTATATAATATAATAAAGAATATCAAGGGTACCCTACTACTAATTCCCTACTAGTTTTCCGCTTTTCCCCAACGTCGCACGTCCTAATCCATCTCTCTCCAAAAAGGTCACCCCGAAGACACCTGGGTGAGAACTACCACATGCACCTTGTGTAACACAAAGCTTTCCTGTAAACACTTGGGTGAATAAACACATCATCCATACAACCAAAAGTAACCAGGTAGTTTTTGGGAGCCACCACATCCCACATAACATGTATCATACATTGGGTATTATGCCTCAAGCCATTACAACCCATACACCGAGTAAGGATCCTCAATCTATCACATCCTATACACGTTACACCTATAGTAGTCTATAGGAAACTATATCCAGAATATATGTGTGTGAATAACCACAACCCATTATAGCCCTCTACACACATATATGGGGAAAATCAACCACTGTACCTACCAGTACAAGTAACTACCAAGAGAAGAGAGTGGGGCCAAAGGGGGTAGTCAACTATCCATCCTCCCACCAGAATGTTGGGGAAAACACCCCCCATGGCTAAGAATCCCTAGGGTATCAGTTTCCCTAACTAATGGTGTGGAGTAGCGTATAGAAACACAAAAGGTATAGAATATACTATATCTCACAACCATACCATGGGAATAACCTAGTCTTAGACTCAACTACAACTAACATATCTCAGACTCCCAGCTTCCACTGCTAAGACTAGGTATCTTATAATCACACAACCATTTAAATATATTTATTACATTACTTCATTCCATTTTTATTAGTTGCGCTTTACGTTAATTAATTCTTTAAACATTAATTAACCATTAAAAATTCCACATTTTATTTCATTATCATCACACCAAAGTTTCATACCCTTTAGGCATAACCAAACCAAGTCCACAACTTCTTAGAAATATTACCTCAGCATTTCATCCCAGTAATCTCCAACACCATGGGTTAACATCATTTATTCAATCATTTATTAACAACATTATTACTTTCCCAAATTCCCAAGCATTCTAGAAAGACATTCTAAGTGATGGGTAGTTAAACTACCAATCAATTCTTTACCACCTATATCAAGAGCGCAGACCCATCCTCTCTCGAGAATCTAAACACGGAAAGCACGTGGCATACCCTGCACATATTCACCCCTTTTGGAAGGAGGGTAAGAAAGACCAGCTGCCTTGAGCAGTGGGGAAAGTAATGCAGATAAACAACCATCAAGATTCATCAGGCATCCAATCATTCACATCCAACCCATTTCATCATCTCTAGTGTCCTCCCCGAAACCCACATGTATAAACTGACGCATCTCGCCACTCTAGGCATCAACTTCTACAACAACCAATGGGCCTCCCTACCCCCACATATTACAACAGCCATCCCGACTCACATCACAACACAAGAAGCAGAAAACAAACATTATATCAACTGGGATCTTAGCTCTTAAACAAGGCATTCTTCCTTCATAAGTAATGGGATCTCACATCTCTAAGCATAAGGCTCTTTAGACTTTACAAGCAAGAGGGTAACTCAGAACCCTACCGGGCATTATCTTTTATCAAAAAACCAGTTCTTTAATCTATCTTAATTTAATTGATTCGTTATTAGTAGGTTCCAACTATGGGAAACCTAAACTGCAAGCTATCATAGCTACCACAAATTAATAAAAAAATTAATTTAACATGCCTTTAAACAACAAGAACCAACATACTTCAGGTTTAACAACCAACTGGAATAAGAATACACATCTGCATCAAATTGATTAACATTAAATTACAACAACAAACAGATTCATTTACATGTCTCTTTATCTTTATCCATTTAATTGTCAATTAATTCCGACTTTACATTTTTTACCAATTTCATCAAGAACAACATGCTAACAAGAAAAGCATAGATATCATACTATCTAGAAAATCAGGAGGCAATCCATTATCATGGTGCAAATCAATAACATACCATCAAACCAATTCTTTTAATTTGGTTCAAATATTTAATTAGGTCAATTCCATTGTGATCCAAAGGGATAAATCATGATAACTCTATGATTTCATGTAAATAATTATAGAAATAATGAATTTACTACCTCAAAAGGTTTCTAATGTTCTTCGCTTGAGAACAGATCAAATCATTGGATCACAATCGCCTTCCCCGCAACAACTACATCCACCCGAGGATGTCGCATCACAACCACATCAACAAAAACCAAAAGAAACTCCCTTAAAACCATGGAGATCAAATGCTATAGCATGTAAAAGATAAACAAGAGAATACAAATATAAGAAAACCAAAGAACAGAGGTAGACCTTACCTCATATTGAAGACGGGTTGAATAAGGAATCTAGAGATCAATCCTAGCCGAATAGATCTCTAAAATTCCACAAAGGGGTCGGCTGAGTTGCTTGGGACGAGAGGGAGGGGAGCCTTGGCCGTAGGGTTAGAAAGACCTGAGTAGCTGGTATGTCTTTAAAACATATACCAGTAGGTCAATACATGAAGTGTGCTTCCCATTCACGTCGTGTACTTCCTTTAGGTCAGGTTCCACCGAAAAACTCATTGCCTTGGTATTTATTTTATTTTTAGAAACCCGAAATAGTACACATCGTATACCCCTTGGTCACGTCGTGTAGCCCATGTTTCTAGCTTCTTGCAATCGAGCTCCTCCAAACTTCCTCCGACCCTCCTCAGAGAACCCTAGTCTTCGAAAACACACAAAGTGTCGATCCTCGCAGATCCAGACCCTCACATCATATACCTTTCAAAACATTCTCATCCTCGAGAATCCAAAACCAACCCACAGAGGAAACAGAAAAGGGGTTGTTCGAACAACCACCCCACGAGATACCTCTCAAGGTTTTTTCCACCACAGGAGCTCAACCACATCAAAAGAACAACGCGGCACCTTACGATAACCAAAACTAGCTCCTAAACACTCTCCTAGGAGAGATACTTCTCAAAGAGAGAAATCCACAAAAATAAACAAAAGAAATCCATATTATAGATAGGAAAGGTCTACAACCATAAAACAAACATCATCACAAGAAAAGAGATAAACATCAAACAACTCGGGATACTGAGCACGTATCTATGACTCACGTTCCTAGGTAATCTTCTCTATGCCACTGTGTCTCCACAAGACACAAAGCAAGGGGATAGAATTTCCACGCAACACCTTCTCCTTGCGGTCCTGGATCTCTTTAGGACGCTCCTCGAAGCTCGTATCATCATCAACGTCGATCTCACCCCAATTGATGACGCGAGAGTCATCATAAAGATAACGATGGATCTGCAACACATGAAAAACATCATGTATCCGGTTCATCTGTGGGGGAAGGGCTACTCGATATGCCACAACTCCAACATGAGCCAACACTTTGAAAGGCCCAAAAACCGGGAAGACAACTTACTACCATGACTAATCCTTCACTGCCCAGGATGGGGAGTCACCTTTAGAAACATGTGATCCCCAACATCAATCTCCAAAGGTCTCCTCCTTTGGTCTACATATGATTTATGATGATCCTGTGCTATCTTAATCCTCTCACGAATCATCTAAACCATCTCTATAATATTCTGTACTAGTTCCGGTCTGAGAATTACTGACTCTCTAACCCCAGTCCAGCACAACGGAGAACAGAAAGGTCAGCCATACAAGGATTCAAACGGTTCCATACCAATTGTGGAGTTGAAACTATTTTTGTAACAGAAATCCACCAAGGGTAAGTTCCTCATCTACGAACCTCCAAAATCTAGGACACAAGATCACAAAATGTCTTCAAGAGTCTAGATGGTCCACTCTGTCTGACCATCCATATGTGGATGAAAAGTAGTGCTAAGGAATAAATGAGAACCAAAAGCATGCTAGAGACATCTCCAAACCCTAGAGGTAAAATGAGGATCTTGATAAGAAATTATCATCCTCAAGACTCTATGGAGTCTCACCACCTCCTCCAGATACTGCCTTGACAAAACTTCCAGTGAGCTTGACTCCTTGATCACTATAAAGTAGGATGATTTTGTTAAACGATACACTACCACCCAAATAGCATTATGTACTCCCTGAGCTCAAGGTAAAACAGTAAAAAAGTCCATTAATATGCCCTCCCACTTCCATTGAGGAACATCTAATGGCTGGATCAAACCACTAAGAAAACTGTACTCAGCCTTCACCTTCTGGCAGACCAAACACTGAGACACAAACTCCGCAACTGCACGTCTCAACCCAGGCCACCAGAACTGACTCCTCAAGGCTCGGTACATATTTTTCATGCTAGTATGCACCGCTAAAAGTGAACTATGGAACTCTTTGATAACCATCTCATGCATCTCCAAGGGAATGAAAGACCTTCCTTGACACAACACCCGATGTTGTTCATCCTCAGAAAAACCATTAGGGGCCTTGCCACAAACAAATTGGTCTCTCTAGACCTCAACCTCTATATCCCCCAACTGGGACTCTTCCACCTACTGCACCAGATATGACTGCACCGTCATCTGGAAAAGAAAACCTCTTCCCCCAATTTCTCCCATATCAATATGTAATGCTGAAAGTTCTTCCATCACTTTCCAAGAATCACCAGATTCATGCACTGCATCACTGCACAACTTCCTACTCAGTGCATCAGCTAAAACATTCCCCTTTCTAGGGGTGTACAATATTTCTAAGTCGTATTATTATAAGAACTCTATCCACTGACACTGCCGCAAGTTCAAGTCATGCTGGGAGAAAACATACCTCAGGCTATTATGATCGGTTAAAACCACAAAGTGCTTTCCAATGAGGTAATGTCTCCAAAACTTTAGAGAAAACACCACTGCCGTTAACTCAAGATCATGGGTGACATAGTTACATTCATGGGGATGCAACTTCCAAGACCCATAAGAAATAACTGATCTCTGCTACATCAAAACAAAGCCTAATCCTAGATGCGAAGCATCACGGAAAACATCAAACTGAACTCCCTCTACTGGAAGGCAAAGAAATGAAGCACTTACCAACCTCTCCTTTAGATACTCAAAAGCTAAACAATACTGATCAGTCCACATGTACACTTGATCCTTCTTGGTCAATGCTATCATAGGAGTCACAATCTGAGAGAAATCGGCTATTAACCACATGTAGTAGCCTACAAGACCAAGGAAACTTCACACCTCTGCCACTATCTTGGGGGATTCCCAAGACACAACTACTTATATATTCGATGGATCCACAACTACTCCCTATAGAAACACCATATTCCCAAAGAAAAGAACTTCTAGAGTCCAAGAATCACACTTTTACAACTTCCCAAACAACTACTGTTGACTAAGATCTCCCAAAATGGCGTGCAGATGCTCTGCATTCCCCTCCTCAGACGCAGAGTACACAAGGATGTCATCGTTGAAAACCACCAAAAACTTATCTAGGAACTCACAGAACACAACTTTCATCAATCCCATGAACACATCTGGATAATTTGTCACACCGAACAACATTACCATGAACTCATAATGCCCATGATGACAACAGAAAGTATTCTTCAGGATATCTTCATACTTCACATGCATCTGATGATATCCTGCCCACAAATCGATCTTTGAGAACCAAATTGCACCCTTTAGTTGATTTAATAAATAATCAATCCATGGAAGAGGATAATGGTTCTTCACTATCACATTGTTTAAGCGATGATAATCAATACACAACCACAAACTTCCATCAGCCTTCTTCACGAACAAAACTAGTGCGCCCCATGGTGACACACTCAGCCGAACAAAACCACCTTGTAACATACCATCAAGCTGTATACGCAGCTTCCATAACTCAGAAGGGGCCATCCTATATGGATACATATAGATAGGAGACACTCCTGGTTGTAGCTCAATCCCAAACTCGATCTCTCATCGAGGGGGTAATGCTACAACCTATTCTGGAACGACATCAGTGTACTCTTCTACGACCCTAGGAAAATCCAACTACAGAACCTTAGAAGCACTCAACATCAGATCATCCATTAAGGATGACAAGTTCAAAACTCGCCTCTGACCCATATGAGGGTCTCGTTCACCAAAAAACACCACTGGATCTCCATTAGCATCGAAGAAAACCACCCACCTACTGAAGCAATCCACAATAGGATACACTAAATACAACCAATCCATGCTGAGTATGACATCATATGGTTGTATCTGTAAACATAGGAAATCTTCTGAAGAGCGGTGCTTCCCTAGCACTAGCTTACAGTCTCAACATACTTCAAACAAGTTAGCTTGAACTCTAATTGGCGTAGTCAATGCCAAGGGCATTGGAATCCTCTCTACCTCAAGTCCCAAAGCATGGAAAATGGAAGATGATATGAAGGAGTGCGTCACTCCTAAATTAAACAAGGCATACACCCAAGTAGAAAACAAGTAAAGGGTACCTCGAACGACATCTGGCTTTCCTGGAACTGACAACGCTAAAGCATGAAGCTGACCAAGACCTCTTCCACATCCTCTATGACCCTGATGAAGACCACCATCATGGCCACACTCTGATCTCTAATGATGGGGAGCATCACAGGGATATCCTATTCCTACCCCATCTACTCTCTACTAATCCAAAGCTAGTGCAACCTGCTACTGCTGCCTCGGTTAGAACTGCCTCAACAGAGGAACTTGGAGCAGAAAACCTGCTGCACGATGACTGCTCTGAAATATCAGGCACTCTCACTGTTTATGACCTAGGAATTTACAAGAAAAACAAGTGTCTAATCCCTTAGCATAGGCCTGAGATCCAATGCCCCTAGAGAAACAAGATGCTGATGGATGGGACCTACCCCTAGCCAAATGGAAACTCTTCTACCCTGAAAACCAGGAACCCTGGACCACAACTCTAATTCATGAGAAATCACGATGGCTCCCCTCTTGTGATGATCCGGTTCTATCCAATGTCCTCTCGAAGACCTCTGCCCTCACCAACACCTCAAGATATGTCTTCAGTATAAACGGGGTGACCTAGCACTGGATATCTGGATGCAAAGCCTCCTTGAAATGCCTCGCCCTGACCTCCTCATCTAGAAATAGGTTCAAAGAATATCCTAAAAGGTTCCTGAAATGGATTCCAAACTTTGGAACACTAAAGCTCCCCTGTCAAAGGGTAAGAAGCTCCTGGCGACTGGACGCCTTCACAGTCGAAGAAAGAAACTCGACTATGAACTTGTCTTGGAAATCCTCCCATTAGATAGTTGACTCCTTGCAATCCATGAGGAACAAGAACCACCACTGCCTCGCTACTTCACATAGAATCATCACAAACAAAGACACCCAGTGCTCTTTCCGAGCATGGATCGAATTGAAGGCTATATCAACCTCCTCCAACCAGTCTTCCAGGACTGCATCTGAAACAGATCCCTCATACTTCTGTAGACTATGGCACTGAAACTTTTAGAGTTTCCACCTCCAAGTGTCTTCATCGTCAACCTCTACCCTATAGTGATCTGCTGGCACAACCTGCTGAACTTCTTCTGTGCAAAACTGACGAGGACGTCGACCTGGATCCATACCTGTAAAATAAAAAATAGTTAGAGATCATAAACCTGAAATATGGAAGACACAACATTAATTAATTAATTGTTTTCTTTTATTCATTTTAGGTTAACCTATCCCAAGGTCTACCCATTCAAACATAGGCACAAAGAATAATTATGCATGATCCTTTCCTAGGTATCTACCCTACAACCAGTATCACCTCATTTAGTAGCCACTGTAAACTTAAAGGTCCGTGCATCATATCTCAGGGGCCCATAAATGCCTATGTATCATCCGGTCTCCAGTGTTTACATCACTTTCAAAAATTAATTGACACTATTACCCTACCAACCCATGCAACCTCACCTGTTCATAACATCAAACTCCATCTTATCTTTCAACCAGACCTATAATACCACTCTGTTATGACCCCCTCCCCACAAGGTGTACCCATCCTAGGCCAACAATGTGAGAAGGGAGATGGTGACCCCCAAATCCTGCCTCCAGTAGACCCTGGGTTGACGAATAGTACTGAGGGCATAGTAAACTCAAAAAATGGGAGACATTACCCTCTAAGAGAACACATGCGAAAGAGAGAGATAAGACATACACCAACCAACTCCAACTCAAACTGTAATATAGAATAAATCTCAAGTACACATATGTAATGTCATTAAAAACTACTAAAAATGGAAGGGAAAACTAAAAATACCAAAGGAAAGTAAAAAAAATAGCGACCATGAAGCCCGATCAGCTCCTGCAACCCCAAGCTAGTAATAACCAGCCTGATCTTCAACCTGCTCCAAGTGACCAAAAAAATAGTTTATATATACGTAGGGTGAGTATAATAGTATACTTAGTAGGATCCTCCCTAGAGCCTCTCATGAAAAAGTAAAGAAATCATGCTAAAACACAATGAACAACAAGTGAAACTAACTCTTAACCTAAACAAGTATACTAAGCTCCCAGCCTCACTGTGGATACTCTCACCAAGTATTGTATACAAGAGTATATAATATAATAAAAAATATCAAGGGTACCCCACTACTACTTCCCCACTGGTTTTCCACTTTTCCCCAACATCACATGCCCTAATCCATCACTCTCCAAAAAGGTCGGCCCAAATACACTTGGGCAAGCATTATCACATACACCTCATGCAACAAAAATCTTGCCCACAAACACCTGGGAGAAGCACCACACCATCCACACAACTAAAAGTAACCAGGTAGTTTTCGGGATCCACCACAACCTGCATAACATGTATCATACATCGAGTATTATGCCTCAAGCCATTACAACTCATACACCAAGTAAGGATCCTCAAGACATCACAACCTATACATGTTACACCTATAGTAGTCCATAGGAAACTATATCTAGAATATATGTGTGTGAATAACCACAAGCCATTACAGCCCTCTACACACATATATGGGGAAAACCAACCACTATGCCTACTAGAACAAGTAACTACCAAGAGAATGGAGCGATGCCAAAGGGGGTAGTCAGCCATCCATCCTCCCTCAGAATGTTGGAAAAAACACCCCCAAGTCTTAGAATCCCCGAGGTGTCAGTTTCCCTAACTGACAGGGTGGAGTAGAGTATAGAAACACAAAAAGTACAGAATATACTATAGCTCACAACCACATGATGGGAATAACCTAGTATTATACTCAATTGCAGCTAACATCTCTTAGACTCCTGACTTCCACTACTAAGACTAGGTATCCTATAAGCACACAACCATTTAAATAAATTTATTACATTACTTCATTCCCTTTTTATCAGTTTCACTTTATGTTAATTAATTCATTAAACATTAATTAATCATTAACAATTCCACATTCTATTTCATTATAATAATGCCAAAGTTTCATTCCCTCTAGGCATAACCAAACCAAGTCCATAGCTTCTCAGAAATATTACCTCATCATTGAATCCCAGCAAGCTCCAACCCCATGGGTTAACATCATTTATTCAATCATTTATTAATAGAATTATTACTTTCCCATATTCCTAGGCATTCTAGAAAAACATTTGAAACTACTAAACACAAGGGGGCTCAACATGATGGGTAGTGGAACTACCCATCAAGTCTTTTCCACCTATATCAAGAGCATATACCCATCCTCCCTCGAGAATCTAAACACAGAAAGCACATGGAATACCCCCACGCATCTTCGGCCCTTTTAGAAGGAGGGTAAGCAAGACCAACTACCTTGAGTAGTGGGTAAAGTAAACCAGATAAACAACCATCAAGATTCAACAAGCATCCAATCATTCACATCTAACCCATTTCATCATATCTGGTGTTCTACCTGACACCCATATGCATAAAACAATGCATCTTTCCACTCTTGTCATCAACTACTGCCACAACCAAAGGGCCTCCCTGCCCCCACATATCACAAAAGCCAACCTGACTCACATCAAAACACAAGCAGCAGGAAACAAACATCATATCAACTGGGATCTTGGCCCTTAAACAAGGCATTATGCCTTTTCAAGTAATGGTATCTCATAGCTCCAAGCATAAGGCTCTTTGGACTTTACAAGAAAGAGGGTAACTTAGAACCCTACCAGGCATTATCTTTTATCAAACAACCAGTTCTTTAATCCATATTGAATTAAATAATTCATTATTAGTAAGTTTCAACTATGGGAAACCTAAACTAAAAGATATCATAGCTACCATGAATTAATTAAAAAATTAATTTGACATGACTTTAAACAACAAGAACCAACATGCTTCAGGTTTAACAACCAACTGGAATAAGCATGCACATCTGCATCAATTTGTTTAACATTAAATTACAACAACAACCAGATTCATTTACATGCCTCTTTATCTTTATCCATTTAATTTTCAATTAATTCCAGATTTACATTATTTACCAATTTCATCAAGAAAAACATGCTAACAAGAAAATCATATATATCACACTATCTAGCAAATCAAGAGGCAAACCGTTATCATGGTACAAAGCAGCAACATGCGATCAAACCAATTCTTTTAATCCAGTTCAAATATTTAATTAGGTCAATTACATTGTGATCCAAATGGATAAATCTTGATAACTCTACTATTTCACGTAAACAATTAGAGAAGCAAAAAATCTCCTACCTCAAAAGGTTTCCAAAGTTCTTCACTTGAGAACAGATCAAAGCAGCAGATCATGACCGTATTCCCCACAATAACTGCATCCAACTGAGGATGTTGTGACACAACTGCATCAACAACAACCAAAGGAAACTCCCTTAAAACCATGGAGATCAAACACCATATCACGAAAAAGATAAAAGGGAGAATACAGGTCAAAGAAAACCAAAGAACGAAGGTAGACCTTACCTCAGATAGAAGATGGATCAAATAAGGAAGGATGAGATTGATCCTAACTGAAGATATCTCTAAAATGACAAGGAGGGGTCTACTAGGCCTCCTGGGATGAGAGGGAGGGGATCCTTGGCCATAGAGTTGGAAAGACTCGAGCGGTTGGTATGTATTTAAAACATACAGAAACAGGTCAGTACATGATGTGTACTTCCCATTCATGTTGTGTACTGCCTTGAGGTCAGGTTCTGCTGAAAAACTCATCACCTCAGTATTTATTTTATTTTTCAAAACCCAAAATAATACACATCGTATACCCCTTGGTCATGTCATGTAGCCCCCTTGTTTCCATCTTCTCATGACTGAAATCCTCTAGACTTCCTTCGAGCCTCCTCCAAGCACCCCAGTCTTAGGAAACAACAAAGGGTTGATCCTCGTGGATCTGGACCCTCACATAAAAACTAGTACATAAATGAGCTACATTATCTCCCACTAGGTTCTTCATGACTATCACCCTTCTTAGTCACATCATACTTAATAAATATCTTCATAACCTGGGGAATAAAAAATAAAAATGGGCGATCTTAGATGATCAGTATGGGTAAATAAGGGAGACATGTAAGAATAAACATGAGCATAAGGTTATGAGAACATGATCAGAACATTAGAAGATCATACCCTACATATCAAAGATCATAAACACAAATAATGGCATAAATATTGGCAGTTAATAAGACATGAATCATAAGAAAATAAATAACATAAGACATGAAATCACAACTTAGGAATAAAACATGGAATTATGGAAAACACATAATCATATAATATGATTTCCATAGAAGTAAAGGCATCGTTTCCAAGGCCATATTGATAGAAAAAGTCCTTTACTAAATCAGGTTCACACCTCATTCCGACCCTATATTACTGAACCAAGTTCACTCCTTGTTCCAGCCCTATATTACTAAATCGAGTTCACTCCTTATTCTATCCCTGTATTACTAATCCAAGTTCATTTCTCGTTCTTTCCCTATAATACCGAACCAAGTTCATTTCTCATTCCAACCATGTCAATCTCATAAGATATAAATCTTTACCCAATGAATTTGAGGGAGACATAGGTCCCATCCATATCATAATGAAATCATACATACATGTTCCACAAAATCATAAACAATCATATCATAACCCATGAAATGAAATGGGTATCATAAACATGTAAACATATTATAACCTGTGGATAAAGATAAATGTTTCATAATCATTTCATCAAAAGCATAACCTGTGAAAGAGAAATGGATTTCATAAACATATAACTCATGAAATGGAAACAAGTTTCATAAAGACCATGACATTAATCATAACCCATTCATAGAAATAATATGAATGTAACCTTTAGATCATTTCCTAGAAGTGCATGAGTAACATCAACAGATGTCATCTTAGATGTAAAATAATTTTGAAATATCTTTCAAAAATGTTTCTTGAGGAAAATATCATTTCTTCTTTGAAAAATTATTTTTAATACATAAAACCATTTAAAAATCATTTTCTTATAAAATACCTTGAAAAATTATAAAGAAGACTTGAAATCATTTTGAAAACCTTTTTCCTTGAGAACTTATAAAAGAATCTTGAAAAATTTTTGAAAAATTTTTTCCTTGAAAATTACTTTTAAAAAAAGTTATTAAACATTATTGATTTAAAAATGAAAAGGAATATTAAAAGAAATGACAGTGGGTAAATTCATACATGTCGTACGAGGTAAAAAGAACATTCCTTTTGCACAATAAAAAGGTTAGAAAAATGCATTGTTCGAAAAGAGACAAGAAGATTCCTTTGAAGAGATTGGTAAAAGAAAAAAAGGGTAAAAATTTATTTTAAATATTATAGTATAATGGTAAAATATTCTTGGAAACCCTTTTTAGAAAACATGGTTTTTAAGGAACATAGATTTTCGACCGAAGGGAGGGTAAAGTTGGGCTTTCTTAAAAACAATTTTTAACTATCTTATATACCAAAGAGTATAAAAATAAAACCAATACATGAATATATCATGAATAACCATAGGATAATAAAAGTCATGAATTTTCTTGAGATATGTTTTATAATATTTCATTAAAGGAATCATAAACATAAACAATCTTGAAAAGCGATGAGATTGTTTCAAAAAACTATTATCACTTGGTGACTTGGGATCATACTCTCCATGTAAGAAAATGAAATTAAATAAAGATTATAATATCATAAAAATAATTATATTAATTATATATAATGTAAAATTGAAGTATATACACCTCAAAATAAATTTAGGTGCATAACAAAACATGAGTCTCAAAGAAGGCAAATTGAGACAAAACTATTTTACCGATATGGTAACTTTTGAAACTTAAACCACATGAAATAAAGGTCATAGAGTGGATATTTAAATATCCATAAATTTAACTATAGTAAAAATTGAATAAATACATGGGTATTATACACACCACACAAAAGGAATGGGTGGTGAGTAAAGCATGCATCTCACAAAAATAAAAAGCGAGATGACATCCCCTTACCTTGTGTCTTGACTCTCATCGTACTCATTCAAAACACATGAATAATAAATATAAATTTATTATAAATCTTTTACATAACCATATTATTATATATAATACCATATTTTTTTTGATCATGACATTATATTACCCTCTTGTTAACAATCCTATTTTAAGATTTCACTTCGGGTAATATTCGCTTTCTTCTTCGTATGTGTCCTAATTTGTTATATCTTTGGTCCTTATAATTATATCATGATTCCAGAATTTAAAACATGATATAAATATAATTTATATTAATTATATTTTTATTATAATAATCTATATAATATAGAATTATGAAATGAAATACACTGTTTATGGAGGCAGTAAGTCGTACGTATTCATGAACGCTATTTCTGTTTTTATTGTCACATTGAAAGAAATAAATAAAATGGCCTATATGTATATATGTATATAATATAATTATATTAGAATTATAATGTTATATATATATCATATAATTTCATTAAATCCATACTTAATACATTCCATGTAGTGTGTGAATGAATCACATCGCTTTGAGGGGGCGGTAGTCCACACTTCCTCAAAACAAAATTATTGTATTTACACTGAATGGAAAGTAGAAAGATATGTGTTTTAAAAGGAATAAATAAGATTAAATCCATAATAAATATAATATATAACATATATAAATATATTTTCTATCATAATTTCCACCATGAGAGGCAGTAAAGGAAAAATGAACAATCATCGTTTAGTGAGGCGGTAGTTCGCCGTACACATAAATTGTATGTTCGTTACCCATTAGATAGATGTGTGTGTAAGTGTAGGTTAAAAAATCATCATGAAAAAATACTAGTATATTGAGGATAATGGTGTTTTTATACAAGTATGGAATAAATAGAGTGGATGGGTGGAGAAGGAAAATAAAAGAAATAATCTTGAGAGAAAGTGTTACCTATTAATCGGGTAACTCCTTTTGGTTTGTGCCAAAAGGCTTTCTTAGAATTTATGCCCAAAGATAGGCTTCAAGGAATAAGTTAGGGACGTGTTTAGACTATTTTAGTAGAGTTTTTATGATCCAATGTGTCTTGATAGGTGTGAGGAAGGGGTAGAGTGCTTTCCTTTTTATAGTGGAGGGGGAGTGACTCTTGTAAATATCAAATAGAATTCAATAATGGGAGGTCTCCTATACCTAGTGTGCCTAAAAAAATGGAAAAATAATTGATTAATTTAAAATTATTATCAAAATAAATCTAAACAACATAAAAATATGTTCATTTTAATAATTTGGTTTCATAACTTCTACGATTCCCCAATTTTATTATTTTTGTTTTTATTAAAGCATCTAGTTTTCTAACCTAAGTAATTTTACCATTAAGACTAAAATAAAGTGAGATTTTTTATATAATATATGTAAAATAAATTATAAATATGATAAATAATTTAAAAAATAAAAATCTCATGTGTTTTTGAAATTAATTTTTAAAACAAGCGCATGTGACGCGCAAAACACTGCTTAAACTCGAACCATGCTAACAATGTTTTTATAATCTATGAGTCAATATGTTAATTATAAAAGATAAATTAGTCTATTAATAGACCATATTTAATATTTTTAACACATAAAAATAACTTGGCAGAATGTAGTATTTTTATTAATTTTAAATCATTTAATTTAAAATCGTTTATTATAAAATAACAATAATGTCAATTTTGACATTATTTATTTCATTTTCATTTTAAAATATCAAAATAATATTATAATTAAAATAAATAAAGTTTAAAGATGTGTAACATGATATATTAATCTTAAAAAATAATTACAGTTAATAATTCAATTATTTCACTTCCCTTTTAATATTTATAGTACCATTTATTTTAGTTAATTATTAATTAAATAATTACTACGTTGGAATTTCGTAAGCATTTTAAGTAACTAAATCATCTATAAAAATTATTGATAAATTATTATGATAAAAATAACCCATTTATATTTCAAAAGGATATATATAACTGAAAATATGATGTTTTTTACATATCTCAAAGATTTATATATGTTAAAGGTAAGGAAAGTTCTCTTTTTGTCTTTTTGCTTACTTAACCTTTTATATAGGCCAATTCCATTTAATAATATAATAATAACCCAGAAAATTAGAACCAGTAGGGTATATGGTCTAATTATTGGTATAAAATTTCTTTTGGACAAGCATCCGAGTCATTTTGGTTCTTAAGATTAAGGTTTAGTTCCTAATTAAGCTTAATCTTACCTTAATAGTTGTGATTAATTTTAATCAGCTTCACTGATATTTTTGGTCAAAAATGATGTTGATATTATTAGAATAAAAATATCATAATTATTACATCCATGTATATCCATTTTTCAAAATTCAAATCATAGAAGTGGGAAAATTAATATTAACGCTAATCCCACAGACGTGGTGAGAAAGCAGGGTTTTAAAGTAAAAATGTTAAAAAGTTTAATAAATGTTTATATATAATTTAAATATAAAAAATATTCAAATGGAATAAATTGTATTAATATAATTATAATTGATCTATTTTTTACTTTAGAAACTAATTAATAATTATTTAAATGAAGAGGCATTTTTTAACTAAAATACAGTATTTTTCATTATTCATAGAAAAGAAGTTTCTAAAAAAATCCCAAAAATTCACCCTAAGATAATTTAAAAATTATAAATTAAAAAATTATTTTTATTTTATAAAATTAAATTTCTATTAGTGTATAAAATTAATTTTACTATTGCTCATAGAATGACATAAAAACAGTTTATTTAGGAAAATATTATTTTAAAACATATAAAAACTTTACCAAAAATTATATATTTCATTATCAATATTTTTTATTTATGTTAAACTAATATAAATAATATATGAATTGTATTTATTACTATTAATATTACTAATTTTAATGTCTAGGTTATAATTATCTCATTTAAATAATTATAACAAAAAAATGATGTTTCATAGAAACTCAGTATTGCGTATAATGCATGCCAAGTCGGTGTTTCATGTAGTGAAAGCCAAGTCAATTCAATGTGAAAGGAATATTTGACTTAGTGTAATGAAATACATCAATGAAAACTAATTCATTTGAAGAAAAAATAATATTTCAAAAAAACTCAGGGTGTTACATTCTCCCCCTTAAAAATGAATTTCACCCTCATAATTCATATGGGTTATCCAAGGTTTAATACTTGAAAGTTTCATTAATAAAAACCCACATCATAAAAATAAATACTAAAAATTCCCTTAAAAATGGAAATTTGGAACCATAATGGTTATCCAAAGTAACTCATAACGAGATTCCCACATAGGAGAACATAGATGGGAAGTGAAAACTTGGACATGGAAGAGAAATCTTACCATCAAGTTATGATGGAGAGAGATAGAGAACAAGGTCGGGAGAAAGTTAACTATCACAAAGTCATAAGTTTTCAATGACCTAAGGGACCTTCTGATTTATCATAAATGAAGGTATTATGACAACATTTTTTTCTTGTAGATTCTTTTTCCTAAAGTTGCAGAATTTTTATGAAAATATATACTTTCATGATTTCATGACAATGTAACCCTTTGTTGTTCATTAATCCACTTCATCTATTTCTATAAAAAGGAAGGTGAATTTTTCATTCCTGAAGTACCAACAGATTACGAGAACCATGATATGTTATCCCATTAGTTATAATCAACATAAAGTAGTTTTAAAAAGCTATCCAATATGCACAAATCCTCATATGGAGAGATAACACTTTAATCTTACTGACTCCATCTAAAGTTTAAATTAAACTTTACATAAATGTTTATCCTTATAACCCTTATGAAAGATGAAAATAAAAATATCTAGATAGAATGACATGAAATCATATTAACATTGATCCCCTGTATATCACAAAGTTTCTCTTGGTTGTCACATTCCAAACATGTGAATACCCTCATCATATATTCCCTTGAAACATTGTAATAACCTGAATTACTATAAAGCCTTTTAGAAAAGATGCATGCTTCCTTATTACAATGACTACTAGATACATTCTTTAAATCCAAGAAGTTTTAAACTTCATCCTTGATGGCATAGACCACTTTTTCAATAATCAGTTCCAGGGTAATCTGTACCATCCAATTTACTTATTCATGTCCAACATATCTTCATCCAAATATCATTATCTCAACATCAGACATTAATTAAGGGTTACCTTCCCTTAATCAAAATATCACCTTTCCATGAAATCACCATTAAACATATCCTTTTCATTCCTTAATAAAAAATTATATTGAAAATACTTATATATTTCATGATTCATTTAACATAATATTTGAATTCCAAAACATAAATACTTTATTCATACGACATTATTCTTAAACAATTACTCTAGATTCATCAACTTATTCCTTAATACCTCTTTCTTAGAATATGAAATATAAATGATGTCTTAAGGTTCCTCAACCTCAATATAACCTCGATTCTTATTTTTAATGTATACAATACTGGAGGAACATCACATACCTTTCACATGTCATTTTCAATATGTTTATGTTCAGAAGTATAACCAATACTCACACCACCTTCTTGATTCTCTTTATGAGATTTCCACTTGGGAATCCGATTTTCATAATGTCTATAATTTCCACATCTGAAACATTAAATGTTAACCATGTTCCTTCTATTTATCTTCATTGAATAAAACCAAAAATCATAGTATGAGAAACATTTTTCAAATTAGAATACCATATAATCATGAAAAATTACTTATAGGCTGCCTAAATTATGACTCCTACTTATTTAATCTATGACACATTAGGTTCAGCATAGGTTATTTATAGTCATCCTCTATTTAAATCCTTCATTATGGTTCATAAAGAGTTTATTAATTCCCAAAGAATATCTCCTGGGAGTGTTAAACCAGGTGTGCAGCAAGGCCCATTGTCATGTATTAGATTACCCCGAGTCAGTCCCAAAACATCTTCTCAGAGTTGTTATCCCTAGGTACATCTGTGCCAGAGCCACATCCACTTGTAGTATCCAGACAAGGATGTATTTCTAGGAAACCAATCACTCTATCCTTTACCAAAATTCAAGGACATTTTCCTATACTTAAACTCATCCTTATACTTATCATTAGAGACATCCCTAGACATATCCTTAGAAATATACCTAGTGATATCACTAAAGTTTCCTCATCCTAGTTTCCAAAGGTTAACTAAACCTTCGCCTATGATACCAACTATTGTGACCCTTAATTTTTATACATAGAAATTACATAAATTTTTCAGGATACTTAAAACATTATACAAATATACTTCTAAAGACTATACAAGTCTAGTGCCTTTGGAAACATGGAAAACATAAACACTGGTACATAAACGAGTTAAATTATCTCTCACTAGGTTCTTCATGACTATAACCCTTATTAGACACATCATACTTAATATATATCTTTGTAACCTGGGGAAGGAAACATAAAAATGGGTGAGATAAGATGCCTAGTAAGGCTAAATAAGGGAGACATGTAAGCATAAACATGATCATAAGGGTATGAGAACATGATAAAAACATTAGAAGATCATAACTTGTGTATCAAATATCATAAACATGAATCATGGAATAAATCTTGGAAGTTCATAAGACATTAATCATAAGAAAATAATGAACATAATCCATGAAAACATAATGTAGGAATAAAACATTGAATTTTGGAAAACACATAAGTATATAATATTATTTCCATAATAGTTAAGGCATTGCTGCTAAGGCCATATTAATGGACAAAGTCCTTTATTGAACCAGGTTCACACCTTTTTCCATCACTATATTACTAAACTGAGGTCACTACTCCTTCTAGCCCTGTATTACTGAACTAATTTCACTCCTCATTACATCCCCTGTATTACTGTATCGAATTCATTTTTCATTCCAGCCCTGTAATACTAAACCGAGTTTATTTCTTGTTCCAACCATGTCTATCTCATGAGATATAAATCTTTACCCAATGCATTGGAGGGATATATATATCCCAACCATCTCATAATTAAATCATATATACATGTTCCATAGAATCATAAACAATCATATCATAACCCATGCAATTAAATGAGTATTATAAACATGTAAACATATCATAACCTGTGAAGAAAGATGCATGTTTCATAATAATTTCATCAAAAGAACAACCCATGAAATAGAAACTGGTTTCATAGAGACCATGTCATTAAGCATAACCCATTCATAGAAAGAATATGAATGGAACCTTTATATCATTTCCTAGAAGGGAATTAGTAACATCAACAAATGTCATCAAAGATGGAAAACAATCTTGAAATATATTTCAAAAATGTTTCTTGAGGAAAATATAATTTCTTCTCTGAAAAAGTATTTTTAATACATAAAACCATTTTAAAATCATTTTCTTATAAAATACCTTAAAAAATTATAAATAATACTTGAAATCATTTTGAAAACCTTTTTCCATGAAAACTTATAAAAGAATGATGAAAACCTTTTGAAAACAATTTTACTTGAAAATTACTTTTAAAAAAATTTATTAAAAATTATCCATTTAAAAATGAAAAGTAAGCTTCAAAAAAATGACGATGGGTAAATCCGTACGTGATATACAAGGTAAAAAGAAAATTCCTTTTTCACAGTAAAAAGGTTAGAAAAATTAATTTTTTAGAAAGATACAAGAAGATTACTTTTAAGAGATTGATAAAATATAAAAAAGGGTATAAATTTTTTTTAAGGAACGTAGATTTCTGAATAAAGAGAGGGTAAAGTCGGGCTTTCTCAAAAAACATTTCTTAACTATATTATGTACCAAAGTGTAGAAAAATGGAGCTAATAAATGAATATATCATTAATAACCATAGAAGAAAAAAATTTATGAATTTTCTTGAGATATGGGTTATAATATTTCATTAAAGGAAGCATAAACATAAACAATCTTGAAAAGTGATGAGATTGTTTCAACAAACTCTTATCACTTAGTGATTTGGGATCATACTCTCCATATAAGAAAGGGAAATTAAATGAAGATTATAATATCATTAAAATAAGTTTATTCATGATATATCATGTTAAATGGGAGTATATATACCTCAAAATGAATTTCGGTGCATAACAAAACATGAGTCTCAAATAAGGAAAATTGAGACAAAACTATTTTACCGATTTGGTAACCTTTGAAAATTAAACCCCATGAAATAATGGTCATATAATGGATATGTAAATAATAATAAATTTAACTATAGGAAAAATTGAATACATCCATGATAAAAATACAAACAACACAAAAGGAATGGGTGGTGAATAAAGTATGTATCTCACGGAAATAAAAAGTGAGATGAAATCTCATTAACTTGTGTCTTGACTCTCATCATACTCATTCAAACCACCTGTATAATAAATATAAATTTATTATAAATCTTTTATATAACAATATTATTATATCTAATACCATATATGTTTTTATCAGGACCTTATATTACCCTCTTGTTAACAATCCTATGTTAAGTTTTCACTTTGGGTAATATTCACTTTCTTCTTTGCATGTATCCTAATTTGTTATATCTTTGGTCCTTATACTTATATAATTATTCTAGAATGTAAATAATGATATAAATATCATTTATATTCATTATATTTTTATTATAATAATATATATAATATATAAGTCTGAAATGGAATACACCATTCATGGAGATGAAAAGCCGTACGTATGCATGAACACTATTTCCATTTTTATTATCGTATTGAAAGAAAGAAAGAAAATGAACTATATGTATATATTTATATGATATCATTAAAGTGGAATTATAATTTTATATATATTTTATAATTTCACTAAACCCATCCTTAATATATTCTATGTAGTGTGTGAACGAATCACATCGCTTTGAGGGGGTGGTAGTCCACACTTCCTCAAATGAAATTATCATATTTACACCAAATGAAAAGTAAAAAAGATATGTTTTGTAAAAATAATAAAGAAGATTAAATAAATAATTAATATAATATATTACATATATAAACATATTTTCCATCATAATTTCCACCATGAGAGGCGGTAAAGGAAAAATGAACAATCATCGTTTAGTGAGGCGGTAATTCATCGTACATGCAAACAATATGTTTGTTACCAATTAGATGGAGGTGTGTGTAAGTTTAGATAGAAAAATTATCATAAAAAATAATATTATATTTAGGATATTTTTTTGTTATAAAATCATGGAAGAAATAGAGTGTAGGGGTGGAGAAGGAAAATAAAAGAAAGGAGGTTGAGAGAAGACATTACCTCTTAATTGGGTAACTCCTTTTGGTTTGTGCCAAAAGGATTACTTGGAAGACTTTATTCCCAAATTGAGGATTAAAGGAGGAATTTAGGGATGTTTTGAGAATATTTTGGTAGAGTTTTTATGAGCTAATGTGGCTTGATAGGTGTGAGGAAGGGGTAGAGTGATTGCCTTTTATAGTGGAGGGGGAGTGACAATCTTGTAAATGCCAAAAGATATTCAATAATGGGAGGTATCCTTTACCTGGTGTGCCTAAAAAATTGAAAAATAATAGATTAATGTAAAATTATGTCCTAAAAAATCTACACCACACAAAAATATGTTCATTTTAATAATTTTCTTCCTTAACTTCTAAGATTCCCAAATTTTATTACTTTGGTTTTTATTAAAGCATCTAGTTTTCTAACCTAAGTAATTTAACAATTAATACTAAAATAAAGTGAGATTTATTATATAATATAGATCCAATTAATTATAAATATTATACATAATTTATGAAATAAAAAACTCATGTGTTTTGGAAATTAATTTTTAAAACAAGCGCACGTGACGCGCAAAACACTGCTTAAACCTGGATCGTGCTACCAATACTTTTACAATCTATGTGTCAATATGTTAATTATAAAAGATAAATTGGTCCATTAATAGAAAATATTTAATATTTTTTAACACTTAAAGATAACTTGTAATAATATATTATTTTTATTAATTTTAAATCATTTAATAAAATATCATTTATTGTAAAATAACAATAATGTCAATTTTGACATTATTTATTTAATTTTAATTTTAAAATATCAAACTAATATTGTAATTAAAATAAATTAAGTTTAAAAATGTTAAAAATGATATATTAATCTTAAAAAGTAATTAAATACAATAATTCAATAAGTTTACTTCACTTTTAATATTTATACTGTCATTTATTTTAGTTAATTACTAATTAAATAATTACTACATTAGCGTTTCGTAAGAATTTTAAGTAACTAAATCATATATAAAAATTATTGATAAATTATTATGATAAAAATAACTAATTTATATTTTAAAATTATATGTATAACTGAAAATATGATGTTTTTTACATATCTCAAAGTTTTATAAATGTTAAAGGTAAGGAAGGTTCCCTTTTTGTCTTTTTCCTTACTTAACCTTTTATACGGGGCACTTCCATTTAATAATATCCCAATAATCCATAAAATTTTAAATAATATGGGATATGGTTTAATTATTGGTATACAATGGATTTTGGACAAGTGTACATGTCATTTTGGTCCATAAGATTAAGGTTTAGTCCCTAATGAAGCTTAATCTTACCTTAATCATTGTGATTAATTTTAATCACTTTCACTAATATTTTTGGTAAAAAAAGAAGTTGAACTTATTAGACTAAAAATATCATACTGATTACAACTGTGTATTTACATTTTTCAAAATTCAAATCATAGAAGTGGGAAAATTAAGATTAACTCTAATCCCGCAGACGTGGTGAGAAAGTGAGTTTTTAAAGTAAAAACGTTCAAAAGTTCAATAAGTGTTTATAACTAATTTCAATATAAAAAATATTAAAATGGAATAAAATGGAATAAATTGGATTAATATAATTATATTTTATCTATTTTGACTTTATAAACCAATTAATAATTATTTAAACGAAGAGGCAGTTTTTAACTAAAATAAAGTATTCTTCACTATTCATAAAAAAATGATGTTCCTTAGAAAAATCCAAAAAATTCACCCTAATCTAATTTCAACATTATGAATTAAAAAATTATGTTCATTTTATAAAATTAAATTTATATTGGTGTCTAAAAATAATTTTACTATTGTTCATCGAAGGGCATAAAAAGCAGTTTCTTTATGAAAATATTATTTTAAAACATATAAAGGCTTTACCAAAAATTATATATTTCATTATAAATATGTTTTATTTATGTGAAACCATTATAAATAATATATGAAGAGTATTTAATACTATTCATATTACTATGTTTAACGTCTAGGTTATAATTATCCCATTTAAATAATTATAATAATAAAATGATGTTTCGTAGAAACTCAGTGTTGCGTATAACGCACACCAAGTCAATGTTTCATGTAGCGAAAGCTAAGTCAATTCAATTTTAAAGGAATATTTGACTTAGTATAATGAAATACATCAATGAAAACTAATTCATTTGAAGAAGAAAAAAACATTTCACAAAATCTCATGGTGTTACAGAGAGGTTTATGACCACTTCATGGGATTTGGTATGTGGGTATGGAAGTTTAGAGAGGGATTATAGCATAGTTTTGAGATAAAATATAACTTGAGTTGTGGTTTGAAATTTTTTAAGTGATTCCCTTTTTGTAAGAAAAAATCAATGGAATTTTCAATTTTTTTGATCTTTAAGGGTCATGAATGCAATTTTAAAAATGGTAAGTAGCACGTACATAAACCATGAATGATAAGATCTAAAATTTTCTATAAAATTGAGTTAATATTTTTTTTTATGATTTTATAATTAATTAAAAAAAATTGAACATTAAATTCCATTTAAATTCATTTTTAGGACTATTCACAAAACTTGACTTTAAACATAACAATACAAAAAAGGAATTAAAATTAAAACACATAAATCATAAATTATCTTTCATAATTATCTAAAAAATTCATGGAATACCCTAACTCATAAAAATATTATCATTTTTTATGTCTTAAAATAATTTATATTTTTTGATTTTTTTTCAAGCATTGCATCAACGATACATAAATATTCATGATAATTGGTCAGTCAATTCACCGAATTTGTAACGCCCCGACCCCAGCTACCCAGAGTCGGTGCATTACTTCGTAACATTGGCATGATCACAAAAGATCAAGTCTCGAAAGACCGATTAGTTTAGTAGCCTTGGAAACACTAGATACATTCGTAAACGTTACATTACATCATAAAGTGAAAAACTACAATAACAAAGTCTCCATAGTCCACACTCATATCCTCTTCTGACTCTCCCTGCAGGTCATTCATAAAATACTTCTTCACATCCTGGAAAATATTAAAACATTGAAAGGGGTGAGCTCAGATGCTCAGTAAGGATAACAATAATGCAGAAGCTTTCATAAATAACATTAACATTTAAGGCAATGTATAACTAAAACAAAAGCCTTTTAAACATTAACTTCAACATAATATGGTAAAAGTAAAATGAGATAATGCCATTAACTTCTTCACATGGATATTCTACTGGTCGAATAATCACATGCAATATCAATAACCATTTTCATAATGATGGAATTCATAATGCCAGACTATCATAACCACGTAGTCAAGGCCTCGTGCCAAGACAACAAATAAAATTTTGTCAAGGCCTTGTGCCAAGACACTAGTTTGTCTCATGAGACCTGCCGATGCATCGAGGAGCTATAGCGGGCTCCACCCGTCACTTATTAAGTCCAATGCATTCCTCATATGAGTAGGTTTAAACATATCATAAACCATAACATAATCGTATCACATAAAACATGCATAAAGGAAACATAACATTTCCAAATTTCAATCACAAGATATCAATACAACACATTGATATAATAAAAACTCTTTCAAAACCATTTTCAATACCAAAATAAAAGAATGTTAAAACATTGTATTTATTTTTCATTAAAAAAAGGTGATGGCTTGTAGAGGAAGCCGAAACTCAAATAATGGTCACGGCGGCGGAGAAGTCATTGTCGTCGCATAAGTATGGAAAGAAAAACATTCCCTTTTTGTCGTTTAGTAAAACGCTTCATATAAAAAGATTCCTTTTGAATAAGAGTAAAAGTCAAAGGGGTTTATACACCGTATAAAAGAAAGTTGTGTATAAAACCAAATATGCCTCAATGAAAGGAGATTGAGACGAAGTCCTTAAAAAGATCATTTTTAAAATAAAATAGAACTATTATGTGTATTCACTATAGGTACACATAAAGAAAGTAAAAATAAAAAATAATACATAATAATATCATGACATAATTTGAAAGTAGGAGATTAACCCAAAGAATGGAAGTTGGGTTAAGAAGTTCCCTTACCTTGCGTCCTGTCCTGACTCGACCGTTCTTTAACCTCCTGAATAATAAACTAGAGTTAATTTATATTTACTTAAGAACATTTTTCATGTTCATTATTACTTTTATATCCTTATTACCATGTTATGAACATTATTTAATTATTTAAGTTAATAACGGTCGTTTTGTCGATCTTTGGTACTTGAGTCAAAAATAAACTTCTTATAATTACAAGTTGTTCATGTGGTGAAATATCCATTATATCCAGAATTATATTCATGATGTAGATATCATATATATCATATATATACAGTATATACATTCATTCATAATGTCACGTAACATTTAGAGGTAAGAAATGAAATGCACCGTTCATGGAGACGGTAAGACGTACGTACACATGAACGCTACTTTCATTTCAATTTCATATTTAATGGAATGAAATCATAATGATATAAATGTATAATATAATTCCAGTATAATATAGTATATAATACCATTTACTCCATCCTTTATACATCCCACATATGGCATTAACGATTCAAATCACTTTGAGGGGGCGGTAGTCCGCACTTCCTAAAATGAAATTATCGCGTTTTACCCATAATGGAAATCATAAAGTATGCCATAAATGAGAAATACAGAAGCAAAATTAAAACATAAACACATTATATATCATATATAAATATAGTGACATCTTAATGGCCACCTTTGAAGGTGTTATATGAGTGTTGAACAATCATCGTTTCGTGAGGCAGAAATTCGCCATCCACGGAAACCGTATGTTCTTTAACCATTAGATGTAGGTGTGTGTAAGTGTATCTCGAATCCTTCTTATAACAACATCCTAGTATATTTAGGATACTGGTGTGGTTACAAAATAAATTAATAAAAATAGTTTAGGGGGTTGGAGAATAAAAATAAAACAAAACAACATTAGAGAAGACATTACCTCAAAATCGGGTAACTCTTTTTGATTTGAGCCAAAGGCTTACTTGGGAAGAATTATGCCCAAAGTGAGGCTTCTAGGAGTAAGGGAGGGATGTTGGGAGAGTATTTGGGCAGAGGTTGGCCGATCCAAATGGCTTTAAGGTGTGAATAAGGTGGGAGTGGTGGGGGCCTTTTATAAGTGGAGAGGAGGGGCACTTTTGGAAAGATTGAAATGTTACATTATTTCACAATGATTTTCGGATTATAAAGGTCCCACACTTATATAATTCGAGGCTAAGGTGATAAGGTTTCGAAATCTCCTCATCCAATAGGCTTTGGACAAGTGTAAGCCTTGTATTTTGCATTATCTTCTCATTTTATTTAAATCGTTAAATAATGAGGTCATCGCTGCATCATAATGATGTCATAAAAAATTTAATTTATTTAATGTCTAAAAATTATAAAAAAATACTATGATGTAGGAAATCTATTTAGCTTTCTAATTAATATTTATAATCAAAATTTGGACTTGTGTAACCCCACTTAAAAACTGATTTAGTAAAATAACTCATGTTTGTGTCAATTTAATTTTAACATTAAATAAATATATATTAATGTCATTTTCCAACTAAAGTGGATCCATGGGGTCCCCAAGTTGACCCATGGGTTGTCTTGGCCGGCCATGACTCATCCAATAGGACTAGGAAAAGTGTCATGCTCATCTCATATTATTAAAACATTATTTGTACCTTAAACTACACTAATTACCTCTAATCGCGATTAAGAACTTAAACGTTACTATTCACCAAAAAATTATTTTAATCTCATTGAACCACATTTTACTTCTTAATGACTACCATGTATGTCGGATTTTTGAAAATCAAATCACAGAAGTGGTAATATTTCATTTAAACGAAAAAATCAGTTATTTAACTACCACTTAGTGGTTTCACTATTCATCAAAAATTGAAGTTTTTCAGAACAAGGCCAAAATTTCACCCTAAGATATAATTGATATTCCAAATTCAAAAATGATGTCAATTTTACAAAATTACAAACATATAAGTTTCATTAATTAATTTTATAATTAATTCCCGCTGTTACGACAAATAGCGTGTTTTTAAGAAACAATTTATATCAAAAGATTGGCAATTGTTTATGTCCAATTTCAAGGTTAAATTAATTCTAATGACCACCATTGGATAAAATGGTAAAAATGTATTCTAATTATACCTTAAAACCACTAAATAGTATAATTTATCACAATAAATTATTTTGATTAAAAAGGTTGTTTTAAAGTATTTTTCACTATTCATAAAAAAATTAGAAGTTCTCAGAAAAATACCAAAAATTCAACATAGGCTAATTTCGATATTCCAAATCCAAAAATGAAGCCAATTTTGAAATATAAAATTTCTATAATTTTAAAAATTGGTTATTACTATTCACAATGGCTACTTTGATTAGTCGCGGTATTTTAGAACTCGAAGTTGCGTACAATGCAAGCTATTGCATTATTGAATGAGAAGCGTTCCGTGAAAGCTCGGGGTGTTACATTCTCCCCTCCTTCAATAAATTGCGTCCTCGTAATTTGAAATTTTTCTTTGAAAATAAAAGGTTGAAAAGAGAAAATACCTTTGAGGAAAACCCACATCGGAAATAAGGTTAATAAATATATAACATTAAAAGAAAGCAGGATAAGTACAAAGGTCACCCGATATAGCCCATTCTAGGATTATATGAAAATATGGATATGGAGGAGAAACAAACCATCAAGGTCTGATGGAGAGTTATAGAAAACAGGATTAGGAGAAAGTTTAACCACAAGAAAATCCCAAACTTGTGATTGGTTAAACGGTCATTGAATCCCCAGTTGGAAAAGTTAACCGATAACATTTTTGTTTTAAGTTACCTTTTATAATGTTGAGGAATTTATTTAGAAGATTTACTAAGAACGTAAGGGAATATACATACTTGTTATGTATACTTTCATTCGTTAATAAACTTTTTCCACAAACCCAACTTTTACTCCGAATGGTAACGAAACTCAAAAATATTCTATTTATCCTAATTGTATAAGGTTCCAAATGTTAACACATACCATTTAGATTAGTAAAACTATTTTGTAATAACTAGGGACTTCCTGTAGGCTAGTGGTAGGAAATAAAGGCTTTTCGCACTATGGTTGTGGGTTCGATTCCTACAGCTTTGTCCGACGCGACGGGTTATTCCCCACCCTGCAGGTTGTCCTTTTCCTAAAACTATAGTATTATAATATTCCAAAAATAATCTTCAGAAATGCTTTAAACTTAAACAATACTATCCATGGTTCAACTTAATCCATTCCAACCTTAATAGTTATCCAAAATACCTCCGTCCAGACTTTCTCTAAAAGGTCTCTAAATTCCAAAATCAATTGTAACATCAGATTCCCCAAACAAAGAAAAGTTTCTCTTATTGTCACATACTAAAAATATGATTACCTTAATCATATTAAAACCTTACTGAAATCAAAAAGTACTGCAGTACAATATATATATCACATTATTCTTATAACCAGAATATAATCCTTGAGTCCAAAAGCACCAATACATTAATTATTCCGCTTCAACTGTAGTCACAACATAAGATTGGCCTTGATCCCTTGGCCTTTTCTGAGGTAAGTTTCCTTGGCGCTTAGGACATTCATTTGCATAACGCCCTGTTTCCCTACAATTGTAGCATTCAACTTTGACATCCTCTTTCTTTCCCTTGCAATCACGAGCCTGGTGACCCTTTTCTCCACATTTATAACAAACTCCCATTCCTTTTAGGCAAGTACCAGGGTGATTCTTCCCACAATTATCACATAATGGAAAATCCTTCTTTCCCTTTTTCCCTTTATCTGTCTCTTGTTCCACCATTCTCTTCTTCTCTTGCTTTACTTTGTTGTCATAAGACTTAGAGAATTCCTTTTATGTCTTGATAGCACACGAGACAATAACTTTGTATGATGAGAAGGATTGTGATACTAAAGCTCGACAGAGAAATGGTTTTAACCCATCAAAAAAACGATCAATCTTACTCCTTGGGTTACGTATATAATCGGCAGCATGCCTCGCTAACCTTGTAAAGTTAGCCTCATACTTTGCGACATTCTCATCCTCCTTCTGCCTCAAACTCAGAAATTGCCTTTCCATATCTGCTCGATGGTCACAAGGAAAGTATTTTTCTAAGAAAATCTCTTTTAACTCCCTCCATTCCATATTCGATACGTCATCATCTTCCTTTGTGTTTTGAATCAGCGACCACCACTGATCGGAATCTCCAGTGAGGCGGTAAACTGCCATGACAACCTTCTCCCTTTCGCTACTCCCCAAGGCATGGAATATTTTCTCTAAGGAGTTTATCCATTGCTCAGCTACTAACGGATTTGTACCCCCATTTAAGGTTGGTGGTTGTTGCCTCATGAAGCGGTCTAAAATTGATCCTCCACATTGTGGATCAGGGTGATCCATACGAGTAAGGTTATTATTCATAACTTGAGTGAGTTGTCCCAGTATGGTAATAAGTTGATCAGCACCAGTTGTATCTCCAGATCCACAATAATTATCTTGAGTAGGAGGGAAATCCCTACACGGAGTTCGTGCATTGATACGGTTTCCATTCCTTCCACTAGGCGCCATTTATAAACAATGGCATAAACTAGATTAGTTTATGAATCAAAATACATAATTCCATACTTGTAAAACACTTTACATAAATTGAACTATTTATGGATATAATCCATAATCATAAAAAGAAATGTTTTCTTTGAGGAAGTATATACTCATAACCCTTCATAGTGGTTTGTAAATAAAATTAGAATTATCCTAAGCATATCCCCCGGGAGTGTCGTAACCAAGAGTGCATCAAGGCCCGTTTTCGTGCACCAGTTCCCGTTTGAGTCTAGCTCAAAGCGGTGTTTTCGGGTTTTACCCCTAGGTACATCTGTGCCAGAGCCGCCTCTACCTGCTCGTATCCAGACAAGGATGTATTGCTCGGAAAACTCATAACATCTCTATAATAACAAAATTCTAGGAAGTTCTTCTATACTAATCCTCAAAGTCTATCTTTGGGCTATGTGCTCTAATCAGATTTTATCTAAATCTAGCTTCCAAGGTTAGTACTAAACTGCCTCTGATACCAACTGTAACGCCCCGACCCCAGCTACCCAGAGTCGGTGCATTACTTCGTAACATTGGCATGATCACAAAAGATCAAGTCTCGAAAGAATGATTAGTTTAGTAGCCTTGGAAACACTAGATACATTCGTAAACGTTACATTACATCATAAAGTGAAAAACTACAATAACAAAGTCTCCATAGTCCACACTCATATCCTCTTCTGACTCTCCCTGCAGGTCATTCATAAAATACTTCTTCACATCCTGGAAAATATTAAAACATTGAAAGGGGTGAGCTCAGATGCTCATTAAGGATAACAATAATGCAGAAGCTTTCATAAATAAACATTAACATTTAAGGCAATGTATAACTAAAACAAAATCCTTTTAAACATGAACTTAAACATAATATGGCAAAAGTAAAATGAGATAATGCCATTCACTTCTTCACATGGATATTCTACTGGTCGAATAATCACATGCAATATCAATAACCATTTTCATAATGATGGAATGCATAATGCCAGACTATCATAACCACGCAGTCAAGGCCTCGTGCCAAGACCACAAATAAGATTTTGTCAAGGCCTCGTGCCAAGACACCAGTTTGTCTCATGAGACCTGCCGATGCATCGAGGAGCTATAGCGGGCTCCACCCGTCACTTATTAAGTCCAATGCATTCCTCATATGAGTAGGTTTAAACATATCATAAACCATAACATAATCGTATCACATAAAACATGCATAAAGGAAACATAACATTTCCAAATTTCAATCACAAGATATCAATACAACACATTGATATAATAAAAACTCTTTCAAAACCATTTTCAATACCAAAATAAAATAATGTTAAAACATTGTATTTATTTTTCATTAAAAAAAGGTGATGGCTTGTAGAGGAAGCCGAAACTCAAATAATGGTCACGGCGGCGGAGAAGTCATTGTCGCCGCATTAGTATGGAAAGAAAAACATTCCCTTTTTGTCATTTAGTAAAACGCTTCGTATAAAAAGATTCCTTTTGAATAAGAGTAAAAGTCAAAGGGGTTTATACACCGTATAAAAGAAAGTTGTGTATAAAACCAAATATGCCTCAATGAAAGGAGATTGAGACGAAGTCCTTAAAAAGATCATTTTTAAAATAAAATAGAACTATTATGTGTATTCACTATAGGTACACATAAAGAAAGTAAAAATAAAAAATAATACATAATAATATCATGACATAATTTGAAAGTAGGAGATTAACCCAAAGAATGGAAGTTGGGTTAAGAAGTTCCCTTACCTTGCGTCCTGTCCTGACTCGACCGTTCTTTAACCTCCTGAATAATAAACTAGAGTTAATTTATATTTACTTAAGAACCTTTTTCATGTTAATTATTCCTTTTATATCCTTATTACCATGTTATGAACATTATTTAATTATTTAAGTTAATAACGGTCATTTTGTCGATCTTTGGTACTTGAGTCAAAAATAAACTTCTTATAATTACAAGTTGTTCATGTGGTGAAATATCCATTATATCCAGAATTATATTCATGATGTAGATATCATATATATCATATATATACAGTATATACATTCATTCATAATGTCACGTAACATTTAGAGGTAAGAAATGAAATGCACCGTTCATGGAGACGGTAAGCCGTACGTACGCATGAACGCTACTTTCATTTCAATTTCATATTTAATGGAATGAAATCATAATGATATAAATGTATAATATAATTCCAGTATAATATAGTATATAATACCATTTACTCCATCCTTTATACATCCCACATATGGCATTAACGATTCAAATCACTTTGAGGGGGCGGTAGTCCGCACTTCCTAAAATGAAATTATCGCGTTTTACCCATAATGGAAATCATAAAGTATGCCATAAATGAGAAATACAGAAGCAAAAGTAAAACATAAACACATTATATATCATATATAAATATAGTGACATCTTAATGGCCACCTTTGAAGGTGTTATATGAGTGTTGAACAATCATCGTTTCGTGAGGCAGAAATTCGCCATCCACAGAAACCGTATGTTCTTTAACCATTAGATGTAGGTGTGTGTAAGTGTATCTCGAATACTTCTTATAACAACATCCTAGTATATTGAGGATACTAGTGTGGTTACAAAAGAAATGAATAAAAATAGTTTAGGGGGTTGGAGAAGAAAAATAAAACAAAACCACATTAGAGAAGACATTACCTCAAAATCGGGTAACTCTTTTTGATTTGAGCCAAAGGCTTACTTGGGAAGAATTATACCCAAAGTGAGGCTTCTAGGAGTAAGGGAGGGATGTTGGGAGAGTATTTGGGCAGAGGTTGGCCGAGCCAAATGGCTTTAAGGTGTGAATAAGGTGGGAGTGGTGGGGACCTTTTATAAGTGGAGAGGAGGGGCACTTTTGGAAAGATTGAAATGTTACATTATTTCACAATGCTTTTCGGATTATAAAGGTCCCACACTTATATAATTCGAGGATAAGGTGATAAGGTTTCGAAATCTCCTCATCCAATAGGCTTTGGACAAGTGTAAGCCTTGTATTGTGCATTATCTTCTCATTTTATTTAAATCGTTAAATAATGAGGTCATCGCTGCATCATAATGATGTCATAAAAAATTTAATTTATTTAATGTCTAAAAATTATAAAAAAATACTATGATATAGGAAATATTTTTAGCTTTCTAATTAATATTTATAATCAAAATTTGGACTTGTTTAACCCCACTTAAAAACTATTTTAGTAAAATAACTCATGTTTGTGTCAATTTAATTTTAACATTAAATAAATATATATTAATGTCATTTTCCAACTAAAGTGGCTCCATGGGGTCCCCAAGTTGACCCATGGGTTGTCTTGGTCGGCCATGACTCATCCAATAGGACTAGGACAAGTGTCATGCTCATCTCATATTATTAAAATATTATTTTTACCTTAAACTACACTAATTACCTCTAATCGCGATTAAGAACTTAAAAGTTACTATTCACCAAAAAATTATTTTAATCTCATTGAACCACATTTTACTTCTTAATGACAACCATGTATGTTGGATTTTTGAAAATCAAATCATAGAAGTGGTAATGTTTCATTTAAACGAAAAAATCAGTTATTTAACTACCACTTAGTGGTTTCACTATTCATCAAAAATTGAAGTTTTTCAGAACAAGGCCAAAATTTCACCCTAAGCTATAATTGATATTCTGAATTCAAAAATGATGTCTATTTTACAAAATTCCAAACATATAAGTTTCATTAATTAATTTTATAATTAATTCCCGCTGTTACGACAAATAGCGTGTTTTTAAGAAACAATTTATATCAATAGATTGGCAATTGTTTATGTCCAATTTCAAGGTTAAATTAATTCTAATGACCACCATTGGATAAAATGGTAAAAATATATTCTAATTATACCTTAAAACCACTAAATAGTATAATTTATCAAAATAAATTATTTTTATTAAAAAGGTTGTTTTAAAGTATTTTTCACTATTCATAAAAAAATTAGAAGTTCTCAGAAAAATACCAAAAATTCAACATAGGCTAATTTCGATATTCTGAATCCAAAAATGAAGCCCATTTTGAAATATAAAATTTCTATAATTTTAAAAATTGGTTATTACTATTCACAACGTCTACTTTGATTAGTCGCGGTGTTTTAGAACTCGACGTTGCGTACAATGCAAGCTATTGCATTATTGAATGAGAAGCGTTCCGTGGAAGCTCGGGGTGTTACATTCTCCCCTCCTTCAATAAATTACATCCTCGCAATTTGAAATTTTTCTTTGAAAATAAAATGTTGAAAAGAGAAAATACCTTTGAGGAAAACCCACATCGGAAATAAGGTTAATAAATATATAACATTAAAAGAAAGCCGGATAAATACAAAGGTCACCCGATATAGCCCATTCTAGGATTATATGAAAATATGGATATGGAGGAGAAACAAACCATCAAGGTCTGATGGAGAGTTATAGAAAACAGGATTAGGAGAAAGTTTAACCACAAGAAAATCCCAAACTTGTGATTGGTTAAACGGTCATTGAATCCCCAGTTGGAAAAGTTAACCGATAACATTTTTGTTTTAAGTTACCTTTTATAATGTTGAGGAATTTATTTAGAAGATTTACTAAGAACGTAAGGGAATATACATACTTGTTATGTATACTTTCATTCGTTAATAAATTTTTTCCACAAACCCAACTTTTACTCCGAATGGTAACGAAACTCAAAAATATTCTATTTATCCTAATTGTATAAGGTTCCAAATGTTAACACATACCATTTAGATTAGTAAAACTATTTTGTAATAACTAGGGACTTCCTGTAGGCTAGTGGTAGGAAATAAAGGCTTGTCGCACTATGGTTGTGGGTTCGATTCCTACAGCTTTGTCCGACGCGACGGGTTATTCCCCACCCTGCAGGTTGTCCTTTTCCTAAAACTATAGTATTATAATATTCCAAAAATAATCTTCATAAATGCTTTAACCTTAAACAATACTATCCATGGTTCAACTTAATCCATTCCAACCTTAATAGTTATCCAAAATACCTCCGTCCAGATTTTCTCTAAAAGGTCTCTAAATTCCAAAATCAATTGTAACATCAGATTCCCCAAACAAAGAAAAGTTTCTCTTATTGTCACATACTAAAAATATGATTACCTTAATCATATTAAAACCTTACTGAAATCAAAAAGTACTGCAGTACAATATATATATCACATTATTCTTATAACCAGAATATAATCCTTGAGTCCAAAAGCACCAATACATTAATTATTCCGCTTCAACTGTAGTCACAGCATAAGATTGGCCTTGATCCCTTGGCCTTTTCTGAGGTAAGTTTCCTTGGTGCTTAGGACATTCATTTTCATAATGCCATGTTTCCCTACAATTGTAGCATTCAACTTTGACAGCCTCTTTCTTTCCCTTACAATCACGAGCCTGGTGACCCTTTTCTCCACATTTATAACAAACTCCCATTCCTTTTAGGCAAGTACCAGGGTGATTCTTCCCACAATTATCACATACTGGAAAATCCTTCTTTCCCTTTTTCCCTTTATCTGTCTCTTGTTCCACCATTCTCTTCTTCTCTTGCTTTACTTTGTTGTCATAAGACTTAGAGAATTCCTTTTCTGTCTTGATAGCACACGAGACAATATCTTTGTATGATGAGAAGGATTGTGATACTAAAGCTCGACGGAGAAATGGTTTTAACCCATCAAAAAAACGATCAATCTTACTCCTTGGGTTACGTATATAATTGGCAGCATGCCTCGCTAACCTTGTAAAGTTAGCCTCATACTTTGCGACATTCTCATCCTCCTTCTGCCTCAAACTCAGAAATTGCCTTTCCATATCTGCTCGATGGTCACGAGGAAAGTATTTTTCTAATAAAATCTCTTTGAACTCCCTCCATTCCATATTCGATACGTCATCATCTTCCGTTGTGTTTTGAATCAGCGACCACCACTGATCGGAATCTCCAGTGAGGCGGTAAACTGCCATGACAACCTTCTCCCTTTCGCTACTCCCCAAGGCATGGAATATTTTCTATAAGGATTTTATCCATTGCTCAGCTACTAACAGATTTGTACCCCCATTGAAGGTTGGTGGTTGTTGCCTCATGAAGCGGTCTAACATTGATCCTCCACATTGTGGATCAGGGTGATCCATATGAGTAAGGTTATTATTCATAACTTGAGTGAGTTGTCCCAGTATGGTAATAAGTTGATCAACACCAGTTGTATCTCCAGATCCACAATAATTATCTTGAGTAGGAGGGCAATCCCTACACGGAGTTCGTGCATTGATACAGTTTCCATTCCTTCCACTAGGCGCCATTTCTAAACAATGGCATAAACTAGATTAGTTTATGAATCAAAATACATAATTCCATACTTGTAAAACACTTTACATAAATTGAACTATTTATGGATATAATCCATAATCATAAAAAGAAATGTTTTCTTTGAGGAAGTATATACTCATAACCCTTCATAGTGGTTTGTAAATAAAATTAGAATTATCCTAAGCATATCCCCCGGGAGTGTCGTAACCAAGAGTGCAGCAAGGCCCGTTGTCGTGCACCAGTTCCCGTTCGAGTCTAGCTCAAAGCGGTGTTTTCGGGTTTTACCCCTAGGTACATCTGTGCCAGAGCCGCCTCTACCTGCTCGTATCCAGACAAGGATGTATTGCTCGGAAAACTCATAACATCTCTATAATAACAAAATTCTAGGAAGTTCTTCTATACTAATCCTCAAAGTCTATCTTTGGGCTATGTGCTCTAATCAGATTTTATCTAAATCTAGCTTCCAAGGTTAGTACTAAACTGCCTCTGATACCAACTGTAACGCCCCGACCCCAGCTACCCAGAGTCGGTACATTACTTCGTAACATTGGCATGATCACAAAAGATCAAGTCTCAAAAGACCGATTAGTTTAGTAGCCTTGGAAACACTAGATACATTCGTAAACGTTACATTACATCATAAAGTGAAAAACTACAATAACAAAGTCTCCATAGTCCACACTCATATCCTCTTCTGACTCTCCCTGCAGGTCATTCATAAAATACTTCTTCACATCCTGGAAAATATTAAAACATTGAAAGGGGTGAGCTCAGATGCTCAGTAAGGATAACAATAATGCAGAAGCTTTCATAAATAAACATTAACATTTAAGGCAATATATAACTAAAACAAAAGCCTTTTAAACATGAACTTCAACATAATATGGCAAAAGTAAAATGAGATAATGCCATTCACTTCTTCACATGGATATTCTACTGGTCGAATAATCACATGCAATATCAATAACCATTTTCATAATGATGGAATGCATAATGCCAGACTATCATAACCACGCAGTCAAGGCCTCGTGCCAAGACCACAAATAAGATTTTGTCAAGGCCTCGTGCCAAGACACTAGTTTATCTCATGAGACCTGCCGATGCATCGAGGAGCTATAGCGGGCTCCACCCATCACTTATTAAGTCCAATGCATTCCTCATATGAGTAGGTTTAAACATATCATAAACCATAACATAATCGTATCACATAAAACATGCATAAAGGAAACATAACATTTCCAAATTTCAATCACAAGATATCAATACAACACATTGATATAATAAAAACTCTTTCAAAACCATTTTCAATACCAAAATAAAAGAATGTTAAAACATTGTATTTATTTTTCATTAAAAAAAGGTGATGGCTTGTAGAGGAAGCCGAAACTCAAATAATGGTCACGGCGGCGGAGAAGTCATTGTCGCCGCATAAGTATGGAAAGAAAAACATTCCCTTTTTGTCGTTTAGTAAAATGATTCGTATAAAAAGATTCCTTTTGAATAAGAGTAAAAGTCAAAGGGGTTTATACACCGTATAAAAGAAAGTTGTGTATAAAACCAAATATGCCTCAATGAAAGGAGATTGAGACGAAGTCCTTAAAAAGATCATTTTTAAAATAAAATAGAACTATTATGTGTATTCACTATAGGTACACATAAAGAAAGTAAAAATAAAAAATAATACATAATAATATCATTACATAATTTGAAAGTAGGAGATTAACCCAAAGAATGGAAGTTGGGTTAAGAAGTTCCCTTACCTTGCGTCCTGTCCTGACTCGACCGTTCTTTAACCTCCTGAATAATAAACTAGAGTTAATTTATATTTACTTAAGAACATTTTTCATGTTCATTATTCCTTTTATATCCTTATTACCATGTTATGAACATTATTTAATTATTTAAGTTAATAACGGTCGTTTTGTCGATCTTTGGTACTTGAGTCAAAAATAAACTTCTTATAATTACAAGTTGTTCATGTGGTGAAATATCCATTATATCCAGAATTATATTCATGATGTAGATATCATATATATCATATATATATAGTATATATATTCATTAATAATGTCACGTAACATTTAGAGGTAAGAAATGAAATGCACCGTTCATGGAGACGGTAAGCCGTACGTACGCATGAACGCTACTTTCATTTCAATTTCATATTTAATGGAATGAAATCATAATGATATAAATGTATAATATAATTCCAGTATAATATAGTATATAATACCATTTACTCCATCCTTTATATATCCCACATATGGCATTAACGATTCAAATCACTTTGAGGGGGCGGTAGTCCGCACTTCCTAAAATGAAATTATCGCGTTTTACCCATAATGGAAATCATAAAGTATGCCATAAATGAGAAATACAGAAGCAAAAGTAAAACATAAACACATTATATATCATATATAAATATAGTTACATCTTAATGTCCACCTTTGAAGGTGTTATATGAGTGTTGAACAATCATCGTTTCGTGAGGTAGAAATTCACCATCCACAGAAACCGTATGTTCTTTAACCATTAGATGTAGGTGTGTGTAAGTGTATCTCGAATCCTTCTTATAACAACATCCTAGTATATTGAGGATACTAGTGTGGTTACAAAAGAAATGAATAAAAATAGTTTAGGGGGTTGGAGAAGAAAAATAAAACAAAACAACATTAGAGAAGACATTACCTCAAAATCGGGTAACTCTTTTTGATTTGAGCCAAAGGCTTACTTGGGAAGAATTATGCCCAAAGTGAGGCTTATAGGAGAAAGTTAGGGATTTTGGGAGAGTATTTGGGCAGAGGTTGGCCGAGCCAAATGGCTTGAAGGTGTGAATAAGGTGGGAGTGGTGGGGGCCTTTTATAAGTGGAGAGGAGGGGCACTTTTGGAAAGATTGAAATGTTGTATTATTTCACAATGCTTTTCGGATTCTAAAGGTCCCACACTTATATAATTCGAGGATAAGGTGATAAGGTTTCGAAATTTCCTCATCCAATAGGCTTTGGACAAGTGTAAGCCTTGTATTTTGCATTATCTTCTCATTTTATTTAAATCGTTAAATAATGAGGTCATCGCTGCATCATAATGATGTCATAAAAAATTTAATTTATTTAATGTCTAAAAATTATAAAAAAATACTATGATGTAGGAAATCTTTTTAGCTTTCTAATTAATATTTATAATCAAAATTGGGACTTGTGTAACCCCACTTAAAAACTGTTTTAGTAAAATAACTCATGTTTGTGTCAATTTAATTTTAACATTAAATAAATATATATTAATGTCATTTTCCAACTAAAGTGGCTCCATGGGGTCCCCAAGTTGACCCATGGGTTGTCTTGGTCGGCCATGACTCATCAAATAGGACTAGGACAAGTGTCATGCTCATCTCATATTATTAAAACATTATTTGTACCTTAAACTACACTAATTACCTCTAATCGCGATTAAGAACTTAAAAGTTACTATTCACCAAAAAATTATTTTAATCTCATTGAACCACATTTTACTTCTTAATGACAACCATGTATGTCGGATTTTTGAAAATCAAATCACAGAAGTGGTAATATTTCATTTAAACGAAAAAATCAGTTATTTAACTTCCACTTAGTGGTTTCACTATTCATCAAAAATTGAAGTTTTTCAGAACAAGGCCAAAATTTCACCCTAAGCTATAATTGATATTCCGAATTCAAAAATGATGTCTATTTTACAAAATTCCAAACATATAAGTTTCATTAATTAATTTTATAATTAATTCCCGCTGTTACGACAAATAGCGTGTTTTTAAGAAACAATTTATATCAAAAGATTGGCAATTGTTTATGTCCAATTTCAAGGTTAAATTAATTCTAATGACCACCATTGGATAAAATGGTAAAAATATATTCTAATTATACCTTAAAACCACTAAATAGTATAATTTATCACAATAAATTATTTTGATTAAAAAGGTTGTTTTAAAGTATTTTTCACTATTCATAAAAAAATTAGAAGTTCTCAGAAAAATACCAAAAATTCAACATAGGCTAATTTCGATATTCCGAATCCAAAAATGAAGCCCATTTTGAAATATAAAATTTCTATAATTTTAAAAGTTGGTTATTACTATTCACAACGGCTACTTTGATTAGTCGCGGTGTTTTAGAACTCGAAGTTGCGTACAATGCAAGCTATTGCATTATTGAATGAGAAGCGTTTTGTGGAAGCTCGGGGTGTTACAGAATTTATGTTATCGGTGTCCCAAATTATTATTACCCACTCTTAAGCTAGTATAGAGTAAGTGCAGGGTCGATCCAAATGGAACTTGGTGAGTGTGTGAATTCAATTGAGTTTAGAATTAATTTGGTAAATTATGCTGAATTTAGAGTGGGATTTTCTTGGTTTTGGATTAAAAAACTTGTTTTGATTACTTGAAAATAATGATTAATGATTAAGAAGAAAAAAATGGTTTTTAATGAGATTGGAAGAAAAAGAGCATATTGGGGCTATGGTGATTATGGAGATTCATGCGGATTGCTTATTAGGTTGTATTGTTCATGATAATTCAACATTCTGGATCTCGATTATGACAAGATTCCCTTGGTCTGGTTAATTTTGTCTTTGAATCGAAGAAATTGAATACTTGGTCCGGTAGTCAAAGTTTCACAATTCTTTATTTTAGTTTAGTCCATTTATGAATCGACGAATACCTTTAATGATCATGAAGTTGTTTCATCATTATTCTTATTTTGGATCCCTAAGAATTATGTCCTTGGTATGGTTCAGAATTCCCAGTACTAGTTAACAATGGTTTAAGAAGAATAAGAAGAATTTTAAAAGAACAAACACAACCACATAAATCATTACAACATGCAATCCTTCATCATCCACAACCCCAACACAAAGGGTGTTTAGTTACACATATATGACATAATGAAAATAACACCTTTGATACCTGATGCGATCATCGAGTAAGACTCGAGGAGAGGTGTCAGATGGTGGAATGGCGGAGTAGTGACACCACAGTGGCTCAGGAGGAATGATAGTAGAAATTCCCCCTTTTATTCAAGTGTTTCACCTCTCTTGGTCCAAAGGCCAAGGCCTCTATTTATAGAAAAATAAAGTACACAGTGTGTATGAAAAGTAGACGCTGTGTACTTTCGTCAATGTGTTTTTGGCTCTGTTTTTCTTCGATAGGTGTCCAGCCCTGCCGCCTTTGACTCACATGGCATCAACGGTCGGTTGGTGGAGAGTACACGACATGTAGCGCCGCTACACGTGGCGTGTAGTCTCTAGAATGTTACACCAACCGTATCTAGAATCTTGTACATGGTGTGTATAAGTAGAACACGGTGTGTCATATTTGGCCGGCCACATGGGCGTGTAGACTCTTCTCGACCACCAAATGTTTCTAGAATGTCTTACACAACGTGTATCAGTGTGAACATGGAGTGTACTTCCCTTTTGTTACTTGGGCATGTGTTTGTCCTGGTCAACCCGTGTCTGAGCTTGAAATTACACGACGTGTAGATTAGTACATACCGTGTAGTTGGAAAATTTTGCTCGGTTTTCCTCTTTTTTGTGTATTTGGCCAAAAACCTTCTGAAAATGAACAAGATCACCAAATTAAAAGTATTTGTCCACTAGGAAGTAGGTAAATGATGAAAACTTATTCTTATTTTTCTATAAAGTATATGAAAATGTATACACAAATCGGGTGTATCAAACTCTCCCATACTTAGTCATTTGCTTGCCCCGAAGCAAATCTCAACATCTAATTAATAGAACCTATATTGTAAAAGGAAGGAATTTAGTTAATCATAAATTTAAATAATAATTGACCGGAGAAAATTTCATAAAGAGTACAAAGCAGTTTTAATCCATGATATATTCTAATCATGCCTCATATATAATTCAATTAACTACTTTCATCCTCTTTTAACATATGTTTCATCCTTTTAAAAATAAGCAAGCCACTTGATGATTTACCTCACCAAAAATATGCTCAACACTCAAGATGTTTTTAAAAAAAAGTTATGCTCAATCAAAGATATATACACTCTATCCATAGGTTTGCAAGAAATCTAGTTCTACACTTTAGAAAATTTAATTTAAAAAAATAATGAGGGCTTTTCAAATAGGATCAGATGTTTCTATGGCTAAAGTTTGGTAGGTAAAGATGTGAAAAATAACTCTGAGGCTTGAAAAAGGAGGCTAAATTCTTAAATAACAAAGCATGATATTCAAAGTTAAACTCAATGTAAAAACGTCCTCAACAAGCTTTATCAAATGATCTCATCACCACCATCTCCTTTAGTTGAGTAGGATTCACAAACCAACAAATGTGTATAAGGCCCCTTTTGTTTGTATCATTTTTTTAAACAAAGGAAACCTTTCTGAATTTCCACAATAGAGGTTTGGAACTCTTTTTTCCCCAAATGATCAAGAGGTACGCCCCCATACTTCATTTCTTGACAATTCACGAATTTATACCATGTGTTGCCAATCCCTTTTTGTGAGATCAAATGAATATTCATGAAAAATCATAAAAGAATTAGGGTAGGAGGGGAAATAGGCTTGTAATATGGCTTCCTATAAAGGCTATTTATGGTCTCTAGGGGTTTCACGAAGATAAGATGTAGGGTAGGCTCAAGATAAAGGGGTTAACAATCTTATGCCTCAATCATTTTAATGTAATTCAAAAATTCCTCATGTTTCAAAAAGAAAACTTGCAAATTCTGGTAGTTATGTATATTCTAAGAATCTCTCAAGAAAGTGGGTATTAGAAAGAATATGACAAAGGGGTTTAGAATACCTCTCAAGAGTGGGAAAAATAAATAAAGAGACAATCAGGTCATGATTTACAAAATAATTGATAAGTCTAATTGATGTAATTATTGAAGGATTACAAGTTTGTAATTTAAATTATATCAAAAATCATTTTAAAATACCTAAGAATCAAAATAAGCATGAAATTTTTAAAATTTTCCACTTTCAACTTTATTATTTAAAAATATGATTAACCAAAAATGTCTTCACGTTTTCAAATATATCTTCTAATAATGATGTCTCTTAGAATCTGAAAAGGGAAAAGACTAAAGAGGTCGAGAGACACCCCCCATACTTAATATCGCACGTGGTCCACCAAGTTCCCAATAAAGAAGAACAAGTGAAGGTGGGGACACAATAGGGGACCTGACTGAGGGGAAGTAAGTAAATAAGTAAACTAAGAAAGAAAATACAACAATGGAAAAAGAATACTCCCCTCGTGTCTAGGCATAGTGCAACGAGTTGTGATGGAAAAGCGCATCTCAAAATGTACCAGAGTACTTGTGAGGGGGAAAGAAAAATAACACTGCAAGCAAGGATAACAAAAACAGGCATAAGAGATCACAAAAATATATATACAATGAAAATCATGTGTCCCAAAACCAGTCATGGGGTCACCTCAGAAGAGGCATCATCGAGTATAGAACCAGTCGGAAGAGATGGCTCAGGAGCCGTGGAAGCGGGAGGTTCAGACTCGGCATCGGGAGAGGGATTGAGGGGTGGAAGGGTGGCCAATGGAGTGAGCTCGTAGACCGGAGCGTTTGGGTCTGGCTGCGTCGGAGGTCGGAGTCGAATCTGCCAAAAAATGGGCCTCTCGCCCTCAGTGACGGAGGCCGACCGCTTCCCCCAGGAAGGATCGTGATCTTCCATAACCTGAAACAGAAAGAAAAACAAAACAAAAGAAAAAGAAAATAAAAGAAAACAAAGAAAAAGTGAGAAATCTGAAAAATAAAAGTACACAGCATGTACATCCAGAGTACATGGCGTGTAGTAAAAGTTGAGTAGCAGCCCGTGTTCTCTGGATAAACACGCCGAGGGTGAAAAAGATTGACCATGTAAAGGTACACGACATGTACCGAACATACACACCGTGTGTAAATGAAGTGGACATGGGCATGTATTATAAACGACATGGACATGAGTTTATCATTTCTAAAAATAAAATACACACCATGTATGGGACATACACGGCATGTTCTTGATTTGATGAACATCTCCGTATAGATGTTAGAAACGGGTCTGGACGAAAGAAATAGGCTACACGGCGTGTACTGAACACACACGCCGTGTATAGGAACATGGGTTGAGAGGCCGTGTCAGGTGCTACACACGGAGGGGCCAAATGAAATGATATACATGGCATGTACTTCGGGACTACATACCATGTATCCCTGGAAACAATGCAAAAATTTGGTCTGTCGTTTCACCTTGAATGGTTGACCGTCCTCTTTAGAAATTTCCACCGCTCCATGAGGAAATACTCGTATGACATGGAACGGTCCCGACCACCTCGACTTGAGTTTTCCTGGTAATAGGCGAAGATGAGAGTTAAAGAGGAGTACCTGATCACCGGGTTGAAATGTTTTTCGAGAAATCATCCAGTCGTGGATGGCTTTTTTCCTCTCCTTGTACAATTTAGCATTCTCATACGCCTCCCTTCTAATTTTATTGAGTTCCGATAGTTGGAACTTTCACCTCTCTACAACTGCCTTCAGATCAAAATTTAGGGCCTTTACAGCCCAATAGGATTTGTGTTCCAGTTCCACTGGTAGATGGCATGGTTTTACATAGACGAGGTGGAATGGTGACATCCTCAGTGGTGTCTTGACGGCAGTGTGATAGGCCCACAAAGCGTCGTCAAGCTTTTTGGACCAGTCTTTCTGTGAGGTATTCACTATTTTCTCCAAAATTTGTTTGAGATCACGGTTGGAGAGCTCCACCTATCCACTTTATTGGGGATGGTATGGTGTACCCATTTGATTCTTTACCCCATATTTAGACATCACTCCTTTCATTAATGCGTTGTCAAAGTGAGTCCCCCTATTGCTGATCAGCACACGAGGAACACCGAACCTGCTGAAAATGCGCTTCTTTAGAAAGGTCATGACTACCTTAGCTGTGTCGTGTGCCATAGTAGTGGCTTCCACCCATTTGGAGATATAGTCAACGCAGACGAGGATGTAGGTATTCCTGAAAGAAGGGGGAAATGGTCCCATGAAGTCGATGCCCCAAACGTCAAAGATCTCAACCTCCAGGATGGGGTGCGGGGGAATCTCGGCTCTACATCCCATATTACCTGTATGTTGGCATGTATCACAATGGGCAATGAAGGCTTGGGCATCTTTATGCATGGTGGGCCAGAAAAACCCAGATTGTAGAATCTTCACCATGGTACGATCTGGCCCATGATGTCCTCCGACAGGTGAGGCATGACAAAATTCTAGGACCCCTTAAACCTCTATCTCTGGGATGCATCATCGGATCACCCCATCTCCACAGAATCGGAATAGGAGTGGGTCTTCCCAGAAGTATCGCTTAACATCAGAGATGAATCTTTTCTTCTACTGGAAGGATAGGTTAGGGTGGATGGCATCTGTAACTAAATAGTTATCAATATCAGCAAACTAGGGTCTAGGGGATTCGATAATTGAAAAGAGATTCTCATTAGTAAAATCCTCCCTTATCTCTCGATCCTCTTCCTTCTCCAAGTGTGGCAGCTCCAGACGAGATAGATGATCAGCAACCATATTCTCACTCCCCTTTTTATCTCGGATCTCTAAATCAAATTCTTGTAAGAGGAGGACCCATCAGATCAATTGGGGCTTTGCATCCTTCTTGTTTAACAGGTACTTAAGTGCTTCATGGTCAGTATAAACAATAACTTTAGACAGCACAAGGTAAGAACGAAACCTGTCGAAGGAAAATACCACTGCCAGTATCTCCTTCTCTGTATTAGTGTATTTTAGTTGGGCCTCATTGAGTGTCCTGCTGGCATAGTAGATGGGTCGGAAGATTCAGTCCAGCCACTGACCCAGGACATCTCCCACCGCATAGTCATTGGCATCGCACATTACTTCAAATTGTGCCTCCCAGTTGGGGGAAATCATCACTGGAGCTTCGACCATGCACTTATTTAGATGATCAAAATCTATGGTACATGCATCATTAAATTCGAAAATAGCATCCTTAGTCAGGAGGTTGGTTAGGGGCTGGGCTATCTTCGAGAAATCACAGACAAACCGCCTGTAAAAACCCGCTTGTCCCAGGAAGTTGCGAATGGATCTAATAGAAGTCGGAATGGGAAGTCGTGACATGACTTATATTTTCGTCATATCCACCTCTATCCCCTTTTCTGAAATCTTGTGGCCAAGGATGATGCCAATTTGCACCATAAAATGACACTTTTCCTAGTTCAAAACTAGGTTAGTGTTTTCACATCGCTCCAGTACCAGCTCCAGGTGCCGAAAATAGGTGGTAAATGACTTCCTGTAAATGGAAAAATAATCCATGAAGACTTCCAGGATTTGTTCCACCATGTCATGAAAAATAGCCACCATGCATCGCTGGAATGTGGCGGGAGCGTTGCATATACCGAAAGACATCCTGCGGTTGGAAAACGTACTATATGGGCAAGTGAAGGTGATCTTCTCCTAATCCTCTGGGGAAATGGAGATATGATTATTGCCTGAGTAGCCATCGAGGAAGCAATAATATTCATGCCCTGCAAGTCTTTCTAACATCTGATCCATGAAGGGTAGAGGAAAATAATCCTTCCTGGTGGCATCGTTTAGCTTCCTGTAATCGACACAGACTCTCCAGCCCGTGATTGTGCGAGTGGGGATGAGATCATTCTTGTCATTAGATACCATAGTGATACCTCCCTTCTTAGGGACCACTTGCAGGGGACTCACCCACGGACTATCTGATATAGGGTAAATGATGCCTACATCTAATAGCTTAATTAACTCCTTCTTTATGACATCCTTCATGGGAGGGTTCATACACCGCTGGGGTTGTCTAGATGGCTTTACTCCTTCTTCGAGTAGAACCTTGTGGGTGAAAGTGGTAGGGCTGATACCCTTCAAATCTGTAACTTTCCATCCCATTTCCTTCTTTCTCCACTTCAAAACTTGACGAAGTGCATCTTCCTGTTCCTGTGATAGTGCTGCACTAAGTATAATGGTAAAAGTATGATGATCTCCCAAATAATCGTACTTTAAGGAAGGTGGAAGAGACTTCAATTCTAGTTCATGTGCCTTGAGAATTTAAGGTACCAGTGGTTTTACTTCTACCCTCTCTAGGATGTCCGAAATGACAACTCGTTGCCCGTAGTGTCCACCCTGGTCTTCAATGAATTTCAGGTCCTCTGGTGCTTCATCAGTGGGCATGTCTAGAAAAATCATATCATCTGAAATGAAAGAACATACCAGATCATCTTCTTGTTTGATCAGTTGTTCATACATGGTAGTCACTGCATAGAAGTCCTCATGTTCGGGTAACGATGCTTGTTTGATGGGCTTTAGAACATTATAGGAGACTCTTTCGTCCCCTACCTAGAAAATCAACTCCCCCTGGTTCACGTCGATCAAGACTTTCCCTGTGGCCAAGAAAGGTCTTCCCAATATAATAGGTGCCTTCTAATCCTTCTCCATGTCTAGGATAATAAAATATAAAAGGAGGATTAATCTTCCCACCTTCACCAGCACATCCTCCGGTAGCCCCTTTGGATATTTAATGGATCTGTCAGCAAGTTGAAGGGTGACTCAGGTAGGCTTCAGATCATGGAGTCCGACCTTTTGGAAAAATCTGAATGGCATGAGGTTGACACTGGATCCTAATTCATATAGAGATTTTCCAAATTCATAGGGTCCAATTGTAAAAGGGATAGTAAAGCTACCTGGATCCTGAAGTTTCGGAGGAATGGAATGTTGTACGACTACAGAGCACTCCTTTGTCAGTGCAATGGTGCCCAAATACTCCATCTTCCTTTTATTCGAGAGGATTTCCTTCATGAATTTTGTATATGTGGGCATTTGGGTCAGGGCCTCTGCAAATGGGATATTGATGTGTAGCTTTCTGAATACTTCCATGAATTTTCCAAACTGGTGATCCAGCTTCCTTTGCTTCATCCTCTCCGGAAAAGGTAATGCAGACTTGAATGGTTTGACGGTCTCCTTTTTGTTGCCTAGTTGAGCCTTCTGTGATGGTTTTTTGGAGGAAGAGGGGTCTGAAACTGTACCTTTGTTGTTAACAGGGAGTATAGGGGTAGTTGAATGTTTAGGTTCCTTTTGATGAAGATTCTTTCCACTTCATAAAGTAATGGCATGGGACTCCTCCCTTTGGTTCTTCTCGGTGTTGCCTGGTAGTGTACCAGGCTGTCTCCCTAAGAGATGGTTTTCTAATTGACCGATTTGGTTCTCAAGGCTTCGAATAGAAGCCTCTTGGTTCTGAAATATAGTCTTAGCAGTTGATATGAATTTTTTCATAAGATCCTCTAACCTTGAGGTAATCTCTTGCTGAAGTGGCTGTGCAGCTGGTGGAGGTGGTTGCTACCTTGGCTGCTGCGGGTGAGGGTTTTGATACCCTTGATAATGGTAGGAGCCCTACTGGGTTTGTTGTTTCCTTGGGTATGGGTTCTGATATTGTGGCTGACTGTATCTAGGCGGTCGTTGGGGTGGAGGATTTTACTACTGTTGGCCCCAGCCTGTGTTCTGGTTTTCACGCCATGTTGGGTTCTGGTACTGTTGATACTGGTTCGACCCTCTTTTTTGAGCAACATAGCTCACCTCTCTTGTCAAAGGTTCGACTGAAGGTCCCGAGCATTCTCCCAGGATGTGGTTGTTACACAGTCACCGCATGCTGGATGGTTCGCCACATGGACTTGAGATGTGCCCTTGAGATTCAATGCATCAATTTTTTTGGATACTGCATCCAACTGGGCAGCAAGCATGGTAGTAGCATCAATACTATGCATACCCCGTTTTTGGGTCCCCCGCTCGGAATTCCACTGGAATCTGTTGGAATACATATCTTCCAGTAGTTCAAAAAGTTCTTTGGGGGACTTTATCATTACCGTACCTCCAACAGCTGCATCCACCACAGACTTTGTATTTGTTGTTAGTCCTCCGTAAAAGGTTTAGACTTGCATCCAGAGTGAAAGTCCATGGTGAGGGAATTTACGTTACATCTCCTTGAAACGTTCCCATGATTCATACAACGACTCAGATTCATGCTGCTGAAATTTGTAGATCTCATTTCGCAAGGTTACTGTCTTCGAAGGTGAAAAATATTTGGACAGAAATGCCTGGGCTAGCTCCTCCCAGGTGAGAATAGATCTTTTTGGTAACCCTTTGATCCAGTATTTCGCCTTGTCCCGTAGAGAGAAGGGGAAGAGGCGAAGATGAATGGCATCCTCATACATGTTATGGTAACGAAATGTATCGCAGATCTCAGGAAAATTGGAGAGATGTGCGTTCGGGTCTTCAGTGGGAAGGCCGCTGAATTGAACGGTGTTCTAGATCAGGTGCATAATAGCAGGCTTGATCTTGAAGTGTTGGGCCTGTACCGGAGGACGAACGATGCCCATATCAGCTCTGTGGATCGAAGGCCGACCGTACTCCATAAGAGTACGTCGTGGAGGTGTCTGCTGAGGGAGTGGAGGAGGAATGTATTGCTGCTCCTGAGGGGCGAAGTAGGGCTGTTGAAAGAGCTGTCGCTACTACTGGGGTTGGACGTACTACGGAATTAGTTGTTGTGGTGGTTGCTGGTAGTCCCTTGGGAGGAACTCCATGAAACCTCTAGGTTGGTCTTGCTCCGGTATACCAGCAGCAGGAGGCTGCTGGTCTTGGAATGGTTATCTAGCTGCAACTTTAGTGGCTGGTGCTCCCTCTTCCTTATTTGCCATAGGTAATGATTTTTGTCTGTGCATCTCTACCAGTGCATGTCGACATTGCAACAAGGTTCGTTCGATCTCCGGGTCAATCAGAATAATATCCCATGACTCAGCACTCCTAGACCGTGTGAGGCGTTGGTTCATGCACCTGTGATCAGACACATACACAAAACAAAACCTAGGTGTAAAAGGGAAAGCAAAAGAGAAACATAAATGGGTTTAGGAAAGAAATTTTTGGGATTTTTTTTTAATTTTTATTTTCACCTAATTAATTACTAACACAACTAAAATTAGCACTTGAACCATTAATGTTCCCCAGCAGCGGTGCCAAAATTTGGTCTGTCGTTTCACCGAATTTATGTTATCGGTGTCCTAAATTGTTATTACCCACTCTTAAGCTAGTATAGCGCAAGTGCGGGGTCGATCCACAGGGAACTTGGTGAGTGCGTGAATTCAATTGAGTTTAGAATTAATTTGGTGAATTATGCTGAATTTAGAGTGGTATTTTCTTGGTTTTGGATTAAGGAACTTATTTTGATTACTTGGAAATAATGATTAATGATTAAGAAGAAAACAACAATGGTTTTTAATGATATTGACAGAACAAGAGTGTGTTGGGGCTATGGTGATTATGGATATTTATGAAAATTGCTTATTAGGTTGTATTGTTCATGATAATTCAACATTCTGGATCTCAATTATGATATGATTCCCATGGTCCGGTTAATTTTGTCTTTGAATCGAAGAAATTGACTCCTTGGTCCAGTAGTCAAAGTTTCACAATTCTTTATTTTAGTTTAGTCTATTTATGAATATAAGAATACCTTCAATGATCATGAAGTTGTTTCATCGTTATTCTTATTTTAGATCCCTAAGAATTCTGTCCTTGGTCCGGTTCATAATTCCCAGTAGTAGTTAACAATGGTTTAATAAGAATAAGAAGAATTTTAAAAAAACAAACACAACAACATAAATCATTACAACATGTAATCCTTCATCATCCACAACCCCAACACAAAGGGTGTTTAGTTACACATATATGACATAATTAAAATAACACCTTCGATACCTGATCAGATCATCGAGTAAGACTCGAGGAGAGGTGTCGGATGGTGGAATGGTGGAGTAGTGACACCACGGTGGCTCGGGAGGAATGGAAGCATAACTTACCCCTTTTCTTCAAGTGTTTAACCTCTCTTGGTCCGAAGGCCAAGGCCTCTATTTATAGAAAAATAAAGTACACGATGTGTATGAAAAGTACACGCCATGTACTTTCATCAATGCGTTTTGGCTCTGTTTTTCTTCAGTAGGTGGCCAGCTACGCCGACTTTGACTCACACGGCATCAACGGTCAGTTGGTGGAGGGTACACGGCGTGTAGCTCCGCCACACACAGCATGTAGTATCTAGTAGGTGCCACCAACCGTATCTAGAAGCTTGTACATGACGTGTATAAGTAAAACATGGCGTGTCATCTTCGGCCGACCACATGGGCGTGTAGACTCTTCTCGGCCACCAACTGTTTCTATAATGTCTTACACGACGTGTATCAGTGTGAACATGGCGTGTACTTCCTTTTTATTACTTGAAAATGTGTTTGTCTGGGTCAACCCGTGTCTGAGCTTGAAAGTACACGATGTGTAGATCAGTACACGACGTGTAGTTGGAATTTTTTGCTCAATTTTCCTCCTTTTTGTGCATTTGGCCAAAAACCTTCTGATAATGAACAAGATCACCAAAATCAAAGTATTTTTCCACTAGGCAGTAGGTAAATGATGAAAACTTGTTCTTATTTTTCTATAAATTATATGAAAATGTATACACAAATTGGGTGTATCAATAATTATACCATGACTACTGATATCTCTATTTTGTTTCTATAAATTAATATTTTTTATAGGAGTTTTTGTTTAATAGTGATTTAATATGAGATTATTGCTTTATATTAATGTTTTATGTATTCTTATGGCATGACTAATATTTGGAACAATATGAAAGAAATTATGACATTTTTGGAAGATAAAGGCACTTCACGCCACGATGTGAAGCGATGTGTTGTAAAAAAAAAATTAAAATGAAGCTTATATTGAATATTTAAGTTAAAAGCATAAATATATCTATGAAAATAAGGTTTCTCATGATGTTGGATGATCACAAGATGTTTTGGAGGCTTGAAATTGAATAATAGGAGATAAGTGAGGTTTCCATCACTGGAAATTGGCAATTCACATCATGTATTATGTTCAGGATGTGTAAAATATACAAGGAATTAAAGTAGTAAATGATGTGAATGAATAAAAATAGGGAATTGGAGGGTTCGTACTTTTCACGGTGTGAAACCATATTTCGTCTTGTGAAAGATTCCAAGCAGACCCAGATACAAATAATTTGATGTATCTTTCGACAGGGTCCCATGGTCTCGATGGATAATGTTCATTTAACACTAAGTATGGACCAGGGAATACCTAGAATGAATTTATGGATTATAAATATGGTTTCTAGCCAAAGGAAATGTGATTCATTCTAGATTTAGAGGTTCTACCACCAGGAGGCTGTCACTAGGGTTTCGACCCGCCATAGTTAGGTATTTCTTCCGCTTTCCATTCTTTTAATTTGATGCAACATTGAATTTTTATCAATTTAATTCCAATTTATCTAATTTTATTTATTTTTCAATCCTTATCTTTTATTATACCTCCTATAGTTTTGGGTTTATTAATCATTGGAAATCACTCAATGATGATTGGCTAAATCCATAGAGGAGAGTTGAATCGGTCGAAATGGGCGTGTACCAAATTGTTCTATTTATTTCCTCACTTTCACAATGATTCTATTCAATTGGTATTTTTTGAAACTCATTATATTCATATATATTATTAAATCACGGACCAAGTACATTTGGTAGTAGAAGAAACCCAATATGATAAAGGTAATTAATTCATGACCACTGGATTTGACTATTCTTCTACTTTTGCAATATGATCTTAAAGAATCCTAGTATTTTAATGCATCTTTCCATGAATAATTAGGGTTATAGGTTATATTTATAGGCATTTAACATTTATTTTATTGATAAAATTGATTTATTGCATAACCAATGAGTATTATTATTTTTCAACTGCAGTTGGGACTTCTTTTTAGCAAAACCACCCATGGAAGCTGATTTCCCTCTCTTTTACATTTTTCTATCTTTTTGTCTTCATTTTAAGTATTTAATTTTTGTAATTTAATTAGTTTAAATAAAATCAATTGAAATTGGGATGAACCAAACTTTGGTCAATATTTTTCATCACTGTGTTCCCCACTCTCTGTGGGATCAACCCCTTACTACTGGTTTGCTACTCCTCTATAGCTAGTGTAGTTTGGGACAATATAAATTTCTAATTTGATCACACCTAGAGGATTTAATGATTTTCTTAAGATGCATCAACTAAAAATTAAAAATAAATTACCATCACAAAAATAATTTATTCATATTCAAAATAACCATTTAGAACCATTCATAACTTCTATTCATACCTATGACAACATATTAGAGATATTAAAATAAGGAAAGTGACATTTTGCAATTCTTCTTTACTTAAAATAATATAAGCGTCTCACTTTAGGTCACGTGACACTAAAATAATTCAACTTCAAATATAAGGTAATAAGGATCAAAATATCATCATCTAACATGAATTAAGATGATATTTTGTGACCACATCATAATGTTTTAACCTTAATTAACTAGTTTTACTTTTTACCACGGTGATAACAATTTACCATGGTTACTATTCATTATATTCGAAAAATAAATTAGTCTCATTCATAAATTTGAAACTCATGATTCCAAATATGAAATATATTTTTCAAGTTTCAACTGTATAAGTGAAAAATATTAACTTTAATATAAGTGTTCAAAATGTAATGAAAAATAGTTTTTAGAAAAATGTGTTTTTAAGCATAAAAAAGAACTCAAACCAAAATCAAATAAAATGGAGATTCTTATGAAATTAACAAGATTATTTTTAATAAAATTTATCTTATTTTACTTTAAAACCAAAATAAAAATATAATGATACTTTTGAATTACTTGATCGAAAGAAAAGAAATGACAATTTTACAAAAATTGATATTCTTCACTATTCACTCAAAAATCAATATATTTAAAAAAATACTAAAAAATCACTCTAATACAATATTTAGATTATGAAATCAGAAATGTTTTCCATTTTATCGAATATAGTTTCTAAAATTGGTATAAAGTAATTATAAAATCCATGAAAAAATGTAATAAAAATCATTTTTGAAGAAAATGTATTTTTGAAGCATAAAATGAATTTATTCTTATTCTTTACCCAATAACAACCATTAAATGATTGTTAGGTTATTATATTAACCATAATATCTATAAATTTCATTAAAAATCATTCATTTATCGTGATTTACTTAATTCACTCTGATAAAAATACATTACGCACATAAATAAATTTTTTGAAAAATATCACATTTATTATTATATGATTTTATTTAAAATTGAGTTCTTATTTACTAGGAATTAATCAATAAAATTGCATTGAGGAAAAATTTTCAATGTATATTTCATAATACATTTAGTTTTATTATTATCTGCCAAACCAACAACTAGGTTATAATGGTAAAATTTAAATATTAATATTTCTACAACATACTGCAGTTTGTTTTAAGCCTTGTATTATGTGTGGTACACATAATTGAACATAGTATTTTTTAAAACTAAAATCTTGGGTTGTTACATTATACCCCCTTAAATAAATCATGTCCTCATAATTTTATCTCATATATAATAAAAAGGTTTTAAAACATTTTCACATAAATTTGAAGGGGTGGAAGGTAAATATATACATACAAGCGGTAATAAATACCTTTTAATCAACATTGATAAAATTTTAATTTGAAAATAACTTTAATTTTTGGGTTTAGACTAGGAAATTTATCATTAATAAATATTTCTCAAATTATGCATTTACCATAATGAGACTTATTCTAGAGAATTTATAAAGCATGCCTTCATAGCTGAGTGATATTTTCCATATAAGTCTCGATAGATTTATCTTCCTCTTTCTTGAGTTGATGAATTATTTTACCATCATGATAGAGAATAATATTAAATATATTTGGCTTTATTCCATACCATAAGCATAATTTTTTCTTTTAGTTGTGTTTTAAGCAGTTTTCCTCATTTTCTTCATCTTATATTCTAAATGATAAATAACCATGATGGATTTTTTATATCCAAAGAAATAAAATTAAATTTCAATGGATCATAAGATCCATAAAAAATGACAAGTTATTTCTCATGTTCTCATCCATTAACAAAAAATAAAAAGTTTAGCACAAGGTAAAATAATATCTAATACGAATAAACCTTCATATAAAGAAATACTACATCAATCCCAAAGCCTTGATAATAACACCCAAAGTCCGACTTAAATCATTCCATAAATAATTAACCTTAAAACTCTTCAAAATATGGCAGACCAAAATTTAAACTCAAAAGTCATAAATATTTGATCACATATTCTTCCAAGATCAACCTAGAATTTATATTTAAGAAACATCAATCACTCATAAAGTCACATATAGAAAATGTTTATGACATGATCATATAATCTCCAAGATATGCTAATATTTTTCATAATTAACCCAAATCACCATAAATCCACAATAAAATAATACATGTTTCCATAAATTAACTAAATATCCAGTCCTAAAATTTTATTTACCTTAATAATATAATATTCCCAATATAGTGAAAATCTTTAAAAATAAAATCAATCACTTAGTCATTAAATTACTTTTCATTCCCATGGAAATCTATACGATAAATAATATGTTCCAAAAATGTAATAACCCTTTTATCCCAATTAACCATAATTATCTCAACATCAAATATCTTATTAACCCTAAATGTTATAATTAACCTATATATTTTATTACTAATGTAAAAACATGCTTCCCAAATAACCTTCATGATCTTTATCACCTGAATTTAACTGAAACTCCATTTTTATCTTATTTGGTGTGTTAGAAAACTCACTTGGGTTTAGGTTGTTAATTATTACTTGAGATGGTTGGTTAGACATAACCATAATATTTTTCACTCCAGCCCCTTTCCTGTTTGGTTACTCATTCAAAAAACCACCACATTTTCCTTCACACCCACTATTCACTTGGGTTCTATGGTTCTAACCATTTACTAAAACTATAAACAATTCATGTGAGTATATCAAATAAAATCATAATAAACCATCATATGAAAATGATAAATACTAAGTGATCATTAACCATGTTATATTTTATTCAAAATTTTTGATTCAACCAAAAATAACCATAATTCTCTATAAAATACTAACCTTTAAGGTTATAAAAGACTTATAATCTCAAAACATAAACTTATTATCCCATGATGGTATCTAAAACTCTTAAATTATTCTCATCTGAAAACTTTCTAACCTCTAAAGTTTTAGTACCCCTATTTTGTGTATGTAACCATTTTTATGTCTTTTTTATGTATGTAAAGTGGATGGGAAATGTTTGGGAGAGGTTGGAAAGGTTTTGGGAAGGTTTGGGGGATTTTCTAAGGGTGAACAGTTTGAGCACAGTTTGGGAAACCGTGTAGAATCTCTAGGAAACTATGAAACTTAAGATAGTGGGCTTTTGCATAGTCAGTGCACTATTTTTCTAACTATGTGGGGAACACCTTTGAGATAGTATCTTCCACATGGTTAGTGTATGATTTTTCTAACTGTGTGATCTAACCATGTGCGACATTAAAAATAGGGTTTTTAAAAAAGGGATTACTCGAGATTTTCCATAAACAACTCATTTCTTCTCCCGCTCAAACCCAACTTAGTATTTATTCAACTCAGGAGTTAGGGAGGCTCTCCCACTCATTTTGAAATAGAATATAAAGGTTTTAGGGGGTACTTTGAAGGCGATTAATCCCCAATAAGTCTATTCTCTTATTTTTTTATTGATTTTCCTTAGATATAATTCTTTATCTCTCTCAGTTTTCTAGATCTACTTCAATCACATAAAGATATAGGGTTCTTGTTGCTTAAAATGATTAGATTTTGTCTTGTTGATATTAGGAAAAGAGATCTAAGGTGGTTTTGTGGAGATTTCACCTGGATTTGTGGTGCAGTTGTGCATTGGTGGATTTCGCCGAAACCCTAAGGTATATGGCTTCTCTATCAACTCCATTTTGACAGAAAATAAAGGCTTTAATTTCAAATTAATGGTTATTTCTTGAAATTGATTGCGATATTGATGTGTGAAGCTTTATTGGAACCCATTTTGTGATGATTTGTGGATTTTGGGGAAAACAGGTTATTGTTGTGAGATGTGAATTGTTGTTGGATTTTAAAATGATAATTTTAAAATCATTGGCATGGTTGATTTATGGAAAATGGTTTGAGAAAATGGTTTTCAATAAAAAGGGTTATTTATTGAAATGTGATTTGGCATGGATGTGTCCTAATGATGTTTTCAATAAATGTTTGATTTTATTGAAAGGGGTTTTCGACTTGCTGTTGGAATTGTGTTAGATAAATAGGTGGGTTGGATTGGCACATGCTGTGTTTCATGGTTTCTTTGGGCATGTGTTAGTTGATGTGATTTTGGAATTGTTATTAACATGATTGCTTGCTTAAGTGGTTAAGAAAGAGTTAGATGGGATGGATCGTGGTTATGAAGTGAAGGTTCCGGGCGCAACGGAAGCACATGGGTGGATGTGCCCACTTGGCTTTTTGTCATTAGCAATGATCAATCCGGGATCAATATGATGATAAACGCCAGTCTCCACAGATCGAATCACAGAAAAAGACAAAGAAGAAGGTTTGTCCCAGAACCACAAACAAGGATCATTACAGGTTGATTATAATTAATTTAATTAATTATAAAGAAATACCTTTTTAGTGTTCTTTCTTCGTTGATGTTCTTGATCAAGTTGTCGATGTGATCCATCGTTGCGTCACAGAAGCCAAGTGTAGACTCCCTCTAGCGGTGATCCACACGTGTACCTCGTATCTCTGGACGTCGCCAAAGGATTATCCGGGTGCCAGCATAGAGAAGCCTTTACTTGCGTTGTCCGCCTTAGATCATCTTGATATGATAGAAGAGGATCTCTCTCGGTCTTGAGAGAGTTCTTAGAGGAAGAGGTTCTTTTGTCCTTGAAATAATTCTCTAGAATTGTTGTGCACAACGATTCTCTTGTGTGTCGGAAAAGAGTTGGGGTTGTGAGGATATTTATAATCAGGTTTGAGGTTGTAGAGTTATGACAATAAATAAATGCGTTACACATTTTATTTATTTCATTGACTCTCATTTAAAACCCTTAGGTCTAATAATTAATTCCTTGACATGCACCCATGCTCATTATAATAAATATCATTTAAAACAATATTATATCCTCAAAATCTCGAATGGAAAAACTACACGGCGTGTATTAATAAATACACGGCGTGTACTTGTTTTTCATTGAAAACTAAACGGCATGTACATTCAATGTACACAATGTGTATATCTTGTTTTCATTTATTTATTTCCTTTCCATAAAGAAAACTACACAGTGTGTATTTATTAATACACGACATGTACTTGTTTTCCATGAAAAACTACACGGCGTGTAATCTTTAATACACGACGTGTATATCTTGTTTTTCATTTCCTTCTTTGTCTATCATTAAAACGATTTAGGCTTTCTTGAATAATTATTAAACCACGTACGGGAATAATCTTTATTCTACTTGAGATACTTGAATACACTTAGTGTGTGACCTCTAGGCCTCTTTCTCATTGGCATTAGGCGAGCTTGCCTAAATTCCAAGATTACTGTCTAGCAACGGGTTAAGGCACCCAAGAGAAAGAAGTTGACACCGCATTGAGGTATCACCTCATACGAATGCTTAATGTGTAATTTAATCCCTTTGTCTCGATATCTCATCAAGCAGGTTTCATAGCAGTGTCATAAACCTATATGCTCAATCTGTCATTCTTTGACTAGCTAAAATAAACTCGTCATTCACACCATGGCCATGGAATTTAATGCGACAGTTCTATTTCAATCAAAGGGCTGAGATATCAACTTCCATAAATGGAAGGGACAAATCCTTCCTCGACTTATCCATTAACAACATGTCACTCGTGACGCACCCAATGTACCCTACTTCCTTCCAACTATCTACGTGATGGTTTTCGTCAGTAAATCTAAGTTCGCAAGTCATGACATGAGTTAATGATAATCTTTCAGTCTAAGGACCATTACACACACTTGTAGATAGCAATGTCCGATGACACCAAGACATGCAGAATTGCTACTGGTGGGTCTGTTCTCATAATATCCCATCTTGGAGATTACCAAGTTCGAACTCTATGAGAGAGAGTCTCGTCTTCTTACGAGTACTCGCACATGATGGTCTGTATACCATGTGCCATATCATATTACGTCATCCAAACGTAAAACTTTATTTAAGAATATTGTTATAGCATTTCAAGGTTCTCATCATAGCGGGGATCTGCCATGACCTTATCAATGCAACAAATATTCCAGGACATTATTATATTATAGTCATACAGAACAATGAAAAATATATAATAAGTGAACATTCATGTAATAAAAGTACAAAACAACTGGTTCTCAGGACACCAACCCTTACAAACTCCCACTTGGACTAGAGCCAACTGCCTAAGACTTTTAGTCCGCTAGACCTCACATGATGATGATGTTTCTGCTGAGTCAAGGCTTTAGTCAAGGGGTCTGCCACGTTGTCTTCCGTAGAAATACTGCTCACTGCAACTTCACCTCTTTGAAAAAAATCCCTCAAGAGATGATACTTCCGAAGTATGTGCTTTGTCCGCTGATGTGACCTTGGCTCTTTTGCAAGTGCCACCACTGCAGTATTATCACAATAGAGTGTGATAGGATCTTTACTACTTGGTACAACATCCAGCTCTTGGACGAAGCTTCGCATCCATACTGCTTCTTTAGCTGCCTCAGAAGATGTGATATACTCCGACTCTACTGTAGAATCTTCCACCACACTTTTCTTTGAGCTCTTCTAGCTCACTGCACCTCCATTCAAACTGAAGATGTATCCAGTCTGCGACTTCATGTCATCTTGATCAGTCTGGAAACTAGCATCTACATGTCCTCTAATGAATAGTTCCTCATCTCCTCCATAAACCAGAAACATATCCTTAGTACGACTCAGATACTTAAGGATAGTCTTGACTGCCATCCAATGGTGGTATCCTGGATCTGCTTGATATCTGCCTACCGCACTTAATGCATAAGCAACATCTAGCCTCGTACATAGCATAACATACATGACTGACCCAATCGCGGATGCGTAAGGGATCCTTTCCATTCTCTTTCTTTCCTCATGTGTTTGAGGACACATTTTCTTGGAAATATAAATGCCACGTGACACTGGAAACAATCCCCTCTTAGAATGTTCCATACTGAATCTCTTCAGTATCTTATCAATGTATGTACTTTGACTCAGGCCCAACATTCTCTTGGATCTATCACGATGGATCTTGATCCCAAGAATATATGCTGCTTCGCCCAAGTCTTTCATAGAGAAGCATTTATGCAACCATGCCTTAATTGACTGTAAGACAGGTACTTCATTTCCAATTAGTAATATTTCATCAACATATACTATTAGGAAAACTAATGCACTCCCACTAAACCTCTTGTAGACACAAGGCTCACATTCATTCTTAACAAATCCAAATTTTATTACAGCTTCATCAAAACGAATGTTCCATGACCTTGATGCTTTCTTGAATCCATAAATGGATTTCTGCAACTTGCATACCTTTTTGGCATCCTTTGGAGTCACAAACCCTTCAGGTTGTGTCATGTAGACATCTTCCTAGAGGTTCCCATTAAGGAAAGATGTTTTGAAATCCATTTTCAAAATTTCATAGTCATGGTAAGCAACAATGGTCAATAGGATTCTGATTGATTTAAGCATTGCAACTGGTGAAAAGGTTTCATCATAGTCAATTCCTTGACGTTGTCTAAAACCTTTTGCAACTAGTCGTGCCTTATAGGTGCTGACTTACCCCTCCATGTCCAGTTTCTTCTTGAATACCCATTTATTACCAATAGGCTTTACATCAACTGGAGGATCTACCAAAATCTAGACTTGGTTTTGGTACATGAAATCTATTTCAGAATTCATGGATTTATTCCACTTGGCAACATTTGTGCCTTCAACTGCTTCCTTGTAGGTAAGAGGATCATCATTTTCAACCAATAATGAGTCACCATCCTCAGTGACAATAAAATCATATCGTTCTGGTTCTCTCACCTCTCTCGTGCTCCTACGCAGTTCTTGTGTCTCTGGAACAGATTGTTCTTCCACGGGGCTTTTTGGAATCTGTTCTTGTACCAACTCCTGTGTATCTTGAGCCTCGACTTCATCGAAGTCTATCTCGCTCCCACTATCTCTTTTGGAGATTTTCTCCCTCTCAAGGAATATGGCGTGTCTTACCACTGTAACCTTTTTGTCTGAGGGGTTGTATAGGTAATATCCCCTTGTTTCCTTGGGATATCCTATAAAGATACACTTTGTGCCTCGGGGTGCAAGTTTGTTACCTGAAGAGGCCTTAACAAATGCTTTGCTAACCCACACATGTAAATTCGATAACATGGCTTTGCGTCCACTCCATAACTCGTATGGAATACCATTTATCGATTTAGTTGGTACTTGGTTTAGTATGTGTGCTGCTGTTTGTAATGTATATCCCCAAAAGGATATTGGAAGACTCACATGAATCATCATTGATCTCACCATGTCCAACAGGGTGCAGTTCCTCCTTTCGCTTACACCATTCCACTGTGGCGTGTAAGGAGGAGTGAGTTGAGATATAATCACAAACTCTCGTAAGAAATCAATGAAGTACTGATTAAGATATTCTCCTCCTTTGTCTGAGCAGAGTTTTTTAATCTTCTTACCAAGCTGGTTCTCAACTTCATTCTTGTATTCTTTGGACCGATCAAAAGAATATGACTTATACCTCATTAAGTAGATATATCCATATCTACTAAAATCATCAGTAAAAGTTATGAAGTATGAGAACCCACCCCTTGCCTCAACTGGAAATGGACCACACACATCTGTGTGAACTAATTCTAGAATCTATTTAGCTCTTTCACCTTTCCCACTAAATGGGTCTTTGGTCATTTTGCCTTGTAGACACGCATGACATACACCAAGTGGTTTTAGTTTGAAATAATCTAAATACCCATCTTGATGTAATTTTGTCGAACATTTCTTATTGACATGACCTAACTGGTGATTCCAAAGTTGGGTGTGGTATGAGTCATGTGAACTAACCTTTTCATCGATTTCCATTACTTGGTTTGTGTAGTCTAACACATAAAGGCCGTTATATAAATGTGCCCTACCAAAACAAATGCTATCTTTATAAAAGTAGCAACATTCATTTCCAAACTTGAATATGAATCCATCAGTATCTAATCTGGATACTGAAATAATGTTTTTAGTAACAGAAGGCACATAATAACAACCCTTTAACACCAAGATCATCCCAGTAGGCAATGTGAGGTGGTAGTCTCCGGCAGCTACAACAGTGAGTCTGGCTCCGTTGGCTGCTCGTAGATCCACCTCACCTCGGTCAATCTTTATGAATATACTTGGTTCCTGTATTTGGATACAGATGTGAGCACCACAAGTAGTATCTAATACCCAATTAGTAGAAACAGATAGATTTCATTCGATAACAAATGCACCTGAAGCTTCCCCTTGCTTCCTTGACTGGGTGCAGTTTTTCTTCCAGTGGCCCTTCTTGCCACATGCGAAACAAACAACATCCTATTCCTTTGCCTCCCCTTTGATCTTCCTTTTCTTGGAAGGCTTTGAAGAAGCTTTGGGCTTAAAGATATTACCCTTCCCTTTCCTTTTATTCACCATAAGGACAAAAGGTTTTTCATGCTTCATGTCATTATCCACTTGGCGAATAAGGATAAGGAGATCAGACAGATACTTCTCAAGGTTGTTCATGTTGAAGTTCACAACAAATTCAGAGAAGCTATGGGGAAGTGATGCAAGAATGAGATTGTTACCCAGTTCTTCGGGGAGTTTAAACCCTAGAACTTCCAAGCGCTCAATGTAGCCAATGAGATTGACTACATGAGGCCCAGCTGGGGCACCCTCTCCAAGCTTTCTTTGGAATAGATCCTTAAAGATCTCAAACCTTTCCTATCTTTCTCTCTCCTGGTATAGACCACAGAGGTTCTCGAGCATGCTATAGGCATCCATGTCCTCATGAGACTTCATGAGTTCACCTGACATTGATGATAGCATCAAACATTGAATGTTGAGTGCATCGCTCAAATGTTGATCATAGACAAGGAAATATTCATCACTTGCCCCTTGGGAAGGAGGATCAGGAAGTGAGGACTCCAGCACATAAAACTTTCATTCATGGCGTAGGATAACCCGAAGGCGCCTAAACCATTCCTGAAAGTTACTGCTGGTGAGGATATTTTCTTTATCCAGAATTGATCGCAGAGAAAATGTGGTTGACGAGTTTTTCATCTTGATTCTACAATTTAAAAGAGCAAATTTATTAGTACTTTCTTGATTACATTTTATGAGAAATAATAAATTTTATTAAGTCTCCCACTATTTTATCAAGTCTCAATGGCCCTCACCATTGAACTCGGAAATTCCAGTTTCTTTGACATTCTAGTGGCAAGGATCCATATTCCCCTTCACATAACCCCAACAAGGGCTGGTCAAGCTATTTGAAGGTATTTAGATAGGAAGGTCTTTGCCAACTGTGAGCTTACAGTTCCTTGATCTGTTGAGTGGACTCCCCAATCCTGAAATCTTGACTTGGATTTCCTCAACTCTTGCCTCCAATATTACATCAAGTATAGCAAGGGCTACTCCTCTTGAGGTAATATGGTTAAGTCAACCCGAAACCTTTCATAAGGGCTTCCTTTATAAAAGTAAGTATCCCAACAAGGGTTGGTCAAACACATAGTTTTATTGAGTCTTTCCCTTAATCAAGTAACGGAAGGATTGGTCTCACTTAATATGTTATTGAGGGATTTTAATCTTTTATGCGTAGTTTCGCATTATCACATGCTTGTTAATATTAAGTGATGCTTGCTTAAGTGATTAACCATGTTCTGATAATGTTTACGCATAGTTCGGTTTTTATTTTATTCCATCTTTGCATGCTTGTTCATTTTATTAACTATGTGATTGCGACAACACATAAATAATAAATAAATCATGCAATTTAGATAGAAATAAAATAATATGGCATGATCATGAGCTTCTATTGGTTAGTTTATCTAGCGGTTTTGATAAGCTAACCCTGACCTAGGGAAAAACAGCTTGAACATGGTGGTTCATGTTTTTCATCTCCCACCTGTCCACCTTTGTATCTTCTTGCATCGGTTTTTCCTCGGCTTCGAGATTTGAACCATCTCCTCTGGCTTGGGAGATCCTCCATTACATGGGTTTACATTAAAGAAACCATGGGCATGCAAGCCCTACATTTTATTGGAAGAAGGCTCATAGGCCAACAAATTTAAATTAAATAAATTTAAATGAAACCATACACAAAAAAATTGTCTTTGGTCTAGCTCATGATCATCCATAGCATGCAATGACATTTACGCATATTTAGAATTCAAATTCTTTTAATCGTTCTTTCATTTAAGATTAGTCGCGCTCAAATTCAATTAATTATGATCTTATAATTAATAAATTCTTTATCTTAAATTACTTTCTGAAATTTCTTGAGATTATTTTCATCCATATTCCTTGTATAGGTCTTTGTACTTTTGGAGGAAACCTGGTGAAATTTCCTGAAAGTACATGGCGTGTAGTTTATATTTACACGGTGTGTATTTCTTTTCACCCTTTATCCAAAGTACATGCCAGGGGCTTTGGTGTGTTTTCTCTACTTTGAAAATTTTGGAGTACACGACGTGTAGATGAATCATACATGGCGTGTACTTCCTTGTTACGTGGTAACCGGCTTGGAAATCCTGTGTACGCGGTATGCGACTTATCCTTGTACATGGTTTCACTGTACCAGAACGGACTACACGACGTGTTGCTCCAACATACACGCCATGTATTCTGGTTCCACGCGCCATTCAATTCTGGTCAACATGGCGTGATTAATACTTAGGCATATTCAATTCACACGGTGTGGTTTGGCAGACAAGTGCCTGTTCATTGAACCTAAGTACACGGCGTGTAGTTTTAATTACACACCGTGTAATCCCGTGTTGTACAGACAGAAAGAGAGGCTCCTCCAGATGAGTTCCACATTTTTATTTTAATCAAAAATTAAAATTAAAAGGTCGTTTCTGTTATATGAATAGAGAAACTAAGGAGGAAGAATAGATCTCGTTTATTCAGATTAATAGAATGATATATTTCAATTTGAATAAAATATAAATGCGTAAATTATCAATGAAAATTTAATAACTATAATTAACGTTGTAACCTCGCTCTGATACCATTTGAAGGTTCTGGGCGCAGCGGAAGCACGTGGGTGGATGTGCCCACTTGGCTTTTTGTCATTATCAATGATCAATCTGAGATCAATACGACGATAAATGCCAGTCTCCAAAGATCAAATCACAGAAAAAGACAAAGAAGAAGGTTTTTCTCGGAACCACAAACAAGGATCGTTACAGGTTGATTATAATTAATTTAATTAATTATAAAGAAATACCTTTTAGGTGTTCTTTCTTCGTTGATTTTCTTGATCACATTGTTAATGTGATCCATCGTTGCGTCATAGAAGCCAAGTGTAGACTCCCTCTAACGGTGATCCACACGTGTACCTCGTATCTCTGGACGTCGCCAAAGGATTCTCCGGGTGCTAGTGTGGAGAATCCTTTGCTTGCGTTGTTCGCCTTAGATCGTCTTGATCCGATGGAAGATGATCTCTTTCAGTCTTGAGAGCGTTCTTGGAGGAAGAGGTTCTTTCGGCCTTGAAAGAATTCTCCAGAATTGTTGTGCACAACGATTCTCTTGTGTGTCGGAAAAGAGTTGGGGTTGTGAGGATATTTATAATCAGGTTTGAGGTTGTAGATTTATGACAATAAATAAATGCGTTACGCGTTTTATTTATTTCATTGAATCTCATTTAAAACCCCCATGTTGAATAATTAATTCCTTGACATGCGCCCACACTGATTATAATAAATATCATTTAAAACAATATTATATCCTCAAAATCCCGACTGGAAAAACTACACGGTGTGTATTAATAAATACATGACGTGTACTTTTTTTTCATTGAAAACTATATGGAGTGTACATTCAATGTACACAGTGTGTATATCTTGTTTTCATTTATTTATTTCGTTTCCATAAAGAAAACTACACGGCGTGTACTTGTTTTCTATGAAAAACTACACGACGTGTAATCTTTAATACACGGCGTGTATATCTTGTTTTTCATTTCCTTATTCCTCCATCATTAAAATGATTTAGGCTTCCTTGAATAATTATTAAACCACGTACGAGAATAATCTTTATTCTACTTGAGATACTTGAATACACTTAGTGTGTGACCCTCTAGGCCTCTTTCTCATTGGCATTAGGCGAGCTTGCCTAAAGTCCAAGATTACTGTCTAGCAACGGGTCAAGGCACCCAAGAGAAAGAAGTTGACGCCGCATTGACGTATCACCTCATACGAATGCTTAATGTGTAATTTAATCCCTTTGTCTTGATATCTCATCAAGCAGGTTTCATGGCAGTGTTATAAACCTATATGCTCGATCTGTCGTTCTTTGACTACCTAAAATAAACTCATCGTTCACACCATGGCCATGGAATTTAATGTGACAGTTCTATTTCAATCAAAGGTCCGAGATATCAACTTCTATAAATGGAAGGGACAAATCCTTCCTCAAATTATCCATTAATAACATGTCACTCGTGACGCACCCAACGTACCCTACTTCCCGCCAACTGTCTGCGTGACGGTTTTCATCAGTAAATCTAAGTACGCGAGTCATGACATGAGTTAATGATAATATTCAGGTATAAGGACCATTACACATGCTCATAGATAGAAATTTCTGATGACACCAAGACATGCGTAATTTCTACTGGCGGGTCTGTTCTCATAATCTCCCATCTTGGAGATTACCAAGTACGACCTCCATGAGAGAGAGTCTCGTCTTCTTATGAGTACTCGCACACGACGGTCTGTATACAATGTGTCATATCATAGTACATCATCCAACCATATAACTTTATTTAAGAATATTGTTATAGCATTTCAAGGTTCTCATCATAGAGGGGATCTGCCATGACCTTATCAATGCAGCAAATATTCCAGGACATTATTATATTATAGTCATGTAGAACAATGAACAATATATAATAAGTGAACATTTATGTAATCAAAGGGGTTTTTGACTTGTTGTTAGAATTGTGTTAGATAAATAGGTGGTTTGGATTGGAACATGTTGTGTTTCATGGTTTATTTGGGCATGTGTTAGTTGATGTGATTTTGGAATTGTTATTATCATGATTTCTTACTTAAGTGGTTAAGAAAGAGTTAGATGGGATGGATCGTGGTCATGAAGTACCACCATCAAGTGTCCATGAAGTAACCCTATAAAAAGATAATGGGTTATGGATGTAAAGTTCCACCATCAATGAACACCGATCTTGTGTAGTTGGTTTGTGGACATGGTTGTATTATGCGTGCAACCATGCAAGATGATTTGGGCTATGCCAATATGTGTTTGGAGAATGGGTATGGATTTTTTGGTTTCTTCTCAAGAATATGTGTTGTTTTTGGTGAAATTGTTATGGTAATGATGCGTTTGTCTTACTAAAAATTGTAAAGTAGTTTAAATGGATTTATATAAATTGTTTTATATAAATTGTGCTAACTGGTTTTATTCTAGTGGCATGTGTAGGGAAGTCATTTTGGGAAAGATTACTGAGTATTATTACCCACTCCCTACTTTGGTACTTTGGTGCTTTTTCAGATGTTGTATTTCTAGATTTAGGTAAAGGTAAATCATCTCATTTCCTTAGTGGTTTATCATGATTCTTGGGCGGTTTTGTGGTGCTTAGAGCATGGAGCTTAGTGTGGAGTTGTGGATTTGTGTCATGGCTTCTTTGGGTTTTGTTGCTTAGTCTTATGATTGGTACTTTGAGTATGGTATTGTGATAGTTTTTGGATTTTTTGGTCTTTGTAAAATGTTGGATTGTAATACCTTGTTCACATGCATCATGTAGTTGTTTTTGGGGATGGCACACTTGGTTGGTTTTTTTATTTCCAAGGGAAAATCATTCCCCAACTATTCTTGAAGACCTCATCATTTATTTCCAGTCTTTGACACCTTGGGAACATATCTTAAGTCCAAGTAGCACCTCCAACTCAACTCAACACAATGAGGAGGGGAAAGATGTTACAAGTGGTATCAGTTTATTCGGTCCTTGAATTTTAAGTGAAATTAGTTTTGTTCGGTTCTTTGGTGTTGCTTGTCAGTCTTGGAGTTGGTACTCATTCTTGTTTTATTCCTCGAGCTGGGATGATAACAAGGAGTGGGATTATTGGAACTTGAAATGTATAGCATAAAAGGATGTATTTAACCATTTTTTGCTGAACTTCAAGTTACTAGGGAGTTGGGTGCATAGGTGTTTTGGAGACACTTATAGGGGAATGTTCTCATTGTCGTGGGTGTAACCAATGATAAGAGAATGACATGAATGATATAAATGAATTCCCACTAGGATTTCATATTTTATTCAGTATAATGATTTATGTGTGGTATGAATGTTTTGATTTTTGAAAAATTTGGAAATGGTTTTCAAATGTGCGAATTTTTGAAAGAGAATGGTTGTGGTATTTTGAAAATGGGTCGATTTTAAAAACATGGTGTATTTTTCAAAAATTATTGAATATGGGAAATGTGGTATTTTGGAAATCATTATTGTGATAGTTTCAATGTGATATAATTTGAAATTTTAAGCCTTTAGTCGCTTGGGAGTGAGACTTATGGTGATTCTTGTGTTAATAGAAGTGGCACTAGGTAGACATTGTAGAGACCAACTGAAGGATGCTGTAGAAAATGTGGTTTCACCTGAGCCCCAGGTGAACCATAAGCTAGTTCAAATCATAGTGAAAGCTTTACAAGCTATGGAAATTGGGAATAAAATGGATGAGATGAAGCATGTGAATCACTCAGTTCAGTTTCAGAAGAATAATCCATCCATCTTTAGGGGTGATTTGGAACTAAAAAAGGTGGAAGTGTGACTAAATAGAATGAATCAAATATTCGATTTCCTAAGCATACTTTCGGAGTTAAAAGTGAAGTTGGTGACAAACATGTTGGAATAACTTGCACGTTAGTGGTGAGAGTTGGAGGTCCAGGTGGGAACGAACCAAGGTATAACATGGGAGGGTTTTGAGGGATTGTTTAACAAAAAATTTTACCCTCACACATTCAAGATCCAACAAACAATATATTTCCTAATCCTGAAACAAGAGAACATTTTGGTAGAAAAATATGCAGCTAAATTCATGAATTTAGTCTATTTTCACCTCAGATTACAGCTAGTGCGTCCTTGAAGGTCTGAATCTTTGAATCAGGCTTGAGGAAAAAAATTCATTAAAAAACAACGGTCCTATGTATAAGTGATTATACAGAAATAGTGAATAAAGAAATAGTAGATGGAAGGGACATATTGGGGGATACGAGCAGGGGAAGCATGTGATACCCATGATAAATAGTGGTAACTCTAATATAAGGAGAAAGTGAAATAGGTACACTTATTTCCACATTGGGAGTGTGTCAAAGAATCTGATGGCATGATCAGTGAACCTTCCTTAGAAGCCTCATACCAAGGACGGATGATTCTAGTGTGGCTCTCTAACCCACATGAAGTGGGATTGTATGGAAAAACCTTGTTAATGTCATAAATATAAGCATATGATGCATATTTGGCACTATTATCATAGTGCTCCAAGTTTGGGTGTTTGTGACACTCCTCAGGAGCCATAGGCGTCATATACCTCGACGGGATGGTGGCGGCAACACACCCCTCTTCTGTAGAGTAGAATTAGCCATGGTGATTCTAGGAACACCATGAATCCTCCATAGGGGAAGTTTCAGTATGGGAGAAAAGAGAAATGTGTGTCCATTAAGAAGGTGTTTGGAGCTGAGCATGTTGTGGTGGATGATCAGTTGGGACCATCCACGGTTAGAGGTAAGATTTTTTTAATGCTACCTTTATTCAAGTTCTAAAAATTCAAACTCCTCTAGGTGAAAAAGACTGTCTAGACTTCCTATATAGAGCATGATATTTAGTTTTGGATGGGGTTGAGATGATGTGGGAATTATCAGTGCTTGAGATGGATGTGTATGATATAATACTGGGTATGGATTGGTTGACAATGTTTAAGGTCCACATTGGATGTCATACACAAATGACGAGTTTCACAAAAAAGGATGGTGTCAAGAATATCTTTAGAGGAGAAAATAGTGAAAGGGTGTCTGGAACATATTTTTTTGGCACCAGGGGTTGGGATGATCTCATATTAGTTGGAGGCTTTGTCATTGGCATCAATCAAAGAGGTTGAGAAAAATAATTATCTGACACTGGTTGATCAATTTCTGGATTTATTTCCTGAAGAATTCTCAAGGTTTACACCTGTGAGAGAAGTGGAGTTTACGATTTATCTCCTTTTAGGGACTAGTCCTATCTCACTCCTATCTTACCAAATGGCACCAACAAAATTGAGGGAATTAAAAGTGTAGTTGGAGGAGTTGGAAAACAAAGGGCTCATCTGACCTAACACGTCTCTATGGGAAGCACTGATATTGTTTGTTAAAAAGGTGGATTTAACTCTTTGGTTGTGTGTTTATTATTATTAGCTCAACCAAGTTACTATAAAGAACCGATATCCACTCCCACACATTGATGACATATTTTATTAGTTGAGGGGAGCTCAGTGGTTCTCTAAAATTGAATTATGATCAGGATATCATTAGTTATGGGTGTGAAAGGAGGATATTCCAAAAAAAGATTTTAGAAGTAGATATAACCACTATGAATATGTGGTTATGCTCTTCGATCTAATGAATGTACCAGTGGTATTTATAACATTGATGAATTAGATATTTAAGATATATTTGGATTCTTTCATGGTGGTATTATTGGATGATATATTAGTGTATTCAAGGACAAGTATGGAGCATTATAAACACTTGGTAGTAGTGTTAGGAATCTTGAGATACCATCGGTTGTATGCCAAATTGTCAAAGTGTGACTTTTGGATACAAGAGGCATGTTTTCTAGGAAATGTTATTTCTAACAAGGGTGTTTCACTGGATTTGAAGAAGATAGAGGCCATTATATCTTGGAAACTACCGAATAATTATTTTGAGATATAAAGCTTCCTTGGTCTAGATGGGTATTATCAACGCTTTGTTCATGAATTCTCATGATTCTATTCGCCGATGAAAGATTTGACAAGAAATAATGTTCCATTTCAATGGAACGAGTAGTGTTAGATATATTTTGAAGATATTAAGGATCATCTTACATCAACACCAATCTTGGTTTTTCTAGAACTAGGGAAAGGGTATGTGGTGTATTACAATGCCTCAGGATCAGGGTTGGGGTTTTTTCTCATGAAAGGGGATTATGTGGTTGCGTATGGCTCATGAAATTTGAGGTTTCATGAGAATAACTACCCAACACATGATTTGGAGTTGGCGATGGTGGTTTATGCTTTGAAAACTTGGCGTCACTATCTCTTTGGTGAGAAATTCATGGTGTATACTGACCATAAGATCTTGAAGCATATTTTTTCATAGAGATATTTGAATCTAAGGAAAAGGAGATGGATGGAATATCTCCAGATGTTTGGATTTGAATTAATGTACACACCAGGTAAAGGCAATTCGGTGGAAGATGCATTAAGTATAAAGGCATACACTCATATGAAAAAACAAGCATCATATTAGTGGTAGCTTATGTCAGTCATAGACTACATTGACTTGGAATGTGAAGAACAAGGTGATATAGGGATTTTATTCCTAGTTTCATTGGTTATTAACTTGGTTGGTTTGTTTATAGAGGAGTAGAGGTCCGATTTAGTGTGTGTAGCTATGAGGTCGAAACTCAATGGTGGGGAGACCATTGAGAGCTGTAAATAGATTGAAATTTAGTATTTTAGTTTTAGAATCATATGGTTATACCAGTGGATTGTTAGGATAAACTCCTCAGTTCTTATCATTATTCCAGATTGGTTGTTCATCCTGAAAATCAGAATATGTATAAGGAATTAAAAGTGCAGTTTTGGTGGGCAGGTATGAAAAGGAAAGTGGTTGAGTTTGTTTTGAGACACCTAACTTGTCAGCAAGTCAAGATAGAGAATCAGCGACCAACAAGTATGTTGTAGTCTTTACCTATCCCAGTGTATAAATGGGAGGATATAGTGATGGATTTTGTTACAAGACTCCCAAGAATGACAAGGAAACACGATGGAATATGGGTGATTGGGAATCAACTCACAAATTCAACCCATTTCATCCCTATTCATGAATCCCATATGGTGGAGGATCTGTCCGAACTATATATTCGTGAGGTGGCAAAGAGTCATGGTGTTTCAGTTTCAATTTTATCAGATAGCAATCTGAGGTTTACACAATTTTTTTTGAAATCCTTATAGAAATCCCTTGGGACTCAGTTGATGATTAGTATGGCATATCATCCTCAAATGGATGCGAAACCTGAGAGGATGATAAAAACATTATAAGATATTTTGTGGCTTGTGTGATGAATTTTGGTGGCTCATGGGAGGATCACTTTCTATTGGCTTAATTTTCATACAATAACAGTTATCAGGCCTTGATACATATGGATACTTTTGAAGCATTTTATGGGTGTTCATGTAGTTCTCTGCTATGTTGGGTGGAAATAGGCGAGACTTCGATGGTTGGGCCGAGCCTTGTCCAAGAAACTACGAAGAAGATTTAGTTAATCAGGAAGACAATTGATATGTATTAGAGTCATCATAAATTATATGAAGACCATCATTGATAGCCATTGTCATTATATTTGGGTGATCATGTGTTCTTGATAATCTCTCCGAGGTTGGGTCATCGTCGGTTTATAAAGCAGGGTAAGTTATCTCTGAGGTACATTGGGTATTTTGAGATAAATGAGCGGGTTTCAGAGGTGGATTATTATTTTTCTTTTCCACCATGGTTCAGTGTGGTGCATAATATGTTTCATGTGTCACAGTTTAAAAAGTATCATCCAGATCATGACCATATGATTCGTTGAGATCATGTTGAGCTAGAGCCAGATGCTTCATTAGTGCATGTTCCAATATAGATTTTGGATAAGAAATAGAAATTATTTCATAGAAAAAACATTGGTTTAGTTTGGGTGGTGTGGAAATATGGTTAGATTCTGGAGGAGACTTGGGAATGAGAAAAAGAGATGGTCGAGCAATAGCCCAAGCTCTTTTGAAAAAATGATAGTTTTCTACTTTACAAGGATGGAAAGGCCAATGGTGGGGAGAATGTAGTACCCCCATTTTGAGGTATGTAACATTTTTATGTCTTTTAATATATATAAAGTGGTTGGGTAATGTTTGAGATAGTTTTTAAAGGTTTTGGGAAGGTTTGAGGGCTTTTCTAAGGGTACACGGTTTGAGCACGGTTTGGGAAACCGTGCAAGATCTTTAGGAAACCATGCAACTTGAAATAGTGGAATTTTTCATGGTCGGTACATGATTTGTATAACCATGAAAGAAAACTGTGTGGGGTACCCCTTTAGGATAGTAGAAGTCACATGGTTAGTGAAAGGATTGTTTAACTATTCAAGCTAACCGTGAGTGACATTAATGGGGGGGGGGGGTTGAAAATGGGATTAATCAAGATTTTTCCTAGCACATGAGCCTTAACCTGGTTAGTGAGGACTCTGCAAGTGAACCCAAGAGACTTGAGATCAAATTTGAGTGGAGGAATTTTTCCTGGTTACTATAATAGTGTTGCACCAGATACTGTAGCAAGTACTGTTTAATACTGTAACAACCAGAACTATTCATCTATTTGGTCCTTTGCGCCATCGGTTTGGTCCTTGGGTCCTTCAAGGAATTCGGGCCACCCAAGTCTTTTGGGATAGTGAGGATATCAGGTTACCTCAAAGACTTCGGGCCACCTCAAGGCCTTCGGGCCACCTCAAGGCCTTCGGGCCACCTCAAGGCCTTCGGGCCACCTCAAGGCCTTCGAGCCACATGAATATACAGATAAGAACCATACTGATTACAAGGAATAAGGATCCAGATGAGGATTTAGATCGGCATCATTCACCAGAGCAGAACTAACTAGACATGGAAGACTGAGATGGTATGAAATTTCCATTGGTACCAGGCCTTTGCATCTCTGAACAGGACAGCTAGCCAACTAGCTATGAAAAGTTGGAGAGCTTCCATCAAGATATTTACTGGGGTGGGGCAGTTCCAAGTTGTTTTTCTAGGATTATTTACTCTAATACCTATAGGTCATGTAATGCTTAATCCTACAAGCCTTGTTAGGGTTCCCCTTCATCCCTTGAAAGGGGGGTTATCAAAAATCAATAAAAAATGAAGGCCTTCAGGCCATTTGGATTTCGGATTGATATTTTCCCTAAACACCCAATTTCTTCTCCCACTCAAACCCAACTTAGGATTTCCTCAACTCAGGGGTTAGGAAGTCTATACTACTAATTTTGGAAGAAAATCTAATGGATTTCAAGGTAATTTTAAGGATACTATTCCCCAGTAAGTCTCCTTTATTGGTTGTTTATTAGTTTTCCTTATATATAGTTCTCTCTCTCTCTCAGTTTTCTAGATCTAATTCCATTTCATATAGATCTTTTATTTTTAGAATAAAATTATGAGAGTTAGTCTTTTTTATGTTAGGTGGTTTTTTGAAGATTTCACCCAAATTTGTGGTGTAGTTTTTCGTTGGTCGATTTCTCTGAAACCCTAAGCTAGGTGGATTCTACCTTGACTCAATTTTGACAGAACATAAAGGCTTTAATTTAAAATTAATGATTTTTTATTGAAATTGATTGTGATATTGAAGTGAGAAGATTTATTATAACCCATTTTGTGATGATTTGTGGATATTGGAGAAAATGGGTTATTGTTGTGAAACATTACTTATTGTTGGATTTTAAAATGATAATTTTAAAATCATTAGCATAGTTGATTTGTGGAAAATGGTTTGTGAAAATGGTTTTTAATAAAAATGGTTGTTTATTGAAATGTGGTTTTGGCATGTTTGTGGCCTAATTATGTTTTCAATAAATCTTGATTTTATTTAAAGGGGGTTTTGACTTTTTCTTGGAATTATGTTGGCTAAATGGGTGGTTTGGATTGTCACATGTTGTGTTTCATGGTTTCTTTGGGCATGTGTTGGTTGATGTGATTTTGGAATTGTGATTGGAATGGTTTCTTTCTTAAATGGTTAAGAAATTTTTGTATGGGATAGATCATGGTATTTAAGTACAACCATAAAGTGGTTGTGGAGTACCACTATAAAAAGAGGACGAGTTATGGATGTGAAGTTACACCATCAATGAACACTGAGCTCGTGTGGTTGGGTTGTAGACATGGTTGTGCTATGTATGCGACCACACAAGATGATTTGGGATGTACAAATATTTATTTTGAGAATGGGTATGGCTTGTTTGGTTGCTTACCATGAATATGTGTTGTTTTGGGTGAAATGGTTACGGTAATGATATGTTTGGCTTGCTAAAAATTATGAAGTTGTTTAAATGGAAATATATAAATTGTTTTATATAAATTGTGCTAACCAGTTTTATCCTAGTGGAATGTGTAGGGAAGTCATCTGGGGAAAGCCTACTAAGTATTATTACCCACCCCCAGCTTTAGCACTTTAGTGATTTTGTAGATTTTGTATTCCAAGACTCAGGAAAAGGTAAATCATTTAATTTACTTATTGGTTCATCATGATGATTGGGAAGTCTTGTGGTGCTTGGAGCATGAAGCTTGGCATGGAGCTGTGGAGTCATGTCATGGATTCTTTGGGTTTTGTTGCTTAGTCTTCCATTTGGTAATTTTATTATGTTATTGTAATGTTTTTTTGGATTTTTTGGTCTTTGTAAAATTTTGTATTGTAATACCTTATTCACATGCATCATGTAGTTGTTTTTGGTGATGACATGTTTGGTTGGTTATTTTATTTCTAAGGGAAAATCGTTCCCTAAATATTCTTGAAGCCCTCAACATTTATTACCAAAATGTTAACCTTGGGAACGTCACTTAAGTCCAATTAGAACCTCCACCTCAACTCAAGCCAACGAGGAGGGGTGAGATATTACAAAAGTTATCTAAACCTTTCCTTTGATACCAACTATAACACCCTATTTCTTAATTAACCCATAATTACATGATTTATAACAAGGGTTTCACTTTCTCACATTACAAGATATTTTAATCTTAGATTTTTAGGGAATTAGGAAAACCATTACACACCATAGTGAACATTTCCACACAATGTACATTTTTTCTACAAAAACAGGCTCTAATGTTGACACTCATGTTTCATTCATGGCACTTTTTCTTTATTCGAGACGTGTCACCATTAACCTCAATATAATCCCTATATATCCTTAATCCTTGTATTTTTTTAAAAAATGTGGGATAAGAAAAAAAAATATTATAAAGGGATATAAAAAGAAAGGATGCTCGTTATCCATTTTGAAAAATCATGAAAACTCGTAAGGGAATTTTCCTTTTTACATGATAAACATTGATCTAAAAATAATCATTACTTAATCATGAAATCAACTTCAAAGACTATAGTTTTTATAAAATTTTTTGTAAGAAATAATAATTATTAAATCATAAAAAATACTTGGTAAAACATTATAACTCATGAAAACCTTTCCTTGAGAAACAAACCTTTCACCTTTAGAATATTATAAACTTTCCTTACCTTATAAAATCAAAATTTTTCCTTTAAAACCCACAAAAAGAATTGAAAAATCATGTAGGTATCTTGGGTAATTATCCTTATATTCACCCTTAAAAGAACCCTTAAAAAGGATTAATCATCATGGTTAATTCTAACATATCTCTTAGGTGTAACTAAATTCTCGTTAACTTTGTCACTTTACCCATTGCATTGGAGATCTATATCAGGCCCACACATTATTTGAGTTATATTTAGATCACTAATTATCGAATAAAATGTATAAGAACCATATCATGATAAAAAAACATAAAATATTTCATTTCCATCATAAAATATTATAAAATATTCTGTTTAACAAATATGTCAAAGCACTTTTGAGATTTATGTTAAAATAAAGATAAAAAACCTTTTTTTCCTCTAAAAACTCTTAAAATGAAAAATCCCCATAAGAAAGGGGAAATAATACATCCTTTAAAAAAACCATGAAAAATTATATAGTAATATTATTAAATAATAATGGTCATGATGGTGGTAAATTTTTTTAATTCCATATATGTTAAAAACTTTATTTTTATACATTTTTAAAGTAAGTAAAAAATGATCTTTATGGAAAACACTGAAAAGATTTATTTTTAAGACTTTTTAAAGAAATAAAAAATTATTGGAAATTAAATTTAACAATATTTTAAGTATAAATATGAACATTATTGATTTTTTTTAAAGAATATGGACATGGATTAAAAGGAGTTTATGACATTTAAAACAATGTTTAGAAGAAAAATCCTTTACCAGTGTGGTAACTTTTGAATCAAAAGGACACTAAAGAATAGAACTTGGAATGTATTTTTAAACCACTTTAATTCTAACATATTTTATAAGATACATCCATATGGAATTTTTTACACCACAAAAAAGAGGACATGTGGTAAGAATGGCATAAGTTTCAAAAAAAGTAAATTGAGATGAGAAATCCCTTACCTTGTCTCGACTCGGTATGCACATATTTTACTTTACCGAATAATAAAATTATATTAATTTTCTACCTAATTAATATATTTTTTAAATTATATTACCTTATTATCATTCCCCTTTTTCATTTATTACCATGTTTTATCTGATTACTAAATTGGTTAAGTTCATGTTGGATGTTTTGAGGATATTCAATTCATAATCCCAAACCAACTTTAGTAAGTTGACCATGGTCAGATGGGTAATTATTTCATCATATCCAGAATATTAATAATGAAATAATTATCATTTTTATTCATTAATTATACTTTTAGAAATATCTATGTAAGGAATTCATGAAAAATTAAACACATTGTTTCATGGAGACGAAAGTCCATACATACACATGAACAACATTTCCATTTTTCTACTAGGTGGAAAATAAATAAATTATATAATATTTTAATTTTAAATAATTATAAATATTTTATAAATATAACATTTATTCATTATTTATATCCTTATTCCCATACATTTGAGGTGTTAATGAAAAACGAATCACATTGCCTCGTAGAGGTGGTAGTCCACACATACACACGAGCGACATTATCATCTTCCAACAGATGAAAATGGTAAGATGATGAGTAATATATTATATTTTTAGGATAATAATTATTTCATAAATATCATATATATTTATTTGATATATCATTTTAACCATCCATATGAGTCAATGATGAAAATGAAACACATCGCTTTATGAAGGTGGTAGTCCACACGTACACATAAGCGAAGTGTTCAGTTTCTATTGGATGGAAAGGGTGATGGAAAAGGGTTTTAATATTAACATAATAAAATTTAATTATATTATAGATAATAATTATATTATATAATAATGGTTATTATAGGTTTGAAGGAGGTAGAATAATAAGTAAACTTAAAAAGAAATCAGTTAAGAGATATACATTCTCTTTTGACATCCTCTTTTCAATTGGGCTTAAGGAATTTGAAGGAGAGATTTATGATCACTCTAGGGGATTGAGGAAATGGGAATTGAATTTCATAGAGTTATTTTTTTAGATGTTTGAGATAAAACCAAACTTTAGTTGTGTTTTGAAATGGTTGAAGTGAGTCCTTTTTGTAAGAAAAAATCAATGATATTTTCACAATTTTTCAATATTTAAGGGTCATGAATGTAATTTTAAAAATCAAAGTGGCAAATACATGAACCATGAATTATATAATTTAAAATTTCCCATAAAATTTAGTTAATATAATATTTGGATGATTTTATAAGGATTTAAAAATAAATTTTAAACATTATATACCATTTAAAGACATTTTCAAGACTATTCACAAATTTTGACTTTAAACATAAAAAAACAAAGGAATTCGAATTTAAATACATAAATCATCAATTATACTTAATAATTATATATTAGATTCTTTTAATATCTTTAATATTCTAAATATTATCATTTTTAATGTCTTTAAAATAATTTACATTATTTTTCTACTATTTGAACAAGAGTTGCGTCTGTGTTGTGTAAGTGTTAAAGGTAATTATATCATCACTAAAAATTAAAAATAAATTAATATCATAATTTTTTTACCATATTAAAAATAAAAAATTATAAACATTCATGACTTATTTTTATCCCTATGAAAAGATATTAGAGATATTAAAATAAACAACGTGACATTTAAACAAAAATTATTTACTTAAAATAATATAAGTGTCTTACTCAAGGTCAAGTGGAACTTAAATAATTAAATTTAAAATATAAGATGATAAGGGTAAAAAAATATCTTCCAATAAGAATTAATATGATATTTTTTTGATATTATCACATCATTTTAACTTTACTTAACCAGTTTTTCCTTTTACCATGGTGATAATAATTTATCATAGTTACTATTCATTATGTCCAAAAAAGAAATTGAACTCATTACTAAATTTGAAACTCATGATTAAAAATATAAAATCAAAATTTCAAGTTTAAATTTGTATAAGTTTTATATATTAATTTTAATATAAGAACGCAAAACACAACAAAAAACAATTTTTAGAAAAATGTGTTTTAAGCATAAAGCAAACTTATACCAAAATCAAATATAATATTGATTAATATGGTATTAATTATATTATTTTTAATCAAAGGGAAATTGTTTTAACTTAAAACCAAATCTAAAATGTAATTATACTTTTCAATTACTTTATTTAAAATAAATGATCATTTTTCAAAAATCAACATTTTTCACTTTTCACTCAAAAATAATTTTTTTAGAAAAATCCCAAAAATTCACTCTAAATTAATTTTTGAATAATGATTTAAAAAATTATGTCTATTTAAAAAAATATATTTTAAAAAAGTGACATAAATTAATTTTAATATCTACACATAAAATTTAATAAAAACCTTTTTTGAAGAATAAAATGAATTTATTCTAATACCCTATCTAGTTACAAACATTAGATGATTATTAATTTATTTTATTAAATATAATATCTATATATATCATTAAAATCACCCGTTTATATTTATTAACTTAATTTACTTTGATAAAAATACATTGTGCACGTAATTCAGTTTTCTGAAAAATATCCCCTTTAATCTTATATGATCTTATTTAGTATCGAGTTCTTATTTTCTAGGCATTAATTAGTAAAATTTTATTAAAGAAAAAAATTTAATCATATATTTTATAATGCATTTACTTCTATTAATATCTATTAAACCAACAATTATGCTATATTGGTCATATTTAAATATTAATATTTCTATATCATACTGCAACTCATTTTAAGCTCAATATTTTGTGTGATACATGTAATCAAACACAATAATTTTTTTAGAAACTAAAATATAAGTATGTTATAGTTAGTATCATCTATTACATCAAAGAAAGTATCATGATAAATCTTATTCATGGTATGATGCAACTCTTCCATTTTTTGTGAAAATAGTCCTCATCAAATGTGAATCCATCTATAGGATTAGATATGTGTAGAAGGTGTGTGATATAAGAATCCTACAAAAAAATTATTCAATTAATTATAGTCAATAAAATATCTATTTAAAATTTTAAATTTTTACCAATTCATGATATCCCCACCCATGTAGAGTAAGATATAACAAGGAGCGCATCCGGTGCTAGGACCCATATCTTGTTGTTGTGATAAATGCATGTGCACTATGTATGCCCCTGTAATTGGGACTCATGATATTTATATCACATCTCAATATATCAAGTGTATCGACTTATGAATTTTAAGGTAGTTACTTTTTTGGGGAGTTTTAATTTTGATCCCAAAGTAGAGATCATTCTGTGAATTAAGATTTAGATTATAAATCTAAGCATTGAGATATCTCAAGGAGGTGTTTTTGGATGAGGAATAATGATCGATTGGGTTACTGGTGATCGAGTGGGCATCAAAGAAAGGCCCAAGGGACTTATTGAAAAGATTATACTATTGTAGGTCGCACTACGATAGACTACAGTAGGGGTGTCATACCACTAAGGTGTGATGTGTCACACCATGAAAGAGGGAGGTTGTGACTCCTCCCATGTATAGGAGTGATTTGTGCCATGAAATATTTTGGTGATGGGGTGTGTTTCACCGCGACACCCTTGGCCATGCTACGACCAATGCTTGGGTGAATTTTTTTCATAGGTAGACCCATACTTTTAGGGTCTCCCCCTCATAATTTTGGGGTTAAGGGTCATTAGGAGAGGGTAAAATTTTATGGATCTCCCCGCTCTATTCCTCCTTTGACCCCCCATGTATGGGATGATTTTGGTGGCATTCCTATGATAATATGAGGTATGTTCTTCTATTCCTCCTTTTACTGTCTTCTATTTTGGTTTTATTTTACTAACTAATGATTTGGTGAGATTTATCTAGGGTTTCAGTGTTGATGGATTTGGTTTAGTTTGATTATGAAAAAGACATAAGAGGGGGTGGATTTTGTTTCTTTTAAACTTTCAATATATTCAAAATAACCCTTGCGATATTCAAAATAACTCTCTCGATATGTAGTGTATCTTATTTAATTATGTTCAGATATGGATAAATAAAAGAGAATAACATAATAGTTTTATATTGGTTTGGGGAAGAAAGATTCGCTAGTCTACTCCACCAATACTCTCTCAGCGAGCTTAGTGATTTTCAATGGTAATTCCTTTTACTGGGGACTTACAAAACTGATTATAGGTAGTTTATACCTTTAAAATAAGGATTTTACATAGCCTTATGGTTATTTTATAGGGAACCATAAATCCACATCTTAGTCTAATAAGCTGAAACTCCTTCAACACCACAACTGAGTTTGAGCATGCAAAACTCTAATAAATCAAAAGATATTGATTTGATTGAGAAAACAAGTTTGATATTCAATAATCGACAATAGTAGCAAAATAGTCTTCAACATTTCACAATATTTCTTTAAAAAACTATAGAGAAAACACCAGTTTTTTTTAAACATGTATGTATCCAAAGTGTATCTCTAGAAAATGCTTGGTCGAACTTGTAGAAAAGGATTTAATAATAAGGAATAACAACAACGATAAAAATAGCACCGACTAGATCAAAACATGTATGTCCCCAATGTGTAGCTCTAAAGGTGACGATACACTATTATATGTACACAAATTTTCTTTTTTCTATGTATATCTATTTACATCTTTGTTTTATAATATGATCTTCTCAATATTTATTCTGACGATCAAACAACCCCAGGTCAAACCAGCTCTAAAAATTCCACATAATAAATAAAAAATATTTGAATTCAAACCATTGGAGATATTCAAAACTTCCCATATAAATAGGAATGATTTAATCTGTTGATTATGATCCTTTTAATTGGTTGTAAAATAGTTTTGAAGAGATATTTACTTCTGGAAAGACCATTGTAGAAATTGTGGATAATATCTTTAACTTAAAACCCCATTGTTGAATATTCAAACATATAGTTCCTCCACGTGATGAAAAACTTCCAAAAGTAGTTTGAAAACTTACAATTGTTTATAAACACAGGTTTGATGAACCATATGTTTATTCCTTAAACATAGGATTTCTTCCAAATGTAGGGTTTTTGATCCATAAATTTCATTCCAAACATAGGGTTTCCAAACCATACGTCGCGCTTACAAACATAGGGTATGAACAATGTTTCCAAAATACTTTCAAAACACATCCAGAATGCTTAATAAAATATTCTCCCATGGATTAATGATTTGTGTAATCTTCCAAAATAAATATTCCAACAAATATTATTTTCCTAAAATTCACTAAACAAAAAATTTATTAGTTACATAATTGTGGGTGTTTATGAGCATCAAAACAAAAAAAAAATAACGAAATTGTTGAATCAACACATACTCAAAAAAATCACCTTTTTTAATGATCATAAAACCCATATCAAAAACCATAAAATAAATATTATAATTAAAACAGTTTTAAGAAATTTTCACAAATATAAATAAATAAATTAAAATCACATTTCATAAACTAATTATTAATTTTTCCTACATACCCCCCACAGATTTCAAATGAAAATTTCCACCAATTTACAAATTTAATATAAAATTCTCATATAAAATATATATATAAATTTATCCCCCTTTTGTGACATAAAAAAGATGTGTTTTTGGATTTTTTTGAATATATGTAGTAATAAAAAATCCCCCTAAATTTATGATTCCTTTAAAAATAAAAGGATGTAATAAATAATCCATGTAAAATATTATTCAATGAATAATAAGGGTTTACAATAAATGTATTAAAACATTTAATAAAAATGACCCCTATAGTATATTTTGTAAAAGATATTCAAAGAATTAAAATATTTCAAGAAATAAATAATTTTCAATTAATTTTTGAATATTTCATAATTTTATAAAAACTTTTATTAATTGAATTTTTATCACTCATATTAATAGATTAATTTACCATGTGTAATGAGATAATTAAACATTAGGCACATGTTCATATAATATAACCATAAAATAAAAAATAAATTACGAAGAAATTTATAACACATATTTTTTACTTACAATAAAATTTAAACAAAAAATTGTAGAAAATATTGATTTCAAATAAACAATAGGTATTAAGAAAATTTAGCGTGTTTAAGAAGGATTAGATGGATTATAAAAACTTTCCAAGCCTCAAAAATTTTCACTTAAATATGCTAAAACTATTTACAACTATTCTATTATGATTTAAACATCTATATATCTTTGATACAATGAAGAGGTTGAGAAATGTTTAACCAGAAACTACTTTAGTTCATCAAGATCTATCTTATTAATAACTTCACTTATCATTAACTCCATCTGTCTTAACATTTCTACTTTAAATGATTCAAAGTATTCATTTGAAATTGAAATTTTTTCACATTCTGATACTCCCTTTGCAATGTATCATTTTTTTTGAAATAGATGACTTTTGTAGCTCTTCATATGACTTTATAGATGCATTTAGATCAGTATGAAACTTTACATTTTTTTTATTTAAAGTACTGACCTTAAACATAATCTCTTCATAATATATTCCACTTTTAAGTATTTGAGACAAATAAAATTCTGGTTCTTCAAAACCATGAGCTTCCTTATATTTTTCAAAATAAATTTCAAATGAATCCTTAATATAAAAAAACAAATATTCTATTAACAAATTTGAAAAAGTATTACTAGTTATTTTATTTTGATAAAGAACTTTCAATGAACCTGAAGTTCTTAAATATTTCATTTTGATCAGAATGATTTCATATTTCTTTGAACAAGATATTTCTAATAGGAATAAGAAATAATTTAAGAGGGTTTTAGAAGAATATTCCAGGGTTTTAAAGAGAATATGATACATTTTTTTGACAAATTATAGATAAAGGTTCACATTCTCAAGCCAAAAATATAGGATAATAATTTCATAGTTTAAACTTTGAAAATAAATTTTACATAAGAAACATATTTTGTAAGAAATTATTACATAAATAAATAGTATTTTCTATGAAAATGATAATGATATGTTTTAAAAGTTTTAAACAAAGAATTTAGTTATTCATAAACCTATTTCAATAATAAAATTATACAGACTAGGTTTTAACAGTTTAACTTAAAGAGGAAGAATGGATTTAAAAAAAAGATCTCCCCCTATATAAAATAATTAACACAGTAAAGAAATATATATGAAAATAGTATTGAAATACTTCCTGTATTTATATATTCTAGTTATAAGGATTTTTTGATAAAGAACTAATTTGAAGTTGATATCTCCTTTGTTCATATATATATTTTCATATACTTCTTAAACAACTACTTAAGGATTAAATGATGTAGTTTAGTGGTATATTCCTGCAACACATCAAATAAAAGTGTCTTTTGGTACCCATATTCTTTTGGTTTCATCACTGTTAACAACTAAATTTTTGGATAACTAAATCTATTTATTTTGTGTAGATTTTTTTACTATTTAAGTTAAGTAATTATTTTGAAAAGTATACATTATTAACACCAAAAAATTGAGGTTTTATAAAGCAACAATCATTTTCATAATTTTTGATAATACCACAGTAAAGACATTTAACATTTGACATGATTTTTCTAAGAAAAAAATAATTCATATATAATTTTGGTTTTTCTCCATTACTACCAATACCAAGTTTTCCTTTATGAATTTTATTTTTACCAAGAATTTGATTTAAATAATTTTCACCTTTGATAAGCATACTAGATTCTTAATTTAAAGTATCAACTTCAACAAATAATTCTTTAATTTTAATTTCATGTAGATCATAAGAAATTTTAGAAGAATTAGATTTTAAATATTTAATTTTTTTGATGATATTTATTTATCTAATAAAATAGAATCATAATATTTCATAAGTTTTATATGATATTTATTTTAAAGTTTCAAATTTATCTTGTATCATAAAGCAATAATTATTTAATTCCTCATAATAAAGTTTTTCAGAGTTAAATTTTTGAGAGTGAGAATATTAAACCCTAAACCCTAGTTTGTAAACCCTAACCCCTTTACCCTTCACATTGAACTATGAAATCCCTTAAAACCACTAAAAAACTTATAAAAACTATAAAAACCCTTAAAAAACTATAAAAACCCTTAAAAACCTATAAAACCCTTAAAATATGCTTATCCTTAGAGCTTATAGAAGATTCATAATTTGAACCAAAAGAATCATTCCAGGTTGGCTTCATAATTTTCTTATCTTTTCTTTTATAGCCAGCTTTACTTTGAGCTTTAAGTAAAGGGCATTTAACCTTTGTATGACCTTTCTCATTGCATTCAATGCACATGTTATCTTTAGTACCTTTCTTTTTTTTTATATATTTTTTCAAACCTTTTGAAAATATTTGATATATATTTATCTAAATATAGATTAATTTAATCATATGATTCATCCAAGGTAGTTTTGAGAGAAACTTCTACATGTTTGATATAATTTTCAGCTTTGTCTTGCATCTCATCTTCATACATCACCAAAGTTATGATTAGTTATTTTATTATAAAATATTTAACAGGTGTGGATTAACATATAACAATAGATATTTCACTCCAATTAGAGGGTAAAACTCTAAGTAATTTTAATGCTTGATTCTATTTCTTAACCAAATCTTGAAAAGTATCCACATTATTGAAAATTTATATCAATATCCCATTCATATGAGTGATTATTTCACTAAAATTCTTTATGAAAGTATCAAAATTTAACTTTTCAATATTTCATCTCAGTTGTATAATATTTTTAGTTCCTTCATAGGCAACAAAAATAGTCTCCCACATATCATATGCAGTAGAACATTGAGAAACTTGATTAAAATCATTAGTCCCTAAACCAAAAACAATAGAATTAATTACTTTTGAATTATGATCATATTTATTTTCTTTATTATCATACCATTTATCTAGATATTCCTTAGTAATTTCACAAGGCTTGACAAATTCCAAATAAACTCTTATTCCAATATTTTTCAAATAAACAATCATGTGTGCTTTCCAACATGCATATTTATCACCATTAAAGTAAGGACCATGGATCATCGACATAACTTCTTTGAGATAAGCTATTTTTGAGATTTTTCTTCATCTGAATATTTAACTCTATCTTATTAGAGACTTTGATATATCATAATAGAATACTTCCAATGATATCACATTTTGGTATCGAGTAAAATAATAGAACCCAACCTTTTGATACTTCTTGTTGGTATCAAAATAGAAACAAGAGAATATTGAAGGATTTCCACCAAGAGAAAAATTCCAATAGAGCCCGTCCCTATGATACCACTTATTAATATTAGATAGAAATAAAAGAATTTTCAAGTATTTCTAAAAAGGGAAATATATCAATAAAACCCTTCCTTTATACCACTTGTTGGGTTGATTTGATTCTGATGAAGACATAAGAGGGGGTGAATTGTGCTTATTTAAAACTTTCAATAGATTTAAAATAAACCTCTCAATATGTAGTGTATCTTCTTTAAGTAAGTTAAATAAAGGATAAATAAAATAGAATAACATAATAGTTTTTATAGTGGTTAGCGGTACAAATATCCCCTATTTTACTCCACCAACACTCACTCAGAGAGATTAGTGATTTTCACTAGTAAGTCCTTTTTTCGGGGACATCCAAAATTGGGTATAGGAAGTTGATACCTTTATAATAAGTCTTTTATGTGGACTTATGGTTCTTTTATAGGGAACTATAAATCCACATCTTATTTTAAGAATCTGACACTCCTTCAACACCATGACTAAGTCCTATCATTCAAAGATCTAATAAATCAATATAGATTTATTTGATTGAGAAAACAAGTTTTACTCATATTTGAAGCATGAAATTAATAGGTGTGATTTGATCTTAAATAATATAAAGAAAAAAATAGTCTTCAAAGTTTCACAATATTTTTTTAAAAATTAGCAGAGAAAACACCAGACAGATGTTTAAATATGCATGTCTCCAAAGTGTATCTCTAGAAAACACTTTGTCAAACTTGCAGAAGAGGATTTAACAATAAGTAATAACAACAGTGAAAACAATAGTAGTGACTAGATCAAAACATGTATGTCTCCAAAGTGTATCCCTAAAGGCGATGATACACTGTTATATTCACACAACGTTTCTTTTTTTTTTATGTATATCAGTTTACAAATATTTTTCAAACTTGCTGAAGAGGATTTGACAATAAAGAATAACAACTATGATAATAATAACAATGAATAGATCAAAACATGTATATCTCAAAAGTGTATCTCTAAAATAGGCAATAAAATGTTATATGAACACCTCTTTTCCTTTTCTATGTATATATGTTTGCCTCTCATTTTAGTGGATGGTCTTCTTAATATTTATACTGAAAATCAAATAGCCCCAAGTCAAACTAGCTCCAGAAATGCTGTATGATAAGTAGAAAAATTTGAATTCAAACCATTCAAGATACTTATAAATTCCCTTAGAAATAATAACGATTCAATCCATTGATTGAAAGCCTTCGAATAAGTTGTAAAATAACTTTGAAGAGATATTTACTTGTGGAAAGACCATTACAGAATTCATGGATAATATCTTTAACTTAAAACTCCATTATCGAATAGTCAAACATAGTGTTCCTCCATATGATGAAAAAATTCCAAAAGTAGGGTTGAAAACATACAGTTGTTAAAAATGTAGGGTTTATGAACCATATGTTTATTCCTTAAATGTAGGGTTTCTTCCAAACATAGGGTTGTTGATCCATACTTTTCATTCCAAACACAGGGTTTCTAAACCACACATTACGTTTATAAACTTAGGGTATGAAAAATGTTTCCAGATTACTTTCAAAACACATCAAGAATACTTAATAAAATATTCTCCCATGGATTGACGATTTTTGTACACTTCTATAATAAATATTCTAATGAATATTATTTTCCTTAAATTCATTTAATAAAAAATTTATTAGTAACATAATTGTGTTTTTGAGAATCAAAACCAAAAAAGAAATTAATGACATTTTTGAATCAACAAATTCTCAATAGATGTCACTATAGAATTTTGTAATTGAGTGAGGATGATAGGGGGTTTTCCCAACATGGATAGAGGAGGTCATAGAAAGTTGATCACAGGTCATTGAGTGTGGTTTTAGTGTGACAAAAGTGTGCGGTGAGTTTTTAGGATACTATGCCTATTTAATTTATTTTTATTAATTAATTATAGTTATTATAATTAATTAATTGTTTTATATCATGAACAATAGGTGATTGAGAGTTGATGAGGGATTGGACGAGGCATGGAAGAGATTTAATAAGGGACAGTAGTACTTAGTGTGGATAGTATCTTCATGTTCAAGGTAGGTGGTCCCTTTAATACAAAGTAATATACTGGTTTATGCATGATGTCTTGACTATATGAATATTTCATTGGATAAGGTAGATGTATAGGGACCAAATGAATCTAAGGTAAGAGAGATGTGATAGAATTGGGCCTCCTTGGCTTGTAATAAGTTCTAATTAGAACTTTGGGTAGATTGGGATTTCCTGATGACTATGTTTCTAAGGGGAAAAAGTGTCAGGTAGGTTTATTTAAGGACTTGGAAAGGTCTCAAGATATAAGCGGTGATGCAGAATAGCCTAGGTTGGGTTTATAGGGCTAGAGACTAGGAATGAGAGGCTTCAGACTGAGTGACAATGGGGGAGATGGTTGTATGTATCATGAGTGATTAGGAACTCCCTCCCATGGTCAGATCAAGGTCTTGGAATACATGAGGAGCGAGATGAATCCTCTAGGACTAGACATGTGTTGCGGAGAGGGTCACCTCTAAGTGACGGGTCAAGATATATATCTTAGGAAAAGTGAGATGGGACCCAAGTATGAGCTATGAGAACTATTTGGGACTTAGAATTGGTTTCCAAGGGTCTTAAAGCATGATAATGTGGGATGATTCTTGGGTAGTAGTATCATGAGTGATGATGGATTTTGATGAGGTTGGAATGGGTCTTGAGGTCTATATTATAGGATCCTATGGGTTGTGGTGTCATCGAGGGGTGATAGACTTGAGATGGTATTGGAAATACAATGATTTGTGTAATGGTTTGAAATCCCTATTTATTGTTACATATGTGAGCTTATGATAGGAAACATATTCCAATTTGGGTGTGCGGATCTTAAGGCCTAGCCCCATCATGAGTGATAAGGAGATGATTGGACTACCATGGGTGATATGGAGTCCTTATTCATGATTTATAGGAATACCTTGAGTGGGAATGCATGACATGAGACCCATTTGCTTCACCTTGAGTGTGACGATGTTGTTGTGGACCATGCTTTGAGTGAGAATTATTGTGTCAAGATAGTGGACAATCTTGAGAGAGAAGACTAGTCTGATTGTGATGTGGTGAGAATCATGGATGATGGACCCTACCTTGAGTAATAAGGTAGTAGGTCAAGACATAAATGAGGGTAATGAGTTTTGTATAAACATATAATGATCATATGCAGTGGAAGACAACCCAAAAAACACAGGAGATCTATATTCAATAATATTAACATGTAAATTATATGAAAAGTAGAGTACCTGGAAATTGAGAATTTCAATAGTATTATTCATCCTTCAAAGGATAATGGTTGATAAAGATCATGGGGATTATTGAACATAATCACCATGTCTCCAAGGGAGTACACCGACCAAAGGATCCACAAATGCTTTGTGAGGATACTTAATATATGACGAGGTGATAGAGCCTTATCAAAAGAGATAAATGAAGTTTCAGGAAGAATAAATATTTGACATAGGCTTAACACATCACAATACCCACACCCAATAAGATAGGATCTCATCCTCCTATATAAGCACAAGACTGAGGTATCACATCTTATGTGTTTATGTCTATTGGGTATAATTCATTGAGTGGTTTTAATGAATTAATGCAAAGCCTTTAATTCATTCATAGTGGATTGTAATTGATGAATAAACCATTCAATAGAAATATAATATATATATATCATATATATATATATTATATTCATGTATCACGTACATGAAAAATACATGCATCATATGCATATATTAAATGTACACTATATATAATATCATATTAGATATATATGCATCATACATCATATTCTTGTGTATATGTATCCCATGCATGTACATTTTAGTGAACATCCAACAGAGGGACCCTACCTTGAGAGATGAGGCAGTAGAGGACTTGGACGATGCCCTACCCTAAGTCGTTGAGTACGGGCTGATACGCATGACATGAGCCAAAAAATTGATTTTGACATGGCACCGAAGTAGGTGTGATTAGGTATCATGGTGTCCTATTTAACATATGATGGAATGATGCACATAGAGTTGTGGTGGCCTGATTAACAAATGATATCCGATGTGATTCTATGAAATGTTTATTTTCCTTATGAATACACACATATAATGACATATATTGGGGCACTTGGTGAGACACTACTAATATGTATTTCTCACACCTTTCATGGACACTCTGGTTGTAACAACCCAACTCCAGTAACTTAGATCCAATGGTTATGTTATTATATTGAAAAAATATACATGGGATCACATCTTGAAGGATCAAATAGTTAATTACTCTTAGGAGACTAGATACATACATGATTCTCACATTACATTTGAAAATATGAAATACAACTTAAAAATTCTAATGATATCTTTATTATTTCTTCTAGTGAATCCTTAAAATCATTCAAAAATCCCTTCTTGGAATCCCATTGAAAGGGAAACATAATAAAGGGTGTGATCTGATGCTCAGTAGGGGAAAGAATACAAAAGAAGCTATCATAGAATAAGTAAATCATAAATAATATAGAATAGATAAACAACAGTCAAATATTCCATATAAATAATATCATAAAAGGGAACTAAATCCATGGATGAAATAACATCATAAATTATCACACGGATAACAAAAAATAATTTCTTAATGATAGAGTGCATAATTATGATCATCATAATCTTACCACCAAAGCCTTGTTTCTATACATTATACATAAATAGGTAATACATATGCTAAATACCCATACTATTTTGTCTCATTAGACCAACCGATGCATCAAGGGGATATAACAGGCCCCACTCATCACATATTAAGTCTGATGTATTCATAATATGAATGAAAATAATAAAAATTCAATACATAATCATCATAAACATTAATATTAAAAAAATAACATATGAAATTTTAATATTTTCTCTAGTTAATAAACAAAACAACATGATCTTAAGCCATATAGGGTAACATGGTGGGTGGTATCGATAGAGTATATCCCCAATAAATTATAAGATTCATCAAAAGATGTTTTTATAAATGAAAATACTTTAAAAATATCACTAAAATATTTCTTGAGGTAAATACCCTTTTCTTTTTTTAAATCAATTATATTAAAATCTAAAAATTTCTAGAATATTAGGGAAAAAAATTATTTGCAAAGAACAATGTAAACTTGTAAAGGAAGCTTCAAGGAAAGGAATAGCCACGATGGTGGGAAAAGTCATTCACATGGTAAATGTTAAAACAAATATTTTATTCACACCTTTGGTAAAAAGTAAATCATTTATAAAATTATAATAATATTCCTAAACCTTTTTATATAAAGTCAAACAAGGGTGAAAATGACTTTAATCAATCATTTAAGAATATTGAAAACATTCTTGATTTTTTTAAAGAAATATGGATATAGAAAAAAAATTCCAAACTAAATTGAAAAAAAAGTTTGTTTTCCTTTAAAAAATTATTTTGGACTTTTGAGTTCCAAAATGAAACACTTTTTTATTAATGATTCTTTATTAAAATCATTGTTTCTGAGTGTTAACTGTTTCATTTTTCATGTAAATTTTGGTTTGGTAGTTTAACTCCTCACACATTTCTCATGGTTAAATTATATACAGAATGTTAATTATGATATAAATATCATATATATTCATTATATAAATATTTATAATCATACATGAAATATGAATATGAAAAATGAATCATATCACTTTATGAAGGCGGTAGTCCACACGTACACACAAGTGACGTGGTCTTTTTTTAACAGGTATAAGGATAAGAAGGTAAATGATATATTATATTAACAGAATAATAATTATGTTACATATATCATATATATTCATTATTTATATCTTTATAACCATCCAAGTAAAGTGGTGATGAAAAATGAATTACACCGCTACGTGGAGATGATAGGTTGTACGTACGCATGAGTGATGTTTTAATTTTCTGTAGGATAGAAAGTAGGTGGAAAATGGTTTTACCTTAATCATAATAACATATAAGTATATTTATTATACCATATTCATTATTTTAGGATTATTATAATATATTTTTAATAAGTATAAGAAGAAAAAAACTTTGAAAGAGTCAATAAAGATTATTACCTCTTCTTTGAGAGACCTCCATTGAATTCCAACTTAATCCTTAATAGAATGGTATTATGATAAAAAAAAGAACTCTAAGACCTGGGGGGATTTTAGGAAAGGATTTGGGCAGTTTTTGGTTGATCTATAGTGGTCAAATATTTTGAATAATAAAGGAGAAGAGGTTCCCTTTTATAAGTGAGGAGAGACACACACATGGAATTACTTAAAATATTTTAATAATATAAAGTCATTTTCTTGTGAAAGTTGCTCCAAATTGCCATATATTCGAATATGATAAGTGTAAGGCCAAAATAAAACAACAAATTTTGGTTTAATAAAGTTTTTGTTGTTATCTTGAGTCCATATCCCGTTTATTTTTAACCCTTTTAACTCATTTACCCTTAACCAAGCTGATAAATATTTATGATAGTTATTATTAATTATGACCAAAAATTAAATTGAAATTATTAAATAATATTAATTATACTGATTAAAAATACAAAATACATTTTAAATTATTCAAATCCAAAAATTGGTGGAAATTAATTTTAATATAATTCCATAAAATGTAATGAAACTATTTAAAAAAATTGTTGTTTTAAGCATAAAAGTGATTTTACAACAAAATCTAGTATAATGTTGATTCCAATGGGATTAATTTTATTATTATAAATAAAAGGAGAATTATTTTTATTTAAAACCAAACTAAAACTAAATGTTACCTTTTAAATACTTGATTAGAATAAATTAACTAAAAACAAATTTTATTTGAACAAAAACATTATTTAGATTTCCAAAATGTTAAGCATGTATTTCTAAGTTTAAAATTATATTTTTATATGAATTTCATTACTTATTAAATACATATTTGGTGTAGATAAATTGTTTCATAAAATTTAATATTATTCATATATCATTATAATGTCTTAAAATTTACAATTTGTTTTTTTGTAAAATTTGTATTTTTTACTATTCACCAAAAAATCAACTATTTTTGAAAAATATCAAAAATTCACTCTAAGATAATTTTGACATACTGAATTAAAAAATAAATTAATTTCATAAAATTAAATTTATAAAAATTAGGAAATTATGTTTTAATCACATTCTTTAATAAATTTATGTACATTATACTATTATTTCTTTAGAAAGAAAAACTTACTATATATTATTGAATATGATTTGATACATTCTTCCCCTATTTAAAAATTTCATCCTTTAAATTTCCATAATATCACCTCATTAATTGATGTGGTTAGATCTTCATCATAACTTCTTTAGGTTCCCACATCACATCTTATATCTTGTGATTTTTCCAAAGTACCTTTACCATCCGAGTTACCTAATTCTGCAACACTTGTTCTCTAGTGTAAATAATCAAAATAGGTTCTTTACTGTAAGATAAATATTGTTCCAATTTTATCTCCTAAGAGGTTAGAACATGTGTTGGTTCTGACATGTACTTTCTTAACAAAGAGATATGGAACACATCATTAACTTTAGAGAGGCAATGCGGCATTGCCAAATGATAATCCACAGCTCCTATTATTTCTAGAATTTCAAAAGGTCTAATGCACATAGGACTTAGTTTACCTTTCTTTTCAAACATTATAATACCCTTCCATGAAAATAAATTCAATAAAACATGATCTCCCACTTAAAAATTTAAATCATTTCTTCAGTTGTTAGTATAACTTTTTTGTCTACTTTGAGTTACCTTAATATGATTTTGAAGAGTCTTAACTTTCATCATCATATCCTCAACAAGATCTGGGCCTAGAAGCTTCCTTTCACCAACTTCATCTCAAAAAGTTGGAGTATGAAACCTATTACCATAAAAAACTTGATACGGTTCCATTTTAATGCTCAAATGAAATCTATTATTATATTAAAATTCCATTTAAGGTAAATATTGATCCCACATACCATGTCACGAACCAGATCTAATCTCCATCCAAACCGACACCCGACCCGGTCCATGGAAAGGCTTGAAGGGCATTCCCTATCCCCACATGATGGAACAAGTGCCCGAGTATCATAAATAATGGTTTGGGAATGATTTACCCAAGTTTATAAGAATTAAACAACCAACAACAATAAATATACCGAATCTGAAAATTTAATCCAAACAAGCCTTTAATAAAATTCAGAATTGAAATAAATAGTTTTAAACAAAACCCTAGAAGGTTCACAACTCAATATGATCAAAAATTATGACTCAAGAACCACCACATAGCAATGTGAAATCACCCCAAACCTTATCCACAACACCGCACCCAGAAAAGAAGCTACCAACCCGCACCACCGTCTCCAAGGACCTTTCCCTTACCTATGTCAAACATTATCAAGTATACTTACACCCAGATGTGTAATTAGGGTGTGAGCCTAATCCCAATAGGATTCCACCCAAAAATATTCCACGTGATAAACATTTTAAGACAAAAATCTTGCAAGTTTTTATAAACATGAAATGCTAGAACAATTTCTAAAAGGTTAAACTTTAAATGAAAACCGACTTTTAAGAGGGAAACTTTGAAGAATGTAAACTTTTAAATAAAACACACATGATACTGAATTTTCCAACAAAACACATTGTATGATGATGGTAATTATAATATATCCAATGAGCACTAGTCATGGGAACACCCCTAAGTACTAGCTAGTTGTGGGGACATAGGTACATCGTATCTCGGTGTATAAGTAACCATAACCAACATCCTTCTCATGCATGAGCCACTGGTAGGGGAAACCCCAATGTCCTAGTGGTCCCTAAAAATTATCAAGGTTTAGTTAGTGTTGTCATTGTCAAACTTGCTTAGTGAAATAAGGATGATACCACTACCGGATCACTAGAATACTAGTCCTAGTCTGCCCACCTAGATACACGGGTTTATCTCTTTGTGCTCAATCAAGTTAAATATGTTATAAAATACCAATTTCACATGAAAGTACCATTTGAACATAGAAATAAATTTTTTGAATCATACACAATCCAAACAGTACACAAACATGTTCCTCACCCTCAAAATAATTTAGTAAACCCTTTAGTGATTTTATAAAACAATTTCAAGAGGTAAGACAATGGTTTTCACACAAAATCTATTCAAAAATAATTTATTAAGGACAAAATCCCAACAATATCACACCCAACCAGATTTGGAATCACTAAAAACATTTAATAAACCAATTCCATGAGTCATAAAACAACCCCAAAAGACACAACATGGAATACACATGAAAAACACTCATTTTCATACAAAAATGATTCTTTAAAATCAACCACTTAATTAATGATACAAAAAATGGTTTTCAAACCAAACACAATGGAATAGGAACATGAAAAATAGGTCAATCAATAAAGATAAATCATCAAAGAATTTCTACACATGGAATCACCTACCTTAGTTGTCAAAAACCCCAGAATCTTTGTGCAAAACTTCAACCACACCACCGCCGCACCATAAGGGGATGAAAATAAACCCTAATCAAAACGATTCAACCAAGAAACACAAAATTATACCCTCGGTAAGAAACCATAGTTGATGGACATTTGGAACTTCAAGGTGGGAAGAAACCCTAAGTAAATAGAAGGAATAAGAGGGGAATTCACTTACTTAAAGAATCTTGAAGTTCCACCACCAAAAATCCTTTCAAAATTGGGTTCCAAAAGAGTTTGAAGGATATTGGGAGCCTTCCATGGCTGTAAGGGTCAAATGGGGGAAGAAAGTGGCACACTAGGGTTAATATCAAAAGGAAAACATTTGAATAAGATAAAAAAATTTATGACCTGGAGACCTGTGCATAGTTTGTCTGAACGATTTAGTAAACCATGCGGCCTATTCTGGCCACCCAAAACTTGTACATTTTCTTCAAAATTCAAGGGGATTCAAGGGAGAGCCTAGGGGAAAAATATATTCCAATAATAGAAGAGGAAAAATACTTGAAAATAAGGAAATTAATGTGACATACTTGAAAGTCAAGTGATAATGACCTCAAAATGTATTCTAATGTTTGAATTGTCCTTTTAGACCATCCATAAATTTTTGGATGATATGTTGTGCTCAAATATATCTTGATGATAAGATCATTATAAATAAACTTTAATAATTTTGATGTAAACCATGAATCATGATCAGATACAATCGAAATAGGTGCACTATGAAGTATTTCGAATTCATTAATATAGAGCCACATGAGACACTCAGGAGGAAGATCTTCCCTTACAGAGAGGAAATGTATGGACTCTGTAAAGAGATCAACAACAATACATATGAAATAATCCTCTATAAGAGTCTTTAGAAATATAGTGAAAAATTCCATAGTAATATCATCTAATTTCCACATAGGAATAGGTAGAGGGTGTATGACTCCTTTTGGTTGTTGTCTATCAGACTTTACCTTCTGGAAATCCAAGCATCTTGATACATAGTATTAAATTTCCCATTTTATATTACCCCACCATAAATTTTCCTTCAAATGATGATACATTTTGGTGATACCAGAGTGTATAAAAAAATTTAAGCTATTAGATTCATCTAATAATTCCCTCTTCAAATCAGGTATCACTACTAGAAAATGACCCTATACCCATGATTTTTCCAAAACCGTGGGTATAGGGATTGGATGAGAACCTATACCCACAATTTTGGAAAACCATGGGTATAGGTTGGGAATTTTCACCTATACCCGTGGTTTTTAAAAAGACATGGGTATAGGGTTTTTTTAATACCTATAACCATAATTCTCAAAAAATTGTGGGTATAGTTTTCTTGCGTTAAGGAGGGAAAAAAATTCCATGGGAGAAAAAAAATTCCACAAGAACACCTATTACCACATTTTTCTACATATAGCCATAGTTTAGATAAATATATATAAGTAAATATATATTTATATACCTATAATCCAATGTGGTGTAGTTTTTAGGCGTGTGAATTGTATACAGGCGGTCCAGGGATCAAAACTCGTGACCGATGATTTTTTAAAACCTATACCCATGGTTTTGAAATCGTGGGTATAAGTCTAATGACATGGTGGCATACACATATTCCCACGGTTTTGAAACCATGGGTATATAATTTTCAAATAATGGGTATATCTTAGAGCTATATCAATAGCTAAACTCCTTACAGTTCCCAAAACCGTGGGTATAGCCTATACCCATAATTTTGGGGTCTATACCCACAGTTTAAAACCATGGGTATAGGTGAATTTTCTAGTAGTATATGGATGTAACACATAAACTCTTTCCAAATTTCAATATACCATATTTATAGATGAAGCCTTCCAACTTTCCATAATTCAAAATTTTGATTTTATTTTCAATATTCTTTCTATCAAGATGAGAACTTTTTATTTTATCCAATAAGGATAGTTTGGTAATCATTTGTAATAGATGTGATGTATACCATTCCTTAATGATTCTCATATCCATATTTACTAAATCCATGAATATATGATCTTTTTCAATCCTCATTTTAGTCAAAACTCCATGATCTTTTCTACTCAATGCATTAACAACCTTATTTTACTTCCCAGGGTGGTAGTGTATTGAGAAATCATAATCCTTGAGTAGTTCTAACCATTTCCTTTTCCTTATGTTGATCTCTTTCTATGAGAATATGTATTTTAAACTTTTTTGACCTATATATATTTTACATATTTCACCATAAAGGTAATGCATCCATATATTTAATGAAAATATTATGATATCCAAATCAAGATAATGGATTGAATAATTATGTTCAGGAATATTTAACTACCTTGATACATAGGCAACAAATATATCATTCTACATAATGACACATCCAAGTACTTTCTTTGATGCATCACTATATATCTAAAATTCATACCTTCTCTATGGTAAAGTTAATATTGGTACATTTACCAATATCATCATTAATTCTTCAAAACTTTTCTTAAATTCTTATGACTATATGAACTTAACTCATTTTTGTGTCAACTTGGTTAACATGTTAGATAATATTTTTTTTGAACAAATCATCGATAGTAACCTGCTAATCTAAGGAAACTACGCACCTGATTTATATTCATTGGCATTGGACATTCCATAACTACCTTTATATTTAAAGGATCAACTAATATTCTATCTTTAGATACAATACATCCAAGAAAATAAATTTCCTGAATCCAAAATTCACAATAGATAAATTTTCCATGTAACTCATTTTCTACGAGAGTCTTAAGAACGATTCACAAATGTATCTTATGATCAACATATCTTTTAGATTATATCAAAATACTATCAATAAATACAAAAAAAAATCAAGATAATCCTTGAATACTTTTTTTATCAGATCCATAAAAGTTGAGGGTTTATTTTCAATCCAAATGGAATTACTATAAATTCTTAATGTTCCTACCTCATATGAAATGGAATATTTGGAATATATTCCTTATTCAATTGTATTTGATGATACCCATAATGAATATTAATCATTTAAAAATATTGATATCCTTTAAGTTGACCAAATAAGTCATAAATGTGGGTCATATGATACTTGTTCTTTATAGTAATGACATTGATTTCCCAGTAATTGATGTACAACCTCATAGACCATTATTTCTTCTTAACAAAAATAATCAGGGCTCCCCATGATGAAAACTAGTGTATATAAATCCCTTATCACACAAATATTGTATTTTTTTCTTTAGTTCTACCAATTCCTCTATTGACATCCTATATAGAGTCTTAGATACAGGTTTTTCATTGGAAATAATATTAATTGAAAACTCAACTTCACACTAAGGTGGGTGTTAGGGTAGTTATTCATGAAACACATTAATGTATTCCTAAAAATAGGTACTTTCTCTATTTTAATGATACCTTTCCCATTCATAGGTAATTTTTTCTAATATTATCTAATAATTTCATTAAGTAGAGCTATCATAGGTGGATTCAAACACGATTTAGATTATATAGTATTCTATATGAAGGTAATGGATTTCATATCTTTATCACAAATCATAATATCCTTCTCTTAGTAATAAATTTCATATTATAATTTGAAATCCAATCCATACCAAGGGTTATATTAAATTTAACCATAGGTATAATAATCATTTTTTCAAATAGGGTAAGTCTATGTGTCAAAATAAGAACTAACTGAGATGTCCTTATTGTAGTAAGATTTTTACTAGGAGTCTTGATTAATAATTACCTTATTAAGGTGATAGGGAAATATCTAATTTTATTGGTGAAGATGGAAGATATAAAAGAGTGAGAAGATCCAGAATCAAATAAATCATTAGATAAATTTGAGCCTATTATAAATATACCCATTACTACATATTTAGGAACTTTAACCTCATCTATAGTGATTTTATAAGATTGGTCTTACTCCCTTGTTTTTTTAAGGAAAATACCCTTGAAAAATGGGAAATTCATTCACATACTTCCCCATATACTTATAGTTAAATCATTAAAATTTAATGTATTCTTGATTTCCCTTATAATCACAAGCTTGAAGACCCTTTTATCTAAACTCAAATTGAAATATCATTCCAATCAAGTATGTTCCATGGTGTTTCTTCCCACAATTATTACAAACTGAAAATTACACCCTTAACTTATTACCTTTTACTATATTTCCTTTTTCAGAGTGCTTATCTGGCCATTTATTTTCTTTTATTCCTTGGAAAACATAATACTTGGAGAATTGTTTCTCCGTATTAATGACACTTAATACTATATCCTCATAAACAGAAAATGTTCGAGAGACTAATTACCTTCAAAGGATAGGATTTATCCCATAAAAGAAATGATCAATCTTACTCCTTGGATTACATACATAATTCATTGAATGAGTGGATAACCTTGTAAAGTTAACTTCATATTCAATAATTCTTTCCCCTTTATTTTGACTTAGATTGAGGAATTTTTTATCCAAATAATATCATTGCTTATAAGGAAAGTTTTTTTGAATAATATCTCCTTGAATGTCTTACAAATGCATACTATTTATTTTCTATGACACCTTAGTGTCCTGGATCAATGACCACCATTGATCAAAGTCTCCTTTAAGACGATAAACTATCATGATAACTTTATCTCTTTTATTACTTCCTAAAATGAGAATTATCTTCTACAGAGACTTGATCCATTACTTAGATACTGATGGATTATTAGTCTCATTTAATGAGAGATTTTGTTGTATAATTAAGTGGTATGACATTTCTACACCATGTTTGGGTTCAGTAGTCTCCTCCATATGAGCAAGGTTATTAATCATAACATGAGTCAACTACCCCAATACAGTTATAATTTATTCATCTCCAGCTCTATATCTAGCTCCACTATCTTTACTAGGAAGAAAATACCTACATATATTTCATGAATTAATATATTTTTCATTCCTTCCATTAGGTTCCATTTAAAAAAAACGGAATATACTAAATTAGATCATAACATTATGAATTTTAAATTGTTGTATATAATTATAAATATGGTGTAACACTTAAAATAAATTGAAAATTTATGCATAACTAATCTCAATATCATATGATTAGTATCTTTGTAAATATCTTAAATTCATAAAAATATTTTTAAAACATTCATAATGTTTCATTAAGATCATACGAATCAAATAAATCATATCCCTTAAGAGTGTCTAAACAGGTGTGTAGTCTTAGTCCCACTCATCATTCACTAATTATGATCAAGTTAATACCAAATCCAAACCTTTTAGAATGGTTACCCCTAGATGCATATATTTCAAAAAATAAATACACTTTATAGTATCTATAAAAAGACATATTTTCTAGGAAAGTGATCTCATTGTCGAGCACGTCAAATTAGATGTTTATTTTTAACTAGAATTTCTGCAGTATAGCAGCAACCCTAGGTCGTCTCTCGGCAGAGCCTTAGATAATTAATTTTAAGAGGAGGTTCTAATTAAGAAACTAGAATAGAAATGGGAATTTATAAAACTTGGGGGGTTTTATTTTAAAACATAGATTGAAACTATACTACTAAGTATGAGAAACAAGATAAAGAAATCGTGATCAACCCAGGTAAGTGTACCTTGATGCTCAATCTGTCATTGATCTCAAGGGAATGGGAAGGATCATTGATTACTTGATTTTATACATAATAAAACTAGTAATGATATGTGAGTTCTTACTAGGTTACCACCTAGTATTTGATCAATCAACGATATTGATTATCAATGATTGCTCAAAATCAACAAACATGAATCGATGTAAAAATGGAACTCAATCAAGGTATCACATCAACAATGTGATGAGATGACCAGATTTGTGTTAATGATAAAAATTTTCCAAAAGGAAAGAAAATGAATATTAATAGGTTCAAACTTTTGTATTTTATCAACCAACGCAATCCATTTGCACACTCATGAAAGGGAGGGGGTGAGAAAAGAGGCAACCACACTCAAATTATCACAAGATCCGGGTTATGCATGGAAGCATGTGGATTATTGTTCCTTTGATTTTTTTTGATAATAAAATAATAAAAACAAATTTATAAGGTATAAATGAAGAAAAATTGACAAAAAACTTTGAAATCAATTACCTTACAAAAACTACAAGCATGGAGCTCAGGATTACCATAAGGGACACCCCCCAAATTGATCACTAAGAGGCTTAGAAGTACATGAGGGAGAAGAGAACTAAAATTTAATAAGAGAGATATAAATTTCGATTAAACTTCACCACTATTATTTAATCATGAGATAATTAGGTATACGAGTGATTTTATGGACAAAAACATCACACTTTCCACAAAAGAAGTCAAGTGCCTAAGGGACTAGGTCATTATTTAGGACAAACTTTTTAATACTTCTTTATCTGGATGGTTGAATGACCAAAACGCATTAAATTGTCATGAAATTCTGTTCAGTGATGAAAATTTGAGTTAGGTGTCCAAGGAAGGTGGAATCATCCTAATTGGACATCTGAGTCCCGAATTACAGCCCAAATAAAGAAGGGTGATCCAATCTGGCCTGCCCAAAATTTCTTCACATAATGGGCCTATTTTGGGCCTCCAAATGGATAAATTGGGCTCCATGATCTTCTATAAAAATTTATCCCACATCTGTTTTCATTCATACACTCATTTTTAGACCAATTGGATGCACGTATTATCCACAGTACATATTAATATCTACATGAATGCTTGGGATCTCGCACAGTTTGGCCCATTTTGCTTGAATTCCATCATGGGCTCTCCAAATCACCTCCTCCTACAATGTAAACACCGAAACAAGTAAAATTTACCCATTAAACAGTGATAAAAAATTAATTCATTGAATCAAACATAAAGTTCAATTTATTATTATATTTTGAATATTCATTACAAAACTAGTTTAAAATAGTAGTGTAAGGGTGGAATTGAATAGTGAATCACTATACGATCATACCCTCACACCTAAACATATGCACTCCTGGGAAAATACACATATCCAAAAAAATTATGCATGTATATATTCCCAACATCATGAAGATTTAACATTTGAGGAAATTTTAATTCATTGAAGTAATGTGATCAATTCACAAACCACACCAAGGAGTTATTCCTAGTGAAAATGGAAAAAGATGTCTCATAAATCATATCACAATGAAATTCAAAGTGATTTATTATACCAAATTGATAAAGTAATTTAAAATTAAACCATTCCACTAACTCTACATGTGTGCGTGTAAAAACTATTCCATGCTATTCTTTCCACTTTATATCCAATAAATATAGGTTATGTTAAAAATTTTCAGCTTAAATGATTTTGTCCATCGAACCTGCCCTACATCCTTTGAAATTATATTTCAAGACCCACTCACTTAATAATTCCCAGAAGTAAAACCATAAGCTCCCGACTTAGATATCCCCATATTTTTCACATTTCATCACTCCCCTCATTTTTTTAAAAGTTGCATTTGGAAAAAATCTCACACTCATCTCTCAACCCTTGTTTGATCTCCTCACGACACTAATTGTAATAGTTATAACAAGATCAAAGGTTGAGGTGGAGTGGTTTTTGACCCGACCAAGACACAACCCAATTTTTTTAGGGTGTGAAATAGTCAGATATCAGGTACACATGCATAGGTTAATCCAGTACAGTAATGAAACAAATCGAATTAGGAAATAATGTATGTAAATATCATTTTAAGCTAAAAAATATTAACCAAACTTATATTTAACTTATAGTAAGTAAGAAATATTTACACTTTGTGACTTGGTGAAAAAATATTTGGATATATTAGTGACACTATTTTCCTAAAAACTAGTCACACAAGGGGCATAAATCATCTCAAAGGTTTCATAGTGATACAACCATTTATATCATTGAAATAAAACCAATTCACTAAAAATCACTCCCTAATGTTAAATTCATACAAACATTCATTCCATATCAAAGATAGGTTTTCATCAAACATTAAATCAACATGGAATCAAAAATTTCAACATGCATTTTCAGTAATTTCCATGATTTGGTGACCATAAGGGGGGGGGGGAAGTAAAAATACCATAAATAAGGTGAAAAAGAGAATAAAGAAGAAAGACAATGAAAATACTAATGAAATCAACAAGATGGGGAAAAGTGAAAATACCATAAAGAAGATGAAAAATAAAAGAAAGAATAAAGACAATGAAAATACTAATGAAACCAAGAATGTATCCACCCTCCCCCCCCCACACACTTAGATTGTATAGTGTTCTCACTATAACAATTGAGAATGTGAGAAGGAAGGATAAAACCTGGTGTGTTTCACAAGTATGTTGCTTCTAGAAGGTTTATTTACTCCATTGGATTCTTTGGAAAATCCTCATAGAAGTGTTTAAGTCATTTCCCATTGATGGTAAGACTTCATCCACTCTGATCATGCAAAATTTGTATTGCACCAAAAGGGTAAACATTATTAATAGTATAAGGACTGACCCATTGGGAACAAAGCTTATCTGGGTAGAGCTTTAGCCTAGAATTTTACATGAGGACCTTATCACCAATATGAAACTTCCACTGATGAATAATGATATCATGGATAAACTTTGTCTTTTCTTTATAGATTAGGAAGTTCTCATATGCATCACATCTAATTTATTCCAACTCTTGAATCTATAGCTTCCTATGCTCGCCTACATCTGAAAGGTTCATATTATATTGTTTAATAGCCCAATATGCATGGTTTTCTACCTCCACTAGGAGGTGAAAGGCCTTTATAAACATAGTTCTATATGGTGACATTCTGATTGGGGTTTTAAAAGCTGTATGGTAAGCCCAAAGTGCATCATCCAATAAAAAACTCCAATCTTTCCTGTTGGGTTGTACCATTTTTTACAAGATTTTCTTAACTTCCCGATTTGAGATTTCTGCTTGTCCGTTATTTTGGGGGTGATATGAAGTGGAGACTTTATGATCAATCCCATACTTATGAATAAAATTTTTTATGTTATGATTGCGAAAATGTGAACCCTGATTACTAATGAGGAATCTCAGCAAACCAAACCGACTAAAAATTTGGGACCTCAAAAAATCAACAACAACTCAAGAGTCATCGGTCCTGGTGGCCCTTTCTTCCATCCATTTAGAGAAATATTCCATAGCCAATAAGATGTACACAAAGACAAATGAATTTGGAAAAGACCCCATGAAGTCAATTCCCCATGCATCAAAAATTTCATAGAATAACATGGGATGTTGGGGCATTTCATTCCTATTAGAGATATTCCATGTGAATTAAAAAAGACTACAAGACTTGAAAAATATATTGGAATCCTTATAAATTTTTTTCCAATAAAGTCATAATTCAAGGAACTTTCGATGTGTATGTTGAGAGCCAAAGTGGCCCCCATAATCGAAAGTGTGGCAGAAGGTTAAAACAGAGGTGAAATCATGGTCAGGGAAACATTGACGAACTACTTGGTAACCACAAATTCTCCACAAATATGGATCATCCCAAATGTACCACCAAGAATCATGTTTAAGTCTCTGGGATTGGGAATTGCTGAAATCAGTGGGGACCCTAGATGTTGCTAGAAAATTCACAATGTCCGCATACCAGGGGGTAAGGTCCAAAACATCACAAAGGTTATCATGAGGAAAAAATTCTCCAATGGGTATGGATGAGTCAACATGGTGGTCCAGTTGTGGAGAAATCCTACTAATGTGGTAAGCTACAACATTTTCTACTCCCCTCTTATCTCTAATCTCAAGGTCGAACTCTTGGAGGAGGAGCATCCACTGTATGAGGCGAGGTTTAGTTTCAGGTTTCTTTAGGAGAAAATGAAGGGAAACATGATCAAAAAACACAATGAATTTTGACCCAAGAAGATATAAATGAAAATTTTCCAAGGAAAACACAATATAAAGGAGTTATTTTTTTAGTGTTTGTGTAGTTTACCTAGGCATTGTCAAGGGAACGTGAGGCATATGCAATGACATGAGGAGCCTTCTCAACCCTTTGTGATAAAACTGCCCCAACTACAAAGTTAGAGGCATCACACATAAGTTTGAAGGGGAGATCCCACCTTGGAAGTTGGATAATGGGAGGTGACGTGAGACTCCTTTTTAGTGAATTGAACGCATCCTCATAATTTTTATCAAATAAAAAATCCGAATCTTTTTGTAATAACCGATACAATGGAAGTGTGATCTTACTAAATTCTTTAATGAATCGATGGTAAAAACCAACATGACCCAAGAAAGATCACACCTCATGAACACATTTTGGATATGGAAGGGATGAAAATAATTCAATTTTAGATTTATCAACTTAAATTGACTTATTTTAAATTACATTCCCAAGAAATATCCCCCGCTAAACCATGAAATGAAATTTCTCATAATTTAAAACAAGATCTTTTTCAATGGAGTGGCAGAGGAAATAACCTAGGTGTTCCAAAAAATCATCAAAAGAAGAACCACACACCGTGAAATCATCCATAAAGACTTTCATACAACTCTCAAGGTACTCAGAAAAAATACTGAACATACATCGCCTAAAATTACTAGGAGCATTACATAGACCGAAAGGAATTCTTCTGTATGAAAACATGCCAAATGGACAGGTAAATGTTGTCTTTTCTTGATCCTCGAGGGATATATGGATTTAAAAATAACCCAAATATCCATCAAGGAAAAAATAATGGGACTTAACCTCTAATATTTATAACATTTGATCAATGAAAGGTAAAGTAAAGTGGTCCTTCTGCATGACTTGATTCAGTCAACGGTAGTCAATACAGACTCGCCAACTATTTTGCACACGTGTTGGAACCAATTCATTCCTTTTATTTGACACAACTGTTATTTCTGTTTTTAAGAACAATTTACACTAGGCTAACCCATTTACTATTAGATATAGGATAAATGATGCCCGTAACAAGTAATTTACTGACTTCCAATTTTACCACTTCAAGGAGAGTAGGATTCAAATGACGTTGAAATTTTCTTACAGGAATAGACTCATCATCTAAAAGTATATGGTGTATACAAATAGATGGGATAATCCTAGTAATATCAGTCAATGTCCATCCTATCGCCTGTTTACACTCTTTCAAAAGGTTGATAATTTTTTATTCCTATTGTGGAGAGAGGTTATTGGCAATAATGATGGGCAGTTGGTCAATACCCTCAAGATATGCACATTTTAAATTAGAAGGAAGTTGTTTAAGTTCAAAAACTGGTGGTTTTTGGATTGTGGGAGGGGGTTTAGGGGGAGTGAGACCCTTGAAACTATCTATATGCTCATTTTTATTCTCTAATGAAATAGAATCTATGAAAATGAGATTTTTAGAATCATTGACGGTCATGGGAACCTCAGAATGAACACACTCATCAATTAAAGCACAAAATTTACATTTTTCAGACCCCACACAACAATAAAAACTCAAATCATCCAAGGGAGAAGAAGAGGAAGATAAATCAGAGTATGGGTTGAGGAGAGAATTGTGTGTGTGTGCATCATTTGAGATCAATTCCATAGAATAGATAGGAATAGTGGAGTTCTCTTAAATGAGATGTTTTATAGCTTCAAGGATGTTAAAACTTACCTTTTCTCCACCGAAATCCACGGATAGTGTACCATTGTGAACATTAATGATCGTATTTACTATTTTAAGGAATGGCCTCCCAAGTATGAGATGGGCATGCCCTTGGGTTTGGGTATCTTTTATCTCAAGAATGTAGAAATCAGTGGGGAAGATGAGATTCTTTACTCTTACAAGTGTTGGAGTTGGTGGTTTAGAACCAACTACTTTGTAATTTATTAATTAATAAATACCTTATCACATCTTGATTGTTCTTCTATGTGACAATGCATGTGATAATGTCCTAAGGATAACTGTTGCATTAAAGGGTCATGGTGGATCTCTGCTACGATGAGAACCCAAAAGTGCCATAACAATGTTCTTGAATATTTGTATTATGGATGGATGATGTTATTTGAGGAACATAAATAATACAGGCCATTAGGGGTGAGAAATCATAAAAATTTGAGGCACCTTCTAATGGTGTACACCCTTGGTAATATCCAGGAGGATATTATGAGAATGAGACTCGCCAATAATAAATCTACATTTCATAGTGTCATTGGATGTTCCTATATGCGGATGTTTGTATTGGTCCTTATAGTTTAAGATTATTATTAATGGGTATTACAACTAGCGCAATTAGATGTATTGACGAAAACTGTGATGACACACTATTCATAGCGAGGTAGGATATGTTGGGTGCGTCACGAGTAATACTACATTAATAGATAATGTGAGAAAGAATTTGTCCCTTCTGTTCCATAATAGAAGTAGATATCTCCAGACCTTTGATGGAATTGATATAACCTAAATAAATCCATGTCCATGGTGAGGAATGGGAAAGTTCAATTCTATAAAGTCAAAAAAAAGATTAATCAAGCACATGGGTTGATGGAACTAGTATGAAACCCACTTGATTTGAGATATCGAGACAAATGGATTATATTACACAGTAAGTAATCGTAGGAGGTGACACGTTATTGCAGTGTTAACTTGTTTCTCTATGGGTGCCTGGGCATGTTGCTAGATGCTAACCTTGGAATTTAGGCAGGCTCCACCTAATGCCACTAAGAAAGAGGCCTAGAGGGTCTCACACTAAGTGTGTCCAAGTATCACAGTTAAATATTAATTTAACAAATTGAATAAAGATTATTCCTAATTGTGGTTTAATAATTATTCAAGGATGCCTGATCACATTTATTTCAACACTAGTTATTTTAGAGAATATATTGTGGTCAAAATAATATATTTATTAGCGAGTAATGCAGTGATATTTATTTGAGAAATAAATATCCATTATTCGAGGTCTAATAAATGTGGTGGAGAAAATAAAGAAAAATGAAAAAAAGTACACGCCTTGTATATTAAATATATATGCCATGTATTTTTTTCCCTAGGTATTTATGAGAAATAATAATATTTATTTAAATAATATTAGGTGTAATTCACTGGGTGCATGTCAAGTAGTAATAGTCAACTATTATTATTAGACATGAGGTATTACTAAGAATTAAATGAAAGAATAAATGCTTTCAGGTAATTAATTAATTTTATTATTCTATGTAATTTAAATCCCAATTATATAATTCTCATTAGCTTAGAAATTTTTTTGGTTGTGCACAACAGATCTAGAGAAATCTATCAAGCCAAGAGAGAATTCTTTTCTTCCAAGAATGCTCTCAACCTATGAGAGAGATCCTCCTCCACCGGATCAAGGCGATCGAAGGCGGACATCATAAGCGAAGGATGTTCTGCGCTAGCACCTAGATATCCCTTCAATGACATCCAGATATGTGTAAAGCACGTGTGGATCACTGCTAGAGGAATACTACACTTGGATTCTATGACGCAATGACAGGTCACATCAGATCATGACCAGAAACATCAACGAAGAACGAATTCCATCAAGGTGATTCTTGTAAATTAATTAAATTAATTATAACAAACATATGATGATCCTATCTATGGTTTTGGGACTCCCCTATTTCTTTTTCATTCTTCATTATATTTCGAATATCCGACGTTTTATTATCGTGATGGATCTCATATTGATCGTTCTTAATGCTAAAATTAAAGTTGGGTACACCCACCAACGCGCTTCTGCTACGCTCAGAACCAACAAGTGGTATCAGAGGGGTAATATCAATGATTATAATTATTTAGTTTTTCGTTGGTGATTTATGCATTTAATTATTTAGTTCTTTCAATTCAAGTTAATCATTCTTTAAATCTGAATCTTGAGATTTGTTCCTCCTCTCTCGTTTCTCGTTCACCATACAGAAAAGAATTTTTCTTTTAATTTTGATTAAAATAAAATAGAGGATCTCATCTAGAGGTGCCAAAAATTCCTGACTGTATAGCACCAGAATACACGGCGTGTATTTGGAAGTACACGTCGTGTAGTCAAGATTCAATGCATCAGACCGGTCTGCCAAATCAAGCCGTGTGTTGGAGTATTTCTAAGTCTTAAATCACTCCGTGTGTTGACCAGGAATAGGTGTCACGTGGTTTCCAGATTACACGTCATGTGGCTCATTGAACATGGCATGTATTCCCTTCGGGTTAGGGTTGGACTGTGTACCCCGTACACAGCTCGCCCGACTGGAAACTATGTAATGCGGATATTACACGACGTGTGTCCCACTAAACACACTGTATACTCTGAAGAATTCTGAAGTAAATTTACATGCCATGTCCCCAAGCATGTACTTCAGATGGAAGGTGAACAAAATTAAACACCGTGTACTCATCCAAATTACGCAGATTTATTAAAATTTATTATTATAGTATACAAACCCTTAATACGTGTACCATAGTGTAGGCGTAAAGCTGAGGCACAACACGTGAAAAGTGTTTTATATATATGTGTTTAATTTAACATCTGTGTAATGTTCATTTCTACTCATTGGGTAGCTATGAATGGGAATTCACCGGGTTTCCTCCAAGGTACAAGTTACATACAAAGATAATTTTAAATTAATTTATTTGTTTAAAATTATGATGGATGATAATCTCAAGGAAATTCAGAAAAGGGTTTAAGATAAAAGGATTGATTAATTAAAGATAATTAATTTATTTGAGCGTGATTTATCTTAAACAAGAACAATTAAAGAATCGAATGATAGTTTTATTTATGCATAAATATCATTTCATGCATGGATGATCATGAGCTAGACCAAGACCTTTTTATGTGAATGGTTTTTTAAATTAATTTATTTAAATTAAATTTGTTGGCCTGTAAGCCTTCTCCTCATTAATATGTAGGGCCTACATGACCAATGTTTCTTTTATGTAAAAACCCATTTAACCCTCACCTGTGTGTGTGATAAAAGCATATGTAATGTATGGAGCTCCCAATCTAGTGAAGGCGGCTCAAGTTAGGATCCAAGGTGAAACCAATCCAAGGAGATACAAAGGTGGACAAGTGGCAAGCTGTAAACACGAACCCAAAAGGTTCAAGGTGTTTCCCCCCTAGGTATTGGGTTAATTTATCAACCGCTAGATAAACTAACCAATAGAACAAGCTCATGATCATATCATTTATTTTATTTCTGTCAGTTGCATGGTTTATTTATTGTGGGTGTGTTGTCACGATCACACAATTAATGAATTAAACAAGCATACAAGATGGAACTAAAATAAGACTGACTTATGCGTAAAATATTATATTAGACATGGTTAATCACTTAAGTATATCCCACTTAATATTAAAAAGCATGTAATCAAAGATAATAAAATGGAAATTTATGTATAAGGATAAAATCTCTCAAAAAAATATTAAGTCGATATAGCCTTCCATAATCTTGGTTAGAATCGAATTGTAGTTCAAAGTGCTTGACCAACCCAAGTTGGGGTGATTTCAATTATTGGGGAATTATAATTCAAGGTTTTGGGTTGAATTGACTTGGTTCGCATCAAGGGTTGACTGACATAGTAGGACTTGGTGTGACCAAGAGGCAAAGGTTGAGGAAATCCAAAATAAAAGGATTTCAGTATTGGGAGTCCACTCAGCGAATCAAGGAGCTGCGAGTTAATGCAGTTGGCATTTGGAATGCCTACCTAAAACCCTTCAAGTTTCTTGAATAACCCTAGTTGGGGTAATGTGAAGGGAAATATGGATCCTTGCCACTAGAATATTTATGCAATAGAATATTCTGAAGTCAATGGTGAGGGATATTGAATTACGATAAAATAGTGGGAGACTAATAAATATTAATTTATTTATTTGTATCAGTTTTATCATAATAAATTACTAAACCTTTTCTCATCTTAATTTTTATAAATGGAAAGAAAAATGACTTCAAACATATCATTGCGAACCATACTCGAGAAGAAAAACCTTCTCACCGGCACCAATTTCCAAGAGCGGTAGAGGCATTTACGCGTCATCATTCACCACAAGAGGAAATTGTATGTATTGGAAGAGCTTGTTCTAGTTGCGCCTGGGAAAGAGGCCAGTGATGAGGAAATATCTCTCTATATGAAACATATTGATGATGCCATAGATGTACAATGTTTCATTCTATCAACCATTTCTATCGAGCTCTTGAAGCAACAAGAAAACATGGACGCGTATAGCATGATGTCTCACCTTAAGGATCTCTACCAAGAGAAGGCGAGACATGAGACATATGAGATATCCAATGATTTGTTTACAACTAAGCTTGGAGAGTATATGTCAGCTGGGCCTCATCTAGTCAAGCTTATTGGCTACATTGAACGCCTAGACATCTTAGGGATTAAGTTCTCGGATTAGTTGCATACAGATCTCATCCTATCATCACTGCCTAAGACCTTTTCTAGCTTTATTGTCAACTATAACATGTGAAAAAATGAGAAGAGTCTATCAGAACTTATAACCTTAATTTTCTAGGTAGACAAGGATATGGGGCATGACAAACCCGCAATCCTTATGGTGAATAAAAAAAGGAAGGACAAGGAAAAGGGGCCAATGACTTATAAATGGTTTTGAAGCCCTTGAGCACCATCCCTCCAAGAAGGGGAAGATCCAGAGGTAGGGTAAGGAATGAGAGACAGTATGTTTTGCATTTGTCAAGCAAGTCTACTAGAAGAGGAACTGCACCCAAAATCATGGTGATGCTAAAGGTGAGTCCGTTATCGAGTGTAATCTTTCCATTTATACACATTGTGTATTAGATATAGCTTGTGGGGCTCACATTTGTATTCAAATGCAGTGACCAATTAGATTTAGAAAGATTGCCCGAGGAGAGGTGGATCTTAGAGCTGCCAATGGTGCGAGGCTGGCTGTGTTAGCCATTGGTGATTACCACCTCTCATTGCCAACTAGGATGATTTTGGTTTTACATAATTGTTATTATGTGCCTAGTGTTACCAAAAACATAATTTCTATATCATGTTTGGATATGGATGGATTTATTTTCAAGTTTGGAAATAAGTGTTGCTTCTTTTATAAGAATAACGTTTGTTATGGTATGACGCATTTAAATAATGGTTTGTATGTATTAAATTACTAAAACCAAGTGTTGGAAATCGATAACGAAACAAACTCACATGACTCATACACCACCTAGTTGTGGCATCACTATCTCGGTCATGTAAACGAGAAGCACTTGACAAAGCTCTGCCGAGATGAATATTTAGACTCTACTGATCTAAAACCACTTGATAGATGTCACTCTTGTTTACAAGGTAAAATGACCAATCCACCTTTTAGTGGATAGGGTTAAAGGTCCACAGATATTCTAGGATTAGTGCACACAGATGTGTGTAGACCATTTCCAGTAAAAGATAGAGGTGGATATTCTTACTTTATTACTTTTACTGATGATTTGAGTAGATATGGATATATCTACTTAATGAGGTATAAGTTAGAAGCCTTAGAGAAATTTAAGGAATTCAAGAATGAAGTAGAGAATCAGCATAATAATAAGATAAAGAAGCTTCGATCAGATCAAGGTGGAGAATATATGAACCAAGAGTTCATAGATCTTCTATGAGAGTATGAGATTATATCTCAACTCACTCCTCCTTATATACCACAGTGGAATGGTGTTAGTGAAATGAGGAACCACACCTTGTTATACATGGTGAGGTAGATGATGAGTCATGCAGATCTTTCATTATCCTTTTAGGGATATGCATTACAAACTGCAACATACACATTAAATCGAGTACCAAATAAGATGGAAAATGGAATTCCCTTCGATTTATGGAATGGAAAGAAACCCATTTTGTCACACACACATGTATGGGGATGCGAGGAATTTTTTAAGGCCTTCTCAGGCAACAAACTAGCACCCCGAGGCAAAAAGTGTATCTTTATAGGATATCCCAAGGAAATGAAAGAATATTACCTATATAACCCTTCATACAAGAAAGTGACTGTCGCCAGACAAGCCATCTTTCTTGAGAGGGAGCACATCCTAAAAAAGGATAGTGGGAGCAAGATTGACTTCGACGAAGTTGATGCTCAAGATACACAAGAGTTGGTATAGGAATAAGTTCCACAGGTCCCTGTGGAAGAGGTTACAAAAACATAACTACTGCGTAGGAGCTCAAGAGATGTAAGGGAACTAGAGAGATTTGGTTTCCTTGTTACCAAGTATGGTGAATCATTATTATTGGATAATGATGAATATCTCTCCTACAAGGATAGTAGAAAGCTCAGAAGCTACAAATGGCTAGAAGCTATGAATTCTGAGATGTATTCTATGTATCAGAACCAAGTCTGGGTTCTGGAAGATGATCCAGTTAATGTAAATCATGTTGGATGCAAATGGGTATTCAAGAGAAAATTGGATATGTAAGGTCAATTTAGCACCTATAAAGCAAGGATTGTGGCCAAAGGATTCAGATAGCATTAAGGAATTTACTATGATGAAACCTTCTCTCTAATTTCCATATTTAAATCCATATGATTCATACTTGCCATAGCAGATTACCATGACTACGATATTTGGAAAATGGATGTCAAAACAACATTCCTTAACGCGAACCTTCAGGAAGATGTCTATATGATACAACCAGAAGGGTTTGTGACACCAAGTGAATCCAAATGGGTTTTAAAGTTGCAGAAATCCATTTATGGATTAAAGAAAGCATCCAGGTAATGGAAAATTTGATTTGATGAAGCCATAAAGGAATTTGGTTTCATTAAGAATGAATATGATCCATGTGTTTATAAGCAGTTAATGGGAATACGGTCATTATCCTAGTAGTATATGTTGACAACATATTTCTTATTGGAAATGATGTACCCGTCTTATAGTCAGTTAAGGACAAGTTGAACAAGTATTTCTCTATGAAGGACTTGGGCGAAGCATACTACATTTTAGGGATCAAGATCATTCGTGATAGATCCAAAAGGATTCTTAGACTAAGTTAGGGTACATACATTGACCAGATACTAAATAGATTCAGTATGGAACAATCCAAGAGGGGATTAGTTCCAGTGTCACATGACTTACATCTTTCTAAGAAAATGTGTCCTCAGACACAATATGAGAAAGATAGAATGAGTAAGATCCCATATACTTTTGATATAGGATCCATAATGTATGCCATGTTATATACACGACTTGATTTTTCCTATGCACTGAGCATGGTAGACAGATATCAAGAAGATCCAAGAGAACAACATTGGAATGATATTAATACTATCCTTAAGTATCTGATAAGAACTAAAGATATGTTCCTAGTGTATAGAGGAGATGAGGATCTTGTCATCAGAGGGTATGCTGATGATGCTTTTCAGACAGATCAGAACGACCTGAAATAGAAATCTGGATATGTTTTCTGTCTCAATAGAGGAGATGTGAGCTGGAAGAGTTCAAAGAAACCAGTTGTTGATGATTCTACAGCGGAGTCCGAATATATAGCGGCTTATGATGCAACCAAGGAATTCGTTTAGAATCAAAACTTTGTCCAAGAGCTTGATGTGGTTCCTAATAGTAAAGATCTTATCACATTGTATTGTGATAATACTACAACGGTGGATCTTGCAAAAGAACCAAGGTCACATCAACGAACAAAGCACATAATCTAGAAGTATCACCTCTTGAGGTATTTCTATCAAAGGGGTGAAGTTTTAGTGATCAGGGTGTCCATGGAAGAGAACGTGGTGGACCCCATGACTAAAGGCCTATCTCAGCAGAAGCATGAATATCATGTGAGAGCTAGCGGGTTAAAGGTTGTTAGTAGTTGTCTCTAGTTTAAGTGGGAGTCTATTGGAGTTGGTGGCCTAGAACCAACTACTTTGTACTTTATTCATTAATAAATACATTATCACATCTTGATTGTTATTCTGTGTGAAAATGCATGTGATAATGTCCTAAGGATAACTATTTCATTAAAGGGTCATGGTGGATCCATTCTATGATGAGAACCCAAAAGTTCCATAACACTATTCTTGAATATATGTTATATGTCCAGATGATTTTATTTGAGGGACACAAATAATACAGTCCATTAGGGGTGATGAATCATAAAACTCTAAGGCACCTTCTCATGGTGTGATCCCTTGGTAATATCTGGGAGGATATTATGAGAACAAGACCCACCAGTAGGAAATCCACATTTCATAGTGTCATTGTATGTTCCTATCTACAGACGTTTGTACTGGTCCTTATACTTTAAGATTATTATTAATGGGTATTCCAACTAGCGCACTTAGATGTATTTGTGAAAACTATGATGAAACACTGTTCGCAGCAAGGTAGGATATGTTGGGTGCGTCACGAGTAATACTACATTAATAGATAATGCGAGAAAATATTTTTCCCTTTAGTTCTATAACGGAAGTAGATATCTCAAGACCTTTGATGGAATTGATATAGCCTAAATAAATCCATGTCCATGGTGAGAAATGGAAACGTTCTATTCCAGAAAGTCAAAGAAATAATAATCGAGCACATGGGTTGATGGTACTAGAATGCAACCATCTTGATTTGAGATATCGAGACAAATGGATTATATTACATGGTAAGCATTCGTAGAAGGTGACACGTCATTATAGCGTTAAATTCTCTCTCTATGGGTTCCTTGGCATGTTGCTAGACTCTAACCTTGGACTTTAGGCAGGCTCCACCTAATGCCACTGAGAAAGAGGCCTAGAGGGTCTCACACTAAGTGTGTCCAAGTATCTCAGTTAAATATTAATTTAACAAGTTGAATAAAGATTATTCCTGATTGTGGTTTAATAATTATTCAAGGATGCATGATCACATTTATTTCGACACTAGTTATTTGAGAAAATATATTGTGGGAAAAATAATATATTTATTAGCGAGTAATGCAGTGTCATTTATTTGAGAAATAAATATCCATTATTCAAGGTCTAATAAATGTGGTGGAGGAAATAAAGAAAAATAGAAAAACAAAAGTACACGTCGTGTATATTAAATATACACGCCGTGTATTTTTTTTTCTTGGAATTTATGAAAAATATTATTATTTATTTAAATAATATTAGGTGTAATTTGTTGGGCGCATGTCATGTAATAATATTCAACTGTTATTATTATACACGGGGTATTACTAAGAATTAAATGAAATGAATAAATGTTTTTTGGTAATTAATTCATTTTATCATTATATGTAATTAAAATCCCAATTATATAATTCTCATTAGCCTATCCATTTTTTTGGTTGTGCACAATGGATCTAGAGAAAGCTCTCAAGCCAAGAGATAATTCTTTTCTTCCAAGAATGCTCTCAAGCTATGAGAGAGATCCTCCTCCACCGGATCAAGGTGATCGAAGGCGAACATCGCAAGCGAAGGCTCTTCCATGCTATCACCTAGAGATCCCTTTGGCGATGTCTAGAGATACATGGAGCACACGTGAATCACTACTAGAGGAATCCTACCCTTGGATTCTATGACACAATGATGGATCACATCAGATATTGTAGATTAGGGGATGGTTTTGTCCATCAGTTATGGAGGAGGTTCTCAATATAGAAATCCACCATTAATAGAGATGGACTGTCAGGATATGGTGTTGAGACCATCAATTGGGGATGAGGCTCTCTGTTATGTTTGAGGCCTATGGGATAAGATTATTGGAGGATATAAATCACCATGACTAAGAATTTTGGGATATTGAGCCAATGGTGTTTTATTATTCATTAGAGGACATGTATTATCGTGCCTTGGGCCGTTGGGATATTGAGATGATGATGGATTTTTTATAGAGGTCTAAGGGACATGTTTATTGATGGGTGTTCCATTGGGATGTCAGTTACTTGATTGGTGGCATGTGAGGTGTTGGATGGCATGACGTGTCAGTGATATCTTTATGGGAGGAGCCTGCGGGCTTTGTATGTATGATATTCTTCAAGGGATGCCTAAGAAATTAATCCATGGGTCCTCACCATTTCAAATATATATTTGCAGACATGTATTGTAGGAAAATATATATTTGGGGTCATGTATTCAGATATATATACCAATGTTGTCCAAAGTAGGTAAAAACTCACTTGTGGATATTGAGAACAAGTGGAGTAAGTTATTTATTTTATGTGTGATTTGATGCTATTTATTTACGTTTGTATAAAATGTATAATTATTATTGTAAGTTAGAAAAACATTTTTGGTGGCCTAATGAGTTCATACTCACAACCTACATGGGCCGCTCAGGACATGTGTGGACTTTATGGCTTTGCGATTAGGTAAGGGATCATGCTCAGGAGTCATAACTTAGTGATCAGGGATGTACTACTTTTTCACGGGATGGATAACCATGGACCTAGTGGTTCTTCTACATTGAGATGAATCTTTTTTGGGTTATATATATATATGTATGTATGTATGTATGTATGTATGTATGGTCAGCCATAAACAACCTTGCTTGTCTCTTTTTGTACGACCTATCTTGACTTATGCATTTATCAGCAAATGGTATGATTACTATGGGATTATTATTACTACTATTGTTTATCAAGCTTCTACTAAGTTTCATTTTTTGTTTCCGTTGTTATGGTCCTTCTTCCTTTATGTTATATATATACGAAACATTATTATTATCATCACCATAGGGAATAGTCTCCCCACTATCACCTAATCAGACCCCTATTTCTAATCGACAACCTTTGACGTATGGGGAGGCGCGCCTAATGTTTAGTGGCACATCATCCTAGAGCATAGGTTAAGTGGATCCAAGGTCAAGGTGCTACAAATGGTATCATAGTAGTTTCTTTTACTTTTTAGTCTTACTGTTTGGGCTATGGTAGACTAGAGACTAGGATGTAGCTGGAACTGGGTAAAGAGTTTGTGTTCGGGCATCTACCACCCTATAAATAGGGGAAAAACCAAGTTTATAGGGGTGGGGAATTGATGTTATGATTTTTTCTTTTATAGTTTATTGATTTCCACCTAGAGTGGCGCACTTGGGTGTGATGTTATTGGATTATGTGGTTTAACCCTTGTCCCAATATATAAAGGGAGGTTTATTTATGCATCATGGTAATCACATAGGGTGGCATGATATGTGTATGTGACTATAAATAATTTCTTAGGAACTCAGAATGAGCTAAGAGGGGTTAGGCTATTTGAAATGTCAACAAAAAAAGTTAAACATTGTTTTTCTACTTAGCCTTTTAAGTGAAGTTTTACTCATCCAACCTAGGTATATGTGGTTCTCGGTGAGACTGATATGTGGTTATATGTGTATGATATATGGTATTGACTCTATTAAGATTAGGAATGAGTAATGAAATGGGGTGAGTTTTTTAAAGTGTCAACACAAATCTAAACAATGTTTTCCTATATATCCTTTTGGTGGCATTCTACTCAGATTCCCCAGATTGATGATATTAAATGCGGATGATATGTAATGCTTGAATCTGTTATGGTTAGGTAAGGGGCCATGAGGCCAAATGATACATGATACCTGACTCTGTTATGGGTAGGTAGGGGTCCATTAGGCTGAATTTCATGTGATATGGGTGCAATTGGGAAGTGTAAGGGTGGTGAGATGTGCTGCCTGTTATAACTTTCCCTAACATCGATATATATATATATATATATATATATATATATATATGTTATGGTTTTTTTACCATCATGATTAGTCTTCAGTGTGATTCCACCTAGATAGATTTTGGTGAAGTGTCGGGAGGGTAGAGATATGGTGTCTCATGAGTGTGTAAGGGATGAGGCCCCTAAGGGTCGGGATGAGGCCCCTGAGGGTTAGGTTGATCATGATACATATGTAAAGGATTTCATTACATTTAGGTAAAATATAAAATATTGTAGATTTTGGGCTATGGATAGATGAGTAACTCAAGGATATATTGGTATAAGTCATACAAGGTATTGATTGGGGAGCTCATTGAGTTGATCTGTCCATGGAATATTTTACATAGGGGTTCCAGTCTCAGCACCCACCATTATTTTAGGGTAAGGGCGGACCATAGGAAATATAGAACTGGATCAAGTATGTGAATTTTATTTCCATCATCTTGAGACACCTCCACGATGTAGGGTGAAGATGGCTACTAGCATTTTCATAGGATCAACAAATCACTGGTGGGATGTATAGGTGCATGATGGTATACATGAGAGACTAGCTTAGAAGGAATTTGAGGCTAGGTTATTTTATAATTTATTCCCAAATACCTTGAGGACGGATCGATCCCATGAGTTCATGAACGTATAGTTTGGATATACCTCTGTTATGAATTATGCAGCTAATTTAAAAAACCTGTCATGCTTTATGCCTGTTATGGTGGGATATGAAATTTCTAGGGTGAGACAATTGAAGGATGGTTTACAACATTACATAAGGGTTTAGGAGAATATATTTAGACTAACCTCATTCCTAGAGGTAGTGAATCAGGTGCTGATAGTCGAGGGAAACTTGACAAACCATATATATTCGATCCAGGGGGTGGTGTTAGGTGAGCTTAGCGATGATGATTCAGGTAGTCAGAAGAGAGACCGTGTGGAGGCTCATTAGGGAAGTCTGGAAGAAGACTTGGGTAGTCCATTGAGGAGTGGTTCATATATGGTGTGCTTCCAGTGTGGGAATCCAGGGTTTGTTCAGACTCAGTGTGAGTAGGCTAAAAAAGAGTGTTGGGCATGTGGTTAGATGGGGCATCTAGAGAGGTTTTGTAGGAATTATTCTCAGATAGATGGGAGATAGGGACTGGGTTAGAATCAGAGATCTGATGCAGGACTGGGAATGGTACCGGGAGTTGGTAGCCAAGATTCTTCTGAATGTGTAGGTCATGGAAAGGAGAGAGATACCTAGTAGCGAGGTCAGTGGCTAGTGTAGCTCCACAGGGGGGGGGGGGTCATATCTCAGGTAGTCGGGATTCAGGATAGGTGCATTTTATTGATCTGGAAGTTCCAAATCAAGTTGATGAGTTGATGAAGATTGGAGGTACACCTTTATTTTGGCATGAACTTCTATTTTTGGCATGGTCAATTTTTTTACATGAGGCACACAAGTTGTATTTAGACTAACTAGGATCTAGTTAGTATGTTGGCATTAGATGTGATATGTGTTTTGATGAGGTGTGTTCCAATCAAGACTATGATGGGAATTTATATATATATGATGTAGGTTTACTTTTGAGAATTAGTTGTGATGCATGATCTTGGGCATCTGATGAGATGTAGGTTTTGATGGGAATCATGTGTGACACAAGTACTAATGAGCATATGATGAGATGTAGAACTTGATGGGTGTTAGGTATGACACAAGTAAAATTGAGAATCTGATGTAATTCAGGAAGGATGGTTTTTCATGGGAGGACTTTTATATCCAAGGATGGTTAGTGGAACCATCATAATGTGTTTTTTTGGTCGGGAAGTGATCAGGTAGGTAATTCCTAAGGCGGGGAGTGCCACAATGGGAATAAACCTATTACTGAATAATTAGGATAAAATGGTGTGATTTTTATGATATGGGTATGTTCGGTACCATCTCAGTTTGAGACCTTATATCTTGGGGTGAATCTATCTCAAGGTGTAAAGACTATAATGTCCTGGGTTTTTGAACAGGTTAAAAATTCCTAGGAAAACTTATTTTAAGTTTAGTGGATGAACCAACTTTAATTATAGGATTAAAAAACTAATTATGAGTGTTTTAATGATCAAAATTAATTTTTAGATGTTTTTTATAGATCTTAAAGTAACTTGATAGTTTTATTGGGTTTTAGAATCTTTAGGATCCAAAAACCCAGTTTTGGGAAAAAATAGATAGAGGCACACAATTGGTGCATTGTCTGTCTAATCGTGAGGAAAAACCTTACGACCTATTTTTCAAAGGATAATGGTTAGATTAAATCATGTGACCACTTCTAGGAAATAATAAACTAGTGTGTGGGTTTTTATAGTCACCCTTATGGTTGGTGCATAAGTTTTTAAACTGTACGACCAAACCGTGTGAGGTATTTTCCCTCTTGGACAGTGAGCACCGCACGATTGGCGCATGATTTGAAAAAATATGCAGTAACCATGTGAATTTTTAAAATATGGAAAAATTAATATTTATCCCCTTCTTATTTAAGATTAAACCTCTTCTTTTCTCTCCTCCCATGCACAGTGCCTCTCTGAGGCAGTGGGGCTCCCATTTTTTCTTCTCTTCCCTAGTCTTGGCCTCCCATCTTCATATGAGCTTTGAATCAAGATTCATTGGGTGTGTTAGAAGCATAGTGGCAAGGTATTCAATACTCATGATTCTATTTCACAGTTATATATCTATAAAAAATGATAAATTTGTGTGAGCTATTTTTCCATATTTTCTGGGTGGTTGTCTAAAAATTCATTCTCTCTCGATACAACTTAAATCAGAGGCCGGTATTTGACGAGCAATCACCTAAAAGTATAAGGTATATGGTGAAGATATTTTACCTCAATTTTAATGGTTATATAGGGTGTGTTATTTAATACATACATTATTCTATCTGGGGGAAACCTTTAATGAATTAATTCTTACTTTTAAATTGATTAATTGGTGTTATGGGATATCAATGGGAATGCCCTAGTTATTTAATTATACTAAGCTGGGTATGGGGATTATGGTTAGTTGGGAAGGTTATGACAACTATTTAAATTTTTTAAATTAATTAAGTGTTATATGATTGTATTAGTTATTTGGAAACATAATGAGCATGGCCTGATGTATTGAGGTGATATTGATCACCGAGACTAAGATGACATGGTTCATTAGGATGAGGGCATGACCAAAGATACATAAGGTGATATTGATCACCAAGATGTGGTTACATATTCACTATTATTGAGAGAATGAGGTTGTATGGATAAGGGCATGGACCATGGGACTTGGTATAGTGTTTACCATGAAACATGGGTGACATAGTCTCATGTACCAATAAAGTTTCCAATTGGTGTGGATTAGGTACATGATGGTGATTTCTGCTCACTGTTGTTGGCTGATGTTGTCATTGGAGTTGTGTGGACATAGATAGGAATCGACAGAGGTGGTATTGACCCCTAATTGTGGGTGGAGGCCTCTATAGATATTGTAGCTTAGGGGATGATGCTGACCATTAGTTATGGAGGAGGTGATAACTATAGAAATCCATGGTTAATGGTGATGGACCATCATGAGATGTTTTTGAGAGCATCGATTGGGGGATGAAGCTCTACATTATGTTTGAGGTTGATGGGATTGGATTATTGAGGATGGACATTGATGTGCCTCAGGACATTGAATTTTTTATCCAATGGTGTTTTATTATTCATTAGAGGATGGGTATCATCGTGCCTTAGGCCATTGGGTTGTTGAGCCGATGGTTACTTTTTTACAGAGGTCTGAGGGACCTGGTAAATATTGATGGGTGTTCCATTGGGATTTTTGTAACTTTATTGGTAGCACATGAGGTGTTGGATGGAATAGGGTGATGGTTATATGTTTATGGGAGGAGCCTGAGGGCTCTCCTGGTATGATATTCTTCAAGAGATGCCTAGTAAATTAAGCCATGGGTCCTTGTCACTACAAATATATATTTTCATACATATATTGTATGAATATATATATATTGGGGAATGTATTCATATATATATACCAGAGTTGGATGAAGTATGTAAACACTCACTTGTGGCTGTTGAGCACAAGTAGATCAAGTTATTTATTTTATGTTTAAGCTGCTGCTATTTATTTATGTATACATACACTATATAATTAAAGATTTAAGATAGGAACACATTGGTGGTGGGATAATGAGTTTATAATCACAACCTACATGATCCCCTATGGATGTGTGTAGAATTTATAGCTTTTCAATCAGGTAAGGGATCAAGATCAGGAGATGGACCTTAGTGATCAAGGATGTACTGCTTTTGAATAGGATGGATGACAGTGGACTAGGTGGTTCCTCTACATCGAGACATAACTTATTTTGGGTTATATATATATATATTGTCGGCCATAGGTTACCTTACTTATCTATTTTTGTATGACCTATCTGGACCTATGCATTTATCTGTAAATGGTATAGTGCCTTTGGGATTATTATTACTGCTTATGTTTATTATGCTTCTGTTTGGTTTCATTTATGGTTTCTATTATTTTTATACTTATTCCAATATGTTATATATATATATATACAATTATTATTATCATCACCAGGGGGTATAGTCTCCCCACTATCACCTAATCGAACCCTCACTGCTAGTCAGAAGCATTTGGCGTATGGGGAGGTGCGCCTAAGGCCCAATGGTACGCTGACCTAGAGCATAGGTTAAGTGGATACCTAGTTTGGGTGCTACATAATAAAGTGTTTTGTGTTATCTTGGATCCTAATCCCTTTATATTTAACACTTTTACCCATTTTACACTTAACCGTGGTGATAAATATTTACCATGGTTACTATTCATTATGAAAAAAATTAAGTTGAACTTATTACATAATATTAATTATTCTGATTCAAAATATTGAATTCATTTTAAATTATTCAACTCCTAGAAGTTTCACAAATTATTTTTAGTATGTGTTTACAAAATGTAATTAAAACCATATTTTAAAAAAATGTTTTTTTTAATCATAAAAATGATTTTACTATAAAATAAAGTATAATGTTGATTATAATGGGATTAATTGGATTATGTTAAATAAAATTAGAATTATTTTTTTTGAAATAAACCAAAAATTAAAGGCATATCATAAATACACGATTAAAAGAAAAGAACTAAAAACTGTTTTTATTTGAACAAAAAAAGTATTTAGATTTAAAAAATGTTAAGCATATATTTATAAGTTCAACATTATATTTTTATATGTATTTTATTACTTATTAAATATATATTTAGTCTAGAAAAAATATTTCATAATCTTTAAAGTTATTATTACATCATTATAATATCTTAAAAGTGACATTTTTTTGTAAAATCTGTATTTTTTACTATTCACTCAAAAATCAACTATTTTTGAAAAATATAAAAAACAAACCCAAGAACATTTTTACATGATTAATTGAAAAATAAAATTAATTTAGTCAAATTAAATTTATAAAATTTTTTAATTTAGGTTTTAATCACATTCATTAATAAATCTATACACATTATACTATTATTTCTTTAGAAAGAAATGATTACTTACTATAATTTATTCTTAGGTGTTCTAATGGTGTTCATGAAAACTTATGTTTTCTCTCAAGTCAAATCATGGAATGTGTAGTAGATAATGATGGAGAAAATTGACTGGTATTTGGAGAATGATTCTTGTTGAGGCTTGAGGATGGTAGTAGGGCCCTTGTGTATTTTATTTCCTTATGTTTATTTTGTATATGTGATTGTCCTAATGGGAAATAAGTTGATGTATGATTGTATGTCATCGCATGAGACATTTTTTATAGCATTTTGTTTTATTTATTATGAATGCTCTAATGATTTTTATATGGATTTTGTTCAGTTATTTATTTTGTGTGTTGGAATCCGATTCAAGGGCATAGTCTCCCCATTGTATAGATTAGGCTGGTATTAGGGGAGGCACACCTGAGGTTATATAGAACATTAGGATAGGTAACCATGGAGTGGAATATATATTGAGGCATTAAAAAGTGGTATTGGAGAGTTTGTTCATATGAGTGTGTTAGATCTTTTGATGGACCTCATACTAGTGAGTTATAAACACTTTTCTAGTGGGAAATATTGGTTACTGGGGGTATGTGATTTTTGTTCTTGGTTTTTTTTATTTTGGTAGAGATGTTTATTCAATATGATCCTTTTAATGGAGGTTTTTATTTATGGTTTTAGAACTAATACCATTGTAAAGAGGCCTATATACATGTATCATATTTCGTATGGAGGACTCACATGTCATGTATGTGATTATGTGTGCCTGATTTCAATGATTGGGGGTTTATGTATTTAAATAGTCAACAAAAGTTTTTATGGTGCTTCCTATATAATTTTTTGGTGAAATTACACTTAGTTGAACCATTATATTTTATTCTGATGGTAGGTCATATAGATCCTAGTGTAGAATCATCTATAGTGGCAGCTACACAGTCTCTCTATATAAGGGATGTGCAATGACCCTTAGTGGGTCGGTACATGCATTAGTTTCGTTGGTGATGGAACCCTAATGGGTTCGATACATGAAATGTATGATTGAGGTATCATATGAGGATGAGAACAAGTTTCCTTGAGAATGTGGAGTTCAGTTACTTAAAGTGTCAACAACAAATTATATGGTGCTTTACTATATAGCATATTGGTGGTATTCTACTTAACCTAACTGGGTGGATAAGGCGACCCTGAGGGGAAATTGATATAGGCATATAAATTCCTTGTTGTTTCACTAAATATCATGTGAGGATATCTTAGTATTGAGGTTGTGTGAGAGGGTAAGATTTATTTTATGTCCATCTATGTTGGTTCTGGACATGCTTTCTAAGGCATGATGGGAGAATGGGTAGATGCTCGTGGTTTTGGATGATGCTCACGTAGCAATTGATCATGTGATTGGACTTCTCATGAGTGAGGTATCTCAATATTTTTGGATAAAATGGCACGCATCATGGCATTTTCAGTGGGTTAAGAACATAATCCTAGGTTCGGTGAGATGCGACTCTTGGTAGCATGAGTTTGGTTGTATGATCAAGTCATATTGGAGTGTGCACCTATTAGAATTGGGTGAGATCAAGTGGATAATGAGTAAGAACCTCTGATAGGGTTATTTAGTAGTTCAATCTAACTTTATAGGAGTAGAATGAGGAATGAATTTTTTTTGGTTAAAGTATTGTTATGTGAGGGAATGTACACACTAGTTACACATGGTACTTTTTGAGTCACATATTGGTGAAACATATTGTGTGTAGGTCTATTATGAATTGTTTAGGTTGTAGAGGAATATGAGTAATGTTATGACAGTAGTGTGGTGGCGAGATGTTCACATGCATGGTTTCTTGTGGTTTTGGAAGTATGTGTATGCATGACAATGGGACCTATTTGGATTGGTTATTAAAGAACGGTGTAATGGAAGCCATGTGGTAGGGAGTGAACCATTGATTATCCAAGTGTGTGATTCATGATGGTACATGGGAATACAATGGAATCTATTGGGTTGGGGATTTAAAATTTTTCCATCACCAGTGCGATGAAAGTTCGTCATCTCTGGTGATCCAAGCTCTGATATAGTCAAAGGATCTCACATGGTTTGGAAAAACTATAAACTGGAAATTAGGGGAAAAACACCCAAATAGTTTTTAAGGAGAAATTAATGGTGGAAGTGTGACTAATAAACCCAAAAGGATGAGGGAATACTATGGGTATTTTTTATGTGTGGGTCTCACTAATACAAAACAGGCCTTTAACAATGCTAAAAATGGCCTTTATCAGTGCTTGAGAAGCACTAACTACCAGAGTGAGGTTAAAATCCCTAGTCTTTTATCAGTAATCAAAAAGCACTGATAAAGGGGTCTTTTATTAGTGTTTTACAAAGAACTAATAAAATAAAATTTAACAGTTCTTCTATAAACAGTAATAAAGGACTCATTTATCAATGCTTTTAAAAGCGCTGGTAAAGGGGAATACTATAGTGTGCTGTTACAACACACTACCCCACCAGTGCAGTGTGATATTACAGCACACTACCCCATCGGTCAGTGTGATGTAACAGAAAACCGTAGCACCAAAAACACCACAAAATCAAAAAAATAAATTATGAATAAATAATTTAAATGAATAGAAAATTATCTAGGCTCATTTTCTCTGTTTTGGCAATATGATGCACATTTTAAACTAAAATGATACTTTTATATTGAAAAAATGCACTTGGAGTCATATCAATCACATTGTGCATTGGATTAAGGTTCAGTTGATTCATACACATCTCAAATGAATTATGGATCATTTTTCTAAAGTATCAACACAATTTGAATGTGTTTTACCAGCTTTGAGTATGTCACTTGTCTTTTTTACTAAAATGTCATTTTAAATTGGAAACATGCACTTTGACTCATAACAGTCATAACATGTGTTGGTTTGATGTGATAATAATTCCTACATGTCAAAAATTAGTTATAAATCATTTTCCTAAATTATAAATACAATACGAGTGTGTTTACTCAGTTTTTTGTGAGTGACATTTTTTGAACTAAAATATTGATTTTAAACTAATAACGAACACATTGAGTCATATCGGACACATAGTGTATTAGATTGAGGTGAATCTAATTCATACATGTCAAAAATGACTTATTTATTATTTTCCTAAAGTATAAAAATAATCCTAATGCATTTTCTCAGGTTTGAGTAGGTGATTTGTCCTTTTTACTAAAATTAATGTAAATTTTAAATAAAAGACGCACTTTGAGTCATATTAGGAAAAAATTGCGTCAAATTAAGGTGAAGATAATTATTACACATCCCAAATGGATTATGGATCATTTTCATAAATTATCAAAACAATATTAACGTGTTTACTTGGTTTTGAGTATGTCACTTGTTTTTTTACTAAAATGTCATTTTAAACTGGAAACACACACTTTGACTTATAACGATCACATCATGTATCAGTTTGACATGAGAATGATTCCTACACATCAAAAATGACTTATGAATCAATTTCCTAAATTATCAAAAAAATATGATCATGTTTGCTTGATTTTTAGTGAGTGATTTTTTTTGAACTAAATTGTTGATTTTAAACTGATAACAGACACATTGAGTCATACCGGGAACACTGTGCATTATATTGAGGTGAAAACGATTCCTACATGTCAAAAATAACTTATGTATCATTTAAATAAAGTATAAAAACAATCTAAATGTGTTTTCTCAGTTTTGAGTAGGTCAGTTGTCCTTTTTATTATAATTGATATCATTTTTAAATAAAAAGACATACTTGGAGTCATATCGGTCACACCATGCTTCAGATTGAGGTACAGATGATTCCAAAATATCTTAAATGACTTATGTATCATTTTACCAAAGTATTAAAACAATCAAAATGTGTTTTCTCAGTTTTGAGTAGGTGAGTTTTCCTTTTTACTAAAATTGATGTCAATTTTAAATAAAAAGAAGTACTTTGAGTCATATTGGTAACACCACGTGTCATATTGAGGTGAGGATAATTATTACATGTCCCAAATGGCTTATGGATAGTTTTTATAAAGTTCAAAACAATCTGAATGTGTTTACTAAGTTTTGAGTACGTCACATGTCTTTTTTATTAAAATGTCATTTTAAACTGGAAACACACACTTTGACTCATACCAATCACATCATGTATCAGTTTGATGTGAGACTGATTCATAAATATAAAAAATTAATTATTAATAAATATCATAAATTATCAATAAAATTAGAGTGTGTTTTTTCAATTTTCAGTGAGTGACATTTTTTGAACTAAACTGTCAATTTTAAACTAATAACAGGCACATTGAGTCATACCGGGAACACCATGTGTCATATTGAGGTGAATCTGATTAATAAACATTAAAAATGACTTATGGGTCATTTACATAAAGTATAAAAACAATATTAATGCATTTTCTTGGTTTTGAGTAGGTCAGTTGTCATTTTTATTAAAATTGATGTCATTTTTAAATAAAAAGATGCACTTGGAGTCATACTGGTGACACCATGTGTCAGATTGAGGTAAAAATGATTCTTACATGTCTCAAATGAGATATGGATAATTTTACTAAAGTATTAAATCAATCCAAATATGTTTTATTGTTTTTGAGTAGGTGAGTTGTCATTTTTACTAAAATTGATGTCAATTTTAAATAAAAATATGAACTTTGAGTCATATCGGTCACACCGTGCATCAAATTGAGGTGAGGATAATTCTTACACGTCCCAAACAACTTATGAATCGTTGTAATAAAGTATCAAAGCAATATGAATATGTTTACTTGGTTTGGAGTAGGTCACATGTCTTTTTTACAAAAATTTCATTTTAAACTGGAAACATGCACTTTGACACATATCGATCACATCGTGTATCGGTTTTACATGAGACCGATTCATACAAGTCAGAAATGACTTATAAATAAATGTCCTAAATTATCAAGAAAATCTGAGCATGTTTACTTGGTTTCCATTGAGTGGAATTTTTTAAACTAAACTGTCGATTTTAAACTAACAACAGACACATTGAGTCATACCAGGCACACCGTACGTCAGATTGAGGTGAAGATGATTCCTATGCATCAAAAAATAACTTATGGATCATTTAACTAAAGTATAAAAACAATATGAATGTGTTTCATTATTTTTGATTAGGTCAATTTTCTTTTTTATTAAGATTTATGTCATTTTTAAATAAAAAGACACAATTGGAGTCATACCAGTCACCCCGTGCATCGAATTGAGGTAGGGATGATTATTAATAGTCTCAAATGAATTATAAATATTTTTTCTAAATTATAAAAACAATACGAATCTGTTTGATTGGTTTTGAGTAGGCGAGTCATCCTTTTTACTAAAATTGATATCAATTTTAAATAAAAAAGACACACTTTGAGTCATATCGGTCACACCATGCGTCGGATTGAGGTGTAGATAATTCTTACACATCTAAAATTACTTATGGATCATTGTAATAATGTATCAAAATAATATAAATACATTTACTTAGTTTTGAGTATGTCACATATATTTTTTACTAAAATGTCATTTTAAACTTGAAATACACAATCTGACTCATACAGATCACATAGTGTATCAATTTGACATGAAACCAACTCCTATACATCAAAAATGAATTAATAACAAATTTCATAAATTATCAAGAAAATATAAGTGCATTTTTTCAATTTTCAGTGAGTGACATTTTTTGAACTAAACTATCAATTTTAAACTGATAACAAACACATTGAGTCATATCAGGCACACCGTGCATTATATTGAGGTGTAGCTAAGACCTACACATAAAAAATGACTTATGGATCATTTAACTAAAGTTAAAAATAATTTGAATATGTTTTCTCGGTTTTGAGTAGTTTAGTTGTCCTTTTTATTAAAATTGATGTCATTTTTAAATAAAAAGACACACTTAGAGTCATATCAGTCATACCATGCATCAAATTGAGGTATAGATGATTCCTACATGTCTCAAATGACTTATGGACCATTTTCCTAAATTATCCAAATAGTATGAATGTGTTTTCTTTGTTTTGAGTAAGTCACATGTTTATTTTACTAAAATTTCATTTTAAACTAGAAACACACACATTAACCTATACCGATTACGTCGTGTATCGGTTTGACATAAGAAATATTCCTATATGTCATAAAGGACTTATGAATTGACTTCATAAATTATCAAGACAATATGAGCGTGTTTTCTTTCTTTTCAGCGAGTGACATTTTTTGAACTAAACTGTCAATTTTAAACTAATAACGGACACAACTACCAAGAATAATAATTATTTATAATTAATATAATTTAAAAATTGTTATTAATAATATTTATTTTGTTTCATTAGAAATAATAATATATATATATATAATAATATATTATATATTTAAATAAATTTAAATATGATAAATAATAAAAATATATATATATAATTATAATAACATAAAGTTACTAATATAATACACATATATATATAATATTTAGGTAGATTCAATTTATTTATCTATTTATTTAATGAGGAGTGACCTCTATTTTATAGTTTTTGATGGTGGAAGGCGTGAACCCCATTCAGGTATATTGCCTATCGAGGTAAGTGTGAATGAAGTACATGCCTCCATCAACCTCTTTTTCTAATCATATAAAACCATACCATTTTTTTATTAAAATAAAACCTATTTAAAAATCAGGTTTTATCGAAAAAACATTAAAAAAATCCTTGACTAATTATTTTATTAAAGTTGTATTCATATCCTTGTGGATAATTTTGAGGATAAAAATGAAAGTAATTCATCATTAACTCTGCCTCCACATCATATCAAATAAATTAATTTCAGTAACATAAACTCGTCAGCTGAAATTATAATATAGAAACCCAAGACCCCCAGGCTACATAGTACTATAGTTGTGTATTCTGATTCTTCGATCTCCACCCTCTCCATTTCTTTCCCACCCTTCACTCTATCATTTCTCTCATTACGTGGAGATTTTCTCTCAAAGGAGTTAGTAGAAATAGAGGCTTCGAGTTAATAACTAGTGTCAATGTTGTAATTATCACAAATGAGAGGCATTAACCCTTTTAGAGAACACAATTAAGTACAATTTTCATCCTAATCAACTAATCTCCCGAACAATTATCACCACATTTTGTTGTTTGACACACATTTTCCATCTCTTGTGTACATGCACCTATGTTTGTTGAAATACTATAAGAAATTGACATCCATGGGATGACTAATGCTCAAAGTAGTACAAGAAACATAGGTTCATGTCCAAAATATATGGGGATGAGTCTCAAGGAAACAAAATGAAATGATAAGTGTTCGGGAGATGAAACTGATGAGGATGACAATTATACTTCATTGTGTTCTCAAAAAGGGGAAATGCATCCCATTTGTGAGAATTACACCATTGAAACTAGTTATTAACTCAAAAAATCCATTTACACTAACTCCTTATAAAGAAAATCTCCACAAAACCAGATAAACAATAGAGTGAAGGGCGAGAAAGAAATAGATAGGGTGGAGACCGAAGAATCAGAATACACAACTGCAGTGCTGCGCAAACTGAGGGTCTTGGGTTGCTAAAGTGTAATTTCAGCTAACAAGTGTATGTTACTAAAATTAATTTATTTGATTTGATGTGGAGGAAGAGTTAATGATGAATTACTTTCATTTTTATCCACAAAATTATCAACAAGGATCCGAATACAACTTTAATAAAATAATTGGTTGATGATTTTTTAATGTTTTTTTCCGATAAAACTTGGCCTTTTTAATAGGTTTTATTTTATTAAAAAAGATAGAGTTTTATATGATTGGAAAAAGAGGTCAATGGAGGTGTGTACTTCATTCACACTTACCTTGATAGGAAATAAACCTGAATGGGATTCACGCTTTCCACCATCAAAAACTATAAAATGGAGGTCACTCCTCATTCGATACATAGATAAATAAAGTGAATCTACCTAAATATTATATATATATGTTATATTAGTAACTTTATTTGAATATATATATATGTATACTATTTATCATATTTAAATTTATTTAAATATACAATATATTATTCGATATATATATATAATATTATTTTTTCTAAGGAAACTAAAAAATAATATTAATAATAATTTTTAAATTATATTAATTATAAATAATTATTATTCCGAGTAATTGTGTATAAAATATAGTTATTTATTTTTTTTAAATTTCAATTATTTCAAAAAAATGTATATATAGTTACCTAATTTTATTATTTTGAAAGCAATATGAGTTTACAATATTTTATTGGTTATTTAAGTATAAATTATATTACTATTAATTAAATGTATATATAGACCTAAAAATTATATATAGACCTAAAATGATGAATACCTAAAATTAATTTCTAATGTATAGAATTTGATAACTTCCATTCAATAAGGAGATGCACCCCCCCCCCCCCCCCCCCCGAGACTCGAATTGAACAACCTTTTCATTGCATGTTTCAGTAGAAACTTCCAACTAACTCTACCACATCGGCCCTTCACCAACACAATGCTTGAAGACATTTCCATTATCTCCAAAAACCGAAACATGCTGTTGTTTGTGGTTCTTGGTCCCTCACCTACAGGCAGATATAGAATGACCCAATTTCTTATAGGAACCGCAAAAATCGACCCATGATTCAAACCACACAACCTACATGCATCAAAATTCTTCCCACGCTATAATCCAAATATAATCCATAGGCACTCTTGAGACATCAAATTCCATGAAAATGTGAGGAGAAATAGGGTGGGAAACTGATTGGGTTCTACTATCAGAATATCTACCAATGAGATTCCCTAGCATGCGTATAATCACTGGATTTTGAAAAGGTAAAGGGAGCTTGGGGAAACTAATCCAAATCACTACTATTGGAATTACGCACTTCATATGGAAGTCATATGAACACTTGAAGAGATAGAACCAGAATTCATTGTAGTTATTGGGGGGGGGGGCACTTGACCAAGCCCTAACCAGATCTTCCTCTGAAACAAACCGAATCATGATGTTCCTTTTGATGAGAAGACCTACCATTGCTCAATCTTGCAACCCCCAAGGCTCGAAGATTAACCTATTGAAGGTGTCCATCGAAGGGTGACACTGCTTTAAACACAAAATCTAGGTGAGATTAAGAAGAGTAAATGTCGGGTTATACTATGAGGTTGAGATCGAAAGATCCAGAACACCATTCAACAGTTTTGGGACCTTAGGGTGAAGTGATTGAGGGAAAGGTGAGAGAAAATCAGGGTTGGAGAAAGGGGATAATGAATGAGAAGTGCACTCGAAGGGTTCACAATAGGTTATGTTTTTTAATTAGATCAAGACACTTTTATCAGCGCTTTTAAAAATGCGCTGATAAAGAGTCCTTTTATCAGCATTTTTTAGCATTGATAAAGATTTATTTTATCAGCACTTATTACTTAAGCATTGATAGAGGATTTATAATTATAATTATAAATAAAAAATTTATATGTATATATACTTAATTAATATATATAAATATAAATATAGTAAATATATTCTTTATTTAAATATATTTATTATAATTTTATAATTATTTAAATATATAATTATTTATTTATATTTATATAAATATTTTTGAAAAAGAATATTTATATCATTATATATATATATTTATTTAATAAGTATATATAAATATAAATATAGTAAATATATTCATTATTTAAGTAATTTTATCCTAAATTTAATAATTATTTAAATATATATAATTATTTATTTATAATTATTTAAATATATATAATTATTTATTTATAATTATATAAATACTTTTAAAAAATATTAATTTATTTATAATTATAAATATATAATTTTATAAATATAGTATATACATTTTTAAATATATTTCTTTATAAATATTTTTTTGTAAATATTTTTTTACAGATATTTTTTTGACATCATTAATGAATATCTAATTTTAAGTGCATGTATGTTAAAAATGAGTGAAATTTAATAAATTAAAAATAAGTACATTTTAATAATATTGAAAAAATGGATAAGTTTTTTGTGTGTACATTTTGTATAAAAATGCATTAATTATGTATATATGAAATCAATATAACACACATTTGATCTATATTAAATTGAAAAATCAAACGACATTCAATTATAATTCGATTACTATATGCAATTAGTCAGTATTTTTAATTCATATTAATTTTTAATTATAAACCATTATTCACTAAATATAGAGCATAAATATTTTGTAATATATAAATCATATTATATACATTAATATATATATATATTTAATATATATTATTTATTAACATTATCAATAATCATTTAATTAATAAAATATTTGATATTTTTCTCAATTTACTTATTTTTATTTTTAATTTGTTTAATTTTCATTTTATATATCTATATATTTAATACATACTATTTATTAGTATTTATAATTTATATATAATATAATCAATTTATTCATTTTTATTAATAATTATTTAATTAATAAAATCTATAATATTTTTTTAACAAAACCCATTTTTTATTATTATTTATTTAATTATTTAATTTTATTTTTTATCCTTTATCAGTGCTAAAAAACACTGATAAAGGACTCCTTTATGAGTGCTAAAAATATAGCACCGATAAACGATACACTTTATCAGTGCTAAAAATAAAGCTCTGATAAAGGGTATCCTTTATGAGTGCTAAAAATAAAGCAGTGATAAATGGTACCATTTATCAATGCTAAAAATAAAGCACTGATAAATACCAGCGCTGTTAAATGTGGGTTTTGTAGTAGTGTCTTCTTCCTCTCCTAGTCGAGTCGACCTCAAACGACAGCACCCTACCCCTCCTCCCTGGTTCGAAGCTCATCCCCTGCAACCTCTCCCTCTCCTACCATGGGTAAACTGAACGCCGCCCTCCTCCTGGATAGGACCTGTCGTCGTCGTGCCTTCAGGAGGTCCCCTCTGCTAGTCATCTGTGCACCACCTAATCTACTCCCTAGATCCCAACTGTCATTGTCACAACCATTCTCTGCCTCATCGATCAGAGGTCCCTCTATCTTACGGCACTCCCGATCCGGCCGCCTCCTACCGCAGAGGCCGAACCCCGCCCAGTGTATTTTTCCACCGTCCCTCCACTTGAAACTACCCGCGACCATGGTCCTACAGGATATCTCCATCACCGCTGTCCAATATGGATCATGACTGCCTCCTCCTCCTACTTGCTGGTACCGCCTCCTCTGGCAAGATTTATCGCTGCCTCGCCTGGATTTAGTGTCCGTACCATGTTGAGGCCCCTGCTGCCCAGATCTAGGCCAACCGTGGCTCCCATCCAACCACCCTCATAGTGGTCGAACCTGACCAACCATGTCTTGACTCACTGTGACCCGAAGCCTCCAGTGCGACGTCTCCCAGGCCGTGAGGTAACCCTATCATAGATTTCATTAGTCCCATCAGACTCGGTTCGCCTCGTAACAGGCAATGGTGGGTCAGACTGACCTGGAACGAGTTTGGGTGGGCTTGTCTGGCCCAGAACAGCCCTGCATGGGGTTTGTTTGGCCCAATAAGGGCCTGCAAGGAAACTTCCAAACCCACAATGGGTTGAACCGGGGTTTTGGGGGGACGAGTTAAATTAATATAATTACAATTAATTAATTTGATTTATTTATTTATTTTTTAAATTAAATTAATTAAAATTAATTTTGGTTTGAAATTAATTATATTTTAATAATCCTAAATAATAATTTAATTTTTGGAAATAAAATTAAATTAAAAATGGGGATGAATAAAATAAATTATTTGAATTTATTTAAATTCATTTAATTTATTTAAATACCATCATACTTAATTTATTATAATTTAATTTTTATTACGCGTTTATATTTATACCGATTGGTCTTGAGAAAATTGACCGAACCCATGTATGTATTATTTATTTAATTATTTGTTGTGTGCGGTGATTGTAATAAGTAGGTATTTAAATGAAGATCTGTGCATCATCTTCTTATTTAATATTTATAAGGGCCTATATGTCCACTTTATCTATTATATATTGCGCCCCTAGACCCCCTCACCTGTACGTGAGTATATTTATATCATACAGTGATGCTTTAATAGGAAGACCCCACCAAGATGAGGCGACACACCAGACAAGAGGCGAATACACTGGTCCAGGGACGAGTTGTAATATGAGTCAGGACTTGACTCAGGTATGGTACCCCCTAGGTCATGGTTGATTCAACCAATAATAGATGCTTAAGACCAATTATATAGAATTATTTCCTTTATACATTGTTATTTTATGCAAGTGCTTGATTACCGTGAGATCACATAAAATAATAAACAAAACAAATGCATAAGGATATAGCATATGTTTTTCTCAATACTAAAAAACTAGCGTTTAACAGTGCTAATATTTATCAGTGCTAGAAAAAAGCGCTGATATATGACATCTTTATCAGCGCTAAAGAAAGTGCTAATAAATTTAACACTTTATTAGTGCTTTTTTAGCACTGATAAAGGTCCAATTTATTAGTGCTTTATTTTTAGCATTGATAAAGGCTACCCTTTATCAACGCTTCATTTTTAGTGCTAATAAAGAGTATCCTTTATCAACGCTATATTTTTACGTTCATAAAAGAGTCCTTTATCAGTGTTTTTTTAGCACTGATAAAAGTCTGAATAAATAAAATGAAATAATGAAATAAATAAAAATAAAAAATGAGTTTATTAAAAAAAATATTACAAATTTTATTAATTAAATAATTATTTATAAAAATGAATAAATTGATTGTACTATATATAAATTATAAATACTAATAAATAATATGTATAAAATATATAGATATGAAAAATGAAAATTAAATAAATTAAAAATAAAAATAAGTAAATTAAGAAAAATATTAAACATTTTATTAATTAGATGATTATTGATAATGATAATAAATAGTATATATTAAATATATAGATATATATTAATGTACATAAATATGATTTATATATTACAAAATAATTATACGCTATATTTAGTGAATAATGGTTTATAATTAAAAATTAATATGAATTAAAAATAATGAATAATTTCATAGAGTAATTGATATACAATTTAATTTCGTTTGATTTTTCAATTTAACATAGATCAAATGTGTGTTATATTGATTTCACATATACGTAATTAATAGATTTTTATATATAATGTACACACACAAAACTTATCTATTTTTTCAATATTATTAAAGTGAACTCATTTTTAATTTATTCAATTTCACTCATTTTTAACACACATGCAGCTAAAATTACATATTCATTAATAATGTTAAAAAATATTTACAACAAAATATTTATAAAAAAATAATTATAAATAAATATATTTAAAAATGTATATACTATATTTATAAAATTATATATTTATAATTATAAATAAATTAATATTTTTTAAAAGTATTTATATAATTATAAATAAATAATTATATATATTTAAATAATTATAAATAAATAATTATATATATTTAAATAATTTTTAAATTTATAATAAATTTACTTAAATAATGAATATATTTACTATATTTATATTTATATATATTTATTATATATATAATTATAAAAATATATATAATGATATAAATATTCTTTTTAAAAAATATTTATATAATTATAAATAAATAATTATATATTTAAATAATTATAAAATTATAATAAATATATTTAAATAAGGAATATATTTACTATATTTATATTTATATATATTAATTAAGTATATATATATATTTATTTATATTTTTTTATTTATAATTATAATTATAAATCCTTTATCAGCGCTTAATTAATAAGCACTGATAAAAAAAATCTTTATCAGCACTTTTTTTAGCATTGATAAAAATAATATTTATCAGTTCTAACACTTTAGCATTGATAAATAAGGATTTTATCAGTACTTAAATAATAAGTGTTGATAAAAGTGTTCTGATCTAATTAAAAAACCTAACCTGTTGTGAACCCTTCGAGGGTGCTTCTTGTTCATTATCCCCTTTCTCCAACCCCGATTTTGACCCAACTTTCTCTCAATCACTTCACCCTAGGGTCCCAAATCTGTTCAATGGTGTTCTGAATCTTTCGATCTCAACCTCGGGCTACAAAATGACATCAGATCTTCTTAATCTCACCTTGATTGTGCGTCTTAAGTAGTATCGACCTTTGGTGGACACCTTCAATAGGTTAATCTTCTAGTTTTAGGGGTTGCAAGATTGAGCAATGGAAGGTCTTCTTGATGAAAGGAACATCATGATTCGGTTTTCTTTGAAGGAAGATCTGGTCGGGGCTTGGTACAATGCCCCCTGTAGCTGCAACGAATTCTAGTTCTATCTCTTCAGGTGGTTATATGGCTTCTATATGAAGTGCGACATCCCAACATTAGTGATTTGGGTTAGTTTCCCCAATCCCCCTTTACCCTTTCAAAATACATTGATTATACGCATGCTATGGAATCTTGTTGGTAGATATTTATGTTCTAGTAGTAGAACCTGGTCAATTTCTCACCCTATTTCTCCTCACATTTGCGTGGAAGTTGATGTCTCGAGAGTTCCTAGAGATTATATTTGGATTACAGCAGGGGAAGAATTTTGATGCAAGAAGATTATGTGGTTTGAATCATGGGTTGATTTCTATGGTTCCTGTAATAAATTGGATCATTCTACACCTGCCTGTAGGCGAGGGAACAAGAACCGCGAACAACAATAAATTGCTTTTTCTAGAGATAACGACAAGGGCTTAAAGCCTGGTGTTAGTGAAGGGCCTATAGGGCAGAGTCAGTTGGACGTTTTTACTAACCCATACAATACAAAGGTTGTTCAATGCAAGTATTTGGGGGTGCATCTCCTCAGTGAATCAAAGTTCAAATCACACAAACCCACTCGAATCACACAAACCCACTGCCTCCAGTTACTCGAACATCATCTGGCATCCTACATCCGGTTTCAGTTAGGGGTTTTTAAGAAAACATTGAGATCTAAATATGAGGGTCTCATATTTTCTTCAACCTAGTGAGGTAGGCCTGTGTTTTCCTTTGTAGGTTTTGATTTTATTTATTTATTTTTAATTTTGATATCTGGATATGAGGGTTTTAGATTTTTCTTTATAGGTTCCTATTTTCTTCCTATTTATGCTCCAATTATTGTATACTATTTTGATTTTGTTTATGATCTTTTGTTTGGTTGACTACTGTTTTGGATACCCTGTTTTGGTCTCTTTAAATTGTTGTTTTGAATCAATTTGCTTCGCTATCTACATCTATACCCCAGCTTTCTCTGCAAGCTTAATTTTTTTCATTGTTTTTAAATCTTAGTGAATCACCTCTATTTTTCATATAATCCAATTAAATAAATATTTATGCCACTATATAAACAATAGAGGTTTTGGATATAAAACCCTTAAATGAATGAGAAAATTGATTTAGATGTGTATGGGATAGACGTTGCAAGGGTTGGTGTGTTTTTCTCCTTTTTTTGTGATACATCTTGTTGATTTGTATTATGGATTTATGCCAAATTATTTATGGACCTCCCTAAAATCTCAAGGATAGGTCAATGAGTATTAGATAGTCTCTCTATAATCCTTAAGTTGCTACATCATTTGTTCCAAAAAATCGAATGGAAGTTATCAAATTCTATATGTTAGAATTTTTTTAGGTACTCACCATTTTAGGTATATTTATACTTTTTAGGTCTATATATACATTTAATTAAATGTAATATAATTTATACTTAAATAACCAATAAAATATTCTAAACTCATGTTACTTTCAAAATAATAAAATTAGGTAACTATATATACATTTTTTTGAAATAAATAAACTTTTAAAATTTAAATAATTATATTTTATACACAATTACCCTGAATAATAATTATTTATAATTAATATAATTTAAAAATTATTATTAATATTATTTTTTTAGTTTTATTTTAAAAAATATTATTATATATATATCGAATAATATATTGTATATTTAAATAAATTTAAATATAATATATAATATACATATATATAAATAATTATATTCAAATAATGTTACTAATATAATACACACACACACATATATATAACATATATATATAATATTTAGGTAGATTCACTTTATTAATCTATGTATTGAATGAGGAGTGAGATCCATTTTATAGTTTTTGACGGTGGAAGGCATGGACCCCATTTAGGTTTATTGCCTATGGAGGTAAGTGTGAACAAAGTGCATGCCTCCATCGACCTATTTTTCCAATAATATAAAACCCTGTCATTTTTAATAAAATTAAACCTATTTAAAAACCAAGTTTTATCAAAAAAAAACATTAAAAAAATCCACAACCAATTGTTTTATTAAAGTTTTATTTGGATCCTTATGGATTATTTTGAGGATAAAAATGAAAGTAATTCATCATTAACTCTTCCTCCATGTCAAATCAAATAAATTAATTCCAGTAACACACACTCATCAGATAAAATTACACTATAGAAACCTAAGACTCCTGGGCTACGTAGCACTATAGTTACATATTCATATTCTTCCATCTCCACCCTCTGCATTTCTTTCCCACCATTCACTCTATCGTTTCTCTGGTTGTGTAGAACTTTACTCTGAAAGGAGTTGGTGGTAATGGAGGTGTCGATTTAATAACTAGTGTCAATGGTGTAATTCTCACAAATGGGAGTCATTTCCCCTTTTAGAGAACATAATGAAGCACAATTTTCATCCTCAATAGGTTCATCTCCCAAATAGTTATTATTGCATTTTGTTGCCTTGAGACTCATCCCACATCTCTTTTATATTGCTTGTACTACTATGAGAATTAGTCATCCCATGGATGACTACTGCTTAGAGTATTTTAGGAAACATAGGTTCATGCCCAAAAGATATAGAGAATGAGTTTCAAATAACAAAATGAAATGATAACTGGTTGGGAGATGAGCTGATGAGGATGACAATTATACTTCATTGTGTTCTCTAAAAATAGAAATGTATCCCATTTGTGATAATTACACCATTGACACTTGTTATTAAATCGATGCCTCCATTAAAACAAACTCCTTACAAAGTAAAGCTCCACAAAACCAGAGAAAAGATAGAGTGAAAGGCGGAAAAGAAATAGAGAGGGTGGAGATAGAAGAATCAGAATATGCAATTGTAGTGTTGTGCAACCCGGGGGGTCTTGGGTTTCTATAGTGTAATTTCATCTGATGAGTGTATGTTAATAAAATCATTTTATTTTATTTGACGTGGAGGAAGATTTAATGAAAAATTAATTTCATTTTTATCCTCGAAATTATCCATAAGGATCCGAATAAAACTTTAATAAAATAATTGGTTGAGGATTTTTTAATGTTTTTTTCGATAAAACTTGGGTTTTTAATAGGTTTTATTTTATTAAAAAAATAGGGTTTTATATGATTGGAAAAAGAGGTCTATGGAGGCATGTACTTCTTTCACACTTAGGCAAATGATCCATAAGTCATTTGAGACATGCATAAATCACCCGCACTGCAATTCGACGCACGGTGTGACCACTATGAATTAATGTGTCCATTATCAGTTTAAAATTGGCAGTTTAGTTAAAAAATGTCACTCACTGAAAGAAAATAAAACATGCTCGAATTGTCTTGATAATTTATTACTTCAATTCATAAGTTCATTGTGACGTGTATGAATCAGTATCACGTCAAACCGATACATGATGTGATCGGTATAGGTAAAAGTGCATGTTACCAGTTTAAAATGAAATTTTAGTAAAAAAACAAATGAGATACTCAAAACTAAGAAAAGAAATTCAGATTTTTTTGATAATTTAAGATAATTATCCACATGTCATTTGAGACATGTAAGAATCAAACATACCTCAATCCGACACACGGTGTGACCGGTATGACTCCAAGTGATCTTTTTATTTAAAAATGACATCAATTTTTATAAAAAGGAAAACTAACCTACTCAAAACTTAGAAAAAACATTAAAATTGTTTTTATACTTTAGGTAAATGATCTATAAGTCATTTTTTACATGTAGAAATTAGCCTCACCTCAATCCAATGCACAGTGTGCCCAGTATGACTCAATGTGTCCATTATCAGTTTAAAATTGACAGTTTAGTTCAAAAAAATTCACTCACTGAAAAAAAAGAAAACACGCTCGGATTGTCATTATAATTTAGGAAATTGATTTATAATTCCTTTTTGATGTTTAGGAATTAGTCTCACATTAAACTTATTCATGATGTGATCAGTATAGGTCAAAGTGCATGTTTCTAATTTAAAATGACATTTTAGTAAAAAAATTATGTACTCAAAACTAAGAAAAAGCATTCAGATTGTTTTGATATTTTAATAAAATGATCCATAATTCATTTGAGATTTTTAGGAATCAGCCATACCTCAATCCGATGCACGTTGTGATCAGTATGACTCCAAGTACATCTTTTTATTTTAAAATGACATCAATTTTAATAAAAAGGAAAACTGACCTACTCAAAACCAAGAAAATGCATTCATATTATTTTTATACTTTATAAAAAATATCCATAAGTCATTTTTATGTTTATTAATCAGATTCACCTCAATCATACACACGATGTGCTCGGTATCACTCAATATGTCTATTATCAGTTTAAAATCGACAGTTTAGTTTAAAAAATGTCACTCACTAAATACTAAGAAAACACAGTCATATTTTCTTGAAAATTTAGGAAATTGATTCATAATTAATTTGTGATGTGTAGGAATTGGTCTCATGTGAAACTGATTCACAATGTGATCGGTACGAGTCAAAGTGCGTGTTTCCAGTTTAAAATGATATTTTAGTAAAAAAGACACATGACATACTCAAAACTAAGTAAACACATTAATATTATTTTTATACTTTATGAAAACAATCCATAAGCCATTTTGGATGTATAAGAATTATCTTCACCTCAATATGATTCATGGTGTGACCGACATGACTCAAAGTGTGTCTTTTTATTTAAAATTGACATTAATTTTAGTAAAAATGACAAATCACCAACTCAAAACCGAGAAAACACATTTGAAGTATTTTGATACTTTAGGAAAATAATCCATAATTCATTTGTGATGTGTATAAATTATCCACACCTCAATATGATACACGATATGTCTGGTATGACTCAATGTGTCTGTTATGAGTTTAAAATCAACATTTTAGTTCAAAAAGTGTTACTCACTCATAACTAATAAAACACACTATGATTGTATTTATAATTTAGGAAAAAAAATTCGTAAGTAATTTATGACATGTAGGAATTGGTATCATGTAAAACCTACACACGATATGACCAGTATGATTCAAAGTGCATGTTTCCAGTTTAAAATGACATTTTAGTAAAAAAGACAAGTAAAGTACTCAAAATTGGGAAAACACATTTGAATTGTTTTAATACTTTAGGAAAATGATCCATAAGTCATTTGAGACATGTAAGAATTAATTGTACCTCAATCTGACGTACAATGTGACTGGTATGACTCCATGTGCATTTTTTCAATATATAAGTATCATTTTAGTTTAAAACATGCATCATATCTCAAAAACTGAGAAAATGAGCCTAGAATGTTTTCTCTTCATTTAAACTCTGTATTCATACTTTATTTTATTGATTTTGTGGTGTTTTTGGTGATTTGGTATGCTTTTACAACACACTGTAGTATGCCCCTTTATCAGTGATATTTGAGCGCTGATAAAAGACTTGGGCTTTTAACATCAGTATAGTATTCAGCACTTCTCTAGCATGGATAAAGGTCATTTTCAGTACTGTTAAAGGCTTATTTTGTAGAAATATCTATTAATGCATATTTATTTGTAAGCATGATGCATAGATTGAACATATTTAATAAAAATGAATTATATTCATCAAGAAAATAATAAAATACCTCAAAGATATATTTAGTCCTAAAAGTATTTCGTTTCTCAAATTTGAACAAAACTGGGTGTTCGGGGTGCTTGTCAGCCAAAATTAAGGGCGTCTCTTACTACTACAGAGTTATTATGAGAGTAATGGGTTGAATTGACTAAATTTGGTCTCAAATAATTATCCAAATCTTGATTTCTATCACTTTAGAGGCAAATAATTGAGAGAATCAATGTTACAATTTTGATAAGCTATGAATTTACTCGAAAGATCAAGAAACCACAAGTTAAAGCGGCCATACAGCCTAGTGTCTACCTATAAACTCTGTAAGTAGTGGCATAGAAAAATATTGTAGGCTATGAGGAGATGTTTCAAGTATCCTTTCCACTAGAATACTCAAGTGATGGAGTATTCTGAATCTAATAGTGGGGGCTATTGAGTTTCGTTGAAATCGTAAGATACATTTAAATGATTTAATAATTAATTAATCAAAATGTTTAAAAGGTAATCAAGATAATTTATTTACTGTTAAAATTTATTTGTTTTAGATCAAAAATGAAAATCATAAATACCATTGTAATGTTATCACTATGATCCATATTGGATCAAGAAAATATCCCGACTAGCCATAACTTCCAGGAGCAGTATAGGTGCTTGAGCATATTATTATGCTAAGAAAGAAAGTTTTATGTGCTAGAGTATTCACTTCCTACTAATCCTCCTCAGGGAGAAATCAAGGTGGACAAAGAAAAATTAAAAAAAACATATAGATGATGCACTATATGTACATTGTATCATGTTTTCATCTATGTCCAGTCAATTGAAGAAAATGCATGAAGATAAAGATTCCTACAAGATCATTATTCATCTCCAGTAGTTATACTAGAAAAGTTCTAGGAAATAAAGGTATGATATTTATAGTGCCTTGTATAGGTGCAGTCTAGTGGAAGGGAATCAAGAAGGACCTTATGTACTCAAGATGATTAGGTACATTGAGATACTTGAAGTCCTTGGGTTCAAATTGAACCAAGAACTAGAAACATATCTCATTATTGAATCTTTACCAACAAGTTTCTTGATTTTAATTATTAATTATAATATGAATAACATGAAAAAGTCACTCCTGGATATTTTTTATTTTGTTCACCAAGATGATAAGGATATAAAGAAAACTAATTCTTCAGTCCTTATGGTGAACAAGAGGAGGAGGGGCAAGGCTAAGGGGTCTAAGGCTAAGTCTAGGATAAATAAACCGATGCACCTTCCTTCAAAAAATCCAAGAATATAGAGGCAGTGAAATAAGTAGGAGGATGTATGATTTCTATGTGGAAATAAATACCATTGGAAGAAGAATTTCAGATATAGGAATAAGAAGCAAGGTAATGCTTCTACTTTAGGTATTTTTTTCATTGAATGAAATCTTTCATTATCTATAAGTTGGGCATTAGATATGGTATATGGCTCACACATTTGTATTCATATATAAGAACCAAGTAGATTTAAGAAGATTTAAAAAAGGTGAAGTGGATCTATGAGCTACAAATGGTGTGAGTCTAGCAGCATTATTAGTGGAAGATTATCATCTGACTTTTCCTAGTGATTTGGTTCTTATATTAAGTAAATGTTATTATGTACTCTCAATAACTAGAAACATAATCTCAGTGTCATGTCTGGACACTGTGGGATTTTATTTCATGTTTTGAAATAAATGTTGAATATTTTATAAGGATAACATGTGTTATGGTATGGAGAATATTAAAAATGGATTATATATACTTGAACTTTAAAACCCAATAATGAGAATCAATGAAAAAACTAGCGATCATGAATCATATAACACCTGACTATGGAAATTAAGGCTTGGTCATGTAAATGATAAGTAATTTCAAAAATTACATCAAGAATGGTATTTATACTCAGTTGAATTAAAACCTTTGGATGTATGTCATGTTTTATTTACAAGGTAAAATGACCAAATCACCCTTCTCTAAGAAGTGAGAAAGAGCCACTAAATTATTTAAATTAATTCATACTGACGTATGTGTTCTATTTCTAGTAGAGGGAAGGGGTGGTTTTTCATACTTCATTACATTTACTGATAACTATAGTAGGTATGATATATCTACTTAATGTGGTATAATTATGATTCCTTTTGGATGTTTAAGGATTATCAACATGAAGTAGAAAAATAGTTTGGTAAGAAGCTTAAGGAACTTCACTCAGACCGAGGAAAAGAGTATCTTAACCAAGATTTCATTGATCACTTAAAGGAGTGTGGTATAGTATCACAACTCACTCCTTATACACCATTGTGTAATGGTGTTAGTGAAAGGAGGAATACGAACTTGCTAAACATGGTTAGATTAATGATGAGTCAGGAAACTATTCTATTATCATTTTGGGGATACGCGTTGAAGATAGTGACATATAATCTTAACTGAGTATAATTAAAAATGATATATGGGATTCCATATGAGACGTGGTATGGAAATAAACCCAATCTCTCACACTTACGTGTATGAGGATGTGATGCTTTTGTCAAGACTGTACCAAGTGACAAATTAGAATCCATAAGCATGAAGTGCATCCTTATAGGTTATCCAAAAGAAACTAAAGGATATTACCTATATAAAACTTTATATAAATAAGTTATTATGGAAATATAAACTATATTTATATTAAGGTAACAAATTTATAATGGAAATAGAAGGAAAATATTGACTTTGATGAAGTTAATGCTCTATATGAATAAGATTTGGTATGGGAACAATCTATACAAGAGACAATGGGAGATGAATATGTTCCTAATACACAAGTACTGTATATTTCAACACGATAGGTTATAGAAATAGATCATTATGGTTTTGTCATCACTAAGTTTGGTGACACATTACTCCTTGAGGATAATGAACCTCTAACCTAAAAAAGAAGCAGTATAAGGTAAGGATGCTACTAAATTGAAAGATTCCATTCATTATGAGATGGAATCCATGTACCAAAATCATGTTTTAATTTTGGTAGACCCTACAACTGATATAAAACCCATTGGGTGAAAATGGGTATTCAAGAAAATGTTGAACATGGATGGTAAAGTCAATACCTATAAATAAATACTGGTAGTGGAGGTTTTCAGACAACATCAAGGCATCAACTATGATGAAACTTTCTCACTTGAAGAAATGCTGGAATCCATCAAAATATTGCTTGCAATAACATCTTTTCATGATTATGAGATTTGGAAAATGGATGTCAAAACTATTTTTTTAAATATTAAGTTGGTTGAATACATCTACATGACTCAACCCGAAGGGTTTGTTAGGTCAAAGAATTCCAAAAAAGTGTGCAAGATGTAGAGATACAATAATGGATTGAAACATGCATCACAATCATGGAATGTTCATTTTGATAAGGCCATAATAGAATTTGGTTTCATTAAAAATTAAAGTGATCCTTGTGTATATAATAAGGTTAATGGGAATGCTATAATTTTCCTAGTATTATATGTTTATGACATATTATTTATGGGAAACAAAGTAAAAGTCTTATAGTCAGTTAATACTTGGTTAAATGAATGCTTATCCATGAAAAACTTAGGTTAAGCGGCCTATATTCTAGGGATCAAGATCTATTGATATAGGTCTCAGATGATTCTTGATATAAGTAAAAGTACATATATTGAAAAGGTACTCGAAAGGTATATTATGGAACAATACAAGAGAGGGTTGTTGACCATGACACATGGTATCAATCTCCCCAAGAAAATGTGTCCAAAAACATAGGATGAGATTAACAAAATAAGTAGAATCCCTTATGCCTCTACAGTGGGATATATCATTTATTCCATTCTATGTAATAGTTTTAATGTTGCATTTACTCTAAGCATGGTTGAAAAATATCAATCTAATCCAAGAGAGCTGTATTAGGCTACTATCAAAACTATCCTGAAGTACTTGAGGTGTACAAATGATATGTTCCTAGTGTATAGAGGATATGAGGAGCTAGTAGTGAGAGGATACACTGATTCTAGTTTCCAGATAGATCATGAGGATCTAAAATAATAGTCAGGATATATATTTTACTTGAATGGTGGTGCATTGAGCTGGAGAAGATTGAAGAAAGCTGTGGTTGCTAATTATATAGTATAATCCAAGTATATAACAACTTCTGATGTAGCTAAAGAGGCATTTTGGATATGTAGTTTTTTCTCATACATTGGTGTTGTGCCTAGCAGTGAAGACCCTATTTGAATTTATTTTGATAACACTATTACAATGGTGCTTTCCAAGGAGTCAATGTCACATTATAAGAAAAAGCATATACTTAGGAAGTTTCATATCTTGAGGGATTTTACTCAGAGAGGTTAAGTCATAGTTAGTAGAGTAGCTGCAAAGGATAATGTGGAAGACCCCATGACTAAATCCATATCTCAATAGAATCATGATTCTCATATGAGAGCTACCAGGTTGACTTGTTAGCATTTGGAACTAGTGAAAGTGGGAGTGTTGAATGTGGGTTCCTTAGACCCAACTTGTGATATATTTAGATTACCATTACAAGTATAGAGTTTTATATATATATATATACACATGTTTATCTTACCATAATAATGTCGATACTTCTGTATCCACTACATTTATGGTAATATTATTAGATTATGTGTCATATCAAAGGGTTATAGTAGTTCCCAGTCTATTATGATAACCTAGAGTGTAACACTCCAATATTTCATAGTACGTTAGTTCTTTAAAGTAATTCAATAACTTACACTATACGCAACATCGAGTTCAAGTGCACCACGACTTACAAAACCAGCCGTTCAAAAGTGGTTATGAATAGTATTAACATAATTTTGAACTTTATATAACCCTTATAATTTTAGAATCCATATTATGAGTTTCTTAGACATAATGTAAGGACAAATTCTTTTTTTTTCAGATAAAAGAAGTATTTTTCAAAAAATGCAATTTTACCACCTGTTAATGGAGAACCCTTTTTTAAATCCAATATTTGAAACTTTTATATATTCAATTTGACAAAATAAACTTCTTCTTTGGGATTGGGACATAAGAATTTAGTTTGAATAAATTTTTGGTGTTTGTCTGATAACTTTCATATTTGGGTGAATAGTGAAAAATAATATATTTTAACTGAAAACAACTTTTTTTATCAAAATAATTTATAGTGTTCAACTATACATATGAATGGTTTGGATGTATAATTAGATTATATTTTTACCATTTAATCCAATTTTGGTCATTGGAAGTAATTTCACTTTGAAATTGGACATAAACAAATGTCAATCTTTTGGTAGTTATTATTTTATAAAAATACGCTTTTTGGTTTTGACAACGGGAATTAATTTTAAACTAATAAATGAAATTTCTATGTTTTGAATTTGGTAAAATAGAATTCATTTTTGAATTCAGAATATCAAAATTAGCTTAGAGTGATTTTTTGGTATGAATAGTGAAAAACACTGAGTTATAGTTTAAAACCGAATTTTTATTTAAATAATTATTTATTTTATTTAAATTTATTTTAGGTCAAAATATATACATAATACCTGTATAAGTTCAATGTAATTCATTGGAGTCATTTTATAATAATTTTAGATATATAAAAATTTTATTGAACTTTTCACCGTCTTTTACCCACCTCCTAAGAGAATTTTCAAATTCACATATTCTTAATTTTACCACTTCTATGAGTGGAATTTCAAAAACCCGAGAGACACGGTTAATATCAAGGAGTAAAATGTGGTTCAATAAGATAAAAATTATTTTTTGTGAATAGTAACTTTTTACTTTTATTTACCACGGTTAAAAGTAAATATGGTAATTAAGGGTAAAAATGATATTATTATTACCCTAACACATGTTCTAATTCTATTGGCTAAGTATAATTCGACCAAAAACAACCTTAGGAATAAAATATGAACCTATTTGTTCCACTTGCATTAGATTAGGACATTTATTATTATTTAATTCAAAGAAGAGTTAAAAGAGTTAAAATCAAAGTTTAATAACTAAAACATTTTTAATATAGGGTTACACATAATATAAATTTGATTATAAATATTAATTAGAAAGATAAAAATATTTCCTACATAATGGTATTTTATTTATATTTTTTAGACATTAAATAATTTAATTTATTTATGACACAATGATGATGCAGTAATTACCTAATTAATGAAATATTAAAATAATTGATATTATAAATATCCAAATAAATGTAATTTCAGACTTTTTATGAATTAAACTAATTTTATAAGTTAATATGACATATTAGGGTTGGTTATATGAATTTTTTTTGAAGTAATAATGTTGTTATGAATTTAGTAAAAACAAAATACCAAATAGTGTCAAAATTGACATAAAAGAGTTTTTAAAATAAATATTATATTATTAATTGATATTCTATTTCTAAAAATATAAGTTTCAGCCAAAAGACTTATATAATGATAGGTGTATCATTAATGAACCACTTGTGGTTCAACTGGAATTATATAGTAAGTTTATTAACAATATAAAAATACAAAGAGACATGGTAAATGTCAAACTATTTAACTAAGAGTTAAATCTAAAAGTTAAGGTTAATATAGTGACCTAAACCTATCTAAAACCTATTGGTTGAGCGGTTTTCGACCCATACCCACCTTATCTTTTAAATAATCCATTTTGGAGCCATTAGATACCGAAAATTATTTTATTATAAAATAATATTTCTAGCTTTTCCTAAGGTGCCCCTCACCCCTCTTATAAAAGGGACTTCCCATTCTCTCTAATTCACACCTTCAAATCCATTTTTCTCGGCCAACCCCTACCTAAATACACTCTCAACTATCCTCCATTCATCCTAGATTCCCTCCTTTGGTCAGAAATCCAACTTAAGGATCCCTTTTGATCAAATCAAAAGGAAGAACCCGAAGAAAAGGTAATAATTTCACCACCCTCTTTCAAGTTATTTTCTTCTTCCACTTATTCTTTCTTTGTTATTTACATTATAAGATAATAAATCTAGTATCTTATATGTACTGTGATTTTATTATAAATATGATACAACCATATTCATTATTCTATCCATCCTTCGAATGACATGTCACCATATGTGTGTACGTACGGATTACCGTCTCCACGTCGTGGTGTAATTGTTATTCAATAAATTATTATTTGGATGAGTATAATAATGATGTGTAATTAATGTAATAATAAATATAACATGATAATTATTCTGTATATATTATATAACATCTAATTATATATTATTTTAATATCAAAAGAATGATATTGCCGCTCATGCGTACGTACGGATTACCGTCTCCACGAACGTGATGAGATTCATTCCCCATCATATCCATTCAAGAATAAATTTCATTTGATGATTAAAAATAATGTTTAGAGACATGATATCATTATGTATATGAATAATATAAATCCCATCCATAACAAATATGACTCACATAACAAATAATATAAAGGAAAACGAATCCGTTAACACCCGAAACGATGATAATACTAAGATATTATTAACAAAGCAATGTTAAAAGATCATATATGATATCATATTAATTTATATGATTATTTTATAATTTAATAACAATTATTTAACCATTATACAGGAGGTTAACCTACCCTCGACCAAGGAAAAAATATAAAGTAAGGGGTTTCTTATCTCACTTTTAATTCTGTGAGATTTCCATTGTTCACCACTTATTTATTGCATGTGGTGTGTGTACTGCCCATGATTGTATTAATTGTGTAATATACTTTAATTTATATATATCTACATCATAATTGTATGATCCTTCTTTCATGGGTGTATGTTTCATAAGTTACCAAATCGATAAGGGAATTTGAAATTTCAATTTCCACTCATTCGACTTTACGCATACTTCATTGATTATTTTACTCCAAGATTATGTATGGAATCACTATTCATTTTCTTATGTCATAATTTCCACTCCCATTTCTGTGGATATACTTTTGATACACATAATCACTCCATTGATAAATTCTCAAGTCATCGATATGAACTTGATAAGAGTAATTTTAACTCAATCTCCATTTATTGAGTTAAACATCTAATTCATTGGTGTTGTTTTTACAAGAATATGTGTGAATGTCCTCTGATTGATTTAAACTGAATATCCAATCATATTGAGTGTATTTATATTTTTCACACATAATTATGTCCTTGATTTATCCTTAACCTAAGGATACGATCTTTATAAGAGATTTCATCTCAATTTACATTCCATTGAGACTTCTTTGTTGTTATACACCAAATCACTTTTATATGGTGTATACAATGTACTTTGACATAGTATATCATGGATCCATTTATTCTCATGATATTATAAAGCTTTTATTACCTCAATTTTTTGTATTCAAGTGTCTCTCTTTTTGTTAGGAACTCTAACTAAAATATCATTTTAAATATTTTAAAGAATTATTATTCTATATCTTTCTCATTAATGTCCATGTTTTAAAAATGGTTTTAAGGATTTATTTATATAGACATTGAAGTTTTAAAAATAAAATTCCTTTTAAAAGTTTCAAATTGTTATGGGACAGTTTGATTCAAAAATCTATTTTTAAACGGCTTCTTGATAAATAGTGTGCCTTTTAAATGTTTTCAAGAAAAAAGGGGGATATTTCTCTCAAATAGTTTTGATGATTATTTTCATCTATGTCAATATCCTTCATTATTCTTGATTGAGGTTAATCTGTTACAATACAATCTTCCATATTGTATTGAATGAGTTATGTTTGACAGTGGATGTGCTATTATTATTCCATTCATGGTTTTTGGATAAAGTATTGACATTTCGTATGCTATTTTTAATATGAATGTTTATGTTATGTTTTAGAATTTTCATATGATGAATTCATTGAACTTAGTAAGTAACGGGTGGAGCCCGCTATAGCTCCTTGATGCATCAGTAGGTCTCATGAGACAAACTAGTGTCTTGGCACAAGGCCTTGATAAAATCTTATTTGTAGTCTTTGCACAAGGCCTTGACTATGTGGTTATGAAAGTCTGAGATTATGCATTACATCATTATGAAAGTGGATATTGATATTGCATGTGATTATTCTACTAGTATAATATCCATGCTAATAAGTAAATGGAGTTATTTGATTTTATCTTTGCCATATTATGCTGAAGTTCAAGTTTAAAAGGCTTTTGTTTTAGTTTTATACACTGCCTCAAATGTTTATGCTTATTTATGAAAGTTTCTGCTATAATGTTATCCTTAATGAGCATCTGAGCTCACCCCTTTCTATGTTTTATTTTTCCCAGGATGCAAAGAAGTATATTATGACTGTCCTGCAGGGATAGTCTATGGGATCTCATTGTTTTCTATGGAAACAATGTTGTTGTAGTTTTCCATTTTATGATGTAATGTAATCCTTATGGATGTATCTAGTACTTCCAAGGATACTAAACTAATCGGTCTTTCGAGACTTGATCTTTTATGATCATGCCAATGATACGTAATAATGCACCGACTCTGGGATTTTGGGGTTGGGGCATTACATTGAGATACTATGAAAATAATCTTAAAGTTATGTTTTGTGTTTTAGATACATCATACTAATAGGACACAAATGATGTTTGACTATCAAGTGATGGGGGCTAATAAGAATTGACACTTATTCTCATGAAGTTTACAATTGGTGATCTCTAATAGTTGAGATCATGAGGACAAGCCCTCCAATAGGAACACCACATGTTTTGGTTGTTATTAGTTGTTCATATATATGGACATGTGTATTGGTCCCCTGACTTGAGATCACTCTCAATGTGTGCCATTTGATTACATACTTTGATGCAAGGCGAAAGCCATGATAATTAAGTCTTGAAAAGGTAGTTTGTGTTGGGTGTATCATTAGTGGTATGGCATTGGTTGAATGATCAAGATAGGATTTGTCACTTTCGAGTTGAGGAAGTGATATCTTGGGCCTAGTTGATCAGGATGATAGTTCCTTTATAAATCCATGGCCATTTTTGTCGAAGGTAAATCCATATAGATAGATCAAAAAAATAATAAATCAAGAAAGGATGATGAAAAAAGTGTGCATCCTACTTTATTATAAATCACATGACAAAGAGATTATATTACACAGTGTGTGTTCTTAGGTTGGTTTTCATTCCTATGACTACTCCTTATCTCTTTAGGGGTCTTGATGGGTTGCTAGAATCCTCTCTTGGTTTGTAAATACTACTCACTACTATCGAGATAAGGGCCTTGAGGGTCACACACAATAACACATTCAGGAATATTTCTTATTCAAGTGAATAAGTATATCAGACATGGTGGGCCCCACTATAGGGTCTAAGTGTTGTCCAAGTTTTATTGATCACTGATAAATAAATAAATTCATTATTATTCAAGTAAAGAATAATTAGGTTTAATTTATTTTTTAAATTTATTTACAAGTTCTTAAGTAATTACAAGGATTAATATTACATGAATGAATATTATTTTAATATTCTAGGTTCATTAAATATTATCATGAGTTATGAGTCAAGTTAGTGACTCAGGTTTATCACATAATATATTTAATATATATTAAAATTATGTGATAAAATATAAATAATATTTATGGTTCAATTAGTTTTCCATAATTAATTATTTATATCACTTATTTAGTGGACATTTAATGCATGGAGGTCAGGAACCCTAATCAGGTATTTTGAACATCCACTATATAATTAGAGTGTATATCATTCCAACAAACTATTGACTCATTCTAAATCGATATCTTCTATATCCTCCCAAATAATAGAGAGATAATTGCTCAATATGAGTGAATGATCCAAGTTTTCCTTCACAAATTGAAGGTAGAGGATCATGGTGATTTATATAGCATTGAAGAGATCATTGGAGCTCTGCACTAGCACCCAAAATCTGACAAATGAAATCTGTATATATTTAAGAATCATGTGTGGATGATCTAAAGGGGTTCGATGTCAGATCCTTAAAGCAATGGTTTCCAATGACTTGTGATAAACTTGTGTGCTTTTAAATGGTATGAGGTAATCATTCATTTATTTTCTATTATTTTATTAAACCACATGAGATCCTATGACAATACTGGGGATCATATTTCTAGAGATGATGAAGTTTTATCACTTTGATGATGGAATTTTTTTAAAGAAAAATAATTTTTCTTGGATCAGAAAATAAATGAATGATTACCTTGTACCATTTGGAAGTGAGAACGTATGTCACAAGTTGTCGATGACCATTGCTCAATGGATCCGATTTCGAACCCATATAGATCATCCATGCATGCTTTTGAAATCATTGCAGAAATTGTTCATTGAATTTGAGGTTCTAGCATAAAGATATGATGATCTCTCTAATGTCGTGTTGATCACCATGATCCTCTTCCCTAGATTCGCACAGGTGAACTTGGATTTTTCACTCTGATTGAGTGATTATCTCTCTAGGATTTGAGAGGAGAGAGAATCTCTCAAATTCTGACTAAGTTAATAGTCCATTTTAATGAGATTCTCTCCATTTATATAGTATATGTTCAAAATACCTTATTAGGGTTCCTCGACCCCTATGCATTGAATGCCCACTAAATAAGTGATATAAATAATAAATTATGATAAACTAACTGCTCCATAATTATCATTTATATTTTGTTAGGTACTTGTAATATATATTAAATATATTACTTGATAAAACCAAGTCATTAACTCAACTCATAACTCCTGAAAATATTTAACGAATCTATAATATTAAAATAATATTCATTCGGGTATAATATCAATCCTTGTATTTACTTAAGCACTTTTAAATAAATTTAATAAATAAATTCAACCCAATTATTCTTTACTTGAATAATAATGAATTTATTTATTTATCGACGATGAATAAAACTTGGACAACACTCGGACCCCATGGTTGGTCCCACCATGTCCTATATAACTATTCATCTGAATAAGAAAAATCCTCAAATGTGTTATTGTGTGTGACCCTATAAGCCCTTATCTTGATAGTAGTGAATAGTATTTACAGACTAAGAGCGAAGTATAGAAACCCATCAAGGTCCCTAAATAGATAAGGAATAGTCATAGCAATGATAACCAACCTATGAACACATACTGTGTAATATAATCTCTTTATCATAGGTTATATCATAAAATAGAACACACACTTATGTCATCTTTTTTTCTTGTTTTATTTTTTGTTAATCTCTCTAGATGGATTTACATTTTACTACAAAGGACATATATTTATGGAGGTACTGCTATCCTGATCAACTAGGATCATGATATCACTTCCACAACTTTTAAGCGAAAAATTATATCTTGATCATTCAACCAATGTCATACCACTAATGAAACAACAAACAAAAAATACATTTCCATGACTTAATTGTCATGGTTTTCACCCTGCATCAAAGTACGTGATCAAATGGAACACATTGATAATGATCTCAATTTAGGAGAACAATACACATGTCCATATATAGGAATGACCAATGACACCCAAAATATGTTGTGTTTCTATTAGAGGGTATGTCCTCATTATCTCAACTACTAGAGATCACCATGTGTGAACTTAATGAGAATAATTATTAATGATAATGACCCCCAACACCTGAAAGTCACACATTATTTGTGTCATGTTAGTATTATGTATCTGGAATTTATGACATAACTTTAAAATTATCTTCATAGTATCTATAGGTTCTCATTATATCCTGATAATTGTTATACCCATTTGATATGACACATAATCTAAGGACATTACCATAAATGTAGTGGATTTAGAAGTATCGATACTATTATGGTAAGATAAACAAACACACACACATATCAAATTGTATACATGTAGTGGTAATCAGAGTACATCACAAGTTGGGTCTAGGGAACCCACATTCAACAATTCACATTATGAGTGAATTTTTAAATGGTGACGATGGTGTTCTTTATGATTCAGGGATGGGTGAAATTCGATGTTTAATGTTGGTTCTCGGTATGAGTAGGACAAACATGTCCAATCATTACATGTGGTAATAGAAAGAATGCAGTCTATGAAGATTGGGTGTTTTAGTTCAACATAGCAATGATTAGGATACTCCTAGTGCGAGGAGCACTAAATTAGTCATAGTTGAAAGACCCTCATGTCAGACAGTTCATGGATGTGGTGAGATTAATTGGTTAGATAGTTGAGGTGACATCGAGATGTCAGTGTGTGGGAAGATCTAATGTAATTTTTTTCCATAGTAAATACCAAAATCAATATTCAGATGTGGTTTTGGTTGTATATGATGAATTGGTATCAATCTCAAGGTGGAGTTGGCATGATTCAAGCATGAGTTCGATTGGTGGTGCACCAATTCTTGTGGGTAGAGAATGATGGTTATATGGGTCAGTTTAGGATCCAATTGTGGAATTATATTGGGATTCAGGTTCAAACTTCAATGTGAGTGTTGAATAATGTCATTATGCCTCTGAGGGTAAAGGTATCATGATCAGCCCATGTGATAGCGTGTCAATGGGTGCGGTCGAACATTTTTGGGATAGGTCGGCCAATGAGGGACTAATTGGTGTTTTTTCATAAGATTGGATACGGTGAGGTGAAAACTATATAGATCATGTCATTGCACCTCTAAGAGAGTATTAGTTATACTATTCTTATGGCAAGGAGTACCATAATTTGGAATTAGCCTCTTTTTAAGTTGATCCTTATAATAGGGAGAACCATGAGGCTCAAGATGAATTGGGGATTGGTTCTTTGGTGTTTTGGGAGATTTAGGTGTGGAAGTGCTTCATCTCAGTGTTATCATTGGTGGCGAGCAGGTGGGTCATCCTTTAGTGAATAGTGTGCTTGGTGCTTAGAGTTGTGTAGTAGAAGTGTATTGGGAGTTTGGAGGTGGAACATGATGAGTCCTTAGTGAATTTATGACTCTGGAATATTTTTTTGTCAGCTATAAGACTACCATGACTTCTTGAGGATGAGAAGTATTATAGAGGAGATTTTATAACGACCAATGAATTTTAGGGTTATTACTTTTGGGGGGAGTTTAAATTTTGATCCTATAGTAGAGGTTGTTACATGTATTGGGATTAACATTAGGAATCAAATCATTGAAACATCTCAATGGGGATTTTTTAGATAAGTAATGAGGCCCAGTTATGTTATAGGAGCTCGGGCAAGCTTCATAGCAAGGCCAAAGGGCCTTACTAAAAACTATTATAGTATTAGGTCGCACTGCGACCCCATGAACATGTTGCAACAAGCTCCAGCTGGGGAATCACACCATAGAGGCATGAGGTATTGCACTATGAAGGAGGTAGGCAGTGCCTCCCCCATATTTAAGAGTGATTTATGTTGTAAACTCCTTGTTCGTGCCATGAAATTTTTAGGTGATGGGGTGTGTCACACCACGACACCCCTGGTTGCGTCACGATCAATTCAGGAGTGTATTTTTTTTATTAAGGGTAGACCCATCCTTTTAGGGTCATCCCATTAGGATTTTATGGTCAAGGGGATTTGGGAAATGGATGAATCTCCCTCCTTGATCCCCTATACTGAAGGATGATTTTGGTAGTGTTCCTATGACTATTTGAGGCAATTTCTTTTGTTCCTCCCTATGTTGTCTTATGTTTTGGTCTCTATTATCTAGCCACTGATTTTGTGTGATTCATCAAGGGTTTCAGTGATAATTCCATTGCATTATGGTGTATTCATTTGAGGGTGATGGTTCCTTTTCCTAACATGGCTCTAGGATCACTACAGGAAAATTAAAATTTCGTGGCAGTTATTTTTATATATGGCGACGGTTTAAACCACTTCCATATGATTCTATGGCGGTTTCTGAAAACTACCACTAAATTGCGTGTTGAGAAACTATTTGCAGCAGTTAAAGCGATTTAGCGGCATTTTATGGGAACCGTTGTAGTTGGTGAATTTTCATGGTGGTTATATTGTTTTTTCGCGACACTTTTTCTGAGCAGGGGATTACTTTTTTTTAGCGGTGATTTTAACCAATTCTAAAAAAAAGTAATGGCCTACTGGGACAAACTGCCATGACAAACAATATAACCACTGCAATAAATGCACGAAATATGGGAACTATAGCAGCGACTAGATCCACTGCTAAATTTAAGACCACAGCGGCAGTTAAAACTATCGCTAATAGAAAAATATCGACATTTAGCGGCGGTTAAAACTGCCGCTAAATGTACATATTATAGTTAGTGGGGGTTAAAACAGCCACTAAAGAGAATATTAAAAAAAAGAACCAGTTTCTAGAGCCCCTGTACTAGTGCCCTGAATAAAAAAAGCATTCCAAGAATACCCAATCACCAACAGAATACATACTACAATCAATATGAAAAGAGATGCTTAACTAAGCACAACCAAATTCATCATTCAGTGAGTAAAGGAATGCAGATAAACATATCACATGGAATAATCCTAGTATCCAATAAAATGTAGTGGTGAATTTAAAAGTTTACCCCTATCCTATTCTTATACCACTTTACATTTTCTATTTCATCTTCCATTTATTTTGAATTATTTAACCTCTTGTATAACTCAAATTTTTTTAACATAGGTTCATCCATATCTCTATCATTAGACACCCAATTCAAGATCTTAAGGAATCATTGGATAGCTCAATGTAAGGAAAAACCCACTAATACATCCTATTTTAGTTTCCCATTGGATCCTTTGTGCTATATAGGCATAGGCATATTTTCCATACTATCATGGAATTGAACCATTTCTCATATTTATCCCAAAAATCTTGAAATATGAAGCTTATATCGGGAGAGGAGTCATCTATGAACTTTAGGTTGGTAGTCACATTGTTTTCCCTTTGGGGTTTGATGTTTCATAATTAAGCCACTGTGTCGCACACCATATTTGTTCAAGCATCTCTATTTAAGTGATTTATGTATTTAAAATTTACCATTGTAGACTCATATGTACTATTTGATCCTTGATTGGATGTTCACATGTTGTGTGAAACTTATATAGTCGCCCATTCGGTGATCTAGGTAAAATGGGACAATAATATATATTTTTTCAAATGTTGGTACTCCCACATATCTTCTGGAATTGTTCAAGAATGTAATATCCCTTAATATATGATTATTTGATAGAACCCAAGGCATCCCTTAGGTGTTTGAACCACTTATAGTTGGAATTTCTAAAGTGGTAAATTTCCTAGATTAACATGTCACCATCTATATGACTCCATTGCGATTATATATGGGTTTCCCATGTTTTAATGAATTGAATGAGTAAAATGTAATTGATAATGTGAAATTGATAATTAATTATGGGTTTACTTTCTTAAAATAAATCAATTGGTTTTAAATGGAATGACCCCAAGTAATTGTAATGTCATGTTCTTGATTTATGATTTATAAAATTCTTCATACAAATTGTAATATTTTAAATGGAAATTGAACATGGATAAAGACATGAATAAGAGGTTATTCCTTATCTATTATGACACAAATGATTATGCCTTTATTATGTATATGGTGTAGATATAAGAGATGGATGTGAGGTAATTCCCCTTGCTAGTTATATTTAATATATGCCTTTATAGAGGTTATGGTATGATGGTATGAGATTGTTGAGCAAGGAGATATCACAATTCCGTACATCAGGTGTTGAGCATGGTGTATCACAAAAATGTTACTATATAAGTAATGTGATTTACTCACCACATTCCATGACTAGAATTTTGACCTGATGGCGCACTCAACATCCCATGTGTTGTTTCATGGCGTCTCTCACTCTATTGCGATATAGGGTATGTACCCAATTACATGAGCACATAGTCTATTTAACATTTTTCTAAGGCAAGGGGTTTTAGAGAATCTACTAGGAGTTACCCATCGGCATGTAATTCCAACTGAGATAATGGACACTGTCATTCACACTGTCTGACTATTCTTGGAGGCCACTTTGGAAATGGTGGGAAAACCCCATTTCAGACAGTGTATCAAAATTTACCCTAATCTCGTATCAGTATCTATGGATTCCAACTATTTTTTTTGAAATTTTGGATACTAGGATTATTCCATGCTAAAGGGTGATCTATCTTAAACATGTTAGCAAGACACACATTCTCATCCCTAGGGATTGATACAAGCGCATAACTAAGAAGTACTTCTTAGAAATGGAAATGTAGTGGTAAATGCATTGGGCTAGAAAATGTAGGATAAGTTATTATAATGAAAAAATGAAGTTAGTAAAAATGAATCATACAAAATGAATCATCACAATAAAGAGTCGATATATATGGTGTATAACACACTCGAGAAATCAATACATAAAAGGAAACATCAGAAATCAATAAAATACATAAAAGGAAACATGAGAAATCAAGAAAATGTTAGGTCATGAAAATGTTTGGAGGAAACTATGTGCCACACATGATACATATACAAACTGACTGTTACAATATTTTTCCACATATCAAAAATACTACTAATCATTTTCTGATGATGAACAGATATCCTCACCATCTCCACCTCCATCTCCACTTCCTGCTACCACCTGTAAGAACATTATATTGATAATTAAATAGTGTTGTATATTTTTATTTAAACTTAAAACCAATAAAAGTTTGAAAACTAAATGATTTTTAATTTTTGTGGTTTACCTTCTCACCAACAATCAATGCAATACCACTGTGGGATATCTTTTCATCTGTTGACGTATATTAGTCAATGCTTTCTACAAAGCGGATATCTGAGCCCCCTGGTCTTGAACTATGTTTCATAGAGAAACAATATCTCTCTGAGCATCTATGGGTATGGACTGACTATAACCAGGAGTAGATGCAACTGCAATCCCCGATGGGCTGCCAAAGACCTCATATGGTACGGGTCCCAAACCTATCCCACACACTCTACCAGGATGTTCCTTCCCAAGGACTTTAGCAACCAGGTCATCCTGGGAGACTGAGTAGGACTTCCTAGGATTGGAATCCCATATTTCTTTAAATTTTACCTATAAATCAAATATCAATATATATTAACATAGTTAAAACTGATAATAAGTTATAATAATGAAAAAATGAGTTCATACCCCAACTTCTTTGGCAGGCTCATTAACAAAACTTCCATCAGATTTTTTGTGAACATCCAACCACACTTCAGTTTGGGATGCTTTGTTCCCTAAACTCTGTGAATGTATTAAAAAAAGACAAATCAATAGATTAATATATTAAATAGATAATATTATCTTATAAATATTTAAACTAATGAAAATATTGCTAGAGTCTATCGGCTTCTAGAAAAGCTTTTTGATCCCGCAGTGTGAGGGATGACTTGCTTAGCCCGACTTGATGCATTCTTTATTGAGAGATCCTAAAATAAATAAAATTAAAATTAATAGTAATGTATTCAATGTAATCTCCTCTTCATATACATGTATAAATGTAAAATGAGGTTAATATAATAATATATATTTAAATACCATCTGCTTCTCATCACGATGTCTGTCAACAAAAAATTTCCACTGTTCTTTGGGTACCCTATTGGATAGATTCTCATACATTTGTTGGAAGATAAATGAAGTATAGTTGACATCACTCCACAATATCCATTTTAAGTCCTTCCATTTCTTACCAAGATTTTTCAATGTCCAATTTCATGCTATCACATCAACAACTGTAAAGTGGAAAAACATATGTATACAGAAATTCATTTTGAACATATTAATAACATGACATTCAATTAAACCATAATGTATTAAAATTACCTTTATTTGGGAATCAAAAACTTCATTTTTTCAACTTGGAGGCATATGTCTCCAATAATCATAAGAAATAGGAAGGGAAATGGGCGCTGCTGCCAGCTGGCCTAGAATTTGGCCAAGTAATCCTACGACGTTATTCGTAGGGACCCCATATGAATCAAATGGGAAAACTATCTTCTCTCCATTTGTATTCCACACATCTGAAATTTTTATATTTTTCTCCACAGTTGCATTTTTCTCATCTTTAATGAACAAACAATTAGTAAAAAAAAGTGCAATAAATTTATTTATATTAAAATTTGTACCTATAATAGTGACCCTCCAATATGCCCGTGATGAACTAGAAGTGGCGCGCCGCCGCCCCGATGATGAGGTTGATGAAGGGGGATTCGATGACTAAGATTATAAAGAGATGCTCACAGAGGGTGTGAGAGATGGTGCGGGGGGAGATGGTGTAGGGGGGCAGGCAGCTGATGGCTCAGATGCCATAGGGAGGGAAACAGATGGATCGTCATTTGTCGCAGTAGTGGATGAAACAGTGTATCGCTTCCTCCTTGACATTCCTGACATTTAATAAAATAAAATTATGTTAAGAACATATATTTCAAAAAAAAATATGCATAAAAAAATTTAAAAATGATAATAGATGCCCAATACTAACAAAAAAAATATACATAATAATGATAATGAATGACTGCACAAATGAAATAAGTGGATGCTGAATGAATAAATAACTGTACATACAATCATTTTCCCCTTCAATCATGTCAGTTTTATACTCCATTACTTCATACACTTCATTCATCATTTCTAGACTAATATTTTAAATATCATGGTGGAAAAATAATTCTGCTTCTTGTTGTTGATGAGATTCAATTTCAGAGGTCAAATCTTCCACTTCATCACCCATATCATACAAATCTCTTGGTATTACATGAGAAAATATACTCCACCCTTAATCCACAACATCATTCACATAATATACCATTTTTTCTTGCGATGATAAGATATATGGATCATGCAGTTCACGATCACCAACATCCATCAAGCGAGAGAAGTTCACAGAAGTAAATTGCAAGGAATCTCTTTTAACACCTCTAATAATATCAACCCAATTGCATTTGAATAAAACAACTGAAAAATGCTCATGGTATTTTAATTCAATAATACCAGTCAACTTTCCATAGTATCCCACTTCAAAAAATGTAAATATACCACTATTATATGTTTTCAAACCCCTTTCTCGATCAACTGTACAAAATCTAAAGACATTCACGTTGTAAGCATCAAAATTTTTAACTTGTTTTAGAGGACCTTGAACAAGAAATTTCAAATATTCTAACAAATATACTCGAGTATTAGTATTCATGATCTAAAAAAATAAATATACTTTATTATATTTACAAAATATATGTGTCAAACTAATATTCATATTTATTGAAATATTTGTGAACTTACATGTCTTGCAAACCATTCTACAAGCTCTTTATTAACATCTTTCGTTATATCTTTCTCATTTCATGTTTGACCTCTCATTCATATTTTTTTGTGTATCCTCAACTCTTCAATAAATGGATATTCAATTTCACTATTTAGCATCACATATCTATGTGCCTGTAATAATTCCAATTCTGTCAGTGTCACATTTGAGGTCCTCCTAACTGATCAGCCAATAATAGGAAAGATTTTTTATTTCTGATGTATTTAAGATTGAGTTTATGTGTCATCAACATGTCCAAATCAATTAAATCTTGTCTCAATATCATCCAAGTATCTATAAAAAAAGTTAAGACACTCCTCAGCCAAATATCCTTTAGCAATATAGCCTTATGGTTGAGCTTTATTTCTCACGTATGATATCAAATGCCCAAGATATCTGTGAAATAAAATAAACATAATTATGCATTTAATTAAGTGCCAAAAATTGTTTACTTAACTGAAAAACATATAAATAAAGTACCTCTCAATTGGATACATCCATCGATAATGAATGGGGCCTCCTAATTTAGCTTCCTCAACCAAATGCACAGTTAAATGCATCATGACAGTAAAAAATGATGGTGGAAAGATCATCTCCACTGCAAAAAGGGTCAATACAAACCTCCCCTGGAGGTTGTCAAGCTGAAATAAATGTAGATATTTCTCACATAGTTTTCTGAAAAATGTGCAGAATTGGAGTACAACAACATTAACTTTTTTAGGTAATAATGTACGTAATGACAATGGTAGTAACTGTTGTAACAAAATATGTGAATCGTGACTTTTCAATCCATATAACTTACAATTATTAAAGTCAACACACCTCGAGATATTACTTGAATACCCATCATATACCTTCACATTCTTTAAAAATCGAAGGAATGTATCATTATCCCTATCTTTCATTGCAAAAATTGTTGGAGCATACTTTTCATTCTCATCTGGCCAGATATCACGTTTTATGTTCATTAATTGTATGTCTTTGTGAGCATTGAGATGATCCTTCGACTTTCCATGATCATTAAGCAATGTGAAAATCAAATTTTCACAAACATTATTCTCAATATGCATCACATCAAGATTATACCACAACAAATTAAATTCCCAATATGGAAGTTTGAAGAATATAATTTTTATCTTTCATTGTTGCGTTCTAATTTCACTTGACGATGCTCTTCAAACCCATTTCCCGCTATCATTCAAATGATGAACCCTCCCAAATTTTGTTTCAACATTTTCAAGTTGTGTCAATATTTTAGAACCTGTTAACAACTTTGGAGGTGGTCTACGATCAATGAAACCATTAAATTTTGATATATTCAGCCAAAATCTATGAGATGCATTGAGAAATCTTCGATGGCACAAGAAGCCCCATTTTCTACCGTGAGGTAGCCGTTTGGGCTCAAAATCAAAGTTACAAATAGTACAAGCCAAACCCATGTAAATTTTCCAACCAGATAAATTCCCAAGCCCAGGGAAGTCACTAATGGTCCACATTAAAGCAACATGAATTTTGAACATTGTTTTAGAATAAGCATCAAATGTCTCAACATCGTTGCTCCATAAATCCAATAATTCTTCAATAAAAGGATGCTAGTATACATCAATATCATTTCCAGGAATTTGTTTTCTAGGAATAATCATTGAAATGATAAAATATTTTTGTTGCATACACATCCACGGAGGCAGATTGTAAGGGATCAAAACAACTGGCCAAATGCTATAATTGGTACTCAAAGTCCCAAATGGGTTGAATCCATCAGCAACCAATCCCAATCGAACATTCCTAGGATTAGCTGAGAAATATGGATGTAATGAATCAAATGTATTCCACGATTGTGAATCTCATGGATGTCTCATTAATCCATCATTGTTATTATCTATAGAATTCCACTTCATGTGTTTGGTGGTTTTCGATGACATGAATAATCTTTGCAATTAAGGCTTTAAAGGAAAGTAATGCAAAACCTTTGTAGGTGTGTTCCCTTTCTTCTTGTTCATGAAAGTATATTGATTCAGACTTCCAACATCACCCATTGACCGCCATCTAGAAGAATAACATTTTTTACAATTATGTTTACTTGAATCCTCTCACCAAAAAAGTATACAATCATTGGGACATGCATGTATTTTTGTATAATTCAGACCAAGACTGTTAACAAATTTTTTCATATCATAAAAAGACTCAGGGATTTTTGCTTCAGGAAATGCATAATGCAAAAATTCTAATATCATGGACATTTCCATATTTGTAATTCCACATAGGCATATGATATGGTACAACTTCAGCAGAAAATAAAGCTTTGAATATTTCAAACATCCACTATACAACTCTTGATTTCCATCATCAAATAAATAATGAAACATATTTTCCTCATTGAAGTTTTGTCTTACATTTATCTCCACAAAATCAAAAGGAGGATTCAATGATATGTTACAATCTTGATCTGGTTGTGTTATAGTCTCAAAAACATCACTTGTCACGTTGAAATTTGTAGCACCCTCATATGGTTGTTCTGTTATGTTTTGATGTTGATAGTGCTGTCTTGCAGTTCTGAATGCATAATTTATGAGGTTTTTTATTTCATTTTCCATTGTCGATGAAGTTGGGAGCTCATTCTGTGGATTAACATCAGTGCTCAACCTTTCTGTAACGTTCAATTCTCCATGCCAAATCCAACACAAATATTGATCAGAGAATTACTTCAGTATTAAATATTCATAAACTTCATCTCTCTTCAACCATCTTCTAAATATACATTTAGGACATGGACATCTTATTCTCCCTTCAACAGATCGATTGGAAATTGAAAAATCTAAAAACTCCTTCAAAACCTTAACATACTGAGGTGTGTTCCTCGGTAATGTGATCTAGCTTTTATCCATGTATATCACAATGTTCCTACAAAAAATTAAAAAAATTAAAATTCATAGTTACTACTAAATAGGAAAATATATTCATATATACTAGGTGAAAAAATATTTTTTTTCCATTAACATGATATATAAATAAATAAAATATAAAACATGCACTTTATCAATGCACAATATTTATAAAACATGGTATAAAGATGTTTTTCATGAAATAATTCCAATTCAAAACTCATTCATATATCCTTAAAACATCACCCTTTCATAAAAAAACCCTTACATGGTTTAAAAACATATCAAAGGAATTTCTAATAATGGATATAAAATTTAAAAAAATTCCCCTCACTTGAAAGATTTAACACAACAAACTCAAAGTAAGTAAGGAAACAAGGATAACTATGACGAAAAATTCCCTATAGAAAGTTGTAAAGTATGCCAATAAACAAGTGGAACAACACTAATCAATGTCAGTACTAAATCATTAGAGGTTCAATGCTTCAATGAAATTCCATCCAAGTAAAAAAAGAAATACACAAGATAATAAATAATTAAAGGCATAACACATGATAAATATCCTGAGGAAACACATTAGGAACTAATGGGACAAGTATAATACATGAAAATGTGGACCTATTTCCATCAGGTTAACAGTCACACATCCATCAAACAAATCACTCTAAACCCAATCTCATCCGTGACACCCCACTAGCTTGGTATTTTGTACAACTAGTGGTAACTAGAAAGTGTGTAATCTCAATGTGCCTAGAAACATCCCATGACTTTCCAATTAATATCCTAGTGTTCCCTATAAAATAACTAAAGGAGGTGATACACTTTTAAAGTGAATGTCATACAATGAAAATTATAATAGCCAAAGGCTAGCATAATAATGAAATCCTTCCCACATCCCACATTTAGCTTATAATGAGCCCCACCCATAAGAAAACCATGAATCACATCACAAACAACCATCACATGGATACACATGACATCATAAATAAATGAAAAGGGGATCAATAAGGGAACAATGAACCAATCAACTCAAATATCACATCACAATATTCCATCAAAGACTTTCAATTATCACATATAATATATACATTTTTAAATCCCGTTTTAAAATGTTTTGGAATCCAAACACAAATATAAGGGAAATAATAATCATTTCCAAAACAGAACCAACATAACCCAAATGAATCACAATTCCATTTCATAAAACAACATGTCCCTTTGAAACATGGAAGCCATTTAACCCCCAAAGGGTAACCCACTTTGAAAAACCAATTTCCCTTAAAATTGAATGACCATGTGTTTTTCTTATATAAAACCATTATTTTAATTTTATCAAACATGTCGAATGTATAAAATAAAAATTTACATAAAAATTTAATTTAAACATGAAATTAAAACCTTTAAGCCACATGAAAATCAAGTTAAGTTATATAAAACCATTATAAACCAAACCTAGATAACCCAAACCCTCATTATCTGGATTAGAAATTAATTTATAAATCCAAGCACACATAAATCTCTTAAATAAAATTCAATGAAATGGAAACGATGACCTAAATAAAATTCACCGGCGGTAGGGAGGCGAGCTAGGGTTCAGGTCTCATAGGGATCGGGGGAAGAAGGTGGGGTCGTGGGGGTCGGGGAGAGAAGGGGGTTCGGGGTCGGGTGTTGGGGGGAAGTGGCGCTGATGGACGACCGACAACGGGGATGCAAATTGGGGTTCGGGGATCGCTCGTGGAGGTCTAAGAAAAAATCCAATGACCCTATAATGAAGTTGTCTAAGTAAAAAATCCAAATAGGATGCAAATTTATGCCAGAACCGACCACATGGTTTGATGGGATGAAAGTTATTCATGAATTAATTTTTAAAACATATTTAAGAGTTTGAGTAAAGTCACTACCCCATTTATTAGGTTGTGTATACAAAACTGATTCCATTAATCCAATTTCCATTTTCACCATAAATCCAAGGAAACCCCTATGAAACCAAATAAAATTAAAATTAGGATCTATACACCATAAGTGGTAATCAATATGAATTTTCAAATTCAATATTCAAATCTCGACAACCCATAGTGGTTGATGTTCCATCATAATGGGTGGTGATCAAGAACTCGCTAATAAACTAATTATAGAGTCCCAACAATAAAACTAACTCAATCAAACCCTAATTCACCCATATAAAAATATATTTCATTTATAACTTGGGTCCCTTTTGGGAAACCAATGTTCTGATACCATTTTAATGAACCTACCCTGGATGAGTTGATATGTTACCCAAACCAATTTTCCATAAGGGATAAAGGGAATTCTCGATACCTATAGGATATAAAAAAACTCAGGGGTATTAAGACCATGAACCTGATAATGGTATAACCCTTATATGGTAATAATAAACAAAAGATTAATATATTAAAAAATAATAATTACAATTCCAAGAATTGGAATTCCTTGCAAATGAAAAAATCTTAAATAAAATAGATGAATAATAAAATAGATAATTATTAAACAAAAATTCTTCCAAAAAAATAAAAATGAATTAAATATAATAGAAATAGAACTTATACCTAGAAAAAATGGCCAATACAACATACCAAGGGAAAAAATAAATGGAACCTGAACAACTCCTGCATCACCACTAATGAACCATATCCACTAAATATACACCACTCATCTATAAATGGTCAAAACTAAGAATCAATGAATAAAAAAATAACTATGAACCTAAAAGATAAACCTAAGATCTACATACATTTAAATGTGTATGTATGGTGTGAACTAAACATGCCATGTGGGATCTCCCTATGAAATCTTGGAAATTACTTTTATAAAACATTTAATATATTTCAGTCTGAACTGAAATATTAATATAGATATTTGACCTCCATGTAAAAATTAAACCATGTCATAATTTATTTCATGATTATAAAACACCCATCATTTTTAATTTAAAACATGGGTTGGAAAAATCACTTTCATTATACATTATGAAACACGAGAAAGAGTTCCTTTAAAATTATGGTTAAAAATACAAGTCTTCTAATCACCCCACTTTTGATAACATGTTAAAAAAAGACCATTGATATAAAAACCAATAGAATTATAATTTAATACCTCAATTTACAAACCATTATATAATGTATTTTGAAAATAAACCCAAGGTGAACTCAATGGAAAATACAATCAATATCTTGCACCATGGTATTTGGAACAGAACATAAAATAATATCAGACACTCATTGGTTTCTCAAAATTTTCAACAAGGGGATAAAAATAATTCACAAAATTAGATACCCTAAAATTTAATAAAAAAAACCTGGAATCTTGGGGAACTCACTAGGTATCAATTACCATACCTGGGAGCCAAGATAGGGATTCAGGGGGTTGGCGGTGATGGGTGGCAAGGCAAACTAATGGGAGGAAAGGCACGCTTATGGGTGGTGAGGTCACTAGCGGCACTGGTGGGGATCCAATCTAGGGTTTGGGGATCTCCGGGGGGAGAAGATGGCGTCGCGGGGGTCGGGGCTCACTGGGGTCGAGGGGATAAGGCAACGTCGTGGGGTTCGGAGCTCGTCAGGGTCGGGGGGAGAAGGTGGCGTCGTGGGGTCGGGGGGAGAAGGGGGGTCGGGGAGGGTGATCGGGGTCAGGTGGTGGGCGGACGCGTCATCACTGTAAAAAAAAAGTGGGTTTAGCAGCGGGTTTTAATAAACCGCCGCTGAACCCTTTTAAAAAAGTGGGTTTAGCGACGATTTTTAATAAACTGCCTCTAAACCCTTTTAAGAAACGATTTAGCGGTGGTTTTTAAAACTACCGCTAAAGCTGCTAAAGGTGATTTATATTGTAGTGGAGGTCCTAAAAGTTTGATCAGATGTCATTGGGTGTAATTTTGATGCAGATTAAGTGCATAGTGTGTTTTTAGGAAATTTTTCCTATTTAATTTTCTTTGAATAATTAATTATAAATTTTATAATTATTTTTTATGTATCATTCTATGATATGGGGTCTCAAGAGTTAATACAGGCTTGTATGAGTCCTAGGAAAGCTTGGTCAAGGGTGAGCGGTGCTTAGCATAAATGGTAGCTATGTTTTTTAGGTAAGTGGTACCATTAATATAAATCCATGTGCCTATTCATGCATGATTTATTGACTAAATATATGCTATATGAGATAAGGTAGTGGTGTTGGGATCTAGGGCATCCTAGGTAAGAGAGATAGGATGATGTTGGGCCTCTTAGGCTTAGAATAAGTTCTCTTTAGCACTTTGGGTCAATTGGGATCGACTGAAGACTACGTCTCTAAGGGGTGAGAATACTTTTTAGGTTTATGTGGGGAATTTTATAGGTCTCAGGGTATAGGTGGTGATGTATAATATCCTGGGTTGGGTTCCTAGGTCTAGTGAGGAGACATGAGAGGCTTATAGCCGAGTGATGAAGGGAAAGACGATGATATGTTTTGCAAACAACTAGGAACTCCCTCTTTTGGATGGAGGAGATCCTTGGCGTGTGTGAGGATTGGGATGGATCCTCCTAGAGTAGATGTGTGTGGTGGAGAGTTCGACCTTGGGTCAAGCGATATCCTATATGAGAAGTGATATTGGACCTAGGTATGGGTTGTAGGAACTATTCAGGACTTGGCATCTTTTTCCATATGGATTAAAGCAGGATATATTGGGATAGTTACTAGGTAGTGAGACCAGGGGCGATTAGGGATTTTGATGAGGTTAGACTAGACTTGAAGGTCTAGGTTGTAGGAGGCTATAGTTCATGGTTTCACTAAGGAGTGATAGATTTTGGATGGTATTGATGAGCTGATGAGTTATGTGATAGGTTATGGGGCCAATTTTTTATTACATGTGTGTGATTGTGGTAAGTGATAGATTGTGATGTCGAGGTGTGAATCCCGAGGTCTATCCCTAACTTGAGTGAGAAGAAACTAGATAGACTACTATGGGTGTATGAAGTTTGGGATACCTTAAGTGAGAAGGTATGGCTTGAGACCAGTTGGATTCACCTTGATTGAGAAGGTATTGTCATGGACCTTGCCTTGAGTGAGAAGGATTGGATCAGGATAGTGGGTTGTCTTGAGAAATAATTCTATTATAGTTGTGATGTGGTTTGAAGCATGGATGATGGACCCTAACTTGAGTGATAAAGTAGTGTATCGGTACATGTATGAGAGACCCTACCTTAAGAGATGAGGTAGCAAGTTGGGACTTGAATGAAACCCTACCCTAAGACTTTGGGTATGGGCTAGTATGTATGGAACATGTTGACAATGAGATATTGGAATAGAACTATTGCAGATATGATCACATGTCATGGTGTCCAAGTTTGAACATGATGACTTGATGTGTATAAAGTCTTGGTGTCCTAGTTAACACATGACAACTAATGTGCTTGTGTGACATGTTTATTTTCATCATGCATACATGCATATGATGGTCTATACTAGGGGAACTTGGTGAGACCCTATTGGGAAGTATTTATCACACCTTACACAGTTACTCTAGTGTGAAATCATACATATGTTTTTTCTCAGGTTAGAATATGGGAGGTGCAATGGATTTTCCTAGAGAAGATTGATGTGTATTTAGAGACCAGGTTATGTTTAGGACCAGGTATGGAAGTAGCGACCTTGTGTATTTTGTTTACTTATGTTTATTTTATATATGTGATTGACCTGGTGGGAGATAAATTTATGTATGAATATATCCCACCGCATGATACATTTTTTATTTCATTGTTTTTTATTGATTATGAATACTATGATGATTTTTGATGGATATTATTTGGTAAGTTTCTCCATGTGTTTGAGTTCGATGAAAGGGAATAGTATTCCCATTGTATAGATTATTTCCTCACCACTAGTTGGAATCTGATTGATAAAAAACAATTTTATTGAATATTTTATTGATAATAAATGATATAATTTTCTCAAATTGTGGTAAATATGTTTATTTATGAAATATTTTGGATTAGATCATTCATTTAAAAATTTGATAAAAATTCTAGTTTTACCCTTTTAAAATGCATTGTAGTATTTCGCACATAAATATTTTTATATGACTTATTTGAACTTAAAATTTTGTAAAAGTTTTACTAACTTAATTTTCTACAACTTTTATTCATGACACAATAGGTAAAGAGTGCATTTGGATGGAGTAAATGGGCCATTAAGTCAATGGTGGTCCGGACACATGAGATTGGACATCACTTTATTGTTTGGGCCATATCGTCTACATCGATGCATGTATGGAGCCCAAATTTTGAGAGGGTATTGAAAACAAAATTTCTCACATATTATCCTTCTGTAATTACAGATAATTCATGCATTTTAGTGTTTAATAAGGCGGTGAAAGTGGGATTAAAATATTTTCCAGAATCTTCTCATTCACACTTGAAACCACTTTTAATCTAGCCTCCCCTCCACTCTATAAATATGTATTTTTATCATTTTTAAGGGTTGGGACGTGAATTAGGATATTGGAGGCAGAGGATAAATAGTTTCACCCAAATTATCCAACCACTTTAAGAGGGTTATCTCTTGAAGCAAGGATCCCCTCATCGAAGCCTTCTTCTCTTCTTCATGTTGTAATGTTTTCATTTGTGTAATAAACTTCTTTGTTCTTATTTTATGTCTTATATTTTCTTATATTTTTTTCAAATTTCTTATTATATTAATCTTTATAATTGTTTTTTAATCCATAGTATAAATGATATTGGGTTCTACCTCTTTCTAAACCTTTGCACATGAAAAACGTTTCTACGATGACTACACCGCCCAGGGAAGAGTAGTTCCTTTTAGTAATCAGTCTACCTATAAACTTATTCATTAATTTATTTTGAATAAATGAGATAATATAATTCACTTAATATGGTATATTAATTGAGTTTTTAATATAAATGAAACTAAAAAATAAATTGAACAATTGACACAAAAACACGCGAGGTCGAGTTTTGTGTAAATTGTGAGAGTGCGATCGTAATCGGTAATACAAGACCACATGAGATAAATTTTTAGAGTTAAAATAGAATCCATAAAATAAATTAATACTCATTTTCAGAGTGTATATGTGCTCTAATTAACCACTAACGATTAGCTAACCTAAGAACATCAATCAAAGCAGGGTGCTGCGATTGCATTTTCTGAAGCTAGCTTAGGGTTTAAGTAACTTCATCTTTGTGGTTAAGTTAACTCCCGTAGGATTCGAGGGTTAAAAAATTAGAGGATTATAATTAAGTGTATTTTAATTTAAATTATAATGAAAAATAATTGATTAAATAGGTATAGTTAGATCGATTACGCCTTTTACTTAAAACCCTAGGCTAGCTTCGGAACATGCAATCGCAACACCCTGCTTTGATTGATGTTCTTAGGTTAGATTATGGTAAGTGGTTAATTATATAGCATATAAACTATTTAAATGATGATTAATTGAGTTTAGGGATTATATTTTAACACTAAAAATTTATCCCGTGTGGTCTTGTATTACCAATTACGTTCGCACTCTCACAATTAACACAAAACTAGACCTCGCGTGTTTTTTTGTCAATTGTTCAATTGCTTGGTTAGTTTCATTTAAATTAAAAACTCAATTAATATATAATATTAAGTGAATTAAATTATTTCATTTATTCAAAATAAATTAATGAAAAATTTTATAGGTAGATCGATTACTAAAAAGAACTACTCTTCCATGGGCGGTGTAGTCATCGTAGAAACGTTTTGCATGTGAAAAGGTTTAGAAAGGGGTAGAACCCAATGTAGTTTCTACACTTGATTCCAGCCCAATTATGAAGATTAAGAGAAGAATAAATTTGAACAAAATAGAAGAAAATATAAGAAATAAAATAATAACAAAGAAGTTTATTACACAAATGAAAACATTACAACATGAAGAAGAGAAGAAGACTTCGATGAGGGTATCCTTGCTTTAGGAGCTACCCCTCTTAAAATGGTTGTAGAATTTAGGTGAAACCAATTATCCTCTGTCTACAATATCCTAATGCACTCACAAAACCTTAAAAATTAGAAAAATACATATTTATAGAGTGGAGGGGAGGCTAGGTTAAAAGTGGTTTCAAGTGTGAATGAGAAGATTCTGATAAATATTTTAATCGCACTTGTATAGCCTTCTTGACCATAAAAACTCGTTAATTATCTGTCCTTCCAGAAGGATAATATGTGAGAAATTGGTTCTTTTATCCCCTATCAAAATTTGGGCTCCATTCATGCACATATGTAGAATATATGACCCAAACACTAAAGTGATGTCCAATCTCTCATATCCAGCCCACCATTGACTTAATGTCCCATTTACTCCATCAAAATGAACTATTTAGGTCTAGTGTTTTGAATAAAAGTTGTAGAAAATTAAGTTAAGAACACTGTTACAAAATTTTAAGTTCAAATAAGTCATATTAAATATTTATGTGTGAAATACTATAGTGCATTTTAAAAGGGTAAAACTGGAATTTTCATCAAATTTTCAAATGAATGATCTAATCCCAAATATTTCATAAATAAACATATTTACCACAATGTGAGGAAATTATATCATTTATTATCAATAAAATACCCAATAAAATTGTGTTTTATCAACTCCCCCACAATTAACCTTTTTCACTCCTGGGCAAAACCTCATATCATGTATTCTGAAAAAATTATGATAAGTAAACATCAATATCAAATCAAAACAAATTTTAAAACACATATCCTTGAGATCCAACAATTCTACACTAATAAAAAAAAGTTATCATGCCTCATAAAAAACCATTATTTCAAGTTCTCCATTTATACCATTCAATATATTTCTACTTTATTTATCCTCTCATGCACAAAACACTTACCTCACTTGAATTTTCTCTTATCACACAAATATCAATTTTTCATTAATGTATTTCTCATCCAAACTCATACAAGGGTCACCATAGGCTTTAGAAATTGCTCGAGGAAGGTATAATCTTTCCCATTTTAGATTCTCAGTGGGTAAGTCTTATTCAGGTTGTGCCTAAGAAAAGTGGTGTTACAATTTTTAAAAATGAGAAAGATGAGTTAGTTCCAATGAGGGTACAAAACAGTTGGCGTGTGTGTATTGATTATAGGAAACTAAATATGTCCACCCACAAGGACCATTTCCCCTCCCATTTATTGATCAAATTCTTGAGATACTTGCTGGGAAGACACATTATTGTTTCTTGGATGAATTTTTTGGATATTTTCAGGTTCCTATTGCTCTGGAGGATCAGGAGAAGACAAAAATCACTTGTCCATTCGGTACATTTGACTACCAAAGGATGCCATTTGGACTTTGCAACGCCCCAGGTACCTTCCAGATATGCCTGGTGAGTATTTTTTTTTGATTTTATTGAGACCTACATGGAGTTATTTATGGATGATTTTACAGTGTATAGATCCTCATTTGATGAATGTCTAAGTAGTTTGGGAAAGGTGTTGAATCGTTGTATTGAGAAGAATCTAGTCCTGAACTTTGAAAAGTGTTATTTTATGGTAGAGCATGGCATTGTCTTAGAGAATGTAGTATCAAAACATGGTATAGAGGTTGATAGATCTAAGATATACATTATTTCATCCTTACCATATCCTTAATGTGTATGTGATGTTAGATCTTTCCTAGGGCATGCAGAATTTTATCGGTGCTTCATCAAAGATTTTAGTAAGATTGCTCTTCCTATGTCATGATTACTTCAAAAAAAATCTGATTTTTTGTTTGATGATTATTTCAGGACATCCTTTGATGAGCTAAAGAAGTGCCCGACCACTCCACCAATCATACAACCCCCATGGTGGGATCTTCCTTTTGAGCTTATGTGTGATGCCTCCAACTTTGCGATCAGAGTTGTCTTATATTAGAGGGTGGATGGACGTTCAAATGTGATTTCATATGCATTAATGACATTGGATTTGGCCCAATAAAACTACAATACAATAGAAAAAGAGTTTCTTGCTGTTATATTTGATTTAGATAAATTCTTTTCATATTTATTAGGCTCTAAAGTAGTTGTTTTTTTTCTGACCATGCAGCTCCGAGGTACCTATTAAAGAAGCTGGATGCAAAGCACAGGCTAATCTGATGGATGCTACTTCTTTAGGAATTTGAAATTGAGATAAAGGACAATAAGGGGTCAAAAAACTTAGTGGAAAACCACATGAGTAGGCTTACTCACACACTAGAGGATGACACCTTAGACCAGGTACCACTTTGGGACACTTTCCCTGATGAGAATCTATATTCCATCTCAGGTACGCATCCTTGGTATGCTGATTTAGTGAACTACCTTGTTGCATATGAAATTACTGGAAATTTAAAGAAACATCAAGTCTAAAAGTTTAAGAGTGAGTTGAGATTTTATGTATGGGATGATCCCTACTTATGGCGCATGTGTAGTGACCAAGTTATTAGGAGGTGTATTCTTGATTATGAGTTTCAGTTTGTTATGAAATTCTGTCATACACTTGCTTGTGGTGGGAAATTTGGACCCCAATGGACAGTTAGAAAAGTTTTAGACTCTATATTATATTGGCCTAGCTTATTCCATGATGCCCATGTGTTCTGTAAGTCATGCTCTCATTTCCAATACACTGGGAACATTTCTAGAATATATGAGATGCCCCAACAACCCATACTATTTTATGAAATTTTTGATGTATGGGGAATCGATTTTATGGGTCCTTTTCCTATTTAATTTGGGTTTTGTATATTTTGGTTTCTTTTGATTATGTGAGTAAATGGGTGGAGGCTAAGGCTACAAGGACTGATGATTATCATGTTGTAGTGGAATTTGTCAAGACACATATTCTTTGTAGGTTTGGAGTACCAAAGACTATCATTTGTGACCAAAGGACACACTACTACAATTGGAATTTTTCTTCCCTCCTTTAGAATTATGGAGTGACACACAAAACATCAACACCATACCACCCCTAAACAAATGGCCAGGCTGAGGTTTCAAATCATGAGTTGAAACAAATTTTGGAGAAAACTGTGCAACCAAATAGAAAAGATTGGAGCAAGCACTTAAATGATGTGCTTTGGGATTATAGGACAACATACTAGAAACCCATTGGTATGTCCCCATTTCATATTGTTTTTTGGGAAAGTGTGTCATCTCCCCAGGGAAGTTGAGCATCAAGCTTATTGGGCTATAAAGAAATGAAACATGGATTTGGTACAAACTGGAATCCAAAGAAAGTTGCAAATTCAAGAGCATGAGGAGATTAGATTGTATTCATATGAGAAATCAAGGCTCTAAAAGGAAATATAAAAATAATCTCATGATATAATGATCCAACAAAGGGAGTTTCATGTTGGAGAGAAAGTTTTTCTCTATAGTTCACAACTGAAGCTGATGCCTGGTAAGTTGCATTATAGATGGTAAGGTCCTTATGTTGTGACTAATGTTTTTATTTATGGTGTAGTGGAGATCACACAAGAGGACACATGAAGGAGATTTACAGTCAATAGGAAACATTTGAATAAATACATTAAGGTACTTCCTACTGATGTAGTGGATTTCATCACACTGCATGACCCCATCACCACTTAAGCATATTAGGATGTTCCTAACCCTTTCAATTATTTATTCTTTGTCCTATTTAAAATTATACATTTCATGTGCATATATAATATCATGGGTTCATATTGATGACAATTCAATATTTTAAGTGTGGGGGAGGTAACCTTTTAGTTTAGTAATTTCAGTTGTTTTCTTGTTTTTTAATGATTTTCAAAAAAAATTGTGTGTTTTTCAAATTTTATGTGTTTATTTTTCAAATTTTTGTGTGTTTTTAAAATTTTTGAGCTGAAATGATTTTCATCACCATTTAGAAATCCATATCAATAAGTGAAACAATTTATCCCTTGAAACTGAGCTTAAATGAATGCTGAAAATGACTTTGTTTCAAGTTGAAATCATTAGTAATTTCATGAAAAGTACTCTGAATTTTTAATCCCATGCCACATCTCACTGTCTTTATATTTAAAATCACTTTCCTGTGAGGCTTCTAAACCATTATTTTCATATTATTTACATTTACCTCACTTATTGATAGAACCAAACCATGCTTTATTTAACTAGAATTTGATTTATTCCTGTCAAAACTTGAGGGTTTAAGGTACTTATGTTGAAATGATTTAGACATTTTTTTGGTATTAAAGCCCCTATTTCAAAGAATCCTTTTTTATAATGGATTACCTTGAACATTTAATCCTTGTATACCTTAGAATACATGAAAAACCTATTAGGTTATCCACATTATAGGACAATTTTCCCTATCCAACCAACTCCTGAAGAGAAATTTCTTAATCAAGTTGAACTTAAGTGTGTGTGTGGGGGGGGGGGAGTTTTCTTGTGTTGTGCTACCACATTCTGTGATACTTCGGGTGGAAAATTAAATTTTGAACAGATGTGTTTGCTACTGAAAAAAATCATTATGTTGGAATCTGTTCATTTTCTAGATCTTTCATGATAAGTGAAGTTGTACCTTTCTGGAGCTTCTAATAGAGGGAGAAAATTGTGTCTATCTGGAGCTTTCAAGAAAATCATGTTTGAGAAGATTGACGTTTTTACTGAAGAAATGTTGAATGGTGTGAAAATTCCTTTATTTTTCATGATTATGAACATGAATCTATTCTATGGGGATTGAGGAGGATACCATATTTAAGTGAAAATTATATTAATGCAATTTTTCTTCAAAAAGAGTCAAGCCCTCCTTATTCATCCTCATAATTTTTCACATCTAAATCCTACCAACTGAAATCCACAGAACAACCCTGGAAAGTCCTCATGATAAACATATGTACTTGAATAACATTGGGTGGAAATGTAGGAATTTATCAAGCATATGGTGACCCTTGTATGAGTTTCTATTAGAAAGACATTACTGAAAAATTGACATTTGTGTGATAAGAGAAAATTCAAGTGAGGTAAGTGTTTTGTGCATGGGAGGATAAATAAAGTGGAAATATATTGAATGATATAAATAGAGAACTTGAAATAATGATTTTTTATGAGGTATGATAACTTTTGTTTCTTGGTGTGGAATTGTTGGATCGCAAGGATATGTGTTTTAAAATTTGTTTTGATTTGATATTGATGTTTACTTATCACAATTTTTTAGAATACATGATATGAGGTTTTGCCCAAGAGTGCAAAAGGGTAAGTGTGGGGGAGTTGATAAAACACAATTTTATTGAATATTTTATTGATAATAAATTATATAATTTCCTCACATTGTAGTAAATATGTTTATTTATGAAATATTTGGGATTAGATCATTCATTTGAAAAATTGATGAAAATTCCAGTTTTACCCTTTTAAAATGCACTGTAGTATTTAGCACATATATATTTTAATATGACTTATGTGAACTTAAAATTTTGTAAAAGAGTTACTTACTTAATTTTATACAAATTTTATTTAGGATACTAGATCTAAAGAGTGCATTTGGATGGATTAAATGGTCTATTAAGTCAATGGTGGGATGGACACGCGATATTGGACATCACTTTAGTGTTTGAGCCATATCTTCTACATTCGTGCATGGATGGAGCTCAAATTTTTAGAGGGTATATAAAACCCAATTTATCACATATTATATTTCTTAAAGGATAGCTAATTCACCAGTTTTGGTGGTCATGAAGGAGGTAAAAGTGGGATTAAAATATTTGGAATACTCTTCTCATTCCCACTTGAAACCACTTTTAACCTTGCCTCCCATCCACTCTATAAATATGTATTTTTCTCATTTTTAAGGTTTGGGAAGTGAATTAAGAGATTTGAGTCTGATGAGAATTTGTTTCACAAAAATTATACAACCATTGTAAGATAGGTATCTCTGAAAGCAAGGATCCCCTCATCGAAGCCTTCTTCTCTTCTTCATGTTGTAATGTTTTCATTTGTGTAATAAACTTCTTTGTTATTATTTTATTTATTCTATTTTATTCTTTTTTGTTAAAATTTATTCTTCTCTTAATCTTCCTAATTGGTATGGAATCAAGAGTAGAAATGATATTGGGTTCTACCCATTCAAAACCTTTGCACATGCAAAATGTTTCTACGATGACTACACCACCCATGAAAGAGTTGTTCTTTTTAGTAATCGATCTACCTATAAACTTCTTCATTAATTTATTTTGAATCAATGAGATATTTTAATTAAATTAATATGATATATTAATTGATTTTTTAATTTAAATGAAACTAATCAAGCAATTGAACAATTGAAACAAAAACATGCAAGGTCGAGTTTTGTGTAAATTGTGAGAGTGCGATCGTAATCGGTAATACAAAACCACACGGGATAAATTTATAGAGTTCAAATATAATCCCTAAACTAAATTAATACTCATTTATAGAGTGTATATGTTCTCTAATTAACCATTGTACATAATCTAACCTAAGAACAACAATCAAATTAGGGTGCTGCGATTGCATGTTTCAAAGCTAGCCTAGGGTTTAAGTAATTTCATCTTTGTGGTTAAGTTAACTCCCGTAGGGTTCAAGGGTTAAAAAATTAGTGGATTATAATTAAGTGGATTTTAATTTAAATTATAATGAAAAATAATTGAGTAAAGAGATAGGGTTAGATCAATTATGCCTTTTAAATATTTTCTAAAAAAACATATTCTTGTTGTGTCATTTTAATCGAACTTCATTTCAAAACTAAAAAAAATGCAATATTTTTCCAGAAAACTTATTCTAGTTTTATAAACAATAAAAAAAACCCCATACTTTAAAGTATTGTTTTTATTCTATTTTATTTTATTTTTAGAATACCTTTAATAAGTTTTTTTAATTCACTTCCTCCTTTGAGAGACAACCTTGGTCAGCCACTCTACTGCACCTAAGTAACCCAAAAAAATCACTAATCATTTGAGGGCACCCACAACATCACCTTTCACCTATGTAATATGAGGAGGGGAATATAAAGACACATAGAACACCTGGTTAGGTTACTATAGAGTGACCCCTAGACCAGGGTGTTACATCATGCATGATATCAAATCCAATCAAAATATCACTTTCTTAACATATTCAAGGAATAAAGTGAAGGAAACTGATTGGGTGGTGTAAGAATGAATTAAAGAAATTTAAACTTCCTCATAAATCGATCTTCATGGTTCCACTCAAACAAGTGAAAATGAATTATAGTCACCACACATTTTTTGTAAGTAATCATCACTACACAGTAAGGTGAGAGACTCTGGAGAATGAGCCTAGCATATTAAATCCATGAAACCTAGAATAGTAAAAAATGAATATATAATTAATAAAATAAATCCTTTAAGACAAACAATAGTAATTTAAGTATATAATTAATAACTATGAACATCATCCATCTGATGACTATCCAACATAAATGTATAAGTGAGTACATCTTGTCTAGCGGTATCTGAATGTCTATGGGTCTGGATCCACATGAAGATAACATTATTTTAGTTATTGAATCATTTCATGATATAAATTTATATATTTGACTTTCAAATAATAAGTGTGGATAAACATACCATAATCCATGTGGTGAGTCCTATATAATATCCATAGGCAATGATGCATAGACATACAGACAAATGTGACGGATGTGATCCCATAACCACATCTAAATAAGAATATTGTATCCTCTAATCTGCATATTATTGATGAGACATGAATTGCATAGTAATTTGTATGTATAAGTGTCATGAACCAAAATGGACCACCCCTAATTTGGGACTTGGGATAGCTCTTGGTAAGGCCCAAAGGGTGTTGAAAATTCCTATGAGCCAAAAACCAGTTCCAAGGAATAAAAACATACACAATGGAAATTATTTATCATAGATATATAATAATAAACACACAATAAAATTATACCTAAATTCATGCATTTAGTGTTCATACATTTCACTTTCATGGAAAACCAAATAATTCATTTCAAATATAAATTAAACCATGCATAGAACAACTAAAAAAGCATACATATCACTTTAAATAAAACAACAATGAAATAGAATCCAAAATACAAGAATGGATGATCTAAATGTGGTCCAGAAATAAATAAATAGATAAAATATCCAAGATACAATACCAAACCAAAGATCTTATCATGGAACAAGATCACTCTCCAACATAAAACATGATATGAACCATGAGCAATCTAATAGAAGAAGTCTGTAATTCTAGAGCTTCGCAAAAACTTAAACCTAAACCTACAAAAAGAACTCGAGTCTACTAACAATGAGTGGTAAAGGTAAGGTGTGAGAATAAACAACCTATTAGGATTTCACCAAAGAGTCCATGTTTTTACCTTATCAAAACAATATATAAATTACATTTTTAAATATAATATTTAAAATAATAATTTTATCATTTTAAGAAAAACAACTCATAATCCGATTTTAAATCCTCTTTTAAGAAAAATCAAAAAAAGATTTATGAAACATTTAAAATTTTATTTAGAAAATCCATTTGAGACTTGCCTTTAAAAATACTCTTTTTAAGATCAATTTTTTCAACCACATAAGTAAGGACTCATAAATGACTATATAGAACTTCAACTAAATAAGCAACAAAAACAATAAGTACAAAATATGAAAATCAGAACAAGCTAGATATGAATAAAAATTATGGAATGTTATAATACATGAATGAATAGGATAGGAATGAAATACATTAAGTCATAATGTAAAAATAATATAATAAGAATATATAAAAATGGTAAATAATAAATTAAAATAAAATGAAACCAATATCAACATGTAATAAGAAAGAAAATCTATAATTTATACATAATCATGGGAAATTCCTAAAAATATTGTGAGACTATTGTAGACATACTTGAGAATAACCATATGTTGGACTATTAATGAATTTATATACATAAAATACCATCTTACACTAACTATCCTCACTGTTGGAACTCCCAATAGTTTTAGTGAGTCATTTACTAGGGGACACTAGTCAGTCTCATCATGACTAGCATAACAACCATCTCTCATCTCTCACTATTATCCCTAGGGTTCCCATGAAATTAGTTACAAGATGTAGGGTAAAATTTATTAGATATCAATTACATATCAATTCATCACAATCACATATAACCATACCATATCTTTATTCCCTTTAATGAACAACCCCTCTTTAACACACACAACAACATTAATAAATCATATCAATTCAAAAAATTTCATATAGTTAGGTAATATGGGGCTTTGCATACGGTTCCAACACTTTTTAAGAAAAAAACCTACATAGGGTGACAACTTATACATGGGTTTTAGACTAATAATAACATTTCCAAATCCATTTTAAGGTTATTTCAAAACCAATGTTTTTCCTGGGACTCCTTTATAAGTCATCAATCAAGACTTTGAATTACAATTTGAAATCAACATTAAAAATCCATTTTAAAAACCATTTTACAATCAAGTTTAATTTTAAAAATAAATTTTAAATTATGATAAAAAAACTTTATTTTTAAATATCCTCTATATAACATGCATATAGTAAAAATATTATGAAACAATATAAGTAAAAATAATAAGCATAGATCACACATAAATAACATAAGAATTGAAAAGGTACTCTTATCAAAACCCATGAAAAATAAGAAAACCAATCAAAAATACCTCCAGACATTAATTCAATCCAAGAGATATTAATTTAAAATATAAGAATCATTTAAATGTATTCATTATTTAAGAAAACCCTCTTAAATATTTTATCAAACATGTATCAGGCATATTAAATTGATACAAAAATGTTAGAGTTAAAATCCATCAAACCCCCTTTGAAATAAAAAAACATGTACATAAAACTTTAACTCTTATATAATAATCAACTAAAGATAAAAAATCATACATAAGTTTGAAATAAATATTCATGGAAAACACAAACATCTCATGGCATGTCAAGTGAAGGAAAAATCATAGAAAAAACTATGTCAAACTGGTGCGTATGGAATAAATCCCTAAAATATGAAAAGAACAGAGATCAAGAAATGATGAACACACCCCAACAACAAGTATCATAAAATATTTAGATAAACCTTAACCCTAGGGTTTTTTCTAATAAGATACATAATAAGTGAAATAAGGAGAAACAATAAGAGAGTAATAATAAGAAAATAATTTCAAGGAAAAAAACTTGACCTTGAAGAAATCACTTGAAATCAAAGTGTATGAGACCAAAAATCCAAGAGGAAGAAAAAGGGGAATGTGAATAGGGCTCCCTTTTGAGTGTATCGAGTGAATGAGGTGGAAAAGATCCCAAATGGGTGTTTTGACTTGATAGGAAAAATTCAATAAATTCACTTTAAAAAAAATTAGGCAAGCATGCACCATGGTGTGGTCCTATACAACACAATATGAAACACCACCAAGAATCCTTACAAGCCTCACCATGCTTATCCACCATAGTGTGGTCCTATCATGTTCACTATTTCAAATATGGATTTTGATCACCCACTACGATATGCACCACGATGTATGACTCCCTACAGTCTTCATGAAATGGCTGCCAAAAACTTACCACATCATAGTTGATGACTTTTTGATCTTCAGGCTCCTAGACATCCACCATGAGCACCATAATGTGTGTCCCATGCATTTCATCCTCCCCCTATTTCCCATAGGGAAACCTTAAAATGGAAACTCCCCCCAAATCACCCATTTTATAGGTTATCTCCCCATTTCACCAACATAACCAACACTATGTCCATGTTACATAAGTCCATGATATGATGAGCTCAACCGAACCTAAAAAACATCCAAAAAACATCAAATATCCCACAACTATTTAATATATGAAATCACAATGACAGGGGGGTGTTACAATTCTCTCCACCATGCCAATTTATGCTCTTAGAAAGTAATCGAGTTAAAGAGAGATATGATAAGGATGATTTAAATAAAAAGGAAAGGAATATTAATCTTATAGCCTCCAAACCATTAAAATATTGAAATAAGTTGGTATATTTTAATACATTTCAAATTCCTTAAACAATACTCAGAATATCAAGGAAAAAACAATAGTTGAGACCCATAGTGGGTCTCCCCACCATATAAGGTTTACAATAATATGGCGTATTGATAAAACATGGATATACTAAATGATTCAATTTAAGACATAACCTAAACTCTCAATAAAAGTGATCTAAACAAAATTTATAACCAAATAAATATCCATAATCTCATTGAATTGAATAATAATGTTTCCAAAAATAATGTAACATCAACCTTCTCAAGGAAAAAATCCTAGGTGCAGGAGTAGAAGAGTCAAGAATAAGAAAAAAAAGAAGGAATACCTTAAATAGATTCAATGGACTACTATAAAACTCTAAATAATGAATATTAATTATTCATCTATAAATAATTAGATTTATATAACTTTTAAAGATATACCAACCGATCATATTGGCGATAGGTCTTTGGGAATTTCAAATAAGAAGGCTTATAATGTATGAACTAGCCATACTAAAAAAATACAATAGATAACTTATTTATTGGAGAAGTGATGTTATAATAATATTATTCTTTTAAAAAATCCTAATTATCCATCTCAGGTTCATTCAGCTTCTTCTACCCATAAGGTCATTAACCCTCACTCATATAAAAAGAGATAGGGATTCCAACCCTCATAGGTTTCCCTTTATGAAACAAATACACTAACAAGGATTCATGAACCAAATTCTTAAATGAATCTAGAAAAATGTGATAACCCTAGAGATGAGGTTTGGAAAAAGTCCCTTTATAAAAAGATAAAATTTCAATGAATCTCTGGATACTCTCTGAGGTGAACAAGGAACTAATATTCTAAAATAGTCAACATAATCCTTCATTATTTTCTCACATTGTTGAAGATTCATAACTCCTATCACTTTATCTACCTTAAATTCTTTAGGAAAATACCACTGAATGAATCTGATATTAAATAATTCCCATTCTATATGAGCATAAAGATGAGACAGAACAACATTATTCCACCATTCCTGACTACATCCCTCAAATAAATTCATAATAACCTTCACTATTAAGGTTTTAGGAGTTCCCAAGGACTTGAAGATCTACTCAATTTTATTTATCCACTCCACAATCACTATGGGACCTTGATCACCTTAGAAGATAGGCAAATAATGAGAATATTCTAGGTCTACTAATTTACTTGGAATCTGGGTAATATTGATAATAAAAAATGTAAACACTGAGAGGTATCAATGTGAGGATAAATCTAAGATACATACTTCTTATAATCTCTCGATACTATTCTAGGATGCATACTCCAAATAACAAAGGAAACTAGAGACTCAATCAACTATTTACAAAACATAAATAACCCTTAATTAAGGAAAGACTACTAAATCAAAACAAAAACTCAAAGAATAAATTACAAATGATACTTAAAAAATATACATAACTAAAAAAAGTTAGAAAATCCACTTTTATAACATTTATTTATGAAGTTAAATATCTATATTTTGGTTTCAAAATCCTAAATTTTATTTTTTTTCATTCCATAAATCCATTATTGAAAAAATTAATACACTTTCAAACACTAAATTTACAATCTTTACAAGTTCCAAACGTAATTTTAACCTTTAAAACCCCAATTTTCATCATAAAATATCAACATAATCCAACCAAATAATATAAAAAAATCCAATCATCATAAAAATTCTTTTTAATTCACCCCAAATAATAACAAAACCATCACTAGAAGAAATCCAGAGCCAAAGGATACCCATAAAAAAAATCAAAGGGGTTAGTGGCTGTGCATGGTTTGACTACATGATTTGGTAGACTGTACACTAACCATGTAATCTATCACTAGAAGCCAAAAAAACCATACTTATAGTCTCCACATGATTTTTTAGACCCTGCGATCCAACCATGTGCCTCTTGTTATTATTTCATTTTATCCCAAAATATGTAAAGCCTATAAATAACCCATATAACATGTATATAACCTAGAATACAATCACTCTATATCAAAATAAACTAGAAATTAATGAATATAACTCAAAATTAAAGAGTCACAACCCAACATCCCATGGTAACTCGACGATTCGAATAGGAAACAACTATCTTGACTCTTCTCACACCCACCTCTAGAGTTTGATATTCCTATCTCTAATATACCATTAATCCTAATATAATACCATTTTATGATGAACCAACCTAGGCCACCCATAATCTAGGCACCCAACCTAACCCATGGAAAGGACTAAAGGGCATTCTTGATCCCCACAGGTGGGTAACTAATTATAGGGTATCAAAACATACTCAATGGGAATAACATCACCTAAATAAATAATAATAAAAATACAGTGGAATTTTTATGAATTTGTGTTATGGAGCAAAAATACATTGGACTTTCATGAGAATACAAATAAGAAGTTTCAAATAAAAATCAAACCAAGAAGGACACGACTAAAAATAAATATGCAACCCACTTTAAATAAAATAACACCGAAAGAGAATCTAAAATATTGGAACAACTGATATGGATGTAACACATCAAGATTTTAGTAATTTTTTTCCTTTAAATAATAATTATATTGAATTTATTATATCACAAAAAACAATAAACTAAATTGAACCATTATATGATTTAAAATTTAATATAAACATTAATACATCATAGGAATAAAATTTCAAATATCATTAAGAAAGTTACAAGAAAAGTAAAACCTCTAGTAAATAAAAAATAGTCAAAAATGATTTATTTTAAATATTATTGTTATAATTTTAAATAATAATTTTATGTGTTCTAATACCAATTAATTTAATAAATTTAATGGTAAAAATATAAATAATTAATGGATGCGACTAAAACCATTTAGTGTTAAAAATGCCTGTTTTTTGAAGAATTGTATTTATATATATATTATTTATTTTTATATTAATAAATTAAATTAAAAAATTTTAAGTTATAATTATAATAAAAATTTTTAATAATAAAACAAATATATTAACACCCATTTAATTATTAATTGATATAAAATAATATTAATATCACTTAAATTTTTAAAATTTATTTTCCTATAAAAATAGTTTTTCATTATAGTTTATGTTTCCATTTAAAATTTAAATTCCTAAATTTTATAATTTGGATTTAATAAAATTAAATTTATTTTTTATTCATCATTTCAAAATTATCTTAATATGATTTTTTAGTATTTTTCTAAAAAGTTGATTTTTTGTGAATAATAAAAATATTGTTTTTATTACTTAAATTAAAGTTTATTTTTATCACTTTTAGAAATTTAATTAAATAAAATGGATTGAATATATGAAATAATAATGTAAAATTTAGGTAATAATAAAAATTTTATTTTTGTCCTTGAAAGTAATCCACCAAGGTAAAAATTAGCCATCACGGTAAAGGTTAAAAGATGTAAAAATGCTAAATTAAGAGGTAAAGTCTCAAAATATCACAAAAAATCATTTCTAAATGGGTTTATGAGGGATTTATCAACCATAAATTATATTTTAATCTCTAATTATAATTTTTGGATCCACTTGTCCTGAATAATACATCTCTTTTTATATTAAAAAATTCATATTTAAAAAAATATTACCCCTCTAACCAATAAAAAGACCTCTTCATTTCCCCTATTATCCTCAAACATAAAGATTACTACCTCTACCAAACTATAAAAAACTCCCTCAAACTCTCTTTCCAATGTATTATAGGTTCTTTTCTCACCATAAGACTAATCTAAGAAGGCTTAAACAATGGTTTAAAGGAGAATATAAAAGGAAGTTGTAATTATTTTAATCAAGTACTTTCAAGTTTCTTTATTGTTCCAACTCATCCAAATATATTATAATAATTATAATATAATGACATCAGTATCATTATTATACTATAATAATATCATTTTGATGGAATAACCATTATCTAACTTCCATTCATTATAAAACGAAAACTTCTCCTGTGTTATGGTCAGATTATGGTCTCAATGAATGTCACATTTCATTTATCATAACCACCTTACATAGCTAGTTATAAAAGTGTATTTAATGAATAAATATTATATTTATTATATTATTAAGATACTATAAATATAAATTAGTAATTTTATTATTAATATTAATAATAAATGTTCATTATAAATTTAACCACCTAAAACGAGCATACTGAGACACTTTTCTTAATTTGAATTTTTTTTTGAAAACCTATTGAACTGTATAAATTTCATGCTATTATAATGGTAAATAAAATATATCTATATAATTATAGGGATTATGATACTATTTTATACTCTTTTTACCATGATCAATATACTAAAATAGTTTTGGAGGAATTGACTGAACAACGCCAAGTGGTTAATGAGAGAAGAAATATACAATAAATGAATGAAATATGATAATAAATTGACCATAAAAAAGTAAATATACATTGAAAAATTTATGATTCAAGTATTTAATAAAATTAATTTTATTATTCAGGAGGTTAGATGCGCGTATCAAGCGATTCAAGAATTGAGGTAAGGGTTCTTTGTCTCAATTTCAATTCTTTGAGGCATGCTTATTATTATGCACATTTATATCATGTAAAAAAAACCTATTGACTTATTATACCTTAAATAACTTGTTATTCTAGGGACTTTCAATTTCATTTAATCTCTCCCTTTTCCTTATCCTTTGATTCATACATTACCTAATCCATAAGGATTGTTGTTGTTAACTTAATTTACTTTCATTAAGTTATAATATTTATTCTTAAATTTCATCCATATAAGTTTGGTTTCTTTCAATAAATGATTGTATTATATTTTATTCCCTATTTCATTTTTTGGAGTTTACAATTATTCTTGAAATTTCACCTCCCTTTGTTCAAAAATTAAACCGAACAATTACTTGTATGTGGAATCAACCTTATCTCTTCTTTATGGTTGGGAATATTTCTCTTTAATGTCTATATTATTTATATGGTTTTAAGACTGTTCTTATGTTTACTTCTATTATTGTTTAAGTTCATTTTCAATTATATTTGACTTTATTTTAAAAAATTAAATAATTTTTTTAATGTTTTCCACATGAATCATTTTTGAATTTTCTTATGAAAGTGTGAAAAGAATATCCTTTTTAATGTTTACCATATGAACGAATTTTTTCAATTTTATAACCATTTTCTTAATAAATATTTATATTCATGTTTCCATTGTTTTTCAAAAAAAATTCTAATATCATTGTTCTGTGAATTTTTCATTTTAAAAATAAAATTTAAAGTTTTAGAAGAATAAATAAATGGATTTCATTCCACTTATGCATATTTTTCTCTTCCACACCAAATTTATTATTTTTTACTTTATATATTTTAAAGGTTTAAATATTTGAAATTATTTTTATAAAAAGTTTTTCAATGTCCAATTTTCACCCCTTGAAATGTATTTTTAAAAGTAACTTAGGAGTTTTTTATAACCATATTATAAAAAATTTATGAAAATTATTTTAATAATTTCATTTCCATTTTATCCTCAAACTCTAAAAGTTATATCTCTTTTCGAGTTATGTTTCATGTATTACCCTATAAATGATATTATGAATTTATAGTTTATAATTCACCTAGTTTATAATGGTTATCTTCTCTTTCACTATTTATCTCTATCTTGACTTTATCTTTCTCCTTAATGTCTATATTTTTTTTAATTTTTAGATATATTATATATCACTTCCACTATTTCTATATTTTGTTTTCTAGTATTGAATTAATCATATAACTGATACTATATACGATGTTGTTTTTAAGGGTACTTACCAAGAATGTTATTAAATTTATTGACTGAAAAAATATTGGCATTCTATATACTTGTTATTTAAATACAGATTTTTATTGATTACTAAGGCATACTGCTTATATGTTTCATTGTTTATTTATTTATTTATATGATTAATTCATTATACTTGATTATTAAATGTTTGATATTATAATTATATATCCCCCAATGCATTAGTAGGTCTCATTATATAAACTAATTGGTTATTTGGTGTAAACCTTACCCATTTATATATGATGTATTGGCATGAAGCCTTAAAGGAATGTTTATGACGTGAGACATTTTGAATTCCATCACTATTAAATTAGTTATTTTTATCCATGTAATTATTGACATTATTAAGTTATCCATGGATATATCATATTCTCATGCTATCAGTTATATGACATTATATTATCATTATTATTTATTCCTTCCATATTATCCATGCATTGTTTATTCTAAGATAGATTCTATTGTATTGTAGCCCTTACTGACCATTTGAGTTCACCCTAATCATATTATCATTTATAAAAGTTATGAATAATAGTATCACATATGAAATGACTTGATGAGTGTCTTGTGTAGAGAATTCTATATGAGATGCTAAAGACTTTTTGTTAAATAAGGAGTCCTTGATTTAATGGGAAAAATTATCATTTGATGGGAAGGATATGAGTTTAGTTGGTTAAAGGTTTTTCTTAATTCCCTAAAACTATAAACCTAAAATGTATTGGGTATATAAGTGAATCAATATTTTTTATTGATATAAATATTTAAGTTTGGATCATTTAAATTAGTATCAAAACCACTTTATAAAGAATATGTTTTAGCACTAGATCTAGGAGGACAGATCTGGAGTTCATTATTGGTATCATAGTAGGGTTTAGATAACTTTAAAGGTTAGGATGTTATCAAATGAGTATAATTTAATAGTTTTAGATACCATAATGGGTCAACAATTTTAATTTTGATAATAATTTTAAGCTTGATCATAAGTTTAAATTCATAAATACCATTTTGATGTATTATATGGTTATATTTTAAGGTGATTATTGATATTTTGGGAGACATTTATTTGGTTTTAGGAAGAATACATAATTTAGATATATGTAGCCCTTAGGGTAGGTATATAATTTGAAATCAATGAAATTTAGGTTATTTTGGGAAAATATTAATATCTTTTGGTAATATATATGATTAAGGTATATATTAATTATAATATTATTAATGTTGTTTGGGGATAAAGGTTAATTTGAATTCTAGTAGTATAGGTTTCCATAAATTTTAGGTTTAGGATATAGAAATAAAGATCTTTATTTAATTATTATTGGAAATCATGACTATAATACATTAGTTTAAACCCTGTGGATAAATCTAAATATTGTAAAACATCTTAAAATTTTAGTAAATTAAAGCATGTGTGGTTTCATAGTAATGAAACCTATATCTATATATAAATAAGCGTATGTAGGTTCTAGCTCAATGTACCTAGGGGTAATACCCTAAAAAGGTTAGTTGGGTATTAACTTTATCTTCACTCGATGCACAATAAAAGGGCCTAACTGCACACCTGGTTTGGCATTGAAGTTCACATTAGATAATGATGATGATATATTGTATATTCTGTAAATAGTTTATGGAAAAGTCAATGATTAAGTTTAAGGTAAAACTACCCATAGATGTTCTAAAAGAAAGTCTACCAGAAAAAGATATTCTGGATGGAGGAACCATCAGAAGTAGGAACAACATAGATGCAAGATCTAATTCTGAAAGATGATCGTAAGTAATGAAGATAAGTGGAGTTAGTACTGGTGATAAAAGGAGAAATACATGGAAATGTTTATATCCAGAAGCAACAATATACATAAGATCATTGTAGAACCAATCTTCATTATATTTATAACTAGTTATTAAGTATGAATAAGTACTGTCAACAAAATTTGAAGTAGATGAAGTAAGTTCCAATAGATGGGGAGATTGAAGATCGTAATGAAGACTATGAAGGAGATATTCTCACTATAGTATCCAGAAGACCTGCTAAATAAAGTAATCCCAAAGGTTAAACCATCTAAAAAATAGTGAATTTGAAGAAACTAGGATGATCAGAAGGATGAAGCAAACTAAAGAATTAATAAGGTTCCTATGATTCATTCTCAAGGAATGTAATGTGACATTTACCTTACAAAAAGAGTTGCTGCCATAAATTTTGAAAAGGTATGAAGTGAAAAACTACTAAAAAATACACTAAACATAATATGCTAAAATGATATCTAGAAGATTATGAAGTAGAATAAGTTTAGAAACCCAAACTAATAAAGTGTTTGAAAGTCCATAAGAAGATTTTAGTAGGATATTATGGAAGGATATTCTGGAAGGAGTGTAATGAGTATATCAAAGATAAATGTTATAGTGGGTGTAGTGTAAAGTTGAAAGTCTTTGAAAGAATAAGCTATTAAACTTGAACCACTGAAGGTTTCAGAAGATTTGAGTTATACAATTATATACTTTTTATTCATTGGAATAACATCACTTTGGTGGAAGGCCAACAATTATATAAGTTGATTTGAATTTATAAAATCCTTCTCACCACAAGTTGATAATATATGTAAATAATAATGGAGTTTTTAAGTTACTGGAATATAAATCATTGGTAGAAGAAATACTAAAGTTCCAGAAGAATGAGAAAGTTCCTAAAAAGACCAAATCTAAGTGGGATTTAATGTCAAATAACTAGAAGTCAAGACATTTAGTTATAATGGTAAACTATGGTTGATGAAAATAGGAACTATCAAAGGTAATGTGAGTATAAGTGATAGATCTAAATTAAATAGATAAGTAAACCCATATGTACGGAAACTTAAAATATCTTATGTCAAAGGCTATGATGATCAGAAGATGAGTTGAGTCTAGATAAGCAGAAGGAGTAATATTGGAAGTTATAGTCTTACATTGAGTTGATTAGAAGAAGAATCTATAATACAAGTTTTAAATAAATGAAGGTGCATCAAATAGATACCATTAGAGGCACATGAACCATGTTGGAGAATATTTGAAGTACTAAAGGCTATAGAAGCTTGATTTGAGTCAAAGGTATAACTAAATGGATAAAATTGATTTCATCGAAACAAAATTTATTGGAAGATACCAATAGGACTTTACATTATTGTAAAGTCAAATTTTTTGATTATGTTGATATGAACATTCAAAGTGATATATTCAAAGAAGTAAAGTTTTTTTATTCAATATGATATATGAGTAAAATTTGAAGATAGTTGATGCCATATTTTTCGAGAGCTCTGATGAAGTCAAATCCTGATATCTTTGTAAGATATTAAAGGTGGCCAATTCAATAGATTATATGATGGAAAGTTCAAATATAACCCCTAATATCTATCATAGGAATCTTGGATATATAAATGGGGGAAAATTGAGTTTTATTTATGATGAAAAGTATAATTGAGAGAGAGTTTATAGTTATTACAGAGAATAATTAGAAAACCATTCACTTCTATCAGAATAATAGAAGGGTCTAAGATGAGAAGAATATAACTTAAATTTAGGAAGTACTGAGTGAGATCCCTAGATAAAGAAGACTAAAATGAGGAGATCCAGACTGATTTCAAGAAAAAACTTGTTGAATTTCCAGATATCGAAGTTCAAGGTAGCGATAGCTCTAGAAGATCAGTCTACTAAAATTTAGATATGGGCGACGTGCATATTCAGTATAGTGTAAGATACAAGGTAGTCGAAGTTCTATGTATGTGAAAGTTAGAGGAGTTTACTCAAATATTTTTAGTTACAGTATAAACAATTCCATTATTCCTATTGATAGGTAGAAGGATATTTTCAGGAGTTATCTCAACCATATGTGTAATATTTTGGTATCAAAAGTTTGTGTAATACAAGCCAAGGGTTAAGGGTGATTTCTTCCCACACTACTTGTAATTTTTGAAACAATTATTAGTGGAAAATTCATGACTCAATGGGAGTCGACGCAGTAAGGAGTTGGTTCTCACATTGAGTTAGAACCTTATAAAAATCTATGTGTTCTATTTATGTTACAACTTCTTTATAGTACAAGGTAAAATTAGTGAGGGTTATTTTATAAATATCCATACATATTAACCGATAGCATAGGTTCAATCAACTTAAAGTAAGGAAGGATTTAATTTGAACCTAATTAGTTTAAGTTAGTTACCCCTAATTCACCCCTCTTAGGGTGACTACACAATCCCTTGGTAATCACAATTAATATTAGAGTAAATATTCCCTCTATTTGGATCTATAATTCTATTCCCAATTGTGTTTAATTATCTTACATGAAGCATATATTTACAAAAGATATAGAGATACCTCTACCAAAAGATAAGTCTAAGTTGAAGTAAACTGAATATATTCTTAGTAGAGGAAACACGGAGGCTACACCTAAAATATTGAAAAAATAGAATAGGAAATAAGATCAAAAGCAACAAAATTTTTCCTCTTAAAAGAAAAAGAGGATCCAACAGTTCCAGAAGTTAAAGTATGTGGTTGTTATATTGAAAAATATTCTATAGTTAATCCTTTGGAATAAAGTTGTTCAAGCTATAATGAGTATTAATCCATTGAAATTATTAATTTTTTTTACTCTAAAATTAATGATTAACTGAAGGAAGTTCTCATTGAGGTTTTCACGTATATATTTTCATTTATCGATGGAATTTATAAAAAAAATCACAGCTTGAGAAGGAAGTCAATGAAATAGAATAATCTTTGGTTAATAAAGTATGTGAGTGAAAAAACTCTCACTAAACTCACTGAAGGAAAGTAATAAATGCTATCAAATTATCAATATATGTTCAACCTTAAAAAATAATCATTGTAAATAAGTTTTTACAATAATATTGTCATAAAATAAATTATTAAGGAAATATTCCATGCACTAAAATATACAGTAAATGTCAATAAATCTTAACTAGAAGTTAAAGAAATAAGGATAAAAGTGCTAGAAAAAATCACTACTATAAGTGAGTAAGATCCATGAAAAAAATTTCCATAAGTAAAAAATACGAATGTGAAAAGAAGTTACAATTTCATGAAGATTAGAAAAACACTTTATGTTTAAAGTGTCTTGAGTTATATATTAAGTTAAGGAACTTGGAATAAACTCAAGTTCAATATTCATATGGAGTTGAGAAAAGAACCACTGCCATTAAGATATCACAGGGGATTCTTACTTTTGTAAAGATTATATCAAGTGGAAATAGAAGCATGAAATCACTAGAAATATCACCTTATGATAATCTGAAGAAGAAGGTAAACCCACAATATAGAAATTCATTATGTATTAATTCTTTGAATGGTGAAGTAAAAAATTATTATTCTAGAAAAATATCGGTAATTAAAGTTTAAGAGAAACCCAAAACTTTCCTAAAGGTAGGAGAAAGAAATATAGGAAGAGTCCCCACCCAATATTTTTATAATAAAGAAGTTAATTTTCAAGAATCAGAAGATAAATCCACAAGCCAGAATAAATCAAAGATAAATAGAAGAATATTTTTTGGATACTACTGGTGTTGTGAAAAATTAGAATATTAGGACATGGATTTTTGGAATAACTAGTCAACTTCTAGTAAATATAGAAACCCCGTATTTAAGTGGAGTGAAATGATTGATAAAAAGAATATAACTAATACAAACCAGAGTGCACAAAATAAAGAAAATAAATTTACATCCATATAATCAAATATCTTGAAAATATCTATGGAAAGTATAAAAGAAGAGTTCATCATAATGGTAAGTTATAATTTATAACTACCAATCATAACTCAGATACATCCAAAGGAAGATGGCTACAAAATAAAAAGAAAAGTGAAAAGAAGATAGATGACAAGTATTCCTTGAAGTGTAAAGAAGATAAATTTACAAAATTAATTATATCCAAGATAAAAGAAAATGAATATGTCAAACCAAAATAGATATGCTTAAACTGTAGAAGAAAATCCCATGCTAGGAACCAGTGAAAACATTCCATGGAGATTAAGGTTGAAGGGAACAAGGTAAGACAATGTGTAGAATCGATCAAAGAAAAAAAATGCATGGATTGGTTGGGTGAAGTACATATTTAAAGAAGAAGTTAAAATTTATAGGAAGTCACCACTGAATCGTAACTTCAAGGAAGTTAATAAACTACATGGAATATATAAAAAGGTCATATACACTCTTGAGAAATGATTAAAAATACTATAGGGGAGGATAATTTTGTAAACAAAAGGGTGCAAGCATTAGAAATTAAAATGGTTTTTGGGAGAAAGAAAACATAGAATAAGGAAAAGGGTTAACATATTCTAAAGTTTTGTATAATGGTATGGAAAAAATAGTTGTAAGATACAAAGAATATAAAATAATAGAAAAATAATAATGTTTTTTCCTTGCTTGCAGATGTAAAGAAGAAAACCTCATAAAAAGGAAAATATAAAAGGAAGAAAAATAAGAAGTATATGGAACCCAATAATATTAATTCTTGTAAGGTTAAGGGAGAAGGGATAAAGAAAAATAAAGTTGATTTGAAAGGAGTTTCCAGGATGTGAAAATATTCCCAGCCCTATTTATCTAATTGAAGACAATGGAAGATACACCTTATTCCTGATTGATCTAAATATTTTTATTGAAAAAGGTAATTAAATGTGATTTATTTTAGGGTGATCCCTAAAGTGAAGTTAAAGTACCCATAAGAATAAGATCTAGATGTTGAAGATGAATCTATAGATAATGAAAATTCATAAAATTAAATATACTATCATCTTTAAGGTATGTTTTCTATACTCTCACACCCTCACATGAAAACTAAAGTTTAAATTTCAAATGGAAAAAATTGTTTTATTAATTACAAATTATGAATTATCTTCCAAAGGGGTAGAAACCTAATTTTTGTTCATGTAAATTTTTTATCTAGTTGTTGAGATTATTATAGGAAATTAAATTGAATGTAAATATGATGAACCAACCCCTAGAAGGACATTTTAGGAAGTTGTATAACTTATAAAATTTTTATGGATAAATTTGGTGTCCAAATTAATCACTTTTTTTATATATCTATTATAGATCATATAGACTTAGATCTTGTTGAATTAAGTCTTGTTTCTTTAAGAAAATTGATGTCATCCTTCCCTAAAGGTTTTTAAGAGTTTCCTCTAGTTTAACAGAAGATAAGGTAAGAGGATGAAAAATAAAGAAAGTACCTAAATTAATGTTATCAGAAGAAGATAAAAGCGACATCAGATTTATTTCCAATAAGGGGGAGAAATATCATTAACTTTAGTGTTTTGAATGGGTATTTAAAAAAAATCCAAAGGAGTGATTTAAGTTATCATCAGACGATGATGATGATATACTCTATTTATTTTAAATAGTTTTTGGAAAATTTAATGAGGAAGTTGAAGGTAAATTTACCTATGGATATTTTGTAAGAAATTATACTGGAAGAACATATTTCATATGGAGGAACCGTCGAAATAAGGAACACCATAAATGTAAGTTCTACTTCCAGAATATGATCTAAAGTAATGAAGATAAGTGGAGTTATTGATATTTATGGATGGAGAAATACATGAAAATGATTATATCTGGAAGTAGCCACATATATAAAATGATTACAAAACCGATCTTCATTTTATTTATGTCTAGCGAGGAAAGATAAACATTTAATATAAAAAATATTTGGATTTGAAGAAGTAAGTGCCAGTGAATGGAGAAATTAAAGATACTAATTAAGATTCAAAAAGTATTGATGCTCACTAGAAAATTCAACATATATTTTGAAGAAATAAAACCCAAAGGTAAATCCATTAGAATAAAAATAGTGAATTTGAATAAAAAAATATGATTATAAGGATAAAACACACCAAAAAATGGATAAATCTCCTATGATTCATTCTCAAGGAATATAAGGTTACCTTCACCTTAAAAATAGAGTTTCTACTATAAATATAGTAAATACATGAAGTGTAGTACCACCAGAAGATACATTGTACATAATATGATTAATGATATCTGGAATATTATGATACAAAGTACATTATAAAACCCAAACTACTAAAGTTTCCATAAGTTCGGAAAAAGATTATGGAAGAGGATTCCAGAATGAGTGTTATGAGTACTTTGAAGATAAATGATTCAGTAGGTATAGCATAAAGTTAAAATTCTATGGAATCACAATCTAAGAAACTTGAACCACTGAAGGTTTCATAAGAATTGAGTCATATGATTCTAAACTATTTCTTCATTGGAAGAACATCACTTTGGTGGAAGACCAATAATGATCTGATCTGAGTTGAATTTACAAAATCCCACTCCTCAAAATTTAAGGATATATTTAAATAATTATAGAGTTTTAAATCTTCTGAAAGATAGAGCATTGAAATAATAAAGAAATAGAAGAATGAGGAGGTGCCTAAGAAGACAAACTCTGAGTAGGTCTGAAAGTCAAAGCACTAGAAGTTAATATAGTTAGTTATGATAGTAATATTAAGTTGATGTAAATTTGAAGTATTAGAGGTAATGAAAGTAAAAGTGACTAATCTAAAATAAAGATATGAGTAATCATATATTTATGGAAAATTAAAGTATCATATTCTAGAGGCTATGATGACCAAAAGATGAGTTGGGTCCAGATAAGTGGAAAGAGTAATATCAAAAGCTAGAGGCTTAAGTTGAGTTAATTGAAAGATTAATATGAAATCCATGTTTTAACTAACATAAGGTGAATTATATGGAGACCACTGTGAATGTATTAATAATGCTGGATAATGTTTTAAGTACTAAAGGATATGAAATATCGAGTTGATTTCAAGGTAGAATCAAAAGGAGCATATTGAATCAGAAAAATGTTTACTAGAAGATGATAAAAGTACTTTACATTGTTGTAAAGTAAAAAATTATAATGATGTTAAGATAGAAATTTAAAGTGAAATATTCATGAAAGTATATTTTATGATTCAATCTAAGACATGAGGAAAATTTGAAGATAGTTGATTCCATGTTTTGTAGGAGCTATAATAAAGTCAAATTGTGATCTATTTGTAAGATATTAATGGAGGTAAATTCAAGAGTTGATATAGAGGGAATTTAAAATAGAATCTCATGTTTCCCCCATATCCATGAAAGGAAGCTTGTATATATAAATAGTGAATAACACTTGAGTTATATATACAATAAAAATAAGAATTGAAAGAATTATTGATTATCAGAGAGAGGAAGCAGCTGACCAAGCACTTCCATTAGAAGAATAGAAGGTTCAAAATTGATAAGTCCTAAACCTTAAGTTATGAAGTAATAAGTGAGTTAATTGGATCCATAATACCAAATGAGGAGATAAAAATCAATTTTAATAGTAGACTTTTTAAATTTATGGATATCGAACTTTAAGGGAGTGATAACTTCAGAATACCAGTCTACTGGAAAGAGGATAGGGCCAACATACATTTTGAGTACAATGAAAGATACAAGGAAATCTAAGTTTCATCCATGATAAAGTTGTAGGAGATTACTCAAAGACTATTAGTTCTAGTATAAAAAAATCCATCATTTCTACTGAAAGGTATAAGGATCTTTTTAGGAGTTAGCTCAACCACATGTGTAATACTTGTGGTTTTAGAAGTGCGTGTGATGAAAACCAAAGGTTAAGGAAGATTAATTCCCACACCACTTATATTGAAACAATTATTAATGGAAAATATATTAATCTATGAGAGTTGACATGGAAAGGATTAAGTTATCACATTGAGTCCAAACCTTATAATGGAAGGAAGAATTTAAGTTGAACTTAATCGGTAAAAGTTGGCCACCCCAGATTCACCCCCCTCTCAAGGTGACTACATGATCCCCTAGGAATCACAAAAACTCTTAGAAGATATTATTTGTATTATTCAAAATATATTTACAAATTGGTATAAAATTATTTTAATACATTTCTATATCATAAGTCCAGAATATATTAAGAAAACATTCAATTATTTTCATTGGTGAGAGAAATTAAAATTTCAAGGTCATAATTTATTTAAGTGGGTGGTGATGGGTTTAAAAATATCATATTATGGCCCTTAATAGTGTAAAAAACCCAAATACAACCCAATATATCTTAGAAAAGTCAAACATTCATGAAATTGAAAACCAGAGCTTACATGTATCATAGATGTAGCAGTCACTATCTTTTATTACGATGGAGTAATCTTGATGTAGATCACTAAATAATCAAAACAAAAGCCTCCTATATCTATGGTATTACACCAAATAATGGATCCCTATTCATATATGGAGGTATCTCAAACATATAAGAGGCTTTAGTTCCTTCTTAGAGAAGTGATAAACAAAATTTTAATATTTAAGGTAGATATAATTTTTTCCCTGAAACTTATTATCAAAATCATGAATTCTTGACACACACTAACATAAGGTATCATATCCATTTTACAAGCTTCATCAGTGCTCATTTTTAATGAAAATGTGTTAGTCATATGTAACACATCAGATATGTTACTTATTACTATGAGAATACATTGAACTCTTTCAATGTATTTATAATACATTTTAATCTATTCATAATGGATTATAATTGATAAATTCATATGGGGGTGGGGAAAATTCATGCATCATATGCATGAAAAGTAATAATTTTGAGGCTATTGATCATGACGTCTATACACACACCACCAAGGTGTGGTTCTTCATGTATTAGTGCACATAAAACCATCTCCCATTTATACTAAAATCCATAAGTACTTATAAAAAACTTTATATCTCTTTATGAACCATTCCAAAACTCTTTTGTATATTGTTCCATCCAACTCTCTTAATTTTGGAACAAACACTTTTCCCAAAACTTTTATCCTTGTCTAAGGGCCTAACTTTGTGACTGTATGAGACTTGACAGTATTGAAAACAAATATAAAATCTATAATACATAGTTGTAATCAAATAGAATCCTCTAGAAAAGCATCACTTCTACTCAAGATAATAAGGGGTCTAGTGTGATATCCATCAAACATACTCATATATCTATACAAACATGTATACCAAAATATGTATCATTTAAATCATATGAAAACATTTAAAATACCTTTATCTCTAAAATAAAGTGACCATTAGGCATGGAACAAGTCGATCTAGTATAATCCAACCCATATTTTCTTGATTCTCTAAAAAAGACTGGCCAGGTTGATGAATAAATCATATATCATTCATCTAAAAAATGAATAAATCACATGTCTCTCATCCAATTAGTCAAAAACATCACATGTGACTCAACTAAGAATTTCCATATGATCCCTAAATCTAATTTGATCAAGGTCCATATGTCTTTAATCATTATATAAGTGGTCAAATCCCATCATGGTTGTACTACAACCAACGACATGATAAACAACATACTCAACCACCCCTTAATTAGCTAAGTATATTTTGAATTATATAAGTAAGTTATAAAAGTATGAAGGTTCTTATTCTAGATATCTCACAAACCTTAGTCAATGGGGATTGACAATAATCATACACCCCTAAGTATATCGATGAATGTATGACATTACACGAGATGCAATTTTAGCAGGACAATCTAAGTAATAATTATATACTTATTACCTTATGAATATATTCTCCATATCCCATATACAACCATTTTTAATGAGTATAATATTCTATTCATTCTAATCTTAACATATCACCACAACCCATAATACTCCATGATGATTATTGATTACAAATAAATCAATGTTATACTTTGAGGGAATATAATTATTTTCCCATTTATGTAAATTAAAATGTATCACACATGAATGAATTATAAATAAAGGTTTAATTTATTATAAATTCGTGATATATCATATAGTATTACATCAATATCTCAGGTGTTAAATACCTAGATACCCAACAAGACTATGATGTTGTTTTTTCAATAATGGATTCATTAATAGATATGATACATTATACTTTGTAGCCACCCAACTGGTATTTACATCTCACCTATTAATGACCTCTTGTGTGTTTTGTCATTTGGTGAGACTGGGGTTCCTTAGATTGAGAAACAAATCAATTTTTGTTAGAGTAAATCTTGATCTCTCTCTCAATGATAAAAAATGCTCCAAGTTTATAGATGAAATTCTCGATCCAAATAACTTCCTTCAAAAAATCTAATACGGTAATGTATTATTCTTCTATTGTCAAGTATGTTATAGTGGATTGTTTGAAATTATTTTAAGAAATAGCTCAACTATTTAATAAAAACACAAAACTATAATGAGATTTCATATAATCTCTATCATACTAGAAACTAGAAAATGTGCAACCCTTTACACAATTCGCATCCTCTCCTCCAAAGATCAAGAACATGTCCTTTGTCCTTCTAAAGTTATTGAGAATATTCTTCATAGTAATCGAGTGAATCTCCCTGAGATTGGATTGGTATCTACTTGTTATTCTTAGAGCACAGTCAATGTTTGGTTGAGTAAAAAAACAAGGTATACATAATTGATTCCATGGAAGATGCATATGGAATCATATATGTTAGAAACTTCTTGTTTTAATGATCATAAATCATCTTAATTATATTTTTAGTTTTTAATATTTTATGATAGAATGTTATAATATAATGAAAATTGGTGAATTTTTTTTCTAAGTACATAAAAGTCTCACCATTGAGGATGAGACACCGCTGGGAATGTTTCACAGCTGGAAAAGAGTCATCGTAAAGATTGAGCCACCACTAAAATATACCAACCACCAGAAAATAGTCACCACTGAGGATGAACCGTCACTGAGATAAGTCTCTATTGATATGAGTCACAATTGAGACAAGTCACCATTGAGACAAGTCACTGTTAAGACAAGTCACCTTTGAGACAAGTCACCGTTGAGATGAGTCACCGTTGAGACAATTCACCATTGAGACAAGTCACCATTGAGATGTGTCACCACTAACCATGAGTTGCTTCCATACCTAACCTACCATCAGATGACCTAACACTACCCTAACTCACCATTGTCCTAACTCACCACCATACACGAGTCACCACCAGAATGATTCTCCATCACTATTCTGGGATATTTAAACTAAATGATTCTAACAGATATATTATCGAATTTGATGTTGAGGATTATTTTAAAAGTTATTATTAAAGTATTATAGGGAATATTAAATTATGTCAGAACTAAGTATGGGGATGGAGAATAGCTATATTATTGTTCCTCAAATGGTCTCTTCATCCTGCAGTGCTATATATTCAAATAAGTCACTCTCATGCACGTGATGTAGGCATGCATGTTAACTGAGTGTGAACACATGATCAAGTGTGCCATTTACTAAAGAGATTTACATTCAATATTCTTATCTGCAACCGACTATGGAATATTGGAGTGTATTGAACATACGATTCCCTTCAAACAATCAGAGCAAAGAGATATTACAACGTTTTGTTTTACTATGTTTTTTAGATAAACAACTCAAAATACTCTCCAATATACATCTGAGGAGTCTTGAGATTCTAATCACATCAGACCGAGAAAATCTAACTATTATACACTTTTATACTTGATCTTTTTGTTTGTTACATTTACATTTGAGTAGTGTGTAGTTTACCCTGTTTATTGAATGCATACTATCTCCTACACTATAACCAGAAGATACAATATATCTTCTTAACTATCTTTAAATTTTGTTTACCCATGGTATTTTGGAAGAGTTCCTTATGTGACCTAGGATTATTTTATTCCCACGGTTATTATGAAAGAGGTCCCTGTATGGCCTGTATAGCTAGTATTTGTTGTCATTTTACCCGATTCAGAGTGTGGATCAAGATTGTATTTATATAATATTCTTGGAAGTGAGTGATTTTCAAGTGGAGGGGACCATGTCTCAGCTTGATACCTAACTCCGTATTTTAACTCTGCAGTGTGTTCTTGTTTTTTCTCTAATCTTCAGACTGAATTTATTTCAAAGTACAAAAAACAACTACTTTGATAGTTAGTCTTAACAAGTGTTTATATAAAGTTTTTTAAGTAATATGATTTAAAAAGTTAGAATAATATATATATATTAACTAATACATAATCACTCTTTGATAAATATTTTAAAAGATTATAATTTATATCGATCAACAATTTCTATTAACTAAGCACTTTTAATTAAACTAGGGGATTTTAATTGAAATATTTTTAACAAAATTTTTTATTGGGTACTCAATTCACCCCTTATTGAGATACTCACTCTGACCAACATTTGGTATCAAAAGTTTTTAAAATCATTTCAATAGTGATTTTAGCTGTGTTTTAAAGATTTTAAATTTATGTCAATGCTAAATTCAGTTCTTTAAATGGATAATATACAAGAAGGTTCAAATACCAACATACCACCTTTATTTAATGGTAAAAATTATTCTCAATGGAAAATAAAGATGAAAATGCACATTCAAAGCATGGGTTTTAAAATATGGACTACTATAGAGGATAAATATGAGTTACTTGCAACTTTTAGAGTTACATGGGAGGATTCTACTAAAATCGCCTATAATAATAACTGAAAATACATGAATAATATTTACTATGATTTAGGTGATGAAATGTTTAATAGGATATCTTATTGTAAAATTTATTATGAAATACGGGACACATTAGATATTTCTCATGAAGGAACTACTAATGTTAAATAAATGAGATTAAATACTTATACAATTAAATATGGTACATTCAAGATGAAACCCGATGAGCTAATTTCTGATATGTATCTTAGGTTCAATGAGATAGTGAATAAAATTAGATCCTTGGGAAATACATTGTCAGATAAAGACCAAATCATGTGACTGTTAAGATATCTTCCTGAAATATGGATAGGAACATTAGTTTCAATAAGAGAATCCTATGATATCAGCAAACTACCTATTAAGGAGTTAATAGGAAAGGTGATAATGTATGAGGAAGATCTTAAATTTAATCATGAATATAAATAAGAACCTAATAGGAAATATGTATCCTTCAATACTACTACATCAAAATAGAAATAGAAAGAAAAGGTACAAACTGAAACCTCTAGTGATGAGGAATCACCAGCCAAAAATGATGAGGAGATAACCCATCTAGCTATAAGGTTTAAGAAATCCTATAAGAAAAAGAATTTATTCAGGAAACCAAGATACCAGGGAAATTATGATAATATATATAATTGGAAGAAATTATGGAAAATAGATGATAATTCAAATAACATTACCTGTTATGAGTACTAAAGAAAAGGGCATGTCAAGCTGACTGTCCCAAGTTAAAGTAAAAAAAGAAGTATTATGATGAGGATAGAAAATATAATAAATACATAAAAGCCACCTGGAGTGCCTCTGAGTATAGCTCCAGTGTCTTAGACTCAACTCATTAAGAAAATCATGACTGATAAAACACGTGCTTCATGAAAAACATATCTAAGGTGCTTACTGTATCACTTATACATAATTATGATCATTCTAGAGAGGAAAATGATAATGATATGTGAAAATAATAAATGTTTGAATATTGAAATATGATTTAACATACCTTCAATGATATTAAAGATAAATAAAAAATTCAAAAGAAACACCATTCTTTATCTACTAATATCAAATCCGACCTTGCTGTAGAAAAAGAAAAGAATTCTCAATTATTGAAATAAAATATAGAACTAAAGTTTTCTAATGAGAAATTAAATAAATACTTAGATACATTCACTAATGGTAGAGAAAATCTCACTAAAATACTAGGTAAAAATAGCACTTAATTATATTACTGGTCTAGGTTACTAGCCTGAAAAAAGAAGAATTGTGAAGAGTACTTTTGTTTCGAAATCCAATTATAGAAATTTTTCTACTAGTTATTATCCAAGTAGATATAATAAAGTTTTTATTTAAAATAATTTAAAATCTACTTATATAAAACCCATAAAAAATATGGGTTCTTAAGGCTCTAATCACTAACATTTTTGGACCCAAAAATTTTTGGGTGCCAAAATAATTTTGGGTATAAAATTGTTTTGTAGAGGAACTGATTGAAGAGATCCTGTAAAATTATATGGTATCCAGACAACAGTTGTTCTAGACATATGACTGAATATTACTCAATCTTTAAAAACCTGATAAAGGTTTATGGTGTTCATATCACCTTTGGTGACAATGTTAATGTAAAAATAATTTTCCTTGTCCAAATTGGTAACTCTAACTTAGTTTTAATTTCTAAAGTACTTTTTGTTGATGATTTAAAATATAACCTGATTAGCATCTCATTTCTATATGATGATGTTTTTTATGTAAAATTTGAAAACAATGCTTGTAATTTTTTTAATTCTAAAAATGATTTAGTGTTTATTACTTTGAGAAATGAAAATGTGTATGTTGTTAATATTTATTCCATAATTTCAAAAAATGTTTCTTTCTTAAGTTCTTTTCATAAGGAATCTTGGATTTGGAATATGAGATTATGCCACTATAATATTCATTCACTTAGAAACCTTACTAGGAAAAGGTTAGTCTAGGATTTAACTAAAATTTAATTCCCAAATTATAAAGTTTATAATACCCATAAAAAATAGAAACAATACAAAATATCTTTTAAATTAAAGAAAGAAGTTTCAACTTCTCAACCTCTTGAGTTGGTTCACACGGAAATTTTTGGACCATCTATAGTTTCTATTTTAAATGAGAAGAACTATTTCTATGTACTTGTATATGACTTTTCTAGGTATACTTGGATATCATTTTTAGCTCACAATAGTGAAGAATACTCCTAATTTACCAAATATTATAGATTTGTTGAAAAACTAAGTGGAATTAGAATTAAGACCTTAATAAGTGACATTGGTTATGAGTTTTAAAATCAATATTTTGAATCATTTTTTCTCACAAAATCTGAAGAACCTTTGTGATAAATTTTGTTAACAAAGTTTTTTTATTTTTTGAAAAATAACATTTTTGTATAAGAATGTTTTTTGTTTTTTAGGATTGGACTCAATCCATCATAATGAGATTTGTAAGAAAGTTGAAAGTTTCTAAATGTTTGGACCCAAAATTAAAGGTGGAGAAATATTTTGTTTTTAAGAAAGTTGTTTTTGGACTTAGAGGATCATAATAAGAATCACTAGATGAAGAGTATCAGACCGAGCAACACTAGATGCAAAGGTGGTTAGTAAGATGAAGTTATTGATCGAACGCACCATCGGTCTCAAGTCCATCAGTATGAAGTTCAAGATCAATTGTACTTGGAATCTATTAAAAATATAGAAGTTGTTGTTTGAAGATGTTGTATTTTTAATGAGGAGTTTTTAAAGAAGATTGTGAATTCAGAAGTTATAAAGTTTTCATACTTTCTAAACAAAATCAAATGATGTTTTTTTGATCATAGAGTTCTCAAAAATAATAAAATGTATCATGATAAAATATTTTGAGGAAATAGAGGAATCATAATGATTGTATCAGTTCTAGAAATCCAAACATAGATCATATCTATAAGTACCAGACTCAGAAGTTTTCAGAATTCAAAATGCATAAAATTGATGAATTTTGAAGAATTTAAAAGTTTCAGAGTGCACAATTCCATCATAATAAGAATTTCATCGTAATGATAATTTCATCGTTAGGAGGATTCAACCAGACTGACTCTAAGAAGGATAGTCAATTTGACAAACTCTGAATAAGATAAGCAGATCGTAATGAGCTTATAAAGAAAGAAAAATTGTAATGATCTGAGAAAGAAAAGCATATCATAATGAGTTGAGAAAGAAAGGCATATCATAATGAGCTGAGAAATAAAGGAAGATCATAATGAGATGAGAAAGAAAGGAAGATTTTAATGAGTTGAGAAAGAAATCCAGATCATAATGAGATAAGAAAGGAATATCATAATGAACATAGGAAGATAATGGTGAGGAAGATCCATAGTATTTAAGCTAAAGAAGATACATCGTATTGAAGCTGATGAAATTATATTGGACTGAAGAAAGGTTAGAAAGTACAAGAAAGATGATTATGAATAAGACAAAAAAAGATTCTAGAAGTTTTATAAAGAGTTTAAAAGTTTTACCTTGAAATTCAATTGTGTGTAAATCTCGAATAAATCATAGAAGGATTTAATAAGTCAAAGTTGAAGTTTAAATACAAGTTTTTTTTATAGTTTTGAAATTTTAGGAAGTGGGGAAAGTTTTCATGTTTTCCACTCTTATTTTTCCGAGACACCTATAAATAGTTTCTCAGATCATTCATTCATTATAACTTTTAAATAATCAAAAAAGGTGGAGCACTGAAGAATTCAAGTGAACGTTCTTTCTGGATTGAGATATTAGAAGAATATCAGACACATGAAAATTTTATTTACCAAATAAGAGAATCATATTGAGAAACAAAATATTGAGAATATTCTGTTGAGTCAATTGAATTGAAGAAGATCAGAATGATTTTCTGAGTAGAGTTTGAGAAGTTCAAATTGAGTAAGGGAGAATTGTATTGAGAGAATCAGATCCTGCCAAATCAGACTGAGGATCCATACTGAGCTTTTGTGGAGAAAATTGAACAAATTCTTTATTATTTTATTTTGTCTCAACCATTTTGTAAGTAACTTTATAAACTGATAGGAATTGGTATAATCTTTCTTATCCGGAGATATAAGGTTTCTAATGGGAGTTCAAACAAGTTTTATTCACTTCTTTATTATAGTGAATTTCCATAAATCCATGGGAGTGGATATAGAAAGGATATAGGTTCTCACATTGAGGCTTAACCTTGTAAATATTGTGCACTTTACTTGCTTTCCTACTTTTTCATGCATGAGTATTTACTAAAATTTGATAAGGAAATAAATCTTAACATGTTTTAGGGGTTAATTTTATAAAAGTTTTGAAACACATAAAAAGTGAACAATTGATTCACCCCCCTATCAGTTGTTATTCGATCCTTTGGAACTTCAAAATGTCTATAACCATAAATTATCTACTCATAGGACTCCCCATAAAAATGTATTTATAGAAAGGAGAAATATAACACTTCAAGAGATAGCTAGAAAAATGCTAAATGAATATGACTTACCTATCTACTTTTGGAAAGAGGCTGTAAATACAACCAACTATATAATTAATAGAGTTTTAATTAGACCTATCATAAAGAAAACCCCTTATGATATTTGGAATAATAGAAATCCTAAGGTTAATTACTTTATAGTTTTTGGTTATAAAGTTTTTATTCTTAACACCAATGATAATCTTGACAAGTTTTCATCCAAAAGTGATGAAGGAATTTTCCTTGGTTATTAAACATCTAGTAAATCCTACAGAGTGTTTAATAAAATAACCAATTCTATGGAAGAGTATTTCTATGTCAACTTTGATGAGACAGATCCACATGAACCTAAAAACCCATTATAAAACCTTGAGGATGATTTACCAAATATATTAATGACAAACCTACTAAAACTAATATAAAGTGTGTGGAAAAATCATCCAGTTCTAAGGAACTTCTATAACCTAAACCAGAACCTATATAAGACTATTAGGTGACCGACCCTTCTTTTTCTGGAACTGTTAGGACTCTTAAATACCACCCCTATATGTTGTAGTTAGATACTTAGATAGAGATACACAGACTAGAGATTCTCTAAGAAACTAGGTTTAACATCCATCATTCTTTTCACATCTTAAACATAAGAAAATCACTGATGAAATTAATGATGAATTCCAGGTAATGGATATGCAATAAGAACTTAACCAATTTGAAAGAAATAAAGTTTGGGAACTTGTTGATAGACCCAAATACACCTTAACTATAGGAACTAAAAGAGTTTTTAGAAATAAGGTTGATAAATATGACATAATAATAATAAAAAATGATAGACTAGTTGAATAAGGGTATAGTCAATAAGAGGGTATAGGCTATGAGGAAACATTTTCACCTGTATCCAAACTTGAATCAATTAGAATAATTTTTTCCTATGCATCTCATTTGGATTTCAAACTATATAAAATGGATGTCAAAAGTGAATTATTGAATGGTTATTTAATTAAGGATATTTTTATAGAAAACCCTATAGTTTTTAAAATCCTCATTCCCCAAATCATGTTTTGAAACTAAAAAAATATTTATATGGTTTAAAACAAGCTCCTAGATCTTGGTATGATAGGCTCAATTATTTTATTATTTCAAAAATATTTTCAAAAGGTATAGATGATCCTACCATTTTTATAAAAGTAATTTCAAAATATTTTTTAGTTATTCAAATATATGTAGATGATATTATTTTTGGATCTTCTAAAAACTCTCCGTGTACTAATTTTTAAAAAATGATGCAAAATGAATTTGAAATGAGTTTAATGGGTGAAATGAAATTCTTTCATGGTTTTAAGATTTTTTAAAATAAATATGGAATTATTTTAAATAAATGTAAGTATACTAATGATATTTTAAAACGTTTGGATAACACTAAAAATATTGACATTACTATGAGTACCACCTATAAGTTGGAGCTTGATGAAGGTAAGGAATGAGTGGATCAAACCAATTACAAATGTATGATTATAATTCTTCTCTACCTAACTACTAGCCAACCTGACATTATCTTTATTATGTGTATGTGTGATCATTTTCAAGAAAACCCAAAAGAGTCACACATTATGTTAAATGTATTTTTAAATACCTCATGTATACAACTAATTTTGGATTATTATGACCTAGAGGACAATCATTTGAATTAGTTAGTTATTCAGATATTTTTTTTTAGTTTTAAGTTAGATATAAAAATATTCTTTGGAGCATGTCTTTTTTGGGAAACTATCTACTTTATTGGTGTAGTAAGAAGTAAAATTCAGTTGCACTTTCTACTGCTAAAGCTGAATACATAGCTAACGATGGATTTTATGATCAAATTTTGTGGATGAAATACACTCTACTAGAATATGAATATCAATTATGACATATACTAATAAATTGTGAGAACAAAAGTGCTATAAAAATTTCTAATAATCCTATGTATCACTCTAGAAAAAAAACACATTGATTTAAGACATTACGTTTTGATAGTCCATTTTCAAAAGGGTGATATAACTCTTGAATACCTTGGGAATTAACATCGACTTGCTGATATTTTTACTAATCCATTGAATTTTGAGAGAATGAACTACATCAAACATGAATTAGGAATGATTATTTTTTATTAAAATTAATTTTCTTAATATCACCATTAGAGTTTACCCACCATTGGAGTGTACCCACTATTGGTGTTTACTCACCATTGGAATTTACCCACCCCACCATTGGTGTTTACCCAGTATTGGTGTTTACCCACTTTTGGTGTCCCACCATTAGTGTCTACCCACCATTGGTGTCTACCTAGCATTGGTGTCTACCCACCGTTGGTGTATACCCACCATCGATGTCTACCCACCATTGGTGTTTACCCACTATTGGAACAACCCACCATTGGTAATTCCACACCGTTGGAATAACCCATTCTTTCTATTTTTTATTTATGGGTTAAATATTTAATTTTTATGATTTAAATGTTATTTTATTATTCTTATTTTTGAATCCCTAAATGATATAATTCAGACCCTTAGTCTAATTTTGACGCTCTCACCCTCACGCTCAAACCTTCTCTGTGAACCTTTATCTCCCAACCATTAGCATTCCCTCAATGTCATCTGAACCTTCTACCTTATTTAAAATAGTTAGATTGAAGTGAGAAGTAGTGTCATATCTCGATGAGTCACATCCTTTGAATAAGCATAGAGGATAATCTAATTGTCCAACTATAGAGCCATGAAATTTGCAACTCGCGAAGTGTACTGTAGTCCCTGAGAAAGAAGTGAATGCTGAGTGGTTGATGCTGAGGAGATATTTAGTTCTTAGAGTAATTGAATACTAGGGGTTTGTATAGTGGTTCTCAAATAACTATAGGCTATTTTATCCTAGGTTAGTGCACCGGTTCTGTCATAATTTTGAGTTCAGATTTAGAAAAGATAAAGATTGGGCCTGAAGGAGGATAAATGGGTAGAAAATTTTGTTCTCTTCAAGTCGATGGGAAAGATGTATTAAATTTCTTAATGAATGTGTTTCAAATGATTGTCATGGATTTATTACAAGTTATGTGATACTTTTAAATATAAGGACGCCTTAGTAGAGTTGACTAGAGATGGGGCTTTGAGAATACCAGCTATAACCAAGCTTGATGTTGAGTGTCATTTCCTATTCAAGTTTATTCATCACATGTTGTGCCCAAGAAAAGGATATTTTAGTACAATGTGATACTAGGATGTGTATCTGTTATATGTTATGAAAAGTATAGAGAAAATCAAACTATTCAGGTATTTTATGGTTCATATGATGGAGATATTAAAAACATAATCCAAGTCAAATTATCTAATTTACCGTAATTTCATTTCATCCATGCTCGAGGACAAGGGTTTATTTAATGGGGAATAAGAAACCAAGGTGAACAATTGAGGTTTTTTCTTAACCAAAGTCATCTAAAATAGGATAAAGATTAATTGGAACCCATAGAAGATGAAATGGGTTGATAATGTTGAAACCTTTTATGAGGATTTCAATCCTATTGATCACAAAACATGAATGAAGAATATCATGGATCATGGATTGGAACCAGATGAGGTGGTTGTGTACTCAGACGAGGAGTAGGAAGAAGAGGAGGTTTCTACTTTAGGTAATGAGGAAGTATTTTTAATTGATGAAGGCAGTGATATTGAATTGCCTATGAGACCTCCTTCTGTCATTTTTGGTCCATCCAATCCACTTGGATCTCTCCTAGTTATAGAGACTCTTTTGAGTGAAGGAAGTAAAGAAGAAGAAACTAAGGTTTCTGAAAAGTAACAGTATAAGAGTTCTTACAGATCTTATAAGTAGGTTGTAGTTCTTTTTTATGATGAAAATGAAGATAAAAATAGAGGCGATAAAGAGGATGATGAGAGTGGAGATGAAGAGGAAAATTTTTAAGAAGAATAAGATAGTATAAAAGAAGGATATGGTGATAAATAAGAAGGAAAATATAAGGAATATGGTGATGGAAAAGTTAAGTGAGATTATGATAGAGATGACAGTGATGGTGGTTTAGATCATGATGGTCCTAATGACCATATTAGTGTTGAGGATGTTGGTATGCCTCTGGAACTTGTTTCTTCTCCAAGCTTTTCTGTAGTTTCTATCTCTAAGGAGAGACCATGATTAGTTTGAGATGTTGATAGAGCTTCTAGAGATGATTTGGGAGTATCTATTGAGGGGGAGGAATCCATGAGCATTGTTAGCACCCTGCTGATCCTGTTGATGGAAACCATGTTTGGAAGATAGTTGTTGAGCCTATAGTTGTTGAGTGGATAGTTACAATGCATGCTATCGTATCTTCTACCAGAGATGGTGTTTTAGATCTTTAGGAAAGGGATAAGTATTCAGGTTACATGAGACTTATATTGGATTATAATTAATTTTATAATGATATCATTCCACCAAATAATGGTGGACCTTTTGTCCTAGTTTGAGTAGTGATGGATCCTAAGAGATCAATGGTAGTGCAGATTGAAGCTTCTGGGGAGCTACATAGATTTGAGATAGATGTGATTTCTAAATATAAGCCTACAGAGGTTTCTACTGAGAGAGTGTATGCACATTTTCTAGATATTTCTCTAGTACATATAGATATTGTTACCCAAGCTAACATAGAGTCTTTCAAGGAAAGGATTTATTTTAATTATGATAGGATTATGAAGAATCGACGCCCTCTGATCACAAAACTTAGCAAGAAAGATGATAGACTTTTGTTAGAGATTTCCATTCAACACATTCATCCCAAGATGATGCATCATATTTAGGAAGTGGAAATAAATAATAGAATACTTTTTAATGAGTTGGAGTCTTTGAGATCAGTGATGGAGGGGATACAAAATTATTTTGCTAATAGTATAGATGCCTTGTTGGAGAGGATATAAAATATGCCTTCTGTGGATTCTACTTCCAGTGTTCCACTTCCTTCCTTGGATATTGAGTTGATCAGATCAGTTGTTTGAGAGGGTCTCTATGTAGTTTTAGGAGATTTCCCTGATATCCATCATTAAAGTTTGAGTAATATTATACATAATAGTGATCGTGTGTATAAAATGGTAAGGGAATGTTTGAATGATATTATAAATGACATAGAAACCATCACAAAGGTATTTAAGTATTACCAGTACTAGATCTATACTAATCATGACATGAACACTCACTTCAAGTTTCTTATTGAGAATCTTCAGTTTCCACCTATTACCAGAGCTTTCAAGGAGAAGGTCTATCAGTTGAAAGAAGTGGCACCCATGCTTCAGTTTTTCATAGAGGATAAGCAATATTTTTTTAGTGCCATAGAGTGAGGTGGCCAAATCATCATCGATTTCATCAATATGATAAATCCTTTTTTTCATGTGTTTGAGACTACAGTGGTAGAACATGAGGCCATACTAGTGACCTATCATCCAACTCCTCCAACTACTACTCTAGAGTATTTTTGACCATATATTACTCGTGATACCAATGCACCTCAGCCTTCTCAGTTTCAACCTTTGAGTTTATCTTTAGTGGAAGCATTTCAGAAGCTTTGGCCAGTGATCATCAGAGAGATTCCACCTTCTACATATATACCTACAGCTTCTGATTCTATCCCTATAACCTCTACCATTTTTACCTCAACCTCTTTCTATTCCCTATACCTTTTATAAGGGAAAATAACCTACTGTTCCACCTACCCAGGCTGAGAATCATTGATACTAGACTTTAGAATTTGATAGGGGTTTCCTTATGAATTTTTAATCTCTTTTTGGATGTAATAAAATCAATTTTGTCCTTATATGAAAATTCAATTATTATTATTATTATTCTTCTTTACATTTCCTATTTTTCTTTTCACGTTTTGATTATTACAAAAGGGGGAGAATGAATATGGAATTTTTTTACTGTTTTATAGTGATATTAGTTTTTAAAATGATGTTATCTTTTTACACCATCATTAATGTTATTTATTGATACTATACCTTTAATTTCATATGTATTTAATTTATACCTTCAACACCATCTTTATTAATTATGAGTATTTACTTTATTTTCTCATACCATACATTTTTCGTAATTTTGATATTGTTTGTTACTTAATATCTTTGATACCATTTTATTTTAAAAGTTTAAGAAGATTTATTTTAATCCAAAGTTTATTATATATATTTTTTATAAAATTACATGATTTTTTATCATAAAAAAGGGGGAGATTCTTAGAACCTCCTTGTTTTAATGATCATAAATCATGTTAATTATCTTTTTAATGGTTTTTATGTTTTATGATAGAAATTTATAATATATGAAACTTTGGTGAAAATTTGGCTAGGTATAAAAAAGACTCACCATTTAGGATGAGTCACTATTAAGAATATATCATCACTGGAAAAGAGTCACCATCAAGATTGAGTCACTAATAGACTTTACCTACTTCTAGAAAGGAGTCACTACTGAAGGATTACCCACCCTTGATATGACTCACCATTGAGATGAGTCACCATTAAGATTAGTAACCATTGAGACAAGTCACCATTGAGAAAATTTTCCATTGAGATAATTCACTATTGAGATGAGTCACCATTGAGATGAGTCACCATTTAGATGAGTCATCATTGAGACAAGTCACCATTGAGACAAGTCACCATTGAGATGAGTCACTGTTGAGATGAGTAACAACTGAACATGAGTCACCACCAGACCTGACCTACCATCAGATGACCTACCACCAGCTCGACTCACTATTGTCCTGACTCACTACTAGACTTGAATCACCACTAGAATGACTCACCATCTCTATTTTTGGATATTTAAAATAAATGATTCTAATGGATATATTATTAAATTTAATGTCAAGGATTATTTTAATATCTATTCTTAAACTATTTTAGGGTACATTAAATGATGTCATAACTAAGTATGAGGACATAAAATACCTTGATGATTATTCCTAAAATGATCTCTCCATCCTATAGTTTTACATATTCAAATAAGTTTCTCTCTTACATGTGATATAGGAATAAATGATATCTGAGTGTAAACACATGATCAAGTGTGCCATTTAATAAAGAGATTTACTTGAATAATTCTTATCTTTAACTGATTGTGGAAGAGTGAATCACATCAAAAATATTATTCTCTTCAAACAGTCAGAAAAAATAGATCTTACAATGATCTATTTTAGTGATTTTTCAGAGAAATGACTCAAGATCCTCTCCAAGTCACATCTGAGGAGTCTCAAGATTCATAGCACATCCGACTAAGAAACTCTAACTTTTCTACACTTTTATACTTGATCTTTCTGTTTTTTGCATTTAAATTCGAGTAGTATGTGGTTTACCATGTTTATTGAATTAACACTATCTCCTTCACTATAACTAGAAGATACAAGATATCTTATTAAAACTGTTAATATTTTTTTACCCATGTTGTTGTGAAATAGGTCCTTGTGTGGCATGCGATTATTTTCTTCCCATGGTTATTGTGGGAGAGGTCCCTGCATGGCCTGGACATCTTGTAGCTGTTGTCTTTTTACTCGGTCCAGGTTGTGGATCAATATTATATTTATATAATCAGCTTGGCAGTAGATAATTTACATGTGGAGGGGATTAGTTCTTGAATTGAGACTTAACCCCTTGTTTTAACTCCACAGTTTGTTCTTATTTTATTTCATTTCTAATTTTCAAATTGATTTTTTTCAAACTGTAAACAAAACCACTAATTTAATAGTTAGTATTAATAAGTGTTTATATAAAGTTTTGATTAAGTAATATGATTTAAAAATTTATAATAATATCCATATATATTTTTAACTAAGACATAATTTCTCTTTGAGAAATATTTTAAAAGATCAAAATTTATATCGATGTGTTGTTTTGATTAACTGGGAACTTTTAATTGAACCAGGGGATTTTAATTGAACTAGTTTTTAACAAAAAATTTTATTTGGTACTCAAGTCACCCCCTCTTCAGACACTCACTATGACCAACAATATCCATCCTTGCCAACTCTTTAGAGGTATCTTGGATCTTCCTAATATTTATTCCATTTAAAACTATTAAAGTCCCCTTTTTTATGTTCTCCATACTAAACTTCTTTATCCCTTTACTAATGTAAGTTTCCTGACTAAGTCCAAGAAACCCATTATATTTATCTCTATAGATCTTCATGCACAGTATGTAGGTAACTTGACCCATGTATTTCATTGAGGATAATTTTCATGGATATATATTTATTGATTGAAGTGTCAGGATATCAATTATGATAAGAAATATGTCATTTACATATAATATTAGAAATAATATTATACTCCCACTAATTTGTTTATATACATAAGAATAATTTTCATTCCTGATGAAATCTACCTCTTTGATTCCATCATCAAACTGTTTGTTTCAACTTTTAAAAGATTTTTTCAGTCCATAAATGGACCATTGCATCTTTCATAGCTTAAAAAACTCATTTGAAACTTCAAAACATTAGGGAAATATCATATAAACATCTTTGACTAAATTCTCACTACAGAAAGATATTTTGATATCAATTTGATATATCTCATAATAATAATGATATCTAATATATAGAAAAATCCAAATAGACTTTATCATCACTAGAGGTGAAAATGTTTCTTCATATTCAATACCATGAATCTGTTTGTAACTCTTTTCCACCAGGTGATCTTTATAGGTAGACACTCTACCATTCATGTCATTTTTCTTATAAAAAACCCACTTTCACCCTATGGGTCTCTCACATTCAGTTGAATCCACAAAATTCCAAACTTGGTTAGTGTATATAGATTCCATTTTAGATTCCATAACTTTTAACCATTTATTATAATCATAAATCTTGATGGACTCATCATAGGAAGTCAGTTTATCTCATATGAACGTGAATTCATCATCATTTTCCACAATAAATCCATATCTATTGGGTTCATGGTGAATCTAACTAGTCCTTCTAGGTTCTCATGTAACTTGAGTCAGTTCTTCTTCTCTAACTCTTTATAGAACTGACTTAACTTCCATCTTAGAAAAACTTATTTTTTGGTCTATAAATTCTATATGTTTAATATTCCCACATCAAATCATGTACTTCAATGTTCCTTATCAAGGAAAACATCACATTAGGCCACAAACACTTTCGGTTAAGTGGGATTATAGAAATAATAACTCACAATCTCTTTGGAATAATAAAAATATACACATTTTCCTGATTTAGGACTAAGTTTATCAGAAGCCAAATGTTGAGAATATAATTTATAACCCAAAATACTCATAAAATACATAGTGGGATTTTTCCTATACCACATGTCATATGGTGTCTTTATAACTACTTTAGATGGAAAACAATTTATTATAAATTCAGTAGTCTCTAGATCATAATCCTAGAATGGAATAGGAAGGTCACATTAACTCATCATTGATCAAATCGTATATATAAATGTATTATTCCTCCTTTCATACACACCATTCCATTGTGGTGTTCCAGGTGGAGTGATTTTTAAAACAATTCTGCAATCTATCAAGTGATCAATGAATTCCTAGCTTAAGTATTCACCACCCCTATTTATTTATAGAATATTAATACATTTTCCCAGTTTTTTTGTACTTAATTATAAAAATATTTGAACTTTTCAAAACTTTCATACTTGTGTTTCATTAGAAACACATATCCATATTGAATAAATTCATCAGTAAATGTTATGAAGTACCTAAAATCACCACTTTCTTGAGTAATCATTAGTTCACATACACCACTATGTATGAGATCTAATAGTCCACTATCCATTTTATATCTTCTAATAAAAGGTCATTTGGCCATATTACTTAATAAACAAGATTACCAATTCTCAAATGATTTATAATCGAGTGATTCCAATAACCCATGTTTATGGAATGTTTTATTGTATTTATTGTTTATATGTATAAGGTGAAAATGAAAAAGGTAGGTGAGATTATAATATACATTTTCCTTTTTATTCTGAATGCTATAAATAGGATTATCCATGGCTAGAATGTTTAATCTGTTTACCATATTTTCAATGCCATAAAACATTTCATTCATATATATAAAATAGATATTTTTATTGATAGTGAATGAGAATTTGTTCTTATCCAAACAAGATATATAAATAAAATTTTTGTTTATGGAGGGAACATAATAATAGTTCTCCAATTATATTATTAGTCCACTGGGTAAAATCAGATCATAAGCATTGACTGCCAATGAAGAAACTTTTTCTCCATTATAAATATAGGATTTACTCTACCCTTCATCAATTCCCTCCTATTTTTAAGTTTTTATTTATCAGAACAAATGTGTGATGCACATTTGGTATATAATATCTATCATGACCCCTCCATCTAAAGATTATAAAATTAAGTGAAATAGATAATGAACCCTGATTTCTTCCACCAGTAGGCCCTGGGTTGGTGACTAACACTGAGGGTATAAAAATATCATATGTGGGAGGAAATACCCTCTATAAATAAAAGGGATCCAGATATAGGATAAAAAGTCACCAAAAAACTCTAGAAAATAATATAAAGGTTAAATGAAAACCATCCCATAATGAATGAATATAAATAAACCAATACAATAAAAATCTCCAATATAAAGTACCAAATGACAAGTCCTATAATTGCAACTCAACAAAAAATCCAACCCAAGCTCGCAATGTATAGGTAGGTCCCCAAAGTCCTCATGGAAACTTGAAAAGTAATTTATATATATAGGGTGATCATACAAGTATACTTAGTTGGGATATCCAAGTTCTCAAGTGCACATGTGAAAACAACATACTAATGCACTGGTTAAAAAATAGCAGAACCAAAAAATCACTCATATATGTCAACTAACCAAACCCATCCTCACCATGAATCTCTCACCAAATCACAAATACAATATAATAATATAGCATTGAGATCATAACAAAGCAAGGTGCCCCATTTCCACTTCTCCACTAATTTTTTTCTCTCACGCACCAACATCGAACACCTTGTGTTCTCTTCCCTTCCATGCATGTAACATCACAACCACATCACATAACATCTCTCCTAAAGACACCTAGGACATATATGATGTGGTTTGGGACACATCCTTATTTACCCCACCCTCTCATGGTCAAGCATTCCATGCTAGCATCAGGTATCAAGACACCACATCTTTCTCGTATACATAGGTCCATCTCATACTACCTCATTATATAACTAGGGCACTAGGTTATCATGAATGTGAAAGACATCAACCTCGTTCCCTCCTCTTACCACACATTACCTCCATAATATACCAATTCTCATCACATACTCATCACATCACATCTTTCCCCAAATCACCTAGGCCATCACAACACACCTCACCTAAAAAAACTTAGGTCGTTCCTACTAAAGGAAGAGTTGGTAAGAGGGGGTAGCCAACCATCCATATCACCACCATCATGGATGTTAAGGAAAACACCTGGAACCTAGAACCTCTATGCGTTGGTAAGGTTATCCAACTAGGGTGGGGAGAGGATAAAAATAACATAAACATACAAGGTATATAGATAGTATACAACACCCAACCTATGGGATCACATCAATAGAACTAGAACACACCACATCACTATCACGAAACCACACATCAACCATCACAATCACTGACACCACTATTTTAAGAACACCGCACCACCACCACACACAAACCACACATATATTCCCACTTTCTTTTACAAGCCCACCACTTTCCAGATATAAAAAGTTTCCACCAACATCCCATTACTAACTAGTTAATTCAATTTTTCACATCCCATTCATTCACCGTTCAATTCATTTAAACCATTTACTGCACATCAACTTTCCTCCCATTCCTTATTTATTTACCAACCCATGTTATTTAATTTTAGTATCATAATTTATTCCATGGAAAACTGGGAAACTAACACAACCAAACCACATAACAACTAAACCGACTCACATCAATAGTCATCACCACACCACACTAGCCAAACCATCTCACCACAACAACCACATGTCACAATTGTTGCATAGCCACAACCACCGTGCGTCCAACTACTACGTATCATAACCACTGTGCACCACTTATCATACCACAACCTCATCATACAACGCCACCTCATGAAACACCACCACCACACATCATCACCATCACACGATTTTCCACACTACATCCATGCTAACAAAACTCCACATCATGTCCCCACACATCACACAACCCAGATGGTCACCTTCATCACCTCATAATGGCCCACAACACATAAGCCAACACAACAAGGTAACCACACACAACAACAACACATTTCATCTTCCAAAATTTATTCAAGTGCTTTCATCACATTACTTCTATATTTAGCATGGGTATTATCATACAAACCAGCACAATGGAAAAAATGAGTATTTGTGATGGGGTCCTGTTGCAAATGATCCATTGCGGAAAACAGCATAGCAAACAGTTTTTTTTATGATGGTCTATCGCAAAAAATAACTATTTTCGACTGGAGAATTTCCCATCACAAGTTTCACTGAGTTTTTTAAAAAATCATTTGTGATGGGCCCATCGCAAATAGTATTTGCGATGAGAAAATATACCCACCACAAAAAACATAAAAAAATAAATAAAAAGATTAATATTAAAAAAATTAAAAAAATATTATTTATAAAATAATATAAATAAAATAAAAATAATAAAAATAATAAGAAAATAATATTAATAAAATAATATAAATAATATTTATATGATAATAATAATAAAAAATAATATTAATATACTAATAATAATATTATTAATATTAATAAAAATGAATAATAATAATAAATAATAAAAAATTATAAAATAATAAAAACCTCAATATTCATGAGTCAGACATCACATGTAATTCATCATCTACTAGTATTTCTACTCTAGTAAATGATGCATCTTCACCTCCAACTATTGTTGTTGTTGTCATCGACACATCACATTCTGTCTGTCCCATTATACTTATCACAACATATGTTAGATTAAAGTGTGGTTGATTCGTACACATCCCAAAGTCTCAAAATAGTCATAACTGCCAATGTAACCATGTTTCCATTTTCATTCTATGTCGAACTGCTAAAACTGAATATTAATTAAATTTTCTTAGCTAATTTTTTTCTATTGTTGAAAGTCAAAAGAGCAGAATAAGTTCATGTGCCCATTATATCATGAGAATTCACCACAATAGGCACATGAGCTTCCTTTACTCTCCTATCCTTCAAAAACGAGAAATATTGTTTAGTTAACAACATTGATTCAATATGTTGTAATGGAAGGTCAACTAAGAAATATGATGAATATGGAAAACGTGGTTACATTGGCAGAAATAATCATTTTTATCTATTTTTTGGTGTGTTGTAGATAGTTGAAAACAAAACATAACTTCTCAAAAGATCTGTGAAAATAATAATTAAGTATTAGATACAAATGATAAGGAAATTAACTTACAAATATTAGATAAAATGATGAAAATTTTAAATAAAAAATTTGTAAGAATTCACCTTTTGCTGATGGTTGTATGAATTTTTGATGCATTTTCTAATGACCGTTATTTATTAGTATTAATTATTTCTAATTATTACTAATTATTACTATTTATGCCTATTTATTCCTATTTATTACTAACTATTACTAATTATTTATAATTATTACTATTTATTACTAATTATTACTAATTATTACAAATTATTGCTAATTATTACTATTTATTGCTAATTATTCGTAATTATAGCTAATTATTTGTAATTATTTTTAATTATTCGTAATTATTACGAATTATTAGTAATTATTACTAATTATTACTATTTTTTACTAATTGTTACTATTTATTGATAATTATTTTTAATTATTGCTAATTGTTGCTAATTGTTGCTAATTATTGCTAATTATTGCTAATTATTTCTAATTATTGATAATTATTGCTAATTATTTCTATTTATTGCTATTTATTACTAATTATTGCTATTTATTGCTAATTATTGCTAATTATTTTTATTTATTGCTATTTATTGCTAATTATTGCTAATTATTGCTTATTATTGCTAATTATTGCTATTTATTGCTATTTATTGCAAAGTATTGCTAATTATTCTTATTTATTTCTAATTATTGCTAATTATTGCTCATTATTGATAATTATTTCTAATTATTACTAATTATTTCTAATTATTTCTAATTATTTCAAATTATTACTTATTATTGCTAATTATTGCTAATTATTGCTAATTATTACTATTTATTAGTATTTATTGCTAATTATTACTAATTATTACTAATTATTACTAATTATTACTAATTATTACAAATTATTAGTATTTATTACTAATTATTACTATTTATTAGTATTTATTGCTAATTATTATTATTAATACTATTTATTACTAATTATTAATATTTATTCTTATTTATTACTAATTATTGCTAATTATTACTATTTATTGCTAATTATTACTAGTTATTGCTAATTATTACTATTTATTGCTAATTATTACTATTTATTGTTAATTATTACTATTTATTGCTAATTCTTACTATTTATTGCTAATTATTACCATTTGTTGCTAATTCTTACTATTTATTGCTAATTCTTACTATTTATTACTATTTGTTACCAATTATTAGTATTTGTTACTAATTATTAATATTTGTTACTAATTATTAGTATTTGTTACTAATTATTAGTATTGTTTACTAATTATTAGTATTTGTTACTATTTTATACTATTTTTATTATTTTTTACTAATTTTTACTAATTATTAGTAATCATTACTATTTATTAGTAATTATTACTATTTATTTGTAATTATTACTATTTATTAGTAATTATTACAATTTATTAGTAAGCACTGCTAATTATTAGTAATTGTTACTAATTATTAGTAATTATTAGTAATTATTACTAATTATTAGTATTTATTACTAATTATTAGTATTTATTACTATTTATTACTAATTATTACTAATTATTACTAATTACTGCTAATTATTTATATTCATTACTAATTATCATTAACAATTCCTAATTACTACTAATTATTAATAATTAGCACTAAAAATTTCAATTTATTACTACAAATAATTACTGATAACAAAACAATCTAAATCTAATTTAATTACAACTAATTAACAATAATTAAAATTAATATAAAAAAATAAAATAAATATTAAATTAAATAAAACATAAATACCTTTAAACTTGATCTCTTATAGGTGTAGACGACTTCAAAATCTATTCGTAAAAAAAATTAACTCAGAGAAATTTTAACTCTAAAATTGGAGTTTAGAAAGAGAGAAAAGTCGAAATAGAGAGGAAGAAGGAAAAAACGGATGGGCGTATATATAGGTTACCTTATTTGCGACAAGACTATTTGCGACGGGACCCGTCGCAAATACCTTCGGCTGCATTAATTTCCGTCGGTGGTTAAAAGGGCATTTGCAATGGAACCCGTCGTAAATAGTGACCTGTCCACACACTATTTGCGATGAGGGCATATCCCATCGCAAATAGTATTTACCGCTGCCGGTTATTTGCGATGGGGGGTGCCTCCCTGTCGCATATAGGATTTATCGCCTCCGGGTATTTGTGACGGGGAGGCACCCCCCATTGCAAATACCCTTGTCGCGGTTTGGTGCACAAACCATGCTAAACCTTTCGCGACGTGACCCCTTTTCCAGTTGCAAATAATTAGTTATTTGCGACGGGTTGATGTGCCCGTCGCAAATAACCTTTTCGACGACCTATTTGCAACGAGATCTATTCTCGTCGCAAATAACCCATCGCAAAATGTCATTTTTCCCGTAGTGCAGGTTCTATGGGAAACCAATTTATTATCTATATTTACATTATTTATAATTTTTATTCAATGTGTGATCAATCAACAACACAATAAGGTTCATCACATCATATCAACTACAATGCTAGAAAGGCTTCCAACAACCATTATTTTCAGTAAGGCAACAACATGGAAAAAATTCATCAACAACATATATCAAAGCATAAAAACATATGATTCCTCCCCCATACCCATCAATTTCAAATATTCCAATTATTATCTTATTACGTCAACCCTTACTATCCACCCAATGGAAAGAAAAATCATGCAATTCCTATACATAACATGTAAACAAAGAGTGAATGAGGATCCCCTACCTTAACAAAATTTTCTGATCTCACTGTGTACCGTGATGGAAAAGAAGAAACAACATGCAACCCACAACCACACAAGGAACTCACAGATTAACCTATACCACATCAAAGGATCTTCAAAACATTTCCCAAAACACAACCCAAACAAAACAACAACACCAAAATGGATCCACGAGGGAAGAACAAAAGGAAATGATGGAAATAAAAGGAAAAACTCACCATGGATCACCAAAATGCTTCCACTAGAACCCAAAAATCAAGATAAGAGGAAGGGGTTGGAAGATCCTCTGAAAAAATAGGGTTCTCCACAAATGAGAGAAGGAAAGACCAAATGAGAAGAGAATCGACTGAATAAAACCTATATACAGGTTGTAAGTCACCCAAATTATGAAGTAAACCCAACATTTACATTGTAAGTTCCACCAGTTCGTGGATTACATGACATAAAACTAACTTTTAAGCCATAAATCCTTTTTTTTTCTAAAAAACATGGCTCCTCTAGCAGGAATTAACTTACACTATAAATCCTTATCTTATGGTGTAAAAACCTTTTTCAAAGACACCCATTTTCCAGATACAAGCTATATTCCAGTGGCCATGAAAGCCGTAAACTACAATATTACACCATAAATCCCTATTTCATGGCATGAAAATCCTTATGCAGTTCTAAATTCCAAAGAACCTCCTCGAGCCTCATTCGAACACCATTGAGTGCCCAAAAGGGTGAAGTAACAGGTTGGGAAGGTATGGACCATTATATTAGATACCTACCAACTGATTCTCATACCCAAGAATTAAAACCAAACTTGAATAAAGGAAGGGGTCCAAACAACCACCCCATGATATACCTTTAAAAGTTCTCATTACACCTCAAATTCTACCAATGACCAAACACATCAAACCTAGATGCCCACTAAACACCCATCCCAACCATATCACCACACAACCACATCACTACCTCTCACCGAACAGAACACCACATCATCCAATAACAGCCACAAACCAAAACATTTCCACACTTCCACAACCAACACACTACACTACGATGAACACAAAAATCAAGGAATTCAATCTTCAATGCCAAGATACTATCTGATATGGGTGGCATTGACTCACCCCTATAGTTTTAATTGTGTCAAGGTATAACATTTATTGATTAGGAATCAAATCATCCCCTCTTTATGTGCCAAAATCTTTATTACACATCACATGATAATGAAACAACACATCACATAAAATAGTAATATCCAAACATCACATCGTCAAAAGAGAATAGAGAAAATAAAAACTCAAAACAACTCTGGGTATTGGGAAAGTATTTGTGTCTCTCACTTAAAAGTAATCTCTTCCAGGACACCATGCCTCCAAAACACATGAACCAAAGGAATATTTTGTCCACATAACACCCTTTCTTAAGGATCCTAGATCTATACTAGCCACTCCATGAATGATACATCATCCTCAATGTTGAACCCTTCCCATTCAATGATGTGGGAGTTATCATAAAGATACCAATAAAGTTAGGATACATGGAATATGTCATGAATCATCTCCAACTACGGTGAAAATTTTAACTGATACATCACCTTACCAACACACCCCAACACCTAAAAGGGCCTAACAAATCTAGGAGAAATATTACTCCCCTACCAAACCTCTTCTACCCTCATTGAGGAGATAATCTTAGGAACGCATATTCACCAACCTCAAACTCCAGGGGCCTCAACCTATGATCATTATAGGACTTCTAGAAGTCTTTAACCACCCTTATCCTCTCTAAAATCAACTAGATCTTCTTGATCATGCTCTTCACCACACCAAGATCAAGAACTACTAATTCCTTAACCTCTCTCTAGAATAATAGATAATGAAATAATCTATTTTACAACACCTAAAAAGGATCCATTCCAATGGATGAGTGATATATATTATTATATCTAAACGCAACCAGAGGAAGGTGCCTTTACCACAATCCCCCAAAGTCTAGGATGCAATCTCACAATATATCCTCTAGATTCTGGATGGTTTTCTCCATCTTCCCATCTTTCTGAGGGTGTAAAGAAGTACTAAGGCCCAATTGGGATCCAAATGCATGCTTCAATCCCCTCTAGACCTATGAGTTCCCAATTAGAGATGATGGTCCTCGATACCCCATGAATTATAACCACATTATCCACATACCACCTCTCTAATAAATCTATGACACTTGACTCACAAATCACTAGAAAAAGAGTTGACTTCATCAGTCGGTCCACTATCACCCAAACAGAATCACAACCTCCCTGAGCCCAGGGTAACCCGATGATGAAATACATTGATATGTCCTGAAATTTCCACTTGGGAACATCCAAGGACTGCAATAAACCTAAAGGAACATGGTGCACTTATTTCATCTTCTAATAAACAAGACACCTCGCTATAAACTCTACCACTAACAATTTCATCCCTGATCACCAAAGAAGTATCCTCAAGAAATGATACATCTCTATTACACTGGGATATATCACTAAAAAATAGATGTGAAACTTATAGATAACTCTACTATGCATCACCTATGGAAAAAATAACTTCCCCTAGAATAACATCTAGTTCTAACCATCCCTTAGGGGAATCACCATGGCCAACACAATCACACATCACCTCTGACTCTGAGTCTCCCCACTGAGACTCCTCCACCTTCCATATCAAGGAAAACTAGATAGTCATATGAAAAGTTCAACCTCAACCAATACCCTCTCTAATATTAATATGAATAACTTCAATCTCCTCTAACCTTTTCCAAACATTCACAAATTCCTGAGCCACATCTCATCGAGACTTTCGAATCAATGTATTGAAAATGACATTACTCTTTATTGAGGTGTAAGATATATCAAAATTGTAATCTTGAAGAAAATCCATCCATATACACTTTTATAGATTCATATCCCACTAATAGAAAACATATTTTGGGCTCTTGTAGTCCATGAAAACCACAAAGTACTTACTGATGAGGTAATGCTGCAACAACTTTAGTGCAAACATGACTTCTTCCAAATCCAGATAATGGGTGAAATAGTTACACTAATGTGTAAGTAACTTCTTAAACCTATAAAAGATCACTAATCTCTATTTTATCAATACACATACCAAGACTATATGGGATATTTTAAAGAAAACCTCAAAAAATGCACCCTCCTTAGGTAACCAAAGCTCTAGATCATTGAACAACTTCTCTTTTAAGTAACCGAATACTGTCTGACACTAATAATTCCACAAAAAATCTTAGTCCTTCCTATTCAATGATATTATAGTGGATACAACTTGAGAGAAATTGGGAAAAAAACCTCCAATAATATTCTAAAATACCAATGAAAATATGAAGCACTTCCATGTTCTGAGGTGTTTCCCAAGAAAAAACTACCTAGATCTTTGATGGGTCTACTTACACACCCTACTAGGACAAAATATTTCTAAGGAACCACACCTCACATGTCTAGAACTTTCACTTGGAAAAGTTTCTATAGATCTGGTGGTGTCATAGGTCCTGCAAAACAACTCTGAGATGCTCAAAATTATCCTCCTATGACCTTGAGTAGATCAAGATATCATTGATAAATATGATGATGAAACATTCCAAGAACTCACAAAACAAGGATTTCATAATCCCCATAAAACGACTGGTGTGTTCGTAACATCGAACGACATGACTAAAAATTTGAACTGCACATACCTATACATGAAGATAGTTTTAGGGATATTATCATCCTTCACCCTCAATTGGTGATATCTAGACCACTGATTTATCTTTAAAAACAAACTAGATTCTCTTAGTTGGTCGAAAATATTATCTATCCTTGGAAGAGGGTAATGGTTCTTGACCATTACCTGATTCAACCTCTAGTAGTCTATACAAAACACCGGACTATCATCTTCCTTCTTGAACAACACTAGAGAACCCCCTGATGACACAATGGTTTAGATGAAACCACTATGAATTAGATCATCCACCTATAGCATCAACTCATGTAATTCCATAGTCTCTATTTGAATGGGAGCCATCAAAATCAGAGATGCGCCTGGTTACAACTCTATCCCAAACTTGATATCACACCGAGGGGGTAGTGCCATAACCTCACATAGGAAAAAATACAGGAAATCCTCCAAAACCCTGGGAACATATATAATCTGAGATTCTAAAAATATCTTCTCTGACTATTATAAAGGAGGATCTACTTTCCTACTCCCCATTCGATAACCACGCTCACCAAAAAACACCACTCATTGGCCATCCACATCGAAAAATGAAAGTATCCTATGAAAATATTCAACAACCTATAAAATGTAATACATCCATTATATGCTAAGGATAATATTTTATGGTTGTATCTATAACAATAATAATCCCCCCATAGATTGGTGCTTCCCCAACACTAGTCTACATCCTCAACACACATAAAAAAAGCATCTTGACCGCCAATTATCATAAATAAAACCATAGTAAATAGAAGTATCTCCGCATAAATTAATAAATAATGGACCAAAAGAGGATAAATAAAAAATAATGGGTATCATGAATCAAAAAAATCACACAAAAGATTAGATGATAAACTTATTGTCCATCGAACAACTCTTGGCTCTGCTAGCACTACTGCCTCTAACATGTGCATCTGACCACACCTAGCTCCTCTTTCTCTTTGTTGTATACCACCATGAACATGATCTAGAATAAGTCCCTATGGAGTAGGTCCATAATGAAGCTACCCTATATCTAAACCACCTTCCCATGGCTGTTAAAGAAGCATCGATAGTCCTTGCTGCTAAAACTGCCTAGGAGGAAAATGCTATTGTAGCTGTCGAAAAATGGCTTGAACACAAATAAATACTGGCCTCCCTAAGAATTAGAGAACTAATACTAGAGGTTTCAATGTACTATAAATACATATCATAAAAAATTAAGCCACCTAAAAGTGATTGCACTCTACCTTCCCCGAAGGAATGGAAAGAGATTTCCTACGGTCGGTTCCCCACTGGTCGGAACCCTAACTGCCTGAACACCCGTGATCCACTACCTAAAGCTCTACTTCAAAATATTACCTTATGGAAATTATATCAAGGATAATATCCCAAATAAATCATCCTCTCAATAATACCCACCCTTTTTCACCTATAGATATGAAGGGAGTGTAAACGGTGTTACCACATACCTGATCACTGGGCACAAAGCCACCTCCAAACACTATGCTCTAGACTCCTCATCTGGAAAAACAACTGGAGTAAATTTAAGTAGGTCCTTAAATATAATAATAATATCCCAAATGATCAAACCACCCTAATATATGGAAAATATATCATTCATCTTGGATACCCTCACTGTCAGTGATAGGAATTCAGAATGGAACTCTTTCTAAAATTCAGGCGACTACACATCTGCCTCATTATGATAACTAATAAACAACATCCACCACTCAAACACATCTCCCTACAACCGAATAACTTTTAATGGAACACATAACTTAGTTAAATTTTTAATTAGATAAAAATATATCTCAAGATACTCCAAAAAGTGCTCCATTTCTAGCTCAGAGATGACCCCCTCATACTTTCCCAAACTCTATCATTGAAAGTCTTACAAGTAATTATTCCATGCCTCATCTTCCTCTATTGAGTTGATCCTATGACGATCAAATGGACCAAACTTCCAAACCTTATCTTCTTGAGACACTCATGGATGAATAAGAAGAGCCTTTCCTGAGAGCATGTAAAACACCCTAAGACAGATAACATGAAATTTTATCAAAGATTATTTATTTAAATTTATTTTACTTCCCACAATAACCCAATTCAAATAAAAATAATAATAAATCATGATGAATGTACCTATCATAGGTCTCTAACATGAAAATAGGTCCACCTAAATTGATCATTAAATAAGCTTAGATTATATGTACCGGATCAGAGGGGCCCTAAAATATCATATCATAGTCAGTCTCCCTGGCCTATGTCACACACCAAGATCAACTCGAACCATTTCCCTACCAACCCATGAAAACCTAAAAATGATTAACTCCAAATTCTATCCTATCTATCAAACAAAACTTCTAATACCACTATGTTACAACCCCTTCCCTCAAAAGATACCATAATGAAGGAAGAGAGATAATGAATCCCAAGTCCCACCTCCAGTAGGCCCCGAGTTGGTGACTAGAATTGAGGGTATACAAATTTCACATATGGGAGTCATTTCCCTCTATGAATAAAATATGATTACGAGATAGGATAAAAAACCACAAAAAACTCTAGTAGATTATATAAAGGTAAACAAAAAACTATCCCACAATTCATGAAAAAATAAAATAAAAATATAATAAAAGACTCCAATATAAAGTACCAAAGGACAAGTACTATAAACGCTACCCAATAATAGATCCAACCTAAGATAAAAATGTCTAGTTCAGTCCCCAAAGTCCTCTTAGAAACCTAAAAAAGAAGTTTATATACGTAGGGTGAGCATACAAATATACTCATTATAAATACCCAAGGTCTCAAGTGTATATGTGAAAACAACATGCCAATGAACCAATGAACAAACAATAGAACCAACAAGAAAATATGAAGGTCAACTAACCAAACCCAGCCGCACCACGACTTGGTTACCAAATCATGCATCCAATATAATAATATAGTATCGAGATCATAACAAATCAATGTGTCTTACTTCTACTTTTCCACTAATTTTCTACTCTCATGACCCAACATTGAACGTCTTGTGCTCTCATACCTTACATGTAAGTCAAATCACAACAATATCACATAATATATCACCAGAAGACACATGGGACATCTTTTATATGGGTCAGGACACATACCTACCTACCCCTCCATTTCAAGGTCTAGAATCTGTTTCTAGAATCAGGTATCAACACACCACATCTTTCCTGTATACATATCACCTCATCATATAATCAGGGTAGTAGTGTATCATTAACATGAAGTAAATAAACCTCGTTCCCTCCTCCTACCATGCATGATCCCAAACATGTACCACATATCATCAGAGCCTCATCACATCACATATCTCCCAAAAACGCTTAGTCTATTTCAACACACCCCGCCTGAAAACACCTGGGCCATCACTGCTGAAGGAAGAGTGGGGAAGAGGGGGTAGTTAGCCATCCGTATCACCACAATCTTAGATATTGGGGGAAACACTTAGAACCCATAAACTATAAGCATTGGTAAGGTTATTTGACTTAGGTGGGGTGAATATAGAAATAATACAAACATATAAGGTATATAGATAGCACATGACATCCAACCTATAGTCTCACATCAACTACACTGGCGTACACCACATCACCATCACCACACCATACGTCAACCATCACAACTACTTCCACCACTATATGTAACACACCACACCACCACCATAAAAAACCACACATATATTCCCACTTTCTTTTACAAGTTCACCACTTTACAGATATAACAAGTTTCCACTAGCTTCCTTTACTGACTAGTTCATTCAATTTTTCACAACCTGTTCATTTACTGTTCAATTCATTTAAACCATTTACCACACATAAAATTTCATCCCATTCCTTATTCATTCACCAACCCATGTTATTTAATTTTAGTATCATAATTTATTGCATGGTTAACCAAGAAACTAACACAACTACAATACATAACAATTGGACCAATTCACATCAACGGTCATCACCGCGCCACCCCAGCCAAACCATAACACCACAAGAACCACTTATCAGAACCACCACACAACTACAAATATCTCTCACCAAAACTACTATGTATCAAAACAACTGGATACCACTTCACATAACACAACCTCACCGCACAACGCCACCTCAGGACACACCACCATTACACATTATAACCATCACACAACTTCCCACATTGCATCCATGCCAACCAAACACTGCATCATAACCCCACACATCACATAACCCAGTGAGTTACCTTCATCACCTCACAATGGACCACAACACAAAATTCAACACAACAAGGAAACCATACAAAATAATAACACATTCTAGCTTCCACAATTTATTCAATGGATTTCATCACATTAATTCTTTATTTAGCATGGGTATGGAATAGACTCATCAATAATATATATTAAATAATGGTAACATGTTATTAATCCCCCATAACAATCAATTTCAAATATTCCAATTATTATATTATTACACCAACCCTTTCTATCCACCCAATGGAAAGGAAAATAATGTAATTCCTTCAAATATCATGCAAATAGGGAGAGAAATAGGATCCCCTACCTCAAGAAAGCTTTCATATCTCATTGTGAACCATATGGTAAAGAAGAAACAACCTATAACCTACAACCGCATAAGGAACTCATGAATCAACCTATAATACATCAAAGGATCATAAAAAACATCACTCAAAACACAACCCAAACAAAACAACATCAACAAAACATATTTAAAAGGTAATAACATAAGGAAATGACAGTGATAAAAGGAAAAAATCACTGTGATCTCCAAAAAGATGCCTCCAGAACCCACAGATCAAGACAAGAGGGAGGGGATGGAAGATCCTCTGAAATGTGCTTAGGGTTCACCAAAAATGATAAGTAATAAACGATTAAGAATAGAATCAGATGAAAAAAACCTATATACAGGTTGTAAGTCGCCTAACCTATGGTGTAAATCCCACATTTATGTCATAAGTTCCATGAGAACATGGATTAAATGCTATAAAACCAAATTTTAATCCATAACCTCATTTTCCTATGAAAAACATAGTGCATCAGGCTGTAATTAACTTATGCCACAAATCCCTACCTTATGGAATAAAACCCTTTTTCATGGCTACCCCTATACTACATACAATTCATAACCTGCTAGCCATGAAAGACATAAACCAAAAGATTACACCATAAACCCATATTTTATGACATGAAAATCCTGCTATAGTTATAAATTCTACATAACCTCCTCAAGCCTCCTTCGAACACCTATGACTACCCAAACTAGAAAAATAATGGCTTGGGAAGGCATGGAATATTACAATACACCTGAATCAGAGTTAGAGAAATTTATTTCTCTAACTTTCAGATTCATATGCTTGGAATGGTTATCGTTTAAAACACTTCTCAACCCTAGATACTAATCTCTAACTATTTTATAGGAAATACCTATCACATATCTCGATATGATTATCATTAAGTATGTCATAATCTAAAAATATATATATTTTTGAGTGAGTATCATGTTTTATACCTTTTCATTAAGGAATTTTAGTAAATTTTCTCCCACTAAAATGATGACCCCATATATCACATCCATTTATTGAGCCAAAATTTGTATTTCATCATGACTTGCATCAGGTATCATGTAAATAAGCCATGACTATTTAAGTAGGGAATCATCCCAATCATAACAATTATGATTCTTGGATATTTGAGATGGTAACTCTTTACTCAATCTATTATATGGATAAAATTAACTCTATTCCTTTGGTATCCTAACCATTAGGGTTTTCTAGTTAGTGTAACCCAAAAAAATTCCAATAAACAAGGGTCCTAACTATTAAGGTCACCTTATTACTTACTTTCCTGTACAAGATAATTCATGGGTACCTAATTGTTAGGATCAACCATAATGAATGACTGAGGCCGTCATAAGTGTTTCTTTAGAAGTAATTACACATTTAGTATTTAAGGGGTTTTCTTTTTAGAAGTTTCACCACTATATGAATATTAAATTTATAACTATTTTCATCAAATTTAATCTTTTTCTTATTAGGCTTTATTCCTTTGTGTATGCTTGGTTCTGGAAATTTATTTTTGGAATCCCAATTACATCCACTAAATTAATGTGCTCATGCCACATTTTTGTGTAACTCTTTACACAACCCACAAGTTTGCGTAATTCACCAAAAAACAAAAGTCAAGTATACTCATGCATATATAAATGAATCTCATTAATTAGGTGTATGAAATTATAATATAAAGGCATATAGTTATATGATATTTAAAATCTCCACATGAGAAATCTGAGAGTGACAAATAACCAACCCCTCACTTTTTTATAATAAGGCATAAGCCTCCAGGTCAGTGGGTAGTTTGAACCCAAGTTCCTTTACCTAGGTATAAATTACTCAATATATAATTAAATTCATGATATCTTTAAAACCTAATATGAACAAAATATATTTAATAAATATTCTTAATCTCATAACTCTAAAGAAGAAACAATGGTCAAGGTAGACGAAAAACTAAATCTTATGGAGACTTTACTAGCATGAAATTCGAGGTACTATTTCCTAAAATAAATTTATCATATAAATTTAAGAATACAAAATATTTATATTTCTTAAATAATTTAATAAACATGAATATTAAAAGTATTAAATAAATAAATAAACATTTTATTTATTTTCTAAAACATGAGGTATAAATATAAAAATTTTAATATCCAATTTAGGCATGAAAATCCCATTCTATAATTCCTAACACTTATAATTAATAAAAAAATTATAAATTATAATCAAATATAACAAGAAATAATTATTTTTTAAGCATTACATTAGCCATATGTAGAACCCTCTATGTAAGGGTATCCTAGGTTGACCCTTACATAGAAACCTCTATGTAAGGGTAATACGGGATGACCCATATACAAAACCATATATACAAGGGTAATATTTTATGAACCATACAAAAAAAACTCCACAAAAGGGTAGTTTGTATTGATATTTACATAGAACTATCTATGTAAGGGTAATATACTATAACCTTTACACAACACACTCTATATAAGGGTAATATGCAATAACCCTTACATAGAACCTCCTATATAAAGGTAAAATAGGATTAACTTTATATAAAACCATCTACATAATGGTAATATGATATAAACTTTATGGATGCCCCTCTAATAAAAAATGGTAAACCAGGTGGACTTTTATGTGAGATGGGTAAGAGTCAGCATAAGGGTATATGCTGATGCTTTTTTATTTTATGATATAGAATCATTCAAAACCAGTGATTTAAACATGTTTGAATCTTGAAGAAAAATTATTTGATACCACTGATGTATTTATTAGGAACATATTTTGATCCTTAGAAATGAAAGAAAACCTTAACACAACTTAATCTATCTTCAAGATACCAAAATTGAAAGAAACCAAAAGTGCAAGAAACCAAAAAATAGAGCATACTTATAGTACTGATGAAGTAATATATCCATTATTTTTATGATAGAGTAGTAATGATTTAAATCACCAAATAATCATAATAAAATCCTCATAACTTTGAGGGATTACATTGGCCGATGGATCCCAGTTCGTAATTGGAGGACCCTCAAATGTTGAAGGGGTGCTAGAGCCTTTATAGAGAAATGATGAAAAAAATTGAGAATGAAAGGAGATATAAATAAATTTGTTTGAAACTGATGATCACAATAAAAATGATCGATGCACACCAACATGAGGTATCACATCCATTTTATAGTCCTCCTTATCACTCCTCTTTTAATGAAAACATGTCATCCATATGTAACACATCAGATGCATTACTTATTACTGGGTGAATACATTAAAATATTTCAATGAATTTACAATCCATTTTAATCCATTTATAATGAATTATAACTGATAAAACTAGGTAGGTAGGGACATGGAAAATTCATTCATCATATACATACAAAGCGATGATGTCGAAGTTGTCGACTATGAGATCCACACACACTACCAAGGTGTGGCGCTTCTTGTTTTAGTGCACATCCAACAAGTAGGATGTTACAACCAAATATTTTAGTAAGTGTTTTTATTTAAATAAATACTATGTTTAATATCTTGTATGAAATTAAATACTAAACTAAAATAAACCATGATGTATTTTACGATGAAATATAGACATTAATAAATCATAAGAATAAAATTTGAAATAACATTAATCTTGAGTAAATAAAAAGATAGGATAAATGGTTTATTTTTAATATTATTATTATTTTTTAAAATAGTTTTTTTATGTGTTTTAATACTAATGAATTAAATAAAATTAATATTTAAAATATATACAATTAATAGATGCGAGTAAAATCATTTAGTGTTAAAAGGGATTATTTTTTAAAGAATCATATTTTCCTAGATATTATATATTTTTATCTTAATAAATTAAATTTAAAACTTTTAAAGAATTATTCTAATAAAAATATTCAATATATAAATAAATATATTAACACTAATTTAATTAGTAATTGATATGAAGTAAAATTAACAACATGTAAAGTCTGAAAATCCATTTTCCTATAAAAACGTTTTCATTATATTTTATGTTTCCATTTAAAAGTTAAATTCCTAAATTTTAGAATTTAAATATGATAAAATGAATATCATTTTTTGGGTTCATTGTGTTAAAATTATCTTAGGATAGTTTTTTTATTTCTTTTTTAAAAAATCGATCTTTAATGAATAGTAAAATATATTGTTTTTATTACTTAAATTAAAGTTAAATTTTATCACTTTTAGAAATTTAATTTAATAAAATGGATTTCATATTTGTAATCAACATGTAAAAATTAGGTAATAGGTTCAATTTTATTTTTGGACATAAAAATAAGTTACCAAGGTAAAAATTAATCACCACAATAAAGGTTAAAATGAGGTAAAAATGCTAAATCAAGAATAAATCTCAAAATATTGCAAATATTAACCTATAAATGGATGGATGGGGATTTATAAATTATAACTTATCTTTTAATCTCTAATTATAAAATTTAGATCCACTTTCCTTGAATAATGCAGTTATTTTTATATTAAGAAATTCGTATTTTCAAAAATGTCACTCCTCTCACCTATAAAAATCCCTTCACCACCCCATTATCCTCACATGTAAATATTCCTAGTGTTGGGCATAAAAAATATTGATACAACAATTTCATTGATTTCTCATTGATTTTGATGCTCACAAACACCCTCATTTGTTTTACTAATAAAGTTACTTTAAGTGAATTTCATGATTATATTTATTTGAATATTTATTTTATTTTCTCCAGAATTCTATAAATAATTCATCTGAAGTTTTATTTTCTTAGTATTCTAGTTTTTTAATAAACTAGAATCACTATTCATATCCCTATGTTTAAGGTGAATGTTAGGTTTGGGAATATAACTTTTGATAAGTATCACTACATTTTCTACCTTATGTTTAGATTGAACATTATGATTTGGAGAGTGAATTTTATAAATAACCCTATGTTTGAGTATCTTATATATGCTTATTTAACCTAATATTTGTAGTCAATATTACACTATAAACCATATTTTTAAATATTCTATTTATAGAACAATCCCTATGTTGAAGCAATCGTCTGTAGTATTTGAATTCTAGATATTTTCTGAGATTTCAAAAATAGTTTCACTGGATTAAATATATCAATAAAATCTATTCAAAGACAAATTAAAAGGATATATAAAAATGGATTAAATAATTTATATTGGTAAGAGAGGTTATGTTTTTTAGTGAGAATTTAATTTAAAATTTTAAACACACTGATCATTTTGGATATTGTGATTTATATGGAAATTTTTATAGATTTTCTTAACCATAATCAAATTATATTTCTTATTTATTGTTAATGAATTTTATCTTTGAAAATGGTGTATTTATAGAATCTTCATAGATATCATGAATGCATAACTAATTTGAGAATCAAATATATTGGAATAACTCTATATTTATATGAAGTTATGAAAGCTAAATCTATTTTCATATCTCATTAGGATAACCTAAGAATATTAATATTGTTGTTAGTATACCTATCTATTGTTTATATTTTTCAGTTCATCAAATATTTTCTCAAGACTATACTTTAGAGACATACATGTTTCAATTTGTTATTGTGTATCAATCCTATAGTTGAGAAGTTAATTTTTTGATGATATTATCTATGGATTATTTTTTATAGAAACTAGTAGTTTCTTCAAGAGGATAATGTTTTGAAGTATTTCTATTATTCCTTTGGAGATCTATTATTTTTTCAGTTGTAGAGGTAACTATGATTTGAACATGTTTTCAGAAATCATCACATATTTTTATTTGAGTGTTATCTTCTTGCACCAAGTTTTGGTTTATTGTAAAATAACTATAAGGCCATGTAAAAGTATTATTATAATATTTCAACTACCCGTAATCAGTTGTAGAGGTCCCTAATAAAAGGTATTGTTTAGTGAAGATCACTAGCTCATAGAGAGAGAATTCTTAGAGTAAACTAGGGGATCTTTGTTCCCTAAACCACTATAAAAATTATTTTATTATTTTATTCTTTATTTTTTTCATCTCTTAATGTTCTTTTATAAAATAAAACTATATCACTTTCCAAATATTCAATGGTGTGACTTCCTTGGGAACTCCAATTCCAGAACAAGATCAGATGTTAAAAGTTCATAGAGTTTTACCCACAAAGTGGAATGGAATATAAGATACTATCAAACAATACAACAATCCAAACCTATTAAAATTTTAACAATGAATTAATTTATTAGCACATTAATGATGCATAAAGTTGAAATGAAAGTTGGAGTATATGATCATAGAATGATCAAGAGGGAGAATACTACTCTTAAAGAAACTATTTCAAAAAGAGAAAAGAATATAAAGATAATTTTATATAATCAAATTATTCTCTATGTTTTAACTATAGAGAGGAGTTGGATCACCTATCGAGAAGATTCATTAAGATATATAAGTAAAAGAAATAATTTTACAAAGTTTTTCAATGATTTCAAAAATAATGGTCATAGATTGAAAAACTATTGGTGTTATGAATGAAAAAAATTGGGGAATATTAGACCTGATTATCCATAACTAAAATATCATAAATGAATAATACAAAATAAAGAGAAGAAGTACCAAATGAAATATGATTATGAGAATAAAGTAAAGAAGTTTATAAATGTTATGTGGAGTGTCTCTGAAGACTCCAATAGCTCTTCAAGTTCTGATTTAGAAAACGAGCAATCAAATTTGAAAGAAGACATGTGTTTTATGGAAAAAATAAGATGAGGTGAAAATCTATAGGGACAAAAGCACAACATGATACATGTATAATGGCTACTCATGAAACGTGAATAGAGACTTTTCAAATTTCCATGCACTATCAAAAGTAGATAGAGGTTTGGTCATTTTTAGAGATAATGATAAAGGAAAGAACATTGAATTTGGATCAATGGGAGATCCAAAAACAATCCTGATCAATAAAGTTATCTATATTCAAGGACTGAAGCATAATCTAATAATCATTTCTCAACTATATGATTATGGGGTTTTAGTTTATTTTTCTAACAATGGTTGTTATATTTTTAAAGATAAAATTCTTAAGTTTAGAGAACCTATAACTAAAAATGTATATACTTTAGACCCCAGTACCTTATGTGAACAAAAATTGAATTGTTTAACTACTAAAATAAATGAATCTTAAATATGGAATAAGATACTTGAAAATTGTAATATATTTTCCCTATCCAAGTTAGCTAAGAAGCATTTAGTTTTAGATCTTCCCAATATTAATTTTGATCAGAATAGAATTTTTAATGCATGTCAAATAGGTAAGAAGAACAAGTCATATTCTAAATCTATTAATAAGGTTTATACTTGTAAACTTTTATAACTTAACCATATGTATTTGTTTGTACCATTTAGAGTAGCAAGATTGGATACAAGATTTTTTGTATTTTTGTTGATGATTATTCCAAATTTACCTTGGTGTATTTTCTAAAACTTAAAAGTGAATATTTATCAGTTTTTGTGAGTTTTTAAAAATTTGTTCAAAATGAGAAATATTTCAAACTAATTTCATTAAAAATTGATCATGGAGGAGAGTGTGAAAATCAAGATTTTAGTTATTTCTACTTAAATTTTGGTATTAAATATACTCTTTATGGTCTAATAAAACCTCAACAGAATGGAATTATAGAAATAATAAATAAGACTATTAAATAAATTAAAAAAACTATGTTAAATAAATATACTCTCTCTAACTATTTTTTAGAAGAAACTATCAATACCTCTTTCCATATCATGAATATAGTTTTAATAAATGATTTTCTAAAAAATACACATTACGATTTATGGAATAATATAAAACATAAAGTTGAATACTTTAATTTTTTTATGCAATGTGTATATATTGAACATGAAGGAAAACTATGGTAAGTTTGATCTAAAAGATGATAAAGGAATCATTATTGGATATTCTGCTACTTTTAAAGATTTTAGAGTGTTTAATAAAAAGTTAGGGATTGTTGAAGAACCTATTCATGTGAATTTTGATGTATGTGATCCATTTGATTATAAAAAAATTCAACTAGATGACCATTGATTATTTGAATAACTTGAGACTTGAATCTTTTAAATTTATATTTGAAAATAAATTATAATATGATCAAAATAAATCCAATTACTAAGAATATAAAACAACGGAACTCAAAAGATTCTTACCTAAAAAAACTATAACTTTAAAAGACCACCCTTTGTAGACTATTATAGGATACCTAGATTAAGGAGTTGGGAATAGAAGGAATGTAGGAAATCTAGTTGAATTGTCTTTCTTCCTATTATAGTTTAAACCTTAAACTGAAGAATAATCCTTAGAAGATGGGATTTAGATGGTAACTATAAAGGAATAACTATACCAATTTAAGAGAAATTATGTTTAGGAATTAGTTTATAGGCCCTCAAACCATCCATTTATAGGAATTAAATGAGTCTTTATAAATACAAAGTATGGTCAAGGTATAATTACTATGAATAAGGCTAGGATGGTTACTAAGAATTACAACCTGGAGAAAGGAATGGATTGTAAAGAAACTTTTTCCCCTGTTGTCAAGATAGAATCTATTAGGATCCCATTGGATTATGCATCTAATATGAATTTTAAATTATACAAGATAGATATCAAATCTGTATTTTTAATGGTTATTTAGTAGAGGAAATTTATGATGATAAACCTCTACATTAAGATCTTGGTATGAAATATTTAGTTAATTTATTTTGAAAAAATGTTTTTTATTATGGTTGTAAGATCCTATTATTTTAAAAAAACCCTTCTCATGATATTTTATGAGTTAAAATCTAGGTATATAATGTTATTTTTGGGTCAAAAATCAAAATATCTGTAATGATTTTTCCAAATTTATGCAAAAGGAATATGAAATGAGCATGAGGAGAGAATTGATTTTTTTTCTTGGTTTTCAAATTTATCAAGAATATTTTGGAATTTTTTTAACCAAAGTAAATATATTACTAATTTATTGAAAAGGTTTTTACATGAAAATATAAATTCATATGAAACTACCATGTGTACTAATGTAAAAATTTATTAGGATAAAGCAGGAAAACTAATTAACAACATGTTATATAAAGATATGATTGGTATTTTACTATATCTTACAGTTAGTAGACCAGATATATTGTTTTTTATCTTTGTGAAAGATTTCAATCAAATCCAAAATAATCTCACCTTACTATTGTTAAAAGGAATTTTATATATTTAAAAGCAATTATTTTTTTATCTTTTCATTATAAAAAACCTATGATTTTAACTTAATTTCATATTCATATATTGGTTTTAGAGGGTGTAGATTAGATAGATAAAGATCCACAGGTACTTTTAAATTTTTAGGAGAGTTTATGGATTCATGGTCTAGTAAAAATCAAAATTATATTACATTGTCAATAGAAAAGGCATAATTCATATCTACTGGAAGTTGTAATGCAAAAGTGTTTTGGACGAAACACACTCTTATGGAATTTGGACTTAAATTCAATCATATTCCTATTTTATGTGATAATACTAGTTCTATTAATATTTAAAAAAAAACCTATGATCCACTATGGGACTAAACATATTGATCTTAGACATCATTTTCTAAGATTTCATGTACAGAAAGGAGATATATATTTCGAATTTTTAAATATTGAGTATTAACTTGCTGATATTTCCACTTCCCACTAAAAGTTTTCATTTTACTAAGGGTGAGTTAGATTTATTTAATTTTATGTAAAGTTTTTTCCTTATTAATCTATGTTCAGTATAATAATTTTATTTTCTATATTTTTATTTAAATTCTTAATTATTTTTATTGATTATTTAGTTATTTAAATTTTTTAGTTTTGAAATTTTTATTTACAAACACTATTTTCTAATATTTTATTTTTAATTTTAAAAATCCCAAATGATTATACTGATTTTTTTCTTGAGAAACTAAAACGTTACTTAAAACTAGTAGAGTAAAACCATTCACTTTACTACCTTTTATCTTTCACCCTTTTGAACTTCTGATCTTTCAATCTCTCTTAAACCCTAAATTTTAAACCTCAATCCATCCAATTCTCACAATGGAAAAGATGAAAATAACTGATGAAGTTGGTCTAAGTGGAATGAAGAGGCCAATATCTTCAAGTTCTAAAGTAAAAGTTCTATAAAGTAAATTTATAGACTTTAAATGGATTTTCTAGATGAATATATTATTAAATCAAGCACTAAGTTTCCAAATTTGAAGTATATGTTTGATGGTAGGAATACAGAGTATGTATTCGAAAAGAAGGTAAAATAATTTTAAAAGAATGTGTAGTTTGGTTTTGGTGATATGGATGATTCCATCACATTAAAGGTGAATGAAAAATAATTCTCTATTTCTATGATCGATATATCTCAGATTTTCAAATACCCCAATGAAAGAGTGTTTCACTTCAGTTTAAGATATATTAGAAAAAATGTTCATAAGTTAGAAGATATTATGTATTTTTTGTTTGGTACCTCTCATATTTTGAAGATGTTAGTGAAATATATGGAGGTAGACTAGAAAGTTTTATTCAATTTCATTTAAACTGTTGTAATACTAAACATAGTTGAGTTAGAAAAAATCCTCTTCCCATACATGTACATAATGTTTCTGATGTTAAGAGATATCAAGCTTAATTTTAGTAGGTATATGCTAAGGTATATTCATCATTGTTTCTAGAAGTATGAAAGAATGCCCTTTTACCCCTATTGAAGGTTAGTTTTTCTTATTCTATATAAGAGTGGTATGATTTATGACATTCAAAATGGAATAAGAATCCATCACAAAAACATCCTATATGCTAGAACACTCAAGAAATTTGGTTTTCTATTGAGCACAACCAAGGGTAAACTGATTCCCATTGATGATAAGGAGGAAGAATAATCTAGAGATCATACTCAAGATAATTATGAAATCTTAAAGTCGGTTGGTTCTACTATGCATGGTGTAGAAAAATTTGGGGAATCCCATGGTGAAGGTGTTGGATTACCTCATTTTGATAGAGTTATGGAAGAATCTTATATTTCCAATTCTAAAATTCTAATCAATACTAGGAGAAGGAAAGTGGTGGAAGATAATATAATTATTAGGATATGGGGAGTTCTTCAGTTCCCTATAACTATTTAAGATAATTTTTTAAAATAGATAGTAGGGATATGCCCTTTAGAGGACTCAGGAAAGAGAATATCATGTTGAGTAGGGTGTAAATACTATGGTTGAGGAAGTACATTAACCTATTTGTTATAAAAAATACCTTAAGTTGTCATCTTAGTGTTTTTGGGGTGATTGTGTTTGTTGAAAAAGTATGATGACCATGAATCAATATGGATAGTGTTGCCAAAGTAGATGCATTTATGGTGGAACAGTTTCCCAGTGTTTGAAAAAATTTTGGGCCTCAAAATCAGGAGTTTTTTTTATAGAAAAGAAAGGTTTTTTTTAAAAGCGTTTGCAGACCACAGTTCACAGACCGCAAAATGTGGAGTTCATGGACCACATAGTAGTGCAACTATGCTATGTGGATCACAAAGAAGGTATGCAGAACTGCAGTGTAAGTTGACGTTTTTCATACAAGGGTGGTGAATTAATCCCACCAAAAAGGGTTCTACACTACATGAACTACGAAGGAAGCTACCCAAACCACAAAGTGAAATCAGTTCACACGAGGCTTTTCATTTGTGATGTGAAGGAATTTGATTTATTCTTCCAAAAATAGATCATTATTTGTGGATGAAATGTGGTAATTTAGGGGTGTCATGAATGATTAAATGTGCCATACTAACTACATAGAAATTTTGTGGTGAAGAATATACCATAATAGAGTTTTGGGTATTTTAGATTAGTGGGGTTTTTAGGATTTATTTTCCTATATAAAGGACCCTAATCACATCATTAGAAAGAAATAATTTCATTAGAAAATATCATCACTACTAGAATAATTTTCATAAGTTCCAAGTAGTTCAAGAGGGAGGATTATGTGAAAGAGAAGAGTTTATCAAGGAATATATTCCATGAAGGTGGTAGTTTTGGAAGACAGTTTGCAAAAGGGGTTTAAGAATCTCATTATCTCACAAAGGGAAATGGACCATGAAGAAAATGTGGAGTGTGAAGAATCAGTGGTTGATGAGGAATCAGGCATCCATGAAGAAGAGGCATTCCATGAAGGGAAGTTTTTCTGATAAGCACTCATACGACGCAGTGCAAGGTAGTTTTCAAAGGATGTAATACAGTTCAAGGAGGGTGAAAGGAAGTTCATTAAATGACTAAGAAAGTTTTCAAAATTAATATTTGAAAAATAATAGTATATAGAAATGTTGAATTCATCTAATAGGTGAAAAAAGGACTTCATGGAACACTCATATATGTGTGAAACAATTATGAGGTGATTCAGAACAATAGGAGATTCTTACAGAGGAGTAGTGAGAACACTTGAGTTGAGAGAAGTGAACTTTCAAATTGTTATTTATTTTAAACCAAGAGGGACAATGAGTCCACTCCAAACATTTTAAGGGTATTTATCTAGGGAATATAAGTGATATACCCCAAACCTTGAATTGGTAGTGAGCCTTAGTAAATCTGGTACATCAACACATTGTCATTTTATGCTCCTTGGACATAGCCCAGTGATGGTAAACTGAGTAAAAATTGATGTGTATCATGCACGATTTTATTTCTATTTATATATTTCTATGGGAAAGGGAGAGAAGAGTTTTTCAATGATGAAACAAGATCTTAAGGGGTGGTTGTTTAAATTTTTCATACCCTGGTTCACCCCCCATATTAGGGTATTTAACCTAGTTGGGATGACACTATTTATGGTGAGGAAAGGGTTAAGTATAGAGTTGATATCATTTTTATTAAATTAAGATATGAACAAGCTATTAAATCTTAAGAATATATTGTAGAGGATTCTCATCATAGTGAGAAAGTAGGTACTCCTAAAGTTGCTACAAAAACCGAGATGATCATGGATCAGTCAGTTTTTTTGTAGAAAATTACTTGGAAAGGAATGTTGAATAAGTTGGCGAGGCAACTAAATTTCTTAGTGAGTTTTCTGGTGAAGAGTTGGAAGTTAAATCACTTTATATGGTTGAATTTTCATATCCTTTTATAACTCTAGATAAAGTTTCATCAGATGCTGATGATGAGTTGAATTTTGTGGAATGTAATCATTTATTTTCTTTAGGTATAGTTTTTAAATTAAATTAGTTAAAGGAATAAGTTGTTAAGTTGCAAGCTGAGCTTGATAATTCTCTAAAGTCTTATAAAGAGTTAAAGATTGTTTCTATTTCCAGAGCAAGATTTGAATCTCTCCACATGTAGTATCAATGTTTGAAAGAAATTTCTATCTCTGAGATATATTTTGATGATTTCAAGAGATATATAGATGATCATGTTGGTCAAATCATAAGTACATTGGGTTCAAAATCATATTTTGGTGACTTGAAAAAGTTTTTGTCAAATTAGTTTGAGTCTGTCAAGGCTAGTACTAGTCAAGAGAAAGATTCTAATTTTAGTGGAGTAGGATCAAAAATTTTTTTGAGAAGAATTGAGATATTTTTAGAAGATATTTCTACCATGGATATTTAAATATTATAGTGTGATAGTGTTCCCCTTAATATTTTGGTTATAGATCAAAAATAGATGGTTGATAAGTTAACTTCTACAGATCCTGGTATTCAGTTTCTAGTTGGCCAATTGTGAGTAATGATTGATAAATATGTTCAGTATTTAGTGAATGTTCACAATTTTCTAAAATAGAATCTAGTGGAAGTAATAAAGATATTCTAGGAGTCAAGGTTGTTGATAAAGGAGTGGGCAGGGCCAATGAATCAAAATTTCAAGCTATCAATGAAGGATTTAAAAGATGTACATCAGACTGCTCAAGATTCTTAGACCATAGAATATTATTCAAATGATCCTAAATCTTCTTCTGATTCTACCCCTTAGCTTGTTTAAACTATTGATACATTTTTTTAATCTAGAATTATTAATAAAAAAATTATTTTGTTCAATTTTTGTTTTCTATATTTTCTATTTACTATAGTGTTATGTGTAATAACCTATTTATTTTTTAGTATGCATTTATTTTTCCTAACATAACATTCAGTAAAAAATTTTAATATATTAAAAGTGTTTTTCTATATTTCTACACTTTATTTTTTATTTCACAAAAGGGGTAGAAATTTGGATAAACAAAACATTCTAATTATATATTTAATTAATCTCTATTGGTCTATTTTTATTATTATTTAAAATCTATGTATTTTTTATTTAAATTTTTATTGGTTTTATGATCATAAAAAGGGGGATATTGTTGGGAATTTTAATATTTATCTAACAATTTCATTTAATTCTATTTGATTTTGATGCTCACAAACACCCTTATTTGTTTTACTAATGAAGTTACCTTAAGTGAATTTCAAGATTATATTTACTGAAATACCTATTTTATTTTCTCTATAATTCAGGAAATAATTCAGATAAAGTTTTATTTTCTAATTATTTTGGATGTTTTGAAGAAGTTTGGAATCACTTTTCATATCCCTACATTTAAGGTTAATGTTAGGTTTTGGAACATAAATTTTGATAAGGATCACTAATTTTGTTACCTTACGATTGGACTGCATGTTAGGATTAGGCACCTAATTTGTATAAAGAACCATACATTTTTTGATCTAACATATGGTTATTTAACCCAACATTTGGAATCAATGGTATATTGTGAACATTACTTTTGAAGATTCCATATGCAGAGCAATCCCTACATTAAAGCATTCGTCTATAGAATTTGAATTCTAGATATTTTTTTTAGATTTTAGAAACAATTTCACTAGTGTATATATCTCAATAAAAGTCATTAAAAGACTGATTCAAAGTATCTTTAACAATGAATTAAAGAATTTCAATTTCTAAGGGAAGTTAAAATTTTTAGTGGGAGTTTAATTACAAATTTAAAGCATGCTAATCGTTTTGAATATCACAATTTATCAGGAAAATTTTGCAGATCTTCTTGAATATAATCAAATTTGATTTTTTATTTATTATCAATGTATTTTATATTTAAAAATTGTGTACATATAGAAGATATATGGAGAGAGTGAATACATTCATAATTTGAGAATCAAATATGTCGGAACACCTATCTATTTCTATAAATTTTTGAAAACCAAATCTCTTTTCATATCTCATCAGGATAATCTGAGAATATTATTACTACGAGTGGTATACCTGTCTATTGATTATCTTCTATAGTTCATTAAATATTTTATCAAGACTACACTTTTGAGACATAAATGATTCAATCTATTGTTATGTATCCATCCTATTAATGAGAAGTTAATTTTTTATTGTTTTTCTCTCTGGATTATTTTCTATAGAAACCCAAATGTTCTTCAAGAAGACTATGTTGTGAAGTCTTTTTAGTATTCCTATTAAGATTTATTCTTTTGTTAGTTGCAAAGGCAACTGTAATCTGAACTTGTTTTCAAAAATCATTTTCACTTTTCTATTTTAGTGTCATATTCTCGCACTAAGTCGTGGTTCCTTGTAAAAGAACCAAAATACCTTGTAAAATTATTGTTGTAAGGTGTCAACTTCCTGCACTTAGTTATAGAGATTCATGATTAAAGGACCTATTTAGTGAAAATCATCAAAATCATGGAGAGGGAATTAGTAGAGTGGACTAGGGGATCCTTGTGTCTCTAACCACCATAAAAATTATTGTGTTCTTTTCATATGATTAATATTATTTATAAATATAAAAATGCATAGTTTTCTAAATCAAGAATGGGATGAATTTTAAATTAACCAATTGTTTTTAATGGAGAAAATTCACATCCACCTTGTATCTTCATGTTTATTACAAATACTACCTAGATAACCAAAACTCTAAAAAAAATCTCCTAAAACCTTTTTCCCATGTCCTAGAGGTTATGGTATCACCAAAAGACTAATATGATAATGCTTAAGGAGTGGTCTAAAGAAGTATATCAAAGGAAGTAGTAATTGTTTTAACTAAGTCCTTTTAAGTTTATTTCTTATTCCACCTCATATAAATCCATTTTAACCATACTAATATAATGAAATAAGTATAATTATTACACTAAAATTTATTATTTTGATGGAATAACCATTATCTACCTTCTTACCATTCATTATAAAATGAAAATGTTTCCTATGTTATGGTTGAATTATCACCTCTATGAATGACGTATTTAATTTTTCATCACCACCTTATAAGGATGGTTATAAAAGTAGATATAATGAATAAATATGGTATTTATGACATGATTAATACTCTATAAAGATAAATCAAGCACTCTATTAATAATATTAATGATAGATTTTCATTGTAAATTTAAAATCCCAAATCAAGCATATTGAGACACTTTTCTTAATTTTAGTTTATTTATGATAACCTATTAAACTATAAAAATTTTAAACTAATGGAATCATAAATAAAATTTATCTGTAAAATTATGAATATGATGAAACTATTTTATAACTCCTTTTATTGTGGTTAATATACTGAAGTATTTTTGGAGGAATTGATCAAACAACTCCAAGTGCCCGATGAGAAAAAAAATATACAGTAAATTAATGACATATGATAATAAATTGAACCTAAAAAATTAAATATACTTGAAAATGTTATAAATAAATTATTTAATAAACTTAATTTTTTTATCCATGAGGTTATACACACACACCAAGTGAATCAAGACTTGAGGTAAGGTTTTTTTTCTCAATTTCAATTCCTCGAGATACGTGTCTTATCATGGACCAATTTAATTTTATGTAGTTTAAATAATTCCATATTGAATTATTATATCTCAAATAAATTTTTATTATTAGTTTTTTCACTTTCATTTAAGTTATCCCTTTTCAATTTCCTTCTATTAATACATTACTTAATTCATAAGGGTTATTGTTGACTTAGTTTACTTTTATTAAGTTATAACTTGTTTTCTTGAACTTCATCCTTCTAAGTTTAGTTTCTTAAACCCTATGATTATATTATATTGTAATAAATCTTTGTTTTCTAGTGTTTATAATACTTCTTGATGTTTCTCCTCCTTTTAGTTTACAATTCAACCAAATAATTTCTTGTATGCGGACTTGACCTTATCTCTTATTTATGATTGAAAATATTTTTATTCAATGTCTATATTATTTATATAGTTACAATATTTTTCTTATATATACTTAACTGGTTGTTTATAGTCATTTAAAATTATCTTTTAATTTATTTAAAATGTTTTAAAGAAATATTTTTAACATTTTTCGCATCAGTTGTTTTTTATTTTTTTATAAAAATATGAAAAGAATATCATTTTTAATATTTATCACATGAGAAAATTTTACCAATTTTATAATAATTTTTCATAATAAATATTACTCTTTAATATTAAATTATTTTTTAAAGAATATTTTATACCTATTGTTATTTTATTTTTTCATTTTAAAATAAAGGTTAATGTTTTAGAAGAATAAATAAAGGGATTTCATTCCAATTATGTATATTTTTATCTTATAATCCACATTTTCTATTTTTAAATTTAAATATTTTCAAGGTTTAAATATTTTAAATTCTACTTTAATCAAGGTTTTAAATATCCTCTTTTAACCCCTTGAAATGGATTTTTAAAAATGACTTCGGAAAAAGTTTTAAAAACTATATTACAAAAAAAATTTGATTTTTTTTTTGAATTTTTTATCATTTTTGTTATCAAATTATAAAATATATAAATCTTTTGGAGTTATTTTTCATGTATTTCCCTCTAAATTATCTTATGAATTTATAATTCATACCTCACATTTTTCGTAGGGGTTATGTTTTCTTTCACTCTTTATCTATCTCTTGACTTTATTTTTCTCATTCAAGACCATATTCTTTAATTTCATGGATATATTCCATATCAATTCCACTATTTATATATCTTATTTTATAGTATTAACTTAATTTTATTCCCAATACTATATACTATGTTAGTTATAATGGTTCTGACTAAAGTTATTCCATTTATTTACTGGGGAAATATTAATATTTCTCTTGCTATCCTGCTTGTTGAGGTGGAAACAGACTCCTCAATTATTTATGGAGCCATTGTAGTGGCTATTCCAATTCCTAGGGATATAACCTACCTTTTTCACTGATATAGAAATATTCTATCTAGTTGCACAACTATTCATCACACTTTGTGAGAGGGAAATATTGTTGTGGACTCCCTGGATTCCTGGAACCACCGTACCGACCCATGTACCATCTTTAATTCCATAGGACCCCTCCCCTCGGAGAGTGTCAATCTTGTAGGACTTGATAATATTAGGGTGCATTATTTTATTCTCCCCTGAACATTTTGGTATTTTTTCATCCTTTAATAAAATTTCATAATGTTGGATGGAATTAGTGATTGGTGAGTCCCAAAATTATATAGCCTCTTGATGCATTGGTAGATCTCATGGGAAAAACCAATTGGTTATTTAATGTAAACATTACCTATTTATGTATGATGTATTGGAATAAATCCTTGAGAGTATGTTTATGAAGTTCATTATTACATATTCCATCACTATGAAATTAGTTATCATTGTCCATGTGATTATTTACATTGTTACGTTATTCATGGATATATCACATACTTTTGTTGATAGTTATATAACATTTTTTATTTTTATTTATTCTTGTAATATTATTTATGTCTTATTTATTCCAAGATAGATTCTATTGTACTCTACCCCTTACTGATAATTTTATATCACCCTTCTTATTATTCTATTTCCTCAAGTTTTGAGGAATAGTACTATAACGACCCATGATTTTAGTAATCAATTTTCTTCATTAAATACCATGTGATTGGGATGTATTTCACATAACACTAAACTAAAACAGAAAAACATGTTACCATAATAAAATTATTAAATATTAATATTATATTATAACAATTAAATTGGAAGGTATCACTAAAAGTAACAACTTTATAAAAACTATATAGAAAATGGTATAATAAAACGAAGTTCGTTTTATGCTTGGAAGATATATGTTTATTAAAATAATTTTTTATGCATTATACAGGCTTATATTAAAATTAATTTTTACCACTTTTATAAATTAAATTGGATAAAATAATTTTCATATTGTTAATCAACATGATAAAATTAAGTAATGTATTCAATATCTTTTTAGGAATAATATTAAGGTTCCATGGAAAATATTTTTTACCATGATAAAACAACTATTTTTCAAAGATTGATAACTTCCTAAATGTTATGTATTTTTATTAAATTAAATAGATATATTTTAAATTAATAATATAATATGATGTTTAAATATATATAAAAATTAATTAACAATAATTTAATTGGTAATCAATGTTAAATAATATTAAGAATACTTAATGGTCAGAACAAAATTTTTCTAAAAAATCAATTTTTAGTACAATATATGTTTTAATTTAAAAGTTAATTTTCTCATAAATATAAATTTAATTGGGTTAAATGGATCCCAAATTCAGATTCAACATGTCATAATTGGTTAATAATGTTCATCTTATTTTTTTGGTAATAAAATGATTACCATGATTAATTTTTAATCAAGATTAATAAGGATAAAAATGGGTAAATAAAGTATCTCAAATTGTTAATAGTTAAAATGAAACTTAATCCTTCTAGAAATACTTGTTAAGTATTAAATTAACACTCACATGTATTTCCTACCATTTATTCACTTAATTCACCTAACCCACCTAACCCACCTAACAACCATGTGATCCCATTCTTATCACTTACCTAACTTTAGTTTCTATGGAAAAGACCCTATTTTTCAACTATAAAAGGTGCTCACTTCCACCTATTATCACATCCATATCAACCAAAAAGGAATTGATCATTAATTTAACTTCCATTTCAATATAAAAATACCTCCTAATGAGTTCTTAAGGTTCTAAGGATTCCTCCCAAGCTTTAAGAAGCTACTTAACAAGGTAAGGGTTCTCCTCCTCCTCCTTTTGATTCAAGTACCTTTTTTATAATCACCATTTATTATCATATGATTATGCTTACATGTGTTAAAAATAAATCCTTAATTGTCTAAATTATTCCCTAATGATAATATATTACCATTTTTTATCATTAAAACCATTTCATAATCCATTTTGTATAGTTTTAATTATATCGAAATAACTCATTGATTATCTCCCTCCTCTTTTCAATTCATGAACTTCCTTTATTATAAGCCTTTTTATTTCCATGGGATTATTATTACACATTTTCATAATCAATCCTTTACTATACAAGTGATTTAATATTAATTATATACTACCTTTATTATTCATTAAACCCATTCTATAATCCTTTTTTATACCCATCATGCTTCCAAAATCATTCCTTGATTATCCATATTCATGTTGTGAACACCCAACTCTAATATCATTTAAGCGTATAAATATAAATTAAGTTTATAAACGTTAACAGATATGAAAAATGTTATGAAATAAATTATTATGATAGTTATTTTTTGATATAGTACATTCGAGAGATTTAGTGGAAGTTGGGAATTAAGGTAAGGGGTTTTCTTGACTTAAATCTTTTTCTTGATTCATAATCACTCCAATTAGATTTTAATATTTAAAGATTTAAGTATCCCAACCAATGATTATGTTATATTATATTTCCATATTATTTTATTTTTAAGTCATTTTTACACTTAATTATTCATCCTTGACGAATCTATTGTTTTATAAAAAATATAATTTTGTTAAGAATAATTCTCATCTCTTTTAATGTATTTTTATTCCATGCCCATACTTTCATTCCCAAAATTATTATACTATATTTTTGGTAAATATAATATGGATTATTTTATATTATTCTCATAATTATCTTACCCATTTTCAAAAGGAATATTTGTTAGTATTTTTATGATGTGGGTTTTCAAACAAAGGTATTTCAATTTTTTTAAAAGGGTTTTTCATCCTTTAAAAATAAAAAGATTTATATTCCACTAATTTTTTTTGATAACATTTATGAATTTAAAGTATATTTTATTTGGAAATATTTATAATAAGGTTTTCAAAAATCTTCTCCTTAAATTCTTAAAAAACAAATTGAAAGTAATTTTCACTTCATCTTTTATAACAATGTTTAAAAGGTTTTGTGAAAGCTTTTTCACTTCGATTTTCCTCTAATGTTTATCTTTCATGAAGTGATGTTTTGATCATCCTATATATTTTATTTTGATGTGATTACTTTTTTAGAATTATATTTTTGATATATTTTGATATTTTAATTTTATGTTATGTGATGTTTTTTAAACTTTTAAGAAACATGTTCTTTTATATTGGTTCATTAAGATATGTTTATGATTGTTTTTAAGTGTCACACATATGTATGGATAATTATGGGTGGGTTATTATATCTCCCTAAATGTATTGGTTTATTCTTATATCCCATGATATATTCATGCATGTACATAATGGGCTTGTTCACATAGGTGTGGGAATGATGGGTTTGCTCACATTTTCAGGTGTGGACATAATGAGTTTATTCATATAGGGGTGGGCATAATGAGTTTTCTCATAAAATTTTTTATATGCTTAGGATTTTTACAAATTTCGAAGTTATTTATCAAGTTATTCCAAAATTTCAAGATTAATTTCATTAAATTCCATGTTTTCATGATTATTACTTTTTTTAAAGTATTCCTCACTTTTATGTCATGATCACATCACACAAATAATTTTTTTATTAAAATAATGCCACACCTTGGAAATCAAGGTGGCCTAAAATGATGGAATACTAGGGAATATTCTCTTGCAATTCTCCTGCATTCAATGTAAAGTAACCCAATACTTGTGTAAATAATAATAGTGTCCTCTTGAGATCCACAAGAATTCAAAAAATATGTATCTCTGTTACCCTCTCACCAAGTACGTTTGATTCTCACATGCTGATTCAATATGGAATTTAATGTTATAACTAGATAAATAATATACCAATGATAAGTTTATAGACCTATAAAGGATTTGTGAACCAAATAGGAACCCATCTCAACCTCCTGAGGACGGATGTTATAAATCCTTTAAATGGGGAGTCCATTAAGAAGGGCCTTTTTCTTGAAAAGAAGAGAGGTTCTAGGAACATAAAAAGAATAGAAAGCCACCTACATAGGACCCCATTTATTCCTCACCATCCCTCCTACTCTCATGACCCTCATATCATAAGACCCATAAGATTTAAGCTTCCTTCCACAATCAAGTTTGTTCTAGCACACCCAGTGACCATGAGAGATGGTGGTGGGATCTAGATGAAGCTCATAATGTTTCATGAGGGAACTAATTAAAATTGATATTTCATTCCATTTTATAAGGCCATAGATCTCCATTATTAGAGAACAAACTCTAACCTTCATACCCAAAAAAGAGTTGTGACATCCATTGTTTCTGGAATAATTCTGGGCCTCCCAGATAACCCATCATCCCGCTATAAGTAATAAACTCCATGTAGTAGAATCAACCCCCACGTTATATCCATGTAACCACTCTTCCATAAAATCATATAGATTATTTGTGTAAAAAATGATCCCTAATAACCCTCCCAATATATTACCCATAAAAACCACCTAATCATATTCTAGAAAGAGATGAGATATATTTTCAGATTTGGAAGCATCATAACAACTATATTTTGAAGATAACTAAATTACCTTATTTTTCACCTCTCATTTGATGGGAATTGCACAATTATAGATACACTAAAATAATAAGTTATACTTGATAGGAATTCCTTTTCACCATACCCTCCTAGTATAAGAAATCTCACCCTAGTGCACATGCAAGCTACATTGGAAGTCAATCACTATGAAATATCCAGACTCAGAAGAAAAAAACACACCGGTTGTCCTCATTAGAAAAAATAATACCCAAATAACATGATTTTTTTCTCATTTATAATAACATCCGGAATAAAACATGAGAAATCAATATTCCAAAGTAGAACAATATTGAATGGGATATCCTGGAAAGAAAAGAAGATCCCCAACCTGGTTATATTTACAAAAAACTAACCTCAACCCACCCAACGATACATATCATTTGGCTGTAAAGGAATGGGAAGTATCATTGAATTTAGTTCTAAATATTTGAATAATTATAATAAGGACGAGAGGGGGTAGTGTCCTGGTAATTGTATTTATCTTTCATAAATCTGTCCCATAGAGTTTTAACTTCCAGGATCTCCCGTGAAAGATTATCCTGAAGGTAAAATAATGTTTCCTCAATGTTTCTTAGATTTATACCTCCCTCATCAATGGTTTTTTCTGATATCCTCCATCTTTCCCAGTGAAAAAACCCTTCATGATTATAATCCCATAGAAAATTATTCAGAATTACTTTTATAGATCTGATAACCATTTTGGGTACCCAAAGAACCAATATGACATGTATGGGAATTAAGGAGAGAACATTTTCACTAGAGTAATATAGCCACTAAAGGATAAGAAATTAATATTCTAGTTGTCAATATGTTAAGTGATGTGTTTCCCCAAAGGCTCAAAATGATGGATTCTGGTTCTACCTGGCTAAATGGGGGCCTCTAGGTACTCCATAGGAAAGTTCTTCCAAAATATTCCTAGCCCTTCCTCATTATTTTTCACTCTCTGGATCAAACTATCTTTGGAAATATATACATTAAATTTTTCCTTATTAATTCTTTGTCCAGTCCATTTACTATATTCATTCATAATATGGTTGGACCCCTTGATGGATCTTGAGGATCCATTGCTGAAGAACAACATATCATATGAAAAAAAGAGGTGATACACTCTAGAGAAACCAAACTCACCTCTAAATAGATAAATATTCCCTTCCTTAAGATAAACATTGATTATTTTAATTAAAAAAGATCAATCCATAGTGGAAAGATAAGACAATATAGGATTTCCTTGGTGAAGGCCTCACATTGACTTAAAAAATCAAAAATTTATTCCCTTGATAGAAATAGAAAACCATAGACACAAGTAACATAAAAAAACCATGTCATAAAACTCCAAAAAAATCATGATAATCTCATAGCCTTAAAAATAAAATTCTTTTCAACCCTATTATAAGGTTTTCCATGTCAACCTTAACCATAATATTGGAACATTTTCTTGGTGATCTACTCATTTATCTCTTCAGAAAAAATAATATCCCCTTGAATTCTTCTATTCTTAATAAACCCATGTTATTCCTAAGAAATAATATTGGGGATTATGAGAGAGAACCTACTATTGATGATACTGGTAAAGAACTTATAGGTAAAATTACAAAGAGAAATTGGTAGGTATTTCCTAAAATAAAAAGGATCATTCAATTTTATAATAAGAAAAATAGTGGTTACATAGGAAATTATTGGAAGAGATCCCCCTGAATTAATCTTAAAAAAATTCAATGATATTATCTTTGGTAATGTTCCATGGTGAAGTATAAAAATATCTTTAAAAACTATCTGATTGAAGTGAACTTCTAGGACTTAAAATAAACATAGCCTCCTTGATTTCATCCTCACTAATAAACCTTATCAAACTTTAATTTTAGCACCCCTTAGTCTGGGAATAATATTTAGAAGATAAACTAATTAATTTTTCATCTGATAAACATCTCATATATCAAGGATATATCCTTCCAAATGATCTTGAAAATGAGAAACACCCTATCTGCCAACCTCTTACAAGTCCCTACAATATGTACCATCTTAATGTTTCAAATTCCAGTTCCTAGTATACTCTTTTTATTTAATGAATACATGAAAAAAACACAATATTTTTATCTAATTACCTTAAATAAATTCCCCATAATCCATTTCTCTTGATTCCATTTAAATTTAATATAATTTACTTGAAATCATATTCTATTTGATCATTAGGATAATAAAAAACTCATCATCCCATTTCTGCTGAAGGCTATAACTAATTTGGATAATCTCATTTTTTGAAGTTTTTTTAAATTTATTGAGCCTTTGTAAGGATTCATTTCCATAAATTTAAATCCCCTTTAAGACAATGAAGATTATTGTGTAATAGAACCCATGTATAAACCTATATGGTATTATTCTAGGATGTACTAATGGTTTGAAGAAATTCATTATCCTGGGTCTACTTAATACTTATCCTATTATTATCCCTCAACCACTCTAATAGAGGTGGATAGTAAAAAGGGAATTTGGTAATGTGAGTAACTTGGTCATCTTAAAATATGGACATTCCTTTAATGTTTATAAAATAGAGATCCAAGTGGCCCCAGATATATTGGTTCCCTTTATTAATGTTTCACCAAGTAAACTTTTCCCCAATAAAACTCATATCCAATATATTATTGGTGGTTAAAAAGTATTTGAATTATTGATTGTATTTCCTTTAATATACCCTCCCCCATTTATTTTCAGAATTATCCATTATTGTGTTAAAATCACCACCAATGAACCATTCTAAAGATCCCAGATTGAAGCTATAAAACTTCTTCCAAAGGACTTCTCTCTCCATTGGATCACATTTGGCATAAATGAAAGAGATAATGAAAGAGATGTTATTAACACTAATCTTGATAGTGATATTTAGTTTTGAAGAATCCCACTTTTCATATGAAAAAAGAACTTCAATATGATTCAAATGTGGTTATTAGTAGGTTCATCATGCAAATTACCACCACCACCAAGCTTCCACAAAAAATTTTGGATGGAATCAACCCTTTTTTTCTCTAGGATAGATACTAAGGAAAATGGTTAGAATGGAAACCATTATCAATGAATCCAAATTTATCTTGAGGATAAATTCCTTGAGAATTCCACACCATAAAATAGACCGTTATAAAGGATTTGAAGGGACCAATCATCCCATGATATTTAAGGAATTAACTGAAGTAGGCTTGAGTAGAGAAGAATCTCTAGATTTAGTTCTGGTAACCATGAAACTTGGAGAAGGAATTGGATCCTTTTAACAATAGACCACTGCATAAGGAGATCTATGGTATAAGAAGTACTCCCCTATACTAGATAGAAATTCAAAGGAATTGGATGGAATACATCCATTTCCACCCATCTTGAGAGGCTGAGGAGAGTAACCCTCCATACTAACCTAAAAACAATAATCAACCTTAGAACCTCTAGAAACATCATCCAAAGGAACAAGAGACTTTATAATAGGAGAAAAAACTTGGGGCCCATTAACCAAGTAACATTAAGACTTCTCTTTAAAAGCATCAACCAGGACCCAACCGCAGTACCACTTTCTAGAACAAGATTAACCAAAGAATAATATTTACCAAGAGTGGATTGTATCTCTACCCCATACCCCCAACTGGAACCAATGGAACTTTAGTAACCCCAAGACTAGATCCATTAGAAGACCAACCATTCCCAGAATACCCACCCGAAGAAACCACCAAAGCCTTTCCTTTTACTAGAGTGATTCCTTGGAGTAAAGAAGATTCAAGAAGTGGGGGGAGCCTCAATATGATGAAAGGCCATGCAACTGAGTAAACATCAATTATAGTTGGAGTGATAATGACGCTATAGGAAGAACTTGCCATAAAAACCAAGCCTATAATGAAAAAATAAGCTTTTCAAACCAAGTAAAGGAGGCACCTATATGAATATATAAACAAGGTGGGTGAGGCTTAGAGAGATCAAGCTCCACACAGATATAAACCAACACGGTGTTCTCCATGGACAAATTTTCTTCATCAATGCAAAGAAAGTTCCTTAGAGATATTTCAACACCCTTCAATAAATATGGATAGATAAAAGTAAGAGGTAGTCCTGGAAGACTGACCTAAACCATTGTATAAGGATGATCCCTCCCTGTGTGGAAATCTATCATCCACCTAAAAAAAGAAACCACCAATTCCAATAGGTTTGACTTCCCCAACCCAGGCCTTCACAACATCCTCATGAGACAATATGTGAATACATAAATACCTCCAGTTGAAAAATGAGATGATCGATAGATAAAATAGACCCCAAGAGGAGACAAAGTTCTTAAATAACACCATTAATGGCTGATTAGCACCAAACATAGAAATGAGAGTCCACTAGTGGTAGGCATATGTGGATTCCAAATCTTCAATTGAGAAAGAGATAAAAGGAAATACATAAACTACCAAGACAATATGAGATGATGTAACAAAAAAAAAAAACTATTTTAAAAGAATAATAAGCACTCTATATTTATTAACACAAAACACTGAGATTTTATAGAATTGAGATATATTATAAAAATACTATTATTAAAATGTGACCTTTCCATTAAATTGGTGGTTATAAATACGAGTAACCAGATTATTAAATATATGTTTAATGTTCCTACTCAATATAAATGTATTTATTAATTCTTAGAAAATAAACACACAATGTTTAGTGAAGTCATTTTATGCTTCAAAAATTCATTTTTCTTCAAAAATAATTTTATTTCATTTTATATAAGGAAATTATAATTAATTTATGTAAATTTTAGAAATTTTATTCTATAAAATTAACATAATTTTAAAAATAATCATATCAAAATTATATTAGGGTGAAATTTTGGGACTTTTATAAAATGACTGATATTTTAGTGAATTGTAAGAAATACATATTTTTCAAATACTATCATTTATTTTGCATCCAATTTAACCCTGATTTCAAGATCTGTTTCGGAGGTTCCACAAACCTCATGCGGTATGACTTCATTTATGGTGGAATCTTATTTGTTTTATTGGATCTACTCGTGGTTGGTCTGGATCTGGTGTCATTTCATACTCTCATCTCCTGGTTTGAGGAGGTGATATCGAAATCTTTCGGTATTGATTTTGGTCTTCAAAGTCTTGGTATCTTTGTTGTCTTGTTTATTTTAAATTTGCGTAGCGTGTTCTCCGACTTTGAGGAGGAGGTGACAAGGTTGTGGAAACATTTCACCGGTGTGCCAACTGTGAGGGATGCTGGTGAATGTGATGATGTTGAGTTTGGATGCAGAATGTGGGAGGCAGATCATTGTTCCAGTGATCGTGGTTTGAATCTCTGGTGGGATGTGATGAAGGAGGTGGTTCGACCTGATGAGGATGGTCTGACGACAACGGACTGATGGTCTCGCTGGTGACCTGCAATGAATGGTGATGCTTGATAATGGGATCACGGATCAAGGTTGACATGTGGTGTGGAATGTGGACCGTGGTTTGGTCATGAATCTTGGAAATTTGAATTTTGAAATTTTGTTTTGGTTTGGTGGTTGTAAGCTATGGGTACCGGGTACCCATAAACCGGCTTTTTTGAAAATGGAAAAAAATGGTTTGCAGGTAAAAGTATATTTATATTTTGGATATATTTAAATATTATCCATTTGATTTATAATAATCTAATTAATTTCATTTTAACTAGAAATATTCATGATTTTGATATAAGGTAATTTTTATGCTTAAAAACACATTTTTCTAAAAATTGTTTTTCATTGGGTTTTATGTATTCATATTACAATTGATTTCTTTTACTTCTAGAAATTGTATCATGAAAAATTGATACCATATTTGGAATAATGAGGTTAATTTTCTTAATTGGTTCCATTAATTTTTTTATCATTATGAATAGTAACTGTTATAAATATTTGTCACTTCAGTAAAGGTAAAATGGGTAAAACAAGGTTAAAACCATAAAATATGGTCTCAAAATCTACCAAAAACCTACCATAATTTCATTGGATGGTATAAAATCAACCATAGTCATCCAAAATTTTAATATATGTTATTTTGGTTATATTTTTTCTTGAAAATTACATTTATATTATTTTAAGTAAAGAAAATTCCAAAATGTCACTCTCTTGACTTTAATATCTATAAATTTTACACATGAGGATAAAAAAGGATAATTTCAGTTATAAATTATTATTTTATCAATAAAATAATTTTTTATCATTTTAATTTATTTTTAATTTTTAGTGATTAAATTATTATCTTAAATTCGTATGCAACACCGACATAGTATTTATTCAATTATTAGAAAAATAAAATGAATGTTTTTAAAAATATTAAATGGAATGAAATTTGGATGAATTGTTGTATTATAATTTTTTTTAGATAAATATAACATATTATGTTTGTGTGAAAGGTCTATATTTTAATTCCATAACTATATTTATGACTTTAAAGTCAAAGTTAATGAATAGTTCCAAAAATGACATTAATGATATTTTCTAATAAACAATATTTTATTAACTGACTTAAAATTCATAAAAATATTATATTTATACGTTTTAATGGGATATGGTTTAAAATATCAACCATTATATATTTATGAGTCACTTTACCTATTATTATAACATTATTGACCCTTAAATAGTAAATTTATTCTGATATTGCGGTAATTGTCAAAAAGATTAACATGAGATTAAAACTAAGAGGTAAGGGTTAAATCATAAATTAAACTTGTATAAATTTTATTTAATGAGAGGATATAGAATAATACTCATAATATATTCAAAATATTTCAATTTTGAGCCTCTTTAAGCTGAAAATTATTTTATATTAATTTAATATTGTAAGTAATTCTATGAGTGTCCCTCTCCTCACTTATAAAAGGGCACCTATTCCACTCTCTTCCTCACAACCTTTAAGCCATATTGTTTGACCAAACCATAAAAATTAACTTATTAAATTATCTATCCATGAATTAGAGTTTCTAATATTCCTAAAGGATAATTCTAAGGGTTCTTAAGAAAGTATCTAAAGTAATTATACCTAATAAGAGGCAATCATCTTTACTAGCCATTTCATTATTGTTTCTTCTTCTAATTACTCTAAATATGTTGAAAACATACAAAAATAATAAATAAAGTATCATAAATACACTAATATTTTATTATTATTATATTTAAACCATTTTCTACGTATTTTCTATCCCAAAGAAAGTGAAAACATCACTCGTGCATATGTATAGATTATTATCTCTACATAGCGGTGTAATTCATTTTTCATTACCATTTTACTTAGATGGTTATAAATATGGAACTAATAAGTATATATTATATTTATGAAATAATTATGGTTCTATAAATATAATATATTACATACCGTCTTACCTTTCCTTCTAATAGAAAACAATAACGTCGCTCGTGCATACATGTGGACTACCACCTCTACGAAGCGATGTGATTCATTTTTCATTTATTATTTACATGGATGAAAATAAATATATATTTAATGAATATATATGATATTATAATTATTATATAAATATTAATTATTTATTACCTTTATTTTATTCCATCCATCAAAAAGTGAAAACAATGTTCATGTGTACGTACGACCTACCATTTCCATGAACGGTGTAATTTATTTTTTTATCTCCACATTTCATGGATGATTATAAATATGTATATAATTGATAGAAATTATATTTATATAATGATTATAATTATATATTACATGGAACCATGATCAAAATACAACAACCAAAACTTCCAAACATAAACTTTAATGAAAAATGAAATAGTTAACACTCATAAATGATGATTTTAAAGAAATTATTAATAAATAACTGTTGAAATGTTATAAGCATATCATATATGATATCATAAATATGAATATGGTTATGGTATAAATTAATAAAAAATTTAAAACCATTATATAGAAGGTTAAATCATATTCATCAAAGTGAAAGTGTGAGGTAAGAAATTTCATAACTCAATTTCTTTGCATTTGGTTATATTACTTATTTATTGTCCATGTTATTCTAAGATTATGTGTGTAATAAACTATAAATATTTTAGGTTGTATTTACACTTGTTTTATATGGATTTAAATTTTTACACATAATCAATTCATTGATTAATTTTCACTCCAATGATACAATCTTTGTAAGGTTTTATTTCACAATCTCATCCTTATTCATGATTATTTATGTTTAAGATTAAATTGGAATACTTATATGATATTTATATCTTAAACCCCCATAAATTTTATTCTCCTATTTTTATTTCTAAAAATTATATTTTTTACTTTCTTTTTTCCTTTCTTTATGTACTCAAGAGTTCAAAATAACGTTTTTAAAGAAAACAAACTTCGTTTTCTATTCGGTCTGGAACATTTTTCTTCACTATATATATTTTCTTTAAAATGTTTTCAATAACGTTTTTACTATTATAAAATGATTTATTAAAGACATTTTTATTTATTTTTGACTTTCTATAAATTTTTAGAAGGAATCTCCATTTCATTTTTCAAATGAGGCACTTTTTAATTTTAATAAAAAATGAAAAAGGAATCTTTGTTTTAACGTACACAACGTGAATGGAATTTTCCATTGTTATGACCGATCAATGATTTGAAGATTACTTTAAAAGATTACAATTTTCTTTTTAAAAAAATCCTTAATATTTTAGTAATTTTTAGATTTTAATATAAGTGATTTAAAAATGAAAAGGGTATTTTCCTAATGAAATATTTCAATAATAATTATAAGTATTTTCGTCTATGTCAATATTATTTGGTGAATATTATACATTAATGGGGATATAATCTTTTAATACCACTCACTATATTACTCTTGGTGGTTTATGATTATGTTATATTTATTGATTGGGAAAAATATTAACATTTCGTATGCTAGTTTTTTAATATGAATGTTTATTATATTTTACCCCTTTTATATGATGAATGTATTGGACCTAGTAAGTGATGGATAGGGCATGTTATAGCCCCTCAATTCATTGGTAGGTCTAATTAGAAAAACTAGTTTGGGTATTTAGCTGAGGAATTACCCATTTATGTAAGATATCTTGGCATGAAGCCTTCATGGAAAGTTTAATATGACCTACATTATTCATTCTATTATTATAAAATTATTTATTGATTTCCATATGATTATTTAAATAGTTATGATATCCATGTATAAGTTTCAATCTTATGTGATTATTTATATGGAATTATTTTATCATCATTTATTCCTTCTATATTATTCTTTGATCTCAAATTATTGATTAAATAGAAAATGTTTTAAGTTATTTAACTTTACATATTGATTATCCCTTATTTACTCATGATATATTCCATTGTACATAACCCTTACTGATCATCTGAAATTTTCCTTATTTTATTTCATTTCCATAAAATATGAAGAAAGAGTCGTTGAATGAGTTCAAGGATGTATATTTTTTATTTTCACCATGTTTTTATATTTTATTACTGATGTAAAATGAGAAGCATGTTTATATCTAGTTCTTAAAGACTAGTAAACTATTCATTCCTTTAGGATATGATCAGTTGTATCTGGTTCCAATGTAATAAAGTAACCACCGAATCTGGGATACAAGGGTTAGGGTCTTTGCTGTTGGTATCATAGAAATTTTAGTTGAACCTTGGAAACCAAATTTAAAAAAATATATATTAAGGAATATAACCATACGGAAAACTATAAGGATATGTATAATTATAGGAAAATATCATAAAGTCTTTGGAAAGTTATATATTATATTATTTCCCTAGAATTACATCCCTTTATGGATACTAAAAGTGTACATAGATTTGGTACAAATCCATCTCAGGGTAATGAACCCAAAAAGAGTTAGAAAAATATATCTCATCCATTATTCTGGTGTACGGTGAGTGTTCCCTTACTATGCACCTGGTTTGACACTCTAGAAGGGATATTCTTGGGTTAATCACATTTTCTTTATGAAACATTATGATGAATGATATAATAAATTCTATTGAAATACATGATATTACATAGTGATATGGGATAAACCAAAAGTGTCTTGGGTTGATAATCCTAAGGTTGATCACAATATTAAAGGCATAAATTCCCATTTAGAGGTTTTATGTGATGATAGTCTAACTTGATTAAGGATATTTTGGAGACATTTATTGGAATAAGACCCTTTGGTTTAGTATATGTTTTAGTGAAAATATTTTTGAGGAATAAGAGGAATAATGATTTTATATTTTGTGGTCATAATTTTAAATTTATTGATAACCTCTATGGTTAATATGATCATTGATATTTAGGTAATTATATTTGATTGGGATAAAAGAGTTATTGTATTTTGGGAATATATTTTTATTATATAGATAACCAAGGGATTGAAAAGTGATTTAGTGACTAAGTGATTAATGTTAAATACACTATATTGGGAATATTAAACGATTAAGGTAAAAATAATTTGAGGAATAGTGATTGAGTTAATTTATGGAAAAATATATGATTTTACTGTGATTTTATGGTGATTAAAGATATTTATGGAAATGATTATCATATTTTGTGGAATATATGATTAGGATACATAAATTTTTATTATATGAACTTATGATAAATTGATATTATTTTGGAATAATAGTTAGGTTTATCTTAAAAAAATATAAGATCAAATCTTTTTGATTTTTTGATTTTAAATTTGGTCAGATATAGTTTTTGAGAAGTCTTATGGTTTACTATTTATATATTGGATTAATTTGAACTTTGGGTTTTATTATTGAGGTTATATAGATTAATGTATTGTATTGGATGACACGTGATAACCATTTTGGTATTGGTTAATATTTAGAGACAAAAGGAAATACTTATGGATCTTCTGATCTATTAAAAGTTAATTTTAGTGATTCAGGCATGAAAAATTAATATTGAATATTAATTTAATGGAATAATATTTAAAGTGGAAATTCATTGAAGCATAAACAAATGATGAAATTATGATTATAAAATAGAAATAAATATAATAAATAAATTTTATATTATTCACTTTCTTGTTAGTAAAAGACTCCCTCAACTTTTAGAAAAGGATATTGAAATAAAAATTTATCATTTTACCTTCATTTCCAATAAATTTATGGTCGTGTAACCCTTTATTGATTTATGGTTTTTTGTTCGTTAATGTTCCCATGACCATGTTCTCTATCAATATCTTTGAGTTCTCAGATTCTAGTTTTATCCTCCATGTCTATATTTTAACTTCCCAATAATTTTATCCTAATATAGGAACCCAATTTTATGTTATTTATGGTATCCTTTATCCTTCCCACTTCCCCTTTTTATAAGAATTTTTTTATCCCTTTGTATAATGCGAGTTTTTAATAAAGGTATTTTCAAATATTAAAACTTTGATGACCATGATAAAATTTTGAGGGTGAAATTTATTTAAGGGTTGGGAGAGAATTTAACACCCCAAAAATATCATTTAAAAAAAATAATAAACTCAATAGCTTTCTTAACATGCAACACCGAACTTTAAGAATATGGAGAAATATTATAAAAATATTATTATTTAAATGTGACAATATTTGAATTGGCGGGTATGAATATGAGTAACCCAATTTTGAAATATAGGTATAATGGTCCTAATCAATACAAATTTATTTATAAATTATTAGTAAATGAACACTTAATTTTTAGAGAAGTTGTTTTATGCTTCAAAAATGCATTTTTCTTTAAAAATTATTTTATTGCATTTTGTGTGTGGAAATTATAATTAATTTCTTCCAATTTTAGAAACATTATTTTATAAATTGAAAATAATTTTTAAAATCATCATATTAAAAATAACATAGGGTGAAATTTTTAGATTTTTTATAAAATGATTGATCTTTCAGTGAATAATGAAAAGTATTGATTTTTCAAATACTGTCATTTCTTTTCATTAAAATAAAGTTATTTAAAAGTAACATTCTATTTTAGATTTAGTTATATATGATATATTTGATTTATAATAATCTATTTAATTCCATTTTAATCATAATTATTCATGATTTTGACATAAGTTAATTTTTATGCTCAAAAACACATTTCTCAAAAAACTGTTTTTCGCTGTGTTTTACACATTTATATTAAAATTAATTTCTAAAACTTATAGAAATTAAATATTAAAAAATTGATATCATATTTGGAATCAGTATATTCAAATTTGGTAAATATATACCTTTTATATTTGGTCATTATGAATAGTAATTGTGGTAAATATTTGTCACATCAGAAAGGGCTCCTGCTTGGTATCCAAGAGACCCAGGTTCAAAACCCGGTGGAGGTGAATTTTTGGGTTACTATAGCAGTACTGTAGCAGGTAATGTTCAGTACTATAGCATCCAGAACTATTCACCTGATTTGGGCCTTTGGGCCACAGTTTGGGCCTACGGGTCTCCAGGGCCTTCGGGTCATCAAAGGTCTTCGGGCCTCAGGTCCTTCGGGCCACAAAGACCATGGAGTAGCCTAGTTCACATAGAGCAGGCCCCAGAATAGGATTAGAGCAACAAGACTAGAAGTCCTCAAAAGAAGAGCTACCGGGTTGGAAGAATGAGAGGGTATAGAAACTTCCATCGGGACCAGGCACCGTGCAACTTTGTACGGGGCAATGCTAGCCGATCAGTAATGCAAGGTGGGGAGCTAGGTGATCCATGATGCAGAAGCTAGGGGAGGGGTAGTTCCTATGGGTTGGGCCTACAGGTCATATATTGGGTATAGTATGCCTTTGGGCCTTCAGGTCATGTATTGTGAGTCATGTCGGGCCTTGTGCCTTGGGCCTACGGGTCATGTATGGGTTTCCCTTCATCCCTTAAAAAGGGGGTTATCTATAAAATAAAAAAAGAAGTCCTTTGGTCCATTCAGGCTGTAGAAAGGGTAAAATGGATAAAAGAGGGTTAAAACCATGTAATAAGGTCTTAAATCAACCCATAACTTACCTTAATTTTATTATATAGAATAAATCCAACCATATTCATCCCAAATTATAATATATGGAATTTTTGTTCCATTTTCCATTGAAAATGACATTTATATTATTTTAAGTAATGAAAATTCCAAAATGTCCGCCTCTTAACTTTAATATCTCTAATTTTTTTTACATAAGCATAAAATGAGGATGATTTCAGTTATAAATTTTTATTTGATATAAAAAATATTTTTTGTATCATGTTAATTTTTTAAAATTTTAGTTATTTAATAATTACCTAAAATGCGTACACAACGCCGATACAGTATTTATTCAATTAAAATAAGAATAAAATAAATTATTTTAAAAATATTAAATAAAATTAGATGAATTATTGTGTTAAAATAATTTTTTAGGTAAATATAACATATTAGGGATGTTTAAAAAATTTAGATTCAAATTTCATAGCTATCTTGATGACTTTAAAGTCAAAGTAAATGAATAGTTCAAAAAATGACATTAATGATATTTTATAATAAATAATATTTTATTAAATGATTTAAAATTCATAAAAATCATAACTTTTGAAAAGTGAATGGGATAAAATTTAACTATTAACCATGATCCATTTATGGGTTACTTATCCTTTCATGATAACATTATTTACCCTTAAATAGTAGAAAACTTTGATATTACAGTAATCATCAAAAGTATTAACAAGGGTTAAAAATGAGAGATAAGGGTTAAAACATCCCTTAAAATAGTCTAAATTTTATTTAATGAGAGTATTAAGACTAAAAATATACATATCTTAAAAATATACCAATTTTTATCCACTTGAAATTTCAAATTAATTTATATTAATTTAAAACTTTAAATATTTCCAAGAGTTCCCATCTCCACACTTATAAAAGGGGACCTCTTTTACTCTCTTCCCCACATCATCTTATCTATATACCTCAACCAAAACCTACCAAATTCACTTATAAACTTTCATATCCATGAATTATAGGTTATTTTATTCTTAAAAGGACCATTATAGGGGACCTTGATAAAGGATATAAAGGAAGTCTACCGAAGAAGAGGTAATCTTCATTACTAACTCTTTCAAGTTTATTTCTTCTTAAAATTACTATAAATATATTATAACCATACTAAAATAATAACTATAGTATTATCAATATAATTATAAGTTATTATTATCATGGTGAAATCATTTTCCTTATCTTTTTCATCCTACAGGAAGAAAAAAACATTGCTCATGTGTACGTACAACTTACCCTCTTCATGTAGCAATGTAATTCATTTTTCATCCCCATTTTACTTTTATGGTTCTAAAGATGTAAGTAATTATTATATATTACATTTATGATATAATTATATTTCTTAAATATAATATATCATATACCTGCTTACCTTTCCATCCATTAGAAAATTATAATGTCGTTCATGCATACGTGTGGACTACCACCTCCACAAAGTGATGTGATTTGTTTTTCATTTCCTCTTTACATGGATGGTAATAAGGATATATTTAATGAATATATATGATATATATGATATTATAATGATTATTTAGAGGTGAATTATTACTTTTCTTTCTTTTTTTCAATCCGTCAAAAAGTGAAAACAATGTTCATGTGTTTGTACGACACATCATCTCCATGAATGATGTAATTCGTTTTTTTATCTCAAAATTTCATGGATGATTATAGATATGTATATAATAAATATATATTATATTTATATAATTATTATAATTCTGGATAATATTTAATAATGATAAAAATATGAGGACCAAAACTATTGAATTTAAACTTCTAGGAAAAACGAAATAGTTAGCACCCATAAATGATGATTTTAAAGGAATTATTAATATATGGGTATTGAAATATTATAATTGGATCATATATGATATTATAAACATAAATATGGTTCTGTTATAAATTAATAACAATTTTAAAACAATTTTAAAGGAGTTTAAATTATTTTTAACAAAGTGGAAGTGTGAGGTAGTGGGTTTCATAACTCAATTTATTTTCATTGGGTTATATGACTTATTTATTATATATGTTATTACAATATTATGTGTGAAATAACATATAAGTATTTTATGTCTCATTTAAACTTGTTTTATGTGGATTTATATTTTTACACACAATCACTTCATTGATCAATTCTCACTCCAATGATATGATCTTTGTACGAGTTTATTTTACAAACCTATCCTTATTTAGGATTTTTTAAGTTTAAATTTCCTTTAGAATAATTATATGATATTTCCATATTAAACCCAATAAATTTTATTATACTATGTTAATTTCTAAAAATTATATATTTTCATGTAATTTTCCTCTCTTTGTGTACTAAATAGTCCAAAATATTCTTTTTAGGAAAACCAACATTCTTTCTATTAAGTCGGGTATATTTTTCTTTCATGTCCATATTTTATTTAAAATTTTATCAAGAATTTTTTTACTATTCTAAAATGTTTGATTAAATAAATTTTACCAATGTTTGAATTTATATAAAAATATCTAAAATTAATATCCTTGTCATTTTCCAAAGAAGGAACTTTTGATTTTTTACTAAAAATGAAAAAAGAATATATGTTTTAACATACACAACATGAATATAATTTTCCTCTTTCATGACTACTCAATGATTTGAATCTTACATTACAAGTTTAAAAGGTTTTTTCAAAGAAAATGTTTTGCAATAATATTTTATAAATTCTTATATTTTCATATAAATGATTTCAAATTTAAAAGTGTATTTTATTCAAGAAATATTTTAGTGATCTTTTTAATGTATTTTTTCCAATGTCAAAATTATTTGGTGAATATTAAAATTTACTGGGCATATACTCTTTTGAAACCATTAACCATATTACTCTGAATGAATTATGATTTTATTTATTTATTAATTGAGGAAAATATAATCATTTATTATGCTAGGTTTTTAACATGAATAATTATCATGTTTCTCCCATTTCATATGATGCATGCTTCGGACCTAGAAAGTGATAGACAGGGCCTATTATAGTCTCTTGATTCATCATTAGGTCTCATAAGATAATCTATTTTGGGTATTTTTCCAAGACCATACCCATTTATATAAGATGTATTGGCACAAGTCATTGATTTTAAGTTTAAGATGTCCAATATTATGCATTCCATTATTATGAAATCAGTTATTGATGGTCATATGATTATTTTAATAGTTATGATATTCATGGATAAGTTTAAAGCTTATGTGAATATTTAAATTCCATTATTTGATCATTATCTATTCCTTCCATATTATTCTTCGTGGTCAAGTTATTTATTAAATGGGATTTTTTTTTCAGTTATTTAACTTTACATATTGATTTTTACTTATTTACTCATGAAAGATTCCATTGTACATAACCCTTAATAATCATTTGAGATCACCCTTATTTTTTTCCTGGAATATGGAGAAGTAATTTCTAAATTAATTCAAGTATTATTTTTTTTACTTTCACTATGATTTTATATTTTATTACCAATGTAAAATGTGAAGCATGTTTTTATCTGGTTCTTCAAGACTACTAAAATATTCAGGCCTTTGGCATATGATCGCTTGTATATAGTTCCATTGTAATAAATTATCCACTCACTCTAGGCTATAGGGTTTGGGTCTTTATTCATGATACTAGGATTTCCAAAATTATTAGAAGAGAGACCCTAGAATATTGGGATCTATAACCATAAAGAGACACTTTGAAGGACCACGAAGGCACTACCGCTAATGGAGAGCTAGAGGGAGATGTCTTTGGTTGAGTAGGAATAATGGAGGAAACAAGATCTAATAGAGGACCATTTCCCACAAAATGATGAAACAATGAAGGTACAACGATAATAAGTTTATTTGAAGCAGCGGTCAATTTTTTTGATAAAAGTTGTGGCATGTCAGGCTTGTACTCTGAAGGAAAAAAAGAGAATCCTTCCTACCAGTTGATCCTCATTTCTATATCATGATTGCATATTATACTACTAAAATTGAATTCTATACCAATATTTCAAAACCATTGGTATATCCTATACCTTTCTGAGATAATAATCTTCCCTGGTTTATAGCATACTCTGCCATGGTGCTCATCTCCCAAAACATGATGTAAGTGATCGTTTGACACAAAGTTGTCAGATTCTTAGGAATTTGGGGCTTCTAAATCACACTATTACAAATATAAATAGACTATTAAGTTACAAAATAAATATTAAATTTTGAAATCAATAAAGTAAAACATAAAATCTGCTACTTTGTTGGTTCGTTTACCATGATTCCATATTTTTTCTTTCTACTTGAGCAAAAAAAATTGCCTGAGGCACACACCCTTCAATATTCAAAGCCTCTCTCTGCAATGACATTGAATGTAGAAATTCATAATTTAAAATAGGTTAATAATATGAATTTCATAACTAAAATCAAATGGATATTAAATATAAATGAATTTGAAAAGAAAAACATATGGTATATGAATTATAATTCAGTATCAATGAATGTGTTATTAATAGACATAACATATATATAAGTGAATATGTCATCACAATAATAAATAATAAGGTGGTTGTGTGATCAACATAATTAATGATAATATGAACATGTATTACTATATCATAATGGAATATGCATGAATGGGATATCACTACTCTAATCATGACTATAACATAAAGGAATTATGTTTTGGTATGATTAAATAATACACATTACATTCCCAAAATGATAATTTTGAGATTTTAAATATATTAATTGATTTGTTTTGATTTAATGATACAAATGAATTTTTTTTCTACGTCACATGAGGCCCTAGTGTTCTTTGTAACCCCTCATTCTATTACTGTGATCCAATTCATGACTAAAAGAATTCATTTTCATGGTTTTTTTTCTAATTGTGTCATTCTAAATATATAAAGGAGAGTTAAGATCATGTTCCTCCTCAAAAAAATAATTATAATAATCCAAATAAGTACTTTAGAATAATGATCTCAATAAGATATGTATAATTTTTTCAAGGGGTGGGATATATAAAATCATGATTTAATTTATTGCATCTTTCAATGATTATTAGTGTGTGAGATGAGTGTTCTTATACCATGGGTATTATGTATCTAGGATTATTACCATGGGAAGTGATTTATGTATATGTTGGAATTATATCTATCATATACTTTTTAAGTATATATTGTTTAAAATAATCATATATTCAATTGTTCAATTTGGAACTTTACAATAACATATGACCAATTCTCTGTTCCAATTGGTCTACACCACATAGATCATGGTTTCAATGTCATGATATAACATGGTGTGATTGGAATTGATTAAGATGGATAGGGTTTTTAGTTCTAAATCTTTATTTGATTAATTTTTTATGATTATTAAATATAATGTTTCTCATAAACCTAATGGTTGTTGAAAAAATCACGTGATTGATTTTCTATATCATTGTTTAAGGTATTCTCACTTTTCATTACTAAGTCTCTTTCTATTCTGTAATTTTATTTTTTTTTATATTAATATTTATATAATATGTTAGTATATTTTCATGACTTTTGTTTCATACCCTAAGGTATTAATGATTCTACCCCTAAACATTTTAAAGGGAAGTGGCCCCAATATTGTTATGCCCTTTCCTATTAAAAGAATGTACATTTAATAAAATGATCAGTGGTTGTATAGGTACATGGCATGATGAAAAACATAACAATGATAATCCTGAAATTTTATTAAACACTAAATAATTTCAATAATAAACTAAAGAATACATGGTCATTTATCTAGATCAGTTATAAATGAACTGAAATATTTAAGAAACAAAAGAAAGTGAAAGTCTTAAAGAAAAATTATAAATGAGTGTCGTACCTTCTTCCTCTCATGGTCTGTAATTGCAGTTCACCCCAAAGTGTAGAGGTATTTAATAACATCCTATTTTATTTCTTCCTAAATATTCTTAAAAAAGAATTTTCAATAATACAAAAGAAAGTTTTAATGAAAATCATGGTAATTTTCATTTAAAAACCACAAATTTGATTAATACCACAAACTCAGTAATCATCCAATGAGAAATATGTCATGACCCGTCCCCCGGGGCCCATGCCATGACTAACCCAAGCCCATATTCCAAAGGACAGGGGATAACGACTAGCACCGGAAAGGCATATATCTATAACGGGAAGTCATTGCCTTTAAACCTGTACAAAAACACAGCCTACAACACAACAAGAAGAAACTAATAAGGAGGATATTTGTACCTACCCTTCAGGTAGGATCCTTAGAGGACGAACTAGGAGCTATTTCCTTTTTTTTCTATGTCGTAAGGGTTCTAACGTGATAGACGTTGCATCAATCGAACGCCCGGTCTGTGAGTTATAAGTGTTTTAGTTCTGGGGCCTCGGTTGGATTCAAGTTTGATCTAACCTGGCCATACTCAAACTGTCTCTAAAACACAAGAGGAGTGTGCCAAGATGACCATATCGATCCAATGATCCCAATGCCATATACGGTTCATCAAACGGACGTCCCCTTCCCAAGATATGACCCTTTAAGTGTTTATGGGCCTGGTTGGCCTGGTTAAGGTCCAACCCGGTCAGACCGACCCAGCCCAACTGGGTCTGGGCTAGGCTGCAGCGGGCTCGGCCCGACCCCCAAGGGGGAGGCCCACAAAGGTGGCCCGCAAGGGTGGCCCGACCCGCAATGGGGCGACCCACGAAGGGCAGCCGACAATGGGGCGGCCCACGAAGGGCAGCCCGCGATGGGGCGGCCCACGAAGGGTGGCCCGCAAGGGTGGCCCAACTGTCAATGGGGCGGCCCGCAAAGGGCGGCCAGCAAGGGGGCGGCCCACAATGGGGCGATCCACGAAGGGCGGCCAGCAAGGGGAAAACCCGGCCATGGTGGAGCTCAGTCCCGACTGTGGTGGGGCACGGTCTGGTCCAAGGTGGAGCACAACATGCTGTGAGGTCCGCCCTAGCCGGTGCGGGGGGTGTCTCCCCCCCGGTCTCCCGGTCTCCCGAACTCCCAAACCTCACATAGGCTGTTTGGTTTGCGAAGCGACGACACCGTGTGGGCGCCGCCCGGTCACCGCGGAAACCGCCAGAGGCGCGAGTTCAGCCTCCGCCGCAGCTTCTTGTTCGTCGGTGGCACGCTGGTCATGCCACCTTCTACTCGTCAGTGGCGCATTGGACATGATGACTCTTCTTCCGCGGCCTACCGAAGTGTGGGCCACCTCCTCCAATCACCGCAGCTGACGATCCATGACCCTCTGCTCACCGGCGGTGTGCGACGGCACACCGCACCTCCTCCGTTCACCGCGACTAATGATCTGCAACCTCTTTTTCCTCACCAATGGTGTGGGATGGTGTGCCGCACCTCCTCCATGGCCAGCCAGTGCTGGCCATTCTGATGACTACCATGACTTTGTACCGCGGCCTCCTCTTGCGGCGTGCATCAACACATGCCTTCTTCGTAGTTGGTCAGTGTCGTCACACTGGTAGTATTCCACGGAGAATGAAAGGGTGTAGAAAAGATTTTAGAGGGTCCAGGATGTGTTCATTAGGTCAACCCCTCTGTGTTAGCTCATAAACGAGAGAGAGGATAGAGGGGTTTAATAAATTCACTTGAAATAAACGAGAATCAAAACCCCTACCTCAAGAATGATGGTGAGCGCACGTTTTTGGAAGCAGGTTGGTGTTCATCTCCCTCTACAAATAGCTTCCAAAGGTGTCGCTCGTATGTCGATCTTCAGTTTGTGGTTCGGTGTCTCCCATCACCTCCTACTGGAATCGACTCTATACTCTAAGGGTTTGGCGTCTCGACACTTCACCAGCACTTTGCTGCTTGGTGAAGTTGTGCCAGTACCTCCTCCCAATCTCCATATAAATAGGGGAGGGGGGAGGGTAAGTAACGACGTGAGGAATTAATGGGGGATCATTAATTATGAACCTTTCTAATTCCCCAAAAATGTTGTTACATAATATCGATAGGCCAATCAATTTATTGTCTTGACACATCACGGGTCCCATACTCCATTTTTTAGTTGGATTATATGAAAGAAAATAAAATAAGAAAGTTATTTTATTTTATTTCTTTTAAAAAGTCCCAAAACATAAATTTTTCTCCAGACCCACTGTGGTCAAAGTAAATTCTCCCTTAAGTGAATCCTGACATTATGGATTCAATGGTGCCCCCATATTTTTAATCTGAGCACCAGTTCAAAAGTTAGAAAACGTCGCTCGCATTTTTACTGAACGTACCTTGAAAAAGTTCAATAATTTAACAACATTCACCCTCGACTCGCGCCGGTCAAGGTTAGGCTCTTCCTAAGAGAAAAATTACCCAACAAACCCAATGATACTTTTAGATTTTTAATCCAAGTTACCATTTATAAGTTATGGATTTTAACAATAAAATAATTGTTACTTAATTATTTTATTTACGGCCAAAAACTAACTTCCATAGTTGGCTCGCACCGACCAATGTTAGTATCTACCTAAAGAAAGCATTCCCTCATTAGTTCTGTGGTGGTCTCATATTTTTAATCTGAGTCACTGTTCATGAGTTATAAGTATTTGAAAAATAAAATAACATTTTTTAATTATTTTATTTATGGTTATGCCATTTTTGTGTTTTTTCACAGGAGGCCTGCGCCGACTAAACTTAAGTCGCGCCTAGGGTAAAACTGTCATCCGGAATGTAATGGTTCCCTCATGTTTTTGATTCGGGAAACTTTTTAAGGGTTATTCCACTTTTTTAGGAAAAATTCTTACGCGTGCTAATTAAAGTTTAACAAAACTTCGACGGATCATTCTGGGCACTCCAGGCTTCAGAATCACATGTTGTCAGATTTTGTGGTCTCAAAATAATTCCATATAATTAAAAAAATAAATTATATGGAAATTACAGGACATTACATTCACCCCACCTTAGGGATTTATGTCCCCAAAAGCTAAAACAAAGGAAAATCAAACAAATGAGGGTACTGAGCACAAATTTGAGCCTCCCGCTCCCATGTGCTCTCTTGGAGGTCCCCATGATGCCACTGAACTCGCACCAGAGGGATCAACCATCCATGAAGGACTCACTCCTGTAAATCCTCTATCTCCACCAGGAACTCCGTAAAAGTCACCCCATAGCCTAAGTCTAGTTCTCCATGGTCGATGACGTGAGATGGGTCATGCACATATCTCCTCAGCTAGGATACGTGGAAGATGTTGTGTACCCTCTCCAACTGCGGTGGATGTGCCAAGAGGCATGCCACCTCACCTATCCTCCAAAGTATCAGAAATGGTCTGATAAACCTCAATGATTACTTGCCACCTCGGCTAAATCTCCATATTCACTAACGAGGAGAGAATCACAAGAATACATGGTCCTCCTCCTAGAACTTTAAAGGTCTCCGTCTCTGGTCAGCATAAGATTTTTTCCACTGATTTGTTTATCCCTGGCCACCAGTACTAACACCGGAAGTCCTAGTAGACCTTCACCACTCCAGGATGTACCACTAAAGGAGGATGTATGGATCTCCATCAACACCTCCTCTCGAAGCATCATAGATACCATGGTGCATCCTATGAAGAGGATGACATGCTTCCCACCATCATAAAATCCTTCAGGAGACTGTCCTGAGGATATCTGAGCACGTCAGGCCTCGCAGTAAACATCCCAAGTTGTGCCTCTTGAATTCATTGAAGAATTGGGAGAGTGATAGACATAGACTATAGGTAAGTTGATCCATCATTATCCACAAAGTATATCCGCAACGTGACTAGCTGCTCTGACCCCTCACTCAGCAGCTGTAAACTAGACCTCCTACTGAGTGCGTCTGCTACCACTTTCCTCTTCCCAAGAGTATAGACTATCTTAAGGTCATAGTCCTAGATGAACTCTATCCATCATATCTATCTCAGGTTCAGGTACTTCTATGAGAAGATACACCTGAGACTCTTGTGATCAGAGTAAACAATAAACCGTTCACCCGTCAAGTAGTGCCACCACATCTTCATCACAAAGACCACTTCTACTAACTCCAGGTCATGGGTAGCGTAGTTCTTCTCGTGCTGTCACAACTGTCGCGAGCCATAGTCGATCACTACCTTCTCCTACATGAGGGAAAAACCTATTCTGGTCCCTAATTCGTCGTAGTAGACTACATACCCAACACCCTCTTATGGTAGCCTCAAGATGGGGGCACTCGTCAGCCTCTGTATCAGCTTCTGAAATCTCTTCTGAAACTTCTCCATCTACAGGAAAGGCTCCCCCTTCTTCATCAATGCTGACAAGGGTGTCGCTACCCTGGAGAAGTCTGGTAAAAATATTTGGTAGTACCCAACCAAAGCAGAAGTCCCTCTCCCTTCGGGGATAAAATCCTGGAAACATATTTTGAAAAGATGTCCCCACACTCTGCCACTCATGTTGGGAACTGAAAACTGAAAACTCCCACTGCCACGAGGGTAAGGGTGACCGACTCAAGAGTGATCGGCTACACCCTCCTATGCATGAGTTTATTCTGTGCTGCCAAGGTTTCCCTTTTTTCGACCAAGGAAAACCCCATTCCAACATTGTAGATAAAACAAAACCTTTTTTCCTAATCCAGTCAATCTGAGTATGAACTGTGGATGTCCAGTCTATACCCAAAATAACTTCATAAGGACTCAATAATGGCACCAAGATGTTCCAACCAAAACTCTCGCCTCAAGGGTTAGATCACATCATTAACATAAGTGTGATTATTGAGTCTCCTCCCAAAGGTATCTCCAGACGTAAGGGTCAAGTCAACAGTTTAACTGAAAAATCTTGGTCTTGACTAAGATTCGTGGAATGAAGGAATGATAAGTTCCTATATCTATTAATACAACAACTAGTAGTAGACACAAACCATACCTCGAATCATTCCTGGATCCCTTGGGTCACACTCCTTAACCACATGAAGCTACTCCCTTCCCCTGTCCTCCAGCTCCCTGAGCCTAGTGGGGACCACATTGGGGTGTTGGTTGTAAAATGTCGAAATGTATACCACCTCATGATACTCTCCTAGCTCCACTTCTACATCTGCTGCCCTACAGATTAATCTGTCCCTATCACTTCCTCTTTCCGAAACATTTTACACACCCAAGTCTCTGAGACTGACATCAGTTTCCTCCTTTCCCACTACTAACATTCACTGGATGTATCCGCTCAGCCAAAGAACATTCAAGCACAAAGGTTCTATCTAGCGCTATAATATAAGTAGGAATGCATAGAGGAGTAATTATGGCTTGGATGTTCCTAAAAAGACATCACTCGGAGGTTCGAGCCCTAAATAACTGACCATATTGTATTCATCGAGTACCGGGGATAGTCAGTATGCCTTGATGAACACTCAACTACCGACATGTCGTCCTGCCGAAGTTGTAGAAGCTCTAGGGAACACTCACCCCTTAACTTTTTATGGAAAGAGACCCATTCTCAGAGGAAGGTTCTCAAGATTTTCCATAGAAAATTGTCCTCTTTGCAAGATTAGGGTAATCTAAACCCTATCATCATTCTGCTAAGCCACATAGAAGGCTCTCTACCAGGACCGCCATATGATCGAATGGTGCCCTAGCTAGATGGAAACTCAGCCACCTCCTCAAGCCAGTCCTTGGATTCATGTGATTTGGGTTCACCTCAGAAGTTGAGGGGTATCTGATGCTGAAACACGTGTAAGTAACTAATCCTACATGTATCCTCTACCGGTACCTCCAGTTGTGACTATTGACCAACATGTAGTGATATAGTTGGCACACTACCTGAAGGTACCATCTTAGGAAACAATCCATGTATTGAAGCCCCATCACGACACAAACCATCCGTATGGTCACACACCGATAAGGACTAGTAGCTAGGATCACCATCTAATTAGTTGGTGTCCCAACTAGGCAGAAAACTCTAGACACAGCCTCCAGCCAGTCCTCAACTACCTGGGAATCTGTCTCGCCTCGAAACCTTGGAGGCCTCTACTGTTGGAAATCGTGCAACGCGCTCAGTAGGCGTGCACTGTCCGCCAATGAGGATGTTGGTAACTACTACCCAATGGGTGGTGGTGCTATTGGTACACCACCTGAAGGTGATAACACAGTAAGAGGGCCCTACACCGAAGCCTTGTTGCTCGGTGGGCCGTCATCGTGTACTCTCTCGGGAATCCTAGCTGGTTGTCTATACGGTGACATCATGATAAGAAACAGGTGTGCCACAGTTATTAAGTTTACCTGGTGTGATGACTCCAAATAAACTAAGGGAAAAAAACATTTCCAAAACACACGCAATCAGTGTTTTCGTGAACCGAGTCAGAAATCAGAATGCAGGGTCATGGTGTATGGATACGTCGGCCGCTACACCAACAATGAAATCCTCGAACTGAAAACCACACTCAAAACACTTAACACTATTTCTCCATAAAAAGATCAGAGTCATAGTTATTTGGTAGAACCGACTCTTCTGATACCACTTTTTCATGACTCGTCCCCAGGGGCCCGTGTCGTGACTACCCCAAGCCTACCTTCCAAAGGCCAGGGGTTGGTAACTAGCACCAGAAATGTGTATCCCTATAACGGGAAGGCATTTACTTTAAACCTCTACAAACACACAGACTAGAATTCAAAACAAAGAAACCACTAAGTAACTACTATAGTAAAAGAGTGCTGAAAGTAAGGTGCCAGAATATAATCCCCAATTGGAAAAGTACAATACAACTAGAAAAAAAGGAAACAACTCATGGGTCGTCCTCCGAGGATACTACCTGAAGGGTAGGTATAGATCACCTCCTCAACACTCCATGTATGCTCGTCACCTTCTCATACCACCTGGTCATGGCATCCTCAAACCTCAGCCCAACTGCTCGTCGTCTGCACAAGACACAACAAGGTGCGGGCGAAGACCGTGCAGGGGTGAGTATAACAATACCCAGTAGGGACCCCGAGACCCCCGAAGGTCTCTCATAATTTCACAAAGGGAAACCACAAATCATGATCTCAATCATAAAGCACAAAGCAATAAACACAACTCGAAAAGAGTCTCAGCTCAAACCAGGTTTTTCAGTGAATTATAGAAGTACAGATGATTAGCCGCGAAGCTAGATCATCTTATTCTGTCAAGAGGCACTGCTTCTGACCATACGGAGTCTGACCCACACATGATCGATAGGTATTAACCCCCGCAATGATCCAAATAGGATCCAACCTTCCCAAAGTCGATAGGTAACTAACCCCCACTGACCCACATAGGATCTGACCCACACAGGATTGGTATGCACTGACCCACACAGGATCGCTGAGCGCTGACCTCCATATGATCTGTCTCCAACCTCCGCCTCACTGCCAGCCACTAGATTCCTCGCACCCGGTGTGCTTGAGTTCCGTAGAATCTTCCCTCAAGATATCGGTCATACCTCGACTGCCACTAAGCTTCGCAAAGGAGTAACCCAAAGAACCTCTATGTTTTAAGGGTTCCAATGCGACAAACAGTGCGACAATCGGACGCTCGGTCTGTGAGTTATAAGCATTTTAGTTCCGGGGCCCGGTTGGATTTGGGTTTGATCCAACCAAGCCATACACCAAATATCTCCAAAACTCAATTGGAGTGTACCAAAAGTACCATCTCAATCCAAGGATCCCAATTCCACAAACGGTTTGTCAATCGGACGTCCAGTTCTCAAGATATGACCATTTAAGTGTTTCTGGGCCCGGTTGGCCCGGGTCCGGTCCGATCCGGTCGGACCGACCTGGCCCGACCCAGTCTGGGCTGGGACATGGTAGGATCAGCATGTTGGGATGAGGTTTGGCTCGGCCTGCAAGGAGGCGGCCTGCAAGGGCTGCCTGACTCACAATGGGGTAGCCCGCAAGGGGACTGCCAGCAATGGGGTGGCCCGCGAAGGGCGGCCTACAATGGGGCGGCCCACGAAGGGCAGCCTGGCCGTGGTCGAGCGTGGTCCGGCATTAGGTGGGGTGTGATTTAGTATGAGGTGGAGCACAGCCCGCTGTGGAGTCTACCCTAGCCGACGTAGGGGGTGTGACCCCTCGGTCTCCCGAACGGCCCGTAGGCCATTCAGTTTGCAAAGCGGTGGCACCACGTGGGTGTCGCGCGGTCACCGCAGAACCCGCCAGAGGTGTGGGTTCGGCCTCCGCAGTAGCTTCTTGTCTGTCAGTGGTGTGCTGGTCGCACCACCTCCCGCTCGTCGGCGACGCGTTGGTTGTGCTGCCTCTCCTTCTACGGCTGGCCCAAGTGTCGTCCGCCTCCTCTGATCACCGCAGATGACGAGCCGCAACCCTCTGCTCACCGGCAGCATGCGACGACATGCCGTACCTCCTCCGTTTGCCACAACTGACGAGCTGTGGCCCCATTTTTCTCACCGACAGCGCGCGATGGCATGCCACACCTCCTCTATGGTCGGTCGGTGCCGGCTGTTCTGATGACCGTCGTGGCTTTGTGATGTGACCTCCTCTTGCGGCGTGTGTCGGCCCACGCCTTCTTCATTTCCGGTCGGTGTCGCCGCGCTGGCGGTATTCCGCAGAGAACGCAAGGGTGTAGCAAAGATGACGGAGGGTCCAGGCCATGTTCGTTAGGCCAGCCCCTCCATGTTAGATCGTAAATAAGATAGAGGGCAGAGGGGTTCAATAAATATACTTGAAATGAATGAGAATCAAAACCCCTACCTCGAGAATGATGGTGAGCACGCATTTGTGGAAGCGGGTCAATGTTTTCCATCCTCTGCAACTAGCTTCCAATGGAACCGCTCGTACGTCAATCTTTAGTTCATGGTTCAGTGTCTCCCATCACCTCCTACTGGAACCAGCTCCGCCCTCTAAGGATTTGACGTCTTGGCACTTTACCAGCACTTCTCTATTTGGTAAATCTGTGTCGGTACCTCCCCCCAAGATCCATATAAATAGGAGAGGGGAGGGTAAGTAACAACATGGATAATTTATGAGGGATCATTAATTAGGAACCTTCCTAATTCCCCAACTATGTCATTACTTAAGATTAACAGGTCAATCTATTTATTGGCTTGACACATCACGGGTCCCAGACTCCATTTTTCTGTTGGAGGATATGAAAGAAAATAAAATAATAAAGTTATTTTATTTTATTTATTTTAAAAAGTCCAAAAAATTAACTTTTTCTCAAGAACCACTACGGTCAAAGTAAATTCCACCTTAAGCGAATATTGGTGCTATAGATTCAACGGTTCCCACATATTTTTAATCCATGCACAGGTTCAAAAGTTAGAAAATGTCACCTATGCTTTTACTGAAGGTACCTTAAAAAAGGTTTAATAAATTATTAACATTCACCCTCGACTCATGCTGGTTGAGGTTAGGCTCTGCCTAAGGGGAAAATGCCCCAACTAACCCAACAATACTCTTTTATTTTTAATCTGATTTACCGTTTAGATGTTATGGATTTTAATAATAAAATAATTGTTACTTAATTATTTTATTTACATCCAAAAACTAAATTCCATAGTTGGCCCGCATCGACCAATGTTAGAATCTTCCTAAAGAGAGAATACCCTCAAGAGTTCAGCAGTGGTCTCATATTTTTAATCTGAGTCACCATTCGTGAGTTATAAGCATTTGAAAAATAAAATAACTTTATTTAATTATTTTATTTAAAGTTATGTCATTTTTAGGTTTTCTCACAGGAGGCCTACGCCGACTAAACTTAAGTTTCACCTAGGGTAAACCTGTCATCCTGTACACAACAGTGCCCTTATATTTCTAATTTAAGAAACCATTTAAGAGTTATTCCACCTTTTCAGGAAAACTACTTATGCGTGCTAATTAAAGCATAACAAAACTTCGACGGGTCATTCCAGACACTCCGGGCCTTGGAATCAAGCGTCGTCAGATTTAATGGTCTCGAAATAATTCAATATAATTAAAAAAAATTATACAGAAATTCTGGGACATTAAACAATAAATTCCTGATAAAATTCTACCAAATAGTCATCCATGATAGGTGTGGCCTCTAAATATGAGCAAAATCTACCACTCCAGCCACTATAAAACTCATGCTTATAGCCTCTTTGTAGATCACCTAATTCCATGAGACATATTTTCCTCACATCATTGCTATTGGGAAAATTAAAACAAATATGAATCCAAAATATTAATTCATATAAATAAAACAATAAAATAATATTAAATCCAATGAATTTATTTACCCATATTTTTTCCCAAGCATTATCCTTTACTTTATTTGGTAGGTGTCACTAGGAGAGTGGACTGACAGGAATGATGTCAGAGTATTTGACAAGTGTCTCTAAAAAACTCCTACATTCCTGTCCTGTTTTTCTAACAATTTGGTTGTATTCATTATAATCCACTATCAGCTGTGTGCAGCGGTTCCACACCACACACATACATGTACTCCCATGCTGCTTATCAAAACATCTAACTATTAATGAATAATAAAAATATTATATCAATACATATTATAATGAAAATAAATTATAATAAAATATTTACTATGGTTATATAAATATACATAAGGTAGTCTGATGAGTGGACATCATTGGATCCCCAGACACTAAAGGAACATCCACCTATATAGATAGAGTGGGTCCTAGTGCATGCTCTGTAGGCTCAAAATGTGTTGGAGAAGGAGTCTAAGAAGAAGAAATGTAGAACCTCGGAGAGAAGGAAGTATAAGAAAAATAAGATGACATAGATAGATGTGAAAATGCATAATATAGATGAGGAGTGGTAATCATCATCGGGTAAGGGAAAGATAATATAGGAGGATCAAATGAAAATGGTGGTGAAAGTATGGGTGGCCTAAATATCCCGAGTGTCTCTAACGGCACTGTGGGATTAGAAGGTGTGGTAGATAGTATGTGATGGGGAGGGATGAGGTGTGATCAGGTACGCCAATTGGAACACCTAACTCTAGTAACACCCCCTCATATCATCAGCTGGAGCACTAGAACCACTAGGCTGGTTGGAGAATAACTAACACGTAGATGGTGGATCCTTATTAAAAGTTAAAAAAATTAATAAAATGACATTATATGTTCTTGATATATATTATTAAAATAAATTACTCACAACATGCACTGAATGAGGGATTCCCATCTTACTCATTTGGTGATTGTTTTCCATCATCCTTTTTCTTCATATATCCTCAATGTTTTTCATTTTTTTCATTTGAAAACAAATATGAAATTAATTGGAAATCCACAACTAATGTGTAACCCAAAAAAGAAAGAATATGAGTCATGACTTAATTAAGGAATACCACTTGTCAAAACAAATACGAGATATGTATTGATATAAAAAAACATTTTATATCTAGTGGGAAGTATATCAAAACATAAGATATGTCATAGAAAAATAATACATTCAAATTATCATGTTTAGAATGGGTATGATATAGTTTTCTTCTATTTTCAATTCGATCCAATTCAATTTTGGTTAGGTCATTTGGTTCATTCTAGTCAATTTATTAGGACATTTTTCCATTTTTATTTGTCTTAGGTCATTTGGATCATTTTTGTCAATTTATTAGGTCATTTCTCCATTTTTATTTGTCTTAGGTCATTTGGTTCATATTTTGGCTTAGGTCATTTTGCCATTTTTTTATTTATGTCATTATTTTCATTAGTTTTGATTTTCATATCAATTAGTTTAATATGTACAATTAAATTAATCTTGTTTTTTGTTACATTTTAATTATTTCAGTTTTTTTTGGTTTGGTAGTTTTGAATATAGTTCAATTAAATATTAGAAAATGCAACTCAAAGAAAACTGCAACCAATAAATATTGAAAATTCACATGAAGGTAAAGTTGGATACAACATATTTTTAGTCAATAATAAATCAATTTTTATATCACCAACCTCAAGAATACAAGTCAATAAAAACTAAAATAAATGAGAACAAAGATGGATGATTATATATATTTCCCTCCACAACTTCAGGTTCACAATCAACTCTAACAATTGAAGTATTGGATTCCTCATAAGTAATAAATGGATCGAGGACAATGGGATCAGGGATGATGTCAATTCCATCATCATCATCATCAAAAATATGTCTTATGATTACTTCAATAATGACACCAAATTCAGGTCAAAGATGATCATTCACATAAAAAAACTTGTTTCTCCATTGATGTCAATACATATGGTTCATCAGTAGCAAGAGTGAGTGTCATTTCAATAACTCAAAATCCACAATAATCAATAAATATGTCATGACTCATCATAAAATCAAACCATTATAATTTCATCATAGTGACTAAAACATGAGATTAATAACCTAATATTAGTATTTTCTCAACGAATCCATAATAAGAAACATTTTCAAATTGAGGTCTATTATCTGATGCACTAGCATAACAGTCTATTATGCTGATTACCATAGCACTATCATATTGTGTTATCATGTTCTTTGCTTTCTCAGTGACAATAAATTTGTAATCATTGATCATAATTTATTTTCATTCACAAAAAATGAAATTAGATCCAAAATACAAATCTCTCATTTCCTCAGAGACAAAATCAGTAGGAAAACTCAATACCTAAAATATAAATGAATATTAAACTTAATTAATTTTATTTTATTAATTTATTATTGTAATATTTCTAAATTAAATTTCAACCAAATAGGAAACTATTTTCTATGAAAATTATATCTCCTTATCAAAGATAAATAATGATGCTTTCTATTTATCGTTTGTTTATTTTACCTACCATAAAAATAGAAATATTTTAGAAGATATGTAAAATTACATGATATTACATAAGATATTCATGTTCAATTTACTTATTTGGTGTAGTCATCAAAAAAATCACAGCTAAACAAAACTGTGCGATGTTCCATCTCCCACTCTTTAAGGATTTATGTGGTCAATGTATAGAATCCGAGAATTCCCCCCATTAGGGAATTGAGGGAAAATTGGGTTCAATTTTCTTATGCTATTTTTCTTCATTTATCGTTGGTTTATTCCATATCATTGTCATATCAAACAAATAAATTAAACATAAATCCATAAATCTTGATCCAAGTAACCTTTCATGATAAAAACTTTGGGATGATTTCTATTCTAAACATAATACTTCAATGTGAACATATTTTTTTCAGTTGGATATATCCAATGAAAAGAAACAGGTCCTCCAAGAAGTATTTTGGTTAGAATATGGATAGTTATATACAACATTTATGTTAAAAATGATAGAGGAAATAGTTTCTCTAACTCACACAAAATTAATGGTGCCTCCACCAATATTTTTTTTCAATAATGAATTTGAAAACTTCTTAGAATAAATATCTCTAAATAAGTAGCAAAACCAAATAAATGACACAATTACATTATTGGATACAATATGATATATTTCTATTGTAATCAACTTATGTAGAAGGATGTGATAATCATGAGTCTTCAAAGATTTCATCTTAAAATCTCTTACATTGACCCATTTAGATATATTTCTTGAATAGCCATTATGAAATTTAATAGTCTCTAGTACTTTTAGAAATTGATTTTTTTCTACATGTGTCATCACATAATAAGAACCCAAAACTTTACATTTATTTTCACTGATACACATAGGATGAAATTCTAGTATGATTCCTTAATCCACCAAGTCACGTTGAAATCATAAATCATATTTTTTATTTCAATTAAAATTTAGAAGAATTAAAAGATACATTTAAAATATATTTTTCAATGTGTGTTACGTCTAAGAAATGATGTAAAAAATTGGTTGACCAATAAGCCAACTCAAATAAGATAATTCTCTTCTTCCAATTGTAACAGTTTTCATCGAAAACATTCTTCCTCTTTCTAGATTTAATCTGAACCTTCCTGAATGAAAATTGAAATATTTCAATTCATTGATGGCATTAGTTCAAGAAATATGTTGAGGTGGGATTTTGGTCTCCATGGTATTGTCAAATATTCAACATTATTCTTATATGGATGGTCCATTTTCAAGAATCGTCAATGTCCCATAAAACTAAAACTACAACAATATTTTAGTATTTTGGGTTGTGTATTATTCATACAAAAAAGAAATGAGAGTTTTCTCCTCATGCTCCATCCATTCATCATTACAAAAGAATAAATATCATTTATCATCCCCATAAGTGAAACACACACCTAAAATATGTCTTTAAAACATGCATCGTATGTGTGCACACCCACATTCCAAATATTCTTCAACTATTTTATTAATGGTTGCATGTATACACATATATCATTTTCAGGATTAGAAGGTCCATATATGAGTATACTCCTAAAAGTGAATGGTTTTTTCATACACATCCATAAAGAAAGGTTATAAATGTGTATGAAAACTATCCATGTGTTGTGCGAAGTAAGCATCTTCCCAAACATATTAAAACCATCACATGAAATAACTAACCTCACATTATGCACTTAAACTTCAAAATCAGGATATTGAGCATCAAATTTATTCCATGCAAATCCATCTGTAGGGTGAAACAACTTGTCATTGTTCTTCTTTCTGTTAATATCATGTCATCACATTTTTATTAATATTTCATTAGAAATGAAAATATTCTAGAGTGTGTGGATCAATGGAAAGTTCCACATTACTTTTTGAAATACGGGATAGTGTTCTATCAGCTTTCAGATTCTATTAAGATGTTCCAAATTTTATACAATAATTATGTTTAGTAGTTTCCTCCCATAATATACTTCAATATTTTAGGAAATCATGATTTTTTTTGAAAATAGAAGTTCCTCAACTAACTTACATGCCATATAATTGTTTCAGGTAATATCTACATTATTTGGGAGTAATTCCTTTAAAAATGTAAGAATGAAATCGAGGATAGTATTAGAAATCTCATACATTATTTTCCATTGAAAAAATCAGATTAAAAATTCTAGCATCTTTATTTTACCACATTTCTGATATACTGGAGTCGTGGTGACATCATTCAATTTTTGCACCCTTTTAAAATCATAATTTTCATTACATGCATCATGTTTTCTAATATCAAAGTATTCTTGGATCAACATCCATTCCCTCTCATGATGATGAATAAATAGAAACCGGTCATTTAATAAATTTTCTAATCCAGTCCTCTCATTTGGATCATGAACATTTTAAGATTTAATTTTCTCCCTATTGTGATACCACACATAGTATTTTGTTTGAAAACCATATTTGGTTATATGTTAGCTAACGTCTTCATTACTCAAATAGGGTTTTCCAACACAATTATAACATGGCAGTGTATGTGACCACTATCTGAAGAATTTTTAAATGAAAAATCTAAAAATCTCTCTAACTTTTTTTGAAATCACTTGAGATCCAATCAGTTTCATACATCCAACTTCTATCCATTCTATAAAAAAATTATATATCATTTCATAAAATCAATGAAATAAGATTGAAGTTAAATAAAAAATATATGTAAAAAAATGATAATTGATCACTTTATATGAAACCATAACTAACACACTAGTCTATATGAGAATCATAATATAAAAAAATATATACAACAAAATACAATAAATATAAATCCATGATATTAAATTCTATTATATCAATGATTAAAAATGCGCTAAATTTATCAGGGGTCAAGGATTTAATTATGAAATTGTTTCTTATGGAATATAAAATATAATTCCACAATGAAACTAGAGGAACACACTACAGTTGGTCCATATTTTAAGGAGACGTGGGAATAATGAACCCTAACTTCAAGGAATTTGAATATGATATTCTACCTAATATTTTGGATATTGAGTTTAACTGAGCATCACACCTTGAATAAGGACAACACACCTCAATCTAGGTGAAGTCAAGGATGATCATTACATAATGATACATATAATTCCATGATCTATCTATTTTTAGAATAACTTGAAAATTTTGTTTATATACAAAAAGGATAATAATTTTCTCAAGATCTAGGGAATTGAATAAACTTATAGTGGTATGTTTTGACTACTTTAACTGAGTGGGGAATATGGATTAACATTTAAGAATTAGTGGAAATAATATTGATCCCAACAATTGGATTAAGGGTCAGAGTCTTCAAGAATGCTTTTAAAAATACAAAGAACAAATCTGGAAGTAGAGAGAGAGTATAAAAAAATGATAATATAATTTTAAGAGAGAATGTGTGATTTTCTACCACATATTATTTTGAGATAAGAAGAATAAAGGTGATCCAAGAAGGAAATAATTTATTGTTACATGTTGTACATTATAGGAAAGAAGAATAATTAGTGGTATATAATAGAAAATATAGTTTAGAGTATGAGAATGACATACCTTGTTTTTTGAAGAGAAGTAGGAGAAGAAAGAGTTCCATTATGATATACAACTAAATAAATAACTGAATACAATGAATAGAAAATATAATTCTAGTATATAATTATCTTTAACTAGAAAAATTATTATTTCTATAGTATTCACTTGGAAGATAAAAATCAAACCAGACATCAAGAGGTCATTATAGTATGGTTTATCTTTATATTTGGTTTAATTCTTGGGAACCGATAGTGGGATGGGATCTTGATGTAAAAGTTTTGTATAAGAGATATTCATTCCTTTAGAATAATATTTAATATTTTTATTGGTATTTGTTTTATATAAAGGGGTAATCAATGTGGGATGAAGATTACAAATATAAATTTCACTATAATAATGACTAAAATTAACCAAAAAATAAGACCAAAAAATCAAATAATGAAACAAATTAAATTCCTTAATCAAATCACAAAAAGGGAAGTCAAAGAGGACCCAATATTAAAATAAAAATGTATGTCACTTATTCCACACACACCCAAACTCCACTCATTGCATCTCACTAACAAAACATATAATAGACTATATTAATATAAATCCTTTATATAGAAATGGGAGTAAGACCCTTTCACAAGAAATCTTGGACAAATATTTTTTCATCACCACTATACACATAGTGATCTATTTTTTATAGGAACCACACATAAATATAGTGAAACTACATAAGGAGGATACTAAATTATGGATTTAGAACTCACTGATTTGATGTTGAAGAAAAACCGGATGAAAAGAGAAGCTTGAGGATGGGTTCTCACCGCTAGGGAAGAAGATGGAAGAACTCTTAAGGATCACTGTTAGGAGAAATCAAAATGATTAATCATGATCCATTCATAACTAGTAAAAAATTAAACATATATATAGTAATTTTTTATTATTTCATGTTGTAAGGGGATGTTCCATACCTGAAAATGCTACAACTATATGAATTTAAAATAAAAATATAGAGATTGAACTAAACTAACTGGAACCAAATTAAATGAGAACAAACAATAATGAATCAATACAAAATTTAATAGAATGAACCCAAACTGAACCAAAATAGTCTGAATTAAATAAAAAATGCATGAACTAAATATAAGAAAACCTAAATCAAATAACAAGATCAAAATAAATTAAATCCACACAAAAATAAATATTTTCGGTGGTGTTTTAGACCAAAAATTAAAATAAAATGGATGGTTGATATAATACCTCAATGATTTAGAAACTATTGATTTAATAATGAATAACAATTAAATGAAATCAAGAAGAGAGATCGTCACTTGGCTGGTTGGGAAGACAGTCGAACATTGTTACTTCTAGGGCTTGGGATTAGATTTGGATGGGAGGAGGGGAGGGGCACACACCATTGTGAGCTCAGGATTTGATTTGGATGGGAGTGTTTCTATGTCTCAGGATGGTTGGAGGGGAGTCCTCAAGATTTGATATGGATGGGAGGAGGGGAGGGTCACCTATGTTGTGATTTTGGGGAAGACTTATGATAACAGTTTTAAAAAAACCATCGGCATAGGTAATTTATCCCAACAGTTTTTTAAAAACCATTGGGATAGGCTTTACTAAAATACCTTATCCCAACGGTTAGGACAAACTATTGGGATAGGGTCGTGGTTATAGCCCCCATTTCCAGTAGTGTTATATGATTATTGTGATGTATTTTGATCCATTTCATATCTTTTATGCTTCCTTAATGATCTTTTTATGATCTTATATTACTTTAACATTTTTTATTATTATCATCTAGGGTCTTATGATCCTTTAATGAGATATTTATCTATTTCCTCATATTCTCCTTCATGTTTATGATATAATACATTATGATATATTTTTTCTTTAATGGAAATTTGATCTCACCCCTTTCTTATGTTTTCAATCCCCATGTTATGATTATGATTATATCATGTGAGATATCTAAAAAAGGGTTGATAGGCATGTGATTTTGAACAAATTATTAAAATTTTCATAAATTAATATGTCAATGTTTTTAATATATGAGACACTTAACCTTTCGGTCCTTGGGTTGTGAGACTGTTTTTGTTATGTATTATCTAAGGAATGAAATTATTGTACCTTTTAAGTTATGTTTTTCTTAGGTCACTTTAGTTTGTATTATAGGAAAGGTTTATTTATTTTTGGATATTAGTTTATAGAACTTTAGAAATAAAACCTATAGAATGTATAAGGGATGAGTCTAAGTAAGGATAACTTCCCTGTGTTTTGGTAAATTATAGATTGTGTGGTTCTATTAGAAATTTCATCCCTGTCCGGATACTGTAAGTGGATGCAGGATTTTTCACAAATATACTTAGGGGTAATAACCCCAACGAGGGGCGTGTTGGGTATTAAATCAACCATGATCTATTACATGACAAAGAGTATTAGATGCACACCAAGTTTGAAACTCATGGGGGTATCTTTTGGTTAATCATATTATCTTTATAAACCATTATAAAGGATATGAATATATATAACTAGTTCAGTTAGAAATATAATTTCCTTTTGTGGATAACCTATATTGAAACCTAGCAGGATAATGTATTCACACCATTTATGAAATCATACTTCTAAGTTTATAATTTCCTTTTATGTACATTCATTAATTTAATTATACTCATTTATTCAAGGTAATGGTGGGAACCTAAAAGAACCGAGTTAACAATAGGTTTCATGGAAAATGTAGGGAATATATCAATGGGAAACCTAATGACATTAGATCTAGAATAAAAAACTATGTGAAAATGTGCACCCAACTATCCCAAGTTGGAGTAAATAACCCAAATTGTGTTGAGATTCTAAATTCACCAAGGAGGGATCTAATCACTATCGATTAATTTATGAGACATTATCTATCCTCTTTTAGTGGGTATTTTAATCCACTGGTTATTGAGAAGTAGGTCAATGAAAAGGAAAAAACATTTTCTATTCTCCAGTTCTCATACCATGAGAAGGTTATTTTGTTAGTATATCATTTAGATGGTGATTTTGACCAATGGTGGAGTCTCATTAAGAATACCTCGGAAAAAGAGAAAGTTGACTCTATGGTATGGGAAGAGTTTAAGAAGATATTTTTCACTTAGTATTTTCCCCGAACTATTTTCTAAAAAATAGAGTGGGAATTATTGTAATTGAATAAAAAACAGGATGAATCTATAGGATCATATAATGAAAATTTCACAATAATCATGAGGTATGCCTCTAGTTTCATCTATGATACTGAGAAAATGATCGATCTCTTTTTTACTAACTTAAAACCTATTCTTTGAAAGGTGTTATCCATAAGAGACTTTAATGGAAACAAAGATATTGTTTGAAGTGCTCTTAAGGTAGATATGGAAACTAGAACCTCCCAATATTCTAGGGAAAAGAAGAGGAAAGTGGAGTATCATGGAAGCATCGATGATGAAACACATGGTGGGAATAAATTCCAATTTACTACATGCAATGAATGTGGGAGAAAACACCCAATTAATTTCCTTAAGGGATTAGGGATGTGTTTTAAGTGTATTAAAGTAACACACCAGGCCCACTCATGTCAAACAAAGTCTAAGAGAATGATTAACCCAAAAAATACATTAAGGTCCCAACTAATGATTCACTTGCAATATAATGCTTCAAGTGTAAGGAATTTATACATTATGCGAATCAATTCCCCAAACCTCAGAATAATGAATAAAATATGTCCCAACAAACTCCCAAAATAAGGGAACAATTAAGGGTATTCGTGATCACTATCCACAAGGTAGGTCAATATAATTTAGTGATGCGAGGCATACTTGATCCATTTTCTAGATATTCTAATACCTTATATGATTATGGTTTGTCACATTCTTTTATATCACACAAGTTTTCTAAGAATATAGAATCAAAACCTCAAGAAATGGATATTGAAATATCTATGAAAACCCCTAGTGGAATAATAATCATATATAAGATATATAAATCTTATCTGATTGGGTTTTGTGGGAAGATACTCCCTATAGATCAATTAGTTTTCCTTTGGTTGAATTTGATATAATTTTGGGTATGGATTATATTTCCCTACATAAATCACATATCAACTGTTGGGATAAGGAATACTCATTTCATATCCCAAATCATCCTATTATCATGTATCATTGTAAGGATGATTATGAACTCCCTGTGGAAAAAAATTCTATAACATGGGTAATGATACCCAACAACGAGGGACCTCGACTCAAATGATCAGGGAGGAATTCAACATCAATGAAATGACCATTTCTTAAGAGTATAATGTCTTATTTCTAGATGAACTGCCTAATATTCCCCCATAGCATGAGGTTGAGTTTTTTTATCAAACTCATACCTAGATACATTACTATCTCAATAAGTTTATATATAATAGATCCCATTGAATTAGAGTAATTAAAAAGTAGTTACAAGAAAATATGTACAAGGTTTTTATATTCCCTAAGGATTTACCTTAGGGTGCACCGGTCCTATTTATCATAAATAATGATGGATTGATGCATATTTACATTGATTATAATGATCTTAATAAAATCAATATCAAGAACAAGTAACCTCTACCACATAACTATGATCAATTCGATCAACTTAGAGGAACTTGATACTTCTTAAATATCAACCTTCGACCTGGATATCATCAGTTAAGGGTTAAAAGGGAATATATTTACAATATATCTTTTCATAAAAAGTATGTACACTATGAATTTATAGATATTCCCTTTGTAATTACGGATTTTACCCTTATCTTTATGGATCTAATGAATAGTGTATTTAGAGACTACCCTGATCAATTTTTGGTTGTCTTTATAGATGATATTCTTATATATTGAAAGAAAAATTAATAGCATGAATATCATTTGAAAATTATGGTAAGGAACTTGATAAAGAAGAAAATGTATGCCAAATTTAGTAATTCTAAATTTTGGCTACATAAAGTATCATTCTTGAGTCACGTAATCATAGAAAAGTGTATATATTTATATCCATCAAAGACAGAAGTTATCGAACAATGGCCTAGAACAAAAACTATAAATGAGATCCATATTTTTATTAGGTGAGTGGGATATTACTAATGCTTTGTGAGAAATTTATCATGACTAGAAAATCTACTAAGTTAACATGAAAGGGAGTAAAGTTACTTTAGATAGAGGAATGTGAATAAAGTTTCAAGGAACTAAATAAGAGGTTAACCACTATTCTTGCACTTACATTACCATGTAGCGGTGAAGGGTTTGTAATATAAAGTGATGCTTTTTAATAGGGTTTATCTTGAGTTCTCATGAAGAATGACAAGGTAATTACTTATGTCTAATTTCAATTAAATACTCATGATAACAAATTACCCGACACATTATTTATTACTGTTAGAAATGGTTTTTGAAATGAATATTTAATGACATTACCTCCATATGGAAAAGTGTGATATATATAGTAATAAAAAATATTGAAATATATATTCACAAATAAGGAGTTGAATTTGTACTAAAGGATATGGTTTTAATTTATAAAATATTACGACTAATCAATAAATTATCACCCAAGGAAGGTAAATAAGGTAGATTATGCTCTAAGTGGGAAAGACCATGCTACTATATCCATGATGAGAATTTAAAAAGATCAAAAAATCATGGATTTTAAGAGGTTGAATATTTAAGTCATAATGGGATGAGATAAATTATATCTTTCCCAATTTAATTATCAACCATCCATTAATGTAAAGATTAAAGAATCCTAAAACAATGATGTAGATCTATAAAAAATGTATCAAATATTCCAAAGTTCAACTTTGATAAAGATTGAGTTATAAGGTTTGAAAACCAGATATGTGTGCAATCAAATATAGGATTGAAGAAGTAACTTTTGGATTATGCACATAGCTAATCCTTCTCTATACATCTAGGAATTATAGATATGTATATATATATATATATATATAACTTTTTGTGGGATCACATGAAGAGATAAATTATGGAATATGTATCTTGATTCTTGTTATGCCAACAACTTAAGATTAAACTACAAAATTATAATGGTATGTTAGAACCATTACCCATAATATTATGGAAATAAGAAAATATCACCATGAACTTCAACATATGACTCCCCAAAATTTCTAAAGGTTATAATGTTATTTGGGTTATTGTTGATTTCCTTACGGATTCGATGAATTTTATGACAATTAAATAATATTTCTCCCTCGAACAACTTGCCAAGATATACATTAGGGAAGTGGTGAGGTTTCATAAAGTACCATTATCCATTATATCTGACCATGATTTGAAGTTTACCTAGAGGTTTTGAATAAGTCTTCAATAAACATTGGACACATATTTGAGATTTTTCACTGCATATTATCCTCATATAGATGGTCATTCTAAGAGGATAATTCAAACTCTAGAGGATATGTTGAGATCTTGTTTGATGTATTTTCAAGTATTTTGGGACCAATAAATACCCCTAGTAGAGTTATCATACAACAAAAGTTTCCATTATCGCATTCATATGGCACCATATGAGGCTCTGTATGGGAAGAGATGCAAGACTCAAACTTTTTAGGATAAAGTTGGAGAGAGGAAGCTGATAGGTCCTAACCTTGTCCAAGAAATAATGGATAAGATTCAAACCATTCAATGATATATTAAAGAAAAAAAAGTCAATATAAGAGTTATGTATATAATCATCATTGATATATAGAGTTTGAAGTTGCTGACATGGTGTTCCTTTGAATATATTTAAAGTAGTAAAGTATGAGATTTTGGAAGAAAGGGAAGTTGATCCCTAGATACATCAATCCCTTCAATATAATTGATCATGTTGGGGTCATATTCTATCACTTAACACTCCCTTCAAACCTCTTTCAAGTCCACGATGTGTTCCATGTATATCTTTTGGGGAAGTACAAACAAAATCCATCACATTTAATGAGTTTGGAAGTTGTATAACTCAAACATGACCTTTTATTTGAATAAAAACCTACAGAAATCTTGGATCAAAGAGATAAGGTTCTGATGAACAATACCAACCATCTAGTCAAAGTTCAGTGGTGGAATCATAAATTTGAGGAGTCTACATGGAAGCCTAAGGATGTGATGAGAGAGAAGTAACCTCACTTTTTTCCTATTAGTAATAAAATTTTGAAGATTAAATTATTCTTAATGGGGTAGAATGTAATTACCCACTATTTCAGTAATTACTTTTTTCTTAATTAAATATCGTATGAGTATATTTTCTTGCACACAACACTGAACTAAAATAAAAACCACATTACCTTAATAAAATAATTAAATATTGCCATTATATCATATCCATTAAATTGGTGGGTATCACTAGAAGTAATATCTTTATAAAAACTATATAAAAGGGGTATAATAAAAAAATTCATTTTATTCTTAGAAGATATATGTTTCTTAAAAAAATTATGTGTTATGTGTACTTATATTAAAATTATTTTTTACCAATTTTAAAAATTGAATCAGATAAAATTATTTATATATTTTTAAACATAATGATAAAATAAAATAATATGGTCAATCACTTTTTATGCATAATATTAAGTTTCCAAATTAAATATTAGTTACTAAGGTAAAATGATTATTTTTCAAAGAATGATACCTTCCTAAATATTGTGTATTTTTCTTAAAATAAATAGGTATATTTTAAATTAAGATTCTAATATTATTTTTAAACATATATAAAGTTGAATTATCACTCATTTAATTAGTAATAAATTTTAAATAATATTAATAACACTTAATTATTAAAACAATATTTTTATGAAAAAACGGGGTTTCAACACATTATATGTTTTAATTTAAAAGTTAATTTTCTCATAATTATAAACCGAATTACGTTAAATGGATCCAAAATTCATATTCATCATTTCATAATTGGGTTATAAGGTCCATATTATATTTTTATTAATAAAATAATTACCATTCTTATTTTTTAATCAAGATTAATAAGGGTAAAAATGGGTAAATAAAGTATCTTGAATTTTTCATAATTAAAAGGTCACTTTCAACTTCTAGAAATAATTTTTAGGTATTAAATTCATAAAAACATGTATCACCTACCATTTCTTCTCCTAATTCACCTAACTCACCAAACCCACCTAACACCTATGTGATTCCATTTTTACCCCTTACTTAGCTTTAATTTCCATAGAAAAGACCCTCTTTTTCAACAATAATAGGTGATCACTCTCACCCATTATTCATCCCTCTAAACCATGAAGGAATTGATAATTAATTTCCATTCCCACTCTCTCTAAATACCTCCCAAGTATTATTAAGATTTTAAAGATTGCTCCTAATATTTAAGATGCTACTTAGAAAGGTAAGGGTTCCCCTCTACCTCCATTTGATCCAAGTACCTTTTTTGCAATCCCGTTTTATTTACATATTATTATAGTTAAATGTATTAATAATAAATACTTTAATATCCAAATGATTCACTAATTATTAGTGATTACCCTTCTCTCCCATTAAACTCATTTCAAAATCCCTTTTGTATAGTCATCATGCTATCGAAATCACTCTTTGATTCTCCCCATCCTCTTTTTAATTCAAGAACTTCCTTTATTATAAGACTTTTTTATATACATGTGATTATAATTAAAAATGTTTATAATCAATAATTTATTGTCCAAGTTATTTTATATTAATGATAAAATACCTTTCTCACTCATTAAACCCACTCCATAATCCTTTTGTGTACCCATCATGCTACTAAAATCATTCCTTGATTATCCATCTCCATGTTGCGAATACCCAAATCTAATATCATTCAAGGGTATTAAAATAAATGAATTTTATAAAACGTTATGGATATGAATTTTTTTTAAACAGGTTATTAAGATAATTATTTTTTTATATAGGATATTCAATTATTTTAGTGGAAGTCTGGAATTAAGGTAATGGGTTTTCTTAACTCAAATATTTTTATTGAGTCATAATCACTCCAATATGATTTTAATATTTCAATATTTAATTATCCTACCCTATAATCATGATTTTTATTTATATCTTATTTTATGGGGAAATAATTTTTTATATTTAATCCTTATTCCTTGATGAATCCTTTTTATTAAAAAAATGTAATTTTGTTAAGCATAATTCTCATCTTTTTAATGGTTTTTTCTTTCATGTCCATATTTTATTTCCCACAAATGTGATCCTATATTTTTTGGAAATATAATATGTATTTTTTTATTCTCATAATTTATTTACCCATTTTCAAAAGTAAAACATTTTACTTTCTTTACTATGTGGGTTTTCAAACAAAGGTATTTAAAAATATTAAAAAAATAGGGTTTTCCATCATTTTGAAATAAAAATTGTTACCTTCCACTCCAAATTTTAATTTATAAAAATTTATTCCTTTTAAGTATATTTTATATGGATATATTTAGAATAATGTTTTCAAAATTATTTACTTTCCCTTTTAAAAAATGTTTCTGAAAGTAATTTTTAATACATATTTTATAACAATGTTTAAAATGTTTTGTGAAAAAAATTTCCCTTATATTTTCCTCCAAGTATTATATTTCATGAATTGGTGTTTTGATCACACTATATATTTTATTATGATATAATTCCTTTTGTAAAATGATATTTTTTATATTCTATGATCTTTTAATTTTATGTTATGTGATTTTTTGAAAGTTTAAGAAAACTATTATTTTTTCATGGGTCCATTAAAATATGTTTATGATTGATTTTAAGTGGCGAAAATATGTATGGATGATGAGAGTTTGGGTCTTATATCACCCTCTAATTCATTGGTTTAATCCTATATCTATGACATAATCATACATGGAAATAATTTTTTTGTTCACAGAGGCATGGGCATGATGGGTTTGATCAATTTTTAGGCATGGAAATAATGAGTTTGTTTGCATAGGAGTATTCATAATGTGTTTTATCACAAAGGTTTACCTATTCTTATGGTTTCTCCACATTTCCAAGTTTTTTTTATAATGTTATACTAAAATTTAAATATTCATTTAGTTAAATTACATGTTTTCATGATTATGCCTCATTTTTAAAGTAGTCTACACTTTTATGTCATGCTCATATATTATATGATTATTGAGATGTATTTTGAGTCATGCCATATATTTTATGCTTACTTTAAAATATTTTTATGATCTTATGTTTCTCTAAAAAAAATTATTATTATCATCTATAGTCTAATGATATTTTAATAACATATTTATCCTCTTCCTCATGTTATCATTCATATTTATGATCTAATACTTTATGATATATTTTTCTCTTACTGGATGTTTGAGATCACCCATTTATTATGTTTATGATCCCCAGGTTATGAAGATGATTATATCAAGTGATATATCTAGAAAAGGGTCTATAGGAACATGATTTTAAATAAATTTTTACAAGTGTTGTAAAATAATATGTCTAATTAGCTAATCTCCGAGACACGAAACATTTTAGGGTTTATCTTGTGTGACTATTTATGTGATTTATTATCTAAGGCATGAAATTATTATACTATTTATGTTATGTTTAGTTTATGTTTCTTTAAGTATTACATATGAAATGTATAGATGGGTTTCATTTGTGTAGGATTTTATGGGAGATTTTTAAGACTTATAATTAAATAAGGATTCCTTAGTTTAGTGAAAAAAATACTCATTTGATGATAAAAATATGGGTTTTATTTTTTAAAAGTTTTTATTAAATCTCTAAAACTCTAAACTTAAAAGTTATTGGGTATGTAATTGAATCAATATTTTTTATTGATATTGTAATTATATATAATTATTTCCAGGTCACTTTAGTTGGTATCAAATCCAATTTATAAAGATTATGTTTTTAACACTAGATCCAAGACTATGGTTTTAAGGTATCCTAATGGATGATCTAAAAGTAGTCCAGATATAAATAAAAGAAGACCTAAAAAATAGTACCAATTCAAAGATCCCCTTATGACCCAAGGTCAATCTATAATGTTAAACATGATCTTCACTATGATAAACCTTAAAGAATAATATTGCAATGTTGAAGCTTCGTAAAAATACAAACCTGGACCTATAATAAAAATTTGAGACTACCGACATCTAGTGGTAGAGGTAGGGTGTGGGTATAAAAAACCTAATATAATTTCACCAAATTTTTATGCCTTTACTTTATGAAAACAATACATAAATTATTATTTTAAATACAATACTTAAATTAAGTTGTTTTATCATTTTATGAAAAACAACTCATAAGTCCATTTTAAATCTTTTTTTAAGAAAAACTAAAACAAGCTTTAAGAAACTTTAAAAAATTTATTCAGATAATTATTTTGAGACTTACCTTTGAAAATACACTTTTGAATATCCAATTTTTCAATCACATAAGGAAGTAACCAAAAATGAATGGATGGAACTTTAACTAAATAAGAAATAGAAATAATAAATGCGAAATCTATACAATAGAACAATTCATATCTAACAATAATTAGAGAACAATATGAAACATGAATTAATAGGGTATGAATGAAATAAATAGGCATAATGTAAAAATAAGTTAATCATATCATATCAAAATAATACAATAAATAATGAAAATCAAATATAACTAAGATTAACATGCAATTGATCATGATGTAGTGGGGAGCTCTCTACTAATGCAAATTAGTGCCGAGGAGAACAACCCTCATCCACTGGTGGTGTGAGGGATTATCGATCATGTTTTTTGGTTGTTTTTTCCCATTTGGTGAGGGAGAAAATATTGTGTTTCTTCCATCGGTGTGGTTTTTATGGTCTTCTCATGACCATCCTTTGTTGGCTATGGAGGGGCATCATTCCACTATTCAAAACCTATCACCTCTTAGATCAATGTCCTAGAACATGAAATTCAGAATAGTTTGGATGATATTTCACTATGGTTGGACTCAAAACTCTGGCAATTGATTCAAAAAAATTTCATTAGATGGTTTAGATATTTCTCTTCACCTCCACTTCGGAGGGTTTTGATTCCAGTGTAAAACCCCATCATTTTTTGGATATATTTTGGGATTTTTATAGGTACTATTTTTCCTTATATTGAGTAATTTTTATTTGGGTTTTACTTTGGGGTGTGTTTGGGTGAGAATTTTAGAAAATGGAAGAAAGAGGGCAGTGCACTATTGGAATATGGTTTTCCCTAACCGTGCACCCTATCCCAACAAAACATGAAACCCTGGGTAGGGGGGTTTTGCACAGATGGTGCATGGTTTTCCAAACCATGTGCTCTCTTAGGAGAAATCGTGCACCCCCCCCCCTAGAAGAGGTGCACGATTAAGGTTTAGGGTTAGGGGAAATTGTGCACCCCAAGCAGAAAACCATGTGTATGGGATTTTAATCCCCAAAATTCTATTAAAAAAATTCTTGAACCCCTGTATAATATCCCTAGACTCCCTAGATCCACATATAATAATTTTATCTCAATTATAAAGCCTCCAAAAGGGATTCCAAGACATTAAAAACTTTTTTATTTGTGATTCAAAGCCCAGATTGAAGATCTTCACCCATCCTGGTAAGTGAATCCTATCCTGTTTGGTTTCCCATTCCTCTCCCATTCTAGAAATGGTTTTTTATTCCTATTTTGATTAGATCTAGATATGGTTTTGTAGATCTAGATATAATATTTTGAATATAGATCTAGATTTTAAGGATATCGATTTATTCGATCTTGGATTTAGGTTTTAGATCTGGATCTCATTCTACGCTGTTACTCCACTGAAATTGGGGATTTCAATTGGGCATTAATTCATCAACGAATTGAGGTAGGTTGTTTATAACTCAAATCCCAAAGACTTTATTTTAATTATTTGTATGTAATTTTAGAATCATTATTGTTTTATTGTAAATTTATTTTTCCTATATTAAATTAATTATTGGGTAGAATAATTAATTTAGGTATTTGTGAGATCGATCATATTGAATTGAGATAATTAATTGTGTAATTAATTATGGGATGTTGAGATTTTTGAATTGAGATAATTAATTATGGAATTAATTATGGGATATTGAGATTATTGAATTGATATAATTAATTGTGTAATTAATTATAGTATATTTGGATTTTGGATTGATTAATTAGTTATTGAATTAATTAATTAAAAATTTTGTGTTTTATGTAATTAAAAAATTGATTAATTAATTGTTAAGTTAATTAATGGAAGTGATGTGACTAATTAATCAGTTAATTAGTTAATAATATTGATGTTATTAATTAATTGGTGAACTAATTAATGAGATTGATATGATTAATTGATTGGTTAATTAATTAATGGGATTGGTATGATTAACTAATTATTGAATTAGTAATGGGAATCATGTGGTTAATTAATTGTTGAGTTAATTATGAAATTGTGAAAATGGTTAATGGTAATATGGTCATTCAATTATGAAAAATAAGAATGGTAACATGGTCATTCAATTATGAAATTGTGAATCATAACATAGTCATTCACTTATGAAAATAAGAATGGTAACATGGTCATTCAATTGTGAAATGGTGAATGGTAACATGGTCATTCACTTATGAAAAAAATAATGGTAACATGGTCATTCAATTATGAAAATGGTGAATGGAAACATGGTCATTCACTTATGAAAATAATAATGGTATCATAGTTATTCAATTATGAAATGGTGAATGGTAACATGGTCATTCACTTATGAGATTATGAATGGTAACAGGGACATTCAAATGTGAATTATAATGATGAATGGTAACATGGAAATTTAGACATGTGATGTCCCTTGGAGATAGTTCGAACTCTTAAATAGGACGAAGCAGGTATTGAGGTTCGGGTGTCCTTGGGAACCCGAGAGTTTATATGGTTAAATAAAGAATAATTAATAGTGTGATAACTATTTACTAATTCATTGTAATTATTTATTTATATAACTACATACACTATTATTGGCTGGATATTGTTTTAGATTTCATTGGTGTGGGCCTACTAAGTTATACTCACACCCTACTCGGGTTGCTTAATTGATACCCGAATAGATTACATGACTACAAGACAGGTTAAGTGAAAATTCCCTGTGTTAGATAACTGATTTAGGATGGTTAATGGATGAGGGAACCAAACGTGTTTTAGGACCTACTTTGTAGTTTTTGGTGTCTTTAATTTTGAGTTTCATTTTGATACTTGGCACATACTTTGGCATGACATATTTATTGTTCAGTTTTGACTTTATATTTCATTATTTTATTATCATGAGATATTGGTATTTATTTGATTATGTCATGTCATTTAAATATTTTTATTATTTATGTTGGTGTATTACTCTAATAAAAATAGGGTATACTCTACCCATGATCAATATTAGACCCTCGTTACTAGTTGGCAGCCTCTGGCATATGGCGAGGCACGTTTGAGTTCACATAGCGAACCTAATTGGGGCACTAGTGTGTGGCACTCAGGTTGGGATGTTACAAAGTGAACTAATACAAAAAACGGCCTTTAAAAATGATATAATAGGCCTTTATCAGCACTAAAAAAGCACTGATAATTTAAGGGCATGTAAAGGCTTGAAGTTTTTATCAGTGCTAAACAAGCGCTTTTAAAGGCCCCTTTAATAGCACTAAAAAAGTGTAGATAAAAGGGGCATTTGACAACACTAAAAAAGTATTGTTAAAGGACTCTTTTATCAGTTATTTTTTATCACTGTTAAAGGGCCCCTTAAACAACACTTTTTTAGTACTAATAAAGGTGATGTTGATAAAGGGTATAATAAAAAAAGTTCCAGGCCCCACCACCCCTTCATCAGCGCTTCCCACCTCCCACCCATTTATCAGTACTTCCACCCTTTCCTTCCCTCTCGTGTTCACCCTACCTCCAGTGAGTTTTGAACCCTAGACCTCTATCATATACATCTAAGCATTTTCCAGTCCACCTATACTGTTTTTTAACATTTTATGATATATCTATAGATTTATATATATTTCGTTACATTTTTTTCCACATAATTATATATATATGTTTATATATATGTTTATATAATAATTAATATATTTTTTGTGTAAATATGTTTAATTAATTATTTGTAAAATTAAATTTTTATGTGTGAATATATAAAAATATGTATATATTGTTATATATTTGATTATAAATAACAGTATATTATGAAAATTGATAAATTTTTTAATCCATAATATCAATATGAATGTAATTCCTAGAAATAAATTCAATCCCTATTGAAAAAGGGAAAAAAGACCCCCTTAAATGAGGCTGAAAATCCATCGAATGTTAAAAAATCGGGGTACCCCGACTAAAAACATAGTTTTGGAAGCCTTATGAGCCTTTTTAGGCAAAACAAATGTGGCAAAGGGTTTACCCTAAGTCACTAGATCATAGATCTCATCACAATCTTCAATTTGATATGTGGTAGAACCCAAACGGATACTCGAATCAAAATTTATGGCTGTTTGAAGTTTGAGTTACATTTTTAACTTATTTTAAATATATATATTTTTTGATTTTTTGATTTTTTTAATCTTAAAATTGATATTAAATGACTATTACTTGGAAATAATAATCAAATTATTACTTAAAAATATTTCTTTAGTTATTTATAATTCATTTTTACTAAATATATTATATATTAGGTGTAAATTCCTATTTATATTATATAAACCATATTTTCAAAAAATATATTATATTTATATCAATATAAATATATTTATATATTTATATATTATTTTTAATTAAATGTTTTTTTGAAGTATTCTTTTATCAACGTTTTTAAAAAAGCGCTAATAAAGGCAGTGGAGGGTCTTTTAACGGTGCTTCTAAAAAACCGCTGATAAACCCCCCCCCCCCTTTATCAGTGTTTTTTTACAAGCACTGATAAAGGACCCCATTTATCAGTGATTGTAAAAAATAACTAATAAAGTCCCTCCTTTAACATCACTTTTTTTAGCATTGTTAAAGACCCCTTTTAATAGTGCTAAAAAATCACTATTAAAGACGCCCTTTAACAACACTTTTTTAGCATTGACAAAGGGGGTCTTTAACAACATTTTTATCTAGTGCTATTAAAACCCTAGCATTAGATAAACCCATTTTTTTAGTAGTGGTGGTATTAGAGGTGGTTTTTTTCTTTTCTTTTGTCTTACTATTTGGGAAAGGTAGACATGAGACTAATAAGAGTCAATCCTTGGTTATGAGCTCATACATGGGAGTAGCTAACTCAGGTATAGAGGGAAAATACTAGTACCTAGGGTGGGATTGTTGTTATTGCTGTTGTTGTTATAGTTGACATTATTTCACCGTGGGTAACGTACTTGTTGTGTGATGTGAAAATTGTTTTGATATTTTGTTGATAATTGACTCATGTCCTGAATGGCACAAGAGTTTAGTTTTCATGCATCATTATAAGAACTCAAGATTATTATGTGATATGCGTCATTTTAGGCATGCATGGGAAAATGGGTTTTAAATAAGTTGTTGAACTTGAACTATTTTTCCTTGCTTGGGAATTGAATTTAAAATGTTCTTAACATAAAAATAATTATAAAATTATGCAAGATGAGAATAAATGGGTGTGTAATGAGAAACTTGATATGATAATGAGAATGCCCTTTTTATAACCAAGACCTAGGTGAAGTATGGTTAAGGTTAGTGATAACGCCTCAGTTTTTACCATGTAGATAGGTTTGGGGAAAAGACTTTTTGTGAATTTTTTTCATTTTACTCTTACTTAAATGTGATAAATTTGTGTTATGGGTCCTAATATGTGTATTCATAATTTTAGAGAATATTCCTCTATGAAATCACTTGTTGAGAGGACGACCGTAGGACATGTCTTGGGATGATCCTCCAATAGTGGGACTAGAGGCACCGATAGTGTAGTTGATGAAGTAGGGGAGAAGTTCCAAGAAATATTTGCTTGCTTAATTCATCTTATGGAAAGATTCTTAGTGAGGGTTGTGAAAATAACTTCTAACCTTATATAGGAGTTTCAGTTGCAACATCGTCCAAATTTTATTGAAGAGGGTGTACCTGAGGGAGATGAGTTTTGGGTTTAGTTTTTCAAGACTATACTTGACCATTTGGAGAATCTAGCTGAGAAAAGGGTCAATTTGGATTCTTATATGGTATGAGGATTATAAAAGTTCTAGTATTAAATTTAGGTATGGACTAGATAGTCTAATGATATGTTATAAAATGATTTATTAGAGAAGTTCCCAAATAACTTCTATCCAGAGACGCTGAGGCGGGAGAGAGTAGTTGAGTTCATGAGATTGATTCAGGAAAGTATATCCATGATAAAATATGTTGAAATATTTATATATTTACAATTCTTTACTATAGTATTATAAGGGGTTGATAGAGGTATGATTATGTGTTTTCAAGATGGACTTAAATTTGAGATTAAGTACTAAATTAACCTATTTTGGTTGAAGAAGTTTTTTGAGGTGGTGGATCAGGCTCTCATAGATGAGGGGAACCTGAAGGAGACTTCCAGTTAAGTACATATAGTTGTTGTTGAATGGTTAGGAAGTAAGACTTACAAGAGTAGGAATCATTTCTAAGAGGATGTTATCAAGGGGGGGGGAGAAAAAAAATAGTGTCTAGGGGGAAAGTATTCATTACTTAGGATCTTACCCAAACCCCTTATCACCAGTGTGGTAGGCTGGGCCACTATCATAGATATTATCCTTGAACACCTATAAAGTGCTGATATTGCAACAAGATGGGGCATCTTCAGAAGTTTTGTAGTAACCCATTATAGATGATTGTTGATAGAGGAGATAGATAGAATTAGGGTGTGGGAAGAGGATATTATAAATCATACCAGGCTGGTAGTTAGAGTTATGCTAGCCTTGGTGGTAGAGGTAGTGAACGTGAAGCTTCTAAGAAAGATCACCTATATCAGCAGAGTAGGGTAGCTTAGGGGACTTAGGAAATGGACTGGGGAATATGGGAAGGAAATTTTCATGATTTTCAACCTACACTTGTGGATAGCGAGTCTAGACCATCGATAGTGAGAGGTACTATTCTTGTAGCTTCTATATTAGTTAGTGCCTCATTTGATACTCGTGCCTCCCATTCCTTTATTTTTTTCACAACTTGTTAATGGTTTGAGTTTGGCAGTGGAGTTTGTTAGTAGAGTTATGATGATAGATACACCGTTGGGAGTACGGTCTAGAGACATCTACTTATTCAAGGGATATTATCTTAAAGATGGGGAGTATCATTTTCTGTGGGATATTTACATCCTTGACTTGTCAGGCTTTGACATAATTTTGGGTATGGAATGTTTAGTAGAATACTAAACCTGCATTGATTGTTACTATAGGAGATTGAATTTTACATATCCTAAGGGTGAAAAATATATCCACCGTAGATAATGGGATGTCCAGGTGGGCCGAGTAGGGATAATTACTTAATAACTATGAGAGATCACAACCTAGGGTTCTAGTCTTTTGCTGGATGAAAGAGGTGTTAGTCATTATGTACATCCACCAGTAGTGGATCTATTTCAATATGTGTTTCCTAGAGACTTATTAAGGATACCACCTAAAAGAGATGTGGAATTTACTATTGATCTCTTGTCGAGGGTTGAGACAGTTTCTATTCCACCATACAAAATGTTTCCAACTGATCTTCAAGATCTCAAGACTTAGCTAGAATAATTGTAGGATGAGGGATTTATCTTCCTGAGTATATCGCCTTGGGGATCACCGGTGTTGATTTCCAAGAAGTCTGATGGGACTCTGTGCTTGTGTGTTGATTACCATAAGTTGAACCAAATGATAGTAAAGAACCAATATCCTCTTCCACATATTGATGATCTATTTGACCAGTTGATAGAATATTTTGTTTTCTCAAATATTGACTTGAGATCATGGTATCATCTGTTGAGATTTAAAACTACCAATATATCAAGGACTACTTTCAGAATCAGGTATGGAATATATGAGTTCGTCATAATGTCATTTGGATTGACTAATTCACCAACAATGTTTATTTCCTTGATGAATAGAATATTCCATCCATACATGGATCAATTTGTGGTAGTGTTTGTGGATGACGTCTTTTGGTACTCCAAGACTCAAGACGATCATTCCCAACATCTTGACATCATTTTTAGTACACTAAGAGAGCATAGGCTTTATGACAAGCTATCTAAGTTTCTATTTTGGATTGATTAGGTACACTTATTGTGTCACATAATCTTGGAGGAGGGTGTGTTAGTTGTAATGTCTCGATTCTGGAAGCTTCCCAGAGACGCCCCGTACCCGGTTGCTCACATGGCCTCAAGTGCATTTACCCAAACGCCAGAGGCTACTGAATAGCAGCGAGGGCCTTGGGTGTGATAGTGGGGAAACTATTCCCTCATTGGAAGAGTAACACAATGGAAGTAAAATAGATAAACAATAGCGAAAGCAATAGTAATTACAAACAACAATAAATAGCGGAAGACTGAAGAAATAAACAGCTGGAGCACATATAAAAAAATGATGCATGATACATATATCTAGGAAAGCATCCAAACAAATATTAATGCCAGAATAAAAAACAATACTAAGCCTAAGTACAAAAGAAAATAGATAAACATCTTCTCAGCATCGCAAGCCTCATCTTAGTCCCATGCTCTCCAGCTCCACAGTAGTCAAGTACCTGAAGTAGAGGGGTGTTTTCACTTATCTATACCTGTAGTAATATAATCTGTTTGGGCCCAAAGGCGTGGCCCAAACAGGGTGTGAGACTAAATCCTAGTCGGTAACCACCACAAGATCTATTCCTAACAGTCAGTGAATATATGACTGGTAATAAACAAAAGAAGGCACTAAACCAGGAAGTACTCAGCAGTAACCAATCCTACAGTTTCAAATCATTTAGTTTCATATATCAAGTAAACAACTAATCAAGCAGGAAAACACAAATAGGTAACCCTCTAGGAAGTACTCATAGCCTATCCCCTATGTTCCTACCTAACAACACAAGCAACCCTCTAGGAAGCACACACAGTCTACCCCTCTAGTTCAATTACAAGGATATAACAAAGACTCTCTGAGTAAGAAGTCACAGTCAATTACCCTTATAGTCTAATATAAACATTTAATCTTTGAGGAAGCTCAAACGGTCAATTCCCCTTATATTCAAAAGTGATAAAGACTCTCTGAGGAAGCTCACATAGTCAATTCTTCTTATATTCTACTACACCAGGTTCTCACGACCCTATGTAAGTCAATGATCATAACAATTCAATATGGTCAAAGTAAACCTCAAGAACTACTTGGCTACACAATCTACAACATAGAAATCATGTCAGATAAGATAATTACTCCATTCTACAGTACTAGACATGGAAAAAAATCATGGAAGCCTAATAGGCTAAATAGGACCAAAGGGTCGTAAATAGAATATGAATGGGAAAACACTTCCAAAGCATATCAATCAACCCTATTCACATCCAATTAACCTCTACTTGTGAATACCAACATAGGAGGAAATTAACAGGGTTACAACTGTAAATACGCAACACCCTATTTAAGGGTATTGGACAAAATTGCACATATAACTCAAAGAATTTCAACGGAAAGGCACAAACCACCTACCTCAGTGTGGGGAGATCGATATACGTGAACCTTAAGCCTTGAATCACCCAAGAACAGCGTAGATCTACAAAAATGTCTAAAACGTTCAATGTAGGATAACTTGTGAAAAAAAAGAAATGAGGAAATGAAGCTCTAGCAGAAGTAAGAGCTTACCAAGGCAATCCCAACACAATCGACATCGGTTGAATCGGAGATTGGAGGCTCGATTGGAGGCTCATGGAAAGATCACAACCACACTCTCTCTCTTAGAAGAACCAAACCTAGAAGGAGGTCTTTCTGTCTGTCAGACGCAGCCCCGGTGCATTTAATGAAAAAAAAGAAAGTACACAGCATGTACTTATGAAGTACATGGAATGTACTTGCCTTTACCGGCCCCCACATTAGGCGGTCTCCAGGTCGCCACACACGGTCATGTGTATGGCCGCTACACAACTAGCACCTGGCTACCTGCGGTAATCGAGTACACAACATGTACTCATAAAGTACACAGTGTGTACTTTAAAAATGTTCTAAAACTCATCATTTTCCTCAAAAACATAAAAAAAGGAAAACATACCTGAAAAGAAGATCTGGGTTCTTACAAACTTACCCCCTTAAAGAAATTCATCCCCAATTTTCCATAGAAAGGAGGCGTAGAAGAAAAACCCCAAACAACTCCAGCCACTACGATCGTACATCCGCCTCCCTCTTCCAAGTCTCGTCTTGTACTCACCTGTGCTACCATATCACTCACACCAGAGGAACATACCAGCCATGGAGAACCTTCGTACTTTGATTGAAAATCTGGATAGGATGATCCTCAAAAGATGAATCCACTTCAAACTCAACCTCCTCAGGTTGGACGACATGAGACGGGTCTGAGAAGTAACGTCGAAGCTGAGAAACATGGAAGATGTCATGCATAGCCTGATACCTCTAAGGTAACTACAACTAACAGTCAACTATCACAACTCTCTCCAACACCTCAAACGACCCGACATAACTCGGTGAAAGCTTACCCTGTCTCCTAATCCTTATGTTCCCTAACCTCTGTGTGACATGCAGGAAAACCTGATCCCCAACCTCGAACTCTAGAGGTCATCTCTGCTGATCAACATAAGATTTTTGTCAAGACTGTGCGGTAGCCATCCTCTTCTGAATCAACTCTATCTACTCTATGGTCTCCTGAACAAGACGAGGTCCCAACATAGATGTCTCTCCTGCCTCCAGCCAACATAAGGGTGATCGGCATGGCCTACCGTACAAATCCTCAAAAGGTGTCATCTGAATAGTTTCTTGTAAAATATTATTGTATTCAGAATTCACAAGCGGTATGTGTTTCTCCCAAGAACCTTCAAAATCCATAATGCATGCTCGTAGCATGTCCTCAAGCACCTAAATTGTACGCTCGGACTGGCCATCGGTCTGGGGATGGTAAGCTGTACTCAAAAGTACCTATGTACCCAAAGCCTTCTGAAGCCCCTGCCAGACCCGAGAAGTAAAACGCGCATCTTTGTTTGAAATAATGGAGTGTAGAACCCCATGTAAGTGAAAAATCTCCCGGATGTACAACCATCCTAGCTCATCAACACTGAATGTCTCCTTGATCGGCAAGAAGTGAGAAACCTTCACGAGTCTGTCAATGACAACCCATACTGCATCATTTCCTCGAGTTGACCTCACCAACCCTATCATGAAATCCATCACGACATCATTCCACTTCCACTCGAGAATGGTTAACTGCTGCAAAATCCCTGCTGGTCGTTGATGCTCTGCCTTCACCTGCTGACTGGTGAAACACTTCATTATGAAATCAACAACATATATTTTCATACTATGTCACCAATACTGATGGTGTAGATCACGATACATTTTAGTAACACCAGGATGAACTGCCCAAACTTAGGAATGAAAGTCTTACATCAGCTCCCCGCGTATGTCTGCTGACACCCATACACACCCTTGGAAATTCAGGATCTCATCCTCACCTATGGTCCATCCAGGAATAGGGTCCTCTCCTGACACACTTTCCTGTAAGACCGGGCCTTCAGAATCTGATAGCTGCCTCATTCGCATTCAATCAAGAAGAGTAGAGGTAACAGATACAGAAGAAAGAAATGTATGTCACTGTCTGTTGTGCACCTCCAAATGCATCTCAGAGAATAGATTCATAAGTTTTCACTCACTACTGGCCTCCTGAACTGCCTGTATCTAATTCCTCCTGCTCAGCGCATCAGCCACTGCATTTCCTTTCCCAGGTGTATAGGTAAGCTCGAAGTCGAAAGACTAAAGGTACTTGACCCACCTGCGTTGTCTCAAATTCAGGTCACTCTGAGTGAAGATGTAATTGAGGCTTTTGTGGTCAGTGAAAACCAAAAAATTCTCTCCTAGAAGATAATTTCTCCAACAATGTAGAGCATTAACAACAACAACCAACTCTAGATCATGCGTCGGGTAGTTCCTCTCATGTGGCCCTAACTGCTGAGACTCGTACGTGACGAATCCTTCCCCCTGCATAAGCACAGCTCCCAACCCGATACCTGAAGCATCACAGTAAACAATATAGCTCTTTCCCGGCTCTGGCAAGACTAGTATTGGTGCTGAAGTCAATCTCCCTTTCAGATCCTGAAAGGATGACTCATAAGGATCAGACCATGAGAACCTTGCACCCTTCTTAGTCAAACCAGTCAGTGGTGCTGCTAAATGTGAAAAGTTCTGTATGAATCATCTGTAGTAACCATCCATCCCTAGAAAACTCCGTAACTCAAAGACATTCTTCGGCTGGTCCTAGGAAACTACTTCTATCACTTTCTCTAGGTTGAATGATACTTCTGACTCTCAGATAACATGACCCAAGAAGTGAATCTCATCCATCCAAAAGTGGCATTTTTAGATCGTATCATATAACTGATGCTATCTCAGTGTAATTAGAGCGATATCAAGATGGATAGCATGGTCGTGTCGAGTGTGAGAGTACACCAAGATATCGTCCATGAAGACCACCATGAAAAAATCCAAGTATGGATGGAACACTCGGTTCATGAGTTCCAGGAAGACTGTAGGCGCGTTCATGAGACCGAACGGCATAAACACATACTCGTATAGACCATAACTACTCCAAAAAGTTGTAATAGGTATATCAGATGGTATCATGCGCAACTGATGATAACATGATCTCAATTAAATCTTCTAGAACACCCGATCTCCTCGAAGCAGATAAAAGAGATCATCAATCCTTGGCAAGGGATATCGGTTATTGACCGTCAACTAGTTCACCTTCTGGTAATCCACACAAATCCCGAGGGCACCGTCTTCCTTCTTCGCAAACAGGACAGGCAAAACCCATGGAGAAGTTCTAGGTTAGATGAAACCCTTTGCCCACAACTCCTCCAACTACTTCTTGAGCTCCTGTAACTCTGGTGTGGCCATCCTATAAGGAGGAATAGACACTGGTTCCACCCCTGGCACAATCTCAAAATAAAATTTCACCCCTCTCTGGAGGCTAACCTAATAATTCCTCTGAAAAGACATCCTTGAAATGATCCACCATTGGAGGAAAGTCTAACTGTGAAGTCCCCTGGTCATCCAGATATGGACTAGAAATCTGGGCTATAACTCCTCCCAACCCATGATGCTTGGGTCCTGCTCTTCTTTCCTAGACATCCCATTCACCCTTATGAAGAAACGATTTTCCATCCAGTGATATAGAACTCACCCTGCGGCGATAGAAATTGACGACTGATTGGAAGGGAACTAACTAGTCCATTCCAAGAATGAAATCATAGTCTGTCATCTCTAGGACATGGAGGTCCCATAAAAAGTGACACCCACCAACCTCTAGAGGGCACTCCTTACACTGACACACACTAGTCGTTTTAGTCCACAACGGAGTGTCTTACATCAAGATATCAGTAGAAGAAAATATACAGAGCCCAAGGCTCTCCACAACAACAACAGATATAAAGATATGGAAAGCCTCTGTATCAAAAAGAGCAGGAGATAAAACTAAGGCAAACAAGATCATACCTCGAACTGTAGAAGGTCCCGGATCCTGCTCCTGCTGGGTTTGCTCCACTGCAAAAGTCTGACCTACATTGCGGCCCTGTGACCCTGCCTGACCACTCTGAGCTGATTCAACCTACTATCACTGAAATCATGGTGACTAAATACAATGGCCACAACCTCCACCTCGGCCTGAATGTCCAGAAGAACTCCAGTTACCTGACTGGTGAGCAACTGGTGCTGCTTCTCTTGAACGTGGAGTCATAGAAGAACCCCTATCACCAGCTGCTAGTGAGAAGATCTGACACAAATGATGAATATATCCCATCTTTCTGCAAGATAGACACTCAATTGGGTCTCTCGGTCAATGTGGCCTCGTATTCCGGCTCTTCCCACACTGGTAGCACACAACCTGGATGCTAAAAGATGCATCCCGCCTACTCTGATCTCCTTGTGCAGTCTCTTTGTGGTGCTTTCTACTATCGGCCAGAGAAGCACTAATCCTGAATGTTGAACCTCCCTGGCTCACAGCTCCAGAATCTCTTAGATTACGCTCTGTGATCAGTTCCTGGTTGACTATAGAGGATATCAATGTCAACCTGAAGATGTTCACCTATGATCAGATATCATGCCTGAGACCATCCTCAAACATCCATGCTTGGAACAACTCATCTCCCCCTATAAAGGGTATAAATCATCGCAGCTCGGTGAAGCAAGAAGAGTACTCCATAGTAGAAAAAGTACCATGCTCCAGACTCACAAACTCTTGGGCTCGATCGGACCTAAAGGTCTCTAGATATAAGTAATCATAGAAGGTGTGCTGAAACTCATCCCAAGCCATATTCTGTTGGCGTCCTACCTATGAGATCACATCCCACCACCTCTTGGAGGAGTCTCAGATCATGTAGGTAGAGAGATTGACCCTCCTCTCTAGAGGTGTCTCCAGATGCTCGAAGATTGTCAATGTGGCTTCTATTCATGATTCTGTATCCTGGGGTCCTCCATCCTCTAAGAAAGTGGGAGGATGCTGCTGCTGAAAGACCCGCTTCAATTCTTCCATCGACGGGGAAGGAGGTGGTGCTCTCTGGAAGGTCTTCATCATCCTCAGAAATACCTCACTAAACTACGCATCGACACCTATGTCAAGTTTAACCGCTGGTGCCAAGATTGGAAAAACTGGAGGATCTGCCGGTAGTCCCTGATCAGCCATATCCAGTGTCTGATCACTGCCCTGTAACTGGAGTAAAACTAGAGGACGTCTCAGTGGAATGACTCTACAAGGTCAAGCGTACACCTTAGATCAATATTGACTTGGACTAAAACCTATAAGTGTAAGAAGGGAACAAGATAAAGATAGAATTCAAGTTTTACAAAACAAGGATACACGACGTGTATAATTCCTACATGGCGTGTTCCCTTAAGCCTTTCACATGGAAATGTACTTATGCCAACCCAAGTCATGTAACACCCCATACACATGGCGTGTTGTCCTAACACATGGCATGTAATTGGCTTCCATTCCCCTACCCGAGTCCTTCTACATGACTAACCCACACGGTTCTCCTAGAAGAAGACTACACGGCGTGTTCTCTCCAAACACGGTGTGTACAAGACGAGCTTCACCGGCCCGTGTTGTTAGTGACATGACCGGATACATGGATCACACTACATGGCGTGTTACAGATTGACACGGTGTGTATTAGAAGAGACTCAACTGTCCCTTGTTGTTAGTGACACAGCCAGTTTACACGGTCTATAACACGGCGTGTACATCTGGTACACGGCGTGTCCTACCAAAGACATCTAAACCCCGTGTCCCTGCCCACATAGTCTGAGACATGGTTAGAGGCTACATGGCGTGTACATGTGGTATACATCATGTACTTAAGAAAAATAGTTTCTTCCCAAATAGTAGAACACATGGGGTGTATTCAAAACTACACGGTGTGCATTCCGGGTTTTTCCGGACAGTAAGCCTTAGAAACTACCCTGGAGCCCAGAAAAACAGTGAAATGATCATTCAAGTGCTAAATTCCAATCCGTGAGGGCCCATAATCCCCGCAAATCAAATCTTGGAATCTTATACATGTCATATATAATAAAGACAAGGCAACGATCCACCAAATTCTGGTCAATGAGGGCCCATAACACCTCTGGAACCAAAGTTTGGTGTTTATTCAAATAAAGCCTTATGCAAAGTAATACCCTATCAAAAGAAGGTATTATCTCAAGGCATATATCACAACAACATGCATATCTAGCACAACATCTATCACAACAACATGCAATCACTAATGCACCCTAAATTTCATGACAAGAATGAATGACATTTGATTTCTAGCAAGTGCCTATATGATGAAAGAGATGGAATACCCTCAACTCATCAGGTTGAAATAGAAATAGACCCTCAATAGCACCAACAATAACAACAAAAAACACATAAATCACCCAATGGTGAAATCAAATCAACTGTAAAATTACAAAACCATAAATTGCAATATATGAGGTAAATTGGATTTTCCCTGTACACGGGTTAGCTACTCTCGGGTACAACATATTACCATGTACCTATTTCTATTCTATCCCTAACTATAGGCTCCAAATAGTCAGTCAAGAAGAAATGAATTCATCTGATACCACTTTGTAACATCTTGGTTCCGGAATACGCCCAGAGACGCCTCATACCTGGTTGGTCACATGGCCTCAAGCGCATTTCCCTGAATGATAGAGGCTTCCGACTAGCAGCGAGGGCCTTGGGTGTGATAGTGGGAAAACTATTCCCTCGGTGGCAGAGTAAAATAGCAAAAGTAAAACCGATATACAATAGTGGAACCAATTTTAATGCCAAAAAACAAGAAACAATGGAATACTGAAGAAATAAATAGCTAGAGCACAGATATAAAAAAACGATGCATGATACATATGTCTAGGAAAGCATGCAAACAAATTGCAATACTGGAATACAAAACAGTACTAAGCCCAAGTACAAATGAAAAAATATAAACAGATCCTCAGCATCGCAAGCCTCATCTTGGTCCCCTGCTCTCCAGCTCCATAGCAGTAAAGTATCTGAAGTAGAAGGGTGCTTTCCCTTATCTATACCTGTAGAAATATAATCTATTTGGGCCCAAAGGCATGGCCCAAACATGGTGTGAGACTAAATACCAGAAGGCAACCACCACAAGATCTGTGCCTAACAGTTAGAGAATATATAATAGGTAATAAACAAAAGAAGGCAGTAAACAAGGAAGTGATAAGCAGTAACCGATCCTACAGTTTCAAAGCAATCAGTTTCATATATCAAGTAAATAGCTAATCAAGTAGGAAAACACAAACAGGTAACCCTCTGGGAAGTACTCACATCCTATCCCCTCTGGTCCTACCTAGCAACACAAGCAACCCTCTGGTAAGCACACACAGTCTACCCCTCTGGTTAAATTACAAGGATATAACAAAGACTCTCTGAGGAATCACTCACAGTCAATTCCCCTTATAGTCTAATATAAATAAAGAATCTCTGAGGAAGCTCACACAGTCAATTCCCCTTATATTCAAAACTGATAAAGGCTCTCTGAGGAAGCTCACATAGTTAATTCCCCTTATAGTCTACTACACCGGGTTCTCATGGCCCTGTGTAAGTCAACAAGCATAGCAATGCAATACGGTAAAATTTACCCTAAAAAACTACATGGCTAAATAGTCTACAACATATCAAGCATGTCAGATAAAATAATCACTCCATCCTACAGTACTAGACATGGGAAAACATCAAGGAAGCCTAACAGGCTAAATAGGACCAAACGGTCATAAACAGAACATGCATGGGAAAACACTTCCAAAGCATAGCAATCAACCCTATTCGCATCCAATTAACCTATACTCGCGCATACCAGTATAGAATAAAATTAATAGGGTTAAAATGGTAAACACGCAACACCCCATTCAAGGGTATTGGACAAAATTGAACATATAACTCAAATACATTCAAAATAAAGGCACAAACCACCTACCTCAGTGTGGGGAGATTGATATACATGAACCTCAAGCCTTGAATCTCCCAATAACACCATAGATCTACAAAAATGACTAAAACGTTCAACAGAATATTACTTGAGAAAAAGGATAAATCAGGGAATGAAGCTCTATCAGAAGGAATGGCTTACCAAGATAATCCGAACACAATCAATAGTGATTGAATTGGAGATCGAATGCTTGATCGGGGGATCAGGGAAAAATCATAGTCGTACTCTCGCTCTCGGATAAACCAAACCTAGAAGGAGGAATTTATGTCTGTCAGACGCGACCCCAGTGCATTTAATGAAAAAATAATAAAGTACATGGCATGTACTTCTGAATTAAATGGTGTGTACTTGCCTTTACCAGCCCCCGCATTAGGCGGTCTCCAGGTCCCCACGCACGGTCGTGTGCATGGCCGCTACATTGCCAGCACCTGGCTACCCGCGGTAACCGAGTACATGACGTGTACTCATAAAGTACATGGCATGTACTTCAAAAATTTCTAGAAACTCCTCATTTTCCTCAAAAACACCAGAAAAGGAAAACATACCTGAAAACAAGATCTGGGTACTTACATTAGTGGACCCATAGAAGGTGAAAGTAGTGGTTTCTTGGGAGCATCCCAAGAATGTATTTGATATTCGTAGATTTATAGGGTTATTATGATATTTTCATAGATTCATCCAGTACTTTTCCCATTTAGAAGCACCACATTCAAGCTTGACCAAGAAGGGGATAAAGTTTTAATGGTCAGGATCATGTGAGAATGCCTTCCAGGTGTTGAAGAAGAATTAGACATCGAAACTGATCTTGATACTACCTAAGATAGGTGGGGAGTATATAGTGTATTGTGACATTTTTGGAATTGGAATTAGAGCAGTGTTGATGTAAAGACCCAAATTTTCCATGTAATATTTTTAATTATACGGAACTATTCTGAGGCTGCGAAATATGATGGAATTTTATTCTGATGCCTGGTGTGCTCGGAACAAAATTTTAAACTTTCTTAAGGTACGTTTAGTAAACATACGAGCAAGAAATACTAAATTTTTAATGAGTTCTTGGAATTGAAATCTGAGGGCACCGTTGAACTCGAAGCTCCGGGATTCACTTAAGGGAGACTTAACCTCGACCGCGGTGGGTTGAGAGAGGAAGTTGGTTTTTTGTAGTTTTCGTGGAGGATTAATAAAATAAATATAATTTATTTTAAATATCTTCCCCCTATCTTTTAGGTTTTGGTGGCAGGAACCACAAGGGGTGGTTGGACATTTAATGCAGGACATCAAATGCCAGGTTACACAAAAATGTGTAACCACCCTACATTAAATTAAGGAGGTTCATTAATTGCACCAATTAATGAACCTCTCTTAATTATGTGTTGTAAATATAACTCCCCTATTCTCTCTTTTTTTGGTTTTTTAATTCTTTGGAAAAAGAGTGGTGTTTTTTGGGGAGAAGGATTTTGAAGGAGCCTTTTGATGAAGAACATATCCATCAAGAAAGAACTAAAGATCGTCGTTTGCGCGACATCGTTGGAGGCTTAATTCGGGATCGACGAACACTGACCCATCTTCAAATGCAGGACGCTCTCAAACGAATCACGAGGTAGGGTTTTTTATTGTTTAAATTTCAAGAGTTGTTGAATCAATTATCTTCTCCCTTGTTAAGATGTTAACACGGAGAGCGTGGGCCAAACGAACAAGGCTCATTCCCTATGTCACTTGTTTTATTGTTTTTTTCTACGCGGGTGAATTTTCGGGTTGGACAAAACCCAAATCTGAGGGTCAAGCAGCAATGGAGATGACCCGGGAAGCTAGTAGGTGTTATTAGATGGAAAAACGGACCACCAGAACTCACCCGATGGCCCGCGGAAGACCGCTGGCACAGCACCGGTGACTGGTGCCAGCAAGAGAATGTGGTGCCCAACACCGGCCGACTATGGTGGTGGCGACACCCCGTCGCGCACCGCAGGAGGAGGCCGCGACACTAGGTCATGGCAGTCAGCAGGAGGGCGACTACAGAGATGGTGGCGGCGCGCCGTCGCGCACCACAGGAGAAGGAGTTCGTGACTTTTTAGCCACGGTGGTTGAGCAGGGCGGCCAACACCGACCGGACGCAGAGGCAGAGCGTCGTGCTGTCGCACGCCGCTGAAGGTGGACGCGGATCGAAGCCATGGAGGAGGCAGGGACCCACTCCCTGTAGGTTCCACGGGCGACCAAGCGGCACCACCTGGGGCCGCCGCTCTAAATCCTGAATGGCTTAGCTGTTTGAAAAACGGGGGGATGTTTCCCCCTGTGCCAGCTACGGTGGGCCCCTCTTCCTCCTACGGACTAATCTGCTCCCTCCTATGGGTTGAGCCTCCCCCATGCGTTTCGGGTCGCTCCCCCTATGGGTCGGGCCACGCCCCCTTCGGGCCAGGCTGCGCTCCCCTGCTGGCCAGCCCCCCCCCCCCCCCCAGCGGGCCGGGCCGGACCGCAGCCCAGCGGGCCGAGCCCACTGCAACCCATCCCAATCGGGGCAGACTATTCTAGTTCAGTCCGAGCTGGGTCAGACCCAAATCAGATCGGTTCGGCCCAGATCAAGTCAGGCTAGGTGGGTCGGACCAGACCAAGGCCCATCCAGGTCCAGTTTCACTTAAAATTCCATAACTTGAAATCCAAACGTCTGTTTCATAAACTGTTTGTGGCGCTGGGATCCTTGGAGTGAGATGGTCCTTTTGGTATAATCCACTCAAATGTTGGAGAAAGTTGGAGTATGACCGGGTTGGATCGAACCTAAATCCAACCGGGACCTCAATACTAAAATGCTTATAACTCACAGATCGGGCATCCTATTGACGTGTCGTCTATCGCATTGAAACCCTTACGACATGGAAGCCCTTTGGGTTACTCCTTTGTGGAGATTAGTGGTGTTCAAGGTACAACTGATATCTCGAGGAGAAGATTCTACGAAACTCGAGCGCACCGGGTGCGGGGAATCCTATGGTTGTCTATCTTTGAAGTAATGAACCTTTGTGGATTAGCATCATAGAGACCCTATATGGATCAACATTGTAGCTACCTGAAGAGGACTAGTTTTAGAGTGGCCCGTCATGGATCATCACCTAGAGACCTTGAGTGGATCAGCATCAAGCGACCCTATGTGGATCAGCATTCCAGCAACCCTATGTGGATCAACATTCTAGCGACCCTATGTGGATAAGCATTCTAGCAACCCTCTGTGGATCAGCAGTAGCGTGACCCAATGAGGACCAGCCTTATAGTGGCCCATCATGGAACAACAACTTACATCCAAGAGTGGATCGATAATAGAGCAACTACTTTGTGGATTAGTTATGGAACTTATAAATGGAATAAGATGATATAACTTAATACTAATCATCTATATTTTTGATCTATGAGTTGTATACTTGGTGTGAGGTGACTATTGCTTCATGCTTTGTTATTGGGGTCTTGATTTGTGGTTTTTCCTTTGTGGAACTCTGGGAGACCTTCAGGGGTCTTGGGGTCCCTAATGAGTATTGTTATACTCACCCCTGCACAGGCTTTGCCCGCACCTTGTTGTGTCTTGTGCAGACAACAGATAGCTTTGACTGAGGTTTGGGAGCTAGGAATGAATGGTACTCAGAGTTGGACCTTTAGACGTGATGTGCCATAGTGATGACCGACCGTGAGTTGTACCTACCCTTCAGTTATGAACCTTGATGGAAAATTCTAGGAGTTGTTTTTTCTGTTGCTGTTGTAATTTTCAGTTGGGATTGTATTCTACCCCCCCCCCTTACTTACAGTACTTACCCCTTTTTAATTTTAGTACACATCTTTTTACTACTGTAGTTTTACTACGTGGGTTGTGATCGTTGTATTCTTGGACTGCGTGTTTGTAGGTTTAAAGGAAATGCCTTCCTGATTTTCAGGGATATGCCTTTCGGTGCTAGTCACCAACCCCTGAACTATGGAAGGTGGGCTTGGGGTAGTCACAACACAGGTCTCGGAGGACGGGTCGTGAAAAAGTGGTATCTGAGGAGTCAGTTCTACCGAAGAAATAGGACTCTGATCTTTTCATTGGAAATAGTGTTAAGTGTTATGAGTGTGATTTTCAATTTGGGGAATCCAGTGTTGGTGTGGCAGCCAACATATCCATAAAACAGGACCCTGAATTCTGAATTCTAACACAGTACACAAAAACACTGATTGCATGTGTTTTTGAAAAGTTTTTCCTTTTGATCTATTTTGAGTCATCTCACTAGGTATAACTTATTAATCATGGTGCATCTGTTTTCTTTCAGAATTCCTCCACGTAGACAACCATCCAGGGTTCCAGTGATATTTTTCGATGACGGTCCACCAAGCAACGAGGCTTCGGTGCAGGACCCTCTTATGGTGACAATACCATCGGGTGGTGTACCAACAGCACCACTACCTTTTGGGTAGTCGTTGCCACCATACCCACCAACAGATAGTGCATGCCGACTGAGCATGTTGCACGAGTTTCAATAGCAGAGGCCTTCAAGGTTCTGAGGATAGATGGATCTGCAGGCGACTGAGTACTGGATAGAGGTCATGGCCAAAGTTTTTCTCTTAATTGGGACACCAATTGACCAGATGGTGATCCTAGCTTCCAGTCTTTTCCAGGGAACAATAGGGAGATGGCGGAGCCTGACACTCTAGATACACGATGAGCCGACCCTCACCTGGGTAAATTTTTAAGGCCTCTTCAGGGCAGAGTTTTTCCAGCAACTCTACGCTCTGTGTATATACAGAAGCTGCTACACTAATAACAGGGCAGCCTGACCATGGCCCAGTACTCGGAGAGGTTCACCAACCTCTCACGCTACTCTACCGACACGGTACAAGACCCTTTCTTCAGGGCCCAGACCTTCAAGCAGGGACTTGGACGGAAGATTAGAGCTTTGATGGTATCTCTCAGCATCCCAACGCATGCTGGAGTGTTGGATAAAACACTCTTGGTGGAGAGATTCTTTACTGAGCAGACACCAACAGTGAGACCCACCACCGAGAGACGCGTAGTAGAGTCATCTACGATTGGTAGTAGGCAAATGACATAGAGGTGTAAGTGGACCAGACCTTCTGGTGGATGACCCCGAGATGTAGGGTTGGAAGTGCAAGGCTCATAATGTAGATCACACCAGCAGAGGAGCAGACTGTGCTTCACATGTGGTGGGTAGGGTCACATGGCTCACGACTGCCTGACCAGCCACACTGACGACCAGCAGACGGTCGAGGGACCGTTGAGGAAGAGGCAAATATTCGAGTGGGGAGGTTTGTAGGTAGAATGCAAACATAGAAGAGGAGCTGGCTGTGCAGCAGGCGGTGGGCGGCAATTTGAGGTTCTAATGCCACCAACTCCAGGTGGTCCACCCCGACCATAGAGAGCAGGTGGACAGGGATGAGATCAGCTCAAGGCAATTAAGGACTACGACCACAACACTCCAGAGATTATTTGAGGTACGAGCTGTGTCTACTCCACCTTAGTTTTAGTACTTATAGACACAAGTTCCAGTCACTCTTTCATTCCCATGACCCTCTTTCAGAGCTCGGATATTCCGGTGGAGCTTTTGGATCGATCCTTACAGCTAAGGACTCTTATGGGAGGGGATTCGATGATTACACACTCGTGAAGGTAGTGTGATCTTACTCTAGGAGGTGAGAGATTTGGATGGGATCTTATAATAGCGGTGTCGAGACCATATGATGTCATCTTGGGTATGTACTGGTTATCTACAGTCCATGCTCATATTGACTGCATTAGACGCAAAGTATGGTGTGTCCATGAGGATGGGACTAGTTTTTCCTTCACCGGTGATAAGGGAACCTTTAAAGCACATGATGGACTTACCCAAAGATGGGTGCATGAAATCGCACATCAGTTGTCTAGCCTTACCCTCAAGGGAGTTGATGTTGAGAGTCCGAGCTATCCAGCAGTGGTGGACCATTATGCTGATGTCTTCCCTGATGATGTTCCATGACTACCTCCTTGTAGATAGGGGGACTTCTACATAGACCTATACCCCGAGACGACGCTGATATCTACACCAGAATATCAGATGGCTCCCTTGGAGCTTTGTGAGTTACAAGTACATCTGGAGGACTTGTAGAGGAAGGTATTCATAAGGCTCATTGTTTCTCCATGGGTAGCCCTGATTTTGTTCGCTAAGAAGGCGGATGGGAGTTTGAGGCTCTGTGTGAATTATCGTTGCCTGAACTAAGTGACCATGAAGAACAAGTATCCACTTCTGAGGATTGATGATATCTTCAATGAGCTAAAGGGATCTCATTGGTTTTCGAAGATAGACCTCATACCATGCTATCATTAGCTAAGGGTACAAGATGAGGATGAGCATAAGATGACCTTCAGATGTCGGTATGGACACTATGAGTTCTTGATTATGCCATTCGGCGTGACCAACACCCCTGCAGTGTTCATGAGACTCATGAATAGTATCTTCCAGCCATACCTTGATCGCTTTGTGGTGGTCTTGATTGACGACATCTTGGTGTACTCAGTGATGGAGGAGGAGCATGCCCATCATCTGCAGATAGTTCTAGATACACTCTGAGAGCACCAGCTTTATGGTAATCTCTCTAAGTGCCAGTTCTGGATACGGGAGGTCCACTTTATGGGACACATTATCTTGGAGGCTGGAATTGTAGTGGATCCAGCAAAGATAGAGGTTTTTATTTATTGGGAGCCATCCAAGAGTGTAACTGAGGTGCGGAGTTTCCTGGGGTTGGATGGGTACTACCAAAGATTCATACCTAATTTTTACAGAGTTTAGGTACCCTTGTCAGTGTTGAAGAAGAAGTGGAAACCCTTCGTGTGGATAGAGAGATTCCAGCAGAGTTTTCTGGATCTGAGGTAGAGACTGACGAGTGCCCCCATCTTTAGGATACCAGAAGAGGGCGTTGGGTATGTAGTCTATTGCGACGCATCAGGGAATGTACTTGGATGTGTTTTGATTCAGGAGCGAGTAGTGATCGTTTATGGTTTACGATAGCTGAGAAAACATGATCAGAACTATGCTACCCATGACCTAGAGTTAGCAGTAGTGGTATTCACCTTGAAGATGTGGTGACACTACTTGATGGGTGAATGTTTTATAGTCTAGTCTAATCACAAGATTTTCAAGTATATATTCTCATAGAAGGACATGAACCTGAGATAACGGTGATGGATAGAGTTCCTATAGAACTATTACTTTGAGATATTATATACTCTTGGGAAGGGGAACGTGATAGCAGATGCACTCAGTAGGAGGTCTGGTCTACAGTTGCTGAGTGAGGCAACAAAGCATCTAGCCACGTTGCAAATATCTTTCATGGACAGATATGGAGTAGATTACCTCTAGTCTATGATAGTCACTCTCCCACTCCTTCAAGGAGTCTAGGAGGAATATCTTGGGGACATTGACTACAAGGGTTGACATGCTCAAATATCCTCAGGACATGCACCTGATGTATTTTCTGAAGGTGGGGAGAACATCATCCTCTTTAGAGGACACACCATGGTGTCGGTGGTGCTACAGGAGGATGTGTTGAGGGAGTTACATATTTCCCCTCTGGCAGTACATCCTGGTGTGGCGAAGATGTACCAGGACCTCTAGCATCAGCACTGGTGTCTAGGAATGAATAAAACATTGGTAGAGTTTATTTCACGATGCCTCACTTGTCAGCAAGTAAAGGTCGGGCATCATGTTTCAGCAGGCTTAGCAGAGCCACTAGAGGTACCAAAGTGGAAGTGGGATGGTATCTCCATGGACTTTGTGATAGGGATACCATGAATGTCTAGGGGACATGATTCCATTTGATTGATCGTTGACCGACTCACCAAGTCGGCCCACTTCCTACCCATCTGAGAGTAGAGATCAATATAGGGCTTGGGACACCTCTACATATAAGAGATTGTACGACTTCATGGGTTGCCATCGATAATAATCTCTGACCGTGATGCACATTTTACATCCCAGTTGTGTAAGGTATTATAGGAGGCCTTCGGGACTCAGCTACGTTTGAGCACCGCCTTTCATCCTCAGACGGATGGTCAGATGGAGCGAACCATTCAGTCATTGGAGGACATGCTTTGTACTTACGTTCTAGATTTTGGCTGCAATTGGGAGGATCACTTTCCCTTGGTGGAGTTCCTGTAAAACAAAAATTATCACTCCACCATTGGTATGGAACCATTTGAGGCCTTGTACGGTCGACCATGCAAATCACCTTTATGCTGGACAGACCTAGGAGAGTCAACACTTATGGGTCCATATTTGGTACGGGCTACAACTAAGAAGGTTCAGATCATCTAGGAGTAGATAAATACTTCAAAGAGCAGGAAAAAGTCTTATGATTATAGGAAATAGAGACCTTTGGAGTTCAAGGATGGATACCATGTCTTCCTATGGGTCTCACCTTGATGAGGTTTGTAGAGATTTGGCTAGGGCAACAAGCTATCTCCAAGGTTCATCGGACCCTTTCAGGTTCTCAGCAGAGTTGGCGAGGTGGCGTATCACCTAGCTCTTCCCCCACAGATGCATCGGGTGCATGAAGTTTTCATGGTGTCATAACTGAGGAAGTACGTGCATGATACATCACATGTTATCGACTAGGGAGAGCTAGAAATTGATGATGGGGTGACGTTTACGAAGGTTCTAGTGGAGATTGAGTATCGAAGGGAGTGGGTCCTTCATAGATGATTGATACCTCTGGTGTGTGTTCGTTGGTAGGACGAGAACCTCCAGGAGAGAACATGGGAGCGGGAGGCTCATATTCTTTCTCAGTACCTCCATTTGTTTCCTTAGTCTATGTTGTGGATTTTGAAGATAAAATCCCTAAGGTGGGGAGAATGTAAAGACCTAGATTTTCCATGTAATTTTTTTTAATTATCGAGGCTGTGAAATCTGACAGTGTTGAATTCTGATGCCCAGTGTTCCTGGAATGGAATTTTAAACTTTCTTAAGTTAAATTCAGTAAATGTGCGAGCGGGAAATCCTAAATTTTGAACCGGTGCTCAGAATTGAAATGTGAGGGAACCATTAAACTCACAGTGTCGGGATTCGCTTAAGGGAGCCTTAACCTTGACCACAGTGGGTTGAGAGAGGAAGTTAGTTTTTTCAGTTTTTGTGGAGGATTAATAAAATAAATCTAATTTATTTTAAATATCTTCCACCTCCCTTTTATTTTTTGGTGGTGAGGACCACAAGGGGTGGTTGGGCATTTAATGCAGGACATTGAATGCCCGGTTACACAAAAATGTGTAACCACCCTACATGAAATTAAGGAGGTTCATTAATGAACCTCTCTTAATTATGTGTTGTAAATATAACTCCCCTATTATCTCTTTTTTGGTTTTTTAATTCATTGGAAAAGGAGTGTTTCTTTTGGAGAGGAGGATTTTGGAGGAGCCTCTTAACTAAGAACAGATCCATCAAGCAAGAACCAACGATCGTCATTTGAGTAGCATCGTTGGAGGCTTGCTTCGGGATTGATGAACACCAACCCATCTTCAAAAGTGGGACTCTCTCCAATGACTCATGAGGTAGGGTTTTTCATGTTTAAATTTTAGGATTTGTTGAATCAATTATCTTATCCCTTGTTAAGATGTTAACGTGGAGGGCATGGGCCAAACGAACAAGGCCCGGTCCCTCCTCCGCTTGTTTTATCGTTGAGTTCTATGCGGGTGAATTTTTGGGATGGACAGAACCGAAATTTGAGGGTCAAGAAGCAAAGGAGATGACCCAAGAAGCCCGTAGGTGCGATCATATGGAAAAAGGGACCACCATAGCTCACTTAGTAGCCCACGGAAGACTGCCGGTGCGGCACTGGAACTGGTAGGCAATGGCGGCGGCTGGCACTGGCCGACCGCAGTGGTGGATGCATGCCATCGCGCCCCGCAGGAGGAGGCTGATACACTAGGACATGGCAGTCAGCAGGCGGCCGACATCGACCGGCCGCAGAGAGGGTGGCGACGCGTCGTCACGCGCCGCAGGAGGAGAAGACAGCTGATTTTTAGCCGTGGCAGTTGAGCAAGGCAACCGACACTGGTTGGCCACAGAGGTGGATCGGTGTGCTATCATGCAGTGATGTAGGTGGTTGCAGCTCGAAGCTGTGGCGGAGGTAAGGACCCACTCCCTACGGGTCCCGTGAGTGACCAGGTGGTGTCACAGGGCACCACTGATCCAAATCCTGAACAGATTAGCCGTTCAGAAAAAAGGGGGATGTTTTCCCCCCATACTAGCTAGGGAGGGCCCCATGCCCCCCTACGGGTGGGGTTGTTCCCCCCTGCGGGCTGGGTCGCGCCTCCCTATGGGCTGGGTCGCACCCCCCTACGGGTCGGGTTGCACCCCCTTGCGGGTCGGGCCGCGCCCCTTGGTGGGCCGAGCCGGACTGCAGCCCAGCGGGATGAGCCATCTGTGGCCCATCCCAACCGGGCTGGCCCAGGCTGGTTCGGGCTGGGGCGGGTCATACCCAAACCGGGTTGGGTCGGCCCATAATGGGTCGGACCGGACCCTGACCCATCTAGGCCCATTTTGCTTAAAATGCCATAACATGAAATCTAGACGTCTGTTTGATGAACTGCCTATGGTGCTAGGATTCTTGGAGTGAGACAGTCCTTTTGGTATACACCACTTGAATTTTGGAGAAAGTTGGAGTACAACCGGGTTGGATCGAACCTGAATCCAACCAGACCCTCGGTACTAAAACACTTATAACTCACCGACCGGGCGTCCGATTGATGTACTGTCTGTCACGTTGGAACCCTTACAACATGGTGGTCCTTTGGGTTACTACTTTGTGGAGTTTAGTGGAGGTCTAGGTATGACCTATAACTTGAGGAGAAGATTGTATGGAACTCGATCGCACCGGGTGTGGGGAATCTTGTGGCTAGCTATCTTTGAAGTAACGACCCTATGTGGATTAGCATCATAGTGACACTGTGTGGATCAACATTGTAGCTACCCGGTGAGGAATAGTTTTAGAGGGTCCCATTGAGGATCATCACCAAGAAACTGTGAGTGGATCAGCATCGAGTGACCCTGTGTGGATTAGCATTCCAGCGACCCTTTGTGGATCAGCATTCTAGCGTCCCTGTGTGGATCAACATTCTGGAGACCCTGTGTGGATTAGCAGTAGAATGACCCGATGAGGACCAGCCTTATAGTGGCTCGTCATAGAACATCGAATTATGTCCAAGAGTGGATCGATAATAGAATAACTACTTTTTTGGATTAGTTGTGGAACTTCTAAATAGAATAAGATGATATAGCTTAAGAATAATCATCTATATTCCTGATCTCTGATTTGTATACCTGGTGTGAGATGACTATTTTTTTGTGCTTTGTGAATGAGGTCTTTCTTTGTGGTTTTTCCTTTTTTGAACTATGGGAGACCTTCGGGGGTATTGGGGTCCTTACTGAGTATTTTTATACTCACCCTTACACGGGCTTCACCCGCACCATATTATGTCTTGTGTAGACGACAGACATCTTTGACGGAGGTTTGGGAGCCAAGAATGAATGGTGCTAGGAGGTGGACCTTTAGACGTGATGTGCTGTAGTGATGACTGATTATGAGTTGTACCTACCCTTTAGGTAGGAACCTTTCCAGACGATTACGGGAGCTGTTTTTCTATTGCTTTTGTACTTTTCAGTTGGGCTTGTATTCCGGTCCCCCTTTACTTATAGTACTCACCCCTTTTTTACTTTTAGTACACATATTTTTACTTCTGCAATTTTACTAAATGGGTTATTCTCATTGTATTCTTGGACTGTGTGTTTGCAGGTTTAAAGGCAATGCCTTACAGTTTTTTAGGGATATGCCTTTCAGTGATAGTTTCCAACCCCTGGCCTATGGAAGGCTGGCTTGGGGTAGTCATGAAATGGGCCCCAGGGGATGGTTCATGATAATTGATGTAGGGAGATCAATCTGTGTTGTATAAGTCTTGGTATTTTAAGCCACATGAACAGAACTAACCTATACATGACCTTTAATTGTAAGAATTTTTTTATGCCTTAAAGTGTTGGTGGTATTATATGTTGGGTGATAATTTTACCACATATACATATCACAATATCTTAAAGTATATCTTTTACCAACTCTATTTGAATCTTTGGAAATGAAGGTGGGTTGAGTATATGAAGTCATTTGATTTTGAGCTTGCATATACAACTAGAAAAGGAAACAGTGTTTCCAATTACCTAAGCAGGAATAAACAGACTCATACAGTTCATGAGTCTAGTGCTGAGTGGAATATGATGACCTTAATAGCTGAGATGCGTATTGTGGTTCAGGAGAGTTAGAAGAAGATGAATCTCGTATCAGTTTCATTATAGTATACACTTTTGAGATGGATCAGGGACATATATTATAAGGATTTGGAATGATTGACCTTGAGGAAAATCCTTGAAGGTGGGGATACACCTTTATATTGGATCATAGATGAGGATGAGATTATCAATTTTAGGAATTGTGTTGTGGTGCCTGTGAGAATGTGAGAGGAGTTGATGCATGAATTTAATACCTTGAAGTGGGTGATACATCTAGGTGTGACCAAAATTTACCATGACCTATGACAATAGTTTTGGTGGTCAGACATGAAAAAGGAGATAGAAGGATTTGTGACATGATGTTACAGCTGTTAACAGGTTAAGGTCGAGCACCAATGACTTGGAGGTTTATTACATCCATTGTCAATTCTATAATAGAAGTGGGATGACATGACTATGGATTTTTTGGTGGTTATCCTAAGGATTTATTAGAAGAATGGTTCTATTTGGGTGATTATAGACCATTTTAAAAAGCTATCACATTTTTTCCTATACGGGAGACCTTCTCGATAGAGTAGTTGCGAAAGTTGTAAATTTAGAAGAAGGTTTGTCTTCAATGGGTGTCATAGACTATTGTTTCAGATGAAGACTCACATTTTACTTTGCACTTATGGAAGGGATTACAGAAGGTTCTTGATACACATTTTTTACTAAGTATATAATTCCACCCACAAACAGATGGGAAGTAGGAGTGTACTATTTAGGTACTTGAGGATATGTTGTGAGCATGTGTCCTAGACTTAAGCGGATCTTGGGAAAACCACCTAGATTTTGTGGAGTTTTCCTATAACAATAGTTATCAGGATATGATATAGATGAAATTATATGAGGCTCTTTATGGTAGGCCATGTATATCACCTCTATGCTGGATAGAGGTAGGTAACTTAGAGTTGTTGGGACTAAGTCACATGTAGGATACGTTGAAGCAGGTTCGGTAGATTTGTAAGAATATGGATATAGCTCAGACTAGACAGAAGTCATATGCTAAGAGATGATGAACTCTAGAGTATACATAGGGTGATCCTATATTCCTTCAAGTGTCTCTAATATTGGTCCACTGTGGGATATTGATATAGGGAAAGTTATCACCCAGGTCCATTGGACCGTTTGAGGTGGTGAAGAGAATCGGGTAGGTGGCTTACTGATTGGCTCTTTCAAAAAGATATAGTATTATGCATGAAATTTTATATGCATCATAACTTCAAAGGTATCACACCAACCCTTCTCATTTGATCGATGTGGATGATGTTGATCTTTTGACTGGAAATCTTTTTTTGATTTTCATAAAGCCAGTTTAGGATAACCAGTAACCTCACAACCAAACAGCAACATTCAAAACTGCGGGTCCAGCGAAACCCCATCATCCAAAAGAAAAACAACTTCAGAAATTCAAAATTCAAAAACAGAACGAACCACATGTCCACCTCGAGCCGCACAACCACCTCAAGGAGCGTGACAGCGTGAAATCCAACATCGCCTCTAATCAAACCACTGGAGAGACAAGCCAGATCACCACGTGACACCATTCACAGCGGGAAGATAGTGGAGCCATCATCGGAGCCGCACACCATTTATAGAGGGACCATCATCTGTCATCGGAGCCGAAGCACCCACAGACTACCACCAACATCTCAACCACAGGAGAAATAAACAATGAACCACGAACCAAAACCTATCTTGAACAGACAAGAAAACAAATTATTTTGCATCCACCAGAGTGCGGGAGAGCATCACCATCAACCGTTGACACCACCGTCGACGGTCCAGAACCAAAACTCCAACCCTCCATGGCGAACAACCAGACCAAAATCAGAAATCCATTAAAAAATCCCCAAACATCAAACCTGCATCACCCTACTCAAAGCATTAAAGCAAAAAAACATAAGAAAACACCCAAAATACCGGACGAGAGCCCAGGAGAGAACCAGATCCATATCCCATCGCCGCTATCCATCAAGCCCACAGAAGACACACTCCACCACCTATTGCATGCATCCATAGATGAAGCAGCTCCATCAACCCATAGAAACTAGGACCCAGCCTCTGAACAATCGCGCCACCGTGAAACCCTATCCAAAGAGTGGAGTCGAGCCAAGAAGCTGGAAAATCAAGCGCACCGTCGAGAAGGATGAGCCAAGGATGTCATCGTCGTGAACAAAAAAACCAAGGGGAAAGGAGCCTGAGCGGGATGAGGGAGGTGGTGATGGCTGGAGAGATCTCACGTAGCGATTCCCCTTACGGGCTCATCCAATCTCAGGGAAGGCTAGATGATGTTGATCTTGAGATAGATGCATTCTTTGAGGATTATCTGATACGTGTGTTGGATCACAGTGAGAAAATGTTGTGGGGAAAGACCATGCTAATAATTTGTGTATTGTGGAAATATGTCCATGTTTATGAGGAATCTTGGGAGAGAGAATAATATATGAGGGATAATTGGCCCAACCTTTTTGACTCAGAATCTTAGAGATGCTTTGGAGTACAGCTCTTGGATGAGCTATTATAAGGTGGAGAGATTGTAAAACCCTAACCTTTTCTAGAGACATTTTGATCTCGTTTATAGTTACTCTTTTGCCTTTTATTGAGTAATTTTTGTTTGGGATTTACTTTAGGGTTTGTTTGAGTAAAAAATTGATAAAATGGAAGAAACATGGAAGTACACAGTTGGCGCATCGTTTTCCCTAACTGTGCGCCTTGTCCTAAAAACTGTGCAACCATAGGCAGGGGGTTCAACATGGATGGCGCATGGTTTTTCAAACCATGACCCCTATTAGTAGAAACTATGACCCCCCCCCCCTAGAAGAGGTGAACATTTAAGGTGCACAGTAGGGGAAATCATGTGACCCGAATAGAAAACTGTGTATATGGGATTTTAATCCCCCGAATTTTATTAAAAAAATCTCAAACCCATGTCTAATACCCCTGAATGCCCTAGCTCAACCCATAATCATCTTATCTAAATTAAAGAGAATCATAAATAGATCCCAATCCATTCCAACCTTTATTCTTCAGGATTAAAATCTTGGATTGAAGATCTTTTCTCCTCTGGTTAAGTGAATCCTATCCTGTTTGGTTTCCCATTCCTCTTCCTTAATTCTCCCATTCTAGAAAGTGTTTGTTCTTCCTGTTTTGATTAGTTATAGATCTATTTTTTTGGATCTAGATCTAGGATTTTGTATCTAGATCTAGATTTCAAGGACCGTGATTTATTGAATCTTGGATATAGGTTTTAGATCTGAATCTCATTCAACATCATTACTCAACTGAAATTGGGGATTTCCATTGGGTGATCGTTATTCAATGAATTGAGGTAGGTGGTCTATAATTCAAATACCAAAGTCTTGATTTTGATTATGTGTATGTAATTATAAAATAATTATTGATTTATTATCAATTTAGTTTTCCTATATTAAATTAATTATTGGGTAGAATAATTAATTTAGGGATTTGTGAGAGTGGGGATATTTAATTGAGATAATTAATTGTGGAATTAATTATGGGATATTAATATTATTAAATTGAAATAATTAATTATTGAATTAATTATGGGATATTGGTATTTTGGATTGATTAATTATTTATTTAATTAATTAATGAAAAATATCAGGTTTATGTAATTTAAAAAATTGATTACTTATTTGTTGAGTTAATTAATATAAGTGGTGTGATTAATTAATTAGTGAATTAATTAATTATATTGATGCAACTAATTAATTTTTGAATTAATTAATGATATATATGTGATTAATTAATTGGTTAATTAATTAATGGGATTTCTATGATTAAATAATTATTGAATTAGTAATAGAAATCATGTGGTTAATTAATTTTTGAATTAATTATGAAATTGTGAAAATGGTGAATGGTAACAAGTTCATTAACTTATGAAAAATAAGAATGGAAACATTATCATTCAATTTTGAAATTCTTAATGGTAACATGATCATTCACTTATGAAAATAAGAATGGTAACATGGTTATTCAATTATGAAATGGTGAATGGTAATAGGGTCATTCATTTATGAAAATAAGAATGGTAACATGTTCATTCAATTATGAAAATAGTGAATGGTAACATGGTCATTAACTTATGAAAATAAGAATAGTAACAAGGCCATTCAATTATGAAATGGTGAATGGTAACATAGTAATTCACTTATGATATTATGAATGGTAACACAAACTTTCAAATGTGAATTTTGATGATGAATGGTAATGTGGACATTTAGACATGTGATATCCCATGGGGATAGTTTAGACTCTGGTACAGTCTGAAGTAGGTATTGAGATTTGGGTTTCCTTAGGAACCCGAGGGTTTATGTGGTTAAATAAAGAATAATTAATAATGTGATAATTGTTTACTTATGCATTTTGATTATTTATTTATACAAATTCATACACTGTTATTGACTGGATATTATTTTAGATGCCATTGGTGGTGGCCTACTGAGTTGTACCCACACACTACTCAGGCTTCTTGATCATTACCTGAATAGATTACATGATTGAAGGTCTGGTTAAGGGAAAATACCATATGTTAGATAGCTTATTTGGGATGAAGCATGGATGAGGGAACCATACATGGTTTAGGACCCACTTGGGAGTTTTTGGTATCTTTACTTTTGATTTTCATTTTGACACTTGGAACTTACTTTATCATGACATATTTATTATTCAGTTTTGACTTTGTATTTCCTGCTTTGGTTATCATGAGATATTGGTATTGATTTTATTATGTCATGCCATTTGGTTATTTTTATTATTTATTTTGGTGTATTACAATGATAAAAATAGGGTATAGTCTCCCCATGATTGATATTATTCCCTTACTACAATCCTACACCCTATGGCTTATGGGGAGGCATGCTTGAGGTCACATAGTGAACTGGCTTTGGGTACCAGTGTCTGGAACCTAGGTCAGGATGTTACATCTAGTATGTGTTCACTTGGATTGATTAACTATGTTTGTATTATGAGTGGTTTCCCAAAGATGTTACATATTTAGTGGTGTCTTGGAGATGGTATAGTGGTATTAGTATCCTTGTATGCATCTAGAATGTGAAACCAATCCTAATATGGTTAGATAGGGATATGACTTTGGGTCTTTGATTAGATATCTACCTTGGAAATCTTTATGGTGAGGCTGGTGTTTTGGAGAACAAAGGGTTTTATTCTAAGGCCCCATTTGCATCTGATTGGTTAGGTTTTATCCAAAAAGGGTTAAGGGGATGTGTATATTTTCTATCCATTGCAAAAAATTGGTCTTTTTTTAGTTCTTCTATAGTCTTCTTTGTTTATTTTTTTCTTTTTTATCCTTTTTTCCTTATTTTGTTCTTTTTTGGTTCTATTCATGGTTGTTCGGTTCTTTATGGTGATCCTATCCATGGAATGTCTCCCTCTTTTCCCTCCTTTGAAGAATATGGATTTTTTTAGATGACTCAGATTGTCTATAGGGTCCCCTTTGACGTTTGATTCTAAAAATGGTGATCAAAGCTGGTCCTCAAGGTTTCAACAACTGTGCAAATGAAGAGGATGATGAACTAAGATATGATTGTATGTGTTTCTATAGTTCTGATGCTATATTTTGTTTATCTATTATTCACTCTCCTTCTCTATGGTTTATGGTGACTCATTTTTTGGGGGTTTGGTGTGTTGGTGTCTGATTTTTTAGTGGTGGCAAGACATAAAATAGATTATAGTTGGCGAAGTGATGACATGTATTTATGGTGAGTATAGTGATGGATGCTGGTGGGTTTCATGTGTGTTGTACATCTTCAATCCTTGAGTATCATCATTATCTAGTTGACGTTTCAAGATTTCACTATTGGATGACAAGACTATAACATCCTGGGATTTTTATACATAAATATTTCATCTATTTATTTGAATATCCATTAAATAACAATACAATTCATGCCATGATAGTAAAGGTTTAGAGTATTTTAAGATTAGATACATAATATTCATATTTTATAAAATATCTTCAACATCTCCCATAAAGATCTTCCTACATAGTACTCTTTATAAGAATACCCTACTCAAAATTTTATTCATTTCCTAGGGAATGGAAACAGAAGAAAAGTTTGAGCTTGGATGCTCAGCAAGAGTAAACAATGGAGATAACATTTGATGGTCATATGTAATCATAATATAAGAATAAGGGAATGATATCTTGACCATGACTTATAAAAAACATAAACATGAGTTATAGAATAAAACATTAACATTTCAAAAAAAATAAGTCATAAGAATGAAAATTCATCATAACTCAACCCTGAACCATAATTTAATGTCATAAATATTTGTGGAATCATCATAAATATATAAACCATTTCATATGTCAAGGTTAACTTAAATACCATTAGATCAAGCATCAATACCTGTTTCCTATAATAGATCAAACACATCGACTTATTTCCCATAACTATATCATGAGATATAATAATTTACCAAATTCATTGAAGGGATATATAAGTCCCACCAATCACATAATGAAAACCATATGTATGTGTGCTAAAAGATCATAAATCATTCATTATATCAAAACCTATAAAAAGAAATGGGTTTCATAAACATTTCATTTTGTTCATCATATACATAAACCATATAGATAAATAATAAGCTCAATATCCTTGAATAATAAACCCATTAAAGTATAAGTAAAATTAAAGTATTTCATATTAGATGAAAATTTATTTATAAATATCACTTGGAAAAATTCTTGAGGAAAATAACTTTTCCATTTTAAAATCACTTCTCTTTTTAAAAAGACGTACACTTATAAATGAAAAACTTTTCTTTGAAAATAAACTTGAAAAAAATATAAAGTAAGATTAAAATAATTAAGTATTTATGATGGTGGGAAAAAATCTCATTCCATATAAGTTAAAAAACATTATTTTTCATATTTTTTTTTGGAAAAATCATAAAGAACCTCATTCAGAGAATGATAAAAAGATTCTTTTCAATACATTTTGTAAAATATCAAACATGGGTAAAAATTATTTTAAAATTTTATAAGATAATAGTAAAAATATTTTTGAATTTTTTTTATAAAATATAGACATGTAAAATAAATAGTCCTTTTTAGAGACTTAAACATAACAATCTCAAATAATGTTGAGATTATGAAATGAACACTTACCTCAGGTCTCAACTTTCCTCATTAACATTAACACCTCATGTATAATAAATATGGATTTATTATACATTTATTTCATAATAATATATCTATCATATCATGTATTATTTATTTATAACATATTATCACCTGTTTATTATTAATTTGTTATTAAAATCACTGTTCTTGGTGATAACTGCTTCATTTCCCAATCATGTTTTGGTTCGATAGTCCCGATCATTATAATTTGATCATAGTACAATAATTTATAGAATTTTAATCATGGTATAAAAATAATATATTTTAATTCTGTACATATCTATAATCATTCATAAAAATTATAGATAGAAAAATGAATTTCACTATTCATAGAGACGGTAGGTCGTACATACGCATGAATGTTGTTTCCATTTTTCGAATGATGGAATGAAAGAAAGTTAAATAATAATAAAACTTTACATAATTATTATTATATAATATATATCATATATATTCATAAAATTCATCCTTATTATCATCCATGTAAAATATAAATTAAAAATGAATCACATCGCATCGTTGTGATGGTAGTCCATACATACGCACAAACGATATTATTATTTCCCAAAAGATTGGATGAAAAGAAGGTAGACTTGATATTATCATTAAAGAAGTATAATTATTTCATAAATATAATATATAAACATTAAACCCATCAAAATTATCATCCATGAAATATGGTTATGAAAAATGAATTGTATCGCTACGTGGAGACGGTAAGTCGTACGTATGCATGAGCGATACTTTCACTTCCTATATGATGAAAAAAGTGTATAATGATGTTTTCATAATCATAATAACATTTAAGAATATTTAAGATACTAAATTTATTGTTTTATAATTAATTTCATAGATTTATATTAGGTAAATAAGAGTAGAAAAAGAAAGTGATCGGTTAGAGTAATCACCTCTTCTTTGAAACGACTCCTTTAGATCTCCTCTAAAGAGATCTAGGGTTGGTATTTTGGGAAGATAATAACTGATAAAATATAAATAGGGAAGTGGATAAGATAATTTATAAGAGTATGATCAATATATAATTCTCAAATTGGTTCAATGAAGTGATGGAGAAGGGGTCCTTTTATAATTGAGGTGAGGGGCACTTTTGGAATTTCATTAAAACAAATAAAATATAATAAGAATATTCTAGAGAAAAATACTTCAAAATGGTCATGAATTATAAACTAGGGTGGGATATTTTTAAATATAATAAATAAATAAAATTTTAAAAGGTTTAAGTTCTATTTAAAACCTTATCTTTTAGTTTAACCCCTCAATTACCCTATTTTAACATTAATCGTGGTAACATATTTTTCACTCTTAAAAGTTTATAATTTTACATATAAGGTAGGTATTAAATAATAAATAGAAAAGGGGTGATATTTTCAACCTTATATTATCACATTTATCCTTATTTAATATTTTTATGGTTTTTAAATAATTTAATAAAATATTATTTTCATAAAATATCATTATTGTCAATTTTGACACTATTCATTAAATTGACTTTAATAAAATCAATAAAACACTTATAATTTAGAAAAATTATTTAAAAAAATCCCCAAAATGTCTTGGTAATATATAAATTCTTGTATCACCTTAATTATCTCAAATTATAATACTTTTAATATCTTTAATACTATTTATTTGATTTTTCCATTAATTTAATAATTATTACATCAGCATTGTGTAAGTATTTCTGGTAATTATTTATTTCCTAAAAATTATAAATAAATTTCCTTCATTAATATAATTTCATTAGTCACAAAATTAATATTAATATTCGTTCATGACTAATTTTTGTCTCTATGTGAATACATAAATGATATTTAAAACTAAGAGAGTGACATTTTTTCACTTCCTTTGGTTTAAACAATATATAAGTCACTTTCATAGAAAAGAATAAATTAATTTTTTTTAGAAAATTAGGTGTTAAGGGTTGAATTTAATTTATTCAATAAGAATTAGGATTAAAAATTACATCCTTGTCACTTATTTTTAAACCATATTAACCTGATTTACTCCTTACCATGGTGATGAATTTTACCACGATTACTATTCATATTGACTAAAAATAAAAAGGGATTAATTACCAAATTTGAACCTCTTGGTTATAAATTTGAAATTAATTTTATATAATTCAATATCTATAAATTATAGAAATTAATTTTAATGTAAGCAATAAAAATGTGACAAAAACTACTTTTTAGGAAAAATGCATTTTTAAGAATAAAATTTGATTTATTATTATCTTATTCTGAGAAAAAAAATTTGAATTTTTTTAAAAAATTATTAATTAAATAATATATAAATTTAATTAAAATTATTCACAAATATGTATTAATTTAATATATTGATTTAAAATTTCCTGTACGGATAAAATAATTTCTTTCCAGAAAAACACCACTTTTATTTTAAAATATTTTTTTAATTATAATAATTTTATAATTAATTAATTTATTTTGTAAATTTATATATCATATATTTTTCATAATTTATTTATTAATATTCATACTCTTTAATATAATATCTAGGGACAATGAAAATATAATATTTTAATAATGTTTAGTGGTCCATTTAAACTCGTTGTTGCATACAACACAAAATATCTAAGAAATCAAATTTTTTAAAGAGAAATATTTCATAAAAATATCAAGGTGTTAAATTATAACCACTTAAAATAATTTTTTCCCACAAAATTCATTACTCAGGTATAAATATATGAGGTTACCTCTACCTCATCACATCCTCAAGTTCCTACATGGCTTCCTAAAATTGGTGATTTCACCACAAAACTTTAACTAGGCGAGTAGTATTATTTTATAGAACTTTCTATCTACAATACAAAATCTCTATTGTTTTTTATTAATAAGATATATATTTCTCTACCGGTATGACCTCTGAGTTTATTACATATGAATTATTAGGTATGTATTTACTCAAAAGAGACACATGGAACACATCATGAACTTTTGAGAGATTCAGTGGAAGCACTAATTGATAAGATATCATCCCAATACGATAAACAATTTCAAAAGGAGTGATATACCTAGTTATTCACATTTCCCTATTTCTAAATAAAATCACTCTCTTCCAAGGAGATATTTCTAGGAATACATTTTCACCCACTTAAAACTCTATATCTTTTCGATGATTATCAACATAACTTTTCTGGGACTTTGGGATAATCTTATGTGATGTTGAATGCATCTAACCTTATATGCTGTTTAATCACCTAGAATATGTCCCAATAACTTTCTTTCTCCAAATTCATTCCATTATATCAGAGTTATTCACTTCTTACCATAAATGGATTTTTAAGATCTGAATGCTAGAGTGAAAGCTATTGTTATAAAAAAATTATACCAAAGGAAGGTGTTGAACCAACCTCCAGAGATAAATCTCTCAACATGTATTATAGAGTTTCAATGGTCCTCCAGATCATGGTGAAGTCATTTTCATAACTTCTGATCTTTCAATATCTCTTTTACCCTTGCTTCTAAACCTCATGCCATCCAATTATTGCAATGGAAAAGATGAAAATAACTGATGAAGCTGGTCTAAGTGTAATGAAGAGGAAAATATATTCTTATTCTGAAGGAAAAGTTCTACAAGGGAAAATTATAGACTTTGAATGGATTTTCTATATGAATCTACTATTAAATAAAGCACTAAGTTTCCATGTTTTGGATTATATATTTGATGGTAGGAATACAAAGTATGTCTTCGAAAAGGAAGTAAAATAAATTTAAAAGCATGTGTAGTTCAATTTTGGTGATATAACATGATTCCATCACATTAAAGGTAAATGAAAAATAATTCTTTGTTTCTACTGTTGATATAGATCAGATTTTCAAATACCCAAATAAAGGCGTGTTTCACTTCATTTTAAGATTGATTAGGGAAAATGTTCATAAGTTGGAAGATATTATGTCTTTTTTGTTTGGTACCTATCATATTAGGAAGATTTTAGTGAAAGATATGGAGGTATACCATAAAGTTTTGGTCAATTTCATTTAAACTATTGTAATAATGAAGATAACTAAGTTAGAAAAAATCTTCTTCCCAGACATTTGCATAATGTTTCTAATGTTAAGTGATATCAAGCTGAATTTTAGTAGGTATATGCTAAGGTATATGCATCATTGTTTCCAAAAGTATGCAAGAATGTCCTTTTACCCTATGGAAGGTTAGTTTTTATTATTCTATACAAGTGTGGTATGATTGATGACATTAAAACTAGAATAAGATTCCATCACAACAACATCCTATATGCTATAACACACTGGAAATTTGGTTTTTTCTTGATCACAACCAAGGGTAAGATGATTCCCATTAGTGATAAGGAGGAAGAATAATCTAGAGATCATACTCAAGATAATCATGAAATCTTGAAGTCCGTTGGTTCTAATATGCATGGTGTAGAAAATTTTGGGGAATACCAAGGTGAAGGTGTTGTATTACCTCATTTTGATGGAGTTATGGAAGAATCTTATGTTTCCACTGCCAGCATTCCAATCAATACTAGGAGAAGGAAAGTGATGGAAGATAATATCCCTATTAGAAGAGGGTGAGTTTTTCAGTTACTTAGAACCATTTAAGATCATTTTTGAAATATATAGTAGGGATATTCCTATTTAGAGGACCTAGAAAAGAGAATAACATGTTGAGTAGGCTATAAATACTATGGTTGAGGAACTAAATTAACATATTTTTTGAAAAAAAATCCCTTAAGGTGTTATATTGGTGTTTTTGGGGTGATTGTGTTTGTTGAAAAAGTCAGATGACCATGAATCAATATGGATGGTGTTTTCTAATTAGATGAATTTAAGGAGGCACATTTTCCTAGTGTCTATAAAATTTTTGGGTCTCAAAATCAGGAGTTTGTTTTATGGAAAAGGAATGTTTTCTGCAATGGAGTTTGCAGACCGCAGTTCACAGTCCGCAAAGCGTGGAGTTCACAGACTACATAGTAGTGTAACTGCGCTATGTGGACTATAAAGGAGTTATTTAGAAACTAAATTGAAGTTGATTTTTTGCAGATAAGGTTGGTTACTTAATCCCACCATAAAGGGATTTTCACTACACGAACTGCGAATGAAGATACACAAACTGAAAAGTAAAATTAGTTCACGTGAGGCTTTCCATTTATGATGTGAAGGAATTGGATTTATTCTTCCTTAATGGATCATAAATTTTGGAAGTAAGGTGGTGATTTAGGGGTTTAATTGATGATTAAATGTGCTATACTATAACGCCCTGACCCCAGTTGCCCAGAGTCGGTGCATTAGTACATATCATTGGCATGATCACAAGAAAGATCAAGTCTCGAAAGACCGATTAGTTTAGTAGTCTTGGAAAACACTAGATACATTCATAAAGTTTACATTACATCATAAATTGAAAACTACAACAACATCTTGTCTCCGCACTCATATCCCCTTATACTATACCTGAAGGTCATTCATAAAATACTTCTTCACATCCTGGGAAAAATAAAACATAGAAAGGGGTGAGCTCAAATGCTCAGTAAAGATAACAATATAGCAGAAACTTTTATAAATAAGCATAAACATTTAAGGCAATGTATAACTAAAACAAAAGCCTTTTAAACTTGAACTTCATCATAATATGTAAAAAATAAAATAAAATAATTCCACTTACTTATTCACATGGATATTCTACTAGTCGAATAATCACATGCAATATCAATAACCACTTTCATAATGATGGAATGCATAATGCCAGACTATCATAACCACATAGCCAAGGCCTCGTGCCAAGACTACAAATAAGATTTCATCAAGGCCTTGTTCCAAGACACTAGTTTGTCTCATGAGACCTACCGATGCATCGAGGAGCTATAGCGGGCTCCACCTGTCACTTATTAATTCCAATGCATTCCTCATATGAACAGGTTAAAACATAACATAATCATTCGTATTAAAACTAGCATACGAAATGTCAATACATTCTCCATAAACCATAAATGGTATAAAAATAACACATCCATAGTCAAAAATATCACAAAACCTTCAATACAATATGGAAGATTTGTATCATAATAAATAAACTTCAAATAAGCTTAAAATCCATCAAAGGATGTTGACATAGATGAAATCAAAACTATTTGAGAGAAATATATCTTTTTTTTAAATAATTTAAAAGTCACATAATTATAAAATAAAACTTTTACTTTGAAAATATTATTAGAAAATTGTAAGGTAAGATTCAAAGATTTTATAACGGCAGAAAATAGCTACACCCGCCGTATAAGTTAAAAAAGACATTCTTACCTTAATTCTGTCGAAAAGGTTAAAAAGGACCTTATTTGGAAAATGATGGAAAAATTCCTTTATAAACTTCTTATAAAAAGTCAAAAAAGGGTATAAATGACTTTAACCCATATTCTGTAAAATAGAAAGAATGTTTTGAAATACATTTTTAAGAAACATGGATGTGGATGATAAAGAGGTCACAGTAGATAATTACGTATAAACAACCTCGGATAATGAAGAGATTGTGAAATAAACCCTTACCTTGTACTTTTCCTTGGTTGAGGGTAGGTTAAACTCCTGTATAATGGTGAAATAATTGTTATTAAATTATACAAGAATCATATAAATTAATATGATATCATATATGATCTTTTATCATTGATTTGTTTAATAATATCTTAGTATTATCGTTGTTTCGGGTGTTATGTTACTCATTTTCTTTTATATGTTTTGTTAAGTAATCTGTATTTGTGATGGATAGGTTGTATATTATTCATATCCATAATGATATCAAGTCCTTAAACATTATTTTTAATCATTAAATGAGAATTAGTCTTGAATGGATACGATGGGGAATGAATCTCATCGCGTTCGTGGAGACGGTAGTCCGTACGTACGCACGAGCGACAATATCATTCTTTTGATATTAAAATAATATATAATTGGATGTTATATTATATATACAGAATAATTATCATGTTATATTTATTATTTAAATGAATTACACATCATTATTATACCCATCCAAATAATAATTTATTGAATAACAATTACACCACGACGTGGAGACGGTAAGCCGTACGTACGCACGTATGGTGACATGTCATTCAATGGATGGATAGAATACTGAATATGGTTGTACCATATTTATAATAACATCACAGTATATATAAGATATTGTAGTTATTATTTTATAATGGGAATAACAAAGAAATAAGAAGTTGAAGAAGAAAGGAACTTAAAAGAGGGTGGTAAAAACATTACCTCTTCTTCGGGTTATTTCTTTTGATTTGATCAAAAGGGCTCCTTAGGTTGGCTTTCTGATCAAACTAAGGCCTCTAGGTTGAAGTGAAGGAATTTGAGAGAGTATTTGGGCAGGGTTTGTCTGATCCAAAAGGATTTGAATGTGTGAATTGGTGAGAAGGGGGAGTGCCCTTTTATAAGAGGGGTGAGGGGAACCTTTGGAAAAGCTAGAAATATTATTTTATAATAAATTCATATTCGGTTTATAATGGCTCCAAAGTGGATTATTTAAATTTTAAGGTGGGTATGGTTCTAAAACCACTCAAACAATATAATTTAGGCAAGTTTGGGTCATTATATTAACCTTATCTTTTAGTTTTAACTCTTAGTTAATTAGTTTGACATTTACCATGTCACTTTGTATTTTTATATTATATAGTTAATAAACTTACCATATACATCCAAGAGACCTCCAGGTGTTCCATTAATGATACAAATATCATTATATAAGTATCATGGCCGAACCTTATATTTTTAGGAATTTAATATCAATTAATAATATAATATTTGTTTTAAAAACTCTTTTATGTTAATTTTGACACTATTGGGAATTTTGTTTTTGATAATTTTATAACAGCATTACTACTTCGAAAAAAATTTATATAACCAATCCTAATATGTAATATTAACCTAGAAAATTATTTTAATTCATAAAAAGTCTCAAATTACATTTATTTTGATATTTATAATATCAATTATTTTAATATTTCATTTATTAGGTAATTACTACATCACCATTGTGTCATAAATAAATTAAAATATTTAAAGTCCAAAAATTATAAATAAAATACCATTATGTAGGAAATATTTTTATATTTCTAATTAATATTTACAATCGAATTTATCTTATGTATAACCCTATATTAAAAATGTTTTAGTAAATAAACTTTGATTTTAACTCTTTTAACTATTCTTTGAATTAAATAATAATAAATGTCCTAATCTAATCCAAGTGGACCTAAATGATAATATTTTATTCCTGGGGTTGTTTTTGGTCGAGATACACTTGTCCAATAGAATTAGGATATGTGTTAGGGTAATATTAATATCAATTTTATCCTTAATTACCCTATTTGCTTTTAACCGTGGTAAATAAAAGTAAAAAGTTACTATTCACCAAAAATTATTTTCATCTCATTGAACCACATTTTACTCCTTGATATTAACCGTGTCTCTCAGATTTTTGAAATTCCACTCACATAAGTGGTAAAATTAAGTTTTATGTGAATTTCCAAATTCTCTTAGGAGGTGGGTAAAAGACGGTGAAAAGTTCAATAAAATTTTTATATATCTAAAATTATTCGAAACTAACTCCAATGAATTAAATTGAACTTATATAGGTATTATGTATCTATTTTTACCATAATTAAATTTAAATAAAATAAATAATTATTTAAATAAAAATTCGGTTTGAAACTATAACACAGTGTTTTTCACTATTCATCAAAAATTGAATGTTTTCAGAAAAATACCAAAATTTCACCCTAGGCTAATTTCGATATTCCAAATACAAAAAAGAAGTCCATTTTGAAAGATAAAATTTATAAAATTTCAAAAAGTGGGTATTACTATTCATAACGGCTAGTTTGATTGGTTGTGGTGTGTGTGTTAGAACTCGAAATGCGTACAACACACGCTACTGTATTATTCAAAGGGAAGCATAACGTGGAAGCTTGGGGTGTTACATATACTAACTATATATAAAGTTAACGGTGAAGGATATACCATAATGAAGTTTTGGTATTTTAGATTAGTAGGTTTTATAGGATTTATTTTTCTATATAAAGGACCCTAATCACATCATTAGAAAGAAATAATTTCATTTTAGAATATCATCACTACTGGAAGAATTTGGGTAAGTTTGAAGTAGTTAGTGAGGGAGGATTCCACAAAGGATAAGAGTTTATCAAGGAATAAATTCCATGAAGGTGGCAGTGTGGGAAGACAGTTTACAAAAGGGGTTTGCGAATCTTGGTAGCTTGTAAAGGAAAATGGACCGTGAAGAAAAGGTGGCCCAAGAAGCATTAATGGTTCATGAGTCATTAGAAATTTGTGAAGAATAGGTGGTTTGTGAATGGATTTTTTTTTGATAATTACTCGTGCGACGCAATGCAAGGTAGTTCATAGAGGATACAATACTGTTCATGGAGGGTTAATGGAAGTTCATGAAGGGACTAAAAAAGTTCAAAAAATTAATTTTTGAAAACTAAAAGTATATGGAAAAGTTTAATTTATCTATGGGGTGAAAAAAGTACATCATGTCACACTCATATATTTTTGAAACAATTATGAGGTGATTCGGAACAATAGGAGATTCTTACAGAGTAACCGTGAGATTTCAAATTGTGATTCATTATAAACCAATAGGGATAGTGAGTCCACTCCGAAAATTTTAAGGGAAGTGAGCCAGGGAATATAAGTGATCTAACTCGAACCTTGAATTGGTAGTGATCCTTAGTAAATCTGGTATATCGGCACATTGTAGTTTTATGCTACTTGGACATAGCCCAGTGAGGGTGAACCGAGTAAAAATCAATGTGTATCATGAAATATTTCATTTTTATTTATATATTGCTATGGGAAAGGGATAGAAGAGTTTTTTATTTAATAATGAAACAAGATCTGAAGGGAAAGTTGTTTTAATTTTCTATACCCTGATTCATCCCCCATCTTAGGGAATTTAACGTAGTTGGTATAACACTATTTATGGTAGGGAAAGGGTTGAGTATGGAGTTGTGGTTATTTTTATTGAATTAAAATATGAAAAAAAATATTAAATATTAGGAATTTATTGTGGAGGATTCTCATCATAGTGAGAAATAAAGTACTCCTAAATTTGATACAATAACTGAGATGATCACGGATCAGTCAGGTTTTTTATAGAAAATTACTTAGAAGGGAATATTAAAGAAGTTTGTGGGGAAACTAAAGTTATTAGTGAGTTTTCTAGTGAAGAGTTGGAATTTAAAATACTTCATATGGTTGAATTTTAATATCCTTCTATAATGATAGATCAAGTTTCATCAGATGTTGATAATGAGTTGAATTTTGAGTAACATACTCATTTATTTTCTTTGGGTATGGTTTTTAAATTCAATTAGTTAAAGGAAAAAGTTGTTAAGTTTATATATGAGATTGAGAATTCTCTTAAGTCTTATAAAGAGTTAAATATTGTTTCTATTTCTAGAGTAGGATTTGAATCTCTCCATGTGTAATATCAAAGTTTGAAAGAAATTTCAATCTTTGATATATATTTTGATGATTTCAAGAGATAGATAGATGATCATGTTGGTCAAATAATAAGTGCATTGGTTTCAAAATAAGATTTTGGTGACCTAAAAAAGTTTTTATCAAATTAGTTTGAGTCTGTCAAGGATAGTACTAGTCAAGAAAAAGCTTCTAATTTTGGTGGAGTATGATCAAAAAATGTTTTGAGAATAATTGAGATGCTTTTAGAAGATCTTTCTACCATGGTTGTTCAAATATTATAGTGTGATAGTGTTACCCTTCATATTTTGGTTATAAATCAAAAAGATATGGTTGAGAAGTTAACTTCTGCAGAGCCTGGTGTTTGGTTTTTGGTTGACCAATTGGGAGTAATGATGGATAAATACGTTCAATCTTCAGTGAATGTTTATAATTTTCTAAAATTGAATCTAGTGGAAGTACTAAAGATATTCCAAGAGTCAATGTTATTGATAAAGGAGTGGGCAGGGCCAATGAATCAAAATTTTAAGCTATTAATTAAGAAGTTAAAGGATGTACATTAGAATAATCATGATTCATAGACCACAAAATCTTCTTCTAATGAGCCTGAATCTTCTTCTCATTCTACCCCTTATCTTGTTTAAACTCTTGAGCCATTTTTTGTAATTTGGAATTATTAATACAAATAAATTCTTTTGTTCAATTTTTGTTTTCTATATTTACTATTTAATATATTTTTATATTTCATGGCCTATTTATTTTTTTGGATGCATTTATTTTTTCCTAACATAACATTCACTAATAGTTTTGTAATACATTAAAAGTGTTTTTCTCTATTTATATACTAACATTTTTATTTCACAAAAAAGGGGTAGAAATTTGGATAAACACAACATTCTAAATATTGATTTAATTAATCTCTATTGGTCTATTTTTATTATTATTTAAAACTGAAGTATTTTTGTTTACATTTTTATGGGTTTTATGATCATCAAAAAGGGATATATTGTTAGGAATTTGAATGTTGATCTAACAATTTCATTGACTTCTCTTAGATTTTGATGCTCACAAACACCCTCATTTGTTTTACAAATGAAGTTAATTTAAGTGAATTTTTGGATTATATTTATTGAAATATTTATTTTATTTTATCTAGAATTCAGAATATAATTTAGATGAAGTATTATTTTCTAAGTATTTTGGATATTTTGAAGAAGTTTGTAATCACTGTTCATATCCCTACGTTTAAGGTAAATGTTAGGTTTGGGAAAATAAATTTTGATAAGGATCACTACTTTTGTTACCTTATGATTGGACTAAACATTAGGATTAGGAACCTAATTTTTATAAAGAACCATACATTTTTGGATCTAACATATGGTTATTTAACCCAACATTTGGAATCAACATTATATTGTGAACATTACTTTTGATGATTCCATGTGCAGAGTAATCCCTACATTAAGGCAGTCGTCTATGGAATTTAAATTCTAGATATTTTTTTAGATTTTAGAAATGATTTTCTAGAGTATATATCTCATTAAAATTCATTAAAAGACCATTTCAAAGTATCATTAACAATGAATTAAAGTGTTTCATCTTCTAAGGGAAGTTAAAAAATTTAGTGGGATTTTAATTTCAAATTTAAAACATGCTAATCATTTTGAATATCACAATTTATCAGGTGATTTTTCTGGATCTTCTTGACTAGAATCAAATTGGATTTCTTATTTATTCTTAATGGATTTTATATTTGAAAATGGTGTAAATATAAAAGCTATATAGAGAGCATTAATACATTGATAATCTAAGAATAAAATCTATTTGAACATCTCTTTATTTCTATAAAGTTATAAAAACCAAATCTCTTTTCATATCTCATCATGATAGTCTAAGAATATTACTACTACTATTGGTATACTTATATATTGATTATCTTCTATATTTTATTAAATATTTTCTCAAGACTACACTTTATAGACATGCATGCTTCAGTAAATTGCTATGTATCTGTTATATTACTGAGAAGTTAATTTGTTATCGTTTTTCTATCTGGATTATTTTCTATAGCAACCCAAAGGTTCTTTAAAAGACTGTGTTGTGAAGTCTTTCTAGTATTCCTATTAAGATCTCTTCTTCTGTTAGTTGCAAAGGAAATTGTGATCTAAACTTGTTTTCAACAATCATTATCACTTTTTCATTTTAGTGTCATATTCTCGCACAAAGTTTTGGTTCCTTGTAAAAGAACCAAAATACCTTGTAAAATTATTTTTTGTAAGGTTCCAACTTCCTTCACTCAGTTATAGAGGTGTTTGATTAAAGGACCTCTTTAGTGAAAATCATCAAACTCGTGGAGAGAGCATTGGTAGAGTGGACTAGGGGATCCTTGTGTCCCGAACCACTATAAAAATTGTTGTTTTCTTTTCTTATTTATTTTTTCTTCTGATTAATATTCTTTATGAAAATAAAACTACATTGTTTTCCAAATAAAAAATTGGATAAATTTTAAATTATCCAAGTGTTTTTAATGGACACAATTCACCTCACCCTTGTATCTTCATGTTTATTTAAACCACTAACTAGATAAAAAAAACTATAAAAACAATCTCTTAAAACCTTCTTCTGATTTCTTAGAGGTAATGGTATCACCAAAAGAGCAATCTAAGAGTTCTTAAGGAGTGGTTTAAAGGAGTATATCAAAGGAAGTGGTAATTGTTTTAACCAAGTCCTTTTAAGTTTATTTATTCTTCCACCTCACCTAAATCTATTATACTCATACTAATATAATGAAATCAGTATAATTATTACACTAAAATGTTATTATTTTGATGGAATAACCATTATCTACCTTCTTTCCATTCATTATAAAATGAAAATGTTGCATATGTTATGGTTGAATTATCACCTCTATAAATGATATTTTTCATTTTTCATCACCACCTTACATGAATGGTTCGAAAAGTAGATTTAATGAATAAATATGGTATTTATGAAATTATTAATACTATATATAGATAAATCAAGCACTCTATTAATAATATTAATGATAAATTTTCATTGTAAATTTAACAGCCTAAAATGATCATACTGAGACACTTTTATTAATTTGAATTTATTTTTTATAACCTATTAAACTATAAAAATTTTATACTAATGGAATGATAAATAACATATATCTATAAAATTATGAAGATTATAAAACTATTTTATAACTCCTTTGATCGTGGTTAATATACTGAAGCAGTTTTGGAGGAATTGATCAAACAACCCCAGGTGACTGATGATAAAAACTATACAATAAATGAATGAAATATGATAATAAATTTCCCCTAAAAACGAAATGTACTTGAAAATGTTCTAAATAAATTATTTAATGAACTTAAATTTTTTATCCAAGAGGTTAGACACACACACCATGTGAGTCAAGACTTGAGGTAAGGGATTTTTTATCAATTTTAATTCCTTGAGACATGTTTCTTATCATGGAAAAATTTAATTTTATATAGTGTAAATACTTCCTTATTGAATTATTATATCTCAAATAAATTTTTATTATTAGTTGTTTCACTTTCATTTAAGTTGCCCCTTTTCAATTTCATTCTATTCATACATAACTTAAGTCATAGGGTTGTTGTTATTGACTTGGTTTACTTTCATTAAGTTATAACTTGTATTCTTGAACTTAATCCTTCTAAGTTTAGTTTCTTAAACACTATTACTATATTATATTATAATACATCTTTATTTTCTAGTTTTTATAATACTTCTTGATGTTTCTCATCCTTTAAGTTTACAATTCAACCAAATAATTTCTTGTATATGGACATGACCTTATCTCTTATCTACGATTGCAAATATTTCTATTCAACGTCTATATTATTAATATAGTTTCAATATTTTTCTTATATATACTTAAATGTTTTTTTATAGTCATTTAAAATTATCTTGGGCTTTATTAAAAAAAATTTAAAGAAATATTTTTAATGTTTTTATCATGATTCATTTATTATTTTCTTTATAAAAATATAAAAAGAATATCATTTTTAATATTTATCCCATGAGAAAATTTTACCAATTTTATAATAATTTTTCATAATAAATATTCCTATTCAATATTTAATATTTTTTTAAAGAAAATTTTATACCTGTTGTTCTTTGAATTTTTCATTTTAAAATTAAGGTTAATGTTTTAGAAGAACAAATAAAGGTATTTCATTCCAATTATGTATATTTTTAACTTCTAATCCACATTTTATATTTATAAATTAAATTATTTTCAAGGTTTAAATATTTGGAATTATATTTAAATCAAGGTTTTCAATATCCTCTTTTAATCCCGTGAAATAGATTTTTAAAAATGACTTCAGAGTTTGTTTTGAAAACCATATTACAAAATATTTTTGAAAAATATTTATTTTAGATTCCGTTTCTATTTTATTATCAAATTCTAAAAGATCTAACTCTTTTGGAGTTATTTTTCATGTATTTACCTCTAAAAGATCTTATGAATTTATAATTCATACCTCACCTTGTTTGTAAGGGTTATTTTTTCTTTCACTCTTTATCTATCTCTTGACTTTATTTTTCTCATTCAAGTCCACATTCAAGTCCACATTCTTTAATTTCATGGATATATTCTATATAAATTATACTATTTCTATATTTTTTTATAGTATTGAATTAACTATATGTCCAATACTATATATGGTGTTAGTTATAAGGGTTCTTATTAAAGTTATTCCATTTATTGATTGGGGAAATATTGACATTTCTCATGCTATCTTGTTTGTTGAGGTGGAATCAGACTCTTTCATTATTCATGTAGCCATTACAGTGGCTATTCCAATTCCTTGGGCTATCTCCTACCTTGTTCTCTAATGTATAAATATTATATTGTGCCACATAACTATTCATCACACCTGGAAAGAGGGAAATATGGCTATGGACTCCCTGGTCGCCAGGCACCACCCTACTGACCCATATACTATATTTAATACCATTGGATCCCTCCACCTATAGTGTTTCAATATTGTATGAGCTGATGCTCTTGGGCTAAATTATTTTAGGCCCCCTAAACTTTTTGGGATTTCCCCTACTTTAATAAAATTTCATAACGTTGGATGAAATTCGTGATGGGTGGGTCCCAAAATTATATAGCCCCTCGCTGCATTGATAAGTCTCATGAGAAAAACCAATTGGATATTTGATGTAAACCTTACCTAATTATGTATGATGTATTGTTATGTATCCTTGAGAGTATGTTTATGAAGTTCAAAATTACGTATTCCATCACTATGAAATTAGTTATTATTGTCCATGTGATTATTTTCATTGTTATGTTATCCATGGATATATCATATGATTTTGTTGTCAATTATATATATATATTCTTATTTATTCTTGTCATATTATTTATGTCTTATTTATTCCAAGATAGATTCTATTGTACGCTACCCCTTACTAAGAATTTGATATCACCCTTCTTATTATTATATTTCCTTATGTTTTGAGGAAGAGTTCTATAACTACCCATGATTTTAGTAATCAATTTTCTTTATTAAATACCATATGAGTGGGATTTCTTTCACGCAACACTAAACTAAAAAAAAACATGTTACCTTAATAAAATTATTAAATATTAATATTATATTATAATAATTAAATTGGCAGGTATCACTAGAATTAACCACTTTATAAAAACTATATAGAAAATGGTATAATAAAACAAAGGTCATTTTATGCATGGAAGATATGTGTTTCTTAAATTCATTTTTATGCATTACACACACTTATATTAAAATTAACTTTTACCACTTTTATAAATTGAATTGGATAAAATTATTTTCATATTTTTAATCAATATGATAAAATTAAGTAATTTATTCAATGTTTTTTAGGCACAATATTAAGGTTTCAAGATAAATATTAGTTACCATGATAAAACAACTATTTTTCAAAGAATGATACCTTCTTAAATGTTATGTATTTTTATTAAATTAAATGGATATACTTTAAATTAATAATATAATACAATGTTTAAATAAATATATATATATATTAGTTAACCCTCATTTAATTGTTAATCAATGTTAAATAATATTAAGAACACTCAATGATTAGAATACCATTTTTATAAAAAATCAAATTTTAAGTACAATATATGTTTTAATTTAAAAGTTAATTTTCTCATAAATATAAATTTAATTGGGTTACATGGATCCAAAATTCATATTAAACATGTCATTATTGGGTAATAAGGGTCATCTTATTTTTTGGTAATAAAATGATTACCATGATTAATTTTTAATCAAGATTAATAAGAATAAAAATGGGTAAATAAAGTATCTCAATTTTTTAATAATTAAAAGGCCACTTAAAACTTCTAGAAATAATTGTTTGGTATTAAAGTCACACTCACATGTCTCACATACTATTTATTCACTTAATTAAACTAACCCACCAAACCCACCTAACAACCATGTGATTCCATTCTAATCACTTACCTAACTTTAGTTTCCATGGAACAACCCCTCTTTATCAACTATAAAAGGTGATCACTCCCACCCATTATCAAATCAATATCAAAAAAAAAAGGAATTGATCATGAATTTACCTTCAATTTAAATCTAAAAATCCCTCTTAAGGAGTTCTTAAGGTTCTAAGGATTACTCCCAAGCTTTAAGAAGCTACTTAACAAGGTAAGGGTTCTCTCCTCATCCTTTTGATTCAAGTACATTTTTATAATCCCCTTTTATTATCAAATTATTATGCTTCCATGTGTTAACAATAAATCCTTAATTATCTAAATTATTTCCTAATGATAATATATTACCCTTCTTTCTCATTAAAACCATTTCACAATCCCTTTTGTATAGTTTTCATGATGTCAAAATAACTCCTTGATTATATCCCTCCTTTTTTCAAATCATGCACTTCCTTTATTATATGCCTTTTTATTTCCATGTTATTATTCTTACACATGTTCATAATCAATACTTTACTATAAAAGTTATTTAATATTAATTATAGACTAAATTTATCATTTATTAAACCCATCCTATAATCCTTTTTTATACCCATCATGCTTCCAAAATCACTCATTGATTATCCATCTTTATGTTGTGAACACCCAATTCTAATATCATTTAAGGGTACACATATAAATGAAGTTTATAAAAGTTTATAGATATGAAAAAATTTATGAAATAAAGTATTATGATAGATATTTTTTGATACAGTATATTCTAGAGATTTAGTGGAAGTCAGGAATTAAGGTAAGGGGTTTTCTTGACTCAAATCTTTTTCTTGATTCATAATCAATCCAATTAGATTTTTATATTTAAAAATTAAATTATCCCAAAAAATGATTATGTTATATTATATTTTCATATAATTTTATTTTTAAATAATTTATACACTGAATTATTCATCCTTAATGAATCTATTATTTAATAAAAAATATAATTTTGTTAAGAATAATTCTCATCTATTTTAATGGATTTTTCTTCCATGCCCATACTTTCCTTCCCTAAATTGTTTTGATTTATTTTTTGGAAATAAAATATGGATTATTTTATATGATTCTCATAATTATCTTACCCATTTTTGAAAGTAATGTTTTTTAGTATTTTTATGATGTGGTTTTTCAAACAAAGGTATTTCAATTTTTTAAAGGGATTTTCTTCCTTTCAAAATAAAAAGTTTTATATTACACTAAATTTTTTTTGAAAAAATTTATGAATTGAAATTATATTTTATTTGTAACAATTTATTATAATGTTTTCAAAATTATTCTCTTTAACTTCTCAAAAAAAAAATTGAAAGTAATTTTCACTTCATCTTTTATAACAATTTTTAAAAGGTTTTGTGAAAACTTTTTCAATTCTTTTTTCCTCTAATGTTTATTTTTTATTAAGTGATATTTTTATCATACTCTATATTTTATTATGATATGATTCGTTTTTTAAAATGAAATTTTTGATATATTTTGATATTTTAATTTTATGTTATGTGATTTTTTTCAAAATTTTAAGAAACCTGTTATTTTTATATGGGTTCATTAAGACATGTTTATGATTGATTTTAAGTGGAAAAAATATGTATGGATGATTATGGGTGAGTTATTATATCTACCTAAATTTATTAGTTTATGATTATATCCCATGAGATAGTCATGCATGTAAATAATGGGTTTGTTCACATAGTTGTGGGCATGATGGGTTTGCTCACATTTTTAGGTGTGGACATAATGAGTTTGTTCACACAAGGGTGGGCATAATGAGTTTGCTCATAAATTTTTTTCTATGCTTAGTTTTTTTTTTCAAAATTTACAAGTTATTTATCAAGTTATTCCAAAATTTCAATATTTATTTCATTAAATTCCATGTTTTCATGATTATTACTTATTTTTTAAGTATTCCTCACTTTTATGTCAAGATCACATCATACAAATAATTTTTTTATTAAAATAATACCACACCTTGGAAATCAAGGTGGATTGAAATTATGGACTCCTAGGAAATTTTCTCTTAAAATTATCTTACATTCAATGTTAAGTAACCTAATAATTGAGTAAATAATAATAGTTTCCTCTTGAGATCCGCAAGAATACAAAAAAAATGTAGCTCTGTTACCCTCTCACCAAGTATGTTTGATTCCCACGTGATGATTAAATATGGAATTGAATGTTATAACCAGATAAATAATAGACCAATGAGAAGTTTACTAACCTATGAAGGATTGGTGCACCAAATAGGAACCCATCTCAACCTCCTAAGGATGGATGTTATAAATCCTTGAAATGGGGAGGCCACTAAGAAGGGCCTTTTTCTCGAAAAGAAGAGAGGTTCCAATAACATAAAAAACATTGTAATACACCTCCATAGAACCCCATTCTTTCCTCACCATCCTACTTCCTAAGATGATCCCCATATCACAAGACCCATAAGATTTAAGCTTCCTTCCAAAATCAGGTTTTTTTTTGCACACCCAGTGACCATGAGGGATGGTGAGATCTAGATGAAGTTTAGAATGTTTCATGAGGGACCTAATTAAAAGTGATATTTTATTACATTTTATAAGGCCACTGAGCTCTATGATTAGAGAGAAAACTCTAACCTTCATACCCAAAATGGAGTTGTGACATCCATTGTTTCTAGCATAATTTTGTGCCTCCCAGATAACCCATCATCTCACTATAAATAATAGACACCATGTAGTAGAATCGACAACCATGCTATCTCCATGAAACCATTATTCCATAAAATCATGTAGACGATTTGTGTAAAAAATGATCCCTAATAACCCTCCCAATATATTACCCATAAAAAACACACAATAATCTTCCACAAATAGATGAGATATCTTTTCATATTTAGAAGCACCATAACAACTATATTTTTAAGATAAATGAATTCCCTTATTTTTCACCTCCCATTTGATGGGAATAGCGTAATTATGGATACACTAAAATAATAAGTTATAATTTATAGGAATTCCTTTTCACCATACCCTCCCAGTACAATAAATCTCACCCTAGTTCACAAGCAAGATGCATTAGAAGTCCACCACTATGAAATATTCAGACCCAAAAGAAACAAAAACACATCATTTTCCCTCCTTAGAAAAAATAATACCCATATAACATTATTTTTTCTCATTGATAAGAATATACTAAATAAACCATGAGAAATATAGCTTCATAAAGAGAATAGTCCTGAATGGGATATCCTATAAAGAAAATAAGATCCCTAACCTAGTTATATTTCCAAAAACTAACCTCACCCCACTAAATGATACATCTCATTTGGTTGTAAAGTGTTGGGAAGTGTATTTGAATTCAATTCCAAATATCCAAAGAATTATCATAAGAACGAGAGGGAGTAGTGTCCTTGTAATTGTATTTACCTCTAATAAAATTTTTCCATATAGTTTGACCTTCCATGATCTTCCATGAAATATTATGTTTAAGGTAAAATAATGTTTCCTCAACATTACTTAGATTTATACCTCCCTCATCAATGGGTTTTTCCGATCTCCTCCATCTTTCCAAGTGAAACCGCCCTTCATGATGAGAATCCTAGAGGAAATTATTCAAAATTACTTTGATGGATCTGATAACCATTTTGGGTACCCAAAGAATAGACATGACATGTATGGGAATTGAGGAGAGAACATTTTTCACTAGAGTAATTTGGATACTAAAGGATAAGAACTTAATCTTATAGTTGTCAATATGGTAAGTGATGTAGTTCCCCAAAGGCTCAAAATGATGGATCCTGGTTCTACCTGGCTAAATGGTGGCCTTCAGGTACTCCATAGGAATGTTCTTTCAAACCATTCCCAACCCTTCCTCATTATTTTTCACTCTCTAGATCAAAGTATCTTTGGAAATATATATATTAATATTGGCCTTATTGATTCTTTTTACACTTCATTTATTGTATTTATATATAATATGGTTAGACCCATAGCTAGATCTTGAGAATCCATTACTAAAGAACAATATATCATCTGCAAAAAAAGAGGTGAGATAGTCTAGAGAAACGAAAATAACCTCTAAATAGATAAATATTCCCCTCATCAGGAGAAACATTGATGTTTTTACTTAAAAAATCTTGATCCATAGTGAAAAGAAAAGGAAAGATATGATCTCCTTGGTGAAGGCCTCACATTAACTTAAAAAAATCCAAAATTTATTCCCTTTATAGAAATAGAAAACCATAGAGACAAGTAACATTGAAAAACCAGGTCATATAACTCCTCAGAAAAGCATGATAATCTCATATCCCTAATAAAAAAATTCTTATCATCCCTTTCATAGGTTTTTTCATGTCAACCTTAACCATAATATTGGAACCAACCATTTTTCTGGTGATCTAATCAACCATCTCTTCATCCAAACCAATATCCCCTTGAATGATTATATTCTTAGTGAACCCATGTTTTTTCTAAGAAATAAGTGTGGGGATCGTGAGAGAGAACCTACTATTGATGATGTTGGTAAATACCTTATAGGTAAAATTAAAAATAGAAATTGGTTGGTATTTCCAAAACGAAAAAGGGTCATTCACTTTCATAATAAGAACAATAGTGGTTACATAGGCCATTATTGGAAGATATCCCCCCTGAAGAAATCTTGAACAACTTTAATGAGGTTGTCTTTGGTAGTGTTCCATGATGAATTGTAAAAATCCCCTGGAAAATCATCTAGTTTAAGTGAACTACTAGGATTCAAAATAAACATAGCCTCCTTGATTTCATCCTCACTAAGAACCCTTATCAAAATTGAATTTTTTGCACCCCTAGTCAGGAAATATTATTTAAAAGATAAAATACTTCATTTTTCATCTAATAAACCCTTTATATAGAAAGGAAAGAGATTGAAAAAAGATACAAAAAATATGAATCAAACTATCTACCAACCTCTTCTAAGTCCCTACAATATATAACATCTTAAAGTTTTAAATTTTAGTTCCCAGTATACTCTTTTTCTTTAATGCATACATGAAAAACACAATATTTTTATCTCCTTCCCTTAAAAAAATTTCCTATAATCTATTTCTCTTGATTCTCTTTAAATCTCACATAATTTACTTGAAATAATATCTTGTTTGGTCATAAGGATAGCAAAAAACTCATCACCCCATTGCTTCTAAAGGCTATAAATGATTTGGATAATCTCATTTTTGAGGGTTCTGTAACTTTATTGAGAATTTGGAAGGATTACTTTCCATAAATTTAAATCCTATTTAAGATAATGAAGATTATTGTGTAATAGAACCCATGTATAAACCTTTATGGGATTATTCAAGGATGTACTAACATTTTGAAGAAATTCATCATCCTGGGCCGACTTAATACTTCTCCTCTTATTATCCCTCAACTGATCTAATAGAGGTAGATAGTCAAACATGACTCTGGGAAGGTGAGTAACTAGGTCATCTTGAAATATGGACATGCCTTGAATGTTTATAAAATAGATATCCATGTGGCTCTAGATATGTTGGTTCCCTTTATTAATATTGTACCAAGTAAACTTTTACCCGATAAAACTCATATACAATATATTATTGGTGGTTACAAAGCCTCTAAATTCTTGAGTGGATTTCCTTGAATATACTCTTCCCCCTTTTCATAATTATCTATTATTGTGTTAAAATCACCACAAATGAACCATTCTAAAGACCCCAGATTAAAGTTATACAACTTCTTCCAAAGGACTTCCCTTTCCATTGTATCACATTTGGCATAAAGGAAAGAGATAATAAAAGAGAAGTTATTAACACTAAACTTGATAGTGATATTTTTCTTATAATAATCCACCTTTTCATATGAAAAAAATCACTTCAATATGATTCAAATGTGGTTATTATTTGGGTTATCATTCAAATTACCCCCACCACCAAGCTTCCACCAAAAGTTTTGGATGGAGTCAACATTTTTTTATATAGGATAGATACTATTAAAAAATGGTTAGAATGGAAACCATTATCAATGAATTCAAATTTATCTTAAGGATGGATGCCCTGATAATTCCACGCCATGAAAGAGACTATTATAAAAGATTTTAAGGGAATAATCATCCCATGATATTTAAGGCATTAACTGAATCATGCTAGAGTAGAGAAGAATCTCTATATTTAGACCTAGTAACCATGAAACTTAGAGAAGAAATTGGATAATTTTAACAATAGACCACTGCTACAGGAGATCCATGATCTAAGAGGTACTCCTCTATACCAGAAATAACTTCAAAGGAATTGGAAGGAATAAATCCATTGCCACATATCTTGAGAGGCTGAGGAGAGTAACCCTCCATACTAACCTCAAAACAACCATCATCCTTAGAACCTTGAATAAAATCATTAAAAGGAACAAGATACTTTATAACAGGAGAAAAAACTTGGGCCCAATTAACCAAGGGACCATAATACTTCTCTTTGGAAGCATCAACTAGGCCCTAACCGTAGTACCACTTTCTAGCAGAGGATCAACCAAATAATAATCTTCACCAAGATTGGATTGTATCTCAACCCCATCCCAACAACTAGAACCAAGGGAACTTTAGTAACCCCAAGAATAGATCCATTAGAAGACCCACCATTCCCAAAATAACCACCCGAAGAAACCACCAAATCCTTTCCTTTCACTATATTGATTCCTTGGAGTAAAGAAGATTAAAGAAGCAGGGGAGCCTCAATAGGATGAAAGACCATGCAACTGAGTAAACATCAATTATAGTTGGAGAGATAATGACCCTGTAGGCATAAATTTCCATAAAAACCAATCCTATAATGAAAAATAATATTTTTAAACCAAGTAAATAAGGCACCCACATGAATATATAAACAATATGGGTAAGGCATTGAGAGATCAAGTTCCACACGGATATGCACTGATATGGTGTTCTCTGTGTGAACATTTTATTAATTGATGCAAATAAAGTTACCAAGAGAGTTTTCAAACCCCTTCAATAAATATGGATAGATAAAAGGATGAGGGATCCCTGGAAGACTAACCCAAACCATAGTACACGGATGATCCCTTCCCGTGTGGAAATCCAACATCCACCTAAAAAAACCTCAAATTCCAAAAGGTTTGACCTTCCCCTACCCAGGCCTTAAAAACATCCTCATGAGACAATATGTGAGTGAAGAAAGACCTCTAGTTGAAAACTGATATTATTGATAGGTAAAAGAGACCCCAAGAGGATACAAAGTTCTTAAAGAACACCATCAATGACTGATTAGCACCAAACTTAGCAATGAGAGTCCACTAGTGGTAGGTAGATGTGGATTCCAAATCTTCAACAGAGAAGGATATAAAAAGAAATACATAAACTACCAAGACCATATGAGATGATGTAACACAACAAAAAATTATTTTAAAAGAATAATAAGCACTATGTATTTCTCAACATGCAATACTGAGATTTAAGAGAATTGAGATATATTATAAAAATAATATTATTATAATGTGACCTTTCCATTAAATTGGTGGTTATAAATATGAGTAACCAGATTATTAAATATATGTATAATGGTCCTACTCAATATAAATGTATTGATTAATTCTTAGGAAATAAACACAATTTTTAGTGAAGTCATTTTATGCTTCAAAAATGTATTTTTCTTCAAAAATGATTTTATTACATTTTATGCATGGAAATTATAATTAATTTATGTCACTTTTAGAAATTTTATTCTATAAAATGAACATAATTTTAAAAATAATCATATCAAAATTATATTAGGGTGAAAGTTTGGGACTTTTTCTGAAATGACTGATCTTTTAGTGAATATTAAGAAATACATATTTTTTAAATAGTGTCATTTATTTTCATCAAAATAAAGTAATTTAAAAGTATAGTTATATTTTGGATATAGTTAAATATTATCCATTTGATTTATAATAATCTCATTAATTCCATTTTAATTATAAATATTCATGATTTTGATATAAGTTAATTTTTATTCTTAAAAAACTTTTTTCTAAAAAACTATTTTCATTGCGTTTTACGCATTCATATTAAAATTAATTTCTGCCACTTCTAGAAATTGAATCTTGAAAAATTGATACCATATTTGGAATAATTAGGATAGTTTTTTAATAGGTTCCTTTTATTTTTTATCATTATGAATAGTAACTCTTGTAAATATCATTCACCTCAGTAAAGGTAAAATGGGTAAAACATGGTTAAACCATAAAATATGGTCCCAAAATCTACCCAAAACCTACCATAATATCATTGGATGGTATAAATTCAACTATAGTCATAAAGTTTTTGAATAAATGGTATTTTGGTTCTATTTTCTCTTGAAAATGACATTTATATTATTTTAAGTAAAGAAAATTCCAAAATGTCACTCTCTTGACTTTAATATCTCTAATTTTTTTACATGAGGATAAAAAATGGATAATTTCAGTTATAAATGATTATTTTATATATATAATAATTTTTTATCATGTTAATTTATTTTTAATTTTTAGTGATTAAATTATTATCCTAAATTCTTACGCAACACCAACACAGTATTTATTCAATTACTATAAAAATAAAATAAATGTTTTTAAAAATATTAAAAGGAATGAAATTTGGATGAATTATTTAGATAAATATAACATGTTATGGATGTGTGAAGGTTTTATATTTTAATTCCATAACTATATTTATGACTTTAAAGTCAAAGTTAATGAATAGTTCCAAAATGACATTAATGATATATTATAATAAATAATATTTTATTAACTGATTTAAAATTTATAAAAATATTATCTTTAGAAAATTTAATGGGATATTATTTAAAATATCAATCATTATCCATTTATAAGTCACTTTTCCTATTATGGTTACATTATTGATCCTTAAATATTAGAAAACTTTGATATTGCGGTAATTGTTAAAAGCATTAACATGGGGTTAAAACTAAGAGATAAGGGTTAAATCATAAATTAAACTAGTATAAATTTTATTGGATTATAAGATTTAGAATAATCCTCATAATATATTCAAAATATGTCAATTTTGATCCACTTTAACCTGAAAATTAATTTATATTAATTTAATACTTTAAGTAATTCTAAGAGTATCCCTCTCCTCACTTATAAAATGGCACCTCTTCCCATGCCTTCCTCACACCCTTTAATCCATATTGTATGAAAAACCCATAAAAATTAAATTATTAAATTATATATCCATAAATTAGAGTTTTTGATCTTCTTAATGGGCCATTATAAGGGTTCTTAAGAAAGTATCTAAAGGAAGTTTACCTAATAAGAGGCAATCATCTTTACTAGCCATTTCATTATTATTTCTTATTCTAATTACACTAAATCTATTGAAAACATCCTAAAATAATAAATAAAGTTTCATAAATATACTAATATTTTATTATTATTATTATAGGGAAACCATTTCCACCTCTTTTCTATCCCATGGATAGTGAAAACATCACTCATGCATATGTACAGATTATCGTCTCTACGTAGCAGTGTAATTCATTTTTCACCACCATTTTACTTGGATATTTATAAATATGGAACTAATTAGTATACATTATATTTATGATATAATTATGGTTCAATAAATATATTATATCATATACCTTTTTACCTTTACATCCAATAGAAAATGATAATGCCGCTCGTGCATATGTGTGGACTACCACGTCCACAAAGTAATATGATTCATTTTTCATTTATTCTTTACATGGATGATAATACGAATATATTGAATGAATATATATAATATTATAATTATTCTATAAATATGAATTATTTATTACCTTTATTTTTTCTCATCTATTGAAAAGTGAAAACAATGTTCATGTGTACATACGACCTACCATTTCCATGAACAGTATAGTTCATTTTTTATCTCCACATTTCACAGATTATAATAAATATGTATATAATTGATATATATTATATTTATATAATGATTATAAAAATAGAAAACATGAAACTGTGATCAAAATACAACTACTATAACTTCCAAACTGAAACTTTAATGAAAAATGAAATGGTTAACACTCATAAACTATGATTTTAAAGTAATTATTAATAATTAGGTGTTGAAATGTCATAAGTGGATCATATATGATATTATAAATTTGAATACGGTTATTATATAAATTAATAACAAGTTTAAAACCATTATACAAGAGGTTAAATCATTTTTAGCAAAGTGTAAGTGTGAGGTAAGGGGTTTCATAACTCAATTTCTTTTCATTGGGTTATTTAATTCTTTATTGTCTATGTTATTATAAGATTATGTGTGTAATAACCTGTGAATATTTTAGGTAGTATTTACACTTGTTTTATGTGGATTTAATTTTTTACACATCATCAATTCATTGATTAATTCTCACTCTAATGATACAATATTTGTAAGGTTTTATTTCCCAATATCATCTTTATTTGAGATTGTTTATGTTTAAGTTTCAATTAGAATAATTATATGATATTTATATATTAAACCACCATAAATTTTCTTCTCCTATTTTTATTTATAAAAATTATATGTTTTACTTTCATTTTTCCTTTATTTATGTACTCAAGAGTACAAAATAATGTTTTTAAAGAAAACAGACTATGTTTTCTATTTGGTCAGGAATATTTCTCTTCCATGTCCATATTTTCATTAAAAAAAATCCAATAATTTTTTTAATATTATAAAATGATTTATTAAAGAAATTTTTATGCCTTTTTGACTTTCTATAAAAAAATTAAAAGGAATCTCCATATCATTTTTTGAATGAGGCACTTTTTAATTTTAATAAAAAAATGTAAAATGAATCTTTGTTTTAACATACACGACATGAATGGAATTTCCACTATCATGAAAGATCAATGATTTGAAGATTAATTTACAAGATTACATGTTTCTTTTCAAAAGAAATCCTTAATATTTTAGAATTTTTTAGATTTTAATATAAGTGATTTTAAAATGAAAAGGGTATTTTCCTCATGAAATATTTGGAGGATCATTTTAAGTATTTTCAACTATGTAAACATTATTGGGTGAATATTAAACTTTAATGAGGATATAATATTTTGATAACATTCATTTTATTACCCTGTATGGTTTATAATTATGTTATATTTATTTATAGGAAAAAATATTAACATTTCATATGGTAGTTTTTCAATAAAAATGTTTATTGTATTTCACCCCTTTTATATAATGAATGTATTAAACCTAGTAAGTGATGGGTAGGGCTTGTTATAGCCCCTCGATTCATTGGTAGGTCTAGTGGGGAAAACTATTTTGGTTAATTAACTAAGGAATTAACCATTTGTGTAAGATGTCTTGGCATGAATCCTTCATGTAATGTTTAAGATGCCCGACATTATGCATTCCGTCATTATAAAATCATTTATTGATTTCCATATGATTATTTGAATATTTATGATATCCATGTATATGTTCCATGCTTATGTGATTATTTATATGGAATTATTTGATCATCATTAATTCCCTCCATATTATTCTTTGAGCTCAAGTTATTGATTAAATAGAAAGTGTTTTAAGTTATTTAACTTTCCATATTGATTATTCCTTATTTACTCATGATAGATTCCATTGTACATAACCCTTACCAATCATTTGATATTTCCCTTATTTTGTTTCATTTCCCAAATATATGAAGAAGGATTCTTTTAATGAGTTCAATGATGTAGATTTTTTACTTTCAAAGTGTTTTTATATTTTATTACAGATGGAAAATGAGAAGCATGTTTATATATGGTTCTTCAAGACTACTAAACTATCTAGTCCTTTGGGATATGATCACTTGTATCTGGTTTCAATATAATAAAGTAACCACCAACTCTGGTATATAAGGGTAAGATTATTTACTGTTAGTATCAGATAAATTTTAGTAGAAACCTAGAAACTAGATTTAAGAAAACATAGATTAAGGAATATAACCTTATGGAAAACTCTAAGGATATGTATAATTATAGGACAATATCATAATGTTTTTGGAAAGGTATATATTATATGATTTCCCTAGAATTACATACCTTTCTGGATATTATTAGTGGATATGGTTTTGATACCGATCCATCTCAGAGTAATGAACCTGAAAAGAGTTAGTCAAATATATCTCATCCATTATTCTAGTGTATGGTGAGAGTGCCATTACTGTGAACCTGGTTTGACACTCTAGGGGGATATGATTGGGCTAATCACATTTTCTTAATGAACCATTATGATGAATGAGATAATAGAACCTATTGAAATATATGATATTACATAGTGATATGGGATAAACCTAAAGTTTCTTGGGTTGATAATCCTAAGGTTGATCATAAGATTAAAGGTATAGATACCCATTTTGAGGGTTTATATGATGATAGTTTAACTTGATTGAGTATATTTTGGGAGATATTTATTGGAATGAAACCCTTTGGTTTAGTATATGTTTTAGTGAAAATATTATTTGAAGAATAATTCTTTTATATTTTTTGGTCACAAGTTTAAATTTATTGATAACCTTTATGGTTAATATGATCACTGATTTTGAGGTAATTATAGTGGATTGGGATAAAAGTGTTATTATATTTTGGTAATATATTTTTATTATATAGATAACCATGGGATTGAAAAGTGTTTTGGTGAATAAGTGATTAATGCTAAATACACTATATTATGAATATTAAATGATTAAGGTAAATATAATTTGAGGAATAGTGATTGAGTAAATTTATGGAAACATATATGATTTTATTGGGGTTTTATGTTGATTCAAGATATTTATGGAAATGATTATCATATTTTGGGGAATTTATTATTAGGTTACATAAATTTTTATTATATGAACTTATGATAAATTGATATTATTTTTGAATAATAGTTACGTTAATCTTAAAAAAATATAAGATCAACTCTTTTTTATTTTTGGATTTTAAATTTGGTTAGACGTTTTGAGAAGACTTAAGGTTAACTATTTATGGATTGGATTAAGTTGAACTTTTGGTGTTATTATTAAGGTTATATAGATTAATATATTATATTGGATAATATGTGATAATCATTTTGGTCTCGGTAAATATTTAGAGACAAAAGGAAATACTTATGGATCTTATGATCAATTAAAAATTAATTTTAGCAATTCAGTCATGAAAAATTCATTAACGTTCCCATGACCATGTTCTATTTCACACTCTTTGAGTTATTAGATGCTAGTTTTATCCTCCATGTCTATATTTTAACTTCCCAACATTTTTCTCCTAATCCAGGAACCCAATTATGTGTTATCTTATGTATCCTTTATCCTTCCCACTTCCCCTTTTTAAAATAAGTTTTGTTATCCCACTGTATGATGCAAGTTTTTAATAAAGTTATTTTAAAATATTAAACCTTTAATGACCATGATAAAATTGTGAGGGTTCAATTTATTTAAGGTTAGGGGAGAATTTTACACCCCAAAACTATTGTTTAAAAAAATAATAAACTCGATGGATTTCTTAACATGCAACACGGAGCCTTAAGAAAATCGAGATATATTATAAAAATATTATTATTTAATTGTGACATAACATTTGAATTGGAGGGTATGAATATGAGTAAACCCATTTTTAAATATATATATATAATGGTCCTAATCAATAAGAATTTATTTATTAATTATTATAAAATGAACACTCAATTTTTAGTGAAGTCATTTTATGCTTCAAAAATGCATTTTTCTTCAAAAATGATTTTATTTCATTTTGTGTGTGGGAATTATAATTAATTTTTACCACTTTTAGAAATTTGATTTTATAAAATGAACATAAATTTTAAAATCATCATATCAAAAATAACTTAGGGTAAATTTTTTTGATTTTTTTTGAAATGATTGATCTTTCAGTGAATAGTGAAAATATTGATTTTTCAAATACTATCATTTATTTTCATTAAAATAAAGTTATTTAACTGTTACATTATATTTCATATTTATTTATATATAATTAATTTGATTTAAAATAATCTATTTAATTCCATTTTAATCATAATTATTCATGATTTTGACATAAGTTAATTTTCATGCTTAAAAAAACATTTTTCTAAAAACTGTTTTTCGTTGTGTTTTACGCATTTATATTAAAATTAATTTCTACCACTTATATAAATTAAATATTAAAAAATGTATACCATATTTATAATCATTATGTTAAATGTTTTTAAATATATACCATTTATATTTGATCATTATGAATAGTAACCATTGTAAATATTTGTCACCTTATAAAGGGTAAAATGGGTAAAAGAGGGTTAAAACAATAAAATAAGGTCTTAAATCAAATCATAACTTACCTTAATTTTATTATATAGAATAAATTCACCCATTTTAATCCCAAATTATAATATATGGAATTTTTTTTCTATTTTCCCTTGAAAATAACATTTATATTATTTTTAGTAAAGAAAATTCCAAAATGTCACTCTCTTAACTTTAATATCTCTAAATTTTTTACATAAGCATAAAATGAGGATGATTTCAGTTATAAATTTTTATTTGATATATAAAATAATTTTTTTATCATGGTAATTGTTTTAATTGTTAGTTCTTTATTACCTTAAACGCGTACACAACGCCGATAAAGTATTTATTCAATTAAAATAAAAAAATGATTTTAAAAATATTAAAATCAATAAAATTTGGATGAATTATTGTGTTATAAGACTTTTTTAGGTAAATATAACATATTAGGTATGTGTTAAAAATTCAGATTAAAATTTCATAACTATCTTTATGACTTTAAATTCAAAGTAAATGAATAGTTCAAAAAATGACATTAATGATATTTTATAATAAATAATATTTTATTTAATGATTTAAAATTCATAAAAATATTAACTTCATAAAAGTGAATTAGATATGGTTTAAATATTAACCATGGTCCATTTATGGGTTACTTATCCTTTCATAGTAACATTATTGTCCCTTAATAGTAGAAAACTTTGATATTATGGTAATCGTCAAAAGGATTAATGGGGGTTAATACTGAGAGATAAGGGTTAAAACATCACTTAAACTTGTATAAATTTTATTTAATGAGATTATTAAGACTTATAATCAACATATATTCAAAATATATAAATTTTTATCCACTTTAACTTTAAAAATAATTTATATTAATTTAATACTTTAAATATTTCAAAGAGTGCCTCTCTCCTCACTTATAAAAGGGAACCTCTTCTCCTCTCTTACTCGCATCATTTTATCTATATAACTTAATAAAAACCTAAAAAATTGATTAATAAACTTCCCTACAGATTAATTAGAGGTTCTTTAATTCTTAAAATGACTATTACAAGGTACATTGATAAAGGATCTAAAGGAAGTCTACTGAAGAAGAGGTAATCTTCATTACCAACTCTTTCAAGTTTATTTCTTCTTACACTTATTATAAATATATTATAACCATCCTAAAATAATAAATATAGTATTTTAAATATAATTAAATGTTATTATAATCTTGGTACAATCATTTTACTTCTATTTTTCATCCTAAAGAAAGAAAAAAACATTGCTCATGTGTACGTACAACTTACCGTCTCTATATAGCGGTGCAATTCGTTTTTCATCCCCATTTTACTTATATGGTTATAAAGATGGAAGTAATTATTATATATGATATTTATTATATAATTATATTTCTTAAATATAATATATCGTATACCTTCTTACCTTTCCATCCATTGGAAAATGGTAACGTCGTTCATGCATATGTGTGGACTACCACCTCTACAAAGTGATGTGATTAATTTTTCATTTCTGCTTTACATGGATGGTAATAATATATATTTAATGAATAGATATGATATATATGATAATATAATGATTATTTAAAGGTTAATTATTACTTACCTATCTTTTTTTCAATCCGTAGAAAAGTGAAAACAACGTTCATGCATACATACGACACACCATCTCCATGAACGATGTAATTCATTTTTTATATCCACATTTCATCGATGATTATAAATATTTATATAATAAAAATATATGATATTTATACAATTATTATAATTATATATAATATTTAACCATGATAAAAATACGAGGACCATAACTGTTGAATTGAAACTTCTATGAAAAATGAAACAATTAGTACCCATAAACGATGATTTTAAAGGAATTATTAATATATGGGTGTTGAAATGTTATAATTGGATCATATATGATATTATAAACATAAATATGGTTATTTTAAAAATTAATAACAATTTTAAAACCATTTTACATTAGTTTAAATCATTTTTAACATAGTGGAAGTGTGAGGTAATGGGTTTCATAACTCAATTTATTTTCATTGGGTTATATTACTTATTTATTATCTATGCTATTCCAAGATTATGTGTGAAATAACCTATAATTATTTTATGTTTCATTTCCACTTTTTTTATATGGATTTAAATTTTTACACATAATCACTTCATTGATCAATTATCACTCCAATGATATGATCTTGGTAAGGGTTTATTTCACAAACCAATCCTTATTTGGGATTGTTTAAGTTCAAGTTTCCTTTAGAAGAATTATATGATATTTACTTATTAAACACAATAAATTTTATTATACTATGGAATTTTTTTAAAATTATATATTTTTATGTAGTTTTCTTTCTTTATATACTCAAGAGTCCAAAATAATTTTTTTTAGGAAAACCAACATTTTTTCTATTCAGTCAGAAATATTTTTCTTTCATGTCTATATTTTATTTAAAATGTTATCAAGAAAGGTTTTACTATTATCCAATTATTGATTAAATAAATTTTACCCCTATTTTAATTTCTATAAAAATATCTAAAATCAATCTCCTTGTCATTTTCCAAAAAAGGAACTTTTGAACTTTTACTAAAAATGCAAAAGAATTATTTTTTTTAACATGCATGGCATGAATATAATTTTCCTCTATCATGACTTCTAAATGATTTGAAGCTTCCATTATAATATTCTAATGTATTTTCAAAGAAAATGTTTTCCTTATATTTTATAAATTTTTATATTTTCATATAAGTGATTTCAAAGTGAAAAGGGTATTTTATTCAAGAAATATTTCAGTGATATTTTTAAATTATTTTCATCGATGTCAAAATTATTTAGGGAATATTATAATTTACTGGATATATACTCTTTTGAAACCATTAACCGTATTACTCTGGATGAATTATGATTTTGTTGTATTTATTTATTGAGGAAAATATAAGCATTTAGTAAGCTAGTTTTTCAATATAAATGATTATTATGTTTCACCCATTTCATATGATGCATGTTTTAGACCTGGTAAGTGATAGGTGGGGCCTATTATAGTCCTTTGATGCATCATTAGGTTTCATGAGATAAAATATTTTGGGTATTTTTCCAATACCTTACCCATTTATGTAAGATTTATTAGAATGAGTCATTGATGGTCAGTTTAAGATGTCCAACATTATGCATTCCATCATTATGAAATAAGTTATTGATGGTCAGGTGATTATTTGAATATTTATGATATTCATGGATAAGTTTCAATATTATGTGATTATTTATATGTCATTATTTGATCATTATTTATTCCTTCAAAATTATTCTTCTTGGTCAAGTAATTGATTAAATGGAAAAAATTCAGTTATTTAACTTGCTATATTGATTATTACTTATTTACTCATGATATATTCCATTGTACATAAACCTTAATAAGAATTTGAGATCACCCTTATTTTTTATCCTTTCCCTATAATATGGAGAAGTAATTTATTAATGAGTTTAAGAATGATTTTTTAACTTTCACTATGTGTTTATATTTTATTACCAATTTAAAATGAGAATCATGTTTGAATCTAGTTCTTAAAGACTACTAAACTATTCATTAATTTGGCATGTGATCTCTTTTATATAGTTCCAATGTAATAAATTAACCACTCACTCTAGGCTATAGTATTGGGGTCTTTATTGATGATACTAGTATTTCCAAAATTATCAAAAGAGAGACCCTAGAATATTGGGATCTATAACCATAGAGAGGCACTTTGAAGGACCAGGAAGGTACTAGATCTAGTGGAGGGAAAGAGGGAGATGTCTATTGTTGAGTAGAAATAGTGGAGGAAACAAGTTCTACTAGTGGACCATTTCCCGCAAAATAATGAAATAATGAAGGTACAACGATAGTAACTTCATCTGAATTAGTGGTCAAATTTTTTGATAAAAGTGGTGGAATGTTAGGAATATACTCCGTGTAAGAGTTGGTGTCCTAGAACCAACTAGTTTTACTTTGATTACATGGATATTTAATGTATTATTACATATTATTTATTGTTCTTCATGACTATGATGTAATAATGTCCTAGAGTATTTGTTTTATTGATAAGGTTAGGGCAGTTCCCTGCTATGATGAGAACCTTGAAATGATATAACAATATTCCTAAATATAGTTATGTGGTTGGATGAAATACTATGATAAGACACATAGCATGTATACCGTCAGGTGAAAGTACTCATAAGTAGATGATATTTCCTCTCATGAAGTTTGCACTTGGTAATCTCCAAGATAGAAGATTATGAGAACAAACCCGCTAGTTGGAATTCCACATGTTTTAGTGTCATTAGATATTTCTATCTGCGATCATGTGTAATGATCCTTAAACTTTAATATTATCATTAATACGTTTCACAACTCTCACACTTTGATTTACTAATGAAAATCGTCTTGCAGATAGTTGGCAGGAATTAGGGTATGTTGGGTACGTCACGAGTGGCACGTTATTGATGGATAAGTTGTAGAAGGATTTGTACCTTCCATTTATAGAAGTTTATATCTTGGTCCTTTGATTAAAATAGAACCACCGCACAAAATTCCATGACCATGGTGTAACGATGAGTTTATTTCAGGTAGTGAAAGAACAACGTATCAAGCATAAAAGTTGATGACACTATCATGAAACCTTCTTGGTGAGATATTGCAAAAAAGGGATTATATTACATAGTGAGCATTCGTATGTGGATGTCATTGTTGAGACTTTACGTTCTTTCTCTTGGGTTCCTTGACCCATTGCTAGATAGTACTCTTGGACTTTAGGCAAGCCCTCTTAATGTCAAAGAGAAAGAATCCTAGAGGGCCACACACTATGTTTTTTTGGTGGTCTCGGTTAAATTCAATTTCAATTTAATTAATGAAATAAATATTATTCTCAAGACTATGGAATAATTTTATTCAAGTTAAAATGATTTCATAAATTAAATAAAATTTATTTATTTATTTTATTGAACATTTAATAAATATTTATTTACTAGTTTGTAAATAAAATATTTATTTAAGAGAATAATTTATTTATTTATTTATTCAGGAGTTTAGTAAATGGAAGTGGAGTTCTAACAAACCAAGGTAGGTCCAGTAGTAAACTAATTATTTGAAAGGCAGTAAATAATTCTTTAAATAGTTGGTACAAGTTAAAATAATAATGACGCTGCTATTATTTTGTGATGCTGAATTTTATTTTATAATTCCATTTTGCACAAGTTGGCACACCATGAATAATGATGTGGTATTATTATTATGAGTATAGGTTTTCTCTATGTTCATGAATGTATTTAATTGTTTCTATGAAATTAAATATTGTAACTAAAATTCCATGTATATAAATAAACAAGTAGGCATATTATGTTATACACCACACCACACGCCTGGTGAATTGAGAATTGTTGAGCCAAAAAATTTCTCTCTCAAATCCTCTTCTATCCCCTCTCAATAACGAGAGACATTCTTCAAGGATGAAGAACAAGCGATAAATAATGACCGACATAAGACACTCGCTTCACCACACTAGCACTCGGAGAATGAGCGGTGTCGATTAGAGTCTATCAGAGCACATGTGGATCACCGCTAGAGGGATTCTAGTTTGGATCCTCACAAGCACAATGAGATAATCTAGAAGGGTCATTCCAGACGATCAACATCATCAACGAAGAAAAATAACAAAGATACAAGTATTATTTTTATTTATGAAATTAATTAAATTAATTATAAAAATTATGTGGAAGATCCTCTCTAAAGTTTTCAGGCCTCTTTCTTCTTTATCTAAATCTTTGATTATATTCCTTGGATACTAGAGTTCATCATTGTATTGATCCTAGAATAATTATTGATCATGGTAAAAATCAAAGTTGGATGTCTTCCCAATCACGCTTCTGCTGCACCCGGAACCTTCAAGTGGTATTAGAGCGGTTTCATCATAGTTTATAATTATTTAAATATTTCATTTATGACTTGCACATTTAATAATTTAGTTGTTTCAATTTAAGTTAATCATTCTAAAAATATGAATCTCGAGATCTATTCCTCCTATTTCATTTCTCATTCACCTTACAGAAACAATATTTTATTTTAATTTTGATTAAAATAAAATAGAAGATCTCATCCGGAGGTACCAAAGCTTCCTAGCCATACAATACCAGAACACACAGTGTGTATTTGGTAGTACACGTCTTGTAGTCAAGATTCAATGCATCGGACCGGTCTACCAAACCAAGCTATGTGTTGGAGTCTTTCTAAGTCTTAAATGAATCCATGTGTTAACCAGGAATAGGTGGCACGCAATTTCTGAATTACACGCTGTGTGGCCCAAATGGACACAGTGTGTAGTCCCTTTAGGTTAGGGTTGGACCTTGTACCGCGTACATGGCTAGCCCGGTTGGAGACCGTGTAATGAGAAACTACATGAAATGTGGCCAACTGGACACACTGTTTACTTCGAAAATTTCTGAAGTACACTCACACATCGTTTCCCCAGGAATGTACTTTGAATGGAAGGTGAACAATAATACATTTCGTGTAGTTGGAACTACGCGTCGTGTACTCTTTCAAATTAAGTAGATTTATTAAAATTTATTATTATATTATACAAACCCTGAGAAGTATACCATTGTGCGGGTGTAAAGCTGAGGTACAACACGTGATATGTGTTATATATATATATGTTTAATTTAACATCTGCGTAATGTTCATTTTTACTCATTGGGTAGTTATGAATATAAATTCATCGGGTTTCCTCTAAGGTACAAGTTACATACAAAGATAATTTTAAATGAATTTATTTGTTTAAAATTATGATGGATGATAATCTCATGGAAATTCAGAAAATGATTTAAGATAAAAGTATTGATTAATTAAAGATGACAATTAATTGATTTGAGTGTGATTTATCTTAAACAAGAATGATAAAAGAATTGAATGCTAGTTTTTTTTATACATAAATATCATTACATGTATGTATGATCATGAGCTAGAACAATACCTTTGTATGTGTATGGATTCTTTTAATTTATTTATTTGAATTAAATTTGTTGGCCTGCGAGCCTTCTCCTCATTAATATGTAGGTCATACGTGCCCAAGGTTTCTTTTATGTAAACCCCCCTTTACACCTCACCTACATGTGAGTTAAAAAAAGGGCATATGTAATGGATGGACCTCCCAAGCTAGTGGAGGCGGTTCAAGCTGGAGCCGAGACGAAACTAATCCTAGGAGATAGAGAGGTGGACAGGTGAAAGCTGTAAACATGAACCCAAAAGGTTCAAGGTGCTTCTCCCCTAGGCCGGGGTTAGTTTATCAACCACTAGATAAACAAACCATTAGAAAATCTCATGATCATGCCATTTACTTTATTTTATTTCTGTCATTTTCATGGTTTATCATTATGGATATGTTGTTAAGATCGCATAATTAATTAATTAAACAAGAATACAAGTTTGAACTAAAATAAACTAGACTTATGCGTAAATATTATCAAGATATGGTTAATCACTTCAATAAGTTCCACTTAATATTAAAAATAATGTAATAATAATAAATTCATTCATAAGCGATAAAAATCCCTCAAATAAAACATTAAGTCATACCAATCCTTTCATTACTTGATTAAGGGAAAAACTTGATAAAACTATGTGTTTGACCAACCTGTGTTGGGACACCTAATTTTACACAAGAATCCCTTATTAAAGGTTTCAGGTTGACTTAACCATATTACATCAAGAGGAGTAGCCCTTTATATACTTGGTGTACTATTGGAGGAAAGAGTTGAGGAAATCCAAAGTCATGATTTTAGGATTGGGGAGTCCACTCAATAGATCAAGGAGCTGCAAGACCGCAGTTGTAAAAGACCTGCCTACCTAAATACCTTCTAATAGCTTGAAAAACTCTTGTTGGGGTTATGCGAAGGGGAATATAGATCCTTTCCACTAGAATGTCAAGGTAACTGGACATTCCAATTTCAATGGTGAGGGCCATTGGGACATGATAAAATAGTTGGAGACTTAATAAAATTTATTATTTCTCATAAAATGTAATCAAGAAAGTACTAATGATCTGCTCTTTTAATTGTAGAATAAAAATGAAAAACTTGTCAACCACACTATCCCTACGATCGATTCTGGATAAAGACAACATCCTCACTAGCAGTAACTTCCAAGAATTATTTAGAGGCCTTCAGTTTATCCTACGCCGTGAATGGATGTCTTACGTGCTAGAGTCAGTAATACCTGATCCACCTTCCAAGGAGGCGAGTGATGAGGATTTCCTGGTCTATGAGAAACATATGAACGACACAATAATAGTTCAATGTTTGATGTTATCATCAATGTCTAGTGATCTCATGAAGTCTCATGAAAACATGGATTCTTATAGCATGCTTGAGCACCTCTATGGTCTTTACCAGGAGAGAGAAATACAGGAAAGGTTTGAGATCTCTAAGTCACTCTTTCATAGTAAGCTTGGAAAAGGTTCCCCAGCTGGGCCTCATGTAGTCAAGATCATTGGCTACATTGAGAACCTGGAGGTTCTAGGGTTTAAACTCTATGAAGAACTGAGCACCGATCTATTCTCTCATCACTCCCTCAGAGCTTCTCTAACTTTGTTGTCAATTTCAATATGAACAACATTGAGAAGTCTCTATCTGATCTTATTATCCTCATTCGCCAAGTGGAAAAAGATATGAAGCAAGAAAACCCTTATTTCCTTATGTTGAATAAAAGGAAAGGGAAGGTGAAGAGATTTAATCCCAAATATTCTTCACGACCTTACAAGAAAAGGAAGATCAAAGGGGAGGTAAGGGAACAAGAGGTTGTTTGTTTTTCATGTGGAAAGAAGGGCCACTAGAAGAAGAACTGCACCCAGACTAAGAAGTAAGGGGAAGCTTCAGGTGAATTTGTTATCGAATGCAATCTATCTGTTTCTACAAATTGGGTATTAGATAGATATTTTGGTGCTCACATATGTATCTAAATACAGGAACCAAGTAGATTCAGGAAGATTGATTGAGGGGAGGTAGATCTACGAGTAGCCAACGGAGCCAGACTTGCTGTTGTAGCTATTGAGGACTACCACCTCACATTTATAACTGAGATGATATTTGTTTTAAAGGGTTGTTTTTATGTTTCTTTGGTCTTTCCAAAATTTACCAAAGATTTTAGGTTTAAGCGGTCTCTTGTAGTTTATCTTGGGTTTTCGATTCCACAGAGACCTAAGAAGTAACCTGAAGACACGTACATCCTATGGATTGTTTTTGGTTATGAAGTGGCCAACTTGGGTTGATTTTATATGGTTTTAAATGAATTATAAGAGAATTAAGTGAATTCAAATTAAAATAATGATTTTATCCTAGGTTATCACTTGGGGGTGGATTGGATGAGATTCTTTTTTAACAGGTTCAACTTCTTATATTCAAGATAGGTTTATTCAAGAAGATCAAACAACTTCATAACTTACTAGTTTAATACCAACACACCATAATTATAATCACCTATAAACTTGTAGGGTCAAATTTAGGATCACTCCAAGTTAAAGGTTTGTATTAGCACTTAAAGTATGTAGCCATAAAATTCAACAAGGACGAAGAAGTTTAAAAATCGTCAAATAAAAATCTCAATTAAAAAAGGTGATTAGAAATTAATGGGGTGATAAATAACATCCAATCCAAACCCTTTATACTCCCTTGGATGAACCCATAAGTGTGTTATCCCTCCATTGATTATATGGTTTCAATGGAAGCGGGAAGTAGACTCATGAGAGAGGAAATGGAGAAGTAAAAAAACAATGAAATAACGATCACTCCACCATTGTGTAATAATTTCACAAGGTTTGGTGTGAATAAATTCACACATTGAACCAACGGTATCAAAGTGATATGAATAAAAATATAATAATAGGAGAATAAGAACTTTTATTAATAAACTAAAGTGAATTGAACAACTTACATGTGAAAGAAAAACTTGAGACAACAAAATCACAACATAACATTACAATGAAAGAAAGCTCAAAATATGAATAAATCCTCCAAAATCACTGCCTTAAATAGGAATTTTAGGAGCCTAGGGTAAAGAATACTATATTTAAATTCATCCCACTTGAGTATGGTAGGCTTAGGGTGGTTGAAATCTTCTGGAACTTAGAATTTTCCACCCTTGACCCGAAGTGGAAGGCAACTTTCATCCACTGAACAGACGCGTCAAAATGACCTTTTATATGGTTGAATTAGAGTGGCGAATAGAATAATAAAATGGATCTCTGAATTTCTCCTAATAGAATATAAAATTACATACCAAATGGAATTTTTTTTGCGATATATTATCGAAATGGTGGGCTGTTTTCTAGGCCAAAGAATCTAGCCCAGAAGTTTATCTCCAAATTGGGCCGCCTGTAACTCCATTAAACCATCCTAATTAGCTCTTATCACTTTTAGATGAAATTTTATACATGATTTCCTCTATCTTCAGTTAAATTTTTAGAATAATTAGGCTTGTATTGTGGCCGATACAGTCTCATTATTGGGCTATTGTCCAGTTTCCTTTGCTCAGAATGTGTTTCCATGAAAGTCCATTTTGGTGGTCTTACAATGTGAATCTTTCAATACTCCAAAAGTATGAATTGTTCCCAATGTAATTAGAAACCTAAAAATTAAATATTAAAACAAAATCAATACCATTTTGTATTTTAGGAGGTGTTTAAAAATGTACCATGTAATAGTTCATTTTAAGGAGGAATTACAATCATAATGTGAAATGATGTTCAAAGTGTAAAATGAACTAAAATGGTTTTTATGAATAATAAAGAACATTAATATTATACATATTAATAAAAAATATTAGACTCGTTCATTGGCTAATCACACCCCCCCCCAACTTGATTTTTCTTAGTCCCGAGCAAAATGTATCTCAACAATATAAAATTTGAATTCCCTTTTCCAAAAACATTTTAATACAAAATGATCACCAAAAACCCTTATACCAAACAAATACAAAACCCATCAAAATATTTTAATAAAAGATAGTTTCATAAGCATATCCCAATCCCAATCTCATTCCTTTGTTCAAATTCATCTCCATATTTCATCTAATATCAATTAAGCATGAGGATGTGTTGTGTACCACAATAGACACGGGGGTTCATCTTAATTAAAGGGGGAAATGGAAGAAGCACTAGGTGGAATCAGATTTCAATATTAAGATGAGTATTCATTTTTTTTGAAAATTTTCCATGGTAATTGAAATTTCACTCAATAAAGTCAACCCATGTAACGAAACTTTGCCGATGAATCCCAGGCTCAAATACCTTAGGGAACCAAGTGAATCCCCCAAACTTGAGAATCATCTAGAGTTAATAAGTCAAATTTCCACAAATAGAGATTAAATTACTAACTCTGGGCCACACAACTATGGAGTCACAATCCCCAAGTGTCAAAATCCATGCATTAGGTCATTTCATTTATCTACGTGCAAATTTATTGTTTTTTTTGAATACTCATATTAAAACTAAAATGATCACCAAACCTATGCTATTTATTTGATGGACCCCATGAACTGAAACTAATATCCCACTATCCAAAGGATGTGTGTTGTGATCTTTTTTTCTATTTGGATGAAAATATAAACGATGAAATTTCACATTAGACTGGAACACTTTCCAAAATCCATGATCATGAAATTATACATGGATTAAAATTAGAATTAGGGCATGCTAAATTATTTGATATTCAGTTTCAAAGTGTGCAATGTGTATTATCATGTTCAAGGTTAAAGAAAATTTTCCTTCCACACATTTATTTATGCCCACAAAATTATTATTTTTTATTTCTTTTCACCCCCCAACTTAGAATAACATTGTCCCCAGTGTTTAAAGAAAATAAAATTTAGAAGGGGTCATGGTAGAGGAGAGGAGTTATAAAAGAAATTTGAAATAATAAACATGGAAAAAAGTCACCTGGTGGTTGAAGTTGATGTTCAAGCTACTCAAATTTAGTCCTTTGATATCCATGTCACTTGCAGAGTTCCCTAGTGGGAAAATAAACAATAAAACAAACAAAAAAAAACAATATATATATATTAATATAATAAAAACAGTAAAATATAAGTATATATATATAGAATAAGGGAGCATTATAATATGTAGGTTAGTGGTAAGCGCGCTCCCCTGTCTCCCTTTGGTCCCAGGTTCAAGTCCTCGCGGCTTCACCAGTTGTGACGGAGTTTACCCCATGACCTACGACGTGTCCTTTTAATTTTTATTATTATTATTATATTTTTTATATCCTAAAAACACATTAAAATAAAAATAAACTAATTATACATTGTATTCTTTTTAAATTTCTGGGTAAGGTATTACACAAGGATCACACCACATGACACTGATGAATATGGTTCTCCCCTTTCATACCCATCCATACTCATAATAGAAGAACAGATCAACAGTCTAAAGTACTATCATATTCAGAGTTATATATATATAATAAAATTGATTAATTAATCATATTTTAAAACGAAATATGATGCACAAATATTGGAAACATGAAAACCACAGGTTGCCTCCCGTGCAGTGCTTTTGTTTAACGTCGCTAGCTCGACATGAACACCCCAACTTATCCAACACCAACTTTTAAAATTTTCGTGATTAAAATTTTCACCACTTAAATTAGATTGTGATTGAGTCTCCAATGGGGTTTAAATTAATTTTTTTAAATTGATTCAAGAAAAACTACATAGGCCCTAATGAATGGGCTAATCCCAGGAATATCAATAAGGGTCCATCCAATTGTCTTCCTAATAATTCTTAAGACATCAAGTATAATTTTATCTTTATTAGAATAAATATAGGATGGAATTATGATGGAATTTTTTTGATTATCCTATATAAAGGAAGACTTGAGATAGGATTTAGGGACCTTGAATTTGAACTCAGGTTTACTAACACTTTGAGACACTGGTCGGGGCATTGAATCAAACTCAATTTCATTTTCAAAATTTCTCAACAAAATTGGTTCCTTTTAAATATAATATTCAACCACCAAATTGGAAATATTAGTGTTTGGAATGGGTATGGACTCAAAGTTTTTGATTTCTCCCAATAATTCATTGATTGGTGTTTTTAACAAATCATCAACGAAGCTATAATAGGGACACTCAATCAATGATGTCAAATTTCCCTCTTGTGAATACATGAAATCAATTTTATTCTAATTTAAAGACCCTCCAACAATTTCTTGATTCACTTAAACTACCCCAAATACAAAGGTTTTTTCTTAAATAAATTCATGAGAGGTTTGTGAGAAACTATAAACTCTACATAAGGTTATTTAAGGGACAGTCGGTGTAGGGATGAGTTCCTCACAAGTATTAATGCATTGTAGTTCTAATATCAAAGATGAAACCTTGAAATTCATTATCTCCATTTGATTACACAATTGTTCATTAAATGTTTTAGGAATATAATTTTTGTGAGGTTGAACATCATGGACTTCCCCAATATTGATCTCTTCAACCATCCTTGAGAGGGATGGAAATTTATCCTTTAAACAGATATCATTTAAATGATTGTGCATCTCACAGAGTGTGGGTGATCATTCAAGGATTGATCAAATAAATTCATTGAGTTAGAGAATTAACAATAATTATTTCCAATTTGCTTCCAACATGGGTTTATATTGGGGTATTTTTTATTATATTCCATTTGAGTATATTTGAAAATGAGGATTTTAACTTCTTTGGACACACGGAATAGAAATGGGAAAAGATAAGACAAATTGTGGTGAGAAAAGAGAATTTGGGCGAGAATAGAATGTGAGTGTCTAAGATAACTTACTTGGGTCCCCAGAAATAGTTCAAAAATTTGGTCTTGCCCAAATTTACCCAAGATTTTTGGTTTAAGCAGTCACTTGTAGTTTAGATTGGGTTATCGATTCCTGAGAGACCAAAGAAGTAACCTGCAGACACATACCTCCTATGGATTGTTTTTGGTATGAAGTGGCCAACTTGGGTTGATTTTGGATGGTTTTAAATGAATTATAAGATACCTAAGTGAATTATAATTAAATGAATGATTTGATCCTATTTTATCACTTGGGGTGGATTAGATGATATTCTTTTTTAACAGTTTAAACTTCATATATTTGAGATAGGTTTATTCAAGAAGATCAAAAAACTTCATCACTTACTTGTTTAATACCAACAAACCATAATAATAATCACCTATAAACTTGGAGGATCAAATTTATGAGCACCCCAAGGTAAAGGTTCGTATTAGCACTTCAAGTATGTGGCCTTAAAAGAGGTGATTAAAAGTTAATGGGGTGATAAATAACATCTGATAAATCCACTTTATACTCCCTTGGATCAAACCATAAGTGGGTTATCCCTCCATTGATTCTATGGTTTCAATGGAAGCAGGAAGTAGACTCAATAGGTAGGAAATGGAGAAGTAAAAAAACAATGAAATAATGATCACTCTACTATTGGGTGATAATTTCACAAGGTTTGGTGTGAATAAATTCACACCTTGAACCAATGGTATCAAAGTGATATTAAGAACAATAGAATTAGAGGATAATAAGAAATTTTATTAAGAAACTAAATTTAATTGAACAACATACATGTGAAAGAAAAACTTGAGACAACAAAATTGTAGAATAACATTACAATGAAAGAAAGCTCAAAAGATGAATAAATCTTGTAATACCACTGACTTAAATAGAAATTTTAGGAGAATTGGGCTGGGCGTCCAATAGTTAAAGTCATACCACTTGATTATGGTAGGATTAGGGTGGTGGAAATCTTTTGGAACTTAGACTTTTCCACTCTTGACCCGAAGTGGAAGGCAGCTTGCATCAACCAAAAAGACACATCAAATAGACCTTCTAGATGGCCAAATTAGAGTGGGGCATTGAAGAATACAATGGAGCTCTGGATGTCTCCTAACATACTATAAAATTTCAGCCTAAATAGAATTTTTCTTTGAGATATTATAGAAATGGTGGGATGTTTTTATGGGCCACAGAATCTAGCCCATAATTGTATCTCCAAATTGGGCCACCTGTAACTCCATTAAAACATCTGAATTATCTCTTTTCACTATGTGATTAAATATTCTAAATGATGTCCTCTATATTAATTTAAATTCTTAGAATCATTGGGATTGTATCTTGTCCTCCAAATTCTCATTATTGGGCTACTATTTAGTTTACTTATCCCAGAATGTGTTTCCATGAAAGCCCATTTTGGTGGTCTTATAATGTGAATATTCCAATAATCCAAAAGTATGAATTGTTCCCAATGTAATGAGAAACCTGAAAATTAAATATGAATATAAATTCAAGACCATTTTTTCTTTTAGGATGTGTTCAAAAATGTACCATGTAAGAATTTATTTTAAGGGGGGATTACAATCATAATGTGAAATGATGTTCAAAGTGTAAAATGCACTAAAATGGTGTTTATAAATAACAAATAACATGAATATTTTATATATTAATAATGAATATTTGCCTCATTCAGTGTCTAATCAGCCTTCTATAAACAAAAACATAATTTTTGTATCCAAAATAGATAAAGATGGATTTATTTTCATGTTTGGAAATGAATGTTTCTTCTTTTATAAATATAGAATTTGTTTTGGTAGGGAAAATTTATAAAATGGTATTTATGTGTTGGATTACAAAAACCAAGTAATGGAAATCGATGACAAAGATACTTCACATGACTCATACCACACCCAACTTTGGCATCACTGGCTAGGTCATGTAAATGAGAAATGCTTGACAAAGTTACATCAAGATGGATATTTAGATTCTTTTGAACTAAAACCACTTGGCGTATGTCATGCATGTTTAAAAGGAAAAATTTCCAAAGCCCAATTTGGTGGGAAAGGTGAAAGGGATAAAGAGCTTCTTTAATTGGTTCATACCGATGAGTGTAGACCATTCCCAGTTGAATCAAGGGGTGGGTACTCATACTTCATAACTTTTACTAATGATTTTAGTGGATATGGATATATTTACTTAATGAGGTATAAGTAGGATTCCCTTGATAAGTTCAAGGAATGCAATAATGAAGTTGAGAACCATCTTGGTAAGAAGATTAAGAAACTCCACTTAGAAAAAGGTGAGGAATATCTTTATCAAGACTTAATAGATTACTTGCGAGAGTTTGGGATACTATACCAACTCAATCCTCCTTTCACACCTCAATGGAATGGTGTAAGTGAAAGGAGGAATCACACCTTGTTGGACATGGTGAGATCAATGATAAGTCGTGAAAGTCTTCCATTGTCCTTTTGGGGTATGCATTATAAATATTGGCACACATACTAAACTAAGTACCAACTAAATCAATAAATGGTATTCCATATGAGTTCTGGGGTGGAAGAAAAGCCATGTTATCGAATTTACATGTGTGGGGTAGCGAAGCGTTTGTTAAGGCCTCTTCAGGTAGCAAACTCACACCCCGAGGCACAAAGTGTACCTTTATTGGATATCCCAAGGAAACACAGGGATATTACCTATACAACCCCTCAGAAAAAAAGGTTATAGTGGAAAGACATGCCATATTTCTTAAGAGGGAGCACATCTTCTAAAGATATAGTGGGAGAAAGATAGACTTCGATGAAGTTTAGGATCAAGGTACACAAGAGTTGGTACATGAATAGATTCCACAAAGCCATGTGGAAGAAGAATCTATTCCAGAGACACAAGTACTGCATAGGAGTACAAGAGAGGTTAGAGAACTAGAATGGTATGATTTTCTAGTTACCAAGGATGGTGACTCATTATTAGTTGATAATAATGATCCTATAACCTATAAGGAAGCAGTAAGTGGTACAAACATTGCCAAGTGGCAAGAAGCCATGAGTTCTGAAATGGATTCCATGTACCAAAACCAAGTCTGGATTTTGGTAGATCCACCAGTTGATGTAAAGCCTATTGGTTGCAAATGGGTATTCAAGAAGAAACTGGACATGGAAGGACAAGTCAGTGCCTATAAGTCATGAATGTTTTCAAAAAGGTTTAAACATCATCAATTTATTGACTATAATGAAACCTTATCACTAGTTGCAATACTGAAATCTATCAGAATTCTACTTTACATTATGGCTTATCATGACTATGAGATTTGGAAAATAGATGTCAAAATATAATTCCTTAATGGGAACCTTTAAAAAGATGTTTACATGACACAACCTGAAGGGTTTGTGACTCAAAAGGATTCCAATAAGGTATACAAGTTTCAAAAATCCATTTATGGATTAAAGAAAGCATCCAGGTCATGGAAAATTCGTTTTGATGAAGCCATAAAAGAATTTCATTTTATCAAGAATGAATGTCATTCTTGTGTCTACAAATGGTTTAGTGGGAGTACATTCATTTTCATAATATTATATGTTGATGACATATTACTTATTAGAAATGAGATACCATTATTACAGTCGGTTAAGGCATGGTTGAATCAATGCTTCTCCATGAAGAACTTGGGAGAGACAGCGTATATTCTTGTGATCAAGATCCATCATGATAGACTTAAGAGAGTTCTGGGCCTAAGTCAAAGTACATACATTGATAAGATACTGAAGAGATTCAGTATAGAAAAATCCAAGAGGGTATTGTTTCCAGCATCACATGGAATTCATCTTTCCAAGAAAATGTGTCCTCAGACACATGAGGAAAGAAAGATAATGGCAAGGACTCCATACGCATCAGTGATTGGGTTATTCATGTATGTCATGCTATGTACTAGGCTAGATGTCTCCTACACATTGAGTGTGGTAGGCAGATATCAAGCTAAACCAGGTGACCACCATTGGATGACAGTTAATACTGTCCTAAAGTATCTGAGGTGTACTAAGGATATGTTCTTGGTTTATGGAGGAGATGAGGAACTAGTCATTAGAGGATATGTATATGCTAGTTTCTAGACTGATCAAGATGAAATGAAGTCACAAATGGGATACATATTCACTTTGAATGGAGGTGAAATGAGCTGGAAGAGCTCAAAGTAGAGTGTGGTTGCAGATTCTATAGCAGAGTCCGAGTATATCGCAGCTTCTGAGGCAGCTAAAGAAGAAATTTGGATGTGAAGCTTCATTCAGGTGCTAGATGTGATACCTAGTAGTAAGGATCCCATCACACTATACTGTGATAATACTGCAACGGTGGCTCTCGTAAAAGAGCCAAGGTCACATCAGCGAATGAAACACATACTTAAAAAGTATCATCTCTTGAAGGATTTTTCTCAGAGTGGTGAAGTTGTAGTGAGAATTATTTACATGGAAGACAATGTGGAAGACCCCTTGACTAAAGCCTTGACTCAGCAGAAACATGATCATCATGTGAGATCTAGCGGACTGAAAGTTGTGGGCAGTTGGCTCTAGTCCAAGTGGGGGATTGTAAGAGTTTTTGTCCTAGAACCAACTAGTTTTACTTTGATTACATGGATATTTAATGTATTATTACATATTTTTTATTGTTCTGCATGACTATAATGTAATAGTGTCCTAGAGTATTTGTTGCATTAATAAGGTCATGACAGTTCACTGCTATGATGAGAACCTTGAAATGCTACAACAATATTCTTAAATATAGTTCCGCGGTTGGATGACATACTATGATGGGACACATATCATGTAGACCGTCAGGTGTGAGTACTCGTAAGAATATGAGACTTCCTCTCATGAAGTTTTCACTTGGTAATCTCCAAGATAGGATATTATGAAAATAGACCCACTAGTAGGAATTCCATATGTTTTAGTGTCATTGAATATTTATATTTGTGAGCTTGTGTAATGATACTTCAACTTTAAGATTATCATTAATACGTGTCATGACTCGTGCACTTTGATTTACTGATGAAAACCATCTCGCAGACAGTTGGTGGGAAGTAGGGTACGTTGGGTGTGTCATGAGTGGCATGTTATTAATAGATAAGTCGAGGAAGGATTTGTCCCTTCCATTTCTGAAAGTTGATATCTTGGCCTTTTTATTGAAATAGAATCATCACACAAAATTCCATGGCCATGGTGTAATGATGATTTTATTTCAGGTAGTCAAAGAATAATGTATCAAGAATAAAATTTGATGACACTATCATGAAACCTGCTTTATTAGATATTGCGACAAAGGGATTATATTACACAGTGATCATTTGTATGTGAATGTCATTTTTGCGACTTTATGTTCTTTCTATTGGGTGCCTTGACCCGTTTCTGGACAGAATCCCGCCTAATTCCAACAAGAAAGAATCTTAGAGGGTCACACACTAAGTGTTTTTGTGGTCTTGGTTAAATTCTATTTGAATTTAATTAATGAAATAAATATTATTCTCAAGACTGTGGAATAATTTTATTCAAGTTAAAATGATCTCATAAATTAAATAAAATATATTTATTTATTTTATTGAACATTTAATAAATATTTATTTACTAGTTTGTAAATAAAATATTTATTTAAGTGAATAAATTATTTATTTATTTATTCAGGTGTTCAATAAATGGAAGTGGAGTTCGAGTGGACTAAGGTCAGTCTGGTAGTAAAATAATTTTTTGGAAGATGGTAAATAATTATTTAACTGGTTGGAAAAAGTTAAAATAATAATGACGCTGCTATTATTTTGTGATGCGGAATTTTATTTTATAATTCTTTTTTGCGTAAGTTGGTGTACCATGAATAATGATGTGGTATTATTATTATGATCATGGGTTTTCTCTAAGTTCATAATTGTATTTAATTGTTGCTATTAAATTAAATATTGTAACTGAAATTCCATGTATATAAATAGACAAGTAGGCCTATTACGCTATACACTATACCACACGCCTGGTGAATTGAGAATTGTTGAGCCAAAAAATTTATCTCTCGAATCTTCTTCTCTCCCCTCTCAAGAACGAGAGATGTTCTTCAAGGCTGAAGAATAAGAGATCAAGAACAACCGACACAAGACACTCGCTTTGTCGCGCTAGAACCCAGAGAACGAGATGTGTTGGTCAGAGGCCATCAGATCATGTGTGGATCACCACTAGAGGGATTCTAGTTTGGATCCTTATAAGTGCAATGAGATAATCCCGAAAGGTTATTCTAGATGATCAAAATCATCAATGAAGAAAAATACCAAAGATCCAGGTATTATTTTTCCTTATGAAATTAATTAAATTAATTATAAATATGATGTGCAAGATCCTCTCTAAAGGTTTTAGGCCTCTTTCTTCTTTATCTAAATCTTTGATTATATTTCATGGAGACTGGAATTCATCATCGTATTGATCTTGGAATAATCATTGATCATGGTAAAAATCAAAATTGGGTGTCATCCCAACCACGCTTTCACTGCGCCCGGAACCTTCACTCCGAAGGAAAAAAGTGAAACCTTCCTACCATTTGATCCTCATTTTTATATCATGATCACATATTACATTGATTAAATTGAAGGATATACCAATAGTTCAAAACCATTGGTATAGGCTAGATAACTGTTGGTATAGCCTATACCAAAGGTTCTCCAAACTGTTGGCTAGAGTGCTTTTGGGAAAGACCTATACCAACGGTTCTTAGTGAACTGTTAGTATAGGTTAATCTTAATTTAATTATAACCAATGGTTCATATTTAACCGTTGGTATATAGGTATCCAAATGGTTCATTATAAACCATTTTTTAAGGCTATACCAACAGTTATAAAACCATTGGTTTAAGGTTATAACAACGGTTTAAAAAACGTTGGTATATGCTGAAGAACTGTTGGTAAATCCTATAACAATGGTTCTCCAAACCATTGGATAGAGTGTTGTTGGGAAAGGCATATACCAATGGTTCTTATTGAATAGTTGGTATATGGTAATCTGAATTTCATCATAATTAATAGTTTATAGTGAATCGTTGGTATAGAGGTATCCCAACAGTTCTGAACTATTGGTATATGCTTATACCAACAGTGCACTATGAACCGTTGGTTTAAGGTTATACCAATGGTTATAAAATCGTTGGTATATACCCCCCCCAATTACCAAGCTAGAAGCGGCCCCTCCATGCCCATAGAACCTACAATCAATTGATAACATAAGAAACAGAACTCGCAATGTAACTAATAGGAAATCAAAGAGCCACAAACCAATAAAAATAGAACCTCCAAAAAAATAGAACATGCAATGAAACTAACAAAACATCCTTAACAAAAAGAACCTACAAAAAATGAAAACAGAACATCCAAACAAATAGAACCTGTAATGAAATAAACAAATCATCCTCAAAGAGACAAAAACTAATATATAAATAATTATTAGATAGGAAATCAATTGATGCATTTAACCAGGGATAAAACATATAAAAAACATCACATATATTCATTCAGAACAAATCATCAAACATAAAATTTCATAAATATCAGTAAAAATATAAAGGATCAATATTTCCCTCATCACCATCACTATATTTACCGTCATCATCAGCCTCATCATCATCCTTATCCTCATCATCTCCCTCTTCCTCGACATCACCCTCACCATCATCCTCACCCTCTTCCTCACTATCATCCACACCATTACCATCATCAGGAACATCATTGTCCCGACCACCACTAGAACTAATTCCTAATGCACTATATAACATATGAATTATCAATATATATGCATCACAAGACATGGTGGTATCTGTTTAAAGTGATGGACATAAAACTTCCATAAGTTTTATAAATTTAGTTTTTTTCATTTTATTTTGTTCATGCTCATGTATGGACATTTTTTGGCCTTTTATGCCTTATCCTCATCCTGAGTTGCCTATGCATTAGCTTTTTCCAACTCAGTGATACTAGAACTTTCACCTAAAGTGGGACAATAGCTCATTGATACAATACTCTTCCCTGGTCTGCAACATACTCTGCCATGGTGCTTATCTCCCAAAACTTGATGTAAGTGTTCATTTGACACAATGTTGTCAGCTTCCTAAGAATCAAGGGCCTCCAAAGCACACTATTACAAATATAAATATACTATTAAGTTATAAAATAGATATTAAAATCAATAATGTAAAACTTAAAACATGCTGCTGTGTTGGTTCATTTACAGTGCTTCCATCTTTTTTCTTTCTGCTTGAGAAAAATGATTTTTCTCAAGTCATGCATCCTTCAATATTAAAAACCTCCCTCTGTAATGAAATTGAATGTATAAATTCATAATTTAAAATATGTTACTAATAATGAATTTCATAACTAAAATCAAATGGATATTAATTATAAATGAAGTTGAAAATAAAAACATATGGTAGATGAATTATAATTGAGTATCAATGAATGTGTTATCAATAGATATTAAGTGAACAGGTCATCACAGTAATCAATAATAAGGTGGTTGTGTGATCAAAATAATTAATGATAACATGAACATATATTACTATAACATAATGGAATATACATGAATGGGATGTCAATACTCTAATCAGGACTATAACATAAAGGAATTATGTTTTTGTATTATTTAATAATAGACATTACATTCCTTAAATGATAATTTTGAGATTTTAAATATATTAATTGATTTTTTTTAATTTAATGATACAAGTGAAATTATTTTCCCTATCACATGAGGTCCTAGTGTTCTTTGGAACCCCTCATTCTATTACTGTGATCCAAATCATGACTAAAAGACTTCATTTTAATAGTTTTTTTCTAATTGTGTCATTCTAAATATCTAAAAGAGAGTTAAGATCATGTTCTTCCTCAAACAAATAATTATAACAAGCCAAATAAATAATTTATAATAATTATCTCAATAAGATATGTATAAAGTTTTCAAGGGGTGGGATATATAGAATCTTGATTTACTTTATAGCATCTTTTAATGATTATTAGTATGTGGGGTGAGTGTTCCTCTACCATGGGTATTGTGTATCTAGGATTATTAGCATGAGAAGTGATTTATATATAGGTTGGAATTATATCTATAAAATATATAGTTTTTTACGTATATATTGTTTAAAATGATCATATATTCAAGTGTGCAATTTGGCACATTACAATAACATATGACCAATTCTATGTTCCAATTGGTATACACCACATAGATCATGGTTTCAATGTCATGATATAACATGGTGTGATTGGAACTGATTAAGATGGATAGGAATTTTAGTTCTAAATATTAATTTTATTAAATTTTTATGATTATTAATTATAATGTTTCTCATAAACCTAATAGTTGTTGTAAAAATCATGTGATTGATTTACTATATCACTTTTTAAGGTATTCTCACTTTTTATTACTAAGTCTCTTTCTATTCTGTAATTAATTTTTTTTATATTAATATTTATAAAACATGTTAGTATATTTTCATGACTTTTGTTTCACACCCTAAGGTATTAATGATTTAATCCCTAAATATTTTAAAGGTAAGTGGCCCCAATATTTTTATTCTCTTTCCTATTACAAGAATGTACATTTAATAAAATTGTCAGTGGTTGTACAGGTTCATGACATGCTCAAAAACATAACAATGATAGTCCGGAAATTTTACTACACGCTAAATAATTTTAATAATAAACTAAGGAATACATTATCATTTATCTATACCAATTATAAATGGAATGAAATATACAAGAAACAAAATAAAGTGAAATTCCTAAAGAAAAATTATAAATGAGTGTTGTACCTTCTTCCTTTCGTGGTATGGCATTATTTTTTTCCCTAAAGTGTAGAGGTATTTCATAGAATCCTTTTTTTTATTTCTTCCTAAATATTCCTAAAAAATAATTTTCAATAATACAAAAGAAATTATTAATGAAAATCATGGTAATTTTCATTTAAAAACCTCAAATTTTATTAATACCTTGAACTCGGTACTCATCAAATGAGCAATAATTTAATTGGAAATATTAAAATAATTGATATGAAAATCATTATTTTCATTGGTTTTGATTTTCATATCAATTAGTTTAATATTTCCAATTAAATTCATCTTGTTTTTGTTACATTTAAATTGTTTCATTTTTTTTGGTTTGGTAGGTTTGAATATAGTTTAATTCATTATTAGAAAATGCAGCTCAAAGAAAACTGAAACCAGTAAATATTGAAAATGAAAATGAAGGTCAAGTTGGATACAAAATATTTTTACTCAATAATAAATCAATTTGTATAGAACCAACCTCAACAACCCAAGTTGAGAAAAACCAAAATAACTGATAGCACAGATGGTTGATTATAAATATTTCCCACCACAACTTTAGGTTCATAATAAACTCTAACAATTAAAGTATTGGAGTCCTCATAAGTAATAAATGGATTGGGGAAAATGGGAGCAGGGATGGTTTCAATTCCATCATCATCATCATCAAAAAAATGTCTTAGGATTACTTCAATAATGACACCAAATTCAGGTCAAAATGATCTTTCACATAAAAAACTTGTTTCTCCATCGATGTCAATACATATGGTTCATCAGTAGTAAGAGTTCGAGTCATGTCAATAACTTGAAATCCACAATAATTAATAAATGTGTCATAACTCTTCATCAAATAAAACCAATGTAATTTCATCATAGTGACTTGACTATGAGAGTAATAATCCAATATTAGTATTTTCTCAATGAATCCATAATAAGAAACATTTTCAAATCGAGGTCTATTATCGGATGCTCTGGAATAATAGTCTGTTGTGGAAATTTTCACAACACTATCATGTTTTGTTCTCATTTTCTTTTCTCACTCAGTGACAATAAATATGTACTCATTGATCACAATTGATTTTCATTCACAAACCGTGGAATTATAACCAAAATCCAAAGCTCTCATTTCCTCAAAGAAAGAGTTAGCATGAAAAATAAATACCTAAAATATAAATGAATATTAAAATTAATTAAATATTTATTTTATTAATTTATTATAGTAATATTTTTACCTTCAATTTTAACCAAATAGAAAACTATTTTCTATGAAAAGTCTCTCTCCTTATCAATGATAACTAATGATGATTTCTATTTATCATTTGTTTATGTTCCCTTCCAAAAAAATAGAAATATTTTAGAAGATATTTAAAATTATATGAGATTACATAATATATACATGTTCAATTTACTTACTTGATATAGTCATCAAACAAATAACAGTTAAACAAAACTGTGTGATGTGCCATCTCCTTATCTGTAAGGCTTTATGTGGTTAATTTATATGATCCCATAATTCCCCCTATTTAGGGAATGGATGGAAAACTGGGTTCAACTTTCTTCTACTATTTTTCTTTATTTCTAATTGGTTTATTCCATCTCATTGCCAGATCATAAAAATAAATTGAACAGAAATCTATACATTCTTGAGCCAAGTAACCTTTGACAATAGAAACTTTAGGGTGATTTCTATTATGAAAATAATACTTCAATGTGAACATGTTTATTTCAGTTTTATACATCCAAATAAAAGAAACAGGTCCTCTAAAAATTATTTTAGTTGGAAGATATACATTTAGATACAACATGCATGTGAAAAATGATGGAAGAAATATTTTCACTAACTCACAAAAATTAATGGTTCCTCCTCTAACATTTCTTTCAAGAAATAATATGAAAACTTCTTAGAAAAAAGATCTCTAAATAAATGTAACAACCAAATAACTGACACTATTATATTATTAGATATAATGTGATAGATTTATATTGAAATCAAATCATGCAGAAGGATGTGATAATCATCATTATTCAAAGATTTCAACTTCAAATCTTTTACGTTGACCCGTTTTGATATATTTCTTGAATAGACATCAGGAACTTTAATAGTCTCTAGTACTTCTGGAAACTTATTTTTTTCTATAGGTGTCATTACATAATAAGCACATAGAACTTTCCATTTATTTTCACTGATACACACAGGATTCAATTCTAGTCTGATGACCCAATCCACTAAGTCATGCTGAGATAATAAATCATATTCTGTCTTTCCCTTGACATTTATAAGAATTGAAAGCTACATTTCACATATATTATTTTCAATGTGAATTACGTCTAAATAATGACGTAAAAAATTGGTTGACCAATAAGGAAACTCAAATAAGATACTTCTCTTCTTCCAATTGTAATAGTTTTCATTAGAAACATTCTTCCTCTTTCTAGATTTTATCTGACCCTTATTGAATGAAAAATTGAAATCTTTAAATTCATTAATAAGATTAGTTCAAGACATATTTTGAGGTGTATTTTCGGTGTCTATGGTATTTTCAAATATTCAATGATTATTCCTATATGGATAGTCCATTTTCAAGAATCGTTTATGTCCCATAAAAAAACTATGATGATATTTCAGTCTTTTGGGTTGTGTATTCTTCATAAAAATAGGACATGATAGTTTTATATTCATGCTCCATCCATACATAATTGCATAAGCAGGAAAATAATTGATCATCAACATAGTAGTAACAGGCATCTGAAATATGTATTTAGAACATGCATCGTATGTGCGCACACCCACATTCCAAATAAGTTTCAATCTTTCAAGAAAGCATGATTTTTTTTTGAAAATCAAAGTTCCTCAACTAACTTCCATGACATATTATGGTTTGAGGTAATATCTGAATCATCTGGAAGAAATTACTTCAAAAAGGTAAGAATTCAATCGATGTTAGTATTAGAAATCCCATACATTATTTTCCCATGAAACAATTGGATTGAAAATTCTGGATTCTTCATTTTACCACATTTCGGATATACTAGAGTTGTGGCAGCACCATTCAACTATTTCACCATTTCAACATCATCATTTTCATTACATGAATCATGTATTATCATATAAAATTATTCTTGGATCTAAATTCTTTCCTTTTCACAATGACGAATAAATAGAAACCAGCCATCTAATAAATTCTCCAATCCAGTCTTCCCATTTGGATCATAAAAATTTTGAGATTTTATTTTCTCCCCAATGTGATACCACATATAGTATTTTGTTTGAAAACCATATTTTGTTATATGGTAACTAACTTCTTCATAACTCAACCAAGGTCTTCCAACATAATTATAACATGGGCAGTGTATGTGACCACTATCTGAAAAAATTTATATGCAAAATTTAAAAATCTCTACAACTTGTTTTGAAAATCGCTTGAGATCCAATTAGTTTCATACATCCAACTTCTATCCATTCCGTAAAAAAATTATATTTAATGTCGTAAAAGTAAAGAAATAAGATAATAGTTAAATAAAAAATATATTTAAGAAAATGATAATTGTTCACTTTATATGAAACCACAACTAACACACTAGTCTATATGATAATCATAATATAAAAGACAACAAAAAACTATATATACAACAAAATACAATAAATATAAAACCATGATATTAAATTACATTATATCAATGAGTAAAAATGCATTAAATACATAGTGGGTCAAGGATTTAATTATTAATTTTTTTCTTAAGTAATATAAAATATAAGTCCCTAATGAAACTAGAGGACCACACTACAATAGGCCTATATTTTAAGGAGGTATTAGAATACTACACCCCAACTTCAAGGAATTTTAATATGATATTATACCTGATTTTTTGGATATGGAGTTTAACTGAGTGTCATCCCTTAAATAAGGACATCACACCTCAATCTAGGTGAAGTAAAGGGTGATCATTCCATAATGATACATATAATTCCATGATCTAATTTTTTTTAGAATAACTTGAAATTTTTGTTTACATTCAAAAAGGATAATATTTTTCTCAAGATCCAAGGAATTGAATAAACTTATAGTGGTATGTTTTTTCAACTTTAACTGAGTGGGACACATAGATTAACATTTAAGAATTAGTGTAAATAAGATTGATCCCAACTATTGGATTAAGGGTAATATTCTTAGAGAAACTTTTTAAAAATGCACACAACTGTTCTGGAAATATAGAGAGTGGAAAAAAATGAAAATCTAATTTTAATATAGAATGTGTGATTTACTACCATATCTTATTTTGAGATAAGAAGAATATAGGTGATCCAATAAGGAAAAGAATTCATGGTTACAAGTTGTGCATTAGAGGAAATAAGAATAATAAGTGGTATATAATAGAAAATATGGTTTAGAGTATGAGAATGATAGACCTTGTTTTTTTAAGAGAAGTAGGAGAATAAATAGTTCCATTACAATATATAACTAATTAAAAAATTGAATACAATTTATAGAAAATATAATTATAGTATAGAATTATCTTTATCTGGAAAAGTTATTATTTATATAGTGTTCAATTGGAAGATAAAAATAAAATCATACATCGAGAGGTCATTCTAGTATGGTTTATCTTTATATATGGTTTATTTCTTGGGCACTAATAGTGTAGTGGGATCTTGATGTGTAAGTTTGGGATAAGAGAGATTACTTCCATTAGAATAATATTCAATATGTTGAGTGGTATTTGTCTTATATAAAGTGGTCATAAAGGTGGGATGAAGATTAAAAATATTAATTTCACTATAATAATGACTAAAATTATCCAATAAATAAGACCAAAAAATCAAATAATGAAACAAATAAAATTCCTTAATCAAATCACAAAATGGGAAGTCAAAGAGGACCCAACATTCAAAAAAATGTATGTCACTTATCTCGCACACACAAAAACTATACTCATTGCATATCACTAAAAAATGTATATTAGACTCTATTAATCTAAATCCTTATTCTGGAAATTGGAGTAAGACCCTTTCATAAGAAATCTTAGACAAATATTTTTTCATCACCACTCTACACATAGTGAGCTATTTGTTTATAGAAACCACACACAAATATGTTAAAACTACAGAATGGGGATACTAAATGATGGATATAGAACTCACCAATTTGATGTTAAAGAAAACCATATGAAAAGAGAATCTTGATTATGGGTTGTTTACACTAGGGAAGAATATAGAAGTGCTCTCATGGCTCATTGTTAGGAGAAATCAAAATGATTAATCATAATCCATTCATAACTAGTAAATAATTAATCACATATGTAGTAATTTTATATGATTTCATGTTTTAATGGGATATTACATACCTAATAATAATGAAACTATTTTAATTTAAAATAAAATATAGATATTGGACTAAACTAACTAGAACCAAAATGAAGCAGAACAAACAATAATGATACAATCCAAAATTTCACAGAATGAACCTAAACTGAACCAAATTAGTCTGAACTAACCCAAAAAGAAATGAACCAAATAAGAGAAAACCTAAATAAAACAACATTATCAAAATAAATTATATTCACAAAAAAATAGTGGTTTTTTAGACCAAAAATAAAATAAAATGGATGGTTGATAGAGTACCTCAATGATTTAGAAACCAATGATTTAATATTGAAGAAGAATGAAATGAAATCAAGAAGAGATGTCATCACTTGGCAGTTTAGTGTCACATACATGACTTATTTTAAAGTTAAATTTAATTTAATTTATATTCTTGATTTGTTTTGGGGGTTCCCCATTAATTTTTTGAAGAAAGGGTGAGTTTTCATGTTTTGGACCAAACCGTGAGCCCATTTCCATTTTTAAAGACCAATTTTGTTTCTTTTATAACTCTTTCATTTTTCAACATTTTACACCCATTACACTTCCAATATTTCTTACCCTAACCTATTAACACCACCATATCAATTTTTACCCTTTATAAATTCATAATCATGGTTGATTTGGGTTTTTATTTAAGGAATTGGGGCATCCTGGAAGCCCATTTCCAGTTTTTTTTTAAAAATTGTTTATTTAGTATCTTATTCAATTTTTATGCTTTTTCTATGATTTCAACTCTCACCCAAGACCAATAAACCTATTCAAATCCCCATTATATTATCCCCCCTCTTTTGGGCTCATATGCATCACAAATTAGGTAATTATATCTTTGGATTTCTCAAATAGTCTATATTTGAAGAGGTAACTTTTTTCCTTCATAACTCCTTCAATTTTTACTATTTTTCCTCCATTTTAGTTCTCACTTGACCGTATCACCATTATTAAAACCTAAATTTTATTTTTGGATCTTTGGAAATTCATCTACGGGTGTATTTTGGGTTATTTCTTCAATATTGCTCAAGTAAGTGGGTCTCCTTCCTTCTTCCTCCCATTTGCTTAGGGTTTCTTCCTTTTTCTTAGGGTTTCTTACATTTATTATTGAATTTAATAATGTTAAGAAACTGGGGATTTTAACCTAGTGTTTGATATTGGGTTTCTTGGCCTATTCTTGTGGTTTTAGGCTTGATCTAAGTCCCCTGTGGTGCAATAGTGGTGCGGTTGAACTTTCACACAAATATTCAAGGGTTTTGACAATTGTAGTAGGTGATTCCATGTGTAAGAAATTATAGATGAGTAATATTTGCTTAATTTAAATTTTTAGCACACTTATCCTTCATTATCCTTGCTGTAAAATTTGGTTTTGGTGATGTTTTTTAAGCAAATGATTTTTAGGTACCAATTTTGTGTCAAATTGGGTGTTTTACATGTTTATTTTAAGTTATGCCAATTGGGGTTGTTTTATAACTCATGTATTGGATTTATAAAAAAAAATTTGTACTGAAAATTCTATTTTGGTGAATATGGGTATGCACATAGTGTTCAAAGTGGGGGTTTTCATGGATTTTGTGTGCAAAACATTGTTAAATTTTGTAATATTATTCTATTGAAGTTCTAAAGGTTTTATGGACTATTGTAAGTGGTGAAAAACATGTGTAGCTACTGTTTTGAGTTTATTATGACCATAAATGATGTTTTTATGTGATAATGGATTTTGGTAACATTTGAAAATGGTTTGACCACAAAGGGGGAAGCCCGAGTATATAGGAGGGTGGATATATACTAGTACGATAGTGATCCAGAGGGGTTTTATCCTTGTTTCACTGAGAAAAATGGATAACAACAAAAATAATAAAACTATATTAATTATATTTGGGGACCACTATGTTATGGTTATGTTCCCTACTAGTGGCTCGTGCATGAGAATGGATTTTTCTATGGTTACTTTACATCGATGTATGAGGTACATGGGGACCGAGACTAACTAGTGCCTAGGGGTATTCCCAAGATTAGTGATCATTAACTCTTGTATATTTATCTTTGGAATATAGTGGTTTTGGATGGAAAATATAGTATCTTACTTGTTTTACTGAAATTTTCTCACTTGAAGTTCCCAGATCAGTGTGAATCGCTGAGAGGGGGAGGGGGTGAATCAGTGATCCTTTTAAAAAAATTACTAATTGATTCTTTTTAATTAAACCTCTATGGATGGTTAAATCCTTGATCCTCTCTTCTTGTGTCTATAATATTTACCTCAAGTGATGTTATGAATGTAAAGGCACTGAACACAAGGTTTTAAAAGGTTCGATTCAAATACCTACTCCTTGTTGTGTTGGTTATTCACCCCAACATAGATTCTTCACAATAATTTGGTGATAAATTAAAATGGTTGATACAGAGTTACATTGTATCTATCCTAATTCCCATAGGAGGTTCTTTATACTACTTCCCATAGTGTTACCAGAGTCCTACTGGCCTGCTTTAGAGTCCTGTTGAAGACTTCTTCTCCTCTCTTAATCTCACAGGGATCTTCTAGCTCTCGATTCACATGATCAACTTCTTTATTTAAGTTCTTTATTGATCCACTATAGATGATCTTCTTCTCTCTCCACATAGGATTATTGAATCACACTTTCCTATGTATCTCTTCAAGAATCTTCAACAGCCTTTGGTAAGGTCTGTTGGTCTTTCACAATAATTATGATCACTTCTCTGATTAGTACTTAGCTCAACAATGCTCAGGCAATTATTTATTCTTCTAATGAAGACTCAGCCTCACTAATGTGTGTGAAAATGGTGCACACAAACATTTCAAGAGTGCTAGAATAATTCTGAACCATATCGGCTCTGTCCACCTTCTTAGATTCTCAAATACTATTCACTCAGATATAATATCTTCTTTAATTCAGTCTGGATTCAGTCTCAGTTCTCATTCACTTCATGCATGGATTTCATGGATTCTAAAATTCTTATATCTAGATATATTAATTATTTTCACACGTGCATGTGTTTATTCATGTTTTCATGCATGGGTATCTTTCTTTTCAACATGCGCTATCTTCTCACAATTTTGATTCTTTCTTTACGTGTACAAGTGCATGCATGCATGCACTCTTCCTTTTGTTCTTCCTTGTGTGAAAACCTCAATGGTTAATACACTATGAGCACACACACAATCTCTTCTCTTTCTCCACTTATATTTCTCTACTTATTTTGGGTCTTATCACACACACACTTTTTCCTTTTAATTAGGGTTCAAAGGGCATGTTTTCTTTTTATTTCTTTCTCCTTCTTCACATGTGCACACACACTTTGTTATTTTTTTTCATTGTATTCACATGATCCCAACCATGTATTCACTCTACTTTTTATTTTTTCCTTTCACACACAACTCGAATGGTTATATGGGTGGTGTGTGTGTGTGATTTTTACTTCTCAAGAGGGAAGTGTATGTGTCATGTATGCCACACCCAAATTATTGGGTTCCTCTTCTTCTCTAAGGGTAGTGTATCCATACACTATCCCTTTATGAACTCTCCTTCTTCGCTTCGTGAAACCATGAGGGATCATGGGTTCTTCTTCATGCAAGGAGTGTGTGTGTATCTCCTTCACATAACCATGTAGGTTCTTTGGTTTTGTCTTCGCAAGATCACAAGGGTGACCGGAACTGGTTGTTTACCCATGGGATTACTTCCATGAAGACATGGTGAGGGTTCAAAGAATATGTCATGCACTTGTGGGTAGCCTTGTACAGAGGGTTTAGATATCCTCTTTTGCAAACAAAGATGGTTCACGGTTCTCCTTTATGCAAGGGAAGCACGTAACTCCTTTGCATAGCTAAGCTGAGCGGAAAAACGTTTTGTAGTGCTCTATTTATCAGAAATGAGAGCTTCCTCAATGTTATCAACAATCGATCCTTGGTCGAGGACTCTTTATTTATAGGAAACAATCGCCACGTATATACGTGTTCAAATCCTCAAGGTTGAATGCTTTGAAATCCTGTGATCTTAGAGTTTGAATTATTCAAACACAGGATCAAGATATGTCATATATCTTAGTTGTTTCCATTCAATCAAGGGCCTTATTCTCTGTGGTTTTATATTCACATGCATGTGTTTTCGAACGCATGCAAAGAATCTTAACCATGAAAGATCGATCGAGGAGATTTATTCCCAGCCTCGGCATCTTTGCATTGCCTCGGCCTCGTTCAAACTCTTCATCTTAATGCATGCATGCATGAGTTCAGTTCTTCTGAACGATCACCATGCACCAAATTTGTGCTTCAACTGTGGTCCGGAGCTCAATCTCGGTGGATCGTCAGTGGTGACAGTGAGAAACAGCATCGGGTGGCCCTCCATGTAGTCAGAGGTTGAATATGACTCAACAACCATTGGATCAGCTTAGATTGATCACATATGGCCCTGATTATACGTGGAGCACGGATGGGATGAGAGGCTAAGATCAGGCATGGGATTAGATGGATGACCAAGATTGCATCTTCATTTTTAAAAATCCATCCCACATCGAAATTGAGACATGGTATCTATTTGGTTTATCAATAAACTCGCATTTCCCTAATTCCAGATTACTCCTCTCCCCCCTCTAGTGCAGCCCCACACCAGTTATATGCGGGATCACTCTTAGCACCCACTCTACCTTCTCCTGGAACGCTCCTAGATCCCACACTACATGGGTTCACCATCATGTGTTCTTATGCGGGCTTATATACAGACCGTAGGCATGCCACTTGTAGGCATACTCAGTAGGCCTCCCTTGGGAGTAGTTAACCCAGTTTCTTGCATACGCCTAAGGTTGAGGCCGGCCAGTGGCCTTGCAAGGTTGGCCCTTTGTTTTTGAGTAATCCAAGTAAGAAATTTGTTAACAAACAAAAGTGTAATTCATGGCCACAATATTCATGCATGGTCACTTCTTCAAAAGTCATTCTGATGCACCTTTCCTTCTCTTTTCCTCTTCTTCATTTCTTTTTTGGAACATGAGTCCCAAAACACATTACTCTTCTTTCTTCTTCAAATCGGGGATGGAACTCTTCTTCAAATCCTCATGCATTGAAACACAATTCATGGAAACATTATAGTAAACAATGTGTTGTCCTTAACACATGTCTTGGTCCTTAAAGTTCAACACAATCAATCGTCTGATTTTTTTTACCAACTTCATCCAATTATAATCTATTGGATGGATCTTCAACACTTCATCCACTTAGTTACTATGGATAGATCTTTACTTATTTCCTCATTCAATTGAGTATTACAGGGACTTCTTACAATTTTGTAACAATGTATCACCTTGATACAAGTCTTAGAACATAGAACCAGTTCAAATGTCATCATATTTATTTCCTCCATCTTAATCCATAATCAAATCAGGATCTTCACTCAATTAATAACCTCACCACTTCAATTATTGTCACAACTTCCATCATCACCTTTTCATTCACATACTGAAAACCTATTAATAATTTAATCCTTATTGACAAAAAATGAAACACCATGCTCTACAATCTTCCCCTTTTTAATTTTTTGTCAATATTACTTAATCACACTTTGAATGGGAAAATATGTGTGTCAATATTTTCTCCCCCTTAATGGAAACCAAATGAAAAGTTTTAGTGGGGTCCTCTTCAAAAACATGTTCTCCTCCTTTTTAATACTATCTTCTTGAGTATTTCTGAGAGAGGGATGATGTCACATTGTTTATTTAGAAAAGATCCTTTAGTAAATCACCTCTAAGTCTACTTGGTCTAACCCAGTGTAGAAAACAAGAGAGATATGACCAAGGTTTTCAATGTTGTCCATAAATAACCATACATGTGAAATCATGCTCAGAGTGTATCAATTCTTGACCAAGGGATTGGAGATAATCAAATTTATCAATGAGATGAAAAATCATGCACACACTCCACCAAACAGATTAAAAAGTTCAAGTGCAAAGATAAAGTTCCCCCTTTCATCCCATATTGTCATAAATCAAGCACTCCCCTTTAATTGACATGATAAATGCAATTAAGAACAAGGGATGAATGTGTGATTAGAATACCTCCGTTTCAGCTTCTTGAGATGATATGAATTCTATGTTTTTTCATGAAATAATCCTTTATATCATCTCATTCATATTTTCTCCCCCTCAAGGGGTTCACTCCCTTTGATTTACCATAGTGGAGAATATCATAAGATAATATTGAAGATGTTCATGTTGATAATATTCCAATATGGATCACATAAAGTAATTATCAAATCATGAATAATGAGTACAACTTGTAGTTCTCCAATTTTCTCATATAATTTTCATTTGAGGATAAAATTCACCTTTAATTCCCTAAAATGTAAGCACATGCATATAAAAAAATATAAGGGAATAATATGGAACACTTGTGAGATTATTAATAGAAGCACTGGGGATGAGAATTTTCTCTCAACCCAAGAACTCCTTTCCTTACTGCTCTAAAGTATCTAGTACTCTTTAGGATAATGTCTCCTCTCTATTTGGAATTTTTATTTTTAATTGTCAGCATGGATTCTTTACTTCCATTCACCTTTAACTTGTGTGGATTTTTTGCCTTCACTTCTGTCAGTAGTGAAGTAGCCTTTACTGGTGCAAGCTATTCAATTTTCTCCATTTATCCTAGTAAAACAGTTAAACATTTTTTTTCATGATGTCCAACCTTCTTGAACCTTCCACACTTCTAATTCTTCTTCATGTGGAATTATCCGTTTTTATTTTTCCTTAACTTTATCTAGTAATTCATTTTCATCTTTTTGTAGTTATCTTGAAATTTTCAATTGATTAGGCCAGATTACTAAACACTCCTTGGAATTTTCTAGATTGGAGCTTCCACATGGCTTCTTAAATGCTTTTAAGTTACCTTTCTTAGGAAACTTATCAAAATTATCTTTAGGAATGTCATCAATCAATCTTATCTTCTTCTGGATTGATTCTCCTTTGAATTTGAGATTGCTTCCATTCATTTCCATGGCTTGTTTGTAGTGATCCATGGTATGGACTTTCTTTCCATAATATAAGCATCTAATCTTTGTTGAGATGAAATTCTTGGAATTTGGCTTCAACTTCTTCTTGGGAATAATTTCTTTCACTGTTTTATTGACTTCATTGTATTTTATATTCCCAATGGAAGACTTTACAAATCCTTTTGATTTTCTTGCCTTTTGTTGTGGTCTATGCTTCTTATCAACAAATTCCTGAGGCATGGTAGAACTAAACTAGAACTCATCATAACTATGACCAATTTTATTGCAATTATCATAGAAGTATTCAAGATACTCAAATATGTTCTTTATAGATAGATTATTCTTCATCTATGTTTTCTGCCTTAGCATTGCAGGTTGCTTCATTTTTTCACATCTACATTCCATGAATGTAGGCCTTCCACAATTTTCATATAATGAAATATTATTCTAATAATCATTGGCTGGATTCCCAAACTTCCAACAACACCAATAATAGACAACAAAAATTCTTATTTTACTTGTAGTATCAGTCTGAATAGATTTAGTGCATTTTTGTTCATGGAATTGTCTTTCTTTCTCTGGAGAATACTTTTGGTAGTTTCTATTCTTAATAATTACAGTATCCACCCTTTAAGTTTTGATGGATGTATTGACATTTTTATCAATCCACATCTTCCCAGCTTTTAGCTTTGAACCTATACATTCAGATGCAACTACATTAGTATAAACATAAATAACTGGGTTATGAGATACCTTCTTCTTGGAGGATGTTTCCATTGTATTAGAGGATGATTTGATATTCCTCTTTGAATCATATTCCTCAATGAAAACTTGAGTGGTAGCATCTCTTCTTTAAACTATTTGGGAATTTATAGCTTGGAGTGATTTTTGATTATTTATTTTCACCTCTAGCTCGAAATAGTTCATGTTGAGGGAGTTCTTCTCATCCTCAACTGATCTCAGCTTACTTTCCCAACTCTCATTCAACTTTGTTATTTGTTCTTCATGAAAATTTCTTATTTTTTGCAAAGAGATTTCATTATCCTTTAGCTTGTTGGATTTTTCTTCTAGTTGAGAATATTTGAAAACCATAGAAACTTTTTGAAACTTTTCAAATGCATGGAAGGCTCCTATAAATTCCATTTGAAATAATTATTTCTCATAAATACTTCCCAACAATTTTTCAGTGACTTCATTATATCTGTTATTTCAAACAGAAATTCTTTCTTCCTTCTCATTCACAAGTTTTGTGAGAGTGCTGGATAGACCAACCCTTTTAGCCAATGTCTCTTCCATGGAATTAGATTCTTCTTCCAGCTGTAATTTTTCATCTTGAAGAGAAATAATTCTTGCAGCAATTTTTCTTTCCACTTCTCTAAGAAATTTCTTCAGATGATCTTTGAGTTCAATGTGAATATCAATTATTGATCTATCATCATCATAGCTTGATCATCCTTCATTAGCAGAATCATAATAATAAAAATAATTATCACATGTTTTGCCTTTTAGATTATCTTTAGTAGAATTTGTCTCCCCATTAACAGTAAGATTATTATTCATCTTCCTTTCCTATTTCTTCTTTCTATTTTTCCGAGTCTTGGAAAAAATCTCCATTTGAGGTTGCTCACTCATCTCCTAAAATATACACTTCATAAAGATTACCTTGGATATTTTATAGGTTAACCTTCCTCTGATACCAATTGAAGTGCCCAGATCTGTGTGAATTGCTGAGAGGGGGAGGGGGTGAATCAGTGATCCTTTTAAACTTTTTACTAATTTATTATTTTCAATTAAACCTATATGTTTGGTTAAAGACTTGATCCACCCTTCTTGTGTCTCTCATTCTTACCTCTAGTGATGATGTAAATGTAAAGGCACTGAACACAAGGATGTACAAGGTTCAGTTCAAAGTCCTACTCCTTGTTGTGTTGGTTATTCGCCCCAACACAGATTCTCCACTATAATTCAGTGAGTAATTATAATGGTCGATACAGAGTCACACTGTATCTATCTTGAGTCCCACAAAAGGTTATTTATATTTCTTCCCACAATGTTACTAGAGTCCCACTGGCCTGCTTCAGAATCCCACTGAAGACTTCTTCTCCTCCTTGAATCTCACAGGGATCTTCTAGCTCTCGAGTCACACGAGAAAATTCTTTCTTTAAGTTATTTCTTGATTCACTATAGATGATATTCTTATCTCTCCACATAGGCTTCATGAATCACACTTTCTAGTGAATCTCTTCAAGAATCTTCAACAAACTTTGGAAAGGTATGTTGGTATTTCTCAATAATTTTGATCACTTCTCTGATCAGTACTTAGATCAACAATGATCGGGCAATTATTTCTTCTTTTGATGAAGACTCGGCCTCACTAATGTGTGTGAAAATGGTGCATACAACCTTTTCAAGAGTGCTATAATAATTCTGAACAATATCGGCTCTGTCCGCCTTCTTGGATTCTCAAATATTGTTCACTCAGATATAAGATCTTCTTTAATTCATCCTGGCTTCAGTCTTAGTTCTCATTCGCTTCATGTATGGATTTCATGGATTTCAAACTTCTTGTATCTAGATATCTCAATGATTTTCACATGTTCATGTGTTTATGCACGTTTGGCATGGGTCTATTGCTTTTGAACATGCACTATCTTCTCACACTTTTGATTCGTTCTTTATGTGTGCATGTGTGTGCATGCATGCATGCACTCTTCCTCTTGTTTTTCCTTGAGTGAAAAAATCTATGGGTAAAAAAATTTGAGCACACATACAATCTCTTCTATTTATCCTCTTCTCTTTCTCTACTTATTTTGGGTCTTAGCACACACACACTTGTTCCTTTTAATTAGGGTTCAAAGGGTGTGTTTTCTTTTTATTTCTTCCTCCTTCTTCAAATGTGTAGACACACTTTGTTCTTTTGTTTTTTATTCATGAAAATGATCCCAACCATGTATGCACTCTCCTTTTTCTTTTTTCTTTCACACAAAATCTGAATGGGTATATGGGTGATGTATGTGTGATTTTTAATTCTCAAGAGGGCGGTGTATGTGTCATGTATGCAACACCCAAATGCTTGGGTTACTCTTATCCTCCAAGGGAAGTGTATGTGTACACAGTCCCTTTATGAATTCTCCTTCTTCACTTTGTGAAACCAAGAGGGATCACAGGTTCTTCTTCATGCAAGGAGTGAGTGTGTATCTACTTCACAGAACCGTGTAGGTTCTTTGGTTCTGTCTTCGCAAGGGCACAAGGGTGACCATCACTGGTTGTTTACCCACGAGATTACTTCTAAGAATACATGGAAAGGGTTCAAAGAACCTATCATGCGCTTGTGGGTAGCTTCGCACAGAGGGTGTTGATCTCCTCTTTCACGAACCAAGATGGTTTGCGGTTCTCCTTCATGTAAGGGAAGTGCGGAACTCCTTCGCGTAGCTAGGCTGTGTGGAAACATGTTGTGCAGTGCTCTGTTTCTCGGAAACAAGAGCTTCCTCAATGTTTTCAACAACCGAGCCTCAGTCAAGGGATCTATATTTATAGGCAATAATCACTGTATATCCACACGTTCAAATCCGCAAGGTTGAATGCTTTGAAATCTCGTGATCTTTGGGTTTGAATTATTCAAACATGGGATCAAGATATGGCGCATATCTTAGTTGTTTTCATTTAATATAGGGCCTTATTCTCCGTGGTTTTATCCTCACGTGCATGTGTTTTCGAACGCATGAAAATAATCTTCACCATGAAAGCTCGATCAAGGAGCTTTCTTCCTAGCCTCAGCAGCTTCACATTGCCTCATCCTCGTTCGAACTCTTCATCTCAATTCATGCATGAAACTTTTAATTCATGTATGAGTTCAGTTCTTTTGGAAGATCACCATGAACTAAATTTGAGATTCAAAGGTGGTCGGAAGCTCGATCTCGATGGATTGGCAGTGGCGATGGCGAGTAGTAGTGTCAGGTGGCCCTCCATGCAGTTGGAGGTTGAAGATGACGCAACGACTATTGGATCAGCTCGGATTGATCAAGAACGACCACAATTATCACGCAGAACACGGATGAGATGAGAAGCTAAGATAAGGCATGGGATCAGATGGATGTTTGAGATTGAATTCATATTTTTAAAAAGATGTCCCACATCGAAACAGAGACATTGGATTCATTCAGTTTATCAATAAACTCTCATCGCCTTGATGCCAGATTACTCCTCTCCCCCCTCTAGTGTCGCCCCACACTAGTTCTATGTGGGAACACTCTTAGAAACTACTCTGCCTCCTCCGGGCGTGCTCCTAGTGCACACGCTACGTGGGTTCACTACTGTGCGCGCTCCTGTGGGCTTATACACAGCCCGCATGCATTCCTCTTGTGGTCATACTCGATAACCCGGCCTTGGGTGCGGTTGACCCAGTGTCCTGTATATTCCTGAGGTTGAGTTTGGCCAGTGGCCTTGTATGGTTGGCCCTTTGTTTTTGAGTAATCCAAGTAAGCACTTTGTTAACAAAAAAAGTGTAATGCATGGCCACAATATTCATGCATGGTCACTTCTTCAAAATTCATTCCCATGAACCTTTCCTTCTCTTTTCCTCTTCTTCGTTTCTTTTTGGAACATGAGTCCCAAAACACATTACTCTTCTTTCTTCTTCCAACCGTGGATGGAACTCTTCTTCAACTCCTCATGAATTGAAACACAATTAATGGAAATATTGTAGTAAAAAATGTGTTTTATTTAACAAATGTCTTGGTACTTGAAGTTCATCACAATCAATCATCTGATTTGTTTACCAACTTCATCCAATTAGAAGCTATTGGATGGATCTTCAACACTTCATCCACTTAGTGAATATGGATGGATCTTTACTTATTTCCTCATCCAATTGAGTATTTCATGGAATTATTCCAATTTTGTAAGAATGTATCACCTTGATTCAAGTCTTGGAACATAGGACCAGTTCAAAAATCATCAGATTTATTTTCTCAATCTTAATCTATAATCAAAGTGGGATCTTCACTGAATTAATAACCTCACCACTTCAATTATTGGTAAAAATTCCATCATCACCTTTTCATGAACATATTGACAACATATTTACAATTTAATCCTTATTGAAAACAAATGTAACACCATTCTATACATCACTCATGGAAAATTCCCTTTGAAAACTGTTTTCATTTAAAAATTTCAGTCTTTAGAAATTATTTCCACCACTTCTTTCTTATCAAAACTGGAATTCTTTTTATCTTGTATTACTTACTCTATGGAATCTATTGTTGGTATCCTATTGGTCTTAGTATCACACCCTACTTACACCTCTTGGGTGTAATTATATTTTATCATGTTTGAAACAGGTAAAGGCAAGGTTTGGGTGATGGCGGTTCGGGTTGTTAGTTCCCATCCATGGTGCGGTGTTGTGGAGACGACTTGTGGGTGATAAACCATTGTCGTGTGGAATCCTTAGGGCTTCTTTGATGCTAATTTTATGTGTATTTGGAACTATTTTTCTATTTTTAAACCTATTTATTCAGTTCTATATTTTTTTTAAAGCTTTTTTGGCATGAATTTTCAGATTCAATTTATCAATTGTTTTTAATGTTTTATGTATCCATACTCGGGTAAATAATTCCCAAACCGAAATCTATGATACCCGGGAACTTGTTCCATCCTGTGGGGATAGGTAAATCCCTTTAGTCCTTGTCACGGGCTGGGTTTGGTGTCGGTTTTATTGGCGACCATATTCGGTTCATGGCAGTTAGGAAGACAGTCGAACGTTGTTACTGCTAGGTCTTGGGATTAGATCTACGTGGGAGGAGGGGAGGGGTACACACTGCTACAAGATTTGGATTAGATTTGGATGGTAGTTTTTCTAGGGATCAAGATAGAAGTGTTTCTAGGTCTTGGGATGGGTGGATGGGAGTGCTCGAGATTTGATATGGATGGGAGGAGGGGAGGGGCACCCGTGCTGTGATTTTGGGGAACACTTATACCCACAGTTTTAAAAAAACCGTTGGCATAGGTAAGCTATCTCAATGTTTTTTTAAAAATTGTTGGGATAATATTCACTAAAATACCCTATCCCAATGGTTAGGACACACTTTTTGGATAGGGTCATTGTTATAGCCCACATTTCCAGTAGTGTTATATGATTATTGAGATGTATTTTGATCCATTTCATAACTTTTATGATTTCTTAATGATATTTTTATGATCTTATGTTGCTTTAACATTTTTTGTGATTATCATCTATGGACTTATGATATTTTAATAATATATTTATCTACTTCCTCATGTTCTCTTCATATTTATTATCTAATGCATTATGATATATTTTTTCCTTAATGGATGTTTGATCTCACCCCTTTCTTATATTTTCAATCCCCGGGTTATGAATATGATTATATCATTTGAGATACCTAAAAAATGGTTGATAGGCATGTGATTTTGAATAAATTATTACAATTGTCGTAAAATAATATTTCTATGTATTTAATATATGAGACACTTAACCTTTTAGTCCTTGGTTTTCGATACTGTTTTTATTATGTATTATATACGGCATGAAATTATCATACCATTTAAGTTATGTTTTTATTGGGTCACTTTAGTTGGTATTAGAGGAAAGGTTTAGTTATTTTTTGAGATTATTTTAGAGAACTTTAGAAAAAAACTTAGGGAAAGTATAAGGGATGAGTCTAAGTAAGGATAACTTCCCAATGTTTTGTTAAATTATAGATTGTGTGGTTATCTTATAAATTGCATCCCTATCTAAATACTATATATGGAAATAGAATTTTTTACAAATTTACTTAGGGTTAATAACCCTGAAGAGGGTCATGTTGGTTATTAACTCATCTATGACCTAGTGCATGAAAAAGAGTCCTAACTGTACACCAAGTTTGAAACTCTTGGGGGGTATCCTTTGGTTAATCATATTATCTTTACAAACTATTATGAAGGATTTGAATATATATAACTAGTTAAGTTAGAAATTTAATCATGGATAAACTATATTGAAACCTAGTAGGCTAATGTATTCACATCATTTATGAAATCATCCTTCCAATTTTATAATTTCATTTTATGTACTTTAATTAATTTAATTATACTCATTTATTCAACGTAATGGTGGGAACTTGAAATAACTGAGTTAAAAATAGGTTCCATGGAAAATGTGGAGATTATATCAATGGGAAACCTAAGGATGTTAGAGCTAAAATAAAAAAACCTTTTGTAAATGCTCACCTAACTTTCCAAAGTTGTGGGAAATAACCCAAATTATGTTGAGCTTCTAAATTCACCAAGGAGGGATCAAATCACCATCGATTAATTTATGAGACATTATCTATCCTCTTTTAGTGGGTATTCTAATCCACTAGTTGTTGAGAAGTGGGTCAATGAAAAGGAAAAACCATTTTCTATTCTATATTGCTCATACCATGATAAGGTTATTTTGGTAGTCTATTATCTATATGGTGATGTTGAACAATGGTGGAGTCTCATTAATAATACCTCTAAAAAGGAGGAAGTAGACTCTATGGTATGGGAAGAGTTTAAGAAGATATTTTTCACTAAGTATTTTCCTCAAACTATTTTCTAAAAAATAGAGTGTGAATTATTGTAATTTAATAAAAAAGAAGATGAATCTATAGGATCATATAAAGAAAATTTCACAATAATCATGAGGTATTCCTCTGGTTTTATCTTTGATACTGAGAAAAATATTGATCTCTTTTTTACTAACTTAAAACACATTCTTTGATAGGTGTTAGGCATAAGAGACTTTGGTGGCTATAATTGGATTTTTCAGAGTGATCTAAAGGTATATATGGAAAATAAAACCGCTCAATATTCTAGGTAAAAGAATATGAAAGTGGAGTATCATGGAAGCATTGATGATAATACACAAGGTGGGAAGAAATTAAAATTTTCTATATGTAATGAATGTGGGAGAAAGCACTCTGTTAATTGCATCAAGGGATTATGGATGTGTTTAATGTGTATTAAAGTTACACACCAAACCCACAAGTGTCAAACAAAGTCTAAGAGGATGATTAAACCAAAAAAAGACAAGAAGGTCCCAACTAATGATCCACCTACAATATAATGCTTCAAGTGTAAGGAATTTATACATTATGCGAATCAATGCCACAAACCTCATGATAATGAATAAAATAGGTCCCAAAAACCTCCCAATATAAGAGAACAAGGAAGGGTATTTGTGATCTCTATCGCTGAGGTAGGTTAATATAATGAAGTGATGCGAGGTATACTTGATCCATTTTCTAGATATGATAATAACTTATTTGATTCTGGTTTTTTACATTCTTTTTTATCACACATGTTTTTTTAGAATATAGAATCACCACCTCAAGAAATGGATATTGAAATAGTTGTGAAAAACCCTAGTAGAATAATGATCATATCTATGATATATAAATCTTATCTAATTGAGATTTGTTGGAAGATACTCCCTATATATCCAATTATTTTTCCTTTGGATGAATTTGATATAATTCTGTTTATAGATTGGATTTCCCTACATAAATAACATATCAACTGTTGGGATAAGGAATACTCATTTCATATCCCAAATCATCTTATTATCATGTATCATTGTAAGGATTATTATGAACTCACTGTGGATAAAAATTATATAACATGGGTAATGATACCCAATAATGAGGGACTCTTGACTCAAATAATCATGGAGGAATTCAACATCGATGAAATACATATTTCTTAGGAGTAAAAAGTTTTATTTCTAGATGAAATTCCTAATATTCCCCCATAGTTTGAGGTTGAGTTTTTAATTGAACTCATACCTAGATCCATTCCTATCTTAAGAAGTTTATATATAATAGATTCCATTGAATTGGAGTAATTAAAAAGTAGTTACAAGAAAATATATAAAATGTTTTTATATTCCCTAATGATTTACCTTAGGGAACACCAGTCATATTTATCAAAAAGAATGATGGATTGATGCATATTTACATTTATTTCCATGATCTTAATAAAATAATGATCAATAATAAGCATCCTCTTCCACATAACTATGATATATTTGATCAACTTAGAGGAGCTCGATACTTCTTAAATATTGACCTTCGATCTAGATATCATCAGTTAAGAGTTAAAAGGGAAGATATTTACAATATATCTTTTCATAAAAAGTATATACACTATGAATTTATAGATATTCCCATTTTACTTATGAAGTTTCCCCTTATCTTCATGGATCTAATGAATAGTTTCTTTTGAGACTTCCCTGGTCAATTTTTGGTTGTCTTTATAGATGATATTATTATATATTCAAAGAAAAAGGAATAGCATGAATATCATTTGAAAACTATGTTAAAGACCTTGAGAAAGAAGAAAATGTATTCCAAATTTAGTAATTATAAATTCTATCTACATAAAGTATCATTCTTGAGTCATGTTATCATATAAAAGTGTATATATGTAGATCCATAAAAGACAAAAGTTGTCAAACAATGGACTAGACCAAAAACTATAACTGAGATCCGTATTTTTCTTGGGTGGGTAGGATATTACTGATTCTTTGTGAGAAATTTATCATGAATATAAAATATAATAACTAAGTTAACATGAAAGGTATTAAAGTTACTTTGGATAGAGGAATGTGAAGAAAGTTTCAAGGAACTAAAGAAGAGGATAACCACTACTCTTTTACTTACATTACCTTATAGTGGGGAAGGGTTTGTAATATATAGTGATGCTTTGAAAGAGGGTTTGGCTTGCGTCTCATGAATAATGATAAGTTAATTGATTTTTCCTAATTTAAATTAAATATTCATGATAAAAAATTATCCAACACGTGATTTATAGCTATTAGAAATTATTTTTGCAATGAATATTTAACGACATTATCTCCATATATAAAAGTGTGATATATATACTGATAAAAAATATTGAAATATATATTCACCCATAAGGAGTTGAATATGTACTAAAGGAGATGCTTTTAATTTATAAAAGATTATGAATAATCAATACATTACCACTCATGAAAGGTAAATAAGGTAGATGATGCTAAAAGATCCAAAAATCATGGATTTTAAGTGGTTGAATCTTGAATTCATAATGGGACGAGATAAATCCTATATTAACTAATTTACTTCTCAACCATCCATTCATGTAAAGATTAAATAATCCTAAAACAATGATGTTGATCTAAAAAAAGGTATCAAATATTACAAAGTTCTACTTTGACAAAGATTGAGTTGTAAGGCTCGAAAACCAGATATGTGTGCAATCAAATATAGGATTGAATAAGTAACTTTTGGATGATGCACATATCTCATCCTTCTCTATGCATATAGGAAGTAAAAATATGTATAGATATATAAAATAAAACTTTTTTTGGGATAACATAAAGAGATAAATTATGGAATACGTATCTTGATTCTTGTTATGCCAACAAGTTAAGCCTAAACTAAAAAATTCTAATGGTATGTTAGAACCATTACCCATACTAGTATGGATATAAGAAAATATCATCATGAACTTTATCATATGAATCCCCAAAATGTCTAAATGGTATAATGTTATTTGGGTTATACTTTATTTCCTTGCAAATTCAGTGAATTTTATGACCATTAAATAATATTTCTCCCTTGAACAACTTTCCAAGATATACATAAGGTAAGCGGAAAGGTTTCATAGAGTAACATTACCCATTGTATCTAATCAAGATCTGAGGTTTACCTAAAGGTTTTGGATAAGTCTTCAGAAATCATTTGACACATATTTGAGATTTAGCACTGCATATCATCCTCGTATAGATGGTCAGTCTGAGGGGATAATTCAAACTTTAGAGGATATGTTGAGATCTTGTTTGATGGATTTCCAAGGATTTTGGGACCAATAACTACCCCTGATAGAGTTCTATATAACAAAATTTTCCATTATAGCATTTAGATGGCACCATATGAGGCTCTGTATGGGAAGAGATGTAGGACTCCAGTATTCTGGGAGAAAGTTGGAGAGAGGAAGCTGATAGGTCCTAACCTTGTCCAAGAAATAATGGAGAAGGTTCAAACCATTCAATGATATAATAAAGTGGAAAAAATTCGATATAATAGTTATGTATATAATTATCATTGAGATCTAGAGTTTGAATTTAGTGACAAGGTGTTCCTTTGAATATCTCCATAGAAGTGAGTTATGAGATTTGGGAAGAAAGAGAAATTGATCCCTATATACATAAATCCCTTCAAGATACTTGATAATTTTGGGGTCATATTCTATCACCTAACACTCCCTCCACACCTCTGTCAAGTCAACGATATGTTCCATGTATATCTTTTGAAGAATTACATACCAGATCCATCACATTTAATGAGTTTGGAAGTTATATAACTCAAACATGACCTTTTATTTGAAGAAAAACCTACATAAATATTAGATCAAAGAGATAAGGTTATGAGGAACAAGACCAACCATCTAGTCAAAGTTCAGTGGTGGAATCATAAATTTGAGGAGTCTATATGGCATCCTAAGGATGTAATGAAGGAGAAGTACCCTCACTTGTTTTCCTATTAGTAATAAAATTTCGAGGATAAAATTATTCTTAAGGGGGCAGAATGTAATGACCCACTATTTTAGTTATTACTTTGTTCTTAATTAAATACCATGTGAGTATCTTATCTTCCACACAATACTGAACTAAAATTAAAACCATGTTACCTTAAGAAAAATAATTAAATATTACCATTATATCATTTCCATTAAATTAGTGGGTGTCACTAGAAGTAATTTTTTTATAAAAACTATATAAAATGGGTATAATAAAATAAATTTCATTTTATTCTTATAAGATATATGTTTCTTAAAAAAATTATGTGTTATCTGTACTTATATTAAAATTCATTTTTACCACTTTTATAAATTGAACTAGATAAAATTATTTATATATTTTTAAAAAGAATGATAAATTTAAGTAATGTGTTCAATCACTTTTTAGGTATAATATTAATTTTCTAAATTAAATATTAGTTACCAAGGTAAAATGATTATTTTTCAAAGAATGATACCTTCCTAAATATTAAGTATTTTTCTTAAATTAAATGGGTATATTTTAAATTAATACTATAATATGATGTTTAAAAATATATACAGATTAATTATCACTCATTTAATTAGTAATAAATGTTAAATAACATTAATACACTTAATGATTAAAACAAAATTTTTATACAAAAACGGTTTTTCAACACATTATATGTTTTAATTTAAAAGTTAATTTTATCATAATTATAAAATGAATTAGGTTAAATGGATCCCAAATTCAGATTCATCATTTCATAATTGGGTTATCATAGCCATATTATATTTTTTATTAATAAAATAATTACCATGCTTAATTTTTAATCAAGATTAATAAGGGTAAAAATGGGTAAATAAAGTATCTTGAATTTTTTATAATTAAAAGGTCACGTGAACCTTATAGAAATAATTTTTAGGTATTTAAGTCATAAACACATGTATCACCTACCATTTCTTCTCATAATTTACCTAAATCACCAAACCCACCTAACACCCATGTGATTCCATTTTTACCCATTACCTAACTTTAGTTTCCATGGAAAAGCCCCTATTTTTCAACTATAAAAGTTGATCACTCCCATCCATTATTCATCCCTCTAAACCAAAAAGGAATTGATAATTAATTTTCCTTCTCACTACCTCTCTAAATACATCCCAAGTAGTTCTTATGGTTTCAATGGGTTCTCCTGATATTTAAGATGCTACTTAGAAAGGTAAGGGTTATCATCTTCCTCCTTTTGATCCAAGTACCTTTTTTTGTAAGCCCTTTTGATTTAAATATTATTATGGTTACATGTGTTAATAATAAATCCTTTAATATCCAAATGATTCCCTAATGATTAGTGATTAATCTTCTCTATCATTAAACTCATTTCATAATCCCTTTTTATAGTCGTTATGCTATTGAAATCACTCTTTGATTCTCCCCATCCTCTTTTCAATTTAAGCACTTCCTTTTTTATAATAATTTTGTATTTCCATGTGATTATACTTAAACATGTTTATAATCAATACTTTATTTTCCAATTGATTTTATATTAATGATAAACTACCTTCCTCGCTCATTAAACCCATTCTATAATCCTTTTGTATACCCATCATGCTACCAAAATCATTCCTTGATTATCCATCTTCATGTTATGAATAACCAAATATAATATCATAAAATTGTATCTAAATAAATGAATTTTACAAAATTTTATATATATTAATTTTTTTAAATAGGTTATTAAGATATTTATTTTTTTATGTAGGAGATTCAGTCATTTTAGTGGAAGTCTGGAATTAAGGTAATGGATTTTCTTAACTCAAATATTTTCATTGAGTAATAATCACTCCACTATGATTTTAATATTTAAATATTGAATTATCCTACCCTATAATAATGTTTTTTTATTTACATGTTATTTTATAGGGAAATAATTTTTTATTCTTCCTTGATGAATCCTTTGTATAATAAAAAATGTAATTTTATTAAGCATAATTCGAATCTCTTTTAATCGATTTTTTTTACATGTACATATTTTCTTTCCCACCAATGATCTCATATATTTTTGGGAAATATAATATGGTTTTTTATTCTCATAATCTAATTTCCCATTTTCAAAAGGAAAACATGTTACTTTTTTTACTATGTGGGTTTTCAAACAAAGGTATTTTTGAATATTTAAAAAACAGGGTTTTCGTCCTTTCAAAATAAAAATTGTTACCTTCCACTAAATTTTTTTTAAAACCTTTATTCCTTTAAAGTATCTTTTATATGGAGATATCTATAATAATTGTTTTAAAATTATTTTCTTTCCCTTCTCAAAAAAATTTGTGAAAGTAATTTTTACTACATCTTTTATAATAATGGTTAAAATGTTTTGTAAAATTTTTTTTTTCACTTATATTTTTCTTCCAAGTTTTTTATTTAATGAAGTGGTGTTTTTATCACCCTCTATATTTTATTATGATATGATTCCTTTTGTAAAATTATATTTTTTATATCCTATGATCTTTTAATTTTATTTTATGTTATTTTTTTTGGGAATTTTAAGAAACCGATTATTTTTTCATAGGTCCATTAAGATATGGTTTTGATTGATTTTAAGTGGCACAAATATGTATGGATGATGAGAGGTGGGGTCTTATATCACTCTCTAATTTATTGGTTTAATCTTATATCTATGATATAGTCATACATGGACATAATTTGTTTGTTCACACCAGTATGTTCATGATGGGTTTGATCACTTTTTAGGCATGGGCATAATGAGTTTGTTCACATAGGAGTGGGATTAATTTGTTTTCTCACAATGGTTATCCTACGCTTATAGTTTTTCCACACTTCCAAGCTTTTTATAAAGTTATACTAAAATTTCAATATGCATTTCATTAAATTCCAGGTTTTCATGATTATGCCTCATTTTTAAGTATTTTGCACTTTTATGTCATGCTCATATATTATATGATTATTGAGATCTATTTTGAGTCATGTCATATCTTTTATACTTCCTTTACAATATTTTTATAATCATGTATTTCCCTAAAAAAAATTATTATCATTTATAGTCTAATGATATTTTAATAATATATTTATCCTTTTCCTCATACTATTCTTCATATTTATGATCTAATACTTTATGATATATTTTTCCCTTATTGGATGTTTGAGCTCACCTATTTATTATGTTTCCAATCCCTAGGTAATGAAGATGATTATATCAAGTGAGATATCTAGAAAAGGGTCTAGAGGCACATGATTTTAAATAAAGTTTTACAATTGTTGTAAAATAATATGTCTAAGTACCTAATCTCTATGACACTAAACCTTTCAGTCTTTAGGTCATGCGACTGTTTGTGTGATGTATTATCTAAGGCATGAAATTATTATATTATTTATGTTATGTTTATTTTATGTTTATTTAAGTATTACATATGAAATTTATAGATGGGTTTCTCTAGAGAAGTCAGGGCCTTCTGTTGCAGCAATTTTTGATCGGTTAAGGAATGATCTGGGTCTTAGATCTTTGTCTGGTGAACCAGGGTCAACGGTGGAGGTGTATGATGGTGTTGCAGTGCAGAGTAATCACTCTGCTGATGCTGATGACGCGTGTAAACATCATCAATTCATGGGCCACGGAATTGGGATATCATGAGGTGCAAAGGCTTCTGATTCATTTATAGTAAATTCTGGATCCGATTTTTGCTTTATGAATCAATTTGTTGTGCTTAAAGGAGCGGAAGAACTTCAAGCTAGTGTAGGAGATGCGAAAGGTGCTCAGTCTGACCCACTACAGATAGATTCTGGGTCGAGCAGGATGGTGGGAAAATTGATGGAGGATGAGTCCACCCACATGGAATCAGATCAACTGATGCCTGTGGAGGTTGCAGTGGATGAGGAAGTAAAATAGGAAGGGAGAAAAATGAAAAATCAGTGTTTGAACCCAATTGACATCAATAGGAAATCTTTGATGGCTGCAACATTAAAGGATGGAGGAAATGACTACTCTAAGGGATCAATGGAAACTTCTGGAAATTGGGGAAATGTCTCCAATGGAGGTAAAGAAAATGATGGGGATGTCTGTCAAGTCTCTTATAGTGACATTCTTTGAGGGGAAAAGAAAGGAACCTCTAACGGTGAGGGTAACAATATGCATGGGAAAAATGGGAATGTAAGCATGGGGCACTAAAAGCTTCAACTAAGAAGAAGCCAAGGAGAGACTACTCCAACATGCCGAAGAATGTATCTACTAGGTCCTCTGCCAAAAAATAAAAAGGGAAAGAAATAAATGTAAATAAGGGACAGAGTAAGTCGATGACCAATAACTCTTTGTCTCAAAGAGATTTACATCTTAGGGAGCAATATCTCAATATGCTCAGTCACTATGCTTCACATTCTGAGTGGGAGTCGGTGGATCCAGACTTCTCAGAGGATGGTAATGCTGGAGATTTTGACATATTTTGATTGGCTGTGTTGTTGGGGGTAATTTCATTTTCTTATATTTTTACTTTGTACTGCATCTTTTTCTTTAATAAATTTTTACGGGACTGGGCATTCAGCTTGGGCCTGCACCTTTCGGGTTATGAGTTTTAGTAGTTAAAAGTTTTTCTTAATTCTAAAAAACTATAAACTTAAAAGGTCTTTGGTATGTAATTGAATCAATATTTTTTATTAATATTGTAAATATAGATAATTATGTATGGGTCACTTTAGTCAGTATCAAAACCAATTTATAAAGAATATGTTTTTAATACCAGATCTAGAACTATGGTTCTAGGGTGTCCTAATGGATGATCTAAAAATAGTCGAGATATAAATAATATAATACCAAAAAAATAGTACCAAATAAAAGATCCCCTTGTGACCCAAGGTCAAGATCTAACATTAAACATGATCTTATCTATGACAAACCTGAAAGAATAATCCTGAAATGTCGAATCTTCCTAAAAATACAAACCTAGACCTATAATAAGAACTCGAGTCTACCGACATCAAGTGGTAGAGGTGGGGTGTAGGTATAAACAAATCAATAGGATTTCACCAAATTTTCTATGCCTTTCCCTTATAAAAAAAATACATAAATTATTATTTTAAATACAATACTTAAATATATTTTTTATCATCTAAAAAACTCATAAGTCCATTTTAAATCCTTTTTTTAAGAAAAACTAAATCAATATTTAAGAAACATTAAAAAAATTATTCAGATAAATATTTTGAGACTTATCTTTGAAAATCCACTTTTTAAGATCTAATTTTTCAATCACTTAAGGAAGGAATAAAAATGACTGGATAGAACTTCAACTAAATAAGCAATAGAAATAATAAATTTGGAATCTATACAATAGAACAATTCATATCTAACAATAATTAGAGAACAATATAAAACATTAATGAATAGAGTATAAATAAAATAAATAGGCATAATGTAAAAATAAGTCAATCAAATCATATCAAAATAATACAATAAAAAATTAAAATCAAATATAACTAAGTTTAACGTGAAATTGATCCTGATGTAGTGGCGAGATCTCTCCCAATGCACATTAGTGCCGAGGAGAACAACCCTCTTACACCGGTGGTGTGAGGGATTATTGATCATGGTTTTTTAGTTGTTTTTACCCTTTTGGTGAGGGATAAAATATTTTGTTTCTTCCATCAGTGTGGTTTTTATAGTCTTCTGATGACCACCCTCTATGGGCTATGGCGGGGTATCATTCTAGTGTTCGAAACCTCTCACCTCTTAGATCAATGTCCTAGGACATGAAATTCATAACTGTTTGGATGATATTTTACTAATTTTGTACTCAAAACTCTGGCATTAGATCTGAGTTTTTTGTCATTATATGGTTTAGACATTGCTCTTCACCTCCACTTCAGGGGGTTTATGTTTCCAGTGTAAATCCCTAGCATTTTCTGGAGATATTTTGGGCTTTTTTATAGGTACTCTTTTTCCTTGTGTTGAGAAATTTTTATTTGGGTTCTAATTTGGGGTGTGTTTGGGTGAAAATTTTAGAAAATTGAAAGAAAGAGGGAAGTTCACTATTGGAACATGGTTTTCCCTAACTGTGCATCCAAGCCCAACAAGCCATGAAACCCTAGGCAGAGGGGTTTTGCATGGCTGGTGCATAGTTTTCAAAACCATGTACTCTCTTAGGATAAATCGTTCACCCCCCAGAATTAGTGCACATTTAAGGCATAGTGTTAGGGGAAATCATGCACCCGAGCAGCAAACCGTGCATATGGGATTTTAATCCCCAAAGTTTTATTAAAAAAATCTTGAACCCCCATATAATACACCAGAACTCCCTAGATCGACCCATAATCATTTTCTATCAATTTCAAATCCTCTAAAAGAGATTACAAGCCATTATAACCTTCTTTATTTTCGATTTGAATCCTAGATTGAAGATATTTACCCCTCCCAGTAAGTGAATCCTATCTTGTTTGGTTTCCCATTCCTCTTCAATTTTTGTTTTATATCCAGATCTCATTCTATGTCGTTACTCCACTGAAATTGGGGATTTCCATTGGGGAATCATTCATCAATGAATTGAGATATGTGGTCTATAATTCAAATCCAAAAGAATTGATTTTTATTAAATGTATGTAATTTTAGAATCATTATTGTTTTATTAGAAATTTATTTTTTTATACATTAAATTAATTATTGGGTAGAATAATTAATTTAGGAATTTGTGAGATTGGGCATATTTAAGTGAGATAATTAATTATAGAATTAATTATGTAATGTTGAGATTATTGAATTGAGATAATTAATTGTTGAATTAATTATGTGATATTGAAATTGTTTAATTGAGATAAATAATTGTGGAATTAGTTATATGATATTAAAATTTTGGATTGATTAATTAATTATTGAATTAATTAATTAAAAATGTTGTGTTTATGTAATTAAGAAAATTGATTAATTAATTATTGAGTTAATTAATGGAAGTGATGTGATTAATTAATCAGTGAATTAATTAATGAGAATGATGTGATTAATTAATTAGTGAACTAATTAATGAGATTTATATGATTAATTAATTAGTGAATTAATTAATGGGATTGGTATGATTAACTAATTTTTGAATTAGTAATTAAAATCATGTGGTTAATTAATTGTTGAATTAATTATGAAATTTTGAAAATGGTTAATGGTAACATGGTCATTCAATTATGAAAAATAAGAATGTTAATATGGTAATTCAATTGTGAAATGGTGAATTGTAACATAGTCATTCAATTATGAAAATAAGAATGGTAACATGTTCATTCAATTGTGAAATGGTGAATGGTAACATGTTCATTAACTTATGAAAAAATGAATGGTTACATGGTTATTCAACTATGAAAATGGTTAATGGTAACATGGTCATTCACTTATGAAAATAAAAATGGTAGCATGGTCATTCAATTATGAAATGGTGAATGGTAACATGGTCATTCACTTATAAGATTATGAATTGTAACAGGGACATTAAAATTTGAATTTTCATGATGAATGGTAACATGGACATTTAGACATGTGATGTTCCTTAAAGATAGTTTAGACTCTAGAACAGGCTGAAGCAGGTATTGATATTTGAGTGTCCATGGAAACTCAAGGGCTTATATGGTTAAATAAAGAATAATTAATAATGTGATAACTATTTACTTATGCATTATACTTATTTATTTATATAAATGCAAAATCTATACAATAGAAAAATTCATATCTAATAATAACTAGTGAACAATATGAAACATGAATGAATAGGGTATGAATGAAATAAATAGGCATAATTTAAAAATAAGTTAATCAAATCATATCAAAATAATAAAATAAAAAATGAAAATAAAATATAACTAAGATTAATGTACAATTGATCATGATGTAGTGGAGAGCTCTCTCCCAATGCAAATTAGTGCCAAGGAGAAAAACCCTCATCCACTGGTGGTGTGAGGGATTATTGATCTTGTTTTTTTGGTTGTTTTTTCCCATTTGGTGAGGGAGAAAATATTGTTTTTCTTCCATCAATGTGGTTTTTATGGTCTTATGATGACTATCCTTTATTGGTTGTGGAGGGGTATCATTCCACTATTCGAAACCTCTCACCTCTTAGATCAATGTCCTAGGACATGAAATTTAGAATAGTTTGGATGATATTTCACTATGGTTGGACTCAAAACTTTGGCACTAGATCTGATGTTTTTTCATTAGATGTTTAGGCATTTCTCTTCACCTCCACTTCGAGGGGTTTTTTATTCTAGTGTAAAAATTCATCATTTTTTGAAGATATTTTGGGCTTTTTAATGGTACTATTTTTCCTTATGTTGAGTAATTTTTATTTGGGTTTTACTTTGGTGTATGTTTGGGTGAAAATTTTAGAAAATGGAAGAAAGAGGGAAGTGCACTGTTGGACATGGTTTTCTCTAACTGTGTGCCCCAGCCCAACAAACCATGCAACCCTGGGTAGGGGGGTTTTTTATGGCTAGTGCATGGTTTTCCAAACCATGCACTCTCTTAGGAGAAATCTTTCACCCCCCCCCCCCAGAAGTGGTGCATGATTAAGGTGTAGGGTTAGGGGAAATCATGCACCCCAAGCAAAAAACCATGCGTATGGGATTTTAATCCCCAAAATTTTATTAATTTTTTTTAAACCCCCGTATAATACCCCTGAAATTCCAAGCTCCACCCATAATAATTTTATCTCAATTCCAGAGCCTCCAGAAGGGATTCCAAGCCATTAAAAACTTTTTTATTTGTGATTCAAATCCCGGATTGAAGATCTTCACCCGTCCCAGTAAGTGAATCTTATCCTCTTTGGTTTCCCATTCCTCTCCCATTCTAGAAATGTTTTTTTCCTATTTTGATTAGATCTGGATATGGTTTTATGGATCTAGATATAGGATTTTTAATCTAGATCCAGATTTGAAGGATCTCAATTTATTTGATCTTGGATATAGGTTTTAGATCCGGATCTCATTCTACATCATTACTCCACTGAAATTGGGGATTTCCATTGGGCAGTAATTCATCAACAAATTAATGTAAGTGGTCTATAATTAAAATCCAAAAGACTTTATTTTTATTATATATATGTAATTTTAGAATCATTATTGTTTATTAGAAATTTATTTTTCCTATATTAAATTTATTATTTGGTAGAATAATTAATTTAGGGATTTGTGAGATCAGGAATATTGAATTGAGATAATTAATTGTGGAATTAATTATGGAATTAATTATGGGATATTTAGATTATTGAATTGAGATAATTAATTGTGTAATTAATTATATGATATTGTGATTTTAGATTGATTAATTAATTATTGAATTACTTAATGAAATTTTTTGTGTTTATGTAATTAAAAAAATTGATTAATTAATTATTGAGTTAATTAATGGAAGTGATGTGATTAATTAATCAATGAATTAATTAATGAGATTGATGTTATTAATTAATTGGTTAACTAGTTAATGATATTGATATGATTAATTAATTGGTGAATTAATTAATGGGATTTGTATGATTAACTAATTGTCGAATTAGTAATGGAAATCATGTGGTTAATTAATTGTTGAATTAATTATGAAATTATGAAAATGGTGAATGGTAACATGGTCATTCTCTTATAAAAATAATAATGGTATCATGGTCATTCAATTATAAAAGGGTGAATGGTAACATGGTCATTCACTTATGAGATTATTAATGGTAACAGGGACATTCAAATGTGAATTTTAATGATGAATGGTAACATGGACATTTAGACATGTGATATCCCTTGAAGATAGTTTAGACTCTGGAACAGGCTGAAGCAGGTATTGAGGTTCGGGTGTCCTTGGAAACTCAAGGTTTTATATGGTTAAATAAAGAATAATTAATAATGTGATAACGATTTACTTGTGAATTGTACTTATTTATTTATATAACTGCATACACTATTATTGACTGAATATTGTTTTAGATTTCATTTGTGGTGGACTACTAAGTTGTACTCACACCCTACTCATGCTGCTTAATTGATACCCAAATAGAATACAAGATTGTAATACATATTGAGGGAAATGTCCCTGTATTAGATAACAGATTTAGGATGTAGCATGGATGAGGGAACCAGACATGGTTTGGAACCCTCTTGGTAGTTTTTTGTGTCTTTAATTTTGATTCTCATTTTAATACATGGAACATACTTTGGCATGACATATTTATTGTTCAGTTTTGACTATATATTTCTTGTTTTGGTTATCATAAGATATTGGTATTGATTTTAGTATTTCATATCATTTGGATTTTTTATTATTTACATTGGTGTATTAGTCTGATAAAAAGAGGGTATAGTCTCCTCATGATTAATATTAGACCCTCACTACTAGTTGGTGGCATCTAGAGTATAGGGAGGCATGCTTGAGTTCACATAGCAAACTAGATTGGGGCACCAATGTGTGGTACTCAGGTTGGGATGTTACAAAGTAGTATTAGAGGTTGTTTTCTTTTCTTTTCTTTTTTATTACTATTTGGGAAAGGTAGAGAGTAGACTAGGAAGATTCAGGCCTTGGTTATGATCTCATGCATGGTAGTAGCTAAATCATGTTCGGGGGGGAACACAAGTACCTGGGGTGGGATTGTTGTTATTATTGCTATTGTTACAGTTGATGTTATTTCACCTTGGGTGATGCACTTGTGGTGTGATGTGAAAATTGTTTTTAGATTTTGTTGATAATTGACTCGTGACCCGGTATGGCACAAGAGTTGAGTTGTAATTCATCATTCTAGGAATTGAGGATTATTATGTGATGTGCATCATTCTAGGCATGGACAGAAAAATGGGTTTTGGGTAAGTTTTTGAACTTGAACTATTTTTACTTGATTTTGAAAATGAATTTAAAATGTTCCTAACATGAAATGAATTTTAAAATTATGGAAGATGAGAATAAATGGGTGTTTAATGGTAATTACCTTTTATAATCAAGATCTAGGCGTAATATGGTTAAGGGTAGTGATAGCGCCTCGGTTTTGATTGTGTGACTATGTTTGGGGGAAATAATTTTTGTGACTTGTTGAAATTTTCCTCTTATGTATATGTGATAAAGTTGTGTTTTGGGTCCTAATATGTGTATTTGTAATTGTATAAAATATTCCTCCATGACATCACTTGTTGAGAGGATGACCAGAGGACATGGATAGGAATGATCCTCTAGTAGTGAGACTTGAGGCACCGATAGTGCGGTTGATGAAGTAGGGGATAAGTTCCAAGAAAACTCTACTTTCTTAATTCATATTATAGAAAGAGACCCATAGTGGGTTGTGAAAATAATTTCTAACTATACATGGGAGTTTCAGTTGCAACACCCTCCGACTTTTATTAAAGATGGTGGATCTGAGGGAGATGAGTTCTGGGTTGAGTTTATCCATACTATACTTGACCATTTGGGTAATTTGGATGAGAAAAGGGTCAAGTTGGATGATTATATGGTATGAGGATTAGAAAATTTCTAGTGGTACATTCAAGCACGGACTGGACAGGATAATGGTATGTTATGGAAGGATTATTAAAGAAGTTCCCAGAGAACTTCTATCCAGAGACGCTGAGTTGGGAGGGAGAAGATGAGTTCATGAGATTAACTCAGGGGAGTATATCCATGATGGACTATGTTGAAATCTTTATATATTTACAATGATTTTCTCTAGTATTGGAAGTGGATGATATAGGTATGGCAAGGTGTTTTTAGGATGGGCTTAAATCTGGTATTAAGTCCTAAGTTAACATCTTTTGGTTGAAGAAGTTTTTTGAGTTGGTGGATCAGGCTCTCATAGATGAGGGGAACCTAAAGGATACTTCCAGTGAAGAACAAATAGTTATTTTTGGATGGTTAGGAAGTAAGAATTTCAAGAGCAGGAAGTTTTTCTATGAGGATTTTATCCAAGGGGATAGAAAAAAATAGTGTCAAGGGGAAAGGATTAGTTACTCAGGGTCTTACCCAAATTCCTTGTCTCTAGTGTAGTAGGCTGGGCCACTATCGTAGATACTATCCTAGACACCTATAAAGTGCATATCTTGCAGTAATATGGGGTATCTTTATATGTTTTTCAGTAACCCATGATGGATGATTGTTGATTGAGGATCAAGATAGAACTAGGGTGTGGGAAGAGGATCTTCTACATCATATCAGGCTGGTAGTTAGAGTTATAATGGCCTTAGCGGTAGAGGTAGTGAACGTGAAGCTTCTAGGAAAGAGAACCTATATCAGAAGAGTAGTGTAGCTCAGGGGACTTTGGAAATGTCCCAGGGAATAGGGGAAAGACAATTTCATGAAGTTTAACCTACACTGGTGGATAGAGAGGTTTTACCATCAACAGTAGGAGGCACAATTCTTTTTGCTTCTATATTAGTTAGTTTCTTATTTGATACAAGTGTCTGTCATTCCTTTATTTCTTCCCAAATTGTTAATGGTTTGAGTTTGATGGTGGATTTTTTGAGATGAGTTATGACAATAGATACATCTTTGGGAGTATGGTCTAGAGACATCTATTTGTTCAAGGGATGTTATCTTAAAGTTGGGTAGTATCATTTTCTATGGGATATTTACATCATTGACATGTTAATATTCGACATAATTATGGGTATGGACTGTTTAGTAGCATACCAAACCCACATTTATTGTTACTATAAGAGAGTTACTTTTGTATCTCTTAAGGGTAAAAACTATATCCATCATAGAGAATGGGATATCCAGGAAGGCCGAGCAGGTCCAATTAATCAACAACTATGAGACATCACAGCCTAGGTTTCTAGTCTTTTGCTGTATAAAGGAGGTGTAAATCATTATGTATTTCCACTAGTAGTGGATCTATTTCAAGATGTGTTTCCTAGAGACTTCTCAGGGACAACACCTAAGAGAGATGTGGAATTTACTATTGAGATCATACTGGGGATTGAGCCAGTTTCTATTCCACCATACAAAATGGTGCTGATGGATTAAGACTCGTCTAGAATAATTGTAGGATGAGGGATTTATCTTCCCGATTACATCACCTTGGGGATCACCGGTGTTGTTTTCCAAGAAGGCCAATGGGAATCTACGCTTGTGTGTTGATTTCCAGAAGTTGAACCATATGATAGTAAAGAACCAGTATTCTCTTCCACATATTGACGATCTATTTGACCAGTTGAGAGGATATTACGTTTTCTCAAATATTGACTTGAGATCATGGTATTATCAGTTGAGATTTCAAACTACTGATATACCAAGGACTACTTTCAGATGCAGGTATGGCCTCTATGAGTTCATCATAATGTCATTTGGATTGACTAACACACCAATAGTGTTTATTTCCTTGATGAATAGAATCTTTCATCCATACCTGGATCACTTTTTGGTAGTGTTTGTGGATGAAATCTTGTTGTACTCTAAAACTCATGACGATCATGCCCAATATCTTGACATCATCTTGAGTACACTGAGAGAGAATAGGCTATATACCAATCTATCTAAGTGTCTATTTTGGATTGATTAGGTACACTTATTGGGCCACATCATCTTTGAGGAAGGTGTGTTAGTGGACCCATAGAAGGTGCAGGTAGTGGTTTCTTAGGAGCATCCCAAGAATATATTTGATATTCGTAGATTTCTAGGATTAGCAGGATATTATCAGAGATTCATCCAATACTTTTTCTATTTGGAATCACCACATTTAGGTTTGACCAAGAAGGGGATAAAGTTTTAATGGTCGGGATCATGTGATAATTCCTTCCAGGTGCTGAAGAATAATTTGACATTGACACGGATCTTGATCCTATCTAATCTAGGTGAGAAGTATATAGTGTATTGTGACGTTTTTGGAATTAGACTTGGAGTAATGTTGATGTAGGGAGATCAAATTGTGGTGTACAAGTATAGTTATTTTAGGCCACATGAATAGAACTACCCTATGCATGATCTTGAGTTGAAATAATTTGTTTATGCCTTAAATCGTTGGTGGTATTATCTGTTGGGTGAGAATTTTACCATGTATACAGATCACAAGATCTTAAAGTATATCTTTTCACAATGATATTTTAATCTATGGAAATGAAGTTGGGTTGAGTATATGAATTCGTTTGATTTTGATCTAGAATATACACCTTGAAAAAGAAACAATATTTCTAATTCCCTAAGAAGGGATAAACAGACTCATGTGGTTCATGAGTCTAGTGATAAGTGGAATATGACGGCCTTACTAGCTGAGATTCATATTGTGGTTTAGTATAGTTAGAAGAAAATGAATCTCATATTAGTTTCATTATAATATACACTTTTGAGATATATCAGGGATATATATTACAAGGATTTGGAATGCTTGACCTTGAGGGAAAGCCTTGAAGGTGGGGAGACACCTTTAGATTGGAGCATAGATGAGGATGAGATCATCAATTTCAGGAATTGAGTTGTGGTGCCTATGAGAATGTAAGAGGAGTTGATGCGGGAATTTAATGCCTTGAATTGGGTGATACATCCAGGTGTGACCAAAATTTACCATGAACTATGACAATAGTTTCAGTGGTCAGACATGAAAAGGGAGATAGAAGAATTTTTGACATGATGCTACACCTGTTAACTGGTTAAGGTTGAGCACCAAGGACCTTGAGGTTTATTACATCCATTGTCTATTCTAGAATAGAAGTGGGACGACATGAATATGTATTTTTTGTGGTTACCATAAGGATACATTAGAAGAATGATTCTATTTGGGTGATTGTAGACCATTTGAAAAAGGTATCACATTTGTTTCCTATATGGGAGACCTTCTCAATAGAGTGGTTGGGAGACTTGTATGTTTAGGAGAAGGTTTGTCTTCATGGGGTTCCATATACTATCATTTTAGACCAAGACTCACATTTTACTTTGTGCTTATGTAAGGGATTGTGGAAGGTGCTTGATACACATTTTTTACTAAGTATATAATTCCACCCACAAACAGATTGGAAGTCAGAGTGTACTATTTAGGTTCTTGAGTATATATTGCGAGCATGTGTCCTGGACTTAAGTGGATCTTGGGAGAATCACATATATTTGGTGGAGTTTTCCTATAAAAAAACATTTATCAGGATATGATATAGATGAAATCATATAAGGATATTTATGGTAGGACATGTAGATCACCTCTATGTTGTATAGAGGTTGTTGATTCAGAGTTATTGGGACTAAGTCTCATATAGGAGATGTTGGAGTAGGTTCAACAGATTTTTAAGCATATGTATATGTCTTAGAGTAGATATAATTCATATGATAATAGGTGATGAACCCTAGAGTTTACATGAGGTGATCCTATATTCCTTCAGGTGTCTCCAATATTGGTTCACTGTAGGATATGGAGATAGGGAAAGTTATCACCCTGGTCCATTGGACTATTTGTGGTGGTGGAGAGAATCGGGTTGATGGCGTACCGATTATTTCTTCCACAAAGATACAATATTATGCATGACATGTTACATGTGTCATAACATCAGAGGTATCACTCTAACCCTTATCATGTGATCGATGTGGATGATGTTGATCTTGAGATAGATGCATTCTTTGAGAATCGTCTGATACGTGTGTTGGATCACAGTGAGAAAGTGTTGCGGGGAAAGACCGTGTTGATAATTAGTGTATTGTGGAAACATGTCCATGTTTAGGAGGAATATTGTGAGAGAGAATAATATATGAGGCTTCATTGGCCCAACCTTTTTGACTCATAATCTTAGAGATGCTTGGGAGTACAGCTCAAGAATGAGCTATCATAAGGTTGAGAGATTGTAAAACCCCAACCTTTTCTAGAGACATTTAGAGCTCATTTACAGGTACTCTTTTTCCTTGTGTTGAATATTTTTGTTTGGGATTTAATTTGGGTTGTTTTGGGGTGAAAATTTGATAAAAATGGAATAAATATGAAAGTACATGGTTGGCAGATGGTTTTTCCTAACTATGCGCCCTGGCCTAAAAAACTATGCAACCTTAGGCAGGAGATTTTGCATGGCTGGTGCATGGTTTTTTAAACCAGACACCCTCTTAGGAGAAACTATGCACCCCACCCCCCAGAAGAGGTGCACAGTTAAGGTTCATGGTTAGGGAAAATCATGTACCCCAAATAACAAACTATGCATATTTGATTTTAATCCCCTGAATTTTATTAAAAAAATTCTCAAACTCGTGTCTAATACCCCTGAATGCATGTCACGATTCAAATCCTAGATTGAAGATCTTTTCCCCTCTTGGTAAGTGAATCTTATTCCATTTGTTTTCCCATTCCTATTCCTTTCTTCTACCATTCTAGAAAGGGTTTGTTCTTCCTATTTTGATTAGATCTAGATCTAGTTTTTTGGATCTAGATCTAGGATTATGGATCTAGATCTAGATTTTAAGGATCTTGATTTATTCAATCTTGGATTTGGGTTTTAGATCTAGATCTCATTCAACATCGTTGATCCGTTGAAATTGGGGATTTCCATTGGGTGATCATTAGTTAATGAATTGAGGTAGGTGGTCTATAATTCAAATCCCAAATTATTGATTTTGATTATGTGTATGTAATTATAGAATAATTATTGTTTTATTATCAATTGAGATATCCTATATTAAATTAATTATTGGGTAGAATAATTAATTTAGGGATTTGTGAGATTGGGGATATTTAATTGAGATAATTAATTGTAGAATTAATTATGGGATATTAAGATTATTGAATTGAGATAATTAATTATTGAATTAATTATGGGATATTGGGATTTTTGGATTGATTAATTAATTATTGAATTAATTAATGAAAAATATCATGTTTATGAAATTTAAAAAATTAATTAATTATTTATTGATTTAATTAATGGAAGTGATTCCATTAATTAATTGGTGAATTAATTAATGAGATTGATGATACTAATTAATTGGTGAATTAATTAATGAGATTGATATGATTAATTAATTGGTGAATTAATTAATCGTATTGGTATGCTTAACTAATTGTTGAATTAGTAATGGAAATCAAATGGTTAATTAATTTTTGAATTAATTATGAAATTGTGAAAATGTGAATGGTGACATGTTCATTAACTTATGAAAAATAAGAATGGTAACATTTTCATTCAATTGTAAAATGGTGAATGGTAACATGGTCATTCACTTATGAAAATAATAATGGTAACATGGTTATTTTATTATGAAATGGTGAATAGTAACATGGTCATTCATTTATAAAAACAATAATGGTAACATGGTCATTAAATTATGAAAATGGTGAATGGTAACATGGTCATTAACTTATGAAAATAAGAATGGTAACATGGTCATTCAATTATGAAATGGTGAATGGTAACATAGTAATCCACTTATGATATTATGAATGGTAACACGGACATTCAAATGTGAATTGTGATGATGAATGGTAACATGGACATTCAGACATGTGATATCCCTTGGGGATAGTTCAGACTCTGGTACGGGCTAAAGTAGGTATTGAGGTTCAGGTGTCCTTGGGAACTCAGGGGGTTTATGTGGTTAAATAAAGAATAAGTAATAATGTGATAACTATTTACTTATGAATTGTGATTATTTCTTTATACAAATTCATACACTATTATTGACTGGATATTGTTTTAGATATCATTGGTGGTGGCCTACTGAGTTGTACCCACACCCTACTTGGGCTGCTTGATTGGTACCTAAATAGATTACATGATTTAAGGACCAGTTAAGGGAAAAGACCCTATATTAGATATCTAATTTTGGATGGAGCATGGATGAGGGAACCATACATGGTTTAGGACCAACTTGGGAGTTTTTGATATCTTTACTTTTGAGTTTCATTTTGACACTTGGAACTTACTTTTTCATGACATATTTATTATTCAGTTTTGAATTGGTATTTCCTGCTTTGGTTATCATGAGATATTGGTATTTATTTTATTATTTCATATCATTTGGTTATTTTTATTATTTATTTTGGTTTATTACTCTGATAAAAAGAGGTTATAGTCTCCTCGTGTTCGATATTAGGCTCTCACTACTATCTAGAAACCTTTGGCTTATGGGGAGGCATTCTTGAGGTCACATAGTGAACGTGATCAGGGAACCGGTGTGTGGAACCCGGGTCATGACATTACATCTAGGATTTTTTCACTTGGATTGATGCATTATGTTTGTGTTATGAGAAGTTTCCCAAATATTTTATAGATTTAGTGTTGGCTTGGAGATGGTATGGTGGTATTGGTATCCTAGTATAAATCTAGAATGTGAAACTAATCCTAATAGGTTTAAATAGGGATACAACGTTGGGTCTTTGGTTGGATATCTTCCATGGAAATATTTATGGTGAGGCCGGTGTTTTGGAGAACAATGGGTTTTATTTTAAGGCCCCTTTTCATATGATTGGTTAAGTTTTTCTATAAAGGGTTAAGGGGATGTGTATCTTTTCTATCCATTGCTAAAGTTTGTATTTTTTTAGTTCATATGTGTTCTTATTTGTTTCTTTTTTATTTTGTAGCCTTTTCTCCTTATCATTTTCTTTTTTGGTTCTATTCATGGTTGTTCGGTTGTTTATGGTGAGCTTGGTCGTGGACCATCTCCCTCTTTTTACTCCTCTGAAGAAGATGGATTTTTGAATATGAATTAGATTGTTTGTAGGGTTCCCTTTGACATATGATTCTAAAAATAGTGATAAGTGTTGGTCCTAAAGGTTTCAAAGCTTTGAAAATTGAAGAGGATGATGAACTAATCTATGAGTGTTTGTGTTTCTATAGTTATGATGTTATGTTTTGTTTAGTATTCATTGACTCTCATTGTCTATGGTTGATGGTGACTCATTTTTAGGGGTTTGGTGTGTTGGTGTCTGGTTTTTTAGTGGTGTAAATACATAAAGTAGATTCTAGTAGGTGAAGCGATGAAATGTTTTGATGGTGAGTATAGTTATTGATTTCAGTGGGTTTCATGTGTGTTGGACATCTTAAATCCTCGACTATCATCATGATCTAGTCAGATTTATAGGATTTCACTATTGAATGGTGAGACTATAACATCCCAAGATTTTTATACACAAATATTGAATCTATTTATATGAATATACATTAAATAAAAATATAATTCATGTAATAATAGTAAAGGTTTAGATTATTTGGTGATTAGATATATAATATTCATATTTTATAAAATATCTTCAACAACTCCCATAAAGATCTTCCTAAATAGTACTCTTCATAAGAATACCCTACAAAAAAAATTATTCATATCCTATAGAATGGAAACATAAGAAAAGGTTGATATTGGATGCTCAGTAAGAGTAAATAAGGTAAATATCATTTAATGATCATATGTAATCATAAGATAAGTATAAGGGGATGATATATTGACCATGACTAACAAAAAACATAAACATGAGTTATATAATCAAACATTAAAATTAAAAAATCATAAGAATGAAAACTCATCATAAATCAATCATGAACCATAATTTAATGTCGTAAATATATGTGGAATCATTATAAATATAGAAACCATTTCATATGTCAAGATTAACTACCAATACCATCAGATCAAGCATCAACACCCATTTCCCATAACAGATCAAGAACATTGACTTGTTTCCCATAAAAATATCACAACTTATAATATTTAATCAAATGCATTGAAGGGATATATAATTCCCACCAATAAAATAATGAAAACCATACATATGTTTCCCATGGGATTATAAATCATTCATTGTATTAGAACACATAAAAAGAAATGGGTTTCATAAAAATTTCATCTTTTCACCATAAACATAAACCATATAGATAAATAATAAGCTTAGTATAATTGAATAATAACCCCATTAAAGTATAAGTATCATTAAATTATTTCATATTAGATGAAAATTTATTTATAAAGATCAATGGAAATTTTCTTGAGGAACATAACTTTTCCATTCTAAAATCACTTCTCTTTTTAAAAATATGTGAAATTATAAATGAAAAAAAAATTCTTTGAAAATAAACTTCAAAATTTATAAAGTAAGATTCAAATAATTAAGGATTCATGATGGTGTTAAAATAATCTCATTACAAATAAGTTAAAGAATAATTCCTTTTGTATTTTTTTGGAAAAATCATAAAGAACCTTGTTCAGAAAATGACAAAAAGATTTTTTTCAAACCATTTTGTAAAATGGAAAACATGGGTAAAAATTATTTTAAAACTTTATAAGATAATAGTAAAAATATTTTTGGAAATAATTTTTATAAAACATAGACATAGAAAATAAATATTTCCCTGCAGATACTTAAGCATAACAATCCTGAATAATGATGAGATTGTGAAATGAACACTTACCTCATGTCTCAAATTTCATCATTAACATTATGACCTCAAGTATAATAAATATGGATTTAATATACATTTATTTCAAAATAATATATCTATAATACCATGTATTGTTTATTTATAACCTCTTATCACTATGTTATTATTAATTTTTTGTTAAAATCACTGTTCTGGGTGATAACTGCTTCATTTTACAATCATGTTTCGGTTCAGCAGTCCCAATACTTTTAATTTGATCATAGTACAATAATTTATAGAATTTTAATCATGGTATAAAAATCATATATATTAATTCTATAGATATTTATAATCATTCATAAAAATTATAGATAGAAAAATGAATTCCACTCTTTATAGAGACGGAAGGTCATACGTACGCATGAACGTTGTTTCCATTTTTCGAATGATTAAATGAAAGAAAGGTAAATAATAATACACCTTTATATAATTATTATATAATATATATCATATATATTCATAAAATTCATCTTTATTAGCATACAAGTGAAATATAAATTAAAAATGAATCACATCGCATCATTGTGATGGTAGTTTATGCATATGCACGAGCGATATTATCATTTCCCAAAAGATTGGATGAAAAGAAGGTAGACATGATATTATCATTAAATAAGTATAATTATGTCATAAATATAATATATAAACATTAAACCCAGCATAATTCTCACCCATGAAATATGGTTATGAAAAATGAATTGTATCGCTACGTGGAGACAATAAGTCATACGTATTCATGAGTGATGCTTTCACTTCCTATTTGATAGGAAAGAAAGTGTATAATTATGTTTTCATAATCATAATAACATTAATGAGTTTTTAAGATACTAAATTTATTATTTTATTATGAATTTAATAGATTTATATTAGGTAAATAAGAGTAGAAAAAGAAAGTGATCGGTTAGAGTGATTACCTCTTCTTTGAAACAACCCCTTTAGATCTCCTCTAAAGAGCACTAGGGTTGGTATTTTGGGAAGATAATAACCTATAGAATATGAATAGGGAATTATATTAGATAATTTGGAATATTATGGTCAATCTATAATTCTCAAAGTGGTTTAATGAATTGATGGAGAACGTGTCCTTTTATAATTGAGGTGAGGGGCACTTTTGGAATTCCATCAAAAAAATATAATATAATAAGAATATTCAAGAGGAAAATACTTAAAAATGGTCATTAATTATAACCTATGGTATTATATTTTTAAATATAATAAACCAATAAAATTTTAATAGGTTTAAGTGCTACTTTAAACCTTATCTTTTGGTTTAACCCCTCAATTACCCTATTTTAACATTAACCTGGGTAATATGTTTTTCACTCTTAAAATCTTATAATTTTAAATATAAGGTAACTATTGAATCATAAATAGATAAGGGGTGATATTTTAAACCATATATTATCACCTTTATCCTTATTTAATATTTTTATAATTTTTAAATAATTTAATAAAATATTATTTTCATAAAATATCATTATTTTCAATTTTGACACTATTCATTACATTGACTATAATAACATCAATAAAACACTTATAATTTAAAAAAATTATTTTGAAACATCCCCAAATTTTTTTGGTAATATATAAAAATATTTTATTAGTTTTAATATCTCAAATTATAATACTTTTAATTTTTTAAAACTATTTATTTTATTTTTCCATTAATTGAATAATTATTGCATCAACATTGTATAAGTATTTTAGGTGATTATTTATTTCCTAAAAATTATAAATAAATTACCATCATGAATATAATTTAATTATTCACAAAATTACTATTAATAATATTTCATGACTACTTTTTTTTTATGTGAATACATAAATGATATTTAAAACTAAGAGATCAGCATCTTGTCACTTCCTTTGGTTTAAACAATATATATGTCATTTTCATAAAAAAATGTCCATTAAAAAATAATTTTAGAAAATTGGGTGTTAAGGGTTGAATTAAATTCATCCAATAAGACTTAGGATGAAAAATTATAGCCTTATCACTTATTTTTAATCTTGATTAACTTGATTTACCCTTATTAAGGTGATAAATTTTACCATGATTACTATTCGTATTGACTAAAAATAAAAAGGGATTAATTAACAAATTTGAACCTCCTAATTATAAATTTGAAATTAATTTTATATAATTAAATATCTATAAATTATATAAATTAATTTTAATGTAAACAATAAAAATGTAACAAAAACAGCTTTTTAAGAAAAATACATTTTTAATCACAAAATTTGATTTTTTTCTTATCTTATACTTAGAAAAATATTTTTAGAATTTAAAAAAATATTATCAATTAAATAATATATAAATTTAATTAATTTCCTTAAAAAAAGCTATTAATTTAATATATTTATATAAAATTCATTGTACGCATAAAATATTTTTTTCCTGAAAAACACCACTTTTATTTTAAAATATTTTTTTAAATTCTAAAAAATTGATAACTAAATAATTTGTTTTTTAAATTTATAGACCATATATTTTTCATTATTTATTTATTAATATTCATACTCCCTAATCTAATAGCTAGTGACAACGAACGTATAATATTTTAATATTGTTTTGTGGTACGTTTAAACTCATTGTTGCATACAACACAAACTATCTAAGAAATCAAATTATTTAAAGAGAAATATTTCATAAAAATCTTGAGGTATTACATTATACCCCCCTTAAAATAAATTTTTCCCTAAAAATTCATTACTCATATATAAATATATTAGGTTACCTCTACCTCATCACATCCTCAGGTTCCTACATAGCTTCCTCAAATTGGTGGTTTCCCACAGAACTTTAACTAGATGAGTGGTATTATTTCATAGAAATTTATATCTACAATAAAAAATATCTATCAGGTTTTCTTAATAATAAATATCTTTATCTAGTGGTACAACCTCTAATTTTAGTACATATAAAGGATTAGGTATGTATTTACTCAAGAGAGATACATGAAACACATCATGAACTTGTGAGATATTCGGTGGAAGCACCAATTGATAAGATATAATCCCGATACAATCAAGAATTTCAAAAAGACTGGTAAACCTAGTTATTATAATTCCCTTGTTTCCAAATATAATCACTCTCTTCTAGGGAGATATTTGTAGGAATACCTTTTCACCCACTTCAAACTCCATATCTTTTCGATGATTATCATCATAACTTTTTTGAGACTCTAGGATGCTCTTATGTGTTGTTGAATGGATCTAACCTTATCTACCATTTAATCAGCTAGAATATGTCCCAATAGCTTTCTTTCTCCAAATTCATCACAATATGTTGGAGTTATTCACTTATTACCATAAATGGATTCATAAGATCTGAATGTTAGAGTGAAATCTATTATTATAAGAAAATTCTACCAAAGGAAGGTGTTGATACCAACCACCTTTTAAATCCATAGAGAAATATCTCAACATGTCTTATAGAGTTTGAATGGTCCTCTCAGACTGACCATAAATATGAGGATGATAAGCAGTGATGAGACTTAATTCTATATCCTGATCCTACTGAAGACATCTTTGGAACTTTGAGGTAAACCTTGGATCCCGATCAGATTCAATGGAAAGTGGTACTCCATAAAATATTACCACTTCCTTAATATTTATTCTGTAAGTCTAATTAAGAGAGAAATATTCTCTAATAGTAATGAAGTATTATGAATTCATAATGTGATCAAATATAATCCATATATCATTATGGCCTTTATATGTTTTGGGGAGTCTGATGAAAAAATTCATGGTGTTGTTTTCCCATTTCCATTCAGGTTTGGTTAATGGTTGTAGCATACCCTTAAACTTCTATCTCTCATCCTTAACTTGCTAACAAACCAAGAACTAAGAAACATTCTCTACAATATCTCTCTTTATTATATCCCACCATATTTACTCTTTCAAGTCTCTATACATCTTCGTATTTCTATGATGAATAGAGAATGATGAACTATGAGTCTCATCCAACAACTCCTTCTTCAAATTTGGTATGGGTAGGACACATACATGATTTATAAACTTCATTATTCCATAACAATCATGTTCGAACTCATGATCATTTCTAGCCTTCTTTTGTAGTTCTACATCTTCCTTATATGTTGATTTAATCTTCACTTTAACAGATGGTTGAAAATGTATTTAATCTAGATAATATTTCTCTGCTTCCTTTAATATTTCTATATCCATTATTTATAAATCCATAAAAAATAGATCTTTTTTATCTACATCATAGATAAGCAAGCATGATGCTTTCAACTCAAAGTATTTTCCTCCTTGTTCTCTTTCCCAAGGTGATAATGTATTGAGAATTCATAATCTTTAATCAACTTCAACCATATTCTTTGGATGATGTTTAACTCATTTTTAGTTAAAATATACTTTAATATTTTGTTATCAATATATATGTCACACATTTATCCATATAAATAATTCCTAAATATATTTAATTCAAAAATTCATGCAGCTAACTTCAAATCATGAGTTGGATAATTTTTCTCATGGACCCTAAATTAGAGTGAATAATAAGATATCACTATATTATTTTTCATGAGAACACATATCAAACCATTCTTTGATGTATCACTATAGATTATAAACATTTATCCAATACAGAGTAGTGTGATCACAGGTACACTAACCAACCTTCTTTTTATCTCCTTTAAATTCTCTTCACATTCCTCCATCCATATGAACTTAACTCATTTTTTAGTCAACTTGGTGAGTGGATTAGATAATCTTGAGAAAATTTTCACAAAACATTGATAATATCTATCCAACCCAATAAAACTACATATTTTATTCACCATGGTTGGTCTAGTCCATTTCTCAATAACTTTTGTCTTTAAAGAATATATTGATATAACTTCACTTGAGATTATATGACCCAAAAATGAAACTTTTTAAATCCAAAATTCATACTTGGTAAATTTTTCATAAATATTCTCCTTCCTCAGGGTCCTAGAAAAATCCACAAGTTATCTTCATGCTCTTCCTTTATCATTTAATATAAAATAATATCATCTATAAATACTACCACAAACTGATCAAGATAGTCTCTAAAGACTCTATTCATTAATTTCATAAAGGTAGTGGGGGCATAATTAATAAAAAAAGGCGTCACTATAAATTCATAGTGTTAATACCTTATAATAAATGTAATCTTGGGTATATCCTTCTTCTTGATCCGCAATAGATTATATCCAAAATGAAGAAAAATCTTGGAAAAGTATTGAGCTCTGTGTAGTTGATCAAATAATTAGTTAATAGAGGGAAGATGATACTTGTTCTTGATAGTGATCTAGTTAAGTTATTGATAATAAATACAAAGTCACAATGATCCATCTTAACACAGATCTGAAGACGTGGGTGGGATGAGAGAAGGCGGACACTCTATCTCTAAACAGACGGCAGATTAGGGTTTATGGCGGCGAACTTCCCCCATGGTCGATTCGATACCCATAGATTTTATAGAATCGAGACCTCCAAGGCTACGACACCGACTGAGGCTGAAGTTAGGTCTTTTGAAGGCATAGAGAAACCGAATGGGGAGAATGCGATCCCGGCTTCTGTGGAGGAGTAGAATGTAGCAGCGTCGTTCTCTGCTATAGGAGTATGATATACGGCGGTGATATCTGAGGCTCGAGATGATCGAAATCTCGTAGCGATGAAGCATTTGGGTGAGAGAACTTCTACGACGACAGTGGTCGAGGTTTGCGACAATGGAGATAGCGCAGCGATGAGCATGGATTCTTTGGCGTGACCTCATTCTGTGGGTGAATAGCCTGTTGTGATGGCCCCCATGGTTGTTGTTCTCAAGGCCCCATCTATATGTTTTCAGCATGAATTAGATGCTAAATGGGCTTCGTCTTTTTCTTTGGATGTTGGATATGTGGACTATCTCTGGAATTCTCCGTCTGAGATGGTCGGTGAATGATTTGCAAGACACACCAAGATGCAATCTGATTATGATGCAGGACTAGTGAACCAGAAGGCGAGATAGGCTCTGGATGAGGGGATTTCTCTGAATCGTACTTTTGTTGGATTCAAAGGCATGTCTGACTCTTCTATTCAAAGAAAGGGCAACATTGCACACATCAAAGAAGATCCCAATGCTATTTCTGAACGTCTTAAAATGGGTGAGTTCTCTATTATTGCCCGATTATTCCTTCCTAAAGGCTCGCAACCTTTGAAAATTGATGAACTAAAGAAGAATATTTCATCAATTTGGGGCTTTATGTCCTGGAAATGTGTCTCGTTAGGACAAGGATACTTCCATATGCTCTTCCCTACGGAAGAAATGAAAGTTAGAGCTTGGATCTTTAGTTCCATTGCTCTCAAACCAGGGATTTTTCACCTTCGTGAATGGGATAAAAAATTCAATCCCTTTGAGGTTGGTAACACCACCACACAAATTTGGGTAAGAGTGTATGGATTGAATTGGATTCTTTGGCATCCCAAAATTTTGTATGATATTTCTATCTCAATTGGGATTCCTATCAAAATTGATAAGGAAATGGAAGTGGCTCGTTTTGGTCACTACGCCCGGTTCTTAGTTGAGGTTGAATTGGGATCTAACCTGGTTGATAAATTTATGCTTGAAACTAATGATGACATTATTGAATTGAAGATCATCTATGAAAAAATGCCAAAGTTTTGCAATGATTGTAAAATTATAGGTCATGACTCGTCTACTTGTAGGTGCTCAACAGTTTGCGATTTCTATTCTTCACATGGACATGAGAGGACCAATTGTCCTAAAAAGAATAAAAGTACACATATTCTAAAGACTGATTGTAAGGGTGAGACTGGACCTGCCATTCTTTATGATGTGCAAGGAGCGGTCCCTGAGGATGTTGTCAATCCTACAGTTGAGGAAGAGGGTTATTGGGAATGTATCACACCCAATATCCATGCCCCGACTTCTGAGAATACGTCAAAGTCTTGGGATGCCATTTTTTCTGACGAGGAGAACTTAAAAAATGTTGATACTAATTATCAAAGCAAAGGGGATAGTTTGAAACAAATTCAAATTTCTTCGTCTTCTCAAATGTCAGGTCATGATGAAAACTACAAATATGGTCAACAAATAATGTCTTTGGATATCCAAAGGGGTGATAAAATTTTAGAAACTGATCCAATCATTTCTAAACCTTGTCATGCTTCTTCAAAATCTATTGTGGACAATTAAGGCTTTCACCTTGTTTCATACAAGAAGTAAAAATTTGCAGCTGGGTTGATTACAGGTAATCCTTCCTTTGGTCAACATATTGATGATACCACTAAAATGCAGGATGCCACTATGGGCCCTCCTGATGAGATGCAGGAGATCCCTGCCCAGGCTACTGTAATTGAGGGAGACGCTTCTCTTGGAAAAGGAAAAGAGCATGAACAAAGATCCGATTCTGACAGCACTAATGCAGAGACTCTTTTAGAAAGGCTCCAATATCTTCCTACGAATCGAGGAAGATCAAGAGGTCGGGGGCGTGGTCGCGGAATGGATGAATGGTATGCAATTCAAGAAGAAGAGAGAAAGTTAACTGCTAGATTTATGAAAAAGATATGTAGATAGGCTTCTACCTTGGGCTTTTCTTTTTTTTTCTCGTACTCTTTTTGGATTCTTGCTTTTGTTTTCTTTCTTTCCTTTTAATAAAATGCGTAGAATTTTCTATGATAAAAAAACAATGATCCATCTTTCTTATTAACAAACAGAACAAGTTCACTCTAAGGTAATTCACTAGTGTGTATGAATACCTTATCAGTATTCTCTGAGAGTTTCTTCTTTAATTTCTGAAATTCAATTGGGGTCATTCTATAAGGAGTATTAGAAATAGGCATAGAACCATATATGATTTTGATTGAAAACTCAACTTCACAATTAGGTGGAAGACCTAGTAATTCTTCCCAAAATACATCAAAAAACTCCTCTACAATAGGTGCATCCTTAATTTTGAGTTTCTCCCAAACCATCTAATATAGATATCCTTTTTTTATAAGAATTAAGACCCACAATATGGAATAAATTTTCATTGGAAATTCATATCCATACTTGAATCAATAAATGATTATAGGTTCATTATGAATATGAAATATAACTTCCCTTACTTGAAAATTAATATAGGAAACATATAAAAAAGTAGATCCATGCTAAGAATCACATAGAATTCAACTAAAGTGATAATCATAAGATTTTCAGGAAGAAATTTCCTACAAACTTCAACCAAAGAAGAATTATAAACTTGATATTCAACTATTATTCCATTAAGAATTTTTATAGCTAACTCAACATCTAATTATTGAAGTGATATAGTGATACCCTTGGAAAATTATCTAGAAATAAAGGAGTGGGTAGATCCCTAATCAAATAATATTTTATTTTTTCTAGAGTAGATGATAAGTATACCTTTAACCATGTCATTCTCATAACCCACATCAGTAGTCATGATCAAATGAGATTTACCCTTGACTTTGATCTTAAGAGGTTGTTGATGCTGATCATAAAAAACCTTTGGATTCATGCCCTGTTTGGCATAATTTTCATAATCCTTGCATTTGAATCATTAGAGCATGGGTGGTGAATTAGTTGGCATCTTCTTTTCCTCCATTGTATAAAACCTCATATTCATCACCTTTTGACATTCATAGTATTTATTACCCGCCTTTACACATTCAAAACACCTCCCAATTTCATACAAACACATACCTTGATGTTTCTTCCCACATTTCTAGTATATATATGTATGTAATTTCTTTCCACCATGTGATTTATTTGATTTTTCATGAGACTATATCTTTATTTTCTTATCAAAACCATTGTAATTGTGGGAATATCCGATTTACATTTCTAATTTGAGTTCACATCAAATAAATTATTCATAACTATTGAAGTATCTTATAGATAATGCCTTTTGGAGACTTGGTTTTAGGCCACCAAAGAATCGATCAATTTTACTTTCAAGGATGATAATTAAACCAGAGGCATACCTTGAAAGACTTGTAAAATTTTCATCATAGATACTAATGTATTCATCATCCTTTTACTTCATCTCAATAAATTCCTTCTCTATATTTTTAAGTATAATTCAAGGAAATTTCTTACTGAAAAACATCCCCTTAAACTCATCTCATTCCATGGATTCAATTTTTTACTCGTGTTTCATATTCTTGATAATATTCCACCATTGATATACTTCTCCTTCCAGATGATAAATAGTTATCACAAATTTTTCATGTCCCAAGCATTGAAGAACAAAAAATATTTTCTTAATGGTGTTGATCCATTACTTAGCCACTAGTGGATCAGAAGACCCACTAAAAGAAGATGGATGTTTCCTTGGGAAATATTCAATAGTATATTATTCCCTCTTTTGATCATTTGTAAACTCATCAAGATTTATATCCTTAGAAAGTTGCATGATCATAACAACAGTATTATGCATTCCAACTCCCATAACATTTGGTTTCTCCGGTGGAAAATCATTTAATTGTCTATCACATTCAACATTAATATGATTCTTTCAGTCTTCATCCATTGACTAAAACCAAAAATCATAGTGTGATAAATAATAATCATAGTGGAAAGCTATATAATTCATACAAATCATGTAGCGACCTGACATCAGAAAGCATGAAGTCAGTGTCTACTACCATTACATTGGAATGATTGTAATGAATCAAATACCAAAGGACTGAGAGTTTAGTAGTCTTCGTAAACCAAATACTTACATGAGTCTTGTATTACAAATTAATACACTAATTACAATGTAATTTTTTTCTAAATAACTTTGAGGATAATAACTTAATTCTATCTAGCATATCCTTGCATATCTTTCTTACTTCTTGGATTCTTGGGGAAAGGAAACATAATAAGGGTGAGCTTAAATGATCAATAAGGGTAAAGTATAGCAGAATAAATAATTAATCAATTATAATAATCAAGTGGTAAGGTAAGAAATGGAAACACATTCCATTCAAATAACTAGATAGGGAAAAATAAATATAGAGAGGAAAGAAATTAAAAAACATTCCATTTAATCAATGAAATGAAAATGAAATTTACTAATAGATATATCAATGAATGATCTAATGGATGAATAATAATTGAAACTAAATGATGTAAATTCCTGATTATTGGACGCCATGTTTCCTAGGTACATGGAACCAGTACTGTCAATACCTTTCATAAGACAGTTTATCATATTGTATATTAACCCATCTATTATACTTGGAAACAAGCTCAAAGGGTTTTTTTACAACTAATTTCATCTCATGAGACTACCAATGTATCGAGGGGATTTCATTAACTGGTCAACAACCCATAGGGCTTACATTAAACAGACCCCAACTTGTGTCATACCTATCCAAATAATTCCTCTTATAGAATAAGTAAAATGCCTTATCAAATATCTATATTGAATAATGGATACAAATTTATTAATATTTCCCAAAATAATCTAATAAAATTCAAAGTAAACATCGTATGAAAAATGGTATATAGTTTAAGAAATGAACATATCCATGATAAATTATATAGATAGCTAGAGGGAATTCATTGTTCAATGATCATAGGAAATTTAATATTTAAAGGGGAATAACAAAGAAATCCAGGAAGTGAATGTTGATAATATCCCTGTAAAAATCAATCAAAAACCATTTAGATGAATATTAAGGATGTTATCAAAACAACATACCCCAAGTGAATCAAAATAAATGGTTTTTTTCATTGATGAATAAAGAGATATTTTAAAAACATTATTGAGGAAAATATCCTTTTGTTTTGAAAAAAACTTTTCTTCAAAAATCACTTTTGAAACATTTTCTTTAAAAAGTTTCATTTTAAACATGAAAAGTAAGATTCAAATAAATAATAGTGGGTAAATCTGTACATGTTGTATAGGGTAAAAGAACATTCCTTTTGAATGGTAAAAAGTAAGAAAATGCCTTGTTCAGAAAGTGAAAAGAATATTCCTTTGAAAACATTGATAAAAGAAAAAAAGGGTAAAAATTTTATTTACTAAATCATTTTTAAACTATTAAAAAAAATTGAAAACATTTTAATAAAACATGTTTTTTAGAAGAAAATTAGTTCTCTAACTAAAGAAAGAAGTGAATTTGGGTTTTCTTATAAACATTTTCTAAAACATTTTCAGTACCAAAGAGTGTAAAAATGGTATTAATACTTGAAAATGGTCATGAATAACCAGAGGAGAATAAAATGAAAGATTTTATCAAACAATGTTCATATAATTTCCTTGAATGTAAATACCATTGAAATATTATTAGTATTATTCTTGAGGAAAATAATATTTAAACATCCCAAAGTGTCCCATAGCACTTTGAAACATTTTAAATAATAATCCTCATGAAGGAATAATATTAAATGAAAGTTTTAAATACCATTAAGATAAAATATTTCATGATATAATATATCAAAATGGGTAGTATATACACCACACAAAATAAGTAAATGGTGAACATGACATTTATCTCACGGATGTAAAAAGTGATATGAAAATCTCTTACCTTGTGCTTGATTTGTCTCATGTGTATTTATATTACTGAATAAAAAACTTATGTTAATTATTTAATTTCTTGATAAAATTTTTCATATTTATCATAAAATTTATTTCACATATTACCATGTTATATACAACTACTTAATAAATTAATTTTATGTCGGGTGTTTTGACTAAATTCGGTTTATGTGTCAACAAATAACTTTGGTAGGTAAACTATGGTCAAAAGGATTATATAACATATACAGAATAATAATCCGGAAATAATGATCATATTTATACATAAAATATACTTTTAAAACCAATCATTAAATATTGTTATTAAAAATGAACCAATGTTATAATCATGGAGACGGTGGGTCATATGTATGCATGAGTAACATTTCCATTTTTCAATGATCATTATGGAAAGAAGGTAGGTAAAACTATATATTTACATAATGATCATTAAATCTTAAATATCATTTTATTTAATCATATATACTTATATATATAATTATTGTTATGTAAAATTAATCGCATCATTTCGAGGAGGTGGTAGTTCACACGTCCACGACCGACGTTATCACTTTTTAGCGTGTGAAAGGGTAATAAAGAAAATGATATATATCATATTTCTAGAAATTTAATTATGTTGTGAACATAATATATATGTTTTTTATTTTATTTATGTTGAATTAAAATTATTCTTTATACATTCCATGTATCATGTGAATGAATCATATCACTTTTACGAGGTGGTAGTCAACACTTCCACAAACAATGTTATTATATTTACATAAAATGGAAATAATAAAATAATATCTTATAATAGAATTAAAGAATCATAAAGAAATTATATATATCATATTTATCATATATAAATGGTGTTTCCATCATAATTCCCAACCTTTAAAGGTGGTAAAGTAAAAACAAACAACTTCATTTTGTGAGGCAGTAGTTTTCCATACACATAAACAATAAGTTCATTACACATTAAATGGAAGTGTGTGTAGGTGTAGTTAAAACCCTTAATATAAAAGTATCATAGTATATTTATTATACTTTTTTTGTTACATAATCATTTAATAATAATATTTTTAGTGGTAAATATTGGAAATAAAACTAAAGAGCTTGAGGAAAGATGTTACCTCTTATTCGGGTAACTCCTTTTGGTTTTCACCAAAGGGCTTACTTGGATGGATTTATACCCAAGAATAGGATTATTAGGATTAGGTTTGGGATTTTGAGGAGATATTTTTATATATTTTTGTTGATACAAAGTGTCTTGAGATGTGTGAGGGAGTGGGAGGAGAGAAGACCTTTTTATAGTGGAAGAGGAGTGGCACTCTAGTAAATCTTGGGTACAGGAATTCCACCCACGTTTTTTCCATTGAAAGTGTATAAAATAATGGTCCAAATTATATCCAATATATAATAGGGTCTAAATATGGCCATAAGATGAATTTTGTACAAGTTTATATGTCATTTTGTCCCTTGAGTTTAAGGTTTAGTCCCATGTTAAGCTTAATTTCACCTTAATCGTTTTAATTAATTTTAAATACTTTCACTAATTTTTTTGGTAAAAAAATAATTTGAAATTGTTATAAATTATAAATTATGATGATTACAAATATATAATCCATTTTCCAAATTTAAATCACATAAGTGGCAGAAATTAATTTAAATTTAATCTCACGGACGGGATGACAATGTGGGTTTCTAAAGTAAAAACATCTAAAAGTTTGATATGTTTTTATAGTGAAATTCAGAGTGAAATTCATTCCAATGACCTAAATTGGATTAATTGATAAAAATTTGATCTAATTAAACTTTAAAACGAATTTAAGATATGATTTAACATTATAAATAAATTATATGAAAAGAAGTTTTGAACTAAAATCCAGTATTTTTTATTATTCATTAAAAAATGATACTTCATTGAAAAATACCAAAAAATTCACTCTAACCTAATTTTTATATTTATATTTCAAATATTAATTTTATTTTAACATATAATATTTATACAAGTTCCAAAAAGTGGATTTAAAATATACAATCCATTAAAAGGCGGCAAAAGTGCCTTAATAATAATATAGTATTTTATGTGTAATATTGGGTTTGTTCTAATCTTATGTCTATCGAATCTATTGGATGAATATAAAAAATATTTTATTGAATATATATATATATATATATATCATTATAATCATCCACTAATAGTAATTAATTTAATTTGTTAAGGTAAAACACTTTTTGGTGCATAAAGATAGGTTTTTATGAAAAAAATTCCATTATTTTCAATTGGGTATTATATTCATTTCTAATCAATTTGTAACTAATTAATTAATTTTATATTTTTTTAAACCACATATTTTGATAATTTAGTTAATAATATTCATAATGACTTGTTTATATCTTATTATATTAAATAATAATATTTTAATAATATATTGTTGCTCGGTAAAACTTGGTCTTGGGTGTAACGTAATCCATCAAAGAAACTCGTTGTTTCATGTGTCATATGCTAACTTAGTGTCACGTGCATTTCAAGATATAAAATATTTTGAATTTATTTAAAATAGTAAATATATTATAAATTATCAGGATATTATATTCCCTTACATTCTTAGTGTTGTGTGTCCTACACACTATTAAATACAAGTTACTCCTTTAGAATTTTTAGAGTGTTACATTCTCCCCACCTTAATTAAATTGCATCCTCTCAATTTAAACTTTATCATGGTAATATATAGTTTGATATTTCTTATGTTTAAATCTCTCATCATGTGAAGGGTTCATAAAATATCCTCTAGGAAAGAGAGAATGGGAAGTGCAATGTTCATATGGACTAACATATAACCAGGTAACTAAGTACATTACTACAAAACACACCTTTAACAGCGCTAGAATCAGCCTTTATCAACACTAGAAAAGCTCTGAATACCTCAATACAGTTAAAATGACAAGTATTCTATTAGCGCTAGAAAATCATTATTAAATCATACTTTTAGAATCATTGATAAAGATTCCTTTATCGGTGCTTTAATGAGAACTGATAAAAGTAGGCTTTATCAGTGCTTCTACAAGCGCTGATAAAGCTACCCTTTATCAGTGCTCATGAAAGCGCTAATAAATCCACCCTTTATTAGAACTTTTAGAAACACTAATAAATATACCTTTATTAGTGCTTTAAAAAGAGCTGATAAAGCTACCCTTTATCAGTGCATTTAGTAGCACTAATAAAGGTGAAAACTGCAGTGTGATGCTACAACACGCTACATCACCAGAAACAGGTGCGGTGTGTTGTAACAACACACCGCATCACTAGAAAAAATAACAAAAATTACTAAAAAAATATAAAATTTTTGAATATAAATGAAATATAATTTATAACACAAATATAAGAAAAAAACACTATTATAGAGTATGTCAGTTGTTTTTTTAATAAAATTAATGTAAAATTTGAATAAAAAGGCACACTTGGAGTTATACCAGTCACACCATGAGTTTAATTAAGGTGTGACTAATTCCTACATGTCAAAAATGACTTATGGATCATTTTACTAAAGTACCAAATCAATCTGAATGTGTTTTCTCATTTTTGAGTATGTTAGTTGTTTTTTTAAAATAATGTCATTTTTGAATAAAAAGATGCACTTAGAGTCATACCTATCAAAAAAATGCATCATATTGAGGTTCATATGATTTCTATGCATCATAAATGACATAAGGGTCATTTTTCTAAAGTACCAAAACAATAAAAATGTGTTTTCTTGTTTATGAGTATGTTAGTTGTTTTTTTCACTAAAATTAATGTCAATTTTGAATAAAAAGACGCACTTGAAGTCATACTGGTCACAATGTGCGTCAAATTGAGGTGATTCTAATTGATAAACATCCCAAATGACTCATGTATCATTTCACTAAAGTATCAAAATAATCAGAATGTGTTTCCTCAATTTTGAGTATGCCACTTGTGTTTTTTACTAAAATGTCATTTTAAACTGGAAATGCGCACTTTGAGCCAAAAGGTAGCATCATGTGTGGGTTTGAAATGAGACTAATTCATACACATCAAAAATTAATTTTCAATCATTTTCCCAAATTTTCAAGACAATCTGAGCACGTTTTCTTGGTTTTCAGTGAGTGACACTTTTTGTATTAAAATATAAATTTTAAACCGATAAAGGACACTGGGAGTCATATCGATCACACCATGCATCAGATTGAGGTTCGGCTAATTTATACACATCAAAAATAACTTTTGTATCATTATCCTAAAGTACCAAAATAATCCTAATGTGTTTGCTTGGTTTTGAGTATGTAAGTTGTTTTTTTCACTAAAATTAATGTCAATTTTGAATAAAAAGACGCACATGGAGTCATATCGGTCACACCATGCATTGGATTGAGGTTCGACTAATTCCTACACATCCCAAATTACTCATGGATACTTTTCCAAAAGTATAAAAAAAATTATAATTTGTTTTCTCAGTTTTGATTATGCCACTTGTGACTTTTACTAAAACATAATTTTAAACTAGAAACACGCATTTGAGCCATACATGTGGCATCGTGTGTAGTTTTGACATGAGACTGATTCGTACACATAAAAAATGAATTATGAATTGTTTTCCCAAATTATCAAGAAAATCTGGGCATGTTTTCTTGATTTTTAGTGAGTGACACTTTATTTTATTAGAATGTCAATTTTAAACTAATAACAGACACTTGGAGTCATATCGATCACACCATGCATCATATTGAGATGAGGATTATTCCTATACATCAAAAATGACTTATGAATCATTATCCCAACGTAATAAGACAATATGAATGCGTTTTCTTGGTTTTGAGTATGTTATTTGTTTTTTCACTAAAATTAATGTTAATTTTGAATAAAAAGACGCACTTGGAGACATATCGGTCACACAATGTGTCGGATTGAGGTGGTATTGATTTATAAACATCCCAAATGACTCATGGATTATTTTACTAAAGTATTAAAACAATTATAATTTGATTACTCAGTTTTGAGTATGCCACATGTGTTTTTTACTAAAATGTCATTTTAAACTAGAAACATGCACTTTAAGCCATACAGATTCCATCGTGTATGGAGTTGACATGAGACTAATTAATAAACATAAAAAATTAATTATGAATAATTTTCTTAAATTATCAAGAAAATCTGAGTGTGTTTTCTTGGTTTTCAGTGAGTAGCACTTTTTTGTATTAAAATGTCAATTTTAAACTGATAATGGACACTTAGAGTCATACAGATCACACCGTATATAGGATTGAGGTGAGGTTGATTCCTACACATCAAAAAAGAATTATGGATAATTTTCCTAAATTAAAAAAAACAATATGAATGTATGTTCTCATTTTTGAGTATGTTAGTTTTTTTTCACTAAAATTAATGTCAATTTTGAATAAAAATACACACTTGAAGTCATATCGTTCACACTGTGCGTCAAATTGAGGTGAAGCTAATTCCTACATGTCTCAAATGACTTATAGATCATTTTACAAAAGTATCAAAACAATTAGAATTCATTTACTTGTTTTTTAGTACATAATTTTTTTTTACTAAAATATCATTTTAAATTGGAAACATGCACTTTGATCCATATAGGTGGCATCGTGATCGCATAACCATTCACTATTCAAATCCACCCTTACACTGTTGTTTTAAACTGGTTTGGTAATGAATATTACAAATATAATAATAAATTTAAATTGATGTTTGAATCAATGAATTAATTTTTATCACTGTTTAATAGGGAAATTTTACTTGTTTTAGTGTTTACATTGTAGGAGGAGGTGATTTGGAGAGCTCGTTATGGAATTCAAGAAAAATGGGCCAAACTGCACGAGATCCCAAGCATGCATGTGAACAATTATGTGTACTGTGCATAATCTGTGTACAAAATTGGGATAAAAATGGTTATATGATTGAAAAAAAAATCTAAATTTCTATAGAAGATCATGAAGCCCAATTCGTCCATTTGGAGGCCCACAATAGGCCCACAATATGAAGAAATTCTGGCAGGCCAGATTGGACCACCTTTCTGTATTTGGGCCATAACTCGGGTCTCAGATCCAATTGGGCTGATTCCACCTCCATTGGATAGATAACTATAATCCTAGAATATAAAACTAATTTCAAGTCATTCACACACGTTTTGATTAGTCAACTATATGGATAATGACGGAGTAAAAAATCTTCCTTGAATAGTCACCTAGCCCTTTAGATACTTGACCACTTTATGTGGAAATATGGATGTAAATTGCCCATAAAATCACTACTACCCCTCATTATCTATGTGTAACGACCAAGGGGGAATGTTAGTCTAATTTTAGAGCTCTCTTCACCCATTTTATTTCTCTTCTACCTCAAGTACTTTTAAACCTCTTAGTGATCAATTTGGGGACTGTCATTTATTGTAATCTCGAGCTCCGCACTTGTAATCTTTGTAAGGTAATTGATTTCCAGGTTTTTTGTCAATTTTTATTCATTTCTACCTTCTAAATTTGTTTTTATTTTGGTATTATCAAATAAAAATCAAAAGAACAATAATCCACATGCTTTCATGCATAACCCAGATCTTGTGATGATTTGAGTGTGGTTGCCTCTTTTCTCACACCTCCATTTCATGACTGTGAAAATGGATTGTGTCGATTGATAAATTCCAATAGATTGAACCTATAAATATGCATGTTCTTTTATTGTGGAATATTTTTATCATTGACTCAAATTTTTTCATCTTAGCACGTTGTTGATGTGATGCCTTGATTGAGTTCCATTTTTACATCGATTCATGTTTGTTGATTTTGAGCGATTGTTGATAATCAATATCATTGATCGATCAAATCCTAGGTGGTAACCTAGTAAGAAATCATATACCATTACTAGTTTCAGTATGTATAAAATCAAGGAATCAATGATCCTTCCCTTTCCCTTGAGAGTAATGATGGATTGAGCATCAAGGGACACTTACTCGGGTTGATCACAATTTTTCCAATCGGTTTCTCTCAGTAGTAATATACTTTCAATTTATGTTCATAAAGAAAAAAACCCAAGTTTTATAAAACCCCATACCCCTTTTAGTTTTTTAATCAGAACCTTATCCTGTAATTAATGATCTAAGGCTCCTTTGATAGACAACCTAGGGTTGTTGCTATACTGCAGAAATTCTAGTTAAAAATAAACATCTAATTTGACGCGCTCGACAACGCGATCAAATTTTGGCACCATTGTCGGGGATCCAAGATCATTTTTTCTTTATTTACTTTTATTTATTTATTTTAATTATTAATTAGTATTTCTTTAAATACCCCACCCCCATTTGATTGTTTTGTTTTTGGTTTTTTATTTCTATTTTTGGTTGTTTTGTGTGTTCTTGCTCTATCTCTCTCTCTCTATCTCTATTATTCTTCTTCATCTCTCTCTATAATTATGTATTATAAAATTATATTCTCATTTCACCCTCATTAAGTGATTTTATCCATATTAGATCATAAAAAAACAAACTTCACAACTTATTTGCATGACCCAATCAGAAAAAGAAAAACTGCTTGAATTTGACCTGAAAATTGAAAAGACACTTCACACAAAAATCAAGGCATCTAGAGAAGGTCAATCAAGTAACACTAAGTAACCCATTTTTTAACCTCAATTGGTCATAAACCAATCAAAAATTGAACCCAACCAAACCCAAGAAAACATGGCTACAAATAATCAAACCTTAAAAGAACTGACCACCCCAGATGTGGAATACCAACCTGCATACATCCAATATCCTAGGGAAGCAGCCAACTTTGAGCTGAGATCAGGTATCATCCACCTAATTCCCAAATTACATGGTCTTCCTAGTGAGGACCCTCATAAACACCTTAAGGAGTTTCACATAGTGTGCTCCACCATGAAACCTCAAAATGTGTCTCAAGACTTAATTAAATTTAGGGCCTTCCCTTTCTCTATTGATGGTGTAGACAAAGATTGGATATATTATTTTCCTACCATGATTGGGGGCTGGAATGACCTTAAAAGACTCTTTTTAGATAATTTCTTCCCTGCCTCCCGAACTGCATCAATTAGGAAAGAAATCTTTCGAATTAGGCAATCACAATGAGAGACCCTTCATGAATACTGGGAGAGATTCAAAATACTTTGTTCAAGCTTCCCCCACCACCAGATTAGTGAAAAACTATTAATCCAATACTTCTATGAGGTACTTATCCCCATGGATCAGGTAATTATTGATGTTATAGCCCATGGTTCCCTAGTTGATAAAACTTCTTCCGCTGCTCATGACTTAATAGCCAATATGGCTCAAAATGCACAACAATTTGGTACACGAGCTATTTCACCAACTGAGGAGTTCATGAGGTAAGTCATTAATCTCTAGAAAAAAAGGTAGATAACAAGCTTGATGAGATTCATACCCTTCTAAGTCAATTATCTCAAGCACAAGGTAACTCACAATCTCATCCTGTTCTATTACATTGTGGTATTTGTTCTGAAAATACTCATTTTTCTAACCAGGGCCCACAACTTCAAGATTCACCTGAGTCTTGTGCAGTCATGTTCCCAAGGTGTCCATTCCAATAAGCACCTCCCTTCAAGCAAGAAAAATTCAGTCCAAATCCAAATCCCATGTGGCAAGCACAACCCCAGTACCTACAAGGAGGAAAATCAACATATTCCAAGAAGAATTGGTATCAACAAGGACAAGGTATGCAACCTTATTATCCTTAAACTTCTCAAAATAATCCTCCTACTCCTCCCAAATGTAAACCAAGCCATGAGGACATGGTGAAGAAAATGGCATCCCAAAACCTCAAATTCCAATAAACCACACAATCAGTTATTCAAGACCTACGAACTCAAGTGGGGAAATTAGAAAACACCATCGGTGAGCTTAAGATGCAAGGTTCTGGAAAACTACCATCCCAATCCATTGCCAATCCGAAGGACAAAGGTAACGTATGTGCAGTTACACTTTATAGTGGTAAAGAAGTTTTTCCTTCTACTGATTTTACGCAACAGGTATGTCCCCCTCTTGAAAACTCTCTTATCCAACCCTCAAATGTTTCAAGTAAATAAAAACAAGACAAAAAGGGTAATTGAATTATCATTGATGATTCAAATAAGCAATCCATTCCTCTTCATTTCCCCCAAATAATCTCTAAATCTAAGAATAATTTTGATAATGAGATTGAAAAAGAAATAATGGACACATTTAAAAAAGTTCAAGTTAAAATTCCTCTATTGGATGCAGTTAAACAAATCCCTCAATATGCCAAATTTCTTAAAGATATTTTCACCCACAGAAGAAGGCTGAAGGGGAATGAGAGAGTTAACTTGGGAAGGAATGTCTCAGTATTGATTCAACCAGAAATTCCAACCAAATGCAAGGATTTGAGCACATTCACAATACCATGTATCATAGGGTAGACCTTATTTTCTGATGCTATGCAAGATTCAGGTGCTTCCATTAATGTAATGACTCACTCCGTGTACACTTCTCTATAGTTTGGAGAGCTTCAACCAACAGGCATTGTTGTACAAATTTCCAACCGAAGTACTACACATCCAATAGGAGTGATTGAGGATGTCATTGTACGAGTGAAGAATCTCATCTTCCCTACTGATTTCTACATTCTTGAGATGGAAGATACCTAAACCCAAGGATATGCTCCTCTCATACTTGGGAGTCCATTCTTCTAAACAATAAAGATGATCATCAACGTTCAAAATGGTACATTTTCCATGGAGTTCGGAGGAGAAAAGGTAAGTTTTAATATCCTTGAGGATATGAAACACCCCATTGAAGGGAACTCCACTCTTTATGTCTATTTGATGTAAGTGCTCTCAAACGATGCACACACACAATTATCTCCTCAACCCAAACACTGATTCATTTTCCTCTTCTTCAAACTTGGATGATTTGAGTTTTGATTCATGTTTTAAGTGTTGTGTGGGTTCTAAAAAGTGTAAATTCTGTGCTTTAATTGATGAGTGTGTTCATTCTGAGGTACCCATGACCATCTATAATTCTGAAAATCTCATTTCAATAGACTCACTATCCTTAGAGAATAAACATGAGCAGATAGACATTTTCATGGACCTCACTCACCCTAAAAACCCGCCCTCAATCCAGAAACCACTAGTGTTGAAACTTAAACAACTTCCTTCTAATTTAAAATATGCATATCTTGAGGGTATTGACCAATTTCCTATCATTATTTCCAATAATATCTCTCCAAAATAGTAATCGAAACTGCTCAACCTTTTGATAGACTGTAAAAATTAAATAGGATGGACATTGGCTAATATTACTAGGATTATCCCATCTATTTGTATAAACCATGTACTTTTGGATTATGAGGATAAGCCTATAAGACAATCTCAATGCTGGTTGAATCCCACTCTCCTTAAAGTGGTAAAATTAGAAGTTAGTAAATTGCATGCTACGGGGATCATTTATCCTATATCTAATAGTAAATGGGTTATCCTAGAGAAAATTGTGCCTAAAAACAAGAATAATATTTGTGTCAAATGAAAGAAATGAATTGGTTCCAACACGTGTGCAAAACAGTTGGCAAGTCTGTATTGAATATCATCGACTGAATCAAGCCATGCGGAAGGACCACTTTCCTCTAGCTTTCATTGACCAAATGTTAAAAATATTGGCTAGTGAGTCCCATTATTGTTTCCTTGATGGCTATTAGGGTTATTTACATATCCATATAGCCCTTTATGATCAAAAAAATACAACATTTACTTGTCCATTCAACACATTTACATACAGAAGGATGTCATTAAGTCTATGTAATGCTCTTGGTACTTTTCAGCAATGTATGTTGAGTATTTTTTCTGAGTACCTTAAGAGTTGTATGGAAGTTTTTATGGATGATTTCATGGTATATGGTTCTTATTTTGATGATTGTTTATAACACTTAGGTTCTGTCCTCTGCCACTGCATTGAAAAAGATCTTGTTTTAAATTATGAGAAATGACATTTTATGGTTGAGCGGGGGATAGTTCTTGGGAATGTCATTTAAAATAAGGTAATTCAAGTTGATAAAACTAAAATTGAATTAATTTCATCCATTCTATATCCAAAATGTGTTCATGAGGTGTGATCTTTCTTGGTTCATGCTGGTTTTTATCACCGATTAATTAAAGACTTTAGTAAGACCGCACTTCCATTGTCCCGATTATTGAAAAAAAGATTCTGATTTTGTGTTTGATAAAAATTTTGAGCATGCATTCAATTCACTAAAAAGGAGTCTCACATCACCTCCCATAATCCAACCACCAAGGTGGGATCTCCCCTTTGAGCTTATGTGTGATGCCTCTAACTTTTCAGTTGGGGCAGTTTTATCACAAAGGGTTGAGAAGGCTCCTCATGTCATTGTGTATGTCTCACATACCCTTGACCCTGCCCAGGTAAACTACACAACCAATGAAAAATAACTCCTTTATATTATGTTTTCCTTGGAAAAATTACAGTCATATCTTCTTGGGTCAAAAGTGATTTTGTTTTCTGACCATATTGCCCTTCGATTCCTCTTAAAGAAACCTGAAGCTAAGCCCCACCTCATACGGTGGATGCTCCTCCTCCAAGAGTTTGACCTTGAGATTAGAGATAATAGGGGAGTAGAAAATGTTGTAGCTGGCTACAATAGTAGGATTTTTCCACCACTAGACCACCATGCTGACTCATCCCTCCCCATTGGAGAATTCTTTCCTTATGAGAACCTTTGTGATGTTGTGGACCTTACCCCCTTGTATGCAAACATTGTTAATTTTCTAGCAACATCTAGGGTCCCCACTGATTTAATCACCTCCCAATCCTAGAGACTTAAACATGATTCTTGGCGGTAAATTTGGTATGACCCATATTCGTGAAGAATTTGTGGTGACCAAGTAGTTCGTCGGTGTATCACTGACCATGAGTTCACCTCTGTTTTGACTTTCTGTCACACTTTGGCTTGTGAGGGCCACTTTGGCTCTCAATGAACAGATCGAAAGGTCATTGACTCGGGGCTTTTTGTCCAATATTGTATAGGTATTCCCATCAATTTTTCAAGTCATGTAGTCATTTTCAATTCATATGGAATATCTCCGAGAGGAATAAAATTCCCCAATAGCCCATGTTATTCTATGAAATTTTTTATGCATGGGGCATTGACTTCATGGGGAATTTTCCAAATTCATTTGGCTTCATATACATCTTGTTATCTATGGAATACGTGTCTAAATGGGTGGAAGCAAAGGCTACTAGGACCGAGACTCTCAATTTGTTGTTGATTTTGTGAGGTCCAAAAAATTTTGTTGGTTCGGTTTTCCAAGATTCATCATTAGTGATCAGGGTTCCCATTTTTGAAATCACAACATGAAAAATTTTCTTCGTAAGTATGGGGTTTATCATAAATTCTCCACTACATATCACCCCCAAACTAACGAACAAGTAAAAATCTCAAATCGGGAAGTTAATAGAATCTTAGAAAAAATGGTACAACCTAATAGGAAAGATTGGAGTTTGCACTTGGATGATGCACTTTGGGCATATCATATAACTTTTAAAACCCCAATCATAATGTCACCATATAGAATTTAGTTTGGAAAAGCTTTTCACCTCCCAGTAGAGGTAGAACACTATGAATATTGGGCTGTTAAACAATGTAATATGAATCTTTCAGATGCAGGTGAGCAAAGGAAGCTGCAGATTCAAGAGTTGGAATAAATTCGACGTGATGCATATGAGATCTATCAGATCTATAAAGAGAAGACAAAGGCTATCCATGATAATATGATTCATCATCGGAAGTTCCATATTAGTGAGAAGGTCCTCATATACAATTCTAGGCTAAATCTCCACCCAGGTAAGCTTTGTTCCTGATGGATCAGTCCTTATATTGTTACTAATGTTTACCCTTTTGGTGCAATGCATATTTTGAATGAGCAGAGTGGACGAAGTCTTACTATCAATGGGAAATGACTTAAACACTTTTATGAGGATTTTACAAAGAATCTGGTGGAGTAAATCCACCTTCTAGAAGCAACATACCAGTGAAACACACTAGGTTTTATCCTTCCTTCTCACATTCTCAATTATTACAGTGAGGACACTGCACATTCTAGGTGTTAGGGTGGATACATTCCTGGGTTCATTAGGATTTTCATCATCTTTCTTATTTCTTCTCTTTTTTACCTTCTTTATGGTATTTTTACTTTTCCTCATCTTTCTAGGTTCATTAATATTTTCATATTATTTCTTCTTTTTTCTCTTTTCCACCTTCTTTATGGTATTTTTACGTCCCCCCCCCTAATGTTCACCAAATCATGGAACTTAATAAAAATGCATGTTGAAATTTTTTATTCCATGTTGTTTTAACATTTGATGAAATATGACTTTGTTATAGAATGAATATTTGTATTAATTTAACATCATGAAGTGATTTTTAGTGAATTAGCTTTTTTCAATGATATAAATGGTTGTATCTATGTGAAACCTTTGAGATGATTGATGCCCCTTGTGTGAGTAATTTTTGGGAAAACAGTGTCACTGATATCTCAACACATTTTTTCACCAAACCACAAAGTTTGAATATTTCTTACTTACTAGAAGGTAAATATAAGTTAAGTTAATATTTTTCATCTTAAAATGATATTTACATACATTTTTTCCTTATCCGATCTGTTTCATTACTGTACTGGATTGACCTATGTGTATGTACCTAATATCTGACTGTTTCACACCCTAAAAAAATCAAAAAAAAAATTGGGTTGTGTATTGTGCAGGTAAAAAGACACTCCTCCTCAACCTTTGATCCTATTATAACTATTAAAATTAGTGTCCTGAGGAGATCAAACAAGGGTTGAGAGATAAGTGTGAGATTTTTTCCAAAAACAACTTCTGAAAAAAAAATGAGGGGAGTGATGAAATGTGCAACATATAGGGATATCTAGGTTTGGAGCTTATGGTTTGACTTCCGGGAATTCTTAAGTGAGTGGGTCTTGAAATATAATTGCAAAGGATGTAGGGAAGGTTCGGTGGACAAAACCTTTTAAGCTGAAAAATGTTAAAATAACCTATATTTATTGGATAGAAAGTGGAAAGAATAGCATGGAATGGTTTTCACACACACACATGGAGAGTTAGTGGCATGGTTGACTTTTGAGTTCCTTGATCAATTTGGTATCATGAATCTCTTTGAATTTCATTGTGATATGATTTCTGAGACATCTTTTTTCATTTTCACTAGGAAGAACTCTTTGGTGTGGTTTGTGCATTGATCACATTACTTTAATGAATTTAAATTTCCTAAAATGTTAAAACTTCATGAATTTGGTAATATATAAATGCATAATTTTTTTGGATATGTGACTTTTTCCAAGAGTGCATATGTTTAGGTGTGGGGGTGTGATCACATAGCGATTCACTATTCAAACCCACCCTTACACCGTTATTTTAAACTGGTTTTGTAATGAATATTAAAAATATAATAATAAATTCCACTTTATGTTTTAATCAATGAATTAATTTTTATCACTTTTTAATAGGTAAATTTTACTTTTTTTGGTGTTTACATTGTAGGAGGAGGTGATTTGGAGAGCTCGTGATGGAATTCAAGCAAAATTGGGCAAACTGCCTGAGAGCCCAAGCATGCATGTGGACAATTATTTGTACTATGGATAATAAGTGAATCCAATTGGGATAAAAATGGGTTTATAAGTGCAAAACAATTTGGGCTACATTTCTCTATAATATCATGAATCCCAATTCATCCATTTGGAGGCCCAAAATAGGCCCACAATGTGAAGAAATTATGGGCGGGCTAGATTGGACCACCCTTCTATATTTGGGCCATAACTTAGGTCTCGAAGATCCAATTGGGCGGATTCCACCTTCTTTGGAAAGATAACTCGAATCCCCGAATCTCCACCTAATTTCAAGTCATTTTAATGCGTTTTGGTTAGTCAACCATCCGGATAACGATGAAGTAAAAAATATGCCTTGAATAGTCACCTAGCCCTTTAGATACTTGACTAATTTATGTGGAAATATGGATGTAAATTTTCCATAAAATCACTCCTCCCCCTCATTATCTATTTGGAATGACTAGGGGTGAATGTTATTTGAATTGGATATCTCTTTTCACCCATTTTATTTCTCTTCTCCCTCATGTACTTCTAAACCTCTTAGTGGTCAATTTGGGGAGTGTCCTTTGTTGTAATTCTGCGCTCCACACTTGTAATCTTCATAAGGTAATTGATTTTCAGGTTTTTTGTCAATTGTTCTTCATTTATACCTTCTAAATTTGTGTTTATTCTAGTATGATAAAATACAAATCAAAGTAACAATAATCCACATGCTTCCATGCATTACCCGAATCTTGTGATGATTTGAGTGTGGTTGCCTCTTTTCTCACACCTCCCTTTCATGAGTGTGAAAATTGATTGTGTCGGTTCATAAAATCCAGGAGATTGAACCTATGAATATTCATGTTCCTGTATTGTGGAATATTTTTATCATTGACACAAATATGGTCATCTCAGCACATTGTTGATTTGGTGCCTTGATTGAGTTCCATTTTTACATCGATTCAAGTTTGTTGATTTTGAGCAGTTTCCAATAATCAATATCATTGATCAATAAAATCCTAGGTGGTAAACTAGTAATAAATCACATGCCATTACTGGTTTAAGTATGTATAAAATCAAGGAATCAATGATCCTTCCCTTTCCCTTGATAGCGATGATGGATTGAGAATCAAGGGACACTTACCCGGGTTGATCACGATTTCTCCAACTAGTTTCTCTCAGTAGTAATATACTTTTAATTTTTGTTCTTATAGAAAAAAAAACACAAGTTTTATAAAACCCAATCACCCTTTTAGTTTCTTAATCATAACCTCATCTTGTAATTAATGATCTAAGGCTCCTTTGAGAGATGACCTATGGTTGTTGCTATACTGCAGAAATTCTAGTTAAAATTAAATATCTAATTTGACGCGCTCAATAATGCGATCACATCATGTGTGAGTTTGACATGATATTGATTCATACATTTCAAAAATGAATTATTATCATTGTTCCAAATTATCAAGACAATACGAGTTTGTTTTCTCAGATAACAGACACTTTGACACCAGCCCTCCTCGATGGCCACGGCATGTCAACACTGGTTTTCCTCCAATAGTTCTTTAATACACATGATAACTTTGGTGGTTGATTACACACATATTTATTCAAAAATTTAAGTCATATTATATACCTGTTTAATTATTAAGAGTTTTAAAGATTTTGTTTCAATAACAATAGTGGATAAATTGAAGCTTCAAACACAAAATGAGCTTACAGGTGGATTACTACCTTGTATAAAATCACTTAAACAAGTGGTGAAAAAATTATTTCAATAATTCACTTGAAACACTTGAAAAATGGCTCTTATCTTAATTTAAAAGTTTTGTGTGAACTTTTAAACACTTTTTCTCAAACACAGTCATGGTATGATCCTCATTCTACTTCATTTTCCAACAATTTTATTGTTTTCAAGCTAGAGATTCTTATCCTCTTATGCCTCAGTCTCCACCTCAGTCTTCACCTCTACCTCCTCCTCCATGTCAATCTCTAACTCTGGATCTGCCTTCAACTCTACCTTTTCCTTCACCTCCACCTCTTCCTTCACCTCCTCCTCCACCTCCGTGATTGCCCAACAATTTTCTTATTTTCAGGTCAACGCTTATAAACAAATTGATTTCTTACATTATTCTTCTCCTTGAGAAAGAGATCAAAAATAACATATAATCATTCTAACACTAATGATTCACATCCAAAATATCTTTCTAAGGTCATAACTCATGCTTGATCACAAACATTGCAGGTAATCACCTAAATTTTTTTTTTTATACATTCTGAAGAAAAAAAAATTGGTGCCCACTCTTCTCTAAACAAATTGATTTATTCTTTTGAGTAACTAGGTTGTCTAAAATATTAATATTACTGAGAAAATATAGAAAAACAAATGATTATGAAATAGATTTAATGATATTGTATTTACCTTCAGAAATTACCAATTGGGGGATGTTTTTATTTTCATGATTTGTGATCTCTCTCCTAAATTTGCAAACTTAATATCTATAATAGATGTCATTATCGTGTTTTGGACACTATAAAAACATTGACCAAAATAAGTAAATTTTATTGAAGTGTTTTGATAGTTAACTATTTCTATATATACCTTGATTTTTTCCATTTATAGTAATCCAAGAGATTTATCCCTTTAGACACTGACTTCAAACCATGATATAGCCTGTATTGAGTAATCACGCCATCATAACAAAATTATTGTTAAAACACATACTGAAGATATAATTTTAATTTTATCTATAAAATAATGATTTTAGTGTATTACATGTTCATAATACATATCATGTGTGGTTATTTGGTTTCATATTTATTCATTGAATCCAAAAAATAAATATCCAGGGTGTCTATATTGACTGTTATCATCATCCAGTGCATCCTAAAAAACAAAAATAGTTAAGTAATGAAAAAATTAAAAATATATTTTATGTGATTAGATTTTAGAGTTTTTACTTTTCATTTTAGGAATAAAAAAGAGTCAGTCTTTTGATACTTTTTTATTAATTCTTTGATTAACTCAACTTTTTTATTCTTAATTTCTTCCTCATTCAAAGTAAGTTATGGCATAGAAATGATATAGGGATTAATGAATCAAAATCATACTTCGCATGATCTTCCGTTTATATAGTTGTGATATAAACTCATATACAAAATATGAATAGTGATTAACTTTAATAAACATATTAGCTAACTATTTGGGCAGATGTATTATGAAAATATACCTTATGTATGTATTCACAACTGAGATGCCCAACCATTCATGCTTGATAATCTCAGTTAGAGTCTTGAGACTAATTACGTTTGTGAAGGAATATCCATATATTTTTTCTTCATATTCAATGTAAGAAATAGTTTTATATTTAAATGTGGTTTATATATGAAGTTGTAATGATAATAAATATTGCACTAGAACTGGCGGGGAGAAGGTACTCTTGGAAGGTCATTTTTTTTCTTGGTCGATTCACTAGATTTTCTTGATTTTACCTTCCGTTTCTCCGTCACTTTATCCATCTGTAATATCATACCTCACTTCAGAACTTTTATCATAAACTGTTACATGTTTTTCATTTGAATTTTTTTTAAAGACGTACCTCAGGTACCTTTATAATATTATATGGTCATGATATGAAAGCTCCAATAATAGCTTCGATCATTACAATATCCAGACCATCAAGTGGAATAGAAAAATCACTAATCAGCTAATAAACTACCTCAATCCCCACTCTCATGTGATCTTTTGGGAGGTCTAGATTGTGTAGCTGGTCTCCCAAGATATTATACATTGTACCCATCACAATATGGAAATGTGTGGGCATTTATGGATAAAAATCACATACAACTATACCCTACAAAATTTTATTAATATAAATTTATCGTAAGTTGTTTGATTCACATTTAAAAGAAAGAGTAATGAAAAAAATTGATTATATCAGGTAAGGTATGCGGTTGGGGGGAATTACTAGCATCAAAGCTAGTGGGATCATTCGGTTCATGTATGTATCTTTGCTTCATTGCTGGTTTGTTTTGATCCTTTCTTATACATTGGTCTGCCAAACCAAACTGAAAAATAATATCTTACGGTGAGTCTATTTGTGTCTGCAATCATTTCACCATATTATATGTATCTTCATGTGGTTTTATCTTCTCAAAATATATTTGAGGAGAGGCTACAAAACCTAATCCTCTAATATGACCAAATTGTTCAGGCCACTTCAAAGCTACTGAATATAGATTTTCTTTTGGTATGGCCGTTATTGATTCTTATGTCTAAATCATATAAAAAATATTAACATAAATATATATTTTTATGTAATATTTCTATAAATCATAATGAATTATAATTATCTCATACTTACTAATGCTTCCCATTCTACTTTTTTGTTTTCATCAACTATTTTATCCTCTTTATTTACACAAGCCTCCTTCCATAGCACGTGATGTGGGATGAGAGTGGCTTTTGATTTTGATTCATCAATATAAATATTAACAAATAAACATATTTTGTTTTATATCACATAATTGAACTTTTATTATTGATTTAAAATACATGCCAATTTCTTCTCTAATGAAGTGTACCTCATCCTTTCTTTACGATAGGGGTACATTGGTTTTGATTCATGTTCTTTATTTTCATAACTCTTTTGTTGTTTTATAAATTAACAATTTTGAATCAAGTTGGATAAAATAAATAATTTAAAATAATATATTATCAACTAAAATGCAGCTGAATTGATTTCTCATTGCGACAATTGATAAAATAAATCCATGTTTCTTGCTTTATAATGTGTACATAACTAATTGGTGAATGGGGATTGATTTTCCCCTCAACATCCCTAAGATTTAACATCTTTAGAAGAGTCTAAAAGCATTTGTGGTCTTTTCTAGCGGCCATTTAGAAAATTTTATTATGGAAATATTCTAAAATAAACGATGTCTACAAGGAATAATGAAAATTAAATACAAATTTAATTATATAATTTTTCAATAAAATAGAGAAAGTATATTGTAACATTATTGTTATATCTTTCCAAAGGATTTCCTTCATAACCGGCTGGACACAATGCCATGAGTCAATATCAATTGGCACATTAATCCCCATTATGACCCCAATATAACTAATTAATGTTGAATTTTTGGGTTCAATAGGTTGGACATGTTGATTCTAACCAACCTCAAATTTTATACCCTGACTTCTTGCCTTGATAATTTTATTCAAAACTGTGATGCTACGTCTTTGTTTTTTTCATCAACATGTTGTTGATACCCTAATAATTATGTAGTTTCATCATCAATAGTCTATTCTTCCTTGAGATTGGTAACATAATCATGTTCAGAATACATTGTATGCATGAGTAGTCAACCATTTAATTTTTCTTTAATAACAACAATACAATACACTTCCTACATAAAAGGTCACAATTGCATGTATATTGCATGAAAATTGTCAATGTCTTGAATAGATATATAATATTTCATTACTAAAGTACAAATAACATTCGCTACTTTTATTTAATATGTCCTCAAATGTTGATTTCCTTCTATCTATTGATGATGGATTGGACTCCCTCTTTTAAACTAGCCTTCCTCCCATCATTGTGGTTCCAAATTTCATTGATGACATACCTCCCAAATAGTTTTTATTTCATTTTGTTTTTTGATATTTATCTCCCATATTTTTTGGGCATCCACCTATGTTTCTTGAACTAATCTAACCAAAAGTCATCTCATACCATGTACTGGTGATCATTTTGGATGACTACTACTCAAATTAGTTCAAATAACATAGAATAGATGGGGGAGAGTCTCAGTCAACAAAATGAAATAATATCTATTCGGGAGATGAAATTTTAGTTTCCTCTGAGGTTAAAAAATAACTTGAATTAAATTTTAATCATGGATTCTAACATATTACATTACAAAAATAAAGTAATGAACATTCAAATCCACATGACTTCCACTCGCAGTAATTTACTTCCACTCACAAACATTTATTATTTTCCAATTCCTCTGAAATGTTTCTTTTTTTGGTAGGGCTTAGAGGAGATACAAACTCGTAGTGGTATTGGTGTGAGTTGGATGAGAGAAATTGACAACTGGCCATTTCTCCAAGCTTCCAAGAAAAAGTATCCTGAAGATAAATCCAAAAACAGGCCTAGAGATCTCTACTCATTGTGGGAGGAATACCTTTGATGGTAAGATTTTCACCCTTTTAAATTTATTAAGTGTGAAGGGGAGAGAATCAAAAGGTGTGTTTTGTATGATTTTTTCACAAAAAAGTACAATATGAGTATTTTCATGAGGTCACTCATTATAGTAGTATTCTCGTCCAAGTATTCTTAACTACGGAGTTATAATAGGATCTAATGTGACCACACTCAAAATAAAAGTAAATTTTGATGAAGTTTCGTTAAAAGTAATCGAGTGAGTCATATAAGAAAATGCATATAAAGAAACCAAAAAAACATTCATTATGTTTTGATTAATTTTTTAGTGTCATTTTTTTTGTTCTCAGGAGGTAGTAAATGAGGAGGATGAAAGTTTGAAAGATTTGAAGAATGAGTTGGGAGATACAGTATTCAAATCCATGGTAGCATATCTGATGAAGATTAATGAAAACAATCTGAGCGGGAGGTATTTTATCAAGGAACATTGGAACCGCAATGATGGTAGGAAGGCTAGTTTGAAAGAGGGAGTCCAATCCATCCTCAAGAGGTAGAAGGCAATCAAGAATATGAGGATGGATTAAATAAAGGTAGTTAAGGTTAGTTGTATAGTAGTATTGAAGTATTATATCTCTGTTCAAGATAGTAACAATTTTCATGCTAGATGCATGCGATTATGGACTTTTCTCCATGGAGTGTATTGTATTTTATATCAATCTTACCAAAATGAATCATTATTTACACAACATTATTTTTGAAAATTTTGGTCCTTTTTATGAAAATTAAATTATGTTTCTTATGACTATTATGTGTTGTAACCTCCTTTCACAATAGTGGATGGAGATGTAGTTCCCAATGGTATCGTATGAAAAGTAAAATCAAAATACATCATAATGATGATATAAAAATATTTAAAATTACTATATATACCCATTATAATATCTCAATTTATAAATATACCACATATTATATCCATATTATCTAGGTGTATCAATACACATCAACTTTGAGGAAACATTCGCTTTCAATTTAGGAAGATATACCCACTTGTGCCTACCACTATTGTTTAAAATTGACACTGATTACTCTTTTTCCATATGTTTATTTACAGAGGATATTTATGTTAATAACATTACAAATAAGTTCTAATACCAATCCCATATGAAATGTAAGATACTCATAAATGAAGAATAGGAACCTTATATGTCCTAAGACCATCAAAAAGAGTATAATATACTAGGATTGTACCTATCACTATAGAAGAACCATTGGGGGTTCCCCAACTAACCAAATTGATAGAAATGTTTCACATCAAAGAGGAAATAAGGATTAAAGTGTCTTAGGAACCCACAATGATGGAAATCACACAAAAAGTATCCTCAATTGAAGAGGAATTGGAATACCTCCACTCTAATGGTCTTGATGAAATGAATCTCACCCCACCAACATTCAACATCACTTATTTCTACTCAAGGATTCCTCACCTTCCAATTTTGGTTATTTTTTAATCCACCATAAGATCCCTCCAATAACATACATCCCTTTAAAGTGAGAATTTTTTAACTTATGCTTAGTATTGATCTATAATTTTTTTCCTCTTGTAAATGAAATGAATCTATTTAATTCAATAATAAATTTGTTATTATTATATAATACCATAAAATCTTCGAGGAACCATAGATACTACGAGTTCACGTTATTGAAAATTATACCACATATCTTAAAGTTTATCAATAATTACCTCTAGGACATGAGGATCAATATAACTTCTAGCATACATAGGATGTCCATTAACTCATTCATATGGAGATCTAAGGGTTAGAGTGGTGACATCTTCTATATTAATGTATAGATTCACGTAATTTTCCCCTAATAAAAAATAATAATATTTCATAAATAGGCACAAAATATTCTATATTAAGTGTGAACCCCCTTCCCCACTCTCCCATTCATTTCCTTTTTAATAAGTCTTTTCATACTTTATATATAATTTAAAAGATGTTAGAAGTATTATTTTAAATATAAGTATGAAACAACTAACTAATATTATCGATAAAAGAGGTTACTAAATAAACTCAATCAATTAATAAGTTATATAAACCTAATTATCACTAATAAGTAAATAAGAATGCACCATTTATTTATTATTCATGTTTCTATTAATATAAAGTTATAATTGGTTATAGAAAAAAAATTAAACAAAGACACATAATAACATGAAATTTTATATATTCTTACCTATTCCTACCTATCAACTCCTAAATAAGAGGCATGAGACTCGAGAATATAGGTCAAGGAAAAAATAAACAAAAAACATCCTAGAATTCATATGGAAACTCAAGTATCCAACATAATTATGATATCTAGACATATTTATAGATTACTTATTATGTCTGGAAAGTTTTTTCTTTTGGATGTAATCAATAACAATATCCCTAGTTTCACTTTGATTCCATTTTGTAACATTTTTTACCTAGTATGCCCAAGTAGTTCTCAATTCAGGTCAGCACATCACCTTATACACACTTCACGATAACTACAGTCTTATATCAATGATAAGAAATATAGATATCATGTTTTAGAAATGGGTAAACCTCTTCAATGTTTAACTAAACTCAATTATATCATGCTATAAATCCATCATTACCTTTGTACTACCATGTAGTGAAAAATCTATTTTATTTATCCATACAGGACCATACACATATGTTGACTGACCTTACCATAAGAAAACATCCTTATCTTTCTTTGAAACCATTTTATATGGAGGAAAATATGAAATAGAACCAATCATTGTATTTCAGTGGTGAGGAGATGAGGTGTAGGGTTCTTCATGGTTAAGAACAATGCAAAAATGAAAAAACGCAAAATGAGGAACACAAAAAATCAAACAACAACAGAGAAAACATAGAAAATATCATAAATTTTATTTTAGACTTGATTAATCTGAGGGAATATAGAGGATTCACACTAGCAGTAGAGGAGTTCTGTTGGATCTTGAGAATCGTGAGGGACTAAGTCACGGTTATGGTTCTTTTAAAAAGATTCGTGACACTTTTAATAGTGCTTTCAAAAAAGTGTTGATAGTGATCCCTTTTATCAGCACTAAATTGATAAGTGCTGATAAAAGGGATATTTATCAATGAAAAAAGAGCACTGATAAAAGACGTATTTATCAGTGCTAATGTTTTAGCGCTAATAAATATTTCTTTTAATAGAATGGTTTTAGTGCTGATAAAGATCAATATTTAGTAGTGCTAAAACAATGCTGATAAATGTTCTTTTTATCAGTGCTAAAACTTTAGCACTGATAAATGATTTATTATTATAGTTATTTAAATAAATTTATTATTATTTCATAATTATTTCTTTATAATAAATATAAATTTATAAATATAGTAAATATACATTTATAGATATATTTATTTATAAATATTTATTTACAAATATATTTTTAACATTATTAGTGGATATATAATCATAAATACATGCATTTTAAAAATGACTGAAATTAAATAATTTAAAATGAGTACACTTTAAAAATATTTAAAAAATGAATAAGTTTTATTAATTAAATATAATTTATTAAAAAATATGGATATATATATATATATATATATTGAAGTGGATGAATACATATTAAAAATACTAAAACATAGTAAATAAATATATATAAATACATAATAGAAGATGATCAAATTAAAAAATAAAATAAAAAATAAAAAATATTAAAAATGAATACCCTAACTTTAATAGTATTAAAAACAAATAAATAAAATTGATCGATTAAAAACATAATATATTAAATGTATCATGTTATAATGAAATTCTAAAATATACTAAAATTTGAATAAATTTCATAAATATTAGGTGTATGTGTTTCTATATATTGCATAAATATATTTGTGTGTTCTCTTGTATATAAAAATGCATTAATTACATATATATGTACGTGAAATCAATGTAACACACGACGTTTAATATATGTTAAATTAAAAAATAAACAACATTAAAAATGAATAAGACATTAATAGGTTTTTAATCAACATTTTATTCAGTTTATATATATATATAAATATTTAATATATATTATTTATTACTATTTATAATATATATATATATATATATTATACTTATTCATTTTTATTAATAATTATTTCGTTAATAAATTTTTAAATAATTTTGTAAATTATTCATTTTTAATTTTTTTTTGTTTAATTATTTAAAATTTATTCATTTTATATATCTAGATTTAATATATATTATTTATTAATGTTTATAATCTATATATATGTATATTAAATTTATTCATTTTTATCAACAATTATTTAATTAATAAAATGTTTAATATTTTTCTTAATTTACTCATTTTAAATTGTTATTTTGTTTAATTATTTCATTTTATTAATTTTACATATCTATATATATAATATTTAATATTTATTAATTTTTAAAATTTATATATCCATATATTCAATTTATTCATTTTAATAATAATTATTTAATTAATGAAATTGTTAAAAAAAGTATTTTTATTTATTTAATTGTTTCATTTTATTTTGGACCTTTATCAGTGCTAAAAATAAATCCATGATAAAGGGTAACCTTTATTAGTGCTTTTTAGCATTGATAAAGGGATCCCTTTATCAGTTCTTATTTTAGGGCTGATAAAGATGAAATTTATCAGCACATTTTGCTAGCGCTGTTAAAGGAGTGTGTTATAGTAATGGTAGGAGAACATTAGTGGAAAGTAGAGATACATACTTAGAGGGGAAATGTAAATATTTATAGGGAGTGTTCGAGTTCATCGGTCACAAACAAGTGAATGTTCAATAGAAAGATGAGGGCCTCAAAGCCATAAATATGCAATGATTTAGAAGACCATTGGTTCAACAAGAATTTAGGTATTATGGCAATATTTTTTTAAGATCATTTTCCTAATATTGAGAAATTCTTTTATTATCTGAGTATATAAGGAAATATACTTACTTGATATATTTCTATTTCATATGAACAATGTCATATTTTGGTTGTGATTATATCAATTTCAAATTCATTCATTACGTCATGAAATGGATATCCAAAAATTTACCTTGATGTCTAAAGCACTAAAATACACGTTTAAACAGATCATAAGTCCCATAAAAGAGTAGAAAGTATGACTATTTGTCTCTAACTATTCTCTAAAGTTAACATGGTTAAGACATTAATCACTAAACCCTAAAAGTTACACTACTAGTTCATCATTAAATTTTATTCTTCAAATTGTTTAACTAAAAACAATGACATATTAACCAGGACATTGTGTAGGTTAGTGGTTGGCATGAAACTCTTATCATCCTTCGGTCATGGGTTCAAGACCCTCATCCTTTCCGGACTTGATTGGTTTTTACCCGGTATACAGGTAGTCCTTAAAACCATATTAATATAATTTCCAAAATAAATATGATGGACATCCTTAAAATAAGGTTAATCACTAAATATACTTTTAACTAAGGTTTTTAATACAACCCCAATACATAAATACTTCTTCCATTTATCTCTAAAAAGGTCCTTTCTTGGTATAAGTCTTAACCTAGGTCATTCATTGTCATTATATTTGTAATGGTTTGTAAAGAAATATGGATTATCCTAATCATATACATCATGAGTGACAAACCAAGTGTGCAGTAAGGCTCATTGTCATGTACTAGGTTATGTCGTGTCAAGCCCGACATACCTTGTCAGAGTTGTTACTCCAAGGTATATCTATACTAGAACCATGTCCACTTGTAGTATCCATACATGGATGTATTTCTAAGAAGACCCATATAATCTATACTTTACTAATATTCTAGTGTGTCCTCCTATATTTATCCTAAAATTCTGCCTTAGGGTTATGTTCTCTAATCAATGTTTTCCTCAATCTAGTCACAAAGGTTTCTACTAAACTTCCTATGATACCAATTATAGCAACCCAACACCAAAAATCCCAGAGCCGGTGTCTATTACCATTACATTGGCATGACTAAAAAGAATCAAATCCCAAAGGATAGAAAGTTAAGTAGTCTTGGTAAACCAAATACATACATGAGTCTTGTATTACAAATTAATACACTAATTATAATGTAATATTTTCTAAATAACTTTGAGGATAATAACTTTATTCCATATAGAATATCCGTGTATATCTTTCTTACTTCTTGGATTCCTGGGGAAATGAAAGATAATAAGGGTGAGCTCAAATACTTAGTAAGGTTAAAGTAAAATGCAAGAAAAAATGAATCAATTATAATAATCAAGTGGAAAGGTAAGAAACAGAAACACATTCCATTCAAATAACTAGATAAGGAAAAATAAATATAGAAAGGAATGAAACTGAAACAAATTCCATTTATTAAATGAACTAAAAATGAAATATATCCATAGATATGTCAATGCACGATCACTTGGATGAATAATAACTAAAACTAAATGAGGTGAATTCTTAATTATTCGACGCCTTGTTTCCTAGGTACATGTAACCAAAACCTTCAAGACCTTTCACAAGAAAGTTTATCATATTAGGTATAAACCCATCTATTCTACTTGGAAACAAACTTTAAGGGTTTTTCACCAACTAATTTCATCTCATGAGACTACCGATGCATCGAGGGGCTTTCATTAACCGGTTCTTAAATCATAGGGATTACCTTAAATGGTCCTCAACCAATTTCTTACCTATCAAAATCATTCATCATATCAAATAAATAACATTCCTTATCAAATATACATATTGAATAAAGGATACATATTTATTAATATTTCCCCAAATAATCAAATAACATTCAAATTAAACATCGTATGAAAAATGGTATATAGTTTAAGAAATGAACATATCCATGATAAATGATATGGATAGCTAGGGGAAATTCAATGTTCAATGATCATAGAAAATTTAATATTTTTGTCATGACCCGACCTTACCCAGGCTCGAGATGCAACTACCCCAAGCCCGCCTCCATAGGCTAGGGGCTGGCGACAAGCGCCGAAGGCTAAACAACTCGGGGATCCCTTTGCCTAAGAACCTGTACACACGCACGTAGCCCACTCAATGCAGAAGTGCAGAGTAAAAAGAAAAGAAAAGTAAAGTAAAGTACCAACTGCTATAAACAACCACAAAAAGTGCATTGACCTCTAAACAGTACAAAGCAAGTGCTGAAGGTAAACTGGAAAGAAAAGGGCAAAACACGCGTCCAACCAGAAAAGTGCCACAACCCGACAATAGGTAAACAAAAGTAAATAGATGGGAGAGTCCCACACCTAGAACCCGACTACGACCACCGCACGTGGTCCAAGCTCCTGAAATTTTACGCTTCGCTGAAGTCATGACCAACATGTCTATTGTCTGCAAGGGAACACCAAGTGCGGGCAAAGCCCGAGCAGGGGTGAGTATAAAAATACTCAGTCGGATGCCCCGAAGGCTCTAGGGAGCAACAAAGGAGGTACTGAAGAGGTGAGCAGTAGATAGAACAGGGAAAAGTAAAGGATTATAATCGAGAGTGAAGTAAAGAGTGCAGCTCAACCCAACAAGAGGAAGAAATAAGACTCATCCTATCACAAGGAGATAGAAACGGTTAGAAGATGAACTTCCCATCGAGTCTTCACTACCTATAGTAGGAGAGTAGACTCATCCAACCATGAGAAGCTAGACACAGAAAGCACGTGGAATACCCCATGCATCTTCGCCTCTCCTAGAAAGAGAGTAGCCAAAACCCAAGGAGTGGGTACTGGAACAAGGTATACATATATATATGCTCTGTCAAGAAACCCGAACAAGATCGTAAGGGAATATCCATCCCTTATCTCAGCCCAAGAAAGTGAGTAGCCAACAGTCCTAGAAGTAAACACCATCAATTCCCAGTATCCGCACATCTTCTCCAAACTGCAAGTCAAGGGGCTCAAATCACTGCACCTTGACACTATCCACTTTGGGCGGCACTAACTCGCCCGCACGGTTTTAGGTCGCGTCACAAGGACGCGTCTTGGTGGGGAAAGCACCCCTCATTCTTGAGAGTTATGGGGGGAACGTCAAGCCACACCTCATCACTGTCACATAGTCGAGAGGTCTTGTCAAAGTCAACGGGTTCCCACTGCCAAGCCCTACGAAAGGGTAATCCGCTGGAGGGAGACCCGGATCTGCTCTGGCCATCCCTCCAGGATGGTACCGCACTGGTTATCCCTACTGGATGGTACACCACTGGACATCCCTACTGGATGGTACCTCACTGGCCATCCCTGTTGGATGGTACACCACTGGTAACCGGAACACGTAGTGGGAAAAACGTCACGATAAATCGCGGAAGGAAGATATGTTCTCGATACACAGCTAGGGTGTAATTCCCTGACCCCATTTGCCCAGAGTCAGTGCATTAGTACATATCATTGGAATGACCATAAGAAATATCAAGTCTCAAAAGACCGATTAGTTTAGTAGTCTTGGAAAACACAAGATACATTCATAAAGTTTACATTACATCATAAATTGAAAACTACAACAACATCTTGTCTCTGCACTCATATCCCATTATACTATCCCTGCAGGTCATTCATAAAAAACTTCTTCACATCCTGGGAAAAATAAAACATAGAAAGGGGTGAGATCAAATGCCCATTAAAGATAACAATAGAGATAAATCTTTTATAAATAAGCATAAACATTTAAGGTAATGTATAACTAAAACAAAAGCCTTTTAAACTTGAAATTCAGCATAATATGGAAAAAATAAAATGAAATAATGCCACTTACTTATTCATATGGATATTCTACTAGTCGAATAATCACATGGAATATCAATAACCACTTTCATAATGATGGAATGCATAATTCCAGACTATCATAACCACATAGCCAAGGCCTCGTGCCAAGACTACAAATAAGATTTTATCAAGTCCTTGTTCTAGGACACTAGTTTGTCTCATGAGACCTACCGATGCATTGAGGAGCTATAATGGGCTCCACCTGTCACGTATAAATTCCAATGCATTCCTCATATGAACAGGTTTAAACATAACATAATCATTCGTATTAAAACTAGCATACGAAATGTCAATACATTCTCCATAAACCATGAATGGTATAAAAATAACACATTCACAGTCAAACATATCATAAAACCTTCAATAAAATATGTAATATTTGTATCATAATAAATAAACTTCAAATAATCTTAAAATCCATCAAAGGATGTTGACATAGATGAAATCAAAACTATTTGAGAGAAATATCTCTTTTTTTGAAATCATTTAAAAGTCACATAATTATAAAATAAAACTTTTACTTTGAAAATATTATTAGAAACTTGAAAGGTAAGCTTCGAATATTTTATAACGGTGTAAAATAGCCACACCCGTCGTATAAGTTAAAAAATACATTCTTACCTTAATTCTGTCGAAAAGGTTTAAAAGGGCCTTGTTTGGAAAATGACTGAAAGATTCCTTTATAAACTTCTTATAAAAAGTAAAACAAGGGTATAAATGACTTTAACCCATATTCTGTAAAATATCAAGAATTTTTTGAAATACATTTTTAAGAAACATGGATGTGGATGATAAAGAGGTCCCAGTAGATAATTACGTATAAACAACCTCGGATAATGAAGAGATTGTGAAATAAACCCTTACCTTGTACTTTTCCTTGGTTGAGGGTAGGTTAAACTCCTGTATAATGGTGAAATAATTGTTATTAAATTATACAAGAATCATATACATTAATATGATATCATATATGATCTTTTAACATTGATTTGTTAATAATATCTTAGTATTATCGTTGTTTCGGTTGTTAACTTACTCGTTTTATTTTATATGTTTTGTTACGTAAGCCGTGTTTTTCATGGATAGGTTGTATATTATTCATATCTATAATGATATCAAGTCCTTAAAAATTATTTTTAATCATTAAATTATAATTAGTCTTCAATGTATGCGATGGGGAATGAATCTCATCGCGTTCATGGAGACGGTAGTTCATACGTACGCACGAGCGACAATATCATTCTTTTGATATTAAAATAATATATAATTGGATGTTATATCATATATACAGAATAATTATCATGTTATATTTATTATTTAAATGAATTACACATCATTATTATACCCATCCAAATAATAATTTATTAAATAACAATTACACCATGACGTGGAGACGGTAAGCCGTATGTACGCACGTATGGTGACATGTCATTCAAAGGATGGATAGAATACTGAATATGGTTGTACCATATTTATAATAAAATCACAATATATATAAGATACTGGAGTTATTTTTTTAGAATGGGAATAACAAATAAAGAAGAAGTTGAAGAAGAAAGGAACTTGAAAGAGGGTGGTGAAAACATTACCTCTTCTTCGGGTTCTTCCTTTTGATTTGATCAAAATGGCTCCTTAGGTTGGCTTTCTGATCAAACTAAGGCCTCTAGGTTGAATTGAGGGAAGTTTAAAGTGTATTTGGGTAGGTTTTGGCTGAGCCAAAAGGCTTTTAATGTGTGAATTAGTGAGAAAGGGGAGTTCCCTTTTATAAGAGGGGTGAGGGGCACCTTTGGAAAAACTAGAAATATTATTTTATAATAAATTAATATTCGGTTTATAATGTCTCCAAAGTGTATTATTTAAAGTTTAATGTGGTTATGGGTCTAAAACCACTCAACCAATAGAATTTAGACAGGTTTGGGTCATTATATTAACCTTATCTTTTAGTTTTAACTCTTAGTTAATTAGTTTGAGATTTACCATGTCACTTCGTATTTTTATATTATATAGTTAATAAACTTACCATATACATCTAAGAGACCCCCAAGTGGTCCATTAATGATACACCTATCATTATATAAGTCTCTTGGACGAACCTTAGATTTTTAGGAATTTAATATAAATTAATAATATAATATTTTTTAAAAAAACTCTTTTATGTCAATTTTGACAATATTGGGAATTTTGTTTTTGATAATTTCATAATAGAATTATTACTTCGAAAAAAATTTATATAACCAATTATAATATTTCATATTAACCTAGAAAATTAGTGGAATTCATAAAAAGTCTCAAATTACATTTATTTTGATATTTATAATATCAATTATTTTAATATTTCATTAATTAGGTAATTACTACATCACCATTGTGTCATAAATAAATTAAATTATTTAATGTCTAAAAATTATAAATAAACTACCATTATGTAGAAAATATTTTTATCTTTCTAATGAATATTTACAATCGAATTTATCTTATGTATAACTCTATATTAAAAATGTTTTGGTAAATAAACTTTGATTTTAACTCTTTTAACTCTTCTTTGAATTAAATAATAATAAATGTCCTAATCTAATCCAAGTGGACCTAAATGATAATATTTAATTGTGGTAAATAAAAGTAAAAAGTTAATATTTACCAAAAATTATTTTCATCTCATTGAACAACATTTTACTACTTGATATTAACTGTGTCTCTTGGATTTTTGAAATTCCACTCACAGAAGAGGTAAAATTAAGTTTTATGTGAATTTCCAAATTCTCCTAGGAGGTGGGTAAAAGACGGTGAAAAGTTCAATAAAATTTTTATATATCTAAAATTATTTTAAAATAAATCCAATGAATTACATTGAACTTATATAGGTATTATGTATCTATTTTGACCTTAATTAAATTTAAATAAAATAAATAATTATTTAAATAAAAATTCGGTTTTAAACTATAACTTGGTGTTTTTTCACTATTCATCAAAAATTGAATGTTTTCAGAAAAATACCAAAATTTCACCCTAGGCTAATTTCGATATTCCGAATCCAAAAATGAAGTCCATTTTGAAAGATAAAATTTATAAAATTTTAAAAATTGGGTATTACTATTCATAACGGCTAGTTTGATTGGTTGTGGTGTGTGTGTTAGAACTCGAAGTTGCGTACAACACACGCTACTGTATTATTCAAAGGGAAGCGTACCGTGGAATCTTGGGGTGTTAAATTCTCCCCTCCTTCAAATAATTTCATCCTCGAAGTTTCTAGAATAATACCGCATGAAAATACTCGGGTGGTTCTTCATCATAAGTTCCTCGGGTTCCCACGTTGCCAATTCCATCTTATGGTTTCTCCACAAAACTTTTACCAGACGAGTCGTCCGGTTTCTAAGTACTTGTTCTCTCGTATCAAGAATCCTGACGGGCTCTTCGTAATAAGATAGATCGGGTTCCAGTTCTAATTCCTCATAGGTGGGTACATGCGTTGGGTCAGGAATGTATTTTCTCAACAGTGATATGTGAAACACATCGTGAACTTTGGAGAGATTTGGTGGCATTGCCAAATGGTAAGCTACAGCCCCAATTCGTTCTAGAATTTCAAAAGGTCAGATGTACCTAGGACTCAATTTACCCTTCTTACCAAAATGTATAACTCCCTTCCATGGAGATACCTTCAAGAAAACTGATCGCCTACCTGAAATTCCAAATCCTTCCTTCGGTTGTCAGCATAGCTCTTCTGCCTACTTTGAACTGCTTTGATGTGGTTTTGGATTACCTTTACCTTTTCCATCATTTCCTCCACCAGTTTTGGGCCCACAAGTTTTCTTTTACCAACGTCATCCCAACAGGTTGGTGTGCGACATCTCTTTCCATATAACGCTTCATATGGTGCCATCTGAATACTCTAATGGAAGCTATTGTTATAGGAAAATTCTACCAGAGGTAAATATTGATCCCACATACCCTGAAATTCAAGTGAGAAAGATCTCAACATGTCTTCTAAGGTTTGAATAGTCTGTTCTGATTGTCCATCTATTTGAGGGTGGTAGGTAGTGCTCAAACGAAGTTCAGTATCCAAGGCCTTCTGAAGACTCTTCCAGAATCTTGAAGTAAAACGGGGACCACGATCAGAAACAATCGATAGGGGTACTCCATGAAGTCTCACAACTTCATTAATATATATTCTTGCTAGACGTTCGAGTAGTAAATCTTCTCTTATAGCAAGAAAATGTGCTGACTTGGTAAGACGATCAATAATGACCTATGTTGCATCATTCCTTCTAGGAGTCTTTGGTAGCCCCATAACGAAGTCCATCGTAATATTATCCCGTTTCCACTCAGGTATGGGAAGAAGTTGCAATACTCCACCAGGTTGTTGCCTTCCAGCTTTCACTTATTGACAAACCATACATCTTGACACAAAATCAGCAATCTCCCTCTTCATGTTGTCCCACCAAAAATGTTCCTTTAAATCTCTATACATTTTGGTACTCCCAGGGTGTATAGAGAAATTGGAACTATGAGCATTGTCTAAAAATTCCCTTTTTAAATCAGGTATATCGGGAACACAAAGTCTCTTCCCAAATTTCAAAATTCCTTCTTCATACACAAAGTCTCTCAATCTCCCATCATTCACAACTTTAATCTTCTTTTAAAATTCTTCATCGTCGGTCTGAGAACTCTTAATCCTTTCTAGTAAATATGGTTTGGCAACCATTTGAAACAGCACTGATGTTTCACCTTCCATGGTTATTCCCATGTCCATATTCACTAGATCCATGAAAATTGGATCCCTTTCAATTCTCATATTGTTCAAAACTCCATGATCTTTTCTGTTCAAAGCATCTTCCACCTTATTTGCCTTCCCCGAGTGGTAGTGTATCATACAATCATAATCCTTGAGTAATTAAAGACATCTACTTTGCCTCATGTTGAGTTCTTTTTGTGAGAAAATATACTTCAAACTCTTGTGATCAGTATAAATCTCACATTTTTCACCATAGAGGTAGTGTCTCTATATCTTCAAAGACAATATCACAGCTTCTAACTCGAGATCATGAGTAGGATAGTTTTTCTCATGAATTTTCAACTGTCGTGATGCATAGGAAATAACCCTATCATTCTGCATAAGGGCACAACCAAGTCCTTTCTTCGATGCATCACTATAAATAACAAACTCTTCATTCCCCAATGGTAGAGTCAATATAAGAGCATTGACTAATCTTCTCTTCAGTTATTCAAAACATTCTTCACACTCTTTTTTCCAAAAAAAAATTAACCCCCTTACGTGTGAGCTTTGTTAATGGGTTATCCAATCGAGCAAAATTCTGGGCAAAACGTCAATAATAACCAGCTAAACCAATAAAACTACGTACCTCAATTATACTCGTAGGTGTTGGCCATTCTTGGATTGCCTTGGTCTTAGAAGGATCAATATAGATTCCATCTTTAGAGATAATATTTCTAAGAAAAGAAATCTCCTGAAGCCAGAATTCACACTTGCTAAACTTCCCATATAATTCATTTCTTCTCAGAGTTTTCAGGATAATGCGCAAGTGATTTTAATGATCTTAGTAGCTTTTGGAGTATACCAAGATATCATCAATAAATACCACAACAAAATCATTGAGATATTCCTTGAAAACTCTATTCATTAGATCCATGAATAAAGAGGGTGCATTAGTCGGCCCAAAAGGCATTACCGTAAACTCGTAATGCCCGTACCTTGTTTGAAATGTTGTCTTCATAATGTCTTCCTTCTTTACACACAACTGATGGTATCCAGATCGAAGGTCAATCTTTAAAAAGTATTGAGCTCCATGCAGTTGGTCAAATAAATCATCAATGCGAGGTAGGGGATACTTGTTCTTTATTGTTATAGCATTGATATCCCTGTAGTCGATACATAACCTCATAGATCCATCTTTCTTTTTAACAAAAAGAACAGGGGATCCCCATGGAGAAACACTAGGGAAAATAAATCCCTTATTACTCAATTCCTCTAGTTGTTTCTTTAGTTAAACTAATTCTATAGTGGCCATTCTATAAGGGGTCTTCGATATAGGCCTTGATCCAGGAATTAAATCAATGGAAAACTCAACTTCTCGTTCTGGAGGATGTTCAGGTAAATCTTCTGGAAACACATATACATATTCTTTCACAATAGGTACATCCTCTATTTGAACATTCCTTTCCTCACCCAGAGTCATTTCATTCTCTTCCTCCCCAATAATTGAATTTAGTTGAGCTAATGGGGGCGGATCTAGATAAGAATTAGGTGGTGACGATTCTGCTCTAAAGATAAGGTGTTCCTTATCATCATCATCAAAAATCATAACCTCATTATTCTTACAATAAATCTTCACTTCATGGTTCGAAAGACAATCCATACCGAGGATTATATCAAACTAAATTATAGGTATGATGATGAGATCAGCGGATAAAGAATGTTCATGTGCTCTAATGGGGACTAATTCACAAAACTTTGTTGCAATTATACTTCCCTTAGGAGTTTTAACTGACAACTCCCTTGTTAAATAAAATTGTAAATATCTAACTTTCTTAGAAAACTGAGAAGATATGAAACAATGCGATGATCCAGAATCAAATAATGCATTTTCTAAACTTGAGGAAACCATTAAATTACCTGCCACCACGTCTTTCGGAGCTTCTACTCAGCAGTAGTGATAGCATAAGGTTGTCCTTGATCCCTTGGACTTTTCTGAGGAAAGTTCCCCTGACGCATAGGAAATTCATTTGCATAATGTCCCATCTCCCTACAATTGTAGCAGTGGACATCAGTAGCTTCTTTCTTCCCCTTGAAATCACGAGCTTGGTGGCCTTTTTCACCACACTTGTAACAGACTCTCATTCCCTTCAAGAAAGTACCAGGGTGTTTCTTCCCACATTTACTACAGTATGGATATCCATCCTTTCCCTTCTTCCCCTTATTTCCATTCCTAGATTGATCAGAAGATCTCTTCTTCTCTTGATTTTCTTTAAAGTCATAAGACTTAGAGAATTCCTTTTCTGTCTTGATAGCACATAAGACAGTGTCTTCGTACGATGAGAAGGATTGTGAGACTAATGCTCAATGGAGAAACGGTTTTAACCCATCAAAGAAACGATCAATCTTACTTCATGGGTTACATATATAATCTCCAGCATACCTTTCAAACCTTGTAAAGTTAGCCTCATACTTTGCGACATTCTCATCCCCCTTTTGTCTCAGACTCAGAAATTGCCTTTCTGTATCTACTCTATGGTCACGAGGAAATTATTTTTCTAAGAAAATCTCTTTTAACTCCATCCATTCCATATTTGATACTTCATCGTCTTCCTTAATGTTTTGAATCAATGACCACCATTGATCAGCATCTCCAGTGAGGTGATAAACTGCCATGACAACTTTTTCTATTTCATTACTCCCCAAAGCCTGAAATATTTTCTCTAGGGAACTTATCCATTGCTCAGCTACTAATGGATTTGTACTCCCATTGAATATTGGTGGTTTCTGCCTCATGAAGCGATCTAACATTGATCCTCCACGTTGTGGATCAGGGTGCTCCATACGGGTAAGGTTATTATTCATAACCTGAGTGAGTTGTCCCAATATGGTGATTAGTTGATCAGCACCAGTTGCATCACCAGCTCCACTATAAGTATCTTGAGCAAGAGGGCAATCCCTACATGGAGTGCGTGCATTGATACGGTTTTCATTTCTTCCACTAGGCGCCATTTCTAAACAATGGCATAAACTAGATCAGTTTATGAATTAAAATACATAATTCCATACTTGTAAAACACTTAACATAAATTGAACTATTTATGGATATAATCCATAATCATAAAAAAAAATTCTTTGAGGAAGTATATACTCATAAACCCTTCATAATGATTTGTAAATAAAATGAGAGTTATACTAAGCATATCCCCCGGGAGTATCATAACCAAGAGTGCAGCAAGGCCCGTTGTCGTGCACCAGTTCCCGTTCGAGTCTAGCTCAAAGCGGTGTTTTCGGGTTTTACCCCTAGGTACATCTGTTCTAGATCCACCTCTACCTTCTCATATCTAGAAAGGGATGTATTTCTCGGAAAACTCACAAAATCTCTACAATACCAAAATTCTAGGAAGTTCTTCTATACTAATCCTCAAAGTCCATCTTAGATCTATGTGCTCTAATCAGAGTTTATCTAAATCTAGCTTCCAAGGTTTGTACTAAACTTCCTCTGATACCAACTGTAATGCCCCGACCCCAGTTGCCCAGAGTCGGTGCATTAGTACATATCATTGGCATGATCACAAGAAAGATCAAGTCTTGAAAGACTGATTAGTTTAGTAGTCTTGGAAAACACTAGATACATTCATAAAGTTTAAATTACATTATAAATTGAAAACTACAACAACATCTTGTCTCCGCACTCATATCCCCCTATAATATCCCTGCAGGTCATTCATAAAATACTTCTTCACATCCTGGGAAAAATAAAACATAGAAAGGGGTGATCTCAAATGCCCAGTAAGGATAACAATATAGCGGAAAATTTTATAAATAAGCATAAACATTTAAGGCAATGTATAACTAAAACAAAATCCTTTTAAACTTGAACTTCATCATAATATGGAAAAAATAAAATGAAATAATGAAACTTACTTATTCACATGGATATTCTACTAGTCGAATAATCACATGCAATATCAATAACCACTTTCATAATGATGGAATGCATAATTCCAGACTATCATAACCACATAGCCAAGGCCTCGTGCCAAGACTACAAATAAAATTTTGTCAAGGCCTTATGACAAGACACTAGTTTGTCTCATGAGACCTACCAATGCATTGAGAAGCTATAGCGGTCTCCACCCATCACTTATTAAGTCTAATGCATTCCTCATATGAATAGGTTTAAACATAACATAATCATTCGTATTAAAAATAGCATATGAAATGTCAATACATTCTCCATAAACCATGAATGGTATAAAAATAACACATCCACAGTCAAACATATCACAAAACCTTTAATACAACATGGAAGATTTGTATCATAATAAATAAACTTCAAATAAGCTTAAAATCCATCAAAGGATGTTGACATAGATGAAATCAAAACTATTTGAGAGAAATATCTCTTTTTTGAAATCATTTAAAAGTCACATAATTATAAAATAAAAATTTTACTTTGAAAATATTATTAGAAACTTTTAAGGTAAGATTCGAAGATTTTATAATGGTGGAAAATAGCCGAACCCTCCGTATAAGTTAAAAAAGATATTCTTACCCTAATTCTGTCGAAAAGGTTAAAAAGGACCTTGTTTGGAAAACGACGGAAAGATTCCTTTATAAACTTCTTATAAAAAGTAAAACAAGGTTATAAATTATTTTAACCCATATTCTGTAAAATAGCAAGAATGTTTTGAAATACATTTTTAGGAAACATGGATGTGGATGATAAAGAGGTCCTAGTAGATAATTACGTATAAACAACCTCAGATAATGAAGAGATTGTGAAATAAACTCTTACCTTGTACTTTTCCTTGGTTGAGGGTAGATTAACCTCCTGTATAATGGTGAAATAATTGTTATTAAATTATACAAGAATCATATACATTAATATGATATCATATATGACCTTTTAACATTGATCTGTTAATAATATCTTAGTATTATCGTTGTTTCGGGTGTTAACTTACTCGTTTTCTTTTATATGTTTTTTTACGTAAGTCATGTTTTTCATGGATATGTTGTATATTATTCATATCCATAATGATATCAAGTCCTTAAACATTATTTTTAATCATTAAATGAGAATTAGTCTTGAATGGATACGAGGGGGAATGAATCTCATCGCGTTCGTGGAGACGGTAGTCCGTACGTACGCACGAGCGACAATATCATTCTTTTGATATTAAAATAATATATAATTGGATGGTATATCATATATAAAGAATAATTATAATTTTATATTTATTATTTACATGAATTAAACATCATTATTATACCCATCCAAATAATAATTTATTGAATAACAATTACACCACGACGTGGAGACGGTAAGCCATACGTACGCACCTATGGTGACATGTCATTCAACGGATGGATAGAATACTGAATATGGTTGTACCATATTTATAATAACATCACAGTATATATAAGATACTGGAGTTATTATTTTAGAATGGGAATAACAAATAAAGAAGAAGTTGAAGAAGAAAGGAACTTGAAAGAGGGTGGTGAAAACATTACCTCTTCTTCAGGTTCTTCCTTTTGATTTGATCAAAAGGGCTCCTTAGGTTGCCTTTCTGATAAAAATAAGACCTCTAGGTTGAAGTGAGGTAATTTGAGAGAGTATTTGGATAGGTTTTGTCTGATCCAAAAGGCTTTGAATGTGTGAATTAGTGAGAAGGGGGAGTGCCCTTTTATAAGAGGGGTGAGGTGCACCTTTGGAAAAGCTAGAAATATTATTTTATAATAAATTCATATTCGGTTTCTAATGTCTCCAAAGTGTATTATTTAAAGTTTAATGTTGTTATAGGTCGAAAAACACTCAACCAATAGAATTTAGTCAGGTTTGGGTTATTATATTAACCTTATCTTTTAGTTTTAACTCTTAGTTAATTAGTTTGAGATTTACCATGTCACTTTGTATTTTTATATTATATAGTTAATAAACTTACCATATACATCCAAGAGACCCCCAAGTGGTCCATTAATGATACACATATCATTATATAAGTCTCTTGGACGAACCTTATATTTTTAGGAATTTAATATCAATTAATAATATAATAGTTTTTTTAAAACTCTTTTATGTCAATTTTGACACTATTGGGAATTTTGTTTTTGATAATTTTATAACAGCATTATTACTTCGAAACAAATTTATATAACCAATAATAATATGTAATATTAACCTAGAAAATTATTGGAATTCATAAAAAGTCTCAAATTTCATTTATTTTGATATTTATAATATCAATTATTTTAATATTTCATTAATTAGGTAATTACTGCATCAGCATTGTGTCAGAAATAAATTAAATTATTTAATATTCAAAAATTATAAATAAAATACCATTATGTAGGAAATATTTTTAGGTTTTTAATGAATATTTACAATAGAATTTATCTTATGTATAACCCTATATTAAAAATGTTTTAGTAAATAATCTTTGATTTTAACTCTTTTAACTCTTCTTTGAATTAAATAATAATAAATGTCCTAATCTAATCCAAGTGGACCTAAATGATAATATTTTATTCCTAAGGTTGTTTTTGGTCGATATACACTTGTCCAATAGAATTAGGACATGTGTTAGGGTAATATTAATATCATTTTTACCCTTAATTACCCTATTTACTTTTAACCGTGGTAAATAAAAGTAAAAAGTTACTATTCACCAAAAATTGTTTTCATCTCATTGAACCAAATTTTACTCCTTGATATTAACCGTGTCTCTCGGATTTTTGAAATTCTACTCACAGAAGCGGTAAAATTAAGTTTTATGTGAATTTCCAAATTCTCCTAGGAGCTGGGTAAAAGACGGTGAAAAGTTCAATAAAATTTTTATATATCTAAAATTATTCTAAACTAACTCCAATGAATTACATTGAAATTATATAGTTATTATGTATTTATTTTGACCTTAATTAAATTTAAATAAAATAAATAATTATTTAAATAAAAATTCGGTTTTAAACTATTACTCAGTGTTTTTTCACTATTCATCAAAAATTGAATATTTTCAGAAAAATACCAAAATTTCGCCCTAGGATAATTTTGATATTCCGAATCCAAAAAATGAAGTCCATTTTGAAAGATAAAATTTATAAAATTTCAAAAAGTGGGTATTACTATTCATAACGGCTAGTTTGATTGGTTGTGGTGTGTGTGTAAGAACTCGAAGTTGCATACAACACGTGTTACTGTATTATTCAAAGGGAAGCGTACCGTGGAAGCTTGGGGTGTCACATAGGGATTCTGCGCCCAGGGCTCACTGGGGCTCCATACCCTACTGGAAACAACCTCCTGGGTAGAGGATTGGTGCCCGCGTAATGTGTTGGTCACACTGATACCCAAAGAACCCTACTTGGGAACACGAAGGGACGTGAGGATCTCTCCGGGCCTCTTGGGGTGGTACATGCTCCAATCCGCCGAGTCTATTGTCGAAGCGGACTGAGACAACTCACTCCAGAAAGTGGGAGCACACCCACATTGTATGAACGCACGTAGCCGTAAATTATGTCGCAGTCCAGTGAAAGGGACACAACACTGAAAATCTCCTCAGTTGGAAGAATAGGGAAACCAATACAACTCTTCCAGTCAAACCATTGAGAACAGGAGGACCCTCTATGTCATGAGAGGTCAAAGGTAAGTAGAATAGAACAAGGTACACACATGGGGCCCACACAATGTGTGGCCCAAACTCATCTCCAAACCAAGCACATAAACGTTCTCAGATAAAAACTACAACTTTTACCTCTAAGCATTCCCGTATACTCCAAGAGTATGCCACATTGCCAGCCCAAGGCTATCGTGCACACGGTACCCAATGTCAATGAAAAAAGGCTTAAACATAACCTCACCAACCTGCTTCCTCCACGGCCCAAGCATGTCCAACCACATCTCTTCAAACATCAAATTCACTCACACGGGAGTGAACGCGATCACACGCTAAGGGTTCTCTACAAACACCACAGGAAGAAGCACCATTGGTACACCTTTCATGCTTCCACATTAAATGAGATCTCGAATGAGTCTCCTCACATTCAAGCGGATCGTACCATTGTAATCCTTGCGGAAAAACATTTGAGATAGACTATTTACTCACCTCAAACGGACATCCGACGGAAAAGTCGTCCAACACCACTTTACGCCCGAACAACGTCCCGTGGTCCTGAGCCTCGGTCCCGAAAACAGTCAAGCGCATTGCACTGTTGCGATCTCCTCGGAAAGACACGTCAAATTGACTGCTCACTTGAGTGGAACAGATATCCAGAGAAAAAGATGCATATTACCAAACTGCACACTAGCGGTGCTACGTGGGACCCTCATCCCAGTCCCAAAGCGCTACGAGTGGATCACACCGCTGTGATCCTCTCAGAAAAGTACACAAGATTGACTAAACACTTGTCCAAAACGGACACCCGATGAAGAAGTTGGAATTCACCATCAACTCCCAAAATGGACCTCTAGGGGCCCACACCAGCATTCTTAATTAAAGAGGGTGGATTCCGCTATTGCAATGCCCTCAGAAAAATACCCAGAATTGACTGCTCGCACGCCCCGAACGGATGTCCGATGAAAAAGTTGCAAAACGTTACTCATAACTTAAAAGACGGCCCATGGGGACCACATCTCAACTTTGGTTTCAACGCCCGAAAACCCCTTGGAAAACTTCATCTCGATGCCAGGGCTGCAACGCCGCTGACGGCGCTCAAATTGGACTTCGGATGTGCCCGCGCCGTCCAAAACAATAACCCCCGGAAAAACACCAAACTACTTAATGGGTGTGTCGCGCCATCGAGGCCCCCGTCTCGGGAATTAAAACCCCCAAAACCATCTCAAAATGTCCGTCTCAATCCAAGGAACGCGTCTCCGTATATGGAACGCGAGTCTGATTTACGGTTTTCCAATTAGGAGCGTTTTAGTGTTGATGGACCAAAACGGGGTGGGTCGGGCCGGTTCGCTCAGCCCGCCCATTCCCTGAACCGACGATCCGCGGTTCACCGCGCGGACCGCCCCAACCCGCCCGGATCGGCTCGGACGGTTCAGTCTCCTGAGTGGACCCATGAGGTGCGGGTCCTGTCTGCCGACCGGGGTCACGAGGACCTCGGGTTTTCCGCGTCAACCGGCCAAAGGCCGGTCCCCCGCTCCGCGCCCCAGCTGGCGCCCGCTCGCCGTCGCCCCCAGCTCGCTCGGCCACCACGCTCGCCGCCTCTGCTCGACCTCACCCGGTCGACACTCGCGGCCACCTACCGCTCCCCGCTCATGCTGACGCTGCCTCGCCCGGCCACCCTAATGTCGAGCCGCCGCCGCCTGAGCCGAAGCTGCCTGCCACCTCAGCAGAGCCGCCCGCCACCAGACCGGCCAAAACCGCTGGAAAACCTCCAAAAACCCACGGATCTTCAGTGGATGACTGTGATCGCATCGAAACTTGGATTTTCAATCCAAAAAATGTGTTGGATAGATCGGAACATATACTACGCAACCAAGGGATTTTCTCGACAAAATAATGGCAATTCAATGCTATAAATTGAGATCAAAGTAGTTGGAGGAATTAAAAAAATGTAAACGCATGATCCTACCTCTTGGGCATAGCCCGATGCTTCGCGTGCGATCCACCGGAAGTCGCAACACCTTGGAGAGGAGGTGGCGATGGAGAGCTTGAGGGGATAACTCCTTGGTTGAGATTCTTCCTCTAGAGAATGAACAAAGGGGGAGATGGTGGAGTTAGGTTTAAATAAAGAAAAATTAATTAAAATTTTAATTAATTTAAACCCCCAATTTAACCCGCATCTGAAACTCTCGACGGGGACGAGGTTAAGCCTCACCTAGGGTAAAAGCCACCTCCCGAGCACAATGGCAGTCTTGGAATTTTAATCTGAGGCCTCGTTCAAAAGTTATAAAACTTAACGTCCAAGGCCGCTAAATTATGAAAACGCCCCTGGGGCCATTTTCGACAGAAGGGCCACGCTCATAAAAATTGCACCCCTCCTAGGGTAAAAGGAACGTTCCGGACTCAAATGTTCCCTCAGTTTTCCCATCTGAGCAACCGTTTAATAGATACTTAAGTTTAACTATTAAAAAAATAATTTAATTATTTTATTTATCCGTTTAATGTTCCGTCAACGGACGAGGGGTCCCAACGTCCCGTGCCGACATGTTCTATGTCGTTCCTAGGGTAAACACCCCATTTCGGACTCATCTTTACTCTCAGATTTAAGATCTGAATTACCATTTAGGATCTATCCCATTTATTTGGTGTTCCCAGTGTGAACGCACTAAAAATTTAATTCTGGCCACACCGGAGCTCGAAATCTCACACCGTCTGAAGGTGATGCTCTGAAATAACATCAAGAAAATTCCGAAGTATTTTATAGCAAAAACATGTTCTTAAATCATTCCTTCCTTCAATATTTTTGTCCCCGAAAAGCAAAACCAGGGAACAACTCAAGGTACTAAGCCCGCACCAGGCTCTTCTGAACCCAGAAGAACTCTTTCATGGTCCTGCGCCACCGCAAACAGACCAAAGGATTTGATCGGTTCACGCGAGGTCTACCCTTGCTGATGACATGCATAGGAGCATGCACAGTTCTTCTCAGGTGAGTCACGTGGGAGACTCCATGCACCCACTCCCGACCTTTGGGTTATGGCAAGGCAGTAGACAACCTCGACATCCCTTCGCACGGTCTCAAACGGCCCGAAGGCCCTCGGGGGTAGCTCACCTCCCCAGTCGCACCTCTACATCGCACGCTGTGACTGGAATCACCGCTTGGACCTAGGACAAATCCCGGTGATTTCCTCCTTCAGAATATCCATATGGTGAAACACTCAAGGATATCTGGTCACGCAAGGTTTTACAGTCAATGTCCCATGACCAAGACTCTCTTACACACTCTGAAAGTGAAGGAGTCGATACCATCAACTAAAGAAAAAGGTCTCATGCCTTATACCTTTACGATACAGGGTTACACCGACGCCCCACGTCACCCTGGTAACACCTCAAGAAAGGATTAGGGAGAAAAAGGGAACTTCATACACAAAGCCTAACAATTATACTGTAAAAATTAGAAGAGTCGTAGGGAATACCTCTTGACACCTCATGCTCTACAGGATCGAAGACATCCAAAGCTCACGGCTGTCTGCATTCCCAACTGTCAGCTCCCGGAGCCTGACTTGGACCGTCTGATGGTGATGGGAAGAACTCGTAATGTCGTCCCCCACTTCTAGCTTCCCCCACTCCTCCGCTAGAACCACATATCTAGGCGCCACTCTGATCACAGTGCTACCTCTACCGCGGTGGTGCACCTGCTTCCTACCCGAAGTTCTCAACATGCCTGGTCGGGCAGTCCCATGCCAAGTGACCTTGCCCATTGCAAGCACAGAACTGGTTCTCTCTGGGCTGCACTAGTGCCCTCCAGCGCCACTGTGGTGTATGAACATTCCCCTGAGTCCGGTTATCGGAAATCCACCTAGGTCGAGGTTATGTCACTCGATGCCTGCTCACTGCGGTGGATGTCTCAGCTCTGTCAAGCCCGCCACCACCACCAACTGTAGAGCATGATAGGAATCTCTCTGTCACCAGTGCTTGCTCTAGCACCTCGACATAAGTGTAAATGCACAAGTGTACTATAATTGCACGAATCTATCTGTAGAGACCCCACTCTAACTTCCGCGCTCGGAAGTTGCCATCGTGGACCAAGTCCGGGTAAAAGCGTGCACAGTCCGCGAACCTAGTGGCGTACTCAGTCACCGTCATCCCTCCCTGCTGAAACTGCAGGAGCTCCTGGATCTGAATGCAGCATAAGCGGGAGGGGTAAAACTCCTCATGGAACAATAGCTGAAAGTCATACCACGAAAGCGATGAATCATCAAGAAACTGAGTTACCAGAATCCACCAATGACCAGCTGCTCCATGGAAAAGGCTGGCGGCCAAAGCCACCATAAGATCTGCCAGTGTGTTTATAATCCTGAAGAGGTGAACCACTACTTCCATCCAAACCTATTCTGCCTGAGGGTTTGTCTCACCACTGAACCTCAGTGGTCTATGTCGCTAAAACTCACGGAGCACGCTCAACCTGCGCTCAAGCTTAGTCTGTTCTGTTGAAGCTCTCTTCTACTCACTAGGTGGGGGTGCTGCTACTGGCCCACCCAGAGAAAGGGACTCACATGATGGGTCCTGGACTGAGGCCTCGTAGCTCACAGGGTCATCGTCACGAACCAAAGCTGGTATCCTGGATGGCTGTCTTCGCAGAGACATCCTGAATGTTATCAAGGATTTCCATGGTCAGATAAGAATATATGTATATAACAGTAACAACAATGGGGAGCTGACTCAAGAAGGATAGTCAAGACTCAATCCTATATGATGCACAAACCAATTTCCCTACAATGAGTGTCTCAGCATTCCAAGTCAACAAGCGGGTTATCAGGGTCTTGGTGAATGGATACGTCGGCCACCGCACCATCACTGGACTCCCTGGCCTGAGAGCCGCTCTCGAGACACATTGACATCGTTTCCCTAGATCCCAACCAATTCCTTTTTAGGGACATCCAAACAACGTCCCAAGGAAAGAACCACCTTTAACACCAATTTTTCATGACACGAACCTACCCGGGCTCAAGCCGCAACTACCCCAAGCCCGTCTCCATAGGCCAGGGTCCGGCGACAAGCACCGAAGGCTAAACAACTTGGGGAGGCCTTTTCCTAAGTACTTGTACACACGCATGCAGCCCACTCAATGCAGAAGTGCATAGTAAAAGGAAAAGAAAATTAAAGTAAAGTACCAACTGCTATAAACAACCACAAAACATGCATCGGCCTCTAAAAAATAAAAAACAAGTGCTGAAGGTAAACTGGAAAGAAAAGGGAAAAACGCGCGCCCAACTAGAAAAGTGACACAACCCAAAAACATGTGAACAAAAGTAAACAGTTAGGAGAGTCCCACACCTGGAACCCAACTACGACCACCACACGTGGTCCAAGCACCTGAACTCCTACACTCTGCTAAAGTCACGACCAACCTGTCCATCGTCTGCAAGGGCACACTAAGTGCGGGTAAATCCCAAGCAGGGGTGAGTATAAAAATACTCAGTGGGATGCCCCGAAGGATCGAGGGAGTAACAAAGGAGGTACTGAAGAGTTGAGCAGTAGATCGAACAGGGAAAAGTAAAGGAGTATAACTGAGAGTGCAGTAAAGAGTGCAGCTCAACCCAACAAGAGGAAGGAAGAATACTCGTCCTATCACAATGAGATAGAAACGATGAGAAGATGAACTTATCATCGAGTCTTCACTACCTATAGTAGGATAGTAGACTCGTCCAACCATGAGAAGCTAGAAACGGAAATCAAGTGGCATACCCCGCGCGTCTTCGCCTCTCCTAGAAGGAGAGTATCCAAAACCCAAGGAGTGGGTACTAGAAAAGGGTATACATATATATATATGCTCTATCAAGAAACCCAAACAAGATTTTAAGGGGATATTTGTCCCGTAGATCAGCCCAAGAAAGTGAGTAGCCAACAATCCTAGAATTAAACACCATCGATGCCCAGTATCTGCACGTCTTCCCCGAACTTCAAGTCAAGGGGCTCAAATCACCGCACCTTGACACTATCCACTTTGGGCGGCAATGACTTGCCCGTATGGTTTTAGGTCGCGTCATAAGGATGCCTCTCGATGGGGAAATCACCCCTCATTCTTGAGAGTTTTGGGGGAACATCAAGCCACACCTCGTCACTATCACGCAGTCAAGAGGTCTTCTCAAAGTTGACGGATTCTCACTGCCCAGCCCCGCGAAAGGGTAATCCGCTGGAGGGAGACCTGGATCTTCTCTGGCCATCCCACTGGCAATCCCTGCTGGATGGTACACCACTAGTCATCCCTGCTGGATGGTACCTCACTGGACATCCCTACTAGATGGTACACCACTAGTAACTAGAACACGTAGTGGGAAACATGTCACGATAGATCATGGAAGAAAGATATGATCTCGATAGACAGCTAGGGAGTCTGTGCCCAGGGCTCACTGGGGGCTCCATACCATACTAGAAACAACCTCCTGGGTAGAGGATCGGTGCCCGCGTAATGTGTTGGTCACACCAATACCCAAAGAACCCTACCAGGGAACATGAAGGGACGTGAGGATCTCCCCGGGCCTCTCGGGGTGATACATGCTCCAATCCACTGATTCTAATATCAAAGTGGACCGAGACAACTCACTCCAGAAAGTGAGAACACACCCACACTGTACGAACGCATGTAGCCGTAAACGATGTCGCAATCCTGTGAAAGGGACACAACAATGAAAACCCCCTCAGTTGGAAGAATAGGGAAACCAAAACAACTCTTCCAGTCAAACCATCGAGAACAGAAGGACCCTCTACATCACGAGAGGTCAATGGTATGTAGAGTAGAACACGACACACACATGGGGCCCACACGACATGTGGCCCAAACTCATCTCCACACCAAGCGCACAAACATTCTCAGGTAAAAACTACAAATTGTATCTCCAAGCATTCCTGTATACTCCCAGAGTATGCCACATTGCTATCCCAAGGCTATCGTGCACACAACACCCAATGTCAACGCAAAAATGCATAAAAATAACCTTGACAACCTGCTTCCTCCATAGCCCTAGCATGTCCAACCACATCTCTTCAAACATCAACTTCACTCACATGGGAGTGAACGCGATCACACGTCAAGGTTTCTCTACAAACACCGCAGGAAGAACCACCACCGGTACACCTTTCATGCTTCCACATTAAATGAGATCTCGAATGAGTCTCCGCACATCCAAGTGGATCGTACCATTGTAATCCTCTCGGAAAAACATGCGAGATAGACTATTTACTCGTCTCAAATAGACATCTGATGGAAAAGTCGTCCAACACCGCTTTATGCCCGAACTGCATCCTGCGGTCCCGAGCCTCGGTCCTGAAAACAGTCGGGTGCATCGCACCGTTGCAATCTCCTCGGAAAGACACATCAAATTGACTGCTCACTAGAGTGGAATGGATATCTGGAGAAAAAGATGCATATTGCCATAACACACACGAGCGGTGCTACGTGGGAGCCGCATCCCAGTCCTGAAGTGCTATGAGCGGATAACACCATTGTGATCCTCTCAGAAAAGTACACAAGATTGACTAAACACTTTTCCAAAACGGAAACCCGGTGAAGAAGTTGGAATTCACCGTCAACTCCCAAAACGACCCTCGTAGATCCCACACCAGCGTGCTTAATTAAAGAAGGCGGATTGCGCCATTGCAATTCCCTCGTAAAAACACCCATAATTGACTACTCGCACGCCCCGAATGGATTTTCGATGAAAAAGTTACAAAACGATGCTCGTAACTTAAAAGAAAGACCGTGGGGCCCACGTCTCAACTCTGGTTTCAATGCCCGAAAACCCCTTGGAAAACTTTGCCTCGATGCCAGGGTCGCAACGCCGCATACGATGCTCAAATCAGACTTCATATGTGCTCGTGCCGTTCAAAACAATAACCCCCGGAAAAACACCAAACTACTTAAAGGGCATGTCGTGTCATCGAGGCCCCCGTCTCGGGAATTAAAACCCCTGAAACCATCTCAAAACTTCTGTATTGATCCAAGGAATGTGTCTCCGCATATGGCACATGAATCTGATTTACGGTTTTCCAATTAGGAGCATTTTAGTGTTGATGGACCAAAACGGGGTGGGTCGGGCCGGTTCGGCCGGCCCACCCATTCCCTGAACCGGCGGTCCGCAGTTTACCGCGCGGACCGCCCCAACCCGCTCGGACTGGCTCGGCCGTTCCGGTCTCCTGAGTGGACCCACGAGGTGCGGGTCCTGTCTGCCGACCGGGGTCACGAGGACCCCGGGTTTTCCGCGTCAACCGGCCAAAGGCCGGTCCCCCGCTCCGCGCCCCAACTGGCGCCCGTTCACTGTCGCCCCCAGCTCGCCCGGCCACCGTGCTCGCCGCCTCCGCTCGACCTCGCCCGGCCGACACCCGTGGCCGCCTGCCACTCCCCACTCGCACTGGCGCTGCCTCTCCAGGCCACCCTGATGTCGAGCCGCCGAGCTGCCGCCGCCTGAGCCGAAGCCACCCGCCGCCAAAGCCGAGCTGCTCACCGCCAGACCGGCCAGAACCACCAGAAAACCTCCAAAAACCCGCGGATCTTCGGCGGACGACTGTGATCGCATTAGAACTCGGATTTTCAATCCAAAACATGCGTTGGATGGCTCGGAACATATAATACGCAGCCAAGGGATTTTCTAAACAAAATAATGGAAATTAGATGCTATAAATTGACATCAAAGTAGGTGCGGGAATTAAAAAAAAGTCAACGCATGATCCTACCTCTTGGGCGTAGCCCAACGCTTTGCGTGCAATCCGCCGGAAGTTGAAAAACCTTGGAGAGGAGGTGAAGATGGGGGTCTTGAGGGGAGAGATCCTTGGTTGTGCTTCTTCCACTAGAGAATGAACAAAGGGGGAGATAGTGGGGTTAGGTTTAAATAAAGAAAAAATTTAATTAATTTAAACCCCCAATTTAACCCGCATCTGAAACTCTTGACGGGGTCGAGGTTAAGCCTCCCCTAGGGTAAAAAACACCTTCCGAGCACAACGGAGGTCTTAGAATTTTAATCTAAGACCTCATTCAAAAGTTATAAAACTTAACATCTGAGGCCGCTAAATTATGAAAACGCCCTTGGGGCCATTTTCCACAGAAGGGTCGCGCCCACGAAAATTGCACCCCTACTAGGGTAAACAGCACGTTTTGGACTCAACGGTGACCTTGGTTTTCCCATCTGAGAAACCATTTATGAGATACTTAAGTTTAACCATTAAACGAATAAATTAATTATTTTATTTATTCGTTTAATGTTTTGTCAATGGGCGAGCGGTTCCAACGTCCCACGCCGACATGTTCTATGTCGTTCTTGGGGTAAAAACCCCATTTCGGACTCATACGTACTCTCAGATTTAGGATCTGAATTACTATTTAGAAGCTATCCCATTTATTTGGCATTCCCAGTGTGAACGCACTGAAAATTTAATTCCGGCCACACCGGAGCTCGGAATCGCACGTCGTCCAAAGGCGCTGCTCTGGAATAACATCAAGAAAATTACAAAGTCTTTTATAGAAAAAACTGGGTTCTTACAATTTCAAGGGGGCTAATAATGGAATCGAGAAAGTGGATGTCAATATTATCCTTTTCCAAATAAATCAAAAACCATACAGGGGAAGATTAATGATGGTATCAATACAACATACCCCAAGTGGAGTAAAATAAAGGGTTGTTGTTGTTGATGAATAAAAATATATTTTAAAAGCATTCTTGAGGAAAATATCATTTTGTTTTTAAAAACCATTTCAAAAACCTATTATTTGAAAATCGCTTTTGAAAAAAAAATAAAAAAGTATCCTTTTAAACATGAAAATAAATCTTCAAAGAAATGATAGTGGGTAAATCTGTACATGTTATACAAGGTAAAAGAACATTCTCTTTGCATGGTAAAAAGTTAAAAAAATTCCTTATTTGGAAAGCGATAAGAAGATTCCTTGGAAAACATTGGTAAAAGACAAAACGTGTAAAAATTTCTTTACTAAATCATTTTGAAAATCTTAAAAACATATTTTAAATCATTTTAATAAAACATAGTTTTTAGAATAAAATGGGTTCTCCGGCTAAAGAGATAAATGAGGTTGGGTTTTCTTAAAAACATTTTCTAAAACATTTTAAGGACCAAAGTGTGGGAAAATGGTACTAATCCTTGAAAATGTTCATGAATAACTAGTGGATAATAAAATGAAAGGGCTTATTGAACAATGGTAATATAATTTCATCGAATTGAAATACCATTGAAATATCAATAATATTATTCTTAAGGAAAATAATCTTTGAACATGCCCCCCGTAGACAGCTAGGGTGTGGGGAACTGGTCGCGGGGTCAAGTCCTCGGACCATTTTCTATTGTATCATGTGTAATATAATTGACCCACCTTTAAATAAAATAATCTTTAAACATTTCAAAGTGTCACATACCACTTTGAAACATTTTAAATCCTAATCCTCATGAAGGAATAATATTAAATGAAAGTTTTAAATACCATGAAGATAAAATATTTCATGATATAATATATCAAAATGGGTAGTAGATACACCATACAAAATAAGTAAATGGTAAACATGAAATTTATCTCATGGATGTAAAAAGTCAGATGAAAATATCTTACCCTGCATATGATTTGTCTCGTGTGTCCTTATATTCCTAAATAACAAACTTATATTAATTATTTACTTTCTTGAGAAAAAATTTCATGTTTAGAAAAAAAAATTATTTAACTTATTACCATGTTTTATAAAACTACTTAATCAATTAATTTTATATCAGGTGTTTTGACCAAATTCGATTTATGTGTAAAAATAACTTTGGTAGGTCAAATATGGTCGAAGGGTCATTATATAACATATCTAGAATAATAATAATGAAATAATTATCATATTTATACATCAATTATAATTTTAAAACCAATATTTAAATATTTTTATGAAAAATGAACCAACATTACAATCATAGAGAGGGTAGGTCGTACGTATGCATGAGTAACGATCCCATTTTTCAATGATCGATATGGAAAGAAGGTAAGTAAAACTATATCTTTATAGAATGAAAATTATATATTAAATACCATGTTATTTAATAATATATACTTATATATGGAATTCTTGTGATGTAAAAGGATCACATTGTGTCGAGGAGGTGGTAGTCCACACCTCCATGACCGACGCTATCACTTTTTAGTGTGTGAAAGGATAATAATGAAAATGATATATATTATATTTCCATAAAATTAATTATTCAATTAATATAATATAAATGTTTTATATTTCACATATTTTTAATTAATATCATCCTTTATACATTCCATGTATCGTGTGAATGAATCACATCACTTTTAAGAGGTGGTAGTCCACACTTCCACAAACAACATTATCATATTTACAAAAAATGTAAAGAATGAAGGAGTGTATTATAATTGAATTAAATAAGAATAAATAAATTATATATACCATATATAAACATAATTTCCATCACAATTTCCAACCTTAAAAGGTGGTAAAGGAAAAACAAACAACTTCTTTTTGTGAGGTGGTAGTTCATCATACACATAAACTGTAAGTTCATTACCTATTAGATGGAAGTGTGTGTAAGTGTAGGTTAACAAATTAACATAAAAACATACTAGTATATTGATAATAATATTTTTTTATATAAACATGGAATAATAATATTTTATGTGTTTAATAATGGAAATAAAACCAAAGATCTTGAGGAAAGATGTTATCACTTATTCGGGTAACTCCTTTTGGTTTACACCAAAGGGCTTCCTTGGATGGATTTCTGCCCGAGGGGGGATTCTTAGGATTAGGTTAAATATTTTGATGATATATTTTATAACATCTTGGTTGATCCAAAGTGTATTGATAGGTGTGATGGAGTGGTAGGAGAGGAGGCCTTTTATAGTGGAGGAGGAGTAGCACTCTTGTACATTATGGGAAAGGGAATTCCACCCACATTGTTTCACTTGAAAGTGGATCCAATAATGATAAAAATTTGAGAAAAGGTAGTATAGGGTAGAAATATGGATATACAATGAATTTTGGACAATTTTATACGTCTTTTGGCCCTTAACTTTAAGGTTTAGTCCCATGTTAATCTCAATTTCACCTTGATCATTGTAATTAATTTTAATTACTTTCACTAATATATTTTTTTGTAAAAAACTAATTTAACCTTTTTAGAAATTATAAATTATTATTATTTAAAATATAGAATCTATTTTTCAACATTCCAATCACATAAGTGGTAGAAATTAATTTAAATTTAATCCCATAGATGGGATGACAATGCGGGTTTTTAAAGTAAAAACATCTAAAATTTTGATATGTTTTTATAGTTAATTTCAAAGTGAAATTCATTCCAATTACCTAAATTGGATTAATTTATAAAAATATGATCTAATTAAACTTTAAAACCAATTTAAAATATTATTTAATATTATAAATAAATTATATGAAAAAGCGATTTTGAACTAAAATTCAGTATTTTTCATTATTCAATAAAAAATTAAACTTCACAAAAAATACCAAAAATTAAACCTAGCCTAATTTTTATGTTTTTAATTCAAAGATTAATTTTATTTTGACATATAATATTTATAAAATTTCTAAAAAGTGGATTTAAAATTTTTCCTCCATTAAAAGGCGGTAAAAGTGCCTTAATAAAAATATAGTATTTTATGTGTAGTTTTGGGTTTGTTCTTAACTTATATTTATCGAATCAATTGGATGAATATCAAAAATATTTTATTGAATATATATATATATATATATATATATATATTTCATTAAAATCATCCACTAATAGTAATTAATTTAATTTATTAAGGTAAAACACCTTTGGGTGCATAAAAATAGGTTTTTTATGAAAAATGTCTCCTTTATTTTAAATTGGGTCTTATATTCATTTCCAGTCAATTTGTAACAAATGAATTCATTTTATATTTTTGTAAACCATATATTTTCATAAGTTAGTTAATATTATTCATAACATCTAGTTTATATCTTATTATATTAAATAAAAATATTTTAATAATATATTGTTGCTCGGTAAAACTTGGTCTTGTGTGTAATGAAAGCCATCAAAGAAACTCGTTTTTTCATACATCGTATGCTAACTCAATGTCATGTGCATTTAAATCTATAACATATATTGAATTTATTTAAAATAGTAAATATATTATAAATTCCCATGATATTATATTCCCTTACATGCTTAGTTTTGTGTGTCATACACATTATCAAATAAAAGTTACTCTTAGAATTTATGGGGTTTTACAAATCATTTATATAATGTCTAAATTACAACACCTTATTCTATGAAACCTTCTGTTTAACCTAGGTCATTCATGGTTGTTACCAAAACTTTAGGATTTTATTCTATACTTAGACTTATCACCAGGGTTTTCATGAAATGTTTCTAACCCTAATCTCCAAATATTAACTAAACCCTACTCTGATACCAACTATAATAGCCCAAGATTTTTATATAAAATTATTACATCTTTTTATATGGATATTCATTACATAACAATACAATACACACTAGAACTGTAAATTTTTAGATTCTTTGAAGATTATATATAAAATCTTCTAATTTTATGAAATATATTCAACATATCCCACAAATATCTTCCCATATAGTGCTCTTCATAGGCATACCCTATTAAAAACTTTCTTCATATCCTAGGGAAAGTAAATATAAGAAAAGGGTAATTTGATGCTTAATAAGAGTAAACAAGGGATATATCATTTGATGATCATATGAAAGAATAAGATAAGAATAAGGTTATGATATCTTAACTACAACTTATGAAAATCATAAACATGAGTTATGGAATAAAACATTAACAATTCAAAAAAACATGAATCATAAGAATGATAATTCATCATAACTCAATCATGAACCATAATTTCATATCATAAATATAAGTGGAATCATCATAAGTATAGAAAAAATTTCATATTTCAAGGTTAAACACCATGACTGTTAGATCAAAAATCAAAACAATTTCCTATAACAGATCAAGAATGTTGAATTGTTTCCCATGACAGATCAAGAAAATCAACTTGTTTCCCATAATAGATCAAGAACAACAACTTATTTACCATAATAGATCAAGCACATTGGTTTGTTTTTCATAACTAATCAAGAACAAAAACTTGTTTCCCATATCTATCTCATGAGATATAATATTTTACCCAATGAATTAGAGGGATATGTAGGTTACACCCACCACATAATGAAAAACATAAATATGTGTGACATAGGATTATAAATCATTAATCATATCAAAACCCATAAAAATAAATGGGTTTCACAAAAATTTCATCTTTTCATCATAAAAATAAATAATCCATATAAATAATATGGTTAGTATTATTGAATAATAACCCAATTAAAGTATAAGTAACATAAAATGATGTCATCTTAGATGGAAACTTATTTTAAAATATCACTTGGAAAAATTCATGAGAAAATAACTTTTCTATTTTAAATCACTTATCTTTTTAAAAAGTTGTGCACTTATAAATGAAAACATTTACTTTGAAAATAAACTTGTAAACTTGAAAAGGAAGCTTCAAATAATTTTGGTTTCATGACAAAGGGAAAATCCGCTTAGTCTATATAAGTTAAGAATATATTCCATCAATGTTTTTTTAGAAGACACAAAGAACCTCATTTAATAATGATGAGATTGTGAAATAAACTCTTACCTCAAGTCTCACCTTTCTCTATTCACGTTCAAACCTATTGTATAATAAATATGGATTTATTATAAATTTATTACATGTAAATATATCTATCATACAATTTAATATTTATTTTTAACATCTTATCACCTGTTTACTAATAATTTATTATTAAAATCACTATTATGGGTGATAATTGCTTCATTTTCCAAGCATGTTTGGGTTTGGTAGTCCCAATCCTTATAATTTAATCATAGTCCCATAATTTAAATAATGTTAATAATTATATAAAAATAATATATATTAATTATATAAATATTTATAATCATTCATTAAAATTATAGATATAAAAATGAATTACATCATTCATAGAGACGGTAAGTTGTACGTACACATGAATGTTGTTTCCATTTTTCGACTGATGGAGTGAAATAAAGTTAAATAATAATTTACTTTTTTAAAATTATTATTATGCCATATATATCATATATAGTCATAAAATTCATCCTTATTACCATCCATGTGGAATATAAATGAAAAATGAATCACATCACATCATGGAGATGGTAGTCCATACGTACGAATAAGTGACGTTATCATTTACCAAAAGATTGGATTAAAAGAAGGTACACATTATATTATCACTAAATAAGTATAATTATATCATAAATATCATATATGGACATTAAAACCACCATAATTATCATCCATAAAAACTAGTTATGAAAAATGAGTTGTATCACTATATGAAGATGGTAAGTCGTATGTATGCACGAGCAATACTTTCACTTCTTATTTGATGGGAAATACGGTGTATAATGATGTTTAAATAATAATAATAACATTTCATAACATTTATTATACTAAATTAATTATTTCATGGTGAATTTCATAGATTTAGAGGAGGTAAATAATAGTAGAAAAATAAAGTGATTGGTTAGAGCGATTACCTCTTCTTCAAAACTACTCCTTTAGATCTTCTATAAATATCTATAGGGTTTTTATTTTGGGAAGACCAGAACCTATATAAGGTTTATATGTAAGTTTATAAGATAATTTTTATAGTATGTTCTAGATATAATTCTCAAAGTGGTGTAGTGATGTGATGGAGGAGGTGTCCTTTTATAATTGAGGTAAGGGGCACTTTTGGAATTTCTATAGAAAAATAAAATATAATAAGACTATTATAGAGCCTAATACTTTCAAATGGTCAGGAATTATAACCTAGGGTGGTATATGGTTGAAATATCATCAACCTATAAAATTTTGACAGGTTTAAGTGCTATTTTAAACCTTATCTTTTGGTTTAACCCCTTAATTAACATATTTTAACATTAACCGTGGTAACATATTTTTCACTCTTAAAAGGTTATAATTTTATATATAAGGTAAATATTGACTAATAAATGGATAAGGGGTGATATATTTTACCATATTTTATCTCATTTGTCCTTATTTAATATTTTTATGATTTTTAAATAATTTAATAAAATATTATTTTCATAAAAAATCATTATTGTCAATTTTGACACTATTAATTACACTAACATTAATAACATCCATAAAACACTTAAAATTTTAAAATATTATTTTAAAACATCCAAAACTTTTCATGGTCAACTATAAAATTCTTGTATCACCTTTATCTCAAATTATAATACTTTTAATATTTTTAATATCATTTATTTGATTTTTCCATTAATTGAATAATTACTACATATGTATTATGTAAGTATTTAAGGTGTTATTTAATTACTAAAAATTATAAATAAATTTAAATAATGAATATAATTTTATTAGGAATAAAATTACTATTAATATTCGTTCATAACTAATTTTTTCCCTATGTGATCACATAAATGATATTTAAAACTAAGAGAGTGAAATTTTTTCACTTCCTTTGGTTTAAATAACATACAAGTAATTTTCATGGAAAAGTTTCCATTAAATAATTAAATTTATAACCTTATGTGTTAAGGGTATAATTTAATTTATCTAATAAGAATTAGGATGAAAAATTATAGCCTTATCACTTATTTTTAATCAATATTAACTCGATTTATCCCTTACCGAGGTGATAAATTTTACCACGGTTGTTATTCATATTGACTAAAAATAAAAGGATATTAATTAAAAAAATTAAACCTACTAATTATAAATATTCAATTAATTTTATCTAATTTTATATCTATAAATGGTATAAATTAATTTTAAAGTAAGTGTGAAAAATGTGACAAAAACCACTTTTTAGAAAAATACATTTTTAAGCATAAAACTTGATTTATTCTTGTCTTATGCTTAAAATAATATTTTTTTAATGGTTAAAACATTTTATCAAGTAAATAATGTATAAATTTAATTAAAATAATTCAATAATAGGTATTAATTTAATATATTGATATAAAATTCATTATACGCATAAAATAATTTTTTTTAGAAAAACACCACTTTTATTTTAAAATATTTTTTGTTTTTAATTATAATAATTTGATAACTAATGAATTTATTTTATAAATGTATAGACCATATATTTTTTATAATTTATTTATTATTATTCATACACCTATCAATCAAACGGCTAGGAGAAAATAGACAAATAATATTTTAATAATGTTATGTGGTTCGTTTAAACTCAATATTTCATGCGAAACAAACTATAGAAGAAATAAAATTATTTAAAGATAAATATTTCATAAAAATATTGTGGTGTTATATAGAGTATCAAGGTTGTTTGAGGACATTCTAGGTGAGTTTGGGATCATAACCCACTAATTTATGGGTGTTTGGCATCGGTTCAATTAGAATTGGGTGGTTCTAGTCTTGTGGTGTGGCCTTCATCCCTGGTTTAGTGTTGGTATTAGGCCGGTGTGTTTGATTATGTGATTTATTTTTCTCATTTTTTCATATTCTTTGACTATTTCACATGAATCTTGTTCCTTTAATGCTCAACCGATAATGAAAAACTATATCCTGGATATTTGGTTTTGGTTGAATGTCTTCAAATTAGATTTTTTGGGAATTTTTTATAGAGTTTTTGTATTATTTTTCATTTATTTTGTCATGATTATTTTAACCTCATTAATGTGTGGAATAAAAATTATAATTTTTTATAAAAATATTGGTGTTCAATAGTAAATAAACTTGGTAAAGTATTCATAATCATGGTCAATTCCTAATAATTCTATTGGTCGGAGTAGGACACTCAAGAGGGGGTGAATTGAGTTCCTATAAAAAATTTTGTCTAAAAGATTTATTTAAATTTTCTCTAATTTTAAATAAAATCATCCTAGTTAACCAAAGTAGAATATTTTTAAATGTTTTGATCTTTTAAAATATTTTTCAAAGAGTGATTAATTCTCAATTGAAATAATAATAAATACTATTTTAACTTTTGAAATCAATTGACTAAATCAAAGTCTAATATAAACACTATCTAAGATTAACTATCAAGATGAAAGAAATTTTTCCTTTTGTAAATGGATAAAGTAGTAAAAATAGAACTTTAAAAGGCACAATAGAATTAACAACAATAAGTTCAGTATCAAGATGAGACTTAATCCTATCCACTTAGTGATCACTTGCCACCAAATAGTTTATATAAATAAAATATTATCCACAACCTAGATCAGGGAAAACAACAGCATACACAAATGTCTATGTCAAAAAGACCTCTTCCACAATTTTTCTTAGAAGTTCAAAAACATACAGGCCATGTAGGGAAATCTTCCACTGTTATCTATGGGAGAGGATAATTTGTGAAGATATATATATATATATATATATATATATATTCTAGTTTTTTATAGGAGTCAGTGTGTGTTCATAGAATAGATATACACACACTCCTCATAATGTAAAAACAATACACAAGTAGATAAAAAATAGAGAGAATATAGTTAGAAAGCTCTGTGTAATAGGCAATGCAGCTTGCGACTCCTAGAAGTTAGCTTGAAGTCTATCTTGAGTTGACTTTTAGAAAAATATAGAGAAATAGAGTGTAGTGAGAGCTTCTATCTTCTATTTTTAATGAGGTTTATATTTTCTCGAGAATTTATTCTCCTCTATTTAGTTATTTTTCAACAAAGTGTTCTTCAGTTTTTGTTCTCAGTAGTATCTTCTTGTATCCATAGCTAGCATTTATCTTGTGTTCTTCTAAAAAGAATGAATTCTAGCTTTCATTTTCCTTTTTGATCCAGTATTATCTTTATACAATACATCTGACAAGAAGAATGATCTATATCATATCATGGTACCTCGTACCTCATACTTTTGTCTGGCATCAAATTAAATGTTTTCTACAAAAGTCATAAAAATTCATTAAAATAATTAGTGGTACTAAGTTTCACAAATATAATCATTATAAAGAAAATTGAATTTAAATGAAAAAGTAATAATTGAAGGTGTCTATAAGCAGTGTCTCTGAATGGTGTCTCATGAACGGTGTCATGGAATGGGGTCTATGAATGGTGTCTTGGAATGGTGTATCATGCTTAATGCATTCTGTAAATAGGAACGATGAGATAAGTAACAGTAGGTCGCTCTGTCGGTAGATCAACTTGAAGGTGACTTGTATCTAGCAGTAGGTCAACTCAGTGGTGACTCATGCTATCAGTAAATCATACTTTGAGAAAAATATGGATTGAGTCTAATGGTAACTTAATACGACGGTGAATCATACTTAGTAAAAATTATGGACTGGGTCTGAAGGTAGCTCAATGTGATAGTGACTCATACTTTGTGAAAATTCTAAGAAGTTGTTGACAGTGGTTTGAACAACAGTGTCTCATCCTTTTTTAGAATTCAGCTCTATGCTGACGGTGAGATAGTTGATAGTGAGACATATTAACAGTGAGTCTATATCAGTAGTAGATCATACTTAGCCAATTTTATCCCATCATTAAGATGTCCATCAATGAGTCTACCTTAATGGTGACTTATACTTAGTCATATTTTTTCAACCGATATTATGATGTAAAACACTAACAGAAGAAAATAAGGTTATCTATAAACATAATTAAACACGAGTAAACATAATTTAACTTGATGAAACATGATTTAACTTAATGAAACGTGATTTTTGAGCATTAAAACTAGAGGAGGACAACAATCTCCCCATTTTTTATGATCATAAATCATTGTATTATAAATATTAAAGTAAAAAAAGAAAACTTTTCTTCTTATCGTTTCATACAAATCATGATAGATTACATTATAAGCTAAACATAATCAAATCAAATTAAATACCATACTTATTCCCATCCTTATATTAAAGGCTGTTAAATGCCATACTTATTCTCCCCCTTTTTGGATTATCAAAAAAAGAACAAATAATAAGAAAGAAAGAACATAATATGGATGAAAAGAGATAATCTATTTCATGATAATAATATAGTACATTGAATGAGAAGAAAATAGTTCAAAATACATCCCTATCAAAGAAAAATCCAAAATAAATTATTCTCCAAGGAAGGATATATGACTAATTTTCCTTTATCAGAAGATGCAGGTGGAGGAAGAGAAGGTACAGAAGGTGTTGAGGTATATAATTGATGAATGGGAACTTCAGAAGGCACGGTATAGGTAAGAATTTGAGTATAAGGAGGGGTTGTAAGTTATTGATAGATAATAGGCCTCATATTACTAAGAGCTTGAGTTGGAGACATAGGAAAAGTTTGAAGGGTTTGAGGAAGAGGAGAAAAAGGGTTTCGAGTGATAGCAGCTCTGAACTGAGGATCAGTAGACCGGTAGATGGATTTGGAGGGAATATCCTTAATGATAGGTATAATGGGAAAGGCCTCTAGTTCTACAATGGATGTACTCTGAACATGCAGGTATGGCTTCAAAAGATTGATAAAATACATGATAATTTTCCCACATTTCTCCATAGCCTTAGTAAAATAATCCTTGTTTTTCATAAACATTTGAAGGGCAGGAGTAAGTTCCTTGAGCTATATGACTTGTTCCTTGAATGCTTGGGTAACACAAGGTAGCCTCAAATTATCATTCAAGTACTTAAAATGATAAGTGAGCTGATTCTTAGTGTAAATCATCGATATGTAATAATCCACCTTTTTTTGATTTCATCCTTAACTTCTATAGATTCATTTATATAATGACTGACTGTAACACCCCGACCCCTCTAGACTAGAGACAGTGCATTACATGTGATATTGGCATTGTTAAAAGGAAATAAAATCCCGAAGGAACGATCAGTTTAGTAGTCTTGAAGAAACTAGATACATAGATGTTACTCAAATTACATTGGAAAAGTTTACAAAATACAATACATAATGAAAACTAAAAGCTGCATCCATAAGAACTTAATAAATGATCTCCTCTTTGTCACATATAGAAAGTAAACAATGAAAGGGGTGAGATCAAATGCTTAGTAAGGGATAAAAATGGTGGAATCATGAATCAATAATAAATGAATTGTAAACAATTTGACATAATCAACATGGCATGGTGAATAAATGAAAAACTCATGCCATTAATAATTGAGAAAGGGCTCGCATCCATAGATTTTTTCATAGTGAAAACCTAATGGAAAGTAATAAATGATAATAAATAAAGAGAATTATTATTAATTGGAAGTCATGTATCTGGCACATGAAACCATAATACCGTTAAAATGGTTTAGTTTTGTGGGTAGAAACCCGTCTGATTTTTTGAAACAAACTCGAAGGGTTTGTTGCCAAACAGATTTGTCTCATGAGACCTACCGATGCATCGAGGGGCTATAGCAGGCCCCACCCACCACTGCATGTCCAAATAATTATTTTTAAATTAATTCAATATAAAATCAATATTACTTTTCAATATCCGTATAGAGTAGAGTATACAGATTCATCAATATTTCCATAATTAAAATAACTTTCCAAATAAACACCGTATGTAAAATGTTATATGGTTTAGACAAAAAACATATCCATGACATGAGATTATAGATATTTAATATAAATATAAATTAAAATGAAAATTGATCTCAAATGGGCAGTAGGTACACCACATAAGGATTATTAGTTGCACAATACAAAGTTATTCACAATGAAAAGGTAGTTGAGACAAAGTCTCTTACCACAATGTAATCGGTCGAATCATATGACCAAAACTTAATAACCCTCAAATGAATCTTTGAATAACATGAATATAAATAGAATCATGTTATTATATATCCAATGGAAGTACACATATACCACATACAAGAAATAAGTGGTGAACAATGAAAATCTCACAGAAATGAAAGTGAGATAAGAAACCCCTTACCTTATGCTTGAGTGTGTTCTTAGTTTGTTTTAATGACCTGAATAATAAAATTTATCTTCATTAATTAATAACTCCAAAACCTCCTATACATTTAATTGATTTATTATAACCTTATTAGGTTCATTCATGGACCTTTTTATGGGTTTAAGAGGTTCAATTTTCTTGTTTTGGAAGCATTTTCTTCCTTAGTTTTCATGATTCGTTTACTTGTTTTCATGAATGGAAGTTCATTTGAAATGTGTTTAAACATACAAAATTGTTAATATATATTATTAATTACATTAAGTATATATAAATGATTTTGGGTTATATACCATGATGATGATTCATTAGTTAAAAGTTTATTACAAATATTCAGATTAACTTTGTCATTTTGTTCATAATGAACTTGTTTTGTATTATTATCTTATATTATGAGTGTCTAAGGATTCCAGAACATTAATGAGATGAAATAAATATATTATTATCTGGTTCAACCATTAAAATGGTTTCATGACCAGTAATGAAGGAGAAATTGAAGAATGAAACTCCGTCATCCACAAAGGTTATAAATTGGAACCTCATGGACGTTGATTTCGTTTATAAAAATAAAAGGGAGGGGGTAATGATATTGTGACAACCGGGTCCCGGTCACAGAACAACCACCCCACCTTAACATGGTCGTCGGATCCTGGCCCACCAGGTACCACCAGTTGCCCCGCAGACACGTGGGGCCCACCCTAGGGTCCACCCACATTCCTGGACGGGTTATCTGACTAATGACAGTCCCCACAGGCCAACACTTGTCCTTTCCAGTGTGCTTTGTCCTCACTCACACACATCCTGGGAAACTTCCCAGAAGGTCACTCATCCTGATCACTACTCCAGGCCAAGCACGCTTAACTGTGGAGTTCTAATCAGACAGGCTCCCGAAAAGGAAGGTGAACCTTGTTGACATGAGTCACATCATTTAGTCATTTAACCCTTTATCATTTGGGGATGTTACAATCACACCCCCTTTAGAGCACAATGCCCTCGTTGTGGGCCCTATAACTCAACCCAGGAAGTGCACCGCGCACTTAAGGCTGGGTTCCTCCTCTGATACCAAATGTGACAACCGGGTCCCGGTGACAGCACAGCCACCCCGCCTTAACATGGTCGTCGGGTCCTGGCCCACCAGGTACCACCAGTTGCCCCGCAGACACGTGGGGCCCACCCTATGGTCCACCCACATGCCTGAACGGATTATCTGACTAATGACAGTCCCCACAGGCCAACACTTGTCCTTTCCAGTGTGCTTTGTCCTCACTCACACACACCCTGGGAAACTTCCCAGAAGGTCACCCATCCTGATCACTACTCCAGGCCAAGCACGATTAACTGTGGAGTTCTAATCAGACAGGCTCCCGAAAAGGAAGGTGCACCTTGTTGACATGAGTCATATCATTTAGTCATTTAACCCTTTATCATTTGGGGATGTTACAGATATTGATGATAGTTATTCCATTCACACGATATAATTCTAGTATATAGATGATACTGGAGTTTATCATGGTCATTTTTACAGAGAAGGCGAGGAGATAAAAATAAAAGAGATGAACTTGAAAATAAAAGAAAAGGTGAGAGATCCCTTATGAAAATTCGGCAGCCTAACGGTGTTGCTTAAAATTTCATAAAATGAAATGATGAGATAAAAAGGGTATCTCGTCATATTGAAATCAAATGGAAAGTAATAATAACACATAAAATCAAATAGATAACATAAAGGAAGTGTCGACTAAAAGAAGAGAATGATGGATTCCCTTACCTTGTAGAGCAACTCCTAGATCTTGAAGGATGGGACCTTGGGGGCTTAAGAACACCTTGAGAGGACTTATAGGGAGGTAATGCCACTATATCTTCGAGTATATTGAGTTTTTAATGAAAGAAAATGAAGGGGGATGAGTGGGTATTTATAGTAATTAAGAGAGTTTTTTATTAATTAAAAGGGACACCTCGTTAGTGGTTTTCGCAAAACCATGGGTTTTCTCATGATATTTTCCCATGGTTTAATACACTTGGGACAAATCCTGTAATAATATACTATACATAATTCTACCATCCCTTTATATTAATTATTACATCATTATGATGTCATTAAACTACCAAAAACTCAAATCTGTATTTTTAATATTCACGAAAAATTCAAGTATTTTAGAAAAATCCCAAAAATTCACCCTAACCATTTTTCGACTTGTAGAATTCAAAAATGAACTCCATTTTTTTAAAATAATTTTCTAAGTATTTTTAATTTAATTTTTAAAAAAAATTAAAGTTAATTCAAAAAAATAACAATTTAAAAGTATAATTTGTTTTGTATTACATTGAAAAATTAATTAACTTCTCATTATCTTATTACCTTAAGAAAATAAAATATTATCATTATTTACTATTTATAAGGGTCATATTAATATTCATATTACTATTCATAAGGGTATGTTACTATTCATCAAAAAAATCAAGTTGGTTCTATCAGACTCCAAACGACTTACTGGTCACAACTCTAGATGACTGTTTTTCAAAATTCAAAACATAGAAGTGGAAAATTTATATTTAATGGATAGAATATAACTTTCTCCTATAAAGTTTTGTTTCAAAAAATACTTAGTGCTTCATGAAATATGGGATATCTAATGAATAGAAAGTATTTAAGAGTAACATACCATAAAATGTTTGGGGTGTTATATTGACTATGTCATGCACATGGTTACTGTTCTATTGAATTTTTCTTAAGCCTAGTTGATCAACACCACCAATCAAAGACTGAATCTATTACTTTATCACTATTCTGATCATATCAATGTCAAAATTTTGTGTAGGAGTAGTAGAGGTTAAGGCACCTTTTAATTCATCTCTAATGATTGATTATAAAATATCCAAGTCAAGTGTTGTAGGCTGAGGTGTATCATCCTCATAAGATGTATCTCTAAGGATTTTTAAAACATTATCCAAAGTCTCTATATACTTAGATGACATTACTTTAACTACAGGTATGAGATCATCTAGTTCATCACTCAGCCTTTTATTCTCCATTATTACTTCTTGAATCTCAGAAACCATTTGAGGTTGAATATGTGAAACAAATTTCTCTAAAAGTGTGGAAACATCAGTTTCCCTAAGACTTGACACTGGTGCTGGTTGAGGTTGAAGGATATCTCCAATATCTAAGCACAATTATTCCTTAAAAATTTGAAGTCATTCTGATTCACATAGTCGGTAGGCATAGGTGAAATTGAAGTAGTAGGAGTAGGTGTATGATCCACTACTAGAATTGTTCCAACATGAACTGCTTCTTCAACTGGTGATCCCTTAGGATCAAATTCCTCATCACCTAAATATAGATAGTTTAATCCCAAAGTGATATATCCAAGATATTTATCCCATTAGACCACTGTTGTCAAATCAAAAGGGGTAAGAGTAGCTACTGTAACTCTTTGAGACAATTACTCCCCCTCAACAGGTGCTTCCTCCTCAATATGAACTCCATCTTTCATTTGAATATTTGTAACTTATTCTTCAACTAACACTGACTCTGCAGCCTTTTGAGGTTCCAAAACTGGTTCCTTTTCCACTAAAATTGATTTAGTAGGAATTTTAGGTTTTACAATAGGTCCTTTATCACTGAAAATATGATCATTTTCACCACCAGCTTTACCACTTTCTTATTTTTCCCTTTCTTCATTTTCATCGCTTTATCTTTCTTTACCATAATCTTCTTCCTCCTCTTCTTCATCTTCCTAATTTTCATTTTCTTTTTCTTCTCCATTGTCTTCTTCTTCCTCTTCACTTCCACTTCCACTAGCATATTCAACATCCTAATACTCTTAGGTTTCCTCATCATCATCATCTAGGAGAGATTCTCTGGCAAGAAGCTATTTTGGAGGACTAGGAGATCCATAAGTGATTTCTTCAGGGCTTCCTACAATGTTCAGATCACTTATATCATCAACAGGAGATTCTTTTCCTTTATCTTCCTCAGCTTCTTATTCCTTCTCATCCAAGTACTCTGCAACCTCATATTCTCCTAAAGTAGGATCATCTATATCCTTTTGTCTTGTGGTGTGTTGCACTGGATTAAACTCTTCATAAATTTTCTCATTATCATCCACCCATTTCCACTCCTAGGGATTCCAACCTATTTTCAATATTTTTCATATTTCTTTCGTAAAGAAAAATCCACCACAATCTATGACTATTTATTCATCTTTAGTCATCATTCCTTTAACTTTAAACATGGAAAAGATAATCTTAGAATAAAATAGGGAGTTTGAATTTGAATGAGGCTTTATCATATCACTCATATGAACCATGATATATCTGCATAAGTTGATCTTGTTCCCTTGATTCATCAGATATAGCAGATAAACATCTTGATACTTCAAGAGGAAAATTCCCCTTTCCTTTAGAAAAACTAATGCTAAATAAACTCAAATAGTAATCATCATTCTCCATACAGTTTATTTGATATTGGTCTTCTAGTGATTCCATCACTGGTTAGCTCAATCAAGGCTATTTTATAACTAAAAATATCACCTGCAGGAGGAACACAGCCTTGGTGATATTTAAAAATACCTTTATGAGGTACATTTAAACATTCATCCAATTTCCTAGATGAAAATTAAATCATTTTCCCACCTATTCTAGACTTTATCCAAAACTCATATGTTCCCTTGAGAATAAACTATGCATACAGATAAAACTCATGAACTAACTTTGGATATAGAGGTTGCTTGTTGTTGGAGATCCATTCCAAACAACATTGTTCTTGTAACACTTTCAGAACAAGAGACTTAATTGAAAAGAGTCAATCTGCATGCACTTCCTTTTGATGAATGACTATTTTTTTGGAAATATCAGAGTTAACAGGATTGGTTTTAGGATCACTTGATTCAACCTATTTCTTTTTTGAAGTATGAGAATCATCCATAGACTTCTCAGACAAATGATTTAATCGATCCATTTGAAAGATTCAAAGGGTTTGGTTCGAAGGAATAAGGTAGTAGAGGTTTGGAAGAGAAAGTTTTGGTTTTGGGAGAGTGGTAAGTAAAAAATTATTTGAATTGATTTGATTTTTATCATTTAGGGATTTCAAAATCATAAATAGAAAATTCATAATAAAATAAAGCGAAATAAATAAAACAGTGATTTTAAGTCCTAGCTAGAAAAAAATAAAAAGTAAAAAATGATAAGAAACAATAGTGAGTCATAATCAGTGAATCACAACAGTGAGTTGTCTATGGTGAGTATTATCGGTGATTCATCATCAATGAGTACCAATGGTGAGTTTTCAATGGTGATTCCCAATGGTGAGTCATCAATGGTGATTCCCAACAGTGATTTTTCAATGGTGAGTCTCAATGATGAGTCATCAACGGTGAGTCCCAATAGTGAGTCATCAATGGTGAGTTCCAACGGTGAGTCACTCAAAATTGATTATCCCAAAATCATGTCTGATGTAACTCATTCTCTCAGAATTTAATTTCTTTGTAAAATATCAGCAATTTGGTGTTAAGTACCAATGAATTCAAGAGTTATATAACCTTTTTTATATGATCTCTCAAAAAGTGTTGTCTTACATCAATATGCTTTATTATTTAATGAGAAAATGGATTCTTAGAAATTCTAATAGCACTTGTGTTGTCATAGTTTATAGGCACATGCCTAAATTGATATCCATAGTCTAGTAAAGTGTGTTTCATCCACAAAATTTGAGCACAAAAACTACCAGAAGCTATGTATTTAGCTTCGATAGTAGATAATGCAACAAAATTTTATTTCTTACTACACCATGAAACTAGAGACTTTCCCAAAATGTGACATGTTCCAAAGATGCTTTTTTATCTAACTTGAAACCACCAAAATCATCATCATAATAACTAACTAAGTCAATTGGTTGTCCTCTATGATAGAACAGTCCTAAGTTGGTTGTATATTTGAGGTATTTGAAAATTATTTTGACTGCAAGAAGATGTGACTCTTTAAGATTTTCTTGAAAATGAGCACACATACATACACTAAACATAATATTAGGTCGGCTAGTAGTCAAGTAGATAAGACTTCCAATCAGACCTCTATAATTGGTTCAATCCACTGATTTTTCATCTTCATCAAGATCCAATTTACAGGTGGTAATCATAGGATTATCATTAATTTTAGTGTTATACATGACAAAAATGTTTTAAAATATCATTAGTATATTTACTCTAATTTAAAAATAATGCCTTACTTATTTTGAAATTTTTTAAAATCCAATAAAGAATTTGATTTCACCCATTAAACTCATTTCAAAATCATTTTGCATCATTTTTAAAAAGTCGATACATAAATAATTTTTTGAAGATCGAAAAATAATATCATCAACATATATTTTAACAACTAAAACATCTTTAGATATTATGTTTATGAAAAGAGTAGGATCGGCTATACCTTTAGAAAAACCTTTAGAAATAAGAAAAGTGATAAGCCTATCATACCAAACTCTTGGAGTTTGTTTTAAACCAAACAAAGATTTTTTTAACTTGAAAAAATGATTTTGAAAATTAGGATTTTTAAAACTGGGGGGTTGTTCAACAAAAATATCCTCAACTATATAACTATTCAGAAATTCAATTTTGACATCCATTTGATAAAGTTTGAAATTCATATGTGATGCATAAGCTAGTAGTATTTTAATGCCTTCAAACCAGGCCACATGTGAAAAGGGTTCTTCATAGTTTATTCCTTCTTCTTAACTACATCCTTTGGCAACTAGTCCGGCCTTATTTCTTACAATAGTTCCATATTCATCCACTTTATTTCTAAACACCAATTTAGTATCTATGGTCAAGGTGTCTTTGGGTCTATCAACAAGTTTTCATACTTTGTTTCTTTCAAAATGATTTAATTATTATTTTATATCCATCATCCATAATTCATCATTGATTACATCATTGATGTTATTAGGTTAAATCTATGATAAAAATTCTTGATGTTCAACCTGGTTTCTTAAAGAAGCTCTAGTCAGAGTTCCTTTATCTAAGTATTTAACCACAACATCTAAAGGATGTTTTTTAAGAGTTCTAATAGGTCTAGAAAAAGAAGGGCTGGTCACTTCAGGTTCTTATATAGGTTCTTGATCCTTTTGTTCATAATCTTTAAATTTTATAGAACTAGATTTTTCTATTGCTTGTTTAACAAAAGAATCAGAAAATTTAGGATTTAAGTCTAGATTAGACAGATTATCCTCAATATTTTCTAAGGAGTTTTTGGATTCATGTGGATCTGTTTCATCAAATTTGAAATTCACATATTCTTCCACACATTTGGTTCTCTTATTAAATACTCTATAGGCTTTAGTATATATTTAATAACCTATGAAAATTTCTTCATCACTCTTGGAGGAAACATTTTCAAGATTATCTTTTGTATTGAGAATAAAGACTTTGCAACCAAAAACTTTGAAGTAATTAACCTTGGGTTTCCTATTATTCCACAACTCATATGGGGTTATATTTAAGATAGGTATAATTAAAAATCTATTGATTATATAAAAAGATATATTTATATCTTCTATCCAAAATTAAACTGGTAGACATGTTCATTAAACATAGTTCGGTCTATCTCTTATAAGGTTCTATTTCTCCTTTCTACAACTCCATTCTACTGGGGTGTACTAGGAGTAGATAAGTTATTACTATATCCATTTTATGAGAAAAAAAGAATCAAATTCTTGATTTTCAAACTCACGGCCATGGTCACTTCTTAAGGTTTTGATTCTAATTCCACTTAAGTTTTCTAATGATCTAGCATACTTGGTGAAATAAGAACAAGTCTCACTTTTGTGAGCCAAAAAGAAGGTCCAAGTATACCTAGAAAAGTCATCTACTAGAACATAGACATAGTGCTTCCCATTTAAACTTGAAACTATAGATGGTCCAAACAAATCCATGTGAACCAATTCAAGATGTTGAGAAGTTAAAACTTCCTTCTTCAGTTTGAAAGATATTTTATGTTGTTTTCCTTTTTGACAAGGATTGCATACTTTATCATTTTAAAACTCTAGTTTAGATAGATCCTTGACTAATCCTTTTCTATTAAGATTTTTAAAAGATTGAATGTTACAATGACCTAGTCTCCTATACCAGATACAAGACTCTTTATGAAAGGAACTTAATCAAGAAACATTTTGTGAGACTAAGTATTCTAGACTAATAGCATAAACATTTTCATTTCTAAAAGTAGTAAAGACTAAATCATTCATATAATTGAAAACATTACAAGAATCATTTTCAAATTTAACTTTAAAACCATCATCACATAACTGCGAAATGCTAAGCAGATTATACTTTAGACCATCAACAAAAATAACTTTAGAAATTAAAATTGAATTGTTGTTACCAATTTGGATAAGACCAATAATTTTCCATTTTTCATTATCATCAAAAGTGAAATGTCCACCATCAATATTTATGAGGTTCCTAAATCTAGAGTAGTCCCATGTCATGTGTCTTGAACACTCACTATCCAAGTACCACATGTAACACCCCAAAATGATAAAGGGTTAAATGATTAAATGATATGACTCATGTCAAAAATGTGCACCTTCCTTTTCGGGAGCCTACCTAATTAGAACTCCATAGTTAAGAATGCTTGGCCTGGAGTAGTTATCAGGATGGGTGACCTTCTGGAAAGTCTCCCAGGGTGTGTGTGAGTGAGGAAAAAGCACACTGGAAAGAAAAAGTGTTGGCCTGTGGGGACTTTCATTAGTTAGATGACCCGGTCAGGCATGTGGGTGGACCCTTGGGTGAGGACCACGTGTCTACAGGGCAACTGGTGGTACCTGGTGGGCCAGGACCCGACAACCATGTTAAGGCGGGGTGGTTGTGCTGTCACCGAGACCCAGTTGTTACATTTGGTATCAGAGTGTGGTACCCAGCCTTAAGTGTAGCGCACTGCCTGGGTTGAGATGTAAGGCCCACAACGAGGACGTTGTTCTCTAAAGGGGGTGATTGTAACACCCCAAAATGATTAAGGGTTAAATGACTAAATGATATGACTCATGTCAATAAGGTGCATCTGCCTTTTCGAGAGCCTACCTAATTAGAACTCCACAGTTAAGCGTTCTTGGCCTGGAGTAGTGATCAGGATGGGTGAACTTCTGGGAAGTCTCCCAGGGTGTGTGTGAGTGAGGATAAAGCACACTGGAAAGAACAAGTGTTGGCCTGTGGGGACTGTCATTAGTTAGATGACCCGTTCAGGCATGTGGGTGAACCCTTGGGTGAGAACCACGTGTCTGCAAGGCAACTGGTGGTACCCGGTGGTCCAGGACCTGATGGCCATGTTAAGGCGGGGTGGTTGTGTTGTCATCGGGACCCAGTTGTTACACCACTAGTTCTTAAAAAACTCTATAAACAGCTTTCTTACAAAAAATATTTTAAACAAGAAAAGACTTTGGTACCCAAATTTTCTTGGGTTTAGTAATATTAGTAATTAAGGCTTTAGGAACCCAAATTTTCCACCCAACGGCCATGTTAAGGTAGGGTGGTTGTGCTGTCACCAGGACCCAGTTGTTACATTTGGTATCAGAGCGTGGTACCCAGCCTTAAGTGCATCGCACTGCCTGGGTTGAGATGTAGGGCCCACAACGATGACGTTGTTCTCAAAAGGGGGTGATTGTAACACCCAAAATGATAAAGGGTTAAATGACTAAATGATATGACTCATGTCAACAAGGTGCACCTTCCTTTTTGGGAGCCTACCTAATTAGAACTCCACAGTTAAGCGTGTTTGGTCTGGAGTAGTGATCAGGATGGGTGACCTTCTGGGAAGTCTCACAGGGTGTGTGTGTGTGAGGAAAAAGCACACTGGAAAGAACAAGTGTTGGCCTGTGGGGACTTTCATTCGTTAGATGACTCGTTCAGGCATGTGGGTGGACCCTTGGGTGAGGACCACGTGTCTGTAGGGAAACTGGTGGTACCTGGTGGGCTAGGACCTGACGTCCATGTTAAGGCGGGGTGTTTGTGTTGTCACCGGGAACCAATTGTTACACCACAAGTTCTTGAAAAACTCTGTAAACAGATTTCCTACAAAAAACAGTTTAAACAAGAAAAGACTTTGTTACCCAAATTTTCTTGGGTTTAGTAATATTAGTAATTAAGGCTTTAGGAACCCACATTTGCTTCATGGGTTTCTTGTAAGCAGTTTGTAAAGTTTTATAAAAATAAACCTTATTAGGTCCAAAAGAGTTATAAGTAGTAAAGGAATTTCCAGTGCTAGAAGTTATAGGAAAAATTTTAGATCTGGGCATAAAATTAAACTTTCCAGATTTGGATACAAATTTTTTTTAACAAAATTTCATTATCCAGGTTGATAACCAATGCTAATATTATATTTAGAAGAAACTAGTTTTCCAATCATTTGAGTTATGGTATTTTTTACCATTCATAAATTTCTCTATATCCTTATTTAATGGATCATTAGAAAGTTTAATTTCAGTTTTCTCATGGATCATTTCAGCATTATTCTATTTTTCTATATTGAGTTTGAATTTAAAAATAGTATAAAGAGAATGTTTCTTCTTGAGAGATTTATATTGGTCTTTTATCTCATTGAAAGTATCCTCAAGAATTTTGCGGTATTGAAAAATTTCCTAATTGGTCATATTTTTAGAAGTTTCAGATTCAGATTCATATTCAGAATAATAAGAATTATGTGCAAGAGATAATAGGGTTACCTTGGATGCATTTTTCCTAAAACAACATGTTGTATTTTTAAATCTTTTCATCCTGAGATAATTCAGATTCACTGGAGTTGTCCTCAAAAGCACTCCAGATAGCCTTCATATCCTTCTTGTATTTTTTGTCTTTGTCCTCAAATTTATTCTTGTACTTTAGTTTTGTATATTCAACCTTCACATGTTCTTTTATTTTTCATTCATATCAGATTATCTCATTTGTATTTTCACTTCTTTTCCAATCCTTTTTCCATTTACCTTTATTGTCATATTTTCCTCTATATCTAGGATTTCTAAAGAAATTCTTCTTTCTGTAGAATTTATTAAATCTCCTGGCTAGATAATCCATTTTCTCATCATTATCAGTTGATGAATATTCATTTCTAGAAATTTCAGTAGGAAATTGAATTTTCTATTTTTTTTAATGTAGTGGTTTTGAAAGCCACTGAATTTCTTTTAGGTTCATTGTTTTCTTCTTTGTTAACCTTCATATCTTCCTCATACATCTTTAAATTTACTATCAACTTCTTTACATGTACAGTATTGATGTCACAATATTATCTAATTGATACTGATGTCCCTCTCCACCTTTCTAGAAGAAATATCAAGATTCGCATGATCTGTTCTTTTTCAGTGATTGTCTTTCCCAGTGAAATCATTATATTTACAATCTCATTGAACCTAAGGTACATGTTAAAAATAAGTTCATTAGGATTTATTTAGAAGTTATCATATTTAATAGTATATGTGTTAATCCTAATTTCCTTAACATTAATGGTTCCTTCATGTGAAATACTTAAAGTATACCAAATTTCAAAGGTTGTTTTACATACAGAAATCCTATTGAAATCTTCATCACCTAGAGAACAATATAAGGCATTTATATAATTTAAATTATTATTATATGCTACCTTAGTTGGTTCATCCCAATTAGTTCTAATTGTAATAGAAATTTTTTACTCATCTACTATAGTAGACCATATTTCAAAACCCATGCTTTCTAAATGAATTTTCATTTTGATTTTCCACTGAGAATAATTTGTGGCATTGAAATAGGGAGGTATGTTATTAGCAAAACCTTCTTGTCTATTATCCATGATAAAGAATAATAATAAGTTTTAAAGAACAAAAAATTTTGAACGGATAAAAAATTATAGATCTTTAAAACACAACTAAAATCACAGTTGAAAATATTAGAAAACTTTAAAACTTTGAAACCTAAAAAGTAATAACCTTTGATACCAAATGTTGGTCGAAGTAGAAAACTCAATAGGGGTGAATTTAGTTCCTATAAAAAATTATGTCTAAAATTTTTATTTAAATTTTCCCCAATTTGAAATAAAATCGGCCAAGTTAACCAAATTAACAGATTTATAAAAGTTTTGATCTTTTAAAATATTTCTCAAAGAGTGATTAATTATCAGTTTAAATAATAATAAATACTATTTTAATTTTTGAAATAAATTGAATAAATCAAAGTCTAATATAAACACTATCTAAGATTAACTATCAAAGTGAAAGAAATTTTTCCTTTTGTAAATGGATAAAGCAATGAAAACAGAACTTTGAAAGGCACGGTAGAATTAACAAAAAAAGGTTCAGTCTCAAGATGAGACTTAATCCTCTCTACTTGGTGATCAATTACCACCAATCAGTTTATATAAATAAAATTTGATCCACACCTTGAATCGGTTAAAACAACAGCATACACAACTATCTAGGTCAACAAGACATCTTCCACAGTTTTTCATGGAAGTGAAAAAACAAATAGGCCACGCAAGGTCCTATTCCACTGTTATTTGTGAGAGTGTAAGGTGTAAATGATATTTTTTTTAAGATATTTATGTAACTTACAATTTTTCATAGGATTCGGTGTGTGTTTATAGAACAGATAGACACACACTGCTCGTAATGAAAAAATAGTACACAAGTAGAGAGAAAATCGAGATAATAGAGTTAGAAAGATCTGTGTCAAAGTCAATGTAGATTGAAACTCCTATAAGTTAGCTTGAATTTCATCTTGAGTCTACTTTTAGGAACAGACAACAAAACATAGTGTTGTGAGATCTTTTGTCTTCTATTTCCAGTGAGGTGTTTATTTTTTTGAGAAGTTCTTCTCCTCTCTTTAGTTTTTTTCTACAGAGTGTTCTTTGGTTTGAGTTATTAGTAGTGCCTTCTTATATCCACATCTAGCAGTTCTATTGTGTTCTTCTCAGATGCAAGACTTCTTGATCTCATTTTCCTTTTTGATCTAGTATTATCTTTATACACTACAGCAAACAAGGAGCATGATCTCGATAATATCATGATACCTCGTACCTCGTAATGCAGTTTGAAATCTAATTAAATGTTGTCTAAAAAATACAGAAAAAATCATTAAAATAATTTGTGGTACTAAGTTTTAAAAATATGATTGTTAGAAAGAAATTTAAATTTAAATGACAATATAATAATTGACGGTTTCTCTGAGCGGTGTCTCTGAATGGTGTCTCAATAATGGTGTCTTGGAACGGTGTCTTGGAATGGTGTCTCATACTTAATTAATTATGCAAATAGGAAGGGTGAGACAAGTAGTGGTTGGTCTCTCTATTGTTAGGTTGACTTGATAGTGACTTTTATCTAGAATTAGGTCAACTTAGTGGTGACTCATATTATGAGTAACTCATACATTACGAAAAATTTGGATTGATTTTGATGGTAGATTGATTCAACGGTGACTCATACTTTGAGAAAATTATGGATTGAGTCTGATGGTAGCTCAATGTGACGGTGACTCGTACTTTGCAAAAATTATGAGAAGCTGTTGACAGTGGGTTGAGCAATGTTGACTTGTCCTTTTTCAGAATTCATCTATGTGATAACAGTGAGATAGTTGACAGTGATACATCTTAATAATGAGTCTATATAAATTTTAACTCATACTTAGCTGATTTTCTCCCATCAGTGAGATGTTCAACAGTGAGTCTACCTTAATGGTGACCCAACCTTAATGGTGACTTATACTTAGTCATATTTTTTCAACTTTTATTATGATTTAAAACATTAATAGAAGATATTAAGGTTATATGTAAACATAATTAAACATGATTAAACCAAATTTAACTTGATAAAACGTTATTTAATTTAATTAATCATGATTTGTGAGCATTAAAACTAGAGGAGTCCAAAAAATCTAGTGAGATGATCCTAGGCATACTCTGGTGAAACCATCTTCGGCCAATTGATGCATTCCTAGATAATAACCTCTTAGATTACCCTAACTAGCCTAATTAATAATGCTTCCCATAGTAATTGTGAGTTATATACCAAGGGACAATAGCTAATCTCATCATTAATAGTGTATCAACCATCTCTCATGTCTTTCTATGATGCCTAGGATACCTATGAAATTAGTGACAAGAGGCGGGGTAACATTTATCAAGTATCAGTCTCATATAAACACATCATAATTTCATCTACTCATCCCACCACATTACATCCTCTAATGCATGAACCCTATTTTATACACACACCAACATAAATAAATCATATGAATTCATAAACTCACATATAATTTGGTAATATGGGGGCTCAACATAAGGGTGAAACACTTTTAATGAAAAACATTTGCACAAGGTTCCAACAAGGCCTTGGATTTTAAAATATTAATAACATTTCCAAAGTCCTTTTCAAGGTTATTTCAAAAACCAATGTTATTCATAAACCCACTTTATATGGTTTAAAATAACCCATTAAATTATAATTTGAAATCGATATTAAAATTCACTTTTAAAAACCATTTAACTAACAAGTTTCATTTTTAAAACCAATTTTAAATTATGGAAAACCAAATATTATCTTGAAATATCTTCCACATAACATACACATAGGAAAAAATTTATAAAACAACATAAGGGGAAATGATAAACATGTACCACACATAAATAACATAATAATTGATAAGGTAATATTATCAAAACCCATGAATAAGATAAAAAACCCAAAAAAAATATTTCAAGCCCTTAATTAAATCCATAAGATATTATTTTAAAATCTAAATATCATTTAGATGTTCAAATTCTTTAATAAAACCCTTATAAACATTTTATCAAACATATATCATGCATATTCATTTGATATGAAAATTTTAGAGTTGAAATCCATGGAAACACACTCTAAAATAGAATAATGAGTCTATAAAACTTTAACTTCTGTATAATAATCCACTAAATTTAAAAAATCATGCATAAATTTGAAAGAAATAATCATATAAAACCCAATAATATCATTGTGTTTCAAGTAAAGGCAAAATCATGGAAACACCTACATCAAAGGATTTTTGATTGTCACAACCCAACCCACTAGGACCCTCTTGGATTAAAGTAAGCTATGTGTGACACCCCCAAGCTCACTTTCAATAGGGTAGGGGATGGGGACCATTGTCAAATAGGAATATCACACACATGGGAGGCCTTAGCCTAAGGTATTTATACACATGAACACATTTAAAAATACCCATACAATGTTTAAAGGTAAAATAAAACTGATATCATAATGTATGTATAATATATATCCCACATTAAAGTACAAAAAAAGTAATGGAATACATAAAGGGTCAAATGGAAGCCCACCAAAAACTTTAAAATAGTCAATACAACTAGGAAGAAGGGGACTGTTGTCAAATAAAACACCCATTACAAACCAAAATCTTTTTATCCTAAAATGTTCCCCACATACCCCTAGTCCTATTAGGAATCTGTTAAAAGGTATATCATCTACATAAGACATGACATGTGTGGGAAGATCCCATGTAGGGATGAGTATAACAATACACACTAGGACATCCCAAAATCACAAAACATAATGCATCAAGAGAGTAGTCAGCTCATCATAAGGGAATTTCAATCAGAATATGATACAAAAAGTAAAAATGATAACACCCAGATATACTTATTATAGAAACTAAGTCTCAGGGTAAGGTCATAACTGAAAATCCAACCTAGGATTCTTACTTGAGGTTTCATGGTAAAACTCATTCGAGGGAACTCACTCCATGAGCCTAATAATGCTGATGGCACTCATCTGAGAGGTTGTGCTCATCATGCCTCTCCATAAATAAATACATATTGGAAATAATAATAAATAAATACGTAGATAGGGGATTACATCTAGGGATATGGGGGATATTGCAAACCCTGACATGATTAACCCACTAAGTAGGGGATCAATGCTCATGTATGTTGGTCATGCTGATTCCTCAATACCTACCTAGGGAAGAATATACGATAGAGGATCTCACCCTAATACTCATAGAGGGATTACTAAAACTCTATATTACTAATCCCTTAGAGGGGATCATAATCCTATGATTAAGACATAATGTCTCACTTTACCCTGATGGGGGGTGAACTGAGGGAATGCATCCTAAGGAAATCAGTCCAAACTGAAGAGAAAAATGGCCTCAAACTACCATGTAGAAAGTACACTGAGTGTATAGATAGTACACAACATGTCTTTCATACCACCAAGTATACCCATATGCTCTGTTACATGCCCATGTACCTCGAGTTGTGCCCGTGTACCTGGTCATTCCTGAGTACTTAGTTATGGCCAAGTACTCTGGCCAAGTCGTGTACCTATTCATGCCCATGTACCTGGCCATGTCCATGCCCGCGTAACCCTAGGGTATATTCCAATCCACCATCCATGGATTACATATTGTGTGACTTGTGTCACATGGTGTGTGATATTTTATTTCATGTGAAACCCTAGTCGCCACAACCAAGGTACTACACGTCATGTGTTCTTCAGACTATACATCATGTAGTCAGGAATTTTCTAGAACCCACAGGTTCTTCACATGCTCAATAACATCATTGTTTCTTTTTATTTCACTACATATCTTACCCATGATTTGTGGATCTAATTTGAATAAGTCTTGTGGTCACTGATGGCTGGATTTTGGCCATCTTATCTGCTCTAGAATCATTCTGGTAGCACCATGTCACCATCACAATGTCCAACTACATATGAAGAATGTCGATCCAATCATGATCCATCATCACTGCCATTGTAACTCAATCTCACCATATATCTTGAACCCAAACTCATAATATCGATCTGTTTTTCCAAATAATGGTTGTGTAAATATTGGTTACCAGGGATTTGTCGAACCACTAGCCAAATGGAATGTTAGTGATGAACACATGAAGAATGGGGGAATAAATTCAAAAAATAGAAACATGAGGAATAAAACTCATCCATTATTTGGATTAACCTTAATTTTTTTCTGTTATAATGATGAATTAATAATAATTAATCAAATTATATCAAATTCATATCTTTAGGAAGATAAATCAATACTTGTAATCAAAGATTGATCTTCAAATTAATTTTTTAGGATATTAATTCATGTTCAATGAGGGTAAAACAAAAATTGGATAAATACACACAAATAAAATTCCCTACCTTGGGTTTGGTCAATCGTTTATGAAGAATGGTTATAGGTCACTGTTGTTGATGAGATCAACGAGTCCCATTGGTACATTGATCGCGAAAAAATGATCTATTTTTTATCGCCCATGAAATCTCCTCTAATGGATCCTATATCAATCCCTAGGTTTATGTGGCTAAAATTAGGGATTTTTCATAAGTGGGTTTAAATAGAGGATATTAGGTCATGGTAATATAATAATTAATTAATTAAAAAAATTAAATAAAAACATTCTAATCCACCCATGAGTGTACTTAATCCAAATACCCAACGCACATAAGGATTATTTCATGCCTAGAGTAAAACCCATGTTCTGGATTTAATAGTTGTCTTGTATTTCCAATCTAAGAATCTATTTAAGAATTATTCCATTATTTCAATAAAATTGCATGCACGTGATATAATATATTTAATATTTTTATTATATCAACATCAAGGATCACCAGGCCTCGAAATCTTATGTTGTCTCAACGTATGGATTCAAAAATATTTTTTAATATATTCTGAAGTGTTACAAGGAAAAAACAGGTATGTTACACTCTTCCCACCTTAGGGATTTTCTTCCTAAAAAGTAAAAATACTACTAAAAAATATGAGGTCATTGGTATTGCATCAGGTTCTCCTACTCGTGTGTGTTATCATAAAGGTTCCCATGTTTTCACTAAACATATAAAAAGGGAATCTCTTGCCCACAAAGGACCTTATCCTTCTAGTCATCAATCTCCACCTAGTACTCTACAAAGTTATCTCCGTCCTCGATGTCCAGCTCGCCCGAGTTGATAACATGCAATAGTTTGTGCACATACCTCCTTGGTTGTGACACATGGAAGACATCGTGTACTTGGTCTAACTGAAATAGTAGGGCTAAGCAATACTCCACCTTACCGGGCCTCTGTAATGTCTAGAAAGGGATAATGAATCTCATAAATAACTTGTTGTCCCAGCCAAATCTCTGAAATCCACACTGAGGTGAGACCATTAGGAACACATAGTCTCCCTCCTCAAACTCTAAAGGCATATATAGTTGGTCTGTATAATATTTTTGATGGATCTTGGAAATCTTCATCCACTCATGGATGATCTAAACCTTCATTGTTGTTTCTCTCACCAACTCTAGGCCCACAAGTGTTGACTCCCCTGTAGGGAAATTCAAAATAGTGGTGACCTACAAGGTATCCAAAAAAAATCCTCAAATGGTGTCGTACTGATGATGGAATGTTAGTTGTTGTTGTATGAAAACACTACCAAGGGTAGGCGACCCTCCCAACTACATACAAAGTCCAACATGCAAGCCTGAATCATGTCCTCCAGAACTTAAATGTTCTACTCAGTTCATCCATCTGAATGGAGGTGAAATGACATGCTCAAACATAACTGAATCCCAAAGGCCTCCTACAATCCTCTCCATTATCAGGATGTGAAGTGAAAATCATGGTCTAAAACAACCATCAAGATAACTCTATGATATAGACTATATCTTGTATATAAAATCATCCTAATTTCTCAACTAAACTCTACTCTTGGATAGGTAGGAAGTGGTATGGCTTGGTGAGTTAATCACGGTCACCTAGATGGAATCCTAACCTATAGATGTTCATGGGATCCCTATCAAAAATTCCATATATATACCATTACACTTCCTCTTTATCACTTTTAGGGGTTGATCAAATCCCACTAAAACCTAGTCCTCTACCTTCACATGCTGACGAGTGAGGAATCAAGAGACAAAATTTGTTTCACACTATTTCATCCACATCCATCATAACTAACATCGAAGGTTATAGTATATATTTTCCACACCTACATGTACCACCAAGGAGGATGTATGAACTCCATAAGAACCTCCTAACATAATGTCACTGACACCATCATTTGTCATCTAAAAAGGATAATGTGCTCCCTACCTTCATATAATCTATTAGGAGTATGTCCAATGGATATTTGAATATAAAAGGTCTCATAGTCGGTATCTCCAAGATGGGCTTCCCTAACATGTTTTAGAATCATTGGGGTAGAAACCACTAAATAGAGGTAAGTTGCACTATCCTCATCCATTTAGGACAACTACAATGAGGTAAACTACTTTGATGCCCCATTCAATAATTGTGAACAAGATATCCTACTGAGAGGATACTCCACAATGTTCTCCTTTCTGGGATTATATACTATCTCAAAGTCATAATCCTAGAGGAAATATAGACATTTCCTCTAAATCAAGTCGTGATCCTTCTGAGATAAGATACACTTAAATCTCTTTTAGTCAGAATAGACAATAAACCACTCACCCATAAGATAAAGTCACCATATATTTAAGGTGAATCCAACCACTGCCAACTCTGGATCATTGTTCACATAATTTTACTCATTTGGTATCAACTATTAGGAACCATAGGTGATGACTATCTTTATCTACATTAGAACGCATCCAATCCCTGCTCTGGAGGTATCTCATAACACTACGTACTCAACACCCTCCTTTGGAAATCTCAATATGGGAGTGTTCGTAAACATATACTAAAACTCTTTAAAAGTAAGTTTTAACCTTTATATCTACACAAAAGGTTTCTCCTTTTGGGTCAAATCAGTCAAAGGTGTCGATATCCTATAGAAATTTGGTACAAATCTATGATAGTAGTCATCTAACCCAAGGAATCTCCACAGCACAATCATGCTCTTAGGTGGCTATCATGCTAATATTTCCTCAACATTCATTAGGTCCACTGTTAATCCATATTATAAGATGAAATGTCCTAGTAAGTGGACCTATCAAATCCAAAACTTCCACTTCAAGAGCTTCCTGTAACACTGGTACTCTTAGAGTATGTCCAAGACCATCCTTAGATGTCTCTCATGTTCTTCCTATGACATCAAGTACATCAAGATATCATCAATGAATACTACCAAAAATTGATCTAAAAATGGATCAAAGATCTTGTTCATGAGTCCCATGAACACTGTTAAGGAATTAATCATGCTGAAAGGCATCACCAAGTACTCACAATGACCATATCAATATTATAATATCTTCTTTGGTATTCCCCCATCCCAAACTCAGAGCTAGTGATAGCATGATATGGGGTAAATCTTTAAGAACCATCTCATCCCCATTAACTAGTTGAAGTAGTCATCAATCCTTGGTAGTGGATACTTATTTTTTACTATTACCTAGTTCAGTCAATGATAATCCACAAAAAACCTCAAAATCTCATCTGCCTTCTTGGTGAACAAAACTAGGGCTGCCCAAGGGGAAACACTGGGTTTGGAAAATCCCTTCATCTGAAAATCCTCCAACTACACCTTCATCTCATGATATTATATAGGATCCAACCGATATGCTGGTTCAGATATAGAGGTAGTACCTGCGTGAAAATCTATTAATAAGTTTATCTCTTGGTGGGGAGGTAAGCCCGACATATCCTTGGGAAAGACGCCCTTGTAATCTGCCACCACTACAAGAAGAAAAAATCCCATAGTGTCCACTAATCCCAGGGTAATACTAGACAACTGATGAGTAATAAGTTGTATCCTCCTATGTATGATCTCATCCTACTCTTCCTGGGTTTCTTTCATACCCATAAAGGAAAACCTCATCTCATCACCATGGACACATTGTGTCCTCTACCTAAAATAGTCAATCTGAACATGAATTGTGGTTAGCTAGTCCACACCTAAGATGAAATCATAAGGATTTATCACTACTATAAAGAGATCCCAAAGTAATATCTCTCCTAAAAGAGTTATTTCACACTATCCTCAGAATTGTGTGATCCATAAATCTCATTTGGTAGGAGTCTCCAAGAATAAGGTTCGAGCTAAATGCTCAACTGGAATCTCTAAATGTTGAAAAATATAAGTGACAAGAAAAGAGTGGATCACACTTGTGTTTATCAGCACTACAACTAATGTAGAGAAGACAAAAATCATACCTCTAATCATCACTAGATCCTCTGGGTTATAGGCACCCACTATGTGCAGTTATCCTCATCCCTACCCACTAGCTCCCTAAGCCTAATGTGAACCACCTAGGGGTGGTGGTGACAACAAGTCAAACTGACTATCACCTCATGCTGCTCTCCCCACTCCTATGACACATTCACCACCTTGTGGACCTCCCTACTCTGGCCATTATATTTTCTTAGATTATCCATAGATCGTCTCTTCTTCAACTATATGGAAGGTCATACAATCCCACTAGAGATGTCCCAACCCAATGCAAGGGAAACACTCCCCCTTTCTCGGCTGACTAGTACTATCTTGAGATCCCTAAACCACAGACCCTCTATCTTGAGATCACCTCCTAAAACATCTCACACATCCAAATACCTTCATCTACCATCAGTTACCCACTCCTAAAGTCTTATCCCCTATGTTCCCGGTATTGGCACTAACTATCAACATATGCTCAGCCAAAAATATATCTACTACTAAAGCATGCTTCAGCACCCCAGTATAGGTTGGAATGAAAAGAGGTATCACACTATCCTGAATATATCTATAGAAACCACACTCAAAATTATGATCTTATAAGAACAGATCATGAAAAATATCTATAGAGTATCACAAGGGGTTGGTGAACCTCAATGAATACCTATCCATGATCATGTTTCCAAGATAAATCTATAGGAGATCTTAGATCTCCACCACTCACAACATGGCTATAGAGAACTCATATATGAAAAGGTAATCAAACATTATCCATGAAATGGTTATCTCATCATATGATAGAGTCACTTGGCTCCACCATCACCCTGAGGAGCCATGAATAAGGATCACCACTAGGACCATCATCTGATATTAAAGTATCTTAAGGAGGTGAAAAACTCATGTAACTGTCTCAAGACATTCCTAAGATGCCTAAGGGTCTAGAATGAACCAAAACCCAAGGGATCACTATCACTAAAACTCATGAAGTGTGCTCATCCTTGTAGCCTCATCCGCTAGTAATTTCAGTACATCTTATTGTTTGATGGGTGGATGTATGGCTGGAAAACCAGCTGGTGGTACCACCTCTTAAATATTTCCATTTATCGAAGCCTCATCACGTAATGGATCGTCCTTATGATCCTTCTATGAAATCCTATATAAAAATCATTATGGATACATCCTAAAATAGACAAGATACACCATGGTCAAGAGTATATCTAGGGATCTAACCCAAGAAGGACATGGAAACCCCAACCCTTCCTATATGATGCATGTACCAAGGTTTTCCCTACAAATAGTGCCTATATGTACTAAGTCAATAAGAAGATTATTAGAGTCTTGTTTAATGGATACATCAGCCACTGAACCAACACTAGAGTCCATGGACTAAGATCAGAACTCAAAAAAATTTAACATTGTTTCCCTAGTTTCCAAACCAACTTTACATATAGATAATCTCCAAACTCTAGTCCTAATATGAACACCACTCTGATATCACTCTATCATGACCCGACCCGATGGGGCCCTCATAGATGGTGGTAAGCCGAGTGTGTCACCCTAATACCACCTTCAATAGGATAGGGGATAGCGATCAATGTCGAGTAGTTATATCACACACATGGTAAACCTTAGACTAAAGTACTTGTAAGCGCACACATGTCTCAAAATATCCATACAATGTTGAAAGGTAAAACAAAATTGATATTACAATGAATGAATAATATATATCCCACATCAAAGTATAAAAAAAGTAATGGAAGGTATAAAGGTTCATATTCAAGTCCACCAAAACCATAAAAGAGTCCAACCTGATAAGGAGGGGACTCCTATCAAATGAAACATCTAGTATAGACCGTGATATGTATAGCTCAAAATATACCATGCCCACTCTTGGTTCTCCTAGGACTCCTTAAAAAGGCATGTCATCTGTATAATACATGATATATGTGGGTAGAGCCCATACAGGGGTGAGTATAATAATACCCTATAGGACACCTTGAAATCACCAAACATAAATCATAAATAGAGTAGTCATGTTATCACAAGGGCATGTTAATCAGAATATGAGACATAAAATAAAAATAATAACACCCAGATATAATCATTATAAACACTAATTCTTAGGTTAAGGTCATAACCATAAATCCATCCTAGGATTCCTAATATAGGTTTTAAGGTAATGCTCACCTAGGAGAACTCACTCCATGAGCCTGATAACACAGACGACACTCATATGATAGGTCCTGCTCGTCTAGACTTACCATGAAGAAGTATGAAGTAGAAACTAGAAGAGATAGATACATAGATAAGGGATCACAGCTAGGGCCATAGAGGAAACCACAAACCCTAACTAGATTAACCTGCTAAGTAGGGGATCAACACCTAGGTATGTTGGTCAATCCAATCCCTCAAACCTTGCCTGTGGAAGAAGATATGATAGAGGATGTCACCTCGGGCCTCATTGAGTAATTACTAAGGCTCTATCTAATACTAATCACTTAATGGGGATCATAATCCTATGTTCAGAACATAATTCCTCACTCTACCCTCATAGGGGATAAACTTAGGCAACACACCCTAAGAAAACTGGTTCAAACTAAAGAGAATAAGTTCCTAAAACTGCTTGGGAAAAGTATACAACATGTAATGGGAGTACAAAATGTGTCTTTCCTAACCTAGGGTTTACCCGTATGATATTTTCTATGCCCTTGTACCTCGGTTTGTGCATGTGTAATTTGACTATGCATGTGTACTTTGGTCATGCTCATGTACCTGGTCATGCCCTAGTTTCATGTCATGCCAGTGTACTCTGGTTGTGCCCATGTACCTAGTCATGTCCATGTATCTGGTCATGTCTATAGTCATGTACCCTTAGGGTGCACACTAAGTCGCTAGCAATGAGTTACAAGGTGTGTGACATGTATCACAGAGTGTGTGATATTTTATTTCATGTGAAAATCTATTTGTCATAACCATGTTACAACGTGATGTGTGTTCTTTGGACTATACATCATGTAGTTAGGAATTTTCTAGAACTTGCAGGTTCTTCACATGTTCTCTCACACAACTTCCTCCTTAGATTTCAACATAAATTTTACCCATGATTTTTATATCTAAGTTGAGTGAAAATTTCCTTCATCTATGGCCATATTACGACCATCTAATCTACTCAAGAATCAATCTCATAGCACCATGCCACTTCCTAAATACCCAACTATTCATGAAGAATGCCAATCTGATCCCAATTTTTAATCATTTCCATCACACCATGATCACATCATCGATATCAAACCTAAACCTATGGTATCAATCTATTGTGAAAAATAACAGTTGCATAATAATTGGTTATTGGGTATTTTTTGAAAGATGGATTTGTTTCAACTAGAATGGGAAATATCATTCAAAGATTTGGTGAAAATCTCTTATGAAATAGAAGATTCAGAATCTTTCAACCATAAAGAGAATGATACAGTGAATGGATCTTCCATTCTGAATCATAAAGGAATGTCATTTTTGAACTTTCATTCTATATCAGTCTATAATATGAAGGATTTTATCAAGCCTATCATCATCAAAAAATCATAGGATGGTGCTCTATCAGTTATTTCCCTTTTGTATGCACTTCAGAAAAGGATCAAACTCTGTAAGTTCTCAATCCTTGGCTATATTTCCTATGTGAAGGGTGATAAACCCTGGTCCAATGTAGATCTCAAGAACAAAATTTCACATTACTAGAATTTTTTAAAATGTAGGATTATCCCAATAGGAAAAGGATATTATAACATCCTCTTGGAATGACAAGAAGATGTTATTATGGTCTAGAAAATTGGGAAATAGATTTTGAAGCCAGTAATCTTGTGGATTTCTAAATGGGATGCTCACTTATATCCCTTTAACTAGTAGAATTCTAATTCCTAGGTGTGTCCCAAAATGCATGGGATTCCTTGGGTTTTTTGGCACCCTAATATTCTTAATGATTTAGCAGCATGTGTCAACGTGCCATTGAAAATTGATCAGTGCACCCTTAATTTGGATATGGGTCTCTATGCAAGGGTGTTGATCAATATCAACCTAGAATCTCCTCCATCAAACTTGATTTATCTTATTTCAAATGATCATAAATTTTAGGTTAAGATTGAATATGAACACATTCCCCCATACAGTGAATTTTTCAAAATGGTAGGGCATGAAATCAAGAATTGCAAGGTGGTTAATAAGTAAGTCAATCTGAGTCACAACTCTATGACATATAAGGAGGTTCCAAAAATAAGAAAGACTAAATCAATGGATACTAAAAGAGGTGAATCATCATGGTAGGTAAATGTTATTAAATGGTACAATTATAATTGTACTGGTACCACATGGGCAGTACTTGTTGATGAATAAGAACACCAACATACTCTCTATTATTCAATTGAAAATCCTAAAGGAAAATGCACCCCTAGTAGACATGAGAAGGACTACATCCCCTTAGAATAATATTCATGATCTTTTTCTAATTTTTCATCTAAAATTTTTAATCTTGTATCCTCTATGCATTTTAAGGATCTTCTATTTGGCATGATTAATGATGATATATATGCAACCATTTAGATGGATCAAACAAACCTAGAAACTCTCATAGACGAGATGCAATAGGGTCTTGTAGTGGGGTAGTCTATGATTCCACTAAACTCACAAGATAGTCCTTGAAAATTTGAGAGAAGATATATCTGGTATCTAGCTTAAAGAATATGAATTCATGGCTTTACCAAATATCAACCTTTTTGTTGACATTAAGGAAACAGAATTTTATTCAAATTCTAAGAAGGTAGGACCGAACATAAAATCAATAAGAAGAAGGAACTTGGAAACATAATAAAAGGGGGAATTCACCCACAAAACCTAATTAAAACGAAGGATTTTTTCTAGAATTACTAGAAACTAGACAACCTTGGAACTTTGAGTTCCCTTAGGATTATTTTAGGTAAATATATGTCTAACCTAATTGGGATATCTGAGACAAAGAGAAATTTTTCTAGTCAGGTCGCTCACCTCGATAGTAATGGATACTCTTTATTGGGTATAAATCAAACCTCTTCCAATACTGATAGGTTATGGCTCCTAGCTCACAGGAGTGTTGAAAACCCTACCATTATTTCTTCAAAATATTAGATTATCACATGCAGTTTTTTCAGGTTTAGTGGGAAAAATTTTTGTTCATTGTTTTATGCTTTTAACAATTACATTAGCATGAGCTCACATTGGATGCAAATAAAAAATATTTATAGTATCATTAATGATACTTGGATCATTATTGTAGATTTTAATTAAATCCTACATGATTATGAAAAGCTTTTCCCTGTCTCTCATTCCATTTCTATTAAGGATTTCATAACTTATATTGATGAATACAACCTGATTGAGATAAACCTTGTTGGATCCAAATTTATATGGTGAAAAAAGAACTTAAATACTATGAAGGCTAGTAGAATTGATAGAGCCTTTTTTAATTATTAATACCTAACAATTTAGAGATCCATATCATGTGTCACTTTAGCAAGACATAATTTTGATCACCACCCCATACTTGTGGATTTTCATGATAAATAATGGAAGCAACCACTACCATTCAGATTCAATAATGCTTGGATTGCTCACTGAGAATGTAGCAAACTTGTATATGATACTTGGGCCTTGATTGATTGTAATCAAAATCCTATATAATTCATTTTCAAACTCAAATTTCATAAAATAAGAATAAAGTAATGGATTATAAAATGTTTCAACTCTTTGTATGAAGAGATTGATGCTATTAAATTCTCTCTTAATCTCCTACAAGATACCATTACCAAGAACAACTTATCTGGTGACCTTGATCAAGAAACTTAAATGTCTTCCAAGCACCACAACCTTATCAGGCTCAAGGGTAGAATCGAGAAGGATATTTTTAAAATTAGATGGATCTTAGATGGATATATAAACACTAAATTTTTCAATGCTATTTAGAGGGATAGAAGGGACAATATGCCTTTATCTCTTCTTAAATATGGAAACAAACTTCTAGATGACATGTATTCCCTTTCCAACCATATTGTCTCCTTTTACATGAATCACTTAAATGGATCACTCGCTGGTGAAGATCTTAGAGAAGGAATCATTCCTTATATTTTCAGTGATGAAGACAATCTCATGCTCACTTAAATTCCTTTAGATCTTGAAATCAAGGAATCTATCTTTGGACTTAAAAAGGGAGCTCCGCTAGACCATATGGATTCACCAATCACTTCTTCTAAACTTATTGGGATTTCATTCAATATGATTTTTATAATTTGGTAAAGAATTTATTTAAGGGTGGACCTATCACCTAAGGTATAAATGCATAATTTCTAGCCTTGATTCCAAAACTGGAAAATACCAGTGATATTAGTCAATTTTGACTAGTTTCTCTTGTCAACACCATCCATAAAGTTATGTCCAAAATTCTTACTAATAGGCTTTCCAGAGTTTCTAATAAAATTATTTCTTGGAATCAATTTGGATTCATCAAAGGTAGAAACATCCAATACTACCTCATAACTTCCTTATAATGTGTGAATTTATATAGGAATACCACCATAGGAGGTAAAATTTCTTTAAATCTTGATATTAAAAAATATTTTGATACTATGGATTGGGGTTTTATTGGTAAAGTCTTAGCCTCCTTTGGATTTGATATAAGGTTTATTTATTAGATTAAATACATTCTTGTATCTTCTCACATATTAATCCTGATAAATGGATATCCATAAGTTTATTTTACTTTCTCTAGGGGGTTAGGCAAGGGGAACCCCTTTCTTCCATTATTTTTTCTATCGTGGAAGACTATCTTAGCAGACTTCTCCTTCATATAGTTGAGATAGGTGATCTGAAGACTATCAAGGTTGTAAGAGGTATCTCTACTACTAATATTTTTTGTGTTTGTGATATCATTATTTTAACCTAGGAGGACAAAAGAAACATTAGAAGAATCAAAAAATCTCTTTTTCATTATGAAAATGTTTCAGGATAGGAAATAAGTTGGAAAAAATTGTTCATCTATTTTGGTAAAAAAATATCTGCCACTAGGAAATTGAGCATGATTAATGATTTGGGAATCATATAGGGTGATCTCCCTTTCATTTATTTAGGTGTTCCTATGTTATAGGGAAGGCCTCATGCTACCTACTTCACTCATATTTTGAGCCAGATTAGAAGAACCTTAGCCACATGGAAAGGTAAATATCTCTCAATGGTATGAAGAGCTTGTCTTGTCAAGTATATGGTTGTATCTAAATTTATATATTATTTTATGGTTTATAATTGGTCTTCCTAATTTCTCAAAATCATTAATTCCTCCATGAGGAATTTTTTATAGAGCGGTAGCATTTTGGAAAAAAGGTTATCATTGTACCTTAGAAACAATTTTGTAATCCATATTCCCTAGAGGGTATAGGCATAAAAAATATTTGCCAGTTTAATGAGTTCCTTTAGGAAAAGTTTGTTTGGATACTTTTTAATAAAAAAATTGAATCCTTATGCTTTCTCAAATCTAGATTATTATAATGATTGAAATCAAGAAATTCAAACTATATTGACTCCTCCACCTAGTTTGGTCTTAAATATATTTTTGAAAAATTATATATGTAATCACATTAGTTGGCCAGTGATAAATATTCTCTTAGATTATGGATTGAAAACTAGACTATCACATTATTGGTTAATATGGTCAAATCATCTGAGAAAGTGATAGACATCGATATCATAATAAGGGATCAAATAGAATTCATTTATTCTCTCTTAGATTATGTTAGATTAAAAATTTATAATAATTATTTCATGAAGAAGGAGGATATTATGATTTGGTAACCGACTATGAATGTCTTACTTGACTCAAAGTTGTTCTACAATCGTGACATGAAAGGTTCCCCCAACTGGATCAGATCCCTCAACAACAAATGGATCTTACCATCTAGATTTACCCTTTTATGGAGGATCTCATTCTCCAAAATTCTAGTTGATGTCAACCTTAAAAATGTTGTCATTTCCCTATGCTCAAGATGTTTCCTCTATCACGAGCATAGAGAGGACGTGGACTAATTTTTTATGTTTCAAGATAGCCTCCTCTCTCTGGAATGTAGTGTTCAATATTGTTGAGCTTCATCCTCTGCAAGCTACTAGGATCATGGAACACCTAAAGGCATGTCTCAACATATCGACATCTTAGAAACTAAAGAATATTTTCACAGTGGCATGTGAAAAACTCATCCATGTCCTCTGGCATGTTAAGAAAAAGATGATCCATGTTCATACTCCCTTCAATCTTCATCCAGCCATTGTTGATGTTGTTGTGGCTATCTAGAATGTGAACTCACTATAAAAGGGTCATTACAATAACTCAATACATGATTTCTATGTTTTGAGGTTCCCAAAACTTCCAGGTATCTTCCCTCCTCTATTGGGAACTTTTTAGGTCTTCTAGAACTAACCATTTTTTGGTTGGTCTAAATGTAATTTTGATGGGTCTTCTAGAGGAAATCTCAGACTTTCAGGATTCAGGGCTATTTTAAAGACCATAATGGTAATTCCATTTGATGCCTTTATAGACTTTGTGGTATTGAAACTTCTTTGGAAGCTTAAATGATTGGGTTGATCAATGTAATTGAAATGGTAAATCAAAGAAACTAGAACAATATTTGGTTTGAATGTGATTCGGCCGCAATTACACAGGATATTAGATCCAGCAACATTCGAATTTCCTAGAAGTTGACTACAAGATGGTCCAATTTCCTAGAAAATATCTCCTAATGAATTATATTATCACACATGTGATTCACGAAGCCAACTCTCTTGTTGATGGCCTCGCAAAAAAGGGGTTAGTGGTGATGATTTCACTTTTTCTAACACATTCCCTTTTGAATTGATGCCACTTTTTCAAAGAGACAAATGTAAAATACCTTCCTTTATACTATTTTAATTCCTTTTAATATCATGGGGGGCGAGTCACTTCGACTTGGTCTCATATTTTTTTAAAAAACACTGGCCAAATGGAATGTTGACTATGAACGCATGTAGAATGGGGGAATAAATGAAAAAAACAGAAACAGGAGGAATGAACCATGGTCATTGTTTAGATTAAACTTAATCTATTGACATTATAATGACAAATTAATAATAATTAATCAAACGATATCAAATTCCTATCTTTGGGAAGATATATTAATACATGTAATCAAAGATGGATCTGCAAATTAATTTGTTAAGAGATTAATTTGTGTTTGATATGGGTAAAAAAATAGGATAAATCCACACAAAGAAAATTCCCTACCTTAGGTTTGGATTGATTGGTGATGAAGAATGGTTTTGGGATGCTATTCTTGATGAGATCCACGTGTCTCATTGGTACACTGATCGCTAAAGTACAATCCATTATTTATCATCCATGAAAGCTCTTCTAAGGGATACTCTCTCAATCTCTAGGGTTATGCAGCTAACCCTGGGGATTTTCCATAAGTGGGTTTAAATTTAGTATATTAGGTCATGGTGATATAATAAATAATAAAATTATTTATTTATTTATTAAATTACTAAATGACCCATGATTTCACTTAATCTAAATATCTGACGCACATAAGGATTATTTCATTCCTAGGAAAAAACCCATGTTCCAGATTTAATGGCGGTATAAAAATTTTAATCTAAGACTCTGTTTGGAAGTTATTCCATTATTTCAAAAAAACTTCATAGTGTGATATAATATATTTAATATCTTTATTATATAAACACCAAGTCTCATCGGGCCTTATAATCTCACACTGTCTCGGTGCCTTACTCCAAAAATATTTCTTAATATATTCCAAAGTTTTATATCTTAAAATGGGTTTGTTACATAGATGACATGAATCCCTTAAATAAAGAAAGAATAAGGCCTTATAAACAATACACATACCCTAACATCAATAATAAAAAATTATTTAGTTAAACCCTAACCATAAGGTTTGTCCAACAAGATACATAGAAAGATGAGGAAGGAGGAACAATAAGAGAGATAGAATATAAGGATAATTAGAAGTAAAATATACCTAACCTTGAATAAATCACTTTAAATCAAAGTGCAGAAAGCCAAAAAATATAAGGGGAATCAAAAGGGTTCATTCTAAGTGGAAAGGTTGGAAATTCACTTTGTCAAAAAAAATAGGCAGGAATACACCACGATATGGCCCCATATACCACAATGTATGTCACGACCCGCCCTCGGGGTCCGTGCCGTGACTACCCCAAGCCCGCCTTCCATAGGCCAGGGGCTGGCGACTAGCACCAAGGCGTAAATCCTGGTAAAAAGGTAAGGCAATGCCTTTGTAAGTAAACAAACACCACAGAGTAAGCAAGCGGAGAAGTAAACACTAAGTAAAAACAGAGTACAACTAAAAGTGCGGAATAGTAAATGGGTCAGAATACAAACCCAAACTGAAAGTAAAGTACAACTCGAAAGGGAAAACAGCAACTGTAAAGTAAAAGCCGCTACTCCGAGCTGTCCACTGGAGATCCCACCTGAAGGGTGGGTACAGATAGCTCCACTGCTCCACGGGTCCCGCCGTCCGCTCCGAACACGTTCCGCCCAGTGGTCCACCTCCAGGTACCGTTCTGCTCTGCAAGCCTCAGCCACGATCAACGTTGTCCATCGTCTGCAACCAACACAACGTAGTGCAGGCATAGCCCGTGCAGGGGTGAGTATAAGCTACTCAGTAGGGACCCCGAGACCCCCGAAGGTCTCCCAAAATCCACAAAGGATAATCCACAAAGGAAAGATACAATCACGAAGTAACATCTGACACGGCTTAGGTATATGCCCATACATATACCTAAGTCATCAATTCCAATACGCTCCAACCTCCGAGCCCAAGTACAACTCAGTCCACACAGGAAAGTAAACGTATTCCACACAGGAAAGCAAAATGAAATCCACACAGGATAGCACAACTCTATCCACACAGGAAAGCAACAGGAATCAGATCACACAGGTATACTTCTTCGAAAGACGATAAAGATGATCTTTGATCCATCTAAGTCATCGGACCCACAAAGGATCGATAGGTAACTAACCCCCGCAAAGACCCACACAGGATCGGGCCCACACAGGACCTGTAGGCGCTGGTTCACACAGGACCGCTGAGCGCAAGGACCCACACAGGATCGGACCCACACAGGATCGGGCCCACACAGGACCTGTAGCACTGATCCACGTAGGATCTCTGAGTGTTGTAGTCATCGTTGAATCCACCAAGGATCTCTGTACTGTCGTCGTCGCAGTCACAGTATCAGTAGCAGTAGCAGTCACAGTCGCAGCCAGCACTAGGGTTCCCGCACATAGCAAGCTCGTTCAGGAGGGTCCACTCCACGAGCCGAGAGGCTGATACATCAACTGTCACAAAGTCTAGAGTTGATGTATCCAAAAGTTCTGTATCGTCAACAGGAACACAACGTAACAGACGGCGCGTCGATCGGACGCCCGGTCTGAGAGTTATTGGCTTTTTCGTCCCAGGGGCCCGGTTGGTTTTTAAGGCAAAACCAACCCGACCGTACTCCACCTGCGTCCAAACCTCGGGCGGAGTATTCCAAAATCTCCTTCTCACTAAGAGGAACACAACAAAGCTGACGGCACGTCAATCGGACATTCGTAGCTCAAGATATGAGTGTTTCCGCTCCGAAGGCCCGGTTGGTTTCGTGAACGAACCAACCCGGCCGAACTCAAAGTATTCCGAAACTTTGAGTGCGATATACCGAATCGACCGTCTCGATCCAAGGATCACATCGCCGCTGACGGTTCGTCAATCGGAGGTCCATGGCTCAAGTTATGGCCAAAAGACCGAAGTCGTTTTGAAAACGGGGGATCCAGGTCCGGGCCGACCAGGCCCGACCCCCCCCCCCCCCCCCTGGGTCGGCCAGAACCGGGTCGACCCGACCCGGGTCCGACCCGGCCCAGCTGGCGGCGCGGCCTGGGCGCCGCTCGGGGCCACGTGCAGGGGGTAAGGCCCCCGCCCCTCCTTGCTGGCGGCGCGGCTGAAGCCGCGCCTTTGGAGAAAACCGGCCCCCCTCGTGGGGGCCTGCCTTGAGGAAAACGAGGGGGCCGCCTGCCCCCTTTTAAGAAACCCCCCCCCCCCCCCTCTTAATGGGGGGGGCATTCAAGGTGGCCGGGGGAATTAAATTCGCCCTGTTTTTCCCCTTCCGGTCGGCCCTGACTTGGCCGGCCGGTTCTTCTTCAACAGGACTGGCAAAGCCGGTCCCCTTCCGGCTTCCGACACCGGCGGCCCGGCTAGCCGCCGGTCCTCTCGTCCCGCCGCGGCCCGGAACCAGCCGCGGCCTTCTTCGTTCGGCGCGGTGCGACGACACCGTGCCCCACTGCCGCGGCCCCGCTCCGGCCGCGGCCCCTTCAACTCTCTTCGACGTGGCGCGACGGCGTCGCGTCCTTGCGTTATTTTACAACGCAGCGCGACGGCGCCGCGCATTTCTTGTCGTAAGATCCTGCGCGGTGCGACGGCACCGCGCCTCACCCGTCTCAATCCACAACAAAATCAATATGAAAAGGAGGAGGGTCGGCCGTGTTCGTACGGTCCGGCCCCCTCGCATTAATTGCTAACAATTGGATAAATTTCACGAAGAAATATTCTCGGGTATAAATCATGAACAAAAGTAATAAATAAACCCCTACCTCGGTTTCAAGTACGATATTCGTCAACGACCCGCGGAAGACAACGTCGCGGAGGTCGGGCGTCGCGGTAATCGTTCGTCAATTCTGTTGACGAAGAGGTACGTCCGAAGAGGTATGTCGTTGGTGAATCTTCGTAAGCCGATGAAGGAAGTCCGAGGAGGAAGCGGCGTTCCCTTTCGTTGACACAGAAGGCGTCGTCGATCTTTGGAAACAACCGGCTACGAAGAAGAGAGGAGCGGCGTTCTTCGTCGGAGCTCGAAGGTTCTTCGCGTTCTTCATCAAAGTTTGAAGAAGAAGAAGGATCTCCCAAATCCTCTCAAGATGGCTAAACAAAATAAAATAAGCTAAGGCTTATTTTATTTACACAAACATCAACTTGAATTTCAAAGGTTTGAAATTCAAATCAACCCACCTTAATTAATTAAACTAAGTTGTCAAACATTAATTAAAGGGGTTATAGGGGAGTTTTGAGATAATATGAGGAGTTGGGGTTCTTGTGGGCCCCACCACACTTAATCCTCCCAAGGGAGTTTAAGTGGATGTGGGTCCCACCCCTAACTCCCTTTGGGAGGTTATAACTAACAAAAAAAGAAATAAAATATGTTTCCACATTTTATTTAACTTTATTTTAAAAACCCAAAAACTAACTCTCAACCCGCAATAAATGCAACCTCGGAAAAGGTCTCCTTAAGAGAATATCGGCACTGCGAGTTCATCGGTGCCCTTGGAATTTGATTCCGGGCACCGGTTCAAAAGTTAGAAATTCCCGCTCGTTCGTTCACTGAACGTACCCGAGCCAAACTTCGGAAATTGATTCCGGGCACTCCGGGCCTCGGAATCAGGTGCCGTCAGAAACCGCGTTCTTGTAAAATTCCAAAGAAAATTAAGAAAAAATTTCCCTTTAATTTTACGGGTCTTTACATTACTCCCACCTCAAGGCTTTACGTCCCCGTAAAGATACATCAAAAACTAGGGAAACAAATGTGGGTACTGAGCACGCATCTGAGCCTCCCGCTCCCAAGTGCTCTCCTGGAGGTTTCCGTGCTGCCATCTAATGCGCACAAGAGGAATCGATCGCCCACGTAGGACCCGCTCCTGTCGATCCTCTATCTCCACTGGTACCTCCGCAAAAGTCGCCCCATCATCCAAGTCTAGCTCCCCATAGTCAATGATGTGCGTTGGGTCGTGCACGTATCTCCTCAGCTGAGATATGTGGAAGACGTCGTGCACCCGGTGTAACTGAGGTGGTAGAGCCAAGCGATAAGCCACCTCGCCAATCCTGCTGAGGACCTGGAAGGGTCCGATGAAGCGCGGAGATAACTTTCCGCCTCGGCCAAATCTCCGTATACCACGTCGAGGTGAGACCCGCAAGAAGATGTGGTCACCATCCTCGAACTCTAGTGGCCTCCGCCTCCTGTCAGCGTATGAATTCTGCTAGCTCTGAGCTGTCCTCATCCGCTCCTGGATGACCTGGACCTTCTCTGTCGTGGCCTGGACCATCTCCGGTCCCACAAGTGCTGACTCCCCAGGGTCTGTCCAGCACAAAGGAGATCTACAAGGTCGGCCGTACAACGCCTCGTACGGTGCCATCCCGATGGTGGAGTGGTAGCTGTTGTTGTACGCAAACTCCACCAAGGGTAGGTGGTCCTCCCAGCTACGACCAAAGTCGAGGACACATGCGTGGAGCATGTCCTCGAGAGTCTGGATGGTCCTCTCCGTCTGACCATCCGTCTGAGGGTGAAAAGCTGTGCTCAGACGTAGCTGCGTCCCGAACGCCTCCTGTAACCCCTTCCAAAGCTGGGAAGTAAAGCAAGCATCTCGATCGGAGAAGATAGATGATGGCACACCGTGGAGCCGCAAAATCTCCTGAACGTAGAGACGTCCCAATCTCTCCACTAAGCCCTGCTCTCTGATGGGTAAGAAGTGTGCCGACTTGGTGAGTCGGTCAACAATCACCCAGATGGAGTCGTGACCTCTGGAAGTGCATGGAAGTCTAGTCACGAAGTCCATAGATATGTCGTCCCACTTCCACTCCGGGACCTCCAAGGGCTGTACCAAGCCTGCTGGTACCTAATGCTCTGCCTTCACCTGCTGGTAGGTGAGGCATCGAGAAACGAACTCTGCTACTGCCTTCTTCATGCCCGGCCACCAGTGCTGTCGTTTGAGATCCGGGTACATCTTCGCCACTCCTGGATGTACCACCAAAGGAGAAGTGTGAAACTCTCTCAGCACCTCCTCTCACAAGGCGACTGGTACCATGGTACGTCCTCTGAAAAGGATGTCGTGCTCTGCTCCAAGGGAGAAACCATCAGGTGCCTGTCCCGAGGATATATGTGCACGCCGTGTCTCACAGTCAGCGTCCTCTCACTGTGCCTCTCTGACCCGCTGCAGTAGTAGAGGGGTGAATGTGAGAGACTGGAGGAAGGCTGCTCCATCTCTATCCACGAAGGATATCTGCAATGAGGCTAGCTGCTCCGTCGCCTCCTCGAGTAGCTGAATGCCCGTCCTCCTGCTGAGGGCATCGGCTACTACGTTCCCCTTCCCAGGAGTATAGACTATCTCAAAGTCATAGTCCTGGAGGAACTCGAGTCATCGCCGCTGTCTCAGGTTCAGGTCCTTCTGCGAGAAGATATACCTGAGACTCTGATGATCAGAAAAGACTGTAAAGCGCTCGCCCATCAAATAGTGCTGCCATGTCTTCAGAGCGAAGACCACCGCTGCCAACTCCAGGTCATGGGTAGCATAGTTCTGCTCATGTGGCCTCAACTGTCGTGATCCATAGGCGATCACTGCCCGCTCCTACATCAGGACGCAACCGAGTCCGGTCCCTGATGCATCGCAGTAAACTACGTACCCTACTCCCTCCTCAGGCAATCTCAAGATAGGTGCGATAGTCAATCTCTGTCTCAGCTCCTGGAAGCTCTGCTGACATCTGTCTGACCACACGAAGGGTTTCCCCTTCTTCTTCAAAGCTGTGAGTGGTGCCGCAACTCTAGAGAAGTCTGGCACGAATCTCCGATAGTATCCAGCTAGTCCCAAGAAACTCCGAACCTCAGTCACGCTCCTGGGTGGCTCCCATGCTAACACAGCCTCGATCTTCACAGGATCCACTGCAACTCCCGCCTCAGAGATAACGTGTCCCAAGAAGTGGACCTCACGTATCCAGAACTGGCACTTCAAGAGATTAACATAAAGCTGGTGCTCTCGGAGTGTGTCTAGTATAACTCGCAAGTGATAGGCGTGCTCCTCCTCAGTCGTAGAGTAAATCAGAATGTCGTCGATGAAGACCACGACAAACCGATCAAGGTATGGCTGAAATATCCTGTTCATGAGGGCCATGAACACTGCTAGAGCATTGGTTACACCGAAAGGCATAACCAAGAACTCATAGTGGACATACCGACATCTGAAGGCCGTCTTCTGCACATCCTCGTCTCTGACTCTGAGCTGATGATAGCCTGACCTGAGGTCTATCTTCGAGAACCACCGTACTCCCTTGAGCTGATCAAAGAGGTCATCAATCCTCGGTAGCGGATACTTGTTCCTCACTGTCACCTGGTTCAGGAGACGATAGTCAACACAAAGTCGCAAGCTCCCGTCCGCCTTCTTGGCGAACTATATCGGGGAAGCCCAGGGTGAAACACTGGGTCGGATGAACCCCTTGCCCTGCAAGTCCTCCAACTGTACCCGTAGCTCTCGAAGCTCGGCGGGGGCCATCCGAAATGCTGGAGTGGATATCGGGGCTGTCCCGGGGTACAAGTCTATATAAAAGTCTACCTCTCTGCGAGGAGGTAGCCCTGGAACGTCGTCGTGAAAAACATCCACAAACTGATCCACCACTACAGGAAAACCAGGACTCCGCACGTCAACTGCTCCAAGGATGAGGCTAGCCAAATGATGAGTAATGGGCTGTCCTCTCCTCCGCGGAAGTCCATCCTGTGCTGCAAAGGCTCCCTTCTCGTCGGTGAAGGTGAACCTACTCCCGTCGGTGCGTACACATCACACCTTGCGCCTAAAACAGTCAATCTGTGCATGGACCGTAGATAGCTAATCCATGCCCAAGATGACGTCGTAAGGCCTCGACGCTGCTACAAGAAGATCCCAGCCGAAGATCTCGCCTCCTATAGTAAGCTCACACTGCCGGAACCAGTGTGTAATCGTCGAGTCTGCTCCCGTAGGAGTCTCTAGCTGTAAGGATCGAGCCAACGGCTCTGTCGGAATCTCCGAGCTCCGAACAAGGGCAGCGGCTATGAAAGAGTGACTCGCTCCTGTGTCTATAAGAACTGCAGCAAGGGTGGAATAGACACAGATAGTACCTCGAATCATCTCGGGTGCGCCGTGGTCGTAGGCCTCTGCTGCCTGGAGCTGTGCCTGTCTCTGCCCGCCTGCTCCCTGTGGTCGGGGTGGACCTTCTGGTGGTGGTGGTGGCAGAGCCTCAAAGCATCGCCCACCACCTGCTGCTCGGCCAGCTCCTCTGCCTCGTCCGCCTCCTCCCTGCAGACCGCCACGGTTGACCCTCTGCCTCTGCCTTGGTGGTCCCTCAACCGTCTTCTGCTCCTCGGCACGGCGGGTCGGGCAGTCACGAGCCATGTGGCCCTACCCGCCGCACGAGTAGCACTGTCTGCCTCTCGAAAGACTGGCTCCTCGCTGCGTGCCCCGCACTGCTGAGCCAGTGTCCTGAGGTCGTCTGCCTGAAGTTCTGGTCTGCCTGGACCACTGAGTCATCCGTCGACTGCCTGCTGCAGATGACTCTGCCACGTGCCGCCCTGCGGTGGGTCTCGGTGCTGGTGTAGACTCAGCAAGGAAGCTCTCGATCAAAAGGGCCCACTCCAGTACTCCTGTCTGAGTCGGTATGCTGAGGGAGATCAGCGATGCCCTGATCTCGTGTCTCAATCCCTGCTCGAAGGTCCGGGCCCGGAAGAATGGGTCTCGTACCATGTCGTTCGAGTAGCGCGAGAGATCAGCAAATCTCGCCGAGTACTGAGCGACCGTCATGCTGCCCTGCCGCAGCTGGAGAAGCTCCTGGATACGCACCGCACGAAGGGTGGCTGGGACGAACTCCGAGCGGAAGAGGCTCTCAAAGTCCGTCCAAAGAAGAGATGCCTCATCATGTACCTGGATCATCAAGCTCCACCATCGTCCTGCTGCTGCGTGTAGTAGGCTCGCAGCGAGGATCACCATGAGGTCTGCTGGTGTCCTCACTAGCCTAAACACACGTACCACTACCTCCAGCCAGTCCTCGGCTGCCTGGGGATCCATATCCCCGTGAAACCTGGGTGGTCGCTGGCACTGAAACTCATGCAGTGCGCTGAGGCGACGTGCATCGTCAGCGGTTGGTACTGGAAGCATTGGTAGCTCGGCGGGTAGAGCTACCGCCGGTGCCACTGCTGACAAAGGGCCCTGCACCGAGGCCTCGTCGCTCGGTGGGCTATCGTCACACTCGACTCTCGGAACCCTAGCTGGCTGCCGTCGTGGGGGCATCCTGAAAAGGAAAAAGGTGCGCCACGGTCAGAACAGTATACCTGGTGAGCTGATATAAAGTAATCACAAAGAAAACTTTGAAACACACACGCAATCAATGTTTTCGTGCATTAAGTCGGAAATCAGTAGTCAGGGTCCTGGTGTACGGATACGTTGGCCGCCGCACCAACACTGGACTCCCTGGACTGATAACCACACTCAATACGCTAAACACTATTGCTTCACATAAAAAAGATCAGAGTTCGCGGTAGAACCGAACTGCTCTGATACCAATTTGTCACGACCCGCCCTCGGGGTCCATGCCGTGACTACCCCAAGCCCGCCTTCCATAGGTCAGGGGCTGGCGACTAGCACCAAGGCGTAAATCCCGGTAAAAAGGGAAGGCATTGCCTTTGTAAGTAAACAAACACCACAGAGTAAGCAAGTGGAGAAGTAAACACTAAGTAAAAACAGAGTACAACTGAAAGTGCGGCATAATAAATGGGCCAGAATACAAACCCAAACTGAAAGTAAAGTACAACTCGAAAGGGAAAATAGCAACTGTAAAGTAAAAGCCGCTACTCTGAGTTGTCCACTGGAGATCCCACCTGAAGGGTGGGTACAGATAGCTCAACTGCTCCACGGGTCCCGTCGTCCGCTCCGAACACGTTCCGCCCAGTGGTCCACCTCCAGGTATCGTTCTGCTCTGCAAGCCTCATCCACGATCAATGTTGTCCATCGTCTGCAACCAACACAATGTAGTGCAGGCATAGCCCGTGCAGGGGTGAGTATAAGATACTCAGTAGGGACCCCAAGACCCCCGAAGGTCTCCCGAAATCCACAAAGGATAATCCACAAAGGAAAGATACAATCATGAAGTAACATCTGACACGGCTTAGGTATATGCCCATACATATACCTAAGTCATCAATTCCAATACGCTCCAACCTCCGAGCCCAAGTACAACTCAGTCCACACAGGAAAGTAAACGTATTCCACACAGGAAAGCAAAACGAAATCCACACAGGATAGCACAACTCTATCCACACAGGAAAGCAACAGGAATCAGCTCACACAGGTATACTTCTTCGAAAGACGATAAAGATGATCTTTGATCCATCTAAGTCATCGGACCCACGAAGGATCGATAGGTAACTAACCCCCGCAAAGACCCACATAGGATCAGGCCCACACAGGACCTGTAGGCGCTGGTTCACACAGGACCGCTGAGCGCAAGGACCCACACAGGATCGGACCCACACAGGATCGGGCCCACACAGGACCTGTAGCACTGATCCACGTAGGATCACTGAGTGCTATAGTCGTCATCAAATCCACCAAGGATCTCTGTACTGTCGTCGTCGCAGTCACAGTAGCAGTAGCAGTAGCAGTAGCAGTAGCAGTCACAGTCGCAGCCAGCACTAGGGTTCCCGCACACAACAAGCTCGTTCAGGAGGGTCCGCTCCACGAGCCGAGAGGCTGATACATCAATTGTCACAAAGTCCAGAGTTGATGTATCCAAAAGTTCTGTATCGTCAACAGGAACACAACGCAACAGACGGCGCGTCGATCGGACGCCCGGTCTGAGAGTTATTGGCTTTTTCGTCCTAGGGGCCCGGTTGGTTTTTAAGGCAAAACCAACCCGACCATACTCCACCTACGTCCAAACCTCGGGCGGAGTATGCCAAAAGATCCGTCTCACTAAGAGGAACACAACAAAGCTGACAGCATGTCAATCGGACGTCCGTAGCTCAAGATATGAGCGTTTCCGCTCCGAAGGCCCGGTTGGTTTCGTGAACGAACCAACCCGGCCGAACTCAAAGTATTCTGAAACTTTGAGTGCGATATACCGAATCGACCGTCTCGATCCAAGGATCACATCGCCGCTGACGGTTCGTCAATCGGAGGTCTGTGGCTCAAGTTATGTCCAAAAGACCAAAGTCGTTTCGAAAACAGGGGGTCCGGGTCCGGGCCGACCCGGCCCGACCCCCCCCCCCCCCACCCCCCCTGGGTCGGCCCGAACCGGGTCGACCCGACCCAGGTCCGGCGCGGCGGCGCGGTCCGGCGCGGCCTGGGCGCCGCTCGGGGCCACGTGCGGGGGGCAAGGCCCCCGCCCCTCCTTGCTGGCGGCGCGGCTGAAGCCGCGCCTTTGGAGAAAACCGGCCCCCCTCGTGGGGGCCTTCCATGAGGAAAACGGGGGGGCCGCCTGCCCCCCTTTATGAAACCCCCCCCCCCCCTCTTAATGGGGGGGGCATTCAAGGTGGCCGGGGGAATTAAATTCCCCCGGTTTTTCCCCTTCCGGTCGGCCCTGACTTGGCCGGCCGGTTCTTCTTCAACGGGACCGGCAAAGCCGGTCCCCTTCCGGCTTCCGACACCGGCGGCCCGGCTAGCCTCTGGTCCTCTCGTCCCGCCGCGGCCCGGAACCGGCCGCGGCCTTCGTCGTTCGGCGCGGTGTGACGGCACCGTGCCCCACCACCGCGGCCCCGCTCCGGCCGCGGCACCTTCAACTCTCTTCGACGCGGCGCGACGGTGTCGCGTCCTTGCATTATTTTACAACGCGGTGCGACGGCGCCGCGCATTTCTTGTCGTAAGATCCTGCGCGGTGCGACGGCACCGCGCCTCACCCGTCTCAATCCACAGCAAAATCAATATGAAAAGGAGGAGGGTCGGATGTGTTCGTACGGTCCGACCCCCTCGCATTAATTGCTAAAAATTGGATAAATTTCACGAAGAAATATTCTCGGGTATAAATCATGAACAAAAGTAATAAATAAACCCCTACCTCGGTTTCAAGTACGATGTTCGTCAATGACCCGCGGAAGACAACGTCACGGAGGTCGGGCGTCGCGGTAATCGTTCGTCAATTCTGTTGACGAAGAGGTACGTCCGAAGAGGTACGTCATTGGTGAATCTTCGTAAGCTGACGAAGGAAGTCCGAGGAGGAAGCGGCGTTCCCTTTCGTTGACACGGAAGGCTTCATCGATCTTCGGAAACAACCGGCTACGAAGAAGAGAGGATCGGCGTTCTTCGTCGGAGCTCGAAGGTTCTTCGCGTTCTTCGTCAAAGTTTGAAGAAGAAGAAGGAGCTCCCAAATCCTCTCAAGATGGCTAAACAAAATAAAATAAGCTAAGGCTTATTTTATTTACAAAAACATCAACTTGAATTTCAAAGGTTTGAAATTCAAATCAACCCACCTTAATTAATTAAACTAAGTTGTCAAACATTAATTAAAGGGGTTATAGGGGAGTTTTGAGAGAAGATGAGGAGTTGGGGTTCGTGTGGGCCCCACCACACTTAATCCTCCCAAGGGAGGTTAAGTGGATGTGGGTCCCACCCCTAACTCCCTTTGGGAGGTTATAACTAACAAAAAAAGAAATAAAATATGTTTCCACATTTTATTTAACTTCATTTTAAAAACCCAAAAACTAACTCTCAACCCGCAATAAACGCAACCTCGGAAAAGGTCTCCTTAAGCGAATATCGGCGCTGCGAGTTCATCGGTGCCCTCGGAATTTGATTCCGGGCACCGGTTCAAAAGTTAGAAATTCCCGCTCGTTCGTTCACTGAACGTACCCGAGCCAAACTTCGGAAATTGATTTCGGGCACTCCGGGCCTTGGAATCAGGTGCCGTCAGAAACCGCGTTCTTGTAAAATTCCAAAGAAAATTAAGAAAAAATTTCCCTTGAATTTTACGGGTCTTTACAATGTAGTCCTATCATATTCACTTTTTTAGATAGGTATTTCAATCACTCTCTATAATGCATGAATTCCTATAGAATTCACAAAATGGGCATAAAAAACTAACCATGACATGGTGGATTGCGTTTTGATCCCCCCAAGCTTCTATACATCCACTAAGAACACCACATCTCTCGACCTAGGTGTTTTAACCTCACCTATTTTCCATAGGGAAACCTCAAAATGGAAACACCCTACAAAATTCCTATAATTTAGGTTCTATCCCTATTTCACTAACCTGACCAACACCATGTCTATGTTGTATAGGGACACAATGTGGTGAGGACACTCATACCTGAAACACCTTTGAAAAACTTAAAATAGCCCACAATAATTTAATATATGAAACTGAAATGACATGGGGGTGTTACAATAATAAATACACAATGGCCCCTCGTTATATATCCTCATTCATCATAGTTCCTCAAGTAATGGTAAATACATCATATGGATGAATGTATCATATTGATGAAAAAATATTGCGCCACTAATAAGTCAAAAAAATGTATGTGCATACAAATATTAGGATAGTGATCTCATCAATATCATAAACTAAATGGGTGGAGTGTTTTTCTATCCATGTCATGTGTATCTGACTACCAATGAATAACTTTCCACCATCCTAGACGTAAACATCTAGTATACTCTAAACTAAATCAAACTAATCTGCAACAACTTGGCCTATCACAGGCACACCCTCGATTGGGAATCCTAACATAATGGACATATCCTCGAGAGTAGTGGTCATATCTCCCTATAGTAGATGAAAAGTATGTGTCTCTGACCTCCTTCTATCTATAAGGTATATAATGATCTGGTGATCAAAAAATTTGAAATCACACATCACTATACCATAGAACCCTACACATTGAAGATGAGGTATAGTTGTAGAAGGGGTGTATCATGATGGAAGTGGTGTAACATTAATATACTTAGAGATGGAACATGATGACCCTCTAAGATAACATGTGAAACATGACTATCCTGGAAGGTGAGTAAAGGAATTTCCTCCACATCTACATGTGATATAATCATTACTATTTATAGTTAATGTAAAATATTATTTAAAATATTATTTTTATTAAATGTAAGTAAAAAAACGATGAACACAATTAGTATTCATAATGAAATATTAAACAAGATAAAATAAAAAAAATTACACAAAAATAATAAAATATATAAAAACGATCAATGTTAATGTAAACTGAAGATCCTTCCTAGCATATTGGGACATTTTTTATGAGTATAGACTTCTACATGATATATGATGCATTATTTTCTTACTCCCCATTCTCAAGGAAATCCTATCTCATTTCTAATACAAGTAGATTTTGGCCTTACCCAAGGAAGAAACCTGGTAATATTAGGGACCACATTCAGTTGGTTAATAGGTAAGGTAAAATAATAAAAACCATTAAAATGCATCCAAGATACACTATAGTAGTCAACTAGAGTGCTCAAGAGATATAATAGAGTGACATAGGGTTCTGAGGATAAGTTAATAGATGTAAAATCCCTAATGACATGTGCATTTGGATACCTCGATGCTTGAAAACAAATGTAATCACAGTACATGTGTTCTAGTAAGACCACTAACACTTGAATGATGTTTCCTATGAGTGATTCATGATTCTTTGTTTCCTCAAAGAGGATCCAATCCTGATTAAATCTTCAAGCATTAAATGATGAAATTACTATAAAATCTTATCACTGTCTCTTTGGAAATTTTGACCAAAGTGTACCCCTTGTTTCAACCCCTGATAAGCCTATTGGGAGTGTTCAAAAAAGTAATTCACACATCAATAAAATGTCTCTTATATTAATATTGTGATTATTAGTTTATAAAAACCCTTGAAGACTCTATTTATGAACTCCACAATATTAGTATTCATATAACCATATCTTCTACCATCATAATATGTTAATGACCATATCATTTTCAAAACCTGCATCATGTAATCATTCATGTCTTGATTGGACCTTTGAATTACTTTAAGATGATCAACAAACTTTATTTGTTGCATATCATACATTGAAATTATTCAACATGAAAGTATTTAAAAGGATAGTAAAAATTATTTGAATGGATATAAGTTTATGGAAACATACCCAACATAATGATCTCCTTATTTATTACTTCATATTTAAAATGATTATAGACATTATTATAAATATGTCTAATATAGTTTTGAAGATAAACATTGGGTTATTTCTATTAAATTCCATCACCATTAATGACCTCTATAATCACTTGATAATGATCAGATATCAGGTATACTCATTTTATTTGTGTAATATGGGTGTTTATAAAATCCAATAACCAACTCCATGATTCAAAGTTCTCCCTTCCAACAATGGTGGATACAAGTGGGGTAGGAACATGACTACCATCATGTGAGGCAAAAATTAGTAGTTCACCTGTATGATTTCTATAAATAAAAATTTTATCCACCTTAATTAACTATTTTTAATAAGGAAATGTGATGATATATGACATGAATGCCTAGAATAACCTATTAAACTTCACCTTTTTTTGATCAACATGATTATATTGGGAGACATACTCAACATTGTCGAGATTATAAATGAAATGATTCTTGAGAGATAACAATCTCATTAGTTATGGAAAAACCTTATATAATTCATCCCAATCACCATACACTTTTACAATTCTCTTTAATTTTTCATTCTTAGGTCTCTCATAAGATATCTTGTATTTGAACAACTATTACATTCAACCCTAGATAAGGGATGGATGGACATCCTAACACGTTTATATTATCTCAACAGTAATTGTTGATAAATTTTTTTTATCTAGTGTAGAATGCTCTTGTGATAGGATTGGATGCACACAAGTATGTGGGTATTCTAACTTAGATATCTTTTAAAATGAAAAAAAATGTATCATATATTACTCGCTTGTAAAATTTACATTTTTCCTCATATTTATCACACCGAATGATGTATTTTCCATTTTTCAATTCATCAACCAAAAATTTAAAATGTCACTCGATGTGGTATTGTTTAACCACATTTTTCATTACATGTTTTCTTTTAAAATTTTCTCTAACATGTAATGGGTTATTGGTTGAGGTAGATGTGTTACCAATAACACCTAAAAAATCACTACTTTGTGTAATGACAACTCAATTTAACTATTTTTCAAATGAAATTACCTCTACTAAGGAAGTCAATAATGGAGGATGGTTACTTTTTTTGGGTACTTGATTTTCTATCAAAGGAATCTCTGGAGGTTGGTTGATCATGTCTTCCTCACATACTCATCTTTTTTTATATCATCATATACTTCATCATCAAAAAAATTCTCATTCATTAAATATGGAGTATTGATAGGAATGTATCGTATAGTTCTCTTGATATTCCAATCATCATGTTTATAATTATTCTTCATTATTAGAGTCATATGATAAAACATTGAACCATATCACTATAAAGGACCAACTTCAATAGATCTCCCATAGTATAGTTTTATAAAAGTAGGTTACACCTCATCAATAACATAAATTTCTACATATAATTCCATTAAACCATTATTAAATTGTTTCCTAAACATTGATGGTGCTTCCACCCAATCATCACCATCGAGTAGAGAATCCACAATGTGCTATAACTGGTCAGTATATTGAAGTTTTTGGTATGTTATTGAAGTAATTACTTGATTGGATCTCATTTTTAAGAAATTATGAATCCTTTATGAGCTAATTTCAATGTCATAAAATCACAAATATTAACAAATCTTATTAGTGATAAATTATAACTAAGGCCTTGATTGCTATAAATTAATTATATGTTGTAGTATATGGATGCAGAAATGATTACCTAGAAATAAAATTTAGTAAAAAGTTATATATATATTTATATTGCATCATCATATGTATAATGTTTTTAAAAAAATTCTGATTCAATAACTGTGAATTGATCTTGAGATCATTTCCATGGATTGGTTTATCATTTTAGGATAAACCAATCAAGGCTTGGGTAAAAACTCCTTGAGCCTCTATTGTCTATGATTTCATAAACTTTCATTCTCCTTTAATTACACTTTAGGAAATTCAGATTTTTGCAATGGAAAATTTGTGATAGGTACCCTTTTTGTCAAAAAAGTTCACATAAATGTAGTTTTTTTATGAATAATTTATTCTATCACAAATAGTATTTTCTACAATGTGTTTTTGTGATGAATCAGGATTTCACCACAACATGTTTTTGCAGCAATACACATTCAGTGATGGGTAATAATTATTCACGATGGATTCCATATATTTATCACAAATACCCATTATCTAATGAAATATCCATGATAGAATAAACATTCCATTATGAATAATTATTATCAATGGAATACTTCTCTCATCATAAATAATTTTTGTGTAATATTTTTTGTGACAGAATATGAAAATTCATCATAATTGTTTACTATTTGTGAAAAACCTATCATCTTGTCACAATTAGGTTTTCAACACTGAGTAAAACAATATATATATAGTGGGTTATTTTTTCCATGGATTGATGTATCCATCATAAAAAAAGCTATTTGGATAAGCGAGAAAAGTTTTTATGGTGGGAAGTATTTTCCATGGAAATTTGTGAAAATAGACCCTTTGGAAACTAAAATTTTCACCACAAAAAATTATGTCATAACTAATCTAACTTATAAATAGACATGAATGACTTCTTCTTCTCGTCACTCTCAAATATCTTTCTCAATAAATCCTTCAATCATTATAATTCAAACTCAATTTAAAGGTTTATGAATTCTAATATATTATCTATAATTTAGACGTGCTTTTAAAGGTTTCTAGATTGCAAAATATTATCTACAATTCAGACTCACTTTTAATTGTTTCTGTATTGTAATTGAATTATTTTGGTTTAGAATTTAGTTAGAGTTTGAAGATTTCAATTACAATACAAATTCCAGTTTGAAGGTACTTTTTTAAAAAAATTAAGTAGTTGTTAATTTCATTAATTTATCTATTTTTATTATATGATTTATTAGTTAATTTAATTTATTAGAGTTTAGTTACATCTATATATCATGTTATCAATTTTTTCCTAATTCATTATTAGTGTACATTATTAAAATAGTATTTTGGTTAATTAATAATAATAATATTATTATAATTTATAATAATTTAAAAAAATGTATTTTAGTAATAAAAAAATAATATGAAATAATAGATATTGGTTACACTTAAGAATAATTAATAAAATTATAATTAATTTAATACAAATAAATAAAAAATAAAAAAGGGATAGTTATTAATTATTATAAATTAGTTTTAATTATAAAAATTAATATAAAATATCAATTTTTTTATAATTATGAAAAATAATAAAATTATAAATTATTTAATATCAAAAATATAATAGTTATTAATTATTATAAATTAGTAATAAATTAATAAAAATTAATTCGAATAAATAAAAAATAAAAAGTAAAAAATATAATAGTGTAATACTAATTAGTGGTTTTAAAAAATAAAAATATAATTAGTAATTATTATTAAGATGGTTTAATTAATAAATATAAATATTATTATAAATTATTAAAAAAATGTTCAACTAAAATTATTAAAAATTATTATATAAAACTATAACTCGATAGTAAATTTATTTGAAATTAATAAATATTTTTTATCTATATATAAAGACTAAAAATATTATTATAAAACTATAAAATATTAGAAAATATTTTATTAAACTAATTTAATCACTTATTTATTTTACCCGCAACATTAATCTCCCATGGATCCCAATGAGAATAGATTTTATTCCAGCCATAGGGTAACATCTCTTTTCTGGGCATAACCACCATCTCAGATTTTATGTTCGAGACTCCATTTTGAAGAAAAATCATAATTCTCAAAATGCATGTGTGCGTTCTAAAAATAATACGTTATACTTAATATATTATTATCAAGGTCCCTCTATACCCGCAACTACACACTGGCTCAACCTAGAGATAAACACCACACCCTAGAATCAACTGAACCATATGAAAAAAATCAAGTTTACTACTAGGGTAAATTTACCATGTTACCCTTAGGAAGTTCCTGATACTATGAAACTCAAAATTGAGCTAAATATACCCTTGAAAAAAATTGAATCATCATATCATCTGTCATAATAGATATTATATGTGATAAATTTATAAAATCATCATAATTGCGTATTACAATGTAGTCCATCACAAATAGTTCTGCATGAGTAAGATTAATCTATGATTAAAAGTTTGGTGAAAAATAATTAATAAATGTTAAGAATTTAATAAAAATAATAACAGATTTAAAAAACTAATTAATTAATTAAACAACAACCAATAAACTAGAAAAACTAATATTTTTAAATTTATACTAATTAATTAAATACTAGTAAAACAAAAAAATACTTATTGATTATAAAAATAATGTATTGTTTATTTAGTAAGATACATTTATTTATAATTTTTTAACATTTTATATAATAAACTAATTGTTGTTATTTTTTTAGAAAACCATCAACCCTAAAATAGATATCAAATTTTATTACGAGATCCATATTGAATAAATCATTGTAGAAATCAAAATGGTTCTAGTATAAATCATTCCCATATAGAGGGTGTAAAAACATTTATATCATTTGAATCATTAAATTCAGAATTTGTTTTAGATAGTACAATTAAGTTCCGGTGTAAGGAATTTGATCTTGGAAGATTTGAAACATTTTATAATATTGATATTCCTTTATTATGTTTTGATTTTTTCAAAGATTATGTGTTTTGGTAACAACATGGTGAACAAAATTCAATAGAAGATATACATTTTTTGTTTTTAGGTATATTATAGTTTAAAATTTTACTACATGAGTTTGATGAACCATATTTAAAAAAAATAGAAACTTAGAATGATGATTTGAATCCCAAATTATAACTATCTCAACTTTATTATTTATTGAAATCTACTGATGAGGCCTTATATACAAGATTCAAAATAAGAAAATTTACACTATTATAAAATGTATGGTTATTAAATTAGATTTTGGAATGTCAAATGTTTATTTCAATCAAATATATTCTTTAGATAAATCGTTATTTCTTGAGGGAAATTCATAGCCTATAAATTTCTATGAAAGAAAGAAGTTAGTCCATAATTTGGGTCATAGTTATCAAAAGATCCATGAATGTTCAAATGAATACATCTTATATTATGGTGAATTTGATTCATTAGTTCATTATCCAACATGTGGAAAATCAAGGTACAATAAGGAATGTCATAATATGTTCATGTTAATCAGTTGATTTGTTATTTTATTACACGTAAATTGAAACATCTATAAATGTATCACAACAAAGACACATTTATGGAAAGGAATAGATATAATATTTCTATAAGTAAAATATTAAATCATCCTTATGATTTTGATTCATAGAAACAATTTTATTAGGATCATTTTTCTTCTTTAAAACCTCACAACATGAGATTATGTATTTATACTAGTAGTTTGTGTCCATTTGGTGCTTATGACAATCAATATTCATTTTGGACTATATTTATAAATTCTTACAACTTACCTCCTTGAATTTTGATGAAGGGATTGTATATTTATTTGGAATTACTAATTTCTGGACATCCAAAGAATAATATTGATATTTATTTGAATCCATTGATTGATGGGTTAATTTTATTTTGGAGTGGTGGTGTAAATACATATGATGTAGTTACATAATATAATTTTACACTAAAATTTATATTAACATGGACAATCAATGATTTATAGAATATGTTATATAATCTATATATGGAATAAATTATCCAAAATCATGTTTGTGATGCATGGGAAAAACAAATATTTTATTTTCGTTAATGGAAGGAAACCATTTTTTTAATTGTTATTAAATATTTCTTCATACAAATAATCCTTTAAAAAATAATAGAAATAAATTCAAAAAAGGTAAATTTAAAATAGATGCACCTTCAACAGTGTTATTTGGTATTCAAGTAAAATATATCATCTCTTTATTACCTCATATTACTTTTGGATCTACTATAAATCAATAAAAATAGGTGTATTTATGATAGGTTTCAATTATATAAAGAGGGTTATTTTTTGTGGCCTTCTAAATTGGTCTAATTTGTCATCTTGTCACATGTTAGATGTAAGGAATGTTGTGAAGAATAATTTTGATATAAAATTTTATATTGTGTTAAACACACCTAGAAACACCAAAATACCATAAAATCATGGATAGATCTTTCACAAATTTTCAAGAATCCCAAACTTGTGTTATTTGAAAATTATATATCATAAACTTTAATGAATCAATAGTATCTCATGTTTTTTGAAAGAAAATATTTTATTATTTTATCAATGGATTATAGATTTGTGGTTACTTTTAGTTAGTCTTATTTGATTCAATGGAACATATAATATTTTATTTTTCATGTGAATAAATATGTGGAGTACTGGTATAGTTCTAATGTATGTAACTATATGAGAGGTGCATGAAAAAAAAAATATGTCATAAAGAATCAGTTAAAAGGACAATTACAAAACCATACTTGTATGAGGAAATTTAAAATTTCTTCTCTTATTATTTTCAAAATGAATATACTTCAAAATATAATTAAATGGATCACAATGGGGAAATTTTTGGTGATTTCACAAACCATCGATTATCAGTATTTAATCAACTTGATATTAATTTTAGTGGTGACCATGAATGATGGTTTTCCGATGATGAACAATATAGAACTCATACATATTTTCTTCTCAATTGTTAATAAATGACACATTTTTGCGTAGTAAGTGATACTCACCTATTTTTTAAATATTTTTCAAAATTAAATTTATATTAATTATTTTTTAGATTATATGATGATCATATCAAAAAAATACAAATTTTCTCATTTCTCTTAAATAATTCTGACAACATAATTTTTCTTACCAGTTTCATAGACCAGTGAGTTAAATTTTTTATGTTTAAACATATGAAATCAATTTTTTATTTAATGTGTTATTAATTATTATTGTTATTTTTTTCAAGTATCACAACATGTAAATAAAATTTATAGTTGATCATATGCACTGAGTAACCCACCATACAAATTATTCAAATCTTATAATGCATATGTGGTTAATGGATTTTGATTTCATACACATATATATGGTGAAACAAAAAAATCAATGAATAATGGTGTTTTTTAAAAGGATCTCATTACAAAGAAAGTGAAGTTTACTTTTACATGCTGGTTGAAATAATTAAGTTATATTATTTGAGGTATAATTATGTGAGAATGTTTAAATATCATTGGTTTGATAGTGATCAAGGGTTTCATGTCCATCTATGACATGGATTCATTAGAATTAAATATAAAAGTATTCTTGTAGAAAATGAACCATTTATGTTGGCATGTCAAGCACATAAAGTTTATTATTCAAATTATTATACTACTTTGATATATTTAAATGACTGGTGAAGTGTAATAAAAATGAAATCATGTGACAATCAATTTATAGAAAATTAAATTGTTACTTTATATGTGAAAAATATTGATAATTTTTAAGAAACATTGTCAAATACATATCTTATTAAAATAGATATAGATATCAATGATGAGACCCATATTGTTAAGGATTGATGGTGTTAATAACATTGATGATGTAACTAATGAATTTGAAATAATGAAAATGGAGCTCATATGGAAATTAATGATGCTGAGGAGGAAGATGAATACATTTCCATCGATGAATATGAAGATAAATATGAATAATTATGTATTTAATTCTAGTTATATTCCTAATCAATATTTTTTTTCAATAAATATTAATTATCTTTTTATATTTGAAATTTGTATTAAAATTTATTTTTAGGTAACATTATTTTTTATTTTAGATGGATGGATAGGATATTGATGAGATGTTTTGTTCCCAAACTGAGGTTGTAGTTCCCAATTATTAGCTTTATGACCCACCATCTGGCCCATGAGATATTTTCACTACACTGTCAACTATGAGGGGTTTCAGTGTAGCTAAATTAATGATTCCAGACCCTATTCTTGAGTGGAATCTGTCTCTTGATTTTAATCCATCCATGTAGAGTTATATTCAATTGTGTAATTTATTTATTTATTTATTATTAATTTTCTGATAATATTTTTTTATTTTAAATTTTTTTCACATATAGTAGTTGGGAAAGCCGGTACAATTATGAAAAAGTATTTTTCTACATCATGGGTGTCATGGGATTAGGTTCCCATCAAAGTTTGACATCATATGTTCAACCAATGTATTTTATGTTAATAAATATTTATTTGAAATTTATTTTATTAATAACATGATATTGTTAATGAATATCAATTTTTGATGTTTTCCTAATAATTTTTTTTATTTATTGGCAATATATTTTTCTAAGTATGTTTTTTTAATAGGTGAAAGAAATCTATTTAAAGTTTTTTAAGAAATATTTTTTATAAAGTTGATGGTGGAAGGTGGAAGTTTTCTTAGACACTTTGTTAAGAAAATATCTAAGTCGGATGAAATCATGAAGATTCTCTTGATACAAGCTAAAGTTTATAGAAGGGAAGAGAAGTGAAACTGAATTACAGATGAAATTCTGTGGATAAACCTACTGAATGAATAAGACCACCAAAAAACTTTCCAGACAAAGAAAGATATTGAGTTTTTATAAGGGGAAGTTTTCACAATGTCATTGGATAAAACATATGCAGTTCATCAAACAAACTTTATTGGATGAAGTAAATGTTATTGAGTTTATAAAGATTTATAAAATGATAAATAAATAAAAAGTGTCACAAGAAGTCATATTTCAATATCTATGCAAATTCAAAGGGAGAAATCAAAATGAGAAATCTGAGCAGTGCACTAGACAAAGAAATTTCATGTGAAAAAATTATTTAAAAGTTGAAAAAATGTAGTCAACCATCTTAAGAGGGTCAATAGAAACAAATAGAGGAAAATTTATTTATAAATAGATAGTTTGTATAAAGTTTTAATAGAAAAGTTTTATTACAGCCTAAGTTTAAAGTTGTGAAGTCATGAAGAAGAGTTGTTTATGGAAAGATAATCAGATGAAGATTTATTGGATGTAAAAACATCAAAAAAACATTCAAAATGTCTCCATATGAAAATTTCTAAGAAAAGTAAACCAAGTTGTGTATACAGTTTAAAGTGAGAAAAATTGACCATATAGAGAAACATCGATCCATCAGACAATCATTTTCTAATTCCATCGGTCAGAGGATTGTAATAAAGAGCATCAGTTGAAGAAAATATAAGAAGGAGTCACTAGATGAACCTTCCATCAGATATATAACTACTTTCACAGTCATCATCCTAAAAAAATTTCATTGGAAAAATATCCACCGTACAGAGAAATAGAAACCTTTCAAAATACTAAAACATTAATTTATTGAGATGAATGTATTTTTTTCAATTGATTTGTTATCAATATTTTGTTAAGTAAAATTGAAGAAGATTTTGGAAACTGGATTATTCCTAAAGCTTTTCAAATGTTCTATAATAGTTAAGAAGGATCCATTGAATTTTATTTAAGTCGGAATGATTAATTTTGGAATTTTAGTGAGCGGGGAAATAAAATTGGTTTCACACCTTTTCTATTTCAGGATAACCTGTATAAAGGAGGTGAAAAGTACAACTATGTTTGACACTTTTCATGTGTATGAAAAGTTTAAATTCTATAGAATTTGTGTCTGTTTGAGTTTCCAACTAAGATCACTTTCACATTAAAGAAAATGTGCCAGATGGAGAATTGGTTCAGAATACTAAACAGAGGTTTCAATTATTGTCATTGGATAAAGGAAGTAAATATAGATTTCTGAATATATATTTTATATCAGAAATACCAGATAGAGTTATCATACAAATATTGAGGTATAGTGTTTCGTTAAACTAACATAATGTGAGTTATAATGAGTTACGGTTTCAATGAGGTACACCAGATGGAATTTCACCGGGTGTAGAAAAGGGTGCACTAGATAAACATTCTCAAATAGAAAAAATTGGAAGGAATTTTTTGACAAACCTTTGTGAGAATAATTTTTAAACTTTCATATATCTTAAGGAGTCTTGGTTTTGTAATAAAAACTTATAAACTGATGGGAGTCAGTATAATAATACCTATCATGAGATATAAGAAGTCCAATGGGATTTAGATCAAAGTTATATTCACTTATTTCTAATAGTGAATTTCCATGGACTGATGAGAGTCACCATGGTAAGGATGTAGGTTTTCACATTGAGGTTTAACCTTGTAAATCTTGTATGCCTTATTTACTTTCTTATCATTTAATTCTTTTGAGTTTATTACAAAATTTGATAAGTATAAAAATCTAACAAGTTGTAGGGTTTAATTCTCATAAATATTTAAAGTTGTAAAAATAAAACCACTGATTCAACCCCTCCACCCCCATCGATGGTTCCAATGATCTTAAGGAACTTTAATTAATTATCAGTGGAGTTTATATGTTGGGTCTAAAACCACCTTTTGATATACCTATAGGGATATACTCCACTGAAACTTTATGTGAAGAAGAAAAATCTTTGCAATGAAATCCATGTTATGGAATACATAACTTGGAAGGAAAACACACCCAATCCACCACACTGCAATATAAAACCACCAGATGATGTAGAAAGGATACAATAGATGAAACTATTAAAATAAAACAAAGGAACAGTAAAAATAAGGATCACATGGTTTAGACTTGTGTCTTAATCCATGGGGGAATACTGCTTTAATTTTTTTTCAAGGAATTTAAGATGATTATAATGCTTAAGCATCTCACTCAAACTCTAAATATCTCAATCAATACATCACAATATTATTAAACTCTACTTAAATAGATTAATGTGGTAGGTGAATCTAGTTTCCAAAACCAACTGATATTCTTGGGTAACCATCAACCTCATTTGACCTTCACGGATGAGCCTATATATATTTAAGGACTCCCACCACCAAAACTTGATATGTTATTGCAATGTTCCTAATATGATGATATAACTATATATGGAGTCTATTAAATCTTATATTGATCTAAATTTATAGTGTTTTATTCCATTACACCATCAAGATGTCATTTATATGAACATATAATAAACTAATGCCATCCATTATCCCTCTATCACCCATCCAGTCATTGGAAATAAGTCCACCAGATTTTTTATCCTCACAGTGGTCTTAATATCCTCTATTGGAAAAAATATATCATGCCCCAAATAATCTCTCACTCGAGATTCAATCAATCTTTTCACCATGATTAATTCTTATACCTATTTCCATGGACTTCCTCCTGTAATTTTGTAAGTTAGCTACATGGTTCCCCAACCATAGTGACCAGTCACCCAAGTCTAACTAAGTCACAACACTACCCCATCACTTCCTTATAAAACCCATTCTTCAACATGTCTTCCAGATTCCAAACACCTTGAATCTTCCATAGGTTTAACACTCCATCTTCCAATAGATTTTGGTTAAAGTTGTACTTTATTTGAATGTGATTTTTTTGATAATGAAACATCATATTTTTAGGAAAAGTAATCACACTCATTGAATCATAAAATAACATCACAACTTTTGAATCATTTTTTAGATCCTCTAATAACCCCTCTAATTATGCAAACACCTTCTCTCCTTCCATCAAAGTAGAGTAATCTACTTCCATTTTCAAGAGTACAACCATTGATTAAAGCTTCTATATCCAACTCACTTTCCTTTCATGATAATTAAACACATAACTAGAGGTGTTATTATATGTTCCTATTTCTTTTCTAAATTTTGAGTTTGAATAACCCTGTCACGACCCGTCCCCCGGGGTCCATGGCGAAACTACCCCAAGCCTGCCTCCCGAAGGCCAAGGGATGGAAACTAGCGTCAAAGCTATCAACCTGCAAGTGGGAGGCATTATCCTAGATACCTATACGCACACACATGCCCAACCAAGTCCCAACTCACAAAAGGGAAACAACATACCACTAAATAGACTGAGTGCAAGTACAACTGAAAGAAATTGGGCCAGAATACAAACCCAAGAAAAAGTATTGAAAACTGTAAAGTATGAAAAGTGCTATGATAGACATCTATAGTAAACCCCACCTGATCATGAGAGTAGTAAAGCTACTGTAAGCTTAAGTAGTATGTCTTGTCTTCCCGGTCCTACTGGGCCCCACCTGGTCCTAGGCCACCAAGTCCACCATCGTAGCGTTTGTCTTTTCCATCTCCCTGAGCACCCATGTCGAAACGTCAGTCATTTTCACTAGACACAACATGTGCGGGCAAAGCTCGTGCAAGGGTGAGTAATACGGTACTCAGTAGGGAACCCAAAAGAAAAATAAAGAACACACAATAATTTTTAAAAGTAAATCATGAAACACAAGGAATCTCACACCAGGTATATTCTAGGGTAGTAGCAGTAGCATTGTAAGTCAAAAACATCGAACTCCTCAGCCACTGGAGAACTCCTCCTCTATCGAGTACAGTGGGTTTGTCAGGTCACATAGAGCCGCTTCCCACTAACCTTGAACTACTGTGATACTCATCCCTGATGAGTACCATGGGTATGCAGGGTCACATAAAGTTGCTCCCCGCCATGGGCCTGTCGGTTCACACAGAGTCACTTCCTACCTGGGAAGATCTGATGTACTCCTCTTGTCGAGTATCATGGGTCTATCGGGTCACAAAGAGACACTCCTCGTCATGGGCCTACGGGGTCACACAAAGCCGCTTCCAACAGGGCCATCCTCGAGTAATCTTCCGGTCTCAGCCAACCGTAGGGTTTCGTATGTAGCCCACTTGGGAGAACCACTCCTTAAGCCATTATTCACTTCTCGACGTCCATGAAAGTCACCAAAAAGCATGCCAAAATATCTGCCTCCTCGAGAGGGTCCCAATGCCATAAATTTCCCATCAATCGGACACAGGGTTTGTAAGATACGATCATTTTAGTGACTAGGGGGCTGGTTGGGATGGGGCCCAATCCGACCTGGTCGGACCGACTCGACTAACCCAGCTCGAGGGTTCCATATACCCCGATTCATTCTGAAAGACCCAACCTAACCTGGTGTGGGTCGGGGTCGATATGGTTCTGCCTCGCCAGTGGGCCAGTCCCAATAGGCCTCACTGGACCCGGCCCGGTTGGATGAGGGTCCAGCCTGCCGAGTCTCCCGGTGACACATCCTAGTCCGGCCCGGCCCGATGAGAGTGTGGGTCTGGACTTCTAGTGCGGGTCCGACCTAATCTACTGGGGACTCGACTCGCCAGCATGGGGACCGGTCGTGCAGTGTAGCAGGTGTGAGGCCCTGAGATGTGGCACCCAGCTACATCCCCTCTGGTCCGAACGTGGCCCGCAAGGGTGGGTTACACCTCCTACACGGTGCCCTCCTGGCGCCGCGTTTGCCCGGGCGCCGTTGTGGCTGACGAGCCACGACCTCCTATTTAATGCAGCATGTCGGTGTGGGTTTCTGCCTCCATGCAGTCAGTGAGGCCTACCACCACTGCTGCTGCCGGTGTCGGCGCATTGGCAGAATCTTCGGCGGGCCACCAGATGCGCTTTGGTGGTCTGTTCCTTGCACCACTTGTGCCAACGGTTTCTGAACGTGGATTTCTTTACTGCAAAGCCTTAAAACAGGCCTTGTCGTCACTTTGAGAATACAGCCACCAAGAACACACAAGCGGAGGTGCTCGATCCTTGTTTGTGTCAGGTCGCGCCCTCCACATTAAAGGTTTTAACAAGGGGGAGGATTAGGGATGTTTTCATTCAATCATTACATGCCAAGATTTGAACCAGAAAAATAAAACCCCGAGAATGAAACACCCTCCTGCATAAAAACATGAATCACGGGTCAACCTGTTCATGGGTTGACCTGTGTTTTTCATTTCTAGAAATGGATGGGGAAGAACAACAAATCAAAAAATTCTACCTCTTTGAAGTTTTTTTTCGCACCTTCATCCTCTAGGGGTTAAGATGTCAGTTTCGTTTCTCGGCTCCGATATTCGAAAGGCATGATAAAGAATATATAGTTGTTCTGACATTCTTCGTTCTTCGTTGGGGTGGAAGTCCATCAGATGTTCTATAAATAATCCTCTAAATTTTAATCCATATTTTCCCCAGTGCATCAAACTATAAATAGGAGCACGTTGCAGTGTTCCAATTATGATGCAATGTTGCATCGTTACACTATTTTATTTAAGAAACAGTTTCGTTGTTATGCTTCATTAAAGTGTCATTACACTGGGAGTTTAACGAGACATTAATGATCCTCACTGATGCACATCGTCGCCGCTCTATCACTTCCCCGCAACATTGTCGTCCTCCACTCAAAAGTGATAAGGAAAATAAAATAATTCATTTAAATTATTTTATTATTTTTCTCAAAAAGTTCAAAAAATAATTTTCTACTCGGCCCTTTTCGGCTGAAGTTTAGTCATTTCTAAGAGAATCCTGGCATTCTGAATTCAACGGTTCCCTCTAATTTTCTATTTGAATGATGGTTCAAAAGATAGAAAATCTCACTCTCACGTTTACGAAATATACCTTAAAAAAGTTCAAAATTCTGTTTCGAGCACTCCAGACCTCAGAATTACGTGCCGTCAAATTTTGAAAACTCAAAATAATTTCATATAAATAAAAAAATTACACAGAAATTCCAAGACATTACATTCTCCCCACCTTAGAGATTTATGTCCCCAAAAACCAAAACAACAACTAAACAAAAATATGGGAGTACTGAGCACGAATATGAGCCTCCCGCTCCCATGTGCTCTCCTGGAGATTCATGTGCTTCTATTAGACATGCACTAGAGGAATTGACCATCCGTATAGGACCTACTCCTATCGATCCTCTATCTCCACTGGGAACTCCGCAAACATCACCCCATCATCAATGTCCATCTCACCCCAGTCGATGACGTGTGATGGATCATGCACGTACCTCCTCAGCTACGACACATGGAAAACATCATGCACCTGGTGCATCTGTGGGGGAAGATCTAGGCAATACGCCACCTCACCAACTCTACTTATGATCTGAAAAGCATCGATGAACCTCAGAGATAACTTACCACCTCGGCCAAATCTCCGTAATCCTCATCGGGGTGAGACCCGAAGGAATACATGATCTCCCTCCTTGAACTCCAAGGGTCTCTGTATCCTATTTTCATAAGACTTCTACCTACTCTGTGTAGTCCTCATCTACTCCTGGATGATCTAAACATTCTCAATGGTAGCCCGTACCAACTTTGGACCCATGAGTGTCGACTCCCCTGGGTTTGTCCATCATATGGGTGATCTGCAAGCCCACCCGTACAGGGCCTCAAATTGTGTCATGCAAATGGTGGATTGATAACTATTATTGTATGAAAACTCTACCAATGGTAGGTAGTCCTCCAACTATGACCAATGTCAAGGATACAAGCATGAAGCATGTCCTCCAAGGTCTGTATGGTCTGCTCTTTCTGACCAACGACTGGGGATGAAAAGATTTGCTCAAACGCAGCTGCATCCTGAACCCCTCCTGTAATCATTTCCACAACTGGGATGTAAAGTGGGTGTCGCGATCTAAGACGATCGTCGAAGGCACCCCATGAAGCCACACTATCTCCTGGATGTAGAGGCATCCCAAGCCCTTTACCGTTCCCTGCTTTCGGATGGGTAGGAAGTGAGCCAACTTGGTGAGTCGGTCAATGATCACCCAAATAGAGTCATGACCTCTAGACATACGTGGTAACCCCATCACAAATTCCATCGAGATACCATCCCATTTCCACTCCGTTACTTCAAGTGGTTGAGTCAAGCCTACCGGAACCTGGTGCTTGACCTTCACTTTCTGACAAGTGAGGCATCGTGAAACGAACTCGACCACTGCTTTCTTCATCCTTGGACACTAGTAATGACACTGGAGGTCCTGGTACATCTTTTCCACTCCAGGATGTACCGCTAGAGGGGAATTATGGAACTCCCTCAACACTTCCTCCTACAAGGCCACTGTTACTAAGGTGCGCCCTCTAAAAAGGATGACGTGCTCCCCACCTATTGAAAATACATCAGGAGCCCATCTGAAGAATATCTAAGCACATAGGGCCTTATAGTAAACATCCACAAGTTGTGCCTCCTTGAATTGCTATACGAGTGGGGGAGTAACAACCATCGACTGGATTTAAACAACTTCACCATAATCCACGAGGGATACCTGCATCGCGGCTAACTGCTCTTTCGCTTCACTTAGTAGTTGCAACCTGGTCCTCCTGCTAAGCGCGTCTGCCACCATGTTCCCCTTTCCAAGAGTATAGACTATCTCAAAATCATAGTCCTGGTGGAACTCTATCCATTACCATTATCTCAAGTTTAGGTCCTTCTGGGAGAAGATATACCCGAGACTCTTGTGGTCAGAGTAAACTATAAACTGCTTGCCCATTAAGTAGTGCCACCACATCTTCAACGCAAAGACCATTGTTGTCAACTCCAAGTCATGGGTCACGTAGTTCTGATCGTGATGTCTCAACTTTCATGAGCTATAGGCGATCACTTATTTCTCCTACATTAGGACACAATTGAGCCCAGTCCCTAATGTGTTTTAGTAAACTACATACCTAATGCCCTCCTCTGGTAGTCTCAAGATGGGGGCACTAGTCAGTCTCTGCCTCAGCTCCTGAAAACTCTGCTGGAATTTCTCTGTCTACACGAAGGGATGTCTCTTTCATGTCAATGTCGATAAGGGTTTTTATACCCTAGAAAAGTCAAGCACAAACCTATGATACTAACCAGCCAACCCTAAGAAGCTTTGTACCTTAGTCACACTCTTGGGTGACTCCCAAGCAAGCACCGCCTCTATCTTTTCCGGATCTAATGCAACTCCAGCCTCTGAGATGACATGTCCCAGAAAGTGGACCTCCTATAACTAGAAATGACACTTCGAGAGATTACCATAAATCTGGTGCTCTCAGAGTGTATCCAATACTATCCGCAAGTGTGTAGCGTGTTTCTCCTCTAACGCTGAATACACCAAGATGTCATCAATGAATACCATGACAAATCGGTCTAGGTAGGGCTATAAGATCATGTTTATGAGGCCCATGAACATCGTTGGGGAATTGGTCACACTGAAATGCATCACCAGGAACTCATAGTGTCCATACCAACACCCGAAGGCTATCTTTGGTATATCCTCATCTCGTACCTGAAGCTGGTGATAGCCTAATCTGAGGTCTATCTTTGAGAACCACTTTTCCCCCTTCATCTGGTTGAAGAGGTCATAAATTCTCGGCAGTGGGTACTTGTTCTTCACAGTCGCCTCATTCAGGCGCTGGAAGTCCATACATAGACTCAAACTCCCATCTACCTTCTTGGAAAAAAGTATTGGGGATGCCTATGGTGAAATGTTGGGCCTTATGAACCCATTCTCCTGCAAGTCCTCCAGTTTTACCCTCATCTTAAAAAGCTATGTGGGAGCCATTCGATATGTTAGTGTGGATATCAGTTTCATCCTGGGTTACATGTCAATACAAAAGTCTACCTCTCTATGAGGAGGTATCCCTGGAACCTCATTAGGAAAAACATCTGCGTACTCATCCTCCACTACAGGAAATCTTAGACTCCTCTCCTCCACTACATTAAGGGTGAGGATATCCAACTCGTGAGTGATTGGATGCACCCTCCTTCGAGAGAGTCTATCCTATGCCGCCAGGGTTTCCTTCTTGTCGGTGAAGGAAAACCTGGTCCCATCTCCATAGACACGCTGCATTGTATGCCTAAAATAGTCAATCTGAGCATGGAATGTGGATAACTAGTCCATACCCAAGATGAAATTATATGGCCTTGATGATACTACTAGGAGATCCCATCCAAAGCTCTTGCCTCTAAGAGTAAGCTCACACTGTCGGCACCAGTATGTAATCATCGAATCATCTCTCGTAAGAGTCTATAGCTGTAAGGATCGAGCCAACGGCTCCACTAGAATCTCCGAGCTCCAAATGAGAGTCATGGAAAGGGATGAGTGACTAGCACATGTGTCTATAATTACTGCATCTAGGGTGTAGAAGACACATATCGTACCTCAGATCATCTCTAGAGTACCATAGTCGTAATCCTCTACTTCGTGGAGCTGAGATCACCCCTATCTTCTTGCTCCCTGAGGTCGGGGTGGAACACTTGGGGATGGTGGTGGTAACATCTCAAATCATCGCACATCGTCTGCCACTCAGCTAGCTCTCGTACCATGTCTGCTGCCCTGGGGACCACCTCACTTGAACCGCTGCTGCTGCCTCGACGGCTCCTCAACCATATGTCGATCATCTGTATGGCGGGTCGGGCAGTCACGTGCCATGTGTCCCTGCCCGCCGCATGCGTAGCACTACCTGGATCCTTGCTGAATCCCTCCAGATCGGGAGCCCCGCACCACTGACCCTGAGTCCTGGGGTTGTGCTCTAAAAGACCTAGCCCTCTTGGGCCCATGCGTCTGCTGTCTGTTGTCTGCCAAAGACTCTGTCACATGGGGTCTGCTGGTATCTCTAGTTGTGTGAACCTGATCTTCCAAGAAAATCTTCATCAGAAGGGCTCACTCTAGCACCCTAGCCTGGTTAGGGATGCTGAGAGACACCACGGAAGCCCTGATCTCCCACCTGAGTCCCTCCTCAAAGTCTACAGCCCTGAAGAAAGGGTCTCGCACCATATCTATGGAGTAGTAGGAAAGATCTGTGAACCTTACCGAGTACTCAGGCACCGTCATGTTGTCCTACTATATGTGAAGCATCTCCTGGATGCGCACAGAGCACAATTTTGTGGGGAAAAACTCCTCTCAGAAAAGCCTCTTGAAGTCAACCCAAGTGAGGGTCACCTCATCATGAGTATGGATGGTCAAACTCCACCATATCCCTATCGAGTCCTGTAGAAGTCTCATTGCTAAGATTACCATCTGGTCGGGTGGTTTCCTCACTAAGCGGAAGGCCCACGTCATAGCCTCCAGCCAGTCCTCAGTGACCTGAGGATCCATCTCTCCCCTAAAACTAGGAGGTATCTGTCTCTGAAACTCATGTAGGGCACTGAGCCTATGAACTTCCTCTGCCAGAACCACTGTAAATAGATAATGACCATCAGGTGGTGGTATCACGGGTGCACCACCCAGTGGAGCCATCTCTAGAACTAGTCCCTAAATGGATGCCTCGTCATTAGGTGGGATGTTCTCACGACCTCGTATTGGAATCCTGGCTAGTCATCCATGTGGAGGCATCCTGAGATAGATCAAGATGTACCACAGTTAAAAGGTTATACCTAGTGATATGACTCTTATTCAAAAATAAGGAGACACTTATGCAACCATTGTTTTCATGTATTGATCTGAAAATAGAATTCAAGGTCCTGGTGTATGGATATGTCGGTCGCCGCACCGACACTGGACTCCCCAAATCTGAAAGTCAAACACGCAATACTTAACATTGTTGCCCCAAAAAAACATCAGACTCCTGGTATTTGAGGGGGGACTGACCGCACTCTAATACCACTTTGTCACGACCCGTCCTTCGGGGCCTGTGTCGTGACTACCCCAAGCCCGCCTCCCGAGGGCCAGGGGCTAGCGACTAGCACTGAAGGCGTAAAACTGTAAGTGGGAGGCATTATCCTGGATACCTATATGCACACACATGTCCAACCAAGTCCAAACTCACAATAGGGAAACAGTATACCACTGAATTTACTGAGTGCAAGTACAGATGAAAGAAAGTGGGCCAGGATAAAAACCCAAGAAAAAGTACTAAAAACTGTGAAGTACGAAAAGTGATCTGATGGCCATCTGTATTAAACCCCACCTAATCGTGATAGTAGTGAATTTACTGGAATCTGAAGTAGTACATCTTGTCTGCTCGGTCTTACAGGGCCCCGTGTGGTCCTAGGCCACCAAGTCCACCATCGTAGCGTTCGTCCATCCCATCTCCTTGAGCACCCATGTCGAAACGTCGGTCGTCTGCACTAGACACAACATGTGCAGGCAAAGCCCATGAAGGGGTGAGTAAAACAGTACTCAGTAGGGACCCCAAGACAAAAAAAGAAAGAATACACAACAATTCCTCAAAGTAAATCACGAAACACAAGGTAGCTCACACAAGGTATATTCTAGGGTAGTAATAGTAGCATTGTCAGTCACAAATTTTGAACTCCTCGGCTAATGGATAACTCCTCCTCTATCAAGTACAGTGGGCATGTCGGGTCACACAGATCCTCTTTCCACTAACTAGAATAGTTTGGTACTCATCTCTGATGAGTACTGTGGGTATATTGGGTCACACAGAGTCGTTCCCCACTATGGGCATATCAGGTCACATAGAGTCGCTTCCCACCTTGGTCGATCTAAGTTATTCCTCCTTTCAAGTACCATGAGTCGACCGGGTCACACAGAGCTTCTCCCCACTATGGGCATGCTGGGTTACACAAAGTCGCTTACCACTGGGCCATCCTCGAGCAATCTTTAGGCCTCAGCCAACCGCAGGGTTCCGTACGTAGCGTGATTGGTATAACCTCTCCTTAAGCCATTATTCGCTTCTTGACATCCATGAAAGTCATCGTAAAGCATTCCGAAATATCTGCCTCCTCAAGAGGGTCCCAACGTCGCAAATGGACTATCAATCGGACACGCGGTTTGTAAGATACTGACGTTTTAGTAACCAGGGGGCCGGTTGTGATGGGGCCTGGTCCGACCCGATCGGACCGACCCGAACAACCCAGTTCAGGGATTCCACATACTCTAATTCATTCTGACGGACCCGACCTGACCTGGTATGGTTCTGGGTCAGTCTGGTCTAGCCTGGCCAGTGGGCAAGGCCCAACAGGCCTCGCTGGATCCAGCCCGGTTGGTCGAGGGTCCAGCCTGCTGAGTCGCCCGACGACCCGGCCTAGTCTGGACTGGCCTGATGAGGGCCTCCGGCCTATTGGCGCGGGTTTGGCTCAGTTCAATGGGGGCTCGTCCCACCAGCAAGGAGATCGGCCGAGTCATGCGGCCGATGTGATCCCCTGGGACGCGGCAGCCAGCCGCGTCCCCTCCCGTCTGAACGCAGCCTGCAAGGGCAGGCCGCACCTCCTGCACAACGCCCTCCTAGCACCGCATTCGACTCCTGTCGTGGCTGATGGGCCGCGGTGCCTCCATCCTTCTAGGTGGCCCAGATGCGGGCCACCCCCCACGCGGCTTCAACCTAGCGCCGTGTCCTCCCGCGTGCTGCCGCAGCTGATGAGTCACGGATTCCCAGTCAACGCTACCCACCGGTGCGGGCCGCCGCCTCCACGCAGCTGGCAAGGTCGGGCACCGTTGCTGCTGCCAGCGTTGCCACATCGGCAAAATCTTTAGCGGGCCACTGGACGCACTCCGGTGGTCGGTTCCTTGCACCTCTTGTGCCAACGGTCTCCGGACAAGGATGTTTTTACTACGAAGCCTGCAAACCGGCCTTGCCATTGCTTTGAGAATGAGGCCACCAAGAACACACGATTGGAGGTTCTCGAGCCTTGTTCGTTTCTTCTTGGGCCCTCCTCATTAGAGGTTTTAACAAGGGGAAGGCTTGGGTAGGTTTGTGTTCAATCTTTACATGCCACGATTTGAACCCAAAAAAAAACCCTGAGAATGAAACACCCTCCCGCATAAACGTACGAATCATGGGTCAACCTGTTAATGGGTTAACCTGTATTCATTGTTTATAGAAATGGATGGGGAAGAACAACAAATCAAAAACCCTACCTCTTTTAAGTTATTTTCCATGCATTCATCCTCAAGGGGTTAAGACGTCGGCGTCGCTTCTCGGCTCCGATCTTCGAAAGGCGTGATGAAGAATATGTAGTTCCACTAGCGTTCTTCATTTTTTTCTAGGGTGGAAGTTCGTTAGAGGTTCTCTAGATAATCCTACAAGTTTAGTCCATATTTTCCCCAGTGCATCATACTATAAATAGGAGCACATTGCAACGTTCCCATTATGATGTGACATCGCGTCGGTATGCTGTTTTATTTAAGAAACAGCGTCACTTTTACGCGTCATTAAAGCATTGTTACACTGGGAGTTTAACAAGCCATTAATGAGCCTCGTTGATGCGCATCATCGTCACCCTGTCGCTTCCCTGCATCATCTCCATCCGCCACTCAAAAGTGAGTGGGAAAATAAAATAATTCTTTTAAATTATTTTATTATTTTTCTCAAAAAGTCCAAAAAATAACTTTTCTGCTCGACCCTTGCTGGTCAAAGTTAAGTCATTTCTAGGAGAATCCTGACATTCTGAATTCAGCGGTTCCCTCAGATTTTTGATCCAAGTGATGGTTTAAAATCTATAAATCCTACTCGAATGTTTACTGAACGTACCTTAAAAAAAGTTCAAAATTCCATCTCGGGCTCTCCGGACCTTGGAATTACGTGCCGTTGAATTTCGCGGTCTCGAAATAATTCCATATAAATAAATAAAAATTATACAGAAATTCTGAGGCATTACAAACCCTGCAAAGGCTCATTTTTTTAAGCAAAGTGAGAAGCTTCCATAACCCTTAAAATACTATAGAATCCACTTCATAGCCTCCCAATGATCTCTTTTAGGGTTCAATATAAACTAGTTGATGACTCCCACTTCTTGAGAAATGTTAAGATGTGTGACACCCTTATGTCATGATTTTGGATTTTTTTTATATGATTTTATATTATCTCAAGGTATTTTAAGTTCTGAGAAGTTTCAGTTTGAAATTTTAAATTATAAAAAATTTATTATGTTGGATGGTTTTTGTGTATGGGATATTAGAAAAAATAAAGAGCCCTGAGAAAATGGATTTTTATAGTATATTTTATTCTTTTTGGTTTAACATGAACATTAAGCACGTGATTGGGTCCAAACTATACAAACCCTAGAAAAAACTATGTGATACCTTTTGACTTGGGGTGTTGGTCGAATGACCTGCGCATGGTTAGAAGAAACAATATTTGTGATTGTGTGATGGGTCTACAATTTTTAACAGTGGGTTGTTCACAATTTGTATATGATTTAGAGAATTGTTCTTCCAAACCTTTTGAGTGAGTTATGGTTGTCTAGTGTGAGCTACATGAAGGTGCACATTTTACCAAATCATGTAACCTAATAGTAGGAGATACCTAGTTTTGTTAAAACTTGAAATTACAAGTTTTCCTCTCTTAAATTAAAGGGGAATACCCTTATTTTCTCCATCACTTGGATCGCATGAACCTAGAGAGTGACCAAGGGACTATATCCCTCTTTTATCTTATATTTTTATTCACTTTATCTTCATGTTTCTAGTAGTTTTGGGTGGTAATATCATCTTTCTTCCTTACTCCACTTCCTCTCTTCTCCCCTTGCTCTATCTCCTCACTTTTACTTTTCTCATGAACCCTAACCATTGTAAACATTGATATTAGGGTTAGGGATTATTCTAATGTTATGTTTTTGATTATTTAAGGATCATAGAGTCTATTTACTTCCCTAGTAGTGTATTCACCATTGAAGGCGACATGTTGTGATTCATTCCCTCTTGGATGAGGGGGGTGTTTCTGTGAAATTCCCTTATAACGCATGCCATAAATTTATTGGATGTTTATAATTGTTTTATTATGGAATTGAAATTATATCATATACCCATAGTTGGTATAAAATTGATTTCATAATGGTTTTATCACTTAGATAAAAAGGATATTTGTATGGATTTTTAATTATGATTTACAACTGGAATGTTGTGCATGCCAAGTGTCTTGTGAAATACCTAAATGGATTTTTAAAAAGTGAATATGGGTTTTATAAAAGGTTCTTGTCATTTAATGGTTTTTAAAGAAATGGGTTTATGATTTTTAAAGGGGTGGTTTTCCAAAAGTGGGGTGCATCAACCCCTACAAAAAGGTTTTATGGCTTGCTAGCCTGTGTGAATATTTTAAGAATTGATTGGTGAGAAATGGTTAGTTTCCACATGAATTTACATGTGTGATTTTATAAATAGATTCCAAGGAATGTTTTAAATGGAAATTATAAATGGTTTTAAGGGTCTTGGCATCCCGATCTTTATTTCAAAGGCTCATTTCTCACTTTTAACAAGGATATTTTTAAACATGTGAGGCCCTCAATTGAACCCCTTGTAAGTGGTATGTCATTTTGAATTGTTACCTATCAGGGGAAATTTTATATAGTTATTTCCTTATTGATACTCATTCTTGGAAGTGTAAAGGGGTTGTTTCTTTCGAGGGAATAGGAGGTGAGATACAGTTTATTTTAAATACTTTATACTTGTTGTTTGTGCCTTTCTTAATTGGTTTCCTGTATTGTTTGATTTCATGAGAGTCCTAGGATTTGGTAGAGGCCTAGATGAGTGAAAATCATAGTGTAGATTGTGAATATGCTAGGTTTAGTGTCCCATGGATATTGATTACTCCTGCAATGTACTTTGTTCCCCATGGTATCTCCATGCTCCTGGGATAGTTTTAGGGATCAACTAGTTTAATGGGACTATTGGGACATATGGGTTCTTGTAGACCAACCTAGGGTTCTGGTATCTAGTTGAATTTCATGTTACTTGAGTCCTAGTAAGTTTCCCATCACACTAAGTTCATGGTAAAGATTATTTAGGGGATCTCATTCTTTTCCTTGTTCGTGTTCCCTAAATTTTTTTTTATTGTGTGGCACTATTTCCTGGTCAGTTGCTTATTTTTTGATTTTTTATATACTCCATTTATATTATGGTTCCTGCTTGTGATTTTTTTTCTACTTTATATATGGTTTTGGTTGATTTCTAAACTATTTTTGAAATGTTTTTTTGAGGGTGTGTTCCTTTAAATGTAAAGTGATTTTTTTCAAAAATTATTTGGAAATGTTTTGAAAATATGAAGAAAAAGATATTTATTTTTATTTTAAATTTGAAATTCCTATTTTCGTGAATTAAAAGTAATCTGAAGGAAAGTTTTGAATTTATCCCTTGGTTTGAAATTCCAAATTTTCAATTGGAAATTCCTTATTTCAATAAAAATACCTTAACATGGTTTTGGAAAGAAAGGAAAGGAAATATGATATTTATTTTCCTACTATATTTATATAATAAAAACAATTTTATAAATTCTATTCAAACTAAAATTTATAGGTTTTGTTAAGGAATTAATTTTATAGACTCTATAGTTGAATAGTTTTGGGCATGTTTCACTCACACCTTTTATACACCAATGGGTGTATAAATATATTATGTTTTAATATTATTAACACCATTATTGAACCTATTCAGTGTAGTTTGTTTGGGTCTTTCGATAGAGGCCAGTTATAGTGAGTGATTATGGGTCATGTGGAGTTTCTCTTAGATCTATTCAAGTTCTGTTTTATTTTGTGATGTTGTATCATCCATTTTAGTCCAATGTATTATTTTATATCTTATATTCATTGTATCTACTTCTTCTGTATTTTATTCATTGATCTAGTTATATATCTTTGTATATAAATTTATTAGTATTTATGACTTGTTTGGTTGTTTTATTTATTTGGAACTACTTATTTGAGATGCATGGATGTCCAACATCTCAATCTGTCATGTTGTACTATAGGTAGTTTCTACTGCTTATTTATATTTTTTTATGAGATTGAAGTCATTCCCAATTGTGTTTTCTTGATACCTAGGCACTAGTTACCATCCCATGGGGATTGGGAATTTCCTTCGTGCCCAGTGGTGAGCTGTGTCAGGTCATCCTGGGTTGGTTCATTATAAATGGTATTATATCCTAGGTTTTGAATAAGGATTAGGTTCTTGAATCACTCTATTTTTATTTGGGTGATTCATAGTATAATAAAGATTATTAATTTCTTCAGAAATCGAGAGGTTAATCATGAGTGGGTTATTGATCACCACCTTTCGCAATGACTCTTGAGTTACCATGGGCAATTGGGTTTCGATTAATAATTTAATTACTATTATCGGATTGAAGTTTGTGATGGTGGTTTTTAATAATCATTATCATTTTATGAGTTTCCTCAGTGGTTTTGTTGAATTTTGTGTTGAGAATAAAAGAAATATCAAAGGCATGAGGTTGGATTGCATGTCCTAATAAACTGGGCAGTGGCTAGGCTCTTGATCTTATAAAAATTTTAGGAGTTATTTCATGACCGACCCATGTCCCATTAAACCATGTGTCCAAGTCATGTATGGTTATGCACCCCATTCGGCTCTTTTATTTAGACTACTCTTGAGATATTCCCAGGAATGGGGAATGGAACAGGGGTCCTAATAATGTGTTAATGTTAAGGATTGGTTTTTTAGTATTTTTTTCTTATGTTCATGTTTTGAAACTAATTTTTTTGTAAAATAGGTGGATTTCTTGAAAAGTGTTTCAGTTTAAAATGATTCCCTAAGACCTGGTTGTAAAGTGGAGTTGGTTTTTAATAAATATTTCCCTTTTGAAGTGTTTAGTTTCATTATGAAACCTAAAAAGAATTTTGGTTTTAAAAAATTGATGGATCATTTGTAAAATAATTTGACTCTCTTTAAGTTCATTATAAAGAGATATCCATTTTAAAATAAAATTCAAGGATTGATTTGAACCTAATGGAGATTTTTTTTAACACCCTGAGATTTTGTGGATTATTTTTTTCAAATTAATTTATCTTTTCAATATTTTTTACATTTAACATGACACTAGAAATAGTTATATATGTATATATATATTAAAACACTAAATCAAACATTCCTTTCACACTTAATACCAACTTGGATTGTGCTATACGCAATACCAACTTGGCTTGCACTACAAGCAACACCGACTTGGCGTACGATGCACACAAAACAGAATTTCTATGAAACATATTTATATATATATATAATTAATTAAACGATATAATTATAACCTAACCATTAAACATAGTTATAGGAATAGTAATAACTACTTTCCAAATATTGTTTATAATTTTTTTATATAAATAAAACATATTGATAATGAAAGATGAGATTTTTGGTAAAGTCTTTTTATGTTAAAAATATCGCTTTCTTTAATGGATCGATTTTAATAATAAAATTAATTTTAGACACATTTATAAATTTAATTTGATAAAATAAACTTATTTTTAGAATTCATAATGTTTAAATTATCCTAGGGTGAATTTTTGGGATTTTTCTGAGAAACTTCATTTTTTTATGAATATTGAAAAATACTGCTTTTTAGTTAAAAACTGCCTTTTTATCTAATTAATTATCAATTATAAATGATATTATAAATATGTTTTAAGATCTCATTAGATAAATATTAAATATATTAATACAATTTAATTCATTGGAATCAATTACACTTTGAAACTGAATATAAAATCTTAACAAACTTTTGAAATTTTTCCTACTTTAAAACCCCGATATTTTGTCTCGTCTGCAGGATTAGAACTAATCTTAAGTTTATCAATTCTATGAATTGAATTTCAAAAATCTGAAATACATAATTATATTCAGTATAATATTTATAGTCTAATAATACTAAGTTAATTTTTTGACCAAAATGGTTAGTAAAAGTGATTAAAATTAATCACACTAGTTAAGGCCAAATTAAGCTTAATTAGGGACTAAACCTTAAAATTAAGGGCCCAAATGACCTATAAACTTGTCAAAAAAATTATTTCCATAGTTAATCAATAAAACTTAAATTATTGAGTTTTTTTGTTTATTATGAATGTTTTTATGTAATAACATGTGCACACCTAACTTGTTTCTAAAAATTCCAAGTGAGTCTTTTTCCTTCCCTATAAAAGGCCACCACCTCTACCCATTCCTCACAGCTCTAAAACCTTTTAAGTTCATAAAATATATTCCCAAGTATCCCCCCAACAATAATCCCATATAAATTTAATCCTACCATTGGGAAGAAATCTTCTCAAGGAAGCCTTTTGGCATAAACCAAAAGGAGTTACCCAATTTAGAGATAATGTCTTCTCTCAAACTCTTTTCCTTTATTTTACTTATTCATCCCCTCCACTATATTTATTAAATTATTGTGTTAAAAAAAAGTATCCTACATATACTAGGAATTTTTTATACAAATTTTTCTATCTACACTTACATAAACCTCCATCTAATGGATATCAAACATATTGTTTCTGTGTATGACGAGTTACTACCTCACAAAATGATGATTGTTCATTTTTCATTTACCACCAATCATGGTGGACATTATGTTGGAAAATATATTTATATATGTCATGTATTATATTTAATATGTATTTAAGATTCATTATTCCTTTTAAAATACATATCTCTTTACTTTACATTTGGTGTTAATATGATAATCTCGTTTGAGGAAATGTGGACTACTGCCCCCTCAAAGTGATGTGATTCATTCACACACCACATGGAATGTATTAAGGATGGTTTTAATGAACTTATATGATATATATAATATATTAATTATACTTTAATGGTGATATATATATAAATATACATACATATATATACATATTTCATTTATATACTTTATTTCAATATGACAATAAAGACAGAAACAACGTTCATGCGTACGTATGGCTTACCATCTCCATGAACGATGTATTCCATTTCCTACTCCTATATTATATATATTATTATAATAAAAATATAATGGATATAAATGATATTTATATCATGTTTTACATTCTTGAATCATGATATAATTATAAGTATCAAAGATACAATAAATTAAGACACATGAGAAGAACAAAGCAAATATTACCCGAAGTGAAACTTTAACATAGGATCGTTAACAAGAAGGTGATATAAGGTAATAATAAAACCATATATGGTATTACGTATAAGAATATTCATATATAAAAGATTTATAATAAACTTATATTTATTATACAAGAATCTTGTATGAGTATGGAGAGAGTCAAGACACAAGGTAAGGGGATTTCATCTCACCTTTAATTTCCATGAGATACATGTTGTGTTCGCCACTCTTTTATTTTGTGTGGTGTATGTATTTTCCCATTATTTTATTATATGTATCTTATAATTCAATTATGGGTATTCACGTGTCCATTTTATGATCCTTCTTACATAGGGTTTAATTTTTAAAAGTTACCAAATCGGTAAAATGTTTTGTCTCAATTTGCCTTCTTTGAGACTTATGTTTTGTTATGCACCTAAACTCTTTTTTGAGGTGTATATATTTCCATTTTTCATGAAATATCATGAATCTAAATATTTTTATGATATTATATGCTTCATGTAATTTACTTTCCTTATATGGAGAGTATGAACCCAAGATACCAAGTTACAAGAGTTTATTGAGACAATCTCATTGATTTTCAAGATTGTTTATTTTTATGCTTACTTTGATGAAATATTATGATCTATATCTCAATAATATTCATGAGTTTCCTTATACTATGTTATTTCATGATATAATAATGTATTTTTACCATATTCTACTCTTTGGTACATAATATAGTTAAGAAAGTGTTTTTAGGAAAGTCAGACATTACCCTTTCTTCAATCGGAGATCTATGTTTTATAAAAAGGGATTCAAAGAATATTATAACATTATCCTATAATATTTAAAATAAATTTTTACACTTTTTTCTTTTAAAAGTCTATTAAAAGGAATATTCTTGCCTCTTTATGAATAAGGTACTTTTCTAACCCTTTTTACTGTGCAAAAGGAATGTTCTTTTGACCTCATATGACATGTATGGATTTACCCAATACCATTTCTTTGAAGCTCCCTTTGCATTTTTCAAAGGATAATATTTAAGAAAATGTTTTTAAAATATATTTTCAAATAAAATGATTTTTAAATTTTTCTCTAGCTTCTTTTATAATTTTTCAATAAAAATGGTTTTCAAAATGTTTTCCAACTTATTTTATAAGTTTTCAAGTACAATGGTTTTCAAAACATTTTCAAGCTTCCTTTAAAGTTTTTAAAAGTGTTTTAAAATAATAAGGTTTTTAAAGTGTTTTGAAACTTTTTTTATATATTTTCAAGGAAAAAGTTTTTCAAAATGATTTCAAGTCTTCTTTATAACTTTTTAAAGCCATTTTCAAAGAAAAAAATTTTCAAAAGGTTTTATGTTATAAAAAGAATTTTTCAAACAAGAAAATATATTTTCCTCAATAAATATTTTAAAAGATCTTTCAAAATTATTTCATAAATAATATGACATACATTGGTGTTACTCATGCCTTTATGGAAAAATTATTCAATGTTTCCATTAATATTATTTCTCTGAATGGATTGTGTTTTAATGGCATGATGTTATGAAACTTGTTTCTCTTTCATGGGTTATATTATTTTAAAACCCACTTCTTTTCATGGGTTATTTTTATGATGAAATGATTATGAAACTTGTCTATTTCCATGGTTTATGATATTTTTACATGTTTATGATACCCATATCATTTCATGGGTTATGATATATATATTTATGATCTTGTGGAGCATGTATATATGATTTCATTATGTGACAGGTGGGACCTATATCTACCTCTAATGCATTGGGTAAAGTTTTATATCTCGTGAGATAAACTAAGATAGTCTTGGGAGTGAACCTTGACTACTATGATGGCCATGGGAGTGAAATATGACTACTAATATGATATGAGGAGTGAACTCATGCTACTATGATTGACATGGGAGTGAACCATGACTACTATGATGGTATGGGGAGTGAACTCATCCATGTTTGGAGACTACAAGTAGATGTGGCTCTAGAACAGATGTACCTGGGGGTAACAACACCAAGAAGATGTTTCGGTCTTGACTTAGGATAATCTGGTACACGACAACAGACCTTACTGCGCACCTAGTTTGACACTCCCAGGGGATATGCTTTGGGAATTCACATACTCTTCACAAACCATCATGAAAGATTTAGATATAAGTTATCTATTAATAACCTAGGATAAACCTAAGGTTTCATATATTATGTAATGTTTTATGATTTATACATCCTATAATTAATTATTTTCATGACTATGTGGTTTTATTCTATGATAAGTAATTCTCACACTGTGCTTCTGATTTTAGTCAATGGCGGGAACCGGAAGGAATTGGATTAATGTTGAATGTGATGGATGATTTTATGATGATCAGTCAAGAGGGATTATCACTAGAGTGAAATATTTCTTGATCATTCCTAATAATTTTTCATGGAACATGATTAACAATTTTTACTTTAACCAACTCTTGAACTCACAAAGGAAGAGAAAGAAGGAGTTCACTGAGAGTTCATGTAATGGAGACCATGGAGGAAAGAATATTTGGTTTCCTTTGTGTTAAGAATGTGGAAATAATCACCTAAGTGAATGCCTTAGAAGAACAAAAAGGTGTTTTGACTGTGGAAAAGAATAACACAAATGAACTAACTATAAGGTAAAAATGAAGAGTTCGATTAATGAAATGAATGGGAATTTTGGACTCCCTAAGTCTTCATTGAAGGTTAATTGTTTTAAGTGTATATAAAATGGTCATTATGAAACCCAATGTCCCAAGAGGAAGGTTCCTGAAAATAATCAGAAAGGTGGTTCAAGTAATGGTTACATTGTGGATGATGATAAGACTACGGATGAAATGTGAAAGGAAAGAGGTATTATTGTTAATGTATTAAGTATGAAGTAATTGATGTATTTATGTATTCATATTTAAAAGTTATGAGTGATGAAATATACAAGGATTATTCTACTTATGTTTTTCTCTTAGTATTTACAAGTTTATATTGAATTTTCCCTGTGGAATGGTGAAGTGATTTAATGATAAGGTGATATTTTTACTAAGGGAATGTAACCCTTAATATGTTCTTTATGTTAAGATAATGTTGTATGGATAAAGATTTTGGGATATGAATAAGTAAATCGGACAGTATTTATTACCTTAGAACTAAGTAAGGACTTGTTTATAAGTGGTTTATGCTACCACTAATGAATTTTACAACATTTTTGGATTTAATGAGTAAATACAATATACTTTGGAATGAGGAAGCATGCATGTTTTCCAAAATGGTTTATGGTAATTCAGGTTGTTATCATGTTTCAAGAAAATATATGATGAGGGTATTCACATGTTTTGAATGTGACAACCAATATAAACTTTGTAATATATAGGGTAATTAATGTTAATATGATTTTGTGACTCTCTTTCTAAAGTTTTTGATTTTCACCTTTGAGAACGGTTATAAGGTTAACCATTCATGAAAAGTTTAATTTAAACTTCAGAGGAAGTATTTTTGTACTAAGTTTGTGTTGAAAACCTTGGTTAAAAGGCTAATAGTTATTATCCTTATTTAAATGATGTTCATCTTATATATTATATTAGTGTGGTTTTATAAAAGGACATCATATATGTCGGGTGACAACCAATCAAGTCCGACAAGGCCAAGGGTCTTGAACCCATAACCGAAAGACGATAAGGGTTTCATGCCTACTACTAGACTACGTGATGTCTTGGTTAATGTATAATTATTTTTGATGAATAAATATTTATGATGAACCATGAGTGTTACTTTTATTTTTATATATTAATACGTGTTGATTTTTTTTTAATAGTTAGACTTTTATGGGTCTTAAGATATGTTAAAAGAGTATTTTAGTGATTTATTCATCAATGTTAGTTTTTGGACATTTATTCCATGAGGTTATGGATTTATTATAAATTGTAAAAATCACAACCCAATAATGAAATTTTTTTTATAAAAATTTATCAATAATTACTCAATATTCTGAAAGTGATAAAAAAAATTATTTTCCTAATACCTTAATTTTTGTTGAGCTGGTAGCCTTTTAAATCATCAAAGATTTATAAATTTGAGGCCCTCAACTTTACTTTTATCATCCACTTTTTTGTGATTGATAACATCAATCACTCCATATTAATATTTATGCTTTTCCTCCATGTCCAATCTTCACTCCTAACTTATGTTCTCCTATGTGGAAACCCAGTTATATGTTACTTTGGGTAATTGTTAAGGTTCCAAATTTCCTTTTTTAAGGGAAGTTTTAGTATCCATTTTTACGATGTGGGTTTCTATGAATGAAACTTTCAAGTATTAAACCTTCAATAACCCAGATTAATTTCAAGTGAGAAATTCATTTTAAGAGGGGTATAATTTAACACCCTGAGATTTTGTGAATTATTATTTTTTGAATTAATTTATCTTTTCAATGTTTTTTCATTTAACATGACACTAGAAATAGTTATTTATATATATATATATATATATTAAAAAACTAATTAAAGAATTAATTTCACATGAAATAACAACTTTTCTTATGCTACACACAATACCAACTTGGCTTGCACTACAAGCTACACCGACTTGGCATACGATGCACGCAACACTGAGTTTCTATGAAACATATTTATATGTATATAATTAATTAAATGAGATAATTATAACCTAACTATTAACCACAGTTATAGGAATAGTAATAAATAATTTCCAAATATTTTTTATTATTTTTTATATAAATAAAACATATTGATAATGAAAGATGATATTTTTGGTAAAGTCCTTTTATGTTAAAAATATTGTTTTCTTGAATAGATGGATTTTAAAAATAAAATTAATTTTAGACATATTTATAAATTTAATTTGATAAAATATAATTCATTTTATAATTAAGAATGTATAAATTATCATAGGGTGAATTTTTTGGATTTTTTTGAGAAACTTCATTTTTTGAGGAATAGTGAAAAATACTACTTTTTAGTTAAAAACTGCTTTTTTATCTAATTAATTATTAATGATAAATGATATTATAAATATTTTTTAAGGTAAAATTATATAAATATTACATGTATTAATACAATTTAATTCATTATAATCAATTTCACTTTGAAACTGGATATAAAATCTTAACAAACTTTTGAACTTTTTCAAACTTTAAAACCCCATTATTTCGTCCCATCAGCGGGATTAACACTAATCTTAAGTTTTTTGATTATATGAATTGAATATAAAAAATCCTACATGAACCATTTTATTCAGTATAATATTTATATTATAATAATACCAAGTTAATTTTTTGACCAAAATGATTCGTAAAAGTGATTAAAATTAATCACAGCAGTTAAGGCCAAATTAAACTTAATTAGGGACTAAACCTTAAAATTAAGGGCCCAAATGACCTATAAAATTGTCCAAAACCCATTTTATGTCCATATTTATGAAATAAAAATTCCATTATTGAGTTTTTTTGGTTTTTTATTTCTTTTATAATCTAAGAACACGTGCACACCTAACTTGTTTCTAAAAATTCCAAGTGAGTCCTTTTCCTTCCCTATAAAAGGCCACCATCTATACTCATTCCTCACACCTATAAAACCTTTTAAGTTTGTCCAAGATCTGGCCAAGTATCCTCCCAAAAATCCTCCCTTCTACCTTGAATCCTTACTTTGGGAAGAAATCTTCTCAAGGAATCATTTTGGCATAAACCAAAAGGAGTTACCTGATTTAGAGGTACATCTTCTCTCAAGCTCTTTTCCTTTAATTTTCTTACTCGTCCCATAAACTCTCTTTATTACATTATTGTGTGACAAAAAAAGTATACTTCATATACTAGGATTTTTTTATAAAAAGTTTTCGACCTATACTTACACGCACCTCCATCAAATGGATATCAAACATATTGTTTCTGTATATGGTGAGTTACTACCTCATGAAATGATGATTGTTCATTTTTCATTTACCACTAATCATGGTGGCCATTATTATGAAAAATATATTTATAAATGTAATATATTATATTTAATATGTATTTAAGATTATATATTAATTTTACAATGCACATATCTTTACTTTCCATTTGGTGTTAATATGATAATCTCATTTGAGGAAGTGTGGACTTCCGCCCCCTTAAAGCGATGTGATTCGTTCACACACCACATGGAATGTATTAAGGATGGGTTTAATAAAATTATATTATATATATTATATATTAATTCTAATTTAATAGTAATATATATATATATATACATATACATTCATATATATACATATTTAATTTACATACTTTCTTTCAATACAAAAATAAATATGGAAACAATGTTTATGCATACGTACAGCTTACCATCTCCATGAACGGAGTATTCCATTTCATACTCCTATATTATATATATTATTATAATACACATATAATGTATATACATGATATTTATATCATTATTTGTATTCTGTAATCATGATATAAGTATACGGACTAAAGATACAACAAATTAAGTCACATGTGAAGAACAAAGCGAATATTACCCCAAGTGAAACTTTAACATAGGTTCGTTAACAAGCAGGTAATATAAGGTAATAATAAAACCATATATGGTATTATTTATAATATTATTATTATTTAAAATATTTATAATAAAATTATATTTATTATACAGGAATATTGTATGAGTACAGAGAGAGTCATGACACAAGGTAAGGGGATTTCATCTCACCTTTAATTTCCATGAGATACATGTTATGTTCTCCACTCTTTCCTTTTGTGTGGGTATGTACTTCACATGATTTTATTCTATGTATATTATAATTAAATTTATTGGTATTCACATGTACATTTTATGATCCTTCTTACATGGGGTTTAATTTTCAAAAGTTACCAAACCAGTAAAATGTTTTGTCACAATTTGCCTTATTTGAGACTCATGTTTTGTTATGCACCTAAACTCTTTTTTTAGGTGCATAAATTTCCATTTTTCATGAAATATAAATAATATAAATATTTTTATGATATTATAAGCTTCGTGTAATTTACTTTCCTTACATGTATAGTATGAACCCAAGATACCAAGTTATAAGAGTTTATTGAGACAATCTCATTGCTTTTGGAGATTGTTTATGTTTATGATTACTTTGATGAAATAATATGATACATATCTCAATAATATTAATGGGTTTCTTTATCATATTTTATATAATGATATAATCATTTATTGGTACCATATTATACTCTTTGTTACATAAGATAGTTAAGAAAATGTTTTTAGGAAAGCCCGACTTTACCCTTTCTTCGGTTGGAAATCTATGTTTTCTAAAGAGGTGTTCCAAGAATATTATATCATTATCCTATAATATTTAAAATAAATTTTTACCCTTTTTGTATTTTATCAATATATTCAAGGGAATATTCTTGTCGCTTTCCGAACAAGGAACTTTTCTAACCCTTTTTACCATGAAAAAGGAATGTTCTTTTGACCTCGTACGACATGTACAGATTTACCCACTTGCATTTATTCTAAGCTCCCTTTGAATTTTTCCAAGGTTAATATTTAAAAAAATCTTTTTAAAAGATATTTTCAAATAAAATGGTTTTCAAAACGTTTTCAATCATATCTTATAATTTTTCAAGTACAATGGTTTTCAAAACATTTTCAATCTTCCTTTAAAGGTTTTCAAAGTGTTTTCAAAGAATAAGGTTTTTAAAGAATTTTGAAACTTATTTTTTACGTTTTAAAGGAAAAAGGTTTTAAAAATGATTTCAAGTATTATTTATAAGTTTTCAAATCTATTTTCAGATAAAAAAGTTTTCAAAAGGTTTTATATTATAAAAAGCATTTTTCAAAGAAGAAATGATATTTTCCTCAAGAAATGTTTTAAAAGATATTTCAAAATTATTTCCCAACTAATATGACATCCATTGGTTTTAATAATGCCTTTATGGGGAAATTATTCAATGTTTCCATTCATATTCTTTCTCTGAATGGATTATGTTTTGATGGAATGATGTTATGAAACATTTTTCTCTTTCATGGGTTATATACTTTTGAAACACACTTCTTTTCATGGGTTATGTTTATGATGAAATGATTATGAAACATATCTCTTTCCATAGGTTATGATATGTTTATTTGTTTATGATACCCATTTCATTTCATGGGTTATGATATGTTTATATATAATATTATGGAACATGTATGAATAATTTCATTATGTGACAGGTGGGAATTATATATCCATCCAATGAATTGGGTAAAGTTTTTTATATCATATGATAAATTAAAATTGTCTTGGGAGTGAACCTTGACTACTATGATGTCCATGGGAGTGAACTATGACTACTCAGATGGTATTAGAAATGAACTCATGATATTATGATGACCATGGGAGTGAACTATGACTGCTATGATGGTATGGGGAGTGAACCCATACTACTAATATGGTCTTGGAAGCAATTCCTTGTCTATTATGGAAATCATTATATGATTATGTGTTTTCCACAATTCCATGTCTTACTCCTATATTATTTTTTCATGGATTATGTCCTTTACATCCTTTTTATTCATGTCTCATGAACTGCCAAGATGTATTCCATGATTCATTTATATGATCTTTGATATGTAGGTTATGATATTATATTTCCATGATCACATTCTCATACCCTTATTCCCATGTTTACACTTACATGTCTCCCTTATTTACCCTTACTGAGCATTTGAGCTCACCCATTTTTATGTTTCCTTCCTCAGGTTGTGAAGATATTTATTGTGTTTGATGTGTCTGAAAAGGGTGTTATTCAATAATAACCTAGTGGTAGATAATGTAGCTCGCATATGTATTAGTGTTTATGTTTCCATGTTTCTAAAGGTGTTATACCAACTATAGTCTTTGGGTGTCTATTTGTATATTGTTTAAATATTCCGAAAAAGTTATGTAATGTTAATGTTTTGAAAAGTGATAGTTTCTATATTTTTAAAATAAGAAATAAATTTTAAAAGGGTGGGTTATTAAATTTAATGGGGATCGATAGTTTTTGAAAACAAAATTGTATGGTTTGTTTGGTCATTGACCCGTGGTGGGTGTTTAGTGGATGATTTTAAAAATGGTGAAAGGATGATTTTAATTGTTTTTATAAATGAGTTGGCATGTTTGGTCTATTTTCAAAAGTGTTTTTGTTTCAAAAGTAAGTTTTGGGGCCCTTTTTAAGGGTTCGTGGTTTAAAATGAAATATTTTGAGAGTATTTTGATTGTTTTTGGTGAATTGCGCATTTTTATTTTCCCCTTGGTTTTTATTATGACTATTTGGTTTTATTTGGGGCACGTGATTGGGTTGGGTTCATGTGTTATGTACTTTTAATCCTCCTACAAAGATTTTGAGTGTAAGTGGGGTTTTTATCTCTAGATTTTTTTGCTTTATTGTTCCTGTATCTTACCCAGACTCTGAATGGGATGTAGTGTATTTTTTAGAGATTTATTTGGAAACCAAATAGGTTATTTTGTGTAGGATAGTATAGTGATAATTTTTTGGGGATTGATATTCTTAGGTTTTAGGTTGATGATAAAAATTTTGAATTTTTTTTAATGAGTTTAAAGTCATTGTGGTTTTGAAGTGGAACTTGTTTGATGTGTTCTTTTAGTTTCTCTTAAGTGAGCGGTGGTTGTTATGGGATGATCATGAATCATTGTTTTTTTACCTTTTGTGTTAATTCTAGTGATTTTATCCTTATAGTGAGATCTATTTTTGAGTTTCAACATGATGTTTTCACCATGGGGAACCCTGGAGTTTGTGCATAGATCACTGGGGTGTGTGGTTGATGCTAGTTGGGTCATGGGAATCACCACGCTGGGATTTATTTTGTTAGGATCATCATGAGATGGTGAACCATCGGTTAGCCCTCATTTAACCTCTAATTTAGTTTCATGACATAATTTTATAACTATATTGTTCCATGTTGAGGAATTATCTAGGTTGATGTATGTTTTAGATATCAAGGAGTGTGATGGTTTTGGGTGACCCGATCTTATAAGGTGTTCATTGGTCTTGGGGTAATTTATATGGATTTTGGGTTTCAATTTCTCCTTTTTATTTAAACAATATTTTTTATGAGTAGTGTATTTTTTTGGTTTTCTTGAGGATGTATGGAATTGTGGTTTTTTTAGAATTGCTCTCCTTTCTGAAGTAGTTGTTTATTGCTTCACCATTTTACATCATCACTAAATGGTGGGGATAACCATGTTGGGTCTTCATCTTCTTTGAGTATTTGTTGAATAATAATGGATTGGATTCTTTCTTGAGATTATTTTATGTATGTTTGAGGATTTTAATATTTTTTTTGGATAGATCTTGTTCGATGTTTTCTTGGAATTAAGGTCTTATTGAGTTTTCCCTCGATCCTCCCACCTCTCATGATTGGGTGTTATGGTTTTCCCTCAAAAAACACTTCTACTTTGGCAAAGTAATTTTTGGGGGTAGAAATTTGCATGGTGGGAAGAATTTTGACACCCTCATTTCACTATTGTGGGTTATTTTATTTTATTTTATATTATATTTTTCTATATTAAGTTTTTAGAAGTTTTAGTTTGAAATTTGAAATTATGGAAATTTTATTATGTTATATGGTTTGTATGCATAGTTTAGGAGAAACTATAAAAATCTATAAGAAAATAGATTTTTTCAGTATTTTTTTTCTAATACATTGTAGAATGAACAAGTGGAACAAAATTAGGTCGAAACTATAAAAAACCTTGCATAAACTATGCAGGACCTTTTTGGATTTGGATATTGGTCGCACAGATTGCACATGATTAGAAAAAATCGTGCGAGTAGCCATTTGACATATCTTCAATTTTTTAATAGTGGGTTTTCATGAATAACAAATTATATTTCTAACCATGTATTCAAACTATATGAGTGAGTTGTTTTTTTCTAGTGTGAGTTATACAGTTGGCACAAGGTTTACAAAATTGTGTGAACTGTCTTTTTTTGTCAAAACTTGAAATTCCAAGTTTTTCCTCCCTAAAATTAAAGGGTTATCCCATTATTTTCTCCCTAAAATGGCTCATAAAAACCTATGGCATGAACAAGAGGATCTCTCCCTCTCTTCCCTTTTATTTTGATCCACTTTCCATTGGGATTTCAAGTGGTTTTGAGTGGAAATCCTTCTTTCTTCCTTGATCCTCTTCCTCTCTTCTCCCCTTGCTCTATCAAATCAATTTTTTTTCTCAAAAACCCTAACCATTTTTCAGTTTGTTATTAGGATTTTAGATGAGTCTAATGTTGGGGTTTTGATTATTTAGGGAGTGTATAGGCCATTTTATTCCTTGGTAGTGCATTAACTGTTGAATGTGACGTGTTGTGATTTGTTCCCTCTTATAAAAGGTATGTGTTTCTATGAAATTCCCTTGTAATGAATACCATAAATTGATTGTATGTTTTTAATTGTTTTCTTATGGAATTAAAATTATACCATATACCCACAGTATTCATATAATTTATTTCCCAATATTTTTATCACTTGTAATAAAAATTGATATTTGAATGGATTTCTAATTATGATTTAAAAATTTAATGTTGTGCATGATAAGTATCTTCCAAAATGACTATATGGATTTTAAAAAATGGAATTGGGGTTTTGAAAAGGTTTCATGACATTGATTTATTTTCAAATAAAGGGTTTTATGATTTTTAAATGGGTGTTTTTCCAAAAAGGGGGCATGTTAATCCCTATTAAAGGTTTATGGATTGATAGCATAAGTGAGTATTTTAAAAGGGGATTTGTGGGAAATTATTTGATTCTATATGAATTTCCATGTGTGATTTTATAAATTGATTCAAAATAATATTTTTAATTGTAATTATAAATGGTGTGAAGAAGTGTGGTATCTCAATATCTATTTCAAAGGTCTATTTGACAATTTTAACTATAATACTTTTAAACATGTGAACCCCTCAATTGAGACCCTTAATAAGTGGTATGTCATCATGAATTGTAACCCATCAGGGGATGTTTTATGTAGTTATTTTATTATTTATTCTTATGTGTGGATGTGGAAAGAGGGTTTTTCTTATGAGGGTGTGGGAGATGAGATGAGGTTTGTTTTGAATACTTTATACTTGTTATTTGTGACTTGCTTGATTGCTCACCTCCATTGTTTAATTTCATGGGAGTTATGGGATTTTATAGAGGCTTGAATGAGTGAAACCCCTGGTATAGATTATGTGATTTATAGGGTGAGTGTACCATCAATGTTGAGAACTCTTAGGATGAATTATGTTCCTCGTAGTAGCTTTATTCACCAAGGATAGTTATAGGTCCCAACTATTTTGACAGGACTGTCACCTTGAACTAGTTCCTATATGTTAGATTAGGGTTTCATTCTCTATTTTGGGTTCATGTTACTTAATTCCTTAGATGTTTCTCATGATTCTTAGTTCATATTTAAGATTTTTTTAGTGGATCTCATTCCTTTACTTTTTTTCCCTAACTTTTTTTTAATTGTGTGGTACCATTACTTGGTCAGTTTTTTATTTTATCCTTTTTATATACTCCATTAATATCATGGTTCCTACTTCTGGTTATTTTTTAATTATATATGGTTTCTATTTATTCCCAAATTATTTTGTAAATGGGTTTTAGAGGGTGTGTTCCTTTATATGGTAAATGATGTTATTTTCAAAAAGTATTTGGAAACATTTTGAAAAGAGGAAGAAAAAAGTTTTGATTTTAAATTTGAAAGTCTTATTTTTTTAATTGAAATGAATTTAATGGGTCGTTTTTAATTTATCCCCTAGTTTGAAATTCTATTTTTTCAATTAAAAATGTATTATTTCTCCAAAACAGACTTAATTTTGTTTTGGAAAGAAATGAAATGAAATGTAATATTTTTTCCTCATGTGTGCCTATAAGAAAAACTATTTTATAAATTATGCTCAAACTAGAATTTATAGATTGTTTTATGAAAGGAACTATATAAACTCTATAGTGGAATCCTTCTAGATATGTTTCATGCACACCTTGTATAAAACAATGGGTATATTAAGCTCTTATGTTTTTAGCTCAGATGTCCAGGTATTGATCCCATTTAGTGTGGTTCATTTGGGTCTATCGATTCCAGTTTTAGTGAGTGATCATGGGTCATGTAGAGTAACTTCTAGAGCTATCTAGGTTCTATTTTATTTTTGAGATGTTGTATTGACTAGTTTTATCCACTACCTTATTTTATATCTTTTATTCATTATATATTCTTCTGATATATTTTATTCAGTGACCCAGTTGTATATCTTTGGATGTATGTTTATTATAGCTTATGCCTTATTTGGTTGTTTTATTTATTTAGAATTTATTGTTTGATATGCATGGATATATAAAATCTGGATAGGTCATGTTATACTCTCAATAGTTTTCACTACTTATTTATATTATTCTTGTGAGGGTGAAATCATTCCCAAGTGTGTGTCCTTGATAACCAAGCACTAGTTTCCATCCCATTAGGATTAGGAATTCCCTTCAAGCCCAGTGGTGATCTGGGTCGGGTGGCATGTTGGTTCAGCCTAGATTGGTTTTTTACAGGAATAGTACACACCATGGAGTACATCATACATCTAGTAGTTGATTTATATGGAACTTTTCCATGAACTTAAACACAGCTTCCACTCATGGTGACTTCTCCTTGATAATCTTAAAGTGTTTTACCAGGGTTGTGGACATCATATTTACCTCTATCATCCTAAATCACTCTAGAATCCTTTTTATGTAGTTTACCTAAGTCAAATACAAAGTGTTATAACTTGGGTCTCTCACAATCCTCATCCAAAAAATATTCTTCGCCTAACCAAGATCCATCATCTCAAGCTTCAAAATAACTCATCCTTTAGCTCATCAATTTTTTCCTTCATCATACTTGTAATCAGTGTGTCATTGATATAGATAAGTAGGATCACAAAACTCCCATACCTAAATTCATTAAAGTAATAAAAATGATCAACATTGCTCAAAAATAACTTCCACTCATTCATGAATTCATTGAACTTCTTACTCCAACACCTTGGTGCTTGCTTCAAACAAAAAAAGTTGGGTCTAATGAACTTCAAAACCAATTGGTTTCTTCATAAAAATATTTTAATCTAAGTCCTCATGAAGAAATATTTTCTTCATATCCAACTGATCCAAATGAAATCCTTATGATTAAACTATACTTAACACCGTTTGAATAATCATATTCTTAACTATTGGTGAAATGATTTATGAAAAATATGTACCTTTTAGTTGAAATACCTTAACAAATTTCCTATCCTTGTACCTTTTTATAATATTATCCTCTTCCTTCAACTAATAAGACCATTTTTTTTTGAAGAACCATCTTCCCAATAAGAGTCTCCATAAACTCCCATAATCGGAAAACATATAGGTAATCGAGTTCATCCCTAATGCCCAAATCCCACTATTTAGATTCCTTTAAACTTATCACTACTTTTTAGATAGCAGGCTATCCATCATCCATTATAAGTAAGAAATGAAAATTATTGTCATAGATTTTTACTAGGTTTATATCCCTATTAGATCTTTGTAATTATCCCTACAGTTGATCTCCTTTTGGTATTGCAACTTCTAAAGTATAAAATTTTGGTGCTTGGTCTTCATCAGTCCTTGGAGTCTCTAGTATATTTAGCATGGGAAGAACCATCATAATTTAACCCCTTTATTATAGTAACTCCATAAAAAGGTCTAGTTCTTTCAATATTGATATGCTCACTGGATTCTTTAGAACTTTAATATCTTTTGATGGTCCATTTAGATGAACCTTGCCTTCTAACAATGATTTTTTCCATCAAAATTTTCTACTTTTTGTTATCCTTCAATGGGACCTCTTCATTGAAGTTCACATTTCAAATTACAATGAATTTTTTAGAGTCATTATCTCACAGTTGAAAACCAAACTCTTTATCATCATAACTAACAAAGTAACACAATCGTGACTTAGACCCCATATAGTTTAATTATCTCACATAAACATGGAAAAGGGAAAGTGATATAAATATTTTTATGTGTTTGAATTAAATATTCCTTCTAAACCAATAGATCTTCAGAATTTGTTTTCTGATAGGATACAACAAAATGCAGTTGATTAAGTATGTGATACAATTCACAACTTCCACACAAAACACCTAGGGGGGCCCTTATAAATTTTCATACTTCTTCTTTTCTCCACCAGTGTCTGGACCATCCTATATGAAACTCCATTGTGTTCTAGTGTTCCTAACATGATATTATAAAAATGAATCCCTTTCCCCCAGAAGAACCTACATAACTCTCTACTTTTTTACTTTCTATTATTGTCTGAATGTTGGCACTTCAACTTGGATTTTTTCTCTTTCTCTATCATATCCCTCCTTCCAATGAAATTCTTAAACTTCTTAGACATGTTCATTAGAATGTACACTTACACTTTTAATGTGAAATCATTTATGAATTTCACATATAAGAGTGATAAACCATGAGAAAGAACTGGTTTCGATCCCTGAACACCTGTGTGAACCAAATCTAACTTATGATGCTTTTTTGTTTTACCTTTCATTCAGAAAGACACATTTTGTTACTTTAAAAATATGTAATCCTCACATGTTCCATAATTTGTTCTTAAAATCTTCAATAATCCTTTGGAGGCTATGATTTTTCCCCTTCTCAGTAATATGACCAATGTGGTCATTCCATAACTTCATATAAGTTAACTCTTAGGCATGCCATGCTTCTTTTGGTAAACCCATGGGGTAGAGTGTCGCATTCTTCATTCCTCTTCTAATGACCATGGATTCACATGACATATTCCATGCACCATCTTAAACATTGTAAAAAACTCACATCATCGAGTCTCCTAATGGAAATAAGGTTTTTATGGAGGCCTAGAACATGTTATATGTCCTTCAAATCCAGCATTCTTATATTCCTTGTCTAGATTGAAACGTCATATTTACCTACTATCTCAAGAGTGTTTTCATCTATAAGATGAACCTTTACATACCTATAAAATGTATAGTTATCTATTCTTCATATCTCTAATGTAGCATGGAATAAAGTTTTGGAGTCTATCACCCAAGACCCCAACATATTGGCGATACTTTGGAGAAAGTTGCTTATATATTTTCCACTAGTATAGGAATATTATCTAGAGTTATCCCTCTGTTTACTATAATCTTTTTTAAGGTGACCTATCCTCCCACAATTTCATCATAAGGGATCACCATCTACTAAGCTACTTCTACTCTGAATCCTTCTTCCTTTTCCCTTTCGGTGACTTTTCTGCTTAGAAGTGCATCCTCATCACTTCATGTTTCCTGTGTTTTTGGAATATTCTATGATCTCCTGCAATTGAATATCTTTATTCAATATCATTTCAGAAACATCCATAAATTTTAAGTATTTTGTTTCACTAGAATTACTCACATTGGTCACCATCGCATCCCATGACTTCGTGAGTGAAGAGAGTAACAACATAACCTAAATCGGGTATCTAAAGGTTACCTTCACTAAATTCTAATGAACTTGAATAAAATTAAATTTTTTATGTGATCAGTGGTATATCTACCTTCTAAAATTTTCATGTTGAATAATATTCATAGTAAGAACACTTTGTTCATTGTTTTTGACTTCTCATATATATTATCTAAGGCCTAAATGAAATTTGATACTTTCTTCACTTTATATATGTTGTGCACCATATTCCAAAAAAGTTACATTCACATCAATTTGAGTGATTTATTATCTAGAATATATCATTATTAAACTTTCGTCACTTCTTACTTGGCTCTAAATAATGAAATATCGAGTTCTTTTTTCATAAGGTAATCCTCCATCTACATCTTCCAGAACCCAAAATCCATTTTGTTGAAATTATCCTATAAGGGTTTGAATTTTTATAAATTCTTCCTTTTTCATTTATAAAATGTTTAGTGTGTAATTCCCAATGTGTATGGGTGGTTGGAAGTTCAAAGGAAATTTGATTTTTGGTTTAGTGAGTGAACCATAATTTAATTTGTGGTTTGCGAGAGAATTATGGAGGTTTAGACACCTCAAGAAAGTTCTTTTACACATGGAAGGAGGTTCAGATAGTGGATGGAGGCAACTAAAAGCACCGCTAGAGATTCGATTGTTCATAGATATAATCTATAGCCATCGGTTAGCTGATGGCTTAGCCCATGTTCTGATAGACCTACTAGGAACACTGGCTAGCCGGTGGATCTTAAAGGAGAAAAATGACCCTATAAGGATTTTATAGGGGCATCCCTCTTCCTCCTCTTCTATTGGTGTGCACGGTTGGAGCACTTCCTCTCCTAATCTCTTTATTTCTACCCTAATCTATGATGGGTTTGTGTCATTTTCATGATGATTTGAGGTAAGCCTCTTCCTCCTGTGATCTTTTCTTATCTCCTCATCTTGTCTCTAATTTTGAGATATTTGGTTAGGTTTTTTTATTCTAACTCTACCATAGCATGGTGGAATCTAACACTAATGATGAGGATTATGCTCTTCCTGGTGAGAGGACATCTTGAGACCACATCTGAGTTCCATATTTTTTTTATTTGATTAAGGTAGATCATGTTTCCAAATTTGATATGGTTTTTCAATTTAATTAAATCTAATTGGTAATCAGTCATGTGTCATGTGCTAAGTAATTGGTCCAGAATTATGTTGAGAGTGTGAGGGTGACCTACCATGTGCGTTTGATTATGGTTCTAGTGTGGTGAGGCTTTATAGTAAGTTTCTGGCATTTATGTCATTATTAAGGTAAATGTTAAATTAATTATAAATGTTATAATTAATTATTTTGGACTGTTTGGTGTAAGTTAGGGCCTCATGTGGATTAGAGATGGACAATTGAGCTTGGACTATTTGGGTCTCATAGAGCCTAGGTGGAGTTGTCGGACCGAGACTTTAAAGAGGAGTTTGGATTCACAATGAGGTAGGTGGTCTCATGTACTATTCCTATGACCTTATGCTTCCAATTATGTAAAATTTTTTGATCAGTATCACCACTTTAGGCATTTACATTTTTGGTTAAATGGTTTATTTAATTTAAATTTAATGTTTAAGTTAAATTAATGTGGTTCAACAAATTGAATGCCTTAGAAGAGTATACCAAAGTTCCTAGTACATGACAGTCCTATTGCACTTGCTTGATTCCTCAGTCATCAATAGTTGAGGAATTAACCATTAAGATATTGTAACTTCCAAACCCCTTAGGGGAGTGACCCGGCTTTAAGAGACCTAGTGGCCCTAGTATAGGATCCCATGACTACCTCTTGAGGTAGAAGTGTCATGGATTGAGATGACCGGCACAAGAGGGTAAGGTGGGACCATTGAGGTGTCTGGTGACTTCTAGACATCTTAAGAGGTGAGTCCAAACCTAATGTGACTAGTTATCACATGCATAGAAGCTTGATACACCTCCAATATGGAGGTGATAATGGAATGAGAGTACCTTAACAAAGCATACCATAAAAAATCCCCTTGTGTTCCTTTGATCTGTTGGGTTATTAAGGAGAGCATGGGACAAGTGATCCACTCTCATCTAATGTGACCAGGCCAATGTGGAAAAACCTTAGGTAGTCCATGATCAGGTTGGGTGAGTGGAATGACCTAGTGATACCTTGACAACCGATATGGTTCATGGGCCATCGTTTTAACTTTTGACTATGTGGAAAACCCCATGGTAGCTAATGATTACATTATACCCTATAATTATGTCATGGTATGTAATGTCTATAAGGGATCAATTCTTGACCTGAGACCTTGGTTGAGACCAAGGACCCTTGTGAGGGTGCCTCGGTGATGTTGTGACCATGGGGACCTAAGTGGGTGCCTCATTGACTGAATAACTTTCTATGAGTATGTATGGTTAGGGGTATATATGATTGTGGGTGTCACCTTAGAACTCCAATTATGTTGTAATATGATAAGGATATGGTATTTAAGGTGGTTAAATCATACAGTTAACCCATTGTTTCTTTTACTTTATCAATCTTGACAATCCGAGATGATGGATGCCCTAGGTGGGTGTTTTATTTTGCAAGTCATTGTTCTTGGCCTGAAGATGGGTATATTACCCCTAATGCCTAATTGTACCACAAGGATGAGTATATTTACCATAGATGATATTATGTATGATGTGATTATTCTATATCATGGGTATGGGTATATTACCCCTGGTTGGTTGAGCTCGCATGCCATAAAGATGAGTATATTACCCCTGGTAGTCATGTGCTCTCTAGATGACCAGAGGATGGGTATATTTTACCTAGATGGTATTATACTTGAGGAAGTTTTTCTGTTCCATGTGGATGGGTATATTACCCCTATTTTTCTGAGCCTACATGCCACGGGGATGAGTATATTACACCTAGTAGGCTCGTTCTCTACAGATCACCCCAGATTACCTGGGGATTGGCTAGAGGACCATATTGGTTGCCATAGTCCATGCAGCATACTTAAAGACACCCTAAAACTAGATGAAGTAGGTATGGTTGATCAAGGTATCAGACCTAATGATCTACATTGGTTACTATGTTGGCATAGTCATTTCTATTTTCTCAGATAAATTCTAGCATCAAGCCGAAGCAGAGAGATTTTATTTATGTTTCCATAGTTACCTTATTTATTGTTTTAGCATATCATATCATGTACATAAATCACCATATTGTTGGTTAGTATAGGACCACATTAGTGGTTAACTACTAAGTTTTTTACTCACACATTTCTTAGGATGCCATTACACATGGGTACCTGAGAAGACATTCACTTGATGTGGGTATAGGTAAGGCTAAGGATCATGGTTTAGATGTTGGACGTTTGGCTAGATATCTTGGATGTTTTTGGGAGCATGGGGTGTGAAATGGATAAAAGATGCTATGGAGACAACATAATTATTTTCTTTTATTCTAATATGTATATGTATATGTAACTAGCCTAGTGGGCGACCAATTGTATATATGGAATGGTTGTTTGGGCCTTTACTTCATTTCATTTATTATCACCTTATTTATATTTATCTATTTCCATTTTCATTTTATTTTTTATGGATGATATTCAGTTATTTTATATTCTATTGAAGAATATTATGCAAGAGGTATATCCTCCCCATGATGGCTCCTTAGACCCTCGCTGCTAGTCGGAAGCCTCTGGTGTTCGGGGAAGTTCACTTGAGGTCGCATGGAAAACCAGTTCGGTTATTATTCATAGGGTGATCCAGGTTGGGATGTTGCAAATTGGCATCAGATAATTGTTTTATTTTTGTCTTACTATTTCAGGAGTTTGTAGATAGGATACATGGGAATGTGTTGGATCCTGTGATGGAACCCAAATTGGTGTGTCGCAAACACCTTTTATGGTGGAAGTCCAAGTAACCATGGATATAGGATTAATGTTCTTGGCTTGTGTTATTATGGTTGTTTGTAATTTTCAACTAGTGTGACACACATGGGGTTTAATATTTATGGTTGATGAGTTATTGGATTTTTGGCTCTTTTCTCATTAGAAATATACCAGTTCTAGATTTGGATCTTATCTTATAGAGGCAAGAGGTATCTCATGCATCATATCAGTCATATAGGATTCACATGATATATAATCCTACTAATGTAATATTTCACTAACAACTAAGGTTAATCTATTTAAATTTTCATAAAGAAATCATACATTATTTTATAAAAATAAGTAATTAGTGGAATTCTACTCAGCTAGGCTGACTTATACATATGTTTCCTTTTGATGGTAGGTCATGTGAATCTACGATGAGATATTTGTTGGTGATGATGATGATCTAGAACCTCTAGAAGTGGAATTGCAGTGACCCTTAGTAGGTCTATATAGGCTTTGATTCATTAGTAATATACCCATTTGGGGTGAGTTTTACGTAGGTTTAGTTACTTAAAGTGTCAATAAAAACCTATATGGTTTTTTCCCATGCAGCTTGGAATGAAATTATACTTAACCAAACTGTTTGGATATAGTTGCTCAACATGGTTCATCTGGGTTGATGTCACTATACATATACATATTGACTGATCTGATGGTGATTCTATAGGGGTAGTCTGTGTGGGGATACTCATGGGAACCGGTTCCCTTGTGGGAGGATGAGTTAGGATGTGATGCATGTCGTATGTTGAGTTCCTAGATATGGTTGTTTTGGCATGTTGACATCATGGGTCGATATAGGAGTATGTATGATGTTCTATGAGACATGACCCTGATGTGAGACCTGACTGGATGGGGCTCGGTGAGAGACCCCAGTGACCTTTGATATGCGGCTTAGTATTTTGTTAAGTCGGTGAGAGATAGTATGTGAGGGTAACCCATGAGAGGGGATAGCTTGGTTTTGTGATTTTTTGGGTGAAAGGAAACATGGGTAGGTTCTTTGGGTATGTAACAAGTGCACGTTGGGTGTGAATGAGGTTACAACATAAGCATAGATATGCCTTAGGTTATCCTAAATGTGAAATCACCTTGAGTGCTGGGGTTTTTTATCGAAATGGGAAAACAAGGGTAGGATTAGTCGAGTGCCTAACCATGGGTTTTTTAATTCACTTTTGAGCATGGTAGAAGAATGGGTAGACACTTTTGACCTTGAGATGATTTTTAATGGTGACTAAGTGTGTGGTTGATATTGGCATAGGTGAGGTGCCTCATTTTGAAGAGAAGCACCAAGGGCACTTCTTGTTATATGGTATTAACATTTAGGAGGGAATTTTCAATGGGTTTAGGTGCTTAATCCTAGTTTAGGTGATTTATGACTCATAGGGTATGATTCAGTTTGGGAGACTATGTGGTACAAGATCATACACCTATTACTTTGAATGGGGATGGCTAAATTTAGATGATGAGTGGTCATGTGTGAGTTGAGGATTGATGTAATTTGACCTAGCATTATAAATATTGGGTTCTTGAGGTTTTATGATGTTAATAAGTGTCCCTTTGTGGTATAAGAGACACCCAGATGGACTATATGTCTTGGTGTATCCAATCTAAGTGTGGGCCTTGACATATATGACCAAGGAGGTGTAGTTTTAGGGGTTGGTAATGGATGAGCATGGATGTGGAAGAGAAACACACACGTGTTATTAGAACCTACTAAGAAGGTTCTTGAGGATCGGTTTAAGTAACTATATATGGTAGTAAGTACACCATTGGTCATTTGAGGTAATAACCCTTATTATGGGGTGAGTTTTGAAAATTTTCTTGGGTGGTTTTTCCATGAACTAAGAGTAGGAAGCAATTGATGATGTGATGGCACTCATCAATTAGAGGCTTCAAACCTATATATTAATCACATATGAGTATAGATAGAGCATGGGATATTATTTTCAAGGTTTTAACCTAGTGATGAAATGAAAAGATTTATGGTGTTAAAGCGGCATGTCGGTCATAGAAAATGATCCTCATGTGAAAGTGGGTCATAGAAGTATAGGATCAATCGGTATATGATCATTTTGGCATTACAATACTAATGAATAAATAGACCCAAATACATCTAGATTCCTTATTGAATGTTAGGTATAAATTCAGATACAATATCAAGTGGAGTCTCAGCATGGGCATTGGGATTAGGATGGCTTATAATTATCTGAATGTGTTAGATCTGGATTGTGATGGTGCTCATAGAAATAATGTTGTGAGTTAAATTGGCTAACAATATTTTCATGTAGATCATACCAAGAATTGGGTATAGAAAATGGGGTGAGTACGTGGACAACCACAGGATTACCTTGGGCTTAAAGGCTCTATGGTCGCATAGTTTGGTAACATGTTGATAGTTGAAGATGAGAATTATCGAGAAGTGTAATCCAAAGGATATTTGACCAATGATTTTGTGTTATATAGAATTTAGTGAGATAGTAACCACACCAGGCACGTCATATTGGGAACAAAGGTTATGTTTCGGGTGTTAGCCCTAGATTTTCGAGGAAAAGTTAGGGTATTCGAGTGTGTAGATTGGATATTTAAAACTCGTTAGTTTCGTTTGGAAGTAGAAATGAGGATATGGTGATGGTGTTGACTTTTTATTTCTTGTGAAATCGTGTATGGTGAGTTGGGTATTGTACCGGGTCATTAGAACATCGGGAGGGTGTTTCAGTAAGTAATTCCATTAGTGGTAGGAACTGGGGCTTGGAATTAGATTTCATAAGATAAACCTTATAATGGGGATCATCATACATTTTATAAAAAATTTGGATAATGATATTATTGTTTCTTAGGGTGGACGAGCTCAAGAAAGCACCATCTTAATGTTTTAGTGATGTTTATGTGCATTGGATCGTGGTTCAGTGGCTTGAGCACCTTAATTTGGAGGTTGTGCTTTAGAAGCACATTTGGAAATTCGAGTTGGTATGAGGTTGAATGATGGTGAATTGATGACCAATATATGTAAGTATGTATGGTTGTATGACCACTAAGACTTCTCGAGGGAAATAAGTTTTATGTTGGGGAGTTTTCAATGCCCCATGTGTACAGGTGGTTGTAATTTTAAAGAAAATTTGAGTTTTCAATTTAGTGGATGGGCCATAATTTGATCTCAGGTTTGGGAGAGGATTATGAGGGTTTTCACACTTCAATATGGTGATTTTACACATAAAAGGAGGTTTGTATGGTGACAGGAGGAAACAGGAAGTACCATTAAAGGTCTGGGTGGTCGGGGCTGTAGTCTGTAGGCACTAGGCAGCTGGTGGCTTGGCCCATGGCCTAGAAACCATATTGGGAACACCAATTAGTCGGTGTCCCTTCAATGGATAAAATTACTATTTTACCCCTCAGGTTTTTATATGGGGTAGCCTCCTTCCTCCTATTATTTTGGTGTGTGTGGATGGAGCACTCTCTCTCCTCCTCTCCTTTCTTCCTTGATATGGGATGGTTTCAAGGCATTTTCATGGAAATTTAAGGTAATCCTCTCCCTCTAATGATCTTTTCTTGTCTCCTCCTTCTATCATCTATAATATTGAGATATTTTTTATGGTTTTTTATTTTTATTCCAGCAAAGTATGGTGGAATCAGATGTTGATGATAGGTCTTTTGCATTTCCTAGTGAGAGTACGTCCATAGACCATGTCCGGGAACCGTCGTTTGTCGATTTGATTAAGGTATGTTGCATCACCAAATTTGATATGGTTTTTAAATTTAATGAAATTTAATTAGTAATCAGTTGTGTTTCTTGTGTTTGGTATTTTTTCCTATAATGATACTATAAGTTCAATGGGGACCTCCTGTGTGTGTTTAATTATGGTTCTCATGTAACGAATCTTTTTGGTAAGTTTTTTGCATTTATGTCATTATTAATTTAAAATTGTTTAATTAATTATAAATGTTATAATTAATTATTTTGGACTATCTTTCATGAGTTAGGGCCTCACATAGATTGGTGGTGGCCAATTTAGCTTGGATGGTCATGGTCAGGTTTCAACGAGCTTAGGTGGAGTTACTGAATAGAGACTTTAAAGAGGGGTTTGGCTTCACCATGAGGTAAGTGGTCTCATATACTAGCCCTATGGCCTTATGCTTTCAATTATGTGGCATGTATTGTGCAGTATTTCCACTTTTGGTGATTCCCTTTTTTGTTAAATGGTCTATTTAATTTAAATTAAATGTTTAAGTAAAATTAAAGTGGTTGAAAAATTGAATTCCAAATGAGAGTAGGCTAAAGTGCCTAGGCCACGATGGTCCTAATAAATTGGATTGATGTCTCAGTCGATAATGGTTGAGGAATTGACCATTAAGATGTTGTGACTTTCAAACCCCTGAGGGGAGTGAACAGACTTAAGGAGACCTAATGGCCCTAGTGTAGGAGGCCATAACCGCCTATTGAGGGAGGAGTGTCGTGGCTTGAGACGACCAGCCCAAGAGGTCCAAGTGGGACCTTCGAGGTACCTAGTGGATTCTATACCTCTTGAGAGGTGTAAGAACCTAGATTTAAATATCTCATATTCTAGTGACTTTAGACTATAATTTAATTTCTTTATTTCCCAAAGATCATTTAGGTTTAGAGTTTTAGAGAATTGGGACAAAGTCTTACATAGTAAATCCATACATTACAAGTGTACACATATACTTAGTATTCATTTTTTCATCAAAGGAGACCCTTTAAAATAAAACACGTTTTCTTTTCATGACATATATTAAAAATTTTGATCTTGACCTCATCCTTGTCCCTACTCTTCCTTAAAATACTATGAAAAGCATTTTAAAAACATGGGATGAGAACAAAAAACTCAGTAAGAGATGAAATAAAAAAACAATTAGTTCAGTGAAAAATATGAAAACTCATTAAAACCTTTTCTTAAAAACATACATTTTCATCTAGAAATAGAATCATTTTTTCCTTTAAAAAATATCATTATCTTACCTATTGAAATAAAGTTATTTCTATGAAAACTCATTATCAATCATAAAAAAGTCATGTAGATGCCTTGGTACATCATCATTAAAAAATCCTTAAAGAAACCTTACAAAAACCTTTACAAATTAGAATAACCATATGGATGACTTCCAATATAATTATCTAGAGAATAAATTCATTACCCAATGCATTGGAGCGCTATCTGAGCACACCCATCATATATTCTATAATGGGATCACCCAACTCTATATGGGTTCACCAATCATAATTAATGTCTAATGACTATATCATGAATAAAACTATTTAAAACTCTTTTAAACCCATGTGCAATATCAAAATATCCCTTTTTTCTTAAAAATCGCTTTTAAAATCTAAAAATTACGCATGTCATAAATAAACCATTTCCTTTAAAAAGAACTATGAAAACATATAAAGGAAAAAATAAAATAATTCAAGTTTTATAAAAGCTGTAAAATTCTCTCATGACATATAAGTTAAAAAATCTTTTAGACTTTTGTAAAAATATTTGAAATAGGAACCTTAAAGAGGATTTTTAAAAGAAATCCCCTTGCAAATATCATATCATTGAAGTGAGCATTAATAAAATTAATAGATTATGTGTATCAGTTGTAAATCTATATAAAATAAGTATAAATACAAATAAGATAATTAAAATTAACTTCACGCATAATCTTATCATGGCATAATAAAATAAGTAAAATTTTAACCCAATGAAGAAATTGAGTTAAGAAAATCCCTTACCTAGAGTCTAGTTTGTCACTTGTGTCCTTTGTCTTCTTGAATAATAATATTATGTTATTTATATAATTTCTTAATAACCTTTTTAAAGATTATTATTTATTTTATATCACTTATTATCATGTTATAACAAGTACATAATTATTTAAGTTTACGTCGGGAGTTTTGACCATATTCAGTTCATAAGTTCAAAATGAATTTGGTGGGTTAACTTTGGTCAAAGATTTCATAATTAAATAATATAAAAAATAATATTAATTAAATAATTATAATTTTTATACATCAATTATACTTTTTAATACTTCCATTAAATATGGTTATGAAAAATTAACTATGTTAAAATCATGGAGACGGTAGGTCGTACGTACGCATAAGTAACGTTTTCATTTTTTAATGATCATTATAGAAAGAAGGTAAGTATAATTTTATATTTATATAATAATAATAATATCATATATATCATTTTATTTCTTTAAACATACTTATATATATCATTCATGTGAAATGGTGATGAAAAACGAATCACATTGCTTCGTGGAGGTGGTAGTCCAAACGTACGAATGAACGACATTATCATTTTTATGTGCATAGAATGGTAATATTATAAGTGATATATTATATTTTAATAATTATAAATATTTCCTTAATATCATATATAAATATTAATTCTATCATTGTAACCAGTCTTGATAGATGGTGATGGAAAACGAATTACATCTATTCGCGAGGTGGTAGTCCATCGTACACACGGATGATGAATTCTTCTCACATTTGATGGAAGAGGAGATGGATATGGGTCAAACTAATATAATTAGATCTTAGTATATTTATTATATTATATTTATTATTTTATAATGGTTTAAGAATATTTTGATAAGGTGGAAGAATAAATAAAAAATAAACACTTAATTAAAAATGATACCTCTTCTTCAGACAACCTCCTTTTCTTAAGACCTTAAGACCATTAAGGTTGGTTTTATGCCTAAAATAAGACTTATATAATGAGGGGATGGATTATATTAATTTATTTTTTTAGGTATTTTCTAAACCAAAATGTTTTTTAAGTGTGATTAAATGATAATAAGAGGTTCTTTTTAATAGGATATGGGAGGGGCGCTCTTGGAATTTCTCAAAAAAATAAATTAATATAAATTAATTTTCAATTATAAGTAGATAAAAACTTATTAATTTAAAATATAAGGTTATTATGGGTATAAATAATCTCATTTAATAAAAAAATAGATATGTTTTGACTATATTTCTACCCTTATCTTTTGGTTTTAACCATTATTTAACCCATTTAACTCTCACCGTTACAATATGGTTTTTCACTCTTTCAGAGTTAATATAGTTACTATAAAATTTCAAAAGACACATAAATGGAACATGGATGGAATTTTAAACCTTATACCAATAATTTTGTATAATTTAATATTTTTATTAATTTTATATCATTTAATAAAATATTATTTACTATAAAATATTAATAATATCAATTTTAAGGACCATTCATTACATTGACTTTAATAATATCAAGATAATACTTATAATTATAAAAAAAAATATTTTATTAAATATATAACATGTTAAGGTAATCTATTAAAATAGTTTATTACATTAATTATCTCAAATTTTATTTATTTTAATATTTTTAATAACATTTATTTGTTATTCCCGTTAATAATATAATTATTACATCACTGTTATGTAAGCATTTAAGGTACTTATTTATTCACTAAAAATTAAATATAAAACCATGATGAAGATAAATCTTCTATATTTCAAATTACTACTTATATTTTAATATAACCTCTGAATAACCCTATATTAAAAAAGTTATATTTATTAAAAATATGAGTGTGGCATCTTTGACTTTTCATCAAATAAATATTATAAATGTCATAACCACATAAAAATGGAAACTAAAGTCCATAAATTATAAAATTTAATTCTTATAGACTAAAATTTCTCATAAAATAAAATTGGGATAATTTTTAGGGTCATTTTATAGTCTTTTTCATTTTATTTTTACCCTTAATTACTAGATTTTCCCTTTACGGTGGTAACAAAAATTACTAAGGTTACTATTCATATTATCCAAAAATAAAAGCGTCATATTTACTAAATTTGTACTTAATTATTAAAAATATATAATCCATTTTAAAAAATTAAATACACATAATTTTTAGAATTTAATTTAAAATTAAATCAGCAAAACGTAACGAAAAACGGTTTTTCAGAAAAAATGCCCTTTTAAACATAAAATATTTTTATACTAAATTCAAGTATAAATTATATTTAAAAACACATAATTGGATTATTCTAAATAAAATTAAACTAATAAAAATTTAAAACTAAACCAAAACATAATTTTTAATTTTAAAAACATTAAAAATGTATATTTTTCAATAAAAATCATTATTTTTCACTATTCCTTGAAAAATCAATATTTTTAGAAAATTATCAAAAATTCATCCTAAGATAATTTTGACATGATAAAACCAAAAATGAAGTTTATTTTTTCAAATAAATTTTATAAAACTTCTTGAAATTAATTATAATATTAATTCATGAAAATAAATAAAAACATTTTTGAAGAAAACGTATTTTTTGAAGATTGAAATGACTTTACTAAAAATTAAGTTATTATTTTATAATCATTTAACAATAAATTAATAATTATTAGTAACTATATATTTATTTTATAAATTATTTATTCATATTCATACCTTCTAATTTAATGTCTAGGTTATAATAATCACATTTATATAATAATATTTAGTTGTTCGTTTAAGCTCGATCTAGCATATATTGTACACTATAGATCATAGTGTTTCTTTTTAGAATCTCAAGATGTTAAATCCCCCTATATTTTTGGAAATTTTATCCTCAAAATTTTTAATTCGGGCTCGGTAACCAATTTTTGACTTTTTAAAATACCTTTGTTGAAATCCCACATCGGGAAAAGGATTAATAAAACTTCTACTTTAAAATAAAAGAAGGGAAGTATAATGGTCATATAGAATAACACATAACTAAGTTTCCATATAGGAAAACATAGACATGGAATAGAAAATCTAACACCCATTGATTTATATGGAGTTATATAGAATATGGTCATGACAAAGTGAACAATCACCAAACTATAAATCTATAATTAGTTAAAAGGTCATTGATTTCCCGGTAAGAAAAGTAAACGGATAAAGTTTTTGTTTCAAGGTCCTTTTCATATATTTTAGAAATTTATTTACTTACCTATCTAATAACATGAATAAATATACTTACTTTACAAGTATAATTTCATCCTTTAATCAATTATCACCACAATCTCATCTTTTTCTCCAAATGATTAGTATTTAAGATGAATTTTTCATGCCTGGAGCACTAGAATAAACTTCTATGGATCACTAAATCCACAAAAGGATGAAAATATATTCCTACTATATTTATAAATTAACAAAAACCAAAAAATTAGGATAAAATAAGATAATTCCCTAAAAATAATAAACCATTATATGATGAAAAATTACATTAATCTCCAAAATTCAATAGTAATATCAAAGTTCAACATAGATCATTGGATAAAAAACTATCCTTAAAATTACTAAAAAATAGTACAAACTAATATTGAAACCCAAAATTCATAAATATTTGATCACATGGTATTCCAAGATAAATTTTATCATTTATCTCAAAATAAAATCAATTACTCTCATACCAAAATATATATACTCAAATCATGAAATATCCAAGATATGCTAATCATTTTCATATATCATAAAGATGCAAAAAGATAATTCAAACTTTATTCCACAAATAAAATCTCATAGTATTTTGTTTACCTTAATCTTGTAATTCTTTCCAAAATTATAGTGATCTTCTTCCAAAATAATATAATCACTTAATAACCGAATAAATTTTCAAACCCTTAGTTAAAATATATATTCCCAAAATGAACATAACATTTATCCATTATATGGTTTAAATAAAATAAAAAATTTCATACTAACTAGTACATCATGTAGGATAGTGGTAGGTGATGCACCCTTATCACCCTTCAGTTGTGGGTTCAATCCACATGGCCTTTCCAGACACGACGAGTTGTCACACAGTTCACGGACTATCCTTTTCTAAAATTATATAATTATTGTAATATTATCAAAAATATGCTAAAATCCTCAAAATAACATTAATATATTCAACATTAAATAAATGTTTTAACCTCAAAGGTTATCTCATACCTTTCAATTTGCATCCCAACATGTAATAACTCATAATTACCTAAAAAATAAATGTCTCCAAAAATATCATTAGTCGCCTTAAAATTTCATAATATAAATCCTTTAAAGGATTTCTAAGACATTTATCTTATGATAAACCTTAAAATTATAAATCCATGATGATATTCATAACTATTAATAATAACTCACATGAAAAAATCATAATCTCCAAAGTTATCTAAACTCTTCTCTGATACCAATTATAAGAACTCATCCTTAAACATATCACATTATAGTGACTTTATCCCAAAGATATTTTAGGTTTATATTTTTATATAATTATTAAAAACTCTTACATAGTAAACCCATACATTACAAGTGGACACTAATACTCAATATCCATTTTCCACTAAAGGAAACCCTTTTAAAATAAAACATGTTTTCTTTTCATAACATATCTTCACAAATTTTGATCTCGACCTCATATTTGTCCCTAATATTCCATAAAATCCCTTGATTTTTTTTAAAAAATGTGGTATGAGCATAAAAATTTTAGTAAGGGATAAAATAAAAAATATAGTTTAGTGATAAACATGAAAACCCATTAAAACCTTTTCTTAAAAGCATAAATTTTCATCTAAAAAGAGAATCATTTTTCCTTTAAAAAATATCATTATATTTCCTTTTAAAATCAATATATTTCAATGAAAACTCATTATCAAGAATATAAAATTCATGTATGTTCTTTAGTACATCACATTATAGAAATATTATAGAACCCTTACAAAAACTCTTACAAATTGGAATAAATATATGACTGACTTCCAATATAATTCTTCATAGAACAAATTTATTACCCAATGCATTGGAGTGATATCTGGACACACCCATTGTATAAGCTATAACAGTTTCACCTGTTGGTATCTTGTAACACCCATCATAATTAATTTATGATGCCCATATCATGAATAAAACCATTGAAAAGTCTTTTAAACCCATGTGGAAAACGCTTTTGGATATCAAAATATCCCTTTTTCTTAAAAATAACTTTTAAAATCTAAAAGTTGTGCACATTATAAAGAAACCATTTAAAAAAATAAATATGAAAAAATATAAAGGAAACATAAAATAATTAAAGAATTATTAAATCAGTAAAATATTCTCATGTCATATAAGTTAAAAACAATCTTTTAGACTTTTGTAAAAATAGTTGAAAGAGGAACCTTAAAGATGATTTTTAAAATAAAGTCCCTTACAAATATCATATCATTGAGTGAGAATTAATCTAATTAATAGATTATGTGTATCAGTTTTAAATAAAATAATTAAGTTAAAATATACATATGTTAATTTAAAGTCTTTTCACACATAATCTTAGCATGACATAATTAAAGAAGTGGAAGTTTAGCCTAATGAATGGAAATCGAGTTAAGAAAATCCATTACCTCGAGTCTGATTTGTCACGTATGTCCTTTATCTTCCTGAATAACAATATTATTTTAATTATATAATTTATTTAGAATATTTTTAAAGTTTATTATTTATTTTATATCAACTATTACCATTTTATAATAAGTAATTAATTATTTAATTTCACATCGGGTGTTTTGACCATATTTGGATCATAAGTTCAAAATGACTTCGGCGGGTTGACTTCGGTCAAAGAAGTTATCATTACATAATATCTATAATAATATTAATTAAATAATTATCATTTTTATACATAAATTATACTTTTAAATACTTCCATTAGATATGGTTATGAAAAATGAACTGCGTTAAAATCATGGAGATGGTAGGTCGTACATACGCATGAGTAACATTTTCATTTTTAAATTATCATTATATAAAGAAGTTGAGCATAATTTTATATTTATATAATTATAATAATATCATATATATCATTTTATTTCTTTAAATATACTTATATATATATTATCCATATGAAATGGTGATGAAAAATGAATCACATCGCTTCGTGGAGGTGGTAGTCCACACGTACGCATGAACGACATTATCATTTTTATGTGCATGGAATGGTAAAAATGTAAGTGATATATTATATTTTAATAATGATATATATATACTGAATATCATATATAAATATTAATTCCATAATTATAACCAGTCTTTAGAGATGGTGATGGAAAATGAATTACATCTGTTCACGAGGCAGTAGTCCACTGTACACACAGATGATGAATTCTTTTCACATTTGATGGAAGAAGAGATGTATGTGGGTCATTAAACTAACATAATAACATCTAATTATATGTATTATGTTGTATTTATTATTTTATCAGGGTTTAAGAATATTAGGAGAAGGTTTAAAAATAAATAAAATAGAAACACTTAATTAAAAATGATACCTCTTCTTCGGACAACCTCCTTTTCTTAACACCTTAAGACCACTAAGGTTGGGGTTTTTCATAAAATAAGACTTATATAATGATTTTAGGGATTATATTAAGGTATTTGGGTAGGTATTTACTGAAATAAAATGGTTCTTAAGTGTGATGAAATGATAATAAGAGGTCCCCTTTTATAGGAGAGGGGACAGACACTCTTGGAATTTCTCAAACAAATTAAATTAATATAAATTAATTTTCAAATATAAATGAATAAAATGTATTAATTTATATGGTAAGATTATTATGGGTCTAAATAATATCATAAAATAAAAGTATATAATTTTTGAGTATATTTATACTGTTTTCGTTTGGTTTTAACCCTTATTTAACCCCTTTAACTCTTACCGTGACAACATTGTTTTTTACTCTTTGATGGTTAATATAGTTACTATAAAATAAAAAAAAACCTATAAATGGGTCATGTATAAAAATTTAAACCTTATAAAAATCATTTTTAGTAATTTAATATTTTTAGAAATTTTATATCATTTAATAAAATATTATTTACTATAAAATATTCACAATATTAATTTTAAGGTCTATTCATTACATTGACTTTAATAATATCAAGATAATACTTATAATTATAAAAAACTATTTTATTACATCGCTAACATGTCAATGTAATCTATAAAATTTGTTTGTTATATTAATTATCTCAAATTATATTTATTTTAATATTTTTAATAACATTTATTTGATATTCCCATTAATAAAATAATTATTGCATTTGCACTGTGTAAGCATTTAAGGTACTTATTTCTTTAGTAAAATTTAAAAATAAATTAACATGATGAATATAAATATTTTAGATTTAAAATTACTATTTATATTTTAATATAATCTCTAGATAACCCTATATTAAAAATTTTATAGTTATTAAAAGCATGAGTGTGACATCTTTGACTTTTCTTTAAATAAATATTATAAATGTCATAATCACTTAAAAATAGAAACCAAAGGACATATATTCAAACCCTAGATCCTTATGGAAAAAAATACTGATCTAATAAAATTTGGGTAAGTTTTAGGGTTATTTTATAGTCCTTATCTTTTTTTTACAATTAATTACCTGATTTCCCTTTATCGTGGAAACAAAAATTACTATGGTTATTATTCATATTGTCCAAAAATAAAAGAGAACCATTTAATAAATTTGGAACTCCTAATTAAAAATATTTAATCCATTTTTAAAAATTCAAAACACAAAATTTTTTAACATTTAATTTAAAATTAAATCAGAAAAACGTAATGAAAAATAGTTTTTTGGAAAAAATTTCCTTTTTAAAAATAAAATGTTTTTATGCTGAATTAAAGTATAAAATCCGTTTAAAAATCCATAATTGTATTATTTAAATAAATGAACTAATTTCAATTAAAAACTAATCCAAAACATAATTTATCATTTTAAAACATTAAAAATAAAATAAATATTTCAATAAAAATCAGTATTTTTCACTATTTATTGAAAAATAAATATTTTCTGATTATTATTGTTTTAATAAATTATCGTGATGTGTGGGATGGGTTTCCATCTCATGATTCAATCTGTTAAAAAAATCATATTTTATAAAAAATTCATCCTAAGATAATTTTGATATGCTGAAACCAAAACTAAAATTTATTCAAATACATTTTCTAAAACTTCAATAAATTAATTATAATATTAATTGATGAAAATAAATAAAAATAATTTTTGAATAAAATGTATTTTTTGAAGATTAAAATGACTTTATTAAAAATTAAGTTATTATTTTCTAATCATTTAACAATAAATTCATAATGAGTAGGAACTATATCTTTATTCTATAAATTAGTTATTCCAATTCATTTTTTTTTGATTTAACGGCTAGGTTATGATGGTCACATTTAAATAATAATATTTAGTTGTTTGTTTAAGATCGGTGTGGCATATATTGTACACTATCGATCATAGTGTTTCTTTTTAAAATCTCGGGATGTTATAAGAGGTGAGGCCAAACCTAATGTGACTTGTTAAGCCATTCATAGGAGATCTATATGCCTCTAAGATGGAGGTGAGATTGGACTTAGAGGACCTTCATTGAGTGGACCTTAGAAAGACCCTTATGTACCATTGAGCTATTGGGTTATCGAGGATAACACAAGATGACTCATATTCTCTCATCTGATGTGACCAGGCATAGGTGTATAGAACTTAAGTAGAACGAGATTAGGTTGGGTGGTTGCACCAACCTAGTGACACCTTGATAGTCGAGATGGGTTGTGGGCCATCATTTTTACTTTTACCTATGTGGAAAACCCCATAGTAGTTAGTGAGGTAGTACTACTCTATGATGATGTCATGGGGTGTGATGTCCATAGGGTGTTGGGTCTTGACTTGAGACCTTGGTTGAGACTAAGGAACCTTGTGAGGGTGCCTTAGTGATTATGTGACCATGAGGACCTGAGTGGGTGCCCTGTTGAAAGAATGACCTTATGTGGATAGGTATGGTTACAAGTATAGATGACTACAAGTGTCACCTTAGAACCCCAGTTATACCATAATCCGATAAGGATATGGTGGCTGAGGCGAGTCATGCATGCATCTGAACCCTTTTTTATTTTACTTTCTCATGCTTGATGCTTGGGGATTATGGATTCCCTAGGTAGGTGTTTTCTTTTTCATGTCATTGTGCTTGGGATAGGGATGGGTATATCACCCCTGGTGCCCAACTGTGCCATGGGTATGGGTATATTTCCCCCCAGATTGTATTTTTCCTGAGGTAATTGTTCTGTTCCATGGAGATGTATAACATCCCAACACTATCCTTCAGGTACGAACCATGCTTTATTTTGGATTTACTTAATATTTACTTTGATATCTAGTTGATCTCTTTGATTATTGGTTGTTTCACCATGGTTGAGCCTTATAAGAAGTCTATAAAGTGATTTTTATCCATTTTTTGAGAGTCATAAAGATAAATGAGTGGTTTATATTATTATCAGGAATGGTCATGTAGCTGGAATAGTTGCAGGAGGCCCACTATCTAGCTTATGAGGGCCATCGTCCAGCTGGTGGGAGGCTGGCAATGGGGTATTCCTACAGGAAGACCACTAGCCAACTGGTGGGTTTCTTATATAAAGGGAGTTCCTATAGAAACTTAATTGTAAGCCTACAGGCCCATTAGAGGGGTTCCTAGTCTAATAGGCATTCTGCCTGGCGCTATCAGCTAGCCAATGGGAGCCCATAGCTGGCCAGGGACATCGATGTGGCTAAAAAATGACAATATAGTATTGTAATTCCATTTTTTTAATCTCAATTTTAAATCTAAATCCTTATCCCTCAAACACCATTTAATATTAAACACCTTGTAAACTCTCTATAGGTAAATTTTTCCCTTATGGACTTGATTCTTCATAGATCAAAGTGCTGATTGAGACATTGGATCTCTTTCAATAAGTGTAGTCTCAATTTGATCATAAATTATTCTTTCCCCATTTCTACCCCTCTTAAATATTGTTGGATACTCATGTTACTGATGGAACTAGATCTTGAATTGATTAATTATGATTCTAGGATTATCCCTTGATCACTCTATCCATCGACTCTTCGTTGGTGGATCCTGGGTTGGGTGATTATTGATCTTATTATTAAGGCGGGTGGTTTTTTAAGTCAATTCCTATCATTTGAAATCATTATTGATTGATTAATTTGAAATAGATTTCTGATTGATTTCCAAATATGGATTTGATTCTTTGATAAATGATTTTTAAATGTCATGGTGTGTGTGATGAAATTCCTTTAAAATGTATTTTGAAAATAAAGTGATGATTTCCATAAAAAATGATCTCAAATTGAAATGAATGATTTAAATCATGAATTTTATGATGACTTGTGAAAACATATTTCATGAAATGTTTTATGATTTGGAATTAAATGAATAGATTTTAAAGGAATGATTTTTTTATGAAAACCATTTTATGTTGGTTTTTGAAATGAAATGGCATGTTTTGAAACTTGAACTTTGGGCCAAATGAAATGATTTATTGATTGAAATGATTTGAGATTGATTGAAATGAATGATAGCCTCAAGTATGATTTATTACCTTATAGTACATGGTATCATGGGTATTTAGGTGGGGGGATATGCACGCTTGGTAAAATTTTATCTTGCAATGGATTGATGATGATAATGATACTAAACTATCATGAGGTAAGGGAGTTTATTCTTTGGGATTCTATGTTATTTTCCCTAGGCTTGGAATCTTGGGAATGTGTATACATATAAAGCTATATTTCATCAAGATTTTATGGAACTTTATAACTAGAACTAATAACCCCCAGGTGTTATTACCATGGTACTATTATTTCAATTGATTATACATGACAATGTTTTATTAAAATTTATATTCATGCCAATTTTGATAGAAATGATTATTTATGTCTATTTTGAAAAATATGATTATATATGTCTGATTTAAATAAAATAAACTTTTATACTTGATTTATATTATCCATTGAAATTTTTTGTAAACCCTGTTTTGATATGAACTATGAAAAAAAATTATTCCATGTTTAATTTAAAATTTATTATATTTGGTTTACTTGATATATACTTCATATGAAATACTTGGTGAGATCCTACTGGAATTTGTTTCCCACAAACTAATTTTTCCTTTGGGAATTTTTAAACTTTATTATTCCGGGTCTTGTGAAAGGAAAATAATTGTTTGGAGGTAGTGGATGTTCTTGATTAATGGGACCTTGAGAGTTTACGGTGAACGGTAGACCATGTCATCAACTTATTACATATAGATCTTGGAAAGTTGTATTTTATGGTTTGATGTGATGAATTTGGTTGAAATATCATTTTTTGGACATATAATTTTCTACTTATGGTACTCGTATCTTGAGGAGTGTTTTCTATATTTATTTTTTATTATTTTATATATGCTTATTTTTATTGATGAGTTATTATTATAGAGAAATCATTCCCTCTTATTTATTTTGATTCCTAGGTGCTAGTTGTCAGCCTGTGGGGTTGGGAATTCCCTTTAGACCATGTCAAAACTAATTTGGGTACCAGTTCAATTCTTATTAATAGAGTTAGTGATCTCATATCTCTTGAATGATGTTTATCTTATTATCTGTTGATTTTGTGTAGTACCATGCCTCCAAGAAGAAATTTGAATAAACCTTGGGATGGAGATACCAATTAACCATGGTAAGTAAACCCTCCAGTTGATCAGAACCATATAGAGGTTATTTTATATGTGTTCTAAGCTCTGGGCCAAGTAGTTTCATCTATTCCTGTTCATGATTAAAAGGTTGTACCTCCATAGAATGATGGTAGAGAACATGCCTAGGAGTTTCTATATTTTAATCCACCATCTTTCTATGGTACCAATTATCCTCAGGAGGTAGATGATTGGTTGAAAAAGGTTGATAAAATCTTTAAGTTCTTGGAGACGATAGAATCTATTAGGGTGAAATGTGTCATATTCAAACTTTAAGGGATTAGAAAAAAGGTGGTGGGATTCTATAGTTATGGTAGGAAAAAATGTGGGATTAGAGTGGAAAGACCTTGAGGATTTTTTATAGAGAAATTATATCAAGAATTGATGGTATTAGTTATGTCAATGGAGTTCCTTAACCTTCAGTAAGGTGATTAGACAATGACCCGGTATTCCAACCATTTTTCTGAACTTGCTCATTTCTCACCTCATGTAGTATCAAATGAGAAACTGAAATACCAATGGTTTGAGATGGGTCTTTGAGTAGATATATGATCTCATGTTTTCATGCTGAAGCTCACCTCCTATATCGATGTTCTAGATAGATCTTTGATGGTGGAACTTGACTTGGATGATAAGTTAGGGTTGACAAGAGTTTCGCCTACTCCTGATGATATCTTGAGTGGTACCTTTAAAGGTAAGAGGAAGTGGGATGAGTCTTATGGTGGAAACCATAGTGATGTACATCAACAACATAATTCTTCTAAATCTTCCATAGTATCTATTAAAGGACTGCTAACTCTTTTTCAATGTGGAAAAGTTGGACACTAAAATCATGATCTCACAGAGGAACCAAAGATTTGTAACTCTTATGGATGATTGGGTCACTTGAAGAGGTTTTTCTATATTTTTACCACTCCAAATAGTGGTATGGGGTTGATAGTACCAGGAGGATCTATGGCACAGTCGTATTCTTTAAGAATAAAGGGGTTCCAACCATAGGTATTAGGAATGAAGCTTCTTTACATAGTGTATGAGTCTTCAGGGGAAGCTGATGTGGGTCCTACAATAGTGAGAGGTGTCATTATCATTGTTTTATATTTAGTGACTTCTTTATTTGATATCCGTGCCTCTCATTCCTTAATATCTACCTATATTGTGGAACTATTAAAATTTCTTACAAATATCATCCCTTATATAATGGAGATTATTATGCCTCTCAGGATGAAGATAGAGGAGGGTCTCTAATGCACCTCTTTCACTTTTTCTTTGTTAGGATTAGATCTTGTTTGGGACCTTTTGGTTCTAGATATGGAACTTCTAGATATCATTATCATGATGAATTAGTTAATTGATCATAAATCTTTTATCGACTATTGTATTCAATGGGTCTCCTTTACTACCCCCGATGGGGAGTGTCATGTCTTTCAGGGAGAATAAGACCTGATATTGAGTTGATCTAGACCCCATATTCTATATTTGGGTAGTATTATATCCATTCTTTCCTTTTAATAGGAGTAATAATCTTCATGTGGTGATCTTCCTTTAGTAGCAAATGGGTTTCCTGTTGTTTTTTCATCAGACTTTTCTGGTTTACCATCAGTAAGGGAGGTGGAGTTCTTTATTTATTTAGAGCTAGGTACTCAGACTATATTTATCATTCCTACCATATGAAACTAGTTAAATTAAAGGAGTTAAAGACTTGGTTTGTTAACTTTATGTGAAAAGGATTCATTTGATAGAGTGTGTCACCTTGGGCAGCACTAGTGTTTTTTCCAATAAATTCAATGGAACCCTTTTCTTATGTGTTGATTACAAAAATCTAAATTGATTCATGGTCAATAAAAAGTATTTATTTCCCTGTATTGATTATTTGTTTGAACGTTTGAAAAGGTAAATGTGGTTCTCAAATATTGATCTTTTGACTGGTTATCACCAGTATAGTATCAAGGAGTCTGATATCCCTAAGACCACTTTTAGGAGCAAGTATGTCCACTATGATTACCTTGTTATGCCTTTTTATCTAACCAATGCTCATGTTGTGTTTATGAAATTGATGAACAATATTTACCACTAGTACCTTGATTATTTTATTGTGGTATTTTTGGATGACATCTTGGTTTACTCTAAAACCAAGGAGGACCATGTACATCATTTGAGAGCAGTTCTGGGAATATTGAGAAATAATCGAATTTATTTCGAGCTATCAAAATGCCATTTTTGGATTTGGTATGTAAGTTTATTGGGATAACTAGTTTTTGATCAGGGTGTCTTAGTTGATCCTGAGAAGTTGAAAGTTGTTATGACATGGGAGGAAGCATAGAACATCTTTGATATTCAAATATTCTTGGTATTTTCAAGGTATTAACACTGGTTTGTAATATATTTCTCAAATTTGGATTCCCTATTGACTGCTCTCACTCAAAAGGGAGTTAAGTTTGTATGGGATTTGAAATTTCAGGCATCCTTTGATGAGTTGAAGATTTTTTTTACTTCATCACTAGTGGCTACTCTTTCAGGAGATGGGTGGGGTTATGTGGTATTTTTTTATTAATTGGGTTTTGTTTTGGGTTTCATTCTCATGCATATTGATCACATGATGGACTATGGTTCTCGTAATCTTTGATCTTATGAGAAGAATTATCCCACAAATATCTTGAACTCATAGTTTTGATGTACACTCTTAATAGTTGGATGTATTACCTTTTAGGATAAATTTTTACCATCTAATTAGATCATAAAATAATAATTTATATCTTATCGTAAAAATCTCTAAACCTTGATCATAGGTGATGGGTGGAGTACATGTAGTCTATTAACTTTGAAATTATGTACACCCCTAGTAAGTTAACTATCATTTTTGATGCTCTGAGTAGAAAAATTCCATCCCAGTTCATGAAATAATCTTCTGAGGAATTGAATTTGATGGCTCTCTTTGATTTTATGCATTTGGGAGTCCAAGTGGATGATATTGAGGTTGTTTTATCAAGTTTTCAGTTTACATTCTCTCTTCTCAAGATGATTCTATGGGAATAATAGCTTAATGATGAGTTTTGAGGCATTAGTGATTCTTTATATAGTGGGGAGGTCATCGATGAATGGTATATATATTCTAAGAGTATCCTTTACTATAGGAACCGTTTTCTTATCCCATTACCTATGGGGAAGGATATGAAGTGGGGATTTTCATCATTACTAGTGGGTGATACACCTAAGAATAATGAAAAAAAATTATGATATGAGGCATTTTTTTCTTATCCCATTACCTATGGGGAAGGATATGAAGTGGGTATTTTCATCATTACTAGTGGTTGATTGAATGTTTAACCAAATCAGATTACTTTATTCCCTTTCATGATATGACCAAAGTTGAGGACTTGGGAAATCCATATGTGTAGGAGATCATCAGATTGTGTGGAGTTCCATATGCCATAGTTTCTGATAAGGATACCTAGTTTACTTATCAATTTTGGAGATACATATAGGAGATGATTATATCATTGGTAAATTTGATCATGAAATACCATCCTCAAATAGATGGTCAGACAAACTGGCTTTATAGATTTTCGAGGGCACGCTTCATGCTTGTATCATTGACTTTGGAGGATCTTGGGTTTTCTATTTGGGGATGGTTTAGTTTTCCTATAACAAAAGTTACCAATCATCTATAAAAATGGAACCCTTTTAGACCTTATATGACCATCTATGTGAATCTTTTCTTTGTTAGTGGGAGATTAGTGATGTTTCCCTTATGGGGCCTAGTTTGGTCCAAGAGGCAATGAAAAAGATTCAGTTGATTCGTTAGATAATTCTAATGATAGAAAGATAGTATAAGTCTTGCATTGATCATCATCAACACCCTTTGGAGTTCTTAGTTAGTGACTAGGTGTTCTTGAGAGTCACACTTTGGTTGGATTATCAGTGTCTTGGAAGACATGGGAAGTTGGAACCTAGATACAAGGGATCGTTTGGTATTGTTGAGTTGTTTGGAAATGTGTCATACCATCTAGATTTTCCACCATAGATGGAATAAATCCATGAATTGTTTCACATTTACCATCTTAATAATTATATTTTAGACCCCTATCATGTCTTGATTTGGGAGGACCTTGATGTGGAACCAGATATGACTGTGACTAAGCATCCGATTCTGATTATCAATTCTCAAATAAAGGTTTTTTGTGGTAAGACTATACTTTTGGTACGGGTGCTATGGTAATATGGTTGTAATTCTCATGAGACATGGGATAATGAGGCTTTTATGGGAGAGAATTTTCCTCGCTTATTTTCTATAGAGTCTTCTTGATAGGCTTTCTGGGGTAAGAAATCATTTATGGTGGGCATAATTGTAACATATTTACACCAGATTTCAAGTACAAACCTTGGTTTATTTTGGATTTCTATGTTATTTAATTAGCTAGTTTATCCATTTTATTATTGGTTTTTTCACCATGGTTGAGCCTTGTGAGGGGTCTATAAAAGTGATTTTGATCCATGTTTTGAGAGGTTAGGGAATGGATGGTGGGTTTAGCTCTTGAGTGGTCATGGTCCTATAGATGGAATAGCTATTGGAGGACCAATGGCTAGCTAGTGAGTTCCACCAGCTAGTATATGGTAGGATGGTAGTGGGGTATTCCTATAATAATCCCATTATCTATCTGGTGGGGTTCCTAAACTAGCATGCATTTTGCTCAGTGCCACTGGCTAGCCAGTGATGTCAATGTGGCTAATAAATGGTAGGGTAGTATCATAATTCTATTTTTTTAATCTCTATTTTAAATCTAAGTCATTCTTCATCAAACTCCATTTAACCCTAAACACCTTATAGACTCTCTAGAGGTGAATTTTTTCCTTCTAACCTTGATTCTTTATGGATAAAAGTGTTGGTTGATGAGTTTAATCTCTTTTGGTAAGTGTAATCTCAATTTGATCATGAATTATTATTTCCACATCTCTCTCTCTCTTCAAGAGTAGTGGTTACTCATCTTATTGATGTATGTAGATATTTAATTGAGGAATTTTGATCTAATATTCTCCCTTAATCATTATATCCATTGACTCTTTGTTGGTGGATCCCAGTTTGGGTGATTGTTGGTCTTATGAGTGAGTTGGGTGGTTTCATAAGGTAATTCCTATAATTTGAAATCACTATAGATTGTTTAATTTGAAATTTATTTCCAATTGATTTCAAAATCTTGATTTTAGTCTTTGATAAATGATTTTTAAATGTCTTTGTGTGAGTGATTAAATTCCTTTGAAAATAGATTTTGAAAATAAAGTGTTGATTTCTGAAGAAAAAAATGTTGAATTAAAATGAATGATTTAAAGATTGAATTTGATGATGAATTTTGAAAATAGATGGCGTGAAATTTTTTATGATTTGGAATAATATGAATTGATTTGAAATGAATCATTTTTTTGATGAAAAACATTTGATGTTGGTTTTTAAAATGAAATGACATGTTTTAAAACTTGAACTTAGGGATGAATGAAATGATTGATTGAAATGATTTGAGATTGATTGAAGTGAATGATATCCCTGAGTATAATCGATTAAATTGAAGCACATATGAGCCTGGGTTGTTAGGTGGGATGATATATATTCTAAGTAAAATAATATATAGAAATGGATTTATGATGACAATGAAGCTAAACTATCATGAGTGAAGGGAGTGTATTCTTTGGGATTCTCTCTTATTACCCCTAAGCTTGGGATCTAGGTATTGTTTGTAAACCTAGAGCCATATTTTATCAAGATTTTATAGAAACTTATGACCAAAACTAACAAACCTCATGTGTTATTACCATAGTGTTATGATTGAAATTGATTATACATGCTAGGGTTTGGTTGAAATGCTTATTCATGACTATTTGGATAGAAATGATTATTCATACCTATTTTAATAGCGATGCTTATATATGTCTGATTTAAAAGAAATGAACTTTTGTACCTAATTTATATTATCCACTAAAATGTTTTGTAAATCATATTTTTATATGAACTATGAAAATATTTTCATTCCACGTTTTATTTAAAATTGGTCATATTTAGTTTACTTGATATGGATTTCTTATGGAATACTTGGTTAGATCCTATTGGGATTTATTGCTCACACCCTAATTTTTCCTTTGGGTTTTTATATAATTTCTTATTCTAGGTTCAGAGAACGGAATGACGCCACTTGGAGGCAGTGAATGTTCTTGATTAGCGAGACCATGTGAGTTAGCGGTGACTGGCGGAGCATGTGGTCCACTTGTTACATGGAGATCTTGGGATGTTGTCTTTAATGGTTTGATATGAAAACTTTGGTTGAATTTCCATTTTTTGGATAGGTAATTGTCTACTTGTAGTACTTATCACTTGATAAGTGTTTGGCATACTGACTATTTACTGTTTTATATATTTTTTTCTTGATGAGTTATTCTTGTAGAAAAATCATTCCATCTTATTTCTTTTGATTATAAGGCACTGGTCACCAACTTGTGGGGATTAGGAATTCCCTTTGGTCCATACCAGAACTGATTTGAGTATCATTTAGGTGGGTTATCTGGTTCAGTTCAGGATAGTATAGGTATATTACCCCCAATTGGCTAAGCATCCATGCCACCAGGATGGGTATATTTCCCCTGTAGGTTCTTCACATAGAATAAGTGCCTTTATGACATGTAAAAATTGGATATTTATTCTTAATTTATGAAAAATCACTATTATACATGATGAATAATTTCATTAACAATGAAATAAAAAGATTACTTTACTTGACTAAACACAAAAACCATAAGATCGGGATCTTCACATGTAATTTATAATTAATTTATAAGAAAATCTAGAATTACCTAAAATTGTAATTCTCTCTTAGTTAATAATATAATTGACTTGATCTCATTTCACCACCATTTCATTGTGGGTTCCAAGTGTAGAATCCATCTAGAAATTTTCCACATGTACACCACAATCTTTGAACAGCATATTAGAATCATCAAGTGCCAGCACGATCAATCCTCATCACTTGCGTCATTCATGGTTTATCGCAACAGAATTATCTTTGAATAATTCTTGGTGTTATCTTGGTAGCTTGAAAGAGGAGGAGGAGGAGAGCACACTCTTTATATCTATAACTCTATCTATGTATTTAGAGACCTTATCTATATCTATTTTTCACAACCAGTGTAAATATGGAAAGTGATATAATTACATATTTATTATGGTAGGTTTAGGGTTGACAACTTACACATGATCCCCTTTCCTATTAATTAATTCTTAGTGAACCTTGTGTATTAACAATAATATAATTATTATTATCTTGACATGTTCATCACCCTATAATAAATAAATATCATTTATATTATTTCCAATCTAACCATTAAACTCGGTTCACTTATCCTCCTCAACATTTACCAAACCTTGAATAATGACTATTTTTTTAACAAATATATATCACCGCATTATTTGTTAATAAATATAATGAATATTATATTCTCTAAAACTTACAAATAAATATTTATTATTATTATTTAATTAAATTATTTTTTCAAATAACTTGTGATTAAATATTGGTGATCAACCAAACCTGAATAAATATTAAACCATAAAGAAAGAATAATATTTATTCTAATTTGTTAAACTCAATATTAAATTTAACTAAGATCATAGATATGCTTAGTCCATAACCCTATAGGTCTCTTTCTTAGTGGAAATAGGTGGAGATTCCTAAAGTATTAGGTTAGAATTTAGAAACATGTCAAGGCACCCATAGAAAAATAATTTAATGACACAATGATATACAACCTCCTGTGAATGCTTATTGTGTAATATAATCTCTTTATAATTATATATTTAATCAAGAAGGTTGAAAACTGGTGCCATGTAACATCATGTTATTGTTTCTAGGTATTTATAAATCCCTCTTTTGAATATTATTTGGGTGGGTCTCATTTAGTAGTGCTTTGGGGTGAAATTTTGTAGATTTTGAAGGGCTCTTGGTTTGTTCATGGTTGGCGCATAGTTTGCCCAAATTGTGTATCGTGCTAGTGTAAATTGTGAAAACCTGGGCAGTGAGGGTTTTCACAGTTGGTTCAGTTTTTAACAAACCATGCACCACTACTACAAATATGGCCTTTATCAGTGCTAGAAAAGTCGATTAACAGCACTAAAAAATGCTGTTAATTGAGGCGAAGATATAGGGGGTCCCTTTTATCAGCGCTTCAAAAAGCGCTGATAAAGGCCCCTTTTATCAGCGCTAAAAAAAAGCACTGATAAAATACCCCTCTATCAGCGCTTTTTTTAGCACTGATAAAAGTCAAAAAAATAAAAAATAAAATAAAAAATAATTATATAATGTGGGGGAGCTTTTAACAGCACTTGACCCCCCCCCCCCCCTTTATCGACGCTAGGTAGACCACCCCTCACACTCTCCCACGCGCACCCCTTTGCTTCCACCCTAACGTGAACCCATAACCTCCCTCCTTTCATGGATGCACCTTTACCACTAATCCATTTTGTTTTTTTTTTCATTTAATGATATGTCTATTTATTTATATATATATATAGTTATATTTATTCTTATATTTATATAGATTCATGTTAATATAAATATATTTATTCATATATTAGTATATATATATATATTCATTCGTATATTAATATATATTTATATTTATTTATATATATATATTTAGTTATGATTTTTTATCCGTATATTTATTTGTATATTAATATATACTTATAAGATTAGTTTGAAATACATTTATGAAATATGTTTTTATGTGTGTTTATAAATAAATAAATACATACATACATACATATATACAACACACACACACACACACACAGAGACACATATATATTTACGAATAAATACATATATATGTGTATTTAAAAAGCCATAAAATGTTAAAATGACCATAACTTATAATCCAGAAGCTCGTTTCAACTCCACAACTAGTCAAATCGAAGAAAATGAAACAATATTCGATATGGTATGTGGTACAGGCCTAACTGACATCCAAATCAGATGTTATACTTGTTTTAATGTTAACAAATTGGGGTATCCTGACTAAAAACTCAATTTTGGAGGCCTTTTGGGACCTTTTTTGGCCTCGAAAAATGTGACAAAAGCTTTGCTTGAGTCACTAGCGTGTATAGCTCTTCGTAGGATTCTATTTGATATGTTGTAGAGCTCAAAACGACACCTGGATCAAAATTTATGGCCGTTTGAAGTTTGAGTTACATTTTCAACTTATTTTAGATTTTTTATTTTTATTTTTTATTTTGTGTGTCTTTAAATTGTTATTAAATGATTTTTAATCAATAATAATTAGCAAATTATTAATTGATAATATTTTTTAAAATATTTTAAATCCATTTTCACTAAATTTCTTATATATTAAATTTAATAGTCTATTTATATTTATCTAAAACATATTTAAAAAATATATATTATATTTATATCAATATAAATATACTTATATAACAATAATTTATTTTTCATGATTTTTTTTGAAACATAAAATTTATCACTGATAGGAAAAAAGCATTGATAAATCCCCCCTTTATTAGCCCTACAAAAAGAAGTGCTGATAAAGGGGTCCCCTTTATCCGCACTTTTTTTAGCGCTGTTAAAAGTGCCCCTTTATCAGCGCTTTTTTTAGCGCTGATAAAGACCCCTTTATCAGTGCTTTTTTTAGCACTGATAAAAGGGTGGCGCTTCCCTTGCCCGTTTTTGTAGTAGTGCACCCACCAAGGATAAATTGTTCAACCCCACTAGTAGGGGTGCACGAGTAGGGTGCATGGTTTGTCTAACCATGTGGCCCTGCCCAACTAACCGTGCGCATGAATTTTAATTAATTCAAAAATTCTTTAAAAATTCATAAACCCCCTATTTTTAGCCCCGCTCAACCCTAACTTTCCCTATTAATATTTCTAGGGTTTAGAGGGCTATCAAGTACCAATTTTGTCTCCTTAAAATCCCTTACAAGGTGGTTCAAATTTAGGTGATCTTCATTCGGTCCTTTCCCGATAAGTTTCCTCTCCCCATTCCTTCTCTCCCTCTATCTTATACTCTATTCCTTAGGGTTTTTTAGATCTCTATATTATTGAACGATCTAATCTAAGTTGTTTTAGATATTTAATCTAGGTTTTATTCTTAGATCTTTATTGTTGATGTTCTTTGTTGGAGTTTCTCATTTAGGTCTTTGTGATTTGTGATCCTGTGATCCCAAGGTAGGTAGTTCCATTTAATATTTTCCAATTGGTTTAACCCTAAATTTCTTGATTTAAATTAAATTTCATGATTTCAATTTAATTTATTTCAATTGGTTTGTTAAAAAAATTCAATTGAATTATGGATTTGAATTGGATTTGGCATGGAAGTTGGGAAAAAATCCCAATTTCATTGAATTGGGGTGTGTTCATGGAATTTGACGAAAATTTTTTAAATTAAATTGTGGAATTTAAATTGTGAAATTGATATTTGAAATTTATTTCAAATTTGGATTTGAGAAAAATGGATTAAATTCTTTTGATAGAAACTCATTGGTTTTATCCTGAAAAAAGGAATGATTTTATTAAAACCCTTTTTGTTTTTTAAATGGAAACTAGCATATTGAAATGGGAAATGGGTTGAATTGTATTTTAAATAGTTTTGAAATAAATTTTCCATTATTGGTTATTGTTTGAGAACATGAAAATCTAGGTATTTGGTGAGTCATTTGGAACAAACAAGCTTGGTTGGAATTTCCCTAGCAATGGATTGATGCTTTACAACTCTAACATAAACTTATAGATAGATTTTATCCCCAATGGGATATTGGTTAGTCTTCGTTGGAAAGTTTTAGAGAGACATGTGTACACATTTTCATTTTTCATTATTTGAGTGTGTGAGGATCCTATAACCTGGAACCATCATACCTCTTGGAAGATGACCATGTTGCTCATTTTTAATGTTTTGATATATATATTCATGGTTTGTAAACTATTTTACACATGACTTGTGAATTTATATAAACTATTTTATATAAAATGTTTATTAAGACATTTGATTAAATCATTTCTATCAATTGAAATGCAAATCATGATTTGTTTTAAATATTATTTTAAACTAGCATGAATGTTTATTTCAAATTGAAAGATTTATTTGGTTAATTAATTGTGGCATCTTATTATGAAATCCTTGGTGAGACCCTACTAGGATTTTAGCTCACACCCTACCTATGCCTTTGGGTGTTTTTAGATTATCTTGTTCCAAGTTTGAGAAAGAGTAAAGCATCACTTGGAAGTGGTTCTTGTTATTGATCCTTGGGCTTGGAGAGTTGTGTCTATTGGGACTTGGGTTGTTATTCTATTTTCTGGTACTTTAATGATGTACTTTATATTGTTTACACCTGATTGACTTCTGGTACAGTTCTCCCTATGGATTTCTTTCTTGTATACATATTGACTTGTATCTATTATTTTCATTGTGTTTGTGGAAAATTCATTCCCACTTTCATATCGTGTGATTCTAGATGCTTGCCGCTAACCCATGGGGATCAGGAATACCCTTTGGGCTATTTCAGGATTGGATTAGTTATCAAGGTACCAAAGTATATGGTATAGTTCATGAAAAGGTGATATCAAAGGTGTAAGTTAAGAATATTTCCTTGATGTCAATATGCAGTTTGAGTAATCTTATTGGGACTTAGGAGGTAGTTTTGATTAATTTTGTGTCTATATATTGTCGTAATGAGCCTTAATTCACTAGGGATGGTTTGGTAAATACATCTTGATGATTAATTCTAGTATTTTCCATGATTTTTATTTGTATAGGATGAAATCCAAATCTTTTTTATCTATATATTGGTATTAATTTTGTAAGAACCCAGTTCTTATTTTTGAGGTACGGGCTTCTTCTTTTTCCTTTTCCTTAAGTGTTCGTGAGAAAATATGGAAAATGGAAAAAAATGATAAATTTCGAAACTACGCGTCGTGTACTTTGTCCACACGCCGTGTACTTTTGGCCATGTTGGGATGAGTACACGGGGCGTGTAGCCTTGTCAGCGACGGGGGGTATAGGAACCGAACACACGCCGTGTAGTGGTACCTTACACGCTGTGTAGTCAGTCGGTAGGCTTGAATAGTAAGGTGGTGGAGTCACCGCCAACTGGGCGACAGTACACACCGTGTACTCAGGAGTACATGTCGTGTACTCAGGTCGACGAGTGAACAGTGTGGCGGTGCCACCGAATGAACAATTAAATGAAAGAAGTACACGCCGTGTACTCAGAAGTACATGTCGTGTACTTTGTTTTTTCGGCTTAAAACAGGCAGTAGCCTCCTCATTTGGCATAGGAGGTGTTTGAGCCATTTTGGAGCCAAGGAGGACGACCGGACCTTTGAAGATCCATCGGGTGTTCGTCTGGAATCCGATTCAGCTTCGGACAATCTCGTTGGAACCGCACGGGTAAGCCCTTCCTCATCCTTAAGCCGTTCTTACCAATTCTTCCCCTAACGGAAGTTATTTACATTTTAATGGGTTTTGTTCTTCGTCGGATCTACGTCGTTCTTGGGAGTTTCTGGAGTCGGCGTTCGGGTATAACGTTCTTTGGCGTATAAGGTAGGTGGCTTTGTGTTAGTTTTTCCAGCTGTCGTGCATTCTTGTGTGTTTTGTGCGTTTTTTGTACCACGAACCCATGTTGGGGTGTCGTGTGGCTGAGGCCGTTGCTATATTTAATGCCTATAATTTCATAAGTGATTAAATTGTGATAATAAAATGTTGGTTGGGATCGTTTCTTGGATCCGGAACCACCCCGGGGGTGCGTTCCACTATTTAGTCGTTTGGCCAGGATGCCCGAGGGTATGCCTTTAATGTAGTAATTATAGAATTGTCTTGAGAGGAATTTATTGTTTACTGCATTTTGATATGTTGGGAATGGCCCGGTTACCTGTTTAGCCTGAGGGAGTTATTGTGATTAGCCTGTGGGCACTGCACGATTTAGCCTGTGGGCTGTAGATATTTTCGGCCTGAGGGAAACTTCTTCCGTGCCTGTGGGCAGCTGATTCTGTGTCTGTGGGCGACACTACCTATGCCTGAGGGAAAACTCTGTTATGACTGAGGGCAGATTCTTGTGTTGGATACTCAGTACCCGAGGGTAGGAGTTTACGTGTCTGAGGACACTAGTTGGTTACTTAGAAATGCACTGTGGTGATTTCTTATATTAAATGGATTAAATAAATAATAAAAATGGCAATATAATTGGTAGTTGTTAATTTTGAGTACTGCTTACTTTATTGCATTTATTACTGCACACTATTTTTGCATGCTTACACGCAGTTGGGCACGGGCCTTTGGTGGGTGTCTACTGAGATATGTTTCTCACACCCTATTTGGGTCATGATTTTCGGCCCAAACAGATTACATTGTTGCAGGAGTAGATAGAGGAAAGAGTCCCTATACAGGTACTTGACTGTTGCTGAGGAGTAGGAGGGCATGGGACCGAGCCTTGGCTCGTGATGCCGCTGCCAGCTGTTTGCTTTGCTTTGCTGTACTCTGTTTTCTGCTGTACTGTATTGATATATAACATGTTCTGGCTGTTTTCTTAGAACCTGAAACATGTAGCATCATCTTTTATATATTGTTGGTTATATCCATTGCAGTTGTTAATTTCAGTAATTGTATGGTTTACTGCTTCCGCTGTCGTTGTATGTTTATTTTGGTATTCCGCTGCGCTACACTTTGACAAATGAGGGCATAGTTTCCCCTCTATCAAACCTGGGCCCTCACTGCTAGTCGACAGCCTCTGGCGTTTGGGGAAATGCGCTTGAGGTCACGTGGCGAACCGGGTTCGGGGCACCCGTTGCGTGGCACCCGGATCCGGGATGTTACAAAGTGGTATCAGAGCAGTTCTTTTCTTTGACTTACTATTTGGAGCCTTAGTTAGGGATAGGACGGACCGATAGTTGGTAATAAGCTGTGCTCGGGTGTAGCTAACCCGTGTACAAGGAAAATCCAGTCTACCTCGTATTTTGCATTCTTTTGATTTTGCAATTTTACAGTTGATGTGTTTTCACCGTTGGGTGACGCACTTGAATTGTGCTGTTTATATTTTATATGTGGGTTCGATTTAGTTGCAACCTGATGAGATGAGGGTATGCCGTCTCATGCATCATATAGGCACATTCTAGGTATCACGTGCCATGCATAGTTTCCATGCCATGTAGGTGCATTAGAATTTTCATGTTGTTGTGATAGTTGTTGTGCTAGAAAATCATGCTGTTGTGATAGCTGCTTGATAAATACCTGCCTTGTGATATGGTGTTTTTGTTTGAGCCTGTTTATAGAATGGACGCCAAAATTTGGTTTTTGGGGAGTATGGGCCCCCATTGACTGGAATTTGGTGGATCATTGACTGTTTGTTGGTTATAACACATATAAGATGTCAAACTTTGATTCGTGGGGAGTATGGGCCCCCACGGGTCGGAATTTGACACTTAGGTGTTGTTTTTCAGTATTTTCTGGGTTACGGGGAAGTTTCTGAGGCATATTGTCCGGAAACCCAGTATACACGTCGTGTAGTACTTTATACACGTCGTGTATGTTCTTCTGTTCGGGAAGAAAAATGAACTTTTTGAGTATACGCCGTGTACCCGGAGTACACGTCGTGTAGTCTCTTCTCGTGTCACAAACCGTGTGGGTGGTGACACGGGGTAGGGAAGGGCTTGGGTAAAACACGCCGTGTAGTTTTGTGCACGCCGTGTAGTGTTGACCCGGAGTCCGGACATGTAAATAACAACACGGGTCGGTGAACTCCTTTACAGAACACGCCATGTCAATGATGCACACGTCGTGTAGTGTGACCTGGGGACTCGGTCGTGTAACTAACAACACGGGCCAGTGTCACATCCCTTTAAACATGACATGTACCTGTGGGACATGCCGTGTAGTCTTGTCCGAGGACAGACCATGTGGATTTAGCCATATGGCTGGGAAACGAGGTGTTGTACACGCCGTATACGGGTGTAACATGCCGTGTAGTGTCAAGCCGAGTAGTCGGCCGTGTCACAGACGACACAGGGAAGTTGAAAAAATAACACCGTACACGCCGTGTAGTCTTGTCTGAGGACAGACCGTGTGGAGTTAGCCGTGTGGCTGGGAAATGGGGTGTTGTACACGCCGTGTATGGGTGTAACACACCGTGTGGAGTTAAGCCGAGTAGTCGGTCGTGTCACAGATGACACGGGCAGTTGGAAAATAACACCGTACATGCCGTGTAGATATTATACACGCCATGTAGTTTTGTTGAATGGAAGTCATGTGGTTTAGCCATGTAGAAGGACCCGGGAAGGGGAAGGGAAGTCAAGTACACGCCGTGTAGTCATTGTACACGCCGTGTAGTCATTGTACACGCCGTGTAGTCTTGTTTTGCCAATTTTGAATGCCTTATTACTCTTGTTTCTTTTGTGGTTCCTTCGCTTTTCGGTCATAATAATTTTGAATCTGAGGCATGCTTTTGACCTTGTAGTGTCATGCCGCCTAGACGACCGTGAGTTTTTCTCTAGGAGAGCAGTGACAATTATACTCCAGAGATAGTGGGCCATGGGCTACCAGTGGATCCTCCAGTAGAGCCAGATGCGGCACCAGCTGTTATACTGGACACAGGCATGGAGGCACAGTTCCGTGAAGGTTTTATGCGGTTTATGCAGACCTTTCAGGGAGCACTGCAGGCTGCTACATCTATGGCTGAGCTAACTCGTATCTTCCAAAAGCAGCATCTGCCTACATTTTCAGGGGATGGTGGACCGCAGGCTGCGGAGTCTTGGCTAGGATCGATGCAGACTATTTTCGAGCATCTTGAGACGCCTCCAAGGCGGAGGGTCAAGCTCGCAACTTACATGCTGCTTGATTCTGCCAAGAGGTGGTGGGATGTTACCACCCAGTCAGAGCATCACAGGTACATGAAGTGGTAAGATTTTCAGGCAGTCTTCTATGACTTCTTCTTTCCCGAGACGCTGAGGGCAGATAGAGCTCGAGAGTTCATGAATCTGCAGTAGGGCTCTATGCCAGTGATGGACTATTCTGCTTGTTTTATGGAGCTTCAGTGCTTTGCACCCGTGCTGGTGGGTGATGAGATGCTGAGAGCCAGACGTTTTGAGTATGGTATTCGGTATGACATCTGAGCGCTGGTGAATGTTTTCAGGTTACCTACTGTACATGTGATTGTGAACCAGGTGATGATCACAGAGAGAAACCTGCGTGAATCTAGTGGTATGGACCAGGGCGGTTCAACACCAGTTACTGGTACTATTTCTACTGGCAAGAGGAAGAGACAGATAGACTTATCTCAGGGCAGTAGTACCAGTCAGAAGAATGCTTCAGGTGGCCAGGTTATTTGCTACCAGTGTGTTAGGGAGGGGCACAAGAGACCGCAGTGTCCACGAGACCCAGTGGAGTGCCGAGCTTGCGGCAAGATGGGTCATCTACAACGCTTTTTCAGGGCGTTTCCACCAGTGGCTAGTGAGAGGGGTTCTGTGCAGACTCCGTGTGCGGGAGCAGGACTAGTAGATTCTTACAAGTCTGGGAACTGGAATACGTCAGGGCATGTAGGCAGATATGGTGGTCGTGGCCGTGGTAGCCAGACACCAGGATCGCAGAGGCAACAGGGTGAGATAGCTCAGGGTATCCAGGCTCTGTCACAGGGTCGCGGCACTGGGTAGGCATATGCAGTGCAACAGACCCAGCAGGAGCAGGATCCTGGACCTTCTACATTTAAAGGTACTATTCTAGTAGCTTCTATATTTTCTTCAGTACTTTTTGATACAGGTGCTACGCATAGTTTCATATCTTTACCCGTTGTGGAGAGCCTTGGGCTCGGTGTTTCTTCTTCTTCTAATATCATGATGCTAGAAACTCCATTGGGTACTAGAACGGCTGGTGTGCGTCAGTGCAAGGAGTTCCCCCTTGAGGTTGGTGGGTGTCACTTATTTTGGGACCTCTATGTCTTAGAGATGATGAGCTATGACTTCATTCTCGGGATGGACTGGTTGGTTCCCTTTCGAGCCTTTGTAGACTGCTATCGTCACAGGGTGAGTTTCACGTCACCAGGGGATGGAGAGTTTCTATACAAGGGCGAGTGGGATATTCAGGCGAGTCGATCTGGACCAGAGCATCATGGGTGAGGTGGAGTCACAGCCCAGATTGTGAGCTTATATCTGGATGACCAGGGGACTTGTCAGACGGATTTCCCTCCAGTTGTCGATCGTTTCAGGTATGTCTTCCCGGACGACTTTTTAGGTCTACCTCCGGTGCGTGAGGTGGATTTCTCTATTGAGCTTGTGCCAGGAGCAACACCGGTGTCCATTCCTCCTTATAGGATGGCCACGCCTGAGCTGTAGGAGCTCAAGAGACAGTTAGAGGAGTTACAGGAAAAGGGATTTATCCGACCCAGTACTTCTCCTTGGGGTTATCTGGTCCTTTTTGCGAAGAAGGCGGATGGTACCCTCAGACTTTGCGTGGATTATCGGAAGCTGAACCAGTTGACGGTTAATAACCGATATCTCTTTCCAAGGATAGATGATCTGTTTTATCAGCTTCGTGGAGCACGAGTGTTCTCAAAGATTGACTTGAGATACGGATATCATCAGCTACGTGTTAGACCATCTGATATACCTCTCACATATTTCAGGAGTAGGTATGGTCTATATGAGTATATGGTTATGCCATTCGTACTGACGAACGCGCCAGTAGTTTTCATGGCTCTGATGAATCGTGTGTTCCATCCGTATCTTGATTCATTTGTGGTAGTATTCATGGACGAAATCTTGGTGTACTCTCACACTCGACACGACCATGCCACCCATCTTGGGATCATATTGAGTACACTGAGAGAGAATCAGCTATATGCTAAGCTCTCAAAGTTCCACTTTTGGATGGACTGAATTCACTTCCTGGGTCACGTTATATCAGAGGCAGGAGTTTCAGTAGACCCAGAGGAGGTGAGAGCAGTAGTTTCATAGGAGCATCCTAAGAACGTGTTTGAGATACGGAGTTTCTTAGGGATGGATGGTTACTACAGACAATTCATACAGGACTTCCCCCGCTTAGCAGCACCGTTGATAGGTCTGACTAAGAAGGGTGTGAAGTTCGTTTGGTCGGAAGCTTGCGAGGCAGCTTTTCAGGACCTGAAGGGAAGGTTGACATCAGCACTGATCCTGATACTCCCAGAGTAGGGGAAGAGCTATACAGTTTACTATGATGCATCAGGGATTGGGCTGGGAGTCGTTTTGATATAGGGTGATTGAGTTGTCGCGTACGGGTCTCGGCAGTTGAGGCCACATGAGAGGAATTACTCGACGCATGATCTCGAGTTGGCTTCAGTTGTTCATGCGTTGCGCTGTTGGAGACACTATCTGTTGGGGGAGCATTTTTTGGTTTTCACCGACCACAAAAGCCTCAAGTATATCTTTACTCAGCGTGACCTGAATCTAAGGCAGAGAAGGTGGGTCGAGTACCTATAGTCCTTCGATTTTGAGCTTGCCTATACACCAGGTAAAGGAAATGCAGTAGCTAATGCACTGAGCAAAAAGACTCAGATACAGGCAGTGCAGGAGGCCAGTGGTGAGTGGAAGCTTATAGATTTGTTCTCTGAGATGCATATGGAGGTGCATGATAGTCAGGGACAGACTTATCTTTTCTCATTAGCTGTGAATTTTACCCTCCTGGATAGAGTGAGGATGAGGCAGTTATCTGATTCGGAAGGCCTAGTTCTACAGGAGTCGGTGGCAAGTGAGGACCCTCCTCCCGGTTGGACGATAGGCAATGATGAGGTTTTGCATTTCCATGGATGAGTATGGGTTCTAGGGGATATACGCGAGGAGCTGATGCGGGAGTTTCATGCTTTAGCTTGGGCAGTTCATCCCGGGGTTACCAAGATGTACCGAGACTTGAGACGTCAGTACTAGTGGCCGGGTATGAAGAGAGAGATAGCTAGGTTTGTTACGAGATGTTCCATCTATCGGCAGGTGAAGGCAGAGCATCAGAGACCAGCTGGACTATTACAGTAATTACCCATTCCAGAGTGGAAATGGGATGATGTTGCGATGGATTTCGTGATGGGTTTGCCGAGGTCACCTCGTGGCAATGACGTCGTGTGGGTTGTTGTGGACAAACTCACGAAGGTAGCTCACTTTTTTTCGATCAAGGAGACCTTTGGTGTGGACGAGCTCGGAAGGCTGTATATCCAAGAGATCGTTCGTCTTCATGGGGTCCCTCGTTCTATTTTTTCAGATAGGGACGCCCACTTTACATCTTGTTTCTAGAAGAGTTTTTAGAGGGCACTGGGTACACAGGTGCTTCTAAGCACAGCATACCACCCTCAGACCGATGTCCAGTCGGAGCGTACGATACAAGTGCTAGAGGACATGCTGCGTGCATGAGTCCTAGACTTTGGGGGCTCTTGGGAGAAGCATATACCCTTAGTCGAGTTTTCCTATAACAATAGTTTTCAAGAAACTATTGAGATGACACCATACAAGGCTTTATATGGTAGGTCATGTCGATCACCTTTATATTGGTTAGAGGCAGGTGAGGCAGCTTTACTGGGGCCATAGCTCGTGCAGGAGACATCTGAGCAGGTTCAGTTGATTCGGAAGCGGATGGCTACCTCACAGTCTCGTCAGAAGTCTTATGTTGATCGTCGCAGACGACCTTTGCAGTTCATGGTCGGGGATCAGGTTTTTCTACATGTTTCGCCGAGACTGGGACACAAGCGGATCAGGAGACATGGTAAACTTTCAACGAGGTATGTGGGGCCATTCGAGATTCTGGAGAGAGTCGGGATGGTTGCCTATCAGTTGCAGTTACCGCAGCGGTACCGAGCCATGCACGACGTCTTCCACGTGTCTCAGTTGCGTCGCTACCATTCAGACCCATCTCACATATTTCAGACTGAGGAGGTTGAGATTCAACATGATGCGTCCTTTGAGGAGCATCTGATCTGTATCGTTGACAGGAGCACGAAGGTTCTTCGAGGCCGGTCAGTTCCTCTCGTACGGGTGTTATGGCATCATGGCCGAGTGCAGGACGAGACCTGCAAGTGGGAGGCCGACGTACGTGCTCAGTGGCCAGATCTGTTCTGAGCTTTATCTTCGCCACCCTTAGAAGGGCAATTCGGAGACGAATTTCTATAAGGGGGGAAGTTTGTAAGAACCCGGTTCTTATTTTTGAGGTACGGGCTTCTTTTTTTTCCTTTTCCTTAAGTGTTTTTGAGAAAATATGGAAAATGGAAAAAAATGATAAATTTAGAAACTACACGTCGTGTACTTTGTCCACACGCCATGTACTTTTGTCCGTGTTGGGATGAGTACACGAGGCGTGTAGCCTTGTCGGCGACGAGGGGGATAGGAACCGACTACACGCCGTGTAGTGGTACCTTACACGCCATGTAGTCAGTCGGCAGGCTTGAATAGTAAAGTGGTGGAGTCACCTCCAGGTGGGCGACAGTACATGTCGTGTACTCAGGAGTACATGTCGTGTACTTAGGTCGACGGGTGAACAGTGTGGCGGTGTCGTCGAATGAACAGTTAAATGAAAGAATTACACATCGTGTACTCAGAAGTACACATCGTGTACTTTGTTTTTTCAGCTTAAAACAGGAAGTAGCCTCCTCATTTGGTAGAGGAGGCATTTGAGCCATTTTGGAGCCAAAGAGGATAGCTGGACCTTTGAAGATCCGTTGGGTGTTCGTCTGGAATCCGATTCGGCTTCGAACAATCTCATTGGAACCGCACGGGTAATCCCTTCCTCCTCCTTAAGCCGTTCTTACCAATTCTTCCCCTAACTGAAGTTATTTACGTTTTAATGGGTTTTGTTCTTTGTCAGATCTACGTCGTTCTTGGGTGTTTCTGGAGTCGGCGTTCGGGTATAACGTTCGTTGGCATATAAGGTAGGTGGCTTTGTGTTAGTTTTTCCAACTGTCGTGCATTCTTGTGCGTTTTGTGCATTTTTTGTACCATGAACCCATGTTGGGGTGTCGTGTGGCTAAGGCTGTTGCTATATTTAATGCCTAGAATTGCATAGGTGATTAAATTTTGATAATAAAATGTTATTTAGGATCGTTTCTTGGATCCGGAACCACCCCGGGGGTGCGTTCCACTGTTTAGCCATTTGGCCAGGATGCCCGAGGGTATGCCTTTAATGTAGTAATTGTAGAATTGTCTTGAGAGGAATTGCTTGTTTACTGCATTTTGATATGTTGGGAATGGCCCGATTACCTGTTTAGCCTAAGGTCATTGTTGTGATTAGCATGTGGGCACTGCACGATTTAGCCTGTGGGCTGTAGATATTTTCAGCCTGAGGGAAACTTCTTCCGTGCCTATGGGAAGCTGATTATGTGCCTGTGGGCGACACTACCTATTCCTGAGGGAAAAACTCTATTATTCCTTAGGTCAGATTCTTGTATTGGATACTCGTTACCCGAGGGTAGGAGTTTATGTGTCTGAGGACACTAGTTGGTTACTTAGAAATGCACTGTGGTGATTTCTTATATTAAATGGATTAAATGAATAATAAAAATGGCAATATAATTGGTAGTTGTTACTTCTGAGTACTGCTTACTTTATTGGATTTATTACTGCACACTATTGTTGCATGCTTACACGCAGTTGGGAATGGGCCTTTGGTGGGTGCCTACTGAGATATGTTTCTCACACCCTGTTTGGGTCATTCTTTTCATCCCAAACAGATTATGTTGCTGCGGGAGTAGATAGGGGAAAGAGTCCCTATACAGGTACTTGACTGTTGCTAAGGAGTAGGAGGGCATGGGACCGAGCCTTGGCTCGCGATGCCGCTGCCAGTTGTTTTCTTTGCTTTGTTGTACTATGTTTTTTGCTGTACTGTATCGATATATAACATGTTCTGGCTGTTTTCTTATAACCTGAAACATGTAGCATTATCTTTTATATACTGTTGGTTATATCCATTGCAGTTATTAATTTCAGTAATTGTATGGTTTACTTCTTCCGCTGTCGTTGTATGTTTATTTTGGTATTCTGCTGCGCTACACTTTGACAAATGAGGGCATAGTTTCCCCACTATCATACCTGAGCCCTCACTGCTAGTCAGAAGCCTCTGGCATTTGGGGAAATGTGCTTGAGGTCACATGGCGAACCGGGTTTGGGGCACCCGTTGTGTGGCACCCGGATCCGGGACATTACAAATTTCCCTATTGCTCTTGTTTAGTGATAATATGATGTATTCAATGTTGTATTCTGATGTTTTGTATCATAATTCCTTTGAGAAGACGTGAAAATCAGATCTAGTAGGAAGATATTTATGAACCTCAGTGATAAAATCCTCTCATGGACTAGAATCTTGTTGAGGTTATCCTGCATGCTATCCAAGATCTAGTATAGAAACCTACACCCATTCTCATTTAGGCTCCATACGGGGAACCTTAAAGGGATGTTTTACAGAATCATGCTTAGGATTTACTTATCCAAAAGCCTCCAACGTGCCAAGGCTTAAACAAACCTTAAAAGGTTTATAATTGGTTGAGATATATCGAGCTTCTATTTTAGTTCTTGGATATGTTAGATGAAATCAAGGTGAAATGTTCCACCTTTAAGCTGGAGGGACCTAGAAGGAAATGGTGGGACACAATGGTGATGGCGAAGAAGCATGAGCTCTTAGAGTAGAAATACTTCAAATTTATTTTCACCAACCAATTCTATATAGAGTCTATGGTGTTGGATAATTCTTTAGAGTTTTTCAAACTCAAGCAAGCTGACAGGACCATGACAGAATATGAAAATTTATTTGCTGAGATTGTGAAATTTTCACCTGATATTGTATCGAATGAGAAGATGAAGACTCAATGGTTCGAGATGGGACTTCTATTATATATTTTTTATTAGGTTTTCTTAATGAAGCTTCCTTCTTATACTGATGTGCTGGATAGAGTGTTAATGGTCGAAATGGACATGGATGCTAAGTCAGGGTTGATGGGAGTTCCTTTTTCTCCTAGTGGCAGTGTGAGTTCTCATAAAGGGAAGATAAATCATGATGATTCTCATGGTGGTTCTCGGCAGTAGGTTTTTTTCTAGATTGCCTACAGTTCCTGGAAGAGGCCATTTGATTTGTTACTAGTGTTTCAAGCCATGGAACTAAAAATGGTTGTTCACTAAGGCACCCAAGATATGTGGCTCATGTGGACATTCAGGTCACTTAAAGAAGTTATGCCATGTCTATTCCACTCCAGGTAGTGGCATGATATCGTTAGTGCCTACTAAAAATGCAATGTAACGGATGATTCAAGGACAAAGGGCTTACATCCAAAGACATCCAGAACAAAGATTATTCATGTAGTGGAAGAGTCTTTAGAGGAAATAGATACGGGTCCCATGATTATGAGAGGTACCATCAATATAGATTTATCATTAGTGACTGCTTTATTTGATACTGGTGAATATCATTCATTTATTTCAACTTGTATAGTTAATATTCTAAATCTTCCAATAGAGACTTTTTCTTGTGATGGATATTACTACACCCCTCAGAATGAAGAGAGATCGAGGTCTCCATAATCCTACTCGTGTTTTATCATTATCATATATCGAGCTTAAATTAATTTTTTTAGTTCTCTAGATGAAACCTCTGGACATTATTTTCAGGATGGATGGGATCATTGCCAATAAATCTCAGATTGATTGTTATCTTTGATCGGTCTCCTTCACTACACCTGATTGGGTGTGTCGTGCCTTTCAAGGAAAATGGGGCCCAAGGTTGGGTAGATCTAGAACTTCTTATCTAAATCTGGGGAAAGTAATATATATGTTCTCTTTTGATCTGAAGCAAGAATATTTGAGCAGTGATCTCCCTCTAGTTTTTGTCGAGTTTCCTGGTGTTTTTTCTTTTGAATTCTCTGGTTTTCCACCGGTAAGGGAGGTAGAGTTTTATATCGATTTAGCATCTAGTACTCAACCAGTATTTATTCCTTCTTACTAAAAGGAACCAGCTGAAACGAAAGAGTTTAAGAATCAATTGGATGATCTATTAGATAATGGATTTATACACCTGAGTGTGTCACCTTGAACGGTGCTAGTTTTCTTTTCTAAGAAATCGGATGTGCCACTTCACCTTTGCATTGATTACTGAAAACTCAATAGAGTCACGGTAAATAAAAAATATTGTTTTCCACATATTGATTATATGTTTTATTAGTTTAAAGGGGAGAAGTTGTTTTTGAATATTGATCTTTGATCGGGATATCATTAGTTGAGAATGAAATAATCTGACATTCATAAAACCTCTTTTTAGATTAGGTACGACCATTATGAGTACCTTGTCATGACATTTGTTCTAAACAATGCTCCTAAATTTTTTATGGATTTAATGAAAGGTATCTTCCATGAGTATATTGATACTTTTGTGGTGGTCTTTGTGGATGAAATCCTTATTTACTCTAAGTCCAAGGAGGATCATGTTTGTTATTTAAGAGTAGTTCTGGAATTTTTGATAAATCTAAAACTTTATTTTGCGCTATCAAAATGTGGTTTCTAGATTCAGGAAGTGAAGTTTTTAGGAAATGTGGTGTCTGAATATGGTATATCAGTTGACCCTGAGAAGGTAAAAGTTATTATGACATGGGAGCAACCATGAAATATTTTTGAGATCCGGAGCTTCTTGGGTTTATCTAGATATTATTGTCAGTTTGTAAAGGACTTCTCAAAGTTGGATTCTTCGATGACTGATATAAATCAAAAGTGGGTAAATTTTTCTTAGGATGAGAAATTTCAAAATTCTTTTGTTGAGCTAAAACATATTTTGACTACTGCACTGGTGTTAACTCTTCCAGATGTCGAGCTTGGCTATGTGGAATTCTATGATGCATTAGGTTCAGGTTTGGGTTATGTTCTTATGTAGGGTAATAATTTCATTACCTATAGATCCTAGCATCTTAGGTCCCATGAGAAGAATCACCTGACCCATGACCTTAAACTCGCAGTGGTGATGCACACGCTTAAGAGTTGGCGACACTACCTTTTTTGAGAAAGGTTTGCCATGTATTTTAACCACAAAATCTTGAGTTATATCTTCTCCCAAAAAGATTTGAATATACTCTAGAGGCATTGTGTGGAATACCTATAATATTTTGACTTTTACATCACCTATACCTCGGGGGAAGGGAATGTCATCGTAGATTCTTTGAGTGGGGAACTCCCAACCAAGGCTATGAAAGAATCATTGGAAGAGTGGAACTTGATGAATCTTATGCACAGTTGCATATAGGAATCTAGGAATTAGGGGTCGAGGTTTCCTTGGCCGATGTTCAGTTGACCTTTTCTCTTCTCGAGTTGATTCTTCAAGAAAATTAGATTTATGATGATTTCTATAGCATTAGAGACTCTCTTTATGGTGGGGAGACTATTGTTGACTAGTTTTTCTCCATGGAGGGCATTCTATGTTTTCAGAATCATTTTTTAGTATCATTATTAGTCAAGAAATTTGTGATAGGGGTTTCCATAAATCTCATTGGGAAGTTCACCTAAGAACCACAAAGATGTTTTATGAAATACGACATAAATTTTGGTGGCTAGGTATAAGATGAGGTATTTTTGAATTTGTATCTCATTGTTATATGTGCCAACAGGTCAAGGTCGAGCAACAAAAACCTTCGGGTTTGCTTTAGTCACTTACAGCTCCTACTTGGAAGTGGGATGAGATCACTATAGACTTTATGGTTGGGCTTTCACATACCTAGAAAAATAATAATGTGATATGGGTTGTGATTTATAGGTTGAATAAATTAGATCACTTTATATATGTTCATGATACAACCAAAGTTATTGAGTTTGGAAATCTCTATGTAAAATAGGTTGTTCGTTTTAATGGAGTTCCATCTATTATAGTCTCGGATAGAGATCATTAGTTTACTTATCATTTTTTGAGAGGCCTTCAAAAGGCACTAGGATATTAGGTTGGTTTGAGTATGGCATATCATCTGTAGCCAGATGGATAAAGAGAAATGGCTATATAGATTTTTGAGGATATGCTTCACACCTGCGTTCTAGACTTTGGTGGAGCTTAGGATGATCATCTAGGTCTGGTTGAGTTTTCTTATAACAATAGTTACCAATTTTTGATTTTAATGGATCTTTTTAAGTCCTTGTATGATCGAACATATAAATGTTTGTTGTGTTGGTAAGAGATTGGTGAAATTTCCTTGGTTGGACCGAGCTTGGTTCAAGAGATAATAGCAAATATTCAGTTTATTTTTCAAAGAATGTTGAAAGCATAGAGATGGTATAAATCTTATGCTAATCTTCATCACATACTATTTGAATTTTCAGTTGGTGCCTAGGTATTCTTTAAATTTTCATCTCGGTTGGGTCATTGTGGGCTTAGGAGGTAAGGGAAACTTGCTCCTCATTTTGTGGGACCTTTTGAGGTTGTTGAGAAGGTGGGGAAAGTGTATTACCATTTAGAACTTCCACCACAGCTGACTTCAATACATAATGTGTTTCGTGTATCTCAACTATGAAAGTATCTTTCTTATCCATCTCATGCATTGTGCTGGAGTGATCTTGATATTGAACCCAATTTATCCATGACTGAGTGTCCAGTTAGGATAGTTTATTATGAAACCAAGGTACTTCATAGGAGGACGATACCTTTGGTTTGAGTGATATGGAAGCAAAATTTTGATACTCATGAGAGGTTGGAGATGGAGGCACTGATGAGGGAGTAGTGGCCTCATATTTTTGACATGGAAGCCTCTTAGCAGGCTTTCTAGGGATAGAAAGTTTCTATGGTGGGGAGGTTGTAACATCTTGTTATTGTTTTCAGGTGATCCTAAACCCCATTTTTTAATATTCTTTGGTTGGGTCTTATTTAGGGGTGCTTCGGGTGAAATTTTGGGAATTTTTAAGGGCTCTTGGGTTGTGCATGTTTGGCACACAGTTTTCCCAAATCGTACACCCTGCTAGTGAAAATCGTGCAAACTCAAGCAGTGAGGGTTTGCATAGTTGGCGCACGGTTTGACAAATTGTGCGCCCACCAAGAAGAAATTGTGCAACCCCACCAGTAGGGGCACACAGCTAGGGCACACAGTTTTTATAATCATGCGGCCCTACCTAGCTAACTGTGTGCACAACTTTTAATTAATCTGAAAATTCTTTAAAAAATCTCGAACCCCTCTTTTTGACCCCTTCTCAACCCTAAATTTTCCTATTATAATTTCCAAGGTTGAGAGGGATCTAAAGGACAAATTTTGGTTCCTCCAAACCCCTTCCAAGGTTTATTGAAGCTAGTATATCTTCATTCGATCCTTTCTTAGTAAGTTTCCTCTCCATATTCCTTTTATCCCGCTCTCTCTCATGTCTTCCTTAGGGTTTGTTAGATCTCCATCTTATTAAAGGATCTAATCAAATTTATTTTAGATCTTGAATCTAGGTTTGATCCTTGGATCTTTGTTACTGACATTCTTCATTAGAGTTTCCCTTTTAGGGATTTGTGATTTGTGATCCCGTGATCCAGAGGTAAGTGGTTCCATTTAAGATTGGCCAATTGATTTAACCCTAAATTGATTGATTTTAATTTAATTGTTTTCAATTGTTTTATTAAAAACCCAATTACATTTAATTGATTATTTTAATTATATTTGGCATGGAATTTGGGAAAAACCACCAATTCCATTGAATTGGGGTGTTTTGTAGAATTTGATGGAAATTTGTGAAATTAAATTATGGAATTTAAATTGTGAAATTGATTTCAAATTTGGATTTTAGAAAATTGGATTAAATAATTTTGATATAAACCCATTGGTTTTGTCCTATAAAAAGGCATTATTTGATTAAAAACCCTTTTTATTTTTAAATGGAAATTGGTATATTGAAATGGGAAATGGGTTGAATTGTATTTTAAACAATTTTAAAATAAGTTGCCCATTATTGATTGTTGTTTAATAACATGAAATCCTAGGTAGTTAGTGATCTATTTGGGATAAACATGCTAGTTTAGAATTTCCCTAGCAATGGATTTACACTTTACAACTCTAACATAAATTTATAGGCAGATCTTATCCCTAGAGGGATGTTGGTTAGTATTTTTTGGCCAGTTTCAGAGAGACATGTGTGCACATTGCCATTTTTCATTATATTAGTGTATGGGGATCCCATAACTTGGAACTATAATACCTCTTGTAATATGACCATGTTGATCGTGGTTAATCTTTTTATATATACATGTCATGGTTTATAAATTGTTTTACACATGCCTTATGAATTTATATAAAATGTTTTATATAAAATGTTTATTAATCGATTTGTTTAAAGTATTTACATCAATTGAAATGTAAAGCATGATTTGTTTTAAAAATGATTTTGAACTAACATGACTATTTATTTAAAATTTAAATATTTATTTAGTTAATTAATCGTGGCATCTTATTATGGAATCCTTGGTGAGATCCTACTTCGATTTTGGCTCACACCCTACATGTTCCTTTCGGTGTTTATAGATTATCTTCTTCTAGGTTTGAGAAAGGGTAAATCACCACTTAGAGGTTCTTTTTGTTGTTGATCCTTAGTCTTTGAGATTTGTGTCCATTGGGACTTGGGTTGTTATTCTATTTTTTAGTACTTTGATGATGATCTTTGGGTTTTTTACACCTGTTTGACTTCTGGTACAATTCTCCCTATGGAGTTTTTCTTGTATACATATTGACTTGTATCTCTTGCTTCCATTGTTTTTGTGGAAAATATGTTCCCACTTTCATATTGTGTGATGTTAGGTGTTTTTCATTAACCCATGGGGATTGGGAACACCCTTCGGTCTATATCAGGACTGACTCAGTTATTAGGGTACTAGGGTATCTGGGCTAGTTCGTGACATTTTATCGACCTATGTGATCAATGTTTCTTTCTTTGAATTTATAGAGATGAAATTTCCCATTGAACACCATGGTCATGGATTTATCCAGGTAGTTACATTCCCATCAAAGTTATTGATATATCAAATTATGTTAATAAAAATAAGGGATAAATCATTTCTCGCATTATCCATTAATGCAATATCACTCGTGACACACCCAACGTATCCTACTTTGCCACGAGCATATGTTGTCACGATTTTCATCAATACATTAAAGTACACAACTTATGATATTAACTAATGGTAATATTAAATTCTAAGGATCAATACACATGTTCATATATAAGAACATTCAATGACACATAAAATGTGGATTTCCTATTGTGGGTTCATTCTCATAACCTCTATTCTTGGAGATTACTGAGGGAGAACACCATGAGAAGGTGTCTCTATGTCTTATGAGCCTCTAACCCTTGATAAAATTTATCATTTCTATTCTGTCATACAATATAATCTAGCTATAGAAAATTTATTCAAGAATATTATCATGCCATCTAAAGTATCTCATCATAGCAGGGAACTACTATGCGCTTTCGATGCAGTATGTATCTGTAAGACATTATCACATACTATGTTGTGTATAGTAATGATCATGTTGTGATAAGAAACTTTATTAACATTCAATAAAATGAATACATGTAATCATCAAGTACATAGAAGCTGGATCTAGGGAACCAAGTCCAATAGACTCCTAATTACACTAGTGCCAACTATTAACAACCTTCGGTCCACTAGCTCTCACATGATACTCATTCCTATGCATAGATAGATCATTCATCAAGGGGTTTGATACATTTACATTGTAGATAATATACTCACTACAACTTCACCTCATTGAGAAAAATATACTGGGAGATAAAACTTCTAAAGTATATTCTTTTTCCTTTTATGTGACCTTGGATCTTTGGAAATATCCATCATTACAGTGTTATCATATTAAACATTGAAAAGGTCTTAACTGTTAGCCACTACATCGTGATCTTGGACAAAGTTGTGAATCCAAACTTCTTCCTTAGCTACATCGAAATCCATAATATACTCAGACTCCACTATAGAATCAGTGAAAACTGGATGCTTTAAACTCTTCTAGCTCACAACTTCTTCATTGTTACAAAATACATATCCTAACTATGACATCAAATCATTTTAATATATCTAAAATCTAGCATATGTATAACACCTTATGACTAGCTCTTTATCTCCTCCATACACCAAGAACATATCCTTAGTTCAACTTAGATACTTAAGGATATCCTTAATAGTAGTCTGATATTTTTCACCTAGATCTTCTTGATATCTTCCTACCATGATCAAAGCATAGGCAACATCAAGCCTCGTACAAAAAATGGCATACATGATAAATTTTATCATAGAAGTGTATGGGATATTAATCATTCTCACTCTTTCCTATTGTGTTTTAGGACAAATCTTCTTGGAAAGATATATACCATGTGACACTAGAACCAATACCCTCTTGGATTGTTATATACTGAATTTTTTTAGTATCTGGTCAATTTATGTACTTTGACTTAGTCCAAGTAGCCTCTTTGATCTATCATTCATGATCTTGATCCCTATAATGTAGATCTTTTCACCTTATTCTTTCATGGAGAAGCACATTCTTAACCATGCCTTAACCTCTTGTAAGGATAGTATCTTGTTTCCAATTGGTAATAAGTTATCAACATATACTACTATGAAAATGATTTTACTCTCACTAAATTTCTTATAAACACATAGATCACATTTGTTATTAATGAAAGAAAATTCTTTTATAGTTTCATTAAACCAAATATTCAATTACCTAGATGCTTAATTTAATCCATAAATGGGTCTCTATAATTTACACACCTTTTGGCATTTTTTGGAGTCACAAACCCTTATAGTTGTGTCATATACACATCTTCATGAAGGTTACCATTAAATAAAGTAGTTTTGACATCCATCTTCCAAATCTCATAGTCATTGAAATTTTTTATAGAAATTTGAATTCTGGTGGATCTAAACATGAAAACTATAGAAAATGTTTCATCATAGTCAATGCCTTAATATTATTTAAACTCTTTAGCCACTAGTCATACTTTATAGGTACTAACCCGACCTTCCATGTCCAACTATCTATTGAATATCCATTTATACCCAACTAGCTTTACATCTACTAAAGGATGTATCAAAACCCAAACTTGGTTCCAATACATGGAATTCATCTCATAATTCATGGATTATTTCTATCTTATAGATTTTAAGATATTTATTACCTCTTTGTGGGATAGAGGGTCATTATTTTCAATCAATAATTCATCACTATATTCTATTACTATAAAACCATATCTCTTTATTCTTATTACCTCTCTAGTGATCTTATGTAGTACTTATGTTTTTTGAACAACTTCTTCCATGGGGACCTATGGAATCTATTCTTGTACCAACTATTGTGTATCTTGAGCATCAACTTCATCAAAGTAAATATTGATCTTGATATTCTCCTTGAGGATTAGTTCCCTCTTTAAGTAATACATCTTTCCTAGTAACTATAACCTTTTTATCTTAGGGGTCATATAGGTAGTATCCCCTTGTTTCCTTAGGATAACCTATAAAGATACACTTCATGCCTTAAGGTGATAGTTTGTTGCTAAATCTAGCCTTAACAAACACCTCACACCCACATGCACAAATATGTGACAAAATGGGTCTCTTTCTTCTCCGTAACTCAAATAGAATATCATTTTACACTTTAGTTGGTACTCAGTTTATTATGTATGTTTTCATATGTAATTAATATCCCCAAAAGGATAATGGAAGGATTATGTGACTCATCATTAATATTACCATGTCCAGTAAGGTACGGTTCTTCATTTCACTAACATAATTCCATAGTGGCATATAAGGTGGATTGAGTTAATATAAAATCACATACTCCTGTAGAAATTTGATAAACTCATGGATAAGATATTCACCACCTTGATTCGATCAAAGTTTCTTTATCTTCTCACCAAGATGATTCTTAACTTTATTCTTGAACTCCTTGAACTTCTAAAAGGAATAATACTTATACCTCATCAAGTATATGTAATTGTACCACTCAAGTTATTGGTAAAAGTAATGAATTATGATAATCTACCTCTAGATTATATTTGAAAAGGTCTGCACACATCAGTGTGTACCAATTATAGAAGCTTTTTGGACCTTTAACCTTGACCACAAAATGGTGGTTTGGTCATCTTTACTTTTAAATAAGCATAACATATTTCAAGTGGTTTAAGATCAAAAGATTCTAAGTAGTTGCCTTGATACAGCTTCATCAAATGCTTATCATTTATGTGACCAAGGTAGTGATGCCACAACTAGGTGTGAAATGAGCCGCATGAATTTGATTCATTATAAATTACTAATATTTGGTTTTTATAATTTAATACATAAAGACTATTATTTAGTTTTGCGATGCCATACTATATGTTATCTTTATAAAATTATCAAATCTTATTTCCAAAGCTAAAAAAATCCATCCATGTCTAGAAAATAAGTAGAAATGATGTTCATGTCAACACTAGACACATAATAATAGTTATTTAAAACTAAAATAAATCTTGTTGACAATATGAGGTGGTAATATCTAATGGCTAGAGCAACCAGCCTCACCCTATTAGCAGCCCTTAGATCCACCTCACCTCTAGTAGCCTTCCAAAATCTACTTGGTTCTTGTATTTGGATACAAATATGAGAACCAAATAAAATATATAATATACAACTATTAGATATAAAAAGATCACACTTTATAACAAACACACTTGAATATTCCCCTTTATTCTTTGGCTGGGTGAATTTTCACTTCCAGTGGCCTTGATTTCCACATGAAAAAATACCACATTTTTCTCCTTTGCTTAACAATGGATCTTCTTCTTCTTGGAAGGATGGTGCTTTGGATACTTAGACTCTGAATGATTCTTTAGAACCATTTCCTTGTTCTTAATTTTCTTATTCACCATAAGGACCATGGTTTTATCATGCCCCATGTCTTTATAAACTTGTTGAATGAGAGTAATAAATTCTAAAAGAGTCTTATCATTATTGCTCATATTATAATTCACAATGAAATCGAAGAATGTTTTAGGTATTGAGGATAAAATAAGATCTGTGTGTAACTCATCAGGGATCTTAAAATCCAAGATGTCTAAGAATTTTATGTATTCAATCATCTTGACTACATGAGTCTCAACTGACACCAACTCTCTAAGCTTTCATGTGAATAGTGCATTGGAGATCTCATACCTCTCTTTTCTTTCCTTCTCCTAATAGAGATCATGAAGGTGATAAATGATTATATATGTATCCATATCCTTACATTTATTTAAAATATCACTAGACATAAAGGATAACATAAAACATTGGACATCCATTTTATCATCCACACGTTTTAGGTATAAAGATACTTCTTCCTCACTAGCCTCTTTCTCAAGCGACTCAGGAAGTGGGGTTTCCAAAATGTATAATTTTCATTCATGGTGTAGTATAATGTGTAAGAACCTATAACATTCCTATAAATTCACACCAATGAGAATATTATCCTTATCTAGTATGGATCATAGTGATGTTTTTTAAGTTTTATGGTTTTTCATTTATATAAAAATTTAAGAGTAGATTATCAGTACTTCCTTGATTACCACAAAAAATTAATAAATTTAAATTTCATTAATATAAAATTATTTTTTGAAACCTAATATACCTCACCATTAGTTTTTTAATACCCTATTTCATATATATTCTAGAGGAAATGGCCCATATTCCCAATTTCATAACCCATACTTGGTCCTGACAAGTTAATTGAAGGGTTTTAGGTAGGCATAACTTACCAACTATATTAACTCACAGTTCCTTGATCTGGTGAGTAGAATCCCCAATCCTAAAATCCTAGATAAATATTTCCTAAACCCTTTCCTCTCAGTTACACCAAGTAATTTTTGGGTAGTTAACCTAAAACTTCAAGCTAAAGTTCCCCGATAATTGAAAGCACCTCAACTCAGGCTGGTCAAGCACTTTGAACTATGAGTTTGACTCTAACTCAAGTAATGGAAGGCTATACTAACTAAATATTTTAGTTGATATATTTTTATCATTATAAATAAAAACCCAGTTTTGTCTTATCACATTTCTTGTTAATATTAAGTGGATTTTACTAAAGTTATTAACCATGTCTGATAAAATTTACGCATAATCCATTTTAATTTTATTCTATCTTCCATGCTTGTTAATTAATTTATTAAGTGGTCATACAATATATACAAACATAAATAATCAACCATTAAATTGACATAAATAAAATATAAGTGTCATGATCACGAGATTCTCTAATGGTTATTTTATATAGCATATGATAAACTAACCTTTGACCCTAGGGGAAAACACCTTGAACTTTAGCTTGGTTCATGTTGCAACATTCCACCTTGGCTCCTATGTATTGCCTCAATTGGTTTCACCTAGGATGCGAGACTCAGACCACCTCCTCTTTCCTAGGAACTCCATCTATACATAATCTTTTACTCACACACATGTGAGGGGATCTGATGGGTTAGATAAGGGGATTTATATAAAAGAAATTGTGAACACATCGGGCCTTGCATAATAATTAATATGGGATAACACGCAGACCATCATTTTAATTTAAATTAAATAATAAATTAAAAGGAAACCAATCACATACACCATTCTGGTATAATCTCATAACCATCCACATAATATTCAATGAACATATATTTTCAATTTATCCATCAATTACTTCAATTCTTTAATTAAGATAAAGTGCAACAAATTAATCAAAGTAATTCAATTTATCTTAATACCATCTAAGGATCCTTAAAATTCCATCATTCATAATTTTAAATAAATTGATTTTATTAATTTTATTTTACATTAATATATTACACAAGTGTACTTGGAGACAATGTCATGTACTCTCCTAAATTACCTGGCATGAACCTTGTGCATGTGAATTACCTCTGCATCCAACATACATGTGTGATAGGTAATTACATGGAATTTACTTCTAAAAAAATGACACACAAAACAAATTTAAATTACACTGCATGCAATGCTCTTGATGTGCGTGTAGTACACTGTAAGCAAATACCATACACAACTTGTAGTTTCAGAATTTAACACAAAAATTAATACAATATATAATTAATAATACTATGTCATGGCATGTACTATCAAATAAATGACACATGAAACACATGTGAATAGGTTTAATTATATAATTAATTCTTATCTCCAAGTTAAATTAAGAACATTATTTGAAGCCGACTACATGGTGTGTACTTGGTTACATAGTGTGCACACACCTAGGGATTGAGTGTGCTACCAGTCGTAGATGTTTATGTCGTACACATTTTATAGGCTACTCACACAACATGTGGCCTTGGAGTTTCATGATTTTTCAATCCCCATATCGTGTAGTTCATACAAAACATGCTTGGACCCCCTTGTTCTCAATTATGAAGGCATGAGGACTATACTCCATGTACATAGGTTACACATTGTGTAGTTCTTAAAACTATATGCCATCCTATCTAAATTTATGCACTAATCCAATTTTATCAGATCAATAATCTAATTTCATCAATATAATCTGATATTATTATGTGATACATGCAAGATACATGGGTACACAATGTATAGATATAAGATACACATTATGTACACTTGTGTTTCCTGGAAAAAACCTTTGGTGTCTCTATATGGAGTTTTCGGATATCTGTTTAAAATTTACTATTTTATTGGTTATGTGAGTGAGAATAAAGAAAGGGAGGAGAAAACAATGTTTGGATTTCGAGAATGAATGGATGTGAAGTAAAATAAGTTATGAATTCATGTAATTAAATCAATTATTAATATATAATTATAAATTAATAATGTGACCACTCTGATAACACTTGTAGGTTCTGAGCATAGAGTAAGTGCCTTTATAGAATGGTAAATTTGGATTTTTAGTCATAATTTATAAACAATCATTTATGTACATGATGAATAATTCCATGGATAATAAAATATATAGATTACTTGACTTGATTAAATAATGAAACCGTAAGAGGAGGATCTTCACATGTAATTTATAATTAATTTATAAGCAAATATAGACTTGCCTGAACTTGTAATTATCTCTCCATTAATGATCTGGTTGAATTGATCTCATTATACCATCATTTAATTAAAAGATCCAAGTTCATAATCCATCTATCAGTGATCCATGCATGCACTACAATCTTTGAACGTCACTATGGAATCACTAGGTACTTGCATGATCGATCCTAGTCAATTGGGTTATTCATAGTCAGGCCTGACCCTGGGGAAAGATTAGTGAGACCATGGTCTAAGGAAATAGGCAAGCAGGGGGAAACCATCTTTCCCTATCCTCCCTAGATTCCACCTCCTTATTTTCTACCGATATTATATATTTCTCCTCCCCACCTCACCTCCTCCTACTTCCTGTCTCCACCTACCAGCCTCCCTAGTTCACTTACTTGACTCACCTTTTCCCCGCCGGTGCCACGATTCTCCATATCCCCACCTCCCCTCTCCCTTCCTATTTTCCCACCCTCACCCATGTCACCCTCTAATTTGAAATTATTTATTGAGTCTAGGGTATTTGAGATGGATTGAAATTTTTTCTTCACTAGATTATTTTCATTGATTCTAGGCCTGAGTTGTGGTGATCCAGTTTTCATAGGTAGTTTGAGATTAAAGATGAATTGATGCTCATTAAAGGTATTTGAAAAAATGATTCAGTGGTGATTCGAGTGTAAACTATCCATCCCCTTCTACTCACGATCCCAATAAACTCTATGTAGGTTAGTTCCTTCGGTTAATTTTAGTATTCTAATTTATTATAATAACTATTATTTATTTTAATCAGAATTATTTTGAACTTTTTTATAGGAAACATGTATTTTTTTTATTATATCATATTATTGATTAACTTTCTCATTGTTAATGATTTTTTACTATATTAAAGGGTAAAATTTTCACAAATGGTCCTAGGAAATCATATTTATAAGGTTATCCATGTTCATAGTTGATCGTATAAAAATTATCTTCAAATAATTCTCAGTGTTCTCTCATCAGATTGAGTGTGAAGGAGGATAAGAGAGCACTCTATATCTATAGAACTCTAATTAGGGATTTAGATATCTTCTCTCTATCTATTGTGAACAACCATACTGAATATAGAAAGTGATGTACTTATATATTTGTTATGGAGGGTTTAGGGTTGGAAACTTGCACACAAACCCCTTTACTATTACTTAATTCTTAGTGAACCTCATATCTTAACAATAATATAATTATTATTCACTTGAAATTTTAATCACCTAAGAATAAATAAATATCATTTATATTATTTCTAATCTAACCATTAAACTCGGTCTACTTATCCTCCACAACATTTATCGAACATTGAATAATGACTATTTATTTAGCAAATAAATAGCACTGTATTATTCATTAATAAATATAAAAATATTATATTATCCAAACCTTTCAAATAAATATTTATTATTATTATTTAATTCACTTATTATTTTTAATAAATTGTGATTACATCTTGATGATAAAATAAACTCAAATAAATATTAAACCACAAATCATGAATAATATTTATTATAAATTTTTAAACTCAACATTAAATTTAACCATGATTGTGGATATGTGTAATTCTCTAGGCCACTTTCTTAGTGGAAACTGATAGAGATTCCAAAAGTATGAGGTTAGTGTCTATAAACATTCTAAGACACCCATAGAGAAATAATTTAATGTTGAAATGGCATGAAACCTCCTACAAATGATTATTGTATAATATAATCTCTTTATCACAATATCTATAATCAAGCAGGTTGCACACTGGCATCTTCAATCTCTGTGTTTAATGTTTCTTTCATTGACTTTCTGGAGATGAACTTTCCCAATAAACATCATGGCCATGAATTTATCCTAGCAGTTTCATTCTCAACAAAGGGCTTGAGATATCAACTTCTATTAATAGATAAAAGGAATTAATCCTTTCTTATATTATCCATTAATGCAATATCACTCATGATGAACCCAACGTATCATACATCTTCATGAGCATACATCATCATGATTTTCATCAATACATAAAATTATGCAACTTATGATATTCACTAATAATAATATTAAATTCTAATGATCAATACACACATCCACAAATAGAAATATACAATAACACATAAAATGTGGATTTATTACTAGAAGGTCCATTCTCATGACCTCCCTTCTTGGATATTTCCAAGGGAGGACATCATGGGAAAGTGTCTTGATGTCTTAAGAGTCTCCTAATCCTATATCATGTATCATCTTTATATCATAAGACAATATCATCAAGCTATAGAACATTTATTCGAGAATATTATCGTGGCATCTAAAGTATCCCATCATAGTGGGGAACTATTATGTACTTTTGATGTGACAAGTATCCTTATGACATTATCACATATTATGTCATACAAAGGAATGATCATGATGTGATAAGAAACCTTATTAATATTCAAGATAATGAATACATGTAATCATCAATTACTCGGAGTTTGGTTCTAGGGAACCAACTCCAACAACTCCTAGTAGGCCTATACTCTCTAGATAACCAGGGATGGGAATATTTCCCATGGATGGTATTGTTCCTGAGGTGGTTGTTCTGTACCATGGGGATGGGTATATTACCCCTCAGTTATCTAACCCACATTCTATGAGGATAGTTATATTACCCACAGTATTCTTGTACATTATAAATCACCCAAGATCATCTAGGGACTGGAAATAGGGCCATGTTGGTTGGAACAGTCCATGTGATGTGATCAGAGTCACCCCAACACTAGTCAAAGATAGTATGTTCAATCAAATTCTCGGGCCTAAGGATCAACACTGGTTACTATATTAGCACGATCAACGCAACATGCTTAGAAACATTCTGGAATTGGAAAAATCAAGTAGATTTTATTTATATTTCCACTGTTACCTTGTTTATTATTTCAGAAAAGAATATCATGTGCCCATATCACTACATTTTCAGTTAGTATGGGACCGCGTTGGTGGTTTCCTACTAAGTTTTTTACTCATACCCTACTCAGGTAACCATTGTACATGGGTACTTGAGAAAATGTTAACTTGATACGGGTATATGTTGGGATGAGGCCCGTGGCTTGAATGGTGGATGTTCAACTGGATATCTTGGATAACATTGGGAGAATTGGGTGTGGTATGGATTAGATATGTCTTATATCCAATGTATTTATTACCTTTTATTCTGGTTTGTATATGTATCTAGCCCAGTGGGCAGTCAATTGTATATATAGCATGGCTATTTAATCCTTTAATGCATTTTATTTATTATCACCTAATCTATATTTATTTACTTTTGCGGTAAGATTTTTTTATAGATGATATTAAGTTATTTTATATACTATTATGAACTCTTATGCAGGGGGTATAACCACCCCATGAAACCTCCTTAGACCCCCACTACTATTCACAACCTCTGGTGTTCGGGGAGATGCGCTTGAAGTCACGTATCAAACTAGTCTAGTTAATATTCATAGGGTGAGTTGGGTTGAGATGTTACAAAGAGATTCCTGGTATATTTCCTATTAGTTATGGTGGGTTGGGAAGGTTTATTAAATTTTAATTAGTTATAAATTTTGGCTAATTGTGATATATTCTGCATTGATTTTAAATATCATACAAAAATAAATTATATTGTGTAACTTCTATAATATTATTTAAAATTTAAATTTTCTTATGTATATAATATTTTGAAAAGTATATTGTGTGTGGTAAGTTTATTGAAATCCATCTAATAATATATATCAGATTACATTTCATCTGTATTTTCTTATGCATTGATTTTTCTTTTTCACAAGTAAATTATTTTATGCATGTAATATATATTATGTATATGTGATATATTGTAATTAAACATTGTAGAATATTTTCATTACAAAACGTAATATATATATATATACATATACATATTATGTTGTCAATATTAATTTTTTATAAATATATATATATATATAGTAATGATTTAAAAAAATTAAAATCATGTAAAAAACAAAGATAGAAACACTTGAATTGAAGATAAAGCATGTAAGTGGTAATTAGAGAGAGAAACATATTGTTGAAAAGAAGTGAGTTACTATTTCAAATAAAAGAAATAAATATGGGATTTGAATGTGTTGACTAGAGAGAGAAAATAATTTAATTAAAATTAAATTTATTTAAAAATGTGTATATTAAATTGAATAGAGATAAGAGTGTTTAACAATTAAAAAATGGGGAAGAAATTAAAAGTGGAAATCATGTATGTATATTACTATTCAAAAAAATAGAAATTCATGCATGGAATGAAAATGTGGGAAATAAATACTATTATAACACAAAATACAAAAAACATTTTAAAAGCTATGTTTTAATAAATGTAACACATGAAATTAAATGAAAAACGTTTTTATGAAATAAAATGGAAAAATTATATATGTGCATGGGGTTTTAATATTCAATTGAAAATGATAATTTGTTTTCCCTATTCAGTACACCAAAAAGAAAGTATACCTTCATCTAAATCTTAAATTTATAATCCCTCCTTCCCTTTGTGTCTTATCATTTACTTGGCATGGACGACTTGTGAAGCATCCCTTGGGTTCTGTAAGTGCCATTTGGATGCCCACTGTGGTTTATGGTTGTTGTGATTTTAATTTCCATGGAAGTTCTTGGTGTTGTGAATTTCTCTCTTATTCCTTATTCCTACAAAGAAAATTGTTAGCTTCATATTAAGTTAGAGGATATGTTAACTTCTCTATTATTTTTATGTGTAAATGTAGAGAATCGTGCTTTAGTTTTTCGATGTTTTAATGGATAGAATTAACTAAAAGAAGATAGTAATATATAAATTTAAGAAGTAAATGGAAATTGTATCACATTTTGTGGATGTTATTGTTTTCTTAATATTTCTATATAGTTTTAAATTTTTAATGTTTTATTTTATTTTCTTTAATATTTTATTTGTTAAAATTTTGAAAAAGAGTGGAAATGATAAGTCGAACAAATAATAATAACATGTGGAATTATTATCTCCATAAAATCTCATAAAATAATGAGTATATAAATTATTCATCATTGATATGGAATATAAATTTTAAATGTTGATTTTATTAATGGATACGATCAATCCATTTAAATAAAAGAATATTTGTTGGAATTTATTACTGAAGCCTAAATACACTCAGACCATTTATTTTGTCTGATTTGTTGTGGCATGTTGATTATTATTATTTTTTTGTTACTAAATATATATGTTTGATGTCATTTAATCATTTAATATTTAACCAATGTGGATGATGTTGTGATGGTGGTAGGTGGTGCCCAATGAGATGATGATGTGATGGTGGCACATGGTGCTAGATATAATGATGATGGGAAGGTGGAACGGGGCGATGGATGTGATGATGATGGGATGGTGGCATGGGGTGTTGGGTGTGATGATGATGTGTTGGTTTCTACAAGTTATAATCAAGTATTTTCGGTGGATTATTATCATTGGTTGCTTGTTTGTGGGATCAGTTATTATGATCCTTCCTTACTTTTTTATGCACTATAGTGCTTCCTTTTCTTTTAAGTTGTTATAATTTAGTTATAGAATGCCCAGTATAGAAAATATAAATGAAATATGATAAACTCATGGGATGGGTTATAACATATTAAAAGGAACCATGGAATTGGTTGAATAAGAATTTATGATGAACTACTAAAAGAATAATAATTAGTGATGAGCCTTGTCGTATGTGTTCTTATATGAGTCTTATCTTTTATTCCTAATAGTGGTAGTTTAATTTTCATGAGGTATGTTAGTTAGATCAAGTATAAGGTTGGTAGTTTCCCATAATGTGGTTGTGTTCGATACATATTCTTATTTTCTATGATTTACTATGCACCCCTCCCACATCAGTAGGGAAACCGACACCCAAATGTTTCAAGGGGATTGTTCCTCAACATCCAGGTTGGTGATGGAATAGATGGTTGACTACTCACCCTCCCACACTCCCTATTTAGTTGTAGTATTAGAGGTGGGCATGCCCGAGCTGTGATGGATTGAGGTGTGGGGTATGGTCTCACCTAGTTTGTGATGGATCTCATCTTTTCTATACATATATGTGTGGGATATAATGACTTGAGGTTATAACATATACATTTATTCCAGGCACAATGACTGCATATGTTACAAGTATATTTTGTATGGGTTGTAATTTTTTGAGGTGTAGAACACGATGTATAGGTTGTGGTGGATTTCAGAAATACAACCTGGTTGTGATGAGGAGGATGTAGTTGTGGTGCACGGGGTGCAAGGTGATGTAGTGATGGGTTTCATGGGATACAGGGTTGATATGGAATCCTAGGAGGAAGGATGATTATGGAAGGGATGATCACAATACATAACTATTGGGATATGAGAGTGAAAAACTAGCGGGGAAGTGGTTGCGGGGTACTCATCTATATATACATATGTTCTCAATGTTATATTACTTATTTTTGTGCACTATTTATGAGTGATACATGGTGAGGCTAAAAATATAGATTACTTATTTAGGTGAAGAGATGATTTATTTATTTATTGACTAGGGATTCAGTATGGTTCTTTCATATTTGAACCAGGGGTTTTGGGAAGGATCCTACTGAGTATACATGTTATTCTCACCCATGTATATATATAAACTATTTTTTCAATTCAATGGGATAAAGTTAGTAATCGGGCCCGACACTGCTAGCTTGAGTGTAACGCCTCCCATTTTTGTGTATGATACCCTTAGTGCTAGTCGATAACTCATGGTCAATTGAGGATAGGCTTCGGGGGATCATTGTTTGTCATTACTACCGGCCCAAGAGGGACACCATTGGGTGTAGGTTGTGATAATATGGTATCAAGTGAAAGGGATATAAAACTGAACTAAACACATTCTCAACTTCTACCAACCAATTATAGGTAATGATGGAAGCTCTAATCATTCTTAACCCTTCAATTATTAACTTATCTATTATTTTTTGTGTAAATGGGGTGGTTCATGACAATGTGGTATCAAATTAAAGGGCTAGAAAACTGAACCAAACACATTCTCAACTTCCATCAACCAATTAAAGGGAATGATGGATGCTCCAAGAATTATTAACCCTCTGATTTCTAACTTCCCTATTATTTTTTGTGCGTAAATGTGTACAATTGTGCTTTAGTTTTTTGGTGTTTAAATTGATGGAATTAACCATAAAAAGTTAATAATCTAAAAAATTAAGAAGTAAATGGAAAATGCATCGCATGTTGTGGATATTATTATTTTCTATATATTTTCTAGATAGTGTGAATTAATTTTTTTTTATTCTAATTTATTTAATATTTTATTTGTTAAAAATTTAGAAATGAGTATAAATGATAATAAGAATAAAGAATAATAACATGTTCAGTTATTATCTCCATAAGATTATATAAAATAATGAGTGGGGAAATAGCGTAACATCGATATTGAATATAAATTTTTCATGATGATTTTATTGATGAAATAATAAATACGATCAAGTCATTTAAATAAAAGGAATTTTTGTTGGAATTAATTATTGAAGGTCAAATTCACTCAAACCATTTATATCGTGTGATTTTTTTGTTTCATATTGATTATTATTGTTCTATTGCTGATAAATATGTATGTTTGTTGTCGTTGATGAATTTAAATATGGAACCATTATAGATGATGTTGTGATGGTGGAATTGGGTGTCAAATGAGATGATGATGTGATCGTGGCACGAGGTTCTAGATGAAATGATAATGGGAAGGTAGCATGGGGTTCCAAATGTGATGGTGGTGGGATAGTGGCATGAGGTGTCAGGTGTGATGATGATTTTTTGGTTGATGCAGGTTAAAAGTGTGGCTGTTGATGGATTATTGTTGGCGGTTTCTTGTTTATGGGATCAATTGTTATAATCTTTCCTTGCTTGTTTTATGAACTAAAATGCTTCTTTTTCATTTAAGTGGTTATAGTTGAGTTTTAGAATTATCAGAATAGAAAATATGAATGAAATATTATAAACTCGTGGTATGGGTGAAAATATATCAAAAGGAACCATTAAATTGGTTGACTAAGAATTTATGATGAACTTCTAAAAGAATAATGATTAATGATGAACCTTATTGCTTTTATGCTTAGATGAGTCTAGTATTTTAATCCAAGTAGTGGAAGCCAAATTTTCATGAGGAGAATTAGCTAGATCAAGTCTAAGGTAGGTAGTTACATATAGTGTAGTTGTGTGTTATACATATTCTTATTTTCTATGATTTACTATGCACCTCACCCATGTCGGTAAGAAAACTAGCACCCAAATGTTTTAGGGCATGTTTTCCCCAATATCCAGGTTGGTGAGGGAACATATGGCTAACCACTCCCTCACACCTTCTCCCTCTTCAGTTGTAGTATTATAAGGGGTATGCCCAGGCTATGATGGATTGAGGCGTAGGGTATGGTCTCACCTGGGCTGTGATGGATCTAGATTTTCCTATACATGCATGTGAAGGTTGAAATAGATTTAGGTTATACCATATAAATGTATTTTGTTTGAAATTATTGTGGATGTTATAGGTGTATTGTGTACGTGTTATAATGGATTGAGGTTTAGTACATGATGCACGGGCTGTGGTGGATTCCAAAAAGAAAACCCGATTACGATAAGGAGGATGAAATTATGATGTGTTGCACAAGGTGTAAGGTGATGTGGTGATGTGGTGATGGGTTGTATGGGATGCAGGGTTGATATGGATTTCAGGTAGGAAGTATGATTATGGAAGGGATGGACACAAGATGTAACTGTTGGGGTGTGAGAGTGACAAACCAGTGGTGAAGTGGTTGTGGGGTACCCATTTATATATACATGTGTTCTCAATATTATATTACATATTCATGTTCATTTTTTGGTAAGTGAGCCATGGTGGGGTTGGTAATATAGATTACATATTTAGGTGATGAGTTGATTTCTCTATTTATTCACTAGGTATTTAGTATGTTTCTTTCACATTTGCACAAGATGTTTTAGGGAGGATCCTACTAATTTTATGTGTTATTATCATCCCTATATATAAAAACTTTTTTTCATGTCCGTGGGAGTTGGTTGGTGATTGGGATAGACACTAATAACTCAAGGTGGTTGTTTGGGAGCTATTTGTTTTCTTGGTCACTACCATAGGAGTGGCTCATGGCTATTTTAGTTTTATTTATTGATTTTGTATTGTATGTTATTAAATTCATGTATCAGGGATTATTTGGATGGTTATTTATGTTATGGGTTTTTTTGTGGATGTTTCGTTATTCTAGGAATTATTGAGGTTAATGCCTCACATTTTTGTGTATAATACTATCATGAACCAGCTCAGATAAACCGCTAAAATGTAACCTAGGCCATCCTTGACATGGTATGAAGGGCGTTCCTGATCCCTATAGGCTGGAGACTAGACCCTAGGCATCAAAAATGATCAAGGGAAATGATTTATCTACAAGAATAACCAAATAATACAAGTCAATAGATAAGAATACATAAATAGTTGATATTCCAATACAATCGACAAGAGAAAAGTAAAAAAAAGGCAACTATATAACCTGAGATGGAACAACAATCCAAGACATCACAAAAACCAAATACGACATCACTACAAAGATCTATTCATAATAGGTGGATCACATACTTCACTTGTCACCACCAACTCCAAAGTTTACTCTATAAAGAACACCCACCTCCTCCAAGTGGTTCTTTCCCTTTTCTTGGACCTAGAAAAAGAAATTCTACATATGCCCAAAGGCATGTGTCAAGTGTGAGCAACACTAGCCCAATAGGATCCCACCAAGCTTTCCATAAGTAGTCCATATCAAATAAACCAAAATATGATTAAATTTAAATAAAACATTTAATAATAATATTTTCCACAATTTATAATAAAACATTATTTTTAAATCATTTCAATGAAAAGTATAAAACAAGCACAAATAATCATTTCCATTAAAACATTCATGATTAAGAATTTTATCAAATAGGAATTAATAAATTATTTTATAAACACTAGTATGTATAATAAATTTTCAAACATAGAATTGTGGTTATATGACCTATGGTTAGTTATATTAAGGCTCAAGGATCCTCACACTCTTGGTGAAATACAGCTCCTAGTGTGCACACTTACCTAAATCTCAAGACTAGAGGGAATAAGATTCCACCCCAAAGAATGAACTCCCTACCATCATTAAAGTTTAGTTTGTATTTTCATCATCAATCCATTTCTAGGTTGTAACACCCCAAGCTTCCATGATACGCTTCTCTTTCAATAATGCAATAGCTTGAATTGTACGCAAGTTCGAGATTCTAACACACCGCGACCAATCAAAATAGCCATTATGAATAGTAATACCCACTTTTTAAAATTATATATATTTTATATTTAAAAATGGACTTCATTTTTGGATTCAGAATATCGAAATTAGCCTATGTTGAATTTTTGGTATTTTTCTGAGAACTTCCAATTTTTTATGAATAGTGAAAAATACTTAAAAACAACTTTTTTAATCAAAATAATTTATAGTGATAAATTATAATATTGAGTGGTTATAAAGTTTAATTATAATATATTTTTACCATTTTATCCAATGGTGGTCATTAGAATTAATTTCACTTTGAAATTGGACATAAACAATTGTCAATCTTTTGATATATATTGTTTCTTAAAAACGCGCTATTTGTTGTGACAGCGGGAATTAATTATAAAATTAATTAATGGAACTTATATGTTTAGAATTTTGTAAAATAGAAATCATTTTTGAATTCAGAATATCAATTATATCTTAGGGTGAAATTTTGGCATTGTTCTGAAAAACTTCAATTTTTGATGAATAGTGAAACCACTAAGTGGTAGTTAAAAAACTGATTTCTTGTTTAAATGAAACATTACTACTTCTGTGATTTTATTTTCAAAAATCTTAAATACATGGTTTTCATTAGGAAGTAAAATGTGGTTCAATGGGATTAAAATAATTTTTTGGTGAATAGTAACTTTTAAGTTTAATTAATCGTGATTAAAGGTAATTAGTGAAATTTAAGGTAAAAATGATATTATAAAAATATGAAAATACCTTTACACTTGTCCTACCCCTATTTTATGTGTCATGGAAGACCAATACAATCCATGGGTCAACTTGGGGACCCCATGGAGCCACTTTGGTAGGAAAATGGCATAAATAACTTTTTATTTAAAGTTAAAATAAAAATGTCACAAACATAAGTTGTTTTACTAAAACAATTTTTAAATGGGGTTATACAAGTCATATTTTTGACTATAAATATTAATTAGAAATCTAAAAATATTTCCTACATCATGATATTTTTTTATAATTTTTAGACATTAAATAAATTAAATTACTTATGACACCATGATGATGCAGCGATTACCTCATTAATTAACGATTTTAATAAAATGGAAGGATAATGTAAAATATAAGAATTAAAATTGTCCAAAGCATATTGTATTAGTATATTTATAACCCTTATAACCTTATCCTCTAAATATATAAGTGTGGGACCTTTAAAATCTGAAAATAATTATATAATAAAGTAACATTTCATTACTTTCCAAGAGTGTCCCTCCTCTCCTCTTATAAAAGGCCCCCACCTCTACCACATTATTAACACCTTAAAGACATTTTTCTCAGCCAAAATCTGCCCAAATACTCTCTCAACTTCCCTATATTACTTCTAGAAGCCTCACTTTGGGCAGAATTTTTCCCAAGGATGCCTTTGGCTCAAATCAAAAAGAGTTACCCGTTTTAAAGGTAGTGTTTTCTCTTGTGTTCTTATGTTTTATTTTGCTTCTCCAACCCCCTAAAATCTTTTTATTAATTTCTTTTGTAACAACAACAGTATCCTAAATATACTAGGATGTTTTTATAATAAGGATTCGAGCTACACTTACACACACCTACATCTAATGGTTAAAGAACATACTGTTTCTGTGGATGGCGAATTTCTGCCTCACAAAACGATGATTGTTCAACACTCATATAACACCTCTCATGGTGGCCATTATGATGACACTATTTTTATATATGATATATATTATGTTTTTGTTTTCCTTATGATTTTTTATTTTTCATTTATGGCATACCTTTATGATTTCCATTATGGGTAAACGCGATAATTTCATTTTAGGAAGTGCGGACTACCGCCCCCTCAAAGTGATTTGAATCGTTAATGTCATATGTGGGATTTATAAAGGATGGATTAAATGGTATTATACATTATATTATAATGGAATTATAGTATAACTTTATATAATTATAATTTCATTCCATTAAATACGAAATAGAAATGAAAGTAGCGTCCATGCGTACGTACGGCTTACCGTCTCCATGAGCGGTGCATTTCATTTCTTACCTCTAAATGTTATGAAATATTATAAATGCATGTATATACTGGATATATATGATATATATGATATATATGATATCTACATTAGGAATATAATTCTGGATATAATGGATATTTCACCACATGAACAACTTGTAATTATAAGAAGTTTATTATTGACTTAAGTACCAAAGATCGACAAAACGACTGTTATTAACTTAAATGACTACATAATTTTCATAACATTGTAATAAGTGATATAAAATGGATAATGAACTTGAAAAAGGTTCTTAAGAAAGTAGATATTAACTCTAGTTTATTATTCAGGAGGTTAAAGAGCAGTCAAGTCAAGTCGGACACGAGGTAAGGGAACTTCTTAACCCAATTTCCATTCTTTGGGTTAATATCCTACTTTAAAATTATGTCATGATATTATTATGTACTATATTGTATTTATACTTTCTTTATGTGTACATATATTGAATACACATAATAGATCTATTTTATTTAAAAAATGATATTTTTAAGGGAACTTCTTAACCCAATTTCTATTCTTTGGGTTAATCTCCTACTTTAAAATTATGTCATGATATTATTATGTCCTATCTTGTATTTGTACTTTATTTATGTGTACTTATAGTGAATACACATAATAGATCTATTTTATTTAAAAAAATGATCTTTTTAAGGGACTTCGTCTCAATCTCCTTTCATTGAGGCATATTTGGTTTTATACACAACTTTCCTTTATACGGTGTATAAACCCCTTTGACTTTTACTTTTATTCAAAAGGAATCTTTTTATACGAAGTGTTTTTACTAAACGAAAAAATGAATGTTTTTTCTTACGTATGCGGTGACAACGACTTCTCCGCCACCGTGACTATTATTTGAGTTTTGGCTTCCTCTATAAGCCATAACTTTTTTTAAATGAAAAATAAATACAAAGTTTTAATTTTCTTTTATTTTGGTATTGAAAAGGGTTTTGAGAGTGTTTTATTATATCAATGTGTTGTATTGATATCTTGTGATTGAAATATGGAAATGTTATGTTTCCTTTATGCATGTTTTATGTTATACGACTCTGTTATGGTTTATGATATGTTTAAACCTGTTCATATGAGGAATGCATTGGACTTAATAAGTGACGGGTGGAGCCCGCTATAGCTCCTCGATGCATCGGCAGGTCTCATGAGACAAACTAGTGTCTTGGCACGTGGCCTTGAAAAAAATCTTATTTGTAGTCTTGACACGAGGCCTTGGCTACGTGGTTATGATAGTCTGGCATTATGCATTCCATCATTATGAAAGTGGTTATTGATATTGCATGTGATTATTCGACGAGTAGAATATCCATGTGAATAAGTAAATGGAGTTATCTCATTTTACTTTTGCCATATTATGTTGAAGTTCAAGTTTAGAAGGCTTTTTTTTAGTTATACATTGCCTTAAATGTTTATGTTTATTTATGAAAGCTTCCACTATATTGTTATCCTTACTGAGCATCTGAGCTCACCCCTTTCAATGTTTTAATATTTTCCAGGATGTGAAGAAGTATTTTATGAATGACCTGCAGGGATAGTCAGAAGAGGATATGAGTGTGGACTATGGAGACTTTGTTATTGTATTTTTTCACTTTATGATGTAATGTAACATTTATGAATGTATCTAGTGTTTCCAAGGCTATTAAACTAATCGGTCTTTCGAGACTTGATCTTTTGTGATCATGTCAATGTTACACAATAATGCACCGACTCTGGGTAACTAGGGTCGGGGCATTACAGTTGGTATCAGAGGCAGTTTAGTACTAACCTTGGAAGCTAGATTTAGATAAACTCTGATTAGATCACATAGCCAAACGATATACTTTTAGGATTAGTATAGAAGAACTTCCTAGAATTTTGGTAGTATAGAGATTTTGTGAGTTTTCCGAGCAATACATCCCTGTCTGGATACGAGCAGGTAGAGGCGGCTCTGGCACAAATGTACCTAGGGGTAAAACCCGAAAACACCGCTTTGAGCTAGACTCAAACAGGAACTGGTACACGACAACGGGCCTTGCTGCACTCTTGGTTACGACACTCCCAGGGGATATGCTTAGGATAATTATCATTTTCTTTACAAACCATTATTAAGGGCTTATGAGTACATACTTCCTTAAAGAAAACATTTTTATGATTATGGATTATATCCATAAATAGTTCAATTTATGTTAAGTGTTTTACAAGTATGGAATTATGTATTTTAATTCATAAACTAATCTAGTTTATGCCATTGTTAAGAAATGGCGCCTAGTGGGAGGAATGTAAACCGTATCAATGCACGCACTTCGTGTAGGGATTGCCCTCCTGCTCAAGATAATTATTGTGGAGATGGAGATACAACTAGTGCTGATCAACTTATCACCATACTGGGACAACTCACTCAGGTTATGAATAGTAACCTTACTCGTATGGAGCACCCTGATCCGCAACGTGGAGGATCAATGTTAGACCGCTTCATGAGGAAACAACCGCCAACATTTAATGGGGGTACAAATCCATTAGTAGTTGAGCAATGGATAAATTCCTTAGAGAAAATATTCCATGCCTTGGGGTGTAGCAAAAGGGAGAAAGTTGTCATGGCAGTTTACCGCCTCACTGGAGATGTCGATCAATGGTGGTCACTGATTCAAAACACAAAGGAAGATGAAGCAGTATCAAGTATGGAATGGAGGGAGTTTAAGTAAATTTTCTTAGAAAAATACTTTCCACATTACCATCGAGCAGATATGGAAAGGCAATTTCTGAGTCTGAGGCAGAAGGATGATGAGAATGTCGCAAAGTATGAGGCTAACTTTACAAGGTTAGCAAGGCATGCTGCAGATTATATACGTAACCCAAGAATTAAGATTGATCATTTCTTTGATGGGTTAAAACCATTTCTCCGTCAAGCTTTAGTATCACAATCTTTCTCAACATAAGAAGATATAGTCTCGTATGCTATCAAGACAGAAAAGAAATTCTCTAAGTCTTATGACAACAAAGTAAAGCAAGAGAAGAAGAGAATGGTGGAACAAGAGACACATAAAGGGAAAAAGGGAAAGAAGTATTTTCCATTATGCGATAATTGTGGGAAGAATCACCCTGGTACTTGGCTAAAGGGAATGGGAGTTTGTTACAAATGTGGAGAAAAAGGTCACCAGGCTCGTGATTGTAAGGGAAAGAAAGAGGCTATCAATGTTGAATGCTACAATTGTAGGGAAATGGGGCATTATTCAAATGAATGTCCTAAGCGTCAGGGAAACTTATCTCAGAAAAGGCCAAGGGATCAAGGAAAATCTTATTCTGTTACTACAGTTGAAGTGGAATAATTAATGTATTGGTGCTTTTGGACTCAATGATTATATTCTGGTTATAAGAATAATGTGATATATATAAGGATTGTACTGAAGTACTTGTTGTTTTCATTAAAGTTTTAATATGATTAAGGTAATCATATTTTTAGTATGTGACAATAAGAGAAACTTTACATTGTTTGGGGAATCTAATGTTACAATTGATTTTGGAATTTAAGGACCTTTTAGAGAAAGTCTGGACGGAGGTATTTTGGATAACTATAAAGGTTGGAATGGGTTAAGTTGAACTTTGGATAGTATCGTTTAAGGTTAAAACATTTCTGAAGATTATTTTTGGAATATTATAATACTATAGTTTTAGGAAAAGGACAACCTGCAGGACAGGGGATAAACCGTCGCGTCAGAAAAATCTGCAGGAATCGAACCCACAACCATAATGCGACAGGCCTTTATTACCTACCACTAGCCTACAAGAAGTCTCTGGTTATTACAAAATAGTTTTACTAATCTAAATGGTATGTGTTAATATTTGGAACCTTATACAATTAGGATAAATAGAATATTTTTGAGTTTCATTACCTTTTAGAGTGAAAGATGGGTTTGTGGTAAAAATTTATTAAAGAATGAAAGTCTACATGACAAGTATGTATATTCCCTTACGTTCTTAGTTAATCTTTTAAATAAATTCCTCAACTTTATAGAAGGTAAATTAAAACAAAAACGTTGCTGGTTAACTTTTCCAACTGGGGATTCAATGAACGATTAGCCAATCACAAGTTTGTGATTTTCTTGTGGTTAACTTTCTCCTAATCCAGTTTTCTACAACTCTCCATCAGACCTTGATGGTTTGTTTTTCTTCCATATCCATATTTTCATAGAATACTAGTTTGGGCTATCTCGGGTGACCTTTGTACTTATCTTTCTTTCTTTTAAAGTTATATTTTTATTAACCTTATTTCCGATGTGGGTTTTCAACAAAGGTATTTTCTATTTTCAACCTTTTATTTTCAAATAAAATTTCAAATTGAGAGGACGCAATTTATTGAAGTAGGGGATAATGTAACACCCTGAGCTTCCACGATACGCTTCTCTTTTAATAATGCAATAGCTTGCATTGTACGCAAGTTCGAGATTCTAACACACCGCGATCAATCAAAATAGCCATTATGAATAGTAATACCAACTTTTTGAAATTATATATATTTTATATTTCAAAATGGACTTCATTTTTGGATTCGGAATATCAAAATTAGCCTATGTTTAATTTTTGGTATTTTTCTGAGAACTTCCAATTTTTTATGAATAGTGAAAAATACTTAACAACAACTTTTTTAATAAAAATAATTTATAGTGATAAATTATACTATTAAGTGGTTATAAAGTTTAATTAGAATATATTTTTACCATTTTATCCAATGGTGGTCATTAGAATTAATTTCACTTTGAAATTGGACATAAACAATTGTCAATCTTTTGATATATATTGTTTCTTAAAAACACGCTATTTGTTGTGACAGCGGGAATTAATTATAAAATTAATTAATGCAACTTATATGTTTGGAATTTTTTAAAATATAAATCATTTTTGAATTCGGAATATCAATTATATCTTAGGGTGAAATTTTGGCATTGTTCTGAAAAACTTCAATTTTTGATGAATAGTGAAACCACTAAGTGGTAGTTAAAAAACTGATTTCTTGTTTAAATGAAACATTACCACTTCTGTGATTTGATTTTCAAAAATCCTACACACATGGTTGTCATTAGGAAGTAAAATGTGGTTCAATGTGATTAAAATAATTTTTTGGTGAATAGTAACTTTTAAGTTTAATTAATCGTGATTAAAGGTAATTAGTGAAATTTAAGGTAAAAATGATATTATAAAAATATGAAAATACTTTTACACTTTTCCTACACCTATTGGATGTGTCATGGCCGACCGAGACAATCCATGGGTCAACTTGGGGACACCATGGAGACACTTTGGTAGGAAAATGACATAAATAACTTTTTATTTAAAGTTAAAATAAAAATGTCACAAACATAAGTTGTTTTACTGAAACAACTTTTAAATGGGGTTATACAAGTCATATTTTTGACTATAAATATTCATTAGAAATATAAAAATATTTCCTACATCATGATATTTTTTTATAATTTTTATACATTAAATAAATTAAATTATTTATGACACCATGATGATGCAGCGATTACCTCATTAATTAACAATTTTAATAAAATGGAAGGATAATGTAAAATATAAGAAATAAACTTGTCCAAAGCCTATTGTATGAGTATATTTAGAACCCTTATCACCTTATCCTTGAAATATATAAGTTTGGGACCTTTAAAATCCGAAAACATTATAAAATAAAGTAACATTTCATTACTTTCCAAGAGTGCCCCTCCTCTCCTCTTATAAAAGGCCCCCACCTCTACCACCTTATTAACACCTTCAAGCCATTTGGATCGGCCAAACTCTGCCCAAATACTCTATAACCTTCCCTCTCTTACTCCTAGAACTCTCAATTTGGGAATAATTCTTCCCAAGGAATCCTTTGGCTCAAATCAAAAAGAGTTACCCATTTTAAAGGTAGTGTTTTCTCTTGTGTTCTTATGTTTTATTTTACTTCTCCAACCCCATAAAATCTTTTTATTAATTTATTTTGTAACAACACCAGTATCCTAAATATACTAGGATGTTGTTATAATAATTATTTGAGCTACACTTACACACACCTACATATAATGGTTAAAGAACATACTGTTTCTGTGGATGGCGAATTTCTGCCTCACAAAATGATGATTGTTCAACACTCATATAACACCTATCATGGTGGCCATTATGATGACACTATTTTTATATATGATATATATTATGTTTTGGTTTTCCTTATGATTCTGTATTTTTAATTTATGGCATACCTTTATGATTTCCATTATGGGTAAACGCGATAATTTCATTTTAGGAAGTGCGGACTACCGCCCCCTCAAAGTGATTTGAATCGTTAATGCCATATATGAGATGTATAAAGGATGGAGTAAATGGTATTATACATTATATTATACTTGAATTATAGTATAACTTTATATAATTATAATTTCATTCCATTAAATATGAAATAGAAATGAAAGTAGCGTTCATGCGTACGTACGGCTTACCGTCTCCATGAGCGGTGCATTTCATTTCTTACCTCTAAATGTTATGTAATATTATAAATGCATGTATATACTGGATATATATGATATATATGATATCTACATTAGGAATATAATTCTGGATATAATGGATATTTCACCACATGAACAACTTGTAATTATAAGAAGTTTATTGTTGACTCAAGTACCAAAGATCGACAAAACGACCGTTATTAACTTAAATGACTAAATAATTTTCATAACATTGTAATAAGTGATATAAAATGGATAATGAAATTGAAAAAGTTTCTTAAGAAAGTAGATATTAACTCTAGTTTATTATTCAGGAGGTTAAAGAGCGGTCGAGTCAAGTCGGACATGAGGTAAGGGAACTTCTTAACCCAATTTTCATTCTTTGGGTTAATCTCCTACTTTAAAATTATGTCATGATATTATTATGTCCTATCTTGTATTTATAATTTCTTTATGTATACATATATTGAATACACATAATAGATCTATTTTATTTAAAAATGATATTTGTAAGGGAACTTCTTAACCCAATTTCTATTCTTTGGGTTAATCTCCTACTTTAAAATTATGTCATGATATTATTATGTATTATCTTGTATTTGTACTTTCTTTATGTGTACTTATAGTGAATACATATAATAGATCTATTTTATTTAAAAAATGATCTTTTTAAGGGACTTCGTCTCAATCTCCTTTCATTGAGGCATATTTGGTTTTATACACAACTTTTCTTTATATAGTGTATAAACCCATTTGACTTTTACTTTTATTCAAAGGGAATCTTTTTATACGAAGTGTTTTTACTAAACGACAAAAGGAATGTTTTTTCTTACGTATGCGGCGACAACGACTTCTCCGCCACCGTGACTATTATTTGAGTTTCGGCTTCCTCTATAATCCATGACTTTTTTAAAATGAAAAATAAATACAAAGTTTTAATTTTCTTTTATTTTGGTATTGAAAAGGGTTTTGAGATTGTTTTATTATATCAATGTGTTGTATTGATATCTTGTGATTGAAATGTGGAAATGTTATGTTTCCTTTATGCATGTTTTATGTTATATGACTATGTTATGGTTTATGATATGTTTAAACCTGTTCATATGAGGAATGCATTGGACTTAATAAGTGACGGGTGGAGCCCGCTATAGCTCCTAGATGCATCGGCAGGTCTCATGAGACAAACTAGTGTCTTAGCACGAGGCCTTGACAAAAATATTATTTGTAGTCTTGGCACGAGGCCTTGGCTACATGGTTATGATAGTCTGGCATTATGCATTCCATCATTATGAAAGTGGTTATTGATATTGCATGTGATTATTCGACAAGTAGAATATCCATGTGAATAAGTAAATGGAATTATCTCATTTTACTTTTTCCATATTATGTTGAAGTTCAAGTTTAAAAGGATTTTGTTTTAGTTATACATTGCCTTAAATGTTTATGTTTATTTATGAAAGCTTTCGCTATATTGTTATCCTTACTGAGCATCTGAGCTCACCCCTTTCAATGTTTTAATATTTTCCAGGATGTGAAGAAGTATTTTATGAATGACCTGCAGGGATAGTCAGAAGAGGATATGAGTGTGGACTATGGAGACTTTGTTATTGTAGTTTTTCACTTTATGATGTAATGTAACATTTATGAATGTATCTAGTGTTTCCAAGGCTACTAAACTAATCGGTCTTTCGAGACTTGATCTTTTGTGATCATGCCAATGTTACGCAATAATGCACCGACTCTGGGTAACTGGGGTTGGGGTGTTACATAGGTAGAGATAATAGATTCCTAGTATTCTTGTCATGGACCACCCATGTAACTACCTAGGCTCCCATGTATTTCAAAGAAATCAATCAAGGGGAAAATCATTCATCTCAAATCAGTTTCATCAATCATTGTTTAAGCAGTCCCAAATCATATTTTCAACATTCCATTACATTTTAAAAACCAACGTCAAATGGTTTTCATCAAAACTCATGTCTTTAAAAACAATTCATTTCATTAAAAAATCATAAAACATTTCATGCATTTATTTCTCAATAATAATCATCAAAGTCATTATTCAAATCATTCATTTTAGTTAAAAATCATTTTCTAAGAATCAATACCTTATTTCAAAAACCATTGCCAATGAAGTTACATCATGCACTATACCATTATAAAACATTTATCAAGAATCTAAATTCATTATTTGAAAAACAATTAAAATCCATTTGAATTCAAATAATCAAAAATGATATCAATTGATAGGGACTACATTAGGAAACCACCAACCTCATTTCATGGTATCGACAATCACCCAACACAGGATCCACAATCAAAGAGGTGAAGGGATAAAACCAATCAAGGGGGAATCCTAGAAACACAATTCAAAAATCAAGATATAGATCCATCAACAACATAAGGATCCAAAACCCTTAAAGAAGGAGAGACATGAGGAAAGAGGAATTCACAATTAAATCAAGACTAGACTTACTAAAATAGATTAAACACTTCAATAGACACTTAAATCCATGAATATTCAAGTTTGTAAGGGCCAAAATAGCCTCAAGAAATACTCCAAGGTTGAATGGGTCCATTTAGGTTTGATGGATGAGGTTAAAGAAATTAAACAGGGGTTTTAGGAAACAAAATTATGATACTTTCCATCATTTACTCACCAAGATCAGCGTCACCGGCTGGTCGTTGGCTGCCCCCATCTAGTCAATGGTGCTAAGTAGAATGCTTATACCACTAGAAACTACATTGGTTGGATGGTGGGATTACACTAGCTGGACAATGGGATTCCTATAGGAAACCCCTATTATCATCATGACATCGGTTGGCTGGTGGGTCTCACTCGCAAGATAATGGACTGCCTATATCTTTTCTAGCTAGAGGTCCATGTCTACCCTTATTCTAAACACTCAAACACCACCAAACTCTCAAAAAATAACCAAAAACACTTTTATGGTCCTAAAGGCTATAAATAAAAAAGAATGACCAAAAAACAACATGAAAATCAATAATAGCATAGGAATCCAAATATCATACCTAGAATCAAGAGTCAGGATGTTACGGATACCCTCGATGCTAGTCACCAACTTGTGACCTATTGGAGTTGGGATTTGGTGAATCACTACTTATCATCACTGTGGGTCCAGGAGGGGTACCAGTGGGAGTGGTTTATGACATATCTAATTGAACCTTACTCTCATTGAACACTATCCCTCTATGATTTTTGAACTCCCACTGCTTCCGATGAATTTAAGATGAGAAGTTAGGAAATATAAACTATTATTATTCTATAAGGCAAAGGGAAGAATGATGTTACTGAACTGAGATCTAAAACACCTTCATTGGGGATTGATTATATAGTATCACTCCAAACTTGAGGTTCAATTCCACTTGTTGGGTCTACATCCACCTTCTTGTAAACCCACCAGAAGATACTCCACTAGAACTTATGTATGGAATAAAAATCTCTTAAATGAACCTCATGCTAAGATGATCAGAACTTGGAAGATAACTAATCACCACACCATAATGTAAAACCACCAGATGATGCATACAAGATCTAACAGATAAGATAATTTAATGAAAACAAAGGCATGATAATAACAAGGATTGTGTGGTTTAGACTTTTGTCCTAATCAATGGAGGAATGTTATTTTACTTTTATTCAAGGAAGTAAAGATGGTTACAATGCTTAAGAATCTTTCTCAAAATCTCAATCTCTGATTCATTAAATCATAATGTGATTACACTCTAATTAAATAGAGTAACCCAGTTGGTTATTTTAGTCGGCATTGCCGACCGATCTTCTCAAGTAACCGCCCACCTCAACCGACCTTCACGGATGAGCCTATATGTAGTCAAGGACTCCCATAACCTTAACTCGCTATGTTGGTTCACTATTCTCCTTCTAATAATATCTATAAAAATGAAATACAACACATTATCTGGTGATCTAAATTCTTGATGTTCTGTGTTGATGCACCCTACAGCTATCATCGGTTTGAACATTTGGTGAACAGATGCTATTTGTTATCGCTCCATCGCTCTTCCAATCATCAAAAATAATTCCACCAATTTTTTTCTCCAACGGGTGGTCTTAATATCCTCTAGTGGAAAATAAATCTCACACCCCAAAATTATGGTCCCTGATCAATGATAACACAAAACCTTCCATTTGGGAGATATGAGATATTTTTATATGTGAGTGTTTTCATTAATGTTTACACAACCTTAGAAAGAGCATGATGAATATGGATTTAGTTACCATTTTTTATGAGACTGTCTTATGTAATCAACCTGATTATATCCTAACCCATACTTGGGATGGATTTTCCTCCTACTGGATATGAGATACTTTTCAGAGGATGTTATCATCTGGTCGAAAAAACTGTGGGAGGCGGGATATCACACACAGAGTTTAGAGTCATATATTTAGTATTCATCAATGACATATGGTAAGAAATATTATGTATTAATTTATATATACTTTTAATGTAAAAATTTTGTGTTATGTTTATGTAGGTCATTTTTTATCCCATTGTTATGAAGTTTTATGTCTATATGAGGATGTACACTGATATTAATAGAGGAGAGATTGTTAGTGATGTATAATGTCGGATTATTGTTAGTGATTTTTTGGTTTTCAAATTACCATATTTTTTTAACTATTCTAACTTCTAATTACATTTGAAAGAACACATGAGGGCGTAATGTCTCACACATGAGAGATTCAGGATGAGACTAAGGGTAAAGCCTCGTTCGAGTTAGGCTTCGATGTTCCGACTTGGATACGTGTGACCATTCATGGTATTTAGAATGGTTGGGTGATCGATTTTGGTTCACAATCAATGTTATCCAATTATTATGGTAGCATTGTGATGTCGCTGGTCAACTCGAATGGAGTTTGTACGGAGTCTTCATCTGCTTCAGGGTATGAGGAGAGGTTGAGATCTTGGGGTGATATTATACAGGGCATGTAGAAAGACCAGGAAGAGAATTGTCAGTAGTAGGAGTAGTGACAATAATAGCATGGGAAGATTGTGAAGTATATGTTACAACTTGTGCATAGTTTAGGGATGAAGTTCTCTTAACCTGGACCTTTGACTAATCCCCACCCCCCTTAGTAGATTTATTATATTTTTTTTAATAAACATGTAATGTGTTAAATGGTTATTATTTTTTTATAAGAAAGGTTTTTATTTTTTTCATTTTTTTATTTTTTAAAATTTAATTTAATTTTTTATTCTTTTTACTCTTTTGTGATGAATAGTTATTTCCATCAAAAATAATTTTTTGCGATGAAACCTTAATACCATCACAAATACTATTTATGATGGATTATTATTTTCATCTCAAAATAATTTTTTTGCAACAAAATGAAAATCCATCCCAAAATATTATTGGTGATAGATACATATTTTTGTTGCAAAGATTTTTTTAGCAACAGTTTGTATTTAATACAACTAATTGTGGTGTTGTATTCCACAACAGGTTATTTGTGATGATATTCCATCACACATAACTCATTGTAGTAGATGGAAATTTTTTTATTTCTAATGGTGTTCAAATCAAGCATCGAACATCAATATCTCTTATGAAACATCCTTGTATTACAATATTACTCATATGTAGGCGATGAGTTAAAGGGGTTTGATATACATAAAATTTTACCATGGACACACGGGTCCTTAAATTCTCATAGAGAGGGATGACACACAGGTCATCAATGGAGAAATAAAATGTAATTATTACAAATTATATAACCAGTTACAAAATAATTGCAACGTATAATACCGATCAAACATTGGTTGGTCATCTCAAGATTAGTTTTCATCAATTCACTTATCAAGTTTTTTTATGGATAGTTGTTATTTTCTGTATACAGTAACATAAATTAAATCATAGTTGACCAACATTTTTTGCATGTTGGAAATTAAAAAAAAAATATGTTAGAATAACTAGTATTCAAACTCGTGCATTTTCATGGGATTTGGTAGGAAATGAAGCCAAATAAACAACAAAATAATTGAAATAAAATAATAATATGATTTTTTAGGGAAGAAAGTTGTAGAGATATGGTTTTTTCCTTGTAATACTTTGAAATATTTCTAAATCTATTTATGAAGCCAGATACTGATATGGTGTGTGATTATGAGGCCCGGTATTCCTGAAATTAATTTTATAAAAATATTAATGTATTTTATATTGAGTGCATACAATTTCTTAAATAAAATGATACAAAAATTAAATAGAATTTTGGGTTAGAAATATGAGACCATAATTGAGTCTATAACGTAATGTTTACCCTAGGTGCGACCTAAAATGGGACGGTATGGGCTGTTCAGATAAGACGGTCATTACGGTACATTTAATGGATTGATTAAATTATTAATTTAATTAATTCATTAAATTAATGCAACATATTACATCTATAAAATCTCCACTATGGATAATTCTCCAGGCTTAACTATATAAATTCTGGGAGGATCGAGAGTGTTCATCTCCCCCTTCGTTGGTGAATTGAATTCAAATGATGACGAATCTATGGATTGAAGCAGATAAAAATGAAGTGAACGCAATGAATCCTCTAAATTTTCGGTGAGCACATTCTTTGACAAAGAATGATCCATTTTCTATATAGGACTCTTCATTTGTGTATCCTACCCATTTTGATTAATTTTTTGAGCAGGATCATCCCTTTCTATGATCTGTTCCATTTCTATATGTTTCATGAGCCCATGTACGGAAATTATTTGATTATTCATTGGCTTCTCACTCAGATCATCCCAATTGTATTCGTTAGCCAGGAATGATTGTCTAATGAATGTTAAAACCCTTGTTCTTATGTATTTATCCCACAATTTCTTTGTGTTAGTCATCGTTGGATCATGGGGTCGCGATTCAACATTATTGAGCAAGGCTGAGCCGGATCGGACCCCCAAATTCACGATGGTTTCGTAGGTGATGAAGGGATTTGAGACTGTGGATGAAATTGGGGATGAATTGTTGTATAACTAGTGTTTTTCTTTGTGGATTTGAGATCCGAGACTGGTGTATCTGATGGGAGGCATGCGGGATGATGGTGGTTCATGCAAGCTTTGTGTGTATCAATGGAATTTCAATTTACAGCCATCGGATGGCCGAAAAAATATGGTCGGTGATAGATCCACTTATTTTAGGTGGTTAGAGGTGAGATCTGTGGCTAAGGAGTCATATTTGGAATGCCCAAGCATAGATCTAACCTTCTGCAAAAAAAATTGACTACACATCATGTAGTCCAAAGAACACACGGTGTGTAGGACCCTGGCTGCGACAGCTAGGGTTTCATGAAATTGTAAGTATCACACATCATGTGGGACCCCCACATACCGTGTGACCTTTTGTCGGTGGCCTGATGTGTACTTTGGGAGTACATGAGCACGAGCATGGTCAGGCACATTCCATGTGTCGAGATACATGGGCACAGCTAGAGACACGGGTGAAACCCTGTGTGGATGGACACGCCATGTACCAAAGTACATAGACATGACTTGGATACACAGACATGGTGAAAGAGCACTGGTAGAACCCCGGGTAACTAGGACATTCCATGTAGACCCTCTACACACTATGTATGGTTACATGGGAAATGAGTTGTGTACCTCTAGAGACATGGCCAGGCAATGGAACAGGACCACACATCGTGTGGGTCCCCTCACACGTCATGTACCCCTAGTTCCTTTTGAGGAAACTTCAAACTCTCATATCTCCTTTGTTTGGACTTGTATTTTGGCTCGTGAGTAGCCTATCATGTGTGTTTTTCACATAGAATGTGATAGTTCCCCCCGTTGTGGCTTTTTAAGATATGATATGATATGTTTTGGGTGTGATGCTTATTTAGGCATCACCTATCGATGGTAGTGACTAGGCAGAGGATCACTAGTGACTCATAGAGTGGAACCCCCCCCCCCCCATCGACTTGGGTGTGGGTCCTCCATCTACCAAGTGGAACCCCCTATCATATAGGTCATGGTTCATTATGACACTATAGTGGGACCTCCCTAATGGATTAGGATGTGGGTCCTTGACTTATAGAGCAACCCCCCCCCCATTAGCTTGGGTACGAGTCCTCTATCTACCGAGTGGAACCCCCTATCAGATAGGGCATGAGTCCTCATGAAACCATAGTGGAACCCCCCTAACAGATCAGGGTGTGGGTCCTCAACCTATAGAGTGAAACCACTACAAAAAAATTGCATGTTTACGATGTTTTTTTTTGTTTTGGTGGTGGTTTAAACCACCACTAAATGTTTCTACGATGATTTCGAAAAACCACTGCTAAAGTTGGTGTTAGCATCCAACCTATGGTGGTTCCTTCTATTTAGTGGCAGTTTCTGGTAAGCATCACATAATGTATATTTATCAGTGGTTTTTTCATTTTAGTGGTAGTTTTCTAGCCAAAAAAATGGATAGGATTTAACGATGGTTTAAACCGTCGCTAAATCCTAAATATTTTTTGACTATAAAACCATTGTAAAAACAAAAAAAACTACCGGTAAATAATAGTATGGAATATTTAGTGGGTGTTGTAACCGCGATGAAAAAAACATCACTATATAGCAGTAGTTTTAACCACCACTAAAAAATAATATGGTATATTTAGCGGTGGTTTAAACTGTCATTAAATACTAATTTTCAAAAAAAAAAGCAACTGTAGAATCTACAGCCCCAGAACAACCCTAGAATAAAACAAACAATACATAGAACAATCTATAAAAATTCATAGATAATATTTACACCTTATCATTTTACATGAACCAGAACATTCCATACAAAGGCGTAGATAAATGAAATGTAAACTACAATCTATAGTATAAAATACGTATAATCTTCTTTTGATGAAACCATATAAAAAGAAAAACAAGCCATCTTCTAATTCAATTTTTACCATTAACATGAACCAAATGTTTTTTACCATTGATTCTTGGTTAAAATAATAAGGTGTAAATCAGCAAACGCTTTCTACAAAGTAGATATCTAAGCCCTATATTCCTAAATTGTGCTTTACATAGAAACAAAATTTCTCTAAGAATATCAAGGTGAGGAGTGACTACAACCAGGAGTAGATGCAGCTACAATCCCCAATGACCTTCCAAATACCTTAGATGGTAATGGTCCCAAACTCATCCTGCACACTCGACTGGGATGCTCCTTCCCAAGGACTTTATCAACTGGGTCATCCTAGAAGACTGAGAAGGACTGTGTGGGATTAGCATCTCATAGTTCTTTAATTTTTACCTATAAATCAAATTTCAGTCATATTTGAAGCAATATATATTAACATAGTGACAACTGACAATACGTTATTATAATGAAAAATGAATTCATTCCCCAACTTCTTTGGCATGCTCACTAACATAACTCCCATCAAATTTTTAGGAACATCCAACCACAGTTCTATTTGGGAGACTTGGTGCCCTAAATTTTGTTACTGCATTAAACAAATATAAATCAAAAATTTAATATATGAAATAGATAATATTTTCTTATAAATATTTAAACTAATGAAAATATCACCATATTCGATCGGTTTCTAGAAAAACTCTTTGACCTGTCAGTGTGAGGGATGATTTGCTTAGCTCGACTCGATGCATTCTTCCCTGAAACATCCTGAAAAAAATAACATGTAATTTAATAGTAATGTATGCAATGTCATCTCCTTATCATATGCATATATAAATGTAAAATGAGATTAATATAATAATATATATTTAAATACCATGTTCTTTTCATGACGATGGATATCAACAAAAAGTTTTCATCACTCTCTAAGTAACCCATTGGATACTTTATCATACAGTTTTTGGGTTCTCAATGAAGTATCATTGAATTCATTCCATAATATTCATTTAAAATCCTTCCATTTCATACCCAAATTTTTCAATGTCCACTTTCATGCTATAAGATCAGTAATGGGAAGGTGGAAAAACATATGTACAATATTATAATTTAATAACATAATGACATTCAATTACACCATAATGTATTAAAATTAACTTTATCTGTGAAACAAAAACTTTATTTTTTCAAGATGGAGGCATATGCCTCCAATCATCAAATGTAATCAGAAGAGTAATCAGCTCCACCACCATCTGGCCTAGAATTTGGTCAAATAATCCTAATACATCATCCATAGAGACCCCATAGTAGTCAAATGGGACAACTATCTTTAGTTCATTCATATTCCAAACATCTAAACTTTTCACATTTCTCTCTGTAGTAGTATTCTTTCCATATTTTATGAAAAAATAGTTAGTAGTATAAAAAAGTGCAATAAATTTATTCATATTAAAATTTGTACCTATAATTGTCACCCTCTAATATCCCCATGAAGAAACAGGAGTAATGACTTTCTCTCGTGCTGTTGAGGTTGTTGAATGGGGAGACATTGGTTGAGATGCTGATGGGACACTAACGAAGGGTGTGCCAGAAGATGACGTAATAGAGGGTGTGAGAGGCGGTGTAGGGGGGAAGTGGAGGGTGTCTCAAATTTTTTAGGGAGGGAGACTGATGGATCATCATATATCAGTATGGTTAAGGGAATGTTGACTAAGAGTTAACTAGAATCAGTAAAATGCTTCCTTCTTGGAATTCTTTCCATTTAATCAAATAAAATTAACTTTAGAACATATATTTCAAAAAAATCATGCAGAAAAAAATAAAAATGATAACAGATGCACAATACTGACAAAAAAATATACATGCCTATGATAATGAATGACTACACAAATAATATAAGTGGTGTATAAATGAATGGATGACTACACATACAATCATTTTATCCTTCAATAATGTCATTTTACTACTTTATCATTACTTAATCTACTTTATCCACCCTTGAAAAAATAATATTTTCAATATCACGATGAACAAATAAGTTCATTTCTTGTTGTTGATGTGATTAAATGTCAAAGGTCAAATCTTCCACTTCATCACCCATATCATACAAGTCTCTTTGTTTTACGTGATCAACTACACTCCACCCTTCATCTATGGCATCTTCCACATAATATACAATTTTCACTTACGATGATAAGATATAAGGATCATGTAATTCACAGTCATCGACATCCATAAAGTGAGAGAAGTTCACAGAAGTAAATTGCAAGGAATCTCTTTTAACACTCCTAATAATATTGACCCAATTGCATTTGAATAAAACAACTAAAAAATTCTCATGGTAGTTTAATTCGATAATATCATTCAACTTTACATAGTATCCCACTTCATAAAATGTAAATATACCATTATTCTTTGTTTTCAAACCCTTTTCCCAATTTACTGTATGAAATTTAAATCCATTCACATTGTAAGCATCGAACTTTCTAGCATGTTTTAGAGGACCTCGAGCAAGAAACTTCAAATCTTCTAACAAATCAGCTTGAGTATCAAGATTCATGATCTACAAAAAGTAATATAAATTATTAGATTTACAAAATATATGTTCCAACCTAATATTCACATTGATTTCAATATTTAAGAACTTGCACATTGTGAAAAACATTCTATAATATCTTTATTAACAACTTTTGTTATATCTTTCTCATTTAGTGTTTGGCCTCTCATTCGTCTCTTTGTTTGTATCCTGAACTCTTCAATAAATAGATCTGTAATTTCGTTATTCAGTAACACATATCTATGTGTCTGTAATAATTTCATTTCTATCAGTGTAACATTTGAGTTCCTCCCAACTGATCGACCAATAGCAGTAAAGATTTTTTATTTCTTATATAGTTGATATTGATTCGATGTATCGTCAACACATCCAACTCAATTGAATTTTGTCTCAATATCATCTATGTATCTAGAACAAAAGTTAAGACACTCCTAATCCAAATAACATTAAAAAATAGAGCCTTTAGGTTGAGATTTATTTTTCTCGTATGATTTCAAATGACTAAGATATCTGTGAAATAAAATAAAAAACATAATTTTTGTATTTAATGAAGTTCCAAGAATTGTTTACTTAAATGAAAAACATATAAATAAAGTATCTCTCAATTGGATACATCCATCGATAATGTATGGGGCCTCTAAATTTAACTTCCTCGACCAAATGTATAGTTAAATGCATCATGATAGTAAAAAATGACGGAGTAAAGATCATATCCATTGCACAAAGTATCAATAAAAATATCTCTTGAAGGTTTCCAAGCTCAGATGGTTGTTGGGTTTTATCACGTAGTTGTCTGAAGAAAGTGAAAAATTGGAGTACAATAGCAGTAACCTTTTTAGGTAATAATGTACACAATGTCAATGATAGTAATTGTTGTAAAAAAAATATGTGAAACATGACTTTTTGATCCATATAACATATGATGCTTTAAGTCAACACACCATGAGATGTTAATTAAATACCCATCAGATACCTTCACATGTTTTAAAATTCGAAGGAATGTATCTTTATCCCTATTTTTCATCTCAAAAATTTCTGGAGCATACTTTATATTATCATTTATCTAGAGATCACGCTTTATGTTCATTTTTTGTAATTATTTTCGAGCATTGATATGGTACTTCTATTTTCCATGATCATTAAGCATTGTGAAGATCAAATTGTCACAAACATTCTTCTTAATATGTATAACATCAATATTATGTCGTAACAAATTAAATTTCCAATATGGAAGTTTGAAGAATATACTTTTTTCTTCCATTGTTGCGTTTTGGTTTCACTTGATGATGCACTTTGAACTCGTTTCCCACTATCATTCAAAAGATTTACCTTATCAAAATCTATTTCAACATTTCCAAGTTGTACCAATATTTCAAAACCTGTCAAAAACTTTAGAGGTGGTCTACGATCAATGGAACCATTGAATTTTGACTTGTTCAACCAAAATCTATGAGATGCATCAAGAAATCTTTGATGACATAAGAAGCACCATTTTTTATTGTGAGGTAGTCATTCAGGCTCAAAATAAAATTTATCAATAGGACAATCCAAACTTGTATAAGTGTTCCAACCAGCTAAATTTCCAAGTCCAAGGAAGTTATTAATGATCTATATTAGAGAATATTTAATTTTGAACATTGGTCTATAAGATGCATCATATGTCTCAACATCGTTGCTCCATAACTCATGTAATTCTTCAATTAGAGGCTGCAAGTATACATCAATATCATTTTCAGATATTTTTTTCTAGTAATAATCATCGAAATGATAAAAAAACATTTTTTGAATACACATCCATGTAAGTAGATTATAAGGGATCAAAACAACTTTCCAAATGTTATAACTGGTGCTCAAAGTACCAAATGGGTTGAATTTGTCGACAGTTAATCCCAATCGAACATTCCTAGGATCAGATGAGAAATATGGATGTAATGAATCAAATGTATTCCAAGATTTTTAATTTCTTAGATGTCACATTATCCCATCACTATTATTATCTATAGAATGATACTTCATGTTCTTAGCGATTTTCGATGACATGAATAATATTTTCAATCGATACTTTAAAGGAAAATAATGAAAAACCTTTACAGGTGTGTTCCTTTTCTTCTTCTTAATAGTAGTATATTGATTCAGACTTCTAACATCACCCACTGACTACCATATAGAAGAAGAATGTTTTTTGAAATCCTGTCTGGTTGAATCCTCTCCCTAATAAATCATACAATCATTGGGACATGCATGTATTTTTTTTATAATTTAGACCAAGCTTAATAACAAATTTTTTCATATCATAAAAAGACTTAGGGATCTTTGCTTCAGGAAATTCATCAATAATTCCAATATCATAGACATGGCCTTATTTGTAATTCCATATAGGAATTTGATATGATACAACTTCAGCAGAAAAGAAAGTTTTGAATATTTCAAACATCCACTATACAACTCTTAATTTCCACTGTCAACTAAACCATGAAACACATTTTTCATCTCAGTGAAGTTTTCTCTTACCTTAGTCTCCACATAATAAAGAGGAGGATCCAATGATATGTTATAATCTTAATTTGGTTTTCTTGTAGTATAAAAAACATCACTTGTCAAGTTTCTATTTGTATCACCCTCAATCGATTGTTCTGATATGTTTTGATGTTGGTGTCGGTATCTTGCAATGCTGAATGCATCATTTATAAGGTTTTTCATTTCATTGTCCATTTTCAATGAAGTTGGGAGCTCATTTTGTTGATTTACATCAGTTCTCAAATTTATATATCCATTCCAAATCCAACATAAATATTGAGCAAATAATTACTTCAATATCAAGTGTTCATAAAATTTATCTATCTTCAACCATCTTCTAAATTTACATTTAGGACATGGACATATTATTCTCACTTCAACAAAGAAATGATTGGAAATTGAAAAATCTAAAAACCCCTCCAAACCCTTAGGATACTGAGGTGTGTTCCTCGGTAATTTGATCCATCTTTTATCTATATATATCACAACATGCCTGCACATTATTAAAAAAAACTAAAACACATAAGCACTACTAAGTAATAAAGAGATACTGGTAAAATCTGGTAAAGTGGCATTAGTTGGAATTAAATAGATTCAAATTTTAATTAAAATGTAAATTCTTTGAATGAATAGATAATCAATGGGAATATAAAGGGGTTTTGGCAAGTGAGTAGTTTCCCAGAATTGAGAAATATGGTAATTGGTTCTAAAAAACAATAATAATCAAAATTTTAATTTTATATTGGGTTTGGTTTTTGGTAAAACATACCTTAAAAAAGAATTTATGGATCAAATCACACCTTTGTCCAAATATTCCTAACCAAAAACTCATAATTTCTTAACAATATTAATTTTAATAAATGATACCCTCAATGAGTGATATGTTTATTCCAACATATAAATAGGAAATAAATATAAAGTATATATAAATTAAAATTTGTTTCATACCATTTATTAAAAAAAATCATCCTTAATGATTTTATAAAAAAATTATGATTTATAGGGAATTGGGATTAAATAAGGAGTTAAAAAATAAACCATTTAAAAAAAATACTTTTAAAAAATTATACCCAAGTTATATAGTGACCGCGTGTTACCAAATTTTTCTAAATTCACATAAATAAATAAATTGGTCTTATGTAGAACATGTGGTGATTGTGTGATCTATACAACCCTATTTATAGAAACTATAATGAAAATAGATCAATTTAAACAAATCATATAAAAATCACATCCCTTTTCATTATAATTTTTATCACCCTATAAATCCCTCACACCCTTTACAGACCCTGCCAACTATCATTTTCACTTGATCTTCACAGGGGTTAAAGATATCCCATCATGGTTAAGAACCATAACACCATCAATACAACTTCCTATGGTGAATCATAGTCTCCCTTAAAGTTCCATTAAAATGGAATGAAAACTTACACAAGTGTTTCCTAAAACAATCAAAACATAAAATCTTACTTCAAATATATCTACCACTATATAATTTTCCAAAAACAAAAAAAATCATTCACGAACTCAAAAATATTTCATAGAATTTATTATGGGTATATACCAATATGATATAAACCAACACCTTAAAGAGTGGTGATTTAACTTTTGATTTATGAAAAGGGGATTTGAGAGAATGGTTTTAAAGGAAAGCATAGATATTTTGTTATCTTAATAAGTTAAAAATCAACATTTTAGATGATGAAAGTGCTAATGTTATTTGTTCAAAAAGGTTTTTACCTCATTAGTATATAAAGAAGTGATTAATTTTTCAATGGGGAAAGTATTCTATTTGTTTCAGTAAGTGTTGACAAACAGGCCATTACACATATCACTTACCATAAGTGATTAGTGTTATAAGCGGTTTTCAATAACTGATTTCAAACCCATAAACCCTTTAAATTCATATGAAAAATAGCTCACTAAATAGATTCACCTTATAATAGGATTAGATCCTCATTGGCAACTGAAAATTTCAACCAACATCAACATCAAATGAAAGTGGTAAGAGAACAGACTTGGATAAACCATTAAATTCATAGGTTATAGTGAATGTTGTTGTTAAGAGTCTAAACCTATTAAATTCATGAATTATAAAGACTAATCTAAGCCAATCGGGAAAAAAGTACATCATCAGACAAGCTCATTAAATTCATATAGAATGATAAATCACTAAAACTTCAACACCAAGTGAAGGTAAAGCAGGAAAAAACAACAGAGGCATACCTAGACAATAAAGGGGTTAGCATGAAAATAAAGAATCAAACAATGGAAAATGGTGATCTGGCTATAAAATTTTTTCAACCCTCCAACATCAACAAGGGCTATTAACACTAAAATATTCAGATATTTCATGAGCATTGGGAAAAAAAGATGGAATAGAGACAGGTAATTTAAGTTGTGGTTAGTTGAAAGATGATCTTAAGTTAGTTGGCTCATACTATGTAGTGGCTTAATCAATCAAGAAATTTCTAAAGAAAAAACTAGAATTTAAAGCTGAATGATAACCATCATAGCCAGATCAAAGGAGAAAAATACAACTATAATTGAAAATCGACCAAACACAAGCAAATATAGTACCCTTTATGACAATTATAAAATCCATATAAAACATTTTCTCGAACAATTGGCCCTTAAACATCACTTTAGAAATTGACCTCACCTCCGGCATGGTCTCAGGTGAGGACGATGACTCGGGAAACGACAAGGGTGGGGAAGACATGTCGGGGGGTTGTGACCGCAACGCCGATAAGGGCTCAGGGGGGCATGAGATCAGAGGGCTCAAGAGATTCCTGAGCGCTGGTAAGGGGGAATCATGGTGGGGCTAGGGTTCAGGGTCGGGGTGAAGGGGGCTCGGGGGAGAATAGTGGGCCGCAATGGAGGGCTTGGGAGCACTTTCAAGGGGGGTGGTGCTAGGGTTCGGGGTTGGGGGTGCGACGGAGGGCTCGGGAGAACCGGTAAGGGGGTGGTGCTAGGGTTCGGGGTCGAGGGATAGGGGAGATCGGGGGAGAAGGTGGGGCGCAGCGAAGGGCTCGGGAGCACTAGCATGTTAGGGTTTATGGTCGGGGGGGAGAGAGGTCGGGGTAAGGAGAGTTCGGGGGAGGGAGAAGAGTGGGGCATGTGTAAAAAGTGTGTTTTTTTAATAAAAACATAAAATTTAGTTGTGGATTATAAAAAAACTGTTGTGAAATAAGTTTTTTTTGCGGAGGTTCAGTAAACTGCTGCTAAACAGGGAATATGTTATAGTGAACCCCCCATCAGTTTGGTAGCGGGTCCTCTATCTACCGAGTGTAACCCCCTATCAAATAAGGTGTGGGTCCTCATGACATTAGAGTGGAACCCCCTGACAGATTATGGAGCGAGTCCTCAACCTATAGAATGGAATCCCCCATCATCTTGGACATAGGTCCTATAACTACTGAGTGGAACCCCCCTATAGGATAGGGCGTAGGTCCTCGTGACACTAGAGTAGAACCCCCTGATGCATCAGGGTGTGGGTCCTCTATAAATACTTATTGAGTGGCACCAACCCAACACACTAGGGTGTGGGTCCTCTACTTTTATTCCCCCCCCCCTCAACTGTGTAGCACAATGGTGAGGCGTGGACCTCCACATGGTTACTTCTGGGTAGACACATGAGATGTTGGGAATCATTGATGGTTTTCCTAGAACTGATGGCGACTCTTTTCCTAGGTTGGTCTATGAGATGGTGATCCCTCTTCTCTCTCGTTTGGGTTTCTTTTGCTTGAGCATATATATATATATATATATATATATATATATATATTTGTATCCATGCTGATGGATTTTTCGAATCTCTTGTTATGGGTGGTAGAGATGCAATGTGTAGTCCACCTACACGATGTTTTAAGCTCCCTATGATTGGATAAGGTTACCTTCTTGCTTTGGGTTGAGCTGCCTATTCACTATCTATTCCTATTTTTGTCTCTTTCTTCTCCCCCTTCACCTTTTGGGGCGTCCTAATGGGTATGTATAAACTCACCCCTATATGGGTTTTGTCTGCACGTGTTGTGACTTGTGCAGATGATAGATAGGTCGGTGGTGACTACATAAGACCTTAGGGATACTTGGTTCATTGGACTGTATATGGCAGTCAGAGCTTGGAGATCAGGAGTTGGGTTCTCTCAGCACTTTTACTTTCCAATTTTTTCAGGTTGGGACCTCTTTCTGGTTGGGCATGTATTTTTTCCCTTTACTTTTCAGTTTTTATTATTGTACTCTTGTATACCCTAGAGGTTTTGCATGCTTGTTTTAAATTCTAGTTGTTACATATTTCTATTATTATTATTCTACACATATGCATTGATATGGTTGGGTGTGTGCATACAGGTACATTATGAAAAGACCTTCCATTTAGGATATGTCCTTTAACGGTTGTCGACACCCCTGGCCTATAGAGGCGGGCTTGGGGTAGTTGCATCTCGAGCCCCGGTTAGGGTCGGGTTGTGAAAAAAGTAGAAAGTAACTTTAATATGTTTCTAAGAATTTAGAAAATGAACATAGATAAAACCTTAAGGAGATGTGTAGAAAGAGAATATAAATGTTTTAGAATAATAGGTGGGTAGACCAGTAATATATTAAGAATGCATACTTATGTATTGTGCTCCCCATTTGCAGGAATGCAGAGTTGGTTGTATTAATTTGTATTTATGGGAAAAAAAGAATTCTACAAATGTTATCAAGGAAATTATAATTTTATGCTCTGTTTGACAACACATTGAAAACTACTTATGAAATTTATCATTTGGTAGAATATCCATATTGTCCCATAAACAATATCTTAAATAAACTAATGTTAAATTTTCAAGGAAAATATTCGAACTCATACAGTGAAAATCATGAAGAGTCACTTAAATAGAGCATTTGATGAAAACTTTAAAGGTTCATTAGGACATATGTTAGCATTAAATCATATAGAATAATAGATGAGTCATGGTAGATTCTCTAAAGTATCATGGAGTATATAATGGAGCATTACAATGCAAGATAAAATATACTAGAATATAAGGGATGGTTAAAATGCATATGAAAGAGTTGAAATAGGCATAACATATCAGTCATACCTTATCAAACATTAGATTTCATGTGTAAAAATCAAAATGTAATGATTTTTCATTATTAGGATAGAACATAGAAAATATCGATTCGTAGGAGGAAGATAAATAATAAAGACAAAATATATTGAAAATAGACACCAACATGTAAATGTCATTGAATGTGGAGATTCTTTGTACCATTTATTCATAAGAATAAATTCATTATTTCTCATTTATGGGTGCAACTCAAGGGCTTGTACTAATCAAATAGTTATTTTTAGCAGACAAGTATGAAACATAAACCTAGGTTGTAATTGTTGTCTAAATTTTCCAATGTATACAGAATTCAATACTTGTTATGCTTCTTATATTTGAATATTGAACAAATATTAATAATAAAATATTTGAAAATAGTGAATAGGCTGTGAATAAAATTAAATGAAATATAAGAATGATATCTTCGTTGAATCATTCCAACTGATTTAAATTATGAAATATTATGGTTTATCCACAACTACTTGTTTTGGTTTAAATAGCATTTAAGTAAACGAAATTCCACTTATGGATTTTCTTAGAAATTCAGGAGCATGTAGTGAAATAAGAAAAGGGTGGAAACATAAATAATGTAAGACATATCATGTTATGAAATAATATCATAAAATATATATTAAATGGATAAGTTAACTAAATTGCATGATATAACATGATATGAAATAATATCATAAAATAAATTGAAGATAAATAATGAATAAGTTTCTGTAATTAAACATATAAATTGTAGGAAACTTATTGTTTTTATGAAATTAAAACATATCACTACCATTTCAGCTAATATATGAAGATACATACCTTATCCTTCCACTAACTTGAATACCCTTTGGAAAATCCTTCTATGCTATAAGATAATTCACTGCACAAACCATTGATGTTTCACATGGTATCTTAAAGCCATGGATGTTGCAGATCAACACTTGTAAGCATTCAATTACTTCTGTAAGAAACACATGGATATAGAAGAATAAAAATTTTAAAGGGAACCAATGCTTTTAAGTTATTATTGTTTAAAAAAATAAACTAACAAATTCAAAGTAAAAGGAAAATCATCATAAATTTGTACTCAGCATAAACCATGCATTACAAACAGACAACCATAAATTATAAAAAATACCAAGCACTATTGAATAAACAATATTAAGACCCCAAGAAAAATATGATTCCTAGTAAGATCACCGAGAAACATAAAGCATGCAAAGATCTATATATGTGGTCACATTAGTATTCTGAGAAAATGAATAACATCAATAACTCACTGCCATCAGTTAAAGGAGAAGGATGGTAAATAATAAATTGGAATTGGTACATGAAACATAGAGTGGCTTCAGGTTGGATTCCCCAAATAATTATTTGTTGAAATTTGATTTTAGTTAAAAATATACAAAAACACAAATATGAAAGAGATATATCGGGACATGTTTGATTTAATAAAGAGAATAACATATCTAGATTGTCATGGAGTGAACTGTAAAACAAATTTGACCTCTTATATAGATCACTACATGCATAGAGTTGATTTAAATGGGAAATAATTTTTCAAAATTTGATGAGGGAACCAAGCCTGATCAATTCTTAAGAAGGATATGGGTAGGTGAAATTTTAAGAGAAAAAAATGAAATGAAATGAATATATTCTCATGGAGAACACCATGGACCGTACTAGCAGTAGGGTGCAAAGGCGCAATCAGGACTTGTCATGTAGAGAAACATGAAAACACAAAGCATCAAATAATCAAAATAAGAAAACACATAGAATACGGGACACTAAAACAGAAAATATGTACCAAAACAACAATAAAAAATAAATAATCAAGGATCATATCAATAGAGGGATGAAAATACAGTTATTTCTATGTATGAGAGAAGAAACTTGAGCTTGGGATCTTGCTCGCGTTAGAGGATAAGATTTCAGTGATAATTTTACATGAGCAGCTGCAACCTTGTATTGATTTTCATTTTCGAATCGATCAAGGATGCCACATGGTATCACTTGAGAGAAGAGAACATGTGATTAGAATCCACCTAGGAAATAATTGATTCTCACTTGGATTACTCGCTTGAGGAAGAACATACAAGGAGTTGTCACCTAATTCCCCAACCTAGAGTTGAGCTATCAGACAATGCTTGTACCAATACCAAAACGGTTACGATATACATAACATGTATATATATATATATATATAATAAACATACACATATAATTTATATATATATAATCAATATATATAAAGCGTATGTAATTAAAAGGAAATAGGAGGAAAATAATGTATAACATCTATAGGGATTAAGAGAAAATGATTCCCACCGGAATTTACTGTTATTATATTTAAAGAATCCACTAAAATCCATATAAATAAAAAAATGGAAGTCATAAATGTTTGGGTGATGGAAATAGAGTTAACCAATTCAACACTGATTCTTATGCCACAGACGATGCCAAATCCTAAAAACAATTCACCAACACCAATCAGAAAGTTGCTTGATTCAAAATCAAAACTACATGAGATGAGAAAGTAGGAAATAACATGTCAAGTAGAGCACTGGTTATGATGGAAGATACAGTAACCTTATTGGAAGCTTGGGGAGTAATTATGGGGGAAAAATAAATATATAAACTAAAGTATATACCATAGAAGAGGTGGTGAACTTGCCATGGGAAAAAAATTCTAAGCAAGTGTCATGTTTTCATGGAAAAAACTATTGCAATGACATTACATTCATGAAAACATCTATAATTGTACAACATGCTACAAATACAATATAGTATACTAAAATCACGACAACATACTAAGAGAACATACATATACAACATCCTAACAGTTAATACAGTATACTAACAATGAATAGAAACACATATGCAATATGCTAACAATATATAAAATGGATACTGTGTTTCTTGCCCCTCTCATTGATGCCACCTGGGATAGTAGGTCAGAAAATGAAACTGGGAAAATTTTATGATTCACTTGATATCCTGATATCCTTACAAGTGACTAGTTTAAATTATGTTTTGATGTTAAACAATAGATCATTCAAAGGTTATTTGAAGACATCCCTAAAAAATTGCAAAGTAAAAATAGGGTTATGACAACACTGGTACCTGCACTTTATCTGGAAAGGTTGGTGGTATGCATATCATTACAGGACAATTATTCATCCATGTTCGCATATGGGAAATTTGAATATATTTGTTCCAGCGATGAAGTAAAAATCTAAACGGAAATCATACGGTGAACAATTTAAGAAAATAGGTATACAAAAAATAGAGTAAAAAACTGTAGAAAATTAGAGTAAGTCCACCCAAAGACCCTGGATATAATTGATGAGGGCTGGTCGGGATAGAGAATTACAAGATAATGAAGAAATTGGGGGAAACCATATAGTTAAATCTATAAAGATTTTAGAACTTATAAAGCGCAACATCGAGGAAGGTGAAATTAGGGCAATCATGTAGGGTAACATATCTACATATTATGAAATTTAACATTTAAACCTATAAGATGTAATGCCTGGGAAAGACGGGGGACTTGAGATTTAAGAAAATCAGATCTCTGACCATCGGAATAAATAGAAGAATCGTAAATGAAAATTAGAAGATTGTCTGCATCATTATAGAAATAAAAAGATGAAGATGAATAACAAAAAATCTTTTAGAAGTATCGTAAAACAAAGAAGCAAGATTTATATGTATCGAAGGCAATATGATGTTGTATATTGTAGTGGTTCTGAATGGAGGATGAATTCGTGTTAGGGTCTGGTGATGCAGACATTGCTATGCATGAGGAGGAATCAACGAGATGACCTTGCGACGATGGAGGGAGGATTTGTGGTAAACTCAATTGTGTTCGACACAATGCCATTGAAAGAGAAGTCGTAATCGTGGAGGAAAACAAATTGGATGATGCGATGGCCTTGCAAGATAATTAGTCTTTGTGGAGGAAATGGGAATGGGAAGCGGAAATTTTTGGAGGTAGTCGGAATGGAGGATGCATGTGCTAGAGCCGCTGCATCTCAAAAAACCGGACATGTAGGCGGAAGAAGGCTTTGGAGGAGTCATGTGTTCTAGGAGGCATGATGTATAGTATAGATAATGGGTATTTAATTTTCTCATGTATTAAAGAATATAACTACATAGAGTAAATGTAATATATATTTTTAAATAACTTAAATTATTTTAAAACTTTCAAAATAAACATACGCCACCGATTTTTAAAACTTTCACGACATGGGCGACAACTCACAACACTAGCCCTTCGTGGATGTTCTATTTTCAAATAGTGTTGTATTGAAGATTATATTTATTACTATTTATAAAAATAAAACGTTTTTATGTTTTATGAATTTTTATTTTGATGAACTTTGTATAAAAATGAAATGATATTTTGATTTGTTTAGTTTGTTTTGGTTAAATTTTTTATCCTCATAGACACGTTGCGTTATTTGCTTTATTAAAAAAACTAGAATATTGTATTTATTTGACCTTAAAAAATGAACATATTGTTTGTTTTATAAATAAATATATATATAAGATAAATGACATTTTCAAAATAATTTTAAGAAACATTCAAAACAACCTTTTCATTATTTTGAAAACATATATGTATTCGTGATTTTTTTTATAATACATGTGTATTAGTTAAAATTAATTAAATATTTTAAATGAAATTTAAATTGCATTCTTTTTATATTTATTATTAAATTTGCTACATACATTCACACTAACAACTAATTAAATGTCATCATTAAAAATAATAAAATGATCATTAAGCATATGACGTGGATTTGGTTTATCGAAAAATTTTAAATCAACCACATCCTAGGGGTAAATCTTCATATAGGTTGATCACCTAGATTATCAAAAAACAATCAATCCACTCAAATTCCATGTATAGATGCACCATTGTATATCATCAGTTCATTTGGAACCTCTATTTGTTCACAATACTACACACATGCAAGTGAGAGATACCAGAGATTGTGGTGCATTAAATTTACCATGGACACACAAGTCCTCCGTATAAGGGAAATAAAAGATATATAAATCATCAAAATAATAACAATTAGCATTGAAAATTATAAATGCAGATAAATAACTAAACATGCATTGACCAATCTAACTTATGATCATTCTAAATTTATTAGAACTGTTGATAAATCATATTTCATAATTCACCGATTCTTTGGAATAATTTAATTCTACATACAATAGTCGATATAAATTCAATAAATCATTCAACAATGTTTAAACAGTAAAAAAACATATTATTTAAACAAATACACGCATACAAACAATAATTAAATCCGCCAAACAACATATTATTTTAATCACAACAATCTAAATAATTAAATCATCCAAACAAAATAAAGAAACAAATTAAAAAACTAAAGTCTTAACAAAAAAATTTTAACCCCCGAAGACCACAAATAATAATTCGAGAAATATATTTCAACCTCTTAGAGTTTTGATGCAAAAACAAAAGAGAATAAATAAATTGAGAGAGATCCATTTGATAATTTTTGCTCCACAAGTGGTGCGAACCCTGTTCACGTCTTATGTATGCGAATCAATGGCAGAGGAAGTGTGAATCAAGTTCAAGCTTCCTGGTTAAAGCGACGATGACCCATTTTTAAAAATATAACCCTAGGCCTTTTTAATAATTGAAACTCTCTCATGCCCATGAATATAAAAAAGTCCATAGAATTTCATTTGTGTTATTTATGAAAAACATTTTTGCAATAATTATAATTAATAAATTGACCTTAATGATTAATTTTTGAAAATAAAATGATGTAAATAAAGACATCCGTTGGTTTTGTACGACAACGCCCCTTCTCCTTTCTTTCACAATTTTTTGTTAATTTACTTGTCGGTTTGGGGGAAATTTAGTAGCAGATTTTTTTTTTAATTTAAAGGGGTAGGCTTTGTTTTAATTGAGGATATGGGTTGGTCCAACGCCAAATGAAGTGGCGCTGGACAAAAAGGGGGGCAAAGCGCCACTTCAAGTGGCGCTTTGACCGGCCCCACACCACCCACCACACACACATATATATATATAGAACAAATTTATTTTAATAAATATAATTAATAAAATAAAATAAATACAATTACAAAAATATAAATATAATAAATTTATAAATATGTTAATTACAAATTATATATATCTAATATAATTATAAATTTGTAATTAGTAATAAATATGTATATTTAATAAATAAATATAATAAATTTATATAATTATACATATAATTAAGTAATTATATATTAAATTCATTTATATATATAATTATAAATATATATATAATTATATAATTATAATTATAATATATTAAATATACTAAATTTATTTATTATAATAAATATAATAAATATAATTAATAAAATATAATATTATAAATACATAATAAATTATAAATATAATATAATTATATAATAAATTATAAATATAATAATTATTATATAATTACAAATATAATAAATATAGATATAATAATTATATAATAAATATAATTATATATTTAAAATTATAATAATTATATGAATATGAATATAATTATAATTTTATAAATATAAATATAATAAGAATTATATAATTATTATAATTTTAAATATTATAATAATTATAAATATAGTAAAAATTATATAATAAATTACAAATATAATAATAATTATATAATAAATTATAAATATAATAAATATAAATATAATAATTATATAATAAATATAATTATATATTACAATGATAATTATATATTTAAAATCATAATAATTATATAATTATAAATATAATAATTATATAATTATATTGTATTTATTATATTTATTATATATATTAATTATAATTAATAATTATATAATTATAAATATAATTATTAGATAATTATAAATATAATAAATATAAATATAATAATTATATAATTATAAATATAACAAATATAAATATAATTATGTATTTATTGTATATAATTATTAGATAATTATAAATATATTAAATATAAATATAATAATTATATAATTATAAATATATCAAATATAAATATAATTATGTATTTATTGTATTTATTTTTTTATTATATTTATAATTATATAATAAATAGATTATATTTATTATATTAGTTATATTTATTTTAATTTATTATGTATTTATAAATTATTATATAATAAATTATTAATATAATAATTATTATATAGTAAATTATAAATATAATAATTATATAATTATATATATATTATATTTATAATTATACATTTGTTATAATTATATATTTATTATATTTATAATTATATAATTATTATAATTATAATTATAGAATTATAATAAATTTATAATTATAAATATAATAATTATAATAAATATATAATTATGATAAACATATAATAATAATAAATATATAAATATAATAAATATAAAAATTATAAAAATTATATAATAATAATAAATATATAAATATAAAATTATAATTATATAATCTTTATTATAATAAATATCTAATAAATGTATAATAAATACTATTATAATAAATATTATAATAAATGCACAATAAATTGTAATAAACGTATAATAAATATTATTATAATAAATATATATTTATAATATTTATTATAATAAATGTATAATAAATATTATTATAATAAATATTATAATAAATGTATAATAAATGTATAGTAAATGTATAATAAATATTTGTAATACATTTATTATAAATGTATATTTATTATAATAAACATTATAATATTTAATTATAATAAATGTATATTTATATTTATATTTATAATAAATATTATTTATCCATTATAATAAATCTACATTTATTTTATACATTTATTATAATAAATATGTATAATAATTGTATAATAATTATTATAATACATTTATTTTATAATTATAATATAATAAATGTAATATGTAATTATTCATATATATTATATAATTACCATATCTATATTTGTTATATTTATAATTATATAATAATAATTATATTTATAATTTATTATATAATTATATTTATCATATAATTATATTAATTTTATAATTTATTATATTTATTATGTTTAGAATTTATTATGTATGTATTATATTTTATTTTTTTATATAATTATATTATATATTTATTTATACATATATTTATTATATTTTATTAATTATATTAATTATATTTAATTATATTCTATTTATAATTTATTATAATAAATTTATTATATATATATATATATATGGGGGTTGGGGGTGGGGTGGGGCAGGTCAAAGCGCCACTTCAAGTGGCAGATGTTATATTTAATTATATTATATTAAATTTATTTTAATGTATAATAATTTATTATAATAAATTTATTTTATTATGTATTATATTATATTTATTATATTTGATTATATTATATTTAATTTATATTATATTTATTTTGTTGTATTTATTTTAGTAAATATTTTTATAATAATAAATAAATTTATTATATATATATATAATTATGGATTTGTTATATTTATAATTATATAATTATTATAATTTTATATTTATTATATTTATATATTTATTTTATTATACATTTATTATAATTGAATATTTATTATATTTATATATTTATTACTATTATATATTTATCATAATTATATATTTATTATAATTATTATTTTTATAATTATAAATTTATTATAATTTCTATAATTCTAATTATAATAATTATATAATTATAAATATAATAAATATAGAATTATAATAAATGTATAATTATAAATATAATAAATATATAATTATAATAAATATATTATAATTAATGTATGTAATATATTTATAATAAATATAAATAAATAAATTTATTATAATAAATATAATTTATCATAATTATATATCTGTGGGGTTGGGGTGTGGGGCCGAACCGGTCCAAGCGTCACTTCAAGTGACACTTTGTCACTTTTTTGTCCGGTCTCCAAATAATCTAAACCCTACCCAAAAAACTAAAAAAAAAAAAAAAATAACCCTTCCGCTAAAATTACCGTAGTACGATAGTTCGGTCTACTCAGCGCCCCGTTTTCCCGTACATCCCAGGTGCTCATGGGAGCTCGCTCGGGGAAGCCATGCCTGGATGCAGCATCCGAGCTATCTGGATCCTCAACTATCTGGACTCTGTCGTCTTCTCCAGGTATTTCCTCCATATCAAATAATTGAGCGAGATCCGCCACTGCTGATCTTTGCCTCGGGTTTTTATGTGGCCAACTCATCTGATTTTTTCTGAAATTTCTACTAATGTTAACCTTTCGCTAAAGATTCATTCGCGTAGTTCGTTATCTGCCATTTTGTTTATCCGTTTGTTGCGCTACATATACGTTTTCGTTTTGTGGTCTGCTGAATGCTAGCTGTGTGGTTTATTTAACGTCAGAACCCGCTTTTTCAGAGATGCCGGTTTCTAATTCGCTAAACCACTTTCAGGAGATTCCCAGTGGTCGAGAAACGCTGGCGGGAAGCTAGCAAGGGTGATATCGACAACCCTGGTGATGAAAATTTCAATTACAGCGTAATGCCTTATCTTCCTACTGACGCCGAGATAGTTGCTGCAGTCGTGGAGAAAAAAAAGAGGCAAGTCCAGACGGGTATATTGTATTTGCATATATTTTCCCTAGATCACGAGGAGGAAGAAATTGTCCTTTTATCAATATATCTGTGTTTTTGATTCTCATTGCTTGAAGTGCGTCTACTGATAACAATTATAGCAATACTCACACAAAAATGTTTTTTTATTCGCATGTTATTTAACAATTATTATACATGCTTCTAGGGAAGGATCTCTTCGTGGCTTTGGCATACGAGTCAGTCAGTCAGACAAAGGTTCAGATTCATGGGTTGATGATCCAATCACACGTCATATTATAAACCTTTTAGTTTACAAAGATGGACATAAACACCTGTTATGGCCATTGATTTTGCATCTACGAGGCAACCATTGCATCCTTGTACTCCCCTTAGTTGAATTGCAGCATTTAAAAGCATATGCAAGAATATTTAGAAGACCTGACTGTGGAAATGTTGCTGGAGCAGACGAGAGTCTATCTTCCCTTTTACTCGACCTTCCATCCATCACAGGGTACGGTAAGTCAGTTTCAGCATTTTATATGGGTTATATCACAAAGGATATTTTATGTTTTTGGGACTACGAATTGCAGAATATTATCTCGAAGCAGGTTTTCATCTCTCCGTTTTAGGACTTTGATTTATTATGATAAAGGTTATTAAAACCGGTCAGGACCGGCCGTTCCAGCCCGAAAACTGGTGAACCTGCTGGCGGTCCGGTCCGATTTCTGGTATAAACTGGATGCTTTGAGAACTGGTAAAGCCGGTTACGAACCGGCTGGAACCGGCTAAAGCCGGTAAACCGGTTATATGGTTCTGTAAAAACTAGGAGTAAATTTGCTCACCCTGAGAGTTGAACAAAGGACCTGCTGCAGCCGGAATGACAATTCACCCAGGAAACCACTATACCAATTCCCTTTATCTGAAATATGTATATATTATAATTTTAATCTAGAACCATTTAAAAAATGAAATATATATTATTTTATAATAACCGGTTTGACCATGGTTAGACCATTAAACCTTGAACCGGTGGTTTCGCCGGTTCAATGTCCAGTCTAGTTCTGAAAACATAGATCATAATTCCATATTAAAGTTAACTCTAGAAAATAAAAAATGAACGCCCATGGATCTGTTTTGCCTAGAATGCTATTATATGCATATCTCTGCTTTCTAATTAGGTTTCACCATCTAGTGTTGAACGATCTTATTAAACTGTAGTTTACATCCAACATGAACAGTAATTCAGTTATTATTTTTCAATCAGAAATTTATTTATTCCAGCTTCTTATCTGACAGAGCATTTATGGTGGCACATGCAATTGGAGATGTAATCATGGGTGATGTGGTTGAACCGGAGGTAGTTGTTAGTTCATCTCCATCTGTTGGGGGCTTGTTGGATTCACTTACAGGCAGCATAGGAATATCTGGTATTTCTGCGAGGGCAAAGCCTGTTCCTGCACCTGTTGCAGCCTCTGCCTCAAGCACATCTGTGATGGGTTCTGCCGTGTCTGATTTCCCCAGAATTGTTTCAAGGCCTTTGGACAAGGACGCACTTCGATCTTTTATAATCAGTGCAATGCCCTTTGGTCGGTACCTTTTTATTATGGTATTTCTCATCTCAGCTGCCCTTATGTTGATCAACCTGGTTTCCATGTCTTTTCTTTTGTTGGACTGTCTACCCAGGTACACCTTTGGACCTTAGCTATGCCAACATATCTGCCATTAGGTTCAATGGGATCTCATTTTCAGACTTGCCTCCTGCTGACCTAAAGCAACCAGCTTGGAAGCCATATCTTTATAAAGGAAAACAGAGGATATTTTTTACTGTTCATGAGATAGTTCATGCTGCAATGTATGATCGGGATGAGATTCCAGATATTATCTCCGTATCAGGCCAAATTAACTGTCGAGCTGAATTAGAAGGGTTGCCTGATGTATCATTTCCTTTGCCAGGATTGAATGCTGAGGTTTTATCATTTCATCCATGTGCTCAAGTCCCAGAGGGGGGGGATAAGCAATCTATAATTTTTTCACCCCCTTCAGGCAATTTTGTACTAATGCATTATGAAGCACATTGTTGTATTGGACCTCCAGTAAAGGGATTTTACCAACTTTCTATGGTCTCTGAAGATGAAGGTGCATTTTTGTTCAAGTTGCACCTAATGGAAGGCTATAAGGCTCCTTTAGCAATGGATTTTTGTAATTTGACAATGCCTTTTCATAGGAGAAGGGTAGTGTCCTTTGATGGTACTCCATCTATTGGAACCGTTTCAACTTCAGAGCACTCAATTGAATGGAAAATTATATCAAGTGGCCGGGGGGCAGCAGGAAAAAGTATTGAGGCAACTTTTCCTGGGACGGTGAGATTTGCACGATGGGAAACACCAAGATTATCCTCTAATTTACGGCTGAGAAGCTTAGCTGATGGCGATAGTGACATTGAATTAGAGAATAGTGCTAGCATGCCTAATGTAGACGAATTATTAACAGAAAAGATTAACAAGGTCCTTCTACCAGTTGATCTAGAGGAGCCATTCAGCTGGAAAGCCTACAATTATGCTAAAGTATGTTTTCTAGTATTTTTTGTGTCGTCCTTTAGTTCAAGCTAGCATCTATTAAATTTTGCAGTCATGCTGGGGTGATTCATTTGGTTTAATGCAGATTGGATGAAAACTTTTTTTGTGTAGGATTTTTTATTGTTTACATGATTATTGTTTCAAATCTATTGAACTTTCATTATGTGGCTATGCAAATTACTGTTCTGATTTCCATCTGCATGCAAGAAAGAAATGGAAAATTTCACAAGCATTAATTTAATTCGATATTTAGATAAGGCTTGCTAGATTAAGTGCTTCTTGAAGGTTTGAAGCACCAAGACTGACGAGGCATTGGAGAAACCTGACATGAAATCGAATTAATGGCAAGACAGCACCAGAAAAGGCGGGTGGGAGTCAATATGGATGAGTGCTTTGAAAACTACATCTACATTCGCTTAAAAAGATTCTCATCCTTCATATGCATAGCATGAAATATGAAGTGCCCGTCTATTGCCACCACAAAAGCTTAGGCGTCATCAGGACAATGACTTTGATTTGAATTTGACGAAACACATGTTTTGGAAGCTGTATTTGTAAGCGGTAAACAGGTTTCTACCGCGAGCGAGCTTCAGATTGATGAAAAGGCTTCAAGCTGTTTTGAGAGGGGTAGGGTGGAGGGTAGCCAATATATACGTATGTGCACATAGAAAAATAAAGCGGTGGCTGTTGTTGTTTTTCTCCTTGGTTGAGGGAAGCCTTATTGTGTTACGGGTTTTTAGGTTTTCATGGAGTTCTATTCATGTCGCTGCTGTGCTGCATTGGATATAGACAGCGTGGCTTGAAAACTCTAGTTTATAAGGAAAAAAACAACATATTTTGACCTTCCTGAGCATGTTGCTGGATTTGATTTAAGATGGTGCTTTGGAATGACAATTCCTTGCAATCAGTATGCCTTGGAAATTTTTTTGAGAGGCTAATTTTTACTCTGTCGTTTCCATCACATAAATCTCACAAGTTTGCGCTTTTCAAGTTTTATGTGTGTGTATATTAAGGTGCTTCCATTATGTGACATGCTGTTGCATCTGGTGAAATGGGATAGAAAACATTTTTCTTAATTATTTACAAACACTAGCCATGGAAGCCTATGTTAGGAATAAAGGGGGTTGTCCAGGTGTTATTGTTATTGGCTGGAAAGTTTGTTAAGGGGCGTGGGGGCTGCCTGTGTACAACTGCCAAGGGGCAGTATTGTCTTTGGGTTGTTTGTTAGTGTTTGTTAGTTTGTTAGGGGCTGGTGACAGCTGGCAGTAGGTTGTTAGTAAGTTGTTGCTGGCTGATAGCTGGGTTATAAATTGGAGGGGTTGGCTGCAAGAGGGATACGAAATCATTTTAGCAATTGCTTGGCAGCAGGTTCGCCGGTGGTCTCGGCTGGGCTCTCAGGAGGGTGGTCTTCTCCTGCGGGTTACTTCTTCTTTTTTCCTTCCTCTCCTTCTCCTACCGCCCTGCTGTATTTTCCTATATTTCTGCTGTATTTTCTGCTCTGTTTTCTGCTGTAATTCTGCTGCTATATTCTATATACACAGTTTGCTCCTCTTTTCTCCCTCTCTCATTTTTACATAACAATTTGGCGACTCCGCTGGGGAAGATTGAAGAGGGAGTTCAGGCTCAAGAACTGTTTTCTGCCACACTGTCCCGGACGACGTTGTTCGTTGGAAGTTGAAAAAAAAAGGAAAGAGATACAATCGGAGCAAGCCGGTCACAGGAGCTGGTCGAGTCTTTGCTGGAGCAGAACCGAACGTAGCAGGACGTTCGCTGTTGGGGAAAATTCGCTAGAAAAGCTGCTGACGTAGAACAATAATTGTTGCAAGCTGAAAACCAGAAAAGATCGTGGAGGAGGATCGCTGCTAGGGAGGTGAACGTAGCTGGAGAATGCGGTTGCCGCTGCGGAAGATACGAACAGTGCTTCCGTACATTGTGAGGCGCGACCGTTCTAGAAGAAACGGAACCAACTGGGGAGATCCGTGTGAGCAAAATTTACTATCCGAGCTCGCTGGTTGCGGGAGGAGAAGCGCGAGTACAGGAAAACGTGTCGCAGCAAGTGACGCGTGCGAGTTGGGAGTGATCGCTGCTGTGGTAACTGAGTGAGCAGCGGAGAAGGACTGTCGCGTTTGGGAGAACTTTTTTGGCCGACGCAAAAGCCGTTGACGGACGGGCTCAATATATTCCACGCTGCAGTGAGGCGCGCGTGGTAAGAGAAGAGGCTCTTACACGGGAGTTACTGGAGAGGCAGTCCGACGCGGGATAAAAAAAAAAAAAAAAAAAAACAGAGAGAAAATTCAGTTTGCGGGAAATTTTCTCTCTCAAGTTGAGAGAAGTTGACAGTGCTGTTGTTGGTTGACACACGAGTTGGAGACATTGGAGCAGATGGCTGTTTTTTCCAAGCAAACCGACCAGATGCATAGCTTGCTCAGTTGTGAGCTAGAAGCACGATCGTCCGACGAAGTTTTCAGTTGGGGAGGAGCTGAATACATGAGACAACTAAGTGCGATACAGACACAGTTGCAGAAGCAGACGAGAGGTGTGACCATGAGAGTTAAGTTACCTGACTTTACTGGAGTGGATCCTCTTGGTTGGATCATTGAAGCGGAAGCTTATTTCTTGATCAACAGGACGACGGAAGATATGAAAATACACTGGTCACAACTTTGTATGGTGAACTCAACTCTATACTGGTTCTTATCATGGCTGAAAGCTAATCCCGGGGTGTCATGGGAAAAGCTGAAACCGGCGCTGATAAAAAGGTATGGAATTACGACAGAGGGAGATCCACAACGGTTTTTAAAGGGGCTTCGAGAGACTGTTTTTTTGGAGCAGATTGAGTCTAAATTGGTACAACCTACTGAGGAGGTTACATATTTGATTTCCGATGTGGATTTGCAGGAGCAATTTGATTCCAGCTTGGAACGGTCTGCACAGGAAAATCACTTAACCATTGGCACAAGACGTGAAGAATATTATCAGTGGAATGACATCCTAACCCTGGATGCTTGCAGCACACATGGAGGAAGCTCAACAGACGAGTTTGATCCTGCTGTTGAGCATGCTTTGGTTGAGGGGCCACTGGTTACTGAGACCACAGAGGCGGAAATCAACAGTACGGATGCCATAGCGGATGGAATACCAGCGTTTTGTGGTTGTCCTGCAGAATCAGTGTTAGATATATGCACCAAATGCATAGACTTCTTGCGTGGGGCAACTAAAGATAGGAGAGGCTGCATCGTTTCATCCTTAACCGAGGCTGCAGAATTCTGGAAATTCTGGTTGGGGCCGGAGGTTTCTCCCATTTTTTGCAAGGGTTTTTACATAAATGAAGTTGGAACAGAGGGTTTAGTTGGTGAAGATGCAGGGAATTATTCTAGCCTACATAAAGTTCATCGAGAATTACGAGTTCCAGTTGCACTGCTCAAAGGTGTTACACATACAAGTTTGGAAGAATTTTCAGCAATGTCAAAAGGGGAAGAAAAGGAAGTGGTTACATCTGAGTTTTTTGTGTGGCAAGTGGAAGAAGTGGAGCCATGTGGGAATTATTACTTCGAAGTTCCTCTGAATGGTTCTCAGTTTTTAGAAATTCTGAGTATGCAGTGTTCTCAGCTGGCTAAAGTTTTCAAAGGGCGGGGAACTGTATTTTCTCTGGCTCATGATTTTGGTTTTACTCCACACTTAACGTTTATATTAGAGTTAACCCAAACGGTGGGTAATAAAGATATTCAGGTTGGTTTGAATTTGGGAGGCCAAGGAGCAGAATTTGAGAATGAGATTTATGGTGAAATGAAGACCTATTGCGCTGCACAACAATTAGAGTATCATGTACTAGTTGTTGGGGACCGAAGGAAGGACAAAGAGGAATACGGACCACTTGCACTGACTGTCTTAATTTTCCCAAGTGTGTTGCTGATTTCCAATGACGATGCAATGATACTGAGGCCTCCACCAAAGCCGCCACCAGGTGCTGCTGTCCCAATGCACAACCGAGCAAAGGTTGAGTTTGTTCCACCTTGAGGACAAGGTGTTTTTTAGGTGGGAGGGAATTGTTAGGAATAAAGGGGGTTGTCCAGGTGTTATTGTTATTGGCTGGAAAGTTTGTTAAGGGGCGTGGGGGCTGCCTGTGTACAACTGCCAAGGGGCAGTATTGTCTTTGGGTTGTTTGTTAGTGTTTGTTAGTTTGTTAGGGGCTGGTGACAGCTGGCAGTAGGTTGTTAGTAAGTTGTTGCTGGCTGATAGCTGGGTTATAAATTGGAGGGGTTGGCTGCAAGAGGGATACGAAATTATTTTAGCAATTGCTTGGCAGCAGGTTCGCCGGTGGTCTCGGCTGGGCTCTCAGGAGGGTGGTCTTCTCCTGCGGGTTACTTCTTCTTTTTTCCTTCCTCTCCTTCTCCTACCACCCTGCTGTATTTTCCTATATTTCTGCTGTATTTTCTGCTCTGTTTTCTGCTGTAATTCTGCTGCTATATTCTATATACACAGTTTGCTCCTCTTTTCTCCCTCTCTCATTTTTACATAACAGCCTAATTACCACATTGGATGGGGTGAGCCTCCCTGCTGCTCATAATCATTGCTGGCTGATGAGAGCCCTTAACTTCCACCTTGTCCCCCAGCCTCCACAACTCTGAGGACATGTTTGGTACACTGAAAATATCCTTACTGGAAACTCAATAGTGCTTAAATGGGTTGTCCATGTTTTTAAGTAACTCCTCACAGAAATATCGTCTGTATTGAGTTCTAAACTTTCAGACTTTAAACTGTCTTCCCTAAATATTTTTTCCTGTCTGAAGCTCTGCTGTTTTTTTCTTTTCATACTTTTACATGATTCCAAGTTGTTTTAGCCTATCAAGTGTGATGGATTTGTTGATTATCGTATGTAGTATGATGCTTCAATCATGTCCATGGTATTTTTTATGACGCATTTGATTTTTTGTGAAGCAAGCCTTGTTTTTGATATCTTGCTTTGACACTTAACAAATGCACTTATTTTGGTGCTCTTGTAATGAATGACATGGAGGTGCCAAGTAAAATTCTGTCCACACTGAAGTGGCGATGCTCATGAATGCAGGTATCCTTCAAGATTACAGGGGCAGCATTGTCGGGAATGTCGATTGACCCTAAATCTGTGAGTCTATCTTCACATGTTATTTTACTTTATAATCAATTAGAATTATTCCGAAATAATTTAGTCAGTTCTCTAAACTGATTCATAGTACCTTGTTGAAAAGCAATGCATGGCTGAAAAACTGCTCCCATATCTCCACTTTTTACATTGTTTTTTCCCATAGGTTTATTTATGTTTGTGATTTTCCCCTGAACGATTTTTTTGAGCTTTTATGAATGTCGGATGTGACTTTTTGAACCGTCAAATCTGGCATTCGCATGACCATCTGGCACAAGTGAAGTTTTAATTCACACCAGCTCTCAATCCTATAGAAAATTCTGTATTCAATTATCTGTCATGGTTGTTTCTATCAATTTTATATATATGTTTTTTTAGAATTTTTCTGAATGGATTAGTTTCTAGTTTTGGCATATGAATGAAAAGTTTGTATTGGCGTGAACTGGAACTGTTTGGATCCGTATATTGACATGATCTGATGGCCAACTAGTTGCTTCATGTTTGCATATTCTTGTGGAATTAGCCTTCTTATGTCTCCATTTGTGAATTTCTACAGGTGAGCATCTATCCAACAGTCAAAGCACCAGTGGAATGCACAGCCCAGGTATGCTATTCTCTCATTAGATTGTTTAATTATCATGACAGTGGCAGATCTGCAGTTTTATATTTGAATTAATTTTAATAGTTAATATTCAATTAATTAGGAAATTGCGAATTTCATCTTGCTAGCTGGAGTTTGTGTTTTGTATCATTGGTGCAAGTTTGGAAATTTGTGTAGGTCTGCTAATTATCTTTAATTATTGATTACAAGCCAGGGCCAACTTGGCTGCAGCTAACGCCTGATCGAAATTGATCTTGGAGCTTCTCCTGCCTTTGATAAATTTGCAATTTTATCTTTAACTTCCACATATCCTGAATACAAACAAAAAGCATGATTTCGAATTTGGGAACCTTGAATTACACCAATTTGTCGTTATGTTTGCAACAGGTGTTTTCTGGGGATTATATATTGTGGAACACACTAGGGAAGTGCCCGTCTGTTGCCACCACAAAAGCTTAGGCGTCATCAGGACAATGACTTTGATCTGACTTTGAAGAAACACATGTTTTGGAAGCTGTATTTGTAAGTGGTAAACATGTTTCTACCGTGAGCTTCAGATTGATGAAAAGGCTTCAAGCTGTTTTGAGAGGGGTAGGGTGGAGGGTAGCCAATATATATGTATGTGCACATAGAAAAATAGAGCAGTGGCTGGTGGCTGTTGTTGTTTTTCTCCTCAGTTGAGGGAAGCCTTATCGTGTTACGGGTTTTTAGGTTTTCATGGAGTTCCATTCATGTCGCTGCTGTGCTGCATTGGATATAGACAGCGTGGCTTGAAAATTCTGGTTTGGAAGCAAAAAAAAGCATATTTTATGTGTATGTATATTAAGGTGCTGCCATTATGTGACATGCTGTCGCATCTGGTGAAATGGGATAGAAAACGTTTTTCTTAATTATTTACAAACACTAGCCATGGAAGCCTAATTACCACATTGGATGGGGTTAGCCTCCCTTCTGTTCATAATCATTGCGGGCTGATGAGCCCTTAACTTCCACCTTGTCCCCCGGCCCCCACAACTCTGAGGACATGTTTGGTACACTGAAAATACCCTTCCAGGAGTGTCCGTTTTCACGGGTTTCCTGTAAATACATGTTTGGTATGCAGAAAACACATTTTCATGGAAAGATCTCTTCCAGGAAGAGGGATGAAAAGACTTCCATTGCTAGATGCATGGAAAGGTGTTTCCAGCAGACTCTCATTCCCACTTTGGTTCCCGTTTTCCCTTCCATCTGCATCACATACCAAACACGCCCCTAATTTCGAGCTTGCTCGCAGCTGTCTCATTTGGCCAGTCTTCTCTTCCACACAATTTTATCAGCCCCTTGAAATGGCCTCCTCATATTCAAATCCGTACATACATTTGACATCCTGTCCTTTCCCTTCGCCTTAGTTCCATCTCATTCCTCAAACCAGGTCCTTGATCGATAGAGATCATACGGTGCCCACAGGTGATCAACAATGCATGGCTTCCTCGAGTCCAGCCTCAGCCATGGCTTCCCTTTCCCGCTCCAGTGCAGGAGACTGATGGGCCCAGGGTGGAGGCTCCTGCACTTGCCTTGAAAATTATCCCCCCCCAACCCATGCTGGTTCCATCTGTGATCCACTGCCTTAATGTTCCCTGCCAAAACCAGCAGGAATGGCGGCAGCGACCCCAGGTTGTAGATCTTCCTCCGTTTCTGCACGCGCATCCATCGCTCGATCTTCCTCGTCACCCCTTCTCTCCTCCACATGTCCATGTCCACCACCATGACCCCAGTGTTGAAATAGCACGCCCTCCTCCCCTCGAACGCCCTCTTCCCCATTTTCGGGTCTGCCCAGAACTTGTTGGTAAAGTAGTTGGAGAAGTTAGCATGACAGTACTCGGGCGCAGCCATCACCCTGCCTTCGAGATCCACCTCCCACAGCTTTGCGATGTTGTCCACCACAATCACGTCCGAGTCCAGGTAGATGACTCGGGTGACATTAGCCGGGAGAATGCCGGGCATGTAGATCCTGGCATAGTTTAGGGGCTGGTCCAGGGCGTGTCTGATGGACCTGGAGATCATGGTACGCACTGGGGCGGGGGTGAAGCGGTATATTGTGAATTTGAGGTAGGGGAAGGTGGCTGCAACGTGGGGGGCGAAGCCGGTGGAGAGGAAGTGGAAGGAGATGTTTTCGGGGCAGGTGGAGTGCTGGAGAATGGAGAGGACGGCGGCAAGGGTGCCCCGGATGTAGTTGGCATCTAATGTCATGACAATGTGGATGCGGTCCGTGGGGCTGCAGTCGTCCCCGTTTCGGAAGGCCGGGGCCTCGCTGAAGGAAGGGGCCTTGACAGGCATGCCATGGCGGAGGCCATGGGTGGTGTGGGAGAAGAGGATTAGAGGCAGGAGGCCGAGGAGATGGAGATGTGGGAGGGCCATCCTGCCTGGTAGTTGGGGAGGGTGCAGCGGAGGGGAGGAAGAAGGGCCATCGGGGGGTAATTTGGTGGAGAAAGGAAAGTGGCTGGCGGTGGCGGTGGCTGATAAATGTGGGGAGGTGAAGGCGTCTGCTATCTTGAAATTCACTATTTTTGGAGGCAATCAAATTTGGCTTCTTGCCGTCCTAAATTCTCGGCTCACAGATTTAGGGCTTGTTGTTCTTGGGGTGCGTATATATATATATTTTAAAATAGTGAAAACAAGAAGAGCCCCTTGCGCTTTATGTTACAAGATAAAATTTCCATATTGACCATTAAACTTCAATTTTCTCATAAAACATGCGGCATGTCCATATTTTGTATATGATTATTTTCTTATGCTTTATTTTACAAGATAAAATTTCCATGACATTTAATATGAATTCATTGTAATTCCACATTTTTTTCTGGATCTTTTCTCCATCCAAACAATTCTATAATTTCTCTTCAAACTTGCAACATCTGGGAAAAGAAATCAAATTTCACAGGTTCCTTCAAGGATTCTCTTTTGGAGCCTCATTCTTTTTTGAAACTGAAAATTATTATTATTTTTCTTTTATCGAAGTTGATCATAATATGTATTATTTTTTATTGTAATTGAATGTCATGGATGAATTCAAAGTCATTATGTCATATTACGAAGCAGGAATCCATGTTTGGTTCATTTTGATTGGTTTAAAACTTGCATTTTGATTTTTTTTATTTATAACAAATACTAAAGGTTACCTTTTTTACAAATATATATATATATTTGTATTCACTAACCTTATTTACACATTTTATTATCATTATTTTTTTTTGTGATAAATGATCTTATTTACACATTTTTAGTACATGTAGTATGAAAATATATTTGACACTGTTTGTTCACTCAATGACTTAGTTTGGCTTAATTCATTAATACTTTGTAAATGCTTATTTTCTTAATTAGCCGAGTCTGACTAGCCTATATTCCATAATCAACCGTACTTTTAATCAGTACTCAACGTTGAATATAAAATGAAAAACTAATTTGCCAAAAAATTCCAAAACTCAGCAGTAAAATCAAGCGAGAATAGTTTTGCAGATTTCAATCTTCTAGAAAAATTGTTTCGAATCTTCCGAGGGAAACCTTTCAATGAATCATATTTCTTTTCAACTTTTATGAATTGTGTTTGTTTAGCATATGCTCGTAGTGTAGTTGATATGTTCCCTCTAATGATATTTGCTAGGTTTCCTCCCCACCATGGACGATGACATCTTCAGTGTGTTCAGTTCTGTCCGAGAATCATATTAATCAACTCTTATTATCAAGTAGATTGCAATGAGAAAAGATGTCTCATTTACCTCCCACAAATGCCTCTTGAAAGTTTTAGTGTGTTTCCATATGATTAGGGATGACAACCCACAAAATTTGGGGTGCTCGTACCTTTTCAAAATTTGAACCCATTTACAACCTTTTTTATTTTTAAGACGTATTACCGTAATCCCATTCCATAGCATTTTAAAATGCTCGTTTAACCAAGCTAATCCATTTAAATATCCATTTAATTTTTTAAATACTCAAAGAGTTGTCCTACATATCTTAATAATTAGAAATCAAAACTCAAGTTTGAGTGATATAGTTTAAGGTCATATGTGAGGACCAATCCATGTAGTTTAATGTTGTACAGGAAGGGCGTTGACCACATAGTTTAACATGATAATGTGAGGAAGCGAAAGCGATTTTTGTGATGTGTCTTAATTATGCTAATGAAACGATCAATTCAACCTCTAAGCCCACATGAGTTATGTTTGGTGTGAGAAATAAGTGATAGAAGATCAGTTGCATTGTTGGTTTCAGGCGCAGTGTAAATGTGAAGAAATGAATACCTAGATTAAGATCTTTCTTCGTTGATGAATGTTGATCATTTGAAAAGACCCTTTCAGATTGTCTTCGTTGCGTTGTGAGGATTCAATGACAAAATCACTCTAGCGGTGATCCACACGTGCTCCTATGATCTTCGAGCAACGCCACTCGATTTCCGGGTGCTAGCGCGACAAATCGAGTGTCTTGTGTTCATTCTTGATCGCTCGTTCTTTGATCTTGAAGAAATCTCTTTTGCGTTTCTCGTTCTTGAGAAAAAAAAGGAATCGAGAGAGAATTTATTGTACGCAACAATTCTCTATTTCGATTGCACTAATCGATACACTACACAATATATATAATTGTTTATTTATAAAGTTGAGTTTATGTTAAAATAATTATTTAATGCATGCCGACCATTAAATAATATAATAACCTTTAATAATCCCCATGTCACATAATAAAATAATAAGAATATTATTTTATGGCGCACACAAACTTGTGCAATAACAAGTATTATTTAATCGACTTCTTAATTAATATTTGTCACCGGACTCGGGGTTCCTTCTAACTCTAGCATTTATTGAATACCTGAATAAAATATTTTATTTTCTTAAATACATATTTTATTCATAAACCAATAAATAAATAATTATTAAATATTCAATAAAATAAATAAATAAATTTTATCCACAATCCGGTCAATAAATATTTATTTAATTTATGCGATCAATAAAACTTGAATAAAATTATTCTTCGGTCTTGAGAATAATATTTATTCCATTAATTAAATTCAAATAGAATTTAATCGAAATCAATGGAAACACTTAGTGTGTGATTTTCTAGGATTTTTTCCTGTTAACATTAGAGAGCTTTGCCTAAAGTCTAAGATTACTGTTTAGCAATGAGTCAATGCACCTAAGAGAAATAACTTAATGTTGCAACGTCGACAACCACATACGAATGATCACTGTTTAATATAATTTCTTTGTCACAATATCTCATTAACGAGGTTGTATATCTATACCACCAACCTATATGCTTGATACATCTTTCTTCGATTATTTGTAATAAACATGTCGTTACACCATGACCATGAAATTTAGGGTGACGATTCTATTCTAATCAAAGGGCAGACATATCAACTTCTGTAAAGATGGAAAAAACAAATTATTCTTCGACTTATCCATTAATGACATGTCAATCATGACGCACCTTCTGTAAAGATGGAAAAAACAAATTATTCTTCGACTTATCCATTAATGACATGTCAATCATGACGCACCCAACGTACCCTACCTAGCCACAAACATATGTCGTCACAATTTTTGTCAACAAATCTAAGTGCGCGAGTCATGACATGTATTAATGATAATATTAAAGTTTAAAAACCATTACACATGCTTGCAAATAGAAATATCTGATGACACAAAAACATGCAAAATTCCTATTGGCGGGCCTGTTATCATAATCTCTCCCGTCTTGAAGATTACCGATTGCAAACTTCATGAGAATAAGCCTCATCCGCTTACGAGTACTCACACTTGACGCTCTAAATACTACGTTTCCCATTATAGCACGTTATCCAATTGCAGAAATATATTAAGATATTGCCATAACACTTCAAGGTTCTCACCATATCAGGGAATTGCTATGACCTTATCAATGCAACAAATACTCTAGGACATTATTACATTAAAGCTATGTAGAACAATGAACAATATGTAATAAGATGTTTAATTAATATTCAATACATCAAATATACATGCAATTAAAGTACAAACAATTGGTCCTAGGACGCCAACTCTAACAAACTCCCACTTGGACTAGAGCCAATGCCTATGACTGTCAGTCCGCTAGACCTCACATGATAATCATGTTTCTGCCGAGTCAATGCTTTAGTCAAGGGCTTTGCCACATTGTCTTCCGTGGAAATACTGTTCATTATCACCTCGCCTCACCTCTCTGAGAAAAATCCCTTAAGAGATGATACTTCCAAATTACGTGTTTCGTCCGCTGATGTGACCTTGACTCTTTTGCAAGAGCCACCACTACAGTATTATCACAATAGAGTGTGATATGATCTTTACTGTTAGGTACCACTTCAAGCTCTTAAATGAAGTTGCACATCCATATTGCTTCTTTATCTGTCTCAGAAGCTGCAATATACTCACTCTACTGTAGAATTTGTGACCAGTCTGCTTTGAGCTCTTCCAGCTCACAACACCTCCATTTGAAGTGAAGATGTGCCCCGTCTGTGACTTCATGTCATCTTGATTAGTTTGAAAACTATTATCTTCATATCCTCTGATGACTAGTTCCTCATCTCTTCCAAAAACCATGAACATATCCTTAATACGTCTTAGATACTTAAGGATAGTCTTGACTGCCATCCAATGACGGTCACCTGGATCAACTTGATATCTTCCTACCACACTTAATGCATATACGACATCTAGTCTAGTACATAACATATCATACATGGCTGACCCAATTGCTAATGCGTATGGAATCCTTGTCATTTTATTTCTTTCCTCATGTGTTTGAGGACACATTTTTCTAGAAAGATGAATGCCATGTGACGTTGACAACAATTCCCCTTTGGATTGTTCCATATTGAATCTCTTCAATATCTTGTCAATGTATGTACTTTGACTTAGGCTGAGCAACCTCTTGGATCTATCACGATGGATCTTGATCTCAAGAATATATGTTGCATTGCCCAAATCCTTCATAGAGAAGTATCTATTCAACCATGCCTTAACAGACTGTAAGACTGATATTTCGTTTCCAATGAATAATATGTCATCAACATATACTATTTAAGAAAATGACTACACCCCTACTAAACCATTTGTAGACACAAGGATCACACTCATTTTTTATGAAACCAAATTCTGTTATGGCTTCATCAAAACGAATGTTCCATGACCAAGATGCTTTCTTTAATCCATAAATGGTTTTTTGCAATTTGCATATCTTATTGGCATCCTTTGGAGTCAAAAACCCTTTGGGCTGTGTCATATAGAAATCTTCCTAAAGGTTCCCGTTAAGGAAGGTTGTTTTGACATCCATTTGCCAAATCTTATAGTCATGGTAAACCCGAATGGCAAGTAGAATTCTGATGGATTTTAGCATTGCAACTGGTGAATAAGTTTCATCGTAGTCAATGTCTTAATGTTGTTTAAACCCTTTTGCAACCGGTTGTGCCTTATAGGTACCAACTTGTCATTTCATGTCCAGTTTATTCTTGAAAACCTATTTGCAACCAACAGACTTTACATCTACTGGAGGATCTACCAAAACCCAGACTTGATTTTGGTACATAAAATCCATTTCAGAATTCACGGCTTCTTGCCACTTGACAACATTTGTGTCACTTACTACTTCGTTGTTGGTTAGAAGATTATTGTTATCAACTAATAACAAGTCACCATCCTCGACGACTAGAGAACCATAACGTTCTGGTTCTTTAACCTTTCTTGTACTCCTACGTAGTACTTGTGTCTCCGGAACAGTTTCTTCTTCTATGGGGCTTTGTTGAATCTGTTTATGTACCAGCTCTTGTGTACCTTGAGCCTTGACTTCATCGAAGTCCATCTTGCTCATACCATCTCTTTTAGAGATGTGTCACTTCTCAAGGAATATGACGTGTCTTGCCATTATAACCTTTTTGTATGAGGGGTCGTATAGGTAATATCCCCTTGTTTCTTTGGGATATCCTATAAAGGTACACTTTGTGCCTCAGAGTGAAAGTTTATTACCCAAAGATGCCTTACCAAATGCTTCGCAACCCCACACATGTAAGTATGACAACACTGGTTTCTTTCCATTCCATAATTGGCATGGTATACCGTCTGCCTCTTTTGTTGGCACTTGGTTTAGTATTTGTGCTGCTGTTTGTAACGCGTATCCCCAAATGGATAATGGAAGACTTGTATGACTCATTATTGATCTCACCATGTCCAACAAAGTGCGGTTCCTCCTTTCACTTACATCATTCCACTGAGGTGTATAAGGAGTGAGTTGAAGTAGTATCCCGAACTCCCGCAAATAATCAATGAAGTCTTGATTAAGATATTCTCCACCACGATTTGAGCGGAGTTTCTTAATCTTCTTACCAAGATGGTTCTTAACTTCATTCTTGTATTTCTTGAATTTATCAAAAGAATCTGATTTATACCTCATTAAGTAGACATATCCATATCTACTAAAATCATCAGTAAAAGTTATGAAGTATGAGTACCCACCCCTTCTTCAACAGGAAATGGTCCACATACATCGATATGAACTAAATCAAGAAGCTCTTTAGCCCTTTCACCTTTCTCACTAAATGAGGCTTTGATCATTTTACCTTGTAAACATGTGTGACATACACCAAGTGATTTTAGTTTAAAATAATCTAAATATCCATCTTAATGTAGTTTAGTCGAGCACTTTTCATTTACATGACCTAGTTGGTGATGTCAAAGTTGGGTGTGGAATGAGTCATGTGGGGTTGTTTCGTTATCGATTGCCATTACTTGGGTTGTGTAGTCCAACACATGAAGACCATTATTTAATTGTGCCTTACCATAACTGTTAGTTTGGTGTAGTCCGATCTGTTTTGGATGTTGTTGGGCCGAATGCTTCTGGCCCATATTGCACAGCAGACTGCAACTTTTGCGGGTCGAGCTCCACGGTGAGCTCATTGGGGGTTGCAGGGGCAACACTCCCCTACTCCGGGGGCCGAAGGCCCTTGACCTAAATTCCGGGGTACTGTAGCATCTCCGACCACTGTAGCAGAGTTGGCTGATCGACACAGACCAGACACTGTAGCAGGTCGGACATAGGAGTCAACATTACTCTAGCTCCTTAGACTTCTAGCTGCCGACCGTTGTAACACTTTTGACTTGGGTGACCACCTTTCACTTTAGTGATGCAGACTTCCTGTGCGGTTGGTGGAATAGTGGATCGTCTTCCTCATTTTGTAGCCCATTTTCAGGGTAGGGTTTCTATGTGAAAACTCGAGATACTCTCTGTAAATTGTGCCCCCGAAACTAGTGAAACTTCTACCTTTTCGTGGAAGTATGAACCATTCCTCGAACCACGTAAATCTCGGTGTCCAAGTTATTCTTTTGTTTCCCCCCTTTTACTCTTCTGCGAATCGTTTCTTTCAATCGTTGTAACTCCCGACGTTTTCACAACAACTGGTATCAGAGGGTTGAGTTCGAGATTCTCCAACAATGACTATGGAATAAGGAAATGTGAAGATCGATCGCTTCGATGGATCTGACTTTAATTACTGAAGGATGCATATCAAGGATTATCTTTATCAAAAAAAGACGCACTTGCCGCTTCTGGGTCTGAAGCCAACGGACATGGATCAGTCGGAGTAGGAGCTGCTGGATCAGCAGGTTTTGGGAGTTGTGCGCTTTATGTTGGCCAAAAACGCGACGTTCAACATCAGAGAGGAGAAGACGACAATTGGGCCGATGAATGCTCTTACAAATATGTACGAGAAGCCTTCTGCGGCAAATAAGGTGCACTTGATGCGATGTTTGTTCAATATGAAAATGGTTGAAGGAAGAATTGTTGCAGATCACATCAACGAATTCAACACCATCGTAAGTCAATTGACATCAGTGGGTATTGCGCTTGGTGATGAGGTATGTGCTCTGGTTCTACTGTCTTCTTTACCTGACAGTTGGGAAGCGACTGTAACAGCTGTGAGCGGTTCTTCGGGGAATACAAAGTTGGTTCTGAAGGAAGTACAAGTCCCGATCCTCAGTGAGGATATCCGAAGAAGAGAATCAGACAGATTCTCTGGTTTTGCTCTGAACGTTGAAGGGAGAGGAAGATATGTGCAACGAGACAACCGCAAAGGACGATCAAAGTCAAGAGGAAAGAGTCGAGACAAAGCAAAGGGGGTTGGTCCTACCTGCTGGACTTGCGGGAAGAAGAGACATGTCAGGAAGGAGTGCAAAGATAAATGGAAGGTGCCTAAAACCAGTAAAGCAAACACGACGACTTAAGGAACTGATGACGTGCTGCTGTTGAGCATGGATAGCCCAATGAAGTCTTTGATTTTAGACTATAGGGCGTCTTTCCATTCTACATCAGAGAAGAGTTTCTTGAACAATTATGTTTCTGGAAATTTTAGAAAGGTATATCTTGCTGATGATGAACCCTTGCAGATTGTGGGTATAGGAGATGCACGGATCAAGACCAACAGTGTGAGTTTGCTGGTTTTGGAAAACATGAGGTATATCCCTAGTTTAAGAAGAAATCTCATTTCTGTTGAGCAACTTGATGATGCAGGCTTTAACACCATGTTTACTGGTGGTGCTTGGAAGATTACCAAGGGAGTTATGGTAATAACTCGAGGAGTAAAAAATGGTAATTTGTACAACATGAAAAAGATTTTCATGAACATGGTGGCATCATTAAATGCTACTGGGGATTCTCAACTGTGACACTATAGACTAGACCACATGAGTGAGAAGGGGATGAATGTACTGACTTCAAAATGGATGCTACAAGAGTTGGAGTCAGTGGAAGTTGACTTATGTGAAGATTGCATCCTTGGAAAGTAGAAGAAGGTATCATTTGCAAAAGGAGGCAGAACACTGAAGGCTGGGAAGCTGGACCTGGTATACACCGATGTTTGGGGGCCTGCACCAATACATTCCCTTGGAGGGTCACAATATTATGTGACATTTATTGACAAATCAACAAGGTATGAGTTTACTTTCTGAAAAGAAAATTTGATGTGTTTAAGATGATTCAGAAGTGGAAGGTCATGGTGGAAAATGAGTCAGGAGAAAAACTGAAATGCTTGAGGTCTGACAATGGTGGAGAGTACGACAATAATGAGTTCAGGGAATTTTGTGCAAATAAGGGAATTCGGTGGGAGAAGACTATCTTAGGAACACCACAACAGAATGATGTAGCTGAAAGGATGAATAAGACACTGAATGAACGTGTTAGGAGCATGGGGCTGCATTCGGGGTTACCCAAGACCTTCTGGGCTGATGCAGTGAACATGACAACATATCTCATTAACAGGAGTCCATATGTATCAATGAGAGAATGTCTACCCGAGGAGCTCTGGTCTGGTAAGGAGGTAAGACTCACATTTACGAGTCTTTGACAGTTTGACTTATGTACATATTGATGATAACACAAGGGACAAACTTGATGCTATGTCCAAGCTGTGTTTCTTTATTGGCTATGGTGCTGAGGAGTTTGGTTACCGTTTTTGAGATGATCTCAACAAGACAGTCATCAGGAGCCAGAACGTGGTATTCAATGAAGGTGTCACGTACAAGGATCACAATGCAGTTGAAGATGAAAATGGGAACAAAGAATCAGAGTTCAAAGAGAAAGTGAAGCTTGAAGCTGTATCTGAGCATGAGACATCAAAACCAGTGGAGCCTAGTCCTCAAGTGGAGTTGAGGAGATCAACAAGGGTGAGAATGCATGTGCAGAGGTATTCACCATCCTTACATTATCTGTTATAGACTGATGGTGGAGAACCAGAATGCTATAAAGAAACAATGCAGTTGAAGGAGTCGAGCAAGTGAGAGTTGACCATGAAAGAAGAAATTTCTTCACTACATGACAATAACACTTCAGAGTTGACATACCTACCACATGGGAAGAAAGAATTGCAGAACAAATGGGTGTATTGGGTCAAGGAAGAACATGATGACAAGAGGAGGTTCAAGGCAAGACTGGTGGTGAAATGCTTTCAATAGGAGGGAGTTGATTTCACTGAAATATTCCCACCGATAGTGAAGCTTACCACCATCCGGGTGGTTCTCCACATTGTGACATCAGAAGACCTGTATCTTGAGCAGCTTGATGTGAAGATGACTTTCCTTCATGAAGATTTGGAGGAGGACATCTATATGCAACTGTCAAAGGCATATGTTGAGTTTGGGAAGGAAGTCCTGATGTGCAAACTCCAGAAGAGCTTATATGAATTGAAGAAAACACCCAGGCAGTGAAACAAAAAGTTTGATGCATTCATGACTAAAAATGCATACAAACGATGTGGCGTGGATCAATGTTGTTATTAAGTCTTTTGGTGATGAATATATTATACTGCTTCTATATGTAGATGATATGCTTATTGCAGGATCATGTATGCAGATGATTAATGAGCTGAAAGGGAAGTTGGATGAAAAGTTCGAGATGAAAGATCTTGGAGAAGCTAACAAGATTTTGGGGATAAAGATCAAGAGAGACCGCGCAACTGAAACCTTGATGTTATCATGGGTTGACTACATTGAGAAGGTTCTGAGAAGATTTAGTATCCTAGAAGCAAAACCAGTCTCTATTCCCATAGCGGGCCATTTCAAACTATCAAAGGAGTAATCACCGAAGATGACATAAGAGGTTGAGTACATGACAAAGGTTCCATACACATCAGTTGTTTGAAGCCTGATGTATGTCATGGTTTGTACTCGACCTGACATCACTCATGCAGTGAGAGTTGTGACATGCATAACCCTGGAAAGCAACTTTGAGAAGGTGTGAAGTGGATACTGAGGTATTTGAAGGGCAACAAGGAGGTATCTTTGTGCTTTGGGAAAGAAAATTCATTACAGGGGTATGTGGATGCTGACCTTGGAGGTAACGTCAACAACAGGAGTACCATAGGTTATGTATTTACATATGAAGGAACTGCGGTAATCTGGATATCACAATTGCAGAAGGTGATGACTTTATCCACCACAGAGGCAGAATACAATGCTGAAATAGAAGTTGGAAAGGAGATGATTTGGCTAAAGAACTTATTGGATGAATTGGGAAGAAAGTGAGAGGAGAACGTATTGCACCGTGACAGTTAGAGTGCTATACATCTTGCAAAGAACCCAATGTTACATACCCAGACAAAGCACATTCAGTCGAAGTATAATTTTATCAGAGGTTTGATACATGATGAGTTGCTGACATTGCATAAGATTTGTGGAACCAACAATCCGACAAACATGTTGACGAAACCAATGATAATACAGAAGTTGAGGCACTGTTGTGCCTCTGTTGGTCTCCACTGATGAACGAAGAATGAGAGGCAGAATAAAGGACACGATGAGAGCATAAAGGAAAACAACTGGTATTTCATGAATCATCAGTTTGAAATTGAAATTGTGAATGGAAAGCACGCCGTTGGTAAGTGGAGAAGAGGAAGAGCTCAGATTAAGTAAGTTGTCTTAGTCAGTGGCATCAAAGAAGATCAACACAACGAATCGGGCTATAAGTGAGAGATTGTTAGTTTTGTGTAGCTCGATCTGTTTTGGATGTTGTTGGGCCGAATGCTTCCGGCCCATACTGTGCACCAGGTCACAAATTTCACGGGTCGAGCTCTGCGGTGAGCTCGTTGGGGGTTGCAGGGGGCAACGCGCCCCTGCCCTGGGAGCCAAAGGCCCCTGACCCAAATTTGGGGGAACTGTAGCATCTCTGACCACTGTAGCAGAGCTGTTTGACCGATACCGACATAACACTATAACAGGTCGGACTTTGGAGTCAACATTACTATAGCTCATTGGACTTCCAACCGCTGAACACTGTAGCTCTTTTGACTTGGGTGACTATCTTTCACTGTAGTGATACAGACTTCCGGTGCAGTTGGTGGAAAAATGGATCGTCTTACTCCTTTTGTAGCCCATTTTCGGGTTAGAGTTCTGTGTGAGAAACTTGAGATACTCTCTGTAAATTGTGCTCTTGAAATAGTGAAACTTCTGCCTCTCTGTGGATGTAGAGATCATTTCCTAAACCACGTAAATCTCTGTGTCCAAGTTCTTTTGTTTTTTTCCCTTTTACACCTCTACGAATCGTTTCTTTCTGTCATTGTGACTCTCGACGTTTCCGCAACAATAACAAATGATATTTTTTTAAAAGAAGCTACATTTATTTCCAAATTTGAAAATAAAACCATATGTATCTAGTCTGGATATTGATATAATGTTTTTGGTAACTAAAGACACATAATAACAACCCTTTAAAACCAAGACCATCTCGGTTGCCAATGTTTGGTGATAGTCATCGATAACTATAATAACAAGTTTAGCTTCGTTGGTTGCTTGTAGATCTACCTCCCCTCGTTCAATCTTTCTGAATCTACTTGGTTTTTGTATTTGTTGCAAAAAAAAAACGTTGGGAGCAACGAAACAAAGAGCGGATCACATAAGAGTAAAAGGGGAAAAAAGAACAAGGACACAAGGATTTACATGGTTCGAGAATAATCTCTATGTCCACAGAGAGACAGAAAATCACTATAATTTGGGAGCACAATTTATAGGAGTTTCTCTCACACACACACCGAAACCCTAGCCCGAAAATGGGATAATGTAGAGGATGCAACACTATTCCACCAACCTCAGAAAGTCTGCATCGCTACAATGAAAGGCGGCCGCCCAAGTCAAAAGTGCTGCAGTGGCTACCGCTGGAAGTCTAAGGAGCTACAATGAATGTCAGTTGGAAGTCAATGTCGCTACAGTGTTTGTTGGTGTCGGTCGGTCAGCTCTGCTACAGTGTCATCATTGCTACAATGACCCAAAATTTGAGCCGGGGACCTTTGACCCCCAGACCCCCAGAGCAGGGGTGCATTGCCCCCTCCAACCCCCAACGAGATCACCGCGGAGCTCGACCCATGAAAGTTGCGGGTTGGTGCGCAGTACAGGCCACAAGCATTCATCCCACTCGGATCAGACTACACCAATCCAACAGTATTTGAATACATATGTGAGCATTACAAGCTGTATCTAATACCCAATTTGTAGAAATAGATAAATTGCACTCGATAACAAACGCACCTGAAGCTTTCCCTTCGCTTCTTTGGCTGGATGCAATTTTTCTTCCAGTGGCCCTTCTTACCACATGTGAAACAGAAAATATCCTGTTCCCCTTGCTCGCCACCTGATCTTCTTCTTCTTGTAAGGGTGTGAAGAAATTTTGGGCTTAAATCTCTTCGCTATCCCTTTCTGTTTGTTCATCATAAGGGCAGAAGATTTTTCGCACTCTGTATCCTTATCTACTTGATGAAGGAGAGTTAGAATATCTGGCATATACTTCTCAATGTTGTTTATATTAAAATTTACAACAAAGATGAAAAAGTTCTGAGGGAGTGATGCCAAAATGAGATCGGTGCCCAATTCTTCAGGGAGTTTAAACCCTAGAACCTCTAGGCGCTTAATGTAGATTGACTGCATGAGGCCCGACTGGGGCGCCCTCTCCAAGCTTGTTCTGAAAGAGTACCTTGAACATCTTAAACCGTTCCTGTCTAGCTCTCTCCCGGTAAAGACCACATATGTGCACAAACATGCTATACACATCCATGTTTTCGTGAGACTTCATGAGTTCTGTTGGACAAAAATCCCTCAAGGTAACATTGAAGTGTTTTTGAGTTGATTGTGTTCGTTGATAAATCCAGATGACCATGTTTCAGTATGGTTGGTGTTGTCAAAACAAATGTTTAAGGTGACGCAGTTTCTCAGTGTTTGCCAAATTTTTGGGTCTCAAAACAAGAGTTTGTTTTATGAAAAATGAAGGTTTTCTGCAAAGGAGTTCACGAACTGCAGTTCGCGGACCGTGAAGCATGGAGTTCACGGTCCGCATAGTAGCGCAACTGCGCTATGTGGGGTGCAAGGGAGGTATGCGAACCACGAAGTGCGCTACGTGAACCGCATAGGAAAATCAGTTTGCAGAAGGATCGTCGTTCACATGAGGCACGTCGTTCACAGGAGGCTCGTCGTTTGCGGAATTGAGGTGGTGGTTTAAGGAGCCGCAAAGAGTTTTCGTTTGCGGAAGACAACAACCGCTGCAAAGGGCGCTATGCGAACCACACAACAAGTTCGCGATGAAGGCTATACTGCACCAGAGTTTTGGGTATTTGTGATTAGCGGGTTTTGTGGGATTTATTTTCCGATATAAAGGACCCTAATCACATCATTAATAACAACAAATTTCATTAGAGAAGATCATCATTGGAAGAATTCGGAGAAGTTTGAAGTAGTTCGCGATGAAGGATTCCGCAAAGGAGGAAGTGGTTCACATGGATCAATTCCGCGAAGGAGACAGTTCGCGAGAACAGTTCACGAAAGGGGTTTGCGGGGCTTGGTAGCTCGCAAAGGAAAAAGACTCTGTAACAGAGGCAGTTTGCGAGGCATCAACCGTCCGTGAAGAAAAAGGTGACTGCGAAGCACTCGCACTACGTGGTGCAACACAGTTCGTGAAGGATTCAAGGTAGTTCACGGATGATGCAAGATAATTCACGGATGGAGCAAGGAATTTTGCGAAGGGACTAAAACAGTCCATGAAATCAATTTCTGCAAACTAACAGTACACGGAGAAGTGGATTTCATATATCAGGTGAAAATATTACTTCAATAGAGCATCTATCTACAACCGAGAATGTATTCATTATTGATAATGAAGGGACCTACATATCCATAAATTGTGTGTGAATCCTTTCCGGAGCAGTGAGTAAAGAAAGAGGAAGAAGGTGATCCCTTCCATCGGCAGTGAGCCATCGAAGAAAAGAGTTAAGGGAGTGACCCTTGGGAAAGCAGTGAGCCGACTCTAAACTTTGTAAAGATAATGAGCTTGGGTATAGAAGTGATCTAGCCCAAACCTTATATTTTGGCAGTGAGCTTTAGTAGATTTGGTACATCGGCACATTGCCATTGTACGCTCTTTGGATGTAGCCCAGTGAGGATGAACCAAATAAAAATCACTGTGTTTCGTGCATGATTTCATTTCTGTTTATACATTTTTATGGGAAAGAGAGAGAAGAGTGTTTTCTTTAATGACTAAACAAGATCCGAAAGAGCAGTTGTTTTAATCTGTCATACCCTGATTCACCCCCCTTTTTAGGGTATTTAACCTAGTTGGGTGAATAATTGGTATCTGGGAAAAATGCTGAAAGTCCGTGGTTCTCTCTCAGTTGAAGAAATGGAAGGTGTTAATCATAAAGAGATTTTGATTTTTGATGGAAACAATTTTCAGCTATGGAAGAATCAAATGCTACACTTCTTTTGATCATTGAGTATGAATGTATTTACAGCTGTAATGCATGGTATTTCTGCTAGTACGAACAATAATGTTTTATCAGAAGCAGAACATAAAGAATTGGATGCCGATGCCAAAAGAATGAATGCTTTAGGGGAGCCCTATCCAATACAATCTATACAAAGGTGATGTCATGTAAGTCATCACAGGCTATGTGGGAAAAGTTGCTAAATATTTATGAGGGTGACTTAAAAGTGAGAGAATCAAAACTGCAAGTTCTATGGAATAAGTACGAGGATCTGAGAATGCACCCTAATGAACTTGTTGATGCATTTTTTGATCGGGTGAATATTGTTGTGGTAGACATGCATGGTCTCAGAGAAATTATTGAAGATATAAAGATTGTTAAACACATCTTGAGAAAACTACCACCTCAGTTTAATCCAAATGTTTTTATATTGGAAGATAAAGATCTGAAGGAGATGACGTTGGATATCTTGCACAATACTCTTGTCGCATACGAGATGAGAAATGATGATAACGATGTTGTGGAAAAGGGGAAGTCTAAAGAAGTGACATTCAAGGCCGTGGAGAAGCTCACTATTGAAGATAATTAGGAGGAAGACAATGTGGACGATGTCATGTCATTTCTCTCCTCAAATCTGCAAAGAAGAAGAGGAAAGTTCAATGAAAAACTTCCACTTACATGCTTTTGATGTGGAAATATTGATCATCTTGCAAGAAAGTGTCCTAAGAAGTTTCAAGATGATGATGAAGATAATGATGAAATTCTCGGGAAGAAGTGTTCAGCCAATGTGAAAGGTAGAAGAAATATCAAGAGAAATTTCTTCAAAAAGAAGAATCTACTTTCAAAAGAAGATGACAGTTTAGAAGAATCTGAGATAGAAGAATTGAAGGACTGCAAGGATCATGAAGCAGATGTTATGGTGACAGTTGTCAGAAATTCCCAAACAAGGGAAGATAGTGATAATGATGAAGGAGAAGTCGAAGGAAGAGTTGACCTTCAGGTCGAATTAGATGCTGTGCTTGAAGAGATAGACATTTGGAGAGCCAAAGCAAAGAAAACCAACATGGTGGTTAATGATGTCAAACTATATATGCAACAACAAGAAGAAGAAAAGTCCTAGCTAGAGACTGAAATTGGAAGGCTTAAATCTTCAATGTCAGAAAGCTTAGAAAAGGATGTTGTGTACAAACTCAAAATCAAAGAACAAAAAAGAAAGATCAATAGTTTGACTAATACTGGAAAAGATCAAATCAAACATATCAAAGAACTTGAAGTTGTCAGTATGCGAAGGAAAGTGAAAGATCAGGAGAAACTCTTGTTTCCGACAAGGCATGATACAAAGGAAACAAAAAAAAGTAAAAGTAGAATTCAAAGTTCCAATGAAACAGACAAAAGAGTGCCAGGAAAGGAAAATGATTGATCAGAACGATACGATTGGTATGAGGATTGATCGTAAACAGAAAGCAGTAATGGTTGAAGTTAGAGCACAAGCTCTCACCCTGAGGTTGAAAATTGATTTGGGTATGAATCAGAACCAGAAGATTCAGAGAACCCAAGAGAAAACTAGTGGTACGGTAACGACACACAAGAATGTACCCCACATTAGATGCTATTGTCGTGGAAAGATGAGACACTCACAAAATTTCTATTCTATAGCCAAGAGGTACTGAAGGGAACAAGACCAACTTAGGCAACCATACATAGCTCAAATATCTAGGACATCATTCGATGGTCACTATTTCAGGTGTGGAGGATTCAGACACATGACAAGATATTTCTCATCATCAATGCAAAAAAATGTGCCGATGTAGACTGAATGTGGTCATAAGCAACAACTTAATTTATCATCAAATGACCTGAAAACACAAAATCAATTTACGACATTAAAAGATGAAAGTGGTCCATCATGCTCCAAGCATCATCAAGAATATCTGTCAAAGACATGGATCAGAAAGAAAAGAGATGAGCATGCAGTGGTTGCAGAGATAACTTTCAAAGTATCAGATTGCACTGAAATATGGATCATTGATAGTGGATGCACCTCTCATACGACGGGAAATGAGGAACTAGTGACATGAATTAGATACAATAAGGAAGATAATTGTAAGATTTTGTAATGATGAAGGCCTAAGAATTATTGGCACAGGAAAATCTAAGTTTGGGGGAAAATACATGAGACGTGGAGATGTATTGGTTGTTGAAGGTCTCAGTCACAACCTGTTAAGTGTAAGTCAACTGTGTGACTCAGGACATACCATAAGTTTTTCAAAGAAATTGTGTATCATTAAGGAAAAAGATGGTGAAGTTGTTTTGTAGGGAAAGCGTATGAAGGGGAATCTCTACCTTGTAAGTGGAGAAGAAGATATGTGCCTTTTGTCCAAGGAAGAAGAAAACAAGTTATGACATAAACATGTTGGTCATTTGAGCCAAACGTCGTTGGAAGATCTGGTGAAATGTGTTGCTGCTCGAGACCTCCCTAGGTTATCACGTGATCGTACCCATACGTGAGATGTTTGTCAACAATGGAAGATCATTTGAAAAACATATAAGGCGGAAGAGAAAAGATCAACAAAAGTGCTTGAATTGGCACATATTGATGTGTGCGAACCTATTTCACCAAGAGCTATTGATGAGAGAAGATATTATGTTATCTTCATTGATGATTTTAGCAGAATGACATGAGTTTTAGTTATCACTCACAAGTATGAGGTGTTGAGTTGCATAACAACTTATCAAAGGGAAGTTGAAAAGATGCTAGGTCAAAAAATCCTGAAGATCCGAACAGATAATGGAACATTGTTCACAAATAACCAAGTGGAGGATTATCTTGAGAATCATGGGACAAAACACCAAGTTTCAGTAGTAAGAACTCCACAACAAAATGAAGTAGTTGAGAGAAGAAATCGAATTATTAATAACATGGCTAGAACAATGCTCATTGAGAAGTCCTTCCAGAGAAGTTTTGGAAAGAAGTTGTGATGACATCAGTCTATACATCAAATAGAGCATTATTATGTCTGAAAGAAGAGAAAACTCTATATGAGCTATGGTATGGAAAGAAGCCAACATTGAAGTACTTTCGAGTCTTCAGAAGTAAATGTTTCATTCTCAATAAGGAGAAACACAGAAAGTTTGAATCCTGTAGAGATGAAGGGATATTTCTTGGCTACTCAAAGAAAAGTAAAACATACAAATGTTTCAATAAGCGGTTGTGAAAGATAGTTGAAAGAAATGATTTAACTATAGTAGAGAACGAACCTAATATTCAGCAAATACATGATCAGTCTCAGGAGGATAGTGAAGAAGAGATAAGAAGATCAGAGGATGTTCCAGTTCTAGAGGCTGATTTAGAAGAAGATTCAGATAATGAAAAGGATGAGCACAAACTAATATCTGCACAAAGATCAAAGAGAAGAGTCAAAATTGATAGACAAATCATAATCAGTGATCAGACAATGCCAGTGCAGACAAGGAGGATGGAGACTCTACACCCAACATTGTTCTTATCACTGGTAGAGCTTAAATGTTTTGAGGAAGTAGCTGTAGATGAAAATTGAGTTCAGGCTATGAATGAAGAGCTTAACCAAATTGAGAAGAATTAGACATGAAATATTGTTTTGAGACCAACAAATAAGAATGCCATTGAGACCAAATAAGTCTTTCGCAACAAGATGAATGAAGATGATACTGTGATTCGAAACAAAACACGATTAGTGTGCAAAAGGTACTCCCGGATATAGGGTATAAATGTTGATGAAACATTTGCACATATTGCGAGGTGAGAGACAATCAAATTATTTTTGGCCATAACGGTGAAAAGAAGGTTCAAAATTTTTTAGATGGACGTCAAGTCGACATTTCTGAATGGGGTTCTGGAAGAAAAAGTTTATATTGAGAAGTCAGATGGTTTTCTCATTCATGAAGATGAGGACAAAGTTTCTCGGTTGAGAAATGCACTATTTGGGTTGAAGTAAGCATAAGAGCATGGTATTCAAGGCTCGATTGGTTTTTGAAGAAGCTCATTTTTTAGTGTGGTGGAGTTGATTACAATCTATATATCAACAATGACAGTAATCAAAGGATGATGATGCTGGTGTATGTTGATGACATAATATTTGGTGGATCAGATGAAGTTTAGTGCAAATAGTTTGCAAAATTCATGAAAAATGAGTTTGAAATGCCAATGATCGGTGAACTGACGTTTTCCTTGGTTTACATGTAACACAAGGAAAGAATGATACATTCATTTCTCAATCTAAATATACCAAGGAGGTGTTGAGAAGATTTGGAATGGATAATTTTAAAGAGATGACGACTCTGTTGGCTACTCGGATGAAACTTTCACGGGATGATGAAGACAACGCGGTTAATGTCACAGAATACAAGAAAATCATTGACAGACTATTGTACATGACAATGACAAAACTTGATATTGTTTTTACCACATGTCAAACAACAAGATATCAAAACAATCTCAAAGAAACCCACTTACTTGTAATAAAAAGAATACTTTGGTATATTAAGGGAACAATGAATTTTGGTTTAATGTATAATGCCAAATCTCAGTAAGATTTATTGGGTTATATAGATGTGGATTGGGTCGGTTCAACAGATGATAAAAAATCAACATCAGGTGGTGCATTCTATCTTGGCGAGTTGTGTATTTCTTGGCTAAGCAAGAAACAAGATTGCATTTCATTGAACACCGTAGAAACTGAATATATTGCAGCTACTCAAGTGTGCACATAGTTATTGTGGATAAAAGCAACAACTTGATGATATAAGAGTTGAAGTGAAGTCTCCGATTAGAATCCATTGTGATAATTTAAGTGCTATAAACCTGAGAAAAAATCCAGTCCATCACTCCAGGACAAAGCACATTGAAATCAAGTATCATTTTATCAAGGACAAGGTGGAGCACATGCTTGTGAAGTTGGAGTATGTGCCTACAGAACTATAGGTTACGGACATTCTGACGAAAACCTTACCCAAAGAAGTGTTTGAACGACATCGACTGGCTCTAGGAGTTCAATTGACTCCCCGCACTTGAAAAAGTGTGGATGTGGGACCCCCTCTCCCTGAGGTATAGTGTGTTTTTCCCTAAATGTGATGATATGTGTTCTTTACCCTGTTGCAGACCACAAACGAAGTGACCTTTGGGTTCATTGACAAAAGGGTAGAAATTGTGGCAATAAAATGGGAGAAAATGTCTTGATCAAGATAGATGAAAAACTGATAGGGGGAGAAGTGAAGTAGGGGGAGTTTTAAATCTGACGATGCTAATGGCGATCGATCAAAGGTTATATATAACGACAGATGAAGTTCATGATGAAAGAAGTTGAGTGGTTTTTGAATGAAGTGATTCAATGATGAACTTTGCATGCTAATCTTGTTTCTCACGCTGAGCATGACTCATGCGGGCTTAGAGTATGTGTTAAGTAAATCATTGATCGCCATCTGAATCGTAAGAAGCGAATTGTGGAAGAAGATGGAAGAAGCTTTAATGAGGTATCAAAATGTGAAGAGTTGTCAACAAACCCAAAGGGGGAGATTGTTGGACACAAAAACCCCTTAAGGTAACATTGAAGTGTTTTTGAGTTGATTGTGTTTGTTGACAAAGTTGGGTGACCATGTTTCAGTACGGTTGGTGTTGCCGAAGTAGATGTTTAAGGTGACGCAGTTTCCCAGCGTTTGCCAAATTTTTGGGCCTCAAAATTGGGAGTTTGTTTTATGACAAAAGAAGGTTTTCCATAAAAGAGTTCGCGGACTGCCATTCGCGGACCGCGAAGCATGGAGTTTGCAGATTGCATAGTAGCGCAACTGCGCTATGTGGGGCGCAAAGGAGGTATGCGAACCACGAAGCGTGCTATGCGAACCACATAGGAAAATCAGTTTGTGGGAGGCTCATTGTTCGCGGGAGGCTCTTCGTTTGTGGGGAATTGAGGCGGTGATTTAAGGAGTCGTAAAGGGTTTTCATTTGCGGAAGTCAATGACCGCCGCAAAAGGCGCTATGCGGACCGCATAACAAGTTCGTGGTGAAGGTTGCACCACATCAGAGTTTTGGGTATTTGTGATTAACAGGTTTTGCAGGATTTATTTGCTTATATAAAGGACCCTAATCACATCATTAATAGCATCAAATTTCATTAAAGAAGATTATCGCTCGAAGAATTTGGGGAAGTCCAAAGTAGTTTGCGAGAGAGGATTCCGCGAAGGAGGAAGTAGTTCACGGGGATCAATTCCGCGAAGGAGATAGTTCACGAAAGGGGTTTGTGAGGCTCAGTAGTTCGCAAAGGAAAAATGACCGTGTCACGACCCCCTCCCCACAAAGTGTACCCCTCCTGGGCTGACAATGTGAGAAGGGAGATAATGACCCCCGAGTCCCGCCTCGAGTAGGCCCTGGGTTGGCGACTAGCACCGAGGGTATAGTAAACACACAAATGGGAGGCATTACCCTTTAAGAGAACACATGCAGAAGAGAGAGATAAGATAGACACCAACCAACTCCAACTCAGAACTGAAATATAAAAGAAAACCCAAGTGCACATATGTAATGTCATGCAAAACTACTACAACTGGAATGAGAAAACTGAAAGTATCCAAAAGAAAGTAAAAACAGCAGTAACCACAAGCCCGAACAGCTCCTGCAACCCCAAGCTAGTAGAAACCAACTTGATCTCCAATCTGCTCCAAGTGACTTGAAAAACAGTTTATATATACATAGGGTGAGTATAACAGTATACTCAGTAGGATCCTCCTTGAAGCCTCTCGTGCTAAAGTAAAGGAAGCATGCTAAAGCACAATGAACAACAAGTGAAACTAACTCGTCACCTAAACAGGTATACTAAGTTTCCAACCTCACCATGGATACTCTCACCAAGTAACGCATACAAGAGTATATAATATAATAAAGAATATCAAGGGTACCCCACTACTACTTCCCCACTGGTTTGCCGCTTTGCCCCAACGTCGCACGTCCTAAGCATCTCTCTCCAAAAAGGATTGCCCACAGACACTTGGGCGAAGCACCACAACATGCACCTCATGCAACAAAACCACCACGTCCACGTAAGAAAAGTAACCAGGTAGTTTCTAGGAGCCACCACAGCCCGCATAACGTGTATCATACGTCGGGTATTATACCTCAAGCCATTACAGCCCATACACCGAGTAAGGATCCTCAAGCCATCACAGCCTATACACATTACACCTATAGTAGTCCATAGGATAATATATCCAGAATATATGTGTGTGAATAACCACAAGCCATTACAGCCCTCTACACACATATATGGGGAAAAATAACCACTGTGCCTACCAGCGCAAGTATCTACCAAGAGAAGAGAGCGGGGAAAAAGGGGGTAGTCAGCCATTCATCCTCCCACCGGAATGTTGGGAAAAACACCCCCAGGGCTCAGAATCCCCGAGGTGTCAGTTGCCCTTATTGACAGGGTGGAGTAGCGTATAGAAACACAAAAAAGTACAGAATATACTATATCTCATAACCACACTATGGGCATAACCTAGTCTTAGACTCAACTGCAGCTAACGTCTCTCGAACTCCGGGATGCCACTTCTAAGACTAGGTATCCTATACGCACACAACCATTTAAAGAGCTTTATTAGATTACTTCATTACCTTTTTATCAATTCCACTTTACATTAATTAATTCTTTAAACATTAATTAACCATGTGCAATTCCACATTAAGTTTCATTAGCATCACACCCAAAGTCCACTGTCCCTTTAAAATTACAACCTCATCATTATGTTCCAGCAACTCCAACCCCAAGGGTTAACATCATTTATTCAATTATTCATTACAGAATTACATTCCGATATTCCCAGGAATTCTAGAAAAACATTCTATGCTACTAAACACAAGGGGGCTCGACACGGTGAGTAGATGTACTACCCGTCGAGTCTTTGCCGCCTATAGCAAGAGCGTAGACCCATCCTCCCTTGAGAAGCTAAACACAGAAAGCACGTGGCATACCCCGCGTGTCTTCGCCTCTTTCAGAAGAAGGGTAAGCAAGGCCAACTGCCTTGAGCAGTGGGAAAAAGTAAAGCAGATAATCAACCAATAAGAATGAGCAAGCATCCAACAATCACATCCATCCTGTTCCATCATCCCTGGTGTCCTCCCTGACACCCACATGCATAAACCGATGCATCTCGCCACTCTAGGCATCATCTGCTGCCACAACCAAAAGGCCTCCATGCCCCCACATATCACAACAACCATCCAGACTCACATCACAACACAAGTAGCAGGAAAACAAACATTTTAACAGTTGAGCTCTTGGCCCTTTAACAAACAATAGAGTAACTCAGAACCCAACAAGGAGTTATCTTTTATCGATCAACCGGTTCTTTAATCCATCTTATATTAACCGATTATTATTCTTAGGTTCCAAATTTGGGAAACCTAACCAGTAAGCTATCACAAATAATTAAACATGATTACTGCACCATTTTGATTAACATCAAATTACAACAAGAAGAACCAGATTCATTTACATGCCTCTTTATCTTTATCCAAACCATTATCAATTAATTATGGATTTACGTTCTTTACCAATCTCTATCAAGAACGAAATGCTAAACACAACAAGCATTGATATCACACTATCTAGCAAAACAAGAGGCAATAACATACGACTGATATCAATTTGTTTATTCGATTCAAATATTTATTAGGTCAATTCCATTGTGATCTAGTGGGATAAAACATGCTAACAATATAGTTGCACATAAAAGAAGAGAGAAGCAACGAATCCCTTACCTCAAACAGTTCTTGACGTTCTTTATACGAGAACAATCCACACAACGGGTCACGATCCTCTTCTCGCGACAATTGCATCCACTCGAGGATGCCACGGTACGACCACACCAACCGAAACCCAAGAAAAACTCCATTAGAAGCATGAAGATTACATGCTATAATATGGAAAGGAGAAACAGGAGAAGATGAACCCCAAAAGAACGATGATAAAACATACCTTATATCGAAGATTGATCGATACAACTTGGTTGCATCAAAATAGAGTGGAACCAATCCAAGGAGGAAAGTTTGATTGTGCAACTCCTATGAGAAGGAATGGGATGTTCGAGCGTCTCACACCCGAGAACAAGGAGAAAGAATTAGGGAGGAAGATATCTCGTCCCTTTAGAAGATTTAACGGAGCGACGATTTAAGATACGCTTAATTTCCCATTAAAAGAGGATCGCATTAAACCACGCGGTTTGGCCAAGTAAAAACATCCCGAGCCATAGGAATAATTAATATAGGAGTTATGGCCTTTGAATGGGCTATAAAGTCCTTAAAACAAGGCTTTAAATGCATTTTACGTCAAAGGAAATGTTAAAGGGGTGAAACAATAGGAAGCTGAAAACACTGTTCATGAACCTCACCGTTCTGGAAACACTGTTCATGAACCTCACCGTTGGAACCTCACTGTTCTGGAAACACTATTCATGAACCTCACTGTTCTGGAAACACTGTTCATGAACCTTACCGTTGGAAGGTCACCGTTGCACTATTCACAACGGTCTACCGTTTGAACTGTTCACCTAAGGTTACCGATGTACTATTCACAACGGTCTACCGTTGGAACTGTCCATAGAAGGTCACCGTTGCACTGTTCACAACGGTCTACTGTTGGAACTGTTCACCTAAGGTTACCGATGCACTGTTCACAGAAGGTCACCGTTGGAACTGTTCACAGAAGGTCACCGTTGCACTGTTCACAACAGTCTACCATTGGAACTGTTCACCGAGGGTCATCGATGCTACTGTTCACAGAAAGGGAAAATTTGACAAAGTGTTGGGGATAAGTCACCTTGATCTCCCGGGACACCTCAAACACCATATTTTCACAAAGGAATGAATCAGAGATATCCGAGCCATTACAGACCGTATTGTAGAGGCGATCCATGAGGCATCATTCGTTCGCGAAGCAGGGGCAATCCGTGAAGAAAAAGGCGATTGCGAAGCACTCGCCCCATGCAGTGCAACATAGTTCGCAGAGGATTCAAGGTAGTTCACGGAGGATGCGAGACAATTTGCAGAGGGAGCAATGAAGTTCGCGAAGGGACTAAAACAGTTCACAAAAGCAATTTCTGCAAACTAACAATACGTGAAAACATGGATTTTATCTACCAGGTGAAAACAGAACCTCAATAGAGCATCTATCTACAACTAAGGATGTATTCATTATTGATAATGAAGAGACCTACATGTCCATAAACTGTGCGTGGATCCTTTTCGGAGCAGTGAATAAAGGAAGCGGAAGAATGTGATCCCTTCCATCAGCAATGATCCATCGAAAGAGAGAGTTAATGGAGTGACCCTTGGGAAAACAGTGAGCTGACCCTAAACTTTATAAAGGTAGTGAGCCTGAGCATAAAAGTGATCTAGCCCGAACATTGTATTTTGGCAGTGAGGCTTAGTGGATTTGGTATATCGGCACATTGTTGTTGTATGCTCATTGGACGTAGCCCAGTGACGGTGAACCAAGTAAAAATTGTCGTGTCTTGTGTATGATTTCATTTCTGTTTATACATTACTACGAGAAAGGGAGAGAAAAGTGTTTTGTTTAACAACGAATCAAGATCTAAAAGGGTAGTTGTTTTAATCTGTCATACCCTGATTCACCCACTCTCTCAGGGTATTTAACACAGTTGGGCTAACAAGTTCACTAGACATAGACGAAAGCATCAAACATTGAATGTCGACCGCGTCAATCAAATGTTTTTCGTAGACTAGGAACTCTTCATCACTCGCTTCTTTAGCAGGCAAATCAGACATTAAAGATTCTAGTATGTAAAATTTTTGTTCATGACGTAACACAAGCTGAAAGCGTCTAAGCCACTCATGGAAGCTACTGCCAGTGAGAAGGTCGTCTTTATTCAATATTGATCGTAGGTGTTGGATTGGTGTAGCCCGATCCGGTTGGGCTGAATGCTTGTGGCTTGCAACTTTTGTGGGTCGAGCTCCGCGGTGATGCGACGATTGTTCAACCTGAAAATGGTTGAAGGGAAAATTTTTGCAGACCACATCAAAGAATTCAATACCATCATAAGTCAGCTGACATCAGTGAAAATTGATATTGGTGATGAGGTATGTGCACTGACCTTACTGTCCTCTTTACCTGACAATTGGGAAGCAACTGTAACAGCTATGAGCAGTACCTTGGGGAATACCAAACCGGTTCTGGAAGATGTACGAGATCTAATCCTCATTGATGACATGTGAAGAAGAGAATCAGACAGATTCTCTGGTTCTACTCTGAACGTTGAAAGAAGAGGAATATACCCACAACGAGACAATCGTAGAGGGCGATCAAGATCAAGAGGGAAAAGCCGAGACAAGGTAAAGGGGGCTGGTCCTACCTACTGGATTTGTGGGAAGAAAGGACATGTCAAGAAGGAGTGCAGAGAAAGACGGAAGGGACCTGAAACCAGTGGAGCAAACACGACAGTTGAAGGAACTGATGACGTGCTGTTGTTGAGTGTGGATAACCCAATGGAGTCTTGGATTTTAGACTCTGGGGCGTCTTTCCATTCTACATCGGAGAAGGGATTCTTGAAAAATTATGTTTCTGGAAATTTCGGCAAGTTACATCTTGCTGATGATGAGCCCTTGCAGATTGTGGGGAAATGAGATGCACAAATGAAGACCAACAGTGGGAGTTTGCTGGTTCTGGAAAATGTGAGGTATATCCTTGGCTTGAGAAGAAATCTTATTTTTTTCAGACAACTTGATGATGCAGGGTTGAGTATCACGTTCACTGGTGGTGCATGAAAGATCACCAAAGGAGCTATGGTCATAGCTCAGAGAAAAAAGAATGGTACCCTATACAACATGACAGAAACTTTCATGGACATGACTGCATCACTAAAAGCTTTCAGAGATTCACAATTGTGGCACTACAGATTAAGCCACATGTGTGATAATGAGATGAAGATGCTGACAACAAAAAGGTTGCTACTAGAGTTAAAGTCAGTGGATGTTGGCCTATGTGAAGATTGTATCTCCAGAAAGCAGAAGAAGGTGTCTTTTGTAAAAGGAGGCAGAACACCGAAGGGTGGAAAGCTGGACCTGGTACACACTGATGTTTGGGGGTCTGCACCAGTACATTCCCTTGGAGGGTCACAATATTATGTGACATTCATTGACGACTCTGCAAGGAAGGTATGATTTTACTTTCTGAAAAACAAATCTAACGTGTTTAAGGTGTTTCAGAAGTGGAAGGTCATGATGGAGATTGAGTCAGGAGCAAAACTGAAATGTTTGAGGTCAGACAACGGTGGAGAGTACAACAACAATGAGTTCAGAGAATTCTGTTTTGATAATGGAATTCGGTGGGAGAAGACAATTCCAGGTACACTGCAACAGAATGGTGTGGTAGAGAGGATGAATAGGACGTTGAATGAACGTGTCAGAAGTATGAGGTTACACTTAGGATTGCCCAAAACCTCCTGGGCTGATGCAGTGAACATGACAACATATCTCATCAACATGAGTCCATCTATGCTAATGGAAGAATGTCTACCCGAGGAGCTCTGGTCTGGTAAGAAGGTGGGACTCACATTTATGAGTCTTTGGTTGTTTGGCATATGTACATGTTGATGCTATTGCAAGGGACAAGCTTGATGCGAATTCCAAAAGATGTTTCTTTATTGGTTATGGTGTTGAGGAGTTTGGTTATCACTTTTGGGATGATCTCGACAAGATGGTCATCAGGAGCCAGAATGTGATATTAAATGAAGGTGTCATGTACAAAGATCGTCATGCAGCTGAAGATGAAAATGAGAACATTGAATCATAGTGCAAAGAGTAAGTGGAGCTTGAAGGTATATCTGAGCATGAGACATCTGAATCGATGGAACCTACTACTCCAGTGGAGTTGAGGAGATCAACAAGGGTGGGATGGCCTGTGCAGAGGTATTCACCATCCTTTCATTATCTGTTATTGACTGACAGTGGAGAACATGAATGTTTTGAAGAGGCAATGCAGTTGAAGGAGTCGAGCAAGTGGGAGCTAGCTATGAAGGAGGAGATTTCCTCGTTGCATGATAATAATACTTGGGAGATGACACCTCTACCAAAAGGAAAGAGAGCATTGCAAAACAAATGGGTATACCGGGTCAAGGAAGAACACGATGACAAGAGGAGGTTTAAGGCAAGGTTGGTGGTGAAAGACTTCCAACAAAAGGAGGGAGTGGATTTCACTGAAACATTCTCACCAGTAGTGAAGCTTACCACCATCCGAGTGGTTCTCATCATTGTGGCATCAGAAGACTTGCATCTTGAACAAATTGATGTCAAGATCGCTTTCCTTCATATAGACCTGAAGGAGGACATCTACATGCAACAACCAGAGGATATGTAGAGTCTGGGAAGGAAGACCTGATGTGCAAACTCCAAAAGAGCTTATATGGATTGAAGCAGACACCCAGACAGTGGAACAAAAAGTTTGATTCATTTATGTCTAAAAATGAATATAAACGATGTGGCATGGATCAATGTTGCCACATTAAGTCCTTTGGCGATGAATACATTATATTGCTTATGTATGTGGATGACATGCTCATTGCAGGATCATGTATGCAGAGGATTGATGAGTTGGAAGGGTAGTTGGCTGAGGAGTTCGAAATGAAGGATCTTGGAGAAGCTATCAAGATTTTGGGGATGAAGATCAAGAAAGACCGTGTGGCTGGAACCTTAATGTTATCACAGGCTGACTACATTGGGAAGGTTATGAGAAGATTCGGTATGCTGGAAGCAAATGCGGTCTCTATTCCCCTGGCGGACCATTTCAAACTCTGAAAGGAGCAATCACCGAAGACGGCAGAAGAGGTTGAGTACATGGTAAAGGTTCCATACGCATTAGCTGTTGGAATTCTGATGTATACCGTGGTATACACTCGACCTGACATCGCTCATGCAGTGGGAGTTGTGAGCAAGTATATGGCTAACCCTGTAAAGCAACATTGAGAAGTTGTGAAGTAGATACTGAGGTATTTGAAGAGCAGCAAGGAGGTATCTCTGTGTTTTGGAAAAGGAAATTCATTGCAGGGGTATGTGGATGCTGACCTTGGAGGTGACATCGACAACATGAGGAGTACCACAAGTTATGTATTTACTTGTGGAGGAACTACGGTAAGTTTAATATCACAATTGCAGAAGGTGGTGGCTTTATCCACCACAGAGGCAGAATACATTGGTGTAACAGAAGTTGGGAAGGAGATGGTTTGGCTGAAGAACTTCTTGGATGAATTGGGAAGAAAGCGAGAGGAGAATGTATTGCACTATGACAGTCAAAGTACTATACATCTTGCAAAGAACCCGGTGTTTCATGCCCAGACAAAGTACATTCAGTTGAAGTACAATTTCATCAGAGGTTTGATATATGATGAGTTGCTGACATTGCAGATGATTTGTGGAACCAACAATTCGGCATACATGTTGATGAAGCCCATGGTAATACAGAAGTTGAGGCACTGTTGTGCCTCTGTTGGTCTCCACTGATGAACGGAAGATGAGAGACAGAATAAGGGAAGAAGTTGTGAATGGAAAGTGCGCCACTGGTGAGTGACGAAGAGGGAGAACTCAGATTAAGTAAGTTGTCTTAGTCAGTGAAATCGAAGCATAACAGTATAGTGGATCAGGCTCCAAGTGTGAGATTATTGGATTAGTGTAGCTCGATCCAGTTGGGTCGAATGCTTGTGACCCACAACTTTCACGGGTTGAGCTCTGCAGTGAGCTTGTTGGGGGTTGCAGGGGGCAACGCGCCTCTGCTCCGAGGGCCGAAGGTCCTCGACCCAAATTTTGGGGAACTGTAGCATCTCAGACAACTGTAGCAAAGTTGACTGACCGACACCAACAAAGCACTGTAGCAGTGCAGACTTTGGAGTCAACTTTACTATAACCTTTTGGACTTCCAGCTGACAACCACTATAACACTTTTGACTTGGGTGACCACCTTTCACTGTAGCGATACAGACTTCCTGTGCTGTTGGTGGAACAGTGGATCATCTTCTCCATTTATAGTCCATTTCGGGCTAGGGTTACTTACTGAAACACTCTGTAATTGTGCGCCCATATATAGTGATTTTCTACCTCTCTGTGGACGTAGAGATTATTCCTGAACCACGTAAATCCTTGCGTCCTTGTTCTTTTTCCCCCTTTTACTCTTCTGTGTTTCGCTGTTTCTGTTGCTGCAACTCTCTATGTTTCCGCAACAGTAGGGATAATGTGGATGACAAGCTTTCCATTTTATTCTATAATTAAAAGAGTAGATTATTAGTACTTTTCTTGATTAAAAATTATGTGAGAAATAATAAATTTATTTTATTTTATTAATTTTTATTAAATATCCCATTATTTTATCAAGTCTCAATATCCTTCACCATTGAACTCAGAATGTCTAGTTGTTATGCCATTCTAGTGGCAAAGATCCATATGCCTTTTCGCATAACCCCAACGAGAGTTGGTAAAGCTACTTGGAGGTATCTAGTTAGGCAGGTCTTTGCCAACTACGGGCTTGCAGCTCCTTGAGCCGTTGAGTGGACTCCCCTATCCTAAAATCCAAACTTGGATTTTTCAACACTTTGTTAGGTTAGATATGACGATGGAAGGACTAGAGGGGGGGGGGATAGGTATATTTAAATTATCAGAGTTATTAAAAATTAATTGCGGAATTTGGTGGTTTAAAATTATTAAACTATTCTTTTTTTAAAGAATAAGAATATTGAATGTGTGAAGAATGTATGCAGAAAATTAAAGATAAGAAAACAAAGATTTTTTATAGTAGTTCAGATCTAAATGATCCTACGTCTACTCTTCACACCCCAACCGATGGAATATGACACCCACTATGAAAGAGAGAAAGACTTTTACACGGGAGCAATCTAAACCCAGTTTTTTACACAGGAGCAATCCCAACCCAGGACATTGCGAGGAGCACCCCCGAACCTACACACACATCCTTTTGTGGGAGCAGACAAAAACCCAAATTTTCTACCTGGAGCGACCCCAACCTAAATGTACCACCTTTTGGTCAAGTAAGCTTAACTAATGAACTGCCTTTTGGTAAGGCAGCACAACCACAAAATAATTTTTATGGGTGGTATAACCTGTTGTGTGAAGGATATAAGTGCAGACAACTCTACCTAGCCCAGAAGAATAAATACAACAATTATAGAACCGCTGGAGAGTTGTAGAAAGAAAGGTGTAGATGAAACAGTTGATGCAGACCCTTTGAATGATGCAAATAGTGTACTTCGGGCGTTCCAGCAATGGTACAATACATCTCTTCAAGGTGAATGAATTTGATGAAGATTTGTTCCTTCCTTTAGAGTTCATGACAAATGATGTAAACAGTGAGTACAATATCACTTGATTGGCGTGACAATCAATAAAATAAGGTTTTAATGCTGCAATTCTCAATTTAATGTAATTTTTTAAATTATGTCCTTTGATGGGAGACCACACATCGTGTATAGACCAGCTACATGCCGTGTATCTCGAGTTTCCGTGTATCCAGGATACACGTCTGGGTCTGCGTTGTGTACCTCGGCCGAACTACATAGCGTGTACAAACCAGCTACACGTTGTGTGTTCCACTTGCCGTGTATCTGGGATGCATGTCTGGGTCATTGGCGTGTGTTTCAGACGCGAGAATTGATAAACTACACACCGTGTACACCGCATACACGTTGTGTATATCACAAATGCTTTAAGTTGTCAGCCTCACATGGTTTTGACCGTTTATAATGACCACACAGATTGCATGATTTATACTGCTAACCTGTGTAGACTACACGACGTGTACATTGATATAGGCCGTGTAATCCGACAATCGTGTGCCAGGTTGACCGGTCAACACGCGGCGTACACCACATGTAATTACTGCGTGGTGCTCCATGTATCCCGTGACGTATCCATATGCAATGCACTAGGGTACACAACGTATACTTCCAAGTACACACTGTGTAACCCCGTCTTACCGGCAACAAATTGACAGTTTCCCGATGACATCTCCAATCATTCTTCATCTATTCTTAAACCTTTAAGAAAATGAAACACTGGACGAATCATTATTAATATGTTGAAGCATGTCAATTTAAATCCAATTAAAGAACGAATATCATGAAATAAAATTCTAAGGACAATTACGAATAGATCAACAATCAAATAAATAATTATAAATTTAAACATGACTCCTATGATACCACTTGTTGGTTCGGGGTGCAGCTCAAGCGTGCGTTGGTGGATGATATATTAAAATTTCTTTTAATTATTGTTGTCTGAAACCATGAGCGAGGATCTTGCACGTCAAATTTATAATTTATTTATTTAATATTTAAAGAAATGAATACCTGAGTTTAAGATTTTTTTTCGTTGATGAATGTTGATCATTCGAAAAAACTCTTTTGGATTGCCTTCGTTGCACTGTGAGGATCCAAGGATTGAACCCCTATAGCGGTGATCCACACACGCTCCTATGATCTCTGAGCAACGCCACTCGATCTTCGGGTGCTAGCGCAGCGAATCAAAAGACTTATGTTGTTCGTTCTTGATCGCCCGTTCTTCGGTCTTGAAGAAATCTCTCTTGTGTTTCTCGTTCTTGAGAGGAAGAGAGGAGTCAAGAGAGAATTCGTTGTGTGCAACAATTCTCTATTTCGATTGCACCGATTGATACACTACACAATATAGATATAATTATCTATTCATAGAGCTAGAGTTTAGGTTAAAATAATTATTTAATGCATGTCGGCCATTAAATAATATAATAACCTTTAATAAACCCCATGCCAAATAATAAAATAATAATAATATTATTTTGTGGCGCATGTCAAGTTGCGCAATAACAAGTATTATTTAACCGATTTGTTAATTAATATTTGTCACCGGACTCGGTTTTGGTTCGTTCGAACTCCTCTAGCATTTATTGAATATTTAAATACAATATTTTATTCTCTTAAATAAATATTTTATTCACAATCCGGTGAATAAACATCTATTTAATTTATGCGATCAATAAAACTTGAATAAAATTATTCTTCGGTTTTAAGAATAATATTTATTCTATTAATTAAATTCAAATATAATTTTATCGAGATCAACAGAAACATTTGTGTGTGACCTTCTAGAATTTTTTCTCATTAGTATTAGGTGAGCTTGCCTAAAGTCCAAGATTACTGTCTAGCAACGAGTCTAGATACCCAAGAGAAAGAACTTAATGTCACAACGACGACAACCACACACAAATGCTCACTGTGTAATATAATCCATTTGTCACAATATCTCATCAAACAAGTTACACATTCATGTCACCAATTTATATGTTATATGTTTGATACACATTTCTTTGATTATTTGGGATAAACACATCGTTACATCATAACCGTAGAATTTAAGGTGACAGTTCTATTCCAATCAAAGGGTCGAGATATCAACTTCCATAAAGATGGAAGTGATAAATCCTTCATCGACTTATCCATTAATGACATGTCAATCGTGACACACCCAACACACCCTACATCGCTACGAACGTATGTCGTCACAATTTTCATCAACAAATCTAAGTGCGCGAGTCATGATTTTTATTAATGATAATCTTAAAGTCTAAGGACCATTACACACACTCACAGATATGAATATTCGATGACACCAGAACATGAAAAATTCCTATTGGCATGTCTGTTATCATAATCTCCCGTCTTGGAGATTATCAATTGTGAATTTCATGAGAAGAAGTCTCATCCGCTTACGAGTACTCGCACCTGACAGTCTAAATACTATGTGTCCCATCGTAATACGTTATCCAACCACATAACTATATTAAGAATATTTTCATAGCACTTCAAGGTTTTCATCATAATGGGGAACTGCTATGGTCTTATCAATGCGACAAATACTCTAGGATATTATTACATTAAATCCATGCAGAACAATGAACAATATGTAATAAGATGTTTAATTAATATTCAATATATCGAATTATATGTAATCAAAGTACAAACAGTTGGTCCCAAGACACCAACTTCAACACACATTGCATTGGAGCGCACAACTGAGTGGGGATAGCGCATGGGTCGCCTTGGCGAGGTTCCTATGATGTGAAAGGGGCGACAACAGGGGATAAAGTGGGGCTTATGCATGAGTTGCCCTGAGGCACCTGACCCAGTTGGTGAGTAAGGTGAAGATATGTTTTGGGGCTTACACCTAAGAGGAGGCCCAATTAAGATTGAGCCAAGAGGAGCATACGATCTCTACTCATGGTGCATGATGAAGCCAAAAGGAGGCATCTTGACTAAATACATATAAGGGAAGCCACACATAGAGATCTCGACACGAGGCAATACGATAAGAAAGCCATAAGGAGAAATATCAACTTGAGGAAATACGATAAAATCGAAAGGAGGCATCTCGACTTAAGGTGTTTGAAGGCATAGTCGAGACTTACACCTAAAAGGATGCCTGTACATGTTAACTCATAGTAATATATCGACTCAAGGTGTTTAGGAAGTCATGATGAGTATCTCGACTCAGGGGAATTATGTGGGGCTTACACATTAATGTCGCCCGAGCGTACCTAACCTGGTAAGTGACTTAGGTGAAGGTAGGGAGAGCTAGACGCTTATACTTAGGAGAATGCCCTTAAATGATAACATAAAGGAATATATCGACTTGAGGTATCATAGAAAGCTGTGATCGAGGATTACATCTAAGAGGAGACCCTTGTAAGGAAATCAAGAGGTGAATTTCGACTCGAGGTGTTTGTATAAAACTAAGAAGAATATACCGACTCAAGGATTTTTGGGAAGCCATGAAGAATATGTCACGACCTGACCCAACCGAGGCTCGAGCCACAACTACCTCAAGCCCACCTCCACAGGCCAGGGGGTGATGACGAGCGCCGAAAGACATAACCTAAATGAGAGGACTTTGCCTAATGTACTTGTACACACACACCCGATCATCTCAATGCAGAAGTGCAAAATAATAATAATAATAATAAATGCAATATCTAGAATATAACCATGCATATGAAAACCTCTAGGGTGTACAAGAGTACGACAGTGCAACTGAAAGGTTAAGGAGAAAAATACACGTCCAACCAAAAAGATGTCCCAACTTGACAAAACTGGTAAATGGTTGAGAGAGCCTAGCTCCCGATCTCCAAACTCTGACCACCGTATGCGGTCCTCTGCGGTCACTGCCGACTTGTCAATCATCTTCATAAGACAAGACATGTGCATGCAAAGTCCATGCGGGAGTGAGTATATACATACCCAATAGGACTCCCCGAAAGCTGAAGAGGGAGCAGTAAGAGACATGATAAGAATAGATAATAGATAGCTCAATCCAAAACAAAAAAGTAACCTCATCCAACCACATGGAGCTCAACAAGTCGTGTAGGTGGACTACATGTTGCGTCTCTGCCACCCATAACAAGAGAGTAACAAAATCTAATAACATGGATATAGATATAGATATATATATATCTGATAAGCACTGTGACTCAATGAAAACAATACTAAATTGAGAGACAATTAAATGCCCTTTTTTCATGACCGCCGATTGATGCTCTTCTTTCCAAAATTACCTCTCTCCAAGGTGAATTGGATGCGGCCCTTATTAAAGAGATCTTTTGGGTCATGCACGCGCGCGAAGTCCACATTAAAGAAGGGGACGCCAACACCCGTTACTTCCATCAGAAGGCTTCCGCCAGGCGTCGAAAGAACACTATTTCTTGCCTCTCGTACCCTGATGGCAGAACTACATCCAATGTCGAAGGAATCCATGATATTATTTCCTGTTATTTCTAGAAGCTTTATACTGCAGGGGAATCCACCATATCGACTGAGGTGGAAGCATGTATCAAACTTGTGATCACTGATACAATGAACCAACAACTCACAAAAGGTTTTTTGGATAATGAGATCCTACGGGCCCTGCAGCAGATCCATTCCACAAAAGCCCCAGGTCCCGACGACTACTATGCTTTCTTCTTCAAGAAATATTGGCACATTATTGGCCTTGGCATTTCTACCCTTATGAAAGCCACCTGGGCAGGGAAAATCAATATGTTCTCTCTCAATGAGACCATTATAACCCTCATTCCAAAGATGAAGAAACCCCTCTTGGCTTCAGACTTTAGGTCGATCAGCTTATGCAACGTTTCCTATATTTTTTTTCAAAGATTTTAGTCAACTGATTGCGTTTGTGGCTTCCTTCCATTATATCTGAAAATCAAAGCGCTTTTGTTGCGAAAAGGCTCATCATAAATAATGCTATTGTGGCCCATGAGGTGTTCCATTCAATGAAAACACGCTTGACTGTGAAAAGAGGAATTATGGCCTGGAAATTGGACATGACTAAGGCGTATGATAGGGTGGAATGACATTTCCTCTGATTTGTTATGACCAAAATGGTTTTTTTTCCAAAATGGATTGATATGATCATGCACTGTGTTTCTTCTGTTTCTTTCAGGATCAATATCAATGATGGACTCTCTTAAGGGCTTCTCTCCCACCCATGGCCTTTGCCAGGGCAACCCCCTCTCCCCCTTTCACTTCATTTTGGTGGATGATGTTTTTTCCAACCTCATATCCATGACTGCTTTCTCCAACTCGCTTCACGGGGCAAAGGTGTGCCGAAATAGTCCACCTATTTCTCATCTTTTTTTTACGGATGACTGCCTCCTCTTCTCAAGATCCACTCGTGATGAATGTCGATTCATATGCAACGTGATCCATCTCTACGAGAGGGCTTCTGGACTGGCGATTAATCAGGCTAAATCAGAGATCTCCTTCAGTTCAGGTGTCCCACCGAACAAGAGAGCAGAGCTTTGCCTCCTTGTGCGTTGTGGATTGGATCCTATGGGTTAGACAGAATGAGTTAATCTTTAATCACACCTCAAAACCCTGTGGGTTCTGGATTAAACACACAATTTTCTGGATTGAAGGGTGGAATTGGGACCCATACCAGAATGTGTTCTCTGACTCTCGATCAGCTGAAGCTAGATGGACTCCCCATCTGGAAGGGTTTTTTAAGATTAATGGCGACGCTTCCTTACCCAAGAGTGGTTTTATTAGAATCAGTTTGATAGTATGTGACCATGGTGGAAAAATCATCGCGACCAAATAGGAGTCGATCCTCGCTTCGTGGGACCCTGTTGTTGCTGAAGCACATGCTGTCTTTGCTGGCCTGATCGTCGCAAAAGATTATGGGTGGAATGCTATTCACATTGAGTTTGACTGTCTTAACATTAACGATGCCCAACATCACACGTGTCTACCCAGCAGAAAACATCCAAGTCATGCCACACCTCGCCACTGTTCCGCACAATCGAGGGGCAAAAAATCTCTAGATAGAGGACCCATGCCCTGGTACAATAGGAGGGTGCCGCTTAGTAGATAGCTAGAGGACCCATGCCCTGTCTCCATAGGAGGGTGCCACTGTGATGACCGAGGACCCATGCCCTGTCTTTGTAGGAGGGTCCACTCTATAGATCGATAGAGGACCCATGCCCAGCCCAGCTGGACGGTGTTCAGTAGATGACGCACTATAGCGACCCAACTTTTTCTTACATGACTATTACATCATTTTAAATATAAACAACTTAACAATGCTACATAACCAGGATATAAAGGTTTAGTGCCTTGATCAAATTAGGACCATACATAAATTTTACATAACAAAACATAAACATTTATTTAATTCATTTTTCTCTAGTTTCTTATTAGCCCTCGTGTTCTCCTTAGAACAAGTAATCACCTGAGGATATACATCAAAGAAAAGGGTGAATTAAAATCCCAATAAGAGGATAGATAAAGACATGAATCAATATAACATGGGTGAACATAAACATCATCATAACATCATAATCATGAGAGAAACATTAGATAAAGATATGGAATGTGGCAATGCATAAAAATGAAACACCATGTCTTAGTGGTCAACTATCATACATAGTTGTGAACAAAGCTAGCATCATGTTCATGCATAACATATGTACATCATCATAACATCATCATTGTGAATAGAGCTAGCATCATGTTCGCACATATTGCACATTATCCAATGAGATACATCACATTACCCAATGCATTGGAGTGCTATATAATTTCGGACGCACCCGTCACATCATAACATTTACATAATCATGCATACCACATAGAACATATACCAATCTTTTCCATAAAATAACCCATGGAAAAGAAAATGGGTTTCATGAGAATTTCATAAAGTATACATTCATGGATAAACTTTGGAGTTCCCAAAATAAAAAGGGAATAACATACTTGGTATAAGAATCATCAATCTTGTTTGAAGAAAAAACAATTTCAAGAGAAATAAATAATGTGTTTTTAAAAAGAAGAGTTATTTTGGAAAAGTTTTTATATTTTTCATAAACTAGATTGGAAACATGTATATCCTCAAAAAAGGAAAGGGAAATGACATTTGAAGAACATAATATGAACATTCATACCATGGAAGAGAGAATAACCCAAAGAAAGGAATTGAGTTCGAGAATTCCCCTTACCTTATGTCTGAACGCTTTCTTCACTTTAATATCTTGGACAATCAAATAAAATTCATTAATTATCAAATTCAGAGCCTCTTCCACATGTATTTGATTTATTATAGTTTTATTAAGTTCATTTATGGCCTTTTTGATGAGTTATAGCGTTCAATTCCATCGTTCTGAGAGTGTTTGTTTTCTTAGTTTTCATGATCGGTTTGCTTGTTTATAAGTATGGAAGTTCATGTATAATGAGAATGATTTTACAAAATTGAAATTATATGTTATTAATGAACATACAGAAGTGTAATTGGTTTTATACATCATCTGTGAAAGGTTTCGGGGCCCATAACGGCAGTCGGTAGGCGGGGGAATTTAAAATTTTTTATCGACGGGTCGACGAGACTTGTCGACCCCAACAATTCGAGCCTCGGTAAGGTCCGAGGATCTCGCATAAATTATAAAGAGCACAAAACTTAAATAGTAAACATACCTTTTAGATTTGAAGTCGCGCTCAACTGCAACTCGTCATCGACAAACATTGCTTGAAAGATCCATAACAAGATCTCTCTAGATCGTCCACACGCGCTTCAAAAACCCGTGGGAGCGCCGATCGTCGAACTCCAGGTACTAGCGCGATGTCCCGACGATATCTTCGACGTCCCGATGATTACCGCATCAAGATGCCTTCGATGCTTGAGGGATATCTTGATCCAAGTTCTTGGATCGAGAGTTTCTCTCTCTAGAGAGCGGGAGGAGAGAGATGTTCTGGTTTTCATTCCATAAATGTATGAATAGTTCTTGGTGAGAGAGTCTCTCCCTGTATTTATAGTGGAGTTGTTAAATATCCAGTTGGGTTCCCCGACTCCTGTTTATTTCAACACCCACTTAATAAATAATTATGTTGAACTAATCTACGTCAATATTATTTATTATTTTATCACATACCTGTAATATATATAAAATATATTATGTGATAAAAACCGAGCCATTTAACTAGACTCGTTATCCCGCTTAATATTAAACAAATCTTGAATATTAAAATAATATTCGTTCGATTAATATTATCTCGTATTTACTTAACTTGTAAATGCATTAAATAAATTCAATCCCAAATATTCATAACTTGAATAATAATGAATTTATTTAATTCTTTGGTGATCGATACCTTGGACAACACTTGGACCTCGCGGTGGGACCCACCATGTCCAATATACCTATTCAACTGAATAAGGCGGATTCTTGAATATGCTATTGTGTGTGATCATCTAAGCCCTTATCTTGATAACAATTAATAAAATTCACAGACCAAGAGCGAAGTCTAGCAACCCATCAAAGCCCCTAAAGAGATAAGGATTGTCATAGCAGTGAAAACCGACCTACGAACACTATTTGTGTACTATAATATCTTTGTCTTAAATATGTCATAAAGCAGTACGCACACTTGTGTCATCGCCATTTTGTTGCTTTATTATTTGTTGATCTTTCCAGATGAATTTACCTTTCAACTGCTTTGGCCAAAGACTTATGAAGGCAACACCATCCTGATCAACCAGGTCTGAGATATACAACTTCCTTAACCCGAAAACGACAAATCCTTTCTTGATCATTCAACCAAAGTCATACCATCAACGAAACACCCAACACAAGCTAACTCGCCATGATTTTAATACCATGGTTTTTGCCTTGCATCAAAGTACGTAATCAAATGGTATGCATTGGTAATTATCTCAAGTTAGGAGACCAATACACATGTTCATAGATATGAATAACCAATGACACCCAAAACATGTGGTGTTCCTATTGGTGGGGTTGTCCTCATGATCTCACTACTAGAGATCACCAAGTGCGAATTTCATGAGAAAAAGTCTCAATGCTTATGAGCCTCCAACACTTGATAGTCAAACATCAACTGTTCCTAATCAGTATGATGCGACTAGACTATAGGACCTCTGTTAAAGATTAATGTCATTGTATCTCGAGGTTCTCATTATAGCCTGACTGCTATAACCTTTCGATACGAGAATTAATCTAGGACATTGCCATTAAATAGTGGATGTAGAAATATCTTCACTATAGTGGTAAGAATACATCATGTACAACTAACTGTATACATGATATGGTAATATGGTATGAGAATGATTTATTAGATAGAATGTTAATGAAAATGATTTAATTTATTTGGCGGTTTTTATGACCATTATGTGCTTATATCATCATGTATATATATATATATAGGTTCTAGAACATTATATAACTTATAATATGTATAATACAATCTTATTTAACCATAATAATGATTTTATGATCAACCTTGAAGGTGGTAGTGAAAAATGAAAATGCATCGTCCATGATGACGGTAAATCGACACACCACGAACGATATTTTCATTTTTAGGGAAAAAGGAAAAGAGAAGAGATTTGAAGATGAATTATTCCATTAACATAATAATATTTCAGTATATAAAATTTACCGAAGTTATCATGTCACTTGGATAAGTGGAGGAGAGGAGAGGATAAGAAAAGAAATGAAATTGAAAATAAATTAAAAGAAAAAGAAAGAAGATTTTACCTCTTGATTTTCTTCTCCTTGAGAACCTCCTTAGGGCAAAGAGTTTGGTCTTTTGATGAGATCAAATGCTCCTGAATGTGGGGGAGGGGCTTGAAAAGAGTATTGGGCAGAGCTTGGAAAAGTTTCAAGGCTTGGAAGGTGTGAGAAGAATAGGTGATGAGTGGTGGTATTTATAGGGGATGAAAAATGTGTTTTCTTATCATTTTATTAATTAGTTTATTATTTTTGGCTCAAAACTATGAATAGTTTGAACCTTATCACTAAATATATTTAACTAATGAAGGAGAGTTCGAGATTTTAGGCTTACATTAGCCTTATATCAACAATGATTAAAAAATTCATGTATTTAGGTTTTATCGTAAATTATCGTATTTTACTATTCACCAAAAATTCAAGTATTTTATAAAAATTCCAAAAATTCTCCCTGAATATTTTTTGACGTGTAGAATTTAAAAATGAACTCCATTTTATGAAAATAATTTTCAAAATATGATAACTTTAATTTTTAATTAAAACCATCATTTACTTGGAAAATACTGATTTTAAAATTATAACTGATTTTATCACACTTTGAAAAATTAATTAAGGTTTCATAAAATTATATTATAATCATAAGATAATAAAATGTTAATTTATGAATCTATTTTATGAAATTAAATTTTCTTTTAAATAATTATATTAATTATAAAATTATAAATAAACATTTATGTTTTATAAAAATACATACACTTAATTAATAATTTTTAAAATATTTATTTACTTATACCATGATATAATTATATCATATAATCATTTATAAGATACCTAAATTTTATTTATACTTTCATAGATGAGATTACTATTTTATTGGTTGAATTACTATTCCTAATGATCACATTACTATTCCAAAGACCAAGTTATTATTCCATTGGTATATGTTCCTTAATTTCTAGAAATACCTATTATTTCATTTATTCTTCATTTATAAAGTTTGTATTGTGTTTTTTATGTGATTTTATGTGATTTATACTATATGACATAATTATAAAGAGATTTCCATTGATAGAGTTATGAGTTTTTACATTCTTATCCTCTTATGAAATTTCATCCTCGAAATTTCATTTTATAAACTATAGTGAAAACAAGTGAGGGTACTTCTCCTTCATCACCTCCTTCGAATCTCATGTTGCCTCTTCGTACTTATGGTTTCGTCATAGTACGTAGACCATGTGAGTAGTCTTGTTGCGTGGAACTTTATCTCTACGGTTCTAGATCTTCACTGGATTCTCCTCGTAAGTGAGATTATTTTCTAACTATACCACCTCTGGATTCAGTACATGTGAGAGATTTGGTATGTACTTCCTCAAGAGACATTTATGAAATACATCGTGTACTTGAGACATGGTAGGTGGAAGTGCCAGTTGATAGACCACAGCTTCGACACGATCAAGAATCTCGAAGGGGCCGATGTACCTGAGACTCAGCTTTCATTTCTTCTCAAATCTCATGATTCTCTTCAATGGAGATATGCGGAGGAATACCATTTCTCCAGCTTTAAACTCTAAGTCCCGTTGACGATTGTCTGTATGGATCTTCTGTCGACTTTGGGCCGCCTGGATGTGATGCTGAATGGTTTTCACCTTTTCCACCATTTCTTCGACCATTTCAGGTTCTAGTAGCTTACGTTCACCGAATTCATCTCAACATGTCAATATTCTGCATCTTTTCCCATAAAGGGTTTCATATGACACCATTTGGATGCTTGAGTGGAAACTGTTGTTATAAGAGAACTCAACTAGATGCAGGTGTTGGTCCCATCCTCCTTTAAAATCCATAGAACATGCTCTCAACATGTCTTCTAATGTCTGAATTGTCCGCTCAGATTGACCATCAGTTTGAAGATGATAAGCCGTACTAAAGTTCAACTTATTATTTAGAGCATGTTGGAGACTTTTTCAGAACTTTGAGGTGAATCTCAGATCTTGATCAGATACAATCGGTACTTCATGTAGCCTTACCACTTCTCTAATATATATCTGTGCAAGTTGATCAAGTGAGAAGTCCTCTCAAATTACGATAAAGTGAGGTATCTTTGTGAGATGATCCACGACAACCCATATAACATTGTTTCATTTGGATGTCTTCAAAAGTTTGGTGAAAAAAGTCTATAATGATGTTTTCTCATTTCTATGTTGGTATGAGTAATGGTTATATCATCCCCTTAGACTTTTTCCTTTCAACCTTCACTTGCTGACATACCAAACACTTTGATGTATATTCAACGATCTCATTCTTCATATTGTCTCACTAATAGTTCTCTCAGAGATCTCGATACATCTTTGTGCTCTCTGGGTGAATAGAGAAGGTTGAGCTATGTGCGTCATTAAAAAGATCTTTCTTTATCTCTGGATTAGACAATACACATAGTCATGACCCAAATCTTACAACTCTTTCCTCATCAATTTTGAACTCTGAGGATTTTCCCTTTCTGGTAGCTTCCACTTTCTTATGAATTTTCACATCATTTTATTGAGTATCCTTTATTTTCTCCACAAGGAATGGTTGAACAATCATTTGAGAAAGGATTGATGATGTTCCTTCCTTAATGATTCTTATGTCCATTCATTGCAAATCTAAGAAGATTGGATCCTTATTAGTTCTCATCATTGATAATGTTGCAGGATCCTTACTACTTAGAAAACTTGTCACTTTATTCACTTTTCCAGGATGACAGTGGATTAAACAGTCATAATCTTTAATAAGTTCTAACCATCTTCGCTGGTGCATATTAATCTCCTTCCGTGTGAATATATATTTGAGGCTCTTAGGATCAATATATATTTCACACTTCTTCCCATAGAGATAATGCCACCAAATTTTCAACGTGAAGATCATAACTGTCAACTCCAGATCATGCGTGAGATAGTTTTGCTCATGAATTTTCAACTGTCTTGAAGCGTAGACTATCACTTTATCATTTTGCATCAGTACATAGCCTAAACCCTTCTTTGAAGCATCGCTGTATACCACAAAGAGTTCCTCACTTGTCGGAAGTGTGAGTACTGGAGTGGTGATAAGCCTCTTTTTTAGCTTTAGCTCTATGAAGTAGTCTTCACATTCACTAGTCCAGACAATTTTTTCTCCCTTCCGAGTCAGCTTGGTTAGTGGGTTTGAAAATTGTGAAAAAATCTTCACAAGTCGTTGGTAATACCTAGCTAGACCGAGGAAACTACGGATCTCCGTGACAGATGTTAGCCCAAGCTACTCCTCGATTGCCTTTGTCTTAAAAGGGTCCATAAACATTCCTTTCCTGGTGATAACATGCCCCAAGAATGATACTTCATCCAGAACTTACATTTACTGTACTTCGCATAAAGCTTATCCCTTCGCAAAGTCTTAAGAACAGTATTCAAATGCTCATCATGTTCCCCCTTGCTCTTGGAATATATCAGAATATCATCAATAAAGACTACCAAAAATTTGTTGAGGTAATTTTTAAACTCTATTCATCAAGTCCATGAATATTGCTGGGGCATTAGTGAGTCTGAAGGGAATCGCTATGAACTCATAGTGTCCATACCCCATTCAAAAGACAGTATTGAGAATATCTTCCTTCCTCACCTTTAATTGGTGATATCCCGACCAAATGTCCACCTTAGAGAAATACTTGGTCCCATGCAGTTGATCGAATAAGTCATCTATCCATGGAAGGGGATACTTGTTCTTTATCATGATTTTGTTGAGTTTACGATAATCAATGTAGAGGTGCATTGATCCATCCTTGTTCTTGACAAAGTGGACTGGTGCACCCCATGGTGAAGCACTTGGGCATATAAAACCCTTGTCCAGATTCTCTTGTAATTTCTTCTTCAGTTTCTCCAATTCAATGGTGGCCATACTATAAGGTGTCTTTGATATAGGCAGAGATTCAGGAATAAGTTCAATCGAGAACTTAACCTCTCGATCAGGAGGAAGACCATACAATTTTTTGGAGAACACATTAGTGTAGTCCCTCACAATGGGCATGTCTTCGAGCATGATTATCTTATTTGTCTCAATCATTTGAGCTAAATATGCTTTCTCATAAGGCAATAATATCCACACTTGAGACGATGGCTCCGAAGAAGATTTATCCTCCTCCTTATACTTGTATAGAATTGGAGTATACCTTGGGATGTGAAAAGTGATCTCCCTTTCCCGATATTTGATGATGACTTTATATAAAGATAGCCAATCTATGCCCAATATAACATCAAACTTCACTAAAGGAAGCAAGATAAGATTTTTTAGGAGGTTCAGTCCACAAATATTAACCAGGGAAGAGTTATATACTTTGGATGCAATAATTTCCCCATTTACTATTCTCACAGACAACTCAACCTCCATATTTTGAGGTGGTGTTTGAATTGTTCTACTAAACTTTCAAGATATGAAAGAATGCGTAGAACCAGAATCAAATAATACGTTTGCTATTCTTGAATGAATAACCAGCATACCTATCACCATATCATTGTCAGGCTCCACGTCAGCAGTAGCGATGACATAAGCTTTCCCTTGCTCCTTTGGTTTTAGTGGCTGCTGATGCTGATTACCCTCAAGGACTTGAGGTTTAGTGCATCGCCTTGCATAGTGCCCTTTCTCCCTACAATCAAAGCATTGAACCATAGGCGGTGCTCTCATTTATTCCACCACATTGTCCAGCTTCCTTATGTCTTTTCGACATTCATGAGCTTGGTGGCATTCTCTTCCACACTTGAAGCATTTCCCCGCCTATTTGAGGCAATTCCCATGATGCTTCTTTTCACATTTTTTACATGTGAGTGGTTGAGATTTCTTTTCACCTTTGTCATTAGATCCCCTAGCTTGAAACCCCATCTTTCGTTTCTTATCTCCATAGCCATGAGTCCATTCTACAAACTCCATCTCCACTTTGAGAGCACATCGAACAACTTCTTCATAACTCCCAAAGTCTCGAATTTCTAGAGCCTTTCGAAGGTGTGGTTTTAAACCACTAAAGAATCTATCTATTTTGCTATCATTGTTGATAACAAAACCCGAAGCGTACCTTGAAATCCTTGTGAAATTTGCTTCATAGGCCATGACAGATTCACATTCCTTTTTCTTCAACTCTATGAATTCTATCTCTATATTTGTACGAATAGTTTGAGAGAAATACTTCTTAAGAAACATTATATTAAAGTCTTCCCACTCCATCTCTTCAATTTCATCCTTCAACTTGGTGTTCTTAATCAATGCCCACCATTGGTCGGCCTCTCCATCTAGATGATAAACGACCAAAGTCACTTTCTCCATCTCAGAATAGTGAAGCAAAAAAAAAAGATCTTCTCCATTGAGTTGACCCATTGTTCCGCGACTGGTGGATTATGTTCCACATTATTTAGGTTATTGTTCATAGTTTGAAACCGCTGGGTAAGCACCGTCATGAAATTTTGAACTCCACCTCCAAAGACATTGGGGATGTCGTTCGGGAATTCACTGCATTGTCCCTCACACAGATTGTTGGCCCGGTTTCTCCCGGTTCCCACCATTTTTTAAAATAGAAAAGGTTTGAACAAAACGTAAGGCAACAAGTCCTGAATAAATAATTTATTCATTTGTGCAATTAACTCTAAAGACATATCTTGTGGGATCTCTATGTTTAACATTTTTCTAAAAAAAAGATTATTGGGTGCTTGCATATACTTAGTTTCTTACTAAGAGTTTTTCACCAAGGTTCTCTAATCCCAATTCTCAAATTAACTAAACCGTGCTCGGATACCAACTATAGTGACCTGATTTTTTCTTACATGTCTATTACATCATTTTAAAGATAAACAACATAACAATGCTATATAACTAGGATCTAAAGGTTTAGTGTCTTGAGAAAATTAGGACCATACATAAATTTTACATAATAAAACATAAACATTTATTTAATTTCTTTTTCTCTAGTTTTTTATTGGCCTTTTTGTTCTCCTTAGAACAAGTAATCACCTGAGGATATACATCAAAGAAAGGGGCGAGCTAAAAGTCCAGTAAGAGGATAAATAAAGACATGAATCGATATAATATGGGCGAGTATAAACATCATCATAACATCATAATCTTGAGAGAAACATTAGATAAATGCATGGAATGTGGCAATGCATAAAAATGAAATATCATGTTTTAGTGGTCAACTACCACACATAGTTGTGAACAAAGCTAGCATCATGTTCATGTATATTGCACATTATCTCATGAGATACATCACATTACCCAATGCATTGGAGCGTTATATAATTCCGGACACACCCATCACATCATAATATTTACAAAATCATGCATTCCACATAGAACATATCATAATCTTTGTCATAAAATTACCCATGAAAAAGAAAACAAGTTTCATGAGAATTTTATAAAGCATACATTCATGGATAAACTTTGGGGTTCCCAAAATAAAAAGGGAATAACATACTTGGTATAAGAATCATCAATCTTGAGTGAAGAAGGAACGATCTCAAGAGAAGTAAATGACGCACTTTTAAAAAAAGAAGAGTTCTGTTGAAAAAATCCTTATATTTTTCATAAAACAAGATTGGAAAGATGTATATCCTCGAAAAGGAAAGAGAAATGACATTTGAAGAACATAATATGAACATTCATATCGTGGAAGAGAGAATAACCCAAAGAAAGAAATTAGGTTCGAGAATTCCTCTTACCTTATATCTGAATGTTTTCTTCACTTTAATATTTCAGATAATCAAATTAAATTCATTAATTATCAAATTTAGAACCTATTCCATATGTATTTGATTTATTATAATTTTATTAACTTCATTTATGGCTTTTTTTATGAGTTATAGAGTTCAATTCTTTCGTTTTGGGAGTGTTAATTTTCTCGATTTTCATGATTGGTTTTCTTGTTTATAAGTACGGAAGTTCATGTTTAATGAGAATGATTCTCTAGAATTGAAATTATATGTTATTAACGAACATACAAAGTGTAATTGGTCTTATATATCATTTGGTTATATGGTATGAAGATGATTTATTAGATAGAACGTTAATGAAAATGATTTAATTTATTTAGCGGTTTTTACAAAAATTATGAGCTTATATCATCATGTTTATATATATGGGTTCCAGAACATTATATAACTTTTAATATTTATAATACAATATTATTTAACCATAATAATGATTTTATGACCAGTCTTGAAGGCGGTAGTGAAAAATAAAAATGCATTGTCCATGGTGATGGTAAATCGACACACAACAAACAATATTTTTAGTTTTAGAAAAAAAGGAAAAGGGAAGAGATTTGAAGATGAATTATTCCATTAACATAATAATATTCCAGTATATAAAAGTTATTGGAGTTATCATGCTACTTGGATAAGTGGAGGCGAGAAGATGATAAGAAAAGAAATGAAATTGAAAAGAAATTAAAAGAAAAAGAAAGAAGATTTTATCTCTTGATTTTTTTCTCCTTAGGGCAAAGAGTTTGGTATTTTGATGAGACCAAAAGCTCCTAGATGTGTGTGTGTGGGGGGGGGGGGCTTGAGAAGAGTATTGTGCAGAGCTTGGACAAAGTTTCAAGGCTTGGAAGGTATGAAGAAAAGAAGTGGTGCTGAGTGGTATTTATAGGGGAGAAGAGAAGTGTTTTCTCATCATTTTATTCATTAGTTTATTATTTTGGTTCAACACTATAAATAGTTTGAACCTTATCACTAAATATATTAAAATAATGATGGAGTGTTCGAGATTTTGGGCTTACATTAGCCTTACGTCAACAATGACTCAAAAATTCATGTATTTAGGTTTTATTGTAAATTATCGTATTTTACTATTCACAAAATTTAAGTATTTTAGAAAAATCATAAAAATTCACCATAACCATTTTTCGACGTATAAAATTCAAAAAATAAACTCTTTTATGAAAATAATTTTCAAAATATAAAAAAATTAAGTTTTAATTAAAATCACCATTTACTTGGAAAATGCTGATTTTATAACATTTTGAAAAATTAATTAAGGTTTCATAAAATTGTAAGATAAGAAAATGTTAATTTATGAATCCATTTTATGAAAATAAAATTTCTTTTAAATAATTATATTAATTATAAAATTATAAATAAACATTTATGTTTTATAAAAATACCAACACTTAATAATTTTTAAAATATTTATTTACTTATGCCATGATATAACTATATCATATTATCATTTACAAGATGCTTAAATTTTATTTATATTTTCATAGATGAAGTTACCATTCTATTGGTCGAATTACTATTCTTAATGGTCATATTACAATTTCAAAGGTCAAGTTACTATTCCATTGGTATAAGTTCCTTAATTTCTAGAAATACCTCTTATTTCATTAATTCTTCATTTATAAATGTATTGTGTTCTTTTTGTGATTTATACTATATGACATAATTATAAAGATATTTCCATTGATAGAATTATGGGTTGTTACACCCACGCCCTTTCTTCGCAGGAGGGTGTCACTCAATAGTCGATAGAGGGTCCATGCCCAGCCCAACTAGAGGGTGCCACTCTATAATCGATAGAGAACCCATGCCCATCCCATCTGAAGGGTGTCAATCTAGTAGCCGGTAGATGAATCATGCCCAGTCCCGACTAGAGTGTGCCACTTTAGTAGTTGAGGACCCATGCCCTAATACGACATGAGAGTGCCACTTAGATAGCAGGTAGACGACACATGCTCTATCCAACATGAGGGTGCCACTCCAATAGTCGGTCGAGGACCCATACCCTATCCCAGTAGGAGGGTGCCACTCGAAGAGTAGATTGAAGGCCCATGCCTAAACCAAATGGAGGGTGTCACTCAATAGATATGTAGATGACCCATGCCCTATCCCAGTAAGAGGGTGCCACTCTAGAAGCCTTTGGTGATCCTGCCCGATCACTGTCGTCGTCTAGCGTCGCCTAAATAAGCATCATGCCTAAAATATCTTGCATCGTACCTCAAAAGCCACAACGGAGGGCACCACCATGTTCTACCAAAAACACTCAGGATAGGCTACTTGTGGGCCAAAAGTTGAGTCCAAACAAAGGAGATATAAGGGGTTGAAGTTTCCTCAGAAGGAAATAAGGGGGTTACACAGCTTGTAAGGGGACCCACACGACGTGTGGTCTTGCTCCATTGCCTGGATGCATCCCTACCGGTACACAACTTGCTGCCCATGTAGGCTACAGGGTGTGTCAAAGCCACTCGGGGTCCTGCCCGTGCTTCTTGGCCATGTTTGTGTATCCATCCCGTGTCCGTGTATTTCAGCACACGATGTGTGTCTGACCGTGCTCGTGCATGGTTGCTGACACAGGGTCACACGACATGTGATACTTATAATTCCACAAAACCCTTGCCGCCGTAGCGAAGACCCTACACGCCGTGTGTTCTTTGGACTACACGACGCATAGTCACGTTTTTCACGGGAACTTAGATCTGCACTAGGGCATTCCAGATCCCGTCTTGCCGCCACAGATCTCACCTCCAGCCACCCGAAATGGGTGGATCTCATCACCGGTCATCGTTTCCGGTCATTCGGTGGTCGGAAAATCAAATTCTCGTTTAGTTCATCGCTTTCTGTACGCACCACACACATAATTCATGTCACGCCTCCTCCAATTTGGATTTCGATCATCAAATCGATCACCCACAATCCACAATAATCCCAAATTCATCCCTGATTCGCCATTCCGTTCATCGCATGCTAATCCATAGTGAATCTGAGGGTCCGATCGGGCTTGGTCCCGCCTGACAATGTCGAATCGTGACCCCGTGGTCCAGCGATGATTAACGCGAAGAATGAAGGGAGAAATGCACAAGAAATAGAGGTGCAATGATTGTTGGTCAAACGTTCTTGGCCAACAAACACATAATTGGGTATCGATGTGAAAAATTGAATAAAAAAATGAATGTCAATACATGTGCACATGCAATGACTCAATTCGGACTGAGTTCAATGAAGTAGTATGATTCCACTCAATCAATTTAATCAACAGGGGCATAAACCACGAATTGATGAGTTCTACCTGATTTTTGGATCGTTCGTCGTCGAAGAATGCGCTTGCCAATGAAGAGGAGAAATCGTTGCATTCACGTTGTCTTGATTTTCCCTGATCCGAAGTTCCACTATCGTCAAATGTTGATTCACCAACGGAGAGAAAGAATGTCTCTCGATCCTCCCAGGGTTTATCCGGCTAAACTTGTAGGATTTTCCATAACAGGGGTTTTATATATAAAATATGATTAAGTTAATTAATTAAAATAAATAAATTTAATTATTTATTTTAACTGAATGGGCTCGCCAACAATCGCGATGTCCGAATGCTCCACACCTACTTATTTTAGACCACATTTAGGGTATACATCGCATTCCAAACTCATCCGTAGTATCGAATTTCTAATATGAAATTTTCTTTAAGAATTATCCCATTTTTTTGTAAAACTACGACCGCGTAATAAAAAATATATTTAATACTTTTATAAAATTAATTTCAGACACACCGGGTCTTGAAATCGCACGCCGTCTCAGCGTCTAACTTTGAAAATATATGTAGAAATATTTCAATATCTTACAAGGTAAAAACCAAGTCTCTACATCATTCTCTCTTTTAAGCTTTTCGTTCCCAAAAAGCAAAACTACACAAACATCTCGGGATACTGAGCCCCCATCTAGCTCTCCTGCTCTCATGAGCTCTCCTGCACATACACGCGAACCAAAGGGATGGTTCGTGCATGCAGGGTCCTCTTTTGTCGATCCTCAATCATCAACGGGTGCTCCGTGAAAGTGGCTCCATCCTCAATGTCCAGCTCGCCCCAATCAATAACGTATGTGGGGTCATGCACGTATCTCCTCAACTGCGACACATGTAAGACGTCGTGCACCTGCTCCAACTGTGGGGGTAGGGCGAGACATTACAAAAAAAACTGCATTTCCTGACGTTTTTTGGCATTTATTGGTGGTTTAAACCAGCACTAAATGATGCATGACGCTTTCTAAAAGCGCCACATATTTGCGTGTCGGGAATCATTTCGCAGCGCTTTTTGTGCGGTGGTTTTTTGTTTTTTTTAATAATTTTTTATTTACATAATTAATTAATTAATTAATTAATTATTATTATTATTTATTTCCATGCATAAATCTGACAAATATATGCGCTGTGAGAGATTTGAACCCCTTATCTCTTGGATGTACTGCAAAGACTTTACCACTCCAGTAAACTCTTCATCTAGTGAGTAAACAGTATGTAATATACTTATACATATACAAATAAAAAACTAATAATGATATTAAATAATAATAAATAAATAATAAATTAATAAATAATAGATAATAGATGAATAATAAATAAATTATAAATACTTATTAAATAAATAATAAATACGTAATAAATAAATAATAAATAAATAATAAATAAATCATAAATAATAAATAAATAAATAAATAAATAATAAATAATAAATAAATAATAAACAAATAAATAATCAATAAATGATGATAATAATAATAAATAAATAAAAATAAATAATATTAAATAAATGAATAATAAATAAATAATAAATAAATAAATAATAAATAAATAATAAATAATAAATAAATAATAAATTTCAAATAAATATTAAATAGATATTAAATAAATAAAAATATCTAATAAATAAATAAATAATAAATAAATAAATAATAAAAAAATAATAATAAAATGAATAATAAATGAATAATAAATGATAATAAATGATAATAAATAAATAATAAATAAATAATAAATAAATAATCAATAAATAATAAAAAAATGAATAATAAATGAATAATAAATGATAATAAATGATAATAAATGATAATAAATAAATAATAAAAAATAGTAAATAAATAATAAATAAATAATAAATTATAAATAAATTATAAATAAATAATAAATAATAAATAATAAATAATAAATAATAAAATAATAAATAATAAAATAATAAATGGATATGAATATCTATGAATATATATACATATAACAAAATTTACATAAATATATATAATCACACATTTATGTTACATGAATATATATAAACACACATATATAATTGTATATTAATATAATTATATATATAAACACAAGTAAATATAAATATCTCTACATATATATTTACACATATGATATAAAAATATATAAACATAAATACATATAAATATTTACAAATGTATATAAATATACACAAATACTTACATATATATGTATTTATTTGCATACACATAAATATAAATTTTTCTATTGACACACATGTTTATGTATAAGCATTACTTGTATAGTATATATATACAAATTAATGCATTTTTATAAGGTAAATAAAATCAGTAATTATTTATTTTAAATGAAATGAATAAAAAATATTTATTCCCATATTGTTTATATGTTTTAAAATACATTTCTATGTAAATATGTATTTATACAAGTGATTTATTATAAGTAAATATACAAAAATATAGATATATTTAATTATAAATAAAACCATATTGTGAAAAACAAAAAAAAATCAAATTCATAATACCAATATGAATGTAAGTTCTGAGAATAAATTCAATCCCCACCGAAAAAAGATAATAAGACCCCCTTAAATGAGGATGAAATTCCATCAAATGTTAAAAAATTAGGATACCATGATTCAAAAACTCAGTTTTGGAGGCCTTCGGTGTAGGTTCTGGGCACAACGAAAGCGTGCGATGGGTGGTGCCCAACATTGCTTTTTGTCACGACCGATGATCAATTCAAGATCTATACGATGTTTAATTATCGTGATCAATGGAATTGAATCAAAGATAGACAACATTAATCACGCCGAAACCAGAGAGAGAGGATCATCACATATTATTTATAATCAATTTAATTAAATAAGAATTACCTTTAAGGAATTCTTTTTTTGTTGATGAATCCGGCAACAGATCTGCGGTGCACCGTTGTTGCATCGTAGAAACTAAGTGTAAATTTCCTTTAGCGGTGATCCACACGTGTTTCAGAAATCACTACAGGAAAAATGGTTTTTTGCGACGGGTTATTTGCAACGAGATTAGATCTCATCGCAAATAGTCTGTCGAAGAGATTATTTGCGACATGGATATCATCCCGTCGCAAAAGCTTTGACGCGGTTTGCGCGCCAAACCGCGGGAAGGGTATTTGCGACGGGGGTGCCTCCCCGTCGCAAATAGTGTGTCGGCAGGTGACTATTTGCTACGAGACCCGTCACAAATATCCTTTTTACCGCCGACAGTAATTAATACGACCAAAGGTATTTGTGATGGGGCTCCCATCACAAATAGTACCGTCACAAATAATCTAACCTATATATACCTCCCATCCATTTTTTTTCATCTTTCATCTCAATTCTCACTTTCTCTCTCTCTAAACTCTAATTTTAGAGTTAAGATTTCTCAGAGTTAATTTTTTTTAAAAACAAGTTTTGAAGTCATCCACACCTATAAGAGATCAAGTTTAAATGTATTTATGTTTTATTTAATTTAATATTTATTTCACTTTTTTTATATTAATTTTAATTATTGTTAATTAATTAGTTGTAATTAAATTAGATTTAGATTGTTTTGTAATCAGTATTTATTTGTAATAATAAATTGAAATTATTAGTACAAATTATTAATAATTAGTAGTAATTAGGAATTATTAACGATAATTAGTAATGAATATAAATAATTAGAAGTAATTTGCAGTAATTTACGCTAATTAGTAATAATTAGCAGTAATTAGTAATAATTAGGAATAATTAGTAATAATTAGTAAAAAATTGTAATAAATACTAATAATTAGTAATAAATACTAATAATTAGTAATAATTAGTAATAATTAGTAATAATTAGTAATAATTAGTAATAATTAGTAATAATTAGTATTAATTAGTAATTGTCACGAACTAGCCCAGGTACCCTTGTAACCCGATAACCGAGCCGGCCTTGGCATAGCCCGAAGGGCGTTCCCGATCCCCACGGGTCGACGACTAGCACCTGGCATCACACAACATGTAAGTGGGAACGATTTTGCCACCAACAATGCGGAAGAAAAGAAACAAGACAATATGCATAACAAAAAGAAACTCCACTGGGAGTAATGTACAAGAATACAACATGGCATGAAAACCCAAAGTAATACAACCCAAGTACTAAAATGGGAAAACAACCCGAAGGTCCCAAGGACATAACTCACCAAGACCAAAACTCAATAGCTGGATCCACCTCCAAGAGATCCCTTCCCTTTGCTCGAACCTGGAAGAAGAAAGTCTACAAACACCCGAAGGAAAAAGTAGGGTGTGAGCCTAATCCCAGTAGGATACCACTAAATATTCCATAACAGATGTCAAATAAATATTATCCAAATAAAAGTTTTCAATTTTAAAGTAAACAGGTTTGGCAATTCAAAAACATATTTAAACAAAACATGCTATACATTTTCAAAATATTGGAAAATACATTAAGCAAGGCTTTACAATGATGGAATATTTCTAAAACAATGGCTTAAATAAAACATTTATATAAAATAGTTTATATAAATTCAGCAGGCATGTAAAACAGTTCAAAAGCATTGGAATAAATTTATATCTCAAATATAAATAAACAAGCGAGCAACATGGTCATCTGCCAAAATGTACAATAGTATTTACCAGCTATAGGATTCCACACTCTATGTGAAAGGAGACTCGTCACCAACCCGTCGGGGATGTGACCCACCTCAAGTATGTTTTAGAACGTTGTCGTAGCGTAGAGTGTATCCAAATAACTCACTAACTACCTAAGGCTTGCATGTGCTCTTACACGATGGGCGAACTATTTTAAGACTGCTTAAAATACGATCAATCCCATTCTTCCATTTCAAAAATGTCAATTCCTTTCCATTTAAAACCAAAATAGGTTTTATTAAAAAATATACCTTTCCACAAGATAATACCATTGTGTTTCTATCAAATCATTTTAAGCCATTTTCATGAGTTTGAAATCCATTCAAAACCAATTCTATCATAACACAATTTATTTCCACAATTAAATTCAACAATTTAATTGAAATCATTTCCATCAAATCCATAATTTAAATGAAACAATTTAAATCACGCAATTTTCATAAACACACCCAATTCAATAGAATTAGGGGTTTTCCAATTTTCTATGCCAAAACAATTTCAATTATCTCGATTAACTGGAATCGAGTTTTTATCAATTTAATTGAAAGCATATTTGAGCAATTGAATTTAAATCAACAATTGAAATAAATCAAGCAATACAAGGATAATCAATTTGGCAAGTCGGGACGAAACCACCTACCTCAAGGCTGTCGATGTTAGCGGTAAAGATAAACCACCCTATGTGGTTCAACACACCTCTTTGCGGCCTTATTATCATAAGCGTCGACACACCAATGCTCGACGTTCGTCATGGGTTCCTAGAACCAAAACCATATATTTTATTTCAAAAGGAAATAAAATATCAGATGCGATGATAGTTTCTCTCTCCTGAATAATTTTCAAATTATTGATAAAAATATTACCTGCGGTAATATTTTATCGCTCTTAGATAATTTTCAAACTATCGATTAAAAATATTACATGTGATAACATTTTCTCTCTCCCGGATAAATTTTAAAATTATAGATTAAAATATTACATGGGATAATATTTTATCCCTCAAGGATAATTTCAAATTATCGATTAAAATATTACATGTGATAATATTTTATCTCTCATGGATAATTTGAAATTATTGATTAAAATATTACATGAGATAATATTTTATCTCTCTTGGATAATATTTGGATTATCATTTTATGTCAACACATGTATTTGAAATTAACCCTCAATAGTTCATGCAATTACATGGTGATAATTTTATATTTAATAAAATTATGCTCAACTTCCAAAGTAATTATCAAAAATATATATATCCAACTGTATGTATATATATATAAATAATTAAAAAAACATTAGATAATTCTAATATATTACCCCATGTGCGTTTATTGATATATATATATATGTGTGTGCGCGCGCGCGCGCACACACACATATCTTTTGATAATCCATTATCTTTAGATAAGCCAAAAAATTATCGTTTGATAATTTTGAACAATTATCCGTTCAATAAGTTGTGTAAAAATATTTTTGACAATTTCATGCAATTATACATTGATAATTTGGCTTAATTATCATTTGATAAAACTTCAAGATTATATTTTGATAAACTCTACCAAAATATCCTTTGATAATTTTAAGAATTGTAATTTAGGTTTTACCATTTATATTAACATCCACCATTTGTCATTAATTATTTTAGATGAAAATAAATTGAAGAATAAAGTAAATAGATAAAATAAAATAGGCAGACCAATTTTTTTCCAGGTGCACCATGCACAAGAAGAAGACTGCCCGCCCACGCTTGAAGGTGATGGAGGAGAACATGATTAGCACCAGGGCTTCGCGGATCAAGCGCAAAGGAGATCTACAATCAGTCAGACTTCCCAAGATCAACCAACTGGAGGATTTTGGCAATTTAAGAACCCTAAAATCGGATCATTTAAAACCCCAATTTCAAACATCATATTTAATCCACAGTTCAACTCAAAATTTATTGCGGGATCATTAATTTACTCTCATTAAGACATTGCAACTGAAACGGATAAAAACGGTGATGATTCCGAAGCTCTCGGGTGAAGCCATCCGTTAAAAATGGTGTTTCAAACATGCGTGGAGAAGATGAAGTGAAATTGTGGTTAAAAATAATTAATTAATTAATATTAATATTAAATATCTTAATTTAATGAGAAAAGATACCAAAGGTTTGTTGCGAATGAAAGTGATACCCCGTCTAGGGTAAACACCCTGATCCGGACCCAATGGTGGTCTCAAATTTCTCAAACGATGAGCGGTTTGTGAGATATTAATGATTTTTTAATTAAAATCCGGAATAATTAATTAATATAAAAAGTGGTATTTTTGCGAGCGAGGCATCCAAACACCCGATGCGAACAAAAGTTATACCTTGTCTAGGGTAAACCACTCATTACGGACCCATCAGTGGTCTCAGATTGTCCATACAACACACCGTTTGAGAGATATTTAAATTTTAATAAATAATATATTAAATATTATTTAAAAACTTTATCTCACGAGCGAGACATCTAAAAGTCTGGCGCCTTCGAATGTTATACCCCTCCTAGGGTAAACACTATATTTCGGACATAACCGTGACCTCAAATTTCTCATATGACAGACCATTTTAGAGTTATTCAATTATATTGAATAAATTGCCCGTGCTTAAAAATAATATAATTGATATTTTTATTCCGTCCTCCGCGAGACTTTGCAGACCTTAGAAACTTATACTTACTCAATGTTTAACACTGAAAATATTCAATTGAATATTATGGGTTGTTAATTGGGCGTTTTTACCATTCTGCGACGTGTTTAACAAAAACACAACTTTTCACTGATAAACTATTTTTTTCTAATTAACATAAAAATAAACTAACCCAAGAAGGATTAAGAATACCTGAAACAGTAACGGGATGTTACAACCTCCCCACCATAGGAACTTTATGTCCCCAGAAAGCTTACGAAGAATCCTTCACATCAAACAGATGAGGTCACTCCTCTCTTATCAGTGCCTCCCTTTCCCACATATCATGAGAATCAGAACCATGCTGCCATAGTACACAGACTAGAGGTATCGTCCTGCCACGAAGTTCCTTGGTCTCAGAATCAACAACCCTGACTGGCCGTTCAGTCAGAGATAAATCAGGTTCCACTTCAATATCACGCCAACTTAGAACATGAGATGAGTCAGATAAATACTTTCGAAGCTGAGATACATGAAACACATTATGTATCGACGTTAGTTGCAGTGGTAGTGCTAAATGGTAAACAATTTTCTCCACTCAAACAACAACCTCAAAAGATCCCACAAAACAAGGAGCAAGCTCCCCTTGCCTGCCAAGCCGTCGATGACCCAACTGGGGTGAAACCTTTAAGAATACATGGTCACCAAAACTGTTGCTTCAAGTTGTAGAATGTCTTAGTGCTTCCTAGGTGCACAGCCCATTGGTAAAAATGAAAATCCCCTATTATAGCCTTCCTTGTTGCTAACAGTGCAACATAACAGTTCTGATAACACAGAACACTGTCTTTAGAGAACAACCACTGGGCATCACTCTCACTACGGGAAAAAGGGTTTTTTGCGATGAGAATAAATCTCATCGCAAAAGGTCCGTCCAAGAGGTTATTTGCGACGGGGGTAACGGCCCGTCGCAAATAACCAACTATTTGCGACGAGATTTCGTCTCCCATCGCAAATAATTTGGCGCAAATATTGCGCCAAACTGCGTGAAGGTTATTTGCGACAGTGAGATCCCACCATCGCAAATAGTTAAGTATTTGCGACGGGACCCGTCGTAAATAACCGGCGACGATTTATAGCCTTTTGCGACAGAATGTCATCTCGTCGCAAAAGGTGTGTCGGCAGGGACTATTTGCGACGGGTCCCGTCGCAAATAACTTTTTAACCGCCAGCAGTAATTAATGCGGGCGTAGGTATTTGCGACGGGTCCCGTCGCAAAAGATACTATTTGCGACGGGATACCCGTCGCAAATACTCCCGTCGCAAATAATCTAACCTATATATACCCCATCCGTTTTTCCTCTCATTCCTCTCAAATTTCAGATCCTGTTTCTCTCTAAACTCGGATTTTAAAGAGAGAATTTTTCTAAGTTTATTATTTTGTTCATGAAGAAGTTGTGAAGCCGTCTGCATCAATAGAAAATCAGTCTTAAAGGAATTTATGTTTTTTTAATTTATTAATTATTTCATTTTTTTATGTTAATTTTTTTATTGTTGATTAGTTGTAAATAAATTAAATTTAAATTGTTTTGTCATTAGTATTTATTTGTACTAGTAAATTGAAATTTTTAGTTTTAATTTTTAATAATTAGTAGTAATTATTAATTATTAACGATAATTAGTAATGTATATAATTCATTTGTAGTAATTAATAATAATTGGTAATAAATATCAATAAATAGTAATAAATAGGAATAATTAGTAATAATTCGGAATAATTAGGAATAATTAGGAATAATTAAGAATAATTAGGAATAATTAGGAATAATTAGGAATAATTAGCAATAATTAATAATAATTAGTAATAAATTGTAATAATTAGTAATAAATTGTAATAATTAGTAATAAATATTAATAATTACTAACAATTAGCAATAAATACTAATAATTAGCAATAAATACGAATAATTAGGAATAATTAGCAATAATTAGAAATAAATAGCAATAATTAGAAATAATTAGGAATAATTAGTAATAATTAGGAATAATTAGGAATAATTAGGAATAATTAGTAATAATTAGGAATAATTAGGAATAATTAGGAATAATTAGGAATAATTAGTAATAATTAGGAATAATTAGGAATAATTAGGAATAATTAGGAATAATTAGCAATAATTAGGAATAATTAGCAATAATTAATAATAATTAGTAATAAATTGTAATAATTAGTAATAAATACTAATAATTACTAATAATTAGCAATAAATACTTATAATTAGCAATAAATACGAATAATTAGGAATAATTAGCAATAATTAGAAATAAATAGCAATAATTAGAAATAAATAGCAATAATTAGCTATAATTAGCAGTAATTAGGAATAATTAGCAATAATTAGGAATAATTAGCAATAATTAGCAATAATTAGCAATAATTAGGAACAATTAGCAATAATTAGCAATAATTAGTAATAAATAGCAATAATTAGCAATAATTAGTAATAAATAGCAATAAATAGTAAAAAATAGGAATAAATAGTAAAAAATAGGAATAAATAGTAATAAATAGGAATAATTAGTAATAATTAGTTATAATTAATAATAATTATGAATAATTAATAATAATTAGTAATAAATTGTAATAGTTAGTAATAAATTGTAATAGTTAGTAATAAATAGTAATAATTAGTAATAATTAGGAATAATTACAAATAATTAGGAATAAATACTTATAATTAGTAATACTTACTAATAATTAGTAATAATTAGAAATAATTTGGAATAATTAGCAATAATTAAGAATAATTAGCAATAATTAAGAATAATTAGCAATAATTAGTAATAATTAGCAATAATTAGTAATAATTAGCAATAATTAGCAATAATTAGCAATAATTAGCAATAATTAGCAATAATTAGCAATAAATTGTAATAATTATTAATAAATTGTAATAATTAGTAATAAATTGTAATAATTAGTAATAAATTGTAATAATTAGAAATAAATTGTAATAATTTGTAATAAATACTAATAAATACTAATAATTATCAATAAATACTAATAATTATCAATAAATAACAATAATTAGCAATAAATAGCAATAATTAGGAATAATTAGCAATAATTAGGAATAATTAGCAATAGTTAGAAATAAATAGTAATAGTTAGCAATAATTAGTAATAATTAGCAATAATTAGCAATAAATAGCAATAATTAGCAATAATTAGCAATAATTAGCAATAATTAGCAATAATTAGCAATAATTAGCAATAATTAGCAATAATTAGGAATAATTAGAAATAATTAGGAATAATTAGCAATAATTAGCAATAATTAGCAATAAATATCAATAATTAGCAATAAATAGCAATAATTAGTAATAAATAGCAATAAATATTAATAAATAGCAATAAATATTAATAATTAGGAATAATTAGTAATAATTAGGAATGATTAGTAATAATTAGGAATAAATACTAATAATCAGTAATATTTACTAATAATTAGGAATAAATACTAATAATTAGTAATATTTAGCAATAATTAGTAATATTTAGCAACAATTAGTAATAATTAGTAATAATTAGTAATAATTAGCAATAATTAGGAATAATTAGCAATAATTAGGAATAATTAGCAATAATTAGCAATAATTAGTAATAATTACTAATAAATAATAATAATTAGTAATAAATACTAATAATTATTAATAAATACTAATAAATACTAATAATTAGGAATAATTAGGAATAATTAGCAACAATTAGGAATGATTATCAATAATTAGCAATAACTAGTACTCCGCCCATGCGATGCAAAAAACTATAAAATAATTATTATTATTAAGTATAGAATACTATTTATAAAACATAATAGTTCATATTAACAGTAAAAATATTTGAAAAGAAAACGACACACATAATAAAGGAATAAAAGTTACATAAATTGAGGAACAAAAGTTACATAGTGAGCAGTCTTCTCTATAAAATACATAATGAAGGAACAATAGTTACATAAATGATTAATGTATAAGAATAGAAATTACAGAAATTGAGGAATAAACAATGCCCTCTATAGATAGAAGAGCTTCTAATTTCTCAAATAGAAGAGCTTTCAAATCCTCGGCATACAGGAACATCGTAGTTTGGCATAAACGGCAAGCCATCGGGCATTGAGGGTTTGAGTGGCACTGAGGGTCAAATTTCTCCATGGATGGGTGCTGGAAGGCATGAACCTCTAACTTGCTATGTCATATCACTTTCTTTTAGCATTGAATTGTCACTTTCTCATCTCTTCGATAATTTTTTTAAAACAATTGATCCTGAAAGAGAAAAACATTACTCTTGTTTTCTATGGTAAACACTACAAAAAATCTTATACCCCTGCTCCTAAATATGCTATATCCGCTCCTAGTTCTTCAAAGTTGAATCCTTAAGTCACTTAATGGGTATAGTGAAATATGAACATGGAAATTGTGAATGTAAACATAACAGATAATTTTTAAAACATGATCATATAACATAATGTTTACAGAGAAACAGAGAAGCATTATGTTTTGAATAGAATGTGCTATAAAGTAACAACAACCACAACTTTTTAAATGTATCTATTGTTCCCATCCGTAGTGGCAGTGTAATGGAAATTCATGTAGGTAAATACATGCATTCCCAATTAGTAGACATTGCCCTAGTGGAGCAGCAGTTCCGAATGTTGGGTTGACATGAACATCGATCCCTGCAGTACATAATTTAGGTGAGAAAATTGAAACTGGGAATTCAGTTTAGTGTAAATGATATAGGCATCAGAAAGGAAAATTGTTACACTTGAACTTGTTCTTTCATTATATTAGTGGAGTAAATATACAATTTAAGTTATCAATGGAAAAAAACATTATTTAGAAATAACAGAAACATATATGTAGTCAAGTGATACCTGGAAATTGCATCACAAAATATAAGATAATCTTGTCAGTCTTTTGGTTAATGGTATCCTTTATACAGGGATGCAGTTCATTGGCAGTGCTTGTTGTTGCTGTAGAGTCTCGAGACCTTGTAACATATTGTTGGACCACATCATTGGCATCAAAATCAATCATTAGATTTTTCTACATGAAGAAATGAATTAAAAGGATAAGTAGCAGTAAATTATGACAATTGTAATCATTGAGAAGAAAGCAGATGCTGAACAATTGGCATCAGAGAGGAACAAATGCAGTGTGTTATGTTTAGGGAAAAAATTAAATTAGATGAAATAAAATTAGTATTATCTATTTAAATGATGTAATGGAGATAACAAACAATGAAGAATTGTATATTGATTAGAATAAGATAAACATACAAACTATGCAGCAGACTGTGATGTGTTGAGGAAATCAATACAAACCCTCCTTAGAATGATTGTCTCAGTTAATCGTGTTCAACTTCAAACTAATCACGATGGCCAGTAGCATGAAATTTTATAGGAAAATAGGAGAACGTACCTGGTTCAAAGATATGGATCTGTAGGAGAGAATCCTCATTGTAGTGGACACCTTGTCCTGGATTTTGGTTTGACAGTGAATCCAATACTTACTGCAGAGAATATTATTGAAAAAATAAATAATATGGGTTGAAAAAATAAATAATATGGGTTGAAAAAATCAAAAGTCTGGGTATTCTGGATTGTGTAGAGGGGATATTCAATCCATATGGGAAACTAAAATGCTCTGGAAAAAAATGTTCAATCTTCTAGGTAATTTTCAATATCCAATATAGTTGATACTGTAACTTATAATGAAAATAATTAATCTAAAAATAAAACCAATCATTTTTCACTATTACCTTACTACTCCATACATGTAATAAAAAATTAAAAAAAATATGTTTTCATGAATGACAGTGGAAAAATTTAATGTTGAATGGAATCGGTTACACATACCGACAATGAAGCACAATTTGATGCGTTGAGGAAACCAAAACCAACCCTGTTGAGAATGATTATCTTAGTAAATCATAACTGAAAATATATAATGATGTCCAGAAGAGTTAAAACATCTATGAATCTGGGAACACAGACCTGTTGTAGATATTTGGATGTGTAGGATCTCTGAAAAAATGGTTAATCCGGCCTGCTTGTCCCCCCCCAACTTTCCAGCACCTCCTCCTACCCCCCTCCGCCCTGCCTTCATCCTCCCCTGCCCTCCCCTCCCCTCCCCTCCAACCTACCCAGCCCCTCCCCCCATCATCCCCTCCCCTCCCCTCCCCTCCAACCTGTCCAACCCATCCCCCCTGTCCCTCCCCCCTGCCCTCATCCTCCCCTCCCCTCCCCTAATCCCCCCCTCCCCTCTTCTCCCCCCTACCCAACCTATTCCCCCAGCATCCCCCTCCCCCCTGCCCTCATACTCTCCTTCCCTCCCTTCCCCTCCCCTCCTACCTCCCCAGCCCCTTCCCCCACCACTCCCCCCCTGCCCAAGCTCTTCCCCCAGTAGCCCCCTCCCCCCTGCCCTCATCCTCCCCTCCCCTCCCCTCCCCTCCACCCGGGCCAGCCCCTCCCCCTGCCCTCATCCTCCCCTCCCCTCCCCTCCCCTCCAACCTGACCAACCCCCTCACAGAAGCTCCTCTCTACCTATAGAACCTGAAATTATGTACACCTGGAATACAACACACTTGTTAGCCATATAACATGATCAAACTCTAAAATAATTTAACAAACACTTGTCCAAAAATAATAAATGTCTACGCTGATGATTTAATGATAATAAGAGAGAATGAAGAGAAATAATTAATACCTGATTGGACTGAATTGGTGTGCCCATACAGGTGGAAAAAAGAGCAGAACCTAGAATGTAGGAGTATTAGTAATAGATGTTGAAGAAAAAAAGTTACATAATGATCATCCTTATATATCAATTACATATTGATGAAATAAATGTTACAGAAATCCTGAATACTGGAAACAAAATTTTAGAAATTGAGTATAGAAATTTACATATTGGGCAGTTTCTATTGTAATAAGATGTTGCAGAGCCCAAAACTGGAATGTGTATCAAGTATACAGAAATATAGGGTGCCTATGAACAATAGTATGCTTCTCTTCCTCCACCAGGACCATCATCAAGTACATAATGAAGATATATATGTAATATAAATACTGAAGAACTGGAACAGAAGTTAAGAAATTGAGCATTGAAAGTTTCATCTTCAACAGTTTCTACTGTTCTAAGATGTTAAAGATCCAAAAACTGGATTTTGTATCTAGTATACAGATATCCATGGTTCCTAGGAACAACTATAGGCCTTTGTTCCTCTTTTAGAACCATCATTTCTTTCATCAAACAGAGTATAACAGAAAACATACCATTTTTCTTCCTTGATGGTATGTTTGTTTACCCCATCATGGGTGCTGTCATAAGGCATGTTTGTCAAAACACATTTGATTTTTTTATAATCTTGCAATAAGAATAGACAGTGTAGCTTGGATTTACACCAGTAGGGATTGCGAAAATTACAAACCAAAAAAGGAAAAGCCAACAAAATCTCAAGAAGAAATTATTGATCAAAACAACCTGCTATTTCCATGATCTCCAAAAAGGCATGTACTATCCATAGGGACTCCTCCAATCATGCCATCAAACAAAATATGTCAGCAACTCTAGCACAAGCAAAAGGCACTCTCCAGCACAAGCAAGCTAGTCATCAAAACATCAAAAACAACGAATCACCAGCATCAAACTCAATGAAAATATATTTCTACAGAAATAATTGACATTAAAGAATAAATACCAAATATTCATGAAAATTAAAATCATATAAATAGAAATGTGATGGTTTACAATATCCAATTGAGAAGAAGAAATGGATTGTACGTACTAATCATTGAAAAAATGAAAATGACATGAAAAAATGAATTTTAGTTAGTTCCATTGATGTCATTAAAGTAACACTCAATGAAGATAAATAACATATACCAAAGTACATTAAATAGTTGTACCTGTTGTATCAAATCGATTGTCAATGTTCAAACACACTCCTAAAGATCCACTGCTTTGATTTTCAAGTCATGCAAGAAAAAAATGAATATTACAATAATGTGGTGTTTTTTTCGAAAATGATAAAATAGAGAAATTAAATATAGTGGTACCTGGTTATGTTCAATTATAATACTAACTCTTCAATATATGTTGTGAAATTATAGGCACGTCATATTATAAGAAACATTTAGTAGAATCATTATGGAAAATGCAGTTCTCAAAAAATGATGTCAAATAGACCATTAATACACCTATAAAAAATAGGCAGATATTATGATCAAGGCATAAAAATTTCATGAAAATGACAATAGTCAAATATTTTACCTACAATAAAATAAATCACACCTCAAATCTTAATTAGTGATGTTGTAATATCCTTAGTTACTAATAGCAAGGAATCGAAACTTCATGAAAATGCCAATAGTAAAATATTTGACCTGCATGAAATTAAATCAAAACTCAAATCATAATTAGTGATGTTGTAATATCCTTAGTTACCTATAGTAAGTGTGGAATCACTATCATGCCCACAAGTTCAACCATTACTAAAACATAAATTCTTCCATGATTAGATTATGTACTCTTAAAAACATTATTCCCAACAACAACATAAAATTAGAAACATAATCAAACATCGTCTCCTATCATAATGAGACTCGGGGTTTTTGAAGATTATATTTTCAATATTAAGTAGTCAAACATCCTATCTTATAGGTATTAATTAAGTACGTACTAAATCTAGATATTAAAAATACATATTGAGAAGATGGCATGCATAATGTTGTTCTAATTCTTTGCTCGTAAAATGATTCATTGATCTAATAAAACACATAAACACTGCTTGAACAAATAACATGATACAATACCCAAAAATAATGCATTATTCACATGCTCAAACGTGTTCCACTACTCTAAAATATGATCCATTTCAGAAATAAAATACATGATCCACTAATCAAAGAAAATAGAACTCTGTTGTGAAAAAAGATTTACTGCTCTAAAACATGACAATTCAGATTTAGTAAAAGTAACTGTTAATAAGATTTATATGTTAAATGATTGACGACCAATAAGAAAACATTTCTAGAAAACAAAGATGTTGTTGTACCTGGTTTTCTAGTTTTGAGAAGGAGTTATTGTGGTCAAAGAACATGTAATAAGCTAGGAGACGAGGAAGTACACATTCATGCAATATGTTTACCTGCACATTCATTAATGTTTAAGAAAACATACTATGTGTGACTAAAAGGGAACACATTAATAAGCAATCCAGAAATATGTCAAAATATTTGTAAAAATACCTTCCTTCAAAATTGTGATACACTTGAATAAGATATCCCTAAATATCAATGTATAACTAAAAGGGAAACACAGACATATAAATAATCTTGAGTATGCTTTGTTTCAACCTGTAAAAAATCCTATAAACTTCAGCCCAAGGTAATAAGGATGCATTTCTCAAGTAAGCTGGATTTGGTGGTGTCATATAAGCGGAGGGGCAACCCGATTTCTTTTCCCTAATTGCAGTCATTCACCCATGCTAAGAAGCTTCAACAAACAGACGTCAAAAACTTCATAAGACTAGAAAACATGAAATAGAGTAAAAAAAGATGAATACATATTGAATCTTGTGGTAGCATTTGAATAAATATCACCATATTATACAAATTCGCAGTTGAATAAATAATAAGTTCATATATAATATGCAAACACATATAAGTGAATGCATTTTCCAAAAACAAAAAATTTCCTTACTATATCGTTGTCATCATCACTACTTGTGGCTAATGGGCGATCTTCAGTGTTGAACCCAAGCATGTGAAGATCCCAACTAAAATTTTAGTCAAGAATGATTCTGCAATGAGAGGAAACATTTCTTTGCTTAATGCATGATAAAGCATGAAGTGAAAACAAAACATATTACAATGACCATATGTTGTGTACTTATTAATAACATGAAGTTCATGAAATTGTGAATGTAAACATAACAAATAATTTTTAAAACATGATAATATAACATAATGTTTACAGAGAAGCATTATGTTTTGAATAGAAGGTGCTATAAAGTAACAACAACCACAAATTTTTAAATGTTTCTGTTGTTCCCATTCGTAGTGGCAGTGTAATTGAAAGTCGTGTAGGTAAATACATGCATTCCTAGTTAGTAGACATTTCCCTAGTGGAGCAGCAGTTCCGAATGTTGGGTTGACACGAACATCGATCCCTGCAGTACTTAATTTAGGTGAGAAAATTGAAACTGGGAATTCAGTTTAGTGTAAATGATATAGGCATCAGAAAGGAAAATTGTTACACTTGAACTTGTTCTTTCATTATATTAGTATAGTAAATATACAATTTAAGTTATCAATGGAAAAAACAAATTATTTAGAAATAATAGAAACATATATGTAGTCAAGTGATACCTGGAAATTAGATCACAAAATATAAGATAATCTTGTCAGTCTTTTGGTTAATGGTAACCTTTATACAGGGATGCAGTTCATTGGTAGTGCTTGTTGTTGCTGTAGAGTCTCGAGACCTTGTAACATATTGTTGGACCAAATCATTGGCATCAAAATCAATCATTAGATTTTTTTACGTGAAGAAATGAATTAAAAGGATAAGTAGCATCAAATTCTGACAACTGTAATCATTGAGAAGAAAGCAGATGTTGAACAATTAGCATCAGAGAGGAACAAATACAGTGTGTTATGTTTAGAGAAAAAATTAAATTAGATGAAATAAAATTAGTATTATCTATTTAAATGATGTAATGGAGATAACAAACAATGAAGAATTGTATATTGATTAGAATAAGATAAACATACAAACTATACAACAGATTGTGATGTGTTGAGGAAATCAATACAAACCCTACTTAGAATGATTGTCTCAGTTAATCGTGTTCAACTTAAAACTAATCACGATGGCCAGTAGCATGAAATTTTATAGGAAAATAGGAGAACGTACCTGGTTCAAAGATGTGGATCTGTAGGAGAGAATCCTCATTGTAGTGGACACCTTGTCCTGGATTTTGGTTTCATAGTGAATCCAATACTTACTGCAGAGAATATTATTGAAAAAATAAATAATATGGGTTGAAAAAATAAATAATATGGGTTGAAAAAATAAAAATTCTGGGTATTCTGGATTGTGTAGAGGGGATATTCAATCCATATGGGAAACTAAAATGCTCTGGAAAAAAATGTTCAATCTTCTCGGTAATTTGCAATATCCAATATAGTTGATACTATAACTTATAATGAAAATAATTAATCTAAAAATAAAACCAATAATTTTTCACTATTACCTTACTACTCCATACATGTAATAAAAAATTAAAAAAAATATGTTTTCATGAATGACAGTGGAAAAATTTAACGTTGAATGGAATCGGTTACACATACCGACAATGCATCACAATTTGATGCGTTGAGGAAACCAACACCAACCCTATTGAGAATGATTATCTTAGTAAATCATAACTGCAAAAATATAATGATGTCCAGAAGGGTTAAAACATCTATGAATCTGGGAACACAGACCTGTTGTAGATATTTGGATGTGTAGGATCTCTGAAAAAATGGTTAATCCGGCCTACTTGTTCCCCCCAACTTTCCAGCACCTCCTCCTACCCCTCCCCCCTGCCCTCATCCTCCCCTGCCCTCCCCTCCCATCCCATCCCATCCAACCTGCCCAGCCCCTCCCCCTGCCCTCATCATCCCCTCCCCTCCCCTCCCCTCCAACCTGCCCAACCCATCCCCCTTGCCCCTCCCCCCTGCCCTCATCCTCCCCTCCCCTCCCCTAATCCTCCCCTCCCCTCTTCTCCCCCCTACCCAACCTATTCCCCCAACAGCCCCCTCCCCCCTTCCCTCATACTCTCCTTCCCTCCCTTCCCCTCCCCTCCTACCTCCCCAGCCCCTTCCCCCACCACTCCCCCCCTGCCCAAGCTCTTCCCCCAGTAGCCCCCTCCCCCCTGCCCTCATCCTCCCCTCCCCTCCCCTCCCCTCCAACCTGGCCATCCCCTCCCCCTGCCCTCATCCTCCCCTCCCCTCCCCTCCCCTCCCCTCTAACCTGACCAACCCCCTCACAGAAGCTCCTCTCTACCTATAGAACCTACAATTATGTACACCTGGAATACAACACACTTGTTAGCCATATAACATGATCAAACTCTAAAATAATTCAACAAACACTTGTCCAAAAATAATAAATGTCTACGCTGATGATTTAATGATAATAAGAGAGAATGAAGAGAAATAATTAATACCTGAGTGGACTGAATTGGTGTGCCCATACAGGTGGAAAAAAGAGCAGAACCTAGAATGTAGGAGTATTAGTAACATATATTGAAGAAAAAAAGTTACATAATGATCATCCTTATATATCAATTACATATTGATGAAATAAATGTTACATAAATCCTGAATACTGGAAACGGAATTTTAGAAATTGAGTATAGAAATTTACATATTGGGTAGTTTCTATTGTAATAAGATGTTGCAGAGCCCAAAACTGGAATGTGTATCAAGTATACAGAAATATAGGGTGCCTATGAACAATAGTATGCTTCTCTTCCTCCACCAGGACCATCATCAAGTACATAATGAAGATATATATGTAACAGAAATACTGAAGAACTAGAACAAAAGTTAAGAAATTGAGCATTGAAAGTTTCATCTTCAACAGTTTCTACTGTTCTAAGATGTTACAGATCTAAAAACTGGATTTTGTATCTAGTATACAGATATGCATGGTTCCTAGGAACAACTATAGGCCTTTTTTCCTCTTTTAGAACCATCATTTCTTTCATCAAACAGAGTATAACAGAAAACATACCATTTTTCTTCCTTGATGGTATGTTTGTTTACCCCATCATGGGTGCTGTCATAAGGCATGTTTGTCAAAACACATTTGATTTTTTCATACTCTTGCAATAAGAATAGACAGTGTAGCTTGGATTTACACCAGTAGGGATTGAGAAAATTACAAACCAAAAAAGGAAAAGCCAACAAAATCTCAAGAAGAAAATATTGATCAAAACAACCTGCTATTTCCATGATCTCCAAAAAGGCATGTACTATCCATAGGGACTCCTCCAATCATGCCATCAAACAAAATAGGGCATCAACTCTAGGATAGCATCAATACCTAAAGCAGATCATTGAACATGGTGCAAAAGGCACTCTCCAGCACAAGCAAGCTAGTCATCAAAACATCAAAAACAACGAATCACCAGCATCAAACTCAATGAAAATATATTTCTGTAGAAATAATTGACATTAAAGAATAAATACCAAATATTCGTGAAAATTAAAATCATATAAATATAAATGTGATGGTTTACAATATCCAATCGAGAAGAAGAAATGGATTGTACGTACTAATCATTGAAAAAATGAAAATGACATGAAAAAATGAATTTTAGTTAGTTCCATTGATGTCATTAAAGTAACACTCAATGAAGATAAATAACATATACCAAAGTACATTAAATAGTTGTACCTGTTGTATCAAATCGATTGTCAGTGTTCAAACACACTCCTAAAGATCCACTGCTTTGATTTTCAAGTCATGCAAGAAAAAAATGAATATTACAATAATGTGGTGTTTTTTTCGAAAATGATAAAATAGAGAAATTAAATATAGTGGTACCTGGTTATGTTCAATTCTAATACTAACTCTTCAATACATGTTGTGAAATTATAGGCACATCATATTATAAGAAACATTTAGTAGAATCATTATGGAAAATGCAGTTCTCAAAAAATGATGTCAAATAGACCATGAATACACCTATCAACAATAGGCAGATATTATGATCAAGGCATAACAATTTCATGAAAATGACAATAGTCAAATATTTTACCTACAATAAAATAAATCACACCTCAAATCTTAATTAGTGATGTTGTAATATCCTTAGTTACTAATAGAAAGGAATCAAAACTTCATGAAAATGCCAATAGTCAAATATTTGACCTGCATGAAATTAAATCAAAACTCAAATCATAACTAGTGATGTTGTAATATCCTTAGTTACCTATAGTAAGTGTGGAATCACTATCATGCCCACAAGTTCAACCATTACTAAAACACAAATTCTTCCATGATTAGATTATGTACTCTTAAAAACATTATTCCCAACAACAACATAAAATTAGAAACATAATCAAACATCGTCTCCTATCATAATGAGACTCGGGGTTTTTGAAGATTATATTTTCAATATTAAGTAGTCAAACATCCTATCTTATAGGTATTAATTAAGTACATACTAAATCTAGATATTAAAAATACATATTGAGAAGATGGCATGCATAATGTTGTTCTAATTCTTTGCTCGTAAAATGATTCATTGATCTAATAAAACACATAAACACTGCTTGAACAAATAACATGATACAATACCCAAAAATAATGCATGATTCACATGCTCAAACGTGTTCCACTACTCTAAAATATGATCCATTACAGAAATAAAATACATGATCCACTAATCAAAGAATATAGAACTCTGTTGTGAAAAAAGATTTACTGCTCTGAAACATGACAATTCAGATTTAGTAAAAGTAACTGTTAATAAGATTTATATGTTAAATGATTGACGACCAATAAGAAAACATTTCTAGAAAACAAAGATGTTGTTTTATCTAGTTTTCTAGTTTTGAGAAGGAGTTATTGTGGTCAAAGAACATGTAATAAGCTAGGAGATGGGGAAGTACACATTCATCCAATATGTTTACCTGCACATTCATTAATGTTTAAGAAAACATACTATGTGTGACTAAAAGGGAACACATTAATAAGCAATCCAGAAATATGTCAAAATATTTGTAAAAATACCTTCTTTCAAAATTGTGATACACTTGAATAAGATATCCCTAAATATCAATGTATAACTAAAAGGGAAACACAAACATATAAATAATCTTGAGTATGCTTTGTTTCAACCTGTAAAAAATCCTATAAACTTCAGCCCAAGGTAATAAGGATGCATTTCTCAAGTAAGCTGGATTTGGTGGTGTCATATAAGCGGAGGGGCAACCAGATTTCTTTTCCCTAATTGCAGTCATTCACCCATGTTAAGAAGCTTCAACAAACGGACGTCAAAAACTTCAAAAGACCATAAAACATGAAATAGAGTAAAAAAAAGAAGAATACAGATTGAATCTTGTGGTAGAATTTGAATAAATATCACCATATTATTCAAATTTGCAGTTGAATAAATAATAAGTTCATATATAAAATGAAAACACATATAAGTGAATGCATTTTCCAAAAACAAAAAATTTCCTTACTATATCGCTGTCATCATCACTACTTGTGGCTAATGGGCGATCTTCAGTGTTGAACCCAAGCATGTGAAGATCCCAACTAAAATTTTAGTCAAGAATGATTCTGCAATGAGAGGAAACATTTCTTTGCTTAATGCATGATAAAGCATGAAGTGAAAACAAAACATATTACAATGACCATATGTTGTGTACTTATTAATAACATGAAGTTCATAGTAGATTTGAAAAATAATTCAAAACATTCTCACAACCATTTCTAAATGGGTTTAAAAAACAAATAGAATTCATGAAAGCACGATCATCCATATCCTTTGAAAAGAAATCAATAAAGAAAATGAAAAACATAATGAATTCTTTCCAATAAAACCTTTTTGAAGGATTCATACATACCTTCGAGAATACATCAAATCCTTAAGCCACAATAGTTAGTCATTGTTGATGTCACACCTCCTTAAAAACATAATGATTGCACGTCACATACCTGAGTAAGTAGCACAAGAGAAGAAAAATTAAGTTTGAATTAATAGAAATAATTATCTAGAGAATTACATTGAATCTGTCTCACCATTGCATTCATAAAACTAGAGATGGTGAAAAAGAAACCAAAACTAAATAATACATGTAAGCACATTGGGCACCATTACAATTATCATGAATCGTAAAAACAATTTACATATCATGGATAACATCAAATTAGGTAGAACATTAATATAAATAGAATAACCCACTGCTCCAAACTATTATCTACAATTAAGAGCATACATTTCTCAATTTATAGATGATGATAGATTGGCAGAGCAGAATAAGAACATGGTGTAAACGGTGAAGAAGAATATTATATTTATTATAATATTGTTTGAAAATGAAATATGAAACTCTAATTTTTAAATCTTGAATGGAATGGAAAATGTTTCTAGAAATTAAGGAGATTATTTCACAATAATATGAGAACATCCCTATTGTTGGATCTGTAGGCTCTTTGACGATGCTATCGGTGATGGAAAGGGGGTTAAAGAAATCAATCAAGGAAATGAAAAACATAATGAATTATTTCCAATCAAACCCTTTTGAAGGATTCATACATACCTTAGAGAATACATCGAATCCTTTAGCCAAAATATTTATTCATTGTTGATATCTCACCTCCTTAAAAACATAATGATTTCCCATCACATAGCTGAGTAAGTATCATAAGAGAAAAAAATTTAAGTTTGAATTAACAGAAAAAGATATCTATAGAATTACCTTGAATGTGTGTTACTATTGCATTAAAAAAACTACAGATGGTGAAAAATAAATCTAAATTAAATAAGACATGTATACATATTGGTCACAATTATAATTATCATGCATCGTACAAACAATTTACAAATCATGGATAACATTGAATTAGGTAGAACATGAATAAAAAAAGAATAACCCACTGCTCCAAACTATTATCTGAAATTAAGCACGTACCTTTCTCAAGATCCCCAGTTTAGAAAATCCGTACAATAAAAATGATGTTTCAATAAACATCTGGGGGTATTCCATAACATATCATTTCTTCAAAAACAATAAAATCATCAGACAGTTCACCTATGAGACACATAATGGACACACCTATAACCACCAATGGTAAATACAGCATAATAACAGTACGGATAAATATTCAGAGCTCTAATCAATGCAAGTATTACCTCATCATCCAGGGCACTAATAAGTGTAGGATTTATCTCAATCAGGGATCTGATCAATGCAGTTTGATGGAAATAACTCAGTAGTTCTATCATTGTTGATATCTCACCTCCTTAAAAACATAATGATTTCCCATCACATAGCTGAGTAAGTATCATAAGAGAAAAAAATTTAAGTTTGAATTAACAGAAAAAGATATCTAGAGAATTACCTTGAATGTGTGTTACCATTGCATTAAAAAAACTGGAGATGGTGAAAAATAAACCTAAATTAAATAAGACATGTATACATATTGGTCACAATTACAATTATCATGCATCGTACAAACAATTTACAAATCATGGATAACATCGAATTAGGTAGAACATGAATAAAAAAAGAATAACCCACTACTCCAAACTATTATCTGAAATTAAGCACGTACCTTTCTCAAGATCCCCAGTTTAGGAAATCCGTACAATAAAAATTATGTCTCAATAAACATCTGGTGGGTATTCCATAACATTTCATTTCTTCAAAAATAAAAATAAAATCATCAGACAGTTCACCTATGAGACACATAATGGACACACCTACAACCACCAATGGTAAATACAACATAATAATAGTACGGATAAATATTCAGAGCTCTGATCAATGCAAGTATTACCTCATCATCCATGGCACTAATAAGTGTAGGATTTATCTCAATCAGGGATCTGATCAATGCAGTTTGATGGAAATCATTCAGTAGTTCCATCATTCTCCTTCAACCTCATTGATGATTTGAGATCAATAAAAATCAAAATCAATGGTCATATAGCATTATTCATTTGAAATCAAACCTTATGGAGTCATCATTCCATAAAATAACACTTAAAACATAGCTAAACAACATGAAATAAATTACAAAATACAAAGTGAAATATGGGCTGAAGCCAATATACAGCAGGGTGAACTCAAATTAAGTCACTTTACATCACCAAAAATGAAATTAAGACCATGCTATGAGAAATTATAAGAGGAAAGACAGATATATAGCTAGAGGAGTTACTATAGTAAAAAATAAGGGTTTACCATAGGTAGAGGTCACCAAAATCTCAAGACAGGTGGATTTGCTATGCATATTGGTTAAAACAGTGTAAATAAAGCGTTATAGATATACCTGCGATGAAAATAATGACCACAAGGTGAAGGAGGAAACCTTTGGAGGTGCAGAGGAGCCAAATCTGGACCAGATCGAATAGATAGCGATGATGGAGCCGAGGCAGGCAAACGCAAAGATGGAGGCCGAGGCGAATGGGTCACGACGGATGCAGGGAAACCATAAAATGGAGGGAGTAGCTGAGAATGTGTCAGCGGAGGCGTGGAGGCGGAGGCGTGGAGGCGGAGGCGTGGAGGCGGAGGCGTGGAGGCGTGGAGGCGTGGAGGCGGAGGCATGGAGGCGTAGAGGCGGAAGCGGAGGCGTGGAGGCGGAGGCGTGGAGGCGTGGAGGCGGAGGCAGAGGCGTTGGGGCGGAGGATGATCGGGAAGGGGACCGGGAGATGGGAATCATGGAGAGGTTCGAGATTGGGGAGTCACGGATAACTGCGGGAACCTTAGGAGAAAGCCCGATTGGACCGAAGGTGGAGCACGCAGAGGTTGAGTCATGGAGGTGGAGGCGTGAAGGTAGAGGTTGATCGGGAAGGTGACCGGGAGAGGGGACTCACAGAGAGGGTCGTCAGAGGGGATTGACGAAGGCCGGTGGGAACCCTAGGAGAACCCGATGGAATGGAGTTGGAGCGCGGGAGGGGGGAGGTGTAATTGTGTCGCGGGATGGGGAATCGGAAGTAGAGGAAATTAGAATGCTGGTGACATGGAAGATGGAAATGGTGACACATAGGCAAGGAGGAAGCCAAGTTTAGTATAGATAATAGATTAGCAATAATTAGAAATAATTTAAAATAAATAGAAATAATTAGCAATAATTAGAAATAATTAGGAATAATTGGAAATAATTAGGAATAATTAGCAATAAATAGGAATAATTAGCAATAAATAGGAATAATTAGTAATAAATAGGAATAAATTGTAATAATTAGTAATAAATAGTAATAAATAGTAACTATAATTATATCTAATTATTACTAATAAAAAAATTATATTATCAATATTTATGAAAAGACAATATTAATATTATTAAAATAATAAAATTTTATAAAATATTAAAATTATCAATATTTGCAACAGGCTTTGCTCTATTCTTAACATGTTAAAATCTCAAAGGGTTTCCAATTGTCAGGTCATGTGCAATAAAAAGTTTGTATCAGCCATGTCCAATGTAAATTCTATAATTGTCCTTGCTTGGTTGATCACCTTGCATGTAGCGTTGCAATAGGACAACCCAAGTCATGCCCTTCTCATTTATAAGAATTATCTCACATGACCCTTTACATAGACCATTCTTCCTTGAAAATGTAAGAGAAAGATACTGATGTCCCCTCAAATTTTTAAGGAAGAATGATCTATGTAAAGGGAGCGATATGATTCTTAGAGACGAGAACAACATTACTTTGGTCGTCCTATTGCAACATTACTTGTGAGGTGATCAACCATGCAAGGAAAATTATAGAGTTTACATTGGACATGTCTGAAACAAACTTTTTATTGCACATGACCTGACAATTAGCGACTCTTTAAGATTTGAACATGTTAAGAATAGAGCAAAGCCTGTTGCAAATGTTGATTATTTTAATATTTTATAATTTTTTTATTATTTTAATAATATTAATATTTTTTTTCATAAATATTGATAATATAATTTTTTTATTAGTAATAATTAGATATAAATATAATTAGTAAACGAAAACTGCTTGGATAATGAAGGGAAAATTTGTAATCATCTCCACAACGATGATTACCAAATTTCCTTTCATTATTCAAGCAGTTTTCATTTTTCTAAGTATTGCTAAATTAGTAATAATTAGCAATAAATAGTAATAAATAATAATAATTAGTTAGGAATAGTTAAAAAGAAATTTTAATAAATTTTAATAAATTCCAAGAACCTGACACAATTTCCAGTGGATTGACGACACTCCTTTTGCTCAATTACTTTTCTCTTTTCAACTCTCACCGACTGAAAAAAATATGAAAAATGTAATGCTACATAGGCATATTCAATCTCGTATACACGAGATTGGATATGAATTAATAGGATCATATTTTTATAATGTTTTCAGGCGGTGACAGTTGGAAGAAGATGATTCATCGATGAAAAGGGGGCTCTTTTATCCGACGACTCATTTACTTGCATCTTTCTCACACTGAAATCATAATGAAGAATCTGGTCAGAGATACCTATATTCATTGTCATGCATACGAGAATGAATATGCGTACCTATGATCAGATTATTCATTGTAATTTCAGTGTGAGAAAGATGCAAGTAAATGAGTCGTCAGACAAAAGAGTAGCCGTCAATCCACAGAAAATTGTGTCGCTTTTAATTATTGGTAATTATTAAGAAGTAATAGTAATTATTTATCTTCTTTTTTCAGATAGTTTTTTTTATAATTTCAAATTATTTAAAAACAGTGATGATTTTATATTTTTTAGAAAAATATGGAACAAGGAAGTCGACATTAGTCATTATTAGATGATCGCGCTTGGATAAATAAATGCAGAAATCAAAATGGTTCTGGTTTAAATCCTGTATATATTGAGGGTGTTGAAGCTTTCTTAGCATTTGCATCATCAAAACCAGAATATGTTTCAGAAGGCACAATTAAGTGTCCTTGTAAAAAATGTGCTCTAAGAACGTTTGACACATTTGACAAGGTTGTGGGACATCTCTTGCGGTTTGGTTTTCAACCAGATTATGTTTTTTGGTATCAATATGGTGAACGCAGTTCCAGAGAAGATACTAATAACTTGATTCCGGATCCATCACAGTTTCAAAATTTAGTACATGATGTTGCAGGTCCATCTGTTCAATAAACTAAAACTCATGATGATATTGATTTAACTCATGATTTGGCACCATCTGAATTTTATGAGTTGTTGAGGTCTGCTGAGGATGCATTATATCCTGGTTGCAAGATAAGCAAATTAGAAGCGGTTGTAAAATTTATGGCTATTAAATCAGATAATGAAATGTCAAACAACTATTTTGATAAGATATTTTCTTTGGTTAAAACACTATTACCTGAAGGAAATGTGTTTCCTGCAAATTACTATGAGAGTAAGAGGTTGGTTCGTAATCTAGGCCTTAGTTATCGGAAGATTCATGCATGTGCAAATGATTGCATCTTATATTATGGTGAAAATGAGTCGTTGGATATTTTTCCAACATGTGGACAATCGAGGTATAAAGAAGCTCAACCAGGGAAGTCTAGATCGATTCCTGTTGAGATATTTCCCCCTTACACCCAGGCTGCAATGTTTATTTATATCTCATAACACAACGTCAATTATGTCATGGTAGAAAACCAATATTTCAACCGGTAAAATCTTGAATCATCCATCTGATGGTGATTCATGGAAACCTTTGGATCGTCTGCATCCTTCTTTCGCTTTATAATCCCGAAACGTGCGATTAAGTCTTTTTACTGACGGTTTCTATTCGTTTGGTTCTTATGGTAGTCAATATTCATATTGGCTTGTCTTTATAACTCCGTACAATCTACCTCCATGGATGTTGATGAAGGAGCCCTATATCTTTTTGACCTTATTAATCCCAGGACATCCGAAAAAGAATATTGATGTTTATTTGAAACCATTGATTGATGAGTTAAATGCATTGTGGAGTAATGGTGTTAGTACATATGATGTTGCTGCAAAACAAAATTTCACATTAAAATCTGCATTGATGTGGATGATTAGTGACTTTCCGGCATATGACATGTTATCTGACTGAAGTACACATGGTCCAAAATCATGTCCTTACTGTATGAAAGACAACAATGCTTTTATGCTCATCAATGGAAAAAAACCTTGCTATTTTGACTGTCATCACATATTTCTTCCAACCGATCATCCTTTTCGAAGGAACAAATCTCATTTCAGAAAAAGGCACAATTGAAAGGGATGAACCTCCAAAAATGATATCAAGTACAGAGTTAAAATCAATTGTATTTTCATTACCTCCCATCACATTTGGGCCAGTAGTAAACCAACAGAAAATTCATGGCTTTGGGAAAGAACATAATTGGATAAAATAAAGAATTTTTTGGGATCTCCCATATTGGTCTGATTTGTTGGTCCACCACATGTTGGATGTCATGCACATTGAGAATAAGTGTTTTGATAATTTATTTCATACAGTTTTGGATACACCAGATAAGACCAAAGATACTGTAAAAGCATGATTAGATCTTGCCCAAATTTGCAGGCGACCAGAACTTGAACTATTTAAAAATATCAAATCACAGAGGTTAATGAAGCCAAAAGCATCTTATACACTATCTAAAGAGAGTTGTTTATTATTTTGTCAGTGGATTTCAGATTTGAAACTTCCAGATGGCTATGATTCCAATTTGGACAGATGTGTTAAGAATGGTCATATTACCAGATTAAAAAGTCATGATTGTCATGTTATAATGGAAAGAATTATGCTGATCGGATTCAGAGGTTTTTTGAATTCTATGATTTGGGATTCGATAAAAGACATATCATATTTTTTTGAGACATTTTTGCAGTGACAACTGGCTACGATGCACTAAGAAAACTAGAAGAAGATGTTGCTATAATTATATGTAAACTGGAAAAAATATTTCCACCTACTTTCTTTGACTCAATGGAACATCTGATATTACATTTTCCACATGAATCTAAATGTGAAGGTCCAGTACAATTTCGATAGATGTACCCATTCGAGATATGCATGCAGAAATTGAAGAAAAAAGCACGTAACAAAGCATCAGTTGAAGGCTCAATTGCTGAAGCTTATTTGCAAGAGGAAATTGTTTTTTTCTGCTCTCACTATTTTGAATATGAATATCCCTCAAAACAAAACCGCATGGGACAGAACGAGGGAAATGTTAATGATAAAATGGACAATCATTTATCAGTTTTTAATCATCAAAATCTTGGCTTCGGTGGAGTTCAAGAATGATGGATTTCAAACGATGAACATCACAGAGCTCATACATATGTCTTGCTCAACTGTAAAGAAATGACAGCATTTGTACTATGAGTGCTTCTATCATTTATTCTATAATTTCTATTACAGTATGTAAACTTATTTTATTTTTAGGTTATATGATAATCATATCAAGAAACAAGTTCCACAAATTACAGCAGCTGCTCTTGAAGAACGCAGATAAATTTTTTTTCTCAATGGTTTCAAAATCTAGTAACATAAATTATTGATGGTTTAATATCAATTCAGTTTACTATTTATTATATTGATAATTGTTTTACAAATTTCTAGGTGTCTCAACATGCTGATAAAATTGATAAGCGACTGTGTATATTGAGTAACCCACCATCCAAAATGGTTAAATCTTATAATGCATATGTGGTGAATGGTTTTCAATTTCATACACGTGCATGTGGGGAATCAAAACAACAATGAACAATGAAGTTTGTTTGAGAGGATCGCATCATAGAGAAACTGAAGTTGACTTTTACGGCATTCTGGATGAAATTATTGAGCTATGTTATCTTGGAAAAAATCACATAATGATGTTTAAATGTCGGTGGTTGGATACTGAGAGAGGCTTGCGTGTTCATCCGACTCATGGAATCATTTATATTAAATATAAAAGTCTTTTTGCAGTAAATGGACCATTTTTACTGGCTCAACAGGAGCATCAAGTTTATTACGCAAAGTACTGTGCTAATTCAAGAGACCTGAGTGATTAGTGGAGCATAATAAAAATGAAATCTTGGGAAAATCAATTTACTCAAACTGAATGTGGTTCTGCTGAAGTGGAAGAAATTGAAATTTTTCAAGAGACTACTCAAAATCCATCTTTTTCACAAAGAAACATGAATATCGATGAGGACACCCCACAATTAAGGATCCATGGTGACGAAAATGTTAATGATGTTACAAATGAAATTGAAATGACAAGGGATGATGAAAGTGAAACTCATATGGATATTGATGATGCTGAGGAGGAATATGAAGACATTGACGTCGTCAGATATGAAGATGATGATGAAGGTGAACATTGACATAGTTAAATGCTGGTTATGATCATAACTAATATATATATATATATGTATAATAGTTATTTTCAACTATCTGCTAACAACAATCATTTTGTGTTTCAAATGGACTCTGATCTATTGCGTGATTTAGAGGAGGCTGAGCTACCTTTGGATGATGGGGATGTGGGATCATCTGACCCTCAGCCTACTGGTGGTTCCAGAGGTACCCGGAGGGGGTGCAGTCTTGCGTGACTGATGATTCCTGACCCTATCCTCAAGCGACATCCACATCTTGGATTCGATCCACACACACGGAGGTATGGTAACCTGTATATTTTAGTTAGATTTCATTCATTTATTTATATATATACTAATTGTTTGATTATTTATTCTTTTTTCACAGTTTTGCGTATGTAGCTGCTGGAAAGGGGAGCACTATCTTGCGCAATTATTTTTCTCAGCCATGGACCACATGGGAACAGATTCCCATTGATGTGCAGCTCGACATGTACAATCATTGGCTGGTACGTAAATAAATAATATTTATTTTGAAATTTATTTAATTAATAACTTGATATTATAAATTATTTGTAGGGTTTATGGTATCCCATTGAGGATAGCATGCATGACGCTATCCATGCAACATGGGAGGTGGCTATGCGTGAGCGTTTGCGTTATTTTTTGCACAATTTGAGAGAAACGATCATTAAGAAAGCATGAGAGACAATATTTGATGAGTCGTGTAGAGCCCACCGACCAGAGTACATTTCATCTCAGGTTTGGGATGGATTATGTGCACACTGGTTGGGTGGTGGATTTCAGAGGAGGTCTTCATTGGGTCGGTAGAACCGGGGGAGACAAGAGGTGACACATCGAGCTGGTAGTTGTACATTCAGTATGCATAGAGAGCATCTGGAAAGTATTTTTTTAAAATATTTTATATAACTTCAAATATAAACAGTTTATTTTATATTCATATAGGCAATAGAGCATCTCGATATTACAGAGTATGATGTTTATCGGAGGATGTACAGTGATCCAGCCATCAGAGAGATTAGAGGTGATCGTCATCGTCAGATTGTGGTTAGTCTTATTTTTTTTTTCAGTTTGACAATTAACTGCATATAATATTTTCACAATTTTAATTTCAAATTGGAATTGAAGGAGTTATATGAGGCTGCGACTTCTCAGACACAGGCCGAGGGTCAGGACGAGGCAACTGATCAGACCAGTGCCCACCATTTCGACGAGGCAGCATGGATGTAGGCGACTTAGTATGGTTTTGAGAAGGGCCGAGTAGTTGATATCAGCTCTCATGTGACTCCGGGTACTTATTATGATACTGCTGTGATGTCGGCGTCTAGCTCGAGAGGTGCTCGTGGAGTGGCATCATCTTCTGGCTCACAGTATCAGGAGCAGTTCCGAGCTCAGAATGGCCTTATAGAGAGTTTGCAGAAGCAGTAAGAAGAGATGCATCAACAACAGCAGCAGTATGAGGAGGAGATGCGTCGATGGCAGTAGCAGTAGCAGCAGCACGAGGAGGAGATGCGTCGATGGCAGCAATAGCATCACGAGCAGATGGAGTACATGCGCCGTCTAACTCGTAGTTTAGGGATGAAGTTTCCTCCACCGGCTCCTTCAGCTCCTCCATCTCCTCCAGAAGATGACCCCTAATGATTTTTTTATGTCAAAAACATATGAATTTAAATTTGTTGTAATATGAACTATTTACAGTTTCTGTCTTTTATATCGGTGCGATTATTACATAATTTAATTTTTAATATTTTATGATTTGTTTTTGTGAATATTGAGAATTTTAATATTTTTAATATTTTTTATTATTTTAATAATATTAATATTATTGTTTCATTAATCATAATTTTATTAAATATATTTTTTTAGTATTATATTTTTTAATATTTGTTTATTTTACTAATAATAATAACAATAATAATATTTTTTGATTTTTTTTATAGTTTTTTGTGAATATTGAGAATTTTAATATTTTTTATTATTTTAATAATATTAAAATTATTTTTTCAATAATCATAATAACATTTTATGATTTTTTATATTTTTTTTTGTGAATATTGAGAATTTTAATATTTTTTATTTTTTTATTATTTTAATAATATTAAAATTAATTTTTCAATAATCATAATTTTTTTATTATTTTTTTAAAATTTATTTATTATTTGCGACGGGATCCCGTCGCAAATAGTCTAAATAATTTTTTCTTAAAAAAGGTATTTGCGACGGGATTATGGGCCCTTCGCAAATAGTCTGAATAAATATTTTCAAAAAGCATTTGCGACGGGATAATGAGCCCGTCGCAAAAGACTATTTGCGACGGGCCCATCGCAAAAGAACTTATATATATATAAGTATATAATCAGAGACTTATTTGCGACAGCGTTTTCTGCAATGGGCTATTTGCGACGGGGCGTCGTCTCTAAATCTTATTTGTGACGGGATCCCGTCGCAAATACCTTGAATTCTAGTAGTGTCTCCACACCATAAAGATAGTCTCTAATGCTTACGAAATTCGTCAACAACCTTTTGTTCCTAAAAAATCATCTCGAAAAGAAAATATGTAAGAGAACCATTAGCTTTCACAGCGGAGAGAACCGACACTGCCCAAGGTGACACACTTTGGTGAATAAAGGCTTTCTCAAGAAGATCATCCAAATAGAACATTAATTCTTTCAGTTCAGCTGGATCCATTTTGTAAGAGGGAAAAGAAACTGGTTGAGTACCGACATCAAGTCAATAGAAAACTCAACCTCTCTTATTGGTGGTAAACCATAAAAAAACAGAAGGAAACATGATGGGAAACTCGATGAAAACTAGAGGAAGAGCACCACCCAAATAATCTCGCTCGATATCAAAAGTAAACACTGATATCACATTCCCCAACTCTAGATAAAAAGTTCCAACTCTACTTGACCTTAGGTCACATTCTTCTTGAAGGACAAGAGGCACACCACTGGGTGTAGTAAGGTAGAACTGTCGAAGATAACAATCAATTCGGGCTTTATTGGAAATAATCCAATCCATCCTGAATGTGACGTCATGAGGTTCCATGTCGAGTATGAGAAAACTCTAAGAAAACTCGACATCTGATAGGGAGAAGACACAAGCTGGACTACAGAGACCATGCTCTCTCTTCGCACCAAGGGGTGTAGTAATATCCATTGCACAAGATAAAATCTCCAGAGGAAGATTAAGAAGATTAACAATTTGAGTTGAAATAAATGAGTGAGATGCACTTGTATCAAAAGAGTAGTCACTATGACAAAGCTATAGTAATAGTACCACTCACGGTCGTTGGACCAGTATCTGCTTCTTCTGGAGACTCTTCCACTACGTGAAGAAGCTTCGGTCCGGATGCCTGTGGCTGGAACCCTTTTATACTTGAAGCATTTGATTACTCCGCAGTTTTTGAAGATGTTGATGATCTTGTGCCGCTACGTGGAGTGGGAAAGACGTGGATTAACTTCTACAAGTCCCCCAAACATCTGTAGGAGCCACAGTTCTTTAAGCCTGCTCATGCTTGAAAAACTCCACGGCTTTGGCCAACACCATTGGCTCTGGATATAACTATTTAGTGAAAAGAACCTTGATGTCCTTCCAATCTAAGCCCTCATGTTTCTTTGTTGTCACTATAGTGTCCCACCATCTTCTTCCTGGTCCATCCAACACAAAAGGTGGCACACTTCACCTTGATCTCATCCGGTGTCTACAAGAACTCAAATAAAAGTTCTATCTCACCAAACAATTCCATAGCATGTTGAGGATCAGTGGAGCCTTTGAAAACCGGTGGTTTCTGGTAAAAGAACTCTTGAGAAAAATTTCAATGAGCACCCCCCAGGTTCCACAGTTAGAGCCTAAAAGGGTATTTAGAGGTGGTACCTATCCCAGAGCTTGGACAGTGTGCACAATCACCTCAACTAGGCTCGGTTCCACTGGAGGATTCGCTCACAGGTGTTCAGAAGTATCCCCTTCCTGGATCCGATTTTCATGTCTTCTCAGAGGTATGATGTTACACAACATCAATAAACAATAAGGAAGACATTATATAATGCTCGTATATAACAACAAGGGAAACATGATCCTGACCGGTAGAACATACATGATTTGGATTTCACTCTATCCAAATCAAAATAGGAAAAGACTTGAACTAATCCACAAGTCGTCTTTCCCTAACCACCCCTGGTGACTTAAGGTTCATTGCGGTGAGAGATGACCAGACACTCAATCACAACTACCTCCTAAGTCCTGACAAGAACACTCAAATGCATACTATTATCAAGGAATGATGCTTAACCTTTATTTGATACCACTTTGTCAAGAACCAGCCCAGGTACCTTGGTAACCCGATAACCGAACCAGCCCTGACATAGCCCGAAGGGCGTTCCCGATCCCCACGGGTCGGCGACTAGCACCTGGCATCACACAACATGTAAGTGAGAATTATTTTTCCACCGACATTGCGGAAGAAAAGAAACAAGACATCATGCATAAAAAAAAACTCCACTGGGAGTAATGTACCAGAATACAACATGGCATGAAAACCCAAAGTAATACAACCCAAGTACTAAAATGGGAAAACAACCCCAAGGTCCCAAGGACACAACTCACCAAGACCAAACTCAACAGCTGGATCCACCTCCAAGAGATCCCTTCCCTTTGCTCGAACCTGGAAGAAGAAAGTCTACAAACACCCGAAGAAAAAAGTAGGGTGTGAGCCTAAGCCCAGTAGGATACCACCAAAGATTCCATAACATATTCCAAATAAAGATTATCCAAATAAAAGCTTTCAATTTTAAAGTAAATAGGTTTGGAAATTGAAAAGCATATTTAAACAAAACATGCTATACATTTTCAAAATATTGTAAAATACATTAAGCAAGGCTTTACAATGATGAAATATTTCTAAAAAAATGGCTTAAATAAAACATTTATATAAAACAGTTTATATAAATTTAGAAGACATGTAAAGCAGTTCAAAAGCATTGGAATAAATTTATATCTCAAATATAAATAAACAAGCGAGCAACATGGTCATCTGCCAAAAGGTACGATAGTATTTACCACCTATAGGATTCCGCACTCTCTATGTGAACTCAGAAAAATGTGTATACCCACGTCCCTATGACACTGGCCAAAGGAGACTTGTCACTAACCCGTCAGGGATGTGAGCCGCTTCAAGTATGTTTTAGAACGTTGTCATAGCGTAGAGTGTATCCAAATAACTCATTAACTACCTAAGGCTTGCATGTGCTCTTACACGATGGGCGGACTATTTTAAGACTGCTTAAAATATGATCAATCCCATTCTTCCATTTCAAAAATGTCAATTCCTTTCCATTTAAAACCAAAACAGGTTTTATTCAAAAGCATGACTTTCCACAAGATAAAACCATTGGGTTTCTATCAAATCATTTTAAGCCATTTTCATGAGTTTGAAATCCATTCAAAACCAATTCCATCATTACACAATTTATTTCCACAATTAAATTCAACAATTTAATTGAAATCATTTCCATCAAATCCACAATTTAAATTAAACAATTTAAATCACCCAATTTCCATTAACACACCCAATTCAATAGAATTAGGGGTTTTCCAAATTTCCATGCCAAAACCATTTCAGTTATCTCGATTCACTGGAATCGAGTTTTTATCAATTTAATTGAAAACATATTTGAGCAATTGAATTTAAATAAACAATTGAAATAAATCAAGCAATACAATGATAATCAATTTGGCAAGTCGGGACAGAACCACCTACCTCAAGGCCGTCGATGTTAGCGGCAAAGATAAACCACCCTATGTGGTTCAACACACCCCTTTGTGGCCTTATTATCATAAGCATCGATACACCAATGCTCGATGTTCGTCACAGGTTCCTAGAACCAAAACCATATATTTTATTTCAAAAGGAAATAAAATATCAGATGCGATGATAGTTTCTCTCTCCTAAATAATTTTCAAATTATCGATTAAAAATATTACCTGCGGTAATATTTTATCGCTCTTAGATAATTTTCAAACTATCGATTAAAAATATTACATGTGATAACATTTTCTCTCTCCCGGATAAATTTTAAAATTATAGATTAAAATATGACATGCGATAATATTTTATCCCTCAAGGATAATTTCAAATTATCAATTAAAATATTACATGTGATAATATTTTATCTCTCATGGATAATTTGAAATTATTTATTAAAATATTACATGTGATAATATTTTATCTCTCTTGGATAATATTTGGATTATCATTTTATGTCAACACATGTATTTGAAATTAACCCTCAATAGTTCATGCAATTACATGGTGATAATTTTATATTTAATAAAATTATGCTTAACTTCCAAAGTAATTATCAAAAATATATATATCAAACTATATGTATATATATAATTAAAAAAAAACATTAGATAATTCTAATATATTACCCCATGTGCGTTTATCGATATATATATATATATATATATATATATATATATCTTTTGATAATCTATTATATTTAGATAAGCCAAAAAATTATCATTTGATAAATTTGAACAATTATCCATTCAATAAGTTATGTAAAAATATTTTTGACAATTTCATGCAATTATACATTGATAATTTGGCTTAATTATCATTTGATAAAACTTCAAGATTATATTTTGATAAACTCCACCAAAATATCCTTTGATAATTTTAAGAATTGTAATTTAGGTTTTACCATTTATATTAACATCCACCATTTTTCATTAATTATTATAGATGAAAAGAAATTGAAGAATAAATTAAATAGATAAAATAAAATAGGCAGACCCATTTTTTTCCAGGCGCACCATGCACAAGAAGAAGACTGCCCGCCCACGCTTGAAGGTGATGGAGGAGAATGTGATTAGCACCAGGGTTTCACGGATCAAGCGCAGAGGAAATCTACAATCAGTCGTACTTTCCAAGATCAACCAACAAGAGGATTTTGGCGATTTAAGAACCCTAAAATCGGATCATTTAAAGCCCCAATTTCAAACATCAGATTTAATCCACAGTTCAACTCAAAATTTATTGCGGGGTCATTAATTTATTCTCATTAAGACATTGCAACTGAAACGGATAAAAACGGTGATGATTCAGAATTTCTCGGGTGAAGCCATCCGTTAAAAATGGTGTTTCTAACATGCTTGGAGAAGATGAAGTGAAATTGCGGTTAAAAATAAATAAATAATTAATATTAATATTAAATAGCTTAATTTAATGAGAAAAGATACCAAAGGTTCGTTGCGAATGAAAGTGATACCCCGTATAAGGTAAACACCCCGATCCGGACCCAACGGTGGTCTCAGATATCTCAAACGATGAGCGGTTTGAGAGATATTAATGATTTTTAATTAAAACCTGGAATAATTAATTAATTAATATAAAAAGTGGTATTCTTGTGAGCGAGGCATCCAAACACCCATTGCGAACAAAAGTTATACCTTGTCTAGGGTAAACCCCTCATTCTGGACCCATCATTGGTCTCAGATTGTCTATACGACGCACCGCTTGGGATATATTTAAATTTTAATAAACAATATATTAAATATTATTTAAAAACTATATCTCACGAGCGAGACATCCAAAAGTCTGACGCCTTCGAATGTTATACCCCTCCTAGGGTAAACACTATATTTTGGACATAACCGTGGCCTCAAATTTATCATATGATGGACCGTTTTAGAGTTATTCAATTATATTGATTAAATTGCATGTGCTTAAAAATAATATAATTAATATTTTTATTCCGTCCTTCGTGAGACTTTGCAGACCTCAGAAACTTATACTTACCCAATGTTTAACACTGAAAATATTCAATTGAATATTATGGGTTGTTAATTGGGCGTTTTTACCATTCCGCGACGTGTTTAACAAAAACACAACTTTTCACTGATAAACTATTTTTTTTCTAATTAACATAATAATAAACTAACCCAAGAAGGATTAAGAATACCTGAAACAGTAACGGGATGTTACAGTAATAAATAATAATAAATAGTAATAAATAGTAATAAATAGTAATAAATAGTAATAAATAGTAATAATTAGTATCAATTGGTAATAATTAGTATTAATTGGTATTAATTAGTATTAATTGGTATTAATTAGTATTAATTAGTAATAATTAGTAATAATTAGTAATAATTAGTATTAATTAGTAATAATTAGTAATAAATACTAATAAATACTAATAAATTTTAATAAATACTAATAAATAGCAATAAATACTAATAATAACAATAATTAGGAATAATTAGGAATAATTAGGAATAATTAAAAATAATTAGGAATAATTAACAATAATTAGCAATAATTAGCAATAATTAGTAATAATTAGAAATAAATACTAATAAATACTAATAAATACTAATAAATAGAAATAATTAGCAATAATTAGAAATAATTAGCAATAAATACTAATAAATAGAAATAATTAACAATAATTAGCAATAATTAGAAATAATTAGGAATAATTAGCAAAAATTAGGTATAATTAGGTAAAATTAGGGAAAATTAGGGAAAATTAGGGAAAATTAGGGATAATTAGCAATAATTAGGGATAATTATGAATAATTAGTGATAATTATCAATAATTAGGAATAATTAGCAATAATTAGGAATTAATAGGGATAATTGTAATAAATTGTAAGAACTTAGCACAATTTCTAGTGGATTGGCGGCTCTACTTTTGCTCGATGACTCTTCTCCTTTCAACTCTCACCGACTCAAAACATGATGAAAAATATGCTTCTACGTATGCATATCCAATCTTGTATATGCGAGACTGGATATGTATTCATAGGACCACATTTTTCATAATGTTTTCAGGCGGTGACAATTGCAAGAAGATGATTCATCGATGAAAAAGGGGCTCTTTTGTCTGACGACTCATTTACTTGCATCTTTCTCATACTGAAATCACAATAGAGAATCTGGTCGGAGGTATGCTTATGAATTCTCGTATGCATGGGAATGGATATGCGTACCTCCGAGAAGATTCTTCATTGTGATTTCAGTGTGAAAAAGTTGCAAGTAAATGAGCCGTCGGACAAACGAGTAGCCACCAATCCACTAGAAATTGTGTCGCCCATAATAAGTGGTAATTAGTAATAAGTAGCTGTAATTATTTATCTTCTCTTTATTTAGATAGTGTTTTTCTTATTTTAAATTATTCAAAAATAGTAATGATTTTATATTTTGTAGAAAAATATGGAACAAGGAAGTCGACAACAGTCATTATTAGATGATCGTGCTTGGATAAATCAGTGTACAAATCCAAACGATTCTGGTTTAAATACTGTATATATTGAGGGTGTTGAAACTTTCTTATCATTTTCATTATCAAAACCAGAATTTGTTTCAGAAGGAACAATTAAGTTTCCTTGTAAAAAATGTGCTTTGAGAATGTTTGACACATTTGACAACATTGGGGGACATCTCTTGCATTTTGATTTTCAATCAGATTATGCTTTTTGGTATCAACACGGTGAACACAGTTCCAGAGAAGATATTAATAATTTGATTTCGGATCCACAAAAGTTTAAAAATTTTGTACATAATGTTGCAGGTCCGTCTGTTCAACAAAGTGAAACTTAGGATGATATTGATTTAACTCTTGAGTTGGAACCATCCAAATTTTATGAGTTGTTGAGGTCTGCTGAGAATGCATTATATCCTAGTTGCAAGATAAGAAAATTAGAAGTAGTTTCAAAATTCACGGCTATTAAATTGGATAATGGAATGTCAAACAACTGTTTTGATCAGATATTTTCTTTGGTTAAAACACTATTACCTGAAGGAAATGTGTTTACTAGAAATTACTATGAGAGCAAGATGATGATTCATAATCTAGGACTTAGTTATTAGAAGATTCATGCATGTACAAATGATTTCATCTTATATTCTGGTGAAAATGAGTCGTTGGATAGTTTTCCCAAATGTGGACAATCGAGGTATAAAGAAGATCAATCGGGGAAGTTTGGATTGATTATTGTAAAATAGTTGAGATATTTCCCACTTACACCTAGGTTTAAATGTTTATTTATGTCTTAGAACACAACAATAATGATGTCATGGCACAAAACCTGAATTTCAACCGGTAAAAACTTGAATCATCCATCTGATGGTGATCCATGAAATTTTTTTGACCAAGTGCATCCGTATTTTGCTTTAGAAGCTCGGAACATGCGATTGGGTCTTTCTACCGATGGTTTCTATATATCTGGTTCTTATGGTAGTCAGTATTCATGTTGGTCTGTCTTTATAACTCCGTACAATTTACCTCCATGGATGTTGATGAAGAAGCCTTATATATTTTTGACCTTATTAATCCCAGGACATCCGAAAAAGAATATTGATGTTTATTTGAAACTATTGATTGATGATTTAAATTCATTGTGGAGTAATGGTGGTAGTACATATGATGCTGCTGCGAAACAAAATTTCTTACTAAAAGCTGCATTGATGCGGGAAATTAGTAACTTCCTGATATATGACATGTTATCTGGCTGGAGTAAACATGGTCCGAAATTATGTCCTTATTGTATGAAAGTCAACAAAGCATTTATGCTCGTCAATGAAAAATAACCTTGCTATTTTGACTGTCATTGCAGATTTCTTTCAACCGATCATCCTTTTCGAAGGAATAAATCTCATTTCAGAAAAAACACAATTGAAAGGGATGGAACTCCAAAAATGATCTCAGGTACAAAGTTAAAATCAGTTGTATTTTCATTACCTCCTATCACATTTGGGCCAACAATAAACCAATAGAAAATTCATGGCTTTGAGAAAGAACACAATTGGATAAAATAGATCATTTTTTAGGGGATATGCCATATTGGTCTAATTTGTTGGTCCGCCACATGTTGGATGTCATGCATATTGAGAATAACTGTTTGATAATTTATTTCATATAGTTTTGGATATACCAGGTAAGATCAAAGATAATGTAAAGGCACAATTAGATCTTGCCCCAATTTGCAAGCGACTAGAACTTGAGCTATTTGAAAATGTTTGATCACAGAGGTTAATGAAGTCAAAAACAGCTTATACACTATCTAAAGAGAGTTGCTTATTATTTTGTCAATGGATTACATATTTGAGACCTCTAGATGGCTATACTTCCAATTTGGGCATATGTGTTAAGAATGATCATATTACCAGATTTAAAAGTCATGATTGTCATGTTATAATGGAAAGACTTATACCGTTTGTATTAAGAGGTTTGCTGAATTCTATGATTTGAGATTCGATAACATACATATAATATTTTTTCTAAGACATTTTTGCAGTGACAACAAACTATGATACACTAAGAAAATTAGAAGAAGATGTTGTTGTAATTATATGTAAACTGGAAAAAATATTTCCGTCGGCTTTCTTTGACTCAATAGAACATTTGATATTACATTTTCCACATGAAGAAAAATGTAGAGGTCTGGTACAGTTTGGATGGATGTATCCATTCGAGAGATGTATGTAGAAATTGAAGAAAAAAGTACGTAATAAAGCATCAGTTGAAAGCTCAATTGATGAAGCTTATTTGCAGGAGGAAATTGCTTTTTTCTATTCTCATTATTTTGAATTTGAATATCTCTCAAAACACAACCGCATCAGATGGAACAAGGGGAATGTTGATGATGAAATGGATAATCGATTATCAGTTTTTAATCAGCCAGAGCTTGGCTTCATTGGAGTTCATGAACGATGACTTTCAGATGATGAACATCACCGAGCTCATACATTTGTTCTGCTCAACTGTGAATAAATGACATCATTTGTACTATGAGTGCTTCTATCACTTATTCTATAATTTATGTTACAGTAAGTAAACTTATTTTATTTGTTGGTTATATGATAATCATATCAAGAAATAGCTTCCACAAATTACAACAACTGCTATTTAAGAACACCAACAAATTTTTTTTATGGTTTCAAAAATTAGTAACATAAATTATTGATGGTTTAACATATCGATTCAATTTATTATTTATTATATTGATAATTGTTTTACAAATTTTCAGGTGTCTCAACATGCTGATAAAATTGATAAGCGACTGTGTATATTGAGTAACCCACCATCCAAAATGGTTAAATCTTATAATGAATATGTGGTGAATGTTTTTCGATTTCATACACATGCATATGAGGAATAAAAAAACAATGAACATTGGAGTTTTCTTGATAGGATCTCATCATAGAGAAACTGAAGTTGACTTTTACAGCATGCTGGATGAAATTATTGAACTGTGTTATCTAGGAAAAAATTACATAACAATGTTTAAATGTTGGTGGTTGGATACTAAGAGAGGCTTGCGTGTTCATCAGACTCATGTAATGGTTGATATTAAATATAAAAGTCTTCTTGCAGTAAATGAACCATTTTTACTGGCTCAATAGACACATCAAATTTATTACGCAAAGTATTGTGCTACTTCAAGAGACCTGAGTGATTGGTGGGGAATAATAAAAAAAATCTCAAGAAAATCAGTTTACTCAAAGTGAATGTGGTTCCACTAAAGTGCAAGGAATTGAATTTTTTCAAGAGACTACTCAAAATCCATCTCTTTCACAAAGAGACATGAATATCGATGATGACACCCCACAATTAAGGGTCGATGGTGAAGATGATATTAATGATGTTACAAATGAATTTGAAATGGGAAGAGATTATGAAACTGAAACTCATATGAATATTGATGATGCCGAAGAGGAATATGAAGACATTGACATCGTCAGATATGAAGATGATGATGAAGGTGAACATTGAAATAGTTAAATACTGGTTATAATTATAACTAATATATATCTGTATATAATAGTTATTTTTAACTATTTGCTAACAAAAATCATTTTGTGTTTCAGATGGATGATGATCTATTTCATGAGTTGCAGGAGGCTGTGCTACCTTTGGATGAGGAGGTTTTGGGATCATCTGACCCTCAGCCTACTGGTGGTTCAGGGGATACGCGGAGGAGGCACAGTCTTGCACGACTGATGATTCCTGACCATATCCTCGAGCAACGTCCACGTCTTGGCGTCGATCCACGCATGCAGAGGTATGATAACTTGTGTATTTTAGTTAGCTTTTATTAATTTATTTATATACTAATTGTTTGATTATTTGTTCTTTTTTCATAGTTTTGCGTATATAGTTTTTGGATAGGGGAGCGCTATCTTGCGTAATTATTTTTCTCAGCCATGGATCACATGAGAACAGATTTCTATTGATGTGCAGCTCGGTATGTTCGATCATTGGCTGGTACATAAATAAATAATATTTATTTTGAAATTTATTTCATTAATAACTTGATATTATAAATTATTTGTAGGGTTTATGATATCCCATTGATGATAGCATGCATGATTCTATCTACACAGTATGTGAGATGTCTATGTGTGATCGTTTTTGTCAGTTTTTACAAAATTTGAGAAGGACAACAATGAAGAAAGAAGAAGTGGCAGTATTTGATGAGTCGTGTAGAGCCTACAAACCAAAGTAAATTTCATCTCACGTTTGGGATGAATTATGTTCACACTGGTTGGGTAGTGGATTTCAAAGAAGATCTTCATTGGGCTGACAGAACTGGGAGGGACAGGAGGTGGCACATCGAGATGGTATCCGTACATTCAGTACGCATAGAGAGCATTTGATAAGTACTTTTTTTAAAATATTTTATATAATTTTAAATATAAAAAATTTATTTTATATTCATATAGCCAGTCGAGCAGCCCGATATTATGGAGTACAATTTTTATCGGAGGATGTACAATGATCTAGCCATTAGAGAGATTAGAGGTGATCACCAACGTCAGATTGTGGTCTGTATTATTTCTTTTTTAGTTTGAAAATTAACTATATATAATATTTTTACTAATTTAATTTCAAATTGGAACTGTAGGAGTCATATAAGGTCGCGACCTCTCAGACACAAGCTAAGATTCAGGCTGAGAGTCAGGCTGAGACAGCTGATCAGAGTAGTGCCCACCATTTCGATGAGGTGACATGGATATAGGTGACTCAGTATGGCTTCGAGAAGGGCCGAGTAGTTGGTATCAACTCTCATTTGACTTCTGGGACTTATTATGGTACTGTTGTGATGTCGGTGTCCATCTCAAGAGGAGCTCATGTAGAGACATCATCTTATGGCTCACAGTATCAGGAGAAACTGCAAGCTCAGAGTGAGATTATAGAGAGTTTGTGTAAGGAGCATGAAGTGATGCGTCAGGAGTAGCAACAGTAGGAAGAGATGCGTCAGCAGTAGCAAAAGCAGCAGTACGAGGAGATGATGCATTGATGACACCAGCAGCATCACGAGTAGATGGAGTACATGCATCGTCTGACTCATATTTTAGGGATGAAGTTTCCTCCACCATCTCTTCCAGCTCCTCCACCTCCTCTAAAAGACTATCCCCATGATGATTTTTTTTGTCATGTTAAAAACATTTGAATTCAAAGTTTGTTACAATATTAACTATTTACAGTTTCTGTCTTATATTGGTGTGAATATTGCATAATTTTTTTAATGTTTTTTTTTATTTATTATTAGTATTATATTTTTTAATATTTGTTCATTTTACTACTACTAATAATAATATTTTATTATTTTTTTATATTTTTTTGAATATTGAGAATTTTAATATTTTAATATTTTTTTTATTTTAATAACATTAATATTATTTTTTCATAAATATTATTAATAATAATAACATTACTCTATTATTAGTATTATTTTATTATTAATATTATAATAGTATAATTTTTTATATTATTAATAATAATAATATTATTATATAATATTATATTATTTATATTAATAGTATTAATAATAATATTATTTTCTAATATTAATTTATCATAATTTTATTGAATATATATATTTTTATTTTATTAAGTATTTGTGACGAGACATTTTGCGATGAGTTCCCATCGTAAATAGTTTATATATTTTTTAAATAACTATTTGCGATGGGAAAAGGGTCCGTCGCAAATAATTTTTTGCGACGGGCCCATTGCAACAGGTTTATATATATAATGTATATAATCAAAGAACTATTTTCGACGCCGTTTTCTGCAACGGGCTATTTACGACGACACCTTGTCGCAAAATCTCATTTGTGACAGGATCCCGTCACAAATAGCCCGTTGTAAATACCTCAAATTCTAGTAGTTAATCTCTAGACGTCGCCGAATGAGTCTTTGAGTGCTAGAACGGAAGATCCTTGTGCTTGTGTCATCCGTCTTGATCGCCTTGAGAATCACTTCTAAAGCATTCTTCTTGATCCAGTGGGGGATGACTGCTCACCATTCTTGGAAGCATTCTTAGTGAAAGGAGCTCTCTAGGCTTGAGAGGATTCTCTTATATTGTTGTGCACAACTAACAAAATTAATTGGCTCATGAGAAAATAAAATAACTGGGTATTTATATTGCTAGGGTTAAAATAAAATAATTGCACAAGTGTCCTTATTTATTTAGTTAATCCTAGAAAATCCCCATGTCAAATAATAAAACTAATATTATTATTTCTCGACATGCACTTAACTTGCGAATTATAATTAAATATTATTTAATCAAATAATATTAAATATTTATTATTTCTCACCATATCTAAAAACTCGGTCCATCATTCCTTTATAATATTTATCAGACCTTGAATAATGACTATCTATTTATTAAATATCACTACATTATTCATCAATAAATAAATAAAATATTATATTTACTAAATAGAAAATAAATATTTATATACGATTAAGCATACATGAATAATTATTAGACCACATACGAGAATAATATTTATTCAACCTGTTAAATAATAAATAATAATATATACTATTTAATTGAGATTCTAGAAACATTTAGTGCGTGACTCTTTAAGCCTCTTTCTCAGTTGCATTAGACGAAGCAGTCTAAAGTTCAATGTTAGCGTCTAGAAACACCCCAAGACACTCATAGAGAAAGAAGTTAATGCCACAACTACATGTCACCTCATATGAACACTTACTGGGTAATATAATCCCTTTATCGTGATATCATCAAGCAGGTTGCATGCATGTGCCATCAACCTATGTGATCGATGTCTCTTTCTTTGACTTTTTGGAATAGAACTTGCCTATAGAACACAATGACCATGAATTTATTTAGGCTATATCATTTCTATTAAAGGACTTGAGATATTAACTTCCATTAAAGAACATAAGGGATAAATTCTTTCTCACATTATTCATTAATGCAATATTACTCATGACACACAATATATCCTACCTCACCGCAAATATCTTTCATCATGCTTTTCGACAATACATGTAAGTGCGAACTCACAATACCCATTAATAATAATCTTAAAGTCTAAGGACCAATACACATGTATGTAGATAAGAACATCTAATGACACATATAAATGCGGATTTCCTACTGGAGGGTCTCGTTCTTATAATATCCTACTAGATATTACCAAGGGTGTACACCATGGGAAAGTGCCTCAAATTCCCATGAGTCTCCACCCCTGATATCCTGTATCATTTGTGTCACTCAAATGATATCATCTGGCTATATAGCATATATTCAATAATAGTGTTGTAGCACTTTTGAGTTCTCATCATAGCGGGGAACTACTATGACCTTTTAGTGCGATTGATACTCTTAGGACATTATCACATACTATGTCACACAGAAGAACAATCATGATGCGATAAGTAGTTTATTAATATTCAAAACAATGACTACATGTTTATCATAAAGTACATTGAACTTGGTTCTAGGGCACCAACTCCAACCTTCAGGACCTCTTTTGACCTCAAAAAAATAGCAAATGGGGTTCTCCCAAGTCATCACGACGTAGAGCTCATCACATGCTTTGATTTGATATGTCGTAGAGTTCAAACAGGAACCCAGATAAAAAATTATGGTCGTTTGAAGTTCAAGTTTGATTCCCTAATTTTCTTGAAAATATAATAAATTTTATTCTTTTAATTATTACAAAATTTAAATCTAATGTGGTTTTAATTAATTTCCTAAGCATTGATTTGACTAGTTGAGGTAAAACGGACTCCCCACTACTACAAAAACGGGCAAGGGAAGCGCTACCCTTTTATCAGTGCTAAAAAAAGCGCTAATAAAAGGGGGTCTTTATCAATGCTAAAAAAAAATCACTGATAAAGGCCCCCCCTTTATCGGCGTTTTTTTAGCACTGTTAAAGGGGACCCCTTTATCAGCACTTCTTTTAGTAGCACTGATAAAGGGGGGATTTATCAGTGCTTTTTCCTAGCGCTGATAAATTTTATGTTTCAAAAAAAATAATTTTTCATGAAAAATAATATATTGTTATATAAGTATATTTATATTGATATAAATAAAATATATATTTTTTAAATATGTTTTAGATAAGTATAAATAGACTATTACATTTAATATATAATAAATTTAGTGAAAATGGATTTAAAATATTTTAAAAAATATAATTAATTAATAATTTGCTAATTATAATCAATTAAAAATTATTTAATAACAATTTGAAGACACAACAAATCAAAAAAATAATAAAAGATCTAAAATAAGTTGAAAATGCAACTCAAACTTCAAACGACCATAACTTTTGATCCGGGTGTCCGTTTGAGCTTTACAGCATATCAAATCGAAGTCTATGATGAGCTCTATGCACTAGTGACCCAAGAAAATATTTTGTCACATTTTTAGAGGCCAAAAAAGGACTAGAAGACCTCCAAAACTGAGTTTTTAGTCGGGATACCCCGATTTGTTAACATTCAAACAAGTATAACTTCTGATCCGGATGTCCGTTAGGCCTGTACCACATATCATATCGAATATTGTTTCATTTTCTTCGATTTTACTGGTTGTGGAGTTGAAAAAAGCTTCTGGATTAGAATTTATGGTCTTTTTAACATTCTATGGCTTTTCAAATACACATATATATGTATTTATTCATAAATATATATATGTGTGTGTGTTTGTGTGTGTGTTATATATATGTATGTATGTATGTATTTATTTATTTATAAACACACATAAAAAACATATTTTATAAATGTATTTAAAACTAATATTATAAATATATATTACTATACAAATAAATATATGGATAAAAAATTATAACTAAAAATATATATATATAAATAAATATAAATATAAATTTATATACAAATAAATATATATATACTAATATATGAATAAATATATATGTATTAATATAACTAAATATATTTATATTAATATGAATCTATATTATTATACGAATAAATATAACTATATAACTATATATAAATAAATATAAATAAATATTAATATATGAATAAATACATATGTATTAATATAACTAAATATATTTATATTATTATGAATCTATATTAATATACGAATAAATATAACTATATATATAAATAAATATATATATCATTAAATAGAAAAAAAAACGAAATGGATTAGTGGTAAAGGTGCAGGCGCGCAAGGGGGAGGTCACGGGTTCGAGTTCTGGTGGAAGCAAGGAGGTGCGCGCAGGGGGCATGTGTTGGATGGGCGGGCAAGGGTAGCACGCAGGAGTGGTCCACCTAGCGATGATAAAGGGGGTCAAGCGCTGTTAAAATCTCCCCCCAAATTATATATATATATATATTTGACTTTTATCAGCGCTTTTTAAAAGCGCTGATAAAAGGGGTGTTTTATCGACGCTAAAAAAAGCATTGATAAAGGACCCCTTTTATCAGCGCTTTTTTTAGCGCTGATAAAAGACCCCTTTATCAGCTCTTTTCTGAGCGCTGATAAAAGGGACCCCCCTTTATCTTCATCTCGATTAACAATGCTTTTTTAGTACTATTAATGCACTTATCTAGCACTGATAAAAGCCATATTTGTAGTAGTGCCCGGATCAAAAGTTATGGTTAATTGATATCGAAGTCTAATTTTCAACTTATTGAACATTTGTTTTAAGTTTCAAATTATTATTAACTAATAATTATAAATATTTATTAATTAACACATTATAATTAATTAAAATTATAAATAATAAACTATATATGATAGTAAATAATAAATAGTAAGTAATAAATCATAATTAAATATATATATATATATTTTTAATTTTTTTTAATTGAGGGGCGGTGTTTTAAAACCGCCGCTAAAATAAATGAATTTTTTTTTGAAAAAAAAATAAAAATAAAAATAAAAAAATATTTAAAAATTATTTGGTGGCGGTTTTAACAATCATCGTTAAAAAATCTCCGTTAAATTTTTTTCAGGAAAACATTTAGAGGCAATTTTAGAAACCGCGGTGAAAAAACCGATGAGACATGCCTTTTTTTGTAGTAAGGTGGTAAGAAACCTTTCCACCCCTCTGCAAGATCTCGAATGACCCAATGAACCTTGGGGATAACTTTCCCCATGAATGAATCTTCACAATCCTTGTTGTGAGGAGACTCTTAGGAAAATGTGGTCCCTGCTCGAACTCAAAAATCCTATGATGATGATCTTCATAAGATTTCTGTCTGATCTGAGTTGTCCTCATCTGCTCACGGATGACCTGGACCTTCTCCATCATCTCCTGCACCAACCCTGGACCCACAAGAGATGTCTCACCGATCTCTGTCCAGCACAAGGGTGATGGCCGCAACCCTAGTCCCTCCCCCGCCGGAGGGGGAGGGACTCCATCCTTACACAGGCTCCCGGCCTGCTTTCTATCCATTCTCAAACCCAGATTCTCTTCCTCCTTTTCCTTCAATTGATCTAAGACCTAAAGTGACGGATCTGTATGGAGGATTCCCTCATCTCACTTTATCTTCTTCGGAATTCTTGGAAGCTTCGGCATGCTTTCATTTGACCCTGGTGGCCCGCTTCAGGCATCGTCATCCTTCGGTCGATGACTTTGACAGTTTCGTGTCCGCTTCCTGGGGTTTAAAGGACGTAGTGGTTGTGGGGCTTCTTGACAGGCGACACATGATGGTCCGATTCGCACCGGAGGAAGATTTAATCCTCGTGTGGTCCAGAGCTCCTCGTCTCTGTAATGGATATCGTTTCTTCCTCTTCTGCTGGTCTTACGATTTCTACATGAAACGGGATTCTCCTTCGATAACAATCTGGGTCAGTTTTCCTGAACTTCATCTTTCCTTCCAAAATACGGCTATTCTTCGTATGCTTGGAAACTTTATTGGTCGTTATCTATGTTCGGATAGTAGAACTGAATCGATCTGCCATCCTATTGCCCCGTAGATATGTGTGGAGGTTGATGTTTCGAAACCTGCTGTCAACTGTGTCTGGATCACAGTTGGAGAGGAATTTCAGTGCAGACAACCTGTGTTATTTGAATTGTGGTCTGACTTCTGCAATATGTGCCTCCAGTTGGGGCATTTAGCCGAGTCTTGTCATCGCGCTTCTCTGGGAGGTTTGGTCCCAATGAAGGAAGGTCACCAACTAGCTGGGAAGGTGTATTGTTCTACTGCGGTTCATGATGATTGCTCTCGGGAGGTTCTTGTGAAGGTGACTTCTAGATCAGGAAAGGGTTCTTCACCGATGGAGTCAGGGACGAAGGTTGCTGATGTCTTCGAATGCCTGAAGAAGAACCTGGGTATCAGCAGTGGGTCTCAGGTTCAGTCGGGGGAGTCAGTGCAGGTGGGGAATTTGTAGAATTGTGCGCCTGTGGTTGTGAACCTACGGGGGCCCATGGATCCATCCTTGGTTATTTCAGAAATAGAGGCTCAAGTGGCCCCTGTCAGTCCAATAGAGGAGGATTTGGTGCCAGTCAGTGATGGCCAAGGACCCAGAGGCCTTAAGGGTCGGGGCTGAGAGGATACCTACCAGAAATTCTTCATGGGTCACGGTTACTTTCAAAAGGAGGATGAGTCTCCTACTGTGCCACTTCAGGGGGAGCCAGGACCATCTTCAGGTTTCGATTGTGGTCAATGCAGCCAGGAGGGTGTGGGTGTCTTGGGTCCCTTTGACCTAAACATTCCCATCACTTCCCAAAAAGGCAAGTCAGAAGCTCCAAGTAGGTCCAAAGAGGAATTGGGGGTGACTCTGAAAAATCACTTTGATATTCTGGCAATGCAGGATGAGGAGCATGTGGATGATGACTCAGGTGATGACGGTCAAAACCATCCCTTCTCGGATAGTTTGGACCTCGCCTATGGCAATGGCCCCCATAGCCCAAGAAGGAAGAAATGGAACAAAGGTAAACGTGACGCAGGGAAATGAATTGTTGTCTAGGGGAAAAATCCCAAGGGACACAAAGACTATTCTCATTTGCCAAAACCAATGGAAACCAGGTCGGCCAAGAAGGATAGAAATAAAGCGAACAAAAGCACAATTGACAGGGATAGTGGTGTCTCAAGTCGAGACATGGGAGTGAGGGAGGATGAGGTAAGGGACTGTTTGAAACTCATCATTCACTCCAAGGAAGAAATGTTGGAAAAAGTTATTAGACTAAATGCCTCAGAGGAGGATATTTTAAAAATTTATGAAAGAAAGGTGCAAGGGGAGGTCTCTGATGAGATATATGAGTGGATTGACAAGTAAGACTGAATTGTTGCTTGGCGTTTCAACCGCGGCATAATCACCATGGAAGAGTTCATCCAGACAATGGATAGGATGGTATCCCACCTCAAAGTCCTTATTAGGGAGGATCCAGAAACCCAGGTAGGTAACTTGCACTGGGAATTATATAAAGTGGATAACTCAAGCCATCTTAGTCTTATTTTTTGTAATTCTGTGAGCTCTTTTAGTACATAGTGTTTTGTCCTGTGAACTTGGTTTCCCACTTCCCCTTAAAGTGTCCTTTTTAATAAAAATATATATTTGGATGGAGTGGTAGCTATTGTTGTACGCAAACTCTACTGAGGGAAAGTGATCCTCCCAACTCCAGCCGAAGTCCAACAACATGCAAGCCCTTACCGTATCCTATAACGCCTGGATAGTGCACTCGGTCTGCCCATCTGTCTTGGGATGAAAAGTCATTTTCATCCTCATCTGGGTCCTGAATGCCTCTTTTAGGTGTCTCCACAACCGTGATGTAAACCATAAATCACAGTTAGAGATAATAGTCGAGGTCACCCCATGAAGGTGAACAATCTCCCATACGTACATCTTCCCCAAACCCTCCATCGAACATTGCTCCTTGATAGCAAGGAAGTGTGTCGATTTCGTTTGTCGGTCAACTATTAACCAAATGGTGGTGTGGCCCTTCACTATCCATAGAAGCTGTAATAACCCAGTTCTTATTTTTGAGGTATGGGTTTTTTCTTTAATCCTTTCCTTAAGTGTTTTTGAGAAAATAAGGAAAATGGGAAAAAATCCTAAATTTTAGAAGTACATGCCGTGTACTTTTCCACATGCCGTGCACTTTTGGCCGTGTGGGATGAGTACACGGGGCGTGTGGCTATGTTGGTGATGAAGGGTGTAGAAACTGACTACACGCCGTGTAGTGGTCCTTTACACGCCGTGTGGTCAGTCAGCAGGCAAATAGTAAGGCAGTGGCCAGCTGTGCGACAGAACACACTGTGTACTCAAGAAGACACATCGCGTAGTCATGTCGGCAGATGAACAATGCCACACTGGCGGGAAATCGCCAGATGAAAAGTTAAATGAAGGAAGTACACGCCATGTACTCGGAAGTACACGCCGTGTAATTTGTTTTTTCGCTTAAAATGGGCAGTAGCCTCCCCTGTTCACAGGGAAGGCTTAGAACGGGAAGAAGGAGCAGAAGAGGGAGGCCAGAGCTTTGGAGATCCGCCGAGCGCATGTCGGGAATCCATTTACTGCACCGTCGATCTCCCTAGAACCGCACGAGAGAGTTCTCCCTTCTCCTAGTGTAGTTCTGACCAATTATTTCCCGTAGGGAAGTTATTTAAGTTTGAACGAGGTTTTCTTTCACCTCAGATCTACGTCGTTCTAGGATGAATCGAGGATCATCGTTCGCGTATATCGTTCGTGGGTGTTAAAGGTAAGTGGCTTGGTGTTAATTTTCCAACTATTGTGCGTTTGTGTGAATTATCGTGCCACAAACCCATGTTGGGGTGTCGTGTGGCTGAGGCCATAGCTGTTTAAATACCTAGAATTGTATAGGTAATTAAATGTGATATTAAAATGCTGTTTGGGATCGCTGCTTGGATCCAGGACCACCCTGGGGGTGCGTTCCTCTGTTTAGCCATTTGGCCAGGATACCCAAGGGTATGCCTTATTTATTTTGTGCATTACTTTTTAATTGAGAGGAATTGTATGTGAACTGCTTATTTACATGTTGGGCATGGCCCGATTACTTGTGCCTGAGGGCAGTGTTTTACTATAGCCTAAGGGCATGACTGTATTAGCCTGAGGGAAATGTTCTCTTAGCCTGAGGGAAACTCCTTCTGTGCCTATGGGCAGTTGATTCTGTGCCTGTGGGTGACACTTCATACGCTTGAGGGAAATATCTGTATGCCTGTAGGTAGATTCTTGTGTTTGGATTCTCTTTACCTGAGGGTAGGAGTTTACGTGTCTGAGGACACTGACTGTTTACTTAGAATATTCATTGTGGTGATGTTTTTAAATTAGATGATTAAATGGATATTTAAATGGAAATATAACTGGTTAAGTTAGTTACTTTTCAGTACTGCTTACTTTATTGCATTTTACTACTACACACTATTGTTGCATGTTTACACATAGTTGGGCACGGGCCTTTGGTGGGTGCCTACTGGGATTTATTTCTCACACCCTGTTTGGGTCATGCTTTTCGGCCCAAACAGATTATATTTCTATAGGTATGGATAGGGGCAAGAGTCCCTATACAGGTACTTGATTGTTGATGAGGAGTAGGAGGGCATGGGACCGATCCTAGACTCGTGATGCCACTGGCTGTTCTATTTTGCTTTTCTGTACTTGTATTCCAGTTGTAATGTATTGTATTGCAGTGTGACATGTTCTGGCTGTTTTATAGAATAGTGACATGCTGCATCTTCATATATGTATGACTGCTAGTTTCCCTTTTTGTTATCACTTATCCATTTCAGTTATGTGTACTGTTACTGCTTCTGCTATTGTTGTATGTTTATATTATATTCTGCTGCGCTACACTTTGAAAAATGAGGGCATAGTTTCCCCACTATCAGACCTAGGCCCTCGCTGCTATTCGGTAGCCTCTGGCATTTGGGGAAATATGCTTGAGGTCATGTGGCGAACCGGGTTTGGGGCACCCGTTGAGTGGCACCCAGAACCAGGACGTTACAAAGTGGTATCAAAGGGGTTTCTTTTCTTTGAATTACTATTTGGAGACTTAGTCAGCAATAAGACGGAAATGGTAGATGATAATAAGCTGTGCCCGGGCGTAGCTAACCCGTGTACAGGGAAAATCCAATTTACCTCGTATTGCAATTTTACTGATTTTTCAATTTACAGTTTATATGATTTTCACCATTGGGTGACGCACTTATATTGTGATGTTTATATTTGATCCATGAGTTCTATTTAGTTTCAACCTGATGAGATGAGGGTATGCCACCTCATGCATCATTTAGGCACATTCTAGAAATCACATTCCATGCATAGTTCCATACCATGTAGGTGCATTAGAAATTGCATGTTTTTGTGATAGTTGTTGTGCTAGAAAAGTATGCTGTTGTGATAGCTGCTTTGATAAATACCTGCGATGTGATAGGGTATTTAGTATTAGCCGATTTATAGAATGGAGCCAAACTTCGGTTTTTAGGGAGTATGGGCCCTCATTGACTGGAATTTAGTGGATCATTGGCTGTTTATTTTTGTTATAACACAGATAAGATGTCAAAGTTTGATTCGTGGGGTGTATGGGCCCTCACGGATCGGAATTTGACACTTAGGTGTTGTTTTTCAGTATTTTCTGGGCTCCAGAGTAGTTTCTGAGGCATACTGTCTGGAAAAACCAATATACACACCGTGTAGTACTTTAGACACGCCGTGTATGGCCTTCTGTTTGGGAAGAAAAATAAACTTTTTAAGTACACGTCGTGTACCCGAAGTACACGCCATGTAGTCTCTTCCCGTGTCACAAACCATGTGGGCGGCGACATGGGGAAGGGAGGAGCTTGGGGAAAACACGTTGTATACCTGATGTACACGCCATGTAGTGTTGACCTAGAGTCCTCTCGTGTAACTAAAAACATGGACGGAGGAGACCTTAAGACATACACGCCGTGTAGTCTGACCTGGGGACCTGGCCGTGTAACTAACAACATGGGTCAGTGTTATCATCTCGAGTACACGCCATGTGTATATAGAATACGCCGTGTAGTGTGATCCGTGTGTCCGACCATGTAACTAACAACACGGGTCGGCGAAGCTCGTCTAGTACACACCGTGTACCTATGGGACATGCCGTGTAGTCTTGTCAGAGGACAGACTGTGTGGACTTAGCCGTGTGGCTGGGAAACGGGATGGTGTACACGCCGTGTGTGGGTGTAACACGCCGTGTAGTATCAAGCCGAGTAGTCGGCCATTTAAAAAATGACACGAGCAGTTGGAAATAACACCATACACGCCGTGTAGATGATATACACGCCATGTAGTTTTGTTGAACAAGATCCGTGTGTCTTAGCCGTGTAAAAGGACCCGGGCAAGGGAAGAGAAGTCAAGTACACGCCGTGTAGTCAGTATACACACCATGTAGTCTTGTTTTGAAAATATTGAATGCCTTCTTCCTCCTGTTCCCTTTTCTGTCCCTTTGTTTTTAGTCCTTGATAATCATGTTCTAAGGTGTGCGTTTGACCTTGTAGAGTCATGCCGCCGAGACGACTGCGTGTTGTTTTCCAGGAGAGTGGCGATGACTATACTCCAGAAATGGTGAGCCATGGGCTACCAGTTGATCCTCCAGCAGAGCCAGATGCAGCACCAACCATTATACCAGACACAGGCGCAGATGCACAGTTCCGTGAAGGCTTCATGCGGTTCATGCAGACCTTTCAGGGAGCACCGTAGGCTGCCACATCTATGGATGAGCTAACTCGTATCTTTCAGCAGCAGCATCCGCCTACATTTTTAGGAGATGGAGGGCCGTAGGCTGAAAAATCTTGGCTGGGGTCTATGCAGAATATCTTTGAGCATCATGAGACGCCTCCAGGGCAGAGGGTCAAGCTTGTGACGTATATGCTGCGTGATTCTGCCAAGAGGTGGTGGGATGTTACAACCCAATCAGAGCATCACAGAGACATGGAGTGGGGAGATTTTCAGGTAGTATTCTATGAATTTTTCTCTCCAGAGATGCTAAGGGAAGATAGAGCTTGAGAGTTCATGAATCCGCAGAAGGGTTCTATGTCGGTGATGGATTATTTTGCTCGTTTCACCGATCTTCATCGTTTTGCACTCGTGATGGTGGGTGATGAGACGTTGAGAGCCAAACGCTTTGAGTATGGTCTTCGGTATGACATCCGGGCGCTAGTGAATGTTTTCAGGTTGCCTTCAGTACATGCTATTGTGAATCAGGAGCTGATTATAGAAAGGAACCTACGAGAAGCTAGTGGTGTGGGCTAGGGCGGTTCAGCACCAGTTTCTGGTACTATTTCTACTAGTAAGAGGAAGAGACAAATGGACTTCTCTCAGGGTGGCATTACCAGCCAGAATAATGCTTCAGGTGGCTCGGTCATGTGCTACCAGTGTGGTAGAGAGGGGCACAAGAGGCCACGATGTCCACGAGACCCAGTGGAGTGCCGAGCTTGCGGCAAGATGGGTCATCTGCGGCGCTTTTGCAGGGCGTTTCCACTAGTGGCTAGTGAGAGGGGTTATGTGCAGACTTTGTGTATGGGAGTAGGACCAGTGGATTCTTACCAGTTAGGGAACTGGAATACATCAGGGCGTGCAGGCAGAGATGGTGGTCGTGGCCATGGTAGCCAGACACTAGGATCTTAGAGGCAGCAGGGCGGGACAACTCAGGGTAGCCAGGCTGTGTCGCAGGGCCGCGACACTGGGTAGGCATATGCAGTGCAACAGACCCAGCAGGAGCATGATCCCGGACCTTCTACAGTCAGAGATACTATTCTAGTAGCTTCTATTTTATCTTCAGTACTTTTTGATATGGTTACTACACATAGTTTTATATCTATGCCCATTGTGGAGAGCCTTGGGCTCTGTGTTTCTACTTATTCCGATATCATGATGCTAGACACTCTGTTGGACACTAGAACGGCTGGTGTGCGTCAGTGCAAGGAGTGCCCCCTTGAGGTTGGTGGGTGTCACTTCCTTTGGGACCTCAATTTCTTAGATATGATAGCTTATGACGTCATTCTTAGGATGAACTGGTTGGTTCCCTTTCGATCCTTTGTAGACTGCTATCGCCGCAGGGTGAGTTTCACATCACCAGAGGAAAGAGAGTTTCTATACAAGGGTGAATGGGATGCCCAGGCGAGTCGAGCTGGACCAGAGCATCATGGGTGAGGTGGAGTCACAACCCAGATTGGGAGTTTATATCTGGATGATCAGGGGACTTTTCAGATAGATTTCCCTCCAGTTGTTGATCATTTCAGGGATGTCTTCCTGGATGAATTTTCGGGTCTACCTCCAGAGAGAGGTGGATTTCTCTATCGAGCTTACGCCAGGAGAAGCACCGGTGTCCATTCCCCCTTATAGGATGGCCACACCTGAGTTTCAGGAGCTCAAGAGGCAGTTAGAGGAGTTATAAACAAAGGGTTTCATCCGACCCAGTACTTCTCCATGGGGTTCGCCGGTCCTTTTTGCGAAGAAGGCGGATGGTACCCTCATACTCTGTGTGGATTATCGAAAGCTGAACCAGTTGACGATTAAGAACCGATATCCCTTTCTGAGGATTTATGATCTTTTTGATCAATTACATGGAGCACGAGTGTTCTCAAAGGTTGAATTGAGATCAGGATATCATCAGCTGTGCGTGAGACCATCATATTTACCGCTTACAACCTTTCGGAGCAGATATGGTCTGTACAAGTATTTGGTGATGTCGTTTGGACTCACAAACGCGCTAGCAGTTTTCATGGATCTGATGAATCGTGTGTTCCATCCTCATCTAGATTCTTTTGTGGTAGTATTCGTGGACAATATCTTGGTGTAATCTCACACTCGACACAACCATGCCACCCATCTTGAGATCGTATTGAGTACACTGAGAGAGCACAAGCTATATGCTAAGATCTCAAAGTGACACTTTTAGATGGACCAGATTCACTTCCTGGGTCATATCATCTCAGAGGCAGGAGTGGTAGTAGACCCAGAGAAGGTTAGAGTAGTAGTTTCATGGGAAAAACCTAAGAACGTTTTTGAGATACAAAGTTTCTTAGGGCTGGCTGGTTACTACAGACACTTCATATAGGAATTATCCCGCTTAGGAGCACCATTGATGGGTCTGACTAATAAGGGCATGAAGTTCGTTTGGTCGGAAGCTTGCGAGACAACCTTTCAGGATCTGAAGGGAAAGTTGACATCAGCACCGATCCTGATACTCCCAGAGTAGGGGAAGAGATATATAGTTTACTTTGATGCATCAGGTATTGGGCTAGGAGCAGTGTTGATGCAGGGTGATCGAGTTTTTGCGTACGGGTCTCAACAGTTGAGGCCACATGAGAGGAATTACCCGATGCGTGATCTCGAGTTGGCTGCAGTTGTGCATGTGTTGCGCTGTTGGAGACATTATATATTGGGAGAACGTTTTTTGGTTTTCACCGACCACAAAATTCTCAAGTACATCTTTACTCAGTGTGACTTGAATCTGAGGCAGTGAAGGTGGGTCTAATACCTTCAGTCCTTCTATTTTGAGCTTGCTTATACACCTGGTAAAGGTAATGCAGTAGCTGATGCACTAAGTAGAAAGACTCAGATACAGGCAGTGCAAGATGCCAGTGATGAGTGGCAGCTTATGGATTTGTTCTCTGAGATGCATTTGGAGGTGCATGATAGTCAGGGGCAGACTTATCTTTCATCTTTAACTATGACTTCTACCCTCCTGGATAGATTGAGGATGAGATAACTATCTGATTCAGAATTCCTAGTTCTACGGGAGTCGGTGGCAAGCGAGGACCCTACTCCTAGTTGGACAATAAGCGATGATGAGGTTCTGTGTTTCCATGGACGAGTATGGGTTCTAGGGGATATACGCGAGGAGATGATGCGAGAGTTTCATGCTTCAGCTTGGGCATTTCATCCCGGGGTTACCAAGATATACTGATACTTGAGACGTCATCACTGATGGCTGGGTATGAAGAGTGATGTAGCTGGTTTTGTTACGAGGTGTTCCACCTGTCAGCAGGTGAAGGTGGAGCATCATAGGCCAGCCATACTGTTACAACAATTACCCATCCTGGAGTGGAAATGGGATGACATCACGATGGACTTCGTGACTGGGTTGCCGAGGTCACCTCGAGGCAATGATGTCGTGTGGGTTGTTGTGGATAGACTCATGAAGGTAGCTCACTTCTTACCGATCAAGGATACCTTCGGTGTTGACGAGCTCGAAAAGTTGTATATCCGAGAGGTCATATGTCTTCATGGGGTCCCTCGTTCTATCGTTTCAAATAGGGACACCCATTTTACGTCTCGTTTCTGGTAGAGTTTTCAGAGGGCACTGGGTACACATGTGATTATGAGCACAACTTACCACCCTCAGACTGATGGCCAATCAGAGCGTACGATATAGGTACTAGAGGAAATGCTGGGTGCATAAGTCCTAGACTTTGGGGGCTCTTGGGAGAATCATATACCCCTAGTCGAGTTTTCCTACAATAACAGCTTTCAGGCAATGATCGAGATGACACCTTACAAGACTTTGTATGGTAGGCTATGCCGATCACCTTTGTCCTAGTTAGAGGTAGGTGAGGCAGCTTTACTGGGACCACGTCTCGTGCAGGAGACTTCTGAGCAGGTCCAGTTGATTCAGAAGCAGATGGCTACCACACAGTCTCGTCAGAAATCATATGCTAATCACCGTAGATGACCTTTAGAGTTTGTGGTCGGGGATCAGGTGTTCTTGCGTGTTTCTCCGAGGTTGGGACACAGGCGAATTGGGAGACAGGGTAAACTTTCACCGAGGTATGTGGGGCCATTTGAGATTCTAGAGAGAGTCAGGCTAGTCTCCTATCAGTTTCAGTTAACACAGAGGTACCAAGCCATGCATGACGTCTTCCATGTATCTCAGCTGCACCGCTATCATTCAGACTCGTCTCACATCTTTCAGCCAGAGGAGGTTGAGCTGGAGGAGGATGCGTCCTTTAAGGAGCATCCGCTCCGTATCATTGACAGGAGCACGGAGGTTCTCTAAGGCCGGTAAGTTCCTCTTGTACGGGTGCTATGACAACATGGCTGCGTGCAGAACAAAACCTAGGAGCGGGAGACTGACGTACGTGCTCAGTGGCCAGAGCTGTTCTAAGCCTTATCCTCTCCACCCTTGGAAGGTAAATTTGGGGACAAATTGCTTTAAGGGGGGAATTTTTTAAGAACCCGGTTCTTATTTTTGAGGTACGAGTTTCTTCTTTACTCCTTTCCTTAAGTGTTTTTGAGAAAATAAGGAAAATGGGGGAAAATCCTAAATTTTAGAAGCACACACCGTGTACTTTTCCACACACCGTGTATTTTTTGGCCGTGTAGGATGAGTACACGGGGCGTGTGTCCATGTCGGTGATGAAGGGTGTAGAAACCAACTACACATCGTGTAGTGGTCCTTTACACGCCGTGTGGTCAGTCGGTAGGCAAATAGTAAGGCGGTGGCCAGCGGTGCGACAGAACACGCCGTGTACTCAAGAAGACATGCCGTGTAGTCATGTCGGCAGATGAACAATGCCATGCTAGCGGGAAACCGCCAGATGAACAGTTAAATGAAGGAGGTACACGTTGTGTACTCAGAAGTACATGCAGTGTACTTTGTTTTTTCACTTAAAATGGGTAGTAGCCTCCCCTATTCGCAGGGAAGTCTTAGAACGGGAAGAAGGAGCGGAAGAGGGAGGCTGGAGCTTTGGAGATCTACCGAGCGCATGTCAGGAATCTGTTTACTACACCGTCAATCTCCCTGGAACCGCATGGGTGAGTTTTCCCTTCTCCTAGTGTAGTTCTTAACAATTATTTCCCGCATGGAAGTTATTTAAATTTGAAAGAGGTTTTCTTTCACCTCATATCTACGTCGTTCTAGGAAGAATCGAGGATCGTCATTTGAGTATATCATTTGTGGGTGTTAAAGGTAGGTGGCTTGGTGTTATTTTTCCAACTGTTGTACGTTTGTGTGAATTATCGTGCGAAAAACCCATGTTGGGGTGTCGTGTGGCTGAGGCCCTAGCTGTTTAAATACCTAGGACTGTATAAGTAATTAAATGTGATATTAAAATTTTGTTTGGGATCGCTGCTTGGATCCAGGACCACCCTGAAGGTGCATTCCTCTGTTTAGCCCTTTGGCCAGGATACCCGAGGGTATGCCTTATTTATTTTGCGCATTACTTTTTCCTTGAGAGGAATTGTATGTGAAATGCTTATTTACATGTTGGGCATGGCCCGGTTACTTGTGCCTGAGGGTAGTGTTTTACTATAGCCTGAGGGCATGACTGTATTATCCTGAGAGCAATGTTATCTTAGCCTGAGGGAAACTCCTTCCGTGCCTATGGGAAGTTGATTCTGTGCCTGTGGGCGACACTTCGTACACCTGAGGGCAATATCCGTATGCCTGTGTGTAAATTCTTGTGATTGGATTCTCTTTACCTGAGGGTAGGAGTTTACGTGTCTGAGGACACTGGCTGTTTACTTAGAATATTCACTGTGGTGATATTTTTAAATTAAATGATTAAATGGATATTTAAATGGAAATATAACTGGTTAAGTTAGTTACTTTTCAGTACTGCTTACTTTATTGCATTTTACTACTGCACACTATTGTTGCATGTTTACACACAGTTGGGCACGGGCCTTTGGTGGGTGCCTACTGAGATTTATTTCTCACACCCTATTTGGGTCATGCTTTTCATCCCAAATAGATTATATTGCTACAGGTGTGGATAGGGGCAAGAGTCCCTATACAGGTACTTGATTGTGCGGATGAGTAGGATGGAATGGGGCAGAGCCTAGGCTCGTGATGCCACTGGCTGTTTTGTTTTGCTTTTCTGTACTTGTACTTCAGTTGTATTGTATTGTATTGCAGTGTGACATGTTTTGGCTATTTTATAGAATATTGACATGTTGAATCTTCATATATGTATGAATGCTGGTTTCCCTTTTTGTTATTAGTTATCCATTTCAGTTATGTGTACTGCTACTGCTTCCGCTATTGTTGTATGTTTATATTATATTCCGTTGCACTACACTTTGACAAATGAGGGCATAGTTTCCCCACTATCAGACCTGGGCCCTCGCTGCTAGTCGGCAACCTCTGGCATTTGTGGAAATACGCTTGAGGTCATGTGGAGAACCGGTTTCGGGGCACCCGTTGAGTGGCACCCAAAACCGGGACATCACAATGTTGTAAGAACCCGGTTCTTATTTTTGAGGTACGGGTTTCTTCCTTACTCCCTTCCTTAAGTGTTTTTGAGAAAATAAGGAAAATGAGGAAAAATCCTAAATTTTAGAAGAAAACACCGTGTACTTTTCCACACGCTGTGTACTTTTGGCCGTGTGGGATGAGTACACAGGGTGTGTGGCCATGTCGGCGATGAAGGGTGTAGAAACAGACTACACGCCATGTAGTGGTCCTTTACACGCCGTGTGGTCAGTCGGTAGGCAAATAGTAAGGCGGTGGCTAGCTGTGCGATAGAACAAGCCGTGTACTCAAGAAGACACGCCGTGTAGTCATGTCGGTAGATGAACAATGCCACGCTGGCGGGAAACCGCTATATGAACAGTTAAATGAAGCAAGTACACTCCGTGTACTCAGAAGTACATGTCATGTACTTTGTTTTTTTCACTTAAAATGGGTAGTAGCCTCCCCTGTTCATAGGGAAATCTTAGAACGTGAAAAAGGAGTAGAAGAGTGAGGCCAGAGCTTTGGAGATCCGCCGAGTGCATGTCGGGAATCTGTTTACTACACCGTCGATCTCCCTGGAACCGCACGGGTGAGTTCTCCCTCCTCCTAGTGTAGTTCTTACCAATTCTTTCCCATAGGAAAGTTATTTAAGTTTGAACGAGGTTTTCTTTCACCTTAGATCTACGTCATTCTAGGATGAATCGAGGATCATCGTTCACGTATATCGTTCGTGGGTGTTAAAGGTAGGTGGCTTGGTGTTAATTTTCCAACTGTTGTGCGTTTGTGTGAATTATCGTGCCACGAACCCATGTTGGGGTGTCGTGTGGCTGAGGCCGTAGCTGTTTAAATACCTATAATTGTATAGGTAATTAAATGTGATATTAAAATGCTATTTGGGATCGCTGCTTGGATCCAGGACCACCCCGGGGGTGCGTTCCTCTGCTTAGCCGTTTGGCCAGGATACTCGAGGGTATGCCATATTTATTTTGCGCATTACTTTTGCCTTAAGAGGAATTGTATGTGAACTGCTTATTTATATGTTGGGCATGGCCCGATTAATTTTGCCTGAGGGCAGTGTTTTACTATAGCCTGAGGGCATGACTGTATTAGCCTGAGGGCAATGTTCTCTTAGCTTGAGGGAAACTCCTTCCGTGCCTGTGGGCAGTTGATTCTGTGCCTTTGGGAGACACTTCATACGCCTGAGGGCAATATCTGTATGCCTGTGGGAAGATTCTTATGTTTGGATTCTCTTTACCCGAGGGTAAAAGTTTACGTGTCTGAGGACACCAGTTGTTTACTTAGAATATTCATTGTGGTGATATTTTTTAATTAAATGATTAAATGGATATTTAAATGGAAATATAACTAGTTAAGTTAGTTATTTTTCAGTACTACTTACTTTATTGCATTTTACTAATGCACACTGTTGTTGCATGTTTACACACAGTTGGGCATGGGCCTTTGGTGGGTGCCTACTGGGATTTATTTCTCACACCCTGTTTGGATCATGCTTTTCGGCCTAAACAGATTATATTGCTGCAGTTGTGGATAGGGGAAAGAGTCCCTATATAGGTATTTTATTATTGTTGAGGAGTAGGAGGGCATGGGACCGAGCCTAGGCTCGTGATGCCGCTGGCTATTCTATTTTTATTTTCTGTACTTGTACTTCAGTTGTAATGTATTGTATTATAATGTGACATGTTCTGGCTATTTTATAGAATAGTGACATGCTGCGTCTTTATATATGTATGACTGCTGGTTTCCCTTTTTGTTATCAGTTATCCATTTCAGTTATGTGTACTGTTACTGCTTCTGTTGTTGTTGTATGTTTATATTATATTCTGCTGCGCTACACTTTGAAAAAATGAGGGCATAGTTTCCCCACTATCAGACCTGGGCCCTCACTGCTAGTCGGTAGCCTCTGGCATTTGGGGAAATGCGCTTGAGGTCATGTGGCGAACCGGGTTCGGGGCACCCGTTGAGTGGCACCCGGAACCGGGATGTTACAAATTTGTAAGAACCCAGTTATTATTTTTGAGGTACGGGTTTCTTCTTTACTCCTTTCCTTAAGTGTTTTTGAGAAAATAAGGAAAATGGGGAAAAGTACTAAATTTTAGAAGCACAAGCTCTGTACTTTTCCCCAGATCGTGTACTTTTGGCCGTGTGGGATGAGTAAACAGGGCGTGTGACCATGTCAGTGATGAGGGGTGTAGAAACCGACTACACACCGTGTAGTGGCCCTTTACACGCTATGTGGTCAGTCGACAGGAAAATTGTAAGGCGGTGGCCAGCTGTGCGACAGAACAGGCCGTGTACTCAAGAAGACACGCCGTGTAGTCATGTCGGCAGATGAACAGTGCCACGCTGGTGGGAAACCGCCAGATGAACAGTTAAATGAAGGAAGTACATTCCGTGTACTCGGATTTACACGTCGTGTACTTTGTTTTTTTTGATTAAAATGGGCAGTAGACTCCCCTATTCATAGGGAAGGCTTAGAACTGGAAGAAGGAGCAGAAGAGGGAGGCCGAAGCTTTGGAGATCCGCCGAGCACATGTCGGGAATCCGTTTACTGCACCGTCGATCTCCCTGGAACCGCACGGGTGAGTTCTCCCTTCTCCTAGTGTAGTTCTTACCAATTATTTCCCGTAGGGAAGTTATTTAAGTTTGAAAGAGGTTTTTTTTCACCTTAGATCTACATCGTTCTAGGAATAATCGAGGATCGTCGTTCGTGTATATCATTCGTGGGTGTTAAAGGTAGGTGTCTTGGTGTTAATTTTCCAACTGTTGTGTGTTTGTGTGAATTATCATGCCGCGAACCCATGTTTGGGTGTCTTGTGGCTGAGGCCGTAGATATTTAAATACTTAGAATTATGTAGGTAATTAAATGTGATATTAAAATGATTTTTGGGATCGCTGCTTAGATCCAGGACCACCCCAGGGGTGCATTTTTCTATTTAGCCGTTTGGCCAGGATACCTGAGGGCATGTCTTATTTATTTTGCGCATTACTTTTTCCTTGAGAGGAATTGTATGTGAACTGCTTATTTACATATTGGTCATGACCCGGTTACTTGTTCCTGAGGGCAGTGTTTTACTATAGCCTGAGGGCATGACTGTATTAGCCTGAGGGCAATGTTCTCTTAGCCTGAGGGCAACTCCTTCCGTGCCTGTGGGCAGTTGATTCTGTGACAATGGGCGACACTTCGTACGCCTGAGGGCAATATCCGTTTGCCTGTGGGTAGATTCTTGTGTTTGGATTCTCTTTACCTGAGGGTAGGAGTTTACGTGTCTGAGGACACTGGCTGTTTACTTAGAATATTCATTGTGGTGATATTTTTAAATTAAATGATTAAATGGATATTTAAATGGAAATATAACTGGTTAAGTTAGTTACTTTTCAGTACTACTTACTTTATTGAATTTTAATACTGCACACTGTTGTTGCATGTTTACACACAGTTGGGAATGAACCTTTGGTGGGTGCCTACTGGGATTTATTTCTCACACCCTGTTTGGATCATGCTTTTCGGCCTAAACAGATTATATTGCTGCAGTTGTGGATAGGGGAAAGAGTCCCTATATAGGTATTTTATTGTTGCTGAGGAGTAGGAGGGCATGGGACCGAGCCTAGGCTCGTGATGCCACTGGCTATTATATTTTTCTTTTCTGTACTTCCACTTCAGTTGTAATGTATTGTATTATAATGTGACATGTTCTGGCTGTTTTATAGAATAGTGACATACTGCATCTTTATATATGTATGACTGCTGGTTTCTCTTTTTGTTATCAATTATCCATTTCAGTTATGTGTACTGTTACTGCTTCTGTTTTTGTTGTATGTTTATATTATATTACTCTGTGCTACACTTTGACAAATGAGGGCATAGTTTCCCCACTATCAGACCTGGGCCCTCACTGCTAGTCGGCAGCCTCTGGCATTTGGGGAAATGCGCTTGAGGTCATGTGGCGAACCGGGTTCGGGGCACCCGTTGAGTGGCACCCGGAACCGGGATGTTACAAAAGCACTGTCACAAAGTCCATGGAAATTATACTCCATTACCACTTTGGGATCTCAAGGGGATACAACAAACCCATTGAAATTTGGTGCTCAACCTTCACCTGCTGACAAGTGAGGCACCGTGAGATGAATTCAACTATGCTCTGTCTCATGTTGGCTCACCAAAACTGCCACTGAAGGTATATATACATCTTCCTGATAAAACAAAATTTTATTAAATATTTTATTGATAATAAATTATATAAATTCCTCACATTATTCTAAATATGATCAATTATGAAATATTTGGGATTAGATCATTCATTTGCAAATTTGATGAAAAATCCAGTTTTAGACTTTTAAAATTTACTATAGTATTTCGGGCATAAATATTGTTATGTAAAATATTTTGACTTAAAATTTTGTAAATTTGTTCCTGAATTAATGGGATACAAATTCTATTTAGGACATGGGAGCTAGATCTTGCAGTTGAGGGGAGTAAATGGTCCATGAAGACAAAGCTGGACAGAACCATCTATATTGGATATTACTTCACTATTTTGGCTGTATCTTCTTCATCCAATCTTGGATTGAGTCCAAATTTTGAGGGAATATCGGGGACATAATTAGGAACAAATAATTTCTCTATAAGGCCGACAAATATATGCGTTTTGGAGGTCAACTATGCAGTGAAACTTGGAATAAAATATTTGGCCGATATTTCATTTAACACTTAAAAACATTATGTAACCCTAGCCCTCAAAAACTCTATTTAAAGGGGGTTTTCACTATTTGGGAAGGTTTTTAAAGGATTTTGGAAGGTGTTTACGAAAGGGTGTCTCTTTGGAGCCCCTCAAATCTCTTTTAAGAAGTAAGGATTTGTGAAAAAATCTCTTCCAAAAAGGCTCTCCTCTCACACCTTCTCTTTGTATTTCTTTTCTTTCATGTTTGTATTTTGAATTTTTCTTGAATTAATTGTCTGTGTTATTCCCTTTTCTTCTTCTCATAATCTTCCTAATTGGGTTGGAATCAAGAGTGTAGATGAGATTGGGTTCTACCCTTTCAATCCTTTGCTCATGCAAAACGTCTCCATGATGACCACACCACCCATGGAAGAGTAGTTTTTTAGTGATCGATCTATCTTCTACCCTCTTCATTTAATTATTTTGAATCATTGAGATACTTTAATTCACTTAATATTATCCATGAATTTTATTTTTAAATTTTAATAAACTAAGCAATTATTTGAACAATTAACACAAAAACACGCGAAGTCGAGATTTTGTGTAAATTGTGAGAGTGCGATCTTAATCGGTAATACAAGACCACATGGGATAAATTTGTAGAGTTCAAATATAATGCATAAAAACAATTAATACTCATTTCCAGAATGGATATGTTCTATAATTATCCACTGATAATAAGCTAACCTTAGAACAACAATCAAAGCAGGGTGCTGCGATTGCGTGTTCCGAAGCTAGCCTAGAGTTTAAGTAAATTCATCTGTGTGGTTAAGTTAACTCTTGTAGGGTTCGAGGGTTAAAAAATTAGGGGATCATAATTAAATGGATATTGATTTAAATGATAATGATTAATAATTAAATTAATAGGTAGTGTTATATTGATTACACCTTTTAAATATTTTCTAAAAAAACATCTTCTTATTGTGTCATTTTAATTGAACTTCATTTCAAAACTAAAAACCAAAAAAATAAAATCTTATTCTATAAAAATTATTCTTGATTTATAAAATATAAAAAAACACCATCCTTTCAAGTAGTGTTTTAATTATATTCTATTTTATTTTTAGAATAACTTTAAGAATTTGTTTTAATTTATTTCCTCCTTTGAGAAACGATCTTGATCAGCCACTCTGCTGCACCTAAGTACCCAAAAACCACTAATCATTTGAGGGCCCCAATGATAGTGATTATTTAAAATTGGTGTCGTTTCCAAGGAGACAAGTAATTATTTCAACCAATTAGAGGTATTTATTTTATTTTAAATTTTATTCTCTTCCTCTCTTCTTTCTTCCTTCTTTACCCAATCCGATTTTTTATTTTCTTCTTCTTTTATTTTCTTCTATTTCTTTTTGGATCATCAACTCAAACTTATAATTTTTATTTTAATATGGTACAATTTCCTTATTTTCATTTTTATTTGATTTATGACACGAAATAATCCTGAATATCTCTTAGATCTTGACCCTGAGATTGAACGCAACCTTGGGGCTCGAATCAGACATTCTCAGTCTATGGGAAGTTTCAACATTCAACCAGTTGGAGAATTACTCCAATATGAGAACATTGAAATTTGAATAAATTCTAATTCAACCATAAAACAAGAACCAATGCCTGAAAATAATGTAAATGAACTTAATAGAACTATTTGAGAATTGGATGCACCAGATATTAACTATCAACCAAATTGTATTGCATACCCGAATCTCGAATCAGACTTTGAACTGAAATCTGGGTTAATTCATCTTCTTCCAAAGTTTCATGGATTATCTGGTGAGGATCCCAATAAACACCTTAAAGATTTTAATGTGGTTTTCTCAACCTTAAAACCAAGAAATGTTTCTAAAGATCAAATAAAACTAAGAGCATTCCCATTCTCACTTGATGGAGCTGCGAAAGACTGGATGTATTATTTACAACCCAAATATGTAACTTGTTGGAATGATTTGAAACGTCTTTTCTTGCAGAGATTTTTTCTAGCATCAAGGACCACTTCCATTCATAAAGAGATCTCTGGGATCAAGCAAGAATAAGGGGATTCAACGTATGATTATTGAGAGCGATTCAAGAAGTTGTGTGTAAGATGCCCACATCACCAAATCAATGAGAAACTACTCATCCAGTACTTCTATGAATGACTCACACCTATGGAGAGAAGCATGGTGGATGATGCAGTTAGAGGAGCATTGGTGGAAAAGACACTAGTAGTTTCACGTGATTTGATTGACAAAATGGCCCAAAACTCCCAACAATTTGGTGATCGAGGTACACCACATGTCAGGGGAGTACATCAGGTAAGTCCTTCTTCTCTTGAGAGTTATTTGATTGATACCAAGTTAGAAGAATTGAAAACTATGTCGAGACAGATTTATTTGGAACAAAAGACATCCCTACCCCCTCCTTCAAGGCCTTGTGGCATTTGTACTGAGACAAGCCACCCAACTGACTATTGCCCAAAACTACAAGAGACAGAGGATTGCGCAACAGTATTCCCAGGGAGACCATTTCAGCAGCAACAACAAACATACCCCCCAAATAAGTTTGATTCATTTGCTCCAACATACAACTAAGGGTGGAAGGATCAATCAGACATGAGGTATGACTCTAGACAACAACAAAGGCCCCCCTTTTCAACAAAACTTCCAGCATCCTCCACCTCACCAACAGGGTTTCCAAAAACCCCAAAGGAGATTTGAAGTCCAAGCATCAACAAGCCAGCAACAAGGGAATCCCCCACCCAAGGTAGATTCTAACACTGATGACCTTTTGAAGCAAATTTTTCTTAATCAACAGAATGAGCTAAAGACTCAAGGTTTGGAGATGAGGGATTTGAAGACTCAAATGAGCCATATTTTCAATGCCCTCCATGAACTGGTAAGTAATAATTCTAGAAATCTACCATCCCAACCTACTCAAAATCCCAAGGGGAATATCAGTGCCATCACATTGAGAAGTGGGAAGCAAATAACTGATTCTTCTCCACCTACCATTCCTCCAAGATTCACCTAAAATCTGGAGAAGCTGCATTCCATACCAACTGATGAGAAATACAAGGATAAAGATAAAGGTAAGAAAAAGATTGATGATTTTCCTCCCAAACCCCTTCCATTTCCAAATAGAGTTTTACAGACCAATAATATGGCTGAAGAGGCGATGCAAAAAGAAGTTTTGGATACATTCAAGAGTGTGGAGATCAACATCCCTTTACTTGAATCCATCAAGAAAATTCCAAGGTATGAAAATTTTTTAAAAGAACTTTGTACCAATTGAAGTGGGATCAAAGGAAATGAGAGGATAAATCTTGGAAGGAATGTGTCAGCACTCATTACACCAACTCTAGCAATGCCGAGAAAGTTCAAGGGTCCATGAACATTCACCATCCCATGCACCATAGGGGATTTGCACTTTTCTGATGCACTTTGTGATTTGGGAGCTTCCATAAATGTGATGCCTCACTCTGTATTCTCTTCTTTGCAGGTCGGTGAGCTGAAGATGATGAGAGTAGTGGTGCAGTTAGCAAATAGAGCTACAACATATCCAGCGGGAGTCCTTGAGGATGTACTTGTCCAGGTAAGATACATGATCTTCTTGACAAATTTCTACATGCTTAACATGGAGGATGATCAGTTAAGTTCTCATGCTCCCATTATCTTAGGTAGAACCTTCCTCAAAACAGCAAAAACTATCATAAATGTTAATGAGGGTACACTTTCCATGGAGTTTAGGGATGAAGTTGTGATATTTAATGTTATGGATTCCATGAAGTAACCCTCAGAGGATCATTCTTCATTTTTTATCTCCCATTTTGAACGACCAAATAAAAACCCCATGGAAATTGATTGTTCTATGATTAGGGAGATTATGAGTATTGGTTCTAGTTTGATGTCTAAGAGTACTTCCACACCTATTTATAATGGAAAAGACTCTCTTAGATTTGATTTTGAAATGGAATCATATTATGATTTTGATCATGTGAACTCTGATTATGACATGGCTGTTGAGTATGCTGATGGATTTGATGCTTTACTCTCTGATTTTGATGATGTATATTCTGATAATGATTCTCTTTGTGCACATATTTCAGTTCCTTCTATGTCCTTATCCATAAACCACCCCCTACACTAGAACTCAAGCAATTTCCACCAAATCTCGAATACTCATACTTGTTGAGTGGTGAGAAATTACCTATTATCATTACTAACAATCTCCCTTTTGAACATGAAGATTCTTTTTTGAATATTTTGAGGGAGAACATTAGGAAAATCAGATAGACCTTGGCTGACATATCAGGTATTAGCCCCTCCATTTTCATGCATAGGATTCTTTTGGAGGATGGTGCTAAACTGGTGAGGCAGCCACAAATGAGACTCAATCCAACCCTTCTGGAGGTTGTTAAAAAAGAGGTTGAAAAATTGCTCGAGGCAGGTATAATCTATCCCATTTCAGATTCTCAGTGGGTAAGTCCTATTCAGGTTGTGCCTAAGAAAATTGGTGTTACTGTTGTTAAAAATGAGAAAGATGAGTTAGTTCCAATGAGGGTGCAAAACAGTTGGCGTGTGTGTATTGATTATAGGAAACTAAATAAATATACTCGCAAGGATCATTTCCCCCTCCCATTTATTGATCAGATGCTTGAGAGACTTGCTGGGAAAACACATTATTGTTTCTTGGATGGATTTTATGGATATTTTTAGGTTCCTATTGCTCTGGAGGATCAGGAGAAGACAACATTCACTTGTCCTTTTGGTACTTTTTCCAACTAAAGGATGCCATTTGGAGTTTGCAACGCCCCGGGTACCTTCAAGCGATGCATGGTGAGTATTTTTTCTGATTTTATTGAGACCTACATGGAGGTGTTCATGGATGATTTTTCAGTGTATGGGTATTCATTTGATGAATGTCTAAATATTTTTGGAAAAGTTTTGAATCATTATATTGAGAAGAATCTGGTCCTGAACATTGAAAAGTGTCATTTCATGGTAGATCATGGCATTGTCTTAGGGAATGTAGTATAAAAACATGGGATAGAGGTTGATAAATCTAAGATAGATATTATTTCATCCTTACCATATCCTATATGTGTGTGTGATGTTAGATCTTTCCTAGGGCACGATTAATTCAAAAGGATTCTGATTTTGTATTTGATGATTCTTGCAGGAATTTCTTTGATAAGCTAAAGAAGTGTCTGACCACTCCACCTATCATACAACCCCCCACAGTGGGAGATTCCTTTTGAAATTATGTGTGACGCCTCCAACTTCATGGTTGGAGCTATCTTATCTCAGAGGGTGGAGGGACGTTCACATGTGATCACCTATGCATCGAGGACACTGGATTTAGCCCAATCAAACTACAAAACCACATAAAAGGAGTTTCTCAATGTTATATTCAATTTAGATAAATTCCGTTCAAATTTATTGGGCTCTAAAGTAGTTGTTTTTTTGACCATGTAGCTCTGATGTACCTCTTGAAGAAGCTAACTGCAAAGCCTAGGCTGATCTGATGAATGCTCCTTCTTTAGAAATTTGATATTGAGATAAAGGACAAAAAGGGGTTAGAAAACTTGGTGGTGGACCACATGAGTAGGATTACTCACACACTATAGGATGACACCTCGGACCAGGTACCACTTCGGGACACATTCCCTGATGAACATCTTTATTCCATCTCAGGTACACATCCTTAGTATGCAGATTTAGTTAACTACCTTGTTGCCTCTGAAATCCCTGCAAATTTAAAGAAACATCAAGTCCAAAAATTAAAAAAATGAGTCTTGGTATTATGTTTGGGATGATCCATACCTCTGGCGCATGTGTAGTGATCAAGTTATTAGTAGGTGTGTTTTTGATCATGAGTTAGAGTCTATTTTACATTTTTGTCATATACTTTCTTTTGGTGGACACTTTGGACCCCAACAGACAGCTAGGAAAGTTTTGGACTCTGGATTATATTTTCCTAGCTTATTCCATGATACCCATATGTTTTGTAAGTCATGCTCTTATTGCCAACACATTGAGAACATTTCTAGGAGACATGAGATGACCCAAAAACCCTTACTATTCTGTGAGATTTTTGATGTATGGGGCATTGATTTTATAGGTCCTTTTCCTAGTTCATTTGGATTTTTATATATTTTGGTTTCTGTTGATTATGTGAGTAAATGGGTGGAGGCTAAGGCCACCAGGACTGATGATTCTCATGTTGTTGTGGACTTTGTCAAAGCACAGATTTTTTTGCAGGTTTGGAGTACCAAAGACCATCATCAGTGACCAAGGGAGACACTTCTACAATCAGAATTTTTCTTCCCTTCTTTGGAAGTATGGGGTGACACACAAAACATCAACACCATACTACCTCAAACAAATGGCCAGGCTGAGATTTGAAATAGGAAATTAAAACAAATTTTGGAGAAAACTGTGCAGCCAAATAGGAAAGATTGGAGAAAGCGCTTGGATGATGCATTGTGGTCTTATAGGACTGTATACAAGACACCCATTGGTATGTCCCCATTTCAAATTGTTTTTGGGAAAGCATTTCATCTCCCCGTAGAGGTTGAACATTGGGATTATTGGGCTATAAAGAAATGCAACATGGATTTGGACCAAGTTGGAATCCAAAGGAAGCTACAAATTCAAGAGAATGAGGAGATTCGATTGTCTTCATATGAGAACTCAAGGCTCTGCAAGGAAAAATCAAAAGCAGCACATGATAGAATGACCCAACAAAAGGAGTTTCATGTTGGAGAGAAAGTCCTCTATAGTTCATGACTGAAGCTGATGCCTGGTAAGTTGCATTCCAGGTGGTTAAGTCCTTATGTTGTGACTAATTTTTTTTCTTATGGTTCAGTGGAGATCACACAAGAGGACACAATAAGGAGATTTACAGTCAATGGGAAACATTTGAAGAGATACATTGAGGGACTTCCTACTGATGCAGTGAATTTTATCACACTGCATGACTCCATCATCACTTGAGCGCATCAGGCTATTCCTAACCCTTTAAATTTTTTATTCTTTTTCCTATTTGAAATTATACATTTCATGTGCATATATCATCTCATGGTTTAATATTGAGGAAAATGAAATATTTTAAGTGTGGGGGAGGGAACCTTTTAGTTTAGTAATTTCAATTGTTTTCCTGTTAAAAAAACAAAAAAATGTGTGTTTTTCAAATTTTGTGTGTTTATTTTTCAATTTTTGGTGTGTTTTTGAAAATTTTGAGCTTAAATGATTCTCATCACCATTTTAAAATCCATATCAATAAGAGAAACAATTTATCCCTCGAAACTAAGCTTAAATGAATGCTAAAATGACTTTGTTTCAAGTTCAAATATTTAGTAATTTCATGAAAAGTACACTGAATTTTGAATCCCATGCCACATCTCACTGTATTTATATTTTAAATCACTTTCCTGTGAGGCTTCTGAACCATTATTTTCATATTATTTACATTCACCTCACTTCTTGAGAGAACCAAACCATGCTTGATTTAACCAGAATTTGATTTATTCCTGTTAAAACTTGAGGGTTTGAGGTACTTATGTTTAAATGATTGAGACATTTGTTAGGTATTAAAGCCCCTATTTCAAACAATCCTTTTTTTATAATGGACTACCTTGAAAATTTAATCCTTGTACCCCTTAGAATCCATGAAAAACCTGTTAGGTTAGCCACATTACAAGCCAATTTTCCCTATCCAACCAACTCTTGAAGTGAAATTTCATAATCTAGTTGAACTTACGTGTGAGGGAAGCTGACTTGTGTTGTGATACCACATTCTGTGATACTTTGGGTGGAAAATTAAATTCTGAAGAGATGTGTTTTCTGCTGAAAAAAATCATTATATTGAAATCTGTGCCTTTTCTGGAGCTTTCATGATAAGTGAAGCTGTGCTTATCTAGAGCTTTCAAGCAAATCATGTTTAAGAAGATTGATATTTTTTGTTGCTGAAATGATGAATGGTGTAAAATTTCCATGACTTTTCATGATGATGGATATTAATTGATGATAAGGGGATTAATGAGGATACCATATTTAAGTGAAAATTATATTGATGCAATTTTGCTTAAAAAAGAGTCAAGAACTCCTCATTCAGCCTCAGAGTTTTTCACATCTAAATCCTACCAATCGAAAGCCACAAAATAACCATAAAAATTCCTCATGATAAAAATATTTCCTTGACTCTTATAGGGTGGAGATTTAGGAATTTATCAAGCCTATGGCGACCCTTGTATGAGTTTGGATGAGAAAGACATTGCAAAAAAAACTTGACATTTGTGTGATAAGAGAAAATTCAAGTGAGGTAAGTGTTTTGTGCATGGGAGAATAAATGAAATGGAAATATATTTAATGATATAAATGAAGAACTTAAAATAATGGTTTTTTATGAGGCATGATATCTTTTGTTTCTTGGGGTGTAATTGTTGGATCTTAAGGATATGCGTTTTAAAATTCGTTTTGATTTGATATTGATGTTTACTTGATATGATGTTTTGCCCAGGAGTGAAAAAGGGTAAGTGTGCGGGAGTTGATAAAACACAATTTTATTGAATATTTTATTGATAATAAATGATATAAATTCCTCACATTATGCTAAATATGATCAATTATGAAATATTTGGGATTAGATCATTCATTTGCAAATTTGATGAAAAATACAGTTTTACCCTTTTAATATTCACTGTAGTATTTCGTGCATAAATATTGTTATATAAAATATTTTGACTTAAAATTTTCAACTGTGTTCCTGACTTAATGGGATACAAATTCTATTTAGGACATGAGAGCTGGATCATATATTTGTGGGGAGTAAATGGGCCACGAAGACAAAGCTGGACAGAACCATCCAGATTGGACATTACTTCACCATTTGGGCCGTATATTCTTCATCCGTTCTTAGATTGAGCCTAAATGTTGAGGGAATCTCGGGGACATAATTAGGAACAAATATTTACGCTATAAGGCCGGCCAATTCATGCATTTTGGAGGTCAACTATGTGGTGAAACTTGGAATAAAATATTTGTCCGAGTTTTCATTTCACACTTAAAAAAGTTATGTAACCCTAGCCCTCAAAAAATATATTTAAAGGGATTTTTAACTCTTTGGGAAGGTTGGTCGAGGCTTTGGGAAGGTGTGGTAGAAAGGGTGTCTCTTGGGAGCCCCTAAAATATCTTGGAAGAAGTAAGGATTTGTATAAACATATTTTCCAAAAAGGCTCTCCTCTCCCACCTCCTCTTTGTATTTCTTTTCTTTCATGTTTGTATCTTGAATTTTTCTTCAATTAATCTTCTGTGTTCTTACCTTTTATTTTTCTCTTAATCTTTATAATTGGTTTAGAATCAAGAGTGGAGATGAGATTGGGTTCTACCCTTTCAATCCTTTGCTCATGAAAAACGTCTCCATAATGACCACACCAACCATGGAAGAGTAGTTTTTTTAGTGATCGATCTATCTTCTACCCTCTTCATTTAATTATTTTGAATCATTGAGATACTGTAATTCACTTAATATGATCCATGGATTTTGTTTTTAAATTATAAGAAACTAAGCAAGAAATTGAACAATTAACATAAAAACACGTGAAGTCGAGATTTTGTGTAAATTGTTAGAGCACGATCTTAATCGGTAATACAAGACCACATGGGATAAATTTTTAGAGTTAAAATAAAATCCCTAAACACATTTCATCCTAATTTCCAGAATGGATATGTGATCTAATTAACCACTGATCATAATATAACCTTAGAACAACAATCAAAGTAGGGTGCTGTGATTGCGTGTTCCGAAGCTAACCTAGAGTTTAAGTGAATTCATATTTGTGGTTTAGTTAACTCTTGTAGGGTTTGAGGGTTAACAAATTAAAGGATCATAATTAAGTGGTTATTGATTTAAATGATAATGATTAATAAGTAAATGAAGTGGTAGAGTTAGATCGATTACGACTTTTAAATATTTTCTAAAAAAACATCTTATTATTGTGTCATTTTAATCAAAATTTATTTCAAAACTAAAAACCAAAAAAATAAAATCTTCTTCCAGAAAACTTCTTCTAGATTTATAAACTATAAGAAACCCCCATCCTTTCAAGTAGTGTTTTAATTCTATTCTATTTTATTTTTAGAATACCTTTAAGAAGTTGTTTTAATTTACTTCCTCCTCTGAGAAATGACCTCGGTCAGCCTCTCTGCTGCACCTAAGTACCCAAAAACCACTAATAATTTGAGGGAGCCCATGACAACGCTTCATTCACTTCCCCACACTAGGATGTACAACCAAATGATATGCATGAAACTTCTGAATCACCTCCTCCTGCATCGTGACTGAGAACACCGCCCATCCCTAGAAAAGGATGATGTGATTCCCTCTTTCAGAAAAATCCATATGGATAATCTCCTGTGGATATATGGTCACACAAGACCTCACAGTTGATGTCTCCCAACTGAGACTCTTTCACACATTGAAGGAGTGGATTCAACACCATCAATTGAATAAAATATACACCCTCCTGCTCAACCAGGGCCAACTGTAAGGAATTCAATTGCTGAGATGCCACTTACACTAAATGAGCATGAGAATTCTTGCTAAATGCATCTTCTAACACATTAATATTCCCTAGAGTATAGACTATCTTGAAGTCATAGTCCTGTAGGAACTCCAACCAGTGCCTTTATCTCAAGTTCAAATATCTCTGCGTGAAAACGCACCGGAGACTCTGATAGTCCGAGTAAACCACAAAGTGCTCTCCCAGAAAATAATGTCTCCATATAAAAAGGTGGGTCTATTATTACACGCATGATACAGTAGAAGAATGACCCGGGGACTTAGCCTCGCAACCGACACCCCACACCCCAACCCCCCATGCCACCCCAGCCACCTATGGGGGACTAGATAGTGCCTCCACATCATCAAGCCGAAGACTACCACTGCCAGCTCCAGGTTATGTGTTGCATAGTTATTCTTGTGGGATCTCAATTGCCTCGAACCATATGTGATAACTGTCTACCGTTGCATCAACACGCAACCTATCCTAGCTCCTGAGGCATCACAATACACTACGTACTCCACACCCTCCTCTAGTAGTCTCAAAATAAGAGCACTTGTCATCCTCAACCTCAACTCCTTGAAGGCCCTCTAGCACTGCTCATTCTAGGAAAAAGGTCACCGTTTCCGTGTCAAGGCGGTCAAATGGGTTTCAATCCTAAAGAATTCTGCCACAAACCTTATGTAGTGCCCGGCCAAGCCAAAAAAGCTCCGCACCTATGAAACTCTTGGGTGGTTCCCAAGCAAGCACTGCATCGATCTTCATTGGGTCCACGGCTAAACCATGCTCAGAAATAATATGCCCCATGAAGTGAACCTCATGAATCTAGAACTGGAACTTCGAGAGCTTACCACAAAGCAATTTCTTCCAAAGAAAATCTAGAACCATTATCAATTGCTTTGCATGATCCTCCTATAACACAGAGTATACGAGTATGTCTTCGATGAAGACAACCACAAACCGATCCAAGTATGATTGGAAAATCCGGTTCATCAAAGCCACAAACACGACAGGGGAATTCGTCATGCCAAAGAGCATCATCAGGAACTGATAGTGTCTATAGCGACATCAGAATGGAAACTTCAGAGTATTAGCTTCGTGAACCCTCATATGATGGTAGTCGGACCTCAGATCGATTTTCAAGAACCATCTCACGCCTCGCAACTGGTCAAAGAGGTCATTAATTCTCGACAAGGACTAATTGTTCTTTATTGTGGTCTGGTTCGGGTGATGGTGAGGGTTCGGAAAGGGTTCAGCAAGGGTTTGGCGCCCGTCCAGTGATGGCGGTGTCCTTCGAGCAGGTTCCTCCCCCTTTGGGGGAGGGACCTCCGCAGTATTTCACTCCATTTTCAAACTCGGACTTCCTTCCGCAGTTTCCCCCATGTTCTTTAAGCCCTAAGGTGCAAGAGCTTCATGATGGGCACCCCAACCTTCCGATTTCGATCGCTGAGTTTAACGAGGAGTAGGGCCTCCATAGCTTCTCGTTAATCGCTCGATTCTCGAAGAGAAGACCTCCGGTTGATTTATTTGACAGGTTTGTGTTCGGTTCTTGGGATTTACAAGAAATGGAAACAGTAGGTTTTCTGGACAACCGAACCATTTTGATTCGTTTCGCTTCAGAGGAAGACCTAATAAAGGCTTGGTCGAGGGCTCCCCGCATCTGCAACAGTTCACGATTCTTCCTATCCTGATAGTCGTACGACTTTCATATGAAGCGCGACTCTCCATCAGTGGCAGTCTGGGTAAGTTTCCCGAATCTACCGCTTCCTTTTCAGAATCCTTCAATTGTTAAAGTCCTAGGAAATCTTCTGGGTAGATACTTGTGTTCAGATAGTCGGACCGATGCGGTCTCTCACCCGATTAATCCTCGTGTGTGTGTGGAGGTGGAAGCATCCAAGGATCCTTTAGAGTTTATCTGGATTACTGTCAGGGAAGAATTCCGGTGTAAGCAACCTGTGGTATATGATTCGTGGTTTCAATTCTGTAAGGTTTGAAAGCAGTTGGGTCATTATCTGGAGAGTTGTAGGTGGGAAACTAAGGTTTCTGAAATTCCAGAGGACGTGCACAATGGAAATCGTGGAACTCCTGTGAACGGTGTGATGGAGGATGTTTTAGCCGAAGAAATTGATGGGGCTGGAGGCAGTAGGCGTGGTGCAGAAAGTGGTGCACTGAGTGATGCTACGGTGACTCAGTTGGCAGATCTGGGCAAAGGTGATACAGGGTCTGGCACGGAGGCTATTAGCACGGGGCATCTTTCTAGTGACAATCAAGTGAGGAAGGAGAAACCGCAAGTTAGTCCTGCTAATCCGAAAGTTAAAGAGGTGTTTAGCAGACTGATAAGTGACCTCAGTGGCGGGAGCAGATCTGTCACAGGGCGCAAAGGAAATGCAGTGGACAAGAATGTCCAATATCAACTCCCATGTGACTCCACTCCTAGTATCAATGTGGAGTGTACTGGAATACAGACTAATGGGGCTACGCAGAGAGTGGTTCTTGAGGACTTCTGCACGCAACCACAGTTCATGGGACGTGGCTTCATTCAACCCAGCCAGGCCGTGAATCTTGGTATGACAACGGTGGATGGGGAGGTTGGTTTGAGCAGGGAAAATTATCTGCTGGGAGTTAATGAAGAAAGGACTGGCAGGATTGTTCATATGGTGAAGGAGGGAGGGGTACTAACCCCTTCAAGGGTGTCTAGAATTTTGCAGGTGCCAGAGCAGCCGGGGGTTCTGGTGGAAGAGTTTATAGCAGGAGTGGAGGGTCCCAAACAGGATGACCGGAGGTTGGGAAGGCAGAGGCTGAATAAGGAGGTGGTATGTTCAAGCAATGTGATTTCTTCAGGGGCCGAGCATGCTGCTGTTTACTCCTGTGAAGAGGTGGTTAGGGGGGTCCAGTACTCCATACCAGTGGGAAATCAATTTGATGGCCTCAATATGGAAGGGCTTAACAAAAATCATGAGGAATCAGATTGTGAAAATGGGGACCGAGTGGAGCCTTCCATGGGAGGCAGTAAGTGTACCTCTGCTAGTGAAACAAGCCCAAGGGGCAGGATCAACAGAAGGAGGAAGTGCAAGAAGAACTACTCCTCCTTGCCACCTCCCGCGAGGACTCGGTCTGCAAAAAAGAGAGTGGATGAGAGGGTGGCCTGTGAGGCTGTAGGTAAGCCGGAGAACCCTGATCAACCCGGATCATGGGGTTTAATTCTGAGTTCAGTTGATGAGGTTAAAGAGCAGGTGTTGAATATCAATGCGTCTGAAGAAGATGCATCCAAGATGATGGGCCAGAATATTGAAATCAATCTTAAGGAGGAGCAATACTCTTGGGTTGACAAACAAGACTTGATTCCAGTTTGGGGATTCAACTAGGGGTTGTTAAAGCTTGAGGAATACATACAGGTACGGGATAAACTATCTTCAGCTTTAGAAGTCCTATTAACAGAAGTGCCACATATTCAGGTAACAAATATTTCATGGAAGCTCTTTAGGGATATGAACTCTAGCAGGTTGAAATTTTATTTCAATGACTCTATTCTTTTTTTTTTCTGACTAAAGTTCGGTCTTTCATTTTGTTTGGGTATTTGATTATGAGGACCTATCTTCATGCAGTGGGTTAAAGGTGATTTTGGGGTTATATTCCCAGCATTTTCTGGTTCTACTTCAGATGAGGTTTAGAGCACGAGTTCACCACTTTGGCATGGCACTTGGACTCTGAGAGGGTATGTCCTGGCCATCGGGATTGTGCTTGCACATCTTTGCAAGGGACCGTCTGAGTGCTCATGTCTTGGTGGCGGACCCATTCATGGTGAAAATGCTGGGCAGAGGTAGACTCTTTTGTGCTTGGGAATTTTCTGTTTTTGGTTGTTTTGATGAACATTACGATTTCTCACTTTCTTTACAAAGTGATTTGATAAGCAAATAAAAAATAATTTTCAGTCAGTCTGGTTCAGGTGATGATAATCCTCACAAAGCCCCAAGCTCACATTTGTCTCTTAGGAAAACAACACAAGGCTGCCCAGACGAACACACTGGGTCTTTCGAAGCCCTACCTCTGTAGACTCTCCAATCACACCACTAGCTCTCGCAGCCCCATGAGGTCATCCGACGTGATAGTACAGACATCAGGCCGTCCTTGGTGCAAGTATAAATAGAGATTCTTCTCACGATGGAGAGGTAAACCCAGTACATCATCATACCCCACCATCGTTGGAGGGAGTTGAGAGCTCATGACATCAATTATTCCAAGGGTAATACAAGATAATAAATAAATTGGTTGTAACTTCCTATGAATGAGCTCATCCTACTTTGTCTGGGGATTACTCCTTCTAAAGGAGGAAAACTCTATCCCACAATGGATGGTCGACGACTAGTCCATACTGAGGAAAACATCATAAGGTCTCACTGTTGCTACAAAAAGATTTGGTGTGAGGCTCTCTCTCTTCGCAGAGTAAGGTCGTCCCAACGACAGAAACATGCGACCACCGATCCTCTCTGTAGGGGTCTCCAACACAAGGTTTGAAAAAAAGGGCTTCCTCTGGAGTCACTAGCACTAAAAAAAAAGCACTAGTTAGCAACAGTTCTATTAACCGTTGTGAAATAAATTCGGTTAAAAATAATAATATAGCGGCGGTTTAGTCAAACCGATGCTATATTTTTTTTATTTTATTAATTAGCGGTGATTTCCATTAAACCACTACAAAATGTTTAAAAAAACCCTACCACTACAAAAAATAACTTATTGCGACGGGTTATTTGCGATGAGATTAGGGACCGTCGCAAATAGTCTGTTGAAAGAGACTATTTGCGATGAGAATTCTGACCCATCAGAAATAGTTCTTGAAAAATAGGTGTTTGCGATGGTCCGTCACAAATACCTTTGACGCGCTTTGCGCACGTGAGTGCGAGAAGGGTATTTACGACGGAGATTAAACCCCCGTCGCAAATACCATTCCCGGGTTTCTATTATTTGTGATGGGGGAGGATCTCCATCGCAAATAATATATCGGCATGATATTATTTGAGACAGACAATCGCAACTAATTTTTCACCATGAGAGTATTTTCGATGGGACCCGTCGCAAATACTATCTTTTATCGCCGCCTCAATTTATAACCGGTGAACTGTTTGCGAGGGTACCATCGCAAACAATACTATTTGCGACGACCCGTCGCAAATAATGTGTCGACATGATATTATTTGCGATGGGTACTATCATAAATACTCCAACGCAATTAATTAGTAATAATTAGTAATAATTAGGAATAATTAGGAATAATTAGGAATAATTAGAAATAATTAGGGGTAATTATCGATAATTATCGATAATTAGCAGTAATTTGTAATAATTAGCGGTAATTAGTAATAATTAGTGGTAATTAGCAATAAAAAACAACAAATACCAATAAATAGAAATAATTAGTAATAAATAGTAATAAATAGTAATAAATAGTAATAAATAGTAATAATTAGTAATCATTAGGAATAACTAGTTATAATTAGGAATAATTAGGAATAATTAGCTGTAAATAGCGGTAATTAGTAATAATTAGTAATAAATAGCAATAATTAATAAAAAATAACAATAATTAGTAACAAATTGCAATAATTAGTAATAAATAGAAATAATTAGTAATAAATAGCAATAAATAGTAATAATTAGTAATAATTGGAGGCAATTTGTGGTAATTAGTAATAATTAGTGGTAATTAGCGGTAATTAGTTATAATTAGTAATAAATAGTAATAAATAGTAATAAATAGTAATAAATAGTAATAAATAGTAATAAATGTTAATAAATAGTAATAAATAGTAATAATTAGTAATAAATTGTAATAAATTGTAATAATTAGTAATAAATTATAACAAATAGGAATAAATAGCAATAAATAGAAATAATTAGTAATATATAGTAATAAATAGTAATAAATAGTAATAAATAGTAATAACTAGTAATAACTAGTAATAAATAGGAATAATTAGTAATAATTAGGAATAATTAGGAATAATTAGCAGTAATTAGCGGTAATTAGCAATAATTAGCAATAAATAGCAATAATTAGCAATAATTAGTAAAAATAGTAATAAGTAGTAAAAAATAGCAATAATTAGTAATAAACAACATTAATTAGTAATAAACAACAATAAATAGTAATAATTAGCAATAATTAGTAATAATTAGCAATAATTTGTAATAATTAGTAATAATTAGCGGTAATTAGTAATAATTAGCGGTAATTAGTAATAATTAGTCATAATTAGCTATAATTAGCGGTAATTAGTAATAATTAGTAATAAATTGTAATAAATTGTAATAATTAGTAATAAATTGTAATAAATAGGAATAAATAGTAATAATTAGCAATAAATAATAATAATTAGCAATAAATAGTAATATATAGAAATAAATAGTAGTAATTAGTAATAAATAGTAATAAATAGTAATAATTAGGAATAAGAAATAATTAGGAATAATTAGCAATAATTAACGGTAATTAGCAGGAATTAGCAGGAATTAGTGGTAATTAGCGTTAATTAGTGGTAATTATCCATAATTAGTAATTAATAGAAATAATTAGTAATAAATAACAATAATCAGTAATAAATAGCAATAATTAGTAATAATTAGCACAAAATAGTAAAAAATTGTAATAATTAGTAATAATTAGTAGTAACAAGTAATAAATAAAAGTAATTAGTAATAAATAGCAGTAATCCGTAATAAATATTAGTAATTAGTAATAATTAGCAGTAATTAATAATAATTAGCAGTAATTATCAGTAAATAGCCTTAATTAGTTGTAAATAGATGCAATTAGCAGCAATTAGCAGTAAATACTTGGTTGACACAAATTAATAATGACCAATTTACACCAATCATCTACAAATCTTTCATTAGGCCACCTAGAACTGGGAAAGATATGATGTGACACATTGATGGCAGTAGTAGCAGGAGGAAAGACATCGATGACATGAGATAAGTGACATAAATTGGCACAATGATACATTTAGACATGGTTGGTGTAAATTGGGTTCATCACCTAGTGATTGTAAAATCCATGATTTACAAATTTTATTAAATCATAGAATTTCCAATATTCATGTGATTAAAAATGACCAATTTGCACCAACTATGTCCAAATTTGTCATTAGGTCACCAGAACCGGGACATACATGATACGACACATCAATGACAGAAACAACATGAGGAGGAGATACGTCAAGAATGCATACAACCATCCGGAAAAGGTGAATTCCTACTACATATTTACTTAATTTTATTATCATTTTATCTATTATTTATAAGTTAATTTCCTTATTATTTTTATTTATTACTTATTTAGTTTTTTTCATAGATCTTTTGGGAAATCATATTTTGCTTTCAACTATTTGTAACAAGCCACAAAAAAGATAAAATGATTCTTTCTGCCAATGTAACCACATTTTTCATATTCATTACCTTTCTTTGTCGAACTAGGAACACTACATATTGATTCGTGTTGTTAGCCGAAAATCCTTTCTCATTGTTGAAATCCAGGAGAGCAGAGGAAGCTCATGTGCCCATTATGGTGACTTCTTGTGATATAATGGGCACATGAGCTTCTTCTGCTCTTCCGAACTTCAACAACGAGGAAAATCTTTCAGCTATGAGTATCAAGTAAGTATGCAGTGTTGGTAGTTAGACATATAAAGATAATAAAAATGTGGTTACATTGGTAGTTAGGATTGTTTTGATACTCTGGGACATGTAAGAACCAACCACACCTCAATCTAATGCATGATGTGACCAGCATATAATGAGGTTGAAAAAATATGACATGTTGATGACAATAGTAGCAGTAGCAGGAGGAGAAGATGCGGTGATGACTGGACATGGTTGACATAAATTGGCACAATGAAAAATTTGGACACTGTAGACATAAATTGGTTACATCATCTGATGGTTGTAAAATCTATGATTTATATCTTTTTAGTAAATCATAATATTTTTAATCTTAAGGTGATTAGAAATAACCAATTTATGTCAACCATGTCACATTTTGTCATTAGGTTTCTAGAACCGGGGTAGGAAGAATGTGGTGTGTCGATGATAGCAATAGCAGTAGCAGGAGGAGAAGATGTGTTGACGACTGGACATGGTATACATAAATTGGTGCAATGAAAAATTTGGACATGGTTGACATAAATTGGTTTCATCATCTGATTGTAAAATCTATGATTTATACATTTTTAGTAAATCGTAGAATTTTCAATCTTACGGTGATAAGAAATAACCAATTTATGCCATTCATGTTCAATTTTGTCATTAGGTTGCCAAAACCGGGGCAAATAGACTGTGACGTGTTGATAAAAGTAGCAGTAGTAGCAAAAGGAGAAGATGTGTCAATTACTAGAGTAGCAGCACCAGTAGATGATGAAGTACATGCGACGTCTGACTCATGGTTTAGGGATCTAGTTCCCTCCACCACCTCGTCTAGATACCCCCCTCCCCTCAGTGATTTATGTATTTTTTATAAACATTTGAATGTATTTTTTTTTAATATTATATATTTACATTTATATATAGTGTTTTTTATATTGTTGTGAATATTTTTGTTTTTTATTATTTATTTAATTTTTATTATTTTATTATTTATTTATCTTATTATTTTATTATTACTTTTTTTTTATATTTTTGAAAATATTGAGGTTTTTATTATTTTATAATTATTTTATTATTTTATTATTATTAATTTTATCAATATTATTTTTTAGTTTTAACATTATTAATATTAATATTAGTATATTAATATTATTTATAATAATAATAATAATAATAATAATTTATTAATTTTTTTTAATATTAATATATTTTATTTTTTTAAAAGTTTTTTGCGATGGCCCCGTTGTAATAGAGTTTTAAAAATTCAAAGAAATTATTTGCAATGATCGCAAAAAAATACTTTTTACGACACCATTTTTTGTAACGGGGGCATTTGAGACGGGGTCCCATCGCAAATAAGTCAATTTCCAATAGTGTACTTCCCCCCTCCTCCGCTCCCTCTGTGCGACCTGACCCCTATCCCCCCTCCCCCGACCTCCTCCTCTATCCTCCCCCCACGCGAACCCAAACCCGTGACCCCCCCTCCGACCTCCCTCTCCTCAACGGCGATGCAGAACCCCCCTCCGACCTCCCTACAACCTTAGTGGTAACCCTGACCCCCACGACCCCCCTCCGACCTCCCTCTTCTCGGTAGCGATGCATAACCCCCCTTCGACCTCCCTCTCCTATGCGGTTCCCCTCTCTTGTGGTGACGTGGACCCCCCCTTCGACCTCCTTCTCCCCAGATTGGTTCCCCTCCTCTTGGCCTCTTAAGGCTTCTTTAGCCTTGTTGCAGTGATTTAATGTCGCACTTTGTGGAAGTGGAAGATAAGATGTTGGTTTTCTCTATTGCATAGTTCATTGAATTAATAAACACTGATTTCTTATCTCTTTAAGATAGGTTTTATATTCCTTGTGAAATTATTATATGTGTATATAAATCTATTTTAAAGGGAAACCACGTTTCACTTGTTTTCCATTGAATGCAGAGGTTTTTTATATGAAACATGTATTTTAAATTTATTTTTCAACTACCATCCATACCTAACATTTTATAAAATAGTATAATGTATTTTATTATGTGATTTCAAGACTTTAAAAGTTGTTTTGGTCATTAAAAATAATTTCTAATTGAAACTCGCAAATTTCAAGGGTGTGCATGGATTTTTAAGAACCAATGTTGGGTTACCTTAAATATAGTGACTTTATGATGATTGAGTATTTGAGTTTTCAAAGGAACTTTTATAGAGGTTTCTCATAGTATATTCAATTTTATAGTTGGAACATTTCATAAATAGTCTTAAAATTTAACCATAGACCATACCCCTTGATATATTTTGGAAATTGAAATGCTATGGCATGTTGATTTCCCATAGGAGGTTTTCATATTGATTATTGTTCACAATGAAAGAGAAGGGGATATTTCTAAAAGAGTTTACAGAGGTGGGGGTGAGATTATATGTTTAATGGTTAACTATATTCTTGTGTGATAATTGATGTTTGGCCTCTATTTTATAACATGGGAAGCAATGACTAGTTTTGCAGGAAATTTAGGTGCACATATAAAATGACCTTAAATGGTAGAATGAAGTATAAGCACATATAATAACCTAAAAATTCCGTGTTTATCAGTTTTATCCATCCAATAATGTGTGATATCCAAATAAAGTATACTTTGCATTCATATTTTTAAATGGGTGCTCTTAGTCTTAATTAGACCATGGGAAATGGTTTAGAAATTGATCAATGTAGATAATTTTTCAATGGAATGAACCCTCCTTAGTTACAACACTAGGGTAGAATACACCATTATCTTTTTCTCCCATAAAAATAATATAATATATATATAAAATATCAAAAATTGATATATATTTATCATCTTTAATGTAGAGTTTGTTTTCCACACTTTCATTATTAAATATTAATTGTTTCAAGAATATATCTAACTTCAAATACCATACTCTTGAGTCTTATTCTAATTTGTATAGATTCTTCTATAATTTTGATTGTACTTGTTTGATTAAAAATTTATATCTTTATATTTGAATGTATAGGGAGAATACAATCCAATACATATGGATAAAAGTTGGATTAATTTACCTAAAAACACACCTTGGTATGCCAAGGGATTGGAAGAATTTTTAGATTATGCATTTGCAAACCGATTAGTGGATGATAGAATAAAATATCCATGTTCTGATTGTAAATTAAATTGATAGTTGAATAGAAATGAAGTATATGAGCATTTTATATTGAAATAGTTTCCTGCTCGATATGTATGTTGGATTTGGAATGATGAATCAAATTTTATGGAAATTAAAAATAATGACAATACTGTCAACGAAATACAAAGTGACTCGGCAGAGGAGAATTCAATTCGAAATTTGTTAAATGAAGCATTTGGTTTTCTAGAATAAAATGTACAAGATTTTAATAGATCAATAGAACCTTCAGTTGATCTTGAGTAGGTTAATATTACTCATAACTACAGTAAAAAAAAATAGTTTTTATGAATTAATTAAAGACGAACAACAAGAAATGTATGAAGGATGTGCCAAGTATTTGAAGTTATCTTTTTTACTGAAGTTGTATCATATCGAGTGTCTTTTTGGAATTAATAACAAAGAAATTTCCATGATTTTAGAGTTGCTTTATGACACATTTAGTGAATCTAAGATCCCTGCATCTTTCTATGAGATGAAGAAATTCATAAAAAAGCTTGTACTTGATTATATAAAGATACATGCAAGCCCTAATGATTTCATGATTTATTTGGAAGAAGAGTATGATAAAGAAGAATGCACAAGATATCATACAAGCATATGAAAGTCAATGAACAACAATGAAAGTATAAATCAATGTAACCCCAGGAAGGAAAAAGAAGAAGAAAACTCCTATAAAGGTATTGCATTATTTTCCTCTAAAACCACGCTTAAAAAGATTATTAATGTCATCTAAGACTACATACGACATGAAGTGGCATGCTCATGATAGAAAAGATGGATTGATGAGACATCCAAAATATTCAACATCAATAAAGATGTTTGATTCTCTATATCCAAATTTTTCTTCAGATCCTAGGAATATATGTTTGAGATTGGATTATGATGGTTTTAACCATTTTGGTACTTTAAGTACTAATTATAACATTTGGCCAGTTGTTTTCATCCCCTATAATCTATCTCCATGGATGTGTATAGAGAAGATTTATTTCATTATTTTGATGATTATTCTTAGAAAGTAAATGCCTGGAAATGACATTGATTTATACCTTCAACCTCTAATCAAAGAATTATGAGAATTATGGGATGATGGTGTTGAAACATATGATGCTAAAAGAAGATAACTATTCAAAATGCATGCTTTTTTGATGTGGACAATTAGTTACTTTCTTGGACTGGTAAATTTATCTATTTGGAACACTCATACTAGTTTGGCTTGTCCAATTTGTAATTTTGATTTTGAACCTCAATGATTACCTCATAGCAGAAAATGGTATTTTATGTGTCATCATCGATTTCTCGATGATTCTCATAAATTTAGGTTTAACAAGATAGGATTCAATGGAGATATTAAAATGAGAAAGTCATTGAAGGTGTTATCTGGTTAAGAAATCTTGGGACAATTAGTGAATGCCACTGAGGAATTTAGAAAATGTCATCAGTTTAAAGAAGGGGGGAAAAGGGTACAAGGTATAGTATCTGAAGAAGTTGGAACACAAAAATGGAAGAAAAAGAGTATATTTTTCAAACTTCCTTATTGGGAGTTTAATTCGATATGTCATAATATTGACGTAATGAATATTGAGAAGAATGTCCGTGATAATGTAATTTTTACAGTGCTCAATGAGAAGGGTAAATTGAAGGATCACCTTAATCCTCGTAAAGATTTGGAGTCAATAAATATAAAGTATGGTTTTTGTGAAAATGTGAATGAAAAGTATGCTTGACTATTTTTACAATGAAAAATCATGATTAAAACATATTACTTTGAACTTTAAAGAATATAAAAGTTCCAAATGGATATTCAAGTAACATATCAAGGTGTATTTACTTAAAACATCTAATGTTACATGGATAGACAACTCATTACTCACATATTTTGATGGACCAGTTGTTGTTGTTGGATTTTCAAAATACTTTACCTAAAAAAGCAACTGCGGTTCTAGTTGAGTTTTGTACCCTTTTCAGAGAGTTTTTTGGAAAAAATCTAAATCCAACTGATCTTGATAAACATCAAGAAAGAATTTTATTGACACTATGTCTTTTGGAGTTGTTATTTCCCCATTCATTCTTCATATTCATGATTAACTTGACTGTTCATTTGGATGAAGAAGCTAAAATTGGTAGTCGAGTACACTATTGATTGATGTATCCAATAGAGAGGTACATTGATATATATTTTTTATTTTAATTGGTGAATTCAATTTTATCAAATCATTGCGTAATTTTTTTAATATGTTTTTTTATTTTTTTCATCAGGTATTTAGGTCATTTGAAATCAGATGTGAGGAATAAAGCTCAACTATAAGGCTCTATTGTTGAAGGTTACATAGCCGAAGAATGCTTGACCTTTTGTTCTAGGTATTTAGATGAAATTGAGACTAGATTCAATCATGCTAGATGTGCTAATGACATATTCACTAATTCTCATTCTGAAAACCATTCATTGGTATTTCTAACTATTAGAAAACCAATTGGAATGGGGTCAAATTTTACATTGACTAAATTGGAGTTACTACAATCACATAGATATGTGATAATCAATAGTATTATTGCAGATCCATTTATTGAAGAATTGTGACTACAAACAAATAGGCGACTAAGGGGTCGAGCTTGAAATGAGTTGGAATTAACAAAATCTATTAATAAGGATCTTGTCGAATAGTTCATCTGTTGTGTAAATATACTCATATTCATATTATTTATGTGTAGTTATTTTGTATATGTTAAAAGTTACAACTTATATCTTTCTTTTCTAGATAATGAATGTTGAAAATCGAGCTGAAATATCGAATGATTTGAAGTTTTTGGCTCAAGGTCCTCTAAGGCACACTAATAGGAGATTCTATGCCTACAATATTCATGACTTCAGATTTCATACAATTTATCGCGAAGAAGACTTGAAAACTCAGAATAGTGGTGTATTTACATTTGTAGAGGTGAGATACTATGAGAAGCAGAATGATATAATTTAATTAAACTATCATGATCAGTTTTTAGTCATCTTATTCAAATGAAAGTGGGTCAACATTGATAGGGGTATAATGAAATATCCTTTACATTTTACTTATTTCAACTTCTCTCGTTTATGGATACCGGTGAGTGTGTAGACCATGATCCATTTATCTTGGCTTCATAAGCGAAGATAGTTTATTACGTGGATGATGAAATACATGAAGGTTGAAGTATTGTTGTAAAATTAAATCAAAGAGACTTATATGATATGGGAGGGAAAGATCAATTGGTGCTATGTGACAATGAACCTCATCAACCACAAAACATTGAACATTTTTTTCCTGAAAATATCAAAACATTAGAACTTGAAAGAGAGTGAAAATGATGGAATCGTCACAATGAAGGTTGATGATAATGAAGATAATGAAGATGAAGATAATTGAATGTATAAATTGTTAATGAAAATATATTACAATTTCTTATTGATAAGTTTTTCTTATATACATACATTGTTCTATTTTTTCTTTTTTCTTTTGTAAAAAACTTTTAGTTTTTCATTTTTTATACATTTAATATACCTTAACCATTTGAAATGCAGGAATTTCAAGAACAATTTTTTTAGGATCCTACTCAATCAACATCTCAGAGCACACCACCACCACTGTCATCTTTTGTGGATCCTAATTATTCTGTTGTACCCAAGACTGCTAGCGAGACGGTAACACTGCTAGAATTTATGTGTTGGGAAGTTTTCTTTCTAGATGATGAGTTTTCCCATTGAATTCCCCCATGTTATTCTTTGTTAAAAAAACTGTCACTGATTGAATAAAAGCTCACTACTAAGTACCCAAAAAATAACACATATAAAAACTATCGTTCAACTTTAAAAATCACTGTTAAATGATTGTTGACCCTGAAATACACAATTATTTACTTAACAACCACTAAATAATGTATTGGCTATTTAAACCACCGCCAATAGTAAAAAAGATTGCTGCATAGACCGAATTTGTTTGTAGTGAACCTATTGTAATAGCTTCGAGCACCCAATTCCTTTGACCAGAGAATGCAGTGTAGGTGTGAGGCAGACCAGGCCTGAGGTGTGGTGTGACTGGACAGGGCACGATGGGTGGTGTGACTAGATAGGGTGTGAAATAGTACACCAGTAGGTAGATTGTGATAAATCATTAATTTTATTAATAATATATTAATTATACAATTATAATTTTTAAAAAATATTTAATGATTACAAAATTTATCATAAGACAACAACCACATATTGATTTGTGAAAGGTAGGAATTGACGCCACGTCAATCCGAGTTACGGTTTTCCTGTGATGACTGTAAATACATTTTTAGATCATTGTATTGAGTGGTTGCATCATAGTCTCTTACCATAAAAATAGCTGGATGTGCAGTAGCACCAACTATGAGAAATCCACCAATCCACATGTGATGTGTGAAAAATGAAAGTTGTGTACCATAGTCAGTGTTCTAAAACATTAAAATGCATGTTTAACGATCAAAACAATAACAAACGATCTCGTATTGATGTGAAATCATGGGATAACCCCCATTTAATTATTTGTGACATGAATAAGTAAACAACACATTCATTCAACATGCGTTGTGCTCAGAACGACTCAATAAGAAATTTTAAAAGACATAAAAGTTTTAGAAACATGTGTTAGGCGGTAAAAACCAAAAAAATGACATTAGATTTCTCTGAAATCATGAGCAAACAATTGTAGATTCAATTGTTAAATGTAGGTATCGACGACACATCATTCTGAATGATGGTTTTCCCGTTATGGCTGTAAATGTGATTTTAGTGTTTTAAAACACTTAAACATGTTTGGAATGATAAAAACCATAGAAAACGACCTATGATTGACGTGAAATCACTAGAAAACCACCACAAAGTTATTTTTGACATATACGCGTAGACAACAACTCAATCCAAAGTGCGGTGTGGTTAGAATAACTCAGTAACCACTTCTTAAAGGTACAATAACCTTTAAAAACAAGTGTTGGGGGGGGGGTCAAAACTAGGCAAACAGTGTCGGATTACCTTGAAATCATAGGAAAATGAACATATATTTAATTGTGAAATGTTGGAATTGACGGTACATCATTCTGAATGATGATCTATCTGTTATGGTTGTAAACGTGTTTTTAGTGTTTTAAAACACTAAAATATGCATGGAATGGTAAAAAATTTATAAAACAACCTCATATTGATGTTAAATAATTGAAAAAACACTGATGAGTTATTTTTGACATATATGTGTAGAAAAAACATCAATCCAACATGCAGTGTGGCCAGAATGACTTAGTAACCGCTTCTTAAAGGTACAAAAACCTTTAATTTTTTTGGGGGTCAAAACTAGGAAAATGATATCATATTTCCTTGAAATCATGTGACAATGACTGCATATTTAATTGTGAAATGTAGGAACCGACAACATCTCATTTAGAATAACGGTTTTCCCATTATGACTGTAAACACATTTTTAGTGTTTTAAAACACTAAAACATGCATGGAATAATCAAAATCATAAAGAAAAACCACATATTGACATGAAATAATTGGAAAACCACCACTGAGTTATTTTTGACATGTACGTGCATACAACATGCTGACCCAATGTGCAGTGTGGTCAGAATGACTCAGTAACCACTTTTTAAAGGTACACAAACCTTTAAAAATAAGTGTCAGATGGTCAAAACTAGAAAAATGATATTGTATTGCCTTAAAATATGGGTATAATAACCGTATATTTAATTGTAAAATGTAGGAACTGATAACACATCATTCTGAATGACAGTTTTCTAGTTATGTCCATAAACACATTTTTAGAGTTTTAAAATACTAAAATGTGCATGGAATGGTCCAAACTATAAAAAATGACCTCATATTGACATAAAATAATTGGAATACCACTAATGAGTGAATTTTGACATGTACATGCATACAACACATTAATCCGATGTGTGGTGTGGTCGGAATGACTCAGTAACCACTTTTTAAAGGTACAAAAAACCTTTAATAATAAGTGTTGTGGGGGTAAAACTAGGAAAACGATGTCATATTTCTATGAAATCAGGGGACAATGACCATATATTTAATTATGAAATATAGGAACCAAAGAAATGTCATTATGAATGATGGTTTAACCATTATTACTATAAATGCGTTTTAGTGTTTTAAAACACTAAAACGTGTGTGGAACAGTCAAAACCATATCAAATGACCTTAGATTGATGTAGACTCATTTTACAATCACCATTGAGTTATTTTTGACATGTATGTGTAGAAAAAACATCAATCCGACTTGTGGTGTGGTTAGAATGACTCAGCAAGCACTTCTTAAAGGTACAAAAACATTTAAAAATAAGTGTTAGGGGGTCAAAAATTTTGGATTTCTGTAGCCTGATCTTGTTTGGATGTTTGGGCCAAATTATTATGGCCCATACTGTGCACTATGATACAACTTTTGTGGGTCGAGCTCTACAATGAGCTCATTGGGGGCTGCGGAGGGCAACACAGCCCTGCTCTGGGGGTTGAAGGCTCTCGACCCAAATTTTGGGGGACTATAGCAATGCTAACCACTGTAGCAGAGATGAACGACTGACACTATCAGGGAACTGTAGCAACATGGACTTCCAGCCTCCATTCACTGTAGCTCCTTGGAGTTCTAGCCGACAGTCACTACAACACTTTTTAACTTGGGTGACTGTCTTTCACTGTTGCAAGAGGACTTTTTAACAGTTGGTGGAATCATCCTCTTTATTATCCTATTTCAGGATAGGGTTTTAAGTGTGAGAAAATCTAATAAACTTTTTGTAATTGTGCTCCCAAATCATAGTGATTATTTCGAATCTATATAGATGTAGTGATTATTCCCTAACCACATAAATCCTTGTGTTCCCGTTCTATTTTTTCCCTTCTACTCTTCTCTGAATCATTTCTTTTCTGTCATTATGACTCCTGATGTTTCCGCATCAAAAACCCAACCAACGACGCCAGATTTCCTTAAAATTAGGGGATAACGACTGCATATTTAATTGTAAAATTTAGGAACTGACGACACATCATTCTGAATGATGGTTTGTCTATTATGGCCGTAAACACAATTTTAGTGTTTTAAAACACTAAAACATGCATGGAACAGTAAAAAACATAGAAATTGACCACAAATTGATGTCAAATCATTGGAAAACCATATATAAATTATCTTTGATGTGTACGCATAGACAACATATCAATACGGCATGTGTTATGGTCAAAATGACTCAATAACCACTTCTTGAAGGTACAAAAACCTTTAAAAACAAGTGTTGGGGGTCGAAACCAAGTAAATGATGATGGATTGACCTGAAATCAGGGAAAAAAGACCGTATATTTAATTTTAAAATTTAGGAACTAATCACACGTAATTCTAAATGATAGTTTTCCTGTTATGTCCATAAACACATTTTTAGTGTTTTAAAATACTAAAACGTGTGTGGAACAATCAAAACCATAGAAAACGACTACATATTGACATCAAATCTTTGGAAAACCAACACTAAGTTATTTTTGAAATATAGGTCATGGTGTGATGATATTAAAGCCTTTAAAATTTGTTTATTTAGTAAATTTCAAGCACATCACATGCCGCTTTAAAAATAAATTAGAATATTTACTTATCCTTTTTCAGTTTCAAGTGTCGGATCTTATCTTAAATAGATAAGTTTATGTTTTTAAAGTGTTTTTCATTATATATTATTTGTTTTATGTTAAAATTTCTTCTTTTTAATTAAAAAAATATCAAATTTTATGTGCATAATTCTGAATATATTCTGTGTCTTTTTGTTTTCATATTTCTTTTCTTAAATATCCTGGTTTTAATTGTAGGTGGTAGATGCTGACAGTAAGCAGGAGGTTGACCATTTCGATCCACGACATTCTTCAGAGGCAGTCGTGATGGTTCTTAGTTTCCGTGGTATGTTAAAATTTTATCAATTATTGTAATGTAATTATGATTTATTATGTTGAGTTTTAATTTTTGTTTTCTTTTTTATTACGATTGATGAGATAACGTGGTCAGTTTTAGTAGTGGAGGTAGACAGATGTAGTGGAGGTCGTGATGTGGATGTATATTGGTCATCATGTGGATGCAGTAGAGGCAGACATATGTATTGGTTGATAGATGTATGGGCTAACTGTGATTGAGGTTATGATGACTGTGGATGTTTTTATATTTGTTATGGATGTATGATGTATGTATGATGGTTTATTATATATTCATGTTTTAGTTTATTTCATGTCACTTTTTTTATATTTACAGTTTTTTTATTAAATATATACATTTTTTAAATATGATTTAGTGGAAATTTTTAGAAACCGTTACTAAATACATTAAATAAAATATGTTTAGCAGCAGTTAGGATTAACTACCTCTAATGAAAACCATCGCTGAATATATCAACGATCATTCTTTACTTTTTTTAAATATTTCTCTAGCATATTTTTTTATAAAAAAACCGCTGCTAAATAAAACAGAAACCACCGCTGAATACTCTAAAAATGACACATAGTAAAACCACTATGAAATTATTGATACCGCCGCTAAATTATTAGTGACTGTGCAATAGATAGTGGTTTTTCAAACCATTGTGATACTAATAGGTGGTGGTTTAAACGGATGCTAGTCTACAAAAAAACCACCACCACTGCCCTTTTTTTGTAGTGTAGGTCTCGAACAGGGTTAACACATAGGGAAACATGGATTTAGACTCTGTGGTAACAACTACTGCTAGAGAAGTGGTGACATAGGTCATACCCCGAGCCACACTCGATCCTCCTATCCATAAGTCTCATTTTCCAAGCACTTGTCCTTTCCCTTGCTTGCCTGATCTCCTTAACCAGGGCCTGCTCTAACATCCCATCACATCCGCATATCCCGAACACACAAGTCAAAGGGAATCATCCGACACACCTTGAAACTATCCGCTGTAGGCAGCACTGACTCAACCTCATGGTTTTGAATTGTCTTTCAAATATGTGTCTCGATACAGGAAACATCAATATTCCACACATGTCTGATGCCATGCTAAAACATCTCCATCACAAGACTCTACCAACGCCTAGAATCATTATAGAGAGGTCTCACCGCGAGGATCACCATCCAAAGGGGTTCTATCTGAGAGAGATATACAAAAAACATGATTGGGCCTGACCTCAACCACCTAATAAAGGTGTCTGGCTCAACATTATACCTGGATGATCTCTATCTTCAGAACTGACAAGGCACACTTATCACAAGTGTTTCATCTGCTAGTATCACCAGAACTAACTCTTGCTCTATGAAGATCACTGGTTGTGAGTGAAACCATCCAATCGGTCGAGATCCACACAAGTCATAAACTTTAGATCACCAACTAAAGCCGATCCTCTACTGCCTGGGGATTTGGCTCATTGTGGAAACTCATCAACTTTTATCACTGGAACTCACAGAGTGTATTAATCCTACGTGCATCCTCATCCTATTCTGCTGGTATGATCTACTGCTCAATAGGTTGGGGTGCTGTTACCTATCCACATGGAGGAATAATCTCACAGGATGGACCCTAAACTTAGGCCTCATCACTCATCGGATCATCATCACAATAAAAAATTTGATAACCTGGTTGGTTGTCTTCACATAGTCATCTCGAAAGTGATCAAGACGTACCATGGTCAAATGAGCAAATATATATAAAATGGGGATATGACTAAAAGATATTTAAAGTGTCAACCCTATATGATGCATATACCATTGAACCATTCAACCAATGTCTCGTTATTCCAAGTCGACAAGAAGGTAGTCAAGGTCCTGGTGAATGGATAGGTCGGCCATTCGCACCATCACTAAGTTCCTTGGCATGAGAGCCGCACTCGAGAAATTTTGAAAATATTTTCCTAAGTCCCAAACAAATCCTCATAAGGGGACTACACTAAACACCATCCTAAGGAATGAAATGATTTGATACCAATTTGTCACAACCTGACCCAACCAGGGATTAATCAAAAACTACCCCAAGCCCACCTCCATAGTCCAGGGGATGTCAACAAACGCCGAAAGAAATAAAGAAAATGAGAGTCATTTTATTAATGTACCTGTATTCACACACCTGTCCATATCAATGTAGAAATGCAGAGGAATAATAATAAAAATATGGAATATCTAGAATATAACCATACATATGAAAACCTCTAGGGTGTACAAGAGTACGACAGTGAAACTAAAAGGTAAAGGAAAAAAATACACACCCAAATAGAAATATGTCTCAACATAAAAATTGAAAAAGTGTCGAGAGAGCCTAACTCCTAATCTCCAAGCTTCGACCATTGTACACAGTCCAATGCACCAGATGTCCCTAAGCTCCTTTGCAGTCACCGCCGACCTTTCCATCATTTTCATAAGACATGACATGTGCAGGAAAATATTATGCATGGGTGAGTATGTACATACCCAGTAGGACACCTTGAAAGATTAAGGGGGAGCAGTAAGAGACACGATGGGAATAGAAAGTATAAAAATCAACCCAAAGAAAGAAAGTAACCTCATATAACCACAAGGATCCCAACACGCTTTGTAGGTGGACTACACATCATATTTCTGCCACCCATAACAAGAGAGTAACAAAATCCATCAACATGGATATATATATATATATATATATATATAAATATATATACTAAAACTAAATAAACCAAAATGAGAGTGAAGAGGATCCCCATATCATAGACCAACCCAAGCAAAGAGTACCAACAGTTCCAGAAGTCCATCAATGATGCCCAACATCTTGCGTGTCTACCCAGAAGAAAACATCCAAATCACGCAACACCTCGCCACTGTGCCGCAAAGTCGAGGGGTAACAAATCTCTATATGGATTACCCATACCCTGGTACAACATGAGGGTTCCACTCAATAGATAGCTAGAGGACCCATGCCTTATCTCCATTGGAGGGTGCCACTCTGATGGTTGAGGACTCATGCCCTTTCTTCGCAGGAGGGTGCCACTCAATAGATTGATAGAGGACCCATGCCAAACCTAGTTGAAGTGTAACACTCTAGAAGTCATTTGAGGACCCATGCCCTATCTTCATAAGAGGGTGTCGCTCAATAGTCTATAGAGGACCCATGCCCAGCCCAGTTGTAGGGTACCACTTTATAGTTGATAAAGGACCCATTCCCATCCCAGTTAGAGGCTGACACTCTAGTAGTCAGTAGAGGACCCATACCAATTTCTCGTTAGAGGGTACCACTCTATTAGTTGAGGACCCATGCTATGATACGATAGAAGGGTGACACTCAGATAGTAGGTAGAGGACCCATTCCATGTCTAGTAAAAGGGTTCCACTCAAATTGTTGGTCAAAGACCCATTCCCTATCCCAATAAGAGGTTTCTAATAAAAGAGTATATAGAGGACCCATATCCAACCCAGCTGGAGGGTCCCACTCTATAGATAGGTAGAGAACCCATGCCCTATGTAACAGTCTATTCCCTCTTGGTCTGTTACTTTTTTAGTTTTGGTTATTAGAGGTGTTCAGGGGAGGTTTTAGGAGTTTTCAGTGGAATCTGGAGGTGCAACAGAATTGCTGTAGGAAATACATGGCATGTAAGTGTATTACACAATGTGTAATGGTATTTCACAGCTTTTGTGAGGCTGGTTCATGAAATATAGATTTTCAGGGTTAAATAATAAAAATATGATTCATTTTTTGGTGAAAGCAAACCCATAGGATTACATGACATGAAAGGGGATTACACGTCATGTAAATCCTTGATGCAGTGCAGTTTTAAAATCTATTTATGGATGAATTTTAATTCATTCAGCTATGAATTCTTCTTCCTATCATTTTTGGTGAACCCTAGGCATCTCGAGGAGTTCTTCAATCCCTCTTCCCCCTCTTTGATCAATTGATCCTAATGGTTGTTTGATTGCAATATGTGGTAATCCCTTCCTTCTTATTGGCAGGTTTTCTTCTGTTCTTCTCCTAGGGATTCAATTGTGGTAATGTTATAGTTTGGGGTGTGTGTTTATAACATCCCTCCTTTTTATAACATAAACTTTCATTTCATTACACAAAATTGAGGATCTTTAAGGTTTAGTGTCTTGGAAACCAGGAACATAAAACATGAAAACATAAAACATTATTCTTAAACACTTGAAAGGCTTCTCCTCATGTTCATCCTAGGTTCATTACTGTATCTCATAAACTAGGGACATACATCAAAATAAAGGGTGAGCAGAAGGCCCAGTAAGGGAAACAAGAGAAACATTTTACATGTGAACTTGAGATACTTCAATAAGGTCATGAAAAGAACTTTAAGGCCTGAGAAATAAATCATGAGATATATCATAATAAAAATAACATTTTTCATAACATTAAGATGTGGCTACATCATTTAACATAGACAATCATGAACATATCACCAAGGTCCATCCCCAAGGTGTCATTTGAAAATTACCAAGGTTATTCACCAAGATATCGTGAAAATTGTAATCTCTAGTGGTTACATCATTACCCAATGCATTGGAGCGCTATCAGGGCGCACCCTTAAATTTTCATTTATTATCATGTGCGCCACATATATCATCATCAAACATTTCATAAATAAACCATATAGAATAAAATAAATGGGTTTCATTTCATAATCATAACGTTTTAAAACTGTTTTAAAGACATGATCTTTACGTCACTTTAAAACCCACAGAAAGGGAAAGCGGGTCTCATGTATGTAAATCCCAGAATTTAAAATAGAACATTTTGATATATATGTGAATAACCTTATAGAAATAAGAGCTTTGAGTATTCACTTTATAACATAAAATAATTTTGAGAAAAGGGAGAGGCATTTTGAGACAAAAATTCTACAGCATAACGGCTATGTTACAAGGTTTTAGAAAACATTGAAAAGAGAGGGGACATGGGTCACCCACTCATAAATGATTCATAAAACAGTAGGGGAACAGAATATAAGGGATTTAAGAACATGGTAATGAAATTTGAAAGATTTACCATATGAAATGAAAAACATGGAAGTGAGACAAAAATAAGATTTCTCTTATGAAAATTCGGCAGCCTAACAACGTTACATAAACTTCAAACAAAAATGAATTGATGAGATCAAATAGGGTATCTCATAATATGAACATAGAAGATCATTATGATAGATATAGAGATCATACCCCAACATAATAAAAAAAAACTTGCAAGACTTGACATGGAATTAGAACTTTGAAAAGGGAGAAAGGTGCAAGGACCACTTAAAAATTCAGCAGCCTAACGACGCCACTTAAACTTCAAAATACCGAATTGAAGAGATCAAATGAGGTCTCTCATAATATGGTCATAAAAGATCAGTATGATAGATATAGATATCATACCCCAACATAACAAAAAGGAACTTGAAATAATTGACATGAAAGTAGAACTTCAAAACGAGAAGGGTGAAGAACCACTTAAAAATTCGACAGCCTAACGACGCCACTTAAAACTTCAAAATACTGAATTGAAGAGATCAAATGGGGTCTCTCATCATATGGTCATAAAAGATCAGTATGATAGATATAGAGATCATACCCCAACATAACAAAAAGGAACTTGAAAGAATTGACATGAAAGTAGAACTTCAAAATGAGAAGGGTGAAGAACCACTTAAAAATTCGGCAGCCTAACGGCGCCACTTAAAACTTCAAAATACTGAATTGAAGAGATAAAATGGGGTATCTCATCATATGATCATAAAAGATCAGTATGATAAATTTAGAGATCATACCCCAAAATAATAAAAAAGAACTTTAAATACTTTACATGAAAATAGATCTTGAAAAATGAGAAGAGAGAAAGAATCTCTTACACAAATTTTGGCAGCCTAACGACGCCACTTAAAACTTCATAAAACGAAATAATGAGAGTAAGAGGGGATCTCTCATTATGTGAACATGAAAAGTGCAGTAATAGGAGTATAAAATAACACCCTTTAACATAATAACATGGAGCATAAAAGAAATTACATAAAAGATATTTCTTGAAAAGAAAGAGGGAGATCAGATCCCTTACCTTAAAACGTAACTCTTAAAACTCAAAGGTTGGGACCTTGAGGGATTGGGGGCAACTTGGGAGGTAAGGAGACCAGGAATTCGTTGAGGATGTTTTTGGAGTCGAAAATATGAGAGGAGGGCTTGGTATTTATAGGGAAAGTGAGGGGACAAGGCATTAATGGCCAAGGGACACCTCAAAAGTGGTTTTCTCAAAAGCATGGGCCCTCCCATGGTAATTCCCATAGAGTTAGGCCACATGGGGACCCCCACACAATAATTAATCCTCTTTAGTCGACCATCCCTTAAAATATCTCATGACATCATCATGACACAGTTATGATGTCATTAAACATACCGAAACCCTAAAACTGTATTTTTACTATTCACTGAAAATTCAACTTTCTCAGAAAAATCCCAAAATTTCACCTTAACCAAATATCGATGCTCTAATTACAAATATGAACTCCATTTTATAAAAATAATTTTCTAAATATTTTTAATTTAATTTTTAAATAAAACACTATTCACTGAGAATTCATTTTTCTCAGAAAAATCCCAAAAAATTACCATAACATAATATCGATGCTCTGAGTTCAAAAATAAATTCCATTTTATAAAAATAATTTTATAATTATTTTTAATTAAATTTTTAATTAAAAAACACTATTCACCCGAGAAAACTAATATTTGAATAAAAATTTATGTAACCGTTATTTAACCATTTTATTAAATCACATTACTTAATCAAGGTGCCTAGATTATATTAATACTTTCTTTAAGTGAGATTACTAATCCATTTGGACACATTAATAATCTTAATCATAAAATCACTATTCATAATTTACTATTCATCAAAAATCAAGTTGATCTTATTTGACTCTAAATTTCGCACTGAACATAATTGTAGAAGAACATTTTTTGAAAATAATTACACATTTTTAATTATTTAAGGTTTACCTAAACATTTTTAAAATATCCCTTCTCTAAAATTCATCAAAAATATGCATACTATATTTATCCGGACATTTGAAAATTCATAAACTTCATCATAAGAAGAAATCCCAATTTTTATTTAAAACAAAGGATTACACAAGGTAGTTATGGTCTCCTTACATAGCCCCTTATCACACCAGCATAGGACCTAAGTGTAAGGTGTGCTAAGGTGAGAGAATCCGAGGGAGGCTCGGCCAACATCGCACGAGTAGTAATTTCTATCAGTTTGAACTTCTCGCGAAGGCGATCCCGTTCTAGCTTCACACGATGAAGTTCAGCTTGGGTTTGGTCCAGAGCAAAGCCCAGTGGTGCTACCTCCTTCCCAAGTTCTGTTAGATGGGCTTCGATCGGTCCAAGACTACTGGGTGAGGCCATCAAATCTTCTTTCTATATTAATTAACCAAGATTGCTTTTATTTAGAGACAATAATCAAAATGTTTAGTTTCCAGCGGTCATATTGACCAATGGTCATATAACAGTCAAAACCCAACGGTCTCATTTTAATTATACTCATGTTATCAAATTAAACATTTTTGTTGAGTATAAAAATAAAATAAAATAACACATAAAATTAGGAAACAAGATTTATTCAAAATTTCGGGTCATTACAATCTTCCCCCCTTAAGAAATTGTGTCCTCACAATTTTTAAAATTGGGTTTTGAAATTTCATTGAAAGTCCCACATCGGAAAAGGAGTCAGTAAAACTATTAGTTTAAAAGAAATAAAGGGAAGTACAAAGGTCACCCGAGTTAACCCACACTAGGATTCCATGTAGGAAAACATGGACATGGAGGAGAAAACATAGGGTCAAGTTCGGAGGTAGAGTGATAGAGAACATGATTAGGAGAAAGTTAACCATAAGAAAATCACAAACTTATGATGTGTGTAAACGGTCTTTGATTACCTAGTAGGAAACGTAAACCAACAACATTTTTTTTACGTTTCTTTTCATAATTTTGAGGAATTCATTTACTACATAGAACAAAAACATAAGAAAATATACCTACCTTCATGTAGAGTTTCATCCTTTAATAAGTTTCTACCCAAAAATAATATTTTCTCCAAACGATGAGCATTCAAAAACACTTGGTCTCATCAAAACACAAGAATCATCTTCTAGAGAATCACATAATCCAGAAAAGATTAACCATCTATTTCATCTATCTTTAAACATTATCCCAAAAATAGAAAGGGTAAGGTAAAACAACTCTTAAAAAAGAAATAATCCCATAGGAATGGAAATTACTTTTAAATCTTCAAAGTTCCATGGTACTACCCAGAGTTCATCATAGACCATTCCGTAAATAACTGTCCTTAAAAATCCTCAAAATAAACCAAACTAAGATTGAAACCCAAATACAAGAAGGATTTGATAACATAGTCTTCCAAGGTAAACTTTATCATTCATCTCCAAACAACATCAACCACTCCTAACATCTTATAAAAAAAGTAACTAACCTAAACATATTTACCCCAAGATAGGTTAATCATTTCCATAAGTAACCTAAATTACTATAAGTTCACCTTAAATTCACCGATTCTTCAAAATATAAGTCAACCTTACATCTCAATGAAAATACCATAGTAATCTATTTACCTCGATCATATAGGATCCCCAAAACAGCGAACGTATTCCAAAATAATAATCATATTTTAATCCCCTAATCATCTCTGTCATATTAATACGACAATCATCGCATTTCCTATCACATTGGTTGTAGGGACATGTTCTTCCATTTCCCACCATTAACTAAGAAGATAAAGTATAATTAGGGGCTTAAATACTTTGCCAATACTCATGAAAAGGAAACTTTAAGCATAAAAGGATAAACTTGTAGAATAAAAGTATATCCTAACTTGTGATCCCCTAGGTTCCAATCTAGGTTATCCATGATCTTATATTCTTATGTGAATCTTTATTTTATTTTATCTTTGTTCATTTAATAATGGTTCATACTAAGCTTATGAATTTACCAAAGCATATCCCCCAGGAGTGTCGTAAACAAGAGTGCAGCAAGGCCCGTTGTCGTGTAACAGTTCCCGTTCGAGTCTAGCTCAAAGCGGTGTTTTTAGGTTTTACCCCTATGTACATCTGTGCCAGAACCACCTCTACCTGCTCGTATCCAGACAGGGATGTATTTTCTTGGCAACCCCTTACTCAATACTCACCAAAATATCTGGAAGATTTCCTATATTTAAACTTTTCTATAGGGTTCTTCCTAAAGTTTTCATATCCTAATTTCAACAAATAACTAAACCATCCTTTGATACCAACTATAACATCCCGACTTTTTATAACATAAACTTTCATTTCATTACACAAAACTGAGGATCTTTAAGGTTTAGTGTCTTGGAAACCAGGAACATAAAACATGAAAACATAAAACATTATTCTTAAACACTTGAAAGGCTTCTCCTCATTTTCATCCTTGGTTCATTACTGCATCTCATAACCTGGGGACATACATCAAAATAAAGGATGAGCAGAAGGCCGAGTAAGGGAAACAAGAGAAACATTTTACATGTGAACTTGAGATACTTCAATAAGGCCATGAAAAGAACTTTAAGGCATGAGAAATAAATCATGAGATATATCATAATAAAAATAACATTTTTCATAACATTAAGATGTGGCTACATCATTTAACATAGAAAATCATGAACATATCACCAAGGTCCATCCCCAAGGTGTCATTTGAAAATTACCAAGGTTATTCACCAAGATATCGTGAAAATTGTAATCTCTAGTGGTTACATCATTACCTAATGCATTGTAGCGCTATCAGGGCGCACCCTTAAATTTTCCTTTATTATCATGTGCTACACATATATCATCATCAAATATTTCATAAATAACCCATATAACATAAAATAAATGGGTTTCATTTCATAATCATAACGTTTTAAAACTGTTTTAAAGACATGAACTTTACGTCACTTTAAAACCCACAGAAAGGGAAAGCGGGTCTCATGTATATAAATCCCAGAATTTAAAATAGAACATTTTGATATATATGTGAATACCCTTTTAGAAATAATATCTTTGAGTATTCACTTTATAACATAAAATAATTTTGAGAAAAGAGAGAGGCATTTTGAGACAAAAATTCTACAGCATAACGACTATGTTACAAGGTTTTAGAAAACATTGAAAAGAGATGGGACATGGGTCAACAACTCATAACTGATTCATAAAATAGTAGGGGAACAGAATATAAGGGATTTAATAACATGGTAATGAAATTTGAAAGATATACCATATGAAATGAAAAACATGTAAGTGAGACAAAAATAAGATTTCTCTTATGAAAATTCGGCAGCCTAACAGCGTTACATAAACTTCAAACAAAAATGAATTGATGTGATAAAATAGGGTATCTCATAATATGAACATAAAAGATCATTATGATAGATATAGAGATCATACCCCAACATAATAAAAAGGAAATTGCAAGACTTGACATGTAATTAGAACTTTGAAAAGGGAGAAAGGTGCAAGGACCACTTAAAAATTCAGCAGCCTAACGACGCCACTTAAACTTCAAAATAATGAATTGAAGAGATCAAATGGGGTATCTCATCATATGGTCATAAAATATCAGTATGATATATATAGAGATAATACCCCAACATAACAAAAAGGAACTTGAAATAATTGACATGAAAGTAGAACTTCAAAACGAGAAGGGTGAAGAACCACTTAAAAATTCGGCAGCCTAACGACACCACTTAAAACTTCAAAATACTGAATTGAAGAGATAAAATGGGTTCTCTCATCATATGGTCATAAAATATCAGTATGATAGATATAGAGATCATACCCCAACATAACAAAAAGTAACTTGAAAGAATTGACATGAAAGTAGAACTTCAAAACGAGAAGGGTGAAGAACCACTTAAAAATTCGGCAGCCTAATGGCGCCACTTAAAACTTCAAAATACTGAATTGAAGAGATCAAATGGGGTATCTCATTATATGATCATAAAAGATCAGTATGATAAATTTAGTGATCATACCCCAACATAATAAAAAGGAACTTGAAATACTTTACATGAAAATAGATCTTGAAAAATGAGAAGGGAGAAAAAATCCGTTACAAAAATTTCGGCAGCCTAACGACGCCACTTAAAAATTCATAAAAAGAAATAATGAGAGTAAGAGGGGATCTATAATTATGTTAAAATGAAAAGGGCAGTAAGAGGAGTATAAAAGAACACCCTTTAACATAATAACATGGAGCATAAAAGAAATTATATAAAAGAGATTTCTTGAAAAGAAAGAGAGAGATCGGATCCCTTACCTTAAAACGTAACTCTTAAAACTCAAAGGTTGGGAACTTGAGGGCTTGGGGGAACCTTGGGAGGACTCCTTGGGAGGTAAGGAGACTATGACTTCGTTGAGAATGTTTTTGGAGTCGAAAAGATGAGAGGAGGGCTTGGTATTTATAGGGAAAGTGAGGGGACAAGGCATTAATGGCCAAGGGACACCTCAAAAGTGGTTTTCTCAAAAGCATGGGCCCTCCCATGGTACTTCCCATCGAGTTAGGCCACATGGGGACCCCCACACAATATTTCATCCTCTTTAGTCGACCATCCCTTAAAATATCTCATGACATCATCATGACACAGTTATGATGTCATTAAACATACCGAAACCCTAAAATTGTATTTTTACTATTCACTGAAAATTCAACTTTCTTAGAAAAATCCCAAAATTTCACCTTAACCAAATATCGTTGCTCTAATTACAAATATGAACTCCATTTTATAAAAATAATTTTCTAAATATTTTTAATTTACTTTTTAAATAAAACACTATTCACCGAGAATTCATTTTTCTCAGAAAAATCCCCAAAAATTACCATAACATAATATCGATGCTCTGAGTTCAAAAATAAAGTCCATTTTATAAAAATAATTTTATAATTATTTTTAATTAAATTTTTAATTAAAAAACACTATTCACCCGAAAAAACTAATACTTGAATAAAAATTTATGAAACCGTTATTTAACCATTTTATTGAATCACATTACTTAATCAAGGTGCCTAGATTATATTAATATTTTCTTTAAGTGAGATTACTAATCCATTTGGACACATTACTAATCCTAATCATAAAATCACTATTCATAATTTACTATTCATAAATAATCAAGTTGATCTTATTAGACTCTAAATTTCGCACTGAAAATAATTGTAGAAGAACAAGTTTTGAAAATCATTACACATTTTTAATTATTTAAGGTTTACCTAAACATTTTTAAAATATCCCTTCTCTAAAATTCATCAAAAATATGTATACTATATTTATCCGGAAATTTGAAAATTCATAAACTTCATCATAAGAAGAAATCCCAATTTTTATTTAAAACAAAGGATTACACAAGGCAGTTACGGTCTCCTTACATAGCCCCTTATCACACCAGCATAGGACTTAAGTGTAAGGTGTGCTAAGGTGAGAGAATCTGAGGGAGGCTCGGCCAACATCGCACGAGTAGTAATTTCTATCAGTTTGAAATTCTCGCGAAGGAGATCCTGTTCTAGCTTCACACGATGAAGTTCAGCTTGGGTTTGGTCCAGAGCAAAGCCCAGTGGTGCTACCTCCTTCAAGTTCTATTAGATGGGCTTCGATCGGTCCAAGACTACTGGGTGAGGCCATCGAATCTTCTTTCTATATTAATTAACCAAGATTGCTTGTATTTAGAGACAATAATCAAAACGTTTAGTTTCCAGCGGTCATATTGACCAATGGTCATATAACAGTCAAAAACCAACAGTCTCATTTTAATTATACTCATGTTATCAAATGAAACATTTTTGTTGAGTATAAAAATAAAATAAAATAACACATAAAATTAGGAAACAAGATTTATTCAAAATTTCGGGTCGTTACAGTGTTGGGTTTAATTTTTATGGTATTTGGTTGTTTTGTAGGCTGATATGTGTTTTCTCATGGTACGGTTGTGGTTTGCGGGCATTCTTCTTTGCCCTGCGGTGCACAACGAGTCGACAAAGCTTCTTTGAGGTATGAAATCCCTTGTTTCTATTTATTGTGTATCATATAGTAGGGGTTTGATTTTTTTACCTATGGGTTATGGTTTTGATGACTTAATTAAAGATAAAGAATTGGTAAAATTTAAATTTAAGGATAAAATGGGGTTTGACTCACATGTTTTTACACCTTTATTGTTATTGTGATATTGTGAATTATACAGGCATGATGCCCCGCTAAAAATTGTGCCCATTGGGGGCTTTGTTTGTACTGGATATATGTGTTTTGATTTCTTCCTTGGTTGTGATTATTGTGATATCACCCTAAAATGGAAATTGGATAACCACTTATATTTGGATAATAAAATGGTTACCCCAGGATAATGACTTGTGTGATAATGTCCATAAAATAAAGTGGAATGTGATAAAAGACCCTTTGTAAATATGTAAAATGATCTTGATGTGTTGTGATGTTTGGTCATGCTTTTGGGATGATGATATATTGTTGGGACATGTGGGTCAGGTGGTTTGTGGGTTGTTCTTTTGGGGAGGTGAGGTGGTTTGTGGGACGTTATTTTGGGGTAGAGAGGTTGTTTGTGGTCCATGATTTTGGGGTGGTGATCTGGTTTATTTGGATGTGATTTTGGGGGTGATGAGGTGGTGGTTTTTTGTGTTCCATATCCCTGAGTAGTGATGAAATAAATAAATAATTTTTTGATAATGTTTGAAATGGATTGGGTTAGTTTGGTTGATGGAGTGAAAATTGTAAATGAATAATTAAATTATGGGTTGTGTGATTAAACATGGTTGATGCTATATAATGAAAACAGTGGAATGATTAAATGAAATTAGTTGGAAATGTGAAATGAGGATTTTGGCATGTTGTGTGGTGTTATTCATTTAGAGGTGGAAACAAAAGTGACGGTGTTTTGAGTTGGTTTGTTTGTTTGTGAACCCATAAGTTGGGCTTGAGTGTTTTATATTATATATATACCTATATATTTTTGTGTTTTTTATATGAACCCCACCCACATCGAGCACTATGTGCTGAAACACACATAGTAATGAGGGGGTGTTTTTTACGATATCTAATGAGGAGTACGGATGACTGGGTACCCACTCTTTCCCACTCTCTCTTCCAGTATAGGTAGGTATTACACAAGATATGGTGGTTGAAGGTCTATTAGTGCATTATATGGTGGCTGATAGCCCATGTGTTTTCAAGCAAGGTGTGATGGTCTAGGTATTTTTGGGCATGACGTGACTGTGTTTGTGGGGTGGTAGACCAGGTGTCTTCAGGTGAGGTGTGACATGGTTGTTCTTGTGGAGAGGGGAGCCCAGGTGTCTTTGGGCATGTTGTGTTATGACCGTGCTTGTGGGGCGGTGTGGTATATGGAAGATATGTGAGCTCTAGGATGTAAAACATTGGGTGTGAGAGCGATATAACAATGGGAAAGTGGTGCGGGGTACCCTTTTCAATGTGATTCCTATTATATTACATTACTTGGTTTGTATAATTTGGTGAGCATGCCATGATGAGGTTGGGATGGTTAGTATACCTTGATAGGTTCTGTTTGGTTCTACTATTTTCTCATAGGTGCATTAGTATGCTTCTTTCACATGTACACGAGAGACTTTGGTTTTACTACTGAGTATACTTATATGCTCACCCTATGTATATAAAACTATTTTCAGGTTTCAGGAGGACTACATGAATGGTGATGGACATTACTAGCTCAGATCCTTGACAGTTTCTATATTGCTGCTATAATTTTACTTTTGGGTATTTACTTTGGAGACTTCTATCTGTATCAATTCTATATATACATTCACGTGGGATGGTTTTGGATTTATTTTATATTATGTCTTGGATTTTTTTTGGATGATCCATCTTATCTCTTGATCCCATATTATTATATAGGGTAATGCCTTCCATGTCATGAGATTTTTATACCCACGGTGCTAGTCTCCAACCTAGGGCCTACTAGAGGCAGGACTTGGGGGTCATTATCTCTCTCCCCTCATTGCGGTATCTTTGGAGGGAGGGGGTCGTGATAGATTAGTATCAAAGGAGTGGTAGAGATATGATGAAGTTTGGAGTAAGGTACAGTGATGATTTCATGGGGTGGTATGAAAACAGTTCCAATTGACCTTAGTTCACGACATAGGCTAGGGAGACCGGCTATGACATAGGGTTTTAGGGCCCCTTGTGATCAAGTGCACAAACTCTGAGATTATTGAACGACCAAGTGAGGTGGACCTATTTACAGGGTAGAGACCTAGGAGAAGTACATGAATCATGATGACTTGTGTTCTTATTTGAATTGGGTTATTTTGGGAAGGTTAATGGATAAAAAAATAATTAAATGAGTTAAAATGAATCTTAATAAAATTCCACACTATTGGGATTATAAATTTATTTGTTTACCTTTTAGCTATGGGTCATATTCTTCATTCACATGTAGCTCAGACAATTGAGGTTCAGTAGGCTGATCTGGTTGATTTTTGTAGGGTTAATCTGGTTGAGGATGATGATCGATGGCATAGGATGTTACATGATTTCCAGAAGCAAAATTTGGAGAATTATGAGGGTAGTGTATCATATGTGGGGATAGAGAGACAGTTGGAGGAGATCGAGGTTACTTTCAGTTTGATCTAGGTCCCAACAGTGTATGGGTCCCTTTGGAAATCATTCAGATATGGGGAGATGCGCGTTAGTGGTGGAAACTGTTTTTGGGAGAGCAGAAGGAGGAAAATGTTTTGTGGGTCGACTTCCAGAAGGAATTCTAGATAGATTTCCTTTCGTAGACCATGAAGGCAAAAAAGAGGTAGAAGATTATTTCTCTTCAGCAGGAGATCATGTCAGTGCGGGATATGAGAATCAACTTCAAGGACCTTCTATGTTTTTCCATAAATATTTTTCTATATGAGGAGTCTCATGTGAGACATCTTTAGGAGGCACTTCGTCCTTCCATCCAGTATGCAGTTACTACTTTTACATTATCAACATATCTAGAAATTCAGAAGAAGGTAGAGGTGATCGAGAAGATGCACTCACGAGGAGGATTTCCATGGGAGGGGAACCAATAGGGTTCCTCAAGGAGTAGAGTTGTCAGTGAAAAGTCTTAGGCACCAAGACCATCAAGGTTTCATCCAACAGGGATCCATTCACAACAGCTTCCTTTCCATCCTTCTGGGTCTAGTGGTTTCCATGTTTTTCATGGGATCTTTGTGCCAATGTGTTTTGGTTGTGGGGTTTATGGCCATTTTAATAACCATTTACTAGTGGTTCCATGAGATCAATTTGGTGGAGGTGGAAATTTTTAGCACCATCCCTAGTAGCAGTTTCCAGTGAGACCGTTTGAGCAGTAGGGGCAGCAGGTTTTTTCTCCACCAAGGGGAGAGTGAGCAGGTAGAGGTTATCCCCATGATGTTCTTTGCATTCAAGGACCACAACCTGAGTGTAGTCATGGAAGCGGTCATCAATAGTGAAATAGAAGAGATGGGAACAGTTAGTTGCATATAGTGGAGATAACATTTCCATAGGGTCCAATGATCATTAGAGGTATGATAAATTTGTTTATTACCCTTGTTTCTTCCTTGTTTGATTCAGGAGCTTTACACTCCTTTGTTTCACCCACTCTAGCATATGATATGGGATTATATTTAGAGTGGATTCCCATGCCCCTATTGTTGACCATACCAGTTGGAGGTTAGACCATCTTTTTTGATGTGTGTCGGGGGTGTAGATTGATGATGGGGATGCATTAGTCCCATGGGGATCTTTTCTTGCTACAAATACTTCCATATGATTTCATCATCGACATCAACTATTTGTATTTTGTTCATGTTGTTATCTACTACTTCTAGAATAGAGTGGTGTTTTCTGATGTGGATTACCAACGTGTTTTATTCTTTGGTGAGTTGTTTTGTATGGTGGGTAGTTGGTGTGTGGATCCCCTTCTTTCCTTGTTAGCTAATTTTTCAGTGTAATAATTAGACAATGAGATGGTAGAGGTTCCCAAGGTCATTGGGGAGTTCCTAGATTTTTTTTCTCAAGGAGGTTATGAAATTTCCCCCTCAAAGTGATGTTAAGTTTGGGATAGAATTTCAGCCTGGTGCTTCTCTGATTTTAATGTCTCCTTATCAAATGAAACCATCTGAGTTGCACGATTTGAAAATTAAAATATATGATCTAACACGAAAGGTTTTTATCCGGCCCATTGTTTCGCCATGGGGTGATCTAGTGTTATTCTCCAAGAATGCAGATGGTAGTATAAGGTTTTTTATATACTACTGGAGATTGAATAAGGTGATGGTAAAAAAAATTTACCCTCTTCCAAGGATATATGATCTTTTCAAACAACTAAGAGGGGTAAGTTGGTTTTCTAAGATCGATCTGTGGTCTGGATATCACCAGTTAAGCGTGAAGGAGGGTGATATCTTGGAGACTACCTTCAATTGTAGTTATGGGCACTTTGAGTTTGTAGTCATGTCATTCAGTGTTACAAACACACCAAATGTGTTTATGGGGATTATGAAATATGTGTTCTATGAGTTTCTAGATTAGTTCGTCATCATATTCATCGATGATATCTTGATCTACTCAAATTTAGAGGAGGGGCATGTCGAGCATCTCAGAACTGTCTTAAATGTTCTTCAACGCCACCAACTCTATGGAAAGTTGTCCCAGTGTAAGTTTTGGACATGATAGGTGTATTTCCTCGGGCATGTGGTGCCTCATAAGGGTGTGGCAGTAGACCCATCGAAGGTTTAAGCAGTTGTTTCTTGGGCATAACCCAAGAACATGACAAATGTTCGTAGTTTTCTTGGTCTTATAGACTATTATCGGAGGTTTGTACGTGATTTATCTTGAGTTGCAGCCTCATTGACATCTTTTACTAGGAAAGAACAAGATTTTTGTGGAGTGATCAGTGCTGAAAAATGTTTGGTAACCTGAATGGGAAGTTAGTTAGTGCTCAAGTGCTTTGGTTTCCCGAGTAAGGTGTGTTATTTGAGGTGTTTTGTAATGATTCCCATCTGGACTTGGGATGTGTTTTGATGCAGCAGTAGGGGTGATCTCTTATGGGTCTGGGCAGTTACATCCCCATGAGAATAACTACACCACCCCTGATCTGGAGCTAGAAGTGGTTGTGTTTTCTCTAAAGTTGTGGAGGCATTACCTCATTGGAGAGTGCTTTGTGGTCTTTACAAATTACAAGAGTTTGAGGTATATCTTTTTCCAATGTGATTTTAACTTTCTATAGTGGAGGTGGGTAAATTTTCTTCAATATTATGATTTTGATATCTCCTACACCTCAGGAAAAGGGGAATGTCATGGCCAAAACTTTGAGCAGGAAGTCTTGAAAGGGTGTTGTTCAATAGTATGGGGATGCTTGGAGAGAAATGAGGAGTTGACATCCTTGAAATTAGATGCAAGAGTGTATGGTGGTAGAAGTCATTTGTTTCATATGATGACACAGTATTCTCTTATGCAATAGGTGGAGGAGTCTCAATGGGGAGACATAGAGGCAGAGGTGATGCACGATCGTTTTGGCCTCGGTGATGCTCCATAGGGATGTTTGGAGGATAGTCAGAACCAAATATTGTTTTGTGGGAGGTTGTTTGTTCTAGTAGCGATGCATGGGGGAGTCCTCTATGAGATTCATAAATAACCTTTTGTGGTACATCCAAGAGTTTCAAAGATGTACCATGGCTTGAAGATACAGTTTTGGTGGCCCTGGATGAAATTGGAAGTGGCAGAGTCTATGGAAAAGTGATTAGTTTTCCACCAGGTAAAGGCCAAACATTATGTTCCTAGTGGTTTTTTGTAGCCCTTGGATGTTCCTGAGTGGAAATGGGATTACATATCTATGGATTTCATCACAGGTTTACCTAGAAACTAGGGAGGTTGTGATGTTATCTGGGTGTTCATGGATCAATTGATATAATCAGATTACTTCTTAGTGATCAAGTAGTCAGGCGCAATGGATTCTTTGGCTAAGAGGTATATGGATGAGGTGGTATGATTTCATGGAGTTTTTAAGTCCATAATCTTAGATAAAGATGCACGTTTTAACTCAAAATTATATAGGGGATTATAACATGCTTTTGAAACTTAGTTACATCTCGGCACTACTTTCCACCCTCAGATAGATGGGAAGACAGATCAGACTATTCAGACATTGGAGGATATGTTGCACGGGTGTGTCTTGGACTTTTGTGGATCTTGGGTATGACACATTCCCTTGGTGGAGTTTTCTTATAATAATGGATATCATTCTTCCATTGGCATCACCCCGTTTGAAGATTTGTATGGGAGACCATGTTGTTCTCCATTGTGCTGGATAGAGTTTGGGGAGATAACCATTCTTGGTCCGATGTGGTGTAGATCACGACAGAGAAAGTTTATCTTGTTCACGAGAGGATGAAAGTAGAACAGGACTGACAGAAGTCTTATGCCGATCGAAGTAGGCCCTTGAAGTTTGAGGTTGGAGACCATGTGTTCTTGAAGGTTTCCCCTCAACTTGTGTAGTGGAGGTTTGGAAAAGGGAGTAAGATTTCCCCTAGTGTTTTTGGGCCCTTTGAGGTGTTGGGGTGAGTTAGTGAGGCGGCGCGTCAGTTGACGTTTCAACTATGGTTGGAGAGGATCCATGATGTCTTCCACATCTCTCAAATTTTTTGGTATCTTTACGATCACTCCCATGTCATTGATTGGGGAGAGTTGGATATCAAGGATGATACGACATTTGTGGAATGACTAGTAGAGATCCGTGATCGCTAAGAGAAGTCTCTACATGGATAGACCATTTCCTTGGTTCATGTATTGTGGAGTCATGGTGTCCTATAGGAGAGCACTTGTGAGCAATAGATGTAAATGCTTTCCCAGTACCTAGAGTCATTTTTAGTTTTTATTTGCTCTGTTTTTATTTATGATTTGATGATTGGATCCTTTTTCTTTATTAAATGAGCTGTTTTCCTTGGTTTGTGATGTGTGTAGTGTGATTTGTGATAAAGTATTGATATATGATAAGGGGAGGACCCGATTCTTAATCAAGACACATTAACTAGGATTTGATTAAACCCATGTGGGCGATTCAATGCTGCCCAGATCAAATAGTATCTTGATGTGAAAGATGGAATTTATCGATTCATGTGTTTGGGACGATGCAGTTCGTTGGTTGTAGCAGTTGTTGGTTTGGGCTGTGTGGAGGTTGAGATGGTTGTGTAGTGGTTGTGTGAAAGTATGGTTGTGTGAGGGGAGGCAATTTGTGGTTGTGGTGATGTGGTTGTGTAGAGTGTTTTTTGGTCATTGGGGTTGGCATGTTTGGTGGTGGTAGAATTTGAGGTATAAAGAGACCCTTGAGAGGTATCTCATGGGTTTGTTGTTCAGACCCCTTTTCTTTTCAGCTTGGTTTTGGATTCTAGAGGGAGAGAATCATTTGAGAGGTATATGTTTTAATGGTCTGTTCCCTCTTGGTCTGTTTGTCAATTTTGGTTTTTGGAGGTGTTCGAGGGAGGTTCTAGGAGTTTACGGTGGAAGTTGGAGGTGTAGTAGAACTGCTGCAGAAAAACATGCATTTTAAGTGTATTACAAGACGTGTAATGGTGGTTCACATCATGTGAAATTCTATTTCAAAATTTGTATATTTTGGGGGTTAAATAGTAAAAAGGTGATGCATTTTTCAGTGAAACTGAACCCTGAGGATTACACAACGTTAAGTGGGATTATACATCGTGTAAATCCCCAATGTAGTGCAATTTTATAATTTCTTTTCGGTCAAATTTTCATTCATTTGGATGGGCGAACCCTAAGCACCCTAAGGAGTTCTTCAATCCCTCTTCCTCCCTCTTTGATCTGTTGGTCTCGGTAGTTATTTTCTTGCAATTCATGTTAATTCCTTCCTTCTTATTGGTTTTTTCCATTCTTCTCATGGGGATTCTCTACGGAATTGTTGTTATGGTTTGGGGTGTGTGTTGGGTTTTGTTTTTATGGTCTTTGTTTGTGGTGTAGGTTGATCCATGTTTTCTCATGGTGCAGTTGTGGTTTATGGGCGTTATTCTTCGCCTTATGGTTCACTGTGATTCGACAAAGCTTCTTTGAGGTAGGGAGTCCATCGTTTCTCTTTATTGTGTATCATATGGAAGGGGTATTATTTTTTTTACCTATGGGTTATGGTTTTGTTGGATTAATTAAAGATAAAGAATTGGTTAAATTGAAATTAAAGGGAAAAAGGGGTTTGGGTCTTATGTTTTTATAGATTTATTGTTATTGTGATATTGTGAATTGTATGGGCTTGATTCCCTACTAAAAAATGTGGTTGTTGGAGGATTTGTTTGTGCTAGATATATGTGTTGAGATTTCTTCCATGGTTTTGATTGTTGTGATATCACCCTAAAATAGAAATTGTCTAACCACTTATATTTGGATGATAAAACTATTTCCCTAGGATAATGAATTGTGTGATAACATCCATAAAATAAATTGAAATTTGATAAGATCCCATTTTTAAATCTATAAAATTATCTTGATGTGTTGTGATGTTTGGTCATACTTTTGGGGTGACGATGTGCGGTTGGGTCATGTGGGGTGTGTGGTTTGTGGGTCGTGCTTTTGGGGTGGTAAGGTGGTTTGTGGGCCGTGATTTTGGGGTGGTGAGGTGGTTTGTGGGCCATACTTTTGGGGAGGTGGCAGGGTTTGATTGGCCATGATTTTGGGGTGATGAGGTGGTGGTTAATTTGTGCTAGATTCTTGAATAATGATGGAATAAATAAATAACTTTTTGATAATGTTTGAAATGGCTTGGGTTGGTTTGGTTAATGGGGTAGAAACTATAAATGAATAATTAAATTAAACATTGTGTGATTAAATGTGGTTGATGCTAAATAATGAAAATAATGGAATGATTAAATTAAATTGTTTGGAAATGTGAAATGGGATTTGTGGCTTATTGTGTGGTGTTATGCATTTAGAGGTGGCAACAAAAGTGATGGTGTTGTGAGTTGGTTGGTTTGTTTTTGAAACCATAGGTTGGGCTTGAGTGTTTGATATTATATATATACTGTTATATTCTTGCGATTTCTATATGCACCCCACCCACACTGAGCACTTTGTGCTGACACCTGCATAGTCATGTAGAGGGAGTTTTTTCCGACATCCAGTGAGGAGTATGGATGGTTGGGTACCCACTCTTTCCCATTCTCTTTTATAGGAAAGGTAGGTATTTAATAGGATATGATGGCCAAAGGTTTATTAGTGCATTAAATGGTGGTTTTTATAGCCTAGGTGTTTTCTATTGAAGTGTGACGACCCAGGTGTTTTCGAGTGATATGTGACCGTGCTTGTGGGGCGGTAGACCAGGTGTCTTTGGGCGAGGTGTGATGTGGTCATGCTTGTAGGGAAGAGATCCTATGTGTCTTCGGGATTGGTGTGTTATGACTGTTCTTATGGGGTGGTGTGGTATACAGATGAGAGGAGAGCACCAAGACGTACAACATTAGGTGTGGGAGTGACATACCAGTGGAAAAGCAGTGCAGGGTACCCTTATCGATGTGATTCCTATTATATTATATTACTTGGTTTTCATTATTTGGTGAGTGTGCCTTAGTGAGGTTGGGATGGTTAGTATACCTTGATAGGTACTGTTTGGTTCTACTGTTTTCTCACAGGTGCATTAGTATGCTTCCTTCACATGTGCAAAAGAGACTTTGGTTTTCCTATTGAGTATACTTGTATAATCAACCTATATATATATAACTATTTTCAAGTTTCCATGAGGAATACGTGGACTATGCTGGACATTACTAGCTCAGATCCTTGACAATTTCTATGTCATTGCTTTAGCTTTAATTTTGGGTATTTACTTTGTATACTTTTATCTGTATTAGTTCTATTTATACATGTATGTGGGATGGTTTTGGCTTTATTTTATATTATGTCTTGGATTTTTTTTTGGATGATCCATCTTATCTCATAATCACATATTATTATAGAGGGTAATTCCTCCCATATCATGATATTTTTATACCCTCAGTGCTAGTTTCCAACCTTGGGCCTACTGTAGGTGAGACTCATGGTTCATTATCTCTCTCCCTTCATTGTAGTATCTTTGGAGTGATGGGGTCGCGACACCCTATCTCAATTGGAGAGTGCCACTATATAAGACTTTGGTGATCCCACCTAATCCCTGTCGCCATTAGGAATCACCTAAATAATCATCATTCCTAAAAAATCTTGCATCGTACCTTTTAAAGAAACAAAGAAGGGAACCATCATGTTCTATGTGAAAAAACACTCAGGATAGGCTACTCGTAGGCCAAAATCTGAGTTCAAATGAAGGAGATATGATAGTTTGAAGTTTTATTAAAAGGAAATAAGGGGGGTACATAACGTGTAAGGGGACCCACAAGATGTGTGGCCCTGCTCTATTTTTTTGTCCATGTCCCTTCTGGTACATGGCTCACTGACCATGTAGGGATACACGGTGTGTCCAATCCACTTGAGGTCGTGGTTTTGCTCCCTAGCTGTGTTTGTGTATCCAAACCATGTATGTGTACTTTAGCACACAATGTGTGTCTTACCGTGCCCATGACCATGCCTGTGTACTCCCATAGTACACACTGGGTCACCAGCATAGGGTTACACAGTGTGTAGAGGTCCTACACGATGCATGATACTTATAATTCTGCAAAACCCTATCCACCACAGCCAAGACCCTACACACCATGTGTTCTTCAGACTATATAGTGTGTAGTCATGTTTTTTACAAAAATTTAGACCTATGCTTGGGAATTCTATATTTGGTCCCCCACTGTGGATCTCACCTCCAACCACCCAAAATAGGAGCCATCTGATGGCTGGAAAATCAAATTCTCATCTGGTTCATCGATTTTTGTATGCACCACCTATGTAATCCATGCCGCATCTCCTCTGGTTTGGATTTTTATCATCAAATTGATCACTAAAAATATACAATAATCCCAAATCCATCCTGGATTTTCCATTCCATTAGTCACATGTGAATACATTGTGAATCTGAGGGTCTGATCGGGCTTAGTCCATCCTGATAATGTCGAATCGCGACCCCATGGTCCAACGATGATTAACGCAATGAACGAAGGGAGAAATGTGTTGCGGAAACATCAGGAGTTGTAGTGACATAAATAGTAAAAAAACATAAGAGTAAAAAGGAAAAAGAAAGAATAAGAACACAAAGTTTTACATGGTTTGAGAATAATCCCTATGTCTATAGAGAGGCAGAATATTCACTATAATCGGAAGCACAATTACAGATTTTTTTCATGAGAAACCCTTGCCCAAAATGGGCTACAAATGGAAAAGATGATCCACTATTTCACAGGAAGTCCATGTCACTACAGTGAAAGGCGGCCACCCAAGTCAAAAGTGCTATAGTGACTGCCGGATGGAAGTCCAAAAGGCTACAGTAAAGTTGACTCCAAAGTCTGCACTGCTATAGTGCCTGTCGGTGTCGGTCGATTAGCTCTACTAAAATTGTCAAAGTTGCTACAGTAGCTGACAAAATTGGGTCAGGGGCATTCGACCCTCGGAGCAGGGGTACGTTTCCCCTGCAACCCCCAACGAGCTCACCACGAAGCTCAACCCATGAAATTTGTGGGCCACAAGCATTCGGCCCAACCAGACCGGGCTACAACAACCCAATAAAATGCACAAGAAATAGAGATGCAATGATATTTGGCCAAACATTATTAGCCAATGAACACATAATTGGGGTGTTGGGGTGAGAAATTGAATAAAAAAATTAATGTCAATACATGGGCACATGAAATGGCTCAATTCGAATGAAGATCAAAGAAGTAATATGACTTAACTCAATAAATTTAATTAATAGGGGAATAAACTAGGAATTGATGAGTCCTAACTAATTTTTGGATTGTTTTTCATCGAATAATTCACTTTACAATGAAGAGGAGGAATCATTGTGTTCGTTCCATCTTAGTTTACCCTGATCCAAAGTTCTATTGTCATTGGATGTTGATTTTACAATAAAGGATAGGAAGAACATTTCTCGATCCTCTCAGGGTTTATACAGCTAAACCTAGAGGATTTTATATAATTGGGGTTTTATAGATGAAACAAGATTACGTTAATTAATTAAAATAAATAAATTTAATTATTTATTTTAATTGAATGCACCCGCCAATGGACGCATCATTCGAATGCCCTGTGATGACCTATTTTAGGTTGTACCTAAGGTAAAAATCTCATTTCAGACTCAACTGTGGTCTTAGATTTCTGATTTGAGATTAATTTTAAGAGTTATCTCATTTTCTTTGAGAAACTATGCATGTGTAATGTAAAATATATTTAATATTTTTATAAAATTAATTCTGGGAACACCGGGCCTTAGAATCGCATTTTGTCTCAACATTTTTCTTAGAAAATATATGTAGAAATATTTCAAAGTCTTACAAGGAAAAAACTAGGTCTCTTTATAGTATCTTGACTGGAGGAATTTATATGGAATCAAGGGTGGAGTCATAGATATTACAACCCAAAATATGGTCAATCGAGCCTGAAAAGTTTGTGGTGCGACCCTTGATTTTTCATGGGGTTCAATAATCTAGAAGGGGTGTGTGGGGGAGGAGCCCCTGTGGTATAGACCGGTGGGATGAGACTGAAAATGAGAGTTCTTTAAGGATCACATGATCACATAGGAGTGTCCTCATAGTTCTTCTTGAAGGGAATCCACATAGTATCTTCATATAGGAACCTCACAAAGGGACCTCGCAGTGGGATGGCCGCATAATGCTAGTTAGATAGGGTGGGTTACATTGGGATGAGTGCATGGAATTGACCACATAGGTTCACATAGGGATATTCACATAAGGGGAACTCACATAATACTTCTCACATATGGGAACTTGTATAACACTATTCGTGTGGGGTTTTGTAAAGTTTTCTTGTAGAGGGATTGCTTAGCAGAGGGACTTCATGGAATTACATTGCAAGGCCTTCCCTAATTTGGACTCTCTATAGTTTTAATGAATCATATTTTCTGTTTATTATTTTTGAATATTTTATGGATTATTTTTGAGACTAGATGCTGAGAGGACATGCGATTTCGGGGCTTGGTGCGCTCGAAATAATTGTTTGAAATATATTAAATATCATGATTTCAAAGTTTTCCTAAAAAAGTGGAATAACTTCTAAATGGGGGCCTGGATAAAAAATATGAGGGAACCATTGATTTCAGAACTTGAGTTTTACCCTAGGTGTAACATAAATTTTTTCAGTACACGACGTTTGAGAAAAAGTCATTTTCAGGCATAGAATTAATAAAATAAATTAATTAAAAGATTTATTTTATTTTATTCAATGAATAGACTTATTCTACTATAATTTCATGGTTATAGGATTTCTTTAGGGTTGACCGCTCAAACCCTGGAGATCATGATGACTATTGGAGAGCGTTCTTGGAAAACGACAACAGATTTGGACCAGATTGTGGATTATTGTGCCAACAGAGTTTGTGGATCTCATCAACTACGGCTATGCAACATTGTTATTTATAAATGATTGATCCAAACTCTAGGTAGTATATTTTATTTCACGTTTTATATATCATTTCTTAATCCTAGATGAACATGGATCAATTCCATAAATAGAATTAATACTCGCATCATTGGTAGATTGAATTTGATGGAATTTTATAATTGTTCATTGTGTTTTATTCCTATCTGCTTGTATTATTCTACAATAATGAATCAAGGATGAATGATAAAAGGTCGAGGTTCATTCCTCACATCTTATGGATTATGATTTTATTCCCCCCATTATTCACACATTCATCATGGGTATTTTCCTTTATCTCATGGTTTGAATAATACCTGGTATTCGATCATTGTGTGACCATTAGTTGGCATAACGGATCAATACCATGGGTTCAGTTTGTCATAAATGGTGTAATCAAGGTGCGATGATGGCTGTGGATGATCGAAGGTAGATTAAAATGATTTGCGGGTTCTGTTCTTCCCAATTTTTTATGTATGGTGCGAGTGGCTTGACAAAGTGATTTTCTAGTGGATTTGGAGCCCAGATTCTATCCAGTAACAAAGGCAAGGCTCATCCAACCTTAAATCTACAATCCCTGATGAGGATGATGGTGACGTGCACAGGTGACATGGAGGAGAGTCGCGGGATTTGGAAAATCCCAGATTACACGATGTGTATCCTTGAATTATAGGTCGTGTGGGACCCCCATGAGATTCTAGGGTTTTCAAAATAATTTAAATATCACACACCATTTGAATTGGTCACATGTTGTGTGACCGCTCTATGATGGCTCAACATTTACTTCAGGAAGTACACAGACATGACCAAAAGTACACGTCTAGTGGCATACTATGCACTCATACATAGACATGACTAGGTGTACATGGGTCAGTACACAGACACAACCACCAGTACATCGACATGACCAGTGAAACATGAGCAAGTGATGGGTGATCTCTATACACTGTGAACCTTGCATACACACCATGTATTCAGATATTTACATTTCGTGTGAGGCTTTACTACATGGGAAGACTTAGGGATAACTGGATATACCGTGTACTCCTAGTACACACCGCATACCCCCTTCAAGAGTGTTTACAAATATCCATTTCTTTAGTCAAGATCTGTCTTGGTTGAGTGTGATCCCTGGGTCCATCCCCTTGAGGGTACAATGGGACATTACATCCACATCATATGATTTTGATCCTTGCTGGAGGCTGAGTCTCAGATAGAGTTTGTGGTGTCCCTCCATATGAGTGTAGTGTGATCCTTTATCACCATTATATCCTAGGTGGGGTTTGTGAAAAGTGACCTCCTTGAGAAGGGTGTTGATCCACTATCTAGAAGGTCATATCAATAGGGTTTGTGGTATCATTGGAATATGATACCCTAGATATAAAGTTGATCTAGATTAGGTTCCTAGTGTCCCCCAACAGTTCTGGGCGTGACCCCTTATCTGAGTATTAGGTTCTTCTTAGACCAGTGAACATTATTTGGATGGGACCAATGATCCTGACCTCTTGGATGAGTGTCTTAGGTGATATCATAGATCATGGAGTGGATTATCCTGAAGCGAGCACTGCTTTGAGCAGAATTATGTGGCTGGCATTTTTTATGACCTCCTGGTAGAATGGCGTCTTTCCTGAGTATATCTCGGTGTTTTTGTTATACATTGATTGTTATATACTTGTATTGAGCTGACTATACTTGGTGATTTGTGTTTAGTGTTTTTGAGGTGTCCTACTCAGTATTTTTATACTCACACCTACAATAGTTTTGCCCACATGTGTCGTGTCTTATGCAGACAACGACACTTTAGATGGTGACCTTGGAGGATGCAGAGCTGGTGGAGCATAACTTGAGATTGTCAGACCGAGGAGTTTTTCGGGAGCTTGCATTTGACTTTAGTCCTCACCCTTGGAGTAGGTTGTACTATTGATAGTTTTTGGTTTGTATTGTATTTGGATCCCTTTTTTTCTTTTGATACTTTACATTCACACTCTTGTTTTTGGATTCTAGATTTATGCATGCATTTGTTTCAATTTTTTTACATTTCAGCATTGTGTGAGCTTAGAGATGTGTGTGGGTAGGTACATTAGGATAATGCCTCCCATTTTTTGGATGTATACTTAACATTGGTCTCCAGCACCTAACCTATCAAATGTGGGATTTAGGTAGTTACAGGTTGGACTATGGTGGGTTGGGTGATCATGTAACGATTCCCTATGCATTTTCACCCTTACATCACTGTGTTAAACTGATTTTGTATCATAAATTACAAATTTAATAAAAAAATTACTTCATGTTTGATTCAATTATTTTATGTTAATCACTGTTAAAAAGGTTAATTTCACTTTTTTGAATTATTTCATTATAGGTGGAAGTGATTTGGATGGACCAAGATGAAGTTGAAGAAAAATGATCCAAAATGTAAAAGATTCTAGGAACACCAGTGGACTGAAATAGACACTTCATATGATATGCGCGTTCAATTGAGATAAAATTTGATTATATGATCCAAAATTCATTGTCTTAAAACTCTTTTAAAGACACAAAATCCCAATTTGTCTATTAAAGGGCCCAACCGAACTGATTTATCCAAGCCACCAAATCTACTCTAAGTCAAAAGTGGTGTACTGTGTTTCATCCATATCTCAAGATTTCAACCTCCACATGATGCTAAATTTTTAGTGTAGTTATTAAAGTAGTGTCTAAGAAATTTTTTAGTTTTATCCAAAGTGAGATAAGACTTTCTGGATGTTGAAAACCATGGTCCAAGTGGTTTTACAAAATCTGTGTTCCCAAAACCATCTTCCACTCTTCCTATAAATTGGAACATTGGACACCCCATTTGTAATTTTGACCAGGGAGAAAATCTCTACTAATTTGGAGTCCCAAATTAGTCCTCTCCTCATCCAAGAAATTATGGAGGCCCATATTCTCATAGGGGGATTAAGGATGAAGGAGAAGTTCCACTTGAGCCTTCTCCTCCTCTCTATGGTGAGCTAAACGATGGACGGTGATTTTGAGGGTACTACACATAATTGGGAGGGAGTTCAGGAACTTTTTATTTTACTTTTTCTGTTTAATTTGTGTGTTAAATATTTTACATATGTTTCATCTTAACATCCTTATCATTTGAATGCATTTCATTGGTATAACTAAGTGAAATATTTTCATTTCAACATCGATTGGGTTGAGATTTCAAGTGGTAATCTTGGGTTGTTCTGATTTCACAACACAATAATCCTCTTTCCCTCAAACATACATGAGATATCAATATGATTTGGAATCCCTCACTCTATGCTTGAGGTCCAAACCCTGACAATATGATTGTTGTGTCAAGGGGTAGTTCTTTGTGCGTCGGTTTAAGAGGCAAGTGGGGAGTCAAGATCTTGACAACCCTCAACCAAAGGACTCCATTAAAACATGTGAAATTTTAATAACAATGAACTATCCAATATGTGTAGTTAAATTTAAATGACCTCCTTCTCTCATAATTATAAAAACACCACCTCCCTTTGTCAACTATTAAACTCTTTAATTAATTCATTCTATTTTTTAATACTATTTTCAAAACCACACCATATTTTAGTCCGTTTTATTAAAAATTCACACTTTAAACTACCAAATTTGTTTGAGATATGAACTATGGTCTTACTTATACTATAACTAAGCTTTAAAAATATAATAAATTTGATGTTTCATGATAATGAATTCAAATTTTGGCACTATTGATGGGGAATGCTTCAGGTTTTAGTGTGTGTTTTTTATAAGATATTTATAAATTTTGTGAATATTTACTTGTTTTATCTTATATCTTTGCATATATTTTTGTGTTATAATTTATTTATTGTATAGGATCTGTGCGTGACGCATTCTACTCTGGGAGATTTACCTCCTTTCGAACCCAAACCAGATAGGATTCTAAGTCAGTGACACTGAGACACACATGACAACCCTTTGAAGGAGGATACACCACAACTTAAAGCTTTTCTAAATCCCTCTTATTTTAGAACCAAAATAGAAAATGAACTTAATGTATATAACGTGGATGAAAATAACTAAACATTAAAATAACTAACCTCATATGATATTGATATTCAACCTTCATACATTCAAATACAATATGAGACACCTAATTTTGAAATTAAATCTGTTTTAATTCACTTATTACCATGATTCCATGGACTCGTGGGGGAAGATCCACATAATCACTTAAAATAATCTCATATTGGGAGTTCTACATTAAAACCTATCAATATGTATGAATAATAAGTAAATCATAGGTCATTCCATTTTTCATTAAAATATGCTGAAAAAGATTAGTTGTATTATGTTAATTCCCCTATTAGAGGTTGGGTGGACATGAAATGCTTTTTTATTAAAAAATACTTAACAAACTCCAAACTAAAACTATAAGAAAATAAATTTGTGGTATAATACAATAATAAGTTGAAACGCTTCATGAATTATGGGAAATATTTTAAATGATTTGTTCAAGTTTTCCACACCACCAAATTAATCATCAAATTTTTAATACAATATTTTTATAAATGTTTAATTCATATTGATAAAAACATGATTGATGTTGTTTCATGTGGCGTGATAGTTGATAAAACCCTAATTACTACAAGGAGCCTCATTGATAACATGGTTCAAAACACTCAGTAATTTGGTTCGAGGTCCATTATACCCATTTGAGGTGTCCATGAGGTGAAAATTTCTAAGTTTGAGAAGAAGGTGGACATGAAGTTTGAAGAGGTAAGTACCCATCTTAGACAACTTTCTATTTCCCAAGGGAAATCCCAATATCCTCCTCCCATCCATTATGGTATCTATTATATTGACACCCATTATTTTGACTAATTCCCTCAATTGAGAGAAAATTGTGAGAGTTATGAGGAAATATTCCCAGAATGCCTCTATAACCAACCCATTAGGTAAGAACCATACTATCCATCCAACCCTGTTTGGAAATACAACCAATCCTATAGGCAATGGGGTTTTCAAACCAACCTCATCAACCATGGAATCAATCGGGTCAGAGTAGTCATCCACCACCACCACCCAGAAATCCTCAACCACCACAAAGGCCTTTAAAAACCCCCTCCAAAAACCTATCATAACATAGAATACATCATGAAACAAATTGATGAAAATAACCTACAATTCCAACAAACCACCCAAGCTTCCATACAAGACCTAAAATCCCAATTATCCCAACTTGCTAACTCGATGGGGGAAATCCAAATTCATGGGACAGTTAAACTACCCTCTTAACCAATAGTCAACCCTAAGTATGAGGTAAATGTTAGTGCCATAAACCTTAGGAGTGTAACAAAACTTAAAAATACAAATAACTCATCCATTAGAGTCATCCCCTCCTGAGGAAATCACCATCCCAACCACTAAAATTGGTCCAAGAGAAAAAAAATCCTTGTCTTAAGAAAAATACCACCAAAGGAAAGAGTGTGTCTTTCAATGATCCTCCCAGCTCAACCATTCCTATTCCATTTACCAAAAGGGCCAACAAACCAAGAAAAATAAACAAACTAAACTTGTTAAATAAATATTGGAAAATTTAAAAAAAGTGCAGGTTAACAACCCCTTGATTGATGCCGTGAAGCAAATTCCAAGATATGCCAAGTTTTTAAAGGATATTTGTACACACCAAATATGACTTTGAGGTGATAAGAAGTGAGATTTTGGAGGTATCATAATTGATAGATCTATCACTTCTTACCAAATTCAATGATCCTAGAACATTCTCAATTCCATGTACCATAGGGGAGTATTTCTTTTCCAATGATATTATTGATTTGGGTGCTTCTATAAATGTGATACCTTACTCAATTTTCTCTTCAATTCTTATCGATGAACTAAAGACCATTGGAATTTTTTTCAACTAGAAAACCAGATTACATCACACCCCGTTGGTGTGTTATAGAATGTTTTTGTGAGGGTGAAAAACATAATTTTCCTACTGATTTTTATGTGCATAAAATGGAATATTATAGGATGAATAGACACACCCCAATTATATTGGGGATTCTTTTCTTGAGAAATTCCAAAACTATATTTAATTTCCATAATGGTACATTATATATGGATTTTGGTGGAGACATTTTCCACTTCAACATCATTGATTCCATGAAGCACCCCTCAGAAGAGAATTCCCCACTTTTAGTTAATTCAATTTATATACTCCCTTCCCCTAAAAAACTTCTTTTCTTTCCCCTAATCCCCTTTTTGAGTTTTCATCTTTGATAGAAATTCTAGGTAATGAATCATGCATTGAATATTTTTAGTGGTCTAGTAAAATCTCATTCATGTTTTTTAATTGATTATTTGTTGAACATTGAGGATCCAATTACCATAGATGATACTGCTAAGCTTGTAAAATCCCATTTTTCATCTGAGGATGTTGCTATTAAGCACTTAGATGAGATCAGTGACCTCTCACTTTTACATTCACTACCATCAATCCAAAATCCCCTTTAATTGGAAATTAAAAAACTTCCTCAATATTTAAAATATTATTATCTCGAGAATGGAAACAAGATTCATATCATCATTTCTAGTTCACTCCCTTTAGATCATGAATTGCACCTAATTGACCTTTTGAGGGAGTATAAACAAGCATTGGGATGGACACTTACTGACATTCCTGGTATTAGCCCATCAATTTTCACACATCATATATTGTTAAATTATGAGGATAAACTAGTGAGGTAGACACTACATCAAATGAACCCAAACGTCATAGATGTTGTTAAAAGGGAGGTAACAAAATTATTTACCGCTGGAATCATTTAACCCATATATGACAACCAATGTGTTAGTCTGGTGCAAGTAGTTCCGAAAAAACTGGTCTTATAATAATTAAAAATGAAAATAATGAATTGGTTTCAACTCGTGTGCATAATAGTTGGCGTGTATGTATAGAATATCTCCGATTAAACCAATACACCATGAAGGTCCATTTCCCATTACCATTCATTGACCATATGCTAGAGAGGCTAGTAGGGAAGTCATACTATCATTTCTTTGATGGGTATTCTGGATACTTTCAGATCCACATTGCCCTCGAGGATCATGAAAATAAAACCTTCACTTGCCCCTTTGGAACATTTTCATATAGAAGGATGCCATTTGTTATGTGCAATTCTCATAGTACTTTCCAGTGGTGCATGGTTAGTATTTTTTCAGATTACCTAGAGAATTTCATGTAAGTATTCATGGATGATTTCACTGTATATGGATCCTATTTTGATCAGTGTTTGAGTAGTCTTGGTTCTATCATACGTTGTTTTATTGAAAAGAATATTGTATTAAATTACAAGAAATTACATTTCATGGTTCAACAAGGTTTAATAATTGGTAATATAATTTACGGGGATGGTATCCAAGTTGATAAATCAAATGTCGATGTCATTTCTTCCCTACCATTCCCCAAAAATGTTTGGGATGTGCAGACTTTCTTAGTTCATGATGGATTTTACCATTGTTTCATTGATGACTTTAGTAATATTGTAATCCACTTATCCTGCTTACTCCAAAAAGAAAATGATTTTTTTTAATAAAGAGTGTGAGTAATCTTTTAACAAATTGAAATGGAGTCTCACATCAACCCTGGTAATCCAACCACCTCAGTGGGATTTACCATTTGGGATCATGTGTGATGCCTCTAACTATATAGTTGGGGATGTCTTATCAAAATGGGTTCATCGATCTCCACATGTCATTACCTATTCCTCACATACACTGGACCCTATCTAAGAAAACTACACTACAAATGAAAAATAATTCCTTACTATTGTTTTTCCCTTGGATAAATTTAGGTTATACCTCTTAGGGTACAAAGCAGTTATGTTCTTAGACTATGAATACCTTCGATATCTCCTTAATAAATTGAAATCAAAACCATGTATCATTCACTAGATACTCATACTTCAAGAATTTAATCTAGAAATTAGGGATAAAAAAGGAACAAAGAATGTGGTGGTTGACCATATCAGTAGGATCCTCCCATCCCCACACATTGAATCACCCCCCTACATTACCATAAATGACATGTTTCTTGATGAGAAATTGTACCGAGTACAAGATTCTATTCCTTGGTATGCCAAAAATTGTAAATTATTTGGTATCATATTTCATTTCTAACGATTTCAACAAAAATCATGCTAACCATCTAAAAAATGAGTCATGTTGGTATATTTGGGATAACCCCTACCTTTGGAACACATGTAGTGATCAAGTCCTTAGGTGTTGTGTTCCCGATAGTGAGTTTCAATTAGTCCTTAGGTTTTTTCACACTCTTTCTTACGGGGGACACTTTGGTCCCCAATAGACTACTCACAAGGTCCTTGATTATGGTCTCTTTTGGCCAAAATTATTTCAAGATGGCCGTGATTTTTTAAATCTTGTACTCACTATCAAATAATGGGGAATTTATCTAAAATAAATGAAATTCCACATCAACCCTTTCTCTTTCATGACATTTTTTATGTTTGAGGTATTGAATTTATAGGTCCATTTCTTAATTCCTTTGGCAACTTGTACATTCTCCTGGTAGTTGATTACATGTAAAACTGGGTAGAGGCATGAACCATGAGGAAAAATTATTCCAAGATAGTTGTGGAATTTTTGAGAATCCAAATTTTATGTAGGTTTGGATTACCTAAGATCATCATTAGTGACTAGGGTTATCATTTATGCAACCTAAAAATTCAATCAATTTTTCATTAGTATGGGGTCAAAAATCGAGTGTCTATTGCATATCAACCACAAACCAATGGTCAAGATGGGGTGTCAAATAGAGAGGTAAAACAAATTCTTGAAAAAACTATTCAACCCAATATAAAAGATTGGAGTCTTAGACTCAATGAATCATTATGGGATTACTATACTACCTTTAAAAATCCCATTGGAATGTCATTTTATCAGGTTGTATTTGGAAAGAGTTGTCAACTTCCTATCGAGATAGAGCACTAGGCCTACTGGTCTATTAAACAATAAAATTCTAATATTTCTGGTGCAAGTTCTAAAAGGAATCTTTAGATTCAGAAGATAGAGGAAATTCATAAGGATTCTTGTGAGAACTATTAGATCTATAAGAAGAAAACCAAGGCTACCCATAACCATCTCATCCTTCACTTTAAATTACACATTGAGAAGAAGGTCCTAATTTTCAATACAAGACTAAAGTTTCATCTAGGGAATATTTTTTCTTGCTGGTTTGGACCACAAAATATTAATAATTTTTATTCATTTGGTGTCGTTCAAGTTCAGAATGAAGAAATAAGACTAACCTTCGTTGTCAATGGGAAGTGGCTGAAGCACTTTCATGAATCCATTCCAGAGTCCCTTATGGATTAATTCTATGTTCAAGAAGCATCCTACCAATGATACCCACCAGGTTTTATCCTTCCTTCCCACATTCTCTTTTATTACAGCGAGGAAACTGCATGCTCTAGGTGTGGGGGGTGGGTATATTCCTGGGTTAGTTAGGAATTTTCATCACATTTCTTCTTTTTCTCTTCCTTTCTTGTTGAATAGTATTGTTACTTACCCACTCATTCCCCCCTCACTTTTTTTTCTGTAATACTCATTAATGATTCCTACTTAATCATGGAAAATTATTCCCACTAAATCATAAACTTATTGAAAATGCATGAGGAATTTCCCTATTTCATGTTTCTTTACAAAAAAACACTAATAGAATGTGTGTTTTGGCATGAATTTAACATATAGGTGTGACTTTTTCAAGTAAATTGGTTGTTTATTAATGATATAAATGGTTATATCATTTTGAAACATTTACGAAGAATGGTACCCTTTGTGTGAGTATTTTATGGAAAAATTGTGTCACTAATTATCTCCACACATATTTACACCCAACCTTGAAATGTGATTATTTCCTAATTAATAAAAGGTAAATATAAGTTAGGTTAATGTTTCTCTACTTTACAAAAATATTTTTAATATGTTCATTACTTATCTAATCTATTTCATTACTGTATTGTATTAACCTATGCGTGTGTACCTGTTATTCGACTGTTGTACACCCTAAAAAAATTAAAAACAAAAAACAAAAATAAAAACAAAAAAATGTGGTTTGTGTCTTGGGTAGGTCAAAAATCAATCTCACTAAACCTTTAATCTTGTTATAACTATTAAAATTAGTGTTGTGAGGATATTAAATAAGGGTTTAGTGATGAGTGAGATTTGTTCCAAGTTAAAATTTTGAAAAAAATAATAATAAATGAGGGGAGTGAAAAAAATAATAATAAATGAGGGGAGTGAAGAAATGTACAACATATGAGGATATCTAGGCCAAGAGATCAAAGTTTCACTTCTAGGAATGATTATGTGAGTGGGTCTTGAAATTTGATTGCAAAGGATGTATGGAAGGTTCAGTGGATAGAATCATTTAAGAAGAAAAAATTTAAAATAAATTATATTTACTGGATAGAAAGTAGAAATAATAATATGAAATGGTTTTAACACACACAAACCTAGAGAATTAGTGACATGATTATATTTTGAATTATTTTCTCATATTGGTATCATGAATCTCTTATAATTTTGTTATGATACAATCCATGAGACATCTTTTTCTATGATCACTAATAATAACTCCTTGGTGTAATTTTTTCTTTGATCACATTGCTACAAGGAATTAAATTTTCAATGTTAAATATTCATGAAGTTGGAAATATCTCCATGCATAATTTTTGGAATTGTGAATTTTCCCAGGAGTGAAAATATTTAGGTGTGGGGGTGTGATCATGTAGTGATTCACTATTCATTTTCACCCTTACATCACTATGTTAAAATGATTTTGTATCATAAATTACGAATTTAATAAAAAAATTAACTTCATTTTTGATTCAATTATTTTGTGTAAATCACTATTAAAAAGGCTAATTTCACTTTTTTGTATTATTTTATTGTAGGTGGATGTGATTTGGAGGGCCCAAGATGAAGTTGAAGAAAAATGGGCCAAAATGTGAAAAATTCCAAGAACACAGTGGTATCAAATGGATAGTTACGATGATATGTTAATTCAAATATGGATGAAATTTGGTGATATTATCCATAATTAATTGTTCTAAAACTCTTATTAAGACACTAAATCCCAATTCATCCATTAAAGGGACCAACCGAACTGATCTGTCGAAGCCATCGAATCTGCACAAAGTCAAAAATGGTGTACTATTTTTCATCCATATCTCAAGTTGTTGACCTAAAAATGATTAAAAATGATTTTTTGAGATTTTGAAGAGGTGGGAAAACAAATTTTTAGTTTTATCCAAAGAGATATAATACTTTCGGGATGTCGAAAACCATGGTCCAAGTGGTTTTACAAAATCTATGTGCCCAAAACCACCTTCCATTTTGACTATAAATTGGAAACTTGGGAACCAAATTTTTAAGTTATAATAGGTAGAAAATATCTACCAATTTGGAGTCCAAAAGGATTCCTCTCCTCATCTAAGAAGTTCTATAGGCCCCTATCCTCATAGGGGGGTCAAGGATGATTCAAAGTTCCACCTGAGCCTTCTCCTCCTCTCGATGGTGAGCTAAACAGTGGACATTCATTTTGAGGGAGCTACAAATACTTGGTAGGGAGTTACTATATTTATTATTATATTGGTTTTATGTAATTTTTGTGTTAAATATTACACATATGTTTTATCTTAACATCCTTCTCCTCTGAATTCAATTCTTTAGTATAACTAAGTGAGACACTTTTCATTTCAACACTGATTGGGTTGAGATTTCAAGTGGGAATCTTGGGTTGTTCCAATTGGACAACACAATAATCCTATTTCTCTCACACATACATGAGATATCAATATGATTTGGTAGCCCTCACTCTATGCTTGAGGTCAAACCCTTGACAACACGATTGTTGTGTCAAGGGGTGGTTCTTTGTGCATCGGTTTAAGAGGTAAGAGGGGAGTCAAGATCTTGACAACCCTCAACCAAAGGACTCCATTAAACCTTTTGAAATTTTTAGAAAAATGATCTATCTAAGATGTATAGTGAACTTGAAATGACCTCCTTATCTCATAATTCTAAAAACATCACCTTCCTTTATCAACTATTAAACACTTTAATTAAGATATATTTTTTCAAAATCACTCTATATTTTATTCCATTTTATTAAAAATACACACTTTAAACACCCAATGCTCCTTGAGAGATGACCTAGGTTCTTACCTAGACTATAAATAAACTTTAAAAATATAATCCATTTGAATTTTTATGACAACACATTCATCGGGTTATGAAAAGAGTCCTGAAGTGGGTGTTAGTATTTATAGGCAGTAGGGAATAACCGTTTTCCCAAAATAGTCAGCCACATAGAAATAGGTGGCCACACAACATTTTGTTGCACTGTGAGGAAGAACAAAATGTTGCACCTTAGATCATAAACTACTTTTCTATACATAATGAGTGTTTTTCAAACTGTGTGAAGCTCTATGCGGTCAGAGATAAGTTCCATGAAGTGGAAAAAATCGCCAGCTCCAAGACACAAATGATAAGGGATCCATGAACTAGTTGTAGTACTTTTCGGATGGAGAAAATTGATATGGGGTGGCCATAAAACCACCACCTCCGAGCCGAAAATGAAAAGGAATTCACAAAATCATTGCAATACTTTTCTGATGAGGAAAATTTCTATGTGGTGGCCACAAAACCACAACCTCCAAGACACAAAAATTTTTCAGTTCATATAAGAATAAAAGCGATATGCAGAATTTTTGACTTTATTGATTTTCCTTCGGGCTAAAATGAAACCTAACTTTGAACAGTCATAACTTTTGATCTACAAGTCTATTTAGGATCAACAAGTAGTTAAATCAAAGCCTATGAAGTAAACTAAACCCTTGTATATGGTGTATATGAAGGTATTGACATCACAGAGGAAGACAGTGAGTTGGAGATTTTAAAAAATTTCATCATCGAAGTGATGGTACTTGTCATCTCCAACGATCTGATCCCTAGTACGGTCCCGAGGATCTCACAAAAATTAAAAAGCACATAAATTAAAACTAAAAAAATACCTATTCATATATGACATCATGATATACTAAAACTCATCACCAATGATCATTTCATGAAGTATCTATAACAGTATCCCTATAGACTATCCACAAGTGCTTAAAAAATTCATTGGAGTGTCGATCGTCAAATTTTGAGTGCTAGCATGGCAATTCAACGATTTTTTCAACGTACCGATGATCACTGTGATCCTCTTCCTTTGATTCTTGAATTCATTCTTGAATTGTTACTTAGAGAGAGAGAAATTAATGAATAGTTTGTTGTGAAAGATCCCCTCTCTATATTTATAGTGGAGGTTCTAAATACCCGGTAGGGTTCCCTATCCCCTATTTATTTAACATATACTAAATAAATAACTACGATGAACTAAACTATGTAAATATTATTTATTATTTTATCATATACCTATAATATATTTAAAATATATTATTTTATAATCCTGAGTCATTTTACTCAACTCGTAATTCCTGCTTAATATTAAACGTACCTAAAATATTAAAATAATATTCATTCGATTAATATTATCTCATATTTACTTAACTTATAAATACATTAAATAAATTCAACCCAATTATTAATAACTTGAATAATATGAATTGATTTAATTATCATTGATCGATAACTTGGAAAACACTCAGACCCCGTGGTGGGTCCCACCATGTCCAATATTTCTATTCATCTGAATAGTGTAGATTCTTGAATATGATATTGTGTGTGACCCTCCAGGCTCTTATATTGACAGTTGTGAATAGAATTCACTGACTAAGAGTAGAGTCTAGCATCCCATCAATGCCCCTAAAGAGATAAGGAAAGTCATAGAAACAACAACCAACCTATGAATACATACTGTGCACTATAATCTTTTTTTTAAAATATCTCATAAAGTAGGACACACACTTGTGTCATCACCCTTTTCTTGGTTTATTATTTGTTGATCTAACCATATGGATTTACATTTATACTACTCTGGCCAAAGACTTATGAAGGCAACACCATCCTGATCAACCAAGTCTGAGATATATTACTTCCTTAACTTAAAAGTGACAAATCCTTTCTTGACCGTTCAACAAATGCCATACTACTAATGAATAACCCAACATAAGCTATGCCACCATGATTTCATTATCATGGTTTTTTTACTTTCATCAAAGTACGTGATCAAGTGATACACATTGATAATGATCTCAAGTCAGGAGACCAATACACATGTTCATAGATTGGAGCAACCAATGGCACCTAAAACATGTGGTGTTCCTATTGGTGGGTTTGTCCTCATGATATCACTACTAAAGATCACCTAGTGTGAACTTCATGAGAAGAATTTTCAATGCTTATGAGCCCCCAACACATGATAGTCAAACATCTACTGTTTCCCATCAACAAGATGCATCTAGACCATATGAATTTGTTTAAGATTAATTCCATAGTATCTCAAGGTTCTCATTATAATATGGGATCTGATATAACCTCTTTCATACTATAATTAATCTATGAACATTACCATTAAATAGTGGATGCAGAAATATCTACACTATAATGGTAAGAATACATCATGTATATATAATTTTATACATGATATGGTAATCAAAAGTACTATTTAAGTTGGGTCTAGGGCACCCACTATTACAATACTCACACTTGCACTAGAGACAACTTGCTAATGAACCTTGTTAGCTCTCACATGATAAAGATCATGTTTGTTCCAAGTCATAGCTTTAGTTGTTGGGTTTTTCATGTTTCTGTCGTGTGGCTATTATGCTATATGCGACCTCATATCCCTAAGTAAAACTTATCAAGAGATGGTATCCCAAAGTATATCCTTTTATTCACTATCAAAACTGACATCTTGTCTAGTACTAGTAAATAATTATCATAATGATAAAACTTTACTTGGTAGGTGCAATTACATGAGCTAGAAAAATTAATCGCATTTAATAACTGTAAGGAGCTGACCCCATTTTTCCAGATCCAGTGCCTTATTTGATTACATTGGAATATAATAAGGAATAAGAATCCCGAAGGACTGAGTAGTTTAGAATTATTGGAAATGAGATACATACATAAGTTAAACATTACAACATGAAATGGATAAAAACATAGAAACTCCTTATACAACTTCCATAACTCCTAAGTTATTCCAGCATGTCATTCATAATAAAATTCTTCATATCCTGAGAAAATGAAACATAAGAAATGGGTGATCTCAAACACTTATAAAGAGTAAGAAATATAGTGGAAGATAATATAAACATTAGACATGGTGAATAATTGAAAACACATGCCTTAAAAAAAACTTGAACATAATATGGCAGAAATATGAGCTGAGTAAATATTGACATAATATAACATAATCATGGGTATTATACTAGTCGAATAAACATATGAACCATCAATAATATTTTCATAATGAGGGAATTCATAATGCGGGACAACATAACCAAACTGTTAAGGACTCGTGCCAAGACCATAAATAATCATTTTTTTCAAGGCTTTGTGCTAAGACCAAAATTTGTCTCATGAGACCTACCAATGAACTGAGGAGCTATATCGAGCCCCACCCAACACTTACTATGTAAAATTAATTCCTCATATGAATGGGGATAAATGTAATCAACATATACATTCATATTGAAATTAATATATGAAACACAAATAACATTCCCCAAACATTAAGCATAAACACTAACCATTCATTGTAAATTGGTGAATGGTTTTAAGATAGAACATCCATAGACAAAATAATAATAAACCTTTAAATTAAATATTGTATATGATAACATGTAATAATAATCCCAATAATACATAAGAATCAAAAAGAGTGTTGAAATATATGAAGATACTCTTATAAAATCTTCGAGTAAATCTTGAGATAAATACTCTTTTGCTTTGAAAAGAAGAGTTATTTTGGAAAAATATTTGTATAAAACCATAAGTGAAGTAAGATATTATTTTCATAATAAAATGAGTTATTTTATAAAGTTAATGGTTTCCAAAAATAGATTATAGATTTCCCTTGAAAAAAGGTAAGAATTAGAGAAATTCCCTTGGATCAGGCTTGTATTTTGGAAACAATTTCAAAAGTTCCTTTTAAAACTTGTAACCATCCATAAAATAAGAAAATATTCTGGTTGGTAAACATATATATAACCCAAAAAAATAATTTTTGAGTAGTACATAATAATACAAAAGAGTTTCATTGAGGTAATTAGACAATAAAAGTAACCCTAATGAAAATGGAAGTTTGGGTGGAAAAACCCTTACCTTAAGTCTGAATGTGTTCCGCTCTTGAACTTAAGATCCTGGAATATAAAATTAAACTTAGTAATAGATTATTTAATAACCTATTATACATTTATTTAGTTTATAATAATTCTGTTTAGTTCATTTATTCCCTTAGTGATACATTATTATATTGAATTTCATCGTTCCGGAGTGTACGTTTTCTTTATTTTCATAATCGGTTAACTTGTCCTTAAGTAATAGAGTGGAATGGATGTAAATATCAAGAATTGAAATTACATATTATTTATCAAAATCCAGAAGTGTTAATGTTCATTTATATCATTTGGTTACATTGAAAGAGGATGAATCATTAGATGAAATGTTTATGACATTCACTTAGATTATTTAGCTGTATTTTGATTATTAGGAACTAGTTTGGTCAAATGATTTTATAATATGTACGTATACTGGTTACTGAATCTTAATTAGGTTATAATATATATATTAAAGTCTGTTTAAACCATAAAAATGGTTTAATGACTAGTAATGAAGGAGAATTTCAAGAATGAAACTTCGTTGTCCACAAAGGTTATAAATTGGAACCTCATGGATGTTGATTTCGTTTATAAATTAAAAGAGAGAGAGAGAGAGAGAGAATATTGATGATTTTTATTCAATTCACATGATATAATTACAATATATATATTATAATATATCTATCATGGTCATTTGGACAGAGTAGGTAAGGAGATGATTACAAAATAAAGGAACTTGAAATGAAACTAAATGAAAAAGAAAGGCGCTTTACCTCTTGATATAACTTCCTTGGGAACGTCCTTAAGGGAAGGGGTTTTGGCCTTTTGGAAAGACCAAGAGCTTCTTGGACATGGGGAGTGACTAGGGAATTCTATTTTGGCAGAACTTTGAGGAGTTTAAAGTCTTAGAGGAGTGAAGAGAAGAGGGAGTGGTGGTGGGGTTTTATTGTGGAGGAGAGGAGTGAATTTTGAATATTTAATTCAGTATTTTATTATTTCCCTCAAGACAACCAATAGTGTTGTTTCATGTGAACCCTAATAGTAATAAGTGCATGTGAGTTCAAACCAATTGGACTTACATCACTTATTATGTCATAAATAGTGTGTTTAACTGATAATTTGTATATACGGTATTTTACCGTATTTCACTATTCATCAAAAATTCAAGAATTTCAGAAAAATCCCAAAAATTCGTCCCTACCATTTTTCGACGTTTAGAATTCAAAAATGAACTCCATTTTTCAAAAAAAAATCTAAATATTATTAATTTAATTTTTAAATAATATCATAGTTAATTCGAAAAATAACAATTTTAAAGGTATAATTAGTTTTATATCACATTGAAAAATTAATTAAAATATCATTATCTTATTACCTTAAGATAATAAAATATTATCATTATTTACTATTCATAAGGGTTGTATTACTATTAATATTAGTATTCATAAGGGTATGTTACTATTTACCAAAAATCAGGTTTGTTCTATCAGACTTCAAATGACTTACTGATCACAACTCTAGATGATTGTTTTTCGAAATTCAAAAAAAAGAAGAGGTAAAGTTGTGTTTAATGTCTAGATTATAAAATGAATTTATTTTCAAAACCTTGGAGTGTTACATTCTCCCCTCCTTAAAAAAATTTCATCCTCTAAATTCACAAAATGTTACCAAAAAAGATTCAGGCATGTCTTCAACATAAGATCCTCAGGCTCCCATGTTGCTTCCTCCAAAGAACCTTTACCAGATGATTCGTCCGATTTCTCAATACTTGTTCTCTAGTATCAAGAATCTTGATAGGATCATCACAATAATACAGACCGGACTCAAGTTATATTTCTTTATAGGTAAGTACATACGTTGGGTCAGGCATGTATTTCCTTAACATTGATACGTGGAACACATTATGAACTTTGTAGAGTCTTGGAGGTATTGAAAAATGGTAAGCTGCGACTCCAATTCGATCTATAATTTCAAAAGTTTCAATGTACCTGGGACTTAATTTTTCCTTCTTACCAAATCGTATAATACTCTTCCATGGAGATACCTTTAAGAAAACATGATCTCCTTCTTGAAATTCCAAATCCCTCCTTCGGTTATCAGTATAGCTCTTTTGCCTACTTTGAGCTGTTTTGATATGGTTTTGGATAATATTCACCTTTTCCATTGTTTCCTCAACAAGTTCTAGGCCTACAAGCCTTTTTTCACCAACATCATCCCAACAAGTTGGTGCACAACATCTCTTTCGATACAATGCTACATATGGTGCCATCTGAATACTTGAATGAAAGCTGTTGTTATAGGAAAATTACATGAGAGGTAAATACTGATCCCACATGCCTTGAAAGTCAAGTGAATAGGACCTCAACATGTCTTCCAAAGTTTGAATAGTTTGTTATGATTTTCTATTAGTTTGTGGGTGGTAGGTAGTACTCAAACAAAGATCAATATCTAGGGCCTTCTAAAGGATTTTCTAGAATTGTGATGTAAAATATGGATCATGATTAGAAAAAATTGATAAGGGTACACCATGAAGTCTTACAACTTCATTAATATATAGTCTTACTAAATGTTCAAGTGGTAAATCTTCTCTTATAGCAAGAAAATGTGCTGATTTTGTAAGAGGGTCAACAATGAACCATATCGCATCATTCTTTCTTGGAGTATTTGGTATCCCCATGACAAAGTACATAATAATATCATCTCATTTTCACATAGGTATAGGATGGGGTTGCATGACTCCTATAGAATGTTGTCTTCCAACCTTCACCTGTTGAAAAACAAAACATCTCGACAGATAATCAGAAATCTCCCTCTTCATGTTATCACACAAAATTTTTTCCTTTAGATCTCTAAACATCTTTGTGCTACCGGGGTTTATAGAGAAATTAGAGCTAAGATCATCATCCAATAGTTCCCTCTTTAGCTCAGGAATAGCAGGAACACAAAGCCTCTTTATGAATTTCAAAATACCACCTTCATATACGAAGTCAGTCAACTTCCCATCATTTATAGCTTTAATTTTCTTTTGAAACTCCTCCTCATCATCTTGAGAACATTTTATACTTTCTAGTAAATAGGGTTTGGCAACCATTTGAAAAAGTTGTGATGTGTTACCTTCCTTGATAGTTTCCATATCTATCTTTACTAGATCCATGGACAAAGGATTCCTTCAAACTTTTATCTTGTTCAGAATTCCATGGTTCTTTTTACTCAAAGCATCTTCTACCTTATTTTCTTTCCCTGGGTAGTAGTGTATTTTTCAATCATAATCTTTTAGTAGATCAATCCATCTCCTTTGTCTCATGTTGAGTTCTTTCTTTGAGAATATATATTTCAAACTCTTATGATCTGTATACATCTCACATTTTTCACCATAGAGGTAATGTCTCCAAATATTCAGAGCAAAGATTACCGCTACTAACTAAAGATCATGAGTTGGATAGTTTTGTTCATGAATTTTTAGCTACCTACATAGGAAATCACTCGATCATTCTATATAATGACACAACCAAGTTCTTTCTTTGATTCATCACTATAGACAACAAACTCATCATTCCACAATGATAGGGTTATGATCAGAGCATTCACTAACCTCCTCTTGAATTCTTCAAAACATTCTTCACAGTCCTTTGTCCATATGAACTTAACCCCTTTTTGTGTGAGCTTGGTCATTGGGTTGGCTAAACAAGTGAAGTTTTGAACAAAATGACGATAATAACCTGATAAACCAATATAATTATGTACCTCTATTACATTCGTTGGAGTAGGCCATTCTTGCATAGACATTGTCTTCATAGGATCTACATATATTCCATCCTTAGAGACAATGTGTCCCAGAAAGGAAACTGATTGGAGCCAAAAATCACACTTTCTAAACTTCCCATATAGTTTATTTCTTCTAAGTGTCTTCAGAATAGTGTGCAAGTGATTTTCATGATCTTCATGGATTTTAGAGTATACCAGGATATCATCAATAAACACCACTATAAAGTCATCAAGACATTTCTTGAAAACTATGTTCATGAGATCCATGAAAACAGATGGTGCATTAGTTATTCCAAAAGGCATTAATGTAAACTCATAATGCTCGTACCTAGTTCAAAAAGTTGTTTTTGGAATGTCTTCCTTCCTCACAAGAAACTGATGATATCCAGATCAAAGATCAATCTTCGAAAAATATTGGGCTCCATGAAGTTGATCAAATAAATCATCAATTCATGGTAGATGATACTTATTCTTTACTGTAATAATATTTATTTCCATGTAATCAATTCACAACCTCATGGATCCATCTTTCTTCTTGACAAAGAGGATAAGGGATCATCATGGAAAAACACTAGGTCGAATAAATCTTTTATTACTCAATTACTCTAGTTGTTTCTTTAGTTTTACTAACTCCATAGTGTCCATTCTATAAGGGGTATTTTATACGGTCCTTGAACCAGGAATTAAGTCAATGTAAAACTCAATTTCCAGATCTCGAGGATGTCCAGGTAAATCCTCTGAAAAGACATCAACATATTCTTGCACAATAGGTACATCCTCTATCTGTACATTCTTTTCCTCACCCATATTTATTTCATTCCCTTCCTCCCCAATAATTTAATTCATTAGAGATACTGGGGGTGGATCTAAATGAGAATCAAATGGCGAGATTTCTGCTCTAAAAACAAGGGATTCTACACCATTCTCAAAATTTGTAACTTCCTTCTTCTTGAAATAGATCTTTGCATCATAATTTGATATCCAATTCATACCAAGAATTATATCATAGTAAACCATTGGTATGATGATAAGGTTAGAAACTAAAGCATGTTTATGTGTTATGAGGGGGACTAATCGACACGCCTTTGTTGCAATAATACATCCACTAGGAGTTTTGACTGATAACTCCTTTATTAAATCAAATTGTACATGTATAATTTTTTTAAAAAACTGGGAAGATATAAATGAATTCAACAATACAGAATCGAATAAATAATTTTCTAAGTTTTATGAAACGATCAATGTACCTGCCACCACTTCGTTAGGAACTTAAACCTCCGCAGTTGTTACCGCATAAGCTTGTCCCTGCTCCCTTGGCCTTCTTTGGGGAACATTTCCCTAACACTTAGGGAATTAATGAGCATAATGTCCCACCTCTCTACAATTGTAGCATTGAAAATTGATAGCTTCTTTCTTCCCCTTACAATCCTGAGTTTGGTGCCCTTTTTCTCTGCACTTGTAACAGACTCACATTCTCTTCAGCCAAGTGTCAGGGTGTTTCTTCCCACAATTTTCACAGTGTATAAATCCAAATATTCTCTTTTTCCAGGTTTATTTATTTCCTTTCCCAAAGTTTTTAGATTCCCTCTTCTTCTCTTGCTTTCCCTTAAAGTCATAATACTTAGAGAATTCTTTTTACATCTTGATAGCACATGAAACTATGTCTTCATATGATGAGAAATTCTGGGAGACTATAGCCCTTTAGAGGAATGGTTTCAAACCATCAAAGAATCGATAAATTTTTCTCCTCAGATTTTGTATATAGTCTACAACATTCCTTGATAACCTTGTGAAGTTAGCTTCATACTTGGAAACATTTTCATCCTCCTTCTGCCTCAGATTCAATGATTTCCTCTCCATATCTGTTGTTCACAAGGGAAATATTTTTTCTAGGAATATTTCCTTAAAATACCTCCATTCTATCTCTTCTATTTCTTCCTAATTTTTGTTTTGGATTAACAACCACCACTGATCTGCATCTCCCAATAGACGATAAAATTCCATGACAAACTTCTCTCTTTCATTACACCCTAAAGCGAGAAATATCTTCTCTAGGGAACATATCCACTGCTATGCTAAAAATGGGTTTGTAGTCCCATTGAATGATGAAGGATTTTTTTCACATAAAGAGATCTAACATAGATCCTCCATGTGGTGGATCCGGATGCTCCATATGGGTAAGGTTATTATTCATAACCTAAATAAGTTGTCCCAGTATAGTTATGAGTTGCTCAACACCAGTCACAGCACCAGAGCCAACATCATTATCTTGCATCGGAGGGAAATACCTATAGGGGAAACATGTGTTTGTGTGGTTTCCATTCCTTCCACTAGGTGAAATTTCTAGATGATGACATACACTATATTAGGTTGTGAATCATAATGTTTAATCTTAACTTAACAAAATACTTAGAATAAATTGATATCCTATGCATGGCTAATCCCATAATCACAAAAATGGTTTCTTTGAGGAAATATTTACATTTAAATCATTCATAATGACTTTTAAAGAAAATGAAAATTATCATAAGCATATCCCCTGAGAGTTTCATAACCAAGAGTGCAGCAAAGCCCATTGTCATGTACCATGATACCCCGGGTCAAGCCCGAAACACCTTGTTGGAGCTTTCACTCCTAGGTACATCTTTTCCAGAGCTGTCTCTACCTTCTCATATCCAGACATGGATGTATTGCTTGAAAGATCCACATAATCTATTCCTTACCAAAATACCAGGGCGTTCTTGTATGTTTACCCTCAAATACTATCTTAGGGACTCTTCCCTAATCTACATTTTCTAAATCTAGTTTCAAAGTTTTCTACTAAACTTCCTCTGATACCAACTGTAAGGACCCAACCCCAGTTTCCCAGATCCAGTGCCTTATTTGATTACATTAGAATATAAACAATGAATAATCATCCCAAAGGACCGAGTAGTTTAGTATTATTGGAAACAAGACAGATACATAATTTCAACATTACTACATGAAATGAAAAACAATATAGAAACTCCTTATACAACTTCCATAAATCCTAGGTTATTTCAGCATGTCATTCATAATAAAATTCTTCCTGTCTTGAGAAAATGAAACATAAGAAAGGGGTGATCTCAAATGATCAGTAAGAGTAAGAAATACAGTGGAAGATAACATAAACATTAGACATTGTGAATAATTGAAAACATATGACTTAAAAAAACTTGAACATAATATGGCAGAAATATGAGCTAAGTAAATATTGCCATAATATAACAAAATCATGGGTATTTTACTATTAGAATAACCACATGAACCATCAATACTATTTTCATAATGATGAAATGTATAATGTGGGACAACATAACCATATTGTTAAGGCCTTGTGCTAAAACCATAAATAATCATTTTTGTCAAGGCCTTGTGTCAAGACCGTAGTTTGTCTCATGAGACCTACCGATGAACCAAGGGTCTATAGCAGGCCCCAACAGACACTTACTATGTCCAATGCATTCCTCATATGAATGAGGATAAACATAAACAACATATACATTCATATTGAAATTAATATATGAAATTCAAATAACATTCCCCAAACATTAAGCATAAACACTAACCATTCAGAGTAAATCAGTGAATGGTTTTAAGATAGAACATCCATAGAAAAAATAATCATAAAACATTAAATTAAATATGGTATATGATAACATGGAATAATAGTACTAATAATACATAATAATCAACAAGAGTGTTGAAATAGATGAAGATACTCTTATAAAATCTTCGAGTAAATCTTGAGATAAATACTCTTTTACTTTGAAAAGAAGATTTATTTTGGAAAAATATTTGTATAAAACTAAAAGTGAAGTAATATAGTATTTTTATAATAAAATTAGTGATTTTATAAAGATAATGGTTTCAAAAAATATATTATAGAGTGCCCTTGAAAACAGGTAATAATTAGAGAAATTCCTTTAGACCAGGCTTGTATTTTGGAAACAATTTCAAAATTTCATTTTAAAACGTGTAACCATACATAAAATAAGGAAATATTGTGGTTGGTAAACATATATATAATAAACACACATAATTTTTTAGGAGTATATAATAATACACCATAGTTTTATTAAGTTAATTAGTCAATAAAAGTAACCTGAATGAAAATGGAAGTTCGGGTGGAAAACCCCTTAACTTAAGTCTGAATGTGTTCCGCTCTTGAACTTAAAATACTAGAATATGAAATTAGACTTCTTAATATCTTATTTTAGAACCTATTAGACATTTATTTAGTTTATCATAATTTTTTTAGTTCATTTATTCCCTTAGTGATACGTTATTATATTGAATTTCATCGTTCTGGAGTGTTCGTTTTCTTTATTTTCATAATCGGTTCACTTGTTCTTAAGTAATGGAGTGGAATGGATGTAAATATCCAGAATTGAAATTACATATTATTTATGAAAATCCAGAAGTGTTAATGGTAATTTCTATCATTTGGTTACATGGAAAGAGGATGAATCATTAGATGAAATATTTTTGACATTCACTTAGATTATTTAACGGTATTTTGATTATTAGGAACTAGTTTGGTCATACGATTTAATAATATGTATGTATACTGGTTCCTGAATTTTAATTAGGTTAGAATATATATATATTAAAGTCTGGTTAAACTATCAAAATGGTTTCATTACCAGTAATGAAGGATAATTTTAAGAACGAAACTTCACCATCCACGAAGGTTATAAATTGGAACCTCATGGACGTTGATTTTGTTTATAAAATAAGAGAGAGAGAGAGAGAGAGAAGATATTGATGATGGTTATTCAATTAAAATGATATAATTATAGTATATAGGTGATATTGGATCTATCATGTTCATTTACATAGAGGAGGTAAGGAGAGGATTACAAAAGAAAGGAACTTGAAATGAAACTAAATGAAAAAGAAAGGTGTTTTACCTCTTGATATAACCGCCTTCGGAACCTCCTTAAGGTAAGGGGTTTTGGTCTTTTGGAAAGACCAAGAGCTTCCTGGACGTGGGGAGTGACTAGGGAAGGCTATTTTGGCAGAAATTTAAGGATATTCAAGGCTTAGAGGAGTAAAGAGAAGAGGGAGTGATGGGGGTTTTTTATAGTGGAGGAGAGGAGTGAATTTTGAATATTTAATTCATTATTTTATTATTTCCCTCAAGAAAACCTATAGTGTTGTTTCATGTGACCCTTAATATTAATAAGTGCATGTGATTTTGAACCAAGTGGCATTACATCACTTATGATGTCATAAATAGTGTATTTAACCGATAATTTGTATATACGGTATTTTACCGTATTTCACTATTCATCAAAAATTCAAGAATTTTAGAAAAATCCCAAAAATTAACCCCTACCATTTTTTGATGTGTAAAATTAAAAAATTAACTCCATTTTTCAAAAAAAATCTAAATATTATTAATTTAATTTTTAAATAATATCATAGTTAATTCGAAAAATAACAATTTTAAAGGTATAATTAGTTTTATATCACATTGAAAAATTAATTAAGATCTCATAATCTTATTACAGAAAATAAAATATTATCATTATTTACTATTCATAAGGGTCATATTACTATTCACATTACTATTCATAAGGGTATGTTACTATTCACCAAAAATCAAGTTTGTTCTATCAGACTCCAAATGACTTACTGATCACAACTCTAGATGACCATTTTTCGAAATTCAAAACATAGAAGAGGTAAAGTTGTGTTTAATGTATAGATTATAAAATGCATTTATTTTAAAAACCTTGGGGTGTTACAATAACTATTTCTTAGCTGCCTTAGATGCTACAATGTACTCATTATTTGTAGGTATAGTTACCATTGGATTTTATGAGCTTGTATTTCTCAAAAACTCACCCTAACTATGGTACTAGATCAAATTGATCTAAAGGAAAACTAGTTTATGTCCCATAAAAACTAGTAACCATTCTTCTCCACATACCATGTACATATCTTTTGTACTTTCCCAAGTATAATCCGATAGTACTGACTTCTTTACTTGCAGTTATCCTGGATATAACTGATATTTTCATACTATAAAGTATATGTTGGAAATATCAATTCATGTACATATCATGGCATATGTGATTCATCCATCACAAAAGTGTATGGAACTCAACTCGCCACTTAATCTCCTCCTATTCCATTACATATATACTTTGAGATATTTATTCCATGTGGAACTAGAAACAATTATCTCTCAAATTCTTCCAACTTGTATTTCTTAAATATTGTGTCACTATATGTATGATTGACTAGGTCTAAGAAACCATTAGATCTTTCTCAATAGATCCTATTCTCTAGAACTTGGGTTTCTACTTTAAGGCAATGATCGGAGAATTACTTTCACCCCAGTCTTAACTAACTGTAAGAAAAATATGTGTTTCCATATGTTTCCGAACATATTTCAATTAGAAAACAATGGTTCTACCACTAACCTCTGGTAGACCCATGACAAAGATTCATTCCAAATTAATATTCTATGATCTTATTTCTTAATTGAATCCTAAACTATATTTCAGTAACTTTCAACCTTTATTAACATTATTTGATATGACCATCCCTTTATGGTTGCGTTGTATAGACACCTTCCATGAGTGGTGGTCAAGATATAAATGCTCAATAAAATTATCATATAAATTAGCTATGAAAAGTAAAATTCTAATGGATTTAGGAATATCTACTTGGTATTACTAATCGAGCCTTATTGGTATGATGCTTGTACCACCCATGTATCATCTTACTTGAATACCCACCGTAGTATTCATAATAATAATCCCCTTTTCACTTTGATTCATGGAATCCAATGTTGAATTTTAATTGACCATGTTAATCTTAGATGTTTTCTATATACTGATTACTTTTAGGAATTATCATTCTTACTGAATAATGTATTACTGACCATGGTGAATATAAAACCAACACTATGGTTTTAACCTTCCCACATAGTATGTGTCACCGAAACATTCTTATTCCACATTCACTTGTGGAACTTGTTCCTATTCCAACTATTTGTGCATCTCTTATATTGATTAGACCTAAGTCAATCTTGCTCCCACTATTTCAAGTAGAGATGTACAGCCTTTTATAGAAATGTTTTCTATCACTTCAATACTACTTTTCTATCTTAGGGATTTATGTAATATCCTAAACATCCATTAGGATAATTATTAGATTCACAATGTGTTTAGATTGATGAGATTTTGTTTATATCCTAAAAAAATCTTTGCATCTAAACACATGTCCTATGAAATAATGGATTTATATCATACTATTACTCATATGATATCAATTTTTCATTTATAGTTGGCATATGGTTATTGGATATTTCTATTATTTGCAAAGTATGTTTTTAAATATAATGGAAGTTTCTACAAGTTGCAACATTGATACTAATTACATCAACACTAATGTATAAAATGTGTGTTTAGGAATTTATCCATGATAAATTTTGTTGATCAATGTTAACATGTAAGACTTATCAGTAATCCTCCTTATTAGCATCAATGTCATGATGTGGATAAGGTAATGTACATTTAGGAATTACTCCACGCTACATTATAATGACCGATGAATGCTTGGTCAAGATATTCTTCGGTGTATCGGCCCAAAAGAACTCATATCTTCTAACCATGAAAATATTTTATTATAATATTCCTTAATTACTTAAAGGAATCTCATGAAATATATTTACCACTAGATTACCCTTGGAATAGTTCACACTCTCTTTTAGAACTAATTTCAAAATCTTTGTGGCATACCTTTATTTCTAAAGGTTTCTTTTTCCAAACTAAATACATCGATAATACCAAATTTATTTTTCTAGAGAGTCTAAATACCAATCTGGGTATATTCTTGACATCAAATTTTAGTTTTTCTTGATAAAGAATTATCTTTCCACAACTGGGTATATAAGTATGACATTACATATTCATCACACATTTTCAATGATTCAAGTATCACTGAACTATTTGTTGAGTATGATAAACCACAAACAACATTCTTTCCTGAACTTGGAACAATGTATCCTAGTGTCAAATGGACATGTGAGATAATTTTTTTTGTTATATTCAACAAATTTTTCAACTAGAATAATTCAATTGGAAATTAGAATTTACGTGTTTCTCACCACTAACTTAGGAATCACCCTTTCTCAGCCACTTAGAGAATGCATCTTACTTCTTGTAATGTTTATATCACTTAATTGGTTACTATTTTCATACATATATGTGAAATGGATGTTGTATTTAATACCAAATAAGTATGACTGAAACATTACATTTAATTGATGAATATTCACTAAAGAAGAAGCAGGTACTTTCTTATTCTATTTAGTTCACTGAGATTAAGCTTCCATAAATTTATTTCCTGAAATGTGAAGCAAATAATCTCTTGTTTATTAACCAACTTCATTATATTAAAGGAAATTGTGAATGAGCCTTTGGATTTTCACTTGTCATTGGCCTTTTCACCTTTCCTTTCTTTGCCACAATAATTAAAGATTGTACTTCCTTAAGTTATTATTTACTTGGAAAACATTATCAAAAAGGCAATGATGCATTTACTTCGTCCTATTTTTTTATTAAATACAACTAGAGTAATTGGGTGTAAGAATGAGATGACATGAAAGATCATAATCTGCCTTCCAATTTACACATATCTAGTGTAAAAATCACATTCATATCGTGCTTCACTTTCTCCTCGTGAACTTCTTAGAGATGAGACTACATGTTATATCATATATGTCCCGATGTTGTAACTGCAAAAAATATCAGACGTTGATGACATCATAATGACATAACCATCATATTCTTTATACATGAGTCTCCTATAAGAAATTTTACACCCTCGCTTCTTGAGGTAGTTTTTAACAGGTATAGGGAAACCAGTACTTTGAATTTCCAATATAGTAGTATTGTGCGTAAGAGCCTGCACTACACTTGGAAATTTGTGGTGGATAGGACATTGAAGTTTTCCCAATTATTATCAAAGTTCATTTATGTGGTGTTACTTTCCATTTACTATAAAAATAAATTCCAACAGATTAGTACTTTTATATTGATTACTGATTTTGACAGTATTGATTAATTAATTAAGTCATTAAATGTCTCCCACTATTTTATCGAATTCTAGGAACTCTCTGTACTAGAATCATAATACTATGTCACTTGAGTATTCTAGTAGAAAGGACCCTTGAACCACCCCTCATATTTTACTAGCTTTGGGTATTCCACTACTTAGAGGATTCAAGGTAGGTGTTTGTTTGACCAATTGTATTAACTCAGGGTTCCTTGATTTGTTGAGTAAAGTCCTATCTTATAAAATCAAAACTTGATTTACTCAACACTTGCCTATAAAATGATAGCAAGTTCGATTTGGATAATCCTTACTACCACTTTGGTTAAGTCAACCCATTGGTCTCATAAGAACTCCCCGATAGTAATAGGCACCCTCATCTTTGGCACGACAAACACCCCAAACACCTTGTTTTGTTCAAATTTGAAAGATGGAAGGCAGTTAACGACTTAATATTTATGTGAGGTTTTTTGTGTTTTTCTCTTGACTAATATAATCCATTTCTATTAATATTGTCCATCTATGTTGTTGTTCTCACAACTGAACATTAATAGAAAAAACATTCACCGCTTCTTTATGCATTTTATTTATTATTTTATGTATTTTCCTACTATTATAAAATGTATTAAATAATAAATAAACGCATAAAGGTAAAAAACTACACGACTATTCTTTAGCATCTATTATTGGCTGATCAATTTAAATTCAATGGACTAATCATGACGTAGGGGCATCATACCTGAGTCATTGCTTGATTTGTGATGTATCTCACCCCCATCTTGTATGTCCGCTTCCCATCTAGAGTAGCGCCTCGACTTGGTGTTGTTTGCATGTTACACCATCCTTCATCTTCACGTATAGCCTGGTATTGGCGGGGTCCACACTGTTCATGGTCTCTGTCAATTGTAAAAAAAAATACTCACACACTGGTGAGGGGGACTAAGAGTGTAATGTACATAGGATGGTTTTGGATACAGAGAACCTTATACAAATTGACTGAAAATAAAAAGATATGATGCACAAACTATCTTAATTAATTAATTACAAACACCACACACAATTAAATAATTAATTAATAAATGCAAACATACATTGGTCGGGTCAAGTGCTCAAGACCGGTCAGTATAATTATGAGCACTATAAAATTAAATTGCATTAAATAAATTACGAGGGAATTTTAATTTTTTTAAATGAATTAATTAAATTCAAATAATTTAATTATATTTGGTCCCCAAAATAATTTAATTTTAATTCAAAAAATTAAATTAATTAATTAATTTAATTTAAAACCAAAATTAAATTAATTTATTCTGGGCATTAAATTTATTAAATTAAACCAAAATTAACACTTTAATTAAATTAATTTAAAACAAAAATTAAATTAATTTTGGTTATCCGGGTACCAAAACCCCGTCCTGGCTCATTGAAGGTCACGCTGAACCCGTGCAGACCCGTAACGGGCCATGTAAAGCCCGTGAAGGTCTAATATGGGTCAAGCAGGTCCATCCAAATCCAGGAAATACCCACCCAAGAAAATTTTCAGGGTGAATCAGGTTGAAAGAGGCCATGGTAGGGGTACTGTCTACCTACAGGATAATTTAGGAGGGTGGGTTTTTTTAGTTTTATGGGGTAGGGTTTTTAAATATTGGGGATATGGGTTTCTTTAGCGCCACATGAAGTGGTGCTGAAGAAAAAAAGGGAAAAGCACCACTTGAAGTGGCGCTTTGACCCCACACCCCCCAAACTCGATATATATATATATATATATAATAAATTTATTTATTATAATAAATATACATTTTTTATACATTTAGTATACATTTATTACAAATATTATAATGTTATAATATTATAATATTCATTATAATAAATATCTAATAAATGTTTTAATAAATACTATTATAATAAATGCATAATAAATGTATAATAAATATTTATAATACATTTATATTTATAATAAATACTTATTACAATTAAATATTATAATATTTATAATAATAAATGTATAATAAATATTATTATAATAAATATTATAATAAAAGTATAATAAATATTATTATAATAAATGTTATAATAATTGTATAATAAATGTATACTAAATGTATAATAAATATTTATAATACATTTATTATAAATGTATATTTATTATAATAAATATTATAATATTTAATTATAATAAATGTATATTTATATTTATATTTATAATAAATATACATTTATTTATTATAATAAATCTACATTTATTTTATACATTTATTATAATAAATATGAACAGTAAATGTATAATAAATGTATAATAAATATTATAATAAATTTATTTTTTAATTATAATATAATAAATGTAATATATAATTACTTATCTTTATTATATAATTATCATATCTATATTTATTATATTTATAATTATATAATTATATTATAAATAAATGTAATATGTAATATAATATAATAAATGTAATATTATACATTTATTTTTTAATTATAATAAATGTATATTTATAATTATATAAATTTATAATAAATATAATAAATATAAATGTATAATTACATATTACATTTATTATAATAAATAATTAATTAAATATTGCATTTATTATAATAAATAAATGTATATTTATAATTACATTTATAAATGTATATTTATTATAATAAATATATAATTATTGTAGTTATATAATTATTATAATTATATAATTATTGTAATTATATAATTATTGTAAATATATAATCATCGTAAATATATACTTATTATATATATATATATATATATAATTAATAAGGTTTATTTATATAAAGATATGATTATAATATTTATATCATTATAATAATTATATAATTAAAAATATTAAAAATATATAATTAAAATTATAATAAATATATAGTTATAAATATAATAAATATATGATTATAGTAATTACATAATTATAAAAAATATGTAATTATAATAATTAGAGAATATTTAATAAAGTTTATTTATATAAAGATAAATTATTTTAATAATTTTTATTTAAATATAAATTTATAAATTTTAAATATAAGGTTTATTTATATATAATTATTTATAAATTTATAATTATTTATAAATTTATAAATTTATATATAATTATTTAAATACATAATTAAACCATGTCAAATTTATTTATAAATTTTTATATATATATATAAATAAACATTATTAAAATTATTTATATTTATTATCATATATTATAATTATGCTTTTATTAAATTTATAATTATGTATTTATTATAATATTATATTATGTATTAAATTTATAATTATGTATTTATATTTAACAAGGTTTATTTATAATAAATATGTAATTATAATAATTAAAGAATATTTAATATTTTTTATTTATATATATATATATATAAATTTATAAATAAATTTAATATGGTTTATTTATGTTTTTAAATAATTATATATAAATTTAAAAATAATTTATAATAAATTTAATATGGTTTATTTATGTATTATAATACATAATTATAAATTTAATACATAATTATAATATTATAATAAATACATAATTATAATATATTATAATAAATATAATAAATATAATAAATATAAATAATTTTAAAAGGTTATATATATAATTTTAATAAGGTTTATATATTTAATTATATATTTATTATATTTATAATTATATAATTATTGTAATTATAATTATATATTTATTACAATTATATAATTATTATATTTACAATTATATAATTGTTATAATTGTTGTAATTATATAATTATTAAATTTTTAATTATATATTTATTATAAATATACAATTATTATATTTATATATTTATTATAATTATATAATTATGATAATTTTATATTTATTATAATTATATATTTATTATAATTATATAATTTTTATAATTATAACAAACATTTTTATAAATTTATTGTATTTATTTTAGTTATTATATTTATTATAAATAATTATATATAAGGTTTATTTCATTATTTTATTATATAATTAAATAAGGTTTATAACTATATAAATATAAATTTATAATTATATAATTATAAATATATTTATAAATATAATTATAAATAAGTTAACATTTTTAAATACATATTTATAAGTATATTTTTAAAATTTTAATTATTTATTTTGCAATTATTTGTTTAAAAAGGGATGGGGTGAAAAAAAAACAAAAAAAAACGAACTTTTAATTATTTATTTTGTAATTATTTATTTAAAAATGGATGGGGTGCAAAAAAATCAAAACAAAAAAACAATAAAAGGGAGGGGTGTGCAAAACAAAAAAAATATTTAAAAAGGGATGGGGTGCAAAAAAAAAAACAAAACAAAAAACAAAAAAGGGAGGGGTGTGCAAAAAAAAGGGGGTGTACAAAAAAAAGGGTGTGCAAAAAAAGGGTGGCAAAGCGCCACTTGAAGTGGCGCTAGCCACCCAAAACGTTTAGCACCACTTCATGTGGCGCTCAACAAACCCATTCCCCTAATTTTATTCACCCTAAACCCATTAAAAAAATTAAACCCCCACCCCAAATTATCCTCTACCTGCAACACTGGATCTAGTGAGAACGAGGGATTGCCTGGTGGTGGCGGTTGCTCTCCCGGCCAGTTACAGCAGGACACCAGGCAAAGTGAGGGTCTTCTAGGGTCCGTGGTAGATCCGACCATGGGGAAACACTCAGGTGAAGTCAACTCTGGCTTGTCGTGGCAAGGAGGAGCTGCCACACGAGCTATGCAGTACTCAGATGGGCTTTTAGGTCATCGGAGGGTGATCTGTCTCTGGTTCACAGTGGTTGAAGAAGGCCACCGGGGTCTCTGAAGGAGGCATCCGGTCACAGTCCACCAGATCTAAGAGGAGTCACAACACCTGGCCAGACGAGGATGACGAACGGTGGCTACCATGCATCACCGCTGCTGGGAGGCATGGCCACTTTAGGTGGAGGCGCTCAGAGGATGTTGAGGTACTAGGTGGTTTAGGAGGGCAGTGTCCAATGAAGATAGTTGGACGACTAGGATGAAGCCCAGGGAACTGTCAGTGTGGATCTCTGCTAGTGAGGTTGGTTGGGGTGAGGGAGGTGGCAGATCGGGGTGCCGGTTGGAGATTCCACGGCGGGCAGTGAGCAGGAGGTCTTCATGGGGTTTCCAGGGTTGGGGTCGCCTGAGATATAGGATTCTATATTCTTGTGGAAGACTTATTTTTCATTTATGTTTGTCTTATTACATGAAAAACACCCCTTAATTTTCTAAGGATATCATAATAGCCTTTTAATAAAATAAGTGTAATTATTATAACATTATAATTATATAATTATTATAACATTATAATTATATAATTATCAGAATGTTATAATTTCAAAAAAAATGCAGGAAGATAAAATTATCCAAAAAACACTATTTCGGTAACTAGAATCCTCACTGGAAATGGTATCGGAATTTGAAAACAGATAAGTTAACATATAAAAAATATATTCTTTTAAAAAAAATAATTTAATACTTATAGAACAACTGATTTCAATCCATAATTTTTTTCTAGAAGACTGTAACTTGGCCAGCTGGCCTCAAATCGAATCACAGTCAAATTCGTTGGGATCGTTTTTTAAACCCTATACTGAAATTTAAAGAAACTTAATTTTTCTTAGATCAAATAATTTACATGACTCATTTGATACCAATTTAAGGTACCGAGGTCACAACAGAAGCCGGTGGGCTGGGGATTTTAAACCTTTTCATCATCAGAGGGACAAAACTTCTCATCTCTAACAATCTGAGCCTCGGTACAGTCTCGAGGATCTCATGTAAATTAAAAGGGCACATAAATTAAAACTAAAAAACATACTTGTTCAGATATGAATCCACGCTTGATTCAAAATCATCACCAGTAATCATAGCTTGAAGGATCTAAAACAGAATCCCTATAAATCATCCACACATTCTTCAAAAATTCGTGGGAGTGTCGATCTCCAAATTCTAGGTGCTGGTGTAGTGATTCAACGATTCCTTCAACGTCATTAAGATCACCATGATCCTCTACCTTTGATGGTTGAAGGTGTTCTTGGATCATTACTCATAGGGAGATACTCTCTCTCTAGAAATCATTAGGGGATAGTCTCTCATTCAAAATGAATAAATAATCTGTTGTGTGAGAGCCTCTATCTATATTTATAATGGAGGTTCTAAATACCTAGCAGGGTTCCCCAACCCCTGATTATTTAACAGACACTAAATAAATAATTATGATGAACTAAAATACATCAATATTATTTATTATTTTATCACTTACCCATAATATATTTAAAATATATTACGTGATAAACCCGAGTCATTTAACTCGACTTGTAATTCCCGCTTAATATTAAACGAAACTGAAATATTAAAATAATATTCATTCGATTAATATTTTCTCATATTTACTTGACCTGTAAATACATTAAATGAATTCAATCCAATTATTCATAACTTAAGTAATATGAATTTATTTAATTATCGATGATCGATAACTTAGACAACACTCAAACCCCATGGTGGGGCCCACCATGTCCAATATACCTATTCATCTGAATAGTGTGGATTCTTGAATACTCTATTGTGTGTGACCCTATAGGTCCTTATCTCGATAGTAGTGGATAAAATCTACATACTAGGAATTAATTCTAGCAACCCATCAAAGCCCCTAAAGAGATAAGGAAAGTCATAGCAATGACAACCAACCTACAAACACGTACTCTGTACTATAATCTCTTTGTCTTTAAATATCTAATAAAGTAGGATGCACACTTGTGTTATCTCCCTTTTCTTTCTTTATTATTTGTTGATCTAACTGGATGGATTTACCTTTGACTACTTTGGAAAAAGACTTATGAAGGTAACACTATCCTAATCAACCAAGCTTGAGATATATTACTTAACTTGGAAGTGGAAAATCCTTTCTTGACCATTCATCCAATGCCATACCACTAATTACACACCCACTATAAGCTACCTCACCAAGATTCCATTATCATGCTTTTTTCCTTGCATCAAAGTACATGATCAAATGGAATACACTGGTAATGATCTCAAGTTAGGAGACCAATACACATGTCCATAGATAAGAATGACCAATGACACCTGAAACACATGGTGTTCCTATTGGCAGGTCTGTCTTCATAATCTCACTACTAGAGATCACAAAGTAAAAACTTCATGAAAAGAAGTCCAAATGCTTATGAGCCCCCATAAATTAACAGTCAAACATCTACTATGTCTAATCAGTAAGATGTATCTAGACTATATGACCTTTGTTTAAGATTAATACCATAGTATCTTGAAGTTCTCATTATATCCTAGGATCTACTATAACCTTTTTGATATGAAAATTAATATATGGACATTACCATTAAATAGTGGATGTAGAAATATCTACAATATAATGGCAAGAATATATCATGTATATCTAACTGTATACACAATATGCTAATCAAAAGTACTATTCAAGTTGGGTCTAGGGAACCTATTATTACAAAAGCATACACCCTAGAAGGATGTTTTCTAATGTGAAAATGTACTAGAAAATCCTCAAAAATGGGGTTTAAGGCATCAAAATCCTTTTCACAAGCATTTGGTGAAATTCACAACCTACTCCCTAATGGAGGTTCTCACCAGCATGTCACCAGATTAGACAACGTTTATAAGGAATTTCTATCCCTCAATTTGTGATCAGTCTTGCGGTACATAGAAATCCCATTTGATTCTCCTTTAGGCATGAAGATACTTTTATACTCAAACTTGATTTGTGTTGTCTGAGTGAGGATAACACCATGAATTTCACATCAAAGTTCATGAAATTAATTTTTTGATTCCAACAACAACCTTATTGGGATTTAGAGCACCAATCAATGGAATATTAACTACCTAAACTTTAGGTGTATAACAAAGTACCCTAGTAACTCTACAAACTAGAAGAACCCCTTAACTTCGATGTACTAGAACTTAGGAAGTCAAATAAACCTAAATCAATACACTAAGTCGACACTCCTCACACAATACAAATACAAAACTCACTAAAATAGACATTCAAGAAAGAAAAGAACAATTTTTTTTACATGGTTCATAAATTAATCCAACATCCACTGGAGAACACTGTTGTGCTTTTCATTTTATTGGAAGTTACAAGATTACAATCACAATTGAATAAACAACCAATTAGATTAGTAATAATAGTTGTCCAAGACACATGGGAAAGCTGTCCACCTCATATTTTTAGTGGAGACCAGCTGGTCAACCAATTCTATCGACCTCTAAAACTTATAGGGGACTCACAATTGGTCAAGGTAACCTCTAATTGCCTATAGTTTCCCTTGTCTTGGCCACCACCATCTGGTGAATTGAACAAGTTACTCTTATGTGTCACTTTAATGAATTTTATGTACCATTATTTTCCACTTATTTTATCTTTTAGGAACCTTTACGTATCGTCATCCATTACCCTTATGTATGTCGTGACTTCCTTTAAACCATCAACTCAGGAATGATCACCACACACTTTCTAGAGAATAACTTTTGGACTTCCTGCCTTCAATAGACTTTTGCGGTCACTAGTCTAAACATCAGGCCAAGTCATATCTTTTGGAGATTCTCATTTCAGTCTTATGAATCAGAACTTTAAAGAGGATTCACATTTCCTAACACTCTCCCACTTGAAGATTGTTTTAAAGGAAAACACGACAACAACTAACACTTAGGGAAAAAACAAATCTTCTATCTTCTATAATAATAATAGTGTTTCCACCACATTTTTATTATCCTAATCCTATCAAGGCAGAATGTTGCCTTATAATTTCTTGGACTAAAACCCTGGCTCACATGTCACCCAGATATTTTCATTTGGTTATCTTCTCCAACTATAACACTCCATCCTCCAACATCTTATGGATAAAATGATATTTTAGGTAATTGTGTTTCATCTTTGAGTGAAACACCGGTTTCTTTACCAAATGAATTGCACTCTAACTGTCACAGTAGAGCATCCCACTATCCCAATTGAAGGTGATATGCCTTAAAGACTTATATATATGCAATATATATATATTTCATGCAAATTATGATTTTCAAGTGACGGTATAATATTTTATGCAATGATTGTTGTAAAATGATAAATTTTTATCATTTATTTTTTCACATAAGATGTCATTTAAGAAACTATTTCATAAGATGAAATGTTTGGGAGTTTTATTTATGTTTATGATAAATATAATGGTTGAAACATTAAATCATAAATTGAAGCACATGAGTTAATTAATGAACTATCAAAGTGCTTTCTCAAGGGATTTATAAAGCCCATTATTATATGATGTTAGGTGGGTGTGGTTATTCTTATGCTCGATCAAAACTCCCTATGCCTGGAGCACTCTTTATTCTTCATCCTTTACATTGTGAGGTGATATCACACCATGGAAGAAGATAGAATGTTGCTCGAACGTCAAGCGATTCAGATCAGCCCTTGGATACTGATGAAGGTGGGATGCTTATATTTTCCACTTTAGTGATATTCATCAAATGCATATGGTGATGAATATATAGAAGATACTGCTTTAGTTTATGATATTAATGTTTACAATAGTTCTTAATTTCTGTATATTTACATAGTTTTCATAATTATCTTGCATGGAGGTCCTAAAAAAAGGGTTTAAATCTTTTACACTACTTCTAATAAGTGTTATTAGACTCCTTTAAATACTAATAGTGGTATCAAAAGGACCCATGTTTAAGTTTTATGAAACTTGCAATGAAATGATGAAGAGAATTGAAAAATAGAGTAGTTTTGTGTTTCTAGAATTACATTTTTCATTAAAAGGGTTTACCCTTACGTATCTGACATACGTAATGGTAACCAATACCTTACCATTATGTAGTTGAGATGCATAAGGGTGACGAAAAATTTACCCTTACGCAGAGTGATCTGCATAAGGGTCATCATGCCTTACCCTTATGTAGATCGGTTTATGTAAGGGTCACCCAATCTTACCCTTATGCATAAAGGGTTACGTAAGGTTATGAAACTATTTACCCTTATGCAATACACCACTACATGAGGGTAATCAATTTTTTTTCTTCCTGAAGTCTCATAAGGGTAATCTAGATTTTCTTAAGGTTACGTAAAGGTAACAAGCCGCTTAACCTTACACGAGACATGATTATGTATAGGTAACAAAGGGCTTACCCTTATGAAAAAGAGTGCACACAAAGGTAATTTCAAGTTTTGAAGGCTTTCATAAAGGTAAGAAATAGGTTACCTATATGAAAGAAATACAGAATGAGAGTTCCCTTATGCAGCACTTCATTTTTAAGCTTCTTAAAGGTAAGAACTAACTTAAATTTATGTAAGGGTTCCAAAATCAGTTTACCCTTATGTAGAGTGTTTGCGTAAGGGTAGGAAATCTTACCTTTACCTAATAATGGGTTCCTGCGTAAGGGTAAACAATTTTTTATGTTATTTTTTTACATATTAAATGGTTTTAAGGATTTATAACATGTTTATAAATCATTATAGAAGGTATAACGACCCAAACTTTTATAAATGAAATTCCATTTTTAATGAATAAATGTCTCATTAAGTAATGTACTTATAAAAAACACATGAAATACTTTGGTTATTTTGGACCATTGTAAAATATAACCAGTTGAATTTCAAATCCCATTAAGCATCTTAAACATTGATAATATATCCATTGCTAAGTGATCGTTAAAATTTGTATATATTTAGGGTTATGAAAAAAATTTAATTAACATATAAGGAATAAGTGATTACCTCAACTAGTAGAACCATACCCTATGAAGCCCAATTACCAAAGATTCTGAGGGAGATAACGTCATTGGGATTTTTTCCCTTGACCAAGAATGAGTTAAAATTCAACAACTGAAATATGAATGAAACCATCTATGAGATAAGTTCAAGATAATCGAGGTTACGACCCAAACCATTTTCACCGAACCATCCCAAGAAAGTTCCACCATCGCACACCTTACCCTTAGGGCATATGCTAGTGGAATAATAGTTTATGTATCTAGATCCTAACAGTATGAATTTTTATATTTTTTTAAATGAAATAATGATCATGTTTATCCATTTTCATTATTACTTTACATGTATAATTATATATGAGTTTATGAGAAATAGATTTTGATATAAAGAAACCATAAATTGTATTTTTGGAAAATATATGGTTTTAACACTTTTTTGATAAATTCAATAATTTTAAAATAAATATTAATTTCATATAATAATATTATTAAATAATATTTATTTATATACAAATGATAATATAATTTAATGAAGTCCAATGTAATCTTTATAAGGGTCGGAAAAATATTATTACCGCAAAAACTAATATTTTTCAACGAATGAAGTTTTTTATTTAAAAGTATAAATTCTCATATTTATAGAATTATTTTGATAAAATAAATATTATTTCTGAATTCAACATGTTTAAATTATCTAATGGTGAATTTTGCATAATTTTTTGAGACAGTTGAATTTTTGGGTAAAAATTAAATACGATATAAATATACAGTCTGTATTATGACATCATAATAGCCCAAACGTGATGTAATAAATAAAATAAAAGGAATCCAAGACCAAATATAGAGTTATCCTTTTAAATAATTCTTTTTAAGTTATTTTTTTAATTTTATAAACCTTTATTGAATCTTTTAAAACCTATATTATATTTTAGGGTTTTAAAGTAAATATTTTATGAACATGGACCACTTTAATATCACAAATGAGATTATATTAATATGTTTGGTTATTCAACTTATAAAATATTGAAAACTAATCCTATTTGGTAGAAACCATGGACAAAAACCATGAGAAGTTTTGTGGTATTTATTATTTTATTATAGAGTCCAAAACTTAAGTTTAGAAATTAATAAAGAATTCCCCTCTCTTTTTCTATGGATACCCACCCAATCCACACTCTTATTCACTAAAAACCCATTGAGTATGAAGTTCATACCCTCTCTTTAAATCCCTCCCAAGGTGTTCCCAAGCTCTTAAGAAGCCCCTCCTAAGATTTAGAAGCGGCCTCTGAAGGTAAGGCTTCTCTCTCTCTCTCTCATCTTTTCAGTTTAAGCACATCCATTATAATATGACTTTTGATTTCCAAGTGGTTATTTTCTCATGTTTTCATAATCATACCTTTACTATCAAAATGATTTTTATGATAATGATATATTATTTATCCCCTCTCATTATAACCTTTAGCTAAACTATTACTATGTCGGTGTAGGGGGATTCTCTCCTCATCCTCTTTATTCAAACAATTTCTTTGTATTACACCATTTGATTTCCAATTATTTATGTTGGAATGTGTTTTTACACATACCTTTTATTGTCCTTATTATTTCCAAGTAATGATAGACCATATTTCACTATAATTAAACCCTCTAATGAATCTTTATGTACACCCGTTATGCTTTCAAAATTATCTTGTGATTTTCCATGTCATACAATTTTGTAGTGAATACCCATACCCATTTCTACTCAAGGGTATTCACCTAGATGTACCTATACTTTATTAATTGGGTACTTCCTTGTATGTAACTATTTTTTTCCCATTCCTGATGGTTCGGTTTCCAACAGGGTTTGTTTGTGGAACCAGAAACACCCAATGACTCTCATATCTGTGATGACCCATAGACCTGCTTTCCAAAATAAAATGTTATTTGGGAAACTTGTCCAATGATACTTAAGAACTCACATTGGTTGAGAGGATGGGAGTTCAGTCTCATCACACCTTTTGGGGGGGAAATTATTCCCTATTTTGGGACGTTATTATAGATTTTATTTAAGACATGTTCATGAATCCTTTATTCATTCCCAAGTATAACATGATTCACCCCTAAATTAACAATCAATTATTAGCATGTATGGATTTGGAGTCATATGTATGTATCTAAGGTTATCCATTTATGGAGATATCTATATGTATCTGAGGTTCTACATAAATGGTACCTTTTTATATGTGGATTAAGATTCTTATGTCATTCCTCATTATGAAACTGGTTTTAATCCACACAGTGGGGTGCTTTGGAATTTAGGATCAAACCTGTAATATAGGCTTCCTATGTATCCTTTTGAAAAGAATTAGAATCCACATAGTTTGGTTCCACTTAATAGGACACATCAAATATTTTAATTTTATTTGACAAGGACTGAACCATGCAGTTTAACATCATGAGGAAAGGATGTCCCAGAGGAAGGTGCCTAACCAAGGATGGTGTGGGACTTACGCTGAAGCAGCCCGAGAGACTTGGAAGATATATGTTCTCCCAGGTGGGGTATGATCTTATTAGGAATATGGCATGACTAAGGATTTTAATAAAAAGAACCTGAAAGGAGTATAACCCTTTGGTTTGGATATGACCCTACCGGGTATGTAGCCCATAGAACATTAGGGTGAATTTGGGTGTTGGGTTTGGACCTTAGGGAGGCTTCATACGTATCCCAGTTAGTTAGGAATCAAATCCCACATAGTTCAAATGTTTGGAGCTTACACCTTTGGAGGAGGCCCAATTTGTTTTCCTCAAGGAGAATATGGTCCTTTGAGAGGATATGGTTGAGGCTTGTATCAAATGGGAGGCCCATAGGTGCTTGGGATCATGAAGATGTCATGATATCCATAAACCACTAAGCCCACATGAGTCATGATCGGTGTGAGAAACAAGAGGAATCACTAGATCTTGAAAACAACACAATCTTCTTTGTCCACTAGTGGACAAGGTCAGATCCCAAAGGGAGAGAGAAAGGGGTTTGAATGTACTCATCTCATCTTTTTTTGGTAGATGAAGAGGAGGAGGGGTTAACCTTCCATTAGGGGCTTACTTCGAGAGGGATGCCTTTCTATTTTTCCCCTCTTCCCCATTCGATAGGCAGAAGAGGGGAGGAGGGAGGGGAGACAAATAACTGATTTCACTTCCTGGATCGAGGAGCTATATGGAATCGTACCCAAGGACAAGACCCTAATTACCATGAGAATGTATGCTTGAGAGAATTTTAGACCCCCTTGTTAAGTAGGTTACCAATGGGACCCCATTTACCATGGGTATGTATGCTAGAGAGGACAAACTGGCGCATCTGGTGATCTGATCATACAAATCTGGCAGTTTTGGGAGAGGCCTTATCCTGATGCCTCGTAAGGGGCCCACTTAGATCTTACATCTTAACACAAAAATAGTTTATGAATAAGGACATTAGGATAGTTCATGGAGGGTCCATGTTGGGGTCAAACGCTACACCTGAGAAATGTAATGAGATAGGGAAAGAAGAACACCTCAAGATGCCCCATGTCACATAGTGTTTTTCAATGCAGGATGGGGTTCCCTTTGCATAACACTTTTCTACATAGGCCTAGGTTACCTCCACATAGCACTTTGCTACACGGGTTGATGTTTCCTTCATTTATCCTTTTTCTATGTGGGGAATGGATCCCTCCACATAGACTTTTTCCATGTGGGGTGATGAACCATGAAGAGAGCACCTACTTATGCTTCAAAAAATGGAATCCATGAAGGAATTTGGGTCCACATATGGTTGCGTCACTTCCCTTGTTTTCCTTAATGTTATGCGGTAAATTTACCAACCAAAAATTTATGAGTCTCATAACTTTCCTCAATTTTTCATCCATCATCTCCCCAGCTACCCCTTAGTGCTTTTATAGAGGAATGGAGGTAACCACCTATCGAGGTAGCTGGGTGCCTATGGTGGGGATTTTGTTTTCGGTGGACGTTAAACACCATCCACTCCTAAAAAAACTTTTTCGTTTTCAGGAGATGTGAAATACTATCTGCATTTGATTTTTTTCCATTTGTGGGGGATGGTAAACATTGTTCGCACTTAAAAATATTTTTTTGTTTACAGGGGATGATAAACACCATCCCCCCCTACAATTTTTTTTCATTTGCGGGATTACATGCGGAACAGAAGTCCACATAGTGAGATTGATATGCGGCATCGATCTCTCCTTTGTGACTTTTTATCCTTAAATTTTTTTTATAACTTTTTATTTGGGTGGATTTTACCATTACCAAATTCAAGGAATCCTTTTGTCCTTCCAAGCAGAGTTTTTATGACCCAAAATATACCCCCATTGGAATAGGTTATGATTGAGACAAAGTGGAGTAAATTCCAATGAAGAAATTTCTCCTATTTGGATTGGATTGAGGTGTACATGTGGACCCAAAACAAGGCCCAAGTCTTTAAAAATAGGGGTTGGGATCATTTTTTATTTACCAAGATTCTTTGGGAATTGATGCTTTGAAGACTCACATCGCTCCTCGCTCCCCATGTATCATTATCCTTTGTGGATGAATTTATTGTGAACTTAAAGTCTTCACCCATGAAAGATATTTCCACTCTCATGCATAGTGATGCAGTCATCCACATGGCAGCTTGATGCTTCACAGATCCACTGAGTGCCTTATGAACAGATGCTTTGCTGGAAGATGTTTTTACGGGAAGATGCTTCATGGACCACATAACAACCTATGTGGTTTTGATATACTTTGATTTTTTATGAATAATAACCCTTTATTTCCATATTTTTTTGCATAATATATAAATTATGGACCCTTTTCAATTTCTTTCTACTGCTGAATCTCTTTCTGGAGTTAGTGAGAGGAGGAATACCATGGTTGATTCTGTTGATAGAAATTCCAAACACAACATCAAACCATGCCATAAATCTTTAGAAGGAATTTTGAGTGCAGGACAATAGGGTTACCTGGTATCAAATAGGCCACCTCTCTATAGATTTGGGATTCCATCAGATGTTTCAATCCCAACACCACGTTGAGTGAATCAACCTGTGGCCTGGGTACTCAGGAATAACAACATTCTCTGAGTAAACGTCTCATCAAAGGGGTCCTTCATTTGGGAATCCTAATCCTATGGGTTTCTTTTGAATTATGATCCATTATCTATACAGGAAACAATGTTAGTACTAGAATAATATTTCCATTTCTATCAGAGAATTTCAAGGAAGGCCACAATAAATGAGTAGTTATGGTGGTTGTCAAAATGAGACCTTCAACTTAGGGGATCATTTGATTTGGAATAGGGGTGGCCTTTCTAGGTTTGCTAGAGTTGTGGGGAATTCAAAACCGAGTTGATGGGTGTGGGATTACATGAGGAATTATTGGTGTCACAAAAAAACTCTCATCGCAACTTATTCATTATCACACAATGTTTTAGTTGATGGAGTCTAGATATTTATAACTTCCATCTAGTGCATGGGGAGGTCAGTATTAGCCTTTGGGATGTCTGACTTATCTTAGAGGCACCGATCATGGGAGACATGTATGATGAATTTCTTCCTCCCTCCCCATCTTGGGATGAAACGAAGAGGACCCCCGTGCTTTCAAAGAAACTTATTGACAAGATAAAGGAACTTACGAAGGTTGAACCTCATCTAAAGAAATATGTTCCGTTATTTGACTAAATTAAGGCCTTTTCCATTCCAAGTATCTATGAAACCCATAAAAGAAGGCTGAGGACTTTCCCCACCCTTGACACTCAGATTCGTGTTGGTTCTTATTGGCCGGTGCTCAAAAAGGGTCAATTCACTAAGTGGGGATGGAATATTTTCCCTGATGTTGACTAGTTGGTTAAATTGGTAGCCTTTATCACCGTGTTTCATAGTGATTGGTTGCTTCCAGTGCACAAATCCAACACTAGAGTTTGAGTCACAAACTTTGTGATGGTGACTCAGTTGTCCACCAAAAGGCATATTAATCTCATGGTCCCAGTGATGGCAAAGATATATCTTATGTTATGGTGTATAAGCAATGGGAATTCATTGTATTGGTTGGTGGTCCCCTTTCAAGTTATCTAGGGTTGGTTAGTAGCCCATATGGGAGGTTATGAATTTATCAACAACCAATAGATACTGGAATCTCTATTATAGTCTTATTTACAATTTATAAGTGGTGTAAACCCATTAGGTGGAAAGAAAATGAAGTGATGTATCAGATTAACCATCATGACTATTTCACTTATACTTATTATACTTCCCCTACCGGTATATTAGTGAATGATTCATATTGAGATCATGCCAGGAGAGGGTATCTCAAATCTTTGAGAGAGGGTATCTTGGCTACCAGAATCAATGGGAAGTTGATATGTGAGGGTTATGAACCCTATAGATTTTCACATCAATTCAACTACATTCATATTAGGTGTCCTCTAACCATCAAGAGTTCACATAAGGGAAAAAATTTGATGGTGGTTCGAAGAATCTGTATAATGTTAACTCGGGAAGACACATGGTGCTAGGTTGGGCTTCCACATTCTATAGGTATTTAGCCCTCACTCACGGGGACTTATGCTGAATCCAATATTCAATCATAACTTGGCGACCAACTAGAAAAACTGGTTCCTATTGTTAAATGTCAAACGGTGCCTGAGACCAAAGGGGATCAAAGGCAAACAACTGAACATTCTAGGATAGGAAAGTAGCTAAGAAAATCTATTATTTCTGAACCCCCTAGAAAAATGTTGAGAATATGGGGTTTAACTTCCTAGAATACTGAAACTACTCCTCAATTTCAATTATCCATTGACCCTAAGGCCACTTATCCCATATCCTGGAGACAGTGGGACACATTTAGGAATTCCATTCCCATCGGTGATCTATAGAGACTTCTCCAAGAGAAAGAGGTTGCATGAGGTAGACGAAACTATATAGAAGTGCCTAAGAACATTTATTATGATGGAGAACTTGAGGTGGTGGAAGAATATATTCAATATCTTGACACCTCAGTCCACTCAGTGCGTAACTGACACAGACTTTCCAGGCGTTTGGTTGAAATGCTGAGGCCTGAGGTCAACGATAGTGAAGAGGATTCCAGTCACACTTTTGAGGGGGCTAATGAGTCCATCCCACCTGCTAAAACTGGGGTAAAGATAATTGATTATTCTTCCCAACATGGGTCTTGGAAGTGCCTGACACCCGGGGGTACCAGGGCGGATGAGATTCCAATGAAGCAAGTATGGTGGCTGGAACCTACCCCATTTCCAAGGGTAGACCCTCTGACATTATCCATTCCCTTTACTGTATCATTCCTAGAGGACTATAAATAATGAGATGCTTGGATATCAAGCAAAACCAATGAATAAATATGGGAATCAATTTAGGTCGATGATGTTGACCTTATGATATTCAGGCTTATCACCACTCTCAAATGAATATCTTTCTGAGAGAATCCTCATCAATTGGGAATATACCTCAAGGATATGGATGATTGTATTCATTCATTAAAGGGTATAATTTACTGGTCCAATCAAGTATAGGACATGGTGATAGCCATGGTGGAGTGAGATGATTCTAACATAGAGGTAATATGATTTTTTTGTATCAACTCTTCTTTTCTGATATTTCTATGATCTTAAATCTCTACTCATTTTAGTTATAGGAGGTTGGAGAGAATTGGTCACCTATCCCTTCCCTGAAGTATACTATAGGTGTACTTCTCTTGGGGGGAGAATCTCTTCGGGCACATGATCCATCGAAGAAGGATCTCTCAGGGTGGTTGAACATATGGAGGTGGTTCTTACAGATCCTGCGGGTGCATTCCCACCATCAACCCCACCCAATACTCCCCTAAGGAGACCATCTTCATGGAATATTGAAAAGTGTTGATATGAATAAAAGTTGGAGACACATCTTAGGTCTGGAATAACATGTGGATTTTTCATCTCTTAACTTATCCATCACGCCATGTGTTTCCATGTGCTGATTAATTAACTCTTACATGAATTAGTGCTGGTTTAGTGAGCCATCAAACACCAATCACCCATGGGCTTGTAACCCATTCTTATTTAGAGAAAAATGTGATAACACTAGATGTTTTAATTGATATGGATGGGGTACCAAGACCAATTGAAGAAATCATGGAGGTTTTAATCCCTAGGGGGTCAACCCTTCCTAATCAATCAACCTATGCCCCATTTTGAGGGGAGTATTCAGGGGTTAAAGTTCTTATTGGGATTACTGATCTTGCTCCTCCAAAGATCACAACTATATAAGAGGAAATGAATCGGGTTCAACGAAAGTCATCCCAAATGTTTCTCCCTATTATGTGACTATTATTCCCATAAGATTAGTATGAATGAGTGACCTTTTAGAGGACACTGATTTGGAAAAACATAAAAATGAAGTTGCAAAGGTGTCAACTTACACAAATCCAACTCATTCCAAATAAATTGAGTTGAGACCCTCTCTGGTTTCACTAGTTCCTAAATATATTCCACCATCTAAGAGATATTCTAAAGAATATCAGGAGGATCTCTAAAATCTTCATATTTCCCTTCAAAATATATGGAAGGACATCTAGAGGATGATTTCACAGACCCTCTTGGTGAACTTTCCAACAAATATACCTAGATTACACTACATGTTTTCATTGCTCAAGTATGGGGGGTTTTATTATCATTCCATACATGATGTGTTAAAACAGGTTAATGCCATTTAGGATAGGGCTGGTGTGCTATAGTATTGTCTCTCACCTGCAAAGTCCATGACCCATCTTACTGAAACCAAGAATACCCTTCTCAATGAAGTCACTGAGTATGATGGGGTGGTTACGATACAACATGGTAAAGTTATAGATAAGTGAGTCTTGGTGGAATGGATTTTTCATGAGCTGGATCAACTTAAACAATAATTATCTCACACTGAGGAGGTGGTTAACCAAGGTAAATAATTAGTGGAAGAGGTCGAGAATGCAGGATTGGATGTTGCTAAGAGGGAAAAGGCATTACGGGCTGGCACTATTACTGAGACTGAAACATTGTTCGAGCTACGCATTCTAATCAGTTGATGATTCAATATTATGAATCTACCAAGTAGGCTTTTTGACAAAAATATTTTTCTAATATAGAGAGACTTAGAGCTGTGGATGTTCCTACTAAACTTTTCAAATGAATGGAAATTATACGGTTCTCAATCATCTATTTCTTTGTTCCCTCTTTCCTTTTCAATTTTAATAGTAATATTGGATTTGACTTATTTACTTCTCATAATTTCCACATATTAGCATATTTAACTTTGAATAATGGGAATAGAAGCACGCTTTAAATTTGGTAGTTTAGAGTCTTGCAATTTGGACTAATGAAATCGGTGTTTTAGGTCCAACAAATTTGACCAAGGGTTGTAGAGTGATGATCCAAGAAGGGATTACTGGCCGAGAATGTTATTAAATCTCTCAGATACCCAAATGGGGGGATTTTGATTCATGATTTTTTGATTTTCAGATTTTTAGCATGATGTGAGACAAGTATGCGAGGAGTGACTATAGATCTTGTTTGAAAGGTGATTTAAAATATAATATCATTGGGTATTATGAAGATAGAGGAGGTATATCTTGAGAAAAAAATTTCCTTTAGTTGATAGGCCTTTTGAGGGAAGATTATACAAATCCAAACCGGGGTATATTATGCATTGTCAAAAAAAGTTGTTCACAAGAATATGAAATTCTACTACTGATGGCCAAGGAAATCTTATGATGATTTGTATTTCTCAATATCAATAAGGGTGATTTGTTAGGGTAATTCATCCAAGGATGGAGGGAGCATCTATATTGGCACTATCCATGAATGGGAAATTGGTTCTATATGGATTTGGATTGTCTAAAGTAGGGTTGAATAATAGTGTACTTTAATATCGTGTGACTAGGACATGGAACATATAGTTTAACATCTTAAAAAAAATATTTTTAGGGTTATTATTTAAGGTCACTTAACTTTGACTAAAAGATTAGTGATTTGGCATTTTCATAGTAATCTATCCAAGAATATTCCATAATATTCAGGAATGAAGGGGAAAGGTTGTAAGCAGAAATATGGGGGCTTATGAATCTGAGGAGTAACATGGGATGAAAAAATAATTAGGCATTAAGTAGATAGAATTGATCTCTCCCGAGGATTAATGTAACTTTGGTTGATATACCTTTTTTTGGGTGATTTATGAAAATACAATTGGGGTATATTATGCATAATCAAACAAAGATACTCTCAAGAATCCAGAATTCTATTATTGGTGGCCATAAAAATCTCATGGAGATTCATACTTCCTTAGACATAGATTTTGGTTTGTGTAAGGAAAGGTCCTAAATATGGAAGGATCATTTTATATCAAAATTTCCTAATAATGGGTAGAAATATTTTCTCCATGAAGGTTTTACCCATACTCTAGAAAGGGGGACCCCCTTTTTTTGTTACAGCTAATCCTAAGACACAAGGTTTAGGAATCACTACATATATTGTTAAAGTGAGAATCAATACACACATAGTTCTAAGGTAGATTCACAAGACTGATCGAATTATTTAATGGAGAGTGGAATTTTTTTCTTTGAATATGGGATCAAGAGTGGGGTAAGAACTTGTATTGAACCCTCCTATGAAAATCTACCTTATACATAGGAGAGTGGGGGGAATTTTTTTTGTGTGTTGTTGTGGCTGGATCAGGATGCAAGATCTGGTCATCACTATGTATCATGTGATAATAGGAATCAAGCCAGACGCAGTTCCTAGATTTATTTCTTGCAAGATACATCAACAATGTAGTTTAAAGTCATGTGGTAAGGATATTTGGTATGTATTTTATAGTTTTCTACCTAGAACATGGTAACCCTGATGTGGAATGGAATTCCTTGATCATGCGGGAATGCCCTTACCAAAATTCCTAAACCCACATGAACTATGGTCGATGTGGTAAACAAGGATAAACAAATGTTTCTTTCACTATAAATAGTCAATTTTAAAAGTAAGGATAGGATTTTTTTTGATTTTTTGTTGTCCGGACTAGGATGAAGGATCCAGGTATTACAAGGTATCTCACAGAGGTGAGAATCAAGTTGTACGTAGTTTTTTTCATTCCCATTTTCTAAAATCTCATTTCTGGTTATTTTATTTCATATATATATATATAAAGTGAATTATAATTAGTGAGTTATTGTTTGCAAAAGGCTCCTCAAGAGATCGACCTAGTTCAACCACTGTGTTGCACTTAGTATAAATATTTTTGAGAGCGCACACGACAATGCTTCATCAAATTGGTGCCATTTTTGGGGAACCGATTGATCTTCACTCATTATTTCTATTCACATTTTGTAAATTATTTTTCTTCCTTTCATTTAAAAAACAAAAAAAATCAAAAATTTCAAAAACACTAAAAAAATCATTGTTCCTGATGTCTTTTAGTTCAAGCTTTTATGTATGGACTAACAGATCTCAGGTAAAACAAGAATATGAAATTAAAAAATATCATATGAAAAAACTTCATGATAAGGTACAAATACTTAAGATAAATTCTAAAAGGTTTGATGAATATATTCGTTCACTAATAGAGAAACCTGAACCTGATCCTGAACCGGAACCCGAACCAAAACGAGTGGTGGAAGAGATTTCACCGATCATTTTTTATGTCAAAGAACCTGAGAAGGGTGAGAGGGATCTTCTAAAGGAATTAATCATATCATCCTGAACTCATCCATTGCTCTTGGAGGTCCCTAATGTACACATGACAACTGATTCACTTATGGGAGATCAATAATTTTTGGAAGAATACTGGAATCACTTTGTTGAAGATAATATAAAACTTGATCTTCCCATCATTGGTATTGAACAATCCTCACATTTTGAACTCTCTCTTACTTTGGAAGACAATGAAGAATATGCACCTGATGAGATGTAATTTCCAAAGGTCTTTCCTGAAGAGATCAATTTCCAAACTGACTTACTTGAAAGGGAATATTTCTTTATTGATTCATCATGTTTTAATCTTATTCAAAATGAATTGTTTTCTGACTTCTCCTTTCCTAAAATTTATAATATAGTACCAATGGAGTAGACCTTGGATTATATGAAAGAGACCACCCAAGTGATGGTGATCAAGGAAGAAGTGCTTGAGAAGATGGTTGTGGTGCGATTGCCTCCTCTATAACAACTTTCATACCATATGGAGGAGGACACCACAGAAGTTCACAGGGAGCACCCCTATTTTATTTTCCCACCCACTCTAGACCTTAAATTCCCTTTGTATTCTTTCTTGGGTGTTGAGAGATTTATTATCTTATTTGGGGTTCTCCATTCTTGGTGTTTACTTATGGACATCGGGAAAAGTCACATGTGGTGGTTTATCTTAAAGAAACATCATCCACCATCTGATTGGGGATAATCCACTGCAACTACCTGACTAGGGGCAGTAAAAACCTTGCACCCGCTTGGGGGGTCAAACCAAGAATTATCCCTTTTCTCTTTCATTTTCATTATTTTCATTATGTTTTTTCATTTCTTTCTTGTAGTTTTAAAGTGGTAGCATTTAGGAGCTTAACTCAAGGCTACCAATGAAAAATAAATCAGTTTGTGTCTTTCCTTTTCTTTATTTTATTTGCTGCCCAATATAAATTTTGTGTAAAAATATTTCTTGATCCTATTTGAGATAAAAAGAGGGTAGTAAATGGAATAAGTGTGGGGGAGGGATTTCAACCTATTTTAAGAATTTTTAGTGTGCTTCTATTTTGTTTTTATTTTTTTTTCTTTTCATTTTTGGTGTGTTTTTAAGATTCTTGAGCTGAATAGAATACTTTGGAAAATTCAATCTATCTTGGTATTTTTGTCCCATTGTTTGATTTGAGTATTTTAGGATTTAAATTATTTCTTAATGGGTTCTATTTCTGATTTATGGTCTTTTCATTTGATGACGTTTGATTGACTGTGAAACTCATGTGCACTAGTGTTGTCCAAATTGAAAATCTTTCCCAAAAACGAGAGGTTTCTAAACCTTTTTGACATATTCTTACATTTATATTTTTATTAAGAGTCTTTAGACATGTTGTGTGATACAAAACTTTCTATTTTTCTCTTTTTCAAAGCTGTTAGAGTTCATGGAATGTGTCAAGTATTATTGAGGCATCACTTTGAAAGCCCTTTTGCATTGAACTCTAATTTTGGCCTACCTTTACATATGAACTTCTTTAAGCCCCCAGTAGCCATGAAATACCTTGTTAGGTAGCCACATTACAAGACATTTATCCCTTTAAAACATTCTATAGAAGTCAAATGCATGATTATTGTTGAAATCAAGTGTGGGGGAGGGGGAAGATGGGTTGTATTTTGCTTTCCTGAAGAATCTTTTTGAGCTGAATTGAAAGTGTTGCCATATTTATTGCTAATTGGGTGGAAGAAATGTCATGATGGAAAGATGGATGGGTGGACCAAAATATAATTTCACAATTGGGCTGGGTGTTCACCAATTTTTGAAGATCAAAAGATGCCTCTCTTTTCCTTAAAACATGATTCTGAAGAGAAACCCAGATTTGAATTCACCTGAAACAATTCTACAAATGGAGAAAAGTGGGATGAAAATCATTGATACTGAAATTCTAAGCATGAACTTCCCAAAATAAGCGGTGTGTTTAGGTGATTCATTTTGGATCTGATTGAGAATCACACCATTCTTGAACAAAACTATTTTCATGCATTTACTTCACTTTAGAGCATAACCCTCCTCATTCGGCCTCAGATGTTTTTACATTTTAAACCTGCCAACCCTCAGCCTCAGAAAACCCAAAGAAAAAGACCTTATGATTGACACATTTTTTACTCTTTTAAGTGAAAATACTAGGATGATAGAAATCCTATAGATATCACACATGTTTTGAGAATGAGAAAAACTCTACATTGAAAATCCTTGAGTGAAGAGAGAAATATTTTTCCGGGGAGGTAGGTATGACATGAATGTGAGGATTAACATGAAAATTAATGGATTAATATGATTTATGAGGAGTTATAAAATTTTTATCAATGTATGAGGCATGATATTTTATTTGTTATGATAATTGAGTTGTGTTGTCATTTATGCTTTGAGAAGTTTGTTTTGACCTTGGTATAAGATGATTGCCTAGGAGTGCAATGTTTAAGTCTGGGGGAATTGATAGAACATATATTTTAAATTATTTTATTCTGAATTTCAATTTTTTTAATCCCACCAATGTGTTATTTAAATGGAAATTGTCACATTTTATGTTTTAGGAGTATTTTTGAGTTTAATTGGAAAAATGGCTTATTTTGGATTTAAACAGTTTTAATTTATTTTAATGTTTTGGCCATAAAATTTTCTACACTGATCCAAATTGAAAAATTATTCTTTTATAGGTTTTTATGTTCGATGAGATTCATGTTATCCATCTGGACCCAAAGCTCAATCCATCATTTGGAAGCTCAAATCCATCTCACAATTCAGGCCTCGAAAACTGTGCACAGAACTGGATAATTTTATTGTTGGGCCCATAATCATAAATGGACAAACCATTTGAGCTGAATTTTTTCATGGATATGTAATAAATACAGAGGAAGATGGTTTATTAAGATGGGAGCATCTGATTATTTCATTTTTCAAGTCCATAAATGCGTTGGAACTCGATGTATTGGAATACAAACATTCAGCCTGACCAGATTAAATGTTCGGAGTAAAGTGGCCATAACTCCGTCATTATGTGACCAATTAAGCTGAAAGTTTGTTGAGGGATGAGGGAGAAGTAATGTAACAACTTTAAAGAAGGACCATATCCAAAATTTTGTTATTAAAGAGGTATAACATGCGTATTTTTTTGGAGGAAGATTTTTAGATCCAATTTTTAATTCCCTTTTCCTATAAAAGTGTGCCCCATTTTCTTTTCAAAGGGCTGGAAACTTAGGAATAGCCTTTGTTTACCATTAAATGTAGTTTAGTATTGTATTTTATTTTAATTTCATTCTTTAATAGCATTTCATATTTTTATTTATGTGTTCTCCTTTCACTTTTATTCTTTCTCTCTTTTTTTTCTCCCCTCGTTTTCTCCATCACTATGAACTCTTATGCTCATGATCATGAGTAGCTAATTTGAGGAAGTTCCTTGGGGAGTAATATAGTGATGAACCCAAGTATTTTAACTTGCAATCTTAATGTTTCTTATTTTCTTAGAGTTATATTGAGGGGGGTCTTAGTGGGCTAAGTGCCTTTGTGTCTCCACTTTCCACCAGAGGTTTAGCTTTCACTTCTGCAATATTTTCCCTCGATCGAGGATGTGGATGTGTGGTCTCTCAGCGATCGTTGAGAGTACCATAAATTCACAACCATATTCAGAGGAGTATTTTCATGCATACTATGGATCATGTTCATTAAGTAAATTATAAACTAATAATGAGATGATGAAGGTTCACTCTGGGCGATGCTCTCAGGAATGTCTCATTTCTTCTAACATCATTCTATTTGCATTCATTCTGTTTGCATTGCATTACATGTTTAATTTTAGTTTTTTTTTTCCAATTTTATAAAACCTAATTTTTGGTTATTTTATTTCACACACACACACACACACACATAGTGAATTATAATTAGTGAGTGATTGGCTGGAAAAGGCTCCTCAAGAGATCGACCTAGGTCAGCCACTGTGCTACACTTAGTATAAATATTTTTGAGAGTGTACATGACAATGCTTCATAAAATTGGTTCCATTTCCGGGGATCAAATTGGTCTCCACCCATTATTTCTATTCACATTTTGTAAATTATGTTTCTTACTTTCATTAAAAAAACAAAAAATTTCAAAAATTTCAAAAACACTAAAAAACCATTGTTTCTGATGTCTTTCAATTCAAATTTTATGCATGGACTAACAAATATCAGGTGCAACAAGAAGTTGAAATTCAATAATATCATATACAAGAACTTCATGATGAGGTACAAAGACTGAAGAGAAATTCTAAAAGGTTTGATGAATATATTCATTCACTAATGGAGCAACCTGAACCTGATCCTGAACCGGAACCTGAACCAAAATGAGTGGTGGAAGAGATTTCACCAATCATTTTTTATGTCAAATAACCCGAGGAGGGTGAGAAGGAGATTCTAAAGGAATTAATCATATCATCCTGAACTCATCCATTGCTTGAGGAAGTCCTTGATGTACACATTCCAGCTGATTCACTTATGGATGATCAATAATTTTTGGAAGAATCCTGAAATCACTTTGTTGAAGATAACCTAAAACTTGATCTTCCCATCATTGATATTGAACAATCCTCACATTTTGACCTCTCTCTTGCTTTGGAATACAATGAAGAATATGCACCTGCTGAGATGGAATTTCCAAAGGTCTTGCCTGAAGAGATCAATTTCCAAGCTGACTTACTTGAAAGGGAATATTTCTTTATTAATTCATCATATTTTAATCTTATTCAAAATTAATTGTTTTATGACGTCTCCTTTCCTAAAATTTCTGATACAGTACAAATGGACCAGACCTTGGATGATACGAAAGAGACCACCCAAGTGGTGGTGATCGAGGAAGAAGTGCAGGAGAAGATGATGGTGGTGCAACTGCCTCCTCTGCAACAAATTTCATACCATATGGAGGAGGACACCACAGAAGTTCACAGGAAGCACCCCTATTTTGTTTTCCCACCCACTGTGGACCTTAAATTCCTACTGTATTCTTTCTTGGGGGCTAGGGGATTTTTTATCTTATTTGGGGTTCTCCATTATTGGTGTTTACTTATGGACACCGGGAAAAGTCACATGTGGTGGTTTATCTCAAATAAACATCACCCACTATCTAATTGAGGATAATCCACTGCAACTTCCTGACTAGGGGCAGTAAAAACCTTGCACCATCTTGGGGGGGGGGGGGGGGTCAAACCAAGCATTATCCATTTCCTATCCATTTTCTCTTTCATTTTCATAATTTTTCTTATGTATTTTCATTTATTTATTGTAGTTTTAAAGTGTCAGCATCTAGGATCTTAACTCAAGGCTGCCAGTGAAAAATAAATCAGGTTGTGTCTTTCCTTTTCTTTATTTTATTTACTGCCCAATATAAATTCTATGTGAAAATATTTCTTGATCTGATTTGAGCTAAAAATAGGTAGTAAATTGAATAAGTGTGGGGGAGGGATTTTAACCTATTTTAAGAATTTTGATTGTGCTTATATTTTTTTTTTCATTTTTTTCATTTCATTTTTGGTGTGTTTTTAGGATTCTTGAGTTGAATTGAATACTTTGGAAAATTCAATCTATCTTGGTATTTTTTCCCATTGTTTGATTTGAGTATTTTAGGATTTAAATTATTGTTTAATGGTAACTATTTATGATTTATGATCTTTTCATTTGATGATGTTTGATTGACTGTGAAACTCATGTGCACTAGTGCTGTCGAAATTGAAAAACTAGCCCAAACCCGAGAGGTTTCTAAAACTTTTTAACATATTCTTACTTTTTTCTTTTTCTTGAGAGTCTTGATACATGTTTTGTGGTATAGAACTTTCTATTTTTCTCTTTTTTCAAAGCTATTAGAGTTTATGGAATGTGTCAAGTATTATTGAGGCATCACTTTGAAAGCCCTTTCGCATTGAACTCTAATGTTGGCCTACCTTTACATATGACCTTCTTTAAGCTCATATTATCCATGAAATAACTTGTTAGGATGCCACATTACAAGACATTTATATCTTTCCAACCTTCTATAGAATTTAAATGCATGATTATTGTTGAACTCAAGTGTGGGGGAGAGAGAATATGGGTTGTATTTTTCTTTCCTAAAGAATCTTTTTCAGTTGTTTTGAAAGTGTTTCAATATTTATTGCTACTTGTGTGGAATAAATATCATGATATAAATATGGATGGGTATAAAAAAATATCATTACACAAATGCGCTGGGTGTTCACCAATTTTTGAAAATCAAAAGCTGCCTCTCTTTTCCTTAAAACACGATTTTGAAGAGAAATCCGGATTTGAAGTCAAGTTGAAACAATGCTACAAATGGAGAAAAGTGGGATAAAAATTATTGATACTGAAATTCTAAGCATGGAATTCCCAAAATAAGAGGTGTTTTTAGGTGATTCATTTTTTAGCTGATTGAGGAGCATACCATTCTTGAACAAAACTGTTTTCATGCATTTACTTCACTTTAGAGCATAACCCTCCTCATTCTACCTCAGAAGTTTTTACATATTAAACCTGCCAAACCTCATCCTCAGAAAAACCCAAGAAAACAAACTCTTTATTAACACATTTTTGACTCTTTTAAGTGGAGATACTAGGAGGATAACAAGACTATGAAGATCACACGTGTTTTGAGAATGAGAAAACTCCACATTGAAAATCCTTGAGTGAAGAGAGAAATATTTTTTTGGGGAGGTAGGTAGGACATGAATGTGAGGATTAACATGAAATTTAATGGATTAATATGATTTTTGAGTTCTAAAGTTTTTATCCATGTATGAGGAATGATATTTTCTTTGATATGATAGTTGAGTTGTATTGTCATTTATACTTTGAGAAGTTTGTTTTGACCTTGGTATAAGATGATTGCCTAGGAGTGCAATGTTTAAGTGTGGGGGAATTGATAGAAAAAATATTTTCAATTATTTTATTCTGAATTTAAATGTTTTTAATCCCACAAATGTATTATTTAAAGGGAAATTGTCACATTTTTTGTTTTAGGAGTATTTTTGAGTTTAATTGGAAAAATGGCTTATTTTGGATTTAAACAGTTTTAATTTTTTTTAATTTTTTTGCCATAACATTTTCTACACTGATTAAAATTGAAATATTATTATTTTATAGGTTTCTATGTTCTATGGGATTTATGTTATCTATCTGGACCCAAAGCTCAATCCATCATTTAGAAGCTCAAATCCAGCTCACAAGTCAGGCCTCGAAAACTGTGCACAGAACTGGATAATTTTATTGTTGGGACTATATATAATAAATGGACAAACCATTCGAGCTGAAAGTTTTCATGGAGCTATAAGAATTTTGGAGGAACAAGTTTTATTGAGATTTACGCATCTGATTATTTCATTTTCAAGGAAATAAATGCATTGGAACTCAGTGTATTGGAATACGAACAGTCAGCCTGACCGGATTAAATGTTCAGAATAAAGAGGCCATAACGACTTAATTACGTGACCTATGAAGCTGAAAGTTTTTGGAGGGATGAGGGAGAAGTAATGGAGAAACTCTAATGAAGGACCATCTCCAAAATTCTGTCATTAAAGAGGTCTAACACGCGAATTATTTAGGAGTACGATTTTTGGAACCAATTTTTAATTCTCTTTGCCTATAAAAGTGTGTCCCATTTTCTTTTCAAAGGGTTAGAAACTTAGGAATATCCTTTGTTGGACATTAAATATAGTTTAGTATTATATTTTCTTTTAATTTAATTTTTTAATAGCATTTCATATTTTTATTTATGTGTTCTCCTTTCACTCTTATTCTTTCTCTCTTTTGTTTTCTCCCCCTGTTTTCTCCATCACTGTGAACTCTCATGCTCGTGATTATGAGTAGCTATTCCAAGGAAGTTCCTAGGGGAGTAATATAGTGATGAACACAAGTCTTTTAACATTCATTCTTAATGTTTCTTATTTTATTATAGTTATACCTAGGGGGTCTTAGTGGGAAAGGCGCCTTTGTGTCTCCACTTGCCACCCGATATTTAGCTTTCACTTCTGCAATACTTTCCCTCGATCGAGGAGGTGGATGTGTTTGTTGAAATAGTGGGTGCCCTAGACCCAACTATGTAGTATTTTTTATTACTGTATCATGTGTATAGTTAGACATGCATGATGATATCTTACCATTATAGTGCAGACTTTTCTGCGTCCACTATAATAATGGTAATGTCCAAAGGTTAATTGTCGTGTCAAGAGGTTATAACAGATCCCAGGCTATAATGAGAACCTTGAGACACAATGACATTGATCTTAAATATATGTTCTATAGTCTATATACATATTACTGACTAGACACAATAGATGTCTGACTATCAGGTGCTGGGGGATCATAAGCATTGAGACTTCTTCTCATGAAGTTCGCACTTGGTGATCTCTAGTAGTGAGATCATGAGGACAGACTTACCAATAGGAACACCACATGTTTTGGGTGTCATTGGTTGTTCCTATCTACAAACATGTGTATTGGTCTCCTGACTTGAAACCATTAACAATGTATATTATTTAATTATGTACTTTGATGCAAGGCAAAAACCATGGTAGTAATGTCGTAGAGAGGTAGTTTGTGTTGGGTGCGTAGTTAGTGGTATGACGTTGGTTGAATGATCAAGAAAGAATTTGTCGCTTCCAAGTTTAGGAAGTTGTATATCTCAGGCCTGGTTGATCAGGATGATTTCACCTTCATAAGTCTTTGGCCAAATCAGTAGAAAGGTGAATCCATCCGGATAGATCAACAAATAATAAAGCAAGATAAGGATGATGACACAAGAGTGCGTCCTACTTTATGAGATATCAAATGACAAAGAGACTATAGTACACAGTCAGTGTTCGTAGGTTGGTAGTCATTACAATGACTATCCTTATCTCTTTAGGAGCCATGACGGGTTGCTAGACCCCGCTGTTGGTCTGGGGATTTTATTCACTACTATTGAGATAAGGGCCTAAAGGGTCACACACAATAGCATATTCAAGAATCCTCCCTATTCAGTTGAATATTAAGCGGGACAATGAGTTGAGTTAAATGACTCGGTTTTATCATTTAATATATTTTACAAGTATGTGATAAAATATTAAATAATATTGGCGTAGTTTAGTCCGTCGAAATTATTTATTTAGAGAACGTTGATATTAACAGGGGCCGGGGAACCCTACCGGGTATTTATCAACATCTCTATAAATAAGAGAGGAGGCTCTGTCTCTTTGGTGTGCATATCACTATTCATCCATTTATGGAATGAAAACTTGAGAGCCTCTCTCTCCTCCCGCTTCTTAGAGAGAGAAACTGATGATCCAAGAGCTCAGATCAAGTTCTTCCTCACGTATCGCAAGATCAACCATGCGGCGATCGTCGGGACGTCGAAGATATCATTGAATCGATGCGCTAGCACCCGGAGTTCGATGATTGGAGTTCCCGCGTATTTTTTTGGAGCACGTGTGGATGATCTAGAGGGATCCTGCTTTGGATCCTTCAAGCGACGATCGCCATCGGCTAGCAGCAATCGACCACGCCTTCAGATTTAAAATGGTTATGTTTTCATTTTAATTTTGTTCAATTAATAATCTACGTGAGATCCTCAGACCTCTCTTGGGATCGGATCGTCGGAGACGATAAGTACCGTTTTTCTGCCGACGAAAAATTTAAAATCCCCGGCCCACCAGCTTCCGCTGCGGGCCCCAGAAACCTAATAGTGGTATCAAAGAGATCACGTAAATTTTCTGAGCCAAATAAAATTAATTTACCTAAAATTGATTAGAGGGTTCAAAAACGGTCTCATTGGTTCAGACCACATGTCGATCCGATCTCAAATGGCCATGTTATGGCCAGTTTATTTTTCGGATTGGATCAAAGGTGTAGTTTTATCTCAAGTTTTAATTTTATTTCATCTTGGTGAACCGATTAAGTTTCAATTGGTTCATCCGAAATAAATTTAATTGTGAAAATTATAAAATTTATAATTTTATTATTTGCATATTAATTTATTATTCACATAATTATAATAATAATATAATAATAATAAATTATTATTTTATTATAATAATTTTATTATTATTAAATTTAAAAGGCTATCACTAAGCTGTTGGAAAAATTGAAACGAGTGGAAGAAAGACTTAAAAGTAAGTCTTAAAGTTTTTTTTAAAATAAAAAAAAATTATGGTGGAATAAGACTTCCTTGAAGTCTTATTTAAATAAAAAAGGTGCAGCGTGTGAATGAGAAAAAAAGCAAAAAAAAGGGGGAAAAAGGGGAGGGCTGCCGCGTGGACAAAAAAAAAAAGAAGACTTGCAGGGGGTCCGAGCGGACCCCCTCCCACTCCCGCGCAGCACACAGTAGCGTCGCCGGGAGTCCACCCCGGTGCAACAGACAGCCCAGGGGCCACCGTGCCCCTCTCCTTACGCCGCGCATCAGCCACACCCCCTCTCCCAAGGGCACCCCCATGCATGCTGGCCGCCACACCACCTCTCCCCGCGCTCCTTGCAGCAGCGCCAGTACCCCGGGACACCCCGTCGGTGCATCACCTCCTGCCTAGGGCCACTGCACCCCTTCGCTGTTGCAGCACAAGCCACCCTGGCCTCCTCTCCGCCGCCCCGCCTCCCCGGACAGCCCTCACCCGGCAGGTTCTCCCCGTACTGCTGTAGCACCAGGACGCCGCACAGGCACAACCTGTTCCCTGTACGGCGCACAGTAGGGCTACTGCACGCCACACCCGTGCTCCGCACGCTGCACAGCCAGCTCAGCCAGCCTCCTCACAGGCCTTCAGCAGCCAGCCTTTCCTGATCGACCCCTGCCTCCGCTGGCCGCGATGCCGCATAACCGTGCAGGGACCGCCCCACTCCTCCACAGTGCCGCTTGCTTCTCCTCTTCCAGCGCGGTGCACGGCTGCAGCACCGAGAAGCCGAACCGCATGGCTGCCACGGCCCAGCCATGCACGGAGGAACCCTTTCGCCTAGCACAACCACAGGCAGTGCAGCTGCGACCAGCCGCCCTCCTCGGTTCCTCTCCGAGAGCACCCTAGCCAAGGTTACCCAGCCACCGCCCAGTCCTCCAAGCGGGCAGGTAACCCCTCGGGTTAAGTTAAATCAATTAATACAATTAATTAATTAAATTAATTAAATTAATTAAATTAATTAAATTAATTAATATATTAATTGTAGTGAAATAAATTTTAATACCCGATTAGAATTAATTTAATTTAGATATTAAATTAAATTAATTAAAGGACCATTAATTAATTAAATTATTTGAATTTAGTAATTGATTTAATTTAATTATATATCCCTCATACTTATTTATGCATTTTAATTTTTATCGCGCAATATATTTTACTCTTCGTCTGGTCTTGAGCATCGACCTTAGTATGTCTGCTTTTTAATTATTACTTTAATTAATTATTTAAATGCGTGCAATGATTGTAATTAATTAAAGACGGTCTGCGCATCGTCTATTTTTCGGTTAAAATGTATAAGGGCATGCACGCCCAATAATTATATGATGTACATTTATTCCCGAGTCCCCCTCGCCTGCGTGTGAGTATCTTTGTACTTCAGATGAAGACGATGAGCGACGTCGACCCCACCTAGACGAGGTGGAGCAAGTTGATCAAGATGATGCAAAACAACACGTATACCATGCCAAGACGAGGCAGTACTCCAAGATGTGACGTGGACTTCGCCAAGATTAGGCAATGCTCCAAATGAGAAGCAAACATACAACACGGGTTGAGATGCATCTAGTGTCAAGTTTTGACATAGGTATGATGCCCCTTAGGTCGTTTAGATGCTCAAGGCCAGTCAGGTAGTAGTTTTAACTTTATGCATTTATTTATTATTTTATGCATTTTAGAATAGCGGGAAAATACATAAAATGATAAATAATAAAATGCATAAAGAAGCGACGTCTGATTTCTATTGATGTTCAGTTGTGAGCGCGACAACGTAGATGAACAAGATTAATAGAAATGTATTACATTTGTTGAGAGAGAAAACTAATAAAACCCTCAAAGAAAATATTAAGTCACAAACAACCTTCCATCATTCAAGTTTGAACAAAACCGGGTGTTCGAGGTGCCAATTCATGCCTCAACTGAGGGTGCCTCTTACTACCGGGGAGTTCTTATTTGTGTGGTGGGTCGACTTATCTAAAATTATAGCAAAAATATATCCTTAGCTAGTTTTTTGTAATTTTAGAGTCAAGTGTTGAGTAAATCAGTAAATGATTTTTTGAAGCTGGGACTTCACTCAACAGATCAAGGAACCGCGAGTTAATGCGGTTGGCTAGTCAAAAGCCTACCTTGGACCCTCTGAGTAGTGGCGTAACCCTAGCTTGTAGACTATGAGGGAGGTTCGGGGATCCTTGCCACTAGAATACTCAAGAGTATTCCAATTCTAGTACAGAGGGTTCCTAGAATTCGAAAAGTTAGTGGGAGACATTTAATGATTAAAGAATCAGTAATGTTAGATTAGGTAATCAAAAAAGGTACAATCTGCTAAAGTATATTTGTAGATAATGACAATCAATACCACAATAAAACTGTGATAGTTATTAGACAAATTTAATGTCCAAACAAGCATGAAATTCCAAGTGTAGTATAGGCGTTTGCGCACATTACTACCATAATGGAAATTCAAGGTGCTTATATCCCAACCTGTTAAGCCACCTCAAGAAGTGAGGGTGTAAAATTGCTTTTAGCAGACTCATGGATAAAGCATATGATGGTTCTATCATAATGCTATAATCACATTCTGGTGTTAGTTGTGGTCACTACATCAATACATGGATGATGTTACATGTAGTCTCATCTCCAAGATCCTTTCGAGGAGAAAGTGAAGCAAGATTTGAATGTGATGATTGCACTCGGATTGTGTAAAGTGAAAGACAGTTCACAATATTTCATGTCATCCCATTCTTATACCTTTTACACCCAATTACACTAGTTTCATTTAAAAGTACAAATGAACCGTATAGAGTAAGCACTTCATTACCTTTAAGGTAACATTCACCAAGTAATAAGAATATTAGAAATAACACCATCTTTTATTCTTATGGAGAATAAATTGAATGACAAGGCGAAAAGACTTATGGAAAGTTACACCAAAGGAACCTTCATCATGTCCTTCAATGAAAAGTGGTTGGTTATTTAACAGATGGTTATTTTCATTACATAATGAAATAAATTCATGGATGTTTAAAAACTGAAATACAAGAAGTAAGTACATGCTCCTCATTCAGTTAATATTCATCAAATAAAAGTATTGTTTTCTCTCATACTTCTTGCGTATTAATATAAAATATGCTTTTAACATATATGTATTGAAATACAATAACCAAGTAAATAGAGAAACATTACTAGAAGTAAAGTTTCTTCTCCAAGCAGCTGAGAAAGGGTGATTCCTAAGTCAGTGGTGAGAAACACATAACTTCTAATTGCCAAGTGATTGATTCAAATTGAACAAGTTGTGGAGTATAACCAAAAACATTTATCTCATGTGCCCATTTAGACATGACGAGACATTATTCCATATTTTTGAATGACTGTTGTTTCTGGTAACATACTCAATAAATTGTTCACTGCTATTTGAATCAATGGAAATACATGATGAATATAAAATGTAATACCTACCCAGTTGTGGAAACGTGATTCTTTGTCAAGAAAAACTAAAAGTGGACGTCAACTATATAACTAATATGGTATTTAGGCTTGACACAACTAAACACCTATGGTATTATTGACACACTTAGTTTATACAAAGAAACCTTTAGAAATAAAGGTATGCCACAAAGCTTTCTGAGGTTAGTTCAACAAGACAGTGTGAACTATACCAAAGAAAGCAAGAGGTAAAGATACTTTGTAAGTTTCTTTAAGTCATTAAGGAATAGTGAAGTATAGGTTTGGTAAAAGATATGAGTTTCTTTGGATTGGTAGGCCGAAGAATATATTGACCAAGCAATCATCGATCATGATAATGTAGCGTGGAGTAATTCCTAAATGCATGTTACCTTATCTACATCACCGTATTTATGTTCATAAGGAGGATTGATGACGAGTCTTACATATTAAAAATGATCAAAAAAATTTAGCGTGGAGAAATTCCTAAACGCACATTTTATACATCAAAGTTATGATGTAAGTTGTATCAATGTTGCAACTTGTGGAAACTTCCATCATATTTCAAAATGTGATTTGCAAATAACAACGTAAATCCATAACCAATATGCCAACTAAAATGAAAAATGGATATCATATGAGTCATAGTATGATGGAAAATTCATTATGTCATAGGACGTATTTAGATGCAAAGTGTTTGTTAGGATTTAAACAAACATGCATCAAGTTAAACATGTTGTGCATCGAAATTAATTATACTATCAGTTGCTTAGGATATTACATAGATCCCTAAGATAGAAAAAATGTAGTCAAGTATTAGAATATATTTCTATACAAGGGTGAACATATATATTAGAGATAGTGGGAGTTGAATTGAATTAGACTTATTTAATGCTCTAGATGCACAAATGGTTGGCATAGGGAACAAGTTCCACAAGTGCATGTGGAATAGGAATGTTCCAGAGACAAATACTGCGTAGGAAGTATGAAACCATAATGATGGTTTTATATTCACCATGGTTGGAGATATATTATTCATTGAGAATAATAAACCCTACAAGTAAGAAATATATGGAAACAAGATAAGATTGACAAGATCAACTAAAATTCAATAATAGATTCCATGTATCAAATTGCAAAGGGGTTTATAAATTGAATACTGTGGTGGGTATTCAAATGAAATGATACATGGGTGGTACAAGTATGGTACCAATAAGGCTCGATTGGTTATACCAAGTCGGTATGCCTAAATCTATTAGAATTTTACTTTTCATAGATAAAATTATAAGATCCTTTTATTGGTCATTGGATGTCAATATCATCTTTCGTGGAAGGTGTCTATACGACACAACCAGAAAGAGATGATGACATCAAATGATGCCAATAAGGGTTAAAAGTTACTAAAATCCAATTCTGGATTAAAGTAAGCAACAAGATCTTAGAGCATTCATGAATCTTTTCCTTGTGTCTACAAAAGGTTAGTGGGAGCACCAATGTTTTCCAAATGATATATGTTCGGTAACATATGGAAAATAGTTTTTGATCTTACAGTTAGATAAGACCAGGTTAAAAGAAATTCTCCAATGATTGACTTCAAGTAGCAACCTATGTTCTAGGGAACAAGATCCACTCAGGTAGATCCAAAGGTTTCTTGGTCCTAGTCAATTATACATATAGTGACATTGTATTGAAAAATACAAGTTGGAACAATTCATGTTCAGAATTGTTTTCTATGTCACATGGCTTAATCTATCCAGGTTAACATGTTCGAAGAATGTGTAGAGATTAAAGTTGTGAATTGATACCATATGATTTAGCGATGGATAAATCACATATGCTATAATATGTATAATAATTGATACTACCATGATATAATTTATTATCGGCATATATCAATTATTTCCAGGAGAACAGCAAGTGATGCAGTCAAAACTATTATCTTGTACTTCGGAAAGTACAAATGATATATACCTGGAATATGGAGCGGAAGGTATAATAGTTTTGGTGGGATACAAACTAGTAATCATTAGATAAATTTGATCTAGTATCGCAGTTAGTCAAAGGAGATGAGAGATTCAAGATCATAAAAGCTTGTGGTAGCCATACCTACAAATACCAAGTACGTTGCAGCTTCTAAGGTAGCTAAGAAGTAGTTATAAATTGCAATGATTTGTTCCAATTCTCGGATTCGCACCTAGTGAGAAAAGTATTATCATAATGAGAATTATGATATTCTTACTAGCCAAGTTGTAAATTTATGAAAATGGACAAAAGTAATATACTCAAAGATTTAGGATCTAAATAATGATGTAGATGCTCAATATACAAGAGGGGGGTGAATTTTATACTTCAAAAATTCCTTTGGAACCTTTAAAGTTAGTTATGGATAACTATGTTTTCCTTAGACAAGGAAAATCTAGGTTTAACAAAGTTAAACTAAGAAAATTCAAAACACCTCTAACACCAATTGAAAACTTGGAATATGGAATGAAGTTATAAAATTCAAGTCCTATGTACTTGCTTAAAACTGAAAAGAGATTCCGAAAGTAGGTTCCGGAAATATGGATCTGGAAATTGAAACTTAACTAAAGATTACAATATGAGATTCTACCTTAAAGTGTATAGAATATAAATGGAATAGAGTACAAGTAAGGAAGTATAAGAAAGTTATACTTTCCTTACAATACAATATGCAGCGGAAACAAACAAGTAGTAAAACTACAAGTAACAAGATATAAGTCTTTTAACCCAAAGAGAAGGGTATCCAACAACCTTGGATAAAGGTCCCTTGATTTATACTTTCAAAAAAGTCTGTCTTACCCACACTAGGGTAAGCCCTCGATACGAAGATCAGAATCTCTATCTTGCTATCCCCGCAAGCCCTCAACTTCAAGGTAGTTGGAACCTCTATCTTCCTCAGCAAGGAATCCCTTGAACTTTAAGGTAGTCGACACCTCTTTCTTCCTATCCCCATAAGTCATTGAATGTAATCACCAATATTCGGAGTCGTACGAAGCTTTGAGAGTTAATAAGAGCCACTCTCTCTAGAAATCACTTCAAGCATGTAATCACATGAGTCGAAGATCAGTTCTTGTGAGTTATTTCAAATGAGCTCCTATTTATAGGCTCGGTCGACCTCCTTTCCAACGGTCATATTTTCCTTAAAAATCGGAGGGACCTGTACATGTGTCACTTAACCAACGGTTAGTTTATAATGGAATAGATGAAATCGTTTTGTAACAAAACAAGTGTAATAGAAAGTACGATATCGTTTTAAGTCTAACTCAAAAGTTTGGAGTGAAGATTCAGAGTGTAAGAAAAATATTAAAGAGTAGAAAAATTATAAAAGTGTAAGCAAAATGAAAGTTCGGAGTCTAAGAAAAAATAATATTCGGAGTCTAAATAAATTCGGAGTGTATAAAGCAAATATGATCATATTCTGTTTAATAGGTGAATTCGGAATGAGAATCCGGAATGAAAATTCGTCATCAGAATTCGTAATGAGAATTTGTAATCAGGATTATTAATTAGATTTCGGTGTCAAACTTTATGAGAGTTTGTATCCAGAATTCAGAGTGGAACTTTATTAGAGTTTGTATCCAGAATTCGGAGTGGAAATTCATTACAGTTCTCATCCAGAATTCGGAGCCTAAAATAGAATGCTTCATATCAAGGTTTTAAACGATTCCGAGAATATAGAAATGAATCTGATTCTTATACTTGAGAAATATATGGATATAGATAATGAAAATATGATAAGTATAATTTTCCTTATAAAAGCGATTTTCCTTATAAAATCGATTTTCCTTATAAAAGCAATTTTCCTTATAAAGGCAATTTTTTCTTATAAAATCAATTTTCCTTAAAGATAAGGTGTTTGTGATTTTCAAAACAAGAAGGAATGGAAAAGTCATAAGGAAAACCTTATTGACTCAATAATCTCCCCCTTTTTGGAAAGCACAAACATCCTTACGAAAAAGAAAGACTAAGGAGAAAAAAACATTAAGGCTTATCTCCCTTTTCTTATGGATGTTGATGAATACGACTAACTCCCCCCTTAGGCTTTGAAACTCTAAGGATTGTATTCTAGATTTCCAGAATGGAATTTTATTAAGAATAAGAATGTCTTCTTTAATGAAAAACTCCCCCTTAGATAAACTCTATTAGAGTTCTTTTTCTTTCTCCCCCTTTGTTAGGGTTCTTTTTCCTTCTCCCCCTTTGTGATTTTCAAAAAGAATTGAAGGGAATGAAAAATATAACAAAGTACCTGAAAAATTAGTTAAAAGATACGAGCAAGAAATATTTTCATTAAGTTTGAAAGATTAAAAACAAGGAAGCTAAGATACAACAAAAGATCATATTTTTCTATTTTGGATCTTTTTCCTTTGACATAAGACCCTTGAGAATAGTCTTTATCTTCTTCAAGTCTTTATGGTCTTCTTCGGCTTGCTTCTCTAACACAACTAATCTTGCACTTTGAGCTTCAAGCTTTTCTTCCTGGACTTCAAGATTTTCTTCCTAAGCTTTCAAAACTTGTTCTTGCTTTAACAACTTCTCTTCAATCTCAATCCGACGATCCCTTTCATTCCTCCAGTTTTGAGCAACAGAATTCAGCTTCCCATTCAGTTCTCTGACTTCTTGAATCTGGAAATTCTTTTCAGCTGTCAACTTTTCTTCAAAGGAATAAGTAAGATCATTTATCTTCTTGTCTTCTATCTCAAAAGCATCTGTAACATTATCTTGGAATTCATCCAAGAGCCTCATCTCTTCTACAGTTTTCCTCGATCAACTATTCATTTTCTTACAAGACCTTCTGTGGGCTTCATAGCCGACAAAAAAAGTTTTGAACTGAGCCTGGATCTCAACACATTTATCCATAACCATGGATATAGAGTCTGTTTTCTGATTCAAAGTATGTTGGAGCATCTGGCATCTTGAATCAATACTTGAGAAGGTCGGAATAGAACTCACCAGCTTCTTTAATGACTGAACAACAAATTCATGCCCCAACGAAGATGACTCTGAATATGAGACTTTTCTTGGAGAATTTTCTTCTTCAAATTGCTCATCCTTCTTCTTAGAAGAATCACCAACTTCCCTTCTCTTTACATCCACTGAGCTCGGGGTATCGACAACAAGTTGCTTTCCCTTGTCCTTTTTTCGAAATGAATTGTTGTTCCAGAGTTTTCTATTCACTATCAGACACTTGAAAAACATTGTCTTCATCATCAATATATTTTTGAGCACCATCCTCTACATTCTCCATTTGAGCAATATCATGTATAAGATGTTCTTCCTCTACATGATAAGCTACTTCTTGTTCTCCTTTCTCCTCATCCTTCCCTAGAGAGACTAACTTAGAAGAATCAGCTTCTGAAGTTCGGAGCGACAGATGTTCCGAAGGTGTCCCCTTATAATCTTCTACTTGCTTGAATAGATCTCTGGTCTCACCACTACCTTCAGCAAATGCTTCTTCCTCTTACTCAAACTGCTCAACTTCCTCAAAATGCTTAGCTTTCACCTTCTCCGGAGTAACATAATTTCTTCCTGGAGTCTCAGGTAGAGATTCCAAAGAGAAAGATCTCGGAACTGGAATGTTTCTGGAGGCCATCTCATTAAACTTCAATAAAGTCTAAACCACCTCAGCTTCAGACATCTTCTTCTTAAGCTTCTTTTGTTTCACTTGTTTTTCTAATTCATCCGCTATTTTTTCCTTCAAGGCCTTAGCCTCTGCAGGATCCAAGCCAAACTGAGGCTCCCTTGCACTCTTTTCTCTTTGATTTCCCTCCACTTAGAAAATACCTTATCAGGGTAAGCTTTCTTCTTCTTCAGTTTTGGAGGTGCGGAATGAACTTCCTTAGTTTTAAGATTCCCTGCTTCAAATTCAACTTCTTTCAACTTTCTCTTCTTCACTGGCTTAGAAGATTCGGGTTCAGCAACTTTCGGAACCGCTTCTTCTTGAACTATAAAATCAAAGAACTCACCAGTCTTCTTGTCGAAAGCAACATTCATCCTTTTGAGGGTACCATCACTCACCAACATAATTTTTCAAACTCTTGGCTTAGACTTTCAAGCCTCCTTGAAAGACTCAAGGCACCAAACTATTAACTTCGAGATTATTGCTGAATACATTATGATTTGAGCTCTCAGATTCCCTTTCTTAACATTCTCAATGGTAATAAGAATGTGTCTCATCAGATTAAACTTCCTTATATTAATCAGAAACTCTAAGATAAATATCTCTCTCTTCTTCAAACTGTCTTTGTCACCTTTTCTCGGTACGATAAAGCCTTGTACCCATAATTCTAGAATCTGAAAATTCGTAGACAGACTAGCAATCTTCGGAGCCTTGTCATCTGACAGTCTGAGAGTCTTCAAAGATTTTTCCTTGTCGAAACTTCCCTTTGAATCCGGAAAAATATGAGTGATTAACTCGGCTTCTCCTTCATTTTTCAGCCCTACCAAGCTGGCTGCCTTGGCATAAGAAAGCTTATAAGTCTTTCTATAAGACTTAAACAACAATTTCTCCCTACCATCTTCCTTAAAGAAGGAAACTGTCTCATAGAACTCTAAAAGAAAATCCGAATATACTTCATCTTGATTCCCGGGCTTAGACACAACAACATCTTCCCATCCTTTAAGCTTAATGTTCTTGGATATAAGAGAATCATACTTGTTGAAGAAATCAGGATGAACCAAACTTTCTCTATATACTAACCACTGAGAAATCGGCTTAGTGGTTGACATGTCTTGAGAAGCTACTTCCACAGACATTCAGATCTGAAGACTTCTGGGAAGTTCGGAACGGAGATTTCTGAAGATCAGAACAGCCTTAAAATGGAGAGGCAGAGCTTCGAGACGCTGGAGATTGAAAAACCGATGTGGGACGAGTCTCAGGGTCCCCTTTATATAGGCAAAGAATTTGACCGTTGGTATTCCAAAATCCATCTAACGGTTTAAAAAAAACTTTGATTTGATCTGACGGTTGACAACAATCCTGCAAGAAAACTTGAATCCGATCTTTTGAGGTTTTTTTTAAAACAAATATTTAAGAAAACTATAGTCCAAAAACAAAATATAAGAAAATACCAGCTAGTAAAATATGATTACAAAAATGAGTAAGGAAATCATACCTTTTGGATTGGCTTAGGAGAATTATTCGTAATGGGTAATATTCTTCTTGAAGAAAAAAAAATTAACTATGAAAAATCTTTACTACGAAAAGACATAGTTCACAAAACTCACTACGAAAAACAAACTCAGTACGAAAAACTCAGTACGAAAAGAATAAAATAAAAAAACAAAAAATCATTATAAGGATTTCAGTACGGAAATTTCATTACAAGAATTTCAGTATGAGAATGTTATTACAAGAATTTCAGTACGAGAATGTCCTTGTGAAAGTCTCAATATGGAAATCTTACTACGAAAGTCTCAGTATGAAAGTATCATTCTAAACATTTCAGTACGAAATTTTTAAACTCATTTAAAAAATAAATAAAATATCAAGCATATGTACTCCCCCTATAAAAAGGAGTTTATTAATGTAAGGAGAATAGTTCAACAAGAAGTTAATAAAGAATTATTACCTTATAGTTATCATTTCTAACTTTTGTTTAATGTTTTCAAATCTATTAGAAGGCAAAGATTTTGTAAAAATACCCGCAAGTTGATCTTGCGTTCTGATAAACTGAAGAATGATATCTCCTTTAAGTGTGTGATCCCTAAGAAAGTGATGCCTAATATCTATGTGCTTTTCACGAGAGTGATGTGCAGGGTTCTTACTTAGGGAAATGGAACTTGTGTTATCACACAAAATTTGAGTTTTAGTAAAACTCAAGCCATAGTCTGTGAGTGTGTGTTTCATCCGCAACACTTGAGCACAACAACTTCCAGCTGCTACATATTCGGATTCAGTAGTGGAAAGTGCTACATAATGTTTCTTATTGCAAGACCAAGAAACTAGTGAATCTCCTAAGAAATGAAAAGTTCCGGATGTACTTTTGATATCCATTCTACATCCACCAAAGTCAGCATTAGAAAATTTTTTTAGAACAAAATCATTTCCAGAAGTATAAAATAATCCTAGATCCATGGTTCCCTTAAGGCAGCAAAAAATTCTTTTTACTACCTTTAAGTGAGATTCCTTAGGATTGGATTGATATCTTGCACATAAGCATACTGAGAACATTAAGTCTGGTCGACTAGATGTTAAGTAAAGTAAACTTCCTATCATACCTCTAAAAGATGTTTGATCTACTGGTTTCCCAGCTTCATCAAGATCTAGAGAGTTTGATGTACTAATAGGAGTACTTATACTTTTAGTGTTGTCATAACCATACTTTTTGAGAAGATATTTAATATACTTATGTTGAGATATATAGGTTCCTTCAGGTTTTTGAGAAATTTGAAAACCAAGGAAAAAAGTTAACTCACCCATCATACTCATTTCAAACTCAGATTTCATTATACTTGCAAAAGAGTCGGTTAAAGATTGCTAAGTTGAACCAAATATGATGTCATCAACATAAATTTGAACAATCAAAACATTTTTCTTATCTTTATTTATAAAAAGGGTTGGATCTGAATTTCCCTTAACATAGTTATTTTGAAGAAAAAATCCAGTGAGTCTATCATACCATGCTTGTGGGGCTTGTTTAAGACTATACAGAGCTTTGGTAAGTCTAAAAACATGATCAGGATGTTTTTTATCTTCAAAGCCAGGAGGTTGTTCAACAAAAACTTCCTCTTGAACATAACCGTTAAGAAAAGCACATTTCACATCCATTTGAAAAAGTTTAAAATTAAAGAATGCTGCAAAGGCAAGTAGAATACCGATAGATTCAAGTCTAGCTACTGGATCATAGGTTTCTTCATAGTCTATTCCCTCTTGCTGATTATAGCCTTTAGCAACAAGTCTAGCTTTATTTCTTACTATGACTCCATTTTCATCACATTTGTTTCTGAAAACCCATTTTACTCCAATAACAGAAGTTTTCTTAGGTCTTTCAACCAAGGTCCAGACTTTATTCCTCTCAAATTAATTTAGTTCATCTTGCATGGCTTTGATCCAATCATCATCACCTAAAGCTTCATCAGTGCTTTTTGGTTCTAATTGGGAAAGAAATGATAGATGTTCTATTTCATTTCTTAAGGAACTTCTAGTCCTTACAGGTTGATTTACATCACCAATGATACTATCACTAGGATGATTCTTAAGAAACACCTGATTTGGGTTTTGAAAAGCTTGTTCATCAACATTGGGTAGAAAATCTTCTGGGGTAAATGTTTCAAAAGTATCTTCTTGAACATTTTCCTTATCAGAAGGATATTCTATCAAAGGGTGACAATCAGTTTTTGAAAACACATCCAAGGATGTAGGTTGGGATAGTTTAAAAACAAAAGGATCAGACTCATCAAATTTTACATGCACTATTTCTTCAACAGTACAAGTATTTTTATTGAAAACTCTATATGCCTTAGAAGTTGTGGAATAACCTAAGAAAATTCCTTCATTGTATTTTGGTGCGAATTTATGTACGTTATCTTTAGTATTCAAAATGAATACTTTGCAACCAAAAACCTTGAAGTAGGATAGTCTTGGTTTTCTACCATTCCATAACTCATAAGGAGTTTTATTAAGAAAAGGTCTAATCAAAACTCGATTTATAGTATAGCAAGAAGTATTTACAGCTTCAACCCAGAAATGTCTAGCTATAGAATATTCACTCAACATGGTTCTAGTTATCTCTTGAAGAATTCTATTTATTCTCTCAACTACACCATTTTTTTGATGAGTTCTAGGTGCTGAAAAATTGTGAGTAATACCTTTCCTACTACAAAAAGTTTCAAAATCAGAATTTTGAAATTCTCCTCCATGATCACTATGAATAGTTTTCAATGGAAGGTTTTTCTCATTTTTAACTTGAGCTCTAAAACTTTTGAAATAAGAAAAAGCTTCAGACTTCCTTGCTTAAAAAACAAACCCAAGTAAATCTAGTGTAATCATCAACTAGAACAAACACATAATATTTTCCTCCAATACTTCCAGTTTTTGTTGGACCAAAAAGATCCATGTGCACTAACTATAATGAATCAGTTGTTGAGACTTCACCGATTGATTTAAAACTAGATTTATGTTGCTTTCCATATTGACAAGGATCAAAAACTTTAGAAGAATCAAATCTAAGCTCCAGTAGATCATTAATTAGTTTCATCTTAGAGAGTTTGCATAAGTTCCTAAGGTTACAATGGCCTAGTCTTCTATGCCATAACCAGGAATGATCTTCCATTGCACTTAGGAAAGGTAAATCTTGGCTCCTGAGGTCTTCTAAATTTAAGGTGTAAACATTCTCTTGCCTATTGGCTGAGAGAATAAATTCTTACTTAGAATTGTGAACTAAACACTTATCATTCCTAAAATTCACAAGGTATCCTTCATCACATAACTGAATTATGCTAATGAGGTTGTGCTTAAGACCCTTAACAAAAAGAACATTTGAAATCAAGGTTTTACCTAGAATAACAATATTACCAATACCAACAATTTCTCCCTTAGCATTATCTCTGAAAGTTACCTTTCCTCCTTTCGTTTTGATAATATTTTAAAAATAGATTTTGTTACCAGTCATGTGTCGGGAACATCCACTATCCATGTACCATGTGTTGCTATTGGTACTCTCTTTACTTTCCTGAAATTAAGAAAAGAATTAGACTTTCGGAATCCAAACTTGTTTGGATCCGAGATTTCCAGATAACAAAATTTTAGGTACCCACATCTTCTTAGAAAAATAGGCTTTATGAAATCCTAGAGATTGGGTTTTGTTTAAGGAACAATTCCTTGCCTAGTGACCACCACATTGACACTTGGTACAAAATGGGGCACTTTGAGGAACAAAATAATTGTTACTAAAAATTGGTTTTGCATGGGTATAACCAAATCCGTATTTGTTTCTTAAAGGTCGTATTTGAGAATACATTTTATCAAAATTTTCCTTACCATGGGTAAAGTTTGACAAACACTTCTTTAAGGAAAAGATTTTGGACTTGAGTTTGATAACCAAGTTTTTATCCTCAAAATTATTAGTTTTAGAACTAGAGCTAGGCTCGAAAACATCTTTCTTAGAAATTACCTTTTCTAAATCTTTAGAAAGTTTGTTCTTCTCAGAACTTACTTCCTCAAGATTTTTTGAAATACTTTCAAAATCATCATTTTTTCTATCAAGATCCTTAGAAAGATCTGATATTTCTTTCGTAAGAATATTATTCCTAGAGTTTGCCTTATCAAGTTTTTTATTGAGTTTGGAATTCTCAATTTCAATAAGTTCAGCAAACCTAGAAACTTCTTCATAGGTAGGTGAAGTATTTTCTTCATCAGAAGAGGATTCTTCATCAGAAGAGTTATAATACTTAATATCATTAGAATTTAAAGATACATTGGTCAATGATTCATCATTTCATACCTTAGCCATAAATCAATGATTGTCAATAGGTAATCTGGATATAAGACCAAGATTCTTCTATCCTGAAGATTCATAATCAGAAGATTCATCTGAAGAGTCACCACCACTGGCACTCCAGGTGTCACTAGCTTTCAGAACTTTCTTAGCTTTGGCTTTAGAATACTTCTTTCTGTTCCTGTATGAATGCCTTTCTTTCCTTTCTTTCTTTTTGAGTAGAGGGAAATCTGGTCTAATATGTCTAACTCTCTTGCATTAATAACACGTGACTTCTCCATCTTTCCTATCTTTCCTTTCCTTTTTCTTATACTTGGATTGGAAACTTCTTTGGCCGGCTATCTTGTTCATCCTTCAAGAAAGATTTGCTAACTCATTTTCTGAGATTTCACTTTCACTAGAATCTGATTGAATAACTATCTTCTTAGACTTGGATCTGGTTACTCTCTCAGGAGTCTTAGCTTTCATATGATTTGATGTTGTTGTAAAAGCAACAGTACCATTCCCATTCTTCTTTTTTATGTTGTCAGCATCTCTCTTCATTCTGGTTTCATGTTGGAGGAGAGTTCCAAATAACTCATCAAGAGAAATTTGAGTGACCTTCCTGTTCTCATCTATAGCAGTTCTTTTGGATTCCCACTCATTGGGCATAATATCAATTATCTTATCCATAAGTGCTTCATCATCTAACCCTTTCTCTCCCATAGACTGTAGGATTTTGACTATAGTCATAAACCTCTATTGTACTTTACAGATAGGTTCACCATAAGGAAAATTGAAGCCATGGTATTCAACTCTAAGCATAGCTCTCCTAGTTTCAATTACTTTAGAAGTTCCAAAGTGTGTAATCTCTAACTTCTTCCAGATAGAATTAGATTCTTCACAAGAATAAATTTGGCTATATATATTTCTGGTCATTGAACATAGTAAATTATTGTGTACCTTATAATTGAGTTGATACTCTGGCTTTTCCTGGTTAGTGAAAGTTCTAACTTCCTTATCAGGAATTTTATAATCACCAGTAAGCATAACAAAGTTGTCCACTCCAGTATTGATAACAAAAGTCTTCATTCGATCTCTCCAGTATTCATAGTGATTACCATCAAAGATCGGTGGTCTTGTAGGATTTATATTATCAATGTAACCAACATTAACTCCTGCCATACTAAAAATAACTTTCGGCACACAAACTTGTTAGTAGAAAAAAGTTCGTAACCACAATGTTCGGAATGAAAAAGTTCGGAATTACAAAGTTCGGAATGACAAAGTTTGGAATTACAAAGTTCGAAATGATAAAGTGAGCAAGAAAAACTTATACGTGAGTACAAGTATTTTAGATACCTCCTCTGATACCAATTATAGGATCAAAATAATGATGTAGATGCTCAATATACAAGAGGGGGGGGGGGTGAATTGTATACTTTAAAAATTCCTTTGGAACCTTTAAAGTTAGTTATAGATAACTATGTTTTCCTTTGACAAGGAAAATCTAGGTTTAAAAAAGTTAAACTAAGCAAATTCACAACACCTCTAACACCAATTGAAAACTTGGAATAAGGAATGAAGTTATAAACTTCAAGTCCTATGTACTTTCTTAAAACTGGAAAGAGATTCCGAAAGTAGGTTCCAGAAATATGGATCTGGAAATTGAAACTTAACTAAAGATTACAATATGAGATTCTACCTTAAAGCGTATAGAATCTAAATGGAACAGAGTACAAGTAAGGAAGTATAAGAAAGTTATACTTTCCTTACAATACAATATACAGTGGAAACAAACAAGTAGTAAAACTACAAGTAACAAGATATAAGTATTTTAACCCAAAGAGAAGGGTATCCAACAACCTTGGATAAAGGTCCCTTGATTTATACTTTCAAGCAAGTCTGTCTTACCCACACTAGGGTAAGCCCTCGATACGAAGATCAGAATCTCTGTCTTGCTATCCCCGCAAGCCCTCAACTTCAAGGTAGTTGGAACCTCTGTCTTTCTCAGCAAGGAAGCCCTCTAACTTTAAGGTAGTCGGAACCTCTGTCTTTCTATCCCCGGAAGTCCTCGAATGTAATCACCAGCATTCGGAGTCACACGAAGCTTTGATAGTTAATAAGAGACGCTCTCTCTAGAAATCACTTCAATCATGTAATCACATGAGTCGAAGATCAGTTCTTGTGAGCTCTTTTAAATGAGCTCCTATTTATAGGCTTGGTCGACCTGCTTTCCAATGGTCATATTTTCCTTAAAAATCGGAGGGACCTATACATGTGTCACTTAACCAACGGTTAGTTTTTAACGGAATAGATGACATCGTTTTGTAACAAAACAAGTGTAATAGAAATTACGACATCATTTTAAGTCTAACTCAAAAGTTCGGAGTGAAGATTTGAAGTGTAAGAAAAATATTAAAGAGTAGAAAAATTATAAAAGTGTAAGCAAAATGAAAGTTCAGAGTCTAAGAAAAAATAATATTCAGAGTCTAAATAAATTCGGAGTGTATAAAGAAAATATGATCAGATTCTGTTTAATAGGTGAATTCGGAATGAGAATCCGGAATGACAATTCGTCATCAGAATTCGTAATGAGAATTTGTAATCAGGATTCGTCATTAGATTTCGATGTTGAACTTCATGAGAGTTCGTATCCAAAATTCGGAGTGGAACTTTATTAGAGTTCGTATCCAGAATTCGGAGTGGAACTTCATTACAGTTCTCATCCAGAATTCAGAGCCTAAAATAGAATGCTTCATATCAAGGTTTTAAACGATTCTGAGAATATATAAATGAATCTAATTCTTATAATTGAGAAATATATGGATATAGATAATTAAAATATGATAAGGATAATTTTCCTTATAAAAGATATTTTCCTTATAAAAGCGATTTTCCTTATAAAAGCAATTTTCCTTATAAAAGCAATTTTCCTTATAAAAGCTATTTTCCTTAAAGATAAGGTGTTTGTGATTTTCAAAACAAGAAGGAATGGAAAAGTCATAAGGAAAACCTTATTGACTCAACAAAAGATACATTATCTTGAGAAGTTTTACTCAAGTCTATGAGGTCTCATATAGAAGATATGCCATGAGGAGAAAACATGGAAGGAACAGTAGTTAAAGCCATCACTCAGCAGAAGCATGATATTTATCATGTGAGTAGCTAACAAGTTTAGTTAGAAAGTTGGCTCTAGTGCAAGTGGGAGTGTTGAAATAGTGGGTACCCTAGACCCAAATATGTAGTATTTTTTATTACCGTATCATGTGTATAGTAGATATGCATGATGATATCTTACCATTATAGTACAGAATTTTCTGCGTCCACTATAATAATGGTAATTTCCAAAGGTTAATTTTCATGTCAAGGGGTTATAGAAGATCCCAGGCTATAATGAGAACCTCAGGATACAATGACATTGATCTTAAATATATTTTCTATAGTCTAGATACATCTTACTGACTGGACATAGTAGATGTATGACTATCAGGTGCTGGGGGATCATAAGCATTGAGACTTCTTCTCATGAAGTTCGCACTTGGTGATCTCTAGTAGTGAGATCATGAGGACAGACCCACCAATAGGAACACCACATGTTTTGGGTGTCATTGGTTATTCCTATCTACAGACATGTGTATTGGTCTTCTGACTTGAGACCATTACCAATGTATATCATTAAATTACGTACTTTGATGCAAGGTGAAAACCATGGCAGTAATATGGTAGCGAGGTAGTTTGTGTCAGGTGCGTTGTTAGTGGTATGACTTTGGTTGAATGGTCAAGAAATAATTTGTCTCTTCCAAGTTTAGGAGGTTGTATATCTCAGGCCTGGTTGATCAAGATGGTGTCTCCTTCATAAGTCTTTGGCCAAATTAGTAGAAAGGCGAATCCATCCAGATAGATCAACAAATAATAAAGCAAGAAAAGGACAATGACACAAGAGTGCGTCCTGCTTTATGAGATATCAAATGACAAAGAGACTATAGTACACAGTCAGTGTTCATAGGTTGGTAGTCGTTGCAATGACTATCCTTATCTCTTTAGGGGCCATGACAGGTTGCTAGACCCCGCTCTTGGTCTGAGGATTTTATTCACTACTATTGAGATAAGGGCCTATAGTGTCACACACAATAGCATATTCAAGAATCTGCCCTATTCAGTTGAATAGGTATATGGACATAGTGGGGGCCACCACGGGGTTCGATCATTGTCCAAGTTTTCGATCACAAAAGAATTAAATAAATTCATTAATATTCAAGTTACGGATATTTGGGATTGAATTTATTTAATGTATTTACGAGTTTAGTAAATACAAGAAAAAATATTAATCGGACGAATATTATTTAATATTCAAGGTTCATTTCATATTAAGAGGGACAACGAGTAGAGTTAAATGGCTCGGTTTTATCACGTAATATATTTTACAAGTATGTGATAAAATATTAAATAATATTGGCACAGTTTAGTCTGTCGAAATTATTTATTTAGAGAACGATGATATTAACGGGGGTCGGGGAACCCTACCAGGTATTTATCAATGTCTCTATAAATAAGAGAGGAGGCTCTCCCTCTTTGGTGTGAATATCACTAATCATCCATTTATGGAATGAAAACTTGAGAGCCTCTCTCTCCTCCCGCTTCCTAGAGAGAGAATCTGATGATCCAAGAGGTCGAATCAAGTTCTTCCTCATGCATCGCAAGATCAACAATGCGGTGATCGTCGGGACGTCGAAGATATCGTTTAATCGCCACGCTATCACCCGGAGTTCGACGATCGGCGTTCCCATGGATTTTTTTGGAGCATGTGTGGATGATCTAGAGGGATCATGCTTTGGATCCTTCAAGTGACGATCACCATCGGCTAGCAGCAGTCGACCACGCCTTCGAATTTAAAATGGGTATGTTTTCATTTTAATTTTGTGTTCTTAATAATCTACGCGAGATCCTAGGACCTCTCCGGGGCTCGGATCATCAGCGACGACAAGTACCGTTGTTCCATAGATGAAAAATTTAAAATCCCCTGCCCACCAGCTTCCGCTGCGGGCCCTGGAAACTTAACAGTGTGGTCGCTCGATGATTGTTGAGAGTGCCATATATTCACAACCATATGCAGAGGAGGATATTCATGCATTCGATGGATCATGCTCATTAAGTAAATTATAAACTAATAATGAGATGATGAAGGTTCACTCTAGGCAATGCTCTCGTGAATGTATCCTTTCTTCTAACATCATTCTGTTTGCATTCATTCTGTTTGCATTGCATTGAATGTTTAATTTTAGTTTTTTTCATTCACATATTCTAAAATCTCATTTTTGGTTATTTTATTTCATATATATATATATATATAAAGTGAATTATAAGTAGTGAGTGATTGACTGCAAAAGGCTCCTCAAGAGATCGACCTAGGTTAACCATTGTGCTGCACTTAGTATAAATATTTTTGAGAGCACGCATGACAACGCTTAATCAGAAATCTAATGGCTAAAACAAACTACTAGGAACACGATGCTCAACCTTCACCTTTTATAACACTAGGCATATTTCCACAAACTCCGCCACTACCTGCTTCATCCTAGTCCACCAAAACTACTCCCTTAATTCATGATACATGTTGGAAACTCCTGGGTGTTCCACCAAGGGTGAGCTATGAAACTCACTGAGAACTCCCTCATGAATTTTCACTCATACAAACAACTTCCCATGGAACAACATCTGATTATTTTCTTCATCCTACCACCCCTCTGAAGCATCACCCTGGTGAATGCGATCATTCATCACCTCTGCCTCTGAGTATCCCCACTGAGACTGCTCCACTTTCCACCTTAGATATGACTGAACTGTCATATAAAATAGACAACCTCTTCCACCATCTATCCTTGCATCTAGGTGCAAGGTATCTAATTCCTTAATCACCTTCCAAGTATCTGTAGATTCCCAAATAACCCCCTTCTGTGACTTCCTACTCAAAGAATCATCGACAACATTCCCATTTCTTGAGTTGTAATAGATATCAAAGTTTTAATCTTGGAGAAACTCCATCCACCTCCATTATCGCAAGTTTAGGAATCGCTAGGAAAAGATATAACTCAAAATATTGTGATCTATGAAGACCATAAAGCATTATCCAATGAGTTGATGTTGCTAAAACTTCAGTGAAAACACAACTACTTTTAGCTCTAGATTGTGGGCGACATAGTTACATTTCTAGGGATGTAACTTCTTATACCCATAAGAGATCACTCCTTACTGATGCATCAGCACACATCCCAAGCATAGATATGAAGCATCAAAAAATACCTCGAACATCACACCCTCCTCTGGAAATTGGAGCACTGGAGCACTAAACAACTTACACTTCACATAGTTGAACGCTGCCAGACACTGCTCGCTCCACACAAAAATCTTATCCTTTTCTGGTCAGAGCTGTCAATGGAGCTACATTTCGAGAGAAATCAGGTATAAATCTCCGATAATAGCCCTCCAAAATAAGAAATCTATGAACCTATACCACATTATTGGGTGATACACAAGAAACAACTACCTCGACCTTAGATGGGTCCACTGCTATCCCTTGTTGAGATACCACTTGTCCAAGGAAGTTCACCTATCATGTCCAAAACTTACACTTGGACTACTTCCCATAGAGCTGGTAGTGTTGAAGAACCACCAGGACAGTCTTGAGATTCTCAATATACTACTCCTCTGACTTTGAGTATATCAGAATGTCATCGATGAATACGATGATGAACCGGTATCAGAACTCGTGAAAGATAGAGTTCATAAGTCCCACAAACATGGCTGGTGCTTTCATAATACCAAATTCCATAAACAAGAACTCAAAGTTCCCATGCCTGAATCTAAAAGCATTCTTCAGGATGTCACCCTCCTTCACCCTCAACTGGTGATACCTAGACCATAGATCAATCTTAGAAAACCAACTTTCTCCCCTCAGATGGTCTAAAAGATCTTATATCCTTAGGAGAGGGTAACAGTTCTTGACTGTCACCTGATTCAACCTCTGGTAGTATATGCACAGCCTTAGACCACCATCATCCTTACTCGCGAACAAGACTGGAGTACCCCATGATGACACATTGGGATGGATAAATACCCTCTTCATCAAATCATTAATCTGAATCCTTAGGTCCTGTATCTCAGAAGGTTCTATCCGATAAGTATCCATCGAAATCGGAGAAGCACCGAGCTACATTACCTATAAAATGGCACCTTGGGAACCCCATTTGTAAGTAAAAACCAAGAGAAAAGATATTTAATTTTGGATTCCCAAAGGATTCCTGTCCTCATCGAATAATCTCTATAGACCCCTATCCTCATAGGGGGATCAAGTATGAAGGCGAAGTTCTACCCGAGCCTCCTCCTCCTCTCGATGGTGAGCTAAATAGTGGACGATCATTTTAAGGGAGCTAAACATACTTGTGAGGGAGTTTCGACACCTGTTATTCTACTGGTTTTTTGTAATTTGTGTGTGAATTATTTCACTTATATTTTATCTTAACATGATTATCCTTTGAATGTATTTATTTGATTTAATTAAGTGAATCACTTTTTATTTCAACACTAATTCGGTTGAAATTTCAAGTGGGAATCTTGGGTTTTCCTGATTAGACAACACATGAATCCTATTTATCTAACACATAGTTGATATATTGGTAGGATTTGGAAGTACTCACTCTATGCTTGAGGTCTAAAACTTTAAAACATGATTATTATGTAAAATAGTGGTTCATTGTGCATCATTTTAAGAGGCAAGAGGATAATTGTGATCTTGAAACCCTCAATCAAAGGATTCCATTTAACCATGTGTATTTTTTAGAATTATGAACTAAAAAAGTTGTGTAATGAACTTGACATGACCTCCTTCTCTAATAATCCTAAAAACACCACCTTCTTTTGTCAACTATTGAACTCTTTAATTAATTCATTTTATTTTTAAAAATGTTTTCAAAACCACCCCCTCTTTTAGTTTTCTTATTAAAAATATACACTTTAAACCTCCAAATCTTCTTGAGAGACAACCTAGGGTCTTTCCTAGACTATAAATCAACTTTAAAAATATAATTAATTTGATGTGTCATGAAAAAGCGATCGGTGATTCATTCCTATGAATTTGAGAGATCCTCTCTCCTCTTTCCCACACACTAGAGAGAGAAAGGGTCGTTACAAGAATTAAATCTTTGATCATCATTGAAGATTAAAGGAACTTGATCGTTGTGATCATCAGGAAGTCTAAAAATTCTTCATACTTACATGATAGCACTCAGAATTTGAAGATCGATGTTCACACAGACTCATGAAGCATGTGTGGATGATCTTGAGGGATTCAACCTTAGGTCCTTCAAGCAATGGGAACTGATGATAAGTGACAGTTGAGAATGCCTTTGATCTGAATGAGTTAATCATTCATTTTATTTAGTTCTTAAATATATTCACATGTGATCCTAAGACCTTTATCAGGGTACGTTTCTCCAGAAATGATGAAGTTACGATGCTCCAATAATGAAAATGTTAAAATTTTTAGTACCAACACTATTATCTTGCATTTATTTTCTATTGCTGATTGTCACTACCAACATTATTTTCCCTCACTTTCAATATATTAAAAAAAATTAAAAACACAAAAATATAAATAAAGAGAACACTGTGATTGAACCAATGGCTCCTCGAGAAAAAGATCCCTGAGGTCTGACACTATGCTACCTCATGGGTGTTATAATTTTTTTAGGTACATTGGTGGTCATTCAACAAGGTCTCCATGTATCATACCCTTATCATCTTTCATTAAACCCATATTTTCAAATTAAAGGGCTCTTTGATCATATCTAAAATGATGTGGATGACCCGCTACTCCCCTGATGGATTGATAGTCCCCAAACTCCCCCTTGAATGAAAATGACTACACTAACCGATGGTCATCTCTTGATGGTGACAATGATGATCCCTACCCTTCCCAATAATGTCAACAATAATGAAAATCACCCCGCCCCCTTTCCCAATGATGACCCCATACCCCCTGACAATGATGGTTTTGCTGATCTAATAATCCCCCATAGACCCACCACTATCTTCAAGATATGTTTGAAATTTAAAATAATTCATAAGGAATTTTCACCCAAATTTTTTGTTTCTAATTCCATTTCTCTTCCACTAATTATTTAAAGGAACCCCTATTCCCTCACATAAGGGAAACACGTGTTCCTTCCCATCATACCTATTGGACTTGGTTTTCTATAGAAAATTGTTTGTATTTTGGATTACATGTATACTCAAAAGTGAATATTAATTTAAATATATTATTATATATTGTTCATAATTCTTCGTGACTTTAATAATGTCACAGAGTATCTATCACACTAAATGGTCATAACTGTTCCCTGATATGATGATAACTTTGAAATTACATGAAAATATTCTTAAAACCCAATTCTATGGTTGGATAAAATTCATAATAGGGAACATATCATGTTGATTGTCGGGTATAAGTACTCACAAGAAGATGACACATCTTCTCATGAATTTCACACTTGGTAATCTCCAAGAAGGGAGATTATGAGAATATATCCATCAGTAGGAATTATGCATGTTAATGTGTAATTGTATATTCATGTCTATAAGAATGTGTAATAGTCCTTAGACATTAATATTATTATTAATTCATGTCATGAATCATGAACATATATGTATTTCTATAGAACATGATGATAACAATCCATGGTGAAGTTGGGCACATCACAAAGGACATGTTATCCCTTCCATATTAATGAAAGTTGATATGTTAACCCTTTGATTGAAATAGAACCATCATATTAACTTTCATGTTTAGGGTGTAATGAAAATTTTATTTTAGATAGTCAAAGAAAGATATATAAAATAGTATTATTAATCTCCAAGATGAGAGATAATGAAAAAAGACCCTTCAGTAGGAATCCCACATGTTTATGTGTCATTGGATATTTCTGTATATGAGAATGTTTAATGGTCCTTAGAATTTAAGATTATTATTAATTCATTTCATGACTCTCACACTTAGATGTATTTCCATAAACCATGAAAATAATAGTTCATGGATAAATTTCGTATGTTGGGTGTGTCACAAATGATGTGTTTTCCCTTCATATTTCTGGAAGTTGATATTTTGGCCCTTCGATTGAAATATAACTATTGCATTAAATTCCATGACCATGATGCATCGACAAGTTTATTTAAGATAGTAAAATAAAGACATATCAATCATATGGGTTGATGAAATGTGTGTTCAACCATATTGATGATATATTGCAACAAAGGGATTATATTTCATAACGAGCACTCATATGTGGTTTTTGATTTTCAGACATTAACTTCTTTCTCTTTAGTGCCTCAACTAGTTTCTAGAGAGTAATATTGTACTTTAGACAAGCTCATCTAATGATAACAAGAAAGAATCCTAGAGGTATACATACTAAGTGACTCTGTTTATCTCAATTAAATTATATTTAAATTTAATTAATAGAATAAGTATTATTCTCAAGACTGAATAATGATTTTATTCAGAATTTGTCAATTGAAAATATTTATTTTATTGAATATTTAATAAATATTTAATTTCTAGACTTTGAATGAAATATTTATTTTATGAATAAATATTTATTTGAGTATTCGATAAATTTTGAGGAAAAGAGAACCAAGATCATGTACAGTGATAAATATTAATATGCAAGTCGGTAAAATTATATCTATCATTGTGAAGGTTAGAGAACTCCATGGAATAAAAACAATATTATTACTTTAATACATGACATGAGGTCAGACATCATTTTGACATTTTATTAAGGTCAATTGTGAAATTAATTAAAATACAAACCCTAACCCTAAGTCTATAAATAGGCTGCTTATAATTTTTGAGAGAGGCGAATCCTGAATTGTTGTTCACAATAGATTTATCTTAAAAAATTCTCCTCTTCCCTCTCACATTCTCTTAAGAACAATATCTAGGGAAATATTCATTAGATCATTCGCATATTATAAAATATGTGAACTCCATGAACAATGCAACCAAACTTCATTTTTACATCCATCCCATTCCCTTTCTTGTTACTCTTTCCCAGCCCATCATTACATATTTATATCATATAAAATGATGCCTTGGTTTCTGATGCTTCAATTTCACACCCTAACCCTTTTTTCCTTCAATAAGTGATCTTTGTCTGCTCAAATGATCATTAAATTTTATTAAAACTTCATTATATTTCTATGTTTTCTTTAATTGTCAAAATAATTTCAAATTTCACTGTTTTTCCAATTGAAAAAAACCTTTTAGTTTAGCTTTAATTTATTTCTTGGTCTGAACAAAAATCTCTATATTATTTTCTTTTTCATTAATAGTAGTTCATAGATCATCAATGATCTTAACCTTGACTTTAGTTTTAAATTTTTAGTCAATTGAATTATCAATTTCATCACTATTTTCAAATTTTAATTCTTCTAAATCTTCCTTTAAGCTTTTTATTTCAACTTCAATCTTGTTCACATGAACCTAACATTCTTCATCAAAATTGTATTTCCTAGCTCTTTTTCTTGGAATGTCAATTTCTTCAAGAGTTTCCTCTAACCCAGCTTCCTTATTTTTTTCAACTGGTTATATCATGGTTAGTAACTACCACCAAATCACCTTAATCATTATCTTTATAGTTCTCAATTTCTTTAACTTCTCATTTGATTCTTCATCCCTTTTGACATAAAATTTCCGAAATATATGTTTCCAATAAAACACGAGTAGCAATATGAGCATATCGTTTTCAAATTTATGATACAATATGATATGTTTCATTTCATAGTATCACTAACAATGTTTGAGGTATTTTGGTTAATAAGAAATATAGTATATTGAATAGAACTTTATTTCCACATTTCTTCCATGTAAGCTATCAAGTATCTGGCCATTACACCATTCAATGGTGTAGCCTTAAAGGAGTTTATAATGGTTTTATTGATAATTTAAGTGGTGAACATTCTTTTAATGGATAATTTGAAAATTAAAAAGCAGCTTAAATATAAATTACAATATAAATGTTTTTGAAATCTGTGTTATTCTATAGGAGCCTTTGAGGATTCTCCTCAAGGACTATAAAATGTGTCTTAAACAATGACAGTGAGATGTGTTATTTTATCTAGTATTAAATTACAATTTAAACCTCCTTTTTTCTCTCTCATTTGATAGAGGTTCTATAAGACCATGAATATTGAGAAGAATCCTCCCTAAAAGTGTTCTTGGAAATGCACAATTCTATGGATACCTTTAAAGGGGGAGTTTTTTGGGTGCCTCTTATGGATTTCCCTCAACCGTGTGTGAAGATAAGACTTGAATTTTTCAAATAGTGAGGTATGTTCTTTATATTTTATGAATTTAATTCAAAATAATCATGGATGGATCTCATGACAAATATTTTGGATAATATTTTTACTTCCAATGGACAAAGGTTATTCCCTCCAAAATCCTTCAATTACTTCTTTGAGACTTCCTTCCATTTTAGTTTTCAATGAATTTCCTTACATTTTTTCTACTATTGAATTTATTTACAGGTCTTTTAGAAACATCACCCATAGCTTTATTCTCTTAGTTTAAAGGCCATTCGATATAAATATGGTCAATCTTCCCACACTTGAATCATTCAAATGATATTTTCCCTTTGAACTTCTCATTTTCCCTTTTTAGTTTATTAGAAATTAGTTTCCTAACATCCTCAACCTTTTTATATCAATTTTCTTCAATGTAAATATTATTACTAGCTTTATGGACCACTTATCTGGGCATCATCTTTGGTTTTGATACCTTAATTTTCATTTGTATTTCATATGGAACTAAAGTATCTACAATTTATCGAGTGAGAGAAAATTATGATATATTTATTCAATAATAAAGACCTTGGGATTAAAATATGAAAATAGTATTCCTAAATTTATTCTAAAAATATTTACATTAGATATATCTTTACTTATATACCTTTATTATTTCCCACAACCTCAACAACTCTTCTAAAACACCCACTATTTTAGCCAAATTTCTCCAGCTCTTCCAATTTATTTCTCAGCATTTGCAGCATGGCCCCTCTTAATCATGAGTCTCTTTCATTTATATTGAAATTTTTTTCCATGATCCATTTTAAGTTTTAAATATCATAAATTTTTCATAAATTGAGTCTAAGATATCTCCTCCCAATGAATTTTCAACCTGAGCATCAACATCTATTTCTTTTCTGTCCTTAGAGAAAACTGAACCGGATTGATCAAAATATGAACACTCTATAATAGAAAAACAAAAACATGTTTTAAAAAATACATGTAATAATTCTTGAGTTATATTTGTTGAAAAAGGTAAATATAAATAATCTAAATTAGTTATATTTTACTAGAGAACCATTCGTATGAAGTGTCATGGAGTTTGGAAAAAGTTTGAAGGATTTTGGTTGGATGAATTTTGGTGGATTTTGGTTGGATTACTAAATACCACATCATGGTTGAGGATATTACATCATGGTTTTATTCTATGATTTGTAAAAATTAATAGTGTTTAAGTTTTGGTTGGTGAAGAGAAGTTTGATGAGTTTTAGTCTACCATTACTCAAAACCATGCAGTATTTGATCCCGTGATTCTCACATGAGGATGAAAAATTAGAAGACTAATAAACACCTTGCACCAATCAGTCCACTAGATTGGATGAATTTGTTTGTATAAATGGTGTATGAATCAGAATTATAGAGGAGAGAAGTAAGAAGAATAAATAATAATAGATGAAGAGTGAAAACTATAGAGACCACTCGATTCTTTTGCTAAAACTTTCAGCTGAGGCTACAACAAAATAATTCCCCCTATTCCCTTTCCCACCTCCCGTTTATAATAGACTTCCCCACTAGCTATCCTAATAGTCAATCCCCCACTAAGACATTTTTAACCCTTATAGAAGGTGTTTTCCTGGATTTCCTAGCACAACACATATGTCATAGTATTTATCACCCACCCCACATTGAGAATTAGTCTTGTCCTCAATACTATTATATGCACTGGAGTTAGGCTGAAGTATCCTTGCTTGTAGCATTGATAATAATTACCTTTAAATCTTGTTCCTTTGAAAACGAGGGTATTGATAAGGTATCAGTGTGATTAGTCTTGGTTCCTATGCCAACCATATCATTTTAACTTGTTGTTGGGTGGGAGGGATCCCCATAGGTTCATCAAACACCCTATAAGACTTCTATTATTTTCTGTGAGGCCTATTGTTGTTGCTCCATCAATGATCCCACCTAGGATTAACCTTTGGCTTCCACCTTGACTTGTATTATTTTCCCATCCATTTAAAGGAGAATCTATTTGTCTAGGAACCCCCACTACTACAAAACACACTTTTAATGATGCTAGAATCGGCCTTTATCATTACTAGAAAAGTGCTGATAACCTTAGCGTGGTTAAAAGTACATCGCTTTTATCAGCGCTAAAAAGGTAATGATAAAGGGTATATTTATCATCACAAATAAAAACAATGATAAATCATAATTTTATCAGTGATTTTAAAATCACTGATTAAAGACCCCATTTATTAGCACGTTTATTTAGCACTAATAAATAGTACCTTTATCAGTGATTTTAAAAGCACTGATAAATGGCGTCTGTTATCAGTGCTGATAAAAGTATTGTTTCTCCACACTTTTTAATGCATTGATATGGATATAATTTATCATTGCCTATATAAGCGCTGATAAAGAAGTCCTTTATCTATGCATTTAGTAGCGCTGATAAAGGTGAAAGCTGCAGTGTGATGCTGCAACACATTGCATCACCAGAAACAGGTGCAGTGTGATGCAACAACACACTGCATTATCATAAATAATAACAAAAATTACCAAAATAAGATAAAAATATTTAATTTAAATGAAATAAAAATATAAGGAAAAAACAAACATTGTTATAGAGTATGTCAGCTATTTTTTTGATTAAAATTAATGTCAGTTTTGAATAAAACAATGCACTTGGAGTCATACCGGTCACAACGTGTGTCGTATTGAGGAACAAATGAATTATACATGTCCCAAATGATTAATGGGTTGTTTTCCTAAAGTATCAAAATAATCAAAATGCATTTTCTTAGTTTTGAGTATGTCATTTGTTTTTTTATTATTAAAATTACTGTTAGTTTTGAATAAAAAGACCCACTTGGAGTCATACTGGTCAGAGCATGCATTAGATTAAGGTGAAGATGATCCATAAACATAAAAAATGGTGTATGTATCATTTTCCTAAAGTACAAAAACAATCAGAATTCATTTTCTCAGTTTTGAGTATGTCACTTTGTTTTACTTAAATTAATGTCAATTTTGAATAAAAAAGACGCACTTAGAGTCATACCAGTCAAATCATACGTTGTATTGAAGTGAGAATGAATGATACACGTCCCAAATGAATCATGGATAATTTTCCTAAAGTATAAAAACAATCAGAATGTGTTTTTTGGGTTTTGAGTATGTCATTTTTTTACTAAAATTAATGTCAATTTTGAATAAAAAAGACACACTTGGAGTCACACTGTGAGTTGTATTGAGGTGAGGCTCAATGATACGAATCCCAAATGACTCATGGATAATTATAGTAAAGTATAAAAACAATTAGAATGAGTTTTATCATTTTTGAGTACGTCAGTTGTTTTTTTTATTAAAATTAATGTCAGTTTTGAATAAAATGATGCACTTGAAGTCATACCGGTCACACCGTGCATCAGATTGAGGCTATTATGATCTATACACATCAAAAATAATGTATGGATATTTTTTATAAAGTATCAAAACAATCAGAACGCATTTTTTCAGTTTTTGAGTATGTTAGTTGTTTTTTTACTAATATTAATGTCAATTCTGAATAAAAAAGGTGCACTTCGAGTCACATTGTGCGTTGTATTGAGGCACGACTGAATGCTACATGTCCCAAATGACTTATGGATCGTTTTCCTAAAGTATCAAAACAATAAAAATGTGTTTTCTCAGTTTTTAGTATGTCAGTTATTTTTTTATTAAAATTAATGTCATTTTTGAATAAAAAGACACACTTGGAATCATACCGGTCACACCGTGCGTTGGATTGAGGTGAAAATAATCCCTACATGTTAAAAATTAAGTATGAATCATTTTTATAAAGTAAAAAAAAACAATATGAATGTGTTTTATTAGTTTTGAGTGTGTTAATTGTTTTTTACTAAAATTAATGTCAATTTTGAATAAAAAAGATGCACTTGGAGTCACACTATGCATCAGATTGATCCACAACTGAATTCTACACATCCCAAATGACTCATGGATCATTGTAATAAATTATAAAAACAATTAGAATTTGTTTTCTCAATTTTGAGTATGTCAGTTGTTTTTTTATTAAAATTAATGTCAGTTTTGAATAAAAATATGTACTTGGAGTCATAACAGTCACACCATACATTGGATTGAGGTGTGGTTGATCCTTACACATCACAAATGACGTATAGATCATTTTAATAAAGATCCAAAATAATCCAAATGCGTTTTCTCAGTTTTGAGTATATCAAATTTTTTACTAAAATTAATGTCACTTTTGAATAAAGACACACTTGGAGTCACACTGGTCACATCGTGCATTAGAATGAGGTGTAGATGATACCTACACATTAAAAATGATGTTCGGATCATTTTACTAAAGTAAAAAAAACAATACATATGTATTTTATTGGTTTTGAGTATGCATTTTGTGTTTTTTAACTAAAATGTCATTTTAAACTAGAAGGATGCACAATGGCTCTTATCTTAAGTGACAAGTGTTGTGTAAACTTTTAAACAATAATTATCAAAAAAATCATGGTATAATCCTTATTCTACTTCATTTCCCAACAATTTTATTATTTTCAAGACAATGATTCTTATCCTCCTCTGCCCCAGTCTCCACCTCGGTCTTCGCCTCTACCTCCTCCTCCATGTCGGTCTTTGACTCCAACTTTGCCTCCACCTCCACCTCTACCTCCACCTCCACCTCCACCTTCTCCTCTAAGTTTTCCCAACAAATTTATTTTTTCAAGTTAGTGCTTCTAAATAAATCTATTTCCTACATTAATCTTCTCCTTTAGAAATAGATCAAAAATAATATATAAGCATTTTGACACTAATTCTTCACACCCCAAATATCTTTCGAAGGTCATAACTCATACTAGATCACAAACATAGTGTGTAATCACCTAAATTTGTTGTCAGCATACATTCTGAAAAAAAGTATGTTGCCCACTTGTCTCTAAACAAATTGATTTCTTCTTTTGAGCAACTCTTTTGTTGTCAATATTGATAGTACTGAAAAAATATAAACAAACAAATGTTTATGAAATATATTTAATGAAATTGTAATTACCTTTAGAAATTACTTATTGGGGGATGTTGGTATTTTCATTCTCTATGATTTCTCTCATAAAATTTCAAACATAATATCCACAATCAATTTCATTATCTTAATTCAGACACTGTATAAAAATTGACCAAAATAAGTGAATTGTTTTGAAATGTATTTGTAGTTAAATATTTCTATATATAACTTAATTTGTTTTCATTTTTAGTAATCCACTGGCTTTATCTTATCAGACACCGACCTCATGCCATGATTTAGCCTGTATTTAGAAACCACCCTATCATAAAAAAATTATCATTAAAACACAGAATGAACATATAATTTGAAGTTTATCTATAAAATGTTGATTATAGTATATTACAGATTCACAATACACATCATGTGTGGTCGGTTGGTTGGAAATCCATGCACTAAATCCAAAAAATACATATCTGAGGTGTCTATTTTGACTACTATCAGCATCCGGTGCTTCATAAAAAAAATTAAGTAATGAAAAAAATTAAAAATATATTTTATGTGATTAGATCATAGAGTCTTACCCTTGCATTGCAGACATCAAAATTTTTTTATCATCTGATGATTTTTTATTAAATTCTTTGAGTAACTCATATTTTTTCTTCTCTATTTCTTTATTTTTCGAAGTAATTTCTATCGTAGAAATGATACTAGGATTAATGAATCCAAACTGTGCTTCACATGATCTTCCCTTTATATAGTTGTAATATAAACACCTATAAAAAATATGAATAGTTATTAACTTTAATAAACATATTTATCTCACTATTTAGATAGTTGTATTATGAAAATGTACCTTATGTATGTATTCATAATTGAGACACCCAACCATTCATGCTTGAGAATATCATTTAGAGACCCGAGAACAATTATGTATATAATAGAAGCTCCAAATATTTCTTCTTCATAATGAATGTAATAAATAGATTTATCTTTAAATGTGGTATCTGCTTGAAGTTTTAATGTTAATAAATGTTTCTCTATAACTGGTATAGAGAAGATACTCTCTAAAGATCGTTTTGTTTTCTTGGTCATTTCACTATATTTTCTTAATTTGACCTTTTGTTTCTCCACCACTTTATCCATATGTAATATCATACCTCACTTCAGACCTTTTATCACCAATTGTTACATGTTTTTAGATGAAATTTCTTGTTAAAGATGCACCTCAAGTAGACAGCCATGCTATGAAACCTCCAATAATAGCTTCGAACGTTTTAATATCTGGATCATCAAGTGGAACATGAAACTTAGTAATCATCTCATAAGATACCTCAATACCCACTCTCATGTGATCTTCTGGGAGGGTTTTATTGTGTAGATGGTCTCCCAGGATATTATACACTGTACCCCTCACAACACAGTGGTACGTGGGTGTCGACAAAAAAAATAACATAACACCCTGAAAGTTTTTAGTAATATAAAGTTATTGAAAGTTTTTTGATTCACATTTAGGAGAAAGAGTAATAAAAAAAATTACTACCCGAAGTAAGGTTTGGGGGGGAATGAATAGACTCAAAGATAGTGGGATCATTTAGATCATGTGTGGATCTTTTCTCCACTTCCAGTTCACTTTGATCTTTTCTTATACATTGGTCTACCAAACCAGATTGAAAAATAATATCTTGAAGTGAGTCTATTTATGTATTCATTCATATCATCATATTATATATATCTTCATGTGGTTTTATCTTCTCAAAATATGTCTGATGAGAGACTCCAAAAACTAATCCTCTAACGCGACCATATTGTTTAGGTTGCTTCAAAGCTACTGAAAGTTGCTTTTCTTCTGGTAAGATCATTGCCAATTTTTATGTCTAAACCATAAAAAAAAATATGAACATATTTATTTTAAGTAATATTGTTATAAATCATAATGAATTAAAATTATGTAATACATACACATGATTCCCATACTGATTTTGTGTTTTAATCAACTAATATACCATCCTTATTTACACGAGCCTCCTCCCATAGCACATGGCATAGGATGAAAGTGGATTCGGATTTTGATTCATCAATATACATATAAACAATGTAAAATATATTGGTTCATATAATATAATTAAACTTTTATTGTTTATTTAAAATACATATCAATTTATTCTCTAATAAAGCATACCCCATCCTTCATTTGCGATAGGGGTATACTGGTTTTGATGCGCGTTCTTTATTTTTAGCACTCTTTTTCTATTTCATAAATTAACAATTTTGAATCAAGTTAGATAAAATAAATAATTTCAAATGATATATTATCGATATCAATGCACCTTAAATGATTTCTCATTATGACAATTACTGAAAGCATTCTATGTTTCCCACTTTATAATGTGTGTATAATAAAGTGGTGGGTGGGGATTTATTTTCCCCTCAGCATCTCTAAGATTTAACTTTGTCAGAAGAGTCTGGAATCCTCTATGGGATTTTCTAGCGGCCATTAGGAAAAATTTCATATGATAATATTCTAAAATAAATTAATTCTTCAAGGAATAATGAAAAAGAAATCAATGTTTCATTATATAATTTTTCAGTAAAATAGAGAAAGTATATTGTAACATTGCCATTATATCTTTCCAAAGGATTTATTTTATTACAAGTTGAATGTGAAACCATGATTCCATATCAATAGGCACATTCATACTTATTGTGACCCTAAGATAACTAATTAATGTTGACTTCTCAGGGTCAATATGTTAGCAATGTTGATTCCAACCAACCTCAAATTTTATACCCTAACTTCTTACCTTGATAATTTTATTCAAAAATGTGATATTGCATCATTGTTTTTTTTCATTTTTTTCATCAACATGTTGTTGATCCCTTAATAATTCCACAGTTTCATCATCAAAAGTCTGTTCTTGCTCGGGATTGGAAACATCATCATGTTTAGAATCCATTGTTTTCCTGATTAGTCAAACATTTAATTTGTCTTGAATAACAACAATGAAATACACTCCATGCCAAAAAGTCCAAAATTTCATACATCTTTCATGAAATATTGAATAGAGTTATAATACCTCAATACTACAGTACAACTAACCTTCACTACCTTTATTTAATCCATCCTCAGATGCATGATTTCCTTCCATCTCTTGATGATGGGAGGAAGGATAGTTTGAAAGAGTGAGTCCAATCCATCATCAAGAGATGGAAGAAAATCAAGCATCTAAGAATTAATGTGTACTAGGAACCTACACTAATAGAATCACTCAAAAAGTCTCCTCAATTGATATATAATAGCCATATGCTATGTCTAAATAAAGAAAACCTTCATATCATAATATATGATATTGAAATAATAAAATATGACATTTATTTATTCGAAAAACTGATAGATTAATACATTGTGTCCTTGAAGAAAAAGTATCTGATACCACTTATGAGTTTTAGGGTATCATCCTATGATCATTAGAGGGATAAAAGACCTAAAAAGGGCCAATTTATCTCAAGGATAAATGTGAATGGAAACAAATAAAAAAACCATGGAATACTTATAATATAGTATCAGTGGAATCTATATTTAAGATTTAATGAAATATGTTTGATTTCAACACTGAAGTAGAAAAAAAAGTATTCTAGCCTTTGAGGAGATTCCACTAGCCTTCAATCATAGAAATATTCTTGAGGACCCTCGATCACCGAAGGAGTGCTAGCGCCTTAACCTAGTGACAAACAGTGATCAAAGAAGAAGATAGGTTTAGCTATGAAATGAAATAAAGGGTTAATTACAATAGGGGGATCACATCTCTATTTTGTGCATTTTAGAAATGGATAACAAATTATCATGTCTTATAGGACATAAAGATCCAAACCATAAAAAGTATATTTTAATCAATTTTGGTTCTCTCTATGGTTATTCACAATGTTAGATAGATTTTCAAATAAATTTTTTATCCTATAAATTGATTATCTCTCTATTTTGATTAGAAAATCTTTTAATAAATCACATATCATACTTTTCTTAATCAACTATCCAACCATGGATAACTCACTTACTTTTGGGAAATACACGCTTTATATGTTGTTGTGTATTTCTAAGTGCATTTACCCAATGATTTATCAACTCTATCCAATCTAGGATTTTTTTTAAAAATTTTGGGCATACTTTTCTGACCAAAGAAATTACCCATTACTCTTTGTAACCCATGGTTAAAGTTTAATAATAATCTTGAATTAATTAAAAAAACAAAACTCTCAAAATGAATCACTAAAATATTTTTTGGAATGTGGATAATTAATTAAATATTTTTTTTGAATTCAATAAAAAATTATTCATTAAAATCATAAATCTAAATAACCCATTTCATGGTTTAACAATTTATATGAATAACCAAAATCCACAAAACATGTTTTAATGATTTTTAAATTTACCTTGGTCCCTATATGTTCATCACCAATAAATGAGGGCCACAACTTGGTATCCCCTAATCCTTAAAAACCCTCCTAATTAAGCCTTTATAATCTATAATCTAGTATATAAGATGAATTAAATTTGATAAACTACCTAGATTTTGGAACCCTATATTATTCAAATAAAGAAAAAACTGAGGGGGGTGAGAGGTCTCCTTTTTAATGTCGAGAGGAGAGTAAACCATCAATGTGTTTATCTAGGGAAAAATGGGATGGATAGTAAAATGCATATGAAAATTGAAAAATGATGAAATAGAACTACACTCGTTGTATTTTAGTAGCGACGAGAAGAGATGTAGGGTTCTTCATGTTTAAGAATAGTGCAAAAATGCAAAAATCAGAACCCAAAACATCAAAAAACAATAGAGGAAGAGTAGAAAATAACATACATTGAATTATAGCCTTGATTAATCTGAGGGAACATAGATGACTCACACCAGCAGCAGAGGAGTTCTGTGAGAGCTTGAGAATTGTGAGTGACTGAGTCATGGTTAGAGTTTTTTTAAATATATTGGAGAAACTTTTAGCAGCACTTTCAAAAAAGTGATGAAAAATATCCATTTTATCAGTGCTAAATTTATAAGCATTGATAAATATGTATTTTTCGGTGCTTTTTTATTGCTGATAAATCTTGAGCTTTATCAGTGCTAAAAAAGCACCGATAAAAGACATATTTATCAGCGCTAAAGTTTTAGCACCGATAAATATATATTTTAACAGTGCTGATAAAGATTTATTTTTATCAACCCTACAAAAGCATTATTAAAAGGTTTATAATTATAATTATTTAAATAACTTTATTATAATTTTATAATTATTTAAATATATATAATTATTTATTTATAATTATATAAATACTTATTTAAAAAATAATAATTATTTATTTATAAAAATTATTAATATAGTAAATATACATTTATTATTTATTTCTTAATATTTATTTACAAATATATTCTTAACGTTATTAATGGAAAGATAATATTAAATACATGCATTTTAAAAATAAGTGAAATTGAATAATTCAAAATGAGTACACTTTAAAAATATTGAAAAATGGATAAGTTTTATTAATTAAATATAATTTATTAAAAAAAATGGATATATATATATATATATATATATTTAAGTGTATGAATACATATTGAAAATACTAAAACATAATACATAAATATATATAAATAATAAAAAATGATAAAATTCAAAAATAAAATAAAATTAAAAAACATTAAAAATGAATACCCTAACTATGGTATTAAAAAAATGACTGATTAAAAAAATAATATATATTAAATGTATCATGTTATAATGAAATTCTAAAATATACTAAAATTTTAATAAATTACATAAATATTAGGTGTATGTGTTTCTATATATTTCTTAGATATATTTTTGTGTGCGTTTGTGTATGAAAATGAATATATATATATATATATGTACATAAAACAAATGAAACACATGATGTTTAATATAGTTTAAATTGAAAAATCAAACAACATTAAAAATGAATAAGACATTAATATGTTTTTAATTAACATTTTATATATATTATACTTATTTATTTTATATATCTATATTTAATATATACTATTTATTAATATTTATAATCTATATATATGTATATTAAATTTATTCATTTTTATAAATAATTATTTAATTAATAAAATGTTTTATAGTTTTCTTAATTTACTCATTTTATTTTTATTTTTTTATTTTTTGATTTTATTTTGGACCTTTATCAGCACTAAAAAAGCATTAATGAAGGGAAAATTTTATCAGTGCTAAAAATTCACTGATAAAGGACACCTTTTATCAACACTCTAAATGAAGCACTGATATAGCTTTCCTTTATCAGTGCTAAAATAAAGCGTGGATAAAGGTTAAATTTTATCAGTGCTAAAAAAAGAGGTGTTGATAAAGGGTTTATTTTATTAGTACTTGTTTTTAGCACTGATAAAGGATTCCTTTATCAGTTCTTATTTTAGAATTGATAAAGATGAAATTTATCAGCAAATTTTTCGAGTGCTGATAAATGCCAGTGCTGTTATAGGTGGGGTTTTTAGTAGTTCTCCCCTGAGGATGTAATCCTGGTCCTTAGTTGAAAAACCCATGGTCATAACACTCTAGTTGGATTATACCTCCCTGAGAGTGAACAACTAAGTAATTCCCAAAATGAGGTCTAATCCACCAATTTCTAGGACATGTGAATCGATAATACACATGTAGTCCCCCATAGTTAATATCAATTTTGGTACACCTCTTGTGAAGTCACCCTATTTCTATTTCCTAGTTGATATTTCATCATGTTTGAGTCTTGAACGGACAAGTCATGTAGTTTAATCATCTTGGGTGATATGAAGTTATGTGTGGTGACACTGTCTAATAGTACGAGAATGAGAATGACTCCCCCAATAGAAACACCTTCATTTTTGGATCTATACATTTTTTCATGGGGTTATAGGGAAATCCACACATGAAGTATAAGCCTTTTCTCCTTTATTCTTCCCATTCTTGGGTTTCTAGGTGTTGAACACCTTACTAACCAAGGTTTTTTTAGTAGCCTCCCATCAAACTTTTATAGAAATAGAGTACCAACTACTAGTATATTCAAAATAAAGAACCTAAATACAAGAAGGGGAGGGGAGGAAGGAGAAAATAGAGGGATAAACTCGGGGGGGCACTACTTCTCCTCACCCAAGCCATAACCATGTCCCAAGCTAAATGATGAATGCCTGAATAGAATAATAATTGTCTTTCACTCTCTTCAGACCACCCTACTTATAATAACCCCTTTTAATAACTTGTGGTGTCCCCAACATATTCCTCCAGGATTCCCAACATACCCCCAATATATTCCCTTTGGATCAACTTGAATTCCTATCACTTCCACCATCTCGAAAAACAACCTTTTCCTCAAGGCGATGGTCAAGGTATGTATTGTGATGGATCAATCCCGACCTCTAGTGATAAGATTTATAGAATTTAGACACAACCCATAATGAAATATAGCATCATTTTTGGGGGCTATAATCAAGTTCAAGTTCCCCATACGGCGAATTAGGAATCCCCTTGAGTAAATAATATCCATGAGACTAAAAATCTTTCCTCCATTTTAGTATGGACAACCTTCCCTTGAAATAAAAAATACAAGGCAACTGTGGGGGGTGGGGTCATTGGGAGGCTTGTATCCCAAATGAAAACTAGAGTACTTAAGGCCCTTTCCAAATATCTTGTTGAGAGTCCTATAACACTCTCCACACCATACAACATGCATGTCTTTTCCTTCCCAGTGGAAATGCATTCCCTTGGATCTTTTCTTCATTTTATAAAACTAGTTGGGCTTGTAAAATTCCAAAAGTAAGGTCTAGTAGTTTGATAACATAAATTTTTTTTGGAGTTGGTTTCCATCCATGGAACAAAATCAACCCCTGGTATAAAAGCTGCTTCAAAAGGGAAAGTGGAAGTACTACATATCCCCTTGGTGAAATGTTGTGGCTATCTAGTAAAAGTGAGGAAAACATGAAAATTTATCTATTTAATGGACCTAATATCCAAAATATGTAGTGTAAGATCTCATATCCATATAAGTTTTAAATTCTAGAAGGAATTTGAATTTTTATTTACTGGACATGTTATATTTTGAATTGAGAATCAAAATGGAATTCTGTTAGTTTTAATGATTCAAAGTGGTGTTTTGAGGTGAGGAATAATTATCAAGAGGTAACTTGGGTGTTCAAATGATATTTGTAGGATTCAAGTTGTTGGGAAAAAATACCTCAAGGTAACATTGAAGCATTTTTGAGGTAATTGTGTTTGTTGACAAAGTGGACCTCCATGTTGTGTTTGTTGATATAGTAGACCATGATGTATAAGTTTGTTGACAAAGTGGACCTCCATGTTGTGTTTGTTGACAAAGAAGACCATGATTTACAATTTTTTTGACAAATAGGTTTTCATGGTGAGTTTTGGAGTTCAAGGGATGTTATCAACAATCAATGATTGATTGAAGAACCTCGATCAAGGAGTGGATGATCTGGAGGTGGTACAAAAAGAATAGATCTAAGGTGGTGTCATTTTCTAGTGTTTTCCAAATTTTTGGGCCTCAAAATCAAAAAATGGAGAAAAGTGTTTTTGGAAAAGGGAATTGTGCTCTGGTGTCTTGGAATCTTGGAAACTTGTGTTCCATATGTTTTTCAACATCAGAACATCAAAATATGGCAAGTGACTAGGGTGACAAAGACTAGGGAGGCTAGACTTGTGCGTCGAGAGGAGACTTGTGCGCCGACACTCAGGGTGTCCAAAATACCTATAAATAGAGGTCCACCCATCCTCATTTGAAATGGATTTCAACACTTAGAGAAAATTAGACCTCCAGTCGTGCAGGTATTTCAGTCGCGCAAGTGGCGGTTTGGTCGCGCAAGTATTAAGATACTCAGAATTTGCGTGCCGGTTGATAATTGCATTCCAATATTGATTTGGGCATAAAATGGTGTGAGTCGCCCAAGTTCAGAGTTGGAGAAGGGAGTGTCGCGCAAGTGGTTAGGTGACACTTGCATTCCAGGCTTGAAGAAGCATGCCAGGTATTGAAGAAGCGCGCTAGGTATTCAAGAAGCGTTCCAGGCATAGAGAAACGTGCTGGTCATTCTAGGGTTGCGCGGAAAGTTAGAATATTTCTTGGTACATCCATGGTAAAGTTGTATTCATCAGTGGATGAAAATGGAACTTCAACAGAGCATCTACATACATAGAAAGATGCATTCATTTGTGATAATGAAGGGACTTACAAGTCTTTAAACTGTGAGTGGATCTTCTAAAAAATCAGTGAGCACACTTCAGTTGAGAGAGTAGTGAACATTCATATTGTGAGTGGCTATAAACTAGGAGGTACACTGAGTTTGCTTCAAACCTTGTAAACAGTAGTGTGCTTATAGTGGAAGTGGTACATTGGAACACTGTCAGTGTATGCTCCTTGGATGTAGCCCAGTGAGGGTGAACCAAGTAAAAAATTTTGTGTTCTGTGCATGCTTAAGGTTTATTCATACTCTGCAACGAGAAGGAGAGAGAAGAGGGTTTTTTCTAACATCAAAACAAGATTAAAAGGGACAATTGTTTTAATATGTCATACCCTGATTCACCCCCCCCCCCTCAGGGTATCTAGCCTAGTGGACCTAACACAAGTTAAATTTTAGGAGTTTTGGATATGTCTAGCCAAGGTTCATGGTTTAGAAGAAACCATACAAAACCTCGATGCTCTTAGGGTTTTCAGTTTATTTTAAACTGATAACAATTGGGTTTCATGGATAGAACATAGTTTGGGGTAAATCATGAAAGCCAAAGGAGAAACTATGTGAGGTTTTTGAGATTCTAGGACTTGGTGCATGACCTGCACATGGTTTTAGAAAAACTATGCGCCATGTTGCAGAGAGGTCTAGTAGGCCTTTCATGGTTGGAACATAGTTTGTCCAACTGTGTGGAAAAACCATGCAGGTGGGTTGGTATTAGATAGTTCCAACTAAATTTTAATGCATGTTTTGTCTGACCATGCACTATAACTATGTGAGGCATGGGGTGTTAGATAGTAGGGGGTGTACGGCTTGTAAAACCATATGGGAAAACTGTGCGGCTACCCAAAATTTCATTAAACATAGAATTTTATTGAAATACCCACTTGGGTTTTTAGTATACTCCATCCTCTTCCTCCCCCATTTGGTGCGCATAGACTATGGGTACCCCCAACCATTTCCTCCTTATCCAACCTTGCGATTTGGGGAGCATTCATGGAGATTATTTAGCGTTTTAGGTGAGTTTTTCTCCTACGCTAACTTCCTTTCCTTTTCTCCTTGCTTATCTCTAATTCTAGAATTCTTCAGTTTAGTTTTTTTTGATGATTCAACTGGGTCATGGTGAAATAATTTGTTTCTCATGGGTCTTTTGGTCATCTTTTGTAGATGAGATCCTGGGATGACTTTTTCATGTCTTTTCACGATGTTTCGTTATGGTATGAAACTATGGTGAATTTTCTTAAGTTTTCCCTAATGAAATAAATAAATAAATTATTGAGTTGGTATCAACTCTTTGGTATTTTCCTTGAAATGGTGTTGGGAGTCCATTGTGGACCACCCATGGTGGTTTCATGGAGTTTCAATAAGAGGTAAGTACCCGATGAGTTTTATGAAATTATGCGAAGTTTGGGTTTAGTTCCTTAACAAATTATAATTGTTATAATTAATTAATTTATATTTCTTGGAATAATATTAGAGCTTGGGTGATTGAGATGATATCATTTGGATTCTAAAGAGTTTAGACAAGACTTATATGATCCTTGGAAAGGTCGTTGTGCTTTTGGAATGTTATGGAAAGCTTCATTGATGAGGTAGGTGGTCTAAGAGATTACACATAGTCTTGATAATTATTTTCAATATTTATGTGGTATGAACCTTAAATCCCTTGTGTGGTGTGCTTGTTCCCCAATATTAAGTAAAGGTTTTTGACCTTAAATTGATACCTTAGACCTTCCATAGACCATGATGGATCCATTGGTGTTTATAAGACCAAACCTATGGCTGCCCATGGGGTGCACTATTTCATATAAATGGTAAGATGGGGTTATAAAGGGTAAAGTGAATGAGTTACAAGCTTAACCCGATTAACCTCATTGGTTGAATTGATTTAAGGGTTAAGGGATACTTGGTAGGACTTGGGGATAAATGTTTTATAATATTTTTAAAGTATGATTTGAAAAGTTTTTATGTGTTAAGCCCTTATGAAATTCCTATGATGCCATTAAAATGGTTTAACCGTGCTTGTTGGGTTTTGATGTGGTTTTCGGGTTTAAATGGGTGAAAAATATGTTTTAAAGTGATTTTTTAAAGGGAGTTATTGAATTATAAGTGATTTAAAAGGGGGTTTGAAAAGAATTTCAAATGTTGATTTGAAAGGGGCGTGTGGATGGAAATTTGGTGAAAATTTCTTTATGATTCTTTTAAGGGTTTTAATTAGAATAATGTAATTGGACTTGTTTTGGTTGTTAAATAGGTAGAATATGTTTTAATAGTGGTTTCAAAATATTTAAATTGGATGTGTAAGATCCATCATTTTCCCAAAGAGTGTTGGAATTATGTTTTGACATGTAAAAGGGCTTGGTAGTCCGAGCCATGTTTTGGTGTTAAAGTCCCGTTGGGACCTATGTAAATGATAAAAGGGTTACTTGTGCAATTTTAAAGTTTTTGAGGTCAATTTTGAACCATAGTTTTTAATATGTGTTGGGATGAAGCCATGAATATAGAACATGATGCTCTACATCTGAGGTCGAGATAATGGACATGATGGTTCCACATATATGGTCCTGGATGTCAGACATGACACACCACATCTGAGTTTGAGATAGTGTACATGACCATTCCACATATATGGTTTCAGATGTCTAATATGGTGTTCCACATCCAAGTTTAATAAATTTGGACATGATGTTCCATGCCCATGGGATAGTTGTTGGACCTGACACTTTGTACCAATATCGATGGTTTTTTATATGGTATAGGTGCTAGAATGAGGTTCCTGGAATGGTTAATACTGATGTATGATTCTTCCCATAGTTAATGATAAATTAAAACCCCTTATTGTTATTCACACCATGTATCACCCTATGTTATGTTTTAGATGACTAGTTCAGGTCGATGTAAGTTTGGTTGTCTTGAGTGTTGCATTAAAACCCAAGGGATAATGAGTTTAGTGATAAAAAATTATTTTCCTTAACATTTTTTCCTTCCTTTCCAATACTATTTATTTATTCCACTATTTATATGCATGAATTTATTCTCCAACTAGTATTTTTTTAGATACCATTAGTGGTGACCTACTGAGTTGTACTCACACCCTACTGATGCCACCACTACACATGGGTACCCGAGAAACTCTCATATAGTTATTACAGACAAAAGTTTGGGTTGAGGCCTATATTGAGTGTTTCATGATTGGAAAACATATCTCGGCTGGTATTACAGTACTAGAGACCAAGTATATGACATAGATAAGAGTTGGCAGTAGAGCCTGATGTATTAATTTTTCAATTTTTTTATATTTGTGATCGGCCCAGTAAGTGATCAATGTTGTATGTGTGTCATGTTTGTTCAGATGATTAATGTATTTCATTTTATTACATCATGGTTCTCCTTTAGTTTATTTATTCTTTTCTCATACTATGATGTGTATAGTTTTTAGTTATTTAGTTATGGTTGTGCTCTATGATATGGGGGTATTGTCTCCTCATAGTATCACCTTAGACCCTTGCTGTTAGTCAGTAGCCTCTAACATACAAGGGGGAACATTTGGGGTCATGTGGCAAACCAACTTTAGGCATCGATTTAGAAGAATCCAGGTTGGGATGTTATATGTAGATATATCAAGTCCCAATGATCATCGAGTATCTAAAATTCACCACCAAATAGATTTGTGTGGGAAGCTAGATACATGGAACTTGATAGGCCATGTTTTAATTGTACATCCAAAAAATTATTCTAGAATTATTCAAAGAAACGGAGGTTCCATTTATAGTGGAAGTCTCCTGAAATTTCTAAATTATTATTGCGGAAATCTTATAAAATGTTCCAAGGTTGGAGTCTATATATTCCTTCGTTAGCAACACAAAATTTTTATCCAGACGAAACAGATAATTCATGGAAATTTAGGACAATATATTTGTTGTCCAATCAGACTAAGTGGTGCTCCTGACCATTGGAAAGATCCTCGATAACCAGCTTGTATCCTAAAAAATCTTCAAAGGATGTGCCTATGGTGGTGGCTCGGGCGGAAACTTGGGCAACCATGAACTTTTAGGTGATGAAGGAATGTATCCTTCAAACAGGTTGGGAACAATTGATGTATCTTTGTTAGAGAAAACTGGTCCTTGTATCCAAAAACTCAATCTAAGAACTTTTATTTTTCTATTTCAGAAAACTAGATCCAAAAATTACTTCTTGTCGATCATATTTGGGATCCAGTTGTTCTCTATGAGATGGAACAACCTCTGTCCTAACACGATATTGGACCAACTCCTTCACACCTGAAAGGGAACTATGATACATCCACTCTTTCAATAAATCTAGTTTGTGTGGAATCTAAGTTATGGGGCACTCAATTAGATCTGTAAAATCTAAGAAAATATCCCATCAATGAAATATTTTCATCTCCTCATTATGATTTTGATTATTTATCCCACTAAAGTGATTCACCAATTTCACTTATAACTCTTTGATTTCTCTAGTACCTTCGATAGTTCCAGACATGGTGGATGAAACCATAGGTTGGGTAGATGTCAAAGAAGGAATGGGAGTCTTCAGTGGAAGTAACTTCCCAAGGTTGTGAACTAGGTAGGTGTTGCGACCAAGTTGGCAAGAATTTGTTTTTGAAATATGAAAGAAGTTTGTGTTGTCTTTTTTTGTCCAAGAAGGTAAAGAATAAAAGAAATAGATTCAATTTGTAAAAGCTAAAAATCAAACTGGACATCATATTTAGAATATCAAACTCACAATTCTTAAGAAATTACATCAGATTGAGAAGATGTTTTTTGGAAGAAAATATTTATCGAACTCAACTTAGGTCCAGAATAAAAGGAAAATTATGAATTGGAAGCTGTATCAGAGTCTTCATGTCATGAACCTCCTTCGTCAATATGAGGGAAGGGATGGAAAAGTGTCATGATATTATTCAATATGAAAAAGACATAATATCCCCTGATTCCAACCTCCAGTAGGCCTCATGGTGACGACCAACATCAAGGGTATACAAATATCAAAAAATGGGAGGCATTACCCTTTTTATAGTAACCAAGACCGGGAGATAAGATGTATCAAACTCAAAATTACTCCAAGACATATATATAAAAGAATAAAAAATCCACCCCACATGCATGTTTAAAGTAAAACTACTAGAAGTAAAATGAAAAACTACAAAGTAAATACCAAAAGAATAAAGCTAAGCAGTGACACAACAACTATCCCAATGCCCGAGCTAGGAGGGTCCAACACGGTCTGGGTAATCTCCATAGAAACCTAAAAATAGTTTTATATATGTAGGGGGATAATACTATTATACTCAGTAGGAAAAGCCGAAATCACTCATTCACAAGTGGGAGAAGCATACTAATGCCCCTGTGAGAAAACAACTAAAACTCAAAAGCACCTAACAAGGTATACTATCCACCCCAACCTCACCACGACACACTCATCAAATAATGAAAGTCAAGTCAAGTAAAGTAGTAAGCACATCAATGATAGGGTACCCCACACCACTTACCATTGGTTAACTTCTCATCCCTAAAGGCGAACATCCTAATGCTACCACACTCTTCCACAAGCCCCACTGCCACAACCTGCCTGCAAACACCTAGGACTGATACCACACCATGCTTGCAAACACCAAATCCATTACCACATAAAGTCCTTCCCACAGATACCTAGTCCAAAAACCCACAACCTCATCCTAAAGAGACCTGGGAAATCACAACACATCTCATCCCAAAGACACCTGGGAAACACACCTCACCCGCAGACACCTGGGCCTGAAAACCGCACCACAACCTGCCCGAAGAGTCTTGGGATACTAATGCCTAGAAGAGGGAGTAGAGAAGAGCCAATAACCATTCATCCATACTCCCACTGAGATGCTGTAAAAAACACCATCCCCCATGAAATGATGGTGTTCGGCACATAGTGCTCAATTAGGGTGGGGTGTGCATAGAAATCACAAGTACCTACAAGTATATAAATATAGGTATAAAACACTCATCCCAACATTTGGGTTTCCAAACAACCAAATATCCCACACAAAACTACTCTTACCGCCACCTCTAATACATAACCATGGCTAGCCTCATGATTAATTCATAACCCTAACCAATTCATTTAACCAATTATCATTATTTATTTAATAAATCCAAAATTATTGATTCCATTTCATCCTGAGAAACTAAAAAACACTGAACACGTTTTAAGGTCGAAGTAACCATATCAACCACTACCAAATCCAAATAGATAAAGAAGGAACAAGGTAAAAGAATCCACTCTAACACCCATTCTTAATATACTGGTTGCTGGAAAATTTGAGTGAAATTCCCATGAAAGGTAACATCATCCTTCTTCAAAATTTCCCCTCCCAAACTATCCCTAGAATCCCCGCTACATGAAAATTATCACATCCTGTAATAATAAAAAAACTCAACCAGGTTGTAGTACCACTACAAAAAAAGACCATGCCCAACAACTATAACACAACCCAGATGCAGACCCACTATTATACAAGTTCATACATTCCATAATAAATCAATATCTAAACCTAAGATACCATTTCAACCTCAAACCATCCGCACACACTATCATGCTCTCAACAACAACACCACAAAACCCATATAAAGAACAGGACAGAAAATATCCACACACATAACACATCCACACCAAGCAAGGCAAAGTGTATTCAGATTTAACACACTCGTTATTTAATTCCACTTTGATAAATCAGGGGTTATCACAAAACAAATTTGATCCTGGGGAATCCATTTAATTAACCAAATATATGTGATTAATCAAGTTTTCAGGTTCAAAGCCATTCAAGAGAAGATTAACAACAAGAATTCATGAGTCCGGTGCACAAAAAGATACCACCAATGTCCATGATTTTTAGAAGGAATATGGACAACACAATTCATAGCATGGATCAAAGATAATAGATAAAACAACAAAAACATTATCATCATCCTTCCAGCCCCTCATTTATTACTAAGGTAGCCAAACTCATTATCATAACAGGTTTTTTCATCTTCAATACACCCTTAATTAAGATTTGGATTCAACCATATTCTCAAGGAGACATGATTTTACCCACCCTGCATGATACAAAATTAAAAGAGAGATAAAGGAATCCCTACCTTGAAAAATAGACAATCAGTAACTCCTCCTTGCACAAAATAGGGGGTTGCATAAGCAGCGGGAGACTCTAAGGGAAACTAAATCTGAAAGCCATAACACAACACATGACTCCATGGGGAAGAAAGGCTCTGGGTGCACCCCAATAAAAATGGAATGCATGGGGAAAATGAGATCTCATCTTAGAAGAGCCAGATCCTATATCAATGGAAGGGAAACGGTCTCAAGGGCCATTAAAGTCAGACCATGGTCAGGATTACATAGTTTGACTATTTCTAAGTCCCTAGAGAATTGTGATATTAAAGACATAATTAATATCATTTGAAATGCCTTTATAAACACTCAAAAATGATTTTAAACTCGATTTATGTCAAATAAAACATAAGAGGGTCGAAACTGGAAAAATCTAGAAATGACTCACCGATGGGTGAGTCACTGATATGAGTCACTGAAAATGACTCACCGGTAGCAATTCACTGATGTGACCCATTGATAGTGAGTCACTGATGTGACCCACCAATGCTTGACTCACCGATGTGAGTCACCGATACCCGAACTACCATGCCCAACCTACTGACGCCCGACCTACCGACGCCCAACCTACTGACACCTAACCTACCATCACCTAACCTACCAATGATGAGCCATTGATGCTGAGCTACCAATGTTGATCTACTAATGCTGAGCTACCGAGGTGACCTATGGACACTGAGTCACTGACGCGACCTACTGATGGAAAAAATAGAATTTTGGAAAACTCTTGAAACGGGCTATTGTTTCCTGCTAGAACACTCCAAACACTAGATTTTGAAAAAGAAATGGACTAGAGATGTCTAGGACATTAAATCAGATATCTCTCAAACTATTCTCACCCTCAATAATTCAAAACCAAACCCAGAAGAAAGAGGGGTCCGAACAACCACCTCGTAAGATACCTCTCAAGGATAAACCACCATGTGTTGTTCAAAAGGTGTAGTGAAACCTCGAAATCCAAGAACACCTATACCCACATCTACTAACCCAAAAATCCAAAATATACCCCACACAAGCACCAAATTTCTAGACACATGAATTAGGTAATTCCTTCCTCCATGTCAAGATATTATCCGCTCTAGGCGGCACTGACTTGCCCGAATGAGTTTAATCGCATCTCAATTATCGTATCTTGATTAGGAATCAGGTCCTCCCCTTTCTACATGTTAGGATTTCATCACACATTATGGAACAAGGAAGTAACTCATCTTATAGAAAACAAGTTTCAAGCACTACATCACAAAGTAAAACACACAAGAAAAACTCAAAACAACTCATGGTACCGGGCACACAACTACGTCTCCCTTTCCCAAGTACTATCCTCTAGGACGCCATGCCTCTAAAACACATGAACCAAAGGAATGGTCCATCCACATAGCATATAGCATCCCGCCTTTTTATAACATAAACTTTCATTACATTACACATAACTGAGGATCTTTAAGGTCTAGTGTCTTGGAAACCAGGAACAAAATACATGAAAGAAACATAAATAATTCTTCTTAAACACTTTAAAGGCTTCTCCTTAAGTTCATCCTAGGTTCATTACTACATCTCATAACCTGGGGACATACATCAAAAGAAAGGGTGAGCAGAAGGCCCAGTAAGGGAAACAAGAGGAACATTTTACATGTGAACTTGATATACTTCAATAAGGACATGAAAAGAACTTTAAGGCATGAGAAAGAAATCATGAGGCATTTCATAATAAAAATAACATTTTTCATAACTTGAAGATGTGGCTATATCATTTAACATAGAAAATCATGAAAATATCACCAAGGTCCATCCCCAAGGTGTCATTTGAAAATTACCAAGGTTATTCACCAAGGTATCGTGAAAATTGTAATCTCTAGTGGTTACATCATTACCCAATGCATTGGAGCGCTATCAGGGTGCACCCTTAAATTTGCCTTTATTATCATGTGAGCCACATATATCATCATCAAAAATTTCATAAATAACCCATATATCATACAATAAATGGGTTTCATTTCATAATCATAACGTTTTAAAAACAGCTTTAAGGACATGATCTTTACGTCGCTTTAAACCCACAGAAAGGGAAAGCGGGTCTCATGTAAGTAAATCCCAGAATTTAAAATAGAACATTTTGATATATATGTGAATACCATTGTAGAAATAAGAGCTTTGAGTATTCACTTTATAACATAAAATAATTTTGAGAAAAGAGAGAGGCATTTCGAGACGAAAATTCTGCAGCATAACGGCTATGTTTCGGGGTTTTAGAAACATTGAAAAGAGAGGGGACATGGGTCACCCACTCACAATTGATCCATAAAACAGTAGGGTGAAAGAATAAGAAGGACATATGGACTTGGTAATGAAATTTGAGGGACATACCATTTGAAATGAAAAACATGGAAGGAAAAAAAATTAGATTTCTCTTATGAAAATTCGGCAGCCTTACGGCGTCACTTAACTTCAAAAAAAATGATTTGACAAGATCAAATAGGGTCCCTCATCATATGATCATAAGAGATAAGTATGATAGATATAGAGATCATACCCCAACATAATAAAAAGGAACTTGAAAGACTTGACATGAAAATCGAACTTGAAAAATGAGAAGGGTGAAAGAATCCCTTAAAAATTCGGCAGCCTAACGGCGTCACTTAAACTTTCATAAAACGAAATGATGAGAGTAAGAGGGGATCTATCATCATATAAACATGAAAGGGCAGTAAGAGGAATATAAAAGAACATCCTCTCACATAAAAACATGGAGCATAAAAGGAATGACATAAACGAGATTACATGAAAAGAAAGAGAGGGGTCAGATCCCTTACCTTAAAACGTGACTCTTGAAACTCAAAGTTTTGGACCTTGAGGGCTTGGGGGCACCTTGGGAGGACTCCTTGGAAGGTAAGAAGACCAGAACTTCGTTGGGGGAGAGTTGGGAGTGAAAACTAAAGGAGGTAAGGGTGGGTATTTATAGGGAAAGTGAGGGGACAAGACATTAATGGCCAAGGGACACCTCACATGTGCTTTTCTCAAACCCATGTGCTCTCCCTTGGCATTTATCATGGAGTTAGGCCACATGGGGCCCCCAAAACAATAATTCATCACCCTTGGCCGGACAACCCTTAAAAGATATCATGACATCATCATGACACCGTTATGATGTCATTAAACATACCGAAACCCTAAAACTGTATTTTTACTATTCACTGAAAATTCAACTTTCTCAGAAAAATCCCAAAATTTCACATTAACCAAATATCAATGCTATGATTTCAAAAATGAACTCCATTTTATAAAAATAATTTTCTAAATATTTTTAATTTTATTTTTAAATTAATACACTATTCACCGAAAATTCATTTTTTTCAGAAAAATCCCCAAAAATTACCATAACATAATATCGATGCTCTGAGTTCAAAAATAAAGTCATTTTTATAAAAATAATTTTCTAATTATTTTTAATGAAATTTTTAATTAAAAAACACTATTCATCCGAAAAAACTAATACTTGACTAATAATTTATGAAACCGTTATTTAACCATTTTATTGAATCACATTACTTAATCAAGGTGCCTAGATTATTTTAAAACTTTCTTTAAGTGAGATTACTAATCCATTTGGTCACATTACTAATCCTAAGCGTAAAATCACTATTCACTATTTACTATTCATCAAAAATTAAGTTGATCTTATTAGACTCGAAATTCCTTACTGAACACTTTTGTAGAAGACCTTTTTTTGAAAATCATTACACATCATTAGTTATTTAGGGTTTACATAAATATTTTAAAATATCCCTTTTTCAAAATTCATCAATAAAATACATTCTAAAATTATCAGGACATTTGAAATTTCACAAACATCACTAAAGGAAGAAATCTCAATTTATTCACCTGAAAGGATTACACAAGGAAGCTAGGGTCTCATCACATTGCCCCTTATAACACCGGCATAAGACCTAAGTGTAAGGTGTGCTATGGTGAGAGAATCTGAGGGAGGCTCAGATAACATTGCCCTAGTAATAATCTCTACTAACTTGAACTTCTCCCGTAGGCGTTTCCGTTCAAGCTTAACACGCTGGAGTTCGGCTTGGGCTTGGTCCAAAGCGAAGCCCACAGATGCTACCTCCTTCCCGAGCTCTGATAAGTGGGCTTCATAAGGTTCAAGTCTACTGGATGAAGCCATCGACTCCTCTTTCTGCATTAACCATTAACATCTTATTAAATCAATAAGAGTAAGTTAATATACTACTCAAAATATTGGGTCGTTACATTCTTCCCCCCTTAAGAAATTTCGTCCCCGAAATTTATACTTGAGGCCTAGTCGAAAAGGTGAGGGTACTTTTGCTTCATCGTTTCCTCAGGCTCCCAAGTCGCTTCTTCATATTTATGATTCCTCCACAACACTTTCACAAGGTGGGTAGTCTTGTTTCGTAGAACCTTGTCTCTATGGTCCAAGATCTCCACTGGATGCTCCTTATAAGAGAGGTCATGTTCCAGTTGTACTACCTCTGGGTTCAGTACATGCGAAGGGTCAGGTATGTACTTCCTCAAGGGAGATACATGGAAGACATCATGAACTTGAGATAGGTTTGGTGGAAGTGCTAGACGATAGGCCACTGCTCCTATGCGATCAAGGATTTCATAGGGGCCAATGTACCTAGGGCTGAGCTTCCCTTTCTTCCCAAACCGCATGACTCTCTTCCATGGAGAAATTCGAAGGAAGACTTTGTCACCAACACCCAACTCCAAGTCCCTTCGACGATTGTCAGCATAGCTCTTCTGCTGACTCTGAGCAGCCTTTATGTGTTGTTGGATGGCATGAACCTGTTCTGTCATCTCTTGCACGAGATCAGGCCCAAGAAGCTTCCTCTCACCAGTTTCATCCCAACAAGTAGGAGTTCTACACCGCTTTCCATACAGAGCTTCATAGGGTGCCATCTAAATACTCGCATGGAATCTATTGTTATAGGAGAAATCCACTAATGGGAGGTGTTGATCCCATCCACCTTTAAATTCCATTGAGCATAATCTCAACATGTCTTTGAGTGTCTGAATAGTCCTTTCAGATTGGCCATCAGTTTGAGGATGATAGGCCGTACTAAAATTCAATTCAGTATTCAGAGCATGTTGAAGACTTCTCCAGAATTTTGATGTGAATCTTGGGTCACGATCAGATACGATGGATAGTGGTACCCCATGCAGCCTTACCACTTCCTTCACGTATATCTTGGCAAGTTGATCCAGAGAGAAATCTTCCCGAATAGAGATAAAATGGGCTGTCTTGGTGAGGCGGTCCACAATAACCCATATCGCATTGTTTCCTTTGGATGTTTTTGGGAGACCAGTTACAAAGTCCATGGTGATATTATCCCACTTCCATACTGGTATGGGTAGCGGTTGTAATACCCCCTTAGGAAGTTGTCTTTCTGCCTTTACTTGCTGACACACCAGGCACCTTGTAGTGTAATCGGCAATCTCCCTCTTCATGTTATCCCACCAATAATGATCACGAAGGTCTCTATACATCTTAGTGCTTCCCGGATGTATAGAGAAAGTAGAGCTATGAGCTTCATCCATCAGTTCTTTCTTTATCTCCGGAATAGATGGGACACATAGTCTTGTATGAAATTTCAATACACCTTCTTGATCAATATTGAAATCAGGTAACTTCCCATCTTTTACAGCCTCCAACTTCTCCTGCAGCAAAGGATATTCTTTTTTAGCCTTCTTGATCTTCTCTAGTCATGAAGGTTGAGAAATAATTTGGGATAGGGTTGATTATGTCCCTTTCCTTATAATTCCCATGTCCAGTTTTACTAGATCTTTGATCAAGGGATCTCCTAGGATCCTCATTGTTGCCAGAACAATAGGATCTTTCCTGCTTAACGCATCCGCGACTTTGTTTGCTCTTCCAGGGTGATAATGAATTGAACAATCATAGTCTTTAATAAGCTCCAACCATCTCCTTTGTCTCATGTTCAATTCTTTCTGAGTGAAAATATACTTTAGACTTTGGTGGTCAGTGTATATATCACATTTCTCCCCATAAAGATAGTGCCTCCATATCTTTAGAGCAAAAACAACTGCTGCCAGCTCTAGATCATGCGTAGGATAATTCTGCTCATGAATCTTCAACTGTCGAGATGCATAAGCAATTACTTTGTCATTTTACATGAGGACGCACCCAAGCCCTTTCAGAGATGCATCGCTAAAAATAACGAATCCTTCTCCGATAGAGGGTAGTGTTAACACAGGTGCAGTAACCAATCTCTTCTTCAGCTCTTGGAAACTTTCCTCGCATTCCTTTGTACAGATGAACTTAACCCCTTTTCGAGTCAACTTGGTTAGTGGATTAGAAATCCGTGAAAAGTTTTTCACAACCCTCCTATAATATCCCGCTAAACCAAGGAAACTACGAATCTCAGTTACTGTTGTGGGTTGAGGCCACTCCTCCACAACCATTTTCTTTACAGGGTCAACCGAGATTCCTTCATTGGTTATGATGTGCCCCAAGAAAGCCACTTGTTGTAACCAAAACTCACACTTTCTGAACTTCCCAAAGAGCCTCTCCTTCTGTAGAGTTTTCAAAACAACCCTCAGATGATCTTCATGCTCCTCACGAATTTTTGAATATATCAAAATATCATCAATAAAAACTACCACAAAGTTATCAAGGTAGTCCTTAAAGACTCTATTCATCAAATCCATGAAAATAGCAGGAGCATTAGTCAAGCCGAAGGGCATAACAGTAAACTCATAATGCCCATATCTTGATCGGAAGGCAGTCTTTGGAATATCTTCCTTCTTTACCCTCAGTTGATGATAACCAGATAGAAGGTCAATCTTAGAGAAGAATTGAGCCCCGCGAAGTTGGTCAAATAAATCATCAATTCTTGGAAGAGGATATCTGTTCTTCACTATGATCCCATTCAGTTCTCTATAATCAATGCATAGCCGCATTGATCCATACTTCTTCTTCACAAAGAGAACTGGTGCTCCCCAAGGAGACACACTCGGTCAGATAAAACCCTTCTCCAACAAGTCTTGGAGTTGTTTCTTTAGCTCTTCTAGCTCCACATTTTCCATTCTATACGGAGTCTTTGATATCGGTTGAGACCCAGGTACGAGTTCAATGGAGAACTCTACCTCTCTTTCTGGGGGAGGTCCAGGTAACTCCTCCGGAAATACATCCATGTATTCCTGAACAATCGGAACATCTTCTATTTGTATGCTCCCTTTCCCTTCTTCCTCATCACCGATTAACTCCATAAAGAAAGCTATAGGAGGTGCTTCTAGATAGGGATCAGTTCGGGATATCTCTCCTCAGAAGATAACTGTAGGTCGTTCATTCAAGACTACTGAGATTTCCTTACTTCTGCATTTGATCTTAGCATTATACTTTGAGAGCCAGTCCATCCCTAGTATAATGTCGAATTCCATCATGGGAATGACTACTAGATTTGCGATAAGATTGAGCTCACCAAAGTAAACACTAGAGTCTCTAAATACTTTTGATGCAAGTATAAACCCACTTGGAGTCTTGACTGACAACTCTACCTCTATCAGTTCGGGGATTGATTCTATATTCCTTGCAAAATTGGAGGAAATAAAGGAATGCGTAGAACCAGAATCAAATAAAGTACTTGCTAGTTTTGAGAGGACGACAAGAGTACCTGCTACCACATCATTCGGAACTTCAACTTCAGTTGTTGTGATAGCGAAAGCACGACCTTGATCCCTTGGCCTTTGCTGAGGTTGATGGTGATTCCCCTCCACCGCCCTCGGATTTGGACATTGATTAGCAAAGTGCCCAAGCTGTCCACACTTGAAGCATGTGACTTCGGGTAGGGCCAGAACCATCTTTCCTCTGTCGTTAGTGTTGGGAAGTTGAGGCTTCACATCACTACGACAATTCCAAGAAATATGGCCTTCTCTTCCACACCTGTAGCAATTACCACTTCCGATCAAGAAGTTCCCCGGATGCTTCTTCCCACATTTATTGCATGTGGCATGTTGCATATGCTTTCCACCTCTTTCCTGATCAAAAATTCTTCCCAGGCTTGGTTCTAGAGTTCTCTTCTTTTCATTAGATTTGTGAGACCACTGTGTCTCCCCAAACTCTAGTTCAACTTTCATAGGACTTCGAACTATTTCTTCATAGCTATCGTAGTCCCTGTTGGCTAGATTCTTCCGCAGATGAGGTCGTAGTCCGCCAAAGAATCTATCTACCTTCCCATTAGGGTCCATGACAAAGCTTGAGGTATAACGGGAAAGCCTTGTGAAGTTCATCTCATAGCTTCCGACAGATTCGTTCTCCTTCTGCTTCATCTCGAGAAACTCTTTCTCCATTTTCGTTCTCATGGAACGAGGGAAATAATTGTTAAAGAAAATTCCCCGAAATTCTTCCCACTCCATAGCTTCCATCTCTCCTTGTGGCTTCATGTTTTTGATCTGTGACCACCACTGATCAGCTTCTCCCTCTAGGCGGTAAACAGCAAGGGTGACTTTTTCTTGTTCCGAACAATGAAGTACAGAAAAGATATTTTCAATGGAGCTTATCCATTGTTCCGCAACCAATGGGTCAGTAGATCCACTGAATGTTGGTGGTCGTTGACGCATAAAGGACTCAACAGAAAGTTTCTCCCTTCGTGGTGAGATCAGCCTCTCAGCTTGATTCAAGTTATTACTCATAACTTGAGTCAGTTGGTTCATCATTCACATGAATGTTTCCATTCCGGATTCCATCGGAGGGCCGTCATCACATGGTGCATTGCGGTCACCATCGGCACGGTTCCTCCTATTGCCCGCCATCTTCTAAAAGAATAAAACCTTAGTGAGAAACTTATTTCATTTATGAATCTTTTAACTAAGACTTCATGCTTATACAATTATACTTCTCTATAATTCCTTCATAATGATTAGTAAAAAGTTTGTGATTAACCAAACATATCCCCCGGGAGTGTCGTAACCAAGAGTGTAGCAAGGCCCGTTATCGTGCACCAGTTCCCGTTCGATTCTAGCTCAAAGAGGTGTTTTCGGGTTTTACCCCTATGTACATCTGTGCTAGAGCCGCCTCTACCTGCTCGTATCCAGAAAGGGATGTATTTGTTTGATAAACCACTTACTCAATACTTACCAAAATACCAGGAAGTTTTCCTATATTTAAACTTTTCTATAGGGTTCTTCCTAAAGTTTTTATATCCTAATTTCCACAAATAACTAAACCATCCTTTGATACCAACTATAGCATCCCGCCTTTTTATAACATAAACTTTCATTACATTACACATAACTGAGGATCTTTAAGGTCTAGTGTCTTGGAAACCAGGAACAAAATACATGAAAGCAACATAAATAATTCTTCTTAAACACTTGAAAGGATTCTCCTTAAGTTCATCCTAGGTTCATTACTGCATCTCATAACCTGGGGACATACATCAAAAGAAAGGGTGAGCAGAAGGCCCAGTAAGGGAAACAAGAGGAACATTTTACATGTGAACTTGATATACTTCAATAAGGACATGAAAAGAACTTTAAGGCATGAGAAAGTAATCATGAGGCATTTCATAATAAAAATAACATTTTTCATAACTTTAAGATGTGGCTACATCATTTAACATAGACAATCATGAACATATCACCAAGGTCCATCCCCAAGGTGTCATTTGAAAATTACCAAGGTTATTCACCAAGGTATCGTGAAAATTGTAATCTCTAGTGGTTATATCATTACCCAATGCATTGGAGCGCTATCAAGGCGCACCCTTAAATTTGCCTTTATTATCATGTGATCCACATATATCATCATCAAACATTTCATAAATAACCCATATAGCATACAATAAATGGGTTTCATTTCATAATCATAACGTTTTAAAAACTGCTTTAAGGACATGATCTTTACGTCACTTTAAACCCACGGAAAGGGAAAGCGGGTCTCATGTATGTAAATCCCAGAATTTAAAATAGAAAATTTTGATATATATGTGAATACCATTGTAGAAATAAGAGATTTTAGTATTCACTTTATAACATAAAATAATTTTGAGAAAAGAGAGAGGCATTTTGAGACGAAAATTCTGCAGCATAACGGCTATGTTTCGGGGTTTTAGAAACATTGAAAAGAGAGGGGACATGGGTCACCCACTCACAATTGATCCATAAAACAGTAGGGTGAAAGAATAAGAATGAAATATGGACATGGTAATGAAATTTTAGGGACATACCATTTGAAATGAAAAACATGGAAGGAAAAAAAATAGATTTCTCTTATGAAAATTCGGCAGCCTTACGGCGTCACTTAACTTAAAAAAAATGATTTGACAAGATCAAATAGGGTCCCTCATCATATGATCATAAGAGATCAGTATGATAGATATAGAGATCATACCCCAACATAATAAAAAGGAACTTGAAAGACTTGACATTAAAATCAAACTTGAAAAATGAGAAGGGTGAAAGAATCCCTTAAAAATTCGGCAGCCTAACAGCGTCACTTAAACTTTCATAAAACGAAATGATGAGAGTAAGAGGGGATCTCTCATCATATAAACATGAAAGGTAAGTAAGAGGAATATAAAAGAACATCCTCTCACATAAAAACATGGAGCATAAAAGGAATGACATAAAAGAGATTACATGAAAAGAAAGAGAGGGGTCAGATCCCTTACCTTAAAACGTGACTCTTGAAACTCAAAGGTTTGGACCTTGAGGGCTTGGGGGCACCTTGGGAGGACTCCTTGGAAGGTAAGAAGACCAGAACTTAGTTGGGGGAGAGTTGGGAGTGAAAACTAAAGGAGGAAATGGTGGGTATTTATAGGGAAAGTGAGGGGACAAGGCATTAATGGCCAAGGGACACCTCACATGTGCTTTTCTCAAACCCATGTGCTCTCCCTTGGCATTTATCATGGAGTTAGGCCACATGGGGCCCCCAAAACAATAATTCATCACCCTTGGCCGGAAAACCCTTAAAAGATCTCATGACATCATCATGAAACCGTTATGATGTCATTAAACATACTGAAACCCTAAAACTGTATTTTTACTATTCACTGAAAATTCAACTTTCTCAGAAAAATCCCAAAATTTCACATTAACCAAATATCAATGCTATGATTTCAAAAATGAACTCCATTTTATAAAAATAATTTTCTAAATATTTTTAATTTTATTTTTAAATAAATACACTATTCACCGAAAATTCATTTTTTTCAGAAAAATCCCCAAAAAATTACCATAACATAATATCGATGCTCTGAGTTCAAAAATAAAGTCATTTTTATAAAAATAATTTTCTAATTATTTTTAATTAAATTTTTAATTAAAAAACACTATTCATCCGAAAAAACTAATACTTGACTAATAATTTATGAAACCGTTATTTAACCATTTTATTGAATCACATTACTTAATCAAGGTGCCTAGATTATTTTAAAACTTTCTTTAAGTGAGATTACTAATCCATTTGGTCACATTACTAATCCTAAGCGTAAAATCACTATTCACTATTTACTATTCATCAAAAATTAAGTTGATCTTATTAGACTCCAAATTCCTTACTGAACACTTTTGTAGAAGACCTTTTTTTGAAAATCATTACACATCATTAGTTATTTAGGGTTTACATAAATATTTTAAAATATCCCTTTTTCAAAATTCATCAATAAAATACATTCTAAAATTATCTGGACATTTTAAATTTCACAAACATCACTAAAGGAAGAAATCTCAATTTATTCACCCGAAAGGATTACACAAGGAAGCTAGGGTCTCGTCACATAGCCCCTTATAACACCGGCATAAGACCTAAGTGTAAGGTGTGCTATGGTGAGAGAATCTGAGGGAGGCTCAGATAACATTGCCCTAGTAGTAATCTCTACTAACTTGAACTTCTCCCGTAGGCGTTTCCTTTCAAGCTTAACACGCTGGAGTTCGACTTGGGCTTGGTCCAAAGCGAAGCCCACAGATGCTACTTCCTTCCCAAGCTCTGATAAGTGGGCTTCATAAGGTTCAATTCTACTGGATGAATCCATCGACTCCTCTTTCTGCATTAACCATTAACATCTTATTAAATCAATAAGAGTAAGTTAATATACTACTCAAAAGATTGGGTCGTTACATAGCACCTTCTCCCAATGATCCTGGATCTCCAATGTTTGCTCCACGAATGTTTCACCATCCTCGATATCCAACTCTCCCCAGTCAATGACATGGGAGTAATCATGAATATACCGATGAAGCTGGGAGATATGAAAGATGTCGTGGATCCTCTCCAATTCCAGTTGAAACACCAATTGGTATGCCACCTTTCCAACTCACCCCAATACCTCGAAGGGTTCGATGAACCTAGGAGAAAGCTTTCTCCCTCAACCAAACCTCCACTACCCACATCGTGGGGAAACCTTCAAGAACACGTGGTCTCCAACCTCTAACTCTAAGGTCCTCCTCCTATTATTGTCATATGAATTTTTCTAGTTATGTGCTTCTATCATCCTCTCACAGACATGCGTCACCTTCTCGGTCGTACTCTACACCACATTCGGACCAATAACAACTACCTCCCCAACTTCTTTCTAGTACAAAGGTGAAAGACACGGTCTCCCATAAAAGGCTTCAATTGATATTATACCAATGGAATATTGATAGCTATTATTTTAAGAAAACTCTACTAAGGGAAGGTGTCGCACCCAAGATCCCCTAAAATCCAAGACACATGCCCGCAATTTTTCCTCTAACATCTGGATTATCTGTTCTATTTGCCCATCTATCTAAGGGTGGAAGGCAGTGCTAAGGCACAATTAAGTTCCAAAAGAATGCTGAAATCTCCTCCAGAATCACAAGGTAAAATTCATGTCCTGATATGAGATGATGGATCTTAGAACCCCATGTAGTTGCACCATCTCATCCACATACCTCCTGACCAAGGTATCCACTGTTCTTGACTCCTTATTTGCTAATAAGTTAGTCAATTTCATCAGTTGGTCCACCACAACCTATATATAATCATGACCTCCTTGAGCCCTGGGTAGTGTTGTGAATAAATCCATCAAGATGTCATCCCACTTCCACCCGGGAAAATCTAATGGCTACAACAAACTACTAGGAACACAGTGATCAAACTTCACTTGTTAGAACACTAGGAATCTTTCCACAAACTCTGCCACTTCCCACTTCATCCTAGGCCACAAAAACTACTCCCTTAATTCATGATACATGTTGTAAACTCCTAGGTGTTCCACCAAGGGTGTGCTATGAAACTCACTGAGAACTCCCTCATGAATTGTCACTCAGACAAACAACATCTCATGGAACAGCATATGATTATTACTATCCTCTCACCACCCCTCTGAAGCATCACCCTAGTCAATGTGATCATGCATCACCTCTTCCTCTGAGTATCCCCACTAAGACTCCTCCACTTTCCACCTTAGATATGATTGCACTGTCATTTGAAATAGACAACCTCTGCCACCATCCATCCCTACATATAGGTGCAAGGCATCCAATTCCTCCATCACATTCCAAGAATCTATATATTCCCAAATAACCTCCTTTTGTGACTTCCTATCTAAATAATTAGCCACAATATTACCATTTCTTGAGTTGTAAGAGATATCAAAGTTTTAATCTTGGAGAAACTCCATCCACCTCCATTATCACAAGTTTAGGCATCACTAAGAAAAGATATACCTCAAACTCTTGTGATCTATGAAGACCATAAATCATTATCCAATGAGGTTATGTTTCCAAAACTTCAGTGAAAACACAACTGCTTTTAGCTCTAGATTGTGGGTGGCATAGTTACGTTTGTAGAGATGTAACTACCTAGACCCATAAGAGATCACTCTTTGCTGCTGCATCAACACACATCCCAAGACTATATAGGAAGCATCACAAAATACCTCAAACATCACACCCTTATCTGGAAATCAGAGCATTGGAGCATTGACCAACTTACCCTTCAGATAGTTGAACACTACCTGGCACTGCTCGCTCCACTCAAAATCTTTGCCTTTTCTGGTCATAAGTGTTAATAGAGCTACATCTCGAGAGAAATCAGATATAAATCTCCAATAATATCCCTACAGACTAAGAAATATATGAAATTATACCACATTCTTAGGTGCTACCCAAGAAAAAACTACCTCAACCTTTGATGGGTCCACTGTTATCCATTTTTGAGATACCACATGTCCAAGGAAGTGCACCTCTCATGTCCAAAAATTGCACTTGGACTACTTCCCATAGAGCTGGTGGCGTTGAAGAACCACCAGGACAATCTTGATATGCTCAATATGCTACTCCTCTGACTTCGAGTAGATCATAATGCCATCGATGAATATGATGATGAACCGGTCTAGGAACTCATGAAAGATAGAGTTTATAAGTCCCATAAACATGGCTGATGCGTTCATAATACCGAATGCCATAAATAAGAACTCGAAGTTCCCATACCTACATCTAAAAGTAGTATTCAGGATGTCACCATCCTTAAACCTCAACTAGTGATACCTAGACCATAGATTGATCTTAGAAAACCAACTTTCTCCCCTCAACTGGTTTAAAAGATCTTATATCCTCAGGAGAGGGTAACGGTTTTTGACTGTCACCTGATTCAACCTCTGGTAGTCTATGCACAACCTTAGACCACCATCTTCCTTACTCGCAAATAAGACCGGAGCACCCCATGATGACACATTGGGCCGGATAAATCCCCTCTTCATCAAATCATCAATCTAAATCCTTAGGTCCTATAGATTAGAAGGTTTCATCTGATAAGTATCCATCAAAACCAGAGAATCACTGAGCTACAAGTCTATCCTGAACTCAAATTTACATCAAGGGGGTAGAGTCAAAACCTCCTCAAGAAAAACAAACAATAACTCCACAAAAACTCTGGAAACCCCCACCATATCAGCATACATTGATTCCACTGACAGCTCGGTTAACAAGGAAAGAAGAGGCACCACACACCGACTGCCCATCAGACAACTCTTCTCACCAACAAAAGACACACATTGGCCATCCACATCTGAAAATATGACTCTACTCTAGAATAATTCGATGAAAACATGCATGGAAAACCACCATTCAATGCAAAGGATGACATTGTATGGATAAATCTGTAGTAAGAAGAGATCCCCATTGGAATGATATGGCCCCAACATCAGTCTACATCCCTAGAAAACATCAAGCAATCTAGTCTGACTTCCAACAAACATACTCAACACTAGGGGCACAAAAATCCTCTCTATGTATGGTCCTATAGCATGGGCTTGACCAGGTGTAACAAAGGAGTGTGAAGCTCCTAAATCAAACAAGGTGCAAACAAGAGTAATAAACAAGCTAATCATACCTCAAACGATCTCTAGACCTGTTGGAACTACTACATCTACAACATGAAACTAACCATGCCCAGCTTCTCCACCCATCTATTGTTGACTGCCTCCTTGACCACATCTAGGTCAAGGTCCCTAAGGAGCACCCTGAGGTCATCCTCCACCTGCTCTGTCTCCCCTTGGTAGAGTAGGAGCCTGCTGTCCCTACTATTGAAATAGCCTAGCTGGAAACTGCTACTAAGGCAGGTTCTGAACCTTCCCACCTCTACCATACTGATTTTGAACTGGGCACTGACTCTAAAGGTTCTTGTGGCCTCCACAATAAAAACACCTCAGTCCCAAGCCTATGGAAAAAACACGAGGAATAGAAGGTCAAAACTAAAACTGCTGAGGTCAACTCCCTGTTGGCTGAAACCTCGAAGTCCTTGGCACCTGAGACCTTATGTTTTGAGCCTTTCCCTTAGTATAACCATGTTTTATCCCCTCTCGTGGTATACCTCCTCATGAGAGAATCCTATTAACCACTGATTCCTTCTTCTGAACCTCTAGGTATGTTCGCGGTATACCTCCTCTATGCATCTCTCTTGAGACTCCTCATCCAGAAATATATCCAGATCAAAGTTAAGGAGATCCTTAAACATGATCCCCATCCCCCGTACTGACATACTCCCTTACTAGAGGGAGAGTAACTATTGCCTCTTCTCGGACTTCATGGTCGAAGAAAATAATTCTTCCTGGAACTCCTTTTCAAAATAGATACATAGAACATCATTCTCCTTCCTCTCCCATAGGTAGAGTATCCACTACTGAAAAGAAAAACCCTGCATCTAGCTCACAGTTAGAGGAACCCAGTACTCCTTCGGAGCCCAGATCAAGCTGAAAGAGATCACCAGCTCCTCAATCCAACTCCCCGTCTCTGTATATGAAACATTGCCTTCATATTTTCCTAAAGTATACTTATAGAAATCATGAATCATATTATAACATTGATCAACCTCCCCCACTAGGTCAACCCTCCATCGGTTGATCGAGTTAGCCTACTGATCCTCCACTGCTCGTACCACACGTGGACGACGACTGGGTACCATAGCTGAAAAAGTAAATTGGGAACTCCTAAGCTTGAGTAGGATGAAATTTATCTAGGATTAATTTTAACAAATTATTTATTTAATTTTTTTAAAAAATCACAAAACAAACAAGAACACAAGTCATCATGATGGATGTACCCTTCCTAGGGTCTTTAACCTGCAAATGGTGTAGCCTCACTTGGTCATTTGGTAAGCTCAAAGTCCTTGCATCAGATCACAAGGGGCCCTAAATCCCACATCCTAACCAGTATTTCCTGGCCTATGTCATGAACCATGATAACCTAACACTATTTCCCTACCATCCCATGAAATCATCACTGTGACTAACTCCAAACTCCATCCTATCTCTCAACCATCACCTCTAATACCATTCTGTCATGACCCTCCTTCGTCAAAATGAGGGATGGGATGGAAAAGTGACATGACCTTCCTTCTTCAAGAGGAAAAATAAATAATGACCCTAGATTCCTACCTCCAACAGGCCCTGGAGTGGAGAACCACACCAAGGGTATGAAAATCTCACAAAATGGGAGGCATTACCCTTTTTATTGTAACCAAGATCAGGGGATAAGATGTATCAACCTCAAAAAAACTCTAAGACATATGTATAAAATAATTCAAAATTCATCACACATGTATGTTTAAAGTAAAATTGCTAGAAGTAAAATGAAAAACTCCAAATTAAATACCAAAAGAACAAAGATAAGCAGTGGCATGAAAACTATCTCGAAGCCTGATCTATTAGGGTACAACATGGTTCTCATAATCTCCTAAAAAACATAAAAATAGTTTTATATACATAGTGTGAGAATAAAAGTATACTCAGTAGGAAAATCTGAAGTCACTCATGCACAAGTGGGAGAATAATACTAATACCCCTGTAAAAAAACAAAAAAAACTCAAAAGTACCAAAAAAGGTATACTATCCACCCCAAACTCACCAAGGAATGCTCACCAAATAATGAAATTCAAGTAAAGTAAAGTAGTAATCACATCGATGATAGGGTACCCCATACCACTTCTCATTGGTTAACTACTCATCACTAATGAAGAACATCCTGACACTAGCATGTTCTTCCAAAAGTCCCACTTCCACAACCTGCCCGCATACACCTAGGATAAATACAACATTTCATCCACAAACACCTAAGCTAAGACCACATCACATCCTTCTTGTAGACACTTGTGCCACAAAACCACAAAATTATCCTGAATACACCTTGAAAAGCACAACACATCTCATCCCGAAGACACATAGAAAACACACCTCTCATGCAAACAAATGGGACTTAAAACCACACCATAACCTACTGGAAGAGTCTTGGGATACCAATTCCTAGAAGAGAGAGAAAAGAAGAGACAATAACCAACCATCCATCTTCCCACCGAGATGTTGGGGAAAACACCCTCCCCCACAAAATAGGGGTGTTCGACACATAATGCTCAATTAGGGTGGGGTGTGCATAAAAATCACTAGGAACTACAAGTTTATAAATATAGGTATCAAACACTTAGCCCAACCTATGGGTTTCCAAACATCCAACCATACCACACAAAACTACCATTGTTTCCACCTCTAATGCATAACCACAACCATCCATAGGATTAATTCATAACCCCAACCAATTTATTTAACCAATTTTCATTATTTATTTAATCAAGCTAAAATTATTGATTCCATCACTACCCGAGAAACTACCAAGATTTTCACACATTATAAGGGTGATGTAACCATACCAACCAATACTAAAGACAAATAGAGAAAGAAGGAATAGGGTAAAAAAATTCAATCTAACACCCATTCACAATATACTAGTCTTTAAAAACTCCAAGAAAAACACCCACACAAGGTAACACCATCCTTCTTCAAAATTATCCCTCCAAAAACATCCTCAGCAAACCCACTACATGAAAACATCACATCCTGCAATAACAAAAAAAATCAACCATGTCTCAGTCCCACTGCACAAACAGACCATTCCCAACAACCATAACACAACCCAGATACAGACCCACTGTTCGACAAGTTAATCCATTGCATAATAAATCAATCTCTCTACCTGAGATACCATTTCACTCTCAAACCCTTCACACACACCTCTGTTCTCACAATAGTAACACCACACAACCCGTATGAAGCACAAGACAAAAAATATCCACAAACAGCACACATCCACACCAAACAAGGAAAAGTGTATTCAGATTTAACACACTCATTCTTTAATTACACTTTGATAAATCAAGGGTTATCACGGAAAAAATTTGATCCTGGGGAATCCATTTAATTCAATAGATATATGCGATTAATCAAGTTGGTAGGTTCACATCCATTCAACAAAAGATTAATGACAAGAATTCATGAGTCTGGTGCTCAAACAGAGACCACCAACGACCATGATTTTTAGAGGGCATATAGCCAAAACAATTCATAGAATGGATCAACTATAACAGATAAAATAACACAAACATTATCATAAACTTTAGAGCCCCTCATTTATTACTAAGGTAGACAAACTTGTAATTGTAACAAGTCCGTTTATCTTTAATACAAACTTAATTAATATTTGGATTCGACCGTATTCTCAAAGAGACATGATTTTACCCACCCTGTATGATACACAATTAAAAGAGAGATGAAGGAATCCCTACCTCAAAAAACAAACAATCAAAAACTCCTCTATGCGCAAAAAATAGGGGTTCATGCAAGTAGTAGGAGAATCCAAGGGAAAGTGAATCTGAAGGCCACAACACAGCACATGAATCTACAGGGATGGAAGGATCTGGGCGCACCAAGAGAAAAATGGAAACCCATGGGGAAAATAAGAACTCAGCTTAGATGATCCAGATCCTATATCAACGGAAGGGAAATGGTTTCAAGGGCCATTAAAGTCATATCGTGGTCAAGATTACATGGTTTGATTATTTCAAAGTCCCCAATGCATTAGGATATTAAATATATAATTAATATCCTTCGAAATGCCTTTATAAATGCTCAAACAAGGTTTTAAACTCAATTTACATCAAATAAAATGTAAGAGGGGTGAAATTGGAAAATCTAGAAATGACTCACCAATGCAAGTCATCGACAGTTACTCACTGATAGCGAGTTACTGATGTGACCCACTGACAGTGAGTCACTGATGTGACCCACTAATGCTTGGCTCATCGACATGAGTCACCGATACCCAACCTACTGACACCCAACATATCGACGCCCGACCTAACGACGCCTGACCTGCCGGTGGCCAACCTACTGATGCTCGACTTATCGATGCCTGACTTAATGATGCTGAGCCAATGATGCTGAGCTACTGAAATTGATCTACTGAAACTGAGCTATTGATGTGACCTACTGATGTTAAGTTACCGATGCGACCTACTGATGGAAAAACTGGAATTTTGGAAAACTCTTAAAATGAGCTATTATTTCCTACTAGAACACCCCAAACATTGGATTTTGACAAAGTAATGGATCAGAGAGGTCTGAAACATTAAACTTCATGAATATGATAAAAATATAATGATGTTGTAAGGTCCTAGTTCTAGAAGCCACCTAGGGGAACCTCGTACCCGGTTGGTAACATGGCCTCAAGCGCATTTCCCTGAATGCCAAAGGCTGCTGACTAGCAGTGAGGGCCTTGGGTGTGGTAGTGCGGAAACTATTCCCTCATTGTTAGAGTAATACAATGGAAGTAAAACATATAACAATAGAATAATCAGTAATAACATGAAACATTAAGCAGTGGAAGACTGGAAGTAATAACAACTAAGCATATATATATATGATGCATGATACATATGTCTAGGAAATCAGCCAAACAAGTCACAATGATAGAATAAAATAATAAACCAAATTACAAGGAAAATAAAGTAAACAGCTCCACAACATCGCAAGACTCAACTTGGTACCATGCTCTCCAGCTCCACAGCTATCAAGTACCTGAAGTGGAAGGGCTCTTTCCCTTATCTAAACATGCAGTAATATAATCTGTTTGAGCCCAAAATCATGACCCAAATAGGGTGTGAGACTAATCCCAATAGAAAACCACCTAAAGATATCTTTCTAATAGTCAAGGAGTATATATGGCAGGCAATAAACAAAATTAATTAGTAAACAAGGAAGCACACATAGTAAAATCCTACAATTCAATTTCATTCATTACCAAATATCAAGTAAGAAGCTAAACAAAAATAGGTAACCCTTTGGGATGTACTCACATCCTAACCCCTATGGTTCAACCAAACAACACATGAAACCCTCTAGAAAGTACACACGATCTAACCCCTCTAGTTTAGATTTAGCATAGACTCTTTGAGTAAGAACTCACCATCAATTCCCCCTATAGTCTTGTATTGGTAACTAATAGGCACTCTGAGGAAGCACTCAATGTCCAATTCCCCCTGTGACCCACATTGATGAACTAAAAACACTCTGAGGGAGCACTTACATCTATCCCCCCTATGGTCTCACAATATAATAGTAAAATAGACACTCTAGAGAAGCCCTCAACGCCCATTCTCCCTATGGTCTACCACACCAGGTTCTCGTGGCCCTGTGTAAGTCAATTGTGCATATCGATATAAAGAAGCCAAAGTAAACCTCAATAACAACTTGGCTAAACAGTCTACAACATGCCAGATAAAATCACTCCATCCTACAATACTAAGAATGGAAGGAAAATCAGTATACTAACATGAAAAGCTAGACCAAACAGTCCATAACAAGAAAACATGGGAAAAACATCCATTGCATGGAAAAGATAACCCTATTCACAATTATAAATCCTCTGTTCAAGCACACAAAGTATAGTAGGTAATAACAGGGTTAAAATCTATAAACACACGATACCCTAAAAAAGGGTATTGGGCACATTTTCACATATAACTCAAAGACTACCTATGGAAAGGCAAAAACCACCTACCTCAGTGTCATGAGATCAATATACGTGAACCTCAGGCCTTAAATCTCCCTAGAACGATGTAGATCTATAAAAATGTTAAAAACGTTCAATCGAGGAAAACTCGTGAGAGAGGAGAAATCAAGAGATGATGTTCAAGAAAAAAGGAGAACTCACCGATGTGATTCCAACACAATTGAAGGTGGTCGATTCAGAGAACGGATGACAAGTCACGGGCTCGGAGAAGATCCAAGGCCGTATGGATGATCTCAGACAAGACAGGCGAAGAATAAGAATGTTCTTTCAATTAGATGCGACCCCGGTCCATTTAACAAAAAAAATTAAGTACACGACATGTTCTTTAAAAGTACATAGTGTGTACTTTCCTTTTTCAGCCTCTACTTTAGGCGATCTCTAGGTCACCACACATGGCCATGTGCTCGACTATTACAGGGCTAGAACATGGTCACTAGCGGAAACCGGGTACACGACGTGTCCTTAAAAGTACATGGCGTGTACTCCTGAAATTTCCAGAAACTCATCTTTTTCTCAAAAACAACTAGAAAAGAAAAACATACCTGAAAAGAATATTCGGGTTCTTAAAAACTTCCCCCTTAAAGAAATTCGTCCACTAATTTCCTTAGCAAGGTGGCATAGAAGAAGAATCCTCGAAAAGATCTATCCACTACGATCGTACATCAGACTCCCTCTCCCAAGTCTTGTCTTGTACTCGCCCGTGCTGCCATAGCACTCATACCAGAGTAACAAACCAGCCACAAAGAACCTTTGCACTTCGATCAAAAATCTGGATAGGATGCTCCTCGAATGAGGCATCCACCTTGAGCTCAACCTCCTCAGGTTGGAAAGCATGAGATGGGTCTGAAAAGTAATGTCGGAGCTAAGAAACATGGAAGACATCAAGCATAGACCGGTACCTCTAAGGTAACTATAACCGATAGGCAACCGGCCTGACTCTCTCCAAAACCTCAAATGGTCCAACATATCTCGGCGAAAGCTTACCCTGTCTTCTAATCCTATCGTGTCCCAACCTCGGTGTGACATGTAGAAAAACATGATCTCTAACCTTAAACTCCAGAGGTCGTCTCCATCGATCAATATATGACTTCTGTCATGACTGTGCAGTAGTCATCCTCTTCCAAATCAACTCTATCTACTCCGTGGTATCCTGGACAAGATGAGTTCCCAGTATAGCTGCCTCTCCTGCCTCCAGCCAGCACAAGGGTGATCTACATGGCCTAATATACAAATCCTTGTAAGGTTCCATCTGAATATTTTCTTGAAAACTATTATATTAAGAAAACTCCACAAGTGGTAAGTGATTCTCCAAAGAACCTCCATAATCCAGGATGCATGCTCAAAGTATGTCCTCAAGAACCTGAATCGTATGCTTGGGCTAGCCATCTGTCTGAGGGTGGTAAGATGTACTCATAAGTACCTGTGTACCCAAAGCCTTCTGTAATCCCTTCCATACCTGAGAAGCAAAATAGGCATCCATGTATGAAACAATGGAGTGCAGAACTCCATGTAAACGTACAATCTATCAGATGTACAACCTTCCTAGATCATCAACACTGAAGGTCTCCTTGATCGGAAAAAAGTGAGAAACCTTTGTGAGTCTGTCAATGACAACCCATACTGCATCATTCCCTCGAGACGACCTTAGAAAACCGGTCACGAAATCCATCGCGACATCATTCCATTTCCATTCGGGAATGGGTAAATGCTATAAAATCCATGCTGGTCGCTAATCCGGCTTAACCTACTAACAGGTGGAACACCTCATGACCAAACCAGAAACATATCTCTTCATACCTGGCCACCAATACTGATGGTGTAGATCACTATACATCTTGGTGATGCCAGGATGAACTACCCAAACTGAGGAATGAAAGTCTCACATCAGCTCCTCGCGTATATCAGCTGACACCCATACACGCCCATGAAAATTCAAGATCTCATCCTCACCTATGGTCCATCCAGAAATAGGGTCCTCTCCTGACGCACTCTCCTGTAGGACTAGGATTTCAAAATCTGATAGATACCTTATTCACACTCGATCAAGTAGAGTAGAGTTAATAGCTACAGAAGAAAGAAACATCTACCCCTGTTTATCATACACCTCCAAATATATCTCATAGAACAGATCCATAAGCTGTCAATCACTACTGGCCTCCTGAACTACCTATATCTGAGTCCTCCTGCTCAGCACATCAGCTACTGTGTTGACTTTCCCAGACATATAGGCAAGTTCAAAATCAAAGGACTGAAGGTATTCAACCCACCTTCATTGTCTTAGATTTAGATCATGCTGAGTGAAGATATAATAGAGACTCTTGTAGTCAGTGAAAACCACAAAATGTTGTTCCAATAGGTAGTGTCTCTAACAGCGTAAAGCATGAACAACAGCAGCCAACTTGAGATCATGGGTTGGGTAGTTCCTCTCATGTGGCCTCAACTACCGAGACTCGTATGCAATGAATCCTTCCCCTTTCATAAGAACAGCTCCCATCCCAATACCTGATGCATCATAATACACAATATAGCTCTTTCCTAGCTCTAGAAATACTAGTATCGATGTTGAAGTAAACCTCCCTTTCAGCTCCTGAAAGGATGACTCGCAAGAATTTTCCCAAAAAAACTTCGTACCCTTCTTAGTCAGACCCATTAGTGGCACTGATAAGAATGAAAATTCCAGTATAAAATGCTTGTAGTATCCATCCAGCCCTAGAAAACTTCATACTTAAAAGACGTTCTTCGGCTAATCCCAAGAAACTACTGCTCTCACTTTCTCTGGGTCTACTGATACTCTTGTCTCTGAGATAACATGACCCAATAAGTGAATTTGGTCCATCCAAAAGTGGCATTTTGAGAGCTTAGCATATAACTGATGCTCTCTCAGTGTAGTCAAAATGATCATAAGATGGGTAACATGGTCGTTTTAAGTGTGAGAGTACATGAAGATATCGTCCACGAAGACTACCACAAAGGAATCCAAGTACAGATGGAACACTCGGTTCATCAGTTCCATGAATACTGAAGGCGCGTTCGTGAGACCGAACAACATAACCATATACTCATATAGACCATACCTTCTCCATAAGGCTATAAGAGGTATATCAGATGGTTTAACATGCAACTGATGATAACCAGATCTCAAGTCAATCTTTGAGAACACCCTGGCTCCTTGAAGATGATCAAATAGATAATCAATCCTCGGCAAGGGATATCGGTTCTTGATCGTTAACTAGTTCAACTTTTGATAATCCATGCAAAGTCTGAGGGTACCATCCACCTTCTTCACAAACATGACATGCGAACCCCAAGGATAAGTACTAGGTCGGATGAAACCTTTTTCCTGCAACTCCTACAACTTCTTCTTGAGCTCCTCCAACTCTATTGTAGACATCCTATAAGGAGGAATGGACACCGGTGCTGATCCTGGCATAAGATCAATAGAAAATTCCACCTCTCTCTCTAGTGTAAAACCTAAAAATTCCTTTGGAAAGACTTCCCTGAAACGATCCATCACTAGAGGAAAGTACTTATGTGAAGTCCCCTGGTCATCCAGATATATACTAGCAATCTGGGCTGTAACTCCTCCCAACCCATGATGCTCGGGTCCTGCTCTGCTCTCTTGAACATCCCATTCACCCTTATGAAGAAATGATTTTCCCTCTAGAAACGTGAAACTCACCCGAAAATGATAGCAATCGACAACAGCTTGGAAGAGAACTAACCGGTCCATTCTGATAATGACATCATAACATGTCATTTATAATAAATAGAGATCCCAAAAGAAGTGACACCCACCAACCTCAAGAGGGAACTCCTTGCACTATCGTACACAAGTTGTTCTTGTCCCCAATGGAGTCTCTAGAATCAAGATATCAACAGAGGAAAAGATACATAGCCCAAGTCTCTCCACAAAAATAATAGATATAAAGCTATGGGAAGCCCCTATATCGAAAAGTGCGGAAGCTAAAACCGAGGAAACTAGGATAGTTCCTCGAACTGTAGAGGGTCCGGGATCCTGCTCTTGCTGGGTCTGCTTTACTACAAAATTCTGACTTGAACTGCTGCCCTGTGACCCTACCTAACCACTCTGAGTTGATCCACCCTACTATCACTGAAAGCCGGGTGACTGGAAACCACGACCATGACCTCCACTTCGGCCTGAATGGCCAGAAGAACTCTAGTTCCTAGACTGGTGAAAAACTGGCGGTGCTGCTCCTGAATAAGGAGTCATAGAGGAACCCCTTTCACCAGCTGCTGGTGATAAAATATAACAGAAGCACTGAAGATGACCCATCTTTCCATAAGATTAGCACTCCACTGGGTCCCTCGGGCAATGTGTCCTCGTATACCCACTCTTTCCACACTGGTAGCACACCACTTGACTACCAGAAGATGTCTCTTGCCTCCTTGGATCTATGCACAAAGACTCCCTATGACACTTCCTACTGTTAGTAGGAGGGATACCAACCACAGATGTCAAGCTGCACTAGCTCACAACTCTAGAATCCCTCAGATTGAGCTTCGTGATCAGCGCCTGGTTGACTATAGAAGTGATAGAAGTCAACCTAAATATGTTCACCTAAGATCAGATGTCATGCATGAGACCATCCTCAAACTTCCTTACCAGGAATAACTCATCACCTCCTGGAATGGGCGTAAAGCATTACATCTCTGTGAAGCGAGAAGAATACTCTATAACTGAATGAGTACCCTGCTCTAGACTCATGAACACTCGGGCTCGATCGACCCTCAAAGTCTTCGGATAGAAGTAGTCATAGAAGGCGCGCTGGAACTCATCCCAAGACATAACCTGCTGGCATCCTGCCTTTGAAATCACATTCCACCATCTCTTAGTGGAATCCTGAAGCATATACATAGAAAGATTCACCCTTATCTCTAGAGGTGTCTTCAGATGGTTGAAGATAGATAACATGGATTCCAACCATGAATCTGCAGCCTGAGGTCCTCCTTCCCCTATGAAGGTTGGAGGATGTTGCTACCGAAAAACCCACATCAACTCTGCCATAGAAGGGGTAGGATGAGGTACTCCTCAGAAGGTCTACATAAGCCTCATAAAGCCCTCTCGGAACTGTGCGTCAGTACCTGTGTCCAGAATGATGGCTGGTGTCAAGACTGACACAATTTTAGGATCTGCTGGTAGTCCCTAATCAGCCATATCCGGTGTCTAGTCATTGACCTATAACTGGCGGACAACCATAGGATGTCTCGGTGGCATGAATCTGCAAGGTCAAGTGCACACCTTAGATCAAGATTAACAGGGACTGAAACTTAGAAGCATAAGAATGGAACAAGAGAAAGAAATCATTCAATTTTTTCAAAAACATGGGTACACGATGTGTATAATACCTACACGACGTGTTCCCTTAAGCCTTCACATGGGTGTGTACTTTTTCTAACCCAGGTCGTGTAACACCCCATACACACATCATGTTGTCCTAACACATGGCATGTACTTGAATCCTCTCCCCCCTGCCCGAGTTCTTCTACAAGGCTAAGCCACATGGTTTTCCTAGAACGAGACTACATGGCATGTTAGTGCCATACATGGCGTGTACTAGACAAACTTCACCGACCCGTCTTGTTAGTCACAAGACTGGTTACACAACTCACTCTACACGGCGTGTTCTATATGGACACAACATGTACTACTTAGGTTTCAACTGCCCATGTTTTTAGTCACACAGGTGAACACACAGCTGACTATACACAGTGTGTTTATCCTAGACACGGCATGTACAAGAATGTTTCCACCATCCTATGTTGTTCGTTACATGGTCAGATACATGGGTTATACTAGATGGCGGGTTCAATATTGACACGACGTGTATAACTTAAGTTTTTATCCATCCATGTCATTAGTCACACAGTTGGACACATGGTCTATGCAACATGGCGTGTACATCCAGTACACGACGAGTCCCACCAAAGATTTCCCAACCCCATGTCTCTACCCACACAACCAGTGAAACGATTAGCGACTACACGACATGTACATACAGTACACAGTGCGTACTTAAGAAAAATAGTTCCTTCCCGAATAGAAGGACAGATGGTGTGTACTCATCATTACACGCTGTGTATTCTGGGTTTTTCTGAACAGTAAGCATCAGAAACTACTCTGAAACCCAGAAAAATGCTGAAATGAACATTAAAGTTCCAAATTCTGATCCGTGAGGGCCCATACTCCCCTCGAATCAAAGATTGGAATATTATACATGTCATATATAAACATAACAGAGCAATGATTCACCAAATTCCAGTCCATGAGGGCCCATAACACCTCAAGAACCAAAGTTTTGCATTCATTCAAACAAAATCCTTACACAATTCAATACCCTATCAAATAACAGGTATTCTATCAAGGCATCTATCACAACAACATGCATATCTAGAACAACATCTATCACAACAACATGCAATCACTAATGCACCCTAAATGGAATAAAAAGAATGCACAACATGTGATCTCTAGAAAGTGCCTATATGATGCATGAGAAGACATACCCTCATCTCATCAAGTTGCAACAGAAATAGAACCTCAATATTATCAACAATAACAACACAAAACATGTGAACCCAATGGTGAAATAAAATCAATTTTAAAATTGAAAAACTAGAAAAATTGCAATAATGAGGTAAATTGGATTTTTCTTGTACACGGGTTAACTAATTTCAGGCACAACTTATTACCAAGTACCTATTTCTTTCATATCCCTAGCTATAGGCTCCAAAAAATAAGTCAATAAGAAAAGAACCCCTCTGATACCACTTTGTAATGTCCTGGTTCCAAAATCTGACCAGGGGCGCCCCGTACCCGGTTGGTCACATGGCCTCAAGAAAATTTCCTCGAACGCCAGAGGTTGATAACTAGTAGTGAGGAACTTGGGTGTAATAGTGGGAAAACTATGCCCTCATTGGCAGAGTAACACAACGAAAGTAAAACAGATAACAATAGCAGAAGTAGTAATAACATGAAACAATAAACAATGGAAGACTGGAAGTAATAGACAAACAAGTCACAATATTAGAATACAATACTAAACCAAAGTACAAGGAAAAGAAAGTAAACAACTATACAGCATCACAAGCCTCAGCTTGGTCTCATGCTCTCCAGGTCCACAACAATCATGTACCTGAAGTAGAAGGGCGCTTGCCCTTGTCTAAAACTATAGCAATATAATCTGTTTGGGCCCAAAAGCATGACCCAAATAGGGTGTGAGACTAATCCCAATAGGAAAACACCCAAATATCTTTGCCTAACAGTCAGTGAATATATATGGTAGGCAATAAACAAAATGAAGCAGTAAACAAGGAAGTACACATAGTAACAATCCTACAATTCAATATCATTAATTACCAAATATAAAGTAAGAAGCTAAACACAAACAGGTAACCCTCTGGGAAGTAATCAAAACCTAACCCCTCTGGTTCAACCAAAAAACACATGCAACCCTCTGGGAGGTACACACAGTCTAACCCCTCCGATTCAGCTTTAGCTCAGACTCTCTGAGGAAGCACTCACCGTCAATTCCCCCTATAATCTCGTATTGGTACCTAATAGGAACTATGAGGAAGCACTCAATGTTCAATTCCCCCTGTTTCCCACATTGAGGAACTACAAACACTCTGAGGGAGAACTTACATCCATCCCCACTATGGTCTCACAAAGTTACCATAAAACAGACACTCTGGAGAAGCCCTCAACATCCATTCTCCATATGGTCTACCACACCAGGTTCTCACAACCCTATGTAAGTCAATCATGCACAATGATATAAAGCATCCAAAGTAAACCTCAATAACTACTTGGATAAATAGTCTACAACATGTCAGATAAAATCACTCCATCCAACAATACTAGGCATGGAAGGCAAAGCAGTAGCCTAACAGGCAAAGCTATACCAAATAGTCCATAACAAGAAAACATGGGAAAAACATCCATATCATGGAAAATATAACCCTATTCACAATCATAAATCCTCCACTCAAGAACACAAGGCATAATAGGTAATAACAGGGTTAAAATCTATAAACACACAATACCCAGAACAAGGGTATTGGGAACATTTGCACATATAACTCAAAGACTACCTACAGAAAGGCACAAACCACCTACCTCGTCATCATGAGATCTATATATTTGAACCACAGGACTTGAATCACTGTATAACACCGTATATCTACAAAAAAATTAAAAACGTTCAACTGAGGATAACTCGTGAGAGATGAGAAATCAAGAGATGGTGTTCAAGAAGAAAGGAGAACTCACTGATGCGATTCCAACGCAATCAATGGAAACTGATTCGGAGAATAGATGATGATTCAGGGGCTCGGAGAAGATCTGTGGTCATACAGATGCTCTTAGATGAGACGAGTGAAGAAGAATAATGTTCTGTCAATTAGACGTGACCCTGGTCCGTTTAACGAAAAAAAGAAAGTACATGGCGTGTTCTTTTAAAGTACATGGTGTGTTCTTTAAAAGTACATGGCATGTACTTTCCTTTTCCGACCTCTTCTTTAGGTGGTCTATAGGTCACCACACATGGCCATGTGCTTGGACATTACACGTCCAGCACATGGTCACCAATGGAAACTGGGTACATAGTGTGTACTTAAAAGTACACGGTGTGACTCCTGAAATTTCTAGAAACTCCTGTTTTTCTCAAAAAAAACCAAAAAAGAAAAACATACCTAAAAAGAAGATCTGAGTTCTTACATATGCTTTTCTAATCTTGAAGTTATCATAAATCATGAGTTATCTGAAAACTTGTGATGAAATCCTTATGAATGAAAGGGGGAGTCCTACCAATTGTATTAATATCTAGTTAGAAAGAAAGGTGTTTTTAAAAAAAGATGGAAATCTACAATACCTCCCAATGTAAGTTAGATGATGATGAAGCTGATCTTAATCATATTCAAAGTCAAGAGGAGGTCATGATATAATCAAAAGTTTTTGAAAGATGAATGTTCCTGAAGATGAATCTTTTTAGTCTCAGTTCATCGGAATGAGATCATCAGACACAGAAATGTTTGTTGACTGAGAAGGTTGATCATAATGTGAAGTTATAAAGTTGATGGTTTTCATTCAAACGAATAATCCATGAGAAACAAATCTTTAGAAAAATAAGTTGTGTGAATTGTAATCAAAGAAGGAAAGAATTTTCTAAAGACGAAGATGATGGAATTGTTCCATCAAACGTAGTGTGCCACCGATTATCAGAGTCAAATTGACACTGATCATTAGATGTAAATTAGAGGTGGAATTGTTTTTTGGGGGATTTTTGGGAATAATAAAAAGAAGATAAATTGGGATTTTTTGGGACTAATGAATATAGAGAATAATAAATGTTTTTTTATGACCAATACGAAGAAGAAAATATGAGATCAATCAACAATGTAGTCAATCATTTTCATCAAGATTAATTGTTGGTTGTTTTCATTTGGGTCAAGAGCCATAATACTGGTGATGATGTTGATTATTGGAGTAAATAAGAGACTGATCCATTTGATACAGGTTGACACTGATAAACATCATCAAATTATGGATATTTATTTGGAAGAAATAATGAAAAGAATAATTATTTCAACCAACCACAGAAGAGTTGTCAAGGGGAATCTTAAAAAGATGGTTAAAGTAGTTGTTAAAGTTTTTTCAAGGGGGTCATAGGAATGAGATGTTGGTTCTGAGGATTGTAATGATAAGATTTTTGTTTTTCATATGTTTTCTTGTTTGTTTTATCAATTAGGGCAGAGAAACATAATGAAGAACTTGTAGCTGAACATATGTCTTCATTGTTATGAGAAAATAAGAATGAGTAATTAGAATCATATTGAAGTTTGTGAATAAATTACGAAGAGAGATGAAATTTTTAGAAGATTTGATAAGTTTTGAGAAGATTTGAGAAGTGTTGTGGAACACATGATGTATCTAAAATTCAAGGGGAATTTATGTTTTGAGAAATTTGGTTGTGAGGAAAAGATTTTTAGAATCCCTCCCAAACCATTTTTGGGTTGCCTATAAATAGTGGAAGTACATTGTACTTCCCTGACATCGAAATACTATTCCACAGAGAAGGCATAATATTGAAGAATTTTAGAGAGAATAATTTTCTAGATCGTGATTCCCTGATGATGTTTTCCAGATAGAAGAAGAAAAGAGAAGAGATAATATCATAATCAGAGTTTCCAGAATTAGATCAAGAAATCTAAATGGGGTTTCTGGATTGAGAAAGAAGAAGTTATAAAAAAATTCAGCCATATTTTGGCAGAGTATTATTATCAGATTGAGTAATCGGATCGACTACATAGATCAGACTGGGAAATCGGGCCAAGTATCATTATGAAGTCCAGGAAGTGTTATAATAGTGGGTTTCCTAGACCCAACTATACAACACTTTTGATTACCATATCGTGTATATAGTTAGATATACATGATTTATTCTTACTAGTATAGTGTAGATATTTCTACATCCACTATTTAATGTTAATTTCCATAGATTAATTTTCATATCAAAAGTTTATATAATATCCCAAGCTATAATGAGAACCTCGAGATACTCTAACATTAGTCTTAAACATATGTCATATGGTCAAGATACATAATATTGAATGGAAAAAAGTATATTTTTCATATACATAACTTATTTTAAAGGTATTTTAATTTTAATTTCCATTATTTCTCTGTTTTGGGGGTTTCCCATGATTTTATGGAGGAATGGGTGAGTTTTCATGAATTGGGAAAAACCGTGAACTCAATTCTAGATTTAAAAATAAATTTTGTTTCTTTTATAACTCCTTCATTTTTCAATATTTTTCATCCATTATAATTCCTACTTGGACTCCCCTAACCTATTAAGACTAAAGTGTCAATTTGGAGTCTTTAGAAATCTATAACCAAGGTGTATTTGGGTTTTTATTTAAGGGATTGGGCTTGACCGGAAGACCATTTCCAATTTTAGACCATTCATCCTCCTCTTCAAACCTAAAATCCATGACAGCCCTAAAATTCTTTCAAAACCCCTTTGGAATCCCATTTGAAGGGGAATTTTTTTGTGGAACTTCAAAGAATCTCAAGTAAGTGTCTCTCCTCCTTAGTTCCTCCCTTTTCCATGAAGTTTATTTCAATTTAATTGAAGTTCCAAATGACCATTGGGTAGGGTTTCAAACCTAGTATTTAACATTGGATTTTATTGGTCAATTATTGTGTTTTTAGGTTCGATATAAGTCCCTCTTGGTGTGACGGTGGTGTGACTTGATTTTCGCATGATGATTCAAGGGTTTCCATTGATTTGGTAGGTGATTCCAATGTTTATGTAATCATTGTGTATTATCATGCTGTATTTATCATATTTTAAGATTTATATAATTTAATGATTGTTGCAAAAATTAGTTTTAGTGATGTTTTTTATTGTAATTGAATTTTAAATGCCAATTTGGTGTGAAATTGGGGGTTTTCCAAAGAAATTTTTATTGGTTTATTTGAGGATGCCCTATAAATAATTATTTGTTTATATTTAATTTTAATAGGGATGAAAATAATGTTTATAATGTTTATATCCTTTTTTTGTTGCTGCAAAAATGGGTTTTAATGGTGTTCGTAAAGAAAGTGATGTTTTGGTGACACTTTTGTGTGAAAATAGAGGTTTTACAAAGTTTTCACTTCTTGTTTAACATGGAGCTGACCTAAAATTGATTTTTTATTTTCATTGAAATTTATTGGGATGACTTTATTGTTTTGGTAACTTACAAGTGTGCAAATAGTGTACAAGTGGGGTTCTTAAGGGGTTTTGTGTGCAAAAAAATGCGGGATTTTGAGAAATTGTTTCATTAAAAATAAAAGTGTTTGTTGTGTGTTTTAAGTGGTATAAAATGAGATAGCTACTATACTAGGTGTATGTTAACATTAATTATATTTGACATGAAAATGGATATGTGTTTCATGCTTAATTTTTTTTATCACAAAGGGGGAAGCCCGGGTACCTAGGTAGGGCAGATGTGTACTAGTACGACTAGTGGACATGATGGGTTTTGTCCTTGTTTCACCTAGAATTTGGATAACGAAAAATCTAACTAAAATATGTGGATGATGATTGGGGACCACTAGGTAATGGTTATGTTCCCTACAAGTGGCTCATGCAAGAGAATGGATTTTACTATGGCTACTTTACACCGAGGTATGAGGTACATGGGGCCCGAGACTATCTAGTGCCTAGGGGTGTTCCCGATTTTGTTTCTCATTGTATTTGTGTAATTTTACATTGTATTGGGGTTTTTCTAGAATTAATTTATATTATATAACATGTATATTTAAATTTGTTAAAATTCTGAAAATTTTAGCTTGAAAACTATTTTCAATTGAAAGTTGCATTTCTTGGAAGTTATCACTGCTTTTCTTTGCATATTAAAACTGCTTGCTTTTTCAAATTGTATTGCATGATATTTGGAATCATTGGGTGGTATACTATTGGGATTAGGATAAAACCCTACTTATACCCCTTGGGTTTAAGTATAATTTTTTATGGTTGACTCAGGTTAAGGGAAGGCTATGGGTGATGGCGGTTCAGGGTGTTAGTTCTCATTCTTGGTGCGGAGTTGTGGAGACGGCTTGTGGGTGATGACCCCATGTTGTGTGGAGTCCTTGGGTCTATTTTTCTATTTTTTCTTTGTGTATTTGGACCTTTTTTAGTGTATTTTAACTTATTTATTCAGTTATGGATTTATATATAAACCTTGTTTGGTATGATTTTTTCAGATTCAGTTTATCAAATGTTTTTGATGTTTTATGTATACATATTTGGGTAAATCATTCCCAAAACAAGATAAATGATACCCGGGTACTTGTGATAGCCTTTATGAATAGGGAATTTCCTTCAGGCCTTGTCATGGGCTGGGTTTGGTGATGGTATTGGTGGCGACCATATTCGGTTCGTGACAAAATGGTATCAGAGCAGGTTTATGTTAACTGTTTGGGTCATGTTATTTGGGGAATAGTCGGGATAGGCTGGTGTTAGGATTGTCGGGACTTGGAATTCCAGTTATGGGTAGTGTGCCTGATCACCACACCTCATGATTGGATTCAAGTCACCATGGGATGTTGGGACTTATCTAATTCCTTTTGTTTTTTTTATTTTGATGATGATTAGGGAAAATGAAAAGAGAGTTGGGTAATGGTCTCAGTGAGCTCGCAGGGCATGGAAAGCCATGTGGAGCTGGGGATATTTCCCTAGAACACTCTCTATGACGGTGAAGTGATTGGTGTATGGCCTCCAACCATATTTCCAAGTCACCCACTGGAACTAGTTTCCTCTCACATTTTCTTATGTCCTTTAGTTTTGAAATCTTGTAAGTTCAGTTTTAAAGAAAAAATGGAATGGTTTTAAGAAGCGTAATTTTTTTGTGAAATTATTTTCCAATAAAGAGGGAATGGTTAGATTTTTGAAATGGTAGAACTAAATTTTCATAATTATTTTGAAATGGAAGATGGTTTTTTTTTCACCTCTTTTGAAAGTAAGAACTATATTAATGTTGGTTTTGAAAAAGTGTTTCCAACAAATTTTTCTAAACTATTGAAAGGTGTATTAATGGGATGAGATGTTTTCAAATTAATGTGTATGACTTGAAATTGAGTTTTCATTTTAATTATTGTTCCTTTCTGAATTTTTTTTAAGTGATAATTTGGGTTTGATTTTTTGGTTAGAGCTATTGAGAAAAAGGAAGTATTGGTTGATTGTTTTGGTTTTAAAAAGTGGAAAGAGTTTTTGTTTTAACATTTGGTATTTTCGTGAGTCACCACATGCATGGGGTTGTATGGGATGATGGATGGTTAATGGCACGACTTGATGAGTTTCGGGATTGATATGAGGAGGGTGCCCGGTGTGGCACATAAACATGCATGTGTGGGGCCCATGGGGTAACATTGGTGGATACGCTAACCACTGAACCGTTTGTTTTCAAAGAAATGTTTTTAAAAGGAAAACTTGATGTCTTGATGAGTGTTTTGGGATGTTGTGTATTCTGTGCTTTTGGAAATGTTGATGTTGTGGGATGTTTTGAGTCCAAGAACCCCTCCTGTTTGAATTTTGTTTTGGGTTTGTGTTTGTTCGGTAAGCTGTGTTGAAGGGCTGGTTTGTGGTCTCTTCTGAGAAATGTTTTGGGACACCTTTACAGTGGTTCCCTTCATGTGTTTGGATCTGGTTTGTGGTATATCTTGACTAATGTACCATCTTGGTTGGGTCCTTGGGTTCAATCATTGGATAAGGTACGCTGCATTAAGGGTTAGTGCACAACTGAAGTGCAACCCATATTGTTTCTCCATTTGAAGACCCTCCTGTTGATCAATATAAGGAATATTTTTCTTGAGCTTTGTATATTGAGTCTAAAACCTTTCCTTTCTTGTTTTTGTGTATCCTATTGTAGTAGGAGATTGATCATGGAAGGTTGAAAGAGATCTTATCTTCTTAAGTTTATTGATTTGTCGAAGGTGGAAGTGGTCTGGGGTTGTTAGCATAGATGAGTATCTGGATGGTGTCTAAGAGGTCCTCTCAGTCCTTTGTAGTCTCTTTGAAGAAGGAGTTCACGTTAAACTACCAGTGTGGGAAATCTGGTCATGAGAGGATATTATGGCCACTTTATGGAATTGTGTGTTGTTTGGGGATGTTGTATAAGGTCCTTCTCCATGCATTGTTTATATTAGTCGAAATGGTCATGTTTGGTGATGCATTATGATGTCATGTGCTCGATTGACCGTAAAGGTGAAAGTCGTGCAATCATCTGAGAGTCTCTGTTATGTTGGGAGAATGTCTTCCTTAAAAAAACATCAAAATCTTCCATTTTAGAGGAAGGTGAGTATATGTTTTCTTTACTTATATTGTTTCTCACTTGAAGAAACAAGGTGTGATGTGTGTGTATCTTCTAAGCCCTTGTTTCAGTGAAATATCAGGTTAGGTTAAAGTGAGTTTAGAATGTGTTATGTCTTAGAAAACTTATCAGGGATTTCAGTGTAGTTGTTGGTGGCACTGAAAGAAGAATTCTCGTTCATGGGGTTTCCAAAGCCTAACTGCGAGGCCGAAGATGCTTCAATCATTTGAGCTCCATCCATAGGTCACAGAGAGAAGTTTTCTCGTAGTCATGGGAAATCCCAGGGTTATTTAAACCCTTGTACAAAGTCTTATCCTTAGTATGAAAGATAAAAAGAGTTTAAACCTCTGGTTTCATTATCTTTCTTCTGTTGTTCCCATTTGGTGGAAATAGGTGGAGGGCCTTGTACCCTATCATCACCCGATGTTATTCCACCCCCCTTTGGTTTCCATTAAGTATTTGTAGAATGGTTGGAAATTTAGCTAGAAATGCCAATCACATAGTTTGTGCATGATTAGTAGTGACTGTGTGACATGAAGGCATGCAGAAAGAATGATCTGTACAGTTAGTGCATGGTTTCCCAAACCGTGCAGCCTTCCCAAATATTTAAATTTTTGGGTCTTTTTGTGTCGGCCCATACTGGTCGGTTAAGATGGTTGGTTCTTATGGTGGGAAGACCCACTATGATTCTCATGTATGTTCCTTAGTAAATTTCTAACAGAGGTCTACCCCTTGTACCAGGGAGTCCATTCGGGCCTCCCCCTATTTTTGTCCTGATTCTGTCTCGGAAAAATATAGGTTGTCTCTTATATTAGGGAGCCTATTTGCGTCCCCCTCGTACCAATAACTCAGATTAATCCATGGTATTGTCTTAGTGGTAGGTAGTATTATTCGGAGATATCTAGCTACTAACATCATCCTTGAGTAAATGTTGGGATTGGAGAGTGCCCAATGGTTTAGTTAAAGTAAGGTAAGTGTAACCTTATTCGAAGTTGTTGTTCATTTGAGTGGATTTCTTGATTCTTGTTCGGATAGTGTTTGAGAAGTTTTCTTTTGGGATAAAGTATGAATGTGATTGATCATTTTAGGAAAGTGGTGTAAGTTTTGGTTGTGAGAGTAATCCTTCCTTAATTGATCACTGGAGGTGTTTTGGCCTTTGGGGGTGAAACCTGGCAAGAGAGTACCTCTTGGTTTCTCAGTTGGGTTTTGTTGTTGCTTTGGCTTTGCTGTGACTTTTAGGGGCGGAAAGTTTTCATGGTAAGGAGAATTGTCACATACATAACTTATTTTAAAGTTTATTTTATTTTAATTTCTATTATTTCTTTTTTCTGGGGTTTCCCATGCTTTTTGGGAGGAATGGGTGAGTTTTCATGAATTGGACCAAACCGTGAGCCCAATTATAGATTTAAAAATATTTTTTTTTTCTTTTATACCTCCTTCATTTTTCAAAATTTTTCATCTATTACAATTCCCACTTGTCCTCCCCTGACCTATTAACACCAAAATGTCAATTTGGGGCCTTTAGAAATCCATAACCAAGGTGTATTTGAGTTTTTATTTAAGGGATTGGGCCTGCCCAGAAGCCCATTTCCAGTTTTATAAATAAATTTTGTTTATTTAATAACTTATTCAATTTTAAGGATTTTTTGGTGATTCAAAGTTTCACCCAATACCAATGAACCCATAAATGAGAAAAGACTCTTTCCCCCTTTTTTTGAACTCTTGTTAATCGAGAATCAGTACAGAACATTATAGGGTTTCTCAAATTGGCCAGAATTAAAGAGGTAACTTCATTCCTTCTTAACTCTATTAATTATTACTATTTTTCCTTCATTACAGTTCCTAATTTGACCCTTCCTCATCCTATTAAAACCTAAAATCTATTAAATCCCTCCAAGTCTCTCAAAAATCCCTTTGGAATCCCATTTTAAGGGTATTTGTTTTGTCGAACTTCAAAGAATCTCAAGTAAGTGTCTCTCCTCCTTAGTTCCTCCAATTTCCATGAAGTTTATTTCTATTTCATTGAAGTTCCAAATGACCAGGGGGTACAGTTTAGAACCTAGGGTTTAACCTTGGGGTTTTGTGGTCAATTATTGTGGTTTTATCTTCGATATAAGTCCCTCTTGGTACGACGATGGTGTGACTTGATTTTCGTACGGTGATTCAAGGGTTTCCTTCGATTTGGTAGGTGATTCCAATGTTTATGAAATAATTGTGTATTATAATGCTGTATTTATAATATTTTAAGATTTATCTCATTTTATGATTTCCGTGAAAATTAGTTTTAGTGGTGTTTTTATTACAATTGAGTTTTAAATTCCAATTTGGTGCGAAATTGGGGGTTTTCCAAAGAAATTTTTTATTGGTTTATTTAGGGCTGCCTTATAAATAATTAGTTGTTTTTATTGAACTATAATAGGGACCAAAATACTGTTTATAATTTTTATCCCTTTTTTCTGCAAAAAATGGGTTTTAATGGTGTTTGTAAAGAAAGTGATGTTTTGGTGACACTTTTGTGTGAAAATGGAGGTTTTACAAAGTTGTCACTTCTTGTTTAACATGAGGCTGCCCTAAAATTAATTTTATGATTTAATTGAAATGTATTGGGATGACTTTACGGTTTTGGTAACTTACAAGTGTGCACATATTGTACAAGTAGGGTTCTTAAGGGGTTTTTGTGCAAAATAATGCGGGATTTTGAGAAATTGTTTCATTAAAAATCAAAGTGTTTATTGTGTGTTTTAAGTGGTATAAAATTAGATAGATAATGTAATGGGTGTATGTTACCATTAATGGTATTTTACATTAAAATGGATATGTTTTGCATGCTTAAATTTTTTGAACACAAAGGGGGAAGCCTGGGTACCTAGGTAGGGCAGATGTGTACTAGTACAGCTAGTGGACCAGATGGGTTTTGTCCTTATTTCACCTAGAATTTGGATAATGAAAACTCTAACTAAAATATGTGGACGATGATTAGGGACCACTAGGTAATGGGTATTTTCCCTACTAGTTGACCGTAGATGAGAATGAATTTTACTATGGTTACTTTACACCGAGGTATGAGGTACATGGGGTTTGAGACTATCTAGTGCCTAGGGGTGTTCCCAATTTTGTTGCTCATTGTATTTGTTGTATTTTCCCTTGTCTTGGGGTATTTTTGGAATTAATTTATAGTAGATAAAATTTCTATTTAAATGTGTTAACATTCTGAAAAATTTAGCTTGAAAACTGTTTTCAATTGAATGTTTCATTTCTTGGAAGTTATCAGTGCTTTTCTTTGCGTATTAAAACTGCTTGTTTTTTCACATTGTATTGCATGCTATTTGGAGTAATTTGGTGGAATATTATTGGGATTATTCTCAAACCCTACTTACACCCCTTGGGTGTAAGTAGATTTTTTTATTCTTGACTCAGGTAAAGGGAAGGCTTTGGGTGATGGTGGTTCAGGGTGTTAGTTCTCATCCTTGGTGCGGAGTTGTGGAGACGACTTATGGGTGATGAACCCATGTCATATGGTGTCCTTCGGTCTATTTTTCCATTGTTTATTTGTGTCTTTGGAACTTTTGTAGTGCATTTTAACTTATGTGTTCAGTTATGAATTTTTGTATAAACCTTGTTTGGTATGAATTTTTCAGATTTAGTTTATCAAATGTTTTTATGTTTTATGTATACATATTCAGGTAAATCATTCCCAAACTAAGATAAATGATACCCGGACACTTGTGCCAACCCATGTGGATAGGGAACGCCCTTCGGGCCTTTTCACAGGCCAATTTTGGTGCCGGTATTGGTGGCAACCATATTCGGTTCGTGACAAGATGTATGACTATCAGGTGTTGAGGATCATAATCATTGAGACTTCTTTTCTTGAAGTTCACACTTAGTGATCTATAGTAGTGGGATCATGAGGACATAATAGTCAATAGGAACACCACATGTTTTGGGGGTCATTGGTTGTTTCTATCTATGGACATGTTTATTGGTCTCCTGACTTGAGATAATTATCAATGTGTTCTATTTGATCACATACATTGATTTAAGGAAGAAACCATGATAATGAAATCATGGTAAGGTAGATTTTTTTGGGTGTGTCATTGGTGGTATGGAATTGGTTGAATGGTCAAGAATTTTTTTTACTTATATGTTAAGTAATTAATATATCTTGGGCCTCATTGACCATGATGCTAGTACCTTAATATATCTTGGGCCAACTTGGGTTGATTTTATATGGGTTTAAAGGATAACTGACAGATTTAAGTGAATTCAATTTAAAAGAATGAGTTGATCCTAGGTTATCCCTCGGGGTGGATTGGACGTATTTCCTTTTCAATGATTTCAATTTCTTATATTTGAGATGGGTTCATTTAAGGAGATAAAACAACATCATCACTTACTGGTTTAATTACTACACCCTTTAATACTAATCAACTATACACTTGAAGGATCAATGTTTTGAGCACTTCAAGGTAAAGGTTCTTATTAACACTTGAAGTATGTGGCCTTAAATTCAACAAGGATGATGGAGTTTAAAAATCATCAAATAAAAATCTCATTTAGAAGAAGTGATTAGCCATTAATGGAGTGAGAAATAAAATCCAATCTAGCCCCTTTCTACTACCTTGGATCAACCCATAAGTGGGTTAGCCCTACATTGATCCCATTTTTTCAATGGAAGCGGAAAGTAGACTCATGAGGGAGGAAATGGAGAAGTAAAGAAAAAAAAATGATCACTCCACCGTTGTGTGAATAATTTCACAAGATTTGGTGTGAATAAATTCACACCTTGAGACAACGGTATCAAAGTGAGATTTAGAACAACAGAATAAGAGGAGAAGAAGAACTTTTATTAAGAAACTAAAGTGAATTGAACAACTTACATGTGAAAGACAAATTTGAGACAACAAAATTGCAGCATAAAATTACAATTGAAAAAAGCACCAAAGATTCTTCAATCCTCCAACACCACTGAATTAAATAGGAATTTTTTAGCCCTTGGGTAGAACCTCCAACAGTCTAAGTCTCCTCAATTAATTTTGGTAGGCCATAGGTGGGTGGAAAGTAAGGGAGAGTTGATTTTTCCACCATTGACCCGAGGTGGCATCCAACTTTCCTTTACCGAACAGAAGCACTTGGAAGACCTTATAGATGTCTGAATTAGAGTGAGACATAGAAGAAAAAAATGGATCCTCGGATGTCTTATAGCCTCCTGTCAAAGTTGGGTCCATTTTTAGTCGTTTATTCCGAGATATGATCAAATTAGTGGACTGTTTGTCGGGGCCAAAGAATCTGGCCCAGAATTTTATCTCTAACATTGGCCGCCTAAATGGACACCATGGAAGTAGAATTAGTATTGGATTCTGAATACTGATTTGTTCCTGTACATGTCTTCTAGCATCCCACGAAATTTGGGATTTATTGGGCCGGTATGTTGGGCCCCACAGTCTTATCAGTGGGATGGTGTCCAATCTGACTTCTCTAGAATTGTTTCCTTTCATCACAAGATATCCCCATCTTCTTCCATGAATTCTCCATTGATCTCTGAATCAAACATGTTAATATTTAAGTTTATCTACATTTCCCAAAAATATCAAATTAAAATATGCATAACTACATCCCTTAAAATCAGATGAATCATTGGGTAGTTTAAATGATGTTAAAAAATTTACCACATAATAGTGCATTTTAAAAAGGTATTACAATCATAATGTGAAATGATGTTCAAAGTGTAAAATGCACTAAAACGGTGTTTATGAATAATAAATCACATTAATAATATATATATATATATTAACATTGAATATTAGCCTCATTTAGTGGCTAATCAATGGTAGTCTGGTAAATCCATTCGATTAGATCAACAAATAATAAAACAAGGAAAGGGTGATGACACAGGTGTGCATCCTGCATTATGAGATATTAAAGACAAAGAGATTATATTACATAGTGTGTGTTCGTAGCTTGGTTGTCAATGTTTTTACTATCCTTACCTCCTTAGGGTCCATGATGGGTTGCTAGATTACATTCTTGGTCTATGAATAGTATTCATTACTATCGATATAAGGGCCTATAGGGTCACACACAATAGCATATTCAAGAATCTTCCATATTTAGTTGAATATGTATATTGGACATGGTGGGGCCCACCACATGGGCCCGAGATTTGTCCAAGGATATATGATAACCAAAGTAATAAATAAATTCATATTATTCAATTTCAGAAAAATTGTTGTTGAATTTATTTATTTAATGTATTTACAAGTTTTAAAGTAAATACACAAAAATATTAATTGAATGAATATTAGTTTAAAATATTGAAGGTTCATTTAATATTTTCGGTAACGACGAGTCAAGTTAATGGCTCAGTTATTATAATATAATATATTTATTATATTAAAGGAAATGGAAAACAATATAAATGATATTTATGTCTCATTATAGTGGTCACAATATCATTTTTATAGCATCTTAATTATTCGGGGGCCGGAGAGGCAATTTCAAGTAATTGAAAAAACGCTATATATAGAATGGGAGATCCTCCCACCAGGGACTATTAACAACCTCTATCTCTCCTATTCTCTCTCCCATATTCTAGAGAGAGTGGATCTAGATCTAGGAGTTTGGATATAGCTTCCCCTCATGCATCGTAAGCAAGGCAATGTGGTGATCGTCAGAGCATCAAAGGAATCGTTGAATCTCCACACTAGCACCTGAAATTCAATGATCGGCGCTCCTGTGGATTTTCTAAAGCACGTGTGGATAATCTAGAGAAATTTAGATTTGGATTCTTTGAGCAGTAATTGCCAACGACGAACAGATGTTGAGCGTGTCTTTGGATCAAACTAGGTATTTATAGTTTTATTTTTGTGCTTAAATTTCTTTCATACATGATCCTCGGGATGATATCGGGCAGCGTTTCATCGATAATGACGAGATCATGTCAATTGTCGATGGAAAAATTTTAAAATCCCAATTTCAGGGCTTCCTCTATATGACTGGTACCTTCAATTGGTATCAAAGCAACATGTGAAAAATTTAAGCCAAGAAAAATTAAAATTTCCTTAAATTTAGAAGAGGGCATTGTTCTGGTCCCAATGCTGTAGATGGTGATTCAATCCGAGATCAGATGACCATGTTAGGACCATTTGATATATTTTAATATGGATTTAATTTTTATTCATGGGTATTTATTTTTCAAGAACATATATATTTATATGTGATTAATTAACATGAATCTGTTTGCATAATCGATTTCCAGTGAATCATTGCATTCCAGCCGATGAAACTGTGGTCAGAATAGTCATAAAAATATTGAAATTAGTTTCATTTAATAATAATAATAATAGTAATAATAATAATAATAATAATAATAATAATTTCTATGCCTAAACTTTAGGCTTTATATTTTTTTCCAGGGGGTGAAATTTAGCATTACTCTAAATTTGAAAAAAGAACTTTGATTTGATTGACTGAATTCTAAAAGCAAAAAAATACTTATAAACAAGCCCCACTTTGGGGTCTACTACACTATGGTGGCCCCCTCTGAGTCTACTCTCCAGTGGAACTATTGTCGCACCTCCACGGACCTATGGCTCGCCGCCACTCCCGTCGGCTCGCTCCATGACCTCCTCCACCTGGTAGCCACTCCATCGTAGAGCTGCACCCAGAAGCACCAAGATCTGGCACCCACAGGGGCTTCCCTCTCATTTGTGTGAGCTCTCTCTTGCCAGACTGGACTCCTGTAGGTGTCTGAGTTTCCCGTATTCATCAGGGCCAGACTGCAGAGAGTCCCACCACCATTGATCCTGTTGCCCACCGTGAGGAGCTACTCCACCAGCCTCGTGGTCCATATCTGGCTTTACACCCCCTTTATCACCGCCTGCTTAAAACCACTGGCAGTTGCAGCCTCCTCAGCCAGATCCCATGAGATTTTCACCTTAGCTGGTGATCCTCACCATATTCGACTCTCCTCATGGTGTCACCCTCGCCTGCTGCTACCAATCCAGGCCAATTCCCTATGTGGTAATCTCTACGAGGCAGTTATGTTGGTCTAAACCACCCCTAAACAAGACCAGGTGGGTCTGCCTCACCCGAAACAAGTTTGAGCGGACCAACCTGGTCCATAATAGCCCTGCACGGGCTTTACTCGGCTCGTTATGTGTTTGTACAGGTTCAGTGCAACCCGCAATGGGTCAGAGCGGGTTTTCGGGGCCTGAGTATTTTTAAATAAGTCAAAAATTAATTAAATTAATTAATTTAATTTTAGTTCTAAATTAAATTAATTAAATATTAATTTTTTTCTTTATTACTTATTTTTGACAACGCAGGATAAATTAATTTAATTTTGGAGTTATAATAAATTAATAAATTAATTAATTTAATTTTTGGAGTTAAAATTAAATTAATTGAAGGGACCAAATGAAAAAATTTGTTGAATTTAAATAAGAGTGAATTTTAATTCAATAAAATAACATCATAAAATATTTCAAGTTTAATTTATTTTTTCATTTATTTTAAAATATGTGGGTTAATGCATATTAGATTGATCATGAGCCCAAGACTAACCAATGAATGTTTAGTGCATATTTTATTTTATTTATTTAATTATTGCATGGTTTGTAATAATTAGTTTAATTAAATGGTAATTTGTGTGTTGTCTACGAGTCATTATATGTGTAAGGGCTTGCATGTCCAACTCACCATTATATTTTATACTCCCCAATTCCCCTCACTCGTGAGTGAGTATTTTTGTATAATGAATAAGAAGAGTATGTGATGTACTTTGCACTGAGTTATGGCGACGCACCAGATAGGAGTTTGAGGCATTGGATGGGCGGATGATATAACTCAATTTTCAAGAAATACGACTCAAGTTATATCCCATAGGGTCTAGGTTGATCAATTATTCACTCAATGGATCAACCATTAGTATCTGATCATGATTAGGCCATCATTTTATCATTTTATGGTTTATTATTTTTGTATATGTGTAGTTAACGCATGAAAAGATAGAATAATAAACAAACATGCACAAATAAAATGAACATGGGATGCAATGATTATTTTAAATTTATTGCATAGTCAGTTGTGAGTGAGATCACATAGAACTTAATAAGATAGAAAATGAGTTCTTTCATCACATTAAACATAATAAAACCATCAAAGAAATATTAAGTCATTGACCGCCTTCCATCATTCGACTTAAAAAAAACTCGGGTGTTTGAGGTTGTCGTCATGCCAAAGTTGAAGGTGTCTCTTACTACTAGGGAGTTCTTATGAGTGTGATTGTCACGAACCAGGCCAGGTCACCATCTGACCCGGCACCCGACCCGGTCCGCGACATGACCCGAAGGGCATTCCCAATCCCCACAGGCTGGCACAAGTGATCAGGTATCAAAATAACACGTGAGAACGATTTACCCGGAAAATGAGACATAAAAACAACTAACAAGATAAATAAACTAAAACTAGAAACAAACAATCAAACACACCTTTAAACTATAAACAATTTTAAAGTCTACAATTTAACTAAAAACCCAAAGTGAACAAAAATAAAGATAGAGAACTAAAACTCCAATACCAACCTCCGACCGAAGACCATCAGAAACCAGAACCACTATCATTAAGCACAATGCCTCAACCTGGAATACAAAAAGGAAAAAAATCTATATACACCTATAGGGTGTGAGCCAAGATCCTAGTAGGATACCACACAATAAAAAGGTTTCATGCCACAACATCAAAAATACAATTTAACATGCTTATTTAAGACCATACTTTTAAAATACTTTTAAGGAAAACATTTAATGGCTGAAAGTAAAAAAGAAAAGAGCAATGGAAGAAAAAAAACAATTTCACAAATACTACTTTAAAATGGAATAGATAATTCATAAAGAAAATGCACATACTCAAGTGGTCCTCTATATGCCGATAGAAGGCACCACATCATGAATAGTATAACACTGCGGGTAAATCCCCTAAGGAATATCTAGCTCAAGTAGGACCCTAGAACCTTGTGTCTCGGTGAAACGTGGCTTATAAATCATGACCCTCTGTAAATGTGACTTAGAAACCATGACCCTAAGTAAACGTGGTTTAGAAACCATGACCCTCAGTCATTCATAAGTTTAGTTAGTATTGTAATCGTCAATCCAGCTAAGTGAAACAGGGACGATACCCCTCTAGATTACTATCACACTAGTTCTAGTCCGCCCACCTAGATACATAGGGTTTTCCCTTGTGTTCAATCAAGTTCCACATTCACATATTATATCATTTTCACATATCACAGACCAAAAAATAAATTACACACAAAATCCACCACTTGCATACCCAAACACCATTTTAAAAATACACGCACACCAAAACCACTTCACAACATACATTTGTAATTACTTAATCATTTCACAAATCCCCATTTGAAAACACTCAAAGAAGAACATAATCAATTTTAACAACTTAGAGAACATTATTAAATAACACAACAAGGGCTTAAACAATAAACATACCCAATTACAAGTAGTAAAACCCATTTTCAAGCCACTTGCTTGACAAATTATCCTTAAAACTAGTTTCGCACCACTTGCACAATTTAATGAACTGTTTGCACCATTTATAAAACACCACTAAGTGATGAAAAAAGGGTTTATACCAAAAACATGTCTTATTTTATATAAACATACTACTTTAAAAACAAACGCGTATTCAACTCTTTCAAAATACCACTTTCGCACCATCTAAATAATTCAATAAATCATTAAACTATTTATTAGATCATTTCAAGAAAAACCAAAAAGACTTCACACCAAAGTACACATAAAATCTCCCTTTTGAAACCAAAAGTACACCAAGAATCATTTCACACCTAAATTTGCATCACATGCATGACCTGATAAATTATTTAAATAGCTCAAAGAACATTATTAAATAGAACACTCAGGGTTCTCACCTAAAAATGTCATTTTAAGATTTAACACAAGTTTCGCCCTACCAAACACCCCTTTCGCACATTTCATTTGAGTGAATAAATCAAGTTAAAAAGTTTATGAAATACATCAAATTAGCACCAAGGGTTTATACCAAAAACACAATTCGTTCCATATAGAACATCACTCTAAACCAAATGTGCAAGATAACCTTATCAAAACATGTTTTCCATCATTAAAACAATTTGAAGTTAATTTCAAGGGTGTGCAACAAGGCGAACACACCAAAATAATAATTTTCCACTTGAATTCATGTCAAAATACTCAAAAAATACATTTATCACCATAAAATTTGATCATAAAACACATTTATAAAACCAAATAAACATATTAAATTAATCAATTGATGCAAGGGTATGGAACCACCTACCTCGAAGGATAAAATCCCAAATCTTGTGCGAAACCTCGACCGCACCTAAGACGCACCACAGGCCAACTGAATTGGACCCTAAACAAGAATTCAAACCAAAAAGAGATTAAAAAATGACCCCTAACAAACCTTATACCTTCCAGAAAGAATAAAACTCAAAAGAAGAATAAATAACTTAACCAAATGGGGGGTTGCGTGCTGGAGAGAAGGTAGACCAGTAAGGGTGCCACGCTGGAGCTTCGCCGACGAAGGGAGGTTGCACCTGAAGGGAAGCTGCGGGTAGGGCTTCAACCAAAAAAGGTGCTTCCTGAGACAAGATGGGGGAGGGTGTTTGCCCGCATGGAATTCGTCCAAGGGAATGAGGGGAAGGCCAATTGGGGAGCTGCGGGGTGAGGCTGGTCTGGAGAGCAGGGTGCGAGATGGTGGTGCTAGCTGGGAGAGGAATCCGGAAGACAACGGTGGTCGCAACGGGAGTAGGGAGGCTGGTGAATGGCATGCGCAGGTGAAGGTGGCACCGAACGGGAGTTGGATGGAAGGGTCATTCGTCAGGGACCACTGTGAAAGGTGGAAGTACGCGAGGTGAGGTCCACAAGAGGGGGGTGGGGTCGTGCTTCATGGTGTACCACTGCACAAGGGAGTGGAGGGTTCCAGGGGGGGTTATGCGCTGGAAAGGGTAGTTGGCTAGTTTGGGGGTGCGATGTAGGGTGGGAGAAAGAGCAGTGGGGTGAAGCTGATCAGGGAAAATAAGGGTGTGTTGTGGCGTGATGAAGATAGAGGGGGTCTGATGGAAACAAGGTCCGGGGGGGGGGGGTGTAGCGCAAACCCTAGGGAAAAAATGAAAAACAAATAAAAACAAATGGAAATTAATAATAATAATAATAATAAATTATAAAAATTGTAATAATAATAATAATAATAATAAGATAATAAGAAACTTAATAAACTGAATAATAAACTATACAATGATCAACTTAATAAAATGGTATTAATAAAAACAATACTCTCAATTAAATTATTATCCAAGGAAATAATAATAATAATCTCAATTGACATTAGTATTATTATTATTATTAAAAACATTCTTAATTCATCTTATTTCATTAGTTGACCATCGGGCAGGGCGTGCGATAAACCGAGCGAGGTTGCGTGATGAACCAGGCGAGGCTACGCGGCCTTGACCGCAGTGCGCTGGATGCAATTAAGGCCAAAATGCTCATTTATCAGCACAAGAGTGCAAAACCCCAGTTGGGCTCGACCCACATTCCATATATAATATTAAAAATAATAATAATAATAATAATAATAATAATAATAATAATAATAATAATAATTAGAACCAGATAAAATTATAAGATAAAAAAAATTAGAAACATGATGCAGTGTGAAGTCTGGGTGTGACATTGGTGGGTTGAATTAACTAAAGTGTTAGTAAGTATTAGCCAAAGATAACTTTCTATCATTTTAGAGGCAAACATTGAGTAAATATAGTATGATTTTAGAAGCTGAGACTTCACTCAACAGATCAAGGAACTGCTAGTTAATGTGGTTGGCCAGTTAAACAGCTACCTTAAACCTTCCAAGTAGTGACATAGCCAAAGTTTGAAGACTATGAGGGGAGGTTCAAGGACCATTTTCACTAGAATAATCAAGAAAAATAGTATTCTGAATCTAGAACAGAGGGTTCCATGAATTTGAAAAAATAATGGGAGACATTTAATGATTTAATTAATTAATAAAAATATCTAAATTAGTAATCAAGATAAAAGTACTAATCTTATTAAATATATATTTTTAAAAAAGGAAAGTTATAACATAATAAAAAACTACCGTAAATAATGGACAATGTGAATGTCAACACTAGCATGAATTTGTAATGGTTGTACAAGTGTTTGCACAAAAGAATATGATATTGGAAATTCTAGGCACCAGTTTCCCCAATACCTGTTAAACTACCTTAGGAAGAAATGATGTAAAAATTTGTTACAAGAGACTACTGTATAGTGCATATAATGGTTACATAATTATGTAATCATGAACATCTGATTCTAGTTTTGGTCACTACATTGGACATCGATGATATAACATTTAGTCTCATCTCTGAGTAGTTTGCAAGGAGAAAGTGAAGCAAGATATGGCTGAGATGATTACACTAGCTATGTGTAAATTGGAAGGAATATCACATATTTCATGCGATACCATTATTAAACCCATTTAATAAAGTCTCATTTTAGGTTAAAAAATGAATAGTATTGATTAAACACTTCATTACCTATTTAGGTAAGGTTCTTCAAGTAAATAGGAATAGAAAAGAAATTTTCATATTTAATTCTTATGGAAAACAAATTGAAATAAAAGGTGAAAATGATAATGGAAAGTAACTCCAAAGAAACATTCCCAATTTCCTTCAATGAAACAAGGTTTGATATTAAACAAGAGGTTATTTTTATTAAACATTATTAAATAAAACTATGGAAGTTTAATATCAATAAACTGAATTAAAGAAAAAAATTACCTCTTATTATTCAAGTATATTCATCAATATAATGTTTCAGTTTTACTTCTTGGGTATTCAGTATAATATGCCTATCACATATATGTATTTATATACAGTAACCAAGTATAGAAACATTATTATAAGTCATATGTATTCTCTAAGCGGCTAAGAAAAGGTGATGCCTAAGTCATCGGTGAGAAGAACACAACTTCTATATTTCCAAGTGAATGATTCTTGTAAAAATATTATTGATTATAACAAAAAAAATTCTCACATTTCCTTTAAACACAAAGAGAAATTATTCCATGTTCCAAAATGAATGTTGTTTATGGTGTTTCATACTCAACCAATAGTTCAGTGATACATGAATCATAGGCAATACCTGATGAATATAAAATGTAATAAATTTATACCCAATTTTAGAAAGATAATTCTTTTTCAAGTAAGAATAAAGTGGATGTAAAGTATATACCTAGTTTAGTATTTATTCTTGGTAAATTTAAACACCTTTTGGTATTATCGATGTCTTTAGTTCGGACAAAGAAACCTTTAGAAATAGAGGTATTCCACAAAGCTTTTGGAATTAGTTCAGCTAGAGAGAATAAACTATTATAGGGGTAAGATGGAGGTATATATACTTCATAATAATTATTTTAAGTCATTAAGGAATATTAAAGTGAAGTATGATATATGCATGGTCAAAAGATATGAGTTGATTCGTGCTGACATGCCGAAGAATATCTTGACCAAGCAATCATTGATCAATATAATGTAGCGTGGATAAATTCCCAAACACACATTAACTCATCTATATCATGAATTTGATTTTATAGAGGAGGATCGATGATGAATTCTAACATTTCAACATTGATAAAAAATGTATCTTAGAGAAATTCCTAAATGAACATTTTATACATCAGAGTTATGATGTAAGGAGTATCAATGTTGCAACTTGTAGAAACTTCAATTATATTTCATGATATGATTAAAAAATAATGGTGTCATCCCATAATATTATTCCAACTATAATGAAAAATGGATAACATATAAGTTATATTATGATAAAAATCCAATATGTCATAAGGACATGTGTTTGGATGCAAAGAGTTTATTAGTAAATATCCTAACAGTTTCTTACGATATTACATAAATCCCTAAGATATAAAAGTGGTAGTCAAGTGATAGACTTCATTTCTATATAAGGGTGCACATCTCTACTTGAGATAGTGGGAGGAATATTGACTTGGGTTTAGTCAATACTTGATATTCATAAGTAGTCGGCATAGGAACTAGTTCCACAAGTGCATGTGGAACATGAATGTTCCAGAGACACATACAGTGTAGGAAGGTTAAAACCATAGTGATGGTTTTGAATTCACCGCGATTGGTGATACATTATTTAGTAAGAATAATAACTCCTATAAGTAACAATTACATGTAAATTAGCTAATATTGACAGGATCAGCTAAAATTCAATAATGGATTCCATGTATCACAGTGCAAAGGGGATTATTATTTTGAATACTTCGATGGATATTCAAGTAAGATGATACATGGATGGTACAAGCATGGTACCAATAAGGATTGATTGGATATACTGAGTCATTATTCCTAAATCCATTTTAATTTTACTTTTCATAGCTAAAATCTATGATCATTATATTGATCATTAGATGTCTTTACCACCATTCCTAAAAGGTGACTATATGACACAACTATAAAGGGATGGTCATAACCCAGAATGATAATAAAGGTTTCAAGTTACTGAAATATATTTTAGGATTTAATTAAGAAACAAGATCATAGAATATTCATTCATAATGTATTTTTTCTATGTGTCTACCAGAGGATAGTGGTAGAACCATTGTTTTCCAAGTAAAATATGTTCAGAAACATATGGAAAACAACTATTGGTTTTGCAGTTAGTCAAGACCAGGATGAAAGTTATTCCCTAGTGATTGAATTAAAGTAGCAACCTAAGTTATAGAGAAAAATATTTACTGATGTAGATCTAACTGTATCTTGCACCTAGTCAATCATACATATAGTGACATGTTATTTAAAAATACAATTTGGAATAATTTAAGAGGGAATTTTTACCAATGTCACATGGCATAATCTCTTTAGTTTGACATGTCCATCACATGGGTGTAGATTAATGTGGTGAGTTGAAATCCATACACTTATGTGATGGATCAATCACATATTCCATGATATGTAAAATTACTGATATTTCCAAGATATAATTTATAGTAGGAAAATACCAATCATATTGAGGAGAACTACAAGTGAAGTTGTTCAAACTATCTGATTGTACTTCGGTAAGTACGAATGATATATACCTGGTAAGTGGAGAATAAAGGATACTAGTTTTTAGGGGGCACAAACTAGTCTTTATTATATCAATGTGATCTAGTATTGTAGTAAGGCTAAGGAGATGAGTGAGACGAGATCATATAAGTCAGTGTTATCCATTCCTACAAATACCGAGCATGTTGTGGCTTCTAAGGTAGCTAAGAAGCAATAAAAAAATGATTTGTTCAAGTTCTTGGAATTTCACCTAGTAAGTAAAGCATTATCATAATGTAAATTATGATATTATTACTAGCCAAGATGTAAAGTTATGATACTGTAAAAAAGGTAAATACTCGGGGTTACCATCTCTTGAGAAGTTTTAATAAAGGATATTAGGTCGAAAATAGTAGAATAACCACACGGCATAATCGTGCCAGGCCCCACAATGAAAGTTTTAACTCAACAAAAACATGATCTTAATCATGTGAGAGCTAAAAAGTATAGTTAATGGGTTGGATTTAGTGAAAGTAGAAGTATGGTAATAGTGGGTTCCCTAGACCCAACTATACAATAATTTTGATTACCATATCATGTATACAGTTAGATATACATGATGTATTCTTATCAGTATAGTGTAGATATTTTTGTGTCCACTATTTAATGGTAATGTCCATAGATTAATTATCATATCAAAAGGTTATAGTATATCCCAGGCTATAATGAGAACCTCAAGATACTATGAAATTAATCTTAAACATATATCTTATGGTCAAGATACATCGTACTGACTGGACATAGTAGATGTCTGAAAATCAAGTGCTGGGGGATTATAAGCATCGAGAATTCTTCTTATGAAGTTCACAGTTGGTGATCTCTAGTAGTGAGATCATGAGGATAGACCCGCCAATAGAAACACCACATGTTTTGAGTGTCATTGGTTGTTCCTATATATATACTTGTGTATTGATCTCCTGACTTGAGATCATTATCAATGTGTACCATTTGATCACATATATTGATTCAAGGAAAAACCCATGATAATGAAATCATGGAGAGGTAGATTTTGTTGGGTTCATCATTAGTGGTACGACATTGGTTGAATGGTCAAGAAATGATTTTTCACTTCCAGGTTAAGGAAGTAATATATCTCTAGAATTATTGATTAAGATGGTAATACCTTGATATATATATATGGCAATGATAGTCCAAGGTAAATCTATATGGTTAGATCAACAAACAATAAATCAAGGAAAGGACGATGACACAGGTGTGCATACTGCTTTACAAGATATTTAAGACAAAGAGATTATATTACAAATTGCATGCTCGTAGGTTGGTTGTGTCTACTGTGACTATCCTTATCTCTTTAGGGGTCATGATGGGTTACTAGATACCGCACTTGGTCTGTGAATAGTATTAACTTTCATTGAGATAAGGTCCTACAGGGTTAGACATAATAGCTTATTCAATAATCCACCCTATTTAGTTAAATAGGTATATTAAACATGGTGGGTCCCACCATGGGGGTTTGGGATTTGTCCAAGAATATACAATCATCAAATTAATAAATTAATTAATATTATTCAAGTTAAGAATAATTTGTATTGAATTTATTTATTAAATGTATTTACAACTTTTAAAATAAATACATGAAAATATTAAATGAAAAAATATTAGTTTGAAATATTCAAGGTTCATTTAATATCTTCGGGAACAACGAGTTGAGTTAATGGATAAGTTATTATCACATAATATATTTATTATATTATAGGAAAGTGATAATAATATAAATTTTATTTATGGCTCAGCATAATAGTTATAATATCATTTTTATAGCGTGTTAATTATTCAAGGGTTAGAAAGGAAATTCCGAGTAATTTAAATCACACTATATATAGAAGAGGAGAGCCTCCCACCAGGGACTATTCATATACTATCTCTTTATTATTCTCTCTCCTACAATCTATAGAGAGAGTCTCTAGATTTAGGATTTCAGATCTATCTCCCTCTCATACATAAAAAGAAAGGAGATGCAATGATCATCAGAGTATCGAAGGCATCGTCAGATCTCCGCACTAGCACCTGAAATTCAACGATTGGAACTCCCACAAATTTTTGAAGCATGTGTGGATAATATAGAGGAATTAATGTTTATATTATTCGAGAATATATTTCCAATTATGAGCATACATCGATTGTAGCTTTGGATCAAACCAGGTATTTATGGTTTTATTTTTGTGCTTAAATTTCTTTGAGGCATGATCCTCAGGTTAATATCGGGTAGTGTTTCACCGAAGATGACGAAATCTTGTCGATCATTTGTGGAAAAAATTTAAAATCCTGATTTTAGGGCTTCCATTGCATGCCTGGTACCTTCATAAAGTTCTTACATGCTGCTGGGTATGCAAGTGAAGAATTGTTTTTGAATAACATATTTTAGAAAGTTGACAAGGAAGCATAATAACATATTTCTTAACTTTTTACACAACATTGTATTACATCATTTATTCTAGAAGGAGTGTAGACACTATTGTATTGAACATAGTGCTACATGAGTGTAAGAGAATATCCAACTCCTTATATTCTATACAAAATTATTATTTTTTCTCATGGATTGTGTGGTATCATATTATTTTCATACCATAATAAGTATATAAATACTCTTGTTGAGTAGTTAACCTTGTAAATTCTTTTGTTCCTATGAATATGTGATTGGTTTTGTTTTTAGTAAGGTAAAAAATCTTTAACGGGAGGTGAATTTTGTTTCAAAAAGAAAGAAACATAAAAGAAAAATATATCACTGATTCACCCACTCCCCCTCTCAGTGACACCTGATCTTGACTGAACACTTACAATTGGTATCAGATCCAAAGTTTCTCTTCGTTTACTCTTTTCTAACATTCTAAAGAAGTTGTGATGGAGAATCTTAATTGTGTGAATAGTAAGGGGACTCTAATATTTGATTGTAAGAACTATCATATCTAGAAGGATATAATATTTCATTATCTTATGAATATTGGGTATGATGTTCTTCAAGCTGAAATAGATAGATTTCCTCCTATTGATGATAAAGTTCCTCTTACATATTTTGACAATAAGAATCTTGAGAATGATGGAAGGGACACGAATGATTTAATATCATCACTTTAAGAAAGTGTTTTTTAAGAGTGAAAGGTGTTTCCACTACCAAAGGTATCTAGGATAAGCTAAAAAACATTTATAAAGGCAATACAAAAGTAAATAAGGAAATGTTAAAAAGTTGGAGGCTTAAATATGAAGATCTCAATATGGGTGAATATGAGTATGTTGGTGACTTATTTACTAGGGTTAATGACATTTTCAGAACTATTAGATGTCTTGGTGAAAATTTATAAGATTCTACTATTGTTGAAAGGATCTTGAGAATTATTCCTAACAATTTTGATGATAAATTTTATTCATTGGATGATAGAGATCCAAAAAAAATATCTCTGGATGATTTTCATAGCACTCTCATTACTTATGAAATGATAATGAAAAAATTTATGAAAGGAAAAACAAAATTTTATATAGTAATGTCTTTCAAGGCTACCAAGAAGAAAAAGTAAAAAAAATATTCTTATTTAAGAAGAAGTTGGTGGTTTTTATTCTGAAATTGAGGTATGCAAAAATATTGATGAATTTTTATCAGTGTTTTCTAAAAATGTGAAAACAGGTATAGGTAAATAAAAATGGAAACTACCATTAAATGTTTTTAATTTGGATCTATTAAGATCTTTGTAGCTAACTTTCCTTGAATAAATAAAGAAGTATATATTGAGGAAGATGATATTAGGTAGAGAAGATCATGGTAGAAACAAACTGAAAAAGGTAAATATTATTCCAAAGGAAAGGATAGAAAATTATCTAAATATAAAAATAGAATTTTCTTATCTAAAGATGATGAATACTAATACTATGAAGTTTATTCTGAAAATTATACTTATAAGTCTGATATTAGTTTTATTTCAATAGTTAACAATGAATATTTCAGAAGTAGCAATTCTGAAGAAGAAGAAACTCAATTATAATTTCATATGAAAGAAGAATTGAAGCCGTGTATGAGAAAGATTTGGAGGACTGAGAAAGAAATTAAGAATATAAAAAGTGAAGAAACTTTAAAAAATAATATAGATAGTTTTACTGATGGAAATGTAAAGTTGCTAGAAGAGATTGACGATTTGAAGAAATCTCTTGAGAAAGAAAAGAATCATAATGAACATCTAGAAGTAAAGTTGAAGGAAAAATAAGAAGAGTTAGAAGTTGTTCAACAAAAAATTTATAAATTGAACAGAGGGTTACAAGTTTCAATAATTCTATCTCTAAATTAGGTGAATGATATCAAAAGGGTAAACCTGAGAAGGATAAAAAATCACCTTCAAAGGTTTATAAGAAAGTTGAAATTTTTTCTGAGAAGAATAAATATGGGAAAGTTATGTATGTGGTGAAGAATAAAAAAGTGGGGAAGTCAAAAGTTTCTAAAAATTTTGAATCCAAAAAAGTTTCTATTACTTATGGTTTTGATAAGGCTAAAAGGAAAACCGAGCTGAAGAAAAAGATTCGGGTTGATAACATAAAGGTTAGTGGTCATCAAAGTGCTAATAAAAAGGTTGTTGAGAAATATGCTCACAAATTCAGTTATTATGGAAGTTTTAGAGGTAAATATTATTTCTATGGATAATGATGGAATTTTGGTGGATTCAGAAACATGAAAAATATGTGCTGCTTTAGTAAAACACATTACCACTATTCCAAGAATTATAGAAGGAAAGTTTTAAGGGGGATTTAATCCACTTAAAGGAAGAAGTATAGGAATGTTATTTTTAATAAACATGAGACGGTTTATGTGAAAACTAAATATTGGTTCCAACCTTTAGAAAATATTTGTGAAATATGTGAAAAACTTGGAAACTTTTCAAAAAGATTTATTTTTTTACCTTCACAACAAAAGTTTATTAACAATGCTCAGAATCTAAAAGTTAATAAAGATAAAGAGAATTTAAAATACTCTTGTTGTAGAAACCTCTATCAAAGAAACAAAAGGAGAAAAAACTTGGATTAAGGATGATTTCTGTTCTTATCACATGACAGGACATTTGAAATCATTGAATAATATGAAAGGCTTCAAATAAAGAACAATTACATTTGTCAATGATGAATCTCTCAGAATCAAAGGTGCTGCATCAACCATCATTTGGGAAAGAAAAGTTGAAATCCAAAAAATATTTATTTATTTATGGGATGAAACACAACTTTTTAAGTGTTTCACAACATTGTGATAAAGAAAAAAAAAGTTATTTTCGTAAAATATGTTTTTTTAAAGTGGGAAAGATAGAAAAATATTTACAACAGGTTAACGCACAAAAGGAAACTTATTCCAAGTTGGTGAGGCTCAGAAATTTTGTTACTTAGGCATGGTGGAAGTGAATCCATTATGGAATAAAAGTATAGGACACATGTGTCATAGAAAAATGAGAAAGTTATCAAAGTGAGATAGTGTTCAAGGTATCCCTGATAAGTCAAGAAGAAGATATTGGTGTTGCAATATTTGTCATAAGAGAAGTATAACAAGATCTATGCATAAGAAAGTTGAAATTTGTTCAAAATGACCCTTAGAACTTATCCATTTTGAAATATATGGGTCAATGAGTAAAAAATAAACTCATGGAGATAAGTACTTCATTACTTTCATTGATGAGTGTACTCACATTACTTGTGTTATGTATATGAAACATAAGTCATATGCTCTAAAAATGTTCAAAAGTTTCAGGAAGAAAGCTGAGAATGAATGTATTTAGTAAATAAGTTGAGAACTAACAAAGGTGGTGAATATAAAAATTAATAATTCAAATGTTATATTGAGAATCATAGAATTCAGAATGAGTTCATTACACCATACACCCCTCAACAAAATGATTTATTTTAAAGGATTAATATAATTTTGGTTGAAATGGGAAGAACTATGTTACCTGAACATGGTATCTCTCATTACTTTTAGAGGAAATCATTGAGCACTATTGTGTATATTAAAAATTGATGTTTTTATAGAAAAAGTTTAGATATGACTCCATATGAAATATTTTATGAAAAAACACAAAGTTTGAAACACTTAATATTTTTTGGGAGTCAATTCATCATAAAGTACAAAGATAGAAACCTTGGAAAGTTTGAGTAGAGAGGTGAAGAAGTAACTTTTATTGGATATTCTCTAGATGAAAGAGGATATAAATGTTTCAAAAAAGTGTTAATAATATTAGTTAACTCTATTTATGTGAAATTTATTGAAAAATATAGGGAAGGTGCTAAAAAACTTATGTTCATAAAGATTATGAACATGATGAAATAATGTTTGTTAAAATTTATGATATGGATACCTTCAATGGTAATTCTACTCCAGAAGAAGAATCAGACTCATCTATTTCTAGTTATTGGGAAGAATCTAAAAAATACTAATCCTAGGCTTAGGAAGTAAGTGTAAGTTAAAAACTTTCTTGGTGATCAACATCAAAGGGTTCAAAAAAGAAGAAAAATTACACATACGTCTTTGTATTCAAAAGTTGAGTTGAAAGATGTGAATAAAGATTTTGAGTATCCAAAATGGGTTCAGTCTATGAATGAAGAGATTGAAAATATAGAAAATAATGATACTTGGTATCTTCTACCTAAGAAAAATAATAAAAATGTTATTGAAACACAATGGGTTTTCCACAACAAGATGAATACTGATGGTGAAGTGATAAGAAACAAATAAAAAATTGTGTGTAAAGGTTACTCACGGATTGAATACATTGATATTGATGATAGTTTTTCTCTGGAAGAAAGGTTAGAAACTATCATACTTTTTCATTCTATATCTTCCCAAAAATGTTACAAAATTTTTCATATGGATGTGGAATCATCATTTTTGAATGGTGATATTGATAAAGAAGTTTACATTGAAAAACCATGTGGCTTTGTTATTGGTAAAGATAAAAGTTATGTGTGCAAGTTGAAGAAAGATTTTTATGGTCTGGAATAAGTACAAAGGTAAATGTATTCCAAATTGGATACCTTCTTAAGAAATATGAGTTTTTAAGAATGGAAGGGTTGATATAAATCTTTAAATCAAAGAAAGTTAGGAGTTTCCATCACTGTAATTATTTATGTTGATAGAATTATCTTTAATGGGAATGATGAAAGAAATTGTGAAATATTATATGAAGAGATGAAAAAGTTGTTTGAGATGTCCATGCTGGGAGAAATGAAATACTTTACTGGGTTAAAAATTTTACAAAAGAATAAACACATTTTTCTTTCTCATGAAAAGTATGATAAGGAAATTATTAAGAACTTTGGCATGGGAAACTCAAAACCTATTTCCAAAATGATTTCAGTGGGAACCAAGTTGAGAAAAGATGGAGAAGACAAGGAATTTGATCCTAAAGAGTTTTAAAATATTATTGGAAGTTTGTTATATTTGACTACCTCAAGAACCACATTGTTTATGTTGTCACCTTATGTGAAAGATTTAAGAGTGCTCCAAAAGAATCACATTTATTGGATAAAAAAATAATTCTCATATATATCAAAGTCATATCAAAATTTTGAATCAATTATGATAGCTCATAAAATATTGACTTGTTTGGATATTTAGATTCTTATTTAGAAGGAAATGTTGATGATGGAAGATCCAAATTTGGAGGAGTTTTCTTTTTAGGAAAAAATTATGTTTGTTTGCATATAAAGTAACAGAATAAAATAACTCTTAGCATGGATGAAGCTGAGTATGTTGCTAACACTCAAGACACTACCCAACTTTTGTGGATGAAGACTCGGTTATAAGATTTACTTATTTAAGTGAAGTTACCCTTACTCTCGGGTTGTGATAATAAAAGGGAAATCAAACTTACCAGAACTCCAGTACAACATTCTCATTAAAAATATATTGATATAAAATATCATTTCATCAAAGAACATGTGGATAATAATGAATTAAAGATGGATTATATCCCTACATCAAAACAAGTTGGTTACATTTTCACAAAAAATTTACCGAAGGAACATTTTTCTAAACTAAGGTTGAACATGGGCATCAAAAATCCTTCACATCAAGGTTGAGGTATGTGTTTCTGTCCTCTCTCTCATATTTTCTTTGAATAGTGTTGTCAAAGGTGAGAATTATTTCATAAATTTATCCATTTTCATCTGTTAAACCTTTTAAGGAATCATGTAAAAATGTGGAGTTGTTGGTAAGATGTGAATACAACATTTTAAATGTTTGAAATACTCTAAATATTTTTTAGAGAGGTTGTAGGAAACTTTTTTTTATAGAAAAGTGGAAGAATAAAAATAAACAGGTGAAGAAAGATGTGAAGAAAAGTTGAGGAGGCTTTCACGAGTCACTATTTTTGGACAACATGACTCTAATATCAATGATTATTGTTTCCTACAATGAGTTGGATCACATAGGCTTAGAATTGTTGATAACTAATCCATTTCATGAGGTTAAAAAGTTCATTGATTTATGGACCTTTGTTGAAAATAAAATCCAAAGGGGGAGATTGTTGGGACCAAGTTGAAAGAAGTTGTTTTTGAAAACTGGAAGAATTTTGTTTTGTCATTTGTTATCAAAGAAGGTAAATAAGAAAATAAACTAATTCACTTTGTAAAATCTTACAATCAGATTGACCATTATATTTGGAATATTTAACTCACAATGCTTAAGAAAGTCCATCAAGTTGGGAAGATTTTTTATTGAAGAAAAGGTTCATTGGACTCACCTTGGATCCTTAATGAAAGGAAAATCATAATGAGGAAGTTATATCAGAGTCTTCATGAATATAATAAAAATATAATGATGGTTTTCTGATCTTGGAGTTCTCATAAATCATGAGTAATCTGAAAACTTGTGATGCGTGACTTATTAAAGAAAGAGGGAGTGAAACCAATCGTATTGAGATTTGGTTGGAAAGAAAGATGTATGATGGAAAAGATGGGAAGTTAAAATAATTCCCAATGTAAGTTAGATGATACTTAAGATTATCTTAATCATATTCAAATTCATGAGGAATTCATGATACAAGAAGAAGTTTTTGAAAGAAGAAAGTTCCTGAAGTTAAAGCTTTCTGGAACTTGTCCATCAGATGCAGTGTGCCATCGATTATTAGATTCATACTAACACTGATCATCAGATGTAAATTAGAGGCATAATTTTTTGTGGGGGATTTTTGGGACTAATAAAAAGAAATGAAATTAGGAGTTTTTGGTACTAATGAATACAGAGAAGAAGAAAATTTTTTTGTGAGCAATGCAAAGAATAAAATCAGAGATCAATAAAAAATATAGTCAACCATTTTCATCAAGATGAATTGTTGGTTGTTTTCATTTGGTTCAATAGACATCATAATGGATATGAGATTGATTATTAGAGTAAAGAAGAGACCAAACCAAATAACACAGGCTGAAAATGATAAACATCATCATATTCATGATCCTTGATCTGAAGAAATAAATAAAAAAATAATTATTTCAACCAGCCACAAAATAGTTGTCAAGGGGGATCTTGAAAGGATGGTTGAAGTAGTTTCCAAAGTGTTTTCAAGGGGGACATTGGAATGGGAAGTTATTTATGAGGATCATAATGATAATATGTTTTTTTAATTTTTTATTGTTTGTTTTATCAATTGGTGTGGAGAAACATAATGAAGAACCTATAGCTAAACATATGTCTTCATCATTATGAGAAAATTGGAATGAGGAATCAGAATCAGACTAAAATTTGTGAAGAAAGTCTGCAATGATCGGAAGTTGTGATAAGTTTAGAGAAGTTTTAAGAAGAGTTGAGAAGTGTTGAAAAAGTCAAGATGCACATGAAATTAAAGTAGAATCTATGTTTTGGGAAATTTGGTTGAGTGGGAAAGATTTTTAGAATCCCATCCAAACCAATTTTGGGTTGCTTATAAATAGTGGAAGTACATTCTATTACCCTGACATTGAAGTACTGTTCAATAGACAAGTTAGGGCACTGAATAATTATAGAGAGAATAAGTTTATGGATTGTAATTTCCTGAGGAATTTTTTCTAATAGAAGAATAAAGTAAAAGAGTCAATATCATAATTAGAGTTTCTAAAATCTAACTGAGAAATTAGACTAAGGTTTTTAGAATGATCAAGCATAAGTTCTTATTTGTTTCGATCATATTCAGGTAGAGTATTATTCTTAGACTAAGCAATTGGACTGGACATATTAGACTGGGAAATTAGACTTAGTATCATTACTAAATCCAATAAGTTCTTACCTACTTCTAGGTAGGAAAGTGAAGAATTTTTTTTGAATAACATATTTGTGAAAGTTGACAATGCGGTACAATAACATGTTTCTTAACTTATTACACAAAATTTTATTACATAATTTGTTCTAAAATGATCACACCCACTTTTGTATTGAACATAGTGATACACGAGTATAAGGGAATATCCTACTCACTGTATTCCACAAAAGGATTTTTTCTAGTGGATTGTGTGGTATTAGATTGTTTCCATACCATACCAAGGATGTAGATACTCTTTTTAAGTTTTGGACCTTGTAAATCCTTATATTCCTGTGGATGTGTGATTGGTTTTGTTTTCAACAAGGTAACAACTATTTAAAAGGAGGTGAAGGTTGTTTCAGAAAGAAAGAAACATAGAAGAAAAATATATCACTGATTCAACCGCTCCCCCTCTTAGTGATACTTGATCTTGACTGGTCACTTATAGAAGTTGTGAAACTTAGGCTGCTCACATCTCTCCTTTTCCTAATTTTAGTGATCACATCTGAACGAGTCCATGTTTTTAGATAGTTGAGGGATTGTTGTTTCAAGACATATTTGAGTGAAGGTATCCATGGTTCTTTGTGAGAATGGGGGTTATAGAGTTATCTGATAGTGTACATCCCTCCTCAAAGCATGTATCTAGAAACGCTCACTCATGAGTGACCTCTAGAAGTAGTGTTTCCCTTCAACAGGGGTTGGTGATGGAGCTGGCCAACATCCAGCTTGTCCAAGAAGCCAACTCCATTTGAGTGCTTACTAGACTCCACCACACACTTTGAAGTTTGAGCCTATTCCTATCTTGAAATCTTCTCCATGCATCATTCTAGTTTGGATAAGTAATTCAGTATATCCTTAGTAAACGCATCCATCATCACCACTAGTCTGGAGACCATTGCATTGAATTGTTCCATGATATGTTCCACCCCATCTTTGACACAGACCATGATGTACTATATCATGTCCAAATGAGCATGTAGTTGTGTCTCCATTGTCATGTTGGATTCTTCCCCCTATCAATATTATTTGACTATGATATAGTGATTTCTAGCAGCAAGAATATGGCAGCTGGTATCTGACAACTCTTTCCTCTCCTAAAAGGAAATCTGGCAGGTTGGTCCAAGTGATAAAAATATAGAACCATCTACTTGTATATTGAGAACATAGTAACATAAATACAAGTGAGATAGGAGGAAGTGTGGAAAAGGGAGATAGGCTCGAGGGGCATTATTGCTCCTCACCTAAGCCATAACTGCATCCCAAGCTAAAAGTCTAAGGCCTGAACAGAATAATCCCTACTTTTCACTCTCTCTACCCCACACTACTAATAATATCCCCTTATAAAAACCCATTCCCCTAATATATTTTATTAGGATTCCCATCATATCCCCCATCATATTCCCTTTGGATCCCCGACATATCCCCATAACATATTTCTTTTGGATTCCACTACATTCCTATAAAACTCTATTCATAGCATCATCCCCTTATTTGATTGGATGGTGAGTGGCCCCACTGTGACGACCTGTCTCCAGATGTTGGGTGGCTTCTTAGGTTCAACTTATCATACCCTGATGACACTTTTTGATACACCTCCACATAATTGAGGATCTATGCCTCTCATGAGAGTGAACTCCACATGCCACTCTAATTGAATCCCTTGCAGCCAAGTCTCTAGGTTGTGAATGCAGACCAAACTACAAATTTCCTCTCAAAGGTTGTGTAATAAATACCTGATGTATTTTTCTCTAGTTAGTGAGGCAGTAAGGATGCTAGATATTCTAATTATTCCATATAATCCTAGATTAATAACTATTATTTAATTGCCTCTAACTCTTCACACAAATTTTGGATTTCTAATCTGTTGAAATGCTCTATCAACTCCTCTTTGAAGATCGATCAGGTGAGTATCATAGGTGCTTCATACGACATAGTGAAATAGTGAATGAAGATTACTTCCATGATAAATTGACAACACTTTTAATCCCTTAGGAGTTTGATGAATTTAAAAATATAACTCATCTTGGGTTAGACAACCCCTTGGATCTACACCATCAAATACTTGTTGCTCAACTCATCTAATGAATGACATCAATTTAGGTAATAGTGTAGTCTCATGCACCGCCCTATGCTCAATATTCTCTGGATTCTCCACGCCAGCATTTCATTTTTAACACATACCAAACTCTACCATATCCATTGTTAGTTTTGTTTCCTCCTAAAATGGTTGTTTCTCTTGATTTCACACTATATATTGACAAACGTAAACCTGATCCTTGAACTCATGTTCCAATTGTTGTCGATCTTATTTCAGCCATTATCCTTGTGATATATTTTCAACTAAGGAAACCAACTTTTTAAATGTTGTATCATAGTTCTTGACTCACTGTTCTATGTTTTTCAGTATGGATTGGTGCCTAGTCTCCATAAATCTACTACTCCTCCGATTGAGTGAGGTGTCCATGAGTTAAAAAAATGATAAACCCCTCAAGCCAATCATTCTACTAAATTGAACAATTTTTTTTTTGTAAAAAATATGTGCAAATCAAAAATATAGAGGAAAGGAGGATAAGAGGAAGAAAAATAAAGAATAATGGAGGAAGATAGGAAATATCAAGAGACCCCCTAGTTCTCTCACCCAGGATTTCATTCGGGACCACAACAAACTAACCCCCCCCCCACTGACACATTTTTACCCCTTCCAAAAGGTGTTTCCTAGGTTTTCCTAGTACAATAAAACTATCATGATCTTTATCAAAGACTTAGAAAATTACACCATGGTCTAATGTCATTTTGATAAATAAAAGAAACCAATTCTAAGGCATAGTGTTGATTGTATTTATGAGAAGATATTTATGGAAGAAAGAAACAATCACTAATTTCCACAAGGAGGTGAACCACATCATTTCTTAACATTACTGTGATGTTGGATTCTTTTTCTTGGAGAATCCAATTGAAATAATGATGACAAAACCACTTTGTGGTGTAGATGAAACCATGCTATGATACATTACATATATGAGATTAAAAAATAAGTAAACAACCATATTTTCAGGGATTTTAATATTTTAAAACCATTATTTTCAGAGTAAAATAATATACTAAAAACCCACACAAGCCACGAAGTGTTTTGGTGGATTTCTGCATGTCTTTTAGATTTGAAGATCTCATAAAATATGGAAAGATATGGATTTTAATGAGTTGATATTCATTTAGTTTTAAATGAGTTTAATGTAATTTTTTTACCAATATTAATTTAAGGAGGGAAGATTTGAATTTTTAGAAATGGGAAAAATTATTGATTAGAGAAATAGTATTGAAGAACAAAGGATAGAGTGATGTAATTGGGTAGAGGTTCTGGAGAAATGAATTCTTGAAATAAAAGGAGCATTGAAAATCATTATTCTATTTTTTCCAAAGGAGAAGATGAAGAAGAAAGTGATCATCCACATGATGAAGATGGAGATAATTTATACACCAAAAAAAGTGTAACCTTTCCAATTTTTATTCTTGTGGAAGATCAAAGTGTTCACTTTGTTTTTATAGTTGGTCATTCTTATAAAACAGAATAGTGGAATTTTGAAGTGTGAGTGATTGTACACCAAGAAAGATAGTGAGTTTACTTTAACCTTGTACAAGTAGTGTTCTTAGTTTAATTTTTTGTAATTGAAAAAATATCCTTATGATTAACCAGTATTTCTAAGTTTCAGTAAATCAAAAAGAAAACATAAAGATAAGAAAAATTCAAATCAAAATAAAAAACAACACGAACACAATCCAAAAAAGATATTCATATAAAAAATAGCCTGAGTTATCTAATACTAATTGTTGATATCAATGATTATAAGAGTCGCCCTAAGAGGTGGGATGAATAAAGATGATATCAAAATTTACTCACTCAAAAACATACTCTTTCTAAACTTGTCCATAATCAAATTTTTATATTGATCAACTTAAATCTATTTGGTTTTTTTATTTACATAATTGACAATTAAAACAATGAAGAAATTAAACCATTCACATGGAGACAAATATTTATTTTAATCATATTTAGTGTAGATGTTAATTTGATAAATATGGATGAATCACTCTTTTCATGCAAAAATCACTAATCACTTTTCTTGATGAGGTTTAGGAAAGATCACTCATCACTTAGACTCATTTCCCTTTAAAATTTTCAAGCTTGTGGTATCTTCTTGATTTAGTCTCACTACCTATGAATAAAGGATACAACCCAAATAAATCAATAGTATATTAAAAATTAATCAATGAGAGAACATCATCCACATATAAGGTGATCTGTTATTGCAATGAAACTTCTTCTTCTTCAATGACTTCTCCTCATTTTCTTTTTTTGTACTTTATTTTCTAATCTCTCTTCTTATTTTTCAACCATTTTATCAATAACATACAAAAGGAACTTTGATCATCACAGAATTACTCCATGTTCTAGAGAATATTTTCCCAGTCTTCTACAATATTCTCTAATTTCAGCTAATTCACCTTTTTTGTGGGTGGGATATTCCCATGATCATGCCTCAAATTCCCAAGATCTCAAAATATTTGATGAAGGATCCAAAATCACTTATAAAATAATATATTTCCATGTGTCCCATGATCACTCAACTCCCTGATCAATGACTATTTTTTCTCAACCAGTAGCTGAATAATAAGATCATTACACTTATGATTTAAATGAAATTAACTAACAAAATAAACACTATAAAAAAACTCCATTGAGGTGCACACAAATTAGATATCATTGTTCAACATGGTCTCTTGTGCTGAAGAGTAGTCAAAAAAAAATTTTGAGTAGGAATTTATATTATGTTTAACATATTTGGTTTCATGAGATAAAATCATATTTCTATTCAACTCATATCACTATATATGATATAATTCATTCATTTTTTCAACACATGTCACTACATGAAGTAATATTTTATTCACGTTCAATGTACAAAGATTCAATACTTAACACATGAAATAATGAGAAAGTTTTCTCACCAAAATCAACTTAAAAAATTTAAATCACTATAATAGATTCCACATATACTTTCAACATCATTTTGAAAAAAAAATCCATTTTAATTAAAGCTTGGACTCAATATGTTTTTTATGATTTAATTGTTAATGAATTTTATAATTTTTTTATGAGTAGTATACGTTATTCTAATTTCATGGGTGTAAAATTATGCATGAAAAGATCTATTTGAGGCTGGATATATTTGAGTCTTTGTACTCAACAAATTTATGGGTAATCCTAAAAGCCTTAATGACATGATTTTAAGTGTCTATTAGGGAAACTCATAGTTTCTTTAGATTCCACTTTACACTATAGTAAAAATTTAATTCAAAGCATGTAGGTTTAAACTGTGTGAACTCTGATTATGCTAAGGGGAACCATCTCTTGGAAATACAATATGAAATATATGGTTACATTTCCCACCATAAAGTCAAATTCACAACCCTTAGTGAATAAATTAAATAATCCCAATTGTTTAATGTATTAGTTATTGAGATCTATTTATTTCATACTGATGTTACCATATATTGTGACAATAAACACATATCACCACTAAAATAATCAATTAAAAAAATTGATAACACCCCTATTTTCAGGTACATTACAATTTTATTATGCATCTATAAAGTTATATAATACTTAGGTTGAATTCAGGGAGTTTATGGATGGTTTTGGAGTGATTTGGAAGTGTTTTTAAGGATACACAGTTTGAGAATAGTTAGTATAAATCATGAACTATCTCTTGGAAATCGTGCAAAGAGATGCTGGGGGTTACTAGGAAGTGAAGGGTTGACGCGAGATTTGAAAAAACTATACGGATGACTAGAAGAAACCATACAATTTTGGAGAATTTGGATAATAGCATGTTCATGGTTGGCACATGGTTTTCCAAACTGTGTGGCACAACTATGCATCCCTCTGGTTTATGGATAGTAGTGGAACATGATTGGCGTACGGTATGAAAATTCGTGCAGCTAGACTATGAGGCCAAACCATGTGATGTTAATTAAATCATCTAGAAATGAGTCTTTAACTCAGATTAAGCCCCTAAAGTATCATTTTCTCCTCCTCTCTTAGGCTCTCAGAATCCACTTCCTCCTTAGGTGTCCTTAGTATAACGCCCCGACCCCAGTTACCCAGAGTCGGTGCATTATTACATAACATCGGCATGATCACAAAGGATAAAGTCTCAAAATACCGATTAGTTTAGTAGCCTTGGAAACACTAGATACATTTATAAGTCTTACATTACATCATAAAGTGAAAAAACTACAACAACATATTGTCTCTATAGACCACACTCATATCCCCTCATAATATCCCTACAGTTTATTCATAAAATACATCTTCACATACTAGGAAAAATAAAACATATAAAGGGGTGATATCAAATGCTCAGTAAGGATAACACTATATCGAAAACATTCATAAATAAGCATAAACATTTAAGGAAATGTAAAACTAAAACAAAAGCCTTTTAAACACGAACTTCAACATAACATGGAAAAAATAAAATGAAATAATGTCATTTACTTATTCACATGGATATTCTACTAGTCGAATAATCACATGCAATATCAATAACCATTTTCATAATGATGGAATGCATAATTCCAGACTATCATAACCATATATTCAAGGCCTTGTGCCAAGACTACAAATAAGATTTTGTCAAGGCCTTGTGCCAAGACACTAGTTTGTCTCATGAGACCTACCGGTGCATCGAGGAGCTATAGCGGGCTCCAACCATCACTTACTAAGTCTAATGCATTCCTCATATGAACCTGTTTAAACATAACATAAACATTCGTATTAAAACTAGCATACGAAATGTCAATACTTTCTCCATAAACTATGAATGATATAAAAATAACACATCCACAGTAAAACATATCACAAAAACTTCAATACAATATGGAAGTTTTTTATCATAATAAATCAACTTCAAATAATCTTAAAACCCATCAAAAGATGTTGACATAGATGAAATCAAAACTATTTGAGAGAAATATCTCTTTTTTTGAAATCATTAAAAAGTCACACATTTATAAAGGAAGTAATTTAAAAGAGATTTTTGAATCAAAGTGTCCCATAACACTTTGAAACTTTTGAAAAGAAATATCATTTCAAAAAATTCATTTCCATATATATAAATCCTTAAAATCATTTTAAAAACATGGACATTAATTAAAAAGATTTAGAAAGATAAAACTTTAAAACATCTAAAATTCGGATCTTGATAAAGAGTACCTTTCACAAATTCTTAAAATATTAATTTTGAAATAATTTAAAAGTCACATAATTATAAAATAAAACATTTAATTTAAAAATATTCTTATAATCTTGTAAGGTAAGATTTGACGATTTTATAATGGTGGAAAATATCTGCACCTGCCGTATAAGTTAAAAAAATACATTCTTACCATAATTTTGTCGAAAAGGTTAAAAAAGACCTTGTTTGGAAAACGACGGAAAGATTACTTTATAAACATCTTATAAAAATTCAAACAAGGGTATAAATTACTTTAACCCATAGTCTATAAAATATTAAGAATGTTTTGAAATACATTTTTAAGAAACATGAATGTGGATGATAAAGAGATCCTAGTAGATAATTACGTATAAACAAACTCGGATAATGAAGAGATTGTGAAATAAACCCTTACCTTGTACTTTTCCTTGGTCTAGGGTAGGTTAAACTCCTGTATAATAGTTAAATAATTTTTATTAAATTATAAAATAATCATATATATAAATATGATATTATATATGATCTTTTAATATTTCTTTGTTAATAATATTTTAGTATTATCGTCGTTTCGGGTGTTCACTTACTCGTTTTCTTTTATATGTTTTGTTACATAAGTTGTGTTTGTTATCCATAGGTTGTATCTTATTCATATACAGAATGATATCAAGTCATTAAACATTATTTTTAATCATCAAATGAAAATTATTCTTGAATGGATACGATGGGGAATGAATCTTATCGCGTTCGTGGAGACGGTAGTCCGTACGTACGAATGAGTGACAATATCATTATTTTTATATTAAAATAATATATAATTGGATGGTATATCATATATAAAGAATCATTATCATGTTATATTTATTATTTACATAAATTACACATCATTATCATACTCATCTGAATAATAATGTTTTGAATAACAATTACACCACGACGTGGAGACGGTAAGTCGTACGTACGCACGTATGGTGAAATGTCATTCAAAGGATGGATAGAATAATGAATATGGTTGTACCATATTTATAATAACATCACAGTATATATAAGATACTGGAGTTATTATTTTATAATGGAAATAACAAATAAATAAGAAGTTGAAGAAGAAAAGAACTTGAAAGAGGGTGGTGAAAACATTACCTCTTCTTCGGGTTCTTCCTTTTGATTTGATCAAAAGGGCTCCTTAAGTTGGTTTTCTGATAAAAATAAGGCCTCTATGTTTAATTGAAGGAATTTGGAAGGATATTTGGGCAGGGTTTGGTCGATCCAAATGGCTTTGAAGGTATGAATTTGAGAGAAGGGGGAGTTCCCTTTTATAAGAGGGGTGAGGGGCACCTTAGAAAAAACTTAAAATATTATTTTATAACAAATTCATATTTGGTTTCTGATGGCTCAAAATTGATTTATTTCGAGGATAAGGTGGGTATGGGTCTAAATCCACTCAACCAATAGGTTTTATACAGGTTTGGGTCACTTTATTAACCTTATCTTTTAGTTTTAACTCTTAGTTAATTAGTTTGACATTTACCATGTCTCTTTGTATTTTTATATTATATGGTTAATAAACTTTCTATAAACTTCCAATAGACCTCCAAGTGTTCCATTAATTATACACCTATAATTATATAAGTCCTTTTTCTGAACCTTAGATTTTTAGGAATAGAATATAAATTAATAATATAATATTTGTTTTAAAAACTCTTTTATGTCAATTTTGACACTATTGGGTATTTTTTTTTGATAAATTCATAACAGCATTATTACTTCAAAAAAAATTCATATGACCAATACTAATATGTCATGTTAACCTATAATATTATTTTAATGCATAAAAAGTCTCAAATTACATTTATTTGGGTACTTATAATATCAATTATCTTAATCCTTCATTAATATGGTGATTACTGCATCATCATTGTGTCATAAATAAATTAAATTATCTAATGTCTAAAAATTATAAATAAAATTCCATTATGTAGTAAATATTTTTAGTTTTCTAATTAATATTTATAATCGAATTTATCTTATGTATAACCCTATATTAAAAATGTTTTAGTTATTAAACTTTGATTTTAACTCTATTAACTCTTCTTTGAATTAAATAATAATAAATGTCCTAATCTAATACAAATGGACCTAAATGATAATATTTTATTCCTAAGGTTGTTTTTGGTTGATATACACTTGTCCAATAGAATTAGGACATGCGTTAGGGTAATATTAATATCATTCTTACCCTTAATTACCCTATTTACTTTTAACCGTGGTAAATAAAAGTAAAAAGTTACTATTCACCAAAAATTATTTTTATCTTATTGTACCACATTTTACTCCTTGATATTATCCGTGTCTCTCGGATTTTCAAAATTCCACTCACAGAAGCAGTAAAATTAAGTTTTATGTGAATTTGCAAATTCTCCTAGGAGATGGGTAAAAGACGGTGAAAAGTTCAATAAAATTTTTATATATCTAAAATTATTATAAACTGACTGCAATGAATTACATTAAAATTATATAGGTATTATGTATATATTTTTACCTAAAATAAATTTAAATTAAATAAATAATTATTTAAATAAAAATTCGGTTTAAAACTATAACTCAGTGTTTTTCACTATTCATCAAAAATTGAAAGTTTTCAGAAAAATACCAAAAAATCACTCTACGCTAATTTCGATATTCTGAATCCAAAAATGATGTCTGATTTACCAAATTCAAAACATATAAGTTTCATTTATTAATTTAAAATTAATTCCCGTTGTCAAATCCAAAAGGCGTATTTTTAAGAAATAATAACTATCAAAAGATTGACACTTTTTTATGTCCAATTTCAAAGTGAAATTACTTACAATGACCAGAATTGAATTAAATGGTAAAAATATAATCTATTTATACTTATAAAACATTAAATGTATAATTTTAAACTATAAATTATTTTGATTAAAAAAGTTGTTTTCAGTTAAAATATAGTATTTTTCATTATTCACCCAAATATGAAAGTTATCATAAAAACACCAAAAATTTATTGAAACTAAATTCTTATGTCCTGATTCTAAAGAAGAAGTTTATTTTTTCTAATTGAATATATAAATGTTTCAAATATTGGATTTAAAAAGGGTTCACCATTAAAAGACGGTAAAAGTGCATTTTTTTAAAAAATACTTCTTTTATCTGAAAAAATGAATTAGTTCTTACATTATGTCTAAGATACTCATAATATGGATTATAAAATTATAAGGATTATATAATTTTAAATTTTTTAGTTACTACTATTCATAACTTCTTTTGAACGGCTAGTTTGGTAATCTTGTGGTGCGCTTGAACTCGGTGTTGCATGTAGTGCAAGTTATTGAATTACTTTGAAGAAATAATGTACTATGAAATATTGGGATGTTACACATAGTGATTCCTTTTTACCCATAAGTAACTTTTGATGAATCAAACTGCATTGGAGATCCAGAATCAACAGAAAGTCCTAGTTCTTCCTTAATATCTCTAGACATACCCTTATCCTCTACCTTTAAGCCATAGTTCTGTTATTTCATAGATATATCTATGTGATATGTTGTGTTTCTTGATGTGATATTGTTGTATCTATTGAAGGGAAGATATTTTGAGGTCATATCTAGATTTTTAATCGCATCGTTCTTCATTTTCATCATCTGTTAAGTGGTAGGTGGCTTCTCTCTCATAACCACTTATTCTAGAACTTGAATATTTGGTTTTTAATAAATGTTTTTCATAGATATTAAAAGTAAATATTGAATTATTTCTTTATGGAAACCGTTTTGGTTTATGATTTGGGGACATGATATTTTTTTTGGATTTTAGGAAACCCCTTTGTTTTATAATATTTAAATCATGGTTTTAAAATTCTGGTTTTGGTTTTATATAATCAATTCTAATAAAATATTATGAAGGGAAGGAATTTTTTATGTGAAATGATTTGATATGGATTATATTCTTGACATACATGGTGGAGTGGGTTCATATTTCATTATACAAGGCATTGCTGGAATTGACTTAGTGCTTAGTGCCAAAGGTGTAATGGAACATGAGATTAATAACCTCATGTTGACTTAGTAGTGGATGGGGGACTACCCATGAGTATGAAACTATAATTATATATACATGTGCGTGTGAGTGAGAGAGAGAGAGATACATGTATGGTTATGCCAAGAGGAAGGAAAAAATGATAAATTTATTTAGTCCAATTGTTTTGCTAAACTTTATTTCTTATGATAAACTATTTTTAAAATCTCAGTATCTATTTATTCATTCATCTATTTGTTTATAAAATTACATTTTATCAAATACTCTAACATGTTATTATCCTAGTGGAATGTGTTGGGAAGTCTTTGGGGATTTTTTATTTAGTGATACACTCACCCCCTTCTTGGAGAATTTCTTATCGAGTGATGAACTCACCCCTTTCTTGGGGAACTTTGGTGTGTGTTGCAGATATTGTTTACCAGGAAAATGGAAAGAAAAATGTATCTTATCTAGTGATGATTCATCTTGATACCATTAGTGGGTAATGTGGAGTAATATTTGGGATATTGTTTGGGTGAATCTTCAGATGATTTCATTTTGGTGTCATAGTGTTTTGTCATGTTTTGGTCATGTTGGTTAATGTATTTTATTTACATTTTCACTTTGATATCTTTGTTTTATTTGGTTTTAGCTTCGAGTTATATTCTCTATAATCATGCATCATATAGATGGTTTAGTTGTTTATTTTTCTTCCTTGATAGGTTGTTTGGTTTCTTAGGGAAAGTATCCATCCAATGTATTCTTAAGACCTTGACATTTATTTCTAGAATTTGGTGTCTTTGGGATGCCACCTAAGGTTAATGACACTTTTTTTATTTTTAAGAAAATGATCTGGGGTAGGATGTTACAAATGGTATCAGTTCTATTCAGTACTTCTGTAACATTTCGGCCCAATTGACTACTAAAACAGTAGATGGACCGGTCACCACATGGCCTCAAGCGCACCTCCCCATATGCCAGAGGCTGTCAAATAGCAGTGAGAGTCTAATGGTGGTAGAGTGGGGAGACTATACCCTCGTGATCAGAGTAACACAATTATATAATGGTATGGAAAGAATATACAATATCAGAAACCATAATAATAAATGAAAAAGTAGCAGAAGATAATGATAAAGACTGAATACAAGTGGACAACACCAAATATACATCTATTCATGCATGTTAGATGATGATACAATATAATGAGGAAGTATATCAGAAAATACATGGATAAAGAAAAGAATAAAAATCCTTGAGGGAAATCTCCATGGGCATCCAGAGTACCGGTTCAGTCCTGATCTCCCAAGCTCTCATATGCAATGCACAACACAAGAAATAGATCAAGGACCCAAGAACCTGAGGATATTCTATGGTATCCCAGTGAAATGGTGACCCAAGAAGTGTGTGAGATATACTCAACAGGCCACCCCCAAAATTGTCTAAAGAATAATCTAGTCTGTGCATATAAAATAAGTGGTGTGCATGTTATCAAAAGTAAAGTAGTTCTGTGAAATAAATAAAAAACCAAGTTGGGATCAGGTTCCTCAAGGACATTATGCCATACCATACCTGCTTCGGCCTAAGCTAGAAATGTTAGAACCATAGGAAACCTATACAAAAGAGATATGGGTGAAGTGATAATAAAACATCATAAAATAGGTATCATGAGATAGAATGAACTCAATCACATGGTTTGTCTTGGTGGATGCATCCCTTGGATAAAAAATATGCATCATTAACCTTTACTATAAAAGTAATTTCTAAAATTAAATAAGAATCATCCTGGTCCCTTTTGAGGAAAACCTTGACAAGGAACCCATGTATCACACCAGGAGCACTACAAATGATCACTGCCATCAGAGTTCGTCCAATTTGATCCATTAATGACTCACAAGTATCACTCCCAACCTAGTGTGAGATAATAACCTATGATCATGTACCTAGTATCTCATGTAGGAGACCAAGTTTCCCTCATATCCTAGTGTAACCATTCGGCCATTGAGCCTGTCCAAGGTGTCTCTCCTAGGGAACCAATGTCACTTATTCTAAGGTAAGAAAAATGTGTGGTGATCCCATCCTGATGTACAATATTGCCCTCTAAATTTACAAAATCCACTATATAATCTGATCATAATCATGATGAGACTTTCCTTGGTGTTCTATTGAAGGAAACCCAAGTACTGCTCATGGAGTTCATAATTTATTTAATAAATTAAATTAAAAAAATACAAGGCTATGTTAGTGATCATTCCATAGTATGAAACAAGGGTTCCTTAAGAGGTCCATGCATATTTTCTACTTCATTTTATAATGAATAGGGCCACATACATAAGCAATCCACATCAAGAAGAAATAACACAAAAGATGTCCATGGAAACACGTATATCATAAAGCAAAGTATGGAATAAATCATATATCAATTGTCTATTTTGAAGTCCATACACCTCATTGATGGATTTTATTAGAAAACATGATGTTGTTAAACAAAAAAAATAATTTAGTTCACTTTAGGAAATCCAATTCCATCACAAGGAATAAATAAACCCACCATAAAGGTGGTTTTAGAATAGAAGAGCATCACAATTTAATATATAAATAAAAAGTGCACCCAAAAGGGTGTCTCTTACAAAGGAATACAACATTTAGATAGGGATACTAAACAAACCAACACAAAAGGGGTGGTTGGGGTTGAGTTTGTAACCTCTAACCACACCAATAAGTGTATAAACACACCACAAGGCAAGCTAGGAAATTTATTATTTTGAAGCAACATCAGGAAAGTCCGATGCATAAAACAACAATGATATTTTATAAAGTGGTGAGACTTGAGGGAAAATCTATAGAACACATAACTCATGCTTAGGATGACCCAAACATCCAATATCAAGTCTTGATTTGATCTGATTTGAGAGAAATCATCAATTATATCACATGAATATAGCGCAGATGAGGAGAATAGAAACTATGAAAGGAGTTATAGGAATCAAGAGCTTACTGGAATTCATCCAATTAGATCGATAGTGGCCGATTAAGAAAATTTATTAGGGATATATCTCCATTCCTAGGAGAGAAGATAAGAAGCTCCATGAGAGAGGGGTGGCACTGCATGTGATTTGAAAAGAAAAGAGGGGGATAAGGTTTAAATAAAACCTAGGAAAATTGTAATTTTACCCCCTTTAATGAGGCACATGGGTTGGATTCACGGTTGGCCAAACCATGTGCCAACCATTCAAGTGCCACTCCCAAGAAGTGAGGTTGCATAGTTCATGTGCACGAGGTGGGAAACCATGTGCAAACCCTATGATTTCCCTCTATTTAAAGACCTATAGCAAGACACACGTCCATGCGTCTTGGTGTGCATGGTTTGGAAAAAAAATGTGTGACACCCTCAACCCTACTGTGTAGGACACACAAATTTTTCTAAAGGGTCACATGGTTTTAGAAAAATAATGCACCCCTTTCATCCTTCTCCGATTTTTAGATTTTGGGTCTTGTACTCTCAAAACTCATCGAGAAAACAGTGACACCCCTATAGAATTCAAACAAGTTTACAACCAACATGTTTGAGTGTTACAACTCCATTAATTTCTTTTCTAAGATCATTTTAAATAATGTCCCATGCACCAAATGAAAAAATTTAAAAAAACCATTGAAACTCATCCAATCCAAAAACATAGGAACCTATAATCTCCCCACCTTAAAACTTATTATCTCTGAGTAGACTTGGAAAAAAAATGGAAACATCACCCAACCTACCCAGGTTGTGAATTCTTGTTCAAATGGTGGTGTTGCATTTAAAAATTCCCAACGCATCTTCAAACTTCACCTTAATCATACAACACATAAGCTATAGAAACTGAAGCCAATGCTCATACTCCAAACTAAAACATCACGATGGAGCTTAGTCGAGCCCATATAACCCGATATATGATTACAATTCCATCTCTTTAAATAATAGACCTATAACAATTCCCACCATAGGTTCAACCATTTAAATTTTAATTCCGGGTTACGATATCTCCCCCATTAGAATCATCTATCTAAGAATTATCATATTGTTCAAATGATGCTCATGACATGATTTTTGATTCATTCAAAGGGTCGATCCCAAAATAGACTCACATAGCCTGGTTGAACTGACCTTTCCATGAAAATCCTCAGATAAAATTTACATCACACCCGTCTTAACCCAATGGCATGCCGGTAATGGATCCTTATTGACCACTTTGAATGAAACTAGAGGGTAACTAGTCAAGCTACCCTGACTGAATATTCTCAAAATTATTGGATTAGAAGGCTGACATATCACAATGTAGAACATGTCAAATCCCTCCAAGGAACATCATTGTTGCATCGAGAACATCCAATTAATCTTGTAATCAGATTTTGGTGACATATCAAGCCCAAACATCCATTTATGTTTTCATGACCTGGCATGAACATGGAATAAACTCAAACCAACACACTTGGATATTTACCCTTTTAACAACCCATTTGAGCTTGATAAAAAAATGGGTAACCTTAGAATCATGCACTAGGAATTAAGGAGCTCATCCAAGGTAGACCACACACCGATGTTTATAAGTGAGATGTCGGTACTAACCCAAACATACACATATTAATAACATTGACTAAGTCTGAAGCAACATCCACCGGGAAATCAGGTCAAATCACAGACTAGTGTCTGTGAGACTTTCCAAGGTGTTCCTACTTGGGAACCCATGTATCACTCATGACTAACCATGTCTCGATAACAACCATGATTTTGAGATAAAACTTTGATAGCAATAATGTATCAAGACCAATGAATTTTACATTTATTATGGAGTATAACTGTCTCTCTCTCAATGCACCTAGACATTTTCAAGATATGGAACTTGATCTTATTTAAAAGAAGAGTACACTAAAAGGATTCAAATTATATCCAAAAATGATTTGTGAAACTCTTACTACCCCAAGGAAAAGTGATTGGTAAGGTTATAGATCAACTATAACAATTATGTACATAAATGTCAATTGAACCTTTCAGGATGCTTCTTTTGGAAGTGGTTGGCTTCATAAGCTGATGCATCACTAACCCGATCCCGATGCGTTCACCACCCGAGGCATCATGCAATAAATCATGCATAACCACCCAAGTCCATCTAAACTATCTACATTTTCAAAGGTTTCATAAATAGCCAACTATTCATTGTCATGTTTCCTCACAAACACTAACATGATTTGAAACTCAATAACCCTAAGGACATTTAAAGCATCACTAACTATTTACAAATGGTTCTTCTTGGTTGTGTCCCTCAACTTGGAAGGACACATATTACAACACATTGAAATGTGGATCCCCAACTTAGGATTATCATATTCTACATTTACTGAAAGGGGAACTCATCCTAGAGAACACACTCTACTAACCACTATTTATGAGTCCCAGACATGGCCAACACACTTTAGAAAGAGTTAAAACAAAGAGATATAAAACCAGCCATAACATGATAGATTAGATTCACATCCGGAAGTACACATGACACTCCTCCTGATTTATTTCCATTTACATAATAGCATGAGGCTTAGAAGCCAAACCAATGGACCAACATGTCAAAACACCAAATTCGAATTAAGTCATCATCTCAAGCATTGAAACTAGTCTTACCTCCTTTAACGCCCTAGTCACCCTACACCATAGATGACCAGAAAACAAAGTGTAATAGCTCAATATTATACGATTAAAACCAAAATCAAATAGTTTAATGTAAAAATTTAATAACTCAATAGGTATCATGTATACCAATACCTACTACCCTAGGATTACATGAGAAAAATAGAACATCCTTGATACTATATATAGTCTTATAGACCCATGGATTCATGAATCTGATGGCCCACACAAAAGAACTAGCTTAGATTCATAGAAAACAATACGTATATAAAACAGGTTGATGAAACCCATGTTTTCCAATATAAATAAGGAAGAAGAAGCAGGGTCACATGACATACTAGGTGGTGGATCATGCCCTAGGCATGTCTTATGCATTAAAACTGAGCATTACACGATGCTCATGCCCGTAGCGAGGGTCAAAACACTGAGTGACCACCCACTAAGATAAGGGGTCATTTTTAAAAGATAAGAATCCTATGAGGGACAAACGACACCTAAAAAACACCTCACATCAGGAGATACTCATAATAAATTAGAAAGGGCTCTAATGATTTAAGGGAACTACCTACAACGGTCCAACCCCTTACTGAATCATAAAACATTAACTAGAAATGAGGTCACTTATACAAAAGGTAAATAGGATTATGAGCCTATTATTTAAGTTTGAGCAACAAAAGTAAAGGATATGGGTAATAGTCACATTTATATTTTAAGATGAAGATCATAATAGATTTAAACTACCCTTACTCGAAGGTTAAACTAAGAAAACCTCTTAAGGTTTCATTTTAAGGCATTAAAACAAAACTTATTTAATTATTTAAACATTTCAAGGTTTGGTTTTAAATAAAATCATATACCAGTCATAAGGAAAAAGCTTATGGTACTTCATTTAGCAAAGTTGCAAGGAAAAAATAGAAATTTATACTGAACATCCTTTTTAAACATTAATTATTTAATTGACATCCCATAATATTTAGGATATTAATCACATAAAACCATAGTTTAAATAACATTAATTTATTTATAAGATTTAAAAATAATATTTTTTAATGAAAATGTCAATTGTAATCTATTTAGGAAGACACCCTTTAGGTTGTAATTGTCATTTTAATTAACCAAGGACTCATATAAATACATCTCAAGCATATTTAAAGATATTTTATTAATTTAAGAGGCACTGGTCAAGTTTATTCCCCCATACATCTATATGTACATCCATATTGGTAGTTGTAGACACTTTAAATGAAAAAATCCATATAGAATAAGAATACCCCCATGGGGTTAAGCATTAAGGCATAAAAAAATAAATGAAAGCCTATGAAGATCCCATTAAAGTTATTTTGGGTTCATTAGAATGCAACCCCATTCTATTTTAATCATTATTATTTTTAAAACACCCCTTAATTGATATATATCATAGGTATAAGGCATCATGACCGACCTACTTGGGTTGATTCAAGTCTATCTCATAGCTATAAGATGTCAAGACCGACCTACTTGGGCCGAGTCATAAAAAAGGTCTACAAGAAACCAATTTATGTAAGAGTTAAGGTTTAACATCTTTTACATTTATACAATAGTATATGTGTGTGTGTGTGTGTGTGCATGTAGTCTGCTCAAGGGTTGTATTGATTATATGGGTCACCATTTTCTAATTTATAAAGTGTCCATACACTTCATGGATTGAAAATTGGATCCCATTTAATTAAAACCAATCTCTTTTATCCCATGAAACCAATGGTTCATGGCTTAATCATGTCATGATTAGGTTTTCAAAAAGAATTTCACCATCAATTTATGTAGGAAAACACCACTTAGATTGATGATTCCATTTTATTTAAATCAAATTTACATTACAATTTTTTAAGGGGAATTATATCACAATAATTAAATAAAAATATACATTCTAAATAACCACTAAAACATGGAAAAAATAACACGAAAAATTATTACATAAGTAGGGAAAACACCCAATCAAGGTATACAAGTAAAGCATGATAATTAAATTACATAAGCATGTTGAATAGGAAAATGTGATAAATAAAACATATATCATATCATATAAAAAAGCATGCTAATTAAATACCTAAGAAGGTAAACACTAATAATTTTACAAAATTACCCTTCATAGAATATATCAGGCATGTGAATAAACACACAAGACACATCAATAAATTTCCAGAAGCCTAGAAATGCAATCTACATGGCATGGAATATGCATGAAATGTGAATATATATGTGCCTATGATGATGCATGTAATTCTACTTCCTTTCCATATCAAGCCAAGGGTAAAACATTATAAATCACATAAATTAGTAAGCAGTAGAATGTACTCCAACCACTCAAGGTAAAATCACAACCAACTATAATAATGAACATCACAAACAACAATCCCATCCATGACCACTTGGGATTTTCCCCATATGTGGGTTGATTACTCCCAAGAATGACTATTTTAAAAGTGTCGAAACATTCCTAATCTCTTTTATATTGGCCCTAAATAATAAGAAAAAGGAAAAAAGATGGCTCTGATACCACTTGGTAATTTCTCATCACTACTTCTACTAAACCAATAGCAGGATTGGTCGCCACAATCTCAAATGAACCTCCCCATACACAAGAGGCTATTGACTAGTAGTGAGGAACTAATGGTGGTACAATGAGAATATTATACCCCCATGATCGGAGTAACACAATGGTATAATTGTAATGAAATAATAAACAATATCAGAATCAGTAATAATAAATAAAAAATTAGTGGAAGATAAATATAATGACTTAATAAAATTGGCCAATGCCAAATATCCATATTTATATGCATGTCATATGATGGTACAATATAACAGGGAAGTAGAATAGGAAATACATGGATATAGAAAAAAATAAAAATCCTCTAGGACGATCTCCATGATCATTCTGAGTATTGGATCATTCTTGTTCTCCTAAGATCCTATGTACAATCCATAATAAAAGAAATAGATCAAGGACCCGTGAATATGAGGATCTACTTGGGTACCCTAGTACAAAGGCAGTCTGAGTAGGGTGTGAGATATACTTAGTAGGCCACCACCAACAGTGTCTAAAGCATAATCCAGTCTATGAATATAAAATAAGAATTGTGCATGTATATCAAAAGTAAATAAGCGATGAAAAATAAATAAAAAAACAAGTTGGGATCAGGTTCCTAAAGGAAACTTGGCCCAACCATACCTGATTTGGCCTAAGTCAGAAATTTTAGAACCATAGGTGACTTATATAAGTGATAAAAAAACAACATAAAATAGGAATTATGAGATGGACTGAACCCAAACATGTGATTTGTCTTGGCAGACACGTCCCTTGGATAAAAAATATGCATCATCAGACTTTAATATAAAAATAATTACCAAAATTAAATAAGAAGAATCTCGATCCTAAATGTAGTGAAACTTAATAAGGATCTCATGTAACTCACCAGGAGCTCTATAAATTCTCACTGGTGTTGGATTCCATCTAATGCGATCCATGAATGGCTTCACAAGTATTAATCCTAACCTACTGTGAGATAATGACCTCTGAGCCCATACCTAGTATCTCATGTAGGGGAATGAATCTCACTCACAGCTTGGTGTAACCATATAGCCACTAAGATCATACAAGGTTTCTCCCCTAGGGAACCAGTATCACTCATGATGAAGAAAGAAAAATGCTCAGTGAGCCTATCCTAGCATACCAGTATCACCCCCATCATTTACACAATTCACTAGAAAATATGATCAAAAGCACAATGAGCTTGTCCTTGGTGTTCCATGGTAGGAAACTAGAGGATTTCTCACAGAGTTCATAACTCATTTAATTAATTAAATTAAACAATACAAGGCCATGTTAGTGAGAATTTCATAGTATGAAATAATGGTGACTTAAGAGGTCCACACCCATTTTCCAGTTCATTTTAGAATGAATAGGGACACATACATAGGTAAGACACATTAATAAGAAATAACACAGAATAATTCCATGGAAACACCCATACCATAAATCCAAGAAAGTTATAGCACATATATCACTTTTCTATTTTGAATATAGCACACCTCATAGAGGGGTTTTATTAGAAAACATAATTTTATTAAACAAAAAATTTATTTAGTTCACTTTAGGCAATCCAATTCCATCACAAGGCATAAATAAACCCACCTCAAAGGTGATTTTAGAATAGGTGATCATACAATTTTAATATATAATTAAACATTTCACCTAAATGGGTGGCTCTAATAAAGGATGGAAAAATTTAGATAGGGTGACTAAAAAAACCCACCCTAAAGGGGTGGTTCAGATTGAGGAAATAACCTCAAACCACACCAAGAAGGTTCTAAACACACCAAAAGGAAATATAGACAATTTAATTCAAGGAAATTTTTTATTTTTAAGTGACACCGGGTAAGTCCAGTGGGCATAACAATGAAAATATTTTATAAAATGGCGAGACATGAGGGAAAATCTATATACCACCCACCTCATTATTAGGAAAATCCACATGTCCAATATCAAATATTGATTCAGTCCTGTTTGAGAGAAATCAATGAAACAAATGAACACCCTATGAATAGGGTGAATTAGCACAAATGAAGGTAGCACATATGAGGAGAAGAGAAACTATGAAAGGATATATAGGAACAAAGATATTACTAGTACACATCCAATGAGACTAATGGTTAACGATTATGAGAGAAGATGAGGGAGATCTCTCCATACCTAGGAGAGGAGAGGAGGATATCCATAGGAGAGGGGAGGCACTACATGCCGCTGGGAAATAAAAGAGGGGGACAAGGTTTAAGGAAAACAAGGGAAAAAGGAAACTTTTACCCCCTTTAATGAGGTGCATAGTTTGGCCATACGGTTGGATAAACCATGCATCAACCATGCCAGTGTCATTTCCTGATAAGGGTGGTCGCACGGTTTATGCACACAGTTTGTGTCACACTCTGACTTTTACATTTGTTTTTATTTTTATTATTTCATGGCTTTGGTCAACCTCATCGAGGTGCGGGTTGAGCGCGGGTCTAAAATTTTTGATGTTTGATTTTTTTTAGCGAGTTTCAAACTCGTACGTGGTCATTGCATGATGGTCAGTAGCCACGCACTCGACTTAGGTGTCGTGCAGGTGTATATCTCTTGAAAGAAATAATGTTTTACAAAAATGGAATAAGTAAAATGTTTAATATGTAATTATAATAATGAATTATGGTGTAGATAATAATGTTATAATTAAGGATGGTTAATACTATTTTTATTATCTAAATTTTCTATTAATATAATTATTAATAAATTGAAATTTAATTGTAATTTTTTTATTATTTAGATTCAAATTTTTATTTGATTATTATTATTATTATTATTATATTGTTATTATTATTTTTATTATCATTACATTTGGTTGTTTTTTTGGTGTTACTATTATTATTATTACACTAAATAGAAGAAAATGAAAAAAAAAATTAAAAAACCATAATCTAACCCGCTCAGCCGGTGCCCCCCCTTTCCCCCATTCCCGCTTCTCTCCCACATAGTTCCACTCTACTAGGCCCTTACTGCTCCCGCTCCAGCTCTGCGCTCGCCATCCCTTCCTCGCCCCCCTGCCCCAGGCTGCGTCTCGGCCCTCCGACACCCAGTCGTCCGCCTCATTCCAGCACCCTTGGCTCCCATCCACCTCCCGCCCTCCACTCATAGGCCTCCAGACTCCGTGATCCTCCCCTTGAACCCTAGCTGACCACCATCTTGCACCGAACAGCAGCACCCCGACCCATCTGCCAGCTCCGGCCACCCTCGCACTGCCACTCTGGTAGCAGCCGCAAGACCCTACCTCCCTTTTCCTCTACCTTCGGCCTGCCGAATAGCTCCAACAGTGCCGTAGCGCCCCCACTGGAACCCACTGCCCTCCCCATCGCACCACCCTCCCTTCATCCAACTAGATTCTTTCTGGCACATCCATTCGTCGCTTGCTTCAGTTTCCCCCAGCGCACCAGCCTTGATGTAGGTGTTTCCTTGCCATAACATTTTTAGATTAATTTAATATGTTTGTTTAAATTTATTAAGGTGTAATTTATTTGATTGTGTAGTGATTTTGGTGAATTTATTTTGCTAAAGTATAGTAGCATGTTATTTTATTTTTTCATGTGGTGCGAAATCATGTTTCAAATTGGTTGGATGAGTATTTTGTTTCAAATTGGGGGTTTTCATGCGAAATGTGGTGTATTTGTGGTGCAAAAAACTTTTGGCACCGTGAATGTGTTTTTTGTAAATCGTGTAAAGGTTTTATTAAATTATTTCAGCATTGTAGATTGTATTTTTAAAGGGTGTTAGAGTACGTGTGGTTTTGAAATATAATTTGGAGTGTGTGAATGGTGACTTTGGAATGTGCGGTGTTTGGTTTTGTTGGTTGTGTGTCTAAGATTGTTTTACGGTTTAATGGTGTGGTGCAGAAATATGTTTTGTTGGTGTTTGAAATACATGCATGATAAAGTGAATTCTTTTAAGTGAATTAGTTGTGATGATGTTGTGTGTTTTATTTTAAAGTGTTTTCTTATGTGAAACTGAGTATGTTTGTATGTGAACCTTGGTTTCACCATTTTAGGATGTTTTTTTTAATTATTCAAATGGTTTATTACTTTAATCATGTGGTGCATATGATGTTTGTAAAGTGGTTGGTGTGTCTAAAGGTTGTGATTGGATTCTAATATAGATATTGGTTGTGTTTTGATACGTGTTTTGATGTGATATTTCCAAAACATGTCGAGCTAGTTATTTTGCGTTATTTGTTCGTTTGGATCATTTTAAGTTCATGTTTATGTGTTTTAGTTGTTTGTGCGGTTGTTGCAGCGTGTCGGTGAGGAAAACCGCAATACTACGATCATCGGCTTGTGCGTGCTTGCATGCCTTTGCAAGGCATTTCACGTCATCATGATCGAGCTGCAAATTGAGGTAGGTCCCCCATTGCAATCGCCTTTAAATTTAGAATTTATTAATTACTTGTTATTTCATTAATTTTTTATAAATGATAAATATTGTAAGAAAATTATTTTAGGAGTAAATATTGATGTAAACAAAAATGGTTATTTTATACATGGCACTTGAATTACTTTCTTGTCGAGTTGACGCACAATAGTAAAAGAATTCCCCTTTGGCCTTTGAACATAATTCATGTACTCTCATGTGTGGTTTTAGTTTGATGTCAAATGTTTTATTCTGAAAAATGAGCAAACATTCTGTTTTCTATTGAGAAATGGTGTATTTCTTCAAAGTTGGTTAAGGCCCGTTTGGAACCTGATAAAAGTAGAGTGTGTTGGTATATTTGAAAAATGGTTTTACTTGTGATGTGAGAGTGTTGGTTTATTTTGAAAGATGGGTGTTTTTCCAAGGATTTTTAAAGCTAGTTTGACACTTTAATTAAATGAATTATTTTGGAAAAACTTTCTTTGATGTGACTCAGGGGTGATCCTATTGTATATAGTTATTTTGTGAGTTTTTGAGCATGATGTTTGTGCATCATGACTGATTACTTGATTGGAAATGTTGACTCACTCCTCTTTTTATTATACGTGTTGACATGGAAACCTGGAATAGTAAGTGAATCTTCTGAGAATGATTGATGCACTAGTTTAGATTACGCACTGTCTAGTGACCCCTAGTACGGATTATACTCTGCTAGAGGATTGGTCCCCTCGTTTAGGCCATGTAGGGTAGTACCGGGCGTTAGGGCGTTATGACATCATCGAGAGTAGGCATGCCTTCAGGATGAGTCACATGTATGGTATGTTCTAGATTTTTCATGAGTTCCTAGGTTCGACCCATGTTTTCTTTAGTGTTTATTTTTATGTGGTGGATGATTGAGAGGTCTAGTTCGGTTGTTGTCCCCTGTGTGCCACTTATTTTCCATTTCCCCTAGTGTGTGTTGTGTGCGGTTTTTTCCATTTGACTAACAACTGAAATTTGAATTTATAACTTGTTTGTAGAAATGTTTTTAAAATGCAATGCACCTGTTCCTTTCAAACATTAAACTTGTTTTTAAATTAAAAAAGGCAATGGATTGTTACTTGTCTTTGAAATGTAAGTGTGTGTGTGAAAACCCATATTTTGTATAATTTAGTTCAAACCTGGAATTAACAAATTTCTTTAATTATAGGTAGTGCTTTGGGAATAGTTTGTTGGGAATGCCTACTAAGTTTTAATACTCACGCCTATAGTGTTTTCCTATTTTTAGTTTTGTTGGAGGTTTGACTTGAGATTGATCACTGTGGGTGAGATTTGGTTGTGGACGGGTGAGTGAATCTCGGAGTCGCGAGGAGTTTTGGTCGTGGTCAGGTTAGTTTTCTGTTGTTCGTTGTTCCTCCTTTTTTGTGTCTTTTTTTTGCCTTGCGTTATTCTATTTTTTTTGCTGATTTATTTGTCTTTCATTTATGGACCAAATCGTTCCCTCTTGTTTAGTTTTGATTCCTGACACTAGTTTCCAGCCCATGGGGACCGGGAATGCCCCTCAGGCCTTGCCGTAGGCTGGCTCGGGTGACCAGTTCAAGGTCGACCCGGGTTGGCTCGTGACAAAATGGTATTAGAGGGGGCCTTTGTTATTTGGGGGGTCCGATAGATGGAGATTAAGACTGTCGGGACTCGAGAGGTTGGTAGGGGAAGGATGTCATGAACCCTCACCTGTTCCAAACCTCGAGTCGCCAGGGGTAGTCCGGGAATTGAGTTCTTGTCTCGTTCTAATTTCTTTTGGATTTAGGGATGACAACAGAGGCAAACTGATGTTACATTGTGATTTTACATGGAGTGGTAACCCATGTAGAGTCTGCGTACATGGTTTAAGTTCTTCCTAGTCGTTGATGCTTACTTGGGGCATGTCCCACTACCATGTCGCTAGGTTAATCATGACTACCAATCCCTCTCTTTGTTGACTTGATGCAATTTAAGTGTCATCTTGGTTCTGGTTGGTGTAAGTGTACTTTTGAAAATGAAAAAATAGGTTTTTGAAATGAGAATGATTTCTTTTAAATGGATTTAAATTTGTGAAGCATATTTTTTTAAAAAATTGAAAGATCTTGGTCTAAAAATCTGGTGATTACTTGGAACTGTTAAATGTATGGTTTGGGTGCAACCTCGGGTACTCTTTATGAATGCTTGCACATGTGAGGGAATGCATGGAAAGTGCATGTTGGTGCATATGGATGAAATCAGATGAAGACATGTGCAATGGTTCATGAGATTACTAAGGTGTGCACTTGGAATTAAAGGCTTGACTTTGTTTTCTAAAGCGATTTTAATAAAGAGAAAATGATTTTTGGAAATTGAAATTGGTTTGAAAAGTGGGTTTGGTATTTGGAAAATGGCCTTCAAAGAAGGTGGTTTTGAAATCTAAAATAAAAAAGGGTTTTTTGTGTTGTGTTGATATTTGTTTTGTTCTTGAGTTTGATGTTTTTGAATGAAAATGCTTTCAATGATATTGCTTCGGCTTGATATTGGTTTTGGTTTTGTGTTTTATATGTTGTTCAGAAAATGCCACCCAGAAAGGTCCCCAGATTTTTTGATAAGTCATGCCCAATTTTTTGTCCTTCTCAGACATTGTCTATACTTAACGGTGATCGGGGTCCGTTAAAGGTAGTTATGTGGTTTAAATAGGTCGAGTGTGCTTTCAGGATGTTGGGAACTCCCGAAGCTATCAGAGTGTGTGTTGTTTTGGGACTGTTTGAAGGTCCATCTCTGGACGTATGAGAGTTTCTCTCCCCATCGTCAATGCAAGTTGGGATGACGTGGGATGTCTTCAAATCTATCTCCATTTGATGGTTTATACCTGAAGAGGTGAAGATGAAGAAAAGGGAAGAACTTATGTGCCTTCAACAAGGCCAATGGATGGTGAAGGCATATGTTTACCATTTTAAGGAACCTGTGTCCTTTTCTCTGGAGGTAGCATCACAGGATTTGATGAAGACTTCTCTCTTCATCGAGGGTCTTCGTTTAGAGATCAATGAGTGGGCCCTCCCTTCTAGGGACCATCATTTTGAGAAGTTTGTGGATGAGGCTATTTTAGATGAGTTGGTCTCCAGAGCGCAGATGGTTGGAAATCCAGCATATCCAGCTACTCGTGAAGGTTCTCCATCTGGCAAGCAGGGTGTGCCAGAGAGACCTATTTCTAAAAAGTCCTATGTAGTGGTTCTGGATTCCAGTTTGTTGGACCGTTCAGTGGTGTGCCACCAGTGTAGCCGCTTTGGGCACGTGAGGCTGTCAAGTCGCATCCCTTCAAAGATGTGCTATCATTGGGTATGTTTGGGCCATAAAGGTAAGTTATACAAGAAGTGTCACCTGAAGAAGACGCTATGACTGAAGGATTCTAGTGCCTGAATGTGAGGCAGGAGATGCTTCATCCATCAAAGCCCCAACCACAGGTCTTGGGGTGAAGTTCACGCGCAGTCAGGAGTTTCCATGGGTGTGAAGCCTCGGTTCGGGTTTTGTGTTCTGTGTTGGTAGTGGAACATTTAAAGTCTTTCCATTCTTGTTTTTCTATTGTTAAAGTTTGTGACATTGTAAGTTCATTGTTTTGTTGTAGATTTATGACAGACATGTTCTATTGTAATCTAGACAGTTTTATTTGTCTGATCATGGTTTTCTGAATCACACGCTTTTCTTAAAAGTGTGTTTGGCCCTTGTATGGTGTGATTTGGTTTAGCTGTGTTCATTTAGAGATGTAACAACCTATGAAGAGCTGATGTTAATGGTTATGCTCGGGTTTACTACTTGGGTTAAGTTCTGCTCGGAGATTTTTCTCTAGTGTTTGGGCTTTCTTTGGTCTGGGTTGAGAGTTCCAGGGTTTAGTGGAGGTGTTGTTTGCTCGTGCTATAGAACTTAGTTTAGATTGGTTGCGAGTTCCCGCATCACCCCCCTTCTCGGGGTTCTATGGTTGGGTGTTAAATTTCCACATTAGTTGAGCTATTGTGGTGGGGAGAACCCTCTCGTGTTCTCCTGTTCTCTCGTATTGTGGTTTCCCTTGGTTTCATTCGGGCATGGGTCCTTGTTCGGTCTGATGTTCGACTGGGTGACTTTCTAGGGGAAGAAAGTGTATGTGGTAGGGAGAATTCTCACACTGCAACTTTTACGTTTGTTTTTATTTTTATTATTTCATGGCTTCAGTCAACCTTGTCGAGGTACGGGTTGAGCGTGGTCTAAAATTTTTGATGTTTGATTTTTTTAGCAGGTTTCAAACCCGTGCGCAGTCACTACACGGCGGGCAGTATCTGCTCGCTCAGCTTAGGTGTCGTGCAAGTGTCTATCACTCGAAAGAAATAATGTTTTATGCAAATGAAATAAGTAAAATGTTTAAGATGTAATTATAATAATTAATTATGATGTAGATAATAATGTTATCATTAAGGATGGTTAATACTATTTTTATTATCTAAATTTTCTATTAATATAATTATTAATAAATTGAAATTTAATTGTAATTTTTATTATTATTTGGATTCAAATTGTTATTATTATTATTATTATTATTATATTGTTATTATTATATTTATTATCATTACTTTTGGTTGTTTTTTTGGTGTTACTACTATTACTATTGTTACACTATAATAGAATAAAATGAAAAAAATTAAGAAACCCTAATCTAACCCGCTCAGCTGGCGCCCCCTTTCCCCCATTCCCGCTTCTCTCCTGCATAGTGCCGCTTGACCAGGCCCTTACTGCTCTCGCTCCAGCTCCATGCTCTCCATCCCTTCCTCACCCACCTTCCCTAGGTTGTGTCTCTTCCCTCCGACACCCATTCGTCCACCTCGTTCCAGCACCCTTGGCTCCCATCCACCTCTTGCCCTCCACGTCCAGGCCACCGGCCTCCGTGCTCCACCCCTTAAACCCCAGCTGGCCACCGGCTTGCGCCGACCAGCAGTGCCCCAACCCCTCCGCCAGCTCCGGTCACCCTCGCACGGCCGCTCCAGAAGTAGCCGCAAGACCCCGCCTCCCTTTCCCTCTGCCTTCGGCCCGCCGACTGGATCCAACAGTGCCGTAGCTCCCCCTAGAACCCGCTGCCCTTCCCGTCATGCCATCCTCCCTTCATCCAAATGGTTTCTTTCTGGCGCATCCATTCGACGCTTGCTTCAGTTTCCCCCAACGCATCAGCCTTGTTGTAGGTGTTTCGATGCCATAACATTTTTAGATTAATTTAATATGTTTGGTTAAATTTATTAAGGTATAATTTGATTTGATTGTGTGGTGATTTTGGTGAATTTATTTTTCTTATGTATAGTACCATGTTCTCTTATTTTTTTCATGTGGTGAGAAAGCGTGTTTCAAATTGGGGGTTTTCATGTGAAATGTGGTGTATTCGTGGTACAAAACCCTTTGTGAATCGTGAATGTGTTTTTGTAAATCGTGTAAAGGTTTTATTAAATTATTTCAGCAGTGAAAATTGTATTTTTGAAGGGTGTTAGAGTACGTATAGTTTTGAAATATAATTTGGGGTGTGTGAATGGTGACTTTGGAATGTGCAGTGTTTGGAATGGTTGGTTGTGTGTCTAAGATTGTTTTACAGTTTAATGGTGTGGTGGAGAAATATGTTTTGTTGGTGTTTGACCTACATTCATGATAAAGTGAATTCTTTTAAGTGAATTAGTTGTGATGATGTTGTGGGTTTTATTTTAAAGTGTTTTCTTATGTGAAACTGAGTATGTTTTGATGTGAACCTTGGTTTCACCATTTGCAGATGTTTTTTTTTAATTATTCAAAAGGTTTGTTACTTTAATCATGTAGTGCATATGATGTTTGTAAAGTGGTTGGTGTGTCTAAAGGTCGTAATTGGATTCTAATATAGAGATTGGTTGTGTTTTGATACGTGTTTTGATGTGATATTTCCAAAACATGTTGATCTAGTTATTTTGCGTTGTTTGTTTGTTTGGATCATTTTAAGTCCATGTTTATGTGTTTTAGTTGTTTGTGCAGTTGTTACAGTGTGTCAGTGAGAAAAAACACGATACTAGAATCATCAGCTTGTGCATGCTTGCACGCCTTTGTGAGGCGTGTCACGTCATCGTATTTGAACTGAAAATTGAGGTAGGTCCCCCATTACACTCAAATTTAAATTTATAATTTATTAATTGTTTTTTACTTCATTAATTTTTGATAAATGATAAATATTGTTAGATAATTATTTTATGAGTAAATATTTATTTAAGAAAAACTAGTTATTTTAAGCATGGCACTTGAATTACTTTCTGGTCGAGTTGACGCACAATAGTAAAAGAATTACCCTTTGGCCTTTGAACATAATTCATGTACTCTCATGTGTGGTTTTAGTTTGATGTCAAATGTTTTCTTTTCACACGTGAGAAAACATTTTGGTTTCTCTTGAGAAATGATGTTTTTCTTCAAAGTTGGTTAAGGCCCGTTTGACACCTGATAAAATTAGAGTGTGTTGGTATATTTGAAAAATGGTTTTACTTGTGATGTGAGAGTGTTGGTTTCTTTTGAAAGATGGGTGATTTTCAAAGGATGTTTAAAGCCAGTTTGACACTTTTATAAATTGAATTATTTTGGAAAAACTTTCTTTGACGTGACATAGGGGTGATCCTATTATATACGGTGATTGTGTGAGTTGTTGAGCATGATGTTTGTGCATCATGACTGGTTAATTGATTGGCATTGTTGACTCACTCCTCTCTTTATTATATGTGTTGACATGGGAACCTGGCATCGTAAGTGAATCTTCTAAGAACGATTGTTGCACTAGTTTAGATTACGCACTAGCTAGTGGCCCATAGTATGGATTATACTCTACTAGGGGATTGGACCCCTCGGTTAGGCCATGTAGGGAAATATCGGGCATTATGGCATTATGGCATCATCGAGAGTAGACATGCCTTCGGGATGAGTCACATGTATGGTATGTTCTAGATTGTTCACGAGATCCTATGTTCGACCCATGTTTTCTTTAGTGTTTATATTTATGTGGCAGACAATTGAGAGGTCTAGTTTGGTTGTTGGCCCCTGTGTGCCACTTCTTTTTCATTACCTTTAGTGTGTGTTGTGTGTGGTTTTTTTCCATTTGACTAACAACTGAAATTTGAATTTCTAACTTGTTTGCAGAAATATTTTTAAAATGTAATGCACCTGTTCCTTTCAAACATTAAACTTGTTTTTAAATTAAAAAGGGAAATGGACTGTTACTTTTCTTTGAAATGGAAGTGTGTGCATGGAAATCCATATTTTGTATAATTTAGTTTAAACCTGGAATTAGTAAATTTATTTGTTTAAAGGTAGTGCTTTGGGAATAGTTTGTTGGGAACGTCTACTGAGTTTTAATACTCACACCTATAGTGTTTTCCTGTTTTTAGTTTTGTTGCAGGTTTGACTTGAGCTTGCTCTTCATGGGTGAGAGTTGGTTTTGGACTGGTGAGCGACTCTCGGAGTCACGAGGAGTTTTGGTCGTGGTCAGGTTAGTTTGATTTTGTTGGTTGTTCCTCCTTTTTCGTGTCTTTTTTTTGCCTTGCGTTATTCTAATTTTTTTGCTACTTTACTTGTCTTTCATTTATGGGCCAAATCGTTCCCTCTTGTTTAGTTTTGATGCCCGACACTAGTTTCCTGCCCATGGGGATCGGGAACACCCCTCAGGCCTTGCCGCGGGCCGGCTCAGGTGACCAGTTCAGGGTCGACCCGGGTTGGTTCGTGACAGTTTGGGAAACCATGAGAAAACCATGTGTTTTACCTATGTTCAAGACCTAAAGTAAGTGACATAGTCACGTGTGATGGTGCACATAGTTTTAAAAAAATCATGAAACAACCTCATCCCCTCTGAGTAGGCCACACAATTTCTGTTGAAGGGCCGTAGAGTTTCAGACAAACCGTGCACCCCTAACATCCTTATATGATTTTGATATTTCAAGTCCAGCATCCTCAAAACCCATTGAGATACTCATGACACCCCTAAGTCCTTCAACCAAGTCTAAAAATAATAAATTTGAGTGTTCCAACTCATGAAATTTCTTTTTGAAGCACGATTTAAAGAATGACCATCCACTAGATGACAAAATTCAAAAAAAAAACCTTTGGAAACTCATCATTCCAAAAACTTGGGATGATACACCTTCATCTTAGTATGATAGTAAGTATATATGAATTTCAAAACTTGAAATTTATTTCATAAAAATATATAGACTGATTGAAACCTAATTTTTTTTATCAACACACTTTTGAGGAAAAAGTGAGAAACCACAAAAACCATACAATACATCCACCTAAAACCATAAAATAAGATAACCAGATCAAGACTATTGGATCTGCTCCTCCCTAGTGACTACATCATGATGACAAACCTCCACCATCACATAACCGTTCAGCTAGCTATCCCGTGCAGGGTTTGCATGAGCCCGATACCGATGGCAGAACTATACCCTCTCGAACTTCCAAATCCGATTAGCAATACTCAGGTGAAAGCTTCCTGCTCTAAACCTCATCTGGAGTGAATCCTAATAGTGTGGTGGTTGCATATACACCCAAAATTCAAAAGATCTAAAAAACAGCCTCATTCCCGCCCATTCAGATTCAAGGAACCGCCAATGAAAATTTCAAAACACAAATCCAAAGAAGACAACAAGCCAACTCAATAGCGATATCACCACTATCATCACGCCGCCAGCCAAACTCTGTTGACGTCTTCACGACAACACTCTCCAAGGTCTTCATCATCCACGCTTTGTCACCATCGGCCCTTGCAACAATGACCGCCTGCAAAACCGACGACGCCTGGACCTTTGATGCCGAAACAGGCCACCGATGTCGATTACCCTGAACCGGCCGCTCAATCTCATAACCCAAAGAACCATGACCACCACCGTGCTACTCCATCTCGGAGAGATAGTAGGAGTCCCAGAACCAGAGTAGAGAAACAACTGAACCGAGACAGGATGAACCACCAACAGAACCTCGTCTCGACACCGTCGCCATGCCATCACCATAAACACAACATCACAAACATCACCGACATAAAACAAACCAGACAGAACTCACCGTGAATCTCAAACGAAAAATCCATATCCAAATCCAATGATGGAACCTTCATAAATCTGATCTACGGCTGGTAAGGTCTTCCATCTTCGAGTTCATGAAAACATGGCTGGTTCAGATTCTTCATCAACCGGTGAATTCTCATCGCTGCCTGAGAACCCTCCGATCCGCCGTCTTTCGAACCCGCTGACCCGCCATCTGCAACGTTCCATCCACGTCAAACCACCAATATGCGAGTTTTTTTTTAATATACATTTTTTCAAAAAAAATTTGAAAATACATCTAAGTTAAAAAAAATTATTTTTTTACCCCCCAAAGGCGGCACCTGGTGTGCCGCCTTTGGGGAATTTTCCGCCCAGGGCAAGGCGGCACATGGTGTGCCGCCTTTTCCCAAAAAATAACCGCAAAGGCGACACACCAGGTGCCGCCTTTGCCTAAATATTTTTTTTTAAATTTTTATTTTTATTTTTTGTTTTGTTTTGTTTATATATATATATATATATATATATATATATATATATATATAAAACAAAACTCTTCAGCAGAATTTTTCTGCTATTTAATATCCAGCGGTTCTGCCATTACAGCAGTCTGGATTCTGACTGATACCCTCACCCAGGACTCCCTTTTATAAGGGGGTTTTCCCTGAAAACAATACTGCATTTCCGATGTGGGATTCTGGTTCTCCTTTTCCTGTACAGTACATTCTGCATTTCCGATGTGTGATTCTGTTTCAAGTACGCGACTTTGAAAGACTATAAAAGTTAAACTATAAGACCAATACAAATGAAACTTTAAACACTGAGTAAACATATAAGAAATAGTTGAAAACAAAAATAATTTCATAAAAAATGTTGATACAGATTAATTTATAAGCTTTCAAAACCACCTACTTGAAACTTAAACATATTTGAAGTACGTGACTTTGAAAGCTTATAAAAGATAAATTATAAGACCAATACAAATGAAACTTTAAACATTGATTAAACATATAATAAATAGTTGAAAACAAAAATAATTTCATAAAAAATGTTCACCAAAAACAATTTATAAGCTTTCAAAACCATCAACATGAAACTTAAAAATGTTTCAAGTTCCCGACTTTGAAAGACTATAAAACATAAACTATAAGACCAATATAAATGAAACATTAAACATTGATTAAACATATAAGAAATAGTTGAAATCAACAAAAACATCCTAAAAAATGTCCATAAAAATTAATTTATATTCTTTCAAAACAGTCTACTTGAAACTTAAAAATGTTTCAAGTACGCGAATTTCAAAGACTATAAATTGGAAAGAAGAACATATTGGATGACACTAGAGAACCCATCAATGTTCCCATGGTTGGGAAGATTCAACCAGGAAATCTAATCATAATATTCAGTATGTTCTACCTAACTAGGTTGGAACTTTATTCATGTACATGTCCACTTCCATATAAGTTCATAGAGAAGAAAAAAATCCATAAATCCCCAAACCATAGATAGGATATAATACTAAACTAGAAAGAAATTTTTCACTAATATAGGTAGACTATAAGCTCCCAGACCTAAAAAACACTATCCAACTAATAGAAGATTTCATTATATAATTCTCAGAATTGATGCCAAATCTAATAATATCCCAAATGACTCCTCTCACATCTAGAACGTGAATAGAAATGACCAATAAAATCCAATTCAGAGGCCACAAAGACATGATTTGAGAAAACTAAAACCCATCACCATTTTAATTGAAACTAGTACTATCCCTATAGGGGTGAAAATAATAGGGCACCCAAAATAGTTTTCAGAACCACATAAATAACATAAAAACCAATACAGTTCTACTCTACCACATGTAAAAATCCTTAATTCAAGACCATATAAATAGGACCTCATCCATCCTCTTGGAATAAAACCTATATCCAAACAATACCTCACACATTATAATATACTAAAAGGTCCATCAGACCTAATTAAAACTTTACTTAATAGAACTCATTTGTTCTTGACATCCCCATAGGGTCACCATATCATAATGTCTATAAAAAAACTAAACTTTGAGAAACTGACTAATAAAACACAACCATGAGACTACACTATCCTTAATTATAGAAAAAATCAAAAAGAGCATAAAAAAATACACCATGGTAATTCTAAGTCATTCCAAGAAGAAATCCTACAGCCCCCACTTGGACCTCACACCACACTTCCTTTAATAGGATTCTAAAATAAAAACCATGAAGGGGTCCTCCAAAAACCATTGTAAAAACCAAATATAAATATATAATATATCAATAATTTCCTCATATCACCACTTCATCCTCACACCTAAAATTCATAAGAAGTAAATGGTGTGTTCATCATGTATATAGAATGTTCCTCCTTAATCCTTACCTTCTCATAAAACTCTTCCCAACCTAACATGTACATCCAAATTATATGGAATGTCTCCCTTATACATAGCGTGCATATCAAATGGGGTACCTTACCATGTACCAAAATTTAATCTTTCCATGTTCCAACATGGAATCCTTCCATGTTCCAACATGGAATCTTTCAATGTTCCAACATGGAATCTTTCCATATTCCAACATGGAATCTTTCCATGTAACACATATAGCTACTTTCTACATATAATAAATGGGATATGGTGATGTTACTTACATGTCAATATTCCCCCACATAGGGTATCCAAAAAACTAAAAATCCACACCCATATCTACTCTAAATTGAATTTCCCAAAAAAGAAAATAGTGTATCCACAAACCATTATTCACGCGATTAATCAATCACATGTGTTGATAAATGCCAATGAGAGTCAAATTTGAGGTAGATCAATGAGAAATCCCTATAATTTCAATCCATCGAAACAAGGATCCAATCCATCAGCAACATATGAATTTTTCACTCTCAAAGATAGAGAGTAGAGAATAATGGTGTATTCCACAACAATAAGAGATATCCACATCGAAGGAAGAATAATAACATCCATTGTTACTTTGGTCTAAGAATATTACGGGTTAGAGTGGTCAAAATAATCAACTGAGAGCCTAAAAAAACCAAAGGTTCAAATTAGAGTTGATTAGGAGGAGTTAGTGTAACATCATATCCTGGGTGCCATAAAACCAGTGCCTCGGTTAGGAAAGGCCTTCAGTGGAAGAACTAAAGTGAGAAGGAAAGAGGCATTGTATGTGTGCATGAATTATAAAATATTTTCATGAAAATTAAATAACACTTACATAAAATTATCATGGAATATTTTATATTTGTCTTTTTTAAATAAAATTGAATTGATATTCCATTAATTTTATATACATAAATATTGAGACCGATCTAGGTAGTGTTTCAGAAGATATATACCCATGTTATGAGTTTTTTGAGATTAGTCCATGAAATTTTATGTTCAATGGATAGTGATAAAGATAGGTCATTGAAAAACAGTTGCATAATTTCATTAATATTGTACATGGGTAGATCAGGTGCTTTGGTTTGTTTTTTGAGAAAGACTATATACGAAGGTTGTCCAGAAATATAAAAATTTGATAGATATATTTAGAAAAAAGTTCATATATTGTGTGACTTAGGATTTTTGAAGTCTTTTTTTGGGACTCAGATGTAGAAGAGGTCACCAGTGGGACTCTCGAGTAGGCTTATGAGATTTTAGAATCACCATGGATATAGTATAAAGATCCACCTATGGGAGTTAAGAGTTGTTTGTGAAGGTGGGAGCTTGTAATTTATAGTGGGACTCTAGATATGAAGCACTATTGGACTTATTTTTTATGGGAATACAACTTTCCCATGTTGTAACCGACTAAAAAAAGTGAATAACCTTTATCAAGGTGTAATAAATGGTTGTAGTAAGGAGTAGGCCTTTGTAATGAACCTAATAGAATCCCTGTGTTTTTCATTGATTTTATTTTTTCATTCAGGCGGATTTTCAGAATTTAAGATAAGGGATAGATAGTTTAATCAGTCATAGATTTTAGATTACAGAATAGTGAATTTTTAAAACAATGTACTATGGATTCACCCCCCCCCCCTCATTAGAACCCAACTAATCCTTGGTTAAATCAAATGGTATCATAAAAATATCCCCTCTCATGATAAGAAAACATTATGAGAAATGAAGGATCGTAATTCAGTGAGAAACCATGGAATACCTAATTTTAGGGAAATAACTACCATACATAGAGGAATATTATACTCTTTTCCTTCAATCTCTTTTCTTATAAATGAAAGACGTATCAACCATTAGATTACCACCTATTATTAAGTATTATTATTGTACTAAATCTAAAATGATAAATCTTGAAGTTGATGGAAAATATCATAATTATACCCTAATGGATTTATCAAAAATGTTATACACTAAAGCGATGGGTGTTGAAACTACCAAGGATATTTTAGACAAACTAGGAAGTACTTATGAAGGAAATATTAATGTTAAGAGAGATAATATGAAAATACTAAGAATAAAGTTTGAGAATATTAAAATGGTCGATGATGAAATCATTGATGACTATTTCATTAGGTTCAATGAGATGGTATGTAATATCTATGGATTTGGTTAGAAGATATAAGATTCAAAAATTTTGAAAACACTTTTGATAAATTTCCCTATATGATTTGATGCCATGGTTTTAGACATGGAAGATAGGGAATATATTTCATTAGAGGAGTTATATTTTATTCTAATAGATTATGAAATGATAAAGGAAATGAGTTTCAAAAAGAAGATATAGATTATATATCCTTTGAGGCTATAAGAAAAAATAAGTTCAAATAATTGGAAATTGGGGAATCAATTGATTCTGATGATGATGAATTTGATGAATACATTAATGAAATTTATTCACCTATTTAAAGATGGATTATATAGGGTAAATGAATTTAAAACTAAATAAACCATTATGGTGATGAATCTATAATTTCATTGGAATCTTTTCCATGAATTTTATAATGAAAATGGATAATTTATAATTTGATAAAAAAAGTGAGAATCCTCTAAAATAGAAAAATGATATGAAGAAGACGTATCATTCTAGTAATAGACATAATAATTTGATAAGAAATTATTTAAAAAATAATTCATCAACTAGTAGTTCTTAAAAATATGAATTTAGTTTCATTAATCAAGTTGAGAAATTTTCAATTTATTCATATAGTAATGATAATGGTAAAGCTAGAAAATACAATAAATGGATATTAAAAGATGAGTTGGAATATTCTCTTGAGAAAACCACACAATGTTGTATCATTATGCCTATAATTTTTATTAGGATCATAAGAATATTATTCTAATAGATAAGTTAAAAGTGGGAATATTTTAGTATTAAAAAATGTAGTTTAAAAGAAATAAACTAAAAAATAAAAAACTCTTACATTTTTTATTGGACATGGTTCTCAGTCCAATCAAATAATCATAAATAGAAACAATTTGATTAAATCAGAATGTAAAAGATCAGAGTCTATATGAATCCGAGTAATCAGAGTACAAGAATCATAATCATGATAGATTTTATTAATTCAAAAGTTTTGTTATTATCAAAATCATATTAATATGGATAAAATCATAATAAAAATACTAATATGATGTTTTGAATTCAATTATATGTGTGGTGGAAATATAAAAACTTTTTACAAAAAAGAAATACAATTTCATACAAAATAAATAATGACTTTCAAATCCATTAAAAGAATAATGTCTTTTAACCTTAAGAGAATCGTATTCTATAACCAAAAAATAAAGGTGTCCCTTATTTTATAATTATAAGAAAGTCTATATTCTCTTAAAAAAGAAATACCTCGATATAATGAATGAAATGAATCTATCTTCCTATCCAAAAAATCCATAGATACAATGATCCGATTATCTATCTACCTAGCCCCGGTATCCCTCAAACTGATGGATCAGATTCCCTATTCAAGTAGATTGTTCTGAAATATTATAAATTAATTTTTATGGATATTTTTTAGGAAGTTTTTGTTGTTTTCAACTATTTCTTATATTTTTAATCAATGTTTAATGTTTCATTTCTATTGGTCTTATAGTTTATGTTTTATAGTCTTTCAAAGTCGGGAACTTGAAACATTTTTAAGTTTCATGTTGATGGTTTTGAAAGCTTATAAATTGTTTTTGGTAAACATTTTTTATGAAATTATTTTTGTTTTCAACTATTTATTATATGTTTAATCAATGTTTAAAGTTTCATTTGTATTGGTCTTATAATTTATCTTTTATAAGCTTTCAAAGTCACGTACTTCAAATATGTTTAAGTTTCAAGTAGGTGGTTTTGAAAGCTTATAAATTAATCTGTATCAACCTTTTTTATGAAATTATTTTTGTTTTCAACTATTTCTTATATGTTTAATCAGTGTTTAAAGTTTCATTTGTATTGGTCTTATAGTTTAACTTTTATAGTCTTTCAAAGTCGCGTACTTGAAACAGAATCACACATCGGAAACGCGGAATGTACTGTGCAGGAAAAGGAGAACCAGAATCCCACATCGGAAATGCAGTATTGTTTTCAGGGCAAACCCCCTTATAAAAGGGAGTCCTGGGTGAGGGTATCAGTCAGAATCCAGACTGCTGTAATGGCAGAACCGCTGGATATTAAATAGCAGAAAAATTCTGCTGAAAAGTTTTGTTATATATATATATATATATATAAAACAAAACAAAAAAAATAAAAATAAAAATTTAAAAAAAAATTATTTAGGCAAAGGCGGCACTTGGTGTGCCGCCTTTGCGGTTATTTTTTGGGCAAAGGCGGCACACTCGGTGCCGCCTTGCCCTGGCCGGAAAATTCCCCAAAGGCGGCACACCAGGTGCCGCCTTTAGGATGTAAAAAAAAATATTTTAAACCTGGTTGTTTTTTTAAGAATTTTTTTTTGAAAAAATGTAAAAAAAAATAGCCCACCAATATGCCATCCGCACACGCTGGGAACCCTCATTCCCACTGGGTCAGATTCTTCATCCAGCGGAGAATCCAAAGGCAACATCGACTTCGCGAAAATTTCCAGGAACCCTCGCTGCCGCCTGAGAACCGTCTGATCTGCTGTCTGAGGAGCCCGCTGACCCGCCATCCGCAACGAACCATCTGCGTCGAACCACCAGTCTGCCGTACATGCATGCCAAGAACCCTCATCACCATTTGACAAACCGCCGACCCTCCGTCCATTAATCTCACTAACCCTCAGTCCGTATCGATCCATCCGCGCCGAACCACCAGCCCGACGTCCGCTGTCCGCCGTCCGCGCAGAACCCCAAACCCTAGGGTGGTCTGGGTATAAAAAGTGTTCTAAAAAACTTCTATCTATTTTCTCATATCATCATTGTGGGTTTACCTAATGAGTGTATCATAACATGCATTAGTACTAATACTTCCCACTAGGACCACATTCTTCATAATGTGTATGATTATTTCTATAAATGGTTATAATGATTATTGATTTTAATGATTCTTGAAAATGGGTAATGATGATTGTTTATTTTGATGACTTGATATGTTCAAAGACTTTAATTTACCATGAGTAATGAATATATGGTGTTTTTTTCTACTTATAGATGATGGTACTAGGTAAACACCATTGAAATTAACAAAAAGTGTCCATGGAAGATGTGGTTGCACCTGAGCCATAGGTGAACCAACATCTTTTCCAAACCATTATCTAGGATTTTCAAGCTTTTGATAGAGTAAATAAAAATGATGAACCCCGAAAAGTGGATCATTCCATGTAATTTCAGAAATATAATCCACCAACCTTTTTGGGGTATTCAGAAATTGAAAATGAATAAGTGTGACCAAATTTAATGAAGAAAATGTTCAACTTCTCTAGTACATCAATTGAGATAAAGTTCAAGTTAAAAACTTATATATTGTAGGATCATTCATGTCAATGATGGGATTTAGTTTTACAATCTAAAGTCGACTAAGGTCTTATGTGAGAGGACTTTAAAAAAAAATTCAACATGCAATTCTATCCCCACACCTTGATGATAAAAAGGATTGAATATTTCTTTAGCTTGATGCAAAAGAAACTACCAGTAACAGAGTATGAAACTAAGTTTATGAACTTAGTTTTTTTTTCTTCAGGGATAGTTTCTAGTGGGCCCTTGAAGTCACACATCTTTGAATCAGGATTGTGACTGAAGATTTTTTCTTATTAAGAGTGTTAGAGTATTTTTAATATCTGTATCACACATCGATGTGGGTTATCTATTGTATTCTTTTTCTAATCTATAAATCAATAACCCTACCTCATTGTGGGGTATAATTTCCATTCCAACATGGTATCAGAGTAGGTTACATAACCCCTCCCTCTCCCACTACCACCCCACCCTCACACAACTCTCCTTTATCCTCGCGATTACCTCCTATGACATCCTATGACCCTAATCTATTTTCCATGATATCCAATGACACCCTATTTGTGCATCTTCTCTCCCTGCGGTATGAACTTCAGTGCAAAGACTCTCTAGTGCAACTACCGCTTCTGTGTCGCCTCTCCCAGTGCGACTCTACGACGCCCCAAAATGCACTGCCAAACCCCTCTATCCATGTTGATATTTATTATATGACCCAATTGATACCTGGATGTTCTAGCTGTGCAATTTTATCACCTATTCTCTAGAAACTGTGCACCTTCAGCACCCTATTGATGTGAATTTTCAGCACATAATCTATGGCATCATCAAGCGCCACTATTATCCATGGTGATACTTCAATAGTATGAATATCCAAATGTTCCACCTCATTAGTTATTGACTACGGTTCCTTAGATCACATTGATGGGGATGAAAGTATTCTTTATTCCTATAGATCAACCTTGAATGAAGGTAATATTAGTATGGCCAATGGTCAAACAATGCAGATTTCTGGTTATGGGAGTTGTACAATTACACATGGTTTGACACCATCTACAGTTATCTTTATTACTAATTTTCCCTTTAATTTATTATCACTTAGTAAACTTAGAGTTTTCTTATAGTGTCAGGTCATATTCTCACATGCTTTGTTTATATTTTAGGTTCATTCGACGAATCAGGTACTTGGTAGTGGATGTCTTCTTGGTGGTGTTTATGTACTTAACTCGGCCTCATCTCTCACCTATACTACCACCTCTGATCATGAAATCCAGCTTCACTATCACTTTGGTCATCCACCTATCCCCATTCTTCAAAAACATTTTTCAGAGTTAGGTCCTCTTCATCCTTTTGAATGTGAGTCCGCTCACTATGCAAAGAATCACTGGGTCACTAATGTTCTTCGAGTAATCCCATCGTACATCCACTCCTTTTGAATCTATCATCTATTATTTAGAGGGAGACACCCTTTCATTATTTATTTCCAAAAACATCCCATCATTCCATAATCCTACACATTTTTTGTTGTTGTGTTTTATTTTTGAGATATTCACCCCTTGATTACCAAGTTTGATGTGTGTGCACTAAAATGCATATTTCTTGGATATTCTCTCACCTAGCATGGATATAGATTATTCTCTCCAAATTTGACTCATTTTGTTGTCTTAGCTAATGTTTCCTTTATTGAATAATCAATTATTTTTGTTCTTGAATTCTCATCACCATCTGTTGTTCCTGATTCTAAAGTTATTTTACCATATTATATCGATACACCACCACCCTTATCTCTTCCTAGTGATGTTCCTGGATCACGATTTAACCAGGTATATAATTTCCGACCTACCACACCTTCCACCCCACCACCTAGTGTTTTTAACACACCTGAAAAATCATCTGCTCCTGATGCTCCACCACTAGAGTTTCCTATTTCACTTCACAAAGGCTCATGCTCTTGTCAGTATTATTAGGGATTATCTCTAGCTACCTCACAAGTTATTGATACACTAACTGCTCACTTGACACCATACACTATTAACAGATCTATATCACATCCTAACTATTTATAGGCTTTGTAATATGGACAACAAGCTCTGGAAAACAACCATACTTGGTACCTTTTCCCTCTTCCTTCAGATAAGCAGGTGGATGGTTTTAATTGGATCTATATAGTACGCATCAACACCGATGGATCTCTTAATCGTCTCAAGGATCTCCTTGTTTCCAAAGTTTATATACAGGCATATGGGGTTGATTATTTTAACACCTTTTCACCAATGGCCAATATGTCCTAGGTTCTCCTACTTATCTCTCTTACCACCTCCTCTAACCAGCCTCTCCATCATTTGGATGTTACAAATTATTTTCTTCATGGTTTTGTTAATTAAGAAGTATATATGAAGAAACCAACCAGGTTTGTTTCCCAGTGAGATTTATCTAAGGGTTTTCATCTTTTTCAATCACTATATGAGCTCAAGTAGTCACCACATGCATGGTTTGACCATTTTTTAATCGTTATGAATAGATTTGTCATGTGAAAAAGAATAAGGTATTCTTCTATTTTATATCATCAATATTAAGCAAGAATCATTCATTTGGTGGTCTATGTGGATGAAATTATTATTAATGTAAGTTATGTTGTTGGTATTAGTCGAATCATTCCTTTTCCTCATCAAAATTTTCAAACAAACGATATGGTTCCACTATGATATTTATTTGGAATTGAGGTCTCCAAACATGAAAAAGTAATTTTTATATCTTAGAGAAAGTATGTTCTTGATCTAATATAGGTGACTGGTATAACTAGATCTAACTCAATTGACTCATCCCAAACATGGAGAAAGGTCACTTTATACTAAAAGTGATATGTCTTTGTCACTCAAAAAATATAGATGTCTTTTTGGAAATCTTAACTACTTGATGATTAATTGACTTGATATTTCTTGTGAAATTAGAAAAGTGAGACAGTTTATAGAATCTCCAAAAAAACACGGTGGGAGGTTGTTCTTCACATTGTTAAATTTGTGAAAAAGGAACTAGGTTTAGGTATTCTATGTTCTGATCATGGAAATAAAAATACAGAGGCATTTTGTGATGCATATTTTGTTGGATGTATGTCTTCTAGAAGATCTACACCTGGTTTTATATTGTTTTTTGGAGAAAATTTGATCTCATGGAGAAGTAAGAAGTAAATGGTTATCTCCCAATCAAGTGTAGGGTCAGATTATCATGCTATGGTACATGTGACTGTAGAGATTATTTGGGTACAAAAAATTCATCAAGAGATTGGGTATACAATCAAGAAACTAGAACATATCTGGAATGAAAATCAATTTTCTATAAATATTTCCGTAAATCTAGTATTTCATGAGATAACAAACAATATTGAGGTTGGTTGTTATTTTGTTCTAGAAAACATTGAGAAGAATAATATCACCTTCAGTCATGCTCACACCTCTGATCAACTTGGAGATGTTCTCACCCCGAATGGTCTGAAGGCCTTCTTTGTTTTTATTATAGATAATCCCCCTTTTAAGGGTTAAAGGGGAACCCGTACATGACCCGTAGGCCCAAGGCACAAGGCCTGACTGACCCGCAATACATGACCTGAAGGCCCAGAGGCATACCTTTCCCAACACATAACCTGTAGGCCCAACCCACTTGAACTGCCCCTCCCCAGCATCTGCGTCATTAATCACCTAGATCCCCACCTTGAATTGCTGATAGACTAGCATTTCCCCATACAAAGCTGCATGGTGCCTGGTCCCGATTGCGGCTACCATACCCTCTCATTCTTCCAATTTGGTTAGCTTTGCTTCTGGTGGCTGCTACTTTTGTTGCTCTGATCCTCTTCTGGGGCCTGTTCTGTGTGAACTGGGCTACTCTATAGTCTACGTGGCCCGAAGGCCCTGTTTCTTGAAGGCATTTGATGACCCGAAGGTCCTTGAGACCCTTAAGCCCAGACCGATGGCCCGAAGACCCAAATCAGGTGAATAGTTCCTACTGATACAGTATCGAACAAAAATTGCTACAGTAACTACTACATTACTACTACAGTACTCAGAAATTCACCTCCACCAGGTTTTGAACCTCGGTCTCTTGGATGCCAAGCAGGAGCTCTTACCACTCAGGTATGGGCTCGTTGGCTTACATATGTTCTCACAAATGGGGTTCTTGGACCCCATGCCCAATTTTTGTGTAACAATTTGTGAATGATAAATATATATTTTCCATATTGAGGGGAAGTGTTAAGAGTATTAGAGTATTTTTAATATTATTATCCCTCATCAGTGTGGGTTATCTATTATATTCCTTTTATCATCTATAAATTAAGTACCCTTCCTTGTTATGAGGTACGGGTTCCATTCCAATAGTTCTAAAATAGTTAAAATCTGTATTACTGAGAATCATGTAGGGGGAATTTTTGTTTCAATGGGAATAGGTGTGAACTCTAATGCTCAGAATAAGAAAAATAAATACACCTATTTCCAAGGTGGTGGAGCATCTCAAAATTAAACCACGCGATTAGTTAACTTTCCTCTACGACCCAATACTAAGCTTTCCTATTTTCAATATGGCTTGTTTGAGCACATGAATTGAGATTTCATGACACCACTTAAAGCATTTCACAACTATAATAAGATGGTACATATCTATTTTTTAGATTTAGATATCATCTCATGCCTCTTTGACATCTTATGCTTTGACTAGATGATATCATTAGAACAATTATCATCCTCAAAACCGAGTGAATCAAGGTGATTCTAGGAACACCACAACTTATCAAGGTATTAAATATAAATAAGGAATAAAGTATAAAGGGGGATAAAGTAATAATATATATGGTGTCGATCATCTTATCACAGAGGTTCAATATGGCCCTTCAATAGTGCAAGGTACAATTCTCTTAAATTCTACTCTCATGGAAGCTCTGTTTGATACTGAAACATCCCACTCTTTTATTTTTATTTATGTTGTGAATAATATGAGTTTTAATATTGATACTATTCCTCATTTATTAATACTTCAAACATCTCTCATCCAATGAGGTTGTCAATCCTTTTAAGTGTGCAACATGTTCTATAATGATCAAGAACATCTCTATGGGTGTAACTAGTTATTTTTCAAAATAATCTAGATGAAACTCTTAAAGTTTTTGTATATTATCATAAGATAAACCAAATTATGATAAAAAATAGTTATCCACTTTCCCAAATTGATGATCTATTTGATCAGTTTAGGGGTGTCTCATAGTTCACTAAGATTGATTTATGATCCAGGCACCACTAACGCCGAGTTCAAAAGGAGAATATTCCAAAGGTAGACTTCAAGAGTCATTTTGGTCATTAAAAATATGTGGTTATGGAATTTGGTCTTATGAATGAATAAAAAGTGTTTATTACATTAATGAATCATATATTTCAAAGGCATCTAAATTTCTTTGTGGAAGTATTCATCGATGATATTATTATGTATTCTAAGACCAAGGCTGATCACGAACAACACTTGACTATAGTGTTGGGTATATTGTGGGAATATAACCTTTATACTAAGCTTTAAAATTGAGATTTTTGGATACAAGAGGTAAGTTTCCTTGGCCACATCATTTTTGAAATATTATTCTTGGTAGATCATGAAAAGGTAAAATATGTTATCTCTTGGAAACTACTGGAGAATGATTTTGAGATACACAATTTTCTTCAGTTATTATGATAATACTGACTCATTGTTAGTGATTTTTCAAGACTTATGTCACCAATGACAGTTTTGACATAAGAAGTTGTTCCTTTCCAATAGAGCGATGAGTGCTAGAAATATTTTCAAGAGCTTAAGATTTTTCTTACATTAGCACTTATCCTTACATTTCCAGATTCGGGACATGGCTATGTGTTCTATTGTGATGCATCTAGATATGGGTTGGGATGTGTTCTCATATAGAGATATAATGTTATAGGTTATGGATAATAAAATTTATGGTTGCATGATAAGAATTACCATACACATGATTTCAAATTAGTTATATTATTTCATGCCTTGAAATCATGGTGTCATCTTGTTTGTAAGAAATTCATGGTGTTCACTGATTATAAAATCCTAAAACACTTTCTCACAAAGTTATTTGAATATAGATGTTTGACTTTGATTTTATTTTTAAATTGAGTAAAGGGAATTCCATGGCTGATGCGTTGAGTAGAAATTCATTTAGTACATTAGTTAAAGAGGCTTTAGATCAGTGGTAGATGATAACAGTCATAGCTGATATACATCCCTATTGTGATGAGAAAGGTAATGTTACAGTTTTATTTCATATTTCTCTTTTTCCTAATTTGATTGTGAAGGTTAAAGATGATCAGAAATCTGATCCTGAATGTACCACCATGAGGATAAAACTTAGTGGTGGAGAGATTATTGAGGAATGAACACTAGATGAGAAATCTGTGTTGTGTTTTTATTAAGAAAATATGCTTTCTACCTACCACTATTCAAGTTGGGTTGTTCAACATAATATTAAAAAGATTTATTAGTCAATGAGAACACAATTTCTATGAGATGGATTGAAAAGAAAGGTTGTGGAGTTTGTTTTGGGATGCCTCACCTGTCAGCAGGTCAAGGTAGAGAACCAATGGACAACTAGTATGTTGCAGTCTTTACCTATTCCTGTGTGTAATTTAGAGAATATAACTATATATTTTTTCATAGGGTTACCAAGAAATGTTTGATAACACAATTACACATGATTGATTGTATATAAATTCATGAAGTCAACTCACATAATCCCTATTCATGAATATAATATAGTGGAAGACTTGTCCAAAATTTACATCCAAGAAGTTGTAAAGTCCCACAGTGTTCTATTTTCAATTATTTCTGATTGGGATCCCAGGTTTACATATAATTTTTGAAATTCATTATATAAATACTTCATAACTGAGTTAAACATGAGCATAATCTATCATTCTCAAATGGATGGTCCGAAAAGATGATCCAAACATTTGAAGATATACTTAGAACTTATGTTTTGGATTTTGGAGGCTCATGGAATGATCATATACCATTAGTGGAGTTCTTATACATTAAAATTTATAAGGAATTGATATATATGGATCCCTTCAAATATCTGTATGACCATCCTGATCATTTTATACTTTTTTGGGTGGAAATAGGTGATATTTCACTAATAGGACCTAGCAGTGTGCATGAGATGATTGAGAAAATTCAGATGATTAGAAAGAGGAAGATAAAGAGACCAAGTCTTCAGAAATAATATGTGGATCACCATCATCTACTGTTATCATTTGAGGTGGGTAATCATGTTTTCTTGAAAATATCTCCAAGTATAGGGCATCATAGTTTTGGTAAGAAATACAAATTGTTTCCTTGGTACATTGACCCTTTTGAGATACCTTAATAAATTGGGGATGTGGATTATTAGTTGAATTTACCTTCAATATTCAGTTCTTTTCACAATGTATTTAATGTATCTTAATTGAAGAAGTACCATCCTAATCTTGACCATGTGACATAATGAGATAATGTTGATCTTGAGTCGGATCTGACATTGGTTTATGTGTTGATACTGATTATGGATAGAGAAGATAATCTATTTTTTGGGAAAAATATTTGTTTGGTATGAGTTTTATGGATTCATGGTCATATTTAGGAAGATACTTGATAACGTGATAAAGAAATTCTAGAACAGTGGCCAGAGCTCTTCCAAAGAAACACTAACCTCTAATATTTTGAGGACAAAAAACCTAATTATCAAAAGAATGTAACACATTCAATTTTAGGTATTTTACCCTTTTATTATTTATATTTGTATTTATATAATACTATATTTGAGGTTTAGGAGTATGGATAGTTTTTTAATGTTTTATAAGAGTTTTTAAGGGTGTATATTTTGAGTACAGTTAGTAGAAACCATCCACTTTTTCCAGGAAACTGAGCAAAGAGATTCTAAGAGTTACTAGGGAGTACACGGTTTGGCCAAACCATGTGGGTGTCCAAGAGAATGCATGTGGGTTGGAAGCCTTTAGATAGTGTCATGAACATAGTTGACATATAGTTTTACAAACCATGTGGCCTTATAGTTGTTGGAAAAAAGTATCACACAGTTGGCATACAATTTTCCAAACTTTGCAGCACACAGAATGTTATACAGCATCCCACACATGGTTGGTGCACAGTTTGACAAAATGTGTATCCTAACTATGAGGCATGTAATAAATGCTATGAAAATGGGCCTTTAACTTAGATTAAGACCCAAAAACTCTCATTTTCTCCTCTCTTTGGCTCTCAGACTCATCTTCCTCCCTAGGCATCCTTAAAGATTCCTTTTTATTTAGAAGCATATTTTGTTGAATCAAATTGCATTAGAGATTCATGGTCAATGTTAAGTCCTAATTATTTCTTGATCTCTCTAGAACTACTCATCTCTCTTATATCCATATATCAACTCTGTCATAGATAAATCTATGTTCTATAATGTGTTTATTGGTGAGTTCTTGTTAGAAGGGAAGGTATTTTGAGGTTGGATCTAGAGTTTTCATTCCATTATCTATTTTCATCCTATGTTGAGAGGTAGGTAGCTTCTCTCTGATCTACACTTATTTCAAAACTTGAAGTATGGTTATTATTATTATTTTTATTGGTTTTGAAAATGAAATATTGAATTATTTCTTGATGAAAACCCTTTTTGTCTATGATTTGGGAACATGATATTTTGTTTGGATTTTGGAAGACCCCTTTGTTTTATAATTTTAAAATTATGGTTTTGGTTTTATACAATAAATTTTTCCATTAAAATGTTTTAAAGGGAATAAGTTTTTTATGTGAAATTATTTTATACGGATTTTGGTCTTTCCCTATATGGTGACATGAGTTAATATTGTATTATACATGGCCTTGTTGGTGCTCAGTGCTAAATGTGTAATGGTACGTGGGATTAATCACTTTGTGATGACATAGAGTAGGATGAGATACCGCTCATGAGTATAGAACTTCCATTCAAAATTCATGTGTCTGCGTGTGTGGGTACATGGATGGGTATGTGATACTTTTATTTCATGCATATATTTTAGGGTGTTTTAATACAAAAATCTGTCTAATATAATTGATGTTCTTGCCCAATTTTGGATTGTTTAACTTTTTTTTGTGATAACAAGAAGGATAAAAAATATTTGGAAAAAGAAAAAGAGTAACTAATTTGAAGAAAATAAGAATGGTTCCCATGATGAAGGATGATTATGAAACACTGTCGTGGGTAGAAAGTGAAGAAACAGAACCAAACAAATCTTCTGATGCTAGAAACTAAAGATTCATGTCATATAAATTTTACACAATGTGAAAAGATAAAAATACATGAACCAAGTTTATTATGTGAATAGAATAAAACCCAAATTATAGTATGGATTAATAATTACATGAAATGAATGAATTACATGGTGTGAATGTTCCCAGGAAGACCCAATTTTGAATGTTGATACACTGATTTCAACAGATGGAAAATTAATAATATCCAGGGAAACCATTAGTCACGGGGGTGGGGGGGGGGACTGTGACTCATAATAGACTACCATTATGGGTAATTAAATTCTAATTTACCCCTACAGTTATGCAAATAGAGGAAATTTTGCTGCTGCTAGAAAAAAATCTAGAGACCAAAGTCTAGGGTGAGAAGTTGTGCTACTGTAGGGTCCTCCACCACTTTATCTCTAATTATCATTTTTCTTTATTTTTTCCTCCTCCACCTTACTCTCTCATCACTAGGATGAGGAGTTAAATATCTCCTTGTGATAGGGTTTTGTATCCAAAATGGGAAGGTTTCTTTGGATCTATTTTTTATTCTTATTCATGTAATCGGTTTTCCATAATTTACTTATCCAATTCTAATCCTTTATTTGTTTAATCATGACCATTGGATAATTAATTAAGGAGGAACCTTTTAATTTCATGGATGGGTACCCTAAATTGTGACATGAACATTTTTGTAATTAGGGTTACCAGGTTTAAATATGGTATCGTGAGAAACTTGATCCGAAAAAACCCTAAACTACCAGACCAAGGGAAACATGGGATTTTCATATTGAGGAGGGAATACCATGACCATTAGATCCACCTCATCTTGAATCTAAATCCAGATGTGGATAAATTAATTTATTTTCTAAAATACAATTTCACCCAAATCATAAAACTACAAAACCCTAACAGGCCATTCAAATGTTCCTACAAACCAAACATTCTATCACACTTTTCCTCATTCTTTGTTTTTCCAAAAGATGTTCCCAAAACCCAAACTTCTCCTTTATTTTCATCAAATCCTTAAAAAAATTATTTTGAAAACTTAATCAAACTAATTTCATCATCTCTATTAGATCTATATTGATCTTTCTGCTATATTAATTTTAATTAATTAAGTAGCATTGATCTAAGTTTTATAAATTTGCATCTTGATTAGACCTGAGGGAAATAACGATGCCCTTTGGGCTCATCATTATGCTAAGATGGAGGAGAGAAATGATAAAATTATTTAGTAAATTTTTTTTCTAAACTGTATTTCTTGTGATAATATTTTTTGAAACTCTCACCCTTTATTTTTTCCTATGTTTATAAAAATAAATTTTATAAAATATTGTATCATTTTTTTCCTTGTGGAATGTGTTGAGAAGTCTCTGGGTATTTACTACAAAGTGATATACTCACCTCTTTCTTAGGAACTTTGGTGTGTTTTTAGATGTTTTTTACTGAGACATAGGAAATAGAAATGTATCTTACTTATCCAGTGATGATTCTTGATACTGTGGGTGTGGCATGTGGAGTTGGAGCTTGGACTTAGTCTGAGTGATTCTTGGGATATTGACACTTTGGTGTCATTGTGTTATTTTATCTTTTAGTTATGTTGATTAATGTCATTTATTTCTGTTTTCACTCTGATATCTTTGTTTTATTCAATTTTACCATTGATTGATGTTCTCTGTACTCATGAATCATATAGATGCTTTGGTTGTTTATATTTTTTCTTGATATATTGTTTTGTTTCTTAGGGAAATCATCCCCTAATATCTTATTAAGCACATGGAATTTCTTATAGTTTTTAATGTATTGGGGATGTAACCTAATGTCTGTGGCACTCTACCTCCTCTCAAGTCAATGAGTTGGGATGAGATGTTACAAGGCTCATTTCTTAGAAATAAAATATGAAATTTATGGTGACAGTTAACACCAAAAAATACTAATGAATATCTCTTAATGAATTGATTAAATAATCCCAATGTATTAATGGATTAGTTAATGATCTTTTGTTTATTTTATACCGATGTTAATAAGATACTCATTTTTTATACTTAATTGACATGTTGTTTAAAACAACCACTTTAGCTAAATTTGAACATTGTTTAGGTATAGTCAATGTTGGGTCTATATAATAACTAGGTGAAGGAATATCACAAGATTTATGAAGATGAATTTTAATTTTCATGATGGATATTTATGAAACCATATTTTCATGTTTTTAAAATTAAATTACATAATTTATTATATAACGTTTTATTACATTTTGCTCTATAGAAGTGTTTCTATTATGCATGCAGGTCTAAACTGGACTGACACTTGTAATTATTTTTGTCCATTTTTTTGTCTTATTTTAGTTTTATTTTTTGATTCTTGATCGATATCACCACACAATATTTTTTTTATTTATCTCATCTTTTTCTTTATAAAGTTTTCAAAATCATTTTCAAAACAATAAAACAGTGAATAATATTTGATCAAGTGGTTTGGATTTGTGTATCCTTATTACTATATCATTTAAAAATTAAATGTTCAATATTTATACTTCTTCTATTGAGGGATATGATTCTTTTTTTAACAAAAAATGACTAGTTAAACTAATAAAAGTTGTGAAATTGGATTTTGATTTTGATTTTATGACTGAGATTATGAGGACAAGCTATTATTTTGGAAATTTTTATTTTTGACCAATTGTGGGTTCATAAAAGGCCTATGATAATTTAAATTTGAATAGTTGTTTTCTTATGGTTTGATGAAAAAAACAAAACAAAAAATTTGGTTTTCATTTTCATGCATCATCGTCATCTCCTTGGATGGAAATCCTACAAAATAACTGCATCCCACCCAAAAGGATCACAAATGTTTCTAGAGTACCCTACTTAATAGAAACTGAATAAAAGGTGAAGGATCAAATGAAAAAAACAAATAATATGGGACATCTCCAGTGTTTTTTTTCATATCTCATCTCATGTCTCTCAGACATCTTATGTTTCAACTAGACGATCTCATTAGAATAATTCGCATCCTCAAAACCAAGAATATCAAGGCGATTATAGGAACACCATGAATGCTCAAGCTATGAAATTTCAACAAGGAATCAAGTATCAAGGGGTAGAAAATAAGCAGTTCTATGGTACTGAGAAAATTATCACATAAGATCCATCTAGTCCTTCAATAGTGTAAGTTACGATTATATTGAATTCTACTCTCATGAAATCTATATTTGATACTTGAGAATACGAATCTTTTATTATTGTTTATGTTTTGGATAATATGAGTTTGAATATTAAAATGATGCCTAATGTATTGAAACTTGAAACATCTCTCAGACAATGAGAGTATTAATCCTTTTAGTGTTTAATATGTTCTATAACAATCAAGCACATCTCCATGGGTGACACAAGTTCTTTTTGTACATAATTCAGAAGAAACTCTTCAGATTTCTAGGTATTATCATAAGCTCAAAAAAATTATGATAAAAAATTAGTATCCACATTATCGAATTAATGATCTATTTGATCAATTGAGGGGTGTTTCATGGTTCTATAAGATTAATTTATGATCTGGGTACCATTAACTTTGAGTTCAAAAGGAGGATATTCTGAAGACAACCTTCAAGATTCATTATGGTCATTATGAATATGTGGTTATGGATTTTGGTCTTATGAATGCACCAGTAGTGTTTATGAAATTAATGAATCAGATATTTCAAATTCATATAATCTTCTTTATGGTGGTATTCATCAAAAATATTAAGGTGTATTAAAAAACCAAGGCTGATCATGAACAAAACTTGACCATAGTGTTGGCTATCTTTTGGGAATATCTCCTTTATGCTAAGATTTAAAATTGTGATTTCTAGATGAAAGAGGTACATTTACTTGGCCATGTAATTTCTGAAAGAGGAGTCTTGGAAGATCCTAAAAAGGTAGAAGATGTTATCTCTTAGAAACCAATGAAGAATGATTTTGAGATACACAATTTTCTCGGTTTAGTAGGATATTCTTGATGCATTGTTATTGATTTTTCATGACATGTCTCATCGATAACAACTTTGATATAGGAAGGGGTTCCTTTCCAATGGAGTGATGAATACCAGAAATATTTTCAAGAGCATAATATTTGGATTACATTAGAACCTATCCTTATATTTCTAGATTTGGGACATAGATATATGGTCTGTTGTGATGCATCTAGATCTGAGTTGGGATGTATTCTCATATAGGGATATCATGTTGTATCATATGGCTCACGACAGTTATGGGTGCATGAAAAAAATTACCCAACACATGATTTATAATTAGCTACAATAGTTCATGCCATGAAAACTTGGAATCATATTTTATGGTGAGAAAGTCATGGTGTTCACTGATCATAAAATCATGAAACACTTTCTCACAAATCGATTTGAATCTAAGATAATGAAGATGGATGAAATTCCTTCAGATGTTTAATTTTGAATTGATTTTTACACTGGGTAAATTTAATTATATATCCGATTTATCAAGTAGGAATTCATATAGTCTATTAGATAATGAAGCTTTAGATTATTGTAAGATGATGACGGTCAAAGTTGGTATGCATTCAGATTATACTGAGCAAGTTGATGTGGCAATTTTCTTTCATGTTTCTTCTATTCTTGATTTGATCAACAAGGTTAAATATGATCATAAATTTGATCCTGTATGTATCACCATGAGGTCAAAACTTAATAGTGGGGAGACTTTTGAGGTATGGATCCTAGATGAGAGATCTATTTTGCATTTTAGATATTAGATAGTGGTTCCTCTAACTTATCAGGAAAAGATTCTTTCTGCCTACCACCATTTGAGTTGGGTTTTTCACCCAGACATTTAAATTATTTATAAAGAAATGAGAACACAATTTTGGTGTGATGGAATGAAAATAAAGTTTGAAGAGTTTGTTTTGATATGAATCACCCATTAGTAGGTCAAGGAAAAGCACAAATGGCTAGCTAGTATGTTGCAATCTTTACCTATTCCCACATGTAAATGAGATTAGATAACTATGAATTTTGGTATAGGGTTACCAATAAAGGTTTGATAACATGATTACATATGATTTATTTCGGATTTATTTGAGAAGTCAACTCACTTTAATCCTATTCATTAATACGATACAATGGAAGAATTTTCTAAACTCCACATATAAGAATTTGTAAAGTTTCATGACATACTATTTTTAATTGTGTCTGATCGGGGTCCCAAGTTTACATCTCTTTTTTTAAATTTCTTATAGGAATCCTTCAGAACTCAGTTGACCATAAGAATAACATATCATCCTCAAATGGATGGTCCAAACGAATGATCCAAATGTTTGAATATATGCTTAGAGTTTATGTTTTGGATTTTAGAGGCTCATGGAATGATAATATACCGTTAGTGGTGTTCTCATACATTATTAGTTACTAAGCCTTGATAAATATGGATCCCTTCAAAGATTTTTACAACCATCTTCATCATTCTATACTTTTTTTGAGTGGAAATGGATTATATTTCACTTATCAAACCTAGAATTGTGCATGAGATGACTGAATGTTGTACATTATCCCGCACATGGTTGGTATGTGGTTTTAAAAACTGTGTAGTGTAACCATGTGACATGCATTGAATGCTTCTAAAATGAGCCTTTAACTTCGATTAACACCCATAAACTATCTTTTTTCTCCTCTCTTTGGAACTTAGACTCATCTTTCTCCCTAGGAATCCTTATCGATTCCTTTTGGTTTGGAAGAAAATTTTGATAAATCAAGTGCATTGAAGTTTCATAATTAATGTTAAATCCACATTCTCTATTGACCTCTCTAGATCTATGTAGGACCCTAGAACACTCTGAGAGGGGAGGGGTAAATCAGGGTGTCAACTTTTTCTTTTAAAGTAATGAATCTTGTTCCCATGTTGGTAGGAACTTGTTAAACCTATCTTATTGAATTCTGTAGTAATCAAACATTCATATGAAGAGGGACAACACATCAATTTTACTTTGTTCACCGATAAGGGATAGTCCAAAGAGCATGCACCGATAGTGTGTATTTTGTTCCTAAATCCACTGATCTTTACGAGTTGTGGAATACATAAGTTAATAAACATTCACTCTGTGCTAGTTACACTACCTTTACAAAATTTTAGGGATAGCGTAGTGCATCCCTCAGAACACTTCTGTCAACACCCCCTAGATCATTGATTTGGGTGAAGTCTTACTGAGTTTAATGACATGAAGGTTGCTTCAATAGATTGGAATTAAAGTCTTTGAACCTTACTATCATGATAATTTTCATATATTGAAGTCCTGAATGGATGCACTTGAAATCACTATTCACTTAAACTTGATGTTAGAAACTACTGTTCATGAAGCTCCTTCACAAAGCTCACTACCTTCGCGAAGCAGGCCACCCTTGTGGAAAAAAATACCTTCACGAAGCTCAATGATTCATCATGGAATACCTCATTATTAAAAAAAACATTTTTCCTAGATACCTAAGCATTGGTCAAGACTAAAGAATTATTTTCATGATTCTCAAGCTCACTTTGAATACTTGATTTGCGAAGATCTTGGAATTCGTGAATTCAAATATATTTATACTTTTATACAATTATTTTCATGTGTGAAGTAGTAAGGGTAGCCCCATATTTATAGTTACAACCCCTCATGATGCTCCCACACCTCTAGTGAATTTTCGTGAAACTCCAAAAACCTGTTCATGAAGCTCTTTCACTCACAAAGCTCTAGTGAAAATCAACCTACTCGTGAAGCTTCTCGTAGTCATGGAGATTATTATCAACTCATTGAACCATTCATGATGTTTATTTTCATTAATCCACATATTTTTTAATCTCAACCTTTGCAAAAAATAGTCTTCATAAAACTCATGCCTTTACCATATTTATGAAGAGTCAGTCCCAGAAAACTAAATTTTTCAATACTTCCCACTTCATCCTGATTTTGAGCCCAAAAATTTGGCAAACACTAGAAAATGAAATCACCTTCAATATTGTAGTCAGTTTTTACTATAATATCACTTGTATTTCAATTTTCTAATAATCCTATTGTGGATTAACAACAAACAAAAATTAGACTCCATTTCCAGTAAAGAACGACCTTAGTTCCAATAATCTACTTCTCTCTTAGAGCTATACATCTATTATTTCATAGATAAATCTATGTTTTATGATGTGTTTCTTGATGAGGCCTTGTTAGAAGGGAAGGGATTTTTAGGTGGGATCTAGATTTTTCATTCCATCATCTATTTTCATCATCTGTTGAGAGGTAGGCGACTTCTCTCTCATATCCACTTATTCTAGAACTTAAAGGTTGGGTTTTTATTAACGATTTTATTGGATTTTCAAATGAAATATGGAATTATTTCTTGATGGAAAACCTTTTAGTTTATGATTTGGGAACATGAGATTTTATTTCTCATTTGTAAAACCCCTTTGTTTTATAATTTTAAAACTATGGTTTTGGTTTTATGCAAGTGATTTGTTCATTGAAACATTTTAAATGGAAGAAATACTTTATGTGAAATGACTTGATATAGATTACGGTCATAGCCTACATGGTGGTGTGAGTTCATATTGTATTATATAGAGCCTTATTGGAGCTTGGTGTCAAAGGTGTAATGGAACATGAGATAAATTACTTTGTGATGACATGGTGGAGGATGAGATACCCTCATGAGTATGTAACTTCCATTCAGAATGCATGTGTGTGCATGTATGGGATACATATATGGGTATGTGATACATGTATTTCATTCATATATTTTAGGGCGTTTCAATACATAAATTTGTGAAATATGATTGATGTTCTTTCCAAATTTTGGATTGTTTAACATTTTTGTGATAATTGGATGGATACAAAAAATATTTGGAAAATGAACAAAGAGGAACTAATTTTAGGAGGAAAATAAGAAGGGTTCCCATGGTGAAAGATGATTATGGAACATTGTTGGGGTTGATAGTGAAGAAATAGAACAAAATAGATCTTTTGATGCTAGAAACTGAAGATTCACATCATGTAAATTTTACACGATGTTAAAAGATCACAAGACATGAACCAAGTTTATGATGTTTAGAGAAGAAAACCGAAATTGGAGGAAGGACCAATACTTACAGGACACAAAATAATTACACGGTGTGAATGTTCCCAAGAAAATCCAATTTTTAATGTTGACACACTGATTTCAATAGATGTAAAGTTAATAATAGCCTGTGAAACCATTAATCATGGGGTGGGGTGACTCATAATGGATCACCATTATGATTAATTAAATGAAACCCAAACCCCCTAAAGTTCTATAAATAGAGGTCATGCTTCTTGTTCCAAAAAAATAGAGACCAAAGTATAGGGTGAGAAGCTGTGTTGTTGTAGGGTCCTCCACCACTTTCTCTCAGATTATCATTTTCTTTCTTTTTTCCCCTCCTTCCCAATTACTCACTCATCACTAGGATGAGGGAAAAAATCCCACCTTGTTCTAGGGTTATGTATCCAAATGGGGAAGGTGTTGTTGGATATATTTCTTATTCCTATTCATTTATTTGTTTTTCGACAATTTATTTTTTATTTAATCATGAACATTGGTTAATTAATCAAGGCAGAACTGTTTAATTGTGTGACTAGGTACCCCAAATTGTGGCGTGACCATTATTTCATTCAAGGTAACAAGTTTTAAATATGGAATCAAGACAAACTTGATCTTTTAAAACCCTAAACTACCATACCAAGGGAAACATAGGATTGTCATGTTGTGGAGGGGATAATATGACCATTGGATCCACATCATCTTGAATCTTATGACAAACATGGATAAATCAATTTATTTTATAAAATTTAATTTCACCTAAACCCTGGAACTACAAAACCCTGACATGCCTTTCAAATATGATTACAAACCAAATAATCTGTTGTGATTTTCCTTCTTCTTTCTTTTTCCAAATTTTTTTCCCAAAACCCAAACTTCTATTTTCTTTTCTTTAACTCCTTCAAACCAAATTAAATAACATAATTCTTTTAAAAACTTAATCAAACTAATTTTATCATCTATGTGGGATCAATCTAGATCTTTATACTATATTCATTTTAATTACTTAAGTATCATTGATTTGAGTTTTATAAATTTTTATTTTTATTAGACTTGAGGGAAATAACGACACCCTTTAGGCTCATCAGTAAGCCAAGAGGAAGGAAAGAAATGATACATTGATTTAGTTCAATTGGTTTTCTATACTATGTTTTTTGTGATAAGATGTTTTAAAACTCCCATCATCCATTTATTCCTCTCTTTGTTTATAAAATTACATTTTATAAAATGTGTTAACATGTTTTTATCCTTGTGTCATGTGTTGATACATCTCCAGGTATTTCCAACTTAGTGATATAATCACACTCTTCTTGGGAACTTTGGTGCGTTTGTAAATGTTGTTTACTGGGACACAAGAAAGAGAAAGGTATAAAATTTCTCTAGTAATTCATCTTGATAGTGTGTGTGGAATGTGGAGTTGGATCTTGGAGTTAGTTTGGGTGATGCTTGGGATGATGTAACTTTGTTGTAATAGTGTTATGTCATCTTTTGGTTATATTGGTTGATGTCTTTTATTTCTGTCATCACTATAATATCTTTGTTTTATTTGGTTTTACCTTTGAGTGATATTCTTTGTACTCATACATCATATATATGTTTTGGTTGTTTATATTTTTTTCCTTGATATATCATTTGGTTTCATGGCGAAAATCGTCCTCCAATGTCTTCTTAAGCCCTTGAAATTTATAGCTAGTTTTTTTGTGCCTTAGGGATGTCACCTAAGGTCTGTGGCACTCTACATCCTCTCAATCCAATGACTTGGGATAAGATGTCACAAGACTTGTTTCTTGTAGATAAAATATGAAATCTATGGTGACATTGTACACTGAAAAATATGAATGTATATCCCTCAATTAATCAATTAAATAATCCCAATGGCTTAATGAATTAGTTAATGATCTCTGTTTATTTTTTTCCGATGTTAATAAGATACTCATTTTTTATACTTGATTATCATGTTGACTAAAATAATTCCTTTGGGTAAATTTGAATAATCTTTAGGTATAGTCATTGTTGGCCAGTATAATTACTAGGTGTGGAACATTGTGAGCTTTAGAAAGATTCATTTTAATTTTCAATATGATTATTTATGAAACCATATTTTCATGTTTTCCAAATTAAATTGCATATTTTTTTATATAATTTTTTTATTAAATTTTCTTCCATAGAGGTGTTCCTATTACGCATGAAGGTCTAAACTGTACCGAAGCATGTGAATATCTATGTCTATTTAATTATTTTCTTTCAGTTTTATTTTTCATTACCAAAAAATAATATTTGTTTTTTATCTTTTCTTTTTATTTATAAAGTTTTCAAAACCATTTTCATAAAAATAAAATATTTACTAATACCTGGTTGAGTGGTTTGAAGTTTTGGATCCTTTTTTCTGAACTATGAATTTAAAAAACCAAAGTTTTATCTATAGAAATTCTCTTCTTATAATTATTTCATATAGAGAACACAATACAAGATTTATAAATGATGAATGAATGAAATAAAAAGTATTTTTATAAGGTAAGGAACCAATACCGATGAAATAGTAACTTAACTTTTGTAATAGTAGTGTGACCTTTATGAATAGTAAACTAGCCAATTGAATAATAACCTCACCAATTAAAGTATAAATAAAATTTATCCATCTTAAAAGTGACAATATGATATAATTATATCATTGTATAAGTAAATAAATATTTTTAACATTATTAATTAAGTGTTGGTATTTTTGCAAGTCATAAATATTTAATTAAAATTTTATGACAAATTTAATAATTTAAAGAAAATTTATAAGATAATTTTATGAGACCTTAGGTATTTTTCAAAGTGTTATAAAAGATGTTATGATTTTAAAATCTGAATTTTCTAAGTAAATGATGATTTTAATTAAAATTAAAATTTCTCATATTTAGAAAATTATTTTCATAAAATGGAGTTAATTTTTTAATTCTAAACATCTAAAAATTATTAGGGTTAATTTTTTGGAATTTTTCTAAAATACTCGAATTTTTGGTGAATAGTGAAATACAGTAATTTAGAGTATATGTAAATAAATGAATTTTTAACTCATGCTTGAGTCATGGTTGATATAAGTGACCATTTTTTCGAACTCACATAATCAAGTTACTGTTTTTAGTCTCAATAATCAACACTATTTCTTGTATTGAGAAAAATAATAAAATATTGAGTAAAATAATGAGAGAACACCCCCTCCACTATAAATACCACCCCTCACCACCTCTTCTACTCAAACCTCTAAACCCTTGATCCTTTTCTATATTCTGATCAATACTCTTCCCAAACCTCCCCCCCACATCCATTATATTTTGGTCTTAAAAAAAGAGAAAAACCAATCCCCTTAGGAGGTTCTCAAGAAGAAGTAATCAAGTGGTAAAATCCTCTTCCGTTTTCTTTCAAAAGTAAAATTCATGTTCCTTTATTTTCTTATTTTATCCTCACTTACACTTTTCCAAGTTTAAAAAATTTTAGTATTTTACATATACTATAATTTTATCATGTTTATGGAATAATTTTTTTATCAAATCTCTCATCCTCTTTCTTTTATTTTAAGAATGAAAACATCGTCTGTGAGGTGTCGATTTAGCACCTTCATGGATGACATGCTTTCATCTTTAAATTACACCTTCAAGATTGGTCATGAAACCATTTTTATGACTTAAAAATATTATAATATATGTATTATATATTATGTAATGTTATATAATAATTTTTTATACATGATATTAATTTATAAAACACAATGAGTTCATTGTGATAAAAAAGCAGTAAATTAATCTAAATGATTATCATTAATGATTTATCTAATGAATCATCTCCAATTATGAAAAAATGATATTTTAATATTATATAAGTTTATTAATAACATATAAGTTCATTTCTGGAAAACTATCCTCATTTTACATGATTTTCCATACACATATACAAGTAAACCGATCATGAAAACCAAGGAAACTAACGCTCTCGAATGATGAAACTGAATCTCATAACCCATAAAAAGGGACATGAAAGAACTTAATAAAATTATACCGAATCAAATAAAAATATAAAAGGTTATGAATTAATTAATTAATTTATTTAATTTTATTATTCATGAAATTAAGATCAAGTGCATAATCATTTCAAAAAAGGCAAGGGATTCTACCCAAACCTCTATTATTCCTTCATGTTACTCATTCTCTCTTTTTACCCAAATTAAAATATAATTTATTTTTATGTAAATATTATAAATTATTTTTATATTTTTCAAAATCATTTATCAAGATCCATTCATCCTTCTTTTTTGGGTATATACATGTTTTTAAAAGGTTCCCTACTCAATTCTTCTTGATTTGCAAGCCTAATTTAAGGGAACTTCTTGAATTCTTATCCATTTTCAAGTGTGATCCATAATCTATTTTAATCCACCATTATTTTTATAAAATACCTCATTTTATCATGAAAAACTAACTTGGTTCAATTCTAGTTTTATAAAAACAATTATTCCTTTTCCATTTTAAAGAATCTTGAAAGTTTTCCTTTAAACCGTACTAAAATGTTTTATTTCTAAAGTTTCTTAAACACTATTTTAACTTAATTATGACATAAATTATCATGATATTTTCTTATATTTATTTATTAATGCACATGTATGATTTAATTCCTTTATTTCATGGACACTTTTATGATATTCCCATTTATTATTCTTTTGACATGATTATGATACCCAGTTCTTTTCATGGGTAACCCTTATGTTTATGTTTGATTACTTATTTATGATTCTTTATGTGGAAATAATATTCATGAAAATGTTATGATGGGTGAGCCTAGATATTGGTCCAATGCATTGGGTAATTTTTAGTCTCATGAGACATTATGTGCAATGGTCTTGGTGGTTAGCCTTGGCTCGTGCTCCTCTATGTGCAACAAGCCTTTACTTGTGCTCCCCTATGTGCAACGAGACATGAATCATACTAAAGTCATGTTTTATGTTTCTTCCACATTAATATGATTACATGATTATACGATACCTTGTTCTATATGATTAATCATGTTCCATTCCATTATATATATTTATGTTCTGCCTTATAACCCATGTGCTAAGCTTTATTTTAATGTTTATTCCATTACTGGACTTTTAGCTCATCCATTTATTCATGTTATCTTCGGGTTATCATTTTTAGATGTAAGGTCTCAATGTAATATAGTATATCTTAATGGATGTTAAATAAAGAAATGTTTTATTCAGTCCCATGTTATCAGCTTTATGTACCTAGTCTTCCAAGACACTAGACTTTAAAATCCTTGGCTTGTAATTTGATGTTTAACTATGATTAAAATCATGTAATGATATGTGTAAAAGGATAGTGTATCTATATTTGGTATCAAAGGAAAAGTTTAGTTGTTTTTGGAAGAACCCTATGGATAAGACTAAGTCTAAGAAAACATCCTTAAATTTTGGTATGTATAGAGTAATTGGTTTATCAAGAAACTACATCACTATATGGATACTACAAATGGACGTGGGTCTGGTACAGACATACCTAGGAGTGAAAACTTTGACAAGGTGTTATGGACCTGACTCGGGGTAACCTGGTACATGAAAATGGGACATACTGTGCACTTGGATTGACACTCCTAGGGGATATTTTTTGGTTAATTCATAATATCATTATGAATCATTATTAAGGGAACAAAGAAAAGGCCCATAAGAATATATGTTATGAAACAGATCATGGATGAACTTGATTGAAACCCGGGGAATCACAAGTTAGGATATAATTTCCTTTAATATTTTATCCTTATATGTTTAAAGTTTCTTCTTTATTATTATTAGCTAAGTATTCAAGTCCCCTAATTGAATTTTATTTTTCCTAGTTAATGGAAAGAAATAGAAGAAAACAGTCCAATAATCAATGTGATATGGAATGTGATGATTTCCCTAATGAAATGCCAAATATGATGGGAACGGGTGATCAAAACTTTATGACAATACTTTATTAGTTGGATCAAGTTATGAATAATAACTTAAATCATGTGGAACACCCTCCCTCTTGAAGGAAAGAGAAAGTTGTCATCGAATCCTTCATGTAAAAAAGGCCTCCCAAGTTTTGTGGATCTTCTGATCTCCTCCTCAAAGAATAGCAGATTAACTCAATTGAAAATATATTCTCTATCATCCTGTGATCATAAGAAGTGAAATTTGTGTTGGTGGTCTATCATTTTTATGGGGAAGCTTATCAATGGTTTACACTGATAAAAAATAAAAATTCCGAGGAAATTGATTCCATAGATTGTGAGGAATTCAAGAAAAAATATTCCAATAAATATTTTTCTCAAACCCTCCACCTAAAGATGGAAAGAGGGTTCCTTAGACTTAAGTAGAAGGAAGATGAGTCTATCAGGGTGTATTCATAAAACTTTACCATGCTTGCAAGATATGCCTCCTTCTTTATCATGAACTCTGAAAGCAAAGTGGGTCGCTTCTTTAGAAGACTAAATATGAGTCTGCGAGAAGTGTTGGTGATTTGAGATTTCAATAGTTATAAGGATATTTTCTATTGTAACCTCAAGGTTTAAAGGGATATTGGAGACTCTCAATGGTCTCATGGGCCCGATAAAAAACGGTGTAAAATAGAGTCTAATATGGGTAGATCTGCAAATAAACCCCATGATAGAAAGAAGACCGAATATCCCATGTGTAAAAATTGTGGGAAGAAGAATAAAGGGAACTGTATAAAGGAAACTGAGAAATGATTAAAATATGGAAGAATGGGGAATATGTCTAAGAACTATCGAATGGATATGAATAATTCCACTAATGTGGAAGAATAAAGGAAGGTTCAGATTAACACTCAACCTATATTTCAGTGTTTCAACTGTAAGGAACATGGGCATTTTGTAAACCAATTCCCTAAGCCCAGGGTTTTTAGAGGCAATCAAAAACAAAATCCAAGGAAGCAAGGAAGGGATTATGCTATCACTCTGCTGATTTAGATCCAGATAATGATGTGGTTATAGGTACATTGGTTATTTATTCAAGAATAGAGAATGTACTATTTGATTCTAGTTCAACACATTCTTTCATATCTTACAAGATTAATAGAACTATTAAAACACCATCTCAAAATTTGGAGGTTGAGTTATTTGTGAGAATAACTAATGGGGAAATTATTGCATCCAAAGTACATAACTCCTCCTCGGTTAATGTTTTTGGATTGAACCTCCCAGAAAATCTCTTCATAATTCCTTTGGTAGATTTTGATGTTATTTTGGGAATGGATTGACTATGTTTATAAAAATAAAACATCAACTGTTGGGAAAGGGAGATCACTCTTCACATACCAAAGCATCATCCAATTATTTACAAGTGTAAGGAGGAAGATGAATCTCATTTAGAATCATAATATAAAGTGTGTATATTACTACCTTATGTGTAAGTATATCTCACTCAAATGATTGAGACAAAGGAGATGATCATGCTCGGAGATATACCCATCGTGAGGGATTACACTGGTGTATTCCCTACAAAATTTCCTAGTCTTACACCTGACAGGGAAGTTGATTTCTTAATTGAACTTATTCTTTGATCTCTGACTATATCAAATACACCTTATAGAATGGCCACTGTTGAGAAAGAAAAACTAAAGAAGCAATTACAGGAGAATCTATAAAAGATTTTTATATGCCTGAGTGCTTCACCATGGGGTGCGCCAGTCCTCTTCATTAAGAAGAATGATAGATCAAAGCACCACTTCATCAATTATCATGAGATCAATAAAATCATGATAAAAAACAAGTATCCCCTACCATGTATAGAAGAATTTTTTATTAGCTATGTGGGGCTAGTTATTTTTCTAAGGTGGGCCTTCAGTCAGGATATAAACAATTAAAGGTGAATAAGGAAGATATTACTAAGACTTTATTTTGAATGAGGTATGTAAACTATGAGTTCGTAGTGATTCCCTTTGGACTCACTAATTCTCTAGCAATTTTCATGGATTTAATGAATATATTATTTAGATATTACCTCGATAAATTGGTGGTATTCTTTATCGATGATATTATAATATAATCCAAGAGCAAGGAGGAACATGAGGAGCATTTTAATACTATTCTAAATACTTTGTAAAGAGAGAAACTATACGAAAATTACAAAAAATGTGAGTTATAGATGTAGGAAGTATCATTCTTGGGGCATGTTATCATCAGTAAATGAATATCTATAGACCCTTCCAATACAAAGACAATTGAAGAGTGGCCCAAGACAACATCAATAATGGAGATCCACAACTTTCTTGGTCTATCAGGGTATTACTGATGATTTTTGAATAACTAATCATTATTTTCAAACCCAATAACCAAGATGACATAGAAGTGAGTTAAGTTTTTCTAGTCTTAAGAATGTGGGGAAATATTTAAGGAGCTCAAAGAGAAGCTTATCACTGTTCCAATAATCACACTCCCAACAGTGGATAACTCTTTGTGGTGTACAAAGATGTTTCAACAAAGGGATTAGGTTGTGTGATGATACAAAATGATAAATTGATATCCTACACCTCAAGGTAGTTGAAAATACATGAGAAAAACTATCCCATGCATAATTTATAGTTGGCAGTTGGGATATTTGCATTGAAAATCTGGAAGTACTATCTATATTAGAATAATTATGAGATATATATTAATCACAATGGTATCAAATATATTTTCACATAGAAAGAGTTTAATATGCGCCAATGAATATGACTCAAAATGCGTGTTTCCAGTTTGAAATGACATTTTAGTAAAAAAACACAACTGGCGTACTGAAAACTGAGAAAAAACATTTTTATTGTTTTGATACTTTAGGAAAAAAATCCATGAGTCATTTTTTATGTGTAGGAGTCAACCTAACCCCAATACAATGCACGGTGTGTCATGTATGACTCAAAGTGTATCTTTTTATTTAAAATTGACATTAATTTAAGTAAAAAAAGTGACATACAGAAAATTGAGAAAACAAATTCATATTGTTTTAATACTTTTGTAAAACAATCCATGTGTCATTTATGATATATAGGAATCAATCCCACATCAATATAACACATAGTGTGATCGGTATGACTAAAAGTGTGTGCTATCAATTTAAAATTGACATTTATTTAAAAATGTGTCACTGACTAAAAACCAAGAAAAAATGATCTAATTGTCTTAATAATTTAGGACAACAATTCATGAGTCATTTGTGATGTGTATGAAGCAATCTCACATCAAACTAACCCATGGTGCAACTGATATGACTCAAAATTTGTGTTTCCATTCTGAAATGAAATTTTAGTAAAAAACACAACTGGCATATCGAAAACTTAGACAAAAAATTATTATTTTTTTTGATACTTTAGGAAAATTATCCACGAGTCATTTATGATGTGTAGGAGTCAACCACACCTCAATACAATGCATAGTGTGACCGATATGACTCCAAGTGTGTCTTTTTATTTAAAATGGACATTAATTTAAGTAAAAAAGAACAAGTGACATACTGAAAACTGAGAAAACACATTCATATTATTTTTATACTTTAGAAAAATTATCCATGAATAATTTTTGATGGGTAGGAATCAACCCCACCTCAATCTGAGGCACGGTGTGACTAGTATGACTAAAAGTGTTTGTTATCAGTTTAAAATTGATATTTTAGTTCAAAATGTGTCACTCACTAAAAACCAAGAAAACATGCTCTGATTGTATTTATAATTTATGATAGTGATTCATAAGTCATTTTTGACATGTATAAAGTAGTCTTACATCAAACTGACGCACGATGCGACCAGTGTGACTCAAAATGCATGTTTCTAGTTTGAATTGACATTTTAGTAAAAAAACACAATTGGCATACTGAAAACTGAGAAAACACATTCATATTTTTTTGATACTTTAGGAAAATTATCCATGAGTCATTTTTTAAACGTAGGAATCAACCACACCTCAATCTGATGCACGGTGTGACCAGTATAACTCCAAGTGTGTCTTTTTATTTAAAATTGACATTAATTTTAGTAAAAAGAACAGGTGACATACTGAAAACTAATAAAAAACATTTTTATTGTTTTGATACTTTATTACAACGATCCATGAGTCATTTTTGATGTTTAGGAATCAACCACATCTCAATCTGACGTACGATGTGACTAGTATAACTCCAAATGTGTATTTTTTATTAAATATTGAAATTTTATTAATGTATTCTTTAAAATTAATGTTTAATTTATTTATTTATAGTATTACTAACATAATATTTGTTTTCTTATATAGGTGGAATCTTTTTATTAGGTTGAGATGATTTGTTCAAAAACTAATACCATGGGCGGACATTTTTGAGAGGGGGTCATGGGCGTCAAAAGATGAAACATTAATGTTTTTAAATGTTTGTTGGATAATCATAACTGTAATTATATAAAACATTGTTTGAAATGTATATACAAATGTTTTTTTGAATATACCATCGTAAAAAAATTTATTCATGGTGTCACATTAAATTTATATAGAATTGTTTGAAATTACCAATTTTTTCTATAATGTCCTGAATTTTTCCGTATACTATTTTTGAATAATATATGGATTTATTTTGAGACCAAACACTGATACAATGTGCGGTTCTGAGGCCCAGTTTACCCAGAATAAAGGTTTGAAATATATTAAAATATTAAATAGCACGCGCACACAATTTTCCTGCAAATTTAGAATAACTTCTAAATGCATGCCCGGATCCTAAATATGAGGGAACCATTGTGTTCAAAGTAGTGGATTTACCCTAGGAAAGGCATAACATCAGCCTACGCAGGTTGGCTATGAAAAGTAGTTTCAGTCATTTTTAAAGAATAAAATAAATGGAATATTTATTTTATTCCTTTCTATTTTGGCAACACAGAAACACGACGATGTTTTATGTTAAATAAACCTGGAGGCATGGATGTAGGGTTAAGATCATAACCCTGGAATCACCTGGAGGCCCTAGAGAGGAACCCTAGAGGATTCTATCAACAACAAATGATAACAGAACCTTGGATGGAAGATTGAAGGATGTTGTTTATGACAAATCTTGCCAACATTGACGACATGACAAATGATATTCTTTAGAAAGCAATACAAATTAAAGGTAGGGTGTGTTGATTTATTTTTCTTTCCCCATTCTTGTATTCAATAAAAAATGAAAACCAACCAACAAATAGGTTGATCCATGGATCGATCATTCTTATGGGATGGAGTATATTTGCAAGAATTATTTGGGTTATTTTAGAGATTATTTTGTTTGGATTTCATGATCGTTCTTATGGGAATGGATCGAGGCTAGAACGAACAACAACCGGGGTTCATTCATCTGGTTTTTCTTTGTGCCTTTTCTCCCCTGGTAAATTCTTCACGTTCTTCATTCTTTGTGGTTTATGAATGAATGATCATTGCATCTTCTATCCTTAGCGCAATGATTTGAAATTGAATATCATGGATCGGGGAGACCTAGAGGAGGTGCGATGATGAAGGAGATGGAAGAACCAAAGAAATTCTAGAATACCCGTTCTTCGGATGATTTATAAGCGGATGAATGAAATTGGTTTTTAGAGATGATTGAAGGCCCAAAACTCACCAATTCGGTATTATGGTGGTGATATGACCCTGGATCTGTGGTTTTGAGATGAACAGACCTTTGGATTGAGCTCTGTAAGATCAACCAAGGCATGCGGAGGAAGGAGATGGTTTCTAGAAAACCGTGATGAACACGACGTGTAACCCAGGGTTACACGACGTGTGGCCCCCAGTGAGTGGAGGATAGGGTTTTGAGAGGTAGTTAGGTGTCACATGGCATGTGACCCCTATCAAATGGTTTTTATTCCCTTCTTGAAGACTTAACGTGTATATCAGGAGATACATGGGCACAAGGTGGAGTACACAGGTTTCCTATATGGAACATACCCCACTAAATGACTTGGCATGGACCAAGTACACAGACTAACCCATGAATCAGTACTAAGGTAGAGCTTCATGGGTTGAAACTGTGTACTAGCACATGGACATAGTATATGGGTGGACCCCAAATAGAAGGACATGATGTGTGACCCTTTTACACGGCGTGTACCCATCATCTACACAACATATTCTAAATGACACAGGTCATTGTAAACGGGTAGTACCCAGGGTTAAGGGACACGATGTGTGACCCTACTACACACCATGTATCCCTTTCTTCATGGATTTAATCTCTTTTCCACTGTATCTTGGACAATGTTTCATTAAGGTTCTTTCCCTTGATCATTTTACTAAAGGTTGATGAGTATCATTTCCTACTCATAGGAGTATGATCCCTTCAGTAGGACTTCCCATATAGAGTTTTTGTAATCCCCCCCCCCCTCAAGAAGCCTAGAGCAGGATCCTCTATTCATTCTTCGTTCCTTATATAGAGTCCTTGGTATTGATGTGACTAACTACACCAGGAATCGATCCTCTATTTAACAGGTTAATCCAGATAGAGTTATTTGTATCAACCCATGGCCCTAGATATGATCCTCATATGTGGTATCATATCTCTCTTCAGATCTATCAGTGTATCTCTCTCATGACGGTTCCCAACAAACAATACCTCTTGGACGAACATCATCAATGCTATCGAACTCAGGAGTGTGTTCTCCCAGATGTGTGCTTCATGGAATCTTCAAAATGAATCTCTAGTGCTGGTATACAGTGGTTGTAACTTACCTCTAGATTGTGTGTCTTGGATTTAGAATATCTAGATATTATTGTTATATGTTTTGTAGACGTATATACCTATGTAGATATGACTGTATATTTTATTTTTGTGTTTCTTTGTGGTTTTGGGGTGTCCTACTGTGTATTGTTATACTCACCCCTACACGAGATTTTCCCTCATGTGTAATGTTTTGTGTAGACGAGTAGCCTTTTGATGGAGTCCTAGATGGACCAGGGCTAGATGGATCTTTGTGAGTTTAGATAGGCTGAGGTGTGTTCCTATAGATACAGACTACAGTCCTAATACCCTTTGTATATAGGTTGGAATTTATGGTTTATAGACTCTTTTTGGTGGGCTTTGATTCAAACTTGTTTTACTTTACTTCACTTTACTTTCCTGTTGTACTCTGGTTGGGATATAGTGGCACGCATGCATTTGGTTCTTAGTGGATCTTACATTTCAACATTTTGTGGGCTTGGATATGTGTGTGTGTGTATGTGTGCAAGTACATAGGAAATGCCTCCCATGTTAGTGATATGCCTACTCGGTGCTAGTCACTAGCCCCTGGCCTATTGGAGGTGGGCTTGAGGAGTCGCAACATGGGCCCCACTCGGACAGGCAATGACAGAGTGTTATCAAAGGTCGTCAGTTCTACTTTAGAACCAGGAGTCCGTGAGATTGGTTTTGGGAAACTGTGTTAAGTGTATATAGTTTGGCTTTCAGATCATGGACTCTAGTGTTGGTGCAACGACTGATGTATCCATACAACAGGACTCTGATAACTTTCTTTTTTTACTCAGTATATGAGAACATTGGTTGTAGGGAAAATAATGGTACATGCATCATATAATAATGGGGTGTGGTTCCATGTGCTTCTCAAGTCATCTCTCTAGATATACTCATCAACTATGGTATATCTTGTTTTCTTACAAGATGCCCATGAGACACATACCATCCAGGATTCAACATCTCGATCATGAGGATGACCCCCTCAGTGATGAGGCTTCGATATAGTGACCATTTTCCCAAATTTTACCTCCAGGTGGTGCACCATCTATACCACCACATGTGGAGAAGCATGTGGTACCCGTAGTACCATCAAATGAGGAGCATAGGATGAACACACTTCATGAGTTCCAGATATAGAGAACCATTAGGTTCCAAAGAAATCCTAATCCTCAGATGGTTGAGGACTATCTTGAGGTGGTGACCTGATTTTTCCATATAGTTAGGACACTAGCGGATTATATGGTAGTCCCAACGACGAGCCTTCTACATGGATCAGCAAGGCGATAGTGGATTTGGGCTATCCAAACTCATGAAGAGGCAACTCTTTCATGGACAGATTTTGATCATCTCTTCATAGAGGAGTTCTCACCAGTTATGATGAGAGTTGGGCGTATATAGGAGTTTCTTCAGCTCTAGTAGGGTAGCATGAATGTGGCTTATTATTCATCAAGGTTCACTAAGGTACTCGATGGATATGTTTAGAGATCAGAACTTCTGGTCTTAGACCTTTTAGTGAGGTCTACGTAGAGACATTTGATCTAGTGTTATACCTCTATGAATTTTGATGTATGCTGGGGTGCTTGAGTGAGTTTTACTAGTTGGAAGCTTCTTGGATAAGCAGGTATTTCCGATGGTAGTCAGAAGTAGACGAGCAGGTGCGAAGACCTCAACATTAGGGATCCGACATCAGTATTAGGGATCTGGACGTGGGAGACATTTCAAGAGGAGATCACAAGAAATAGGATCTATAGTTCAGGGCTCACATGGTGGGTCAAGTCAACATAGAGAGAGGTAGTGATATTCGTGTGATGGTAGGGGAAATCTCTCTTGAGGCTATACAACCCTCTATAATACTGACAAGGAATTAGTGGATGGACCGCTGAGGTAGAGACATTGATAAGAGTAGGAAAATCCATAAAGAAACAGACATATAAGAGGAGCTGGGAGAGTAGTAGGAGGTGGTTAGCATTTTTACATGCTACCACCACCACCCCTAGGAGTTCCATGCCAGGCTCAGGGAGCTGGAGGATAGGGGTGGGGACAACTGCATGTGGTCGAGGCATATGACTCAGGGGCTTCAAAAATGATTCAAGGTATGATCTGTGTCTTTTATACTTTATCTACAATACTAATAGACACAAGTGCTAGTCATTCCTTTCTCACAACATATCTTATTCGAGACTTAGAGATTCCAGTTGAAATGTTGAATCGACCATTATGCTCAGAGACACATACTATAGAAGATTCAGTGACCACACATAGTGTGACCTGAGCATTGGAGGTGAGAGCTTCAGTTGGAACCTTTTGGTAGAAGCATTGAGGCCTTATGACATCATTCTTAGTATGGATTGGTTATCCATAGTCTATACCTATATTAAAAATTTTAGGCGAAATATTTGGTGTATTCACAATGATGAAATGAGGTTTTCCTTTATTGGTGAAAAAGAAACCCAGGAAGCACAGGATTGACTCATTCAAAGGAGGGTGTAGTCGATTACTCATCATTTGGATAGACTAACCCTCGGTCCAGCTAATGTTATGAGTTACCAATTTTCTGTAGTGGTGGTGGAGTATAGGGATGTACTCCCCAAATATGTTATAGGATTACCTCCACACAAGGTGTCACGAACCAGGCCGGGTCGCCATCCGACCCGGAGCCCGACCCGGTCCGCAACATGGCCCGAAGGGCATTCCAGATCCCCACGGGCTGGCACAAGTGCCCGGGTATCAAAAATAAACTTGGTAATGATTTACCCGGATAAATAAATATAAAACAGACAACAAGATAAATAAATTGAAACTAAAAACTAACAACCAAACAGACCCTTATATCAAGTTTAGATTTAAAGTTTACAACTTGAACTAAAAACCCAAAAGAGACTACATCAAAGGAAACCAAAACTCCCAACACAAACATCTGCGCGACATGAGGAGTCACATCCCCAAGCCACCGCCACCAAACCAACACAAGGATGCCACTGACAACACGAACCACCAATGCTAAGCCTGATGCCTCAACCTAGAAAGAAAAAAAAAACAGAATCTACATACACCCAAAGTTGTATGTAGGGTGTGAGCTAAAAGCCCAGTAAGATGCCACCGAGAAAAGGTTCCACGCACAATTATTAAATGACCAATACATTTTCAACTTCAATTAAATAAAAGAACTAAAATCTTAAACAACCTTAGAGAAAAACAGGTTTTAGAGAAAACAGTTTTAAGAAGGAACAACTTAAATTTAAACACACGCGCACACACACACACTTATTTTTAAAATAACCAAGTTTCACACTGATGAGCGTAAAGTAACCAATGAGAACTAATATGGGAGGGTCCGTATGGGCGTTAGCTAGCTTGGGTCCCTAGATCTTAGTGTCTCGGTGAAACGTGGATTAGAAGGCCACGACCCTCAGAAAACGTGGCTTAGAAGGCCACGACCCTAAGAAAACGTGGCTTAGAAGACCACAACCCTCAGAATAACATATCTTTAGTTAGTGTTGCGATCGTCAGTCCTGCTAGTGAAACTGGGTCGAGTCACCTCCGGAACACTAGCCCACTAGTCTATTCCACCCTTCTAGCTACCCGGGCTTCCCGGTTTGTGCTCAAACAAGTTTCAAGTTCACGTCACACATTATAACAATATATTCAAACCAGACAAGACCCTACACACACCAGAACCACCATTTTCACACACAAAATCCATTTGAAACAACACGCACACTGAAAATGTCCCAACACTAAACCCGCATTACTTACACAACCAATTAAAAAAAACTGCTCAATCAAAGAAAACACATTCGCTGCCAGACACACCATTAAAAGGATTTATTGAAAAATTTTCACACACGTCGCATAACGTTAAGCATCAAAACCTTTACACAATTTAACCAAAAAAATTCTTCACCCTTAATAATTATTTAATAAAACAATTCAACTTTCAAAAATAAATTCTTAAAGACAAAAACACTGCTTCACACACTAGACTAACCCAAACCCTCCGACCTGACCATACGCACACCTCGTCATCTTAGGAACACAATACTCATTACGCACACAATAAAAGAAAACCACCCGACCAGTTAAAAACACCATTGCTATAATAAAACAAAGACCATAAAAATTTGTCAAACCATTTCAAAATACGTCACATGACTTTAAATGCCAAAGACTTATTAGAAGTTCATTTTTGCCTAAACACAACCAGACGCAATATCAAAACACCAATTGCACCCTTTTTGCACATCAAAAGACACTAAACCTAAGGAAAAATTTAACTCACCAAACTAAAGAATTAATAAGCTAACCACACAACTAAAAATAATCACTAACAATTAACTAGAAATAATACTTCAGCAGAAAGCGCACACATAGTATAAACAGGCCACTAAAAAAAATCAACAGCAAATCAAACCTCAGAGAAAACCAATTTCGCATGACACAAATTCATTAAATAAAACTCTATATTAATTAAACTTGCAAATTAATTAATCAAATAATAATTAACATGGAACCACTTACCTCGGTGTAGGCCGCCTTCGCAAATTTGGCGCGAAACTCCCGCTGCACGACAATCGCACTATGAGGACCTCAAATTGACTCTAATTCAAACATTTGAACTGAAATCATCAAAATATATACCAAAAAAACATTAAACCCTAACACAAACGCCTTCTGCAGGAAAGGGAGTTACCAAATTGGACCTCGCGTTGCAAGGAGGTCCGGTAGGGGGCGTCGCATAGCTAAGAGAAGGGCTACTCTGGTGTGAGGTCTGGCCAAGGGAGGGTGTCGAGGAGCTGTGAGAGGCCTGAAAAACAAGGGAGCGACATGAGGAGTAGGGGAGGCGTGAGGCGGTCAGAGAGATGATGACGGCTGGTGAGGAAGTCAGTGGCGGCTGGTGAGAGAGCCTGCTGAAACAGTGCTAGACGGGGAGGCTGAAGGGGCGGCTTCGGACGGAATCAGGAGGGCGACGCGATGGGAAGGAGGTCGGAGGGTGTTTGGTTCGGCATAGCTGGGTTTGCAAGCAGCCGAGGGTGGCTCGAGGGTTGGGCGCCGGTGCGAGGCAGTCCGCCTGGAGGAACGGAGGGTGCCGGCCAGGACCAAAGGGGTAGGCGCATGCCTCATGGGGGAGAGGGGGAAGAAAACTATACGGGTAGGGTTTCACGAAATAGGGGGGCGGCGACGAGAGAGAGGGGGAAAGAAAGAGAGGAGGAAAAAAAGAAGAAAAGAAAAACAAGAGGAAGAAAAAGAAAATAATAATAATAAAAATAAAATAAAATAAGGAATAAAGGGAGGGAAAAAATAATAAAATAGGATAAAAAGAAAAATAAAATAAAATAAAATAATAATGAAAAGAAGAAAAAATATTCTAATTAATAATAAAAAAAATTATTACTAATAATAAAGCTAATAATAACAAAACCAAAATAATAGAAACGATCAGCTTAAAACATTAGCTGGAATAATAATAATAATAAAAATAAAAATAATAAAATAAAACCAATCAAAAATAATATCACTACTAATTGAGCTTGGAAACCGCGCATGGCCACGTGAGCGGTCATGTGCGCGGTCGCATGCACGGGCGCGTTCACGCGCTGAGTCACGATTACGGTCGAGAGCACCTGTAAAAGATCTCAAATTCCTTTTAAAAATAGAACTGGTTCAAACTGCAACTCAAAAGAAAGACTTCAAATAATTAAATTAAAAATAAGTTTCAGTCGGGGTGTGACAATTCTCCCCACCATGACACTTTCTGCCCCCATAAAGTCCCAAAAGACCTGGTCAACCAAGGGTTCCAAGCGAGACCGCGAAGATGCTTAAAACCAAACCTCAATCGCCCAAAAACCGAACATTCAAAACGTCGATGACTTGAATCATCAAACATCTCAAAACCGGAATCACCAAGCAAAATGACCAAAAACTAGGAATTTACCTCGAAACAGAACTACAACATGGAACACCCGACCCCTAATGTAGGGATCACCAGGGCCGCTCGAGATCTCCAAGAATGCTCGTCAAGCGACCCACTACTCAAGCTATCCAATTAGCATGGTCGAGGTCGGGCGGAGCAGAATCAAGGGGGTTGCTCCGCCAAGCGCACTTTGAAAACTGTGTGTTCCACAAGCTCATCCTATGGTGGTCTCCCCACCATATTAGGGTTCCCATCAGACATTGGTTCTTCAAACCAAAACAACTCACAGCTCATACAACCTCTAACACTAGCTTGACCCTCGAAGTCCCCTATGTTTACCCAGCCAACATAAGAAGGGACGCCAGCGAGACCCGAACTGGGTCTCCCCACCATTTAAAAATTTCCTAACACCACTAAACCCGCACGGGCATTCCCAGTTTACTTTGAGCGATACTAAATGAATCCTTCATCGTAAACCCACCAACATGGGCCGAACTACACTGATTATTCCTACTATCGACAACACTCTTCCACATGAGATTGCTTTGATAGAAGAAACCCTTAACCATGAGGTGAACCAGACAGGCGCACGTCAATTCCACAAGACATGAGCATCTCTGACCATGAGAAGGTTCACAGAGCACGCCGACTGACTTTACAGGAATACGGATTTTCCGAACCTCTTCAAGGACCAAGAGGAACTCCCACAACTAATACTGCAAGAAGGATACATGGCCTTTTTACCCATCACAACAAAAATTATGCCTTCAAAGGTGATACCGCAATAAGGAAAAATTAAGTTGTCCCCATCCCGTCACTGCGGACTTAAGTCGGACCAAGATCGCACCACTTCTGACGAGTTTTGACTGTGCGCAAGCTTCACCCCGAGACCTATGGTTGGGGCCCTAATGTCTGAAGCATCTAAATCCTTGCAGTCATAAGCTGACCACCTCTGACTAGAACTTCCTCTACTGAAAAAGCAACCTGCATACTTCTCCTTGTGTACCGAGCGGACACTCTGTCAACATACCAACTAATAATTACAGTGAATGACTTAGGGTGTCTGACTGACCACACTAGAGGTAGGACATTGAGAGGTCTATCAAATGAAAGACACAAACTAACGAGAGGGGCACTCCAAGAACAAGTCTTATTAGTTCACACTCCTCATTGGATGAAGAGCATCCACATACCACAGTATGAACGGGACCAACAACTATTACGAGCTTTAAACTGATTGTTCCACACAACCTCTGGGGAACAAGAAACCAGATCATCATAAAGGTCAACACACCTCAATCTCCTCCTATTGATTGATTGAGCACCTATGATATCCACCACTTTCCTTCGCCTTCACCTTGGTAAAACCGCAGAATGAGACTAGTCTTGAGGGTTTCTCACAACGTCGTTATTCGCAACGAAAACGAAACTATCACCGTTTGCTGGTTTAGTCTCGCTCCTCCAGACATACACGAGACAATATACGCATATAAAACATCTAGAGTTCCTCCAAAACTAGAGACACTTCCAACTTTCCCAAAGCACTCAACGACATCCAACTGACCACGACGTCTACGAATGGTCAACACCACTGAGCAGAACCCAACTCCGCCACTCCACTGGGAGTTTGGGGTGAGCCAAGAACTGAGAAACTTGTTGGAAACCCATGGGACACTTCTAGGGGACATATCCCAAACAAGAAACACCAAACAACCTTCCAAAAATCTAGACACATCACAAATCAAACATCCAAATATCGGACACAAATAAAAAAATTTCAATTTAAAACATCAATTCATCCTTAAATAAAACACCCACTTGAAAAGCCAAGCACAAGATAATAAAACCCAACAACTCTTTTGAACCCATCACTTTTACTTCGGACTCAAACCCATTTTCCATATTCCAAAACCATTTAAGAACAAAAACCCATTTTTTGAGAAAACCCCACCTTTTAGGAAACAAGATGCAACTTTCAAAATCAACCACTCACCACTGATATTCCTGGATGCCTCATAGATTTAAATTTTCGTGCCTCCCAGGCACCGATCCACACAATCCACCAACTATCCATTAATCACTTCCACATGCCCACGCGATCATCCATAGGAATACCACTAGACAAATCAAGGTTCTTCCGCTTTAAAAAATAATACATTTTTCAATTTTCCAAAATACCTTTTTCCAACTATTTCAAAAACTCAAGATAAATTTCCAAAATGATTTTCATTTATAAAACAACTCACTCCAATTTCAGACAACACAAGACATTAATTTAGCAATTCAATTTCAACAAATCAAATGCCAAATTACAAAAACTAGGTCCAAGAGAAACACACCCCAAAAATTAGGCCAACCACACACCAAAATAAAATAAGAGCAGCACCAAAGTCCGCTTCCCTTTTTAAAGGAAAACAATTTCGCACCAATCAAAAAACTGAAGCAAGACATCGCAAACATAAAATCACCTAGACAGAGGACTAGTGGTCGTGTCTAACCCGACTACATGGTTTAGTAGGCCATGCCCTAGGCAAGAACCAACCACCAGGAGTGTCGAACCGTACTCTCGGGCATCACATGGGTCGCTACTCCATGTGAGACCGTGCGCAGTACCAGTTTACTCCTATTTTCATCCCCCATCCACAAAGAGTAAATCCAAAAATAAACTGAAATCCTAGACTACCCCTGGCTACTCGAGGATCGGAACGAGCAAGAGTTCACGACGCTCTTCCCACACCTAACCCTCGAGTACCGACAATCCTATCTCCAATCTACCTGACACCCTAAATAACAAGAATAAAACCTGTCTCTGATACCAAATGAGACAACTGGGTCCCGATGAGAGCATAGACACCCCGCCTTAACATGGTCGTCGGGTCCTGGCCCACCAAGTACCACCAGTTGCCCCGCAGACACGTGGGGCCCACCCCAGGGTCCACCCACATGCCTGAACGGGTCATCTGACTAATGACAGTCCCCACAGGCCAACACTTGTCCTTTCCAGTGTGCTTTTTCCTCACTCACACACACCCTGGGAAACTTTCCAGAAGGTCACCCATCCTGATCACTACTCCAGGCCAAGCACGCTTAACCATGGAGTTCTAATCAGGTAGGCTCCCAAAAAGGAAGGTGTACCTTGTTTACATGAGTCATATCATTTAGTCATTTAAACCTTTATCGGCGCCCGACCCGGTCCGCGACATGGCCCAAAGGGCGTTCCCGATCCCCATGGGCTGGCACAAGTGCCCGGGTATCAAAAATAAACTTGGGAATGATTTACCTGGATGAATAAATATAAAACAGACAACAAGATGAATAAATTGAAACTAAAAACTGACAACCAAACAGACCCTTATATCAAGTTTAGATTTAAAGTTTACTACTTGAACTAAAAACCCAAAAGATACTACATCAAAGGAAACCAAAACTCCCAACACAAACCTCTGCGCGACATGAGGAGTCACATCCCCAAGCCACCGCCACCAAACCAACACGAGGATTCCACTGACAACCCGAACCACCAATGCTAAGCCCGATGCCTCAACCTGAAAAAAAAAACAAAATCTATATACACCCAAAGGTGTATGTAGGGTGTGAGCTAAAATCCCAGTAAGATGCCACCGAGAAAAGGTTCCACACACAATTATTAAATGACCAATACATTTGCAACTTCAATTAAAGAAAAGAATTAAAATCTTAAACAACCTTAGAGAAAAACAGGTTTTAGAGAAAACAGTTTTAAGAAGGAACAATTTAATTAAAACACACGCACACACACACACACACTTATTTTTAAAATAACCAAGTTTCACACCAATGAGAGTAAAGTAACCAATGAGCACTAATATGGGAGGGGCCGTATGGGTGTTAGCTAGCTTGGGTCCCTAGATCTTCGTGTCTCGGTGAAAGGTGGCTTAGAAGGCCATGACCCTCAGAAAATGTGGCTTAGAATGCCATGACCCTCAGAAAACGTGGCTTAGAAGACCACAACCCTCAGAATAACATATCTTTAGTTAGTGTTGCGATCGTCAGTCCTGCTAGTGAAACCAGGTCGAGTCACCTCTAGAACACTAGCCTACTAGTCTAGTCCACCCTCCTAGCTACCCGGGCTTCCCGGTTTGTGCTCAAACAAGTTTCAAGTTCACGTCACATGTTTTAACAATATACTCAAACCAGACAAGACCCTACACACACCAGAACCACCATTTTCACACACAAAATCCATTTGAAACAACACGCACACTGAAAATGTCACAACACTAAACCCGCATTACTTACACAACCAATTACAAAAAAAACTGCTCAATCAAAGAAAACACATTCTCTTCCAGACACACCATTAAAAGGATTTATTGAACAATTTTCACACACGTCGCATAACGTTAAGCATCAAAACCTTTACAAAATTTAACCAAAACAATTCTTCACCCTTAATAATTATTTAATAAAAAAATTCAACTTTCACAAATAAATTTTTAAAGACAAAAACACTGCTTCACACACTAGACCAACCCAAACCCTCCGACTTGACCATACGCACGCCTCATCATCTTAGGAACACAATCTGCATTACGCACGCAATAAAAGAAAACCACCCACCTAGTTAAAAACACCATTGCTATAATAAAACAACTACAAGAAAAATTTTTCAAACCATTTCAAAATACGTCGCACAACTTTAAACGCCAAAGACTTATTAGAAGTTCATTTTTGCCTAAACACAACCAGATGCAATATCAAAACACCAATTGCACCCTTTTTTCACATCAAAACACACTAAACCTCAAGTAAAATTTAACTCACCAAACTAATGAATTAATAAGCTAACCACACAACTAAAAAGAATCACTAACAATTAACTAGAAATAAGACTTCAGTAGAAAGCGCACACATAGTATAAACATGACACTAAAAAAATCAACTGCAAATCAAACCTCAGATAAAACAAATTTCGCATGACACAAATTAATTAAATAAAACTCTAAATTAATTAAACTTGCAAATTAATTAATAAAATAATAATTAACATGGAACCACTTACCTCGGTGTAGGCCTCCTTCGCAAATTTGGTGCGAAACTCTCGTCGCACGACAATCGCACTGTGAGGACCTCAAATTGACTCTAATTCAAACATTTGAACTGAAATCATCAAAATAGATACCAAAAAAACATTAAACCCTAAAGAAAACTCCTTCCGCAGGAAAGGGAGTTACCAAATTGGACCTCACGTTGCAAGGAGGTCCGGCAGGGGGCGTCGCACAGCTAAGAGAAGGGCTGCTCCGGTGTGAGGTCTGACCAAGGGAGGGTTCCGCGGAGCTGTGCGAGGTGTGACAAACAAGGGAGAGACATGAGGAGTAGGGGAGGAATGAGGCGGTCAGAGAGACGACGACGGCTGGTGAGGAAGTCAGCGACGGCTGGTGAGGGAGCATGCTGAAACAGTGCTAGACGGGGAGGCTGAAGGGGCGGCTCTGGACGGAATGAGGAGGGCGGCGCAATAGGAAGGAGTCCAGAGGGTGTTTGGTGCGGCTTAGATGGGTTCGCAAGCAGTCGAGGGCGGCTCGAGGGTTGGGCGCCGATGTGAGGCAGTCTGCCTCGAGGAAGGGAGGGTGTCGGCCAGGACCAAAGGGGTAGGCGCACGCCGTATGGGGGAGAGGGGGAAGAAAACTATACGGGTAGGGTTTCACGAAATGGGGGGGGGGGCGGCGACGAGAGAGAGGGGGAAAGAAAGAGAGGAGGAAAAAAAAGAAGAAAAGAAAAACAAGAGGAAGAAAAAGAAAATAATAATAATAAAAATAAAATAAAATAAGGAATAAAGGGAGGGAAAAAATAATAAATGAGGATAAAAAGAAAAAGAAAATAAAATAAAATAATAATTAAAAGAAGAAAAAAATAATCTAATTAATAAAAAAAATTATTACTAATAATAAAGCTAATAATAACAAAACCAAAATAATAGAAACGGACAGCTTAAAACATTAGCTGAAATAATAATAATAATAATAATAATAATAATAATAATAATAATAATAATAATAAAATAATAAAACCAATCAAAAATAATATCACTATTAATTGAGTCTGGACACTGCGCATGGACACGTGAGCGGTCGTGTGCGCGGTCGCATGCACGGGCACGTTCACGCGCTGAGTCGCGATTACGGTCGAGAGCATCCGTAAAAGATCTCAAATTCCTTTTAAAAATAGAACCGGTTCGAACTGCAACTCAAAAGAAAGACTTCAAATAATTAAATTAAAATGAAGTGTCAGTCGGGGTGTGACACAAGGAGATAGACTTCTACATTGAATTACACCCTGATATGGTACCGACATTAGTACCAACATATCAGATGGATATCATAGAGCTTCGCAAGTTGAGGGTGTAGTTGGAGGACTTGTAGAGGAAGGGATTCATGAGACCCTGTGTTTCACCCTGGGCGACCCTAGTTTTGTTTTCCAAAAAGAAAAATAAGAGCTTGAGGTTGTGTGTGGACTACCATCACTTGAACCAGGTGACTGTGAAGAATAAGTATCCATTACTTAGAATTGATGACCTCTTTAATCAGTTGAGAGGGGCACGAGGGTTCTTGAAGGTTGAACTTTGATCAAGATATCACTATCTATGAGTACGGGATGATGATATACCAAAGATGACATTAAGATGTCATTAAAGTCACTATGAGTACTTGGTGATTCCCTTTGGTCTGACGAATGCCGCAGAAGTTTTCATGGGACTCGTGAACTAGATCTTCTAGTCTTATTTAGACTGGTTCATGGTATTCTTCATCGACGATATTCTTGTGTACTCAGTGTCTAAGGAGGATCATTCGAGACACTTAAGGATGGTTCTGGACTATTTCCCTCGGAATTCGGGGATGACCTCCTGGATGGGAGATTCAAACGTTCCGATCGGTTTCTAACGGGTTTTTTCATAGAACTGGAAACATCTAATGATTCCACATCCATTTGGACCTACTTTCCAAAGGTAGGCGCTCATTAGCTTCTGGACTGATGAGGCTTAGGAATTTTCATTGGTCAAGAGGATGGGAGGTCGGACTCATCACACCTTTTTGAGGGAAATTATTGTCTATTCCGGGACTCTCTTTATAGATTTAAGTTATGTTCGTGAATCCTTATTACATTACCAAGTATAAAATGAGATTTTCCTTCAGTTTTGACAATCAATGATTAAAATATGTAAGAAATTTAGAGAATCTTTTATATTTATTCGAGGTTCTTCATCAATAGAGAATCATCTATATCTATTTAGAGATTCTTGGTCAATGGTATCCTTCAAAACATTTATATAAAAGTCTCTTGGTCATTATGATGACTAGGCTAGTTTTAAAGCCACTCAGTGGGGCACTTGAAGTTTATTGTCATTCAGAAGGACATGAATTATTTCAGAGTTGGGATTGAACCCGTAGATGGGCTACCTACGTATACTTTGTTTTGGAAAAGGAATCAGAACCCACGTAGTTCGAATAAGGGAGTATGATGTTTATGATTGATGGCTCAAAGAAGTATGTCACAATTACTTTTACACTCTAAGATCACGTGAGTCATGCTCGGTATGAGAAACAAGAGGTATTGGTAAAAATTAGACAATTGTGCCATGAAAGATGCAATCATAAGAAATAATGTGGGACTTATGTATGTATGACTGACCAGATAAATGAAGGTTAGGATTTACTTTAGGGAGAAAATCCAGGAACATGGTCCATAAAGGTATATGTGCTTCATGGATATTTGAATACTCTAACTTGGGACTTATTCCTGAAAAGGAAACCCAAATTAGGAGAGGATTGATAACTGGATTTTACTCCTAAGAAGGAATCCCAGATCAAACGTAAATTAGGACTGGTTAAAGAGAAATTAAGGGACTTGGGGCTTACTCCTGAAAAGGAAGCCCAAGATTATGACTGGGACTTACTCTTGAAAAGGAGGCCCAGGTTAAGGGATTTATGACTGGGACTTATTCCTGAAAAGTAAGCCCAGGTTAAGGATTAAGGTTTGGGGCTTACTCCTAAAGAGGATGCCCATATTTGAGAATTTTAAGAATTTGGGGCTTATTCCTAAGGAGGATGCCCAAGTTTGGAGGACTTAGGACTGGGGATTATTCCTGAAAAGGAGACCCAGGTTAAGGATTCTCTCATCTTAAAGGATGAGGTTGAATGAATGAACTCTCCATATTTAGTGACATAAAGATATTTAAATCACTAGGTTTTGAGAGATATTCCACAGAATTACTTTCATATAAGGAAGTCAAATCAAGAAATCATGCCATAAATGGATTTGAAGAGTGTCTTGAAGACTGAATCTTGAAAAGGAAAGGTGTAATGGCTTAGGAGGGGTGAAATGGGCAAGAAAGGCACCCAAAAAGGAAGGGGCGCGCAAGTCTTGGAAGGCGCGCAAGTATTGAGGGGGCGCGTAAGTATTGGTCGCGCAGGTATACCTACGCGACATGGTGGGTACTTGTGCGATATTCAACCAGCATTGAAATACTTGAGCAACTCTTCATTAAAGCCTTTAGAATCCTCTTGAGGTTATTCCAAAAAAGGGACGCGCAAGTTCTATCGAAGGAGTAAGGCGGCGCGCAAGTGTGACCACTTCCCTTAAGGGTTGACCACTCAGGCGTGCAAGTGTTGATGAGTTTCAACACTTAGGCCTTACTCCCTCTCTTTAGATATTCCGTTCTAGGTAAGAAATTACCTTAGAAGTGTTCCGGAAGCTTTTAGAAGAGACTTGAGCGTCGGGAGCTTCAATCCGAGTTTTTGGAAAAAAAATCCTCCCGAATGGGGGGCCCACAGGGTCTATTTATAGGTAGGAGAAGACCCTGGGCAGTTACCGGGCGGTTATCACTTAGGTCGCACAATTCACTTGCGCGACCATAAGGGCGTCGCGCAAGTGGACTTGCGCGACTGTGATAGAACTTGCGCGACACAGGTTTTTTTGATCCTTTATTCATGCCTTTGTCGATTTTTGATATTTTCTTCAAAGGTTGAATCACTTTGATCTCAGATATTCCCCTTTTCCGATCTTTAGATTCTATGACTAAAGGAGCGTCAACAAAAGTCCCCCCTCAGAGTTGGATCCAGAGAGAAATAGAGGATTTGACTCTGAGGAAATCGAATACATCCAAAGGAAAAGGGGGCGCGCAAGTCTTCAGGGCACAGAGGGCGGCGCATAAGTTTGTGTCACGCAGGCTTTGAGCACACTCTGTACGGTGCGCAGATAGGCTTCCTAGCCTATAAATACAAGGCCTCACCTCCATACAAAGCATCTGGATTTCCGGACTTCAAACCTCTCGAGCTCTCATCGCGCAGGTCATCTTAGCCGTGCAAGTTGCTCTGTTTTCCGGTGTTTCCTTGATGGTGTGTTGCTTTCAAGGTATTTTGACTTGTGTGGTGTCACTTGTGCGCCAAAAAATTGCGCGACACCTCCATACTTGCGCGCCAAGTTTTAGACTTGCGCGCCTTAATGCCTTTGTCATCTTTTTCAAATTTCTTCACAAATTTTATGAAAAATAAACCCATTTAAGAGTTAGTTTATTCATCTTTTGTGCAGATTCAGTGGTTCCCAAGGGAATTGGAACGGCTGATGAACTGGCTAGCAAGCGGATTGATGACATGATAAACATCATTGGACATGATTAATACGATATCTATGACAGTACTCTCCCAGATTTGGCTAAGTACTTGAAGAAATATCATCCTAATATTCTACAGAGCATCTATCTGCCTCTGTGTGGTCATGGTCATCTGCAAGGAATCAATGTTCCAAATGCAAAGAATTATACACCTGAGATGCAGCTGCACTACTACTCCTCTATTTCGGTTATGTTGTGCATTAAGAGCAACAACAATCGTGTAAACTTTAAAGTTCTCCTTCCATGCCATTTCCTTGAAGATATGAAAATGGAAAACCCATGGGATGAAATGTTTTCCACTGCCGGTTGGTGGAGAGAAGACAAACATGGCATTAGAGAAATATCTGAAAAGATTACTCTCTCCAAATGGATCTTTACTTCCAAAGATCCATTCTCAAATCCATGTATCCATCTTCCAAGTCTCTTGGACAGAAACAGAGTCACTATTTGATCAGCAGAAAATATTCTCAAACTGCACTCAAGAACATTCTTTTTCAATTGTTCCAAGAAGAGCTAGTATCACTGCATCTCTTATTGTATCCAGTTGAATGAATGAATTCCAGGTGGTTGCTGATGAAGCTCGGGGTGTCGTAAATCAAATGAAGAGTTATGTTGAAATCATTTTGTAATTCTTGAAAAAGAGAAGAGACTCCAGTCTGTGGATGTCCTTCTATCTCCTGTGTATCAATGAAAAACACTTTCATCTTCAATCATTTGTACCTGCATTCTTTCACTAACTGCTTAAAATTTACTTAATCCAATGGGCCTAGTAAGTATAGTTTGATTTTTACTAGGATTATTACAAATAACCCTACAAACTTTGAACCTTTTAATTGCTCGATATTACCTAAATCATACAAAAATGTATATTTACTGAGCTGGAACTTGACTTTTATTCAGAGTTCCTTTGTCTTTTGTGGGCAGTTTAAAGTCATGCATGCCGGACATAAAGGGGCTAAAGTTTAAGTTTGAAAATAGCTTTGACCGAAATGGATTAAAATTGATTCAATTCCTTGACAATTTATCTGAAAACATATTACCATACTCAAGTATGAGAGAAAATATGTAAACTATGGCTTAAGAATATTTGAATCAGAGGAATGATATGAAAAATAGCTAAAAGGCATTAGAAGAAGTAGTTTCCAAGAATGAAGTTACTATTATTTAACAAAACCCGTTAGGGGGTTGAATTATGTAGGGCCATCTAAGGGCATTGGCTGCATAGTTAAATAAATAGCATCTTTCGGCTGACAAGTCTGTTATATGGACTGTTTATGCAAGGCCACCTATGGGCACGTGCTGCATAGTCAGGCAAAAAAACTCTCAGAAATTTACTTTCCTAGTGCTAAAATCCAGTGAAAGTTTATGGAGATTCAAATTTTCTAAAGTATAGAGTTTGCGGTATGGAAAGAGGTACTTGAATATGGAGAAGATATTTCCAGATAAGATTATCGAAGAACTGGATGAATATCACTCCTACGAAGGTCTGACCCAAACGTAGGGAAGAAGAATAAACCATAGACTTGAATACTTTTAGATCATGAAAAAGGATATGGGACAAATATGTTAAGGATGGCTATTTTTTTGCGGATCCCTACATATTGTCGCTTAAGACAAATAAGGACAAAAGAGGCATTCTTCCCAAGAATGAAGTTACCATCATTTAACAAACCCGTTAGGGGGTTGAATTATGCAGGGCCACCTAAGGGAATTGGCTGCATAGTTAAATAAAATAGTATCTTTTGGCTAACAAGTCTGTTATGTGGACTGTTTATGCAAGGCCACCTATGGGCACGTACTGCATAGTCAGGCAAAAGAATTCTCAGAAGTTTGACATTTTTGTGACTAAAAGTCATGAAAAGGGTTATGAAGATCTGAAAATATTTAAGGTTAGGATTATAACACATAAAGATGGGTATTGTCCAATGTATATAGAGATACATAGGTCAATGATAACCATAATCATGTTGTGGCTGGGTCCTGAATTGAAATTTTGGACTTCACTACGTATCTCATAAGAATGAGAATCAAGCCATACATAGTTCTTGAAATGCAGTTTAACGTCATGCAGGACAAAAGTATGAGAGATCTTAGTTTAGGGTCATAGAGTTCGGACCATAATAATGAATACACAGTTTGTGTTTTCATGAGGAATTTTCAGCCAAGGGACTGAAAGTGAAATTTGGGGTTAGGCCCAAAAGACTTGGGACTGGATTCGAGGGACACTCGAATGTTCCTACGTATCCCATAAGGATGGGAATAAAGCCCACGTAGTTCTAGAACTACCCTTTGTACAAATTTGGTTCGTACATGTGAAGGGTGAAAGGGGACTTTAGTGCAATGATGGTTTAACCCGAGATAAAAAGTTTAGGCATTACCATGTATGCACGTAGTCTTTTGAAATGAAACATGATTGAAAAATCAATGTAAATAATGGTTCCATCTTAGATGAGGAAATCAAAGAGTATTGTAGTTTACTGTCGTACCAGACAAAAGTGTTGCATAGTTTAATGTCATATAACAAGGATGAAAGTGAATCAATGTAAAGATATTGATTCTAGGGGTGGTTTCACGAATCAACATCATATGAGATGGTGGTGAACCGATGTGAAGAGATTGTTTTTGGGCTTGAACCCTGGGAGGTTGCCTACATACCCAGCCTGGAAGGCAAGGATCGAAGTCCGTGTAGTTCAATTAAAGAATCAATTAATGATCAAGTTGTTCTTGGGGACAACGACCTAAAAAAAATGTTATTGGGACTTATACATGGTTAGCGGCCCAAAGAGAGCGTTACGGTTGAGGTTTTCTATAAGCTCACGTGAGTCATACTCGATGTGAGAAACAAGAGGTAACAACAACCTTCACGATGCATAGTTTAATGTCATGTAGGACATATAAAGGGACTATGCAGTTTAAAGTCTTGTAGTTAGGACTATTGGTGCTGCACAGTTTAGTGTCATGTAGCAGGGACAAAATACAGTTTAATGTCATGTAGGATGTATCAAGGACTTTCTGTACAGTTTAGCGTCATGTAGTTAGGACGGTGGGAACAATACAGTTTAACATTATGTTGGACAAAAAAGGGGGACTGCGCAGTTTAATGTCATGCAGTAAGGACAAAATAACACACCATTTACGTCATGTTGGATGCATTGGCGATTTTTTCTACAGTTTAGTGTCATGTTGGACAAAAGGTCGAATAGTTTAAGGTCATATATATGGACCGTGGATGGTACAGTTTAATGTCATGCTGGACATAAGTACAGTTTAAGGTCTTACAGGACCTTTGATGATTATGTAGTTTAACGTCTTTCCGGACGTAAGGGACTTTCAAATAGTTTAGGGTCATATGCATGGACCATGGATGGTGCAGTTTAACGTCATACAGGACCATGGTGTAGTTTAAGGTCATACAGGACTTTTTAGGGAACTTTTTCATAGTTTTAACGTCGTAGGGGATGAGGTTGTGGTTTAAGGTCATACTGGACCATTGCTGTATAGTTTAACGTCATATAGCAAGGAAAAACTGGTGCCGCACAGTTTAGTGTCATGTTACGGGGACAATAGGGCGAATAGTTTAAGGTGATATATATGGACCGTGGATGGTACAGTTTAATGTCATGCTGGACATAAGTACAGTTTAAGGTCTTACAAGACCTTTGATGATTATGTAGTTTAACGTCTTTCCGGACGTAAGGGACTTTCAAATAGTTTAGGGTCATATGCATGGACCATGGATGGTGCAGTTTAACGTCATACAGGACTATGGTGTAGTTTAAGGTCATACAGGACTTTTTAGGGAACTTTTTCACAGTTTTAACTTCGTGTGGGACGAAGTTGCGGTTTAAGGTCATACTGGACCATTTCTGTATAGTTTAATGTCATATAGCAAGGAAGAACTCGTTCCGCACAGTTTAGTTTCATGTTGTGGGGACAATAGGGCAAATACTTTATAGTTTATACAAAATACTTCTTCAAAAATCTGGCATTAGTTGGAGTAGTAATGAGTTCTCCATCCATCGAGATTAATGAATAAGCTCCATTGGAGTAGACCCTATGTATTGAATAAGGTCCTTCCCATTTTGGATCAAGCTTGGGAGGTTTCTTTCCTGGTATCATTGAAGTTCTGAGAACTAATACCAATTCTCCCTGAATGAATGAACGAAGACGAACCTTTTTGTTAAAAGCTCGTGATATTCGATTCTGATAGATTTCCAAGTGGTGCAAAGTGCACAATCTTTTCTCATCTAACTGTTCTAATTCATTCAATCGCTTTTGGGATTGCTCATCTGTAGATAACTGATCACAAATGGCTACTCTGAGTGAGGGAAATTGAACTTCAATTGGCAAGACTGCTTCTGTTCCATATACCAATGAATATGGAGTTGACCACGTTGCATTACGGGTGGTAGTCCGATAAGCCCATAAAACATGAAAGAGTTTATCAGGCCATGACCTCTTATCTTTATCCACTATCTTTTGCAGTATATTTGAAAGAGTCTTGTTAAAGGCTTATATTTGGCCATTGGCAGCCGCATGATACCGAGATGAATGGTTGGATTTAATGTTGTATTCCTGATACAATTTCTTCACCTCAGAAGAACAGAAGTTGGTGCCATTGTCCGTCAATATGGTATGAGGGACACCAAATCTAGTAATGATGTTAGAATTGATGAAGCTAACAATGCATTTAGAACTGACTTCTTTGAGAGGTACTACCTCTGCCCATTTGGAAAAGAAATCAGTAGCAGTACGAATGTACTTAAACTGCTTGGCCGTAGCTGAAGGGTAAGGTCCCACCACATCCATTCCCCATGTGGAAAATTGCCACGAGTATTTATCTATATGAATAAACTCTGGAGGTTGATGAATGAAGTTGGCATGTACTTGACATGAATGACACTTCTTTGTGAAATTAACACAATCTTGTATCATTGAAGGCCAAAAGTATCCAAGCCTTCGAATTTGATCAGACAATCTATGTCCAGACTGGTGGGCACCACAGACTCCTGCATGCACTTCTTTCATGACAGCCATTGTCTCTTCACCATCAATGCATCTAAAGAGAACTCCATCTAAACCACGTTTGTAGAGAATTTTCTCTAGGTGGTTTGGGCTATCATAAAGAGTAAAATTGACCACACATCGCTGGATTTGTTCTTTCTCGGCTCTATCAGGTGGAAGTGTTCCATTTTGAAGGTATTCCCTGATAGGTGACATCCATCCTGTAGTATGACCATACGGTTCAGGAATGGGACTAATTTCATTAATTTCCTCTGTTCTGGCTTGAACATAAGGTGAAATTGCACGACGGTGGGCAATACTGATGGTTGTCTCGTCCCGATTTGGATCTGCTAGAGCTGTGGCTATATTAGCCAGCGCATCAGCTTGAGCATTTTGTGATCTTGGGACATAAGAAAATGTCGGTTCTGAAGGGAATTCCGCCATTAACTCTCTGACGTAATCATACAAAGGGATTAATTCTTCTTTTCTGATATCATAATCCCCATTGACTTGTTTGATTACCAGGTCTGAATCACATTTCACCTTTAAGTGATTCACTTGTACTTGAAGCGCAAACTCCAAGCCAGTGATAAGAGCTTGGTATTCGGCTTAATTATTAGTACCACCTTCCCACAATAAAAAGGAATAAGGTAACAATGCCTTATCTAGAGAAATGAGTACAATTCCTAAACCAACTTTGTTGAATTTAGAATTTTCCATTTTCTTCCCTGTTGGACTTCTGGAAGCACCATCAAAATACATTTCCCATGTTTGATGACTCTCTTGAATAGAGAAAACTTCCTCATCAGGGAGTTCAATATCTGAAGACGTGTCTTCTACTGAAGGATGTTCAGCCAGGAAATCAGCTAGAGCTTGGACCTTTATTGCCTTTTGAGATACATACTGAATGTCGAACTGCTGCAAAATAACTGCCCACCTTTCTAGACGTCCTGTAAGCATTGGACGACTAAGGATGAATTTGAGCGGATTATTGCGAGATACCAATTGGACCTCGTGATGTTGCAGGTAGTGTCTCAGTTTCTGAACTACAAAGATTAATGCCAGGTAGCATTTCTCAATACTTGAATACCGGGTTTCTGTTTCAAGCATAGTTCTACTGAGATAGTAGAGGCTATTTTCATCCCCAGCATCATTCTTTTGAGCAAGAAAGGCACCCAATGATCGCTCTAGAGCTGTCACATAGAGGATAAGTGGTCTTCCTTCAACAGGTGGCATGAGTACTGGTGGACTCAAGAGATATTTCTTGAGAACATCAAACACTTCTTGACATTCTTCAGTCCACTGGTAAGTGACTCCTTTTTTCAATAATTTGGTAAAGGGTAAACTTTTTCCTGCCAAATTGGCGATGAAACGCCGAATATAGGCTAAGTGTCCTTGAAGTACTCTTAATTATTTCAAATTCTGAGGAGGTGACATACCAAGGATTGACTTGGTCTTCTCAGGATCGACTTCAATACCACGATGGCGTACAAAAAAGCCAAGGAATTTTCCTGAGGTTACCCCAAAAGCACATTTTAAGGGGTTCATCTTCAAATTATGTTGTCGAAGCTTGTGGAATATGACTTCCAAATCAGCAAAGTGATTAGAACGTTGTTTGGATTTAACCATCAAATCATCTACATAGCATTCAACAAAATTCCCTAAGAAAGGTTTGAAGATACGATGCATGGTGCGTTGATATGTTGCACCTGCATTCTTTAAACCAAAGGGCATCACCCGGTAACAAAACACACCTTGAGGGGCTCTGAAGGCTGTAGATTCCTCATCTTCTGGGGCCATTCAGATCTGATTATATCCGGAATATCCATCCATGAAGGAAAGTACTTCATAGCCAGCCGTCGCATCAATTAAGAGTTCTATAATCGGAACTGGGAAATCATCTTTAGGACAATACCGATTAAGATCTCTGAAATTGATGCAAACCCTAATTTGTCCGTTCTTCTTGTTTATAGGGAAAATATTAGCCAACCACTTGGGATATTGAACTTCTCTGAAGAAGTTAGCTTTGATCAGCTTATCCACTTCAGCTTCAATTTTGGAAGCATAAGTTGGGTGTGTTCTTCTCGCGGCTTTCTTAAATCCTTGATGTTCTTTTGGTAAACCCAAATGATGAGTAGAAACATCAGGATCAAGCCCAGGCATTTTCGTATAGTTCCAAGCAAAAATATCTTTATTTTGCTTTAGAAAAGAAATATACATCTCTTGCTCTTCAAGGGTCATGGCCGCACTAATTAAAGTGGGGTGTGGATCTTTCTCTGTACCTAGATTTATTTCTCTGAGTTCATCCACAGTGGTAGAGATACCCTCTTCAAATGCTGGAGGAGCATCTCTAAGATCTTCCTCTTCCTCTTTATCATGTGCTATTTCTTCCGTTTCTACTTGCATAATAGATGACAAAACGAAATTTTCATGATCAGAAGAGATGTAAAATTTTTCACATTTTGAAGAAGAAGCTTCCATTTTCGACCCTATTGATGATAAAGGGCCTTATTTGGGAAATAAAGAAGAGATGATGGATTGAGAATTGACATCATTATTCACCTCCGATGTTGCTATAACTTCTTCTGGCCTGATTGGTGAAGTATAGACCTGTTGTATTTCAGCAGATGAAATGAAGATGTCACCACTTGTGCTTTCATCACTGTTTGGTAGGTTACCAATTTCTCCCATGTTGTCTGGATCGATTGCCGTAATTTACATTATGGATCTTTCCATAAGAGTATTTTGATTTGGGCCTATTTTGTCAATTTGACTGATAGGTAACACATAATCTGTACTCACATGTGTAAATGGATTTATTGGAATCTTTTCCAAACCATATGGATCATTAACTTTAGTAATTTCCTTCATTGTAGATTTCTCTCTTCCCTTCATGTGATAAAATTCCGCCTCAATGTACTGAGATTCACATGTCTTGAACGGGGTATTATCACCATACAATGTTCCAACTTGATCATTGAAACAGTATTTGAGACATTGATGGTATGATGAAGGGATAGCCGCATGCTGATGTAGCCAGGGTCTTCCAAGCAAGATGTTGAAAGCTGAGTCTTAATCAACAATCATGAAATCCGAATTGGATACAAGATCTCCAAACTGAGTTCTGAGTGTAACTTCGCCCAGTGGTTCTTGTTCATTTTTATCATATCCTTGTAACATCATGGTAGAAGGAGATAAATCAGATTCCATGAGGCCCAATCGACGAAGTGTACGAATGGGCATGAGGTTGACTCCTGAACCATTGTCAATGAAAGCTCTTCGGATATCTACACCATTGACTTTTCCAGATAAGTACAGAGGTTTTATGTTTCCATGCACAACATCATCTTCATCTTTATCAGTAAAAGATATCACTGCATGGCATTCTACAGGATTATTCTCTATGTGATAGACTTCAGCTGCAGCAATTTCATCTTCAAACTCCTGAGGACTTGACAAAGCTTCGATGAGTGCTTCCCGAAGATCTTTTTACAGATTCAAAGCATCCAAAATTGATAACTTGGATGGTACTTGGGCCAAGTGTTTCAATATATCATACTTTTGATCTAAAGGTCTGCGTTTCCCACCAGGAATATGCGGTTTAGCAGGTACCTTGGAAGCAGATTCTTTGGAATCTGATGCATCTTATATTGGGATAGAAGTTGGCAACATCCTTGGTTTTGGAAGATTAGACCGATTAGATCCATTTAATTGCCGAGATAAAGAAGATGGAATCTTCAATCGGTCTTTCAAAATAACTGTGCCAAGACTGAGTTGACTATTGGCAGAAGAACTTGCTTGTTCTTTTTGAGCTCGCTGAAGGGCTCTACCACGAGTTTCTGCTGCATACACAGTGCTAGCAGGGGTAGAATTAGAGTAGTGGCTTCGGAAAGATCCACGTCTTACCCTGTATCCTAAACCTCTGGAAATTCCTCGGATTCCCTTATTTGATACAGGGAATTCAGGCTCATCAAAATTGAAATTACGACTGGAATACGGATCTGTTAATTGAATCATATTAACAGAACCAAAGATTAACTCTTCGTCTAATAAAGACTCTGCCTGACTAGCCTGTTTAGGCTGTGCCATTTTATGGGGCGGTGCCCGTGGTTTTGAAGTAGATGGCATAAAGTCTGCCAGAGTCAAAGACAATTTAGGCTTTGACACATACTCATCTTCTTCTGATTCTTTTTTCTTCTTTGAATCAAACCGTTTCTTTGAGGACTTTCCCTCTGACGAAGAGGGTTTTACCGCAATATTCATGGCATAAGACACAATTGGTTTCTTTAATTGTGTTCGTAAAATGGCATGATTCCAATTGATTGTCTTTCTAACCATCCAATCATTATACTTCTGTGCATTTCTGCTTTTGACTTCTTGCCATTCACCTTCCTCCTCTGGAACTGTAGCAGTAACACATGCTACCTGAGTCGAAGAACCTTTCAACTTGACTTGTCCCAAGTCGACCATATTTTGTAGGAGGTCTTTAAAGATAAAACACTTTTGGATGGGATGCCCCAACATTTGATGAAAGGGACAATAATTGGGACGGTCTCCATCTCCTTCCTTGTTTGGCCTCTTGGGCACTGGTAATTGAACCAAATTATTTTCCAGAGCTGAAATGAAGTAACCAGAAACTTTCTCATTTCGGAAAGAGTATGTTTTACTCTTGAAATCCTCAAATTGTTTTCGTCGTTGATCTCTTTGATCAATTGGATGAAATGGCCTTTGTTATTGGCGTTCAGGAGGTGGAGCCCTTCGAGAAGATGAAGGTTTTGAAGTAGAAATAGGTACAGGTGCTTGTTTAAGCATAACTGTAGTAGTTTATGCTTTACCCATTCTCCTTCCTGGAGCTGATGGAATTACACGAGATTTAACCTTAGCCTGTATAAGGGAATCTTCAATCTGCTGAGCGATTGAAGTAAGGTCTCAAAACCCTCCTGTGTATTTCACAGGGATCAATGGCGTGCGTAATTCCTCATTCAAATTTTCCACACAGATTGGCAACAGCTCCTCCTGAGGGAGTGCTAAACTCAGGGAATATGTTAATCCCTTCTAGCGAGCAATGAAATCAGAGACTCTTTCATTATCCCTTTGCTTGCAGTTTGTAAGATCGAAAACTATCGTTTTTGGCAAAGTTGAGCTGAACTGAAGAAGGAATTTTTGGCGAAGATACTCCCATCCGATGATTGACCGGGATTGCAAGCTTGTATACCAAACAAAAGCTGGTCCTTGCAAGGTTCGCACGAAGCATCTGAGTTTCACTGCTTCTTGCTGCTCTGGAGTTCCCATCATAGGATCACAATAAGACACGTAATGCGTCAAATGTTATTCAGGGTCGCCTGATCCATTGAAAGTAGGGAAAATAGGGTTTCCAAAACTGGATGGAGGAGAAATTGAATCTACCCATTCAGGATAAACTTTCTTTTCTGGTTGAACTTGTGCCCGTTTCCCTTCCATAGTTTCTAACCGTGCTGTTAATGACTCAATAGTAGTTATTAACTTTTGAGAAACATCAGGTTGAATTTGATCTTGGGTAGGTTCAATGAATGGAGCTTGGATAGATGTGGTGATTGGTGATGCAACTGATGGTAGCACTGCCAACCGTTGTTGCGTTTGACCCGTAGGATTAGATCTCTGAGGGTGTACTGATAAAGGAGGATATTCCTGATCCATCTCAGTAGCTGCAACAAATTCCTTCGGCTGTCAGACTTCAGCATTCTTAAGAAGAAGACTACTCTGAAGTAGTTCTTCATTCAACCTTCTTAATTCTTTCATTTCTTCCTCCTGTTGTGAAAACCTTTGCTCTAATGAGAGCGATTGAACTTCTCCAGAGGAAGGATATGTAACCTGATTCTTTCCCCTCCCTTTGTTGGATACTTTTTGGAGAGAAGGAAGTGGATTACCAAGGTTCTGAGTAATCCTTTGACTTCGTGTACGTACACCTTCTTCATTTGTATCGGTACGTACATTTTCTTGAGCAGGACTCTCTTCATCTGAGTCCCCTGAGTGAGTCTCCTCTGGTGGATTTGCAACAACGGCATTGATGACATTGATTGATGCATAATGCATCACATCCCTTCTATCAACATTTCTGTGATATTTTCTTCTTTCATGTCTTTGATGAGACATTGCCTTTTGTTTATTTAATCCTTTAGGAAATTCTTGATGAGCTATAACTTGGAGGGAATCTCCTGATAATTTGGCTCTTCGTTCCTCTTGGGGCTTCTTCCCCAACCGAGAAAAGACCGATATTCTCTGAGAAGGGGATTGATGATTTGAAAGAGTCCCCAGTCTCGTGAACTGGGGATGTTCCTGCTGCTTTCGCTCAACTCCTCAAATCCCATTTGTTGAATCTGAGGGTTGGGTTAAAGGAGTCCCCAGTCTGGAAAGCTGGGGTGGCTCTTGAAATGCTATGTCTGAGACCTTCTTAAAAGCTCTCTTGATCTTGCGAATCTTAGTTCAGAAATTAGCTGGATGCATTATCTTGTATCCAATTTTATCACCTGAATCAACAGACCGTTGGATGATTTCTGAAACTTCTATCATTTGATGATGTGTTTTCTCCATACGAGAGGCTTGTGCAATATTCTCGCCTACTTGATGTAGGAGAAATTCAACAACTTGTTCTCTATATGCTTGATTTTGAGAGGAACTAGTTGAAACCTGTTCTTGAGCAAGATTTTGATTATGAACAAAGCCCATTGACTGTGGTCGGCCATGGGCAATAACATTGCATGAGACCATTTTCGGCGGGCTTTTCTGACTGGAAAGCACTGTGAAATGTAGTGCTCCGTGAACACCCCATCCTCTGATATGAACACCAGATGGAGCATTGGAAATTAACTGACGCAATTTTCTTAGTGAGCCAAGGCATGAACGTTGAAGGGTTCTCTGTTGCTTTTCAGCCTTCGGATACCGAGAGAATGATAGAGATGCCAAATCAATCTGACGTTGTAGCCCTTCTATTATCTTAATATGATTTTCATATTCATCATAATATAATACCTTCTTCTTCAATTGAAAAAGAGTTTTCCATATGTTGAGACGAATATCATGGATTCCATCTTCCATCAACATCTTTGGAATGTCATACTGGGAGTCAGCCAAAGGCCAAAACATGACTGGTACCTCATTTTTCACCAGTTTTTTCCTCATGTTCAGCATTTCCTCTTCATCATTAAATGAAGATTCTTCTACCTGTTTTGACCAGAGTTGGTGTTTCCTTATTGCTTCATCGGATTCAACAAGATTGGTAGAGAGATCATTGATCAAACTAGAAGATGAATGACTTAGGGGTGGTTCGGAGAATGACCTAAAACCTGGACTATAATCTGATTGAGAAAGTATTTCACTTGCTAGCGATAAAGCATCAAACATGACTGGTTTCACATTTGCAAGTGCCTCAAGATAAGAGGGATTTCTCGGCACTACATTGTCCACTGGAGTATTTTCCAGGCAATGTGAATCACTACTGCGGAGAGGACTTTCGCAGTGAAATTCATCATCTTGGGGAGGAAGACCATAATGGGTTACAACAAAAGATGAGATCTCTTTCTCCTTGGCCTTCTGACCACACAGAGGGTTCCTGTGGCTCTCATATGAAGACGAAACTTCAAGATTGACCAAATTTTCACGAACCAAGCCTTCATGAGGAAGTGTCTGTTGAAGACCTTCAGAATTAATGTTCCTGTTATTGGGAACTGAGGGAGTAGAATCTTGAATTCCAACAGATAAATGTCTGAGGGCTTCAAGAACTCCAGCATCGAGCAAGGCCTTGTTACAGATTGGCCTATGATCTCCTGACTGTGTTGGGAGGATCTTTTTCTAAGATGCCTTCTTACTCACTTTAGAAACCACTTGTTAACAAAAGTGGTTGCTCTGAGCAGGTGTATGTGCCTGATCAGGAAAGATGGTCAGGTTAGGCTGACGATCTCCACTCAAATCAGGTGTATGTGCCTGACTTGGTTGTCCGTATGATATGGGGGAGTATGCACCATAACCCTCTTGGACTGGAAAAAATGTGTGTGTCTGTTCTGGAGTGAATCGTTGATGTTTCACTCCACTACTAGGGATAGATTTATGTGTCTTTCCCTGAGATGATGCTAAAGATGTTATGATATCCTGGCAAGCATCCAGAATATGAGCAGGAATTTTCTTCTGCTCTTTCACCATTGACAAAATATACTTGGTGACTTTAGCTGCCGGAACGGGGATATACGTCCATTCCGAGCTTGGAGTAGGTGTATGTGCCTGCTCTTGTCCTCCTTTTCTTGTCAGTGAATCCTGAAAGTACTCAAGTGTGGAGGCAGAGAGTTGAGTCTGCCTCCTATTTGTCGTCGGAGCTTTCCGACTGACTTCTCCGTGCGCTACCAAGCGAGACTGTTGGTAGGCTTGATTAGTACTAGCAGGTGTATGTGCCTACTGATTACACTTCGCCAAACGCGGTTGACGAGATCCATCATATGTAGTTAGGCGAGTCTGCTGACTAACTGATGATGTATAAGCAGGTGTATGTTCCTGCCTATAGTACTCCGCCGGAATTTCCTGGCGGGATTGGCGTGGTGCCGCCAGACGAGTCTGCTGGACAATAGAATTAAAACGGACAGGTGTGTGTGCCTGCTCGTTTTTTTCCACCAAGTTAGGTTGGTGGACTTCTCCGGAGATGGCAGGGATGAAAACCTTCCCATTGTTAACCGGATTCCGTCTCTGGCGGTTCGTCTTGCCTGCTCGGGTTCAAGGAACCTGAGCCGAATGCCTGGAGTCGGTACCCTCATCATGTTGAGGGCGCACTTCCGCACGAGTCTGGTGGCGATTGTTGATGGGAGCCCTCGGGAAGGACTCCTGTATTTTTGAATTAAGGCCCTGAGGGACCTTCTCATTCACTTCCTCAGATTAAGGGAGCGAATGGAAATTGCGTTCTGGGGATAACGACCCGAAACAGTTGGAGACAGTAGTCAGCACCGCCTGCCTCTTGATCACTCGTCGTCGTTGTCCGGACGACCTGTGTGAGTTGTTCACTTGGAGGGCCTGTCGGGCAGCCTCCAGAGTTGGGATGGTACCGTGTTGACGATACTCTTTAACCAGTGCATTTGATACCCAGCGTTGAAGACGCTGAGTAGGTGATGTCATTCTTAGAGAGGATGACGATTCAGAAGGAATAGCAGCAGTGGTATTTGCAGCAATAGTATTCACAGGTGTGAATTTGAGAGCAGCCATTATGGAAATACAGAAGATCTTGGAAAAGAGTGCCTGTTTAATATAACAGACATAATCAAGATAAATTCAGCTACTTCATCCTTTGGATGAGCACACATGTTAATGATTGTTTTTTGTTAGCCCTCTTATTGATTTTTAAATAGGGGCTTAACAAATAGGTAAAACATCATTTTAACTTGGTTAAGGATTCACGTCGGGTTCACCATTTTTTGTTTCCCTCGGAATTTGGGGATGACCTCCTGGATGGGAGATTCAAACGTTCCGATCGGTTTCTAACGGGTTTGTTCGTAGAACCGGAAACATCCAATGATTCCACATCCATTTGGACCTACTTTCCAAAGGTAGGCGCTCATTAGCTTGGGGACTGATGAGGATTAGGAATTTTCATTGGTCGAGAGGATGGGAGGTCGGACTCATCACACCTTTTTGAGGGGAATTATTGTCTATTCCGGGACTCTCTTTATATATTTAAGTTATGTTCGTGAATCCTTATTACATTACCAAGTATAAAATGAGCTTTTCCTTCAGTTTTGACAATCAATGATTAAAATATGTAATAAATTTAGAGAATCTTTTATATGTATTCGAGGTTATTCATCAATAGAGAATCATCTATATCTATTTAGAGATTCTTGGTCAATAGTATCCTGCAAAACATTTATATAAAATTCTCTTGGTCATTATGATGACTAGGCTGGTTTTAAAGCCACTCAGTGGGGCACTTGAAGTTTATTGTCATTCAGAAGGACATAAATTATTTAAGAGTTGGGATTGAACCCGTAGATAGACTACCTACGTATCCTTTGTTTTGGAAAAGGAATCAGAACCCACGTAGTTCGAATAAGGGAGTATGATGTTTATGATTGATGGCTCAAAGAAGGATGTCACAATTACTTTTACAATCTAAGCTCACGTGAGTCATTCTCGGTATGAGAAACAAGAGGTATTGGTAAAAATTAGACAATTGTGCCATGAAAGGTGCAATCATAAGAAATAACGTGGGACTTATGTATGTATGACTTCCCAGATAAATGAAGGTTAGGATTTACTTTAGGGAGAAAATCCAGGAACATGGTCCATAAAGGTATATATGCTTCATAGAGATTTGAATACTCTAACTTGGGACTTATTCCTGAAAAGGAAACCCAAATTAGGAGAGGATTGATAACTGGGTTTTACTCCTGAGAAGGAATCCCAGATCAAATGTAAATTAGGACTGGTTAAAGAGAAATTAAGGGACTTGGGGCTTACTCCTGAAAAAGAAGCCCAAGATTATGACTGGGACTTACTCTTGAAAAGGAGGCCCAGGTTAAGGGATTTATGACTGGGACTTATTCCTGAAAAGGAATCCCAGGTTAAGGATTAAGGTTTGGGGCTTACTCTTGAGGAGGATGCCCATATTTGAGAATTTTAAGAATTTGGGGCTTATTCCTGAGGAGGATGCCCAAGTTTGGAGGACTTAGGACTGGGGATTATTCCTGAAAAGGAGACCCAGGTTAAGGATTCTCTCATCTTAAAGGATGAGGTTGAATGAATGAACTCTCCATATTTAGTGACATAAAGATATTTAAATCACTAGGTTTTGAGAGATATTCCACAGAATTCCTTTCAGATAAGGAAGTCAAATCAAGAAATCATTCCATAAATGGATTTGAAGAGTGTCTTGAAGACTGAATCTTGAAAAGGAAAGGTGTAATGTCTTAAGAGGGGTGAAATGGGCAAGAAAGGCACCCAAAAAGGAAGGGGCTCACAAGTCTTGGAAGGCGCGCAAGTATTGCAGGGGCGCGTAAGTATTGGTTGCGCAGGTATACCTGCGCGACTTGGTGGGTACTTTTGCGATATTCAACCAGCATTGAAATACTTGAGAGACTCTTCATTAAAGCCTTTAGAATCCTCTTGAGGTTCTTCCAAAAAAGGGACGCGCAAGTTCTATCAAATGAGTAAGGCGGCGCGCAAGTGTCACCACTTCCCTTAAGGGTTGACCACTCAGGCGCGCAAGTGTTGATGAGTTTCAACACTTAGGCCTTACTCCCTCTCTTTAGATCTTCCGTTCTAGGTAAGAAATTACCTTAGAAGTGTTCCGGAAGCTTTTAAAATAGACTTGAGCATCGGGAACTTCAATCCGAGTTTCTGGAAAAAAAAATCCTCCCGAATGGGGGGCTCACAGGGTCTATTTATAGGAAGGAGAAGACCCTGGGCAGTTACCGGGCGGTTATCACTTAGGTCGTGCAAGTCACTTGCGCGACCATAAGGGCGTCGCGCAAGTGGACTTGCGCGACTGTGATAGAACTTGCGCAGCACATGTGTTTTTGATCCTTTTTTCATGCCTTTGTCGATTTTTGATATTTTCTTCAAAGGTTGAATCACTTTGATCTCAGATATTCCCCTTTTCTGATCTTTAGATTCTGTGACGAAAGGAGCGTCAACATGGACGTACTCCAAGAGCACTGGATTTATAGGAAACTCTTGAAGTGTTAGTTTTAGATTTAGGTGGTCCACTTTCTAGGGCATGTTATCTTAGTGTATGGAGTGTCTATGGACCTAGACAAGGTTGAAGTAGTGTTATCATGGGATCCACCTAAGAGCGTGATGGAGGTGTGGAGCTTCCTCAGGCTGTCATACTATTATCGAAGATTCATACCATATTTTTCCAGGATTTCAGCACCTATGACAGCTTTGACTCAAAAGGGATAGCCTTTCATATTGATAGAGAAGTGCCAGTATGATTTTTATGAATTGAGGTAGATTTTGATGAGTGCTCTGATCTTGAGATTTCTAGAGGAGGGTGTCGAGTATGTAGTGTTATGCGATGCATCAGGGATCAGACTTGGTTGTGTCCTAATGCAGAGGAAGGTGGTGATTATCGATGTTTTACGCCGGTTGAGACCACATGATCAGAACTACGTGACCCATGATCTTGAGTTAGCAGCAGAAGTCTTCGCATTAAATATGTGGCTACACTCACTTATGGGAGAGCAATTTATTATTTACTCTGATCAAAAGAGTCTCAAGTATATATTCTATCAGAAGTATTTGAACTTGAGATAGAGTCAATGGATAAAATTCCTCTAGGACTGTGACTTTGAGATTTTCTATACTCCTAGAAAGGGGGAAGTGGTGGCTGATGCTCTCAGTATGAGATCTAATATATAGTTTCTAAATGTGGAATTAGAGGAGTTGGTCTTGTTGTAGTTATCCTAAGTAGATGGAGATGGAACAACTTACCTCCAGTCGATTGTTGTTATCCCTCTACTCTTACAATGAGAAGGGATTCACAACTTAGGGATACTGACTACAAGACTCTATATGCTCAAATATCTATAGGGCATGCTCCTGATGGATATTCAAAAGGTGGGGAGCACATCGTCCTTTTCTAAGGGCATACAGTAATGTTAGTGGAATTGTGAGAGGAGGTTCTGAGGGAGTTTCATACATCCTCTTTTCGGTACATCCAGGTGTGTTGAAGATGTACCATGACCTCTAATGTTAGTTTTGGTGGCTAGGAATGAAGAAGGGAGTTGCAAAGTTTGTCTCTTGATGCCTTACATGTTAGCAAGTAAAGGATGAGAACCAAGTTTCATAAGGTTTAACTCAACCCTTTGATGTTCCAGAATGAAATTGGGATGGGTTATCAATGGACTTCAAGATGGGTTTACCACATACGTCCAGGGGGCATGATTCCATCTGAGTGATCGTTAACTGAATCACCAAGTCGGACAATTTCTTAGCTATCCGAGAGCAGAGTTGAGTAGAGATCTTGGGACACCTCTACATTCAAGAGATAGTTTGACTCCATGGAGTTCCATCGAAGATTATTTCAGATCATGATCCTCGTTTTACATCCCAGTTTTAGAAGGGATTGTAGGAGGAATTTGGGACTCAGTTGAACTTGAGCACAACATTTCACCCACAAACGGACGACCGGACGGAGCAGACCATTCAGGTTCTGGAGGACATGCTGTGAGCTTGCATGTTGTACTTCGACCATAGTTGGAAGGATCAACAACCACTCATGGAGTTCACGTATAATAATATATACCATACCACTATTTGTATGGAATCATTTGATGCCTTGTACAAGCAACCCTACTAGTCATCACTTTACTGGACTGACCTAGGAGAGTCAACATTCATGGGTTTAGAATTGGTGCAAGATACTATAGAGAAGGTGAAAATCATCGAGGAACAGATGAAGACTTTATAGAGCCATCATAAGTCTTATGATGATAGGCGGCAGAGGCCTTTGGATTTTGAGGAAGGAGACCATGTGTTCCTTTGGGTTTCACCTGGATGTGGATTGCGGAGATTTGGTTGGGGTAGCAAACTATCTCTGAGATTCATTAGCCCTTTTCAGATAATGCGTAGAGTTGGTGAAGTACTGTACTTCTTATCTCTACCTTTGCAGTTAGATCGGTTACATTATGTCTTCCATGTGTCGCAGCTGAGGAGGTACGTGCATGAACCATCGCATGTCATCGACTTGGGTGAGATGGATATCAGAGATAGAGTGACTTTTGTTGAGTATCCAGTAGAGATTTTGGATCAGCATGAGATTATCCTTCATGGGTGAGATATTCCTTTAGTGCGTGTCTTATGGCAGCACAAGAATCTCTATGAGATAACTAGGGAGCGGAAGGCTCAGATTCATGCTCAGTACCCACATATTTTTTTAGCAGCCTTTGTTTTGGATTTTTAGGGACGTAAATCCCCAAGGTGGGGATAATGTAATGTCCCAGATTTTTCCATGTACTATTTTTGAATATTATATGAATTAATTTTGAGACCATGTGCTGAGACGATGTATAATTCTGAGGCCCAATGTGCCTAGAATAAATGTTTGAAATATATTAAAATATTAAATGGCACGTGCGCATAGGTTTTCAAAAAAAGTAAAATAAATTCTAAAAGGGTGCTCAGATCAGAAATCCAAGGGAACCATTGCGTTCAGAGCAGCGACTTTACCATAGGTGAGGCCTAACATCGGCCAACGCAGGTCAGCTGTGAAAAGTAGTTTCGTGCATTTTTAAAGAATAAAATAAATTGAAATTTATTTTATTTCTTTCTGTTTTGTCAATGAAACGACCCAACGACACAACAGAGGTTTATTTTAAATGAAACTAGAGGCATGGATCCATGGTTAAACTAATAACCCTAGAATTCATTAGAGGATCTGAAGAGAAACCCTGGATAATTATTTTAGCGGCGAACGGTGATGGAACCTTGGATCGAAGATTGATGAATGCCGTTCTCAACAGATCTCGCCAACAACAATGATGCGATAACCAATCTTCTTCAGAGAGCGATCCAAATCAAAGGTAGGGCATGTAGTTTGATTTCTCTTTCCCCGTTCTTGGATTAAACGATGAATGAGGGCCATCCAAGGAACAAGTTGATTCGCGGATCGATCGTTCTTGTAGGATGAGTTTTATTTGTGGAAATTATCGGGGTTTGATGTATAAATTATTATTTTTTGGATTTCTTGATCGTTCTTACAGGAATGGATCGAGGCCAGAATGAATAATGGATGAGTTTTGTTCCTTGGTTTGTTTGTTTATTTTCTCCCCCGTTATATTCTTCACATTCTTCGTTCTTCTTGGTTTATGAACGAACAATCATTGTGCCTTTGATCCTTGGTGCAACGATCTGAAATTGAAGATCCTGCATCAGGGAGACCTAGTGGAGGTGAGACGATGATGGTGATGGACGAATTGAAGTGATTCAGGAATACCTGTTCTTTGGACGATTTATGAGAAGATGAATGAAATCAGTTTTCAGAGCTGACTGAAGGCATGAAACTCACCGATTTGGTGTTGCGATTGTGAGACGACCCTGGATCTACAGTTTTGAGATTAATGAACCTTTGGATCAAGCTCCAGAGTATCGACTGAGGCGTGCGGAGGAAGGAGATGGTTTCTCAAAAATCATGATGAACACAGTGTGTAACTCGGGGTTACAAAGTGTATAGCCCCCACTGAGCGGTGATTAGGGTTTAGGGAGGCAGTTAGGTGTCAAACGACGTGTAGGCCCTTCCAGGAGACTTGGAGTGTATCTTGGGAGATACACAGACATAGGGTGGAGTACATGAGTTTCCTACATGGCGTGTACCCCACCACACAACTTGTCCTGGATCAAGTACACGGACTACCCCGTGTACTGGTACATAGGAAGATCTACACGGGTTGACATTGTGAACTGGAACACTACCAGAGTGCACAGGTGGACCCCGGATGAAAGGAAATGATGTGTGACCCTTCTACACGGTGTGTGCCCATCTTATACACGACATGTTCTAAACAACACAATCTTTTGTACATGGGCAGTACCCGGGGTCAAGGGATACGACGTGTGACCCAACTACACACCGTGTATCCCTTTCTTCATGGATTGAATCTCTTGTCCATCATATCTTGGAAAAAGTTTTGTTAGGGTTCGTTCCCTTGATCATTTTCCTGAAGGTTGATGAGTATCGTTTCCTACTCATAGGAGTATGATCCCTTCAAAAAGACTTCCTGGATATAATTGCTAGAATCCCCTTGAGTGGTCCGGACCAGGATCCTCTAAACATTCTTCGTAACCTATGTATAGTCCTTGGTATTGACGTGACCAACTTCACCAGGAATCGATCCTCTACTTAGTAGGTTAATCCAGATGGATTTGTAAGTATCACCCCATGGCCTTGGTTGTGATCCTCATTTGTGGTATCATATCTCTCTTTAGATCTATCATCACATCTCTCTCAAGATGGTTCCTGACGAACAATACTTTTTGGACGGACGTCATCAGTGCTATCAGACTCAGGAGTGTGTTCTCCCAGATGAGTGCTTCATGGAATCTTTGGACTGAATCTCTATTGTTGGTATACAACGGTGTAAACTTACCTCTTGAATGCACGTCTTGGATTGAGTATATCTGGATATTTTTGTTATATGTTCTGTAGACATATACTTGTGTAGAGATGACTGTATCTTTTCTTTGTTTGTTGCTTTGTGGTTTCGGGGTGTCCTACTGAGTATTTTTATACTCGCTCCTGTATGGGCTTTGCCCACACATGTCGTGTGTTTTGCAAACGAGTGACCTTTTGATGGAGTCCTAGGCGGAACAGGACCGAACGAAGCTTTGTGAGTTCAGACAGGCCGAGGTGTATTCCTACATGTACAAACAGCTGTCCCAGTACCCTTTTTTTATAGGTTGGACTTTGTGGTTTATAGGCACTTTTTGGTGAGTTTGTATTCTGGTCGGGTTTACTTTATTGCACTTTACTTTCCTGTCGTACTCTGGTTGGGATATAGTGGTATGCATGCATTTGGTTCTTAGTGGTTGTTACATTTCAATATTTTGTGGGTTTGGAGATATGTGTGTGCGTACAGATACATAAGCAATGCCTCCCATGTTAGTGATATGCCTACTCAGTTCTAGTCACCAGCTCCGGATTTTTTTTTAAATACGTTTTTTTAAAAATATGTTTGGAAAACAGTTTAGGTTAAAAGTTTTTTTTAAAATACGCTGCAAAGGCGGCAACCCCGTTGCCGCCTTTCCACTAAAACCCTAAAAAAATTAAAAAAAATAATTTTTATTTTTATTTTGTTTTGTTTTGTTTATATATATATATATATAAACAAATCAAAACAAAAATAAAAATAAAATTTTCAGCAGAATTTTCTGCTATTTAAAATCTAGTAGTACTGCCATTACAGCAGTCTGGATTCTGACATAAACTCTCACCTAGGGCTCCCTTTTATAAGAGACCTTACTCTAGAAATCATTCTGCATTTCCGATGTGGGATTCTGTTTCAAGTATGTAACTTTGAAAGACTATAAAATATAAACTATCAAACGAATATAAATGAAACTTAAAACATGGATTAAACATATAAAAAATAGTTGAAAACAAAAAGGATTTCATAAAAAATAATGATAAAAAATAATTTATAAGCTTTCAAAACCACATACTTGAAACTTAAAAAGTTTCAAGTACGTGACTTTAGAAGCCTATAAAATATAAACTACAAGACCAATATAAATGAAACTTAATACATAGATTAAACATATAAAAAATTGCTGAAAATAAAAATAATTTCATAAAAAATGTTGATGGAAAATAATTTATAAGCTTTCGAAGACACCTACATGAAACATAAAAATGTTTCAAGCACGTGACTTTGAAAGCCTATAAAATATAAACTATAAGACAGATATAAATGAAACTTAAAACATGGATTAAACATATAACAAATAATTGAAAATAAAAAGAATTTCATAAAAAATGTTCATGAAAAATAATTTATAAGCTTTCAAAACCACCTAATTGAAACATAAAAATGATTCAAGTATGTGACTTTGAAATACTAGAAAATATAAACTATAAGACCGATATAATTTAAAGTCAAAATATGGATTAAACATATAATAAATTATTAAATTATTAAATTAATATTATTGAAAATTAATTATATAACATTTAATTAGTTAATTAGTAATTAATAATAATTAATTATATAATAATTAACCAATTACTTAGTAATATAATTACTGTTAATAATTAAAATTTAATAATTATAATGAAAATTTATAATTTATAACTATATTACTAATTAACTAATTAACTATTATATAATTAATAATTATATTACCAATTAACTAATTAAATATTATATTATAATTTTTAATAAATACTAATTAATAATTATAATGAATAATTATAATTTATAATTAAATTACTAATTAACTAATTATAAAAAGAGCCTCGACTCTATCTTTATCAAAAAAATAACTAATTAACTATTATATATTTAATAATTATATTACTAATTTTCTAATTAATTATTATATAATTAATGATTAATAATTACTGATTAACAGACTACAAATTATATAATTAATAATTATATTACTAATTAACTAATTAATTTTAATATAATTGATAATTATATTACTAAGTAACTAATTAATTATTAAATAATTAATAATTATATTACTAATTAACTAATTAATTATAATATAATTAATTGTTAATAATTACTAATTAACTAACTAATTATTATACAATTAATAGTTATATAATTGATAATTATATTATTAATTAACTAATTAATAATTAATAATTAATAATTAATAGTTATAATGAATAATTATAAGGAATAATTATAATAAATAATTACAAAGAATAATTATATTACTAATTAACTAATTAATTATTATATACTAATTTTTAATAATTACTAATTAATAATTATAATGAATAATTATATTACTAATTACCTACATAACTATTATATAATTAATAATTATATTACCGATTAAAAAATTAATTATTATATAATAATTTTTAATAAATACTAATTAATAATTATAATGAATAATTATAATTTATAATTATATTACTAATTAACTAATTATAAAAAGGTCCCCACCTCCATCATTCTCAAAAAATTAACTAATTAACTATTATATATTTAATAATTATATTACTAATTAACTAATTAGTTATTATATAATAAATGATTAATAATTACTAATTAAGTAATTACAAATTATATAATTAATAATTATATTACTAAGAAAATGATTTATTATTAAATAATTAATAATTATATTACTAATTAACTAATTATATTACTAATTAACTAATAATTATTATATAATTAATTATTAATAATTACTAATCAACTAACTAATTATTATATAATTAATAGTTAGATAACTAATAATTATATTAGTAATTAAAAATTAAAAATTAAAAATTATAATGAATAATTATAATGAATAATTACAAAGAATAATTATATTACTAATTAACTAATTAATTATTGTATAACAATTTTTAATAATTACTAATTAATAATTATACAGAATAATTATATTACTAAGTAACTAATTAATTATTAAATAGTTTATAGTTATATTACTTATTAACTAATTATATTACTATTTAACTAATAAATTATTATATAATTAATTATTAATAATTACTAATTAAGTAACTAATTATTACACAAATAATAGTTATATAATTAATAATTAATAATTAATAATTATAATTAGTAATTATAATGAATAATTATAATTAGTAATTGTAATGAATAATTAGAATTAATAAATATAATGAATAATGATAATTTATAATTATATTACTAATTAACTAATTAACTATTATATAATTAATAATTATATTACCAGTTAACTAATTAATTACCATATAATAATTTTTAATAATTACTAATTATTAAGTATAATGAATAAATATAATTTATAATTATATTACTAATTAGCTAATTAACAATTATATATTGAATAACTATATTACTAATTAATTGGTTAATTATTATATATTTAATTATTATTAATTACTAAATAACTAATTAATTATTAACTAATTAATTTTTAATAATATTAATTTAATAATTTAATAATTTGTTATATGTTTAATCCATGTATTATGTTTCATTTATATTGGTATTGTAGTTCATATTTTATAGGCTTCTAAAGTCACGTACTAGAAACTTTTTAAGTTTCAAGTATGTGATTTTGAAAGCTTATAAATTATTTTTTATCATCATTTTATATGAAATTATTTTTGTTTTCAACTATTTTTTATATGTTTAATCCATGTTTTATGTTTCATTTATATCGGTCTTATAGTTTATATTTTATAGGCTTTCAAAGTCACGTGCTTGAAACATTTTTATGTTTCATGTAGGTGTCTTTGAAAACTTATAAATTATTTTCCATCAACATTTTTTACGAAATTCTTTTTATTTTAAGCAATTTGTTATATTTTTAATCTATGTATGAAGTTTCATTTATATTGGTTTTGTAGTTTATATTTTATAGGCATCCAAAGTCACGTACTTGAAAATTTTTAAGTTTCAAGTATGTGATTTTGGAAGCTTGTAAATTATTTTTAATCATCATTTTTTATGATTTTTTTGTTGTTTTAAACTTTTTTTATATGTTTAATCCATGTTTTAAGTTTCATTTATATTGGTCTTACAATTTATATTTTATAGTCTTTCAAAGTCACGTACTTGAAACAGAATCCCACATCGGAAATGCAGAATGTTCTACGCAGGAAATGAAGAACCAGAATCTCACATCGGAAATGCAGAATGATTTTCAGGATAAGGTCTCTTATAAAATGGAGTCATGGGTGAGAGCTTCTATCAGAATCTAGACTGCTGTATTTGCAGTACTGCTGGATTTTAAATAGCGGATAAATTCTGCTGGAAATTTTATTTTTATTTTTTGTTTTGTGTTGTTTATATATATATATATATAAACAAAAAAAAAACAAAACAAAATAAAAATAAAAATTTGAATTTTTTTTGGGTTTTAGTGGAAAGACCGCATCGTGGATGCCTCCTTTCACCCGACGCTAAAGGCGGCATCTACTATTCCGCCTTTGAGGCACAGTTTTACATTTTTTTTAAACGTAGACGTTTTTAAAAAAGTATTTTTTTTTAAAAAAAAACGTATTAAAAAAAACTTCGCCAGCTCCTGACCTATTGGAGGCGGGTTTGGGGAGTCGCGGAATGTGCCTCACTAGGACGGGTCATGACATTTACTGGATGTGTTGTTATATTAACATCACATTGCAGCCAAATAGGCCTTTATCAGCGCTATTTCGAGCGCTAATAAAAGACCCCCTTTATTAGTGCTGCGATTAACAGCGTTTTTTTAGCGCTGTTAAAAGGCATTTTGCGCTGTTAAAGGACATATGTGTAGTAGTGATTGTGACAGTCAACCAGCTATACATTTGTTAATAAACCATGTTGGCCATGATAGGTTTAGGTATTTAGATATAGGTGTTCATTTTGTTGGAGACGTTATTGTGACTGACTAGGTGTGTGTCAATAAGATACCCGTTTTTTATAATTGATTGACATATTGACTAAAATAATTCCTTTGGAAAAATTTGAACATTGTTTAGGTATAGTCATTGTTGGTCAATATAATTACTAGGTGTGGAACATCACGAGCTTTAGGAAGATGCATTTTCATTTTCAAGATGGAGATTCGTGAAACCATATCTTCAGGTTTTGCAAATTAAATTGCATAATTTTTTTATGTAATGTTTTTATTACATTTTATTCCATGGCGGTGTTCCTATTGTGCATGTAGGTCTAAACTGGATTAAAGAATGTAAATATTTGTGTCCATTTTTTTTTTGTTTTCTTTTCCAGTACCAACAAACAATATTTGTTTTTTTTATCTTGCCTTTTTCTTTATAAAGTTTTCAAAACCATTTTCATAACAATCAAACAGTGACTAATACCCAGTTGAGTGGTTTGGAGTTGCTGAACCATGACAAATGCGCATGTTCGGGGAAGAGGAAGAGGAAGAGGCGACTTATGATGTCGATGCTGCTGCTGCTGCTTCTGCTGTTGAGGGAGATGCTTCTGTTTTAATGAACAATGATTAGTTAAACTAATACAAGTTATGAAATTGGAATTTTGATTTTGATTTTGCAACCGAGATTGAGGGGACAAGCTGTTCTTTTGGGGCAATTTATTTTTGACCACTTGTGAGTTCATAAAGGCCTGTGAATATTTAAATTTCAATAGTGGTTTGCATATGGATTCTTGAAAAAAATAACAACATAAGATGGTGTTCGCATTTTCATGCTGTTATTTCCTAATTTTTTTGTTTAACATCAAATGAACAGTGGCGTTGTCTAACTGTTTAAGGTGTTTGTGATGGTGGTTTAGAAATGATCTAATTTATTAACCAAAAGATAAACTTGAGAGTCAAACATTTCAGAGACATGGGGCCGGTCCTCTGAGCTTTTTTTCTTGCTCATGCATCTTCAGTTATGGTATTGAATCAAATGCATGATGGAGATGCAGGGCTGATGAATGGAACATGTGGATCCGAGGTCTCTTCTTCTTCATGCTTCTTCCGCGGCTGCATGGATGGCAATCGTGCAAAACAACTGCGTCCCACCCAAAAGGATCACAAACGTTTCCAGAGTCCTCTGCTTAATTTGGGAAGGGAATAAAAGGTGAAGGATCAAACGACAAAAACAGATAGAAAAATGATCAAATCATGCCCCTTTTTCCTTGTTGTTCCTTTTTCGTTGATATTCATTTAAGCTGAAATGACTAGGGATGGGGGGATAACAGGTTTACCAGGCTGGAATCCGTCCACCCTAAATGGATCTCCTTGCAAGCCAGCCTGCAGGGTAGACAACATCTGTGAGTCATCCGTATCAATAATACTGGTTTGGCAGGGATGAGTTTACTCTTAAAAGGGAGGGATGGGGAAAGTGAATGGATGGATGAATTTTACCCCATGGCCAGTAGGGTGATGGACCATGCTGAAAGAGCAGAGGCTGCTGCAGAGTACAAGCTGCTGACAGTCCCTTGAATGATGTATTGGGCGGTGGTGAGGGATGTGGCAAAGCCCACAACCCCGGCAATGAGTGAGAGGATAACAAAGAAGCCGGTGGCCATGTTGCCCGTTGGGAAGAATATTGGAAATATTCTTGCTGGGGTCGACAGCACCGATGCTGCACAAATGGTCGAGGTAAGGTCATGCCAGCCTTCCATCATATCTGTTTGTTTAGTTTCAATTTGATGTTCACATGCATATATGAGTTATAAATCACCTGTTTGGGCACTCCTTTGGATCCCATGGTTCACTGCCCAAGCAGCCATCACAATGACAATGAAATACAGTAGAATGTTGAGGATGGAGAGCGCGAGGGCCGCTGATTTGGATGCACCTGAAGCCATGCCTTTTTTATTTATTGCCTCTACCTTATAAAGGAGCACCCAAGAAGCTGTTGATGAAGAAAGGCATCATCTTTGCTATCTGCCTTTATTATTTAATGCCTCTACCTTATAAAGAAGCACCCATGAAGCTGTTGATGAAGAAAGGTATCATCTTTGCTATCTTCATCCCTTTTCCTCTATCGAATCCCTTGCACCCTTGGCAAAGAATGTTTGTTGCCTGTTTGAAAAAAATTAATAAAAGTGATTCAGAACTTCATTATTTAGTCAATAGGAGTGTTTTATTTCATAAAAGTTGGGTTACAACCACCAAATGACGGACCACGCACGCTACAAGAAAAACCCGCAAATAAATAGCCCGGGGACTCGACCCCACGACCTGCGCCCCAAACCCCTCCCACTCTGCCACCCCAGCCGCATGCGGGGGGCTTTTCTTTCATCACGTCACTTATTTGATATGTAATTTTTTATGATTCCTAAATGAATCAAATTTAGTCTAGATCTTCCTTTGTAGCTATTTTTTGTTTTTATGGTGGGATTTGGCATCGAGTGGGGTTTTGGAAATATGGGACCCAATCAAAAACCTTGACAATAATTATTTCATACATAATTTTCTGTTGATTTGAGATTTTTTCTTAAATATTCTAATTATTTTATGATAATTTTCAAGTTTTATTTTCATGATCATGATTTTAGTTAATTTTTAAAAATTTATAGGATAAAAAATACTGTTGAAGACCTTTACAACTTTGTAAGTTTTAAAAAAGAAAACAACAACAACAACAACAACACATACACGCATGTATATACATGTACCTTTTTTATATTTAAAATGTAGAGTATATTATAACATAACCAGGGATGACAAGAGGTACCCATTGACTGAATACTCGACACTACCCGATCCGACCAAATAGGCTTAGAGTAGTGGTTAAACAGGTATTTATAGGGTTATGGTAGCAAATTGAAAACCCAATTAATGAACATGTAGAGTTAGGGTAGTATTCTTTGGATACAATAAATCCGAACTTGATTATGTAAATTATTATTAATTAATCAATAATTAATTTTTAAATGACAATACATTTATAAAAAATATTTATTGAGCTCAGCTCATATTATATTTTAAGTAAATTTTAAATTTGAATTTGGTGACTATATGTTATTAAATAATGCCCCATTACAAAATATATTTAGTTAATTTTATGATATGTTTGTTCTAGATTTATAAATAAAATTTAAATATTTGAATTTATAATTGTGTAATTAAAGGGGTTAGGACAGTTAAATGAATATTTAAAAATATAACAGGGCATGGTTAGGGTAGTGAATTTAAAAAATTAACGAGTTAAGGAGTATTACAAAATTAAACGAATTTCGAGTATTCTCAATTTCATGAGTACATGACCAGTTGTCATTGTCACGACCCGTCCTCCGGGGCCCGTGCTGTGATTACCCCAAGTCTGCCATCCATAGGCCATGGGCTAGCGACTAGCACCAAAGGCGTAATTCCCTAAATCTGGGAAGACATTGCCTTTATAACTGTAAACACACACAACAGAGCACATAGTTGGATATAAAACACGAAGTAAAACTGTATAACAAGAGAGTGCTAAAAGTAAAGAGGCTGGAAATACAAGATCAATTGTAAAGTATAAGTACAACTGAAAAAGGGACAAAATAGTTCAAAGATGAAAAGCATCTCCTGGATTGTCCACCACGGATCCAACCTGAAGGGTAGGTACAGATAGCCTCCTCTGCACTCCACGTCCGTCCATCTCCTCCAGGTACCGACTCGTCGCGAGGTCCACCTCCGGGCACCGTCCAGTCCTAGTACACTCAGCCTTGGTCAGTGCTGTCCATCGTCTGCATCCAACACAATGAGGTGCGGGCATAGCCCATGCAGGGGTGAGTATAACGATACTCAGTAGGGACCCCGAGACCCTCAAGATCTTACAAAATCCAACAAGGATAAACCACAAAGTATGAGATCAACCGATAACCCCACTTAGGTATATGCCCATACATATACCTAAGTTATCAAGTAACTCATCTCAATCATGAGGTAAACACAAATGTTATTGACTCAGCTCACACAGGTATACAACTTATGTAGAGAGATAAAGATGATCAGATGTAGCCACTGAATCATCTATTCTGTCGAACCCACACAGGATCCAGGAACAGAAATCATAACTATTGAACCCACACAGGATCCAGGAACAGTAAACGAAGCTGTCGAACCCACACAAGATCCAGGAATAGTCGTTAGTGCTGTCGAACCCACACAGGATCCAGGAACATTCGTCAGTGCTGTCGAACCCACACATGATCCAGGAACAGTCGTCAGTGCTGTCAAACCCACACAGGATCCAGGAACAGTCGTCAGTGCACAGCCAGCCACAGGTTTCCGCATAAAGCATGCTTGATTCCGTGAGAGTTTGCTACTCAATCCAAGTGTTGATACATCAACTTCCATGAAGTCCAAAGTTGATGTATTCAAGAGACCCGTCTTTCCAAAAGAAACCCAAGGCGACAGACGACATGTCAATCGGACGCCCGGTCTGAGAGTTATTGGCATTTCCGTTCCGAGGGCCCGGTTGGATTTACATTCGATCCAACCCGACCATACCCCAACTGTGTCTAAACCTCGAGTGAAGTATACAAAAAGAACATTCTTACTCCAAGGATTCCATTGCTGCAGACGGTTCGTCAATCAGACACTCGTAGCTCAGGTTACGAGCAAAAGAGTGAAAATAGGTCAAACGGGTCCGGGTCCGGTCCGGCCCAGTCGGACCGACCCGGCCCGACCCGGGTCCGGACTGGGGACTGACCCAGTCCGCGGGTCCGACTTGGTCCGTGGCTCGGACCTGGTCCGCGGGGGCAGCCTAGCCCGCGTTGGGTCCGGCCCGGCAGCCCGCGCGGCTAGCGGCCCGTGGGGTCCGCCCTAGCCGCGTCCAGGGAGAAGGCCACACCCCCTGGAAAACCCGAACGAATTATCCATTTGGGTGGAAGTCAACTGGTGCCACGTGGCGCTGGTCCACGTCATGTGGGGCCAATCCGCATCATACAGGACCCAGCGAGGGGTCCCGCCCCTCTCGGTTGGCTGAGCGGCCAGCCACCTCCCACATGGCGCTGTTACGCCGCGCGTCCTCCGGCTACCCGGTGGCTCGAGCCACCGGTCTTCCTCACGGTCGGCCTTGCACCGGCCGCCGATGCACCACCGCGGCCAGGGGCCACGACCACCTTTTTCTCCACCGCGCAGCGCGGTTGCGCTGCACCTTCTCCGGCGACCCAGCGACTCGAGCCGCCGACTTCCTTCGCGACCGGCCTTGCACCGACCACCGCTGTACCACCGCGGCCCATCGGCCATGGACTTCTCCTCCGATGGTGCGGTTACACCGCCGCTGTCCATGCGGCTAACCGGAGCGTCGGCCGCCCTTCTCTTCGTCCCCGGTTCTGACCACTGGTGAATCTTTCGCGGGTCACCAGACGAGTTCCAGTGGCCCGTTTCTCATTTTGTAAGTAGTCGCGCTTTCCTCGGGATGTCGCCTTTGATCCACAATCATTTTTTATGAGAAACACTCAACCCGGACTCATGCCGCGTTGAGCGTCAGAATCCATAAGAAAGGCGGAAGGGTCGGGCCGTGTTCGTTCGACCCGCATCCTCCGTGTCAAAGTGATAGCAAACGACTTTGATTATTAATCCTAGAAGCAAGGCGAAGAATGTGTAACAATTAACCAAGCTTGAACCCCTACCTCAGATTCGTTGTCGTCGGAAAAGAAGATGAAGAATTCGAGGACGACGTCATCGACGTTCTTCAAGGACAACGCTTCCTCCCTTGTTCCAGTTGGAGATCAAAGAAGAAGATGTCTGTCATTGGCGGATGAAGCGTTCTTCATTCTTCTATGGTCGTTCTTCGTTGGGAGCTTTCTCCCAATAATCCTCCTCTCAAAACACCAAAGTCAATAGACGTTCCAAATAAAATATTATATTAACTATTATTTCATTGGAAAAAATTTCAAAAAGAATCTCTAAACACTTGGTTGGCACAAATTAATGTGAAGGGTGGTGGCACCATTAAGTGGGGATCTCAAGAGGTTTCTCCCCACTTAATGGGGAATTCAAGAGGTTATAACCTCGGGTGGTCCCCACCAAAATAAACATTATGAGGGGGGTTAGGTTTGGGTGGGCCCCACCACCATAACCTCTCATGGGAGGTTAAGGTGTGGTGGTCCCACCTCCAACTTCCATGTGGAGGTTTTAACCAACAAAAAAAAATAAAGTCACACACTTTATTTTTATTTAAAACATTCTCTAAAAACCAAAAAAAATAACTTTTATTCTTGACCAACTATCGTCAAGGTGAAAGTCTTCTTAAGCGAATACTAGCACTATGAGTTCAATGGTGACCTTGGATTTCAATTTCGATCACCAGTTCAAAAGTTATAAAAACCCACTTGTACGTTTACTGAACGTACCCGAACAAAACTTCAGAAATTAATTCTGGGCACACCGGGCCTTGGAATCATACGTCGTCAGTTTTTGCGGACTTGTAAAATTACCATGTATTTAAAAAAAATTCCATGGAAATTCCAGGTCTTTACATTCTCCCCACCTCATGGCTTTATGTCCCCATAAGAGACAACTCAAACTAAGAGAATAAATGGGGGTACTGAGCACACATCTGAGCCTCCCGCTCCCATGTGCTCTCCTGGAGGTTCCCGTGCTGCCAACGAACGCGTACCAGAGGTATCAACCGTCCACAAAGAACCCACTCCTGTTGATCCTCAATCTCCACTGGAACCTCCATAAAAGTGGCCCCATTGTTGGTGTCCAACTCCCCATGACCGATGATGTGAGAAGGGTCATGCACGTATCTCCTCAGCTGGGATACGTGGAAGAAGGCATGCACCCGGTGCAACTGAGGTGGAAGAGCTAAGTAGTATGCCACCTCTCCAACTCTGCTGAGGACCTGGAAAGGTCTGATGAACCTCGTAGATAACTTACCGCCTTGGCCAAATCTCCATAAACCTCATCGAGGTGAGACCCGTAGAAAGATGTGGTCACCATCCTCAAACTCTATAGGTCTCCATCTCCTGTCGGCATACGACTTATGCCTGCTCTGTGCAGTCTTCATCCACTCCTGGATGATCTTCACCTTCTTCATAGTATCTCGTACCATCTCTGGTCCCACTAGTGCTGACTCCCCAGGGTCAGTCCAACACAAGGGCGATCTGCAAGGTCTCCCGTATAACGTCTCAAACGGTGTCATCCCAATGGTGGAGTGATAGCTATTGTTGTATGAAAACTCCACCAAAGGTAAGTGATCCTCCCAGCTATGACTGAAGTCGAGGACACATGCATAGAGCTTTTCCTCGAGGGTCTGAATGGTCAGCTCAGTCTGACCATCCATCTGAGGATAGAAGGCGGTGCTCAAACGAAGTTGCGTCCCAAAAGCCTCCTGAAACCCCTTTCATAACTGGGAATTAAATCGTGCATCACGATTAGAGATAATAGAAGAAGGTACTCCATGTATCTGCACAATCTCCTACACATAGAGGTTTCTGAAGCTCTCTACAAAACCCTACTCTCTGATCGGTAAGAAGTGGGTCGACTTGGTGAGTCGGTCAACGATCACCCAAATCAAGTCGTGACCCCTGGATGTACATGGAAGTCCTGTCATGAAGTCCATGGATATCTCATCCCACTTCCACTGTGGGACCTCTAAAGGCTGAACCAAGCCTACTGGTACCTGATGCTCCACCTTCACTTGCTGACAAGTGAGGCACCGTGAGACAAACTCTGCAACTGCCTTCTTCATACCTGGCCACCAGTGCTGTCATCGAAGGTCCTGGTACATCTTCGCCACTCTTGGATGTACTTCTAGAGGGGATGTGTGGAACTCCCTCAACACTTCTTCCTGAAGTGACATTGTCACCATAGTATGTCCTCTGAATAGGATGACATGCTCCCTACCTTCAAAAAATCCATATGGTGCCTACCCTGTGGATATCTGAACACGTCGTGTCTCGTAGTCAGCGTCTCCACACTGCACCTCCCTGACTCGCTGAAGAAGCGGGGAAGTGACTGTAAGAGACTAAAGAAAGGCTGCTCCATCTCTATCCACAAAGGATATATATAAAGTAGCCAGCTACTCTGTTGCCTCACCTAGCAGATGTATACCAGACCTCCTACTGAGTGCATCCGCAACAACGTTCCCCTTCCCAGGAGTATAGACTATCTAGAATTCATAGTTCTAGAGGAACTCAAGCCAACGTACCTGTCTCAGGTTCAGGTCCTTTTGAGAGAATATATACCTGAGACTCTTGTGATCAAAGTACACGGTAAAACGCTCGCCCATCAGATAGTGCTGTCAAATCTTCAAGGAAAAGACCACTATTGCTAACTTCTGGTCATGGGTGGCGTAGTTCTACTCATGTTGTCTCATATTATGAGAACCATAAGCGATCACTACTCGGTCTTGCATCAGGACACACCTGAGTCCGTTCCCTGATGCATCGCAGTAGACTACGTACCCTATTCCCTTTTCTGGAAGCCTTAGGATGGGGGCACTAGTCAGCCTCTGCCTCAGCTCCTGGAAGCTCTGCTAGCATCTCTCCGACCACACAAAGGGTTGACCCTTATTTGTCAAGGATGATAGTGGTTCTGAAACTTTGGAGAAGTCTGGTACGAACCTCCGGTAATATCCATCCAAACCTAGGAAACTTCGTACCTCCGTCACACTCTTGGGTGGCTCCCAAGCAAGTGTCGCCTCAATCTTCACTGGATCTACTGAAACTTCAGCCTCCGAGATGACATATCCCAGAAAGTGAACCTCTCAGATCCAGAATTGGCACTTCGAGAGCTTACCATAAAGATTATGCTCTCAGAGTGTGTCCAGTACTACCTGAAAATGGTAGGCATGCTCCTCCTCAGTAGTCTAGTAGATCAGAATGTCTTCAATGAATACTAAAACAAAGCGATCGAGGTATGGCTGGAAGATTCTCTTTATGAGTCCCATAAACACTACTTGAGCTTTGGTTACACCAAATGGCATAACTAAGAACTCGTAGTGGCCATACCGACATCTGAAGGACGTCTTTTGCACATCCTCATCTCGAACTTTGAGCTGGTGATAGCCTGATCTGAGGTCTATCTTTGAGAAATAGTGTGCTCCATTCAGCTGATCAAAGAGGTCTTCAATCATCGGGAGTGGGTATATGTTCTTCACGGTCACCTGGTTCAGGTGAAGGTAGTCGACACAAAGCCTCAAGATCCCATCCGCCTTCTTGGAAAACAAAATCGGGGCTGCCCAGGGAGAAACACTGGGCTGGATGAATCCCTTCCCCTGCAAGTCCTTCAGCTGTACCCATAGCTCACGAAGCTCAGCGAGAGCCATCCGATATATTGACATAGATATCGGTGCCATCCCGGGGGTACAATTCAATGTAAAAGTCCACCTCTCTACGAGGAGGTAGACCTAAGACATCATCAGGGAAAACATCCCCCTACTGGTCCACCACTATAGGATAGCTTGGAATCTCCAGATCAAATGATCCAAGGGTAAGGCAGGCCAACTGATGAGTGATTGGTTGCACCCTCCTCCGAGTAAGCCTGTCCTGCGCTGCAAAGGTTTCCTTCTCTCCGGTGAAGGTGAACCTGGTCCCATCCATGCGGATACACCGCACTTTGTGCCTAATATAGTCGATCTGAGCATGGACCTTAGATAACCAGTCCATACCCAAGATGATGTCATAAGGCCTCGATGTCGCTATGAGAAGATCCCAGCCGAATATCTCACCTCCTAGAGTAAGCTCACACTGTCGGCACTAGTGTGTGATCATCATGTCTGCTCCCGTAGGAGTTTCTAGCCGTAATGATCAATCCAACGACTCCGTCGGAATCTCCGACCTCCAAACGAGGGTAGTGGCAATGAAAGAGTGAATAGAACCTGTGTCTATAAGAACTGCATATAAGGTGTAGTAGACACAGTTCATACCTCGAATCATCTCCAGAGCACCATGATCGTAAGCCTCAGCTGCCTGGAGTTGAGCTCTCACCTTTCCACTTGCTCCCTGTGGTCGGGGTGGACCTCCTGGTGGTGGTGGTGGTAACACTTTGTAACGTCATCCACCGCCAGCTGCACGACCAACTCCTCTACCACATCCTCCTGCGCCCTTTGGATCGCCTCGATCGAACCTCTGCCTCTGCCTGGGAGGTCCCTCAACTGTCTGCTGATCATCCGAACAACGGGTCAGACAGTCACGAGCCATGTGACCCTGCCCACTGCATGTGAAACACTGAATGTTCCTCGAATGAATGGCTCTGTCTTGTGTGCCTTGTAAAATCGAACCCATGTCCTGAGTTCATCCACCAGATGGTCTGGTCCGCTTGGACCTCTGCGACATCTGTCTGCTGCCTGCTGTAGAAGACTCCACTACGTGACGCCCGGTTGTGGGTCTCGATGCTAGTGACTGCTCATAAAGGAAACTCTCCACTAAAAGGGCTCACTCCAATACCCCCTCCTGCGTCGGGATGATGAGGGAGATCATCGAAGCCTTGATCTCTCGCCTGAGACCCTGCTCGAAGGTCCGGTCACTAAAGAATGGGTCCCAAACCATATCTGTGGAGTAACACGAGAGGTCGGTGAACCTCACTGAGTACTGCGCCATTGTCATGCTACCCTACTATAGATTAATTAGCTCCTATATCCGCACCGCAAGTAGGGTGGCTGGGACAAACTCCACCCAAAATAGGCTCTCGAAGTCTGCCCAGAGAAGTGTCACCTTGTCATGCACCTAGAGTATCAGGCTCCACCATCTTCCTGCTGCTGCCTGAAGGAGACTCGTGATAAGGATCACCATAAGGTATGTTGGTGTCCTTACCAGTCTAAAGACAGTCAACATAGCCTCCAGTCAATCCTCAACTTCTTGTGGGTCCATCTCACCCCTGTACCTAGGCGGCCTATGGCACTGGAAATCATGCAACGCGCTCAACCGGCGTGCACCATCTGCTTCTAGGGCTGGTGTCATCGATGACCCAACAGGTAGTGGTACCGCTGGTGCCTCCGTTGTGATGGGGCCCTACACCGAGCCCTCATCGCTCGGTTGGCTGCCATCTCGTACAAAGCCTAGAACCCTAGCTTACTGTCTACATGGGGCCATCCTGAAAAGAAATAGGTGCACCACGTTCATTAAGTTATACCTGGTGATCTAACTCAAATAGATCACTAAGAAAACTCTTGAAACACACACACAATAAGTGTTTTCATGAACTGAGTTAGAAATCAGAAGTCAGGGACCTGGTGTATGGATACATTAGCCGCCACACCAACACTGGACTCCCTGAACTGAAAACCACACTGAATACCCTTAACACTATTGCTTCACAGAAAAGATCAGAGTCTTAAGTTTTGTATTAGAACCGACTCCTCTAATACTAATTTGTCACGACCCGTCCCCCAGGGCCCATGCCGTGACTACCCCAAGCCCTCCTTCCATAGGCCAGGGGCTGGAAACTAGCACCAAAGGCATAATTCCCTAAATCTAGGAAGGCATTGAATTTATAACTATAAACACACACAAAAGAGCACATAGATGGATACAAAAAACTAAGAAAAACTGTATAACAAGAGAGTACTAAAAGTAAAGGGGCCGGAAATACAAGCCCAACTATAAAGTACAAGTACAATTGAAAAAGGGAAAAAATAGATGAAAGATGAAAAGCAGCTCCTGGATCGTCCACCACAGATCCTACCTGAAGGGTAGGTACAGATAGCCTCCTCTACACTCCATGTCCGTCAGTCTCCTCTGGGTACCGACTTGTCGTGAGGTCCACCTCTGGGCACCGTCCAGTCCTAGTATACTCAGTCTCGGTCAGAGTTGTTTTTCGTTTGCATCCAACACAATGAGGTACGGGCATAACCCGTGCAGGGGTGAGTATAACGATACTCAGTAGGGACCCAGAGACCCTCAAGTTCTCACAAAATCCAACAAGGATAAAACACAAAGTATGAGATCAACCGATAACCCCACTTAGGTATATACCCATACATATAACTAAGTTATCAAGTAACCCATATCAATCATGAGGTAAACAAAAATTTTACTAACTCATCTCACACAGGTATACAACTTACGTAGAGAGATAGAGATGATCAGATGTAGCCACTGAATCATCTATTCTATCGAACCCACACAGGATCCAGGAACAGAAATCAGAACTGTCAAACCCACACAGGATCCAAGAATAGTAAACAGAGCTATCGAACCCACACAAGATCCAGGAATAGTTGTCAGATTTGTTGAACCCACACAGGATCCAGGAATATTCGTCAGTGCGGTCGAACCCACACAGGATCCAAAAACAGTCGTCAGTGCACAACCAGCCACAGGGTTCCGCACAAAGCATGCTTGATTCTGGGAGGGTCATATCCTAAAGTGAAGTGTCAATACATCAACTTCCACAAAGTCCCAAGTTGGTTTATCCAAGATATATGTCTTTCCCAAATAAACCCAACGCAATAGACGACGCGTCAATCAGATGCCTGGTCTGAGAGTTATTGATATTTTTATTTTGAGGGCCCAGTTGGATTTACGTTCGATCTAACCCGGACATTACCAACTATTTCAAAACATTTATTGGGTTATAAAAAAAGAAATATCTTCCTCCAAGGTTTCCATCACCATAGACGGTTCGTCAATCGGACACCCGTAACTCTGGTTACAAGCAAAAGAGTGGAAATAGGTCAAATGGGTCCGGGTCCGATCCGGACCAGTCGGACTGACCCGGATCGACCCGGGTCCGAACTAGGGTCCAAACCAGTCCATGGATGTGACTCGGTCTGCGGGGGAGGCCCGGTCCATGGGGGCGGCCCGGTCCGCGGGGGTGGCCCATCCAGCGGGGGCCGCCTGGCCCGCACAAGGACCGGCCTACGCTGGGTTTGGCCCAGCGACCCACGCACCTGGAGGCCCGTGGGGTCCGCCCTAGCCACGTCCAGGGGGAAGGTTGCGCCCCCTATCAAACCCGAACAGCTTATCCATTTGGGTGAAAGTCAACCGGTTCCACATGGCACCAGTCCGCATCACGCGGGACCTAGTGAGGGGTCCCGATCCTCCTGGCTGGCTGAGTGGCCAGCCGCCTCCCGCATGGTGTTGTTGCACCGCGCCACCTCCAGCGACCCGGGGGCTCGGGCCGGAGGTCTTCCTTACAGACGGACTTGCGCCGGCCGCCGCTGCATCGCCGCGGCTAGGGGCCGCGACCACCTTTTCTCCACCAAGCGGCGCAGTTGCACCGCGCCTTCTCCGGCGACCCGGTGGCTCGAGCTGCTGGCTTCCTTCACGGCCGGCCTTGCACTGGCCGCCGCCATACTGCCGTGGCCCATCATCCGCGACCTTCTCTTCCGGCAGCACAGTTTCACCACCTCTGTCCATGCGGCCGGCCGGAGCGCCGACCACCCTTCTCTTCGCCGCCAGTTCCGACCGCCGGTGAATCTTTCGCGGGTCACTGGACGAGTTCTGGTGGACCGTTTCTCATTATAGAAGTAGTCGCGCTTTCCTCAGGACGTCACCTTCGATCTGCAATCATTTTTGATGAGAAACACTCAAATCGGACTCATGCCGCATTGAGCGTTAAAATCCATAAGAAAGGCGGAAGGGTCGGTCCGTGTTCGTTTGACCCGCACCCTCCGTGTCATAGTGATAGGAAACGACTTTGATTCTTAATCCTAGAAGCAAGGTGAAGAATGTGCAACAATTAACCAAGCTTGAAACCCTACCTCAGATTCGTTATCTTCAGAAATGAAGATGAAGAAGTTGGGGATGACTTCATCGGCGTTCTTCAAGGACGACACTTCCTCCCTTGTTCTGGTTGGAGATCAAAGAAGAAGATGTCCGTCATTGGTGGATGAAGTGTTCTTCATTCTTCGATGGTCATTCTATGTTGGGAGCTTTCTCCCAATAATCCTCCTCTCAAAACACCAAAGTGAATAGACATTCCAAATAATAGATTATATTATCTGTTATTTCATTGGAAAGAAATTCAAAAAGAATCCCTAAACACTTGGTTGGTACAAATTAATGTGAAGGTTGGTGGCACCATTAAGTGGGGAGATCAAGAGGTTTCTCCCCACTTAATGGGGAGTTCAAGAGGTTATAACCTCGGGTTGTCCCCACCAAAATTAATATGAAGAGGGGGGTTAGGTTTTTGTGGGCCCCACCACTATAACCTATCATGGGAGGTTAAGGTGTGGTGGTCCCACCTCCAACTTCCATGTAGAGGTTTTAACCAAAAAAAAATAAAGCCACACTCTTATTTTTCATTTAAAACATTCTCTAAAAACCCAAAAACTAACTTTTATTCTCGACCAACTACCGTCGAGGTGAAAGTATTCTTAAGAAAATACCGGCACTGCGAGTTCAATGGTGCCATCAGATTTCAATTCTGAGCACCGGTTCAAAAGTTATAAAAACCTGCTCGTACGTTTACTGAACGTACCTAAACAAAACTTCAGAAATTGATTTTGGGCACACTAGGCCTCAGAATGTTGCATCGTCAGTTTTTGTGGACTCATAAAATTCCCATGTATTTAGGAAAAAAATTTCCATAGAAGTTCTGGGTCTTTACAATCATTTGTATTTGTGAATAAAGTTTTTTAATGACTCGTCATCAATTAATTAGGCCTCAAAAAACAACCACTTCGAATTTTTCACGTATTCAATTCATTGGGATTCAAAAGCATCCATTAGGATTGTGCTAAAATTGTAAATAAACCAGTCATACTAAAATTTATAACTTACCATTTTGGTGTGAACCAGACTTCATCACCATTAAACTCCTGCCCTGTTGTTGTGTGATACCAGCATTACGACATAAGGAATTTTCCCAAATTAACCAAATTTTTATGGGGTCATCATTGTGGTGTGATTTCAACCCCTACGGTGTTACCCATTCCATTACGCCGTGATTGATTAAACACCTTAGTTTACTCTAATGTAGCTTCCTTCACTATATGGATAGCATGGTTGCATCTGGATTTTGTCTTTTCTGACAAAAACACTTTCAAAGATTCTCTATTCTCTTCAAGACTTCTCCAAAACTTCAAACCAAGAAAAATATAATTGACATCCAATAAAACACTTCCTCCACCCTGATACTTGAGTTCCACCAATCTTCTACAATTCAATAATATTATAACATGGTCCATTATTAAAAAACACAACATCACTTCATCCTTTTAAGATCAAGTCTCACCATTCTCCCCCTTTTGAAAACACATTCTCTAACATTCTCCAAGTTACATAACCTCGATTCCAATACCCCCGAGTTTGTTGGCAATCCAAAGTATCTCCAATTACCACTATGAAATTATAGCAGAAGCATAGAATAAAATTAAATAACTCAACCATCAATCTAAGTATATGTGAGCAGTGCTCATTGTGGACAACAAGTGACCAAGAAAGATATCCATTCCTCAATGCATACCTTTAATCTTCAAACAACCACTTGTTAAAACACTAAACTTGTCACAACCCCCCATCCTCCCTCATGTTTTGAATCTTTTTAGCTTATCCCCTTGGATCATATCTCCCCATGTATCATATATCAAACTCCTCCCAAAGGTTGGTTCCCACCTAAAATGAGAATTTTTCTATGACTCCACTTGTTGATCTACTTGACCCCCTACAATATTTTTTTTAATTACACAAATTTCTTCAAGGGTCCATCCCGCAATTTCATAGATTGAATTAACTCCACAATTTCTCCCCCTTGAACAATAAACTATGAGATTTATCTATTTCCAATCATCGAACAAACATGATAAACATTAAAAACTTATGGGGATAAGGGATTTTCAAACCTCCTAAAGTTGAGCGAGGTGGTGGAACATTGAGGTTCAACTAGCGCTTCTCAAAATCTGGCATAACCAATGGTTTTGTGATAATATCCACCATTTAATGATTTTTTCCAACATAATCCATCTTCATGCCTCCTTGATTGTCTTTCTCTTTAATGAAATGATACTCGATCTTGAAATTCTACATGCATGAGTACTGTACCATATTCTCTATCAACCCAATAAAACTCTTTCTTCATCTACGAAAATTGGGTACATGCCTTTGTAACTTAAATATACCATGCTTTAGTTGTTCTAAAACATGTGATATCTTATATGTTCTCTCTTTTTTATTCCTAATCTAGTCGATACACTTTCTTCTAATAACTAAATCTCCCCCACTATTGGATTTTCTATCCATAACAACTTTATCCTAGTTGGTGTTTGATTATACAAACAAATCTCTATCTTTTCTTACATTAGACACCAACCTATAATCAAGAGTACCTTGAATGTACATCATGATTGTCTTCATAGTGGTAAAGTGTCCCTCCTTTGAATTACTTTAAAACCTCACAACCAAGTATGTTTCATTAATGATATTTTTCCTTGTTGCTATCAAGTATTATAATCTCCCAATCATTATCTAGTATAATGTAGGATCAACTAATCTTCCATCTTCATGTTTGATTCCATGCTTCTCCAAATATATTTTCTCCTCAATAGAGGTGTACTTTGTTCCTTTATCCAATCATAGAATTTTGATTGATCTTCCAGTTTCATTTTCAACCCACCTTCAGAAATGTGTAATGCATTCCATGACTTCCATCTTGGTATTCTTGAACATGATGAAACCCTTTGTACTATAATTTTCAATAAAAAAGATACAGTACCTCTCACCTTGTGTTTTGGGATGCATCATTGGACCAAACAAATCAATATGAATTAGGTCAAATAAATTTTATTCTCTCTTCTTTTTTCATTGTATGGATTTTTCATCATCTTTTTTTCTCACACAAGTATCACAAGTCTTATCTTTATCGTGCTTTAGATTTAGAATATCTAAAAAAACTTTAAGATTTAATAAATTTTCCATGCTTTGTTGATATATGCATAAAGCCTCCGATGCCATAAGCCATTATCCTCTTCCACCCAAAAGAGACAATTGTTCTATGTGCTTACTATTAGGTATAAGCTTCCATTTATTCTCCTACCATTCATCAATAAATTCATAGCTTTTACTTTTATTAGGAAACCCATCTAGTTGAATGAGACTTCAAGTCCTGAGTTAAAAAATTGATAAATGCTCAAGAGATTGTGTTGAAGTCTGTCTACATAAAGCACTTATGTATTCTTTAACTCATCACCAACAAGCCTCGTTTTTCCACCTCATTTTATCTTCAAAGCTCTATCATTACCACATCAGACCATACCATCAACACGACCTTTAAAATTATTCAAAAGATTCATTTGTTCAGGAATGTAATATAGAAACACACTATCAATAATTCATGTGTTTTTGTTCTTTGTTGCTTTCATTATAATATTTTCTAGGATAGATTTCTCCATCTCCCTTTCCTTCCAATAAATGCCTGGTTGAGTTAAGACATGTGATGGTATCTCTTCATTATCTTCAGTATAAGAAGCGTAATCATACTCCTCTTCTTTAAATGGTGAGAATCTATTTCCCAAAGGAATAAATTTCATTGGTCTCACATCTATTATCCTTGATCCACCATATGAGATGGCCTTGCTCCTCCATTACTTGAAATTTACAACTTTGTGGCCAAAATTTTAATAATAAAAATAGAATCCATGAAAAGTATTTATCCTTCAAAGAATATTTTATCTTCTTCATAATAAGTCATCGTATGGATTAGGTAACCAAATAATTGAAAATTTATCAAGGAAGATATCTTGTTTCTATCTCTCCACATGTTTTTAACTGCCAATTAACTCCTTAGTTTCTGATAAGTTCTCAATGGTTGAGAGTTATATCCGAAATTTTTATTCCCTTTATCTTTTACAGTTGTTTCCAAAATCTTGGATATTTACAATTCAAATCCAATTCCACTTTAACCCATGTAATTGGGTCTTTAGACATTTCACACCTTCTTGATATTCCTTTTGCTTCAATCAACTGTTTCCTTTAGTTATTTGTTTAAGAACCTTCCAAATTGCAAGTAATTCTTTGAACAATTTGATTTCATTTTTGATTGAAGTTTTTTTCTCAGAGTTACCACATCATCTTCAAGGGATTCAACCCTTTTTTCCCACCCTATGATAAAATAATTAAGGTCAAACTTTTAGCTTGTTCTTAAATGTTAATCTCAAAGTTTTCATCTTTCCTTAATGATTCTTCAGAATCCCCTTGCTTCTCCACAACCTTCGTCAATCAGATGATTTCTCCTTCAAGTTAGTCAATTTAATTTGATGATTTTTTCAACAGTCCTCCAATATTCCTACTCTTCTTCCATTGCAGAACATGATCCTCAAGATATCTTTAAAGTTTGACTTTGAGAACAAAAAAACCTTTATGTTCATTTTTTTCATTGGTTTTAGTTTGATCATTCTCAACCATTGCCTTCATTTCATCCTCCAAATATGATTTGAATTCAGTTTTAGATTCTTCAAATAAAGATTCATCATCATCCTATTCCTTTCTTACCAAGATCTTTTGATGAAACCTTTTTCTAGAAATGTTTCCATATTTGAAGTTTAATTTTGGAGGAAACTTCATTTTTTGTTTAGTGTACAATCAAATTCACCCTCTTCACTTTATTACCTCATCATACATCTTACTATGATATTCCAAATTTTTTCACATAGAAAACAATCCAATGATAGTTTTACTTTGAATGTTAATTTCCCCCATTTGAATTTTCCTATTAAAAGTGATATGAATCCCTCAATTAAATATTTTTTTATCATTTCCAGCTTTATAAATCTCAAGATTATACATGGATTTAAATTCCATTTCTTTTGATGAATGACCTGATGAGATTTCCACTGAACAACTTATCCTAAACTACCTTTGTGGATCTGAAACTCATCAATTTCATGTAAATATGATTTAACAAGGATTAAAATAAATAATTTTTCATGTTTTCATGTGTATTGAGTAATTTCCTATCCACTTCAGTCATAAATAACTCTATATCATCACTCACATGTATTCTATTAATAAAAAAAGAGAAAAACCTCAAGTTTGGTAGATTATAAGTTTAATTTCATTCAATTAATCAAAATCTAACAATTACAACCATAAAACAACAAAATTCCTTTAATTCTTACCACATTCTCCATATACAAACTCCTTGTAAGATAGATTATTCAAGATTGACCTTGTGACTTTTATACCACTTGTTTTAGTCACAACATCCCAAACACACCCTAAGAGGGAGAGGTAGTGGTGGTGGGAATTCAAGTGTGAATTATTTTTATTTAACTACAGAGGGATCTTGTTCTCACATCATAAATAATGATATGAACCTATCATGATCGAAAAATCAACCAAAACATGTAAATATTGAAAAGTAAATGCAATGGATATAGATTTTACATAATTCACTACTAAGTGATGCCACCACTGAGCATACACCGATGATGTGTTGGTGTACCAAAATCACTATCCATTATCATGATTACAAAAGTTTAAAAAATTAACACATTTAATCTTAGGGTCACTCCCTTGCTTATCCCTCCACCCATTGCTTCGAGACAAGGTATATAGAATAATTGACACAATAATCACTCATAAAATAATCTTCATATAAATGACCAACACCAAACTAGAATGGGTACCTTCATTGTGAAACAATTTCCTCAAAAAAATCCAGATATTCAATTCAGTTCCTCTCTAAAATATTTATTCTCTTCCTTCTCTAGATAACGTAATTATGTAATTTATTTTCCATGGTCTTGTTGTGTGAGCTCTCTAACTGGTTTTTCCCTTCTCAAAATGTTTTTTTTAAAAACCTATCAAATTTACCACATTTTTTATGCAATACCTTTTAACCACCAACTCCTTTAAAAACCTCTAGCTGGGTTGCGGTGTGACATATGCTATTGTGGTATGATTCCTCAACTAAATCTAGACATAGTCACACTAATTTTTCTCATGGTCAAATCTTTATGGAGTGATCTACTCCTTTGTAGTGAGACATGTGTTGTGCCATGGTCTTCATAAATCATGACTAACTAGATCCACACACAAATTTCATGACCTACCATTACAGCATGAACTAGACTTTATGACCTTCAGACTCATTCCTTGTTATGGTGAGATACTGGCACTATGGCATGAGGACTTTGACCAGATTAACTATCCCTACACCAAAATTTCACATGGTATTCATTTCAGCATGATTTATTCCCCTGTGGAATGACTTATTCCATTGCATCCTGATTGACTAACCAGTACCTTTTTTAAATCTAACATCGCCTCCTTCATGGCGTGACCAACATTGTTGCTCTTTGATTTTTTTTCGCTCCCAAAAATAGTTTTGAATCTTCTTTATCCTCTTCTTACCTTCTCCAAAACATTAAACCAAGCCAAATATTATTAATAACTAACACACCACCTACTCTATCCTGAAACTTGAGTTCCAACAGTACCTAATAATTCCAAGATGCTACAATGAGGTCTATTTCCAACAAACACAACATCGCTTCTAGTCTTTAAGATTGAGTCTTGACATTTACCCCCTTTGATAACACATGTTCTAAAATTCTCTGAGTTGAATAATGTGAAAACAAAATAAGTGAATTATTTGTATTCACATGGCTAATATACTCCTCCCAAGAAAGTAGGTTGTCATGTATCTTCCATATACATACAATTACTTACTCACCGCTCTTCTCGACATGTAGTTTTCTATGCAGTGGCCCATCCCAATCAAGTAGTTTTCCCACACAACACTGGTAGGTACCCTTAATTAGTGGATCTTTATAAGGGAGATCCCTATGTAAAAGAAAATATTTAAGATCTTGGGTACCCTATAGGAGGGACCTGAACATGTCCCATACTCTGTTCAGAGATACCCAAACCTAGATTTATTGGGTTGGGCCACTAACCTCTGACTCTACCAGTTTCATGTCCACTCTAGTCACCTCCAAACTATACATCATCTACAAAGACACAACACATGTGGGAACATGTCTTATGTATGGGTGAGTATAAACATACCTTGTAGGATTCCTCAAAAACACAAAGGAGATATGAAACAGAAAGTGAGATCAAGCAGAAAAAGCCCACATATGCTTTAAGGTCAAGAAATCACAAAATAAAGGGGAAATACATTATTCATAGCTTGGATCCATGAAAATCATATACCAAAGGGGACCGATAATACCCATAATACCATGAGACCAGAAGCACAAAAACTAACTAACTTTCATAAATTCCACATCTCATCTCAAGAATCATAGTGGGCGACTGACGCCTCACTGAGGAGAGCATGTTAGTCGTTGGGGGTATCAATCCCTATGGAGGACCTATGTCTCATCGAGTGGAATTCTTATATACTAAGGGGTTTACCTACACTGTGTGTATAGGACCCATACCCCATCAAAAAGGTGTGTTACCTACTCTAGTAAGTTTAGAAAGGACCCATGCCATGGTATTAGTGTTTCACCAAGGGTTATCAACCCCATGTATTCTATAAATGTCTTGTACACACCTCGTAGTCAGATCTACAAAGCTAAGAAAATCCTCTTTCCTATAAAACCTCAGAAATAACCTCTAATGATGAAGATGAATACTCCATTAAGTTCTATATGAAAAAATGATCAGAATGGATTATTGATGTGTTTGATTTTGACACCCTGGTAGGAAGATATGATAAGTTTCAAAATAAACATAGTACACAACATTTACCCCACTGGATATGGTGTGTCAGCCTTGGGTAGGTAGGCAGGAATGTACCACCGCTTTTTAGTCACATGGATTCAACCTACATGGTGTGCTAGTTGGATGCCATGACATGTGGGACTCACGAGCTAGTTGAGCGTGTACTAGCTTAGTAGAATGAATCATGTCACTAAAGTAAACAATGTTTCCATTAGCCCACATGGTGTGTGGGGATTGGGGGTTAGCTAGGTATGTACTCTAATACACCCTGGGTAGGTTGGTTCACCAAAAATGACGTGTGACCCACAATCACACTCCATGTGATATTTATTTCATACGTGTAAATGCTAGTTGCACCTATGAACAGACACAATGTGTTATAAGAAATCACATGTTGTGTGGTATTTAACTTCTTATTAGAAACCCTATTCATGGATTAAGGTTGTACATAATGTGTAATCTAGGTCTACATTCCATGTAGTCACATATTCTTTGAAAATTCAATTTCTCCTTCATTCTCTCAACCATCACTGGCATTTTTACTATCCTACATGACTGAAGCATCACTACCATACCTTTCATGGAGTGGTATAATATTATATATATATATATATATAATGCATCAAATTACTGAATGAGGTTGTCTCTATTTAGGAGCCTTTGGTTTTTGATTCAATTACTCACTACTCCCAAAACATTATTGTATTTTTCTATATATTTTTATTTTATGAGAATAAAAGATAGATATGAGGGTTTTAATATGGAATGATAAATAGAAAATAAAGATGAAAATACAAAATTCATACCAAATGAATAAGGTTATAAAGAAAGAAATTGGTCTTAGGGTTAATTACATAGGTTTCTTAATTATCCATAATTATTGTCTAAATTTTATTTGATAGTTCATCCCATCATACATGAACTACTACCTCATACTTAGAGTGTGAAACTTATCATTCCCATGAGATATCTTCGACACACTAAATCTCTCCTCCATTAATAGTCAATGTTGACGAACACACTTTATCGTATGTGAGACACCTTTCAAGACCCAACTCCATCTTAAGTAATTTCATCTCTTGAAAACACTAAACCACATAATATAAAAAAATTTAATAAGAAAAAGGAGGAAATGAATATTTTTTAGGGAATAAAATGATTTTGAGAATCATGGTAGGGATAGGTGGAGGATCACCACACTAAACCCTAAAAATCCTCTCTCCCTCACCAAAAACAACATAAAAACATGGAAAAATTGATAGGAAATAATTCAGGAACACCTATAACCTCCCCCAAGGAAAATTTGCAAGTTAGTAACTCACTATCTTGAGTGTGAAAGATCAGAGTGAAAAAAGAGGAAGAGAGAGAGAGAGAGATAGAGAGAAATGCTAGGAAAATGAGAGAGAACACAAATAATTTTTATTAGAGTGTACAATATGAGAACTATAGTGCAAGATAAATGATAAAAAAACATATAGAAAAAACTAATATCCCATTTCCAAGAACTCCCTAATATAAGAACCATACCCTCAAAAGGTTAATAATTCATATTTATAGAGCATAGGGGATGTTAGAGTATAAAATGTTTTAAAATGGAAAGTTGAAAATCTAATCAAAATAAATTCCTATTTTTGTGTCGTGTCATTATACTTATGAATGATTGAAAAATATGTGGCTCCAGTTTAATGTAATATTTGTTTTTGAGTCCTCTAACTTGTGTACACATTTATGCTCAATCCTAGTAAGTATTAAAAATTTAAGGGATGATAATTGAAGTGAAATCCATATTGATGAATCCAGTCCAGTATTGACTTCAAGACCTATTATTTTCATGAAAAAGTGTGATCCTACTCATGTATTTCAAATAAAATATTTAGCCTAACATGTTTACTATTATGTAAAAAAATTCAAATTATAATTCAACACATAGAATATTTTAATATAAAAATTATAGAGTGTAATAAAATGAAAAAACTAGAATTTCCATGAAATTTCCAAATCCATGCTCTAATTAAAAATTCCTATTAAATATTCACTTAAAAATAAATATGGGATTATAAAATATTTAAAATAAAAAAGTTAAATTTTCAAAATTATTAGCTCTGTCAATTCCCTTAACTTAAACATTTCACCCCTAGACAATCATAAAATTTTCATATCAACTCTATATAGGAACAAATAATGAGAAAATTTCTTAAATATCTTCCAAAATATAATTTCTCATGTCTCATGCATGAAAAAAATCCTTTTATTTTATTCTCTCACATTTAAAAATTTTCAACCTCAAAAATTGATCTATGACCCAATCACAACCTACCTCACATTGAAACTTTTTTCACTTTTCACTCAAGATAAATTTAATTTGGAGTTATGATTATACTTGGAAAATGAATTCATCACTATAGGATTTTGAAAACTATCATTCCTCCACATCATGTTACATAAAATTGTTTTCAATCATGATATCCTTTTAAGGTGATTTTCATGGTGTAGGGTTGGTGGGTGAAATAATTTAAAATTCAAAGGATTAAAAGAGGAGGTTAAAACTCTAAAGTATAATTACATGAATATTCAAGTGAAAACATGTGATATACACATAAATAAATTCCTCATAAAACTTTAAAACACCAAAACCTTTTTTGAATGTCATGGTACATGAGTCAATAAATAAATGTAATGAATTATTTCATCCTAATCCTCCCTATTTCTTTTTCATTTTTTTATTTAGAGATGATATGAAAAGGAATGTAGTAAAGGAATGACATATCATACTCTTGATTTTAGAGAGGGACATGAATTATGAAAGTAATCATAATAAATAATTCAATCACATCTCCATTTTTATATATATTTTCTCTTTTTTTATTATTTTGTTTTATTTTTATTTTTTTAATAAAAGGATGATAATGAATAAAGTACAATTATAAAAAATAATCATTCTCATTTCTCTTCCAAATTCCCTGAATAGTGACACACACCACAAAAACCTGGCAATGAGATGCTTCCCAAAGAATAAACACAAAATGACCTTCCCCCACACTCAAACATGAAATACTCATTAAAAAATATTATGAGTAAAGGTAAGGGAAAATCATCTTGTAATGTGGCTTAAACCTATAAGGAAATTCATATACTCTAAGATATAAACAAAGTTATATGTAAAGGTAGGTCTCAAGTTTAAAAACATGGATAGGTAAAGAAGTGCTTCAATCATTTCAAAAATATTCCATAAAATAAAAATCCCTAAAAGAGAAATAATCAAAAGTTATATTACTCACACAAAATCCAAGGTTCTATCAAGAAAGTGAGATTATTAGGAATAATATTTCAAAAATGGTTTATAATACCTCACAAGATGATAAAAATAATTTGAGTCAGTGTTTCATGGGCATTGACCTCAATTTTTTTTCGAATTCATAAATATGTTTGAAAACCAAATTCTAAGAAAAAAAATTCCATGTCAAAGATCATTTAAAAATCCATTTCTTATAAAATAAATTCAAACATAAAAAAACAATTTGATTTTTAAAAATGATAATGAATATTCAGTAAAGATCAAAATTCCCTAAAAAAACTCTAAAAATAAAACACTAAAAAAAATCCTGAAAACCTAAATAGATTAGTATCACTCACCCACACATAAACTATCACTATCCCCTTTAAATTAAAAAAATTATATTATTATATTTACATAAATAATTTATTTAGGAAGTAAACAAGATAAGGGGAAAAGTGTTATATAACTTTATTATTACCAGTAAAAAATTTGAGTTAATATTTTAAAGGGAACCCACTGAAAACCTACATGTAAAAATAGAAAACCTATGAAATTTATTGAAAGAAAAAAAAGAGAATAAATATAAAGGAAAATTAAAAGGTAAATCTTGTTATGGACCCCCCAAGTGGGTAATAGGGTTTTACCGACTTTAGCCAAGCTGTTCTAGTGGTTATACAAAATCTTATAGTGAGTGGGGTTTCCTTGTGATAAACCACAACATGTTGTTTATTATAGTTTCCATTCCATTACCCTGGTTGTAGAGAATCCTATGGATAAAGTACTACTAATCCATCCCCATAGCAATAAGGTACAACCAACATGGGTCCTCCTCTTTTGATTTGGACACAACTTCTTTGGTCACTCCTTCTTGAACATCCAGAGCATTCACATGATGTGCTGAAGTAGTAATGTTAAAAGGGTAGTTACAAAAAATTCTATTTGAATAAACTTGAACTTTTTTTAATTCAAGTCTGATTCTCCCTCATTAATATCATATTTAATACTTTTTTCTTTTTGTAAAACCCTAGGAAACTCTTCATCTTAAAATTATAGCATCCCCTTTTATTACAAGAAAACTTCCTAAAATTATTTATTACTATCTAAGGTAGTGTATATCTCATCCAGATCTGTAATTTTAACACTGAAGGATTGAGAAGGTTATTCTAACAAAGATAAATCAAAATTTATTGATTCTAATGAAATAATCACTCTCTTGAGTGTTTTTTCCTATGGCTCTTTAACTTTACTAAATGAATTTAAAAGGGGTTTTTTAGGATAAGGTAGTGGGTAATTATATAATTCTAACAAAACATATTCAATATATTCTTGGAATATGAGAGGTAATTAAAAAGACTCTATAGGTACCTTGGCAAATTGTAGATAAAACTCTGGAAAGTAGCAGGAGAACTTAGTTAGTTCCCAAATCAAGGATTTTAGAATTGGGTTCTCAAAGTCCTCTTTAAGATCCTTTATTCTATTTATAAACACCTTATAAAATCATATAATTTTAAGGTATTATATGTATGTGTTTAAGAGTGTACTTCTAGGTTTGTAGGTAATGCGAGTTTTTTTTGGGAAATTTCTACAGAACTTATAGTGCAGACTACTTGCTGGAAAATTTTATATCGTAATTTCTAGAATATCGCATAAGTCCTTCCATGGAAACCAGATATAAGATGATTTATGACATAAGAATCTTGTAAGAAATAAAATCCTTTTTACTCTGTAAATTCATTTTACATCATCAAACCTGATTTTACACTGTAAAATTGTCAATTAGGGTAACTTTAATATGAGATGATGTATGTTTCAACGTATATGAATTATAAGGATTTTACACCATAAATCCATGTCTTACACCTTAAACCCTTCATCCTAGTAGATTTTTTATTGTGATGCATTACTAAACCTTATTTAATTCAATTTGTTCCTTATAGCCTCAAACCCTAGGTAGTTCGAGGTGAAATTTGGGTGATCTCTTCTCCTTCTAATTTCTTCCATTCAATGTTAGATCTTTGTGATCATTTCATCAATTCTCCTTGGTAAGAGACCTTTGTTCCTTTTCATTATTATTGGTCATGATAATAACATTTCATTTCATTTTGGATTCATAGACCCTATGGTGATTTTTTATTCTTATATATCTATTGTGTGATCTTATTCTAGGGGTCGATCCTTCATTGGTCACGATGTGGCGGGTGCGTTTTCTTTGAGGTGTGTTGTGATCTACCCTACCTTCCATCTGTTTATTTATTGGAATGTGATTCTAAGATGTTGGAATAAATATTAGGGACTCCGTTGTTTTCTTTTCATTACTTTTGGTGTTGGAGGATCCTGTTGTGGGCATGTGCGACCCAATTTGAAGTGGGGAGTTCTATCACTAGCCTTTGTTGAATGAACTGTATTGCTTCTATTTTATATATGAAAAAATAAATGAATTTACATGATTTATTTTCACTTGTAAATGGATTTTGATAAAAGATGGTTTTCCCTTGGTATTTGGTAAAGGAAAATGGGGTTTTCAAAGTATGTTTTGGTGGAATAAAGGGTTGTGAATTTGTTTGTGAAATGTGGAACCCATTGAAACTATTTATGAAATAAAACACATGGGAAGGATTGGGTACTTAGGTTGGAGGTGTAGCTTGGTTACATCATCCACTATATTGTTGGGGGGGTTCAGTCATGTGGTGTTCCTCTACTCCCTACACCTGTTGTTATAGGGACTTGGTTTGACATTGTTGGGGGTTCACTCATGGGGTGTTCTCAGGCTCCTTAGGTCATTGTTCTAAGAACTTGGGTGTGAACTAGTCATTTATTATGGTATGAGTAGTATGTTAGTATAACCTATTGTGATCCTTGTCATGTTTACCATTATGCTTTGATTTGTATTGTTTGGACTTGATTATGGAAAATGTTCTTTGTAATTGTTTTTACCTGACATGATTTGGAATTGTGGAAAATGGGAAATATTTACCATTATTTTGATATAAAACAATTTTATTTCTTATCATTCCATGTTTTCCTTTAAATGAGTATACTAGTATTATTTTCAAAGAGATATGATATGGAACAACCGGGTGGATCCTACTAAGCTTTTTTAGCTCACACTTTTCACACCCCATTAGCAGTGTGTAAACCTGGTTATGTCTTTAGATGTAGGGAAAGTCAAGTCACCATAGTGAGATAGTGAAGTTTCTATCAGCTGGGTATGGGTATATGGTGGTGAGATAGTGGGACATTTCCTACATGTCACATGGTTTAGTTTTTTTTGTTTTGGTTGTCCTTTTTTTGGTCATGTGCCTTGGAGTTTGGTTTAGCTTCTTTGAATTGTATTGCTTTTATTGTTTTCTTTCAGTTATGGAATATATTTATTCTAGTTTTTATTCTTCTTTTTCTGTATATTTTTTCCTTATACTATGTATATATATTCCATTTCATCTTGTTTAGGTCGGGAGAAATCATTCCCTTTGGTTTTTGTTGATACTCAGGTTCTAGTCGCTAGCCCATGGAGACCGAGAACACCCTTCAGGTATTTAGAGGATCGGTTCAAGTCCTAATTTGTGAGAGTATCTTAGTTAGGTTTGTAATAATTTAATATCAAAGGATGTTTTTTCTTAGTCTTGAGAAGTTTTTCAATGAGATATTTAATTGTTATAACTTAAGACTTAGGTTGTGTAGAGTGCCTATCTAGCTCTCTCCATAACGATAATCAAGTTACCATGGGATGCTTGGATGTGTGTCTATTTTATTGAGTTCTTGATCTTAATATAATTTTTTTACTTATGGGTTTTTGGTTTTAAATGAGATTATTTTGGTTGTCCGATCATTTCTTATGTTTTCAATGTTTAGTGACATTCCTTTGAGATGTATTCTATAGGTTCCATAGGAGGGTACAACAAACGCTCCTCAAGGGAATCCATCTCTAGATCAGAATTTTATAGAGGCTACCATGAGAGTAGTTCATGATACAGACCAAAATATACTACAAGTCCATAACATGGATGTTGAGGTACAACCAGGAGCTTGTGGATTAATATACCAATCTATGAATTTATTATACAAGAAACTACCATCTTTTAAGGGTACAAATGGGCCCTAAGAGATGAAGGACTGGCTAGACAAGATCAATCAGATCTTCAAATTTGTAGATAAACCTAATAATATCTAAGTGAAGTGCCCAACATTAAATATTGAGGGTTACAACAGGTGAAGGTTGGATTCTATGGTACATGTGGACATACACGTTGTCTTGGATTGGAAGGGTTTCAAGACACTTTTCATCCAATAGTTCTATCCAGATTCTCTGATGGATACAATGTCTCTAGAGTTCCTCTCTTTACAACAAGGAGGGAACTTTTTGTTGGAGCACACCAATCGGTTCACAGAGTTGGTTCGTTCTTCTCTAGAAGTTGTAAAAAATGATTAGTTCAAATATTATAAGTACCTATAAGGTTTTTGATTGAATATTAGATCATAAGTATTTATAATGAATATTTATACCTATGTTGAGATGATATATAAGGAAATGATGGAAAATATGAATATGAAATGAAATATTTTCTATTATTCCCATTATATTTCACCTAGTGGTAGCTTCATTGGCTCAAAAATAAAGAATAAGAAGTGGCATGATCATCACAGGAGTGGTGGAGGTCTTTCTCAGCAACATGCCTCCTATACACCATCAATTACATCCAGTAGTGTTCCCTTGAATTACTAGCAGTGTGGCAAGGTTGGGAACACTATATGTTCTTGTCCTGCCCTAGAAAAGATGTGTAATGGTTATGGATGCTACAGAAATCTATAGTGTTTCTATCAGGTTATGACTATGCCTTGTTATGTTTGAGTATCATTGACTCCAAATGCCACTACGACATAGTCAAAAGTTTTAAATTCCATAGGGATACATCCATAGGCCTCACGAGTGAAGCACCTTTATGCAATGGATGAGTTTCAAGTAGAGGTTTACATGGATATAGCAATAGTGATAGGTACCATTATTGTTGAATCCTATATAAAAATTACTTTATTTGATACTCATGCTTCCCAATCATTTATATTTTCTAATTTTTTTGATGTGTTGAAAATTCCAACAAAGCTCATGTCATTCTTCATAGAGTAAGTGACTTCCCTTAGAAAGAGGAAAGAGTAGGGGTTTTATTGTCCATACTATTCTCTTTAGATATCTGACACAGAGTTAGTCTAATATATCATTTTTCTTAATATAGACCTAATTGACTTCATCATCAGGATGGATTGGATTATCACTCATCATGCTGAGGTTTATTGTTATCATTGGCATTCCACATTCCTTTCTACTGATGGGAGATCTCAGGTGTTATAGAGGGAGTGAAATCTGAGGTCTGGTCATGCAAGACCTTCCTGCCCAGAGTTCAAGAGTTTATTATTTGCTGATATTTTTCATCCCAATGTGGTTTCTTATCGTTTTGATCTTACCATGGTTGTTTAGGAATTTCCTCATGTTTTCCTAGATAAATTCTATGTTCTTCCTCTAGAGAGAGGTAAAGTTTACAATTCACCTGGTGCCGAGTTCACAGCCGATCTTAATACCCTCCTATCATATGGAATTGGTAGAGTTGAATGAGATCAAGATCTAGTTGGATGATATAATAGATAAAGGTTTTTTCTCCCTAGTGTTTCACTATGGGAAACCCCTATGATATTTTCCATGAATGTTGATAGTTCACATTGATTATGCATGGAATGTCGAAAGTTAAACATAGTGAAAATTAATAATAAGCAACCTTTTACCTGTGGTGATGATTTTTTGGAAAGTTAAATGGGTAAAGAGGTTTTCAAAGATCAATATTTGGTTAGATTATCATCAGTTCAGATATCAGGAGTCTGATATACTAAAGATGGATTTTAGGAGAAGGTATGGACATTATGAATATATTGTGATGAATTTTTGTCCAACTAACACTCATGAATATTTTATGGATTTGATAAACCAAATATTCCATCAGTATATTGACACCTAGTTATGTTAATAGATGATATTTTGGTTTATTAGAGGTCTGAGTGTGATCATGAGCACTTTTTGAGTTTGGTATTAGAGATCCTGAGGAGTCACCATTTGTATGGAAAGCTTTTGAAATACAGTTTTTGGATTAAAGAGGTAAAGTTATTAGGGAATGTGATTTCATAACATGGATTATCAGTTGATACTAATAAAGTGAAGGATATATTATCTTGGGGGGATACATGAAACATATTTGAGATACAAAGTTTCCTTGGTCTTGTTGGATACTATCAGTGGTTTGTCAAGGACTTCTAGAAGTTAGCATCACCTTTTACTTCTCTTACCAAGAAAGGGGTGAAATTCATATGGGATGAAAAATTTCATAATTATTTAGATGAGTTGAAATGACTTCTAACATAAACACCTAACTTGATCCGACCTATGTATGGTAAGGGGTATGTGGTGTATTATGATTCTTTTGATTCTAGTTTGGGATGTTTGCTTATGAAATATGATCATGTTGTGGCCTATGGATCTCGTTAGTTTTTTTCCTCATGAGAAGAATTTCCACATTTATGATTTATAGCTTTCTACAATTATGCATGCACTTAAATGTTGTTGATAATATATTTTTGGGGGAGATATTTATAGTCTTTTCTAACCATAAGAGTTTGAGTTATATCTTTTCTTAGAATAACTTGAATCACATATAGAGGTGGTGGGTAGAATACCTTTAGATGTTCAATTTTGACATCACCTATAACCCAGGGAAGGGGAATTTCATCATGGATTCTCTTAGAAGGAAATTACCACTGTAAAATGTTTTGGAATCTAAGGAAGAGTGGAACATGATGGGACTCTTCACTCAGTTTCATATGGAAGCTCAGGAGGATGGTTAGGGTATGGATTTGACCAATTTTCAATTACTGTTTTCTCTCCATGAGTATATTCTCCAAAGTCAACAATGATATGTTGAGTTCAGAGGAGTCAAAGAAACACTTTATGGTGGGGAGATCATTTCTGGTCAGTATCTCCCTTCTAATGGTATTCTTTATTTTAGGATTCAGGTTATCATCCCAAAATATATGAGGAATTTAGTTTTGTTTGATTATCATAGTTCTTCATGGGCTTGTAAGATCCCGAGTTTTTCTTGAGGTACAGATCTATCTTTTCAGGGTAATGTTGTTACGTTAATTTTTAGCTTAGACCCCAATCTAGGTCATGGGCTGGTTGGGTTGTTTTTTGGAGATAAGGGAAAAAATAGGCTAAAAGTTGGCTACAGTCTAGGTACACATCATGAACTTAGCCTACACACCGTGTACTTCCAGTACACGCTGTGTACTTTCCCATCACAACGTGTAGCTAGTATGGCTCAAAAAAAATACAAGGCAGAACACACCGTGTACTTGGATTACATGTTGTGTACTTTCCCAATGGGGTTTATTTTTATAAAAGAGGCATGTACAAAGCTCTTTTCTCTTGTTTTTGGAATCCAAAACCCTCTAAACTAGTTTTTCAATTTCATAAGCTATTCAGACTCCAATTCAATAATTGTCTATCACGTTGGAACTGCATCAGTATGTATTTGATTCCTTTTTAGTCATTCTTGATTCTTTGAAACAACAACTAAGATATTTGGATTTAGGATCAAATTCTCTAATATCATGTTCTTTATTCGTTCTTCAGATTTCTTCCAAACCAAGATGAATCAGGACTTGATACTGGATGAGATGTCTATTACCGAGGTGAGGTAGGTAGTATATACTTAGTTTCAGCTTTTCGAGTGCTTTCTGGGAATTCATCCTTTTTTCCACCCGTCAGAATTTCCGGTGAGGCCTCATTTTTGAGCGAATTGCTTGCCATATTTGTAGTCGGACCTAGTAAGGATGCCCATAGTTTTTGTTTAGGTGTGTTGACACCAGTTTCATATTTAAAGGTCACCCAAGAGGTTCTCCTTAAGGAAATATGATGCTTATGCCTATTTAAACCACCCAAGGGGTGTATGCTTGTGATTTCCTAGTTAGAGGAAGCCCTTAGATGCCTTGATTGATTGGGTAGCTTGTTTAGGAGATGTAATTCCTCCTTGATTAATTAATATCATGTTATGCCTTATCTGTTTTTATAGTATGACATGTTAAATGGATGATATGGGTGGGTAAACCTATATGAAATGACTAATGGCATGTTGAATGGTTTATATAGGAGGTTAGGCCTATATTCTTATTTTGATAAGTGGTTTTCATGGGTGGGTATACTCATGGATTGTGCAGGTTGATGTGAGTGGGTATACTCACTTTGAATGAAAATTTAGTTTGAATGCTTGAATTCTTGATGGAATGGTTTGATAGATGCCTTGGACTGCTCTCAATGGATCTTGAACACGGTAGTGGATGCCTTGGGTTGACTTTTCCCCTTGGGTCTTGATTCTATGGGATTCCTCGGGCCTTGCTACCCTGTGGATCCAACTTTCTTGGGCTTGTGTATAAATTTCTATTTCTATGCTCCTAGGAACCCAACTAGTGAATAACTGAGTTTCCACTAGGGACGCCCATGTGACTCAATGAGATTCCTTAGAAAATATCCTTGAATCCATCCCTCCGTGGTCTAGAATTTTTACATGGATTCCTTGGTATGATGACACCTTGGATCCAGCCCTTGAGGTATGCTTTCACTATACAACATGGCTATGGGACACTTGAATTATTTATACAGTGTGGATAAAGGATACAAGATACAGATGGATGTATGGAATGGCTCTTTGACTTTCTTGTTTACTTTTCTTTTATCTTCCTTATTAGGTGTTGATTATTTTTCAGGTAGCCTTGAGGTCTGATTGGTTTTACTTACTGCTATAGAATTATGCCTTGGCCATAAACACTTTACTTCACAACTTGTTTACACTTTCTAGAACTTTTTTATATTGCCGTTAGAACTATATAGACCTGTGTGGTTTCCTACTGGGATGTTTATATCACACCATGTTTGGGCCACCTCAGAGACCCAAATATATTATAAGGTTTTTGGTGATGCTATAGACAAGCACCCTAATAAAGTTTATTGACTATGGATTTGGAGAAGGGGAGCATATGACCAAGATGAGGCTTGCAATGCTAGGATACCTTTTTGGTATTTTGTTATTTTTAGGATACTTGTGCTACATTGTATTTCCATGTACTATTCTGGATGCTTTCTTGATACTTTTATATCTACATAATTTTGTATATGATACATTTCTCATTATTGATATGTATTCCTATATTGTCTTACTTTCAATTGTCTGCTTAATTATTTGCTTCTGTTATTGTATGTATTTTATTTCTATTGTGATACTCTAGTAATGAGATCATAGTCTCCCCACCAACTCACCTAGGCCCTTGCTGGTAGTCAATAGCCTCTGGAGTTTGGGGAGATGCATTTGAGGCCATGTGGCCAACTGGGCTCAGGGAACCATAGGGTGGCATCCGGGTCTGGGATGTTACAAAGTGGTATCAGAGGAGTTTTTTTCTAGTTTGAATTATTTTTTGGTGAAATTATATAGGGATAAGAAGGAAATGGAGTTTGGTAATAAACTGTTCCTGGGAGTAGCTACCCCACACAAAGGGAAAAGCCAAATTTCCTCAAATTGAATTCTAATTTTCTGAATTTTGACTATTATAGTGGATTTGATTTCACCATTCGGTGACACACTTGATTTTTATTATTACTATTGATTCAATTTTGGGTTCTATTTTTGTTACAATCTGATGAGATGAGGGTGTGCCATCTCACACATCATATTGACACTTGTTAGAATCAAATGCCATGTATTATGTCATTCCATCTAGGATGCATTAGATATTTCATGTTTTTGTGATAGTTGATGTGATAGTTGTGCCTGATGTTGTGTTAGTTGGGTGTAGTATATGTAAAGGGGTGATATCATATTTTAATTCTTAAGGAGTGTGGGGCCTTATGAATTGAGAAATGATACACCAGTGAAATGATAATGCTTAAATGAACTTGATTTGTATGGTTTGAATGGGAACCAGGTTTTGGGTTCATAAGGTGTTATGGTCCCTCATGGATTCAAGAATTGGTAAACCCTTGGTGGAATTTCCTGAATAAATAAATGTGAAATGGAAATGGAAACATGAATGGAAAATAGAGACTTGACCTAAACCCTAAATTTGAGAAGGAAGGAGGCATAATTTCTAGTGGTTCGATGGATGTTATTTATATAGTCGTGGATTTAAGAGAAAGTTGTGGGTTTGACTTGGTTTCTAGGAGGGTTTTGACCTTTACTATGATTTGAACATTGTTCTTTGATTTTGTTCTTTCCTAAGGAATTCGTTTGGAATTGTAGAGACATGCCACCATGACGAACTCTAGTGGTATGATGTAATGGAGGTGATGACCATATTTCAGAGACAGTGGGCCACATGCTACTGGTTGATCCTCCTATAGTTCCAGCTGCGACACCTGAGTCTATTCCGAACATAGGTACTAAGGAATAGTTCTGCGAGGGCTTATTTCGATATATGTAGACTTTCCAGGGAGCACCACAGCCATCCTTGACTATGGATGAGCTGACACGGGTGTTCCAGTAGTAGTATCCTTCTATGTTTTTGGGGGATGGAAGACCATATGATGTGGAGATATGGATAGAGACCATGTTATCTATTTTTTAGAATATAGAGACACATCTAGAGCAGAGGGTCAAGCTCATGACTTACATGCTACGTGGAGTGGAAAAGTGCTGGTGTGACGTTTTGAACTAGGATGATGGGATACAGAATATGGGTTGTGATGAATTCTAACTCGCTTTTATGAATACTTTTACCCCATGACTCTGCGAGAAGAACGGGCTAGTGTGTTCATGAGTCTGGAGCAGGGCATGATGACGGTTATAGAATACTCGACACACTTTATAGAGCTATAGTGTTTTGTACTGATGTATCTTAATGATGAGTTTTCAAGGGAGAGGCACTTCAAGGAAGGTCTTAGACATGCTATTAAATCTCAGGTCAACATGTTCAGGTTGCCTTTAATCATTGAGATTGTGAATCATGCACTGTTTATAGAGCAAAACCTGAAGGGACATGGGGGTAAAGAACATGGGAGTGTTGTTTCTTACCCCAGTGGATCTACGTATTCAGGTAGGAATCTCCACTTTGAGTCTTCTCATAATGCGAGTGATAGTTAGGCTGTGGGTGTAGGCATCTTGGTATATTTCCATTAGTGTGGTAGGTGAGTCCATGTGAAAAATCAGTGCAACCATGACCCAGTTGAGTATTGATATTGCAGCAGGATGGGGAACATGCATCGGTTTTTTCGGACCTTATCTCTAGTTGTGAGTGGTAGGGTTCAGCTTCGATGTTGGGTTCATGAAAAGGTTCTTTAGCTCCACATCAAGATGGGATATTGAGCAGTGCATGATGGGTAGGGCAGGGCCGTGGTGGTCGTATCCATGGTAACCAGAAATCAGGTTCTTAGAGACAACAAGGTGGATCAGCTTAGGGTAGCAAGGCAGGGTCACAAGTTCGTGGTACATTCCATACATATGTAGTGAAATAGACCCAACAGGAGCAGGTTCCCAGAACATATATAGTTATAGGTACGATCTTAGTAGCTTCTACTATTGCATCTACTCATTTTGATATAGGTTCCTCACATATTTTTATCTCTGCAAGATTAGTAAAAACCCTTGGGCTTGTGTTTTTGCTTTATGAGGGTGTTTTGATGCTAGTCACAACATTGAGAGTTAGAATGGGTGATGTGTACATATTTATGGAGTGTCCCCTTGAGTTCAGAGGGTTTCACTTCATCTGGGATCTTTATGTCCTCGAGATGACAGGGTTTGACTTCATTCTCAAAATGTACTGGCTTGTGGCTTATCGAGCATATGTTGACTACTATTTCGGGAGGTTGACCTTCACATCACAAGAAAATAATACAAATAAGGATTTTAAAATCTCTAGAAACCACTTTTAAAAGTGATCGAAAAGTGATTTTAATCACGGTGAAGATAAAGGGGATCCCCCTTTAACAGTGCTAAAAAAGAATTGATAAAGGGGACCCTTTATCCATGCCAAAAATTGCTAATAAAGGTACCCCCCTTTATCAGCGCTATTTTGAGAACTGATAAAGGACTAATTTATCAGTACTTAGTTAGTTCTGATAAAATGGGTCTTTATCAGCACTCAAAATAGCACTAATAAAGGCATATTTTCCTAGGATGTGCTATTTATTTAACAACACACCTAGCACCTGCACACCTACACAAAACAACACCTGCACACACGAACAAAGCAAAGAAGAAAGAAACAGTGCACACAAGAGTTTCACAAACAATGCTATATACATTTACTTGACATCATGAATACAAAAAAACACACTACCATATACATTTCAAACAATGTTTTATATGGTTACAATTACAATTATCCAACAAACAGTTAAAAACATTAATGTTTCATCTTTTTGCATCTGTGATCCCCTCTCAAAAATTATCATCCATGCTATTAGTTGCCGAACAAAGCATCCGAACTCAAGAAAAAAATTCCACCTATATAAGAAAACAAATATTATATTATTAATAAAATAATGAATTAAATTAAACATTAATATAAAAGAATACATTAATAAAATGATATCAAATATCGAAGGATAGAGGATCGGGACTCCCTCACTCCAGTTTTTACTGGCAGACACGCTGCAACAGAAAACCCTATAAGTATGAATATGTATACCTATGATTCCCTTCGAGTGGCCGCACATCAAGGAAACCATTTTAGACACACTAAGGTAAATGACTGATGGAACCTGATGGTCTTTGTGGGTTCCAATGTCAGTTCTTTTGCAGCTTTTAGTGACCGAAAAACGTAGCGTATTATTTGAAAAGGAACAACAACCCATGTCTCAGCATCCAACAAAACTATTGAAGAAAGGTTAAATCTCTTTAAGTTCTCTATCATGGATCAAATCAACCTATAAAAAGGAACTAAACCGTGTAAACATGTAGATCTTATTGACTGGATTATAAAAATTTGGGGGTTTGCTAATTTTAAATGTATTTTTTTAGGTCGTGGGGTTTTCCACATTCTGTTTCATTCTATGGACTTGAAAGGGAAATCTTGGAGCACTGGGTCGATCAATTTAAGGTAAGGAACTTTGAAATTACACGATTTTCATCTAAATTTCAACCTGTCTGATTTCAAAGAGACTTATTCCCATGTTTGGGTAAAAATACATGGCTTAAATTGGATCCTATAGAATCTTGAAATTTTATTTGATATTTCATTTGCATTAGGAGTCCCCATAAGGATGTACATTTCCACATAAATGGATTATTTTGGCCATTTTTCTCATATTTTGGTAGAGTTTGATATGAATATTCCAAGTATTGATAATATTTCACTTTCTACTCCGCAGGATGATATTAATTTTAGACTGGAATATGAAAAAATTCCTCTCCTTTGTGAAGAATGTACTGTTATTGGTCATACTACCTCGGACTATAGAAGAAAAATGATTTGTCTTGAATTTCATCTGATGGTACATGACTTAGATTATTTTATAAGAAGAGACAAGAGTTCTACACTTCTTAATGAGGTATAGGGGAATGCAGATATTGGAGTAGTTCCACCTCCTATCGTAACTCCATCTTTGAGTTCTGTTAATAATGTTTATATCTCATTACATGATAAGGGTGGACCCATTTTAGATTGAACTAGGCTGGAAAACGTAAACTTAGAAGGTATCGAGTCCAAGAGTGTTGCTGCAAATCATGATAGTACATTGTGTACTACTGTCTTGTCTAGTCCAGAAAAACCCGTATTCTCTTGGACTGATTTGGGAGCAAGTGAACATAAGGACATTGTTTATTTCAAGGACATGCTATCCAGAGGTCTGTATAAAGACCGGGTTACTGAAGACTCAGAGGATAGTCAAACATACATGGAATGTTTCACCCAGAAGGTAGTGGACCTCAACATATGTCAATAACAAAAGATGATATATGATAAGAACCGAAAGGGGAACACTAAGCTAGATGCAGTATATTTTCCAAAGACTAGATCTGGAGGATCTCACCCATCCAAAGCAACCCCTACTCAGGGGAGGGATTTTATTACACCTGATGCTAGCTCAAAATTTTCTATAGGGAAAGTTATTGATGATACTCATGTTTCCCCTGTTTCTTGCAGTGTTCCTGATGCCTCTGTCCCTCATGAAAAAGGATCAACTCCAACCCTTTTTTCAGCTTCCCTAACTAATAAAGATAAAGGGGGATTGTATGGAAACTCTAATATACCCTTTTCACTAGTGCATAGATTGGTCAGTAAAGGGAATGGAACATCTCCTCCTACTCATAATTTTAAAGAAAAGGTTAAAGCGAAGGTATGCACTCATAATCCCTTTGATTTAATAGCTTCTGAAAATAGTGCAGAAGATTGTGGTGCACCTTCTGTGGACATAGAGGAATATGGTGATATTGTACATTGATTATTGTGATGGCCCATGGGTGCTTATAAAAACTTGGTGAAGGGGTCACCACCCTCGTGGCTGAGGTGGAGGATCCTCTTGTCACGGTATGAGAAATCGCTCTCAAGTTTGCTGAGATGCATTTTGGATTTGTTTTGTTGTTAGTCAATTTGTATCCTACTCATTTTTTTACTTTTCCACTTTTGTACTTTTCCATCTTTCTTAATTTAAGGGGTCTCATGCCTCATTCAAAAAAAATGTCAATTTTTAATAAAAGAGACACATTTGGAGTTATACTGGTCACATCGTGCATCTTATTGAGGTGAGGTTGATTCCTACACATCCCAAATAAGTCATAGATCGTTGTTTTAAAATATTAAAACAATTTGAATGGTTTTACTTGGTTTTGAGTATGTCAATTATCCTTTTACTGAAATTAATATCAAATTTAAATGAAACATTTAGATTTATTTTGGTCACACCGTGCATCGGATTGAGGTGTGATTGATTCATACACGTCAAAAATGACTCATGGATCATTTTTCTAAAGTATCCAAACAATCCAAATGTGTTTTCTTAGTTTTTAGTATGTCACATGTGTTTTTCTCTAAAATTAATGTCAATTTTAAATAAAAAGAGACACATTGAGTCATACCAGTCACATTGTGCATTTAATTGAGGTTTGGTCGATTCCTACATGTCAAAAATGACTTATGGATCATTTTCATAGAGTTTCAAACCAATATGAATGCGTTTTATTTGTTTATAGTATGTCAGTTGTGTTTTTCTACTAAAATGTCATTTCAAACTGGAAACATGAATTTTGAGTCATATCAGTCGCATCATGTATTGGATTGATATGAGATTTCTTCATACACATCACAAAGAACTTATGAATAGTTTTAATAATTTATGAAGACAGTTGGAGTGGGTTTTCTTGGTTTTTAGTGAGTAACATGTTTTGAGATAAAATGTCAATTTTAAACTGATAACATACACTTTTAGCCATAGCAGTCACACCGTGTGTCGGATTAAGGTGAGATTTATTTTTACATGTCAAAAATGACTCATGGATCATTGTTCTAAATTATCAAAACAATCTGAATATTTTTTCTTGATTTTAAGTATGTCACTTGTGTTTTTTTCTAAAATTAATGTAAATTTTAAATTAAAAGAGTCACTTTGAGTCATTCTATTCACATTGTGCATTGAATTAAGGTACAATCGATTTCTACATGTCACAAATGACTAATGGATCATTTTCCTAAAGTATCAAAACAATGTTAATGTGTTTTCTTAGTTTTTATTATGTCACTTGTTATTTTTACTAAAAATTATGTCAATTTTAAATAAAAAGAGACAAATTGAGTCATACCGATCGCATCATGTGTCATATTGAGGTGGGGTTGATTCCTACACATTTCAAATGACTTATGGATCATATCCCTATAGTATCAAAACAAATTAATGCGTTTTCTTGATTTTGAATAGGTCAGTTACTCTAATACCAACTATAATGACCTAAACATTTTATACATTGATATCACATATGAGTATATTAATATTAATTACATAAAAGAAAAAAATTAAACATAAATATGAAACAATGAATTAATTCTATGGACAATGATTTTATTGTGAAAACATCAAAATTACCTCTATGATTGATCAGATATAGCGTCGTTTCTCTTCCTAAAAAGACATGTCACGTGGATAGAAATCTTCTAAAATAAATGAACCCTGCAAGGAGTAATGAAAATCAATGTTTCATTATATAAATTTTCATTAAAATAGAGATATTATATCGTAACATTACCTTTATATCTTTCCAAAGGGTTTATTTGTCTAGATATAAGATAATAAAAAAACTAATGATTCTTTGTGCACTTCACTACTGTTGGTTAACTACCGCTTAACATAGCATCTGATATGAACTTCCCATATGGCATCCCCGTGATGCTCTCATCCAAAACCATCTCTATAATATCATAATTCACCATTCAATTTTCTTTCTCTTCCTACACCCATTTACCTAGTAAATGGGTGTAGGAAGAGATGGAAAAGTGAAATATGAATGATGATATAATAAAGATGGTGTTAAATGAGATCATCAAGGGGACACCATATCATAAGTTCACATCAGATGCTATGCTAAGTAGTATTTAACCAACTGTAGTGAAGAATCCTTAGTTTTTTTATTAAATTTTTCAGTGATGCACAACCAATATTCTTACAAAAAACTACATCAATAAAAAAATAGCATAAATGACCAAAATACAGAATATAAATGATCCATGACATAATAGTTTAGGTCTACTACTTTTAGAAACATGGAATCATAAAAAACTTGTTCATAAGAGTTTCTCATTAAGTTATTCTTTACTAGAAAGAAAAATCATTTCTAAAACCATTCTTCATAACCTAAGGATATGAAACATAAGAAAGGGTGATCATAGATGATTAATAAGTGTAAAAAAGGGAGATATAAATGATCATGTAAGGATAACATAAGTAGTAGGAATTCACCTTCATCTTATTTGTGTACAATCTTCCATTAGGTATGCTGCCCATTAATTTCTAAACACATATATATCATCTTGTGAATATGAGTTTTTGTGACAGTCATGGTAGTACAGAAAAAATATAAACACACAAAGGATTAATAAATATTTTAAATAAACTAGTAATTATTTTCAAAAATACCTCTTTTGGGATGCTTTTTTTTGATGAAATGTGATATCTTTTATAAATTTACAAACATAATAACCACAATCCGTTTTTTTGTTTGTTTTGGACACTCAGAAACATTGAGAAAAATAAGTAATTTGTTTTGATATGTGTTTGGATAGTTCAATCTTATTATATATACCATGATACTTGTCTAGTTTTAGATCTTGTGGGTGTTCCTGTCCTTAGGCCATGGATTCATTCCATGAAGTAGACGATATTGATGCACCACCCTATCATAATAGAATCCTCATTAAAAGATAACATAAATTATAATACCAGATGTTTAGTTCTAAAATGTTGGATCTAGTGTATTAAAAATTGACAAACTCCATCACGTTTGGTCAATTTGTTTGATATCCATGCATTGAATCTAGAAAATAAATCTTTGGACTATCCAAATTGACTGCAATGAGAATCCAATACTGCCTAAAAAAAGAATAAGTAATGAAATAAATGAAAATATATATGATATGATTAAATTGTAGAGTTTTACCCTGCATTATTGGTATTAAAAAGATTCTGTCATCTTCAATTTTGTTTTCAAATGATTTTAGTAGGGATGAAATTATTTCACCCCCTTTATCAGACTTTATTTATTCTTTTGAAGAGGTGATGTGAGGACTAACGAGTCCAAATTTTTGTTCATGGGGAAATCCATTCAATTTTTTTATATATACACCTATGAAAAATATGAAATATAATTTTTCATAATTTTCATAGTATATCATATTTTATTAAATCAAATCATGAAAACATACCTCATTGTATAAATTTACAACTGAGGTGCCTAGCCATTCATACTTGAGGATAACATTTACATTTTCATCACTAATGTAATATGATTCTTCCTCTCCGCACATATTTTTTTCAAAATCAACTATGTAAGTGTTTCCATATATCAACTTTGTATCCACATGATCCTAAAATGATATTGAATGTGGATATATAACGGGCGGGGTGAATATACTCTCACTAGATCATTTCAATCGGTTGGTTGATCCTTGAGATAGTTTTGAGTCGATATTTCATTTCACCCCCTTATCTTTGTTTTTCTATAATAACATTCATCGGTTCAGAACTCTTTTCATTAAATGTTAAAGGTTCATCTTGAAAAATAAATTGTAAATGAATACCTCCTTTTCGATATGTTTTTTACAAGAATTGGAGGCCATGCGATGAATGTTCCAACAAATTGTTTGATCGTATGAATTTCATCATCATCATTTGGAATAGGTAGATCTATGCTCGGCTCATGAGCTATGTTAATCGACACTTTTACATGATCTACTGGAAGTGGTCTGTTGTGTAGCACATCATTCTGCATATTGAACACTGTAGTCCTCACTACAAGTCGATAGGTGTGAGTTGATAGATATAAATCATAGTCATTTTCACCCTGTATAATATCAGTACATGAAAGGTATCAGTGTCTATGTGATTCACATTTCATAGAAAAAATTATTAGAACATTGATTACCTCAGCTAAGTCAGGTTTTTTAGGGGAATGGCTCACCTCAAAACTGGTGGGGGTGGGGCGGGATCTTCACGCATGGGTTCTTCATGAGTTGTTTCTTCTCTTTTCCTCCCCCCCATAAAACTTGCTATTAGCTCTATCTAGTATTGTAATTATTCTCGAAACATAGCTAATATTTCTATCATCCTTTTCATTTCCTCAGTTTGATCCTCCACTTGTTTTTCTTTCTGAAAATATGTTCAGGGTGTCACCCCAAAACCTGCACCTCTGACGCGGCCATACTGTTCTGGATTCTTCAAGGATGCTGAAGGTATATCTGCATCTGGTGTGGGTGTTTTTGATTCCTCGAACTATGTTAGATATAAAATATAGGAAAATAAGTAATCATTGTTATGTAATAGCAATTTAAAGTAAAACAAATTTATATTATGTCATGCTTACACATGTTTCCCACACTTTTTTTCTGTTTTCATCTATTAGTATCCCCTATTTATTTACACAATCCTCCTACCATAGAACATGGTATGGTATGGAAGTGGCTTTTGATTTCAATTCATCAATCTACATTTAAACAGAGTAACATGGTTATGGTGTTTATTTATGTCACATAAAAGTATTATGGTAGATTTAAAATACGTACCAATTTTTTCTCAAGTGAATCATACCCCATCCTTGCTTTATGGTAGGGGTACACTGGTTTTGATTCCTGTTCCTTATTTTCAGCACTCAGTTGTTGTTTTATAAATAAAAAACTATCAATTAAAGTGATGAATACAAGCAATGTCAAAAAACATATTACCAGACACAATGTACCTGAAAAGTATGCTCCGCATGATGACTGATAAACACATCCCATGCTCCTTGGGATATCAAGAGTGCATAAAGAGGAGGTTGGTGGGGCAAGATTTTTTCCTTCAGCATCATTAAGATGATATTTTGTTAAAATTTTATTGAAGCCTCTATGAATCTATCCTATAACTCTTAATACATATTCCATGTGCGAGGCATCTACTATAAATGCACTCTTCAATGGATGATGTAGAGTAAGTCAATGTTTTAGTATTTTATTTTATTTTAATAAATTAAATAAATGATATCATAATGTTACTGTAATTTATTCCTACATTAGTGTCTTAAGCCCAGTGAAAACATGTTTCCACGACTGTACATCGATCGACATGCATTGCTGAGTGACAATTCCAATGTAGCTATTAAAGATGGATTTGTTGGGGGTTAACATGCTGGCCTCGCTTATTCCATCCCACCTCAAATTGGATTCCCTTTTATTTTTCCTTAAGAATTTTGGCTAACACTGTCAAACTATGATTCTATTGTTTTTTTGTACCTTCAGGGTTTCATTTCCTACCATTTCCTCAGTCTTAGAATCATTATTATGTTCATCCGGAGTTCTAGCATCAACACTGGGACCAGCAGCAATAGGCTGAGAAACCTATTGTACTTCAACACTGGGACCAGTTGCAACAGGTTGACAAACCTGTTGTTCCTCTACACTGAGACCTACAGTAGCACGTTGAGAGACCTATTGTGCCTCATGATTGGGCACATTAGTAGGTACAGAAGTCATTATCTATAGAAGTGGTTTAACATTTAATTTAGATTATGTAAAAGCAGCAGTAAACAGATAATAACATAAGTTAACACAATGTATATTACAATAAAAAAATAACTGGATTATTGAACTCTCTTTTTTTTAAATGTTGAAGAGATTTGACCCCTTTATCGACTATGCAAACCCTTTCATTTTGGTCTCCTATGACATACAAAATTCCATCTACATTGGGACCACTATGAAATGATTGCAAAGTCCCAATGAAAGGGTCACCCTCTATTGAATTTTCATCCAACCCTTTAGTTGTTTTGGTTGATAATAGAATAATTGACCAGTTTTGGTTTGTGGGATTTGAAACATAAAATACTTGTACTGCCCGTGATGCTATTATAAATAGTTCATCTTTCTACCCTTCCTTATTAAATCAACTTTCATGAATCCCAATTCATCTATTTTAATATCACTCCTATTATCAACCCATTTGAATTGAAAAATCATCACTTGGAATTTTGTATAATCCAACTCCCATATTTGTTTGATGATGCCAAAGTATGACATATTTGCATAAATTGGATTTTTATCCTTAACACCGGAAACATACATCGCTTTAGCAACATGTGTAATCCCACTATTCTTCATGGTCCTCTCTTCATCATGTTCATTAGTATAGAATGTATAACCTTTAACTATATAATCATTGTAAGATAATACATAAACACTTGGTCCTCCAACTAGCCATCAAAGTCGTTCTGAAATTTAGTCCAGGTTTTCATATGACTTCTTAAAAATATGGTCCCAAAACCATCCTATAAACTGTCAATTATGTGTATCTAATATCCATTTTTCATACCTAGATGGATTCAAATGCCTAAGAATTTATTTGTGGTATTGAACATATAGGTCAACATCAAAATTGTTATGAAAAACGTAAAGGTGGGCCTAATCCCGATCTGGAATATTTATTGTGAAAACCTCTTGTCCATAAATTCTTTCACCCTCAAGCCACCCAGTGTGATGACATTTTGGTAGGCCAATTATTTACACACTAGATAGGTATTCAGTACAGAATTCAACGGCTTCCTCAACAATATATCGCTCTGTAATACAACCCTATGGACATATACCATTCAATGGGGTGCATCCATCTATAATGTATATGACCGCATATCCAAATATCTCTCACTAAGTGAACCATCAAATTAACCATCATATCAAAGAATTTTAGTGGGAAGAACATTTCCAATTCACATAATATGATGACAATTTCTATTTCCATATTTGGCAATTTCAATGGGTCAATAACTTTTCTACATATAGATTTGAAGAAGAAATAGAGCTTCATTAATGTATGGCAGACATTCTTGGAAAAAATGAAACTTAAAGCTATAGGAATTAGATCTTTCATCAAAACATGGCATTCATATGATTTCAGACCCTTTAACTTTAAATCATTTATTAACATGATGTTCTTGATATTTGATGAATACCCCTATGAAACATTTACATAATTTAAGAAGTTACAAAACTGATATCTCTCATTCCTGGAAAGAGTGTAAGCAGTAGGAGGAAGAAATTTTCATTTTTCACCCTTCACTAGTGCCAACTCTTCTCATATTCTCATCTCAACCATGTCTAACCTAGCCTTAATTCTATCCTTTGTTTTGCCAGGTGTATTTAGAAACATGATGATGACACTATCCCATACATTTTTTCAATAAGAATAACATCAAGAAAATGTCTAACATACAGGCAATTCCAGTATGGTAATTAAAAAAAACTGATCTCTTTTTCCAACCGGTTTTCATAAGGTTTTTTGAAAACGGTTTACCAAAATTAGTGTCCACATATTTTACTTTCTTAGAAAATCGATCACCTGTTAGTGGAGACGGTGTTGTATGTTCTTATGAACTTCCATCAAATGATGTCGTCCAAGATCGATACTTATATCGTCTGGGTAGAAATATGCGATGTCCTAGAAACATGATTTTTGATGAATATTTCAACCTAATTGAGTGTGTACCTTTTTTGGAAATGGGACAACCTTGAGTTCCTTTAATGCTATATCCTGACAAATTTCTATAAGTAGTAAAGTCATTTATCATCCCGTACAACATGGATCTCAAAGTGAAATCTTCATTTTTGTAAGAATCATACAACGTAACACATGAATCCCACAATAATTTAAAATTCCCGATCAATGGATCCAAATAAACATCAATATCATTTCCTTCTTGTTTTGGTCCTAATATAAGCATAGATAACATGATGTATTTTTGCTTCATGCATAACCACAATGGTAAGTTATAATTTAGCAACATAACCAGCCATGTACTGTGAGTGCTTCTTTGAAAACCAAAAGGATTCACTCTATCTGTAGATAATGAAATAAGAAGGTTTCTTGGCTCGTTTCTAAATTCAGGATACTCATGATCAATTTTCTTCCACTGAGGAGAGTCTTCTGGGTGACATAGTTTCCCATCTTTAATTCTTGTATATGCATTCTAGTTCAATTGTCCGGCAGTCTCCTCATTTCCATATAGGCACCTAAACCTTGGAATGATTGGAAAGTACCATACAACTTTCATAAGACTGGATTAATCTTTATTGTATCGAGAATAACCACAATTTGGGTATTATTTAAGTGATTTTTGGTCCTTACCAAATAGTTTAAAGTCATTAGGGAAGGGGTGTATTCTTTCAGAGATCATACCCATCAAGAATAGAATTTTTTTAGCATCGTATGTTCGGCTTGGGAGCTCATTATATTTTGGGAGCATGTCATTTAGGAGAGCATTCAGTTCCATAAAACTGGCATCACTCCACCCATTGCCTGATTTCAAATTATATATCTTCAGTACAATTGATAATGTTGTACATTTAGTGAAACCAACATACAATATTGTAATGTCCCAGATCTGGGTGCCACTCAATGGGTGTCCCGAACCCGGTTGGTCACATGACCTCAAGCGCATTTCCCCAAACGCCAGAGGCTGCCGACTAGCAGTGAGGGCCCATGTCTGATAGTGGGGAAATTATGCCCTCATTTATCAAAGTGTAGCACAACAGAAAGGATAAACAATATACAACAGCGGAATCAGTAAACAGTATGCAACTGAAATGGACAACTGAAGTAAATAGTACCAACAGTCATATATATATATATATATCAAGATGCAACATGTCACTATTCTATGAAAACATCAAGAATAGGATACACTACAATACAAGACAACACAACTCAAGTACAAGGTACAACAAAACAAAACAAAAAAGTGTAACAGGATCTTAATAGCATCGCAATCCTAAGCTCGGTCCCATGCTCTCCTACTCCTCTGCAAAAATCATGTACCTGTATAGGGACTCTTTTCCCTGTCGACACCTGCAACAATATAGTCTGTTTTGGCCGAAGACATGACCCAAACTAGGTGTGAGAAATAAATCCCGGGCACCCACCAAAGGCTCTTTCCCAACTTTCAGTGAAAATGTGCAACAGCAGTGTGCAGTAGTAAAATGAAATAAACTAAGTAGTACTCAAAAGTAACTAAATCTACCATTTATATTGCCATTTTAATATTCATTTAACCATGCCAAGACTATTCTCTATCTTGTAAGGTATAACACATGAGAATCAACTCGGTGAATATTCATGATACCACTGTCCACAAACATACAACCTTACCCTCAGGTAATTAGAGTCACAACCCACAGGTAATAGCCCACATGCATAACAGATACTTCCCTCAGGCATACGAAGTGTCACCGTCAGGCACAAAATCTACTACCCACATGCATGGAAGGAGTTTCCATCAGGCTAAACAGAACACTGCCCTCAGGATAAATAGAACACTGCCCTCAGGCGCAATTAACTGGGACAATCCCAACATATAAACAACAATTATATACAATTCCTCTCAAGGATATTTAAAGCATGCTAAATTTTACGGTATACCCTCGGGTAACCTGGACAAACAGCTAAATAGAGGAACGCACCCCAGGGGTAGTCCTGGATCCAAGCAGCAATCCCAAACAGAAGTTAATAATTACATTCAATTACCTATACAATTATAGGTATTTAAAACAGCCAAGGCCTCAGCCATACGACACCCCAACATGGGTTCGTAGCACAACGGTACACAAAAACGCACAGTAGTTGGAATTTAAACACCAGAACACCTACCTCGATCTCCCCTAATCGGTATACGTGAACAATGCCTATTGGATCGTCCAATAATGATGTAGATCTGGGATAAGAGAATTCCTGTTCAAACGTAAATAACTCTCCCTCGGGAAAGAATTGGAAAGAACAACTTTAGGAGAAGAGAGGGCTTACCTGTGCGGTCCCAATGAGATCGACGGTGAAGGAATCGGGTTCCCGGTGCGCGATTGGGTGATCTACAAAGCTCCGAACATCCTTCCAAGATCCCCTCCGGTGTTCTAAGCTTCCTCTATGAACAGAGGAGGCTACTTCCTGTTTTAAGTGAAAAAAACAAACTACACGGTGTGTACTCTCAAGTACACGATGTGTACTTTCCATCATTTAACTGTTCCTCTGGCGGCTACTCACCAGCGCGACACTATTCACTTGCCGACATGAGTACATGACATGTAAAACATGAGTACATGACATGTAAAACCTGAGTACATGGTGTTTACTTTCACTCAGATAGTGGCTGCCTTCACCACCTTACTATTCACCTTCCGACTGACTACACGGCGTGTAAATACCCACTACATGGCGTGTAGTCAGTTTTTACACCTTTCATCACCGGCAGGGCTACACGCCCTGTGTACTCATCCCACATGGCCAAAGTACATGGTGTGTACCCACAAAATTTGGGATTTTTTTTCCATTTTCCATATTTTCTCAAAAAAACCACAGTAAAAAGGGAAAGAAGAAACTCGTACCTCAAGAAAAATAACTGGGTTCTTACAAACTTCACTCCTTAAAGCAATTTATCCCCTAATTGCCCCTACAAGGGTGGAAAAGATAAAGCTATGAAAAACTGTGTCCACTGAGCTCATATATTGGTCTCCTTCTCCCAGGTTTCGTCCTTCACTCGGCAATGCTGCCATAACAACCGTACGAGAGGAACTGACCGACCTCGGAGAACCTTCATGCTCCTATCAACAATACGAATCGAATACTCCTCAAAGGATGAATCGACCTGTAGCTCAGCCTCCTCGAGCTGAAAAATGTGAGATGGGTCTGAGTGATAATGACATAGATGAGATACATGGAAGTCATCATGCATGGCCTGATACCTTTGCGGTAACTGCAACCGATAGGCAACCGACCCGACTCTCTCCAGAATCTCAAACAGCCCCACATACCTTGGTGAAAGTTTACCCTATCTCCTAATCCACCTGTTTCCCAACCTTGGTGAAACACATAAGAAAACCTAATCCTTGACCACAAACTCCAAGGGTCGTCTACGGTGATCAGCAAAATATTTCTGACGAGACTGCGCAGTAGCCATCTGCTTCTGTATCAACTGGACCTGATTTGAAGTATCTTCCATGAGACGTGGTCCCAGTAAATCTGCCTCACCTGCCTCCAACTAGCACAAAGGTGATCGACATGACCTACCATATAAAGCCTCATATGGTTCCATCTCAATAGTTTCTTGAAAACTATTATTATAGGAAAACTCAACTAGGGGTATATGATTCTCCCAAGAGCCCCTAAATTCTAGGACGCATGCATGCAGCATGTCCTCTAGCACCTGTATCAAACGCTCCGACTGGCCATCGGTCTGAGGGTGGTAAGCTATGGGCAGAAGAACCTGTGTACCTAGTGCCCTCTGAAAACTCTTCTAGAAACGAGACATAAAATGGGCGTCCCTATCTGAAACGATAGTATGAGGGACCCCATGAAGACGTACGACCTCTCAGATATACAGCTTCCTGATCTTGTCAACACCGAAGGTCTCCTTGATCGGAAAAAAGTTAGCTACCTTCATAATTCTATCCACAATGACCCACACGACATCATTTCCTCGATGTGACCTCAACAACCCCGTCACAAAATTCTTTGTGACATCATCCCATTTCCATTATGGAATAGGTAACTGTTGTAACAGTCTAGCTGGACTCTGATGCTCTAACTTCACCTGATCACAGGTGGAACATCTCCTAATAAAACTAGCTACTTTGTTCTTCATACCCAACCACCAGTACTGACGTATCAAGTCACGATACATCTTAGTAACCCTGGGATGAACTGCCCAAGTTGAAGCGTAAAACTCCCACATCAAATCCTCGTGTATGTCCCCTAAAACCCATACTCATCCATGGAAATGTAGTACCTCATCATCACCTATCATCCAACCAGGAGGAGGGTCCTCAATTTCCACCGACTCTTGTAGAACTAGGCCTTATGAACCAGATAGCTATTATAGCATCCCACCTTTTTATCACATAAACTTTCATTTCATTATTCAAAACCGAGGATCTTTAAGGTTTAGTGTCTTAGAAACCAGGAACTTAATACATGACAACATAAAACATTATTCTTAAAAACTTGAAAGACTTATCCTTATGTTCATCCTAGGTTAATTAATACATCTCATAACCTGGGGACATACATCAAAAGAAAGGGTGAGCAGAAGGCCCAGTAAGGAAAACAAGGGAAACATTTAACATGTGAGCTTGAGATACATCAATAAAGTCATGGAAGAGAACTTTAAGGCATGAAAAAGAAATCATGAGGCATATCATAATTAAAAATAACATATTTCATAAATTTAAGATGTGGATACAACATATAACATAGATAATCATTTCTGTTTCACCAAGGTCCATCCCCAAGGTGTCATTAAAAATTACCAAGATTATTCACCAAGGTGTCGTTAAAAATGGTCATCTCTAGAGATTAAGTATTTACCCAATGCATTGGAGCGCTATCAGGGAGCACCCTTAAATTTTCCTTTATTATCATGTGAGACACATATATCATCATCAAACATTTCATAAATAACCCATATAGCATAAAATAAATGGTTTTCCTTTCATAATTATAACGTTTTAAAAAACTGCTTTAAAGACATGATCTTTATGTCACTTAAAACCCACAGAAAAGGAAAGTGAGTTTCATGTATGTAAATACCAGAATTTAAAATAGGAAATTTTGATATATATGTGAATACCCCTATTGAAGAAAGATATTTGATTATTCACTTAATAAAATAAAATAATTTGAGAAAAAGAGAAAGACATTTTGAGATGAAAATTCTGCAGCATAACGACTATGTTACAGGGATTTAGAAAACATTGAAAAGAGAGGGGACATGAGTCACCCACACATAAATGATCCATAAAATAGTAGAGGGAAAAAATATAATGGATATAAGAACATGGTAATTAAATTTTAAAGACATACCATATGAAATGAAAACATTGAAGGAAGACAAAAATAAGATTTCTCTTATGAAAATTCGGCAGCCTAAAGGCGTCACTTAAAACATCAAAAAGAAGAATTCACGAGATAAAATAGGGTCTCTCATCATATGAAAATAAAATATCAGTATTATAGATATATATATCATACCCCAATATAATAAAAAGGAACTTGAAAGACTTGAAAAGAAAATAGAACTTGAAAATGAGAAGGGTGAAAGAATCCGTTACAAAAATTTCGGCAGCCTAACGGTGCCACTTAAACTTCAAAAAATGAATTGAAGAGATCAAATAGGGTCTCTCATCATATGAACATAACAGATCAGTATTACAGATATAGAGATAATACCACAACATAATAAAAAGGAACTTGAAATACTTGACAAGAAAATAGAACTTGAAAATGAGAAGGGTGAAAGAATCTGTTACAAAAATTTCGGCAGCCTAACGGCGCCACTTAAACATTCATAAAACGAAAGGATGAGAGTAAGAGTGGATCCCTCATCATATGAAAATGAAAAGGGCAGTAAGAAGAATATAAAAGAACATCCACCAACATAAGAACATGGAGCATAAAAGAAATGACTTAAAAGAGTGTATTTGAAAAGAAAGACAGAGGTTGGATCCCTTACCTTAAAACGTATCTCCTAAAACTCAAAGGTTGGAAACTTGAGGGCTTGAGGGCACCTTGGGAGGACTCTTTGGGAGGTAATGAGACCAGGGCTTCATTGGGGGAGAGTTGGGAGTAAAAACTAAAGAATGAAAGGGTGGGTATTTATTGGGAAATTGAGGGGACAAGGCATTAATGGCCAAGGGACACCTCGTTGGTGGTATTGGCAAAACCATGGGCTTTCCCATGGTATTTTCCCATGGTATTGGCCACTTGGGACACATCATACAATAATTCATCCCCTTTAGTCGACCACCCCTTAAAATATCTCATGACATCATCATGATGCAGTCATGATGTCATTAAACATACCGAAACCCTAAAACTGTATTTTTACTATTCACTGAAAATTCAACTTTTTCTGAAAACTCCCAAAATTTCACCTTAACCAAATATCAATGCTATGATTTCGAAAATGAACTCTATTTTATAAAAATAATTTTCTAAATATTTTTAATTTAATTTTTAAATAAAAACACTATTCACCGAAAATTCATTTTTTTCAGAAAAATCCCTGAAAATTACCTTAACATAATATCGACGCTCTGAGTTCAAAAATAAAATCCATTTTATAAAAATAATTTTCTAAATATTTTTAATTTAATTTTTAATTAAAAAACACTATTCACCTAAAAAAACGTATACTTGACTAATAATTTCTGAAACAGTTATTTACCTATTTTATTGAATCACATTACTTAATCAAGGTGCCTAGATTATATTAATACTTTATTTAAGTGAGATTACTAATCCATTTGGTCACATTACTAATCCTAAGCATAAAATCACTATTCATAATTTACTATTCATCAAAAATTAAGTTGATCTTATTAGACTCTAAATTTCTTACTGAACACATTTGCAGAAGACCATTTTTTGAAAATCATTACACATCATTAATTATTTAAGGTTTACATAAATATTTTAAAATATCTTTTTTTTTCAAAATACATCAATAAAATACATTCTATATTCATTCGAACATTTGAAAACTCCCAAACTTCACCATAAGAAGAAAACACAATTTTATTTATAACAAAGGATTATGGTCTCCTTACATAGCCCCTTATAACCCCATCATAGGACCTAAGTGTAAGGTGTGCTAAGGTGAGATAATCTGAGGGCGGCTTGGCCAACATCACACGAGTAGTAATTTCTATCAGTTTGAACTTGTCGCGAAGGTGATTATGTTCTAGCTTCACACGATGAAGTTCGGCTTGGGTTTGGTCCAGAGCAAAGCCCAGTGGTGCTACCTCCTTCCCAAGTTCTGTTAGATGGGCTTCGATTGGCCCAAGACTACTAGACGAGGCCATCAAATCTTCTTTCTATATTAATTAACTAATATCACTTGTATTTAGAGACAATAATCGAAACATTTGGTTTCCAAAGGTCATACTGACTATCGGTTATATAATAGTTAAAAACCAATAGTCTCATTTTAATTATACTCATGTTATCAAATGAAATAGTTTTGTTGAGTATGAAATAAAATAACACACAGAATTTAGGAAACAAAATTTATTCAAAATTTAGGGTCGTTACAATCTCCCCCCCTTAAGAAATTGCATCCTCACAATGTCGAAAAAAATGGGGCTTGGAAATTTCATTGAAAGTCCCACATCGGAAAAGAGTCAATAAAACTATTACTTAAAAAGAAGGAAAGGGAAGTAAAAAGGTCACATGAGTTAACCCATACTAGGATTCCATGTAGGAAAACATGGATATGGAGGAGAAAACAAAGGATCAAGTTCTGAGGGAGAGTGATAGAAAACATGATTAGGAGAAAGTTAACCATAAGAAAATCAAAAACTTATGATGTGTGTAAACGGTCTTTGATTACCTAGTAGGAAACATAAACCAACAACGTTTTGGTTTTACGTTCCTTTTCATAATTTTGATGAATTCGTTTACAACATAGAATAAAAACATAAGGAAATATACCAATCTTCAAGTAGAGTTTCATCCTTTAATAAGTTTCTACCAAAACTAATCTTTTCTCCCAACGATGAGCATTCAAAAACACTTGATCTCATCAAAAGCACAAGAATCATCTTCTATAGAGTCACGTAATCCACAAAAGATTAACTATCTATTTCTTATATCTTTAAACATTATCCAAAAAATATAAGGGGTAAGATAAAACAATTGTTCAAAAAGAAAGAATCCCATAGGAAGAGAAACTTCTTTAAATCTTCAAAATTCCACGGTACTACACAAAGTTCATCATAGACCATTCCATAAATAACTGTCCTTAAAATTCCTCAAAATAAAACAAACAAAGATTAAAACCCAATTACAAGAAGGATTTGATAACATAGTCTTCCAAGATAAACTTTATCGTTCATCTCCAAATAACATCAATCACTCCTAACATCTTATAACAAAAGTAACTAACCTAAACATATTTTCCCCAAGATAGGTTAATCATTTCCATAAGTAACCTAAATTACCATAAGTTCGCCTTAAATTCATCTATTATTCAAAATATAAGTCAACCTTTACTCCTCAAATAAAATACCGTAGTAATATATTTACCTCGATCAAATAGGTTTCCCAAAATAGTGAACGTCTTCCAAAATAATAATCATATTTTAATCCCCTAATCATCTCTTTTTTTCCAAGAAGAACAACTTCATAAAATCAACATGTGATACATAACAATAGATGTTTTCCTTAATGATATAAAACCATCTTAGGTAGTGACTCGATGTTCTTAGAAAAAATTAAGGATATTCTCATAGAGCACAAACTAAAATACAACATGACATAGACAATTATTGTGAAGAAGTTACATGTACTTCAGTCATCATGATCCATCTTAGCATAGGACGTGCATTGTTCCCTTGTCCTTGAAGATTTTTTATGCTCATCATGCTTCTCATCCCTTCCAAGAGAGCATTGCCTTGGATAATTTCCAAATTCTCTACATTTACGATATTGAAAAGTATAAGGTACATTAGATCGAACCTTATCTCTATTCATCACATTATACATTTTTTAAAGAAATTGGATACTTTATGCCCTATCTTTCCACACTTAAAACATCTCCCGATTCCTTTGTGACATTATCTTTGGTGCCTCTTCCCACACTTTTTGCAAAAAATAAATTGGGTCTTCTTTCCCTTATCAAATTTATCAGATGAACATTCTTGAGACTTTGTCTTCTTCTTCTTTGATGAATTTGGGCATTCAAATAGGTACCAATTATTAATTTTGATTTTTGATAGCTGGTTTGGCATAATCACAATATGTTCAAATTTATCTCTCATCATCTTTGTCACATTAACAGGGAAATCGTCACATTTCCTATCACATTGGTTGTTAGGACATGTTCTTCCATTTCCCGCCATTAACTAAGAAAAGAAAGTATAATTAGGAGCTTAAATACTTATCCAATAATCATTAAAAGGAAACTTTAATCATAGAAGGATAAACTTTTAAAAGGAAAGTATACCCTAACTTGTGATCCTCTAGGTTCCAATCTAGGTTATCCATGATCATATATTCTTATGTGAGTCTTTATTTTATTTTGTCTTTGTTCCTTTAATAATGGTTCACACTAATCTTATGAATTTACCAAAGCATATCCCCCAGGAGTATTGTAACCAAGAGTTCAGCAAGGCCCATTGTCGTGTACCAGTTCCCGTTCAAGTCTAGCTCAAAGCGGTGTTTTTGGATTTTACCCCTATGTACATCTGTGCCAGAGCCACCTCTGCCTGCTCGTATCCAGACAGGGATGTATTTTATTGGAAACCCCTTACTCAATACTCACCAAAATACCAGGAAGATTTCCTATATTTAAACTTTTCTATAGGGTTCTTCCTAAAGTTTTCATATCCTAATTTCCACAAATAACTAAACCATCCTTTGATGCCAACTATAGCATCCCACCTTTTTATCACATAAACTTTCATTTCATTATAAAAAACCGAGGATCCTTAAGGTTTAGTGTCTTGGAAACCAGGAACTTAATACATGAAAACATAAAATATTCTTCTTAAACACTTGAAAGAATTATCCTTATGTTCATCCTAGGTTCATTACTGCATCTCATAACCTGGGGACATACATCAAATGAAAGGGTGAGCAGAAGGCCCAGTAAGGAAAACAAGGGACACATTTAACATGTGAGCTTGAGATACATCAATAAAGTCATGAAAGAGAACTTTAAGGCATGAGAAAGAAATCATGAGGCATATCATAATTAAAAATAAAATATTTCATAACTTGAAGATGTGGCTAAAACATATAACATAGACAATCTTTTCCGTTTCACCAAGGTCCATCCCCAAGGTGTCATTAAAAATTACATAGGTTATTCACCAAGGCGTCGTTAAAAATGGTCATCTCTAGAGATTAAGTCTTTACCTAATGCATTGGAGCGCTATCAGGGTGCAACCTTAAATTTTACTTTATTATAATGTAATCCACATATATAATCATCAAAAATTTCATAAATAACCCATATAGTATAAAATAAATGGGTTTCCTTTCATAATTATAACTTTTTAAAAAACTGCTTTAAAGACATGATCTTTATGTCACTTTAAACCCACGGAAAAGGAAAGCAGGTTTCATGTATGTAAATCCCAGAATTTAAAATAGAACATTTTTATATATATGTGAATACCCCTGTAGAATAAATATCTTTGAGTATTCACTTAATAAAATAAAATAATTTGAGAAAAAGAGAAAGACATTTTGAGACGAAAATCTGCAGCATAACGACTATGTTACAGGGATTTAGAAAACATTGAAAAGAGAGGGGACATGAGTCACCCACTCATAAATGATCCATAACACAGTAGAGGGACAGAATATAATGGATATAAGAACATTTTAATGAAATTTTAAAGACATACCATATGAAATGAAAACATTGAAGGAAGACAAAAATAAGATTTCTCTTATGAAAATTCGGCAGCCTAAAGGCGTCACTTAAAACTTCAAAAATACGAATTCATGAGATCAAATAGGGTCTCTCATCATATGAACATAAAATATCAGTATGATAGATATATAGATCATATCACAACATAATAAAAAGGAACTTTAAAGACTTGACAAGAAAATAGAACTTGAAAATGAGAAGGGTGAAAGAATCCGTTACAAAAATTTCGGCAGCCTAACGCCGCCACTTAATCTTCAAAAAAATGAATTAAAGAGATCAAATAGGGACTCTCACCATATGAAAATAAAATATCAGTATGATAGATATAGAGATAATACCCCAACATAATAAAAAGGAACTTGAAATACTTGACAATAAAATAGAACTTGAAAATGAGAAGGGTGAAAGAATCTGTTACAAAAATTTCGACAGCCTAACGGCGCCACTTAAACATTCATAAAACAAAAGGATGAGAGTAAGAGTGGATATATAATCATATTAAAATTAAAAGGGAAGTAAGAGAAATATAAAATAACATCCTCTAACATAATAACATGGATCATAAAAGAAATGACTTAAAAGAGAGTATTTGAAAAGAAAGACAGAGGTTGGATCCCTTACCTTAAAACATATCTCTTAAAACTCAAAGGTTGGGACCTTGAGGGCTTGGGGGCACCTTGGGAGGAATCTTTGGGAGGTAATGAGACCAGATCTTCGTTGGGGGAGAGTTGGGAGTGAAAACTAAAGGAGGAAAGGGTGGGTATTTATAGGGAAAGTGAGGGGACAAGGCATTAATGGCCAAGGGACACCTCATTGGTGGTATTGGCAAAACCATGGGCTTGCCCATGGTATTTTCCCATGGTATTGGCCAATTGAGACACCTCATAAAATAATTAATCCCCTTTAGTCGACCATCCTTTACAATATCTCTTGACATCATCATGATGCAGTCATGATGTCATTAAACATACCAAAACCCTAAAACTGTATTTTTACTATTCACTGAAAATTCAACTTTTTCTGAAAACTCCCAAAATTTCACCTTAACCAAATATCAATGCTATGATTTAAAAAATGAACTCTATTTTATAGAAATAATTTTCTAAATATTTTTAATTTAATTTTAAATTAAAAAACACTATTCACTGAAAATTCATTTTTTCAGAAAAATCCCCAAAAATTACCTTAACATAATATCGATGCTCTGAGTTCAAAAATGAAATCCATTTTATAAAAGTAATTTTCTAAATATTTTTAATTTAATTTTTAATTAAAAAAAACTATTCACCTGAAAAAAACTAATACTTGACTAATAATTTCTGAAATAGTTATTTACCTATTTTATTGAATCACATTACTTAATCAAGGTTTCTAGATTATATTAATAATTTCTTTAAGTGAGGTTACTAATTCATTTGGTCACATTACTAATCCTAAGCATAAAATCACTATTCATAATTTACTATTCAACAAAAATTAAGTTGATCTTATTAGACTCTAAATTTCTTACTGAACACATTTGTAGAAGACTATTTTTTGAAAATCATTTCACATCATTAATTATTTAAGGTTTACATAAATATTTTAAAATATCTTTTTTTCAAAATACATCAAGAAAATACATTCTATATTCATTCGAACATTTGAAAACTCCCAAACTTCACCATAAGAAGAAAACACAATTTTTTTTATAACAAAGGATTATGGTCTCCTTACATAGCCCCTTATAAACCCATCATAGGACCTAAGTGTAAGGTGTGATAAGGTGAGAGAATCTGAGGGCGGCTCAGCCAACATCACACGAGTAGTAAATTATATCAGTTTGAACTTCTTGCAAAGGAGATTCCATTCTAGCTTCACACGATGAAGTTCGTCTTGGGTTTGGTCCAGAGAAAAGCCCATTGGTGCTACCTCCTTTCTCAAGTTCTTTTAGATGGGCTTCGATTGGCCCGAGACTACTAGATGAGACCATCAAATCTTCTTTCTATATTAATTAACCAATATCACTTGTATTTAGAGAAAATAATCGCAACATTTGGTTTCCAAAGGTCATAATGACTATCATTCATATAATAATCAAAACCCAACGGTCTCATTTTAATTATACTCATGTTATCAAATGAAATAGTTTTGTTGAGTATGAAATAAAATAACACACAAAATTTAGGAAACAAAATTTATTCAAAATTTAGGGTCGTTATAGCTATCTCATCCTCACTATATCTTGGAGGGTAGAAGTCACAGCTAAGGAATAAAGATAGATTTTCCCCTGATTGTCGTGCACCTCCAAATGCTTCTCAGAGAATAAATCCATAAGCTACCATTCACCACCGGCCTCATGTACTGCCTGTATCTGAGTCTTCCTGCTCAGTGCATCAGCAACTGCATTTCCCATACCAGGTGTATAGGCAAGCTCAATGTTGAAGGACTGAAGGTATTCAACCCATCTTCACTGTCTCAGATTAAAGTCACGTTGAGTAAAGATATACTTGAGAATTTTTTGGTCAGTGAAAACCAAAAAATTCTCTCCCAAGAGATAATGTCTCCAACAGCGCAATGCATGAAAAACTGCAGCCAACTTGAGATCATGCGTTGGGTAATTCCTCTCATGTGGCCTCAACTGCTGAGACTCGTATGCAACAACTCGATCGACCTGCATCAACACTAACCCCAGCCCAATACCTGATGCATCATAGTATAATGTATAGCTCTTCCCTTGCTCCAGAAGTATCAGAACTAGTGCTGATGTTCACCTTCCCTTCAGCTCTTGAAAGGCTGTCTCGCAAGATTCTAACTAAACAAACTTCACACCATTCTTAGTCAAACCCATCAACAGCGCTGCTAAGCAGGATAAGTCTTGTATGAAGCACCCGTAGTAACCAGCCAGCCCTAAGAAACTTTGTATATCAAACACGTTCTTAGGATGCTCCCAGGAAACTACTGCTCTCACCTTCTCTAGGTCAACTGCAACTCCTAACTCTGAGATAATATGACCCAGGAAGTGTATCTAGTCCATCCAAAACTGGCACTTTGAGATCTTATCATATAGCTTATTCTCTCTCATTGTACTCAATACGATCTCAAGATGGTTATCATGTTCATGTCGAGTGTGAGAATACACCAAGATATCGTCCACGAATACTACCACAAAAGAGTCCAGATAGCAGTGGAACACTCGATTCATCAGAGCCATGAAAACTGCTGGTGCATTCGTGAGTCCGAACAACATGACCAAGTACTCGTATAGACCATATCTGCTCTGAAAAACTGTAAGCAGTATATCTGATGGTATAATGTGTAACTGATGATACCCGGATCTCAAGTCAATCGTCTAGAACACTCGTTCTCCCCGAAGTTGATAAAAAAAATCATCAATACTTGGTATGGGATACCGGTTCCTAACCATCAGCTGGTTCGACTTCTGATAATCCACACAGAGTCTGAGGGTACCACCCGCCTTCTTCACAAAAAGGACTGGAGAACCCCAAGGAGAAGTACCGGGTCAAATTAAACCCTTTGAATGAAACTCCTCTAACTATCTCTTGATCTCTTGCAACTCAGGTGTAGCCATTCTATACGGAGTAATGGATACCGGTGCCGCCCCTAGAATAAGATTAATAGAGAATTCCACCTCTCGCTTTGGAGGTAGACCTGAAAAGTCGTCCGGGAAGACATCCTTGAAACAATCAACTAATAGAGGGAAATACTTCTGACAAGTCCCCTGATCATCCATATATAAACTCACAATCTGGGTTGTCACTCCACCTCTCCCATGATGCTCGGGTCTAGCTCAACTCGCCTAGAGATCCCACTCACCCTTGTATAGAAAATCTCTTCCCTTTGATGACGTGAAACTCACCCTACAACGATAGCAATATACAAAGGCTCAAAAGGGTACCAACCAGTCCATTCCGTGAATGATATCATAGCTCGTCATCTCTAAGACATAGAGGTCCCATAGAAAGTGACACCCACCAACCTCAAGGGGTCACTCTCTGCACTAACACACACCGGCTGTTCTAGTCCCCAACGGAGTGTCTAGCGTCATGATATCAGAAGAAGAAGAAACACCGAGCCCAAGGATCTCCACAATGGGCACAGATATAAAGCTATGTGTAGTACCCATATCAAAAAGTACTGAAGATAAAATGAAAGCTACTAGAATAGTATCTCTGACAGTGGAAGGTCCGGGATTCTACTCCTATTGGGTCTGTTGCACTACATATGCCTACCCAGTGCCACGGCCCTGCGACACAGCCTGGCTAGCCTGAGCTGTCCCACCCTGCTGCCTCTGAGATCCTAGTGTCTGGCTACCATGGCCATGACCACCATCTCTACCTGCATGCCCTAACGTACCCCAATTTCCTGACTAGTAAGAAGCTGGTGGTCCTTCTCCCGCACACGGAGTCTACACAGAACCCCTATCACTAGCCACTGGTAGAAACGCCTTACAAAAGTGCTGCTGATGACCCATCTTGCCACAATCTCGGCACTCCACTGGGTCACATTGACACTACATTCTCTTGTGCCCCTCTTTACCACACTGGTATCACATGACCTGGCCACCTGATGTATTCCTCTGGCTAGTACTTACACTGTGAGAGAATTCCATCTTCCTCTTCCTCTTACCAGTAGACATACTACCAGAGATTGGTTTTGAACCACCCTGGTCCACACCACTAGCATTCCGCAGGTTCCGCTCTGTAATCAGTGCATGGTTCACAATAGCATGTATGGTAGGCAACCTAAAAACATTCACCAGTGCTCGGATGTCATATCGAAGACCATCCTCAAAGAGTCTAGCCCTCAACACCTCATCACCCACCAGAACAGGTGAAAAATGTTGAAGCTCAGTGAAGAGAGAGGAATAATCCATCACTGAAATAGCGCCCTGCTGCAAATTCATGAACTCTCAAGTTCGATCTTCCCTCAGCGTCTCCGAGAAGAGGAAGTCATAGAAGGATTCCTGAAAATCTTCCCACGCCATGTCTCGGTGATGCTCAGATTGGGTGGTAACATCCCACCATCTCTTGGAGGAATCACGCAGCATGTATGTAGAGAGCTTGACCCTCCACCCTGGAGGCGTCTCCAGATGCTCGAATATAGTCTGCATCGACCCCAGCCAAGACTCCGTAGCCTGTGGTCCGCCATCCCCTGAAAATGTAGGCAAATACTGCTGTTGGAAAATATGAGTCAGCTCTACCATAGATGTGGCAGCCTGTGGTGCTCCCTGGAAGGTCTGTATAAACCTCATGAATCCTTCACAGAACTTCATCTCCACGCCTGTGTCCGGTATAATGGATGGCGCCGCATCTTGAACTGCTGGAGGATCAACTGGTAGCCCATGGCCTACCATCTCAGGAGTATAATCATCGCCGCTCTCCTAGAGAACAACGCACGGTCGTCTCGGCGGCATGAATCTATAAGGTCAAACACACGCCTTAGATTTAAGTTTATCAAAGAATGAAAACTAGGGAACCATAAAGGGAACATGAGGAATAATGCATTCAAGATTTGAAAAACAAGACTACACGACATGTATATTAACTACACGACATGTACCTAACTTTTCTTCCCCTTCCCGGGTCCTTCGACATGGCTTAGCCACACGAATCTCTTCTGAACAGGACTACATGGCGTGTATTGTTTAATTTCCAACTTCCTGTGTCGTTAGTGACATGGCCGGCTACTCGGCCGACACTACACGGCGTGTTACACCCGCACACGGCATGTAAACCACCCCGTTTTCCCAAGACACATGGCTAAGTCCACACAGTCTCTCACCGGTCAAGACTACACGATGTGTCCCATGGGCACACGGCGTGTACTAGGAAGGGTAACACTGACCCGTGTTGTTCCTGACATGGACGAGTACCTAGGTCAGACTACACAGCGTGTACAACATTAACACGGTGTGTTCAAAAAATATTTTCCTCCATCCGTGTTGTTAGTTCACTACTAGAAAAATAGGTATTTGCGACGGGGGCCCGTCGCAAATGACCCGTTGCTGAAAACGGTGTCGCAACAAAAAAATTTTGCGACGGGCCCGTCGCTAAAGCCTTTTTCCGTGACGGGGAGAATCCCCATCGCAACTAGTACTCCATATATTTGTAAAAAAAAATTCAAAAACTATTTGCAACGGGCCCCGTCGCAAATACCTGTTGCGACGGGCCCGCCGCAAATAGTTTTTGCGACGGGTCCCGTCGTAAAAACTATTTAAAAAAAAATAAAAAACTATTAATAAATTATTTTAATGCATATAATAATAATACTATTTACGACGGGCATAGTATCCCGTCGCAAATACTATAAAAAAAATAAAAAAAATAAAAAAAATAAATTATTTTAATTAATATAATAATAATCCAATTATAATTCAAAAATAATAAAATAATAAAATATTAATAAATGATTTTAATTAATATAATAATAGAATTATAATTCATAAATAAAAATAATAAATTATTTTAATTAATATAATAATAATAGAATTATAATTCAAAAATAAAAAATAATAGAATATTAATAAATGATTTAATTAATATAATAATATTAGAATTATAATTCATAAATAAAAAAATATTAATAAGTTATTTTAATTAATATAAAAATAATATAATTATTTTACATTCAAATATTAAAATAATTCAAGTATTACAAAAAAATATAATTAAATTATAATATTATAAAATTTTAATATATATATAAAATTTTAATATATATATAAAATTTAATATTATAAAATATAAATAATATTATTATTCATATTAATATTGTTATTTAAAAATATAATATTATTAATATTTTATAATGAGACAGAAACTACGAATAGAAAAAAAATCATATTTTGATTTCACAAATTTTATAACATAAATACAAACTCTAATCTGAAGGAGGGGGGGAGGGGGGGATCTGCAGATGGTGGTGGAGGAAACTCCATCCCTAAAGCATGAGTGAGTCGGCACATGTAATCCATCTGCTCCTGATGCTGTTGCTGCCACCGACTCGTCTGCTCCTCGTACAGCTGCTGCTGGCGTCGACGGTCCTCCTCATGCTGCTGACGCATCTGCTCCTGCTCCTGTCGGAGACTCTCTATCAGTGTAGTCTAAGATCACAACTGATCCTCATACTGTGTAGAAGAAGAAGATGCACGAGCTCCTCTCGAGATGGACGCCGACATCGCAGCACTGCCATAATAATCTCCGGGAGTCAGTCGAGAGCCGATACCAACTACCCGGCCCTTCTCGAAGGCATACAGGGTGGCCTGCATCCATGCTGCCTCATCAAACTGACGGCCAGTGGTCTGATCTGATGACTCGTCCTGACTCTCAGGCCGGGCCTGTGACGCTGCGGCCTCATATGACTCCTGTAGTTTCAATTTAAAATTAAAATTGTGAATATATTATATGCAATTAATTTTTAAACTTGAAAACAAATAATACTGACCACGATGTGATGCTGATGATCACCTCTGAGCTCCCCAGTAGCAGGATCACTATACATCCTCCGATATACGTCGTACTCCGTAATATCGGGGTGCTCAACAGCCTATAAGAATAAAAAATAAACTGTTAATATTTATAGTTATATAAAATATTTATAAATAATGTACATACCAGATGCTGTCTATGAGTACTAAAAGAACGACTCCCATCTCGATGAGTCACCTCCTGTCTCCCCCGATTCTGCCCCCCCACCGATGATCTTCTCTGAAAGGCACCACTCAACCAGTGCGCACATAATCCATCCCATACATGGGATGAAATGTACTCTGGTCGGTGTGCTCTACATGACTCGTCAAAATCTGACACTCATGCTTTCTTCATCGCATCTTTTCTTAGATTGTGCAAAAACTGATGAAGGCGATCACGCATGGCCACCTCCCATGCCTCGTGGATGGCGTCACGCATGGTATCCTCGATCGGATACCATAAACCCTACAAATAAATTAAAATATCAAGTTAGAAATGAAATAATTTTCAAAATAAAAATTATTTATTTACGTACGTACCAACCAATGGCCGAACATGGCCTACTGCACATCAATGGGAATCTGCTCCCATGTGGTCCACGGCTGAGAGAAATAGTTACGAAAAATAGCGCTTCCCTGTCTGACTGCTATATGCGGAAAACTGTAAAAATAATAAACATTTATTATGTGAATAGATTAATGAAATCTTAGTCAAATCCATAGGTTATCACACAGGTTATCACACCTCTGTGTGCGTGGATCAAACCCAAGACATGGACGTATCTCGGGGACGGGGTCAAGAATCATCAATTGTGCAAGACCGCGCCCCCTCCGCGTACTCCCTGGAGCGCCTGCAGGCTGAGGGTCATCTGTCAGCAACTCATCCGCATCGAAAGTCAGGTCAGAATCCGCCAACTCACGAAATGTGGCGTCGTCCATCTGAAACAGAAAATGTTAATGTTGTTAGCAAATAATTGATAATTACTATTATATATATATACATATTATTATTGTATATAAATACCATGGAATTCTATCAGTGTTCATCTTCATCATCATCTTCATATATGTCAATGTCATTTTCATATTTCTCCTCAACATCATCGATATCCATTCGAGTTACAGTTGCTTCATCTCTTACATTTTCAAATTCATATGTGACATCATTAACATCATCGTCATCACCGACTCTTAAATGTGGGGTGTCGTCATCGATACTCATGTCTCTTTGTAAAAAATATTGATTTTGAGTACTCTCTTGAAAAACTTCAATTCTTTGCACATCAGTGAAAGCACATTCACTTTGACTAAACTGATTGTCTCGAATTTTGATTTTTATTACACTCCACCAATCAGTCAAGTCTCTTGATGTAGCACAGTACTTTGCGTAATAAACTTGATATTCATGTTGATCCAATAAGAATGGTTCATTTACTGTGAGAACACTTTTACATTTAATATCGATGATATCATGAGTCGGATGAACACGCACGCCTCTCTCTGTATCCAACCACTGATATTTGAACATGGTTATGTAATGTTGTCCAAGATAACAGAGTTCAATGATTTCATCAAGTATGCCATAAAAGTCAACTTCATTTTCTCGATGATGAGATCCTCTCAAGATAACTCCACTGTTCATTGTTTTTTCGATTCCCCATATGCATGTGTGTGGAATCGAAATCCATTCACCACATATGCATTATAAGTTTTAACAAGTTTGGAAGGTGGGTTACTCAATACACACAGTCGTTTGTCAATTTTATCAGCATGTCGAGACACCTGAAAATTTGTGAAATAATTATCAATATAGTAAACTATACATTGAATGAGTTTCTAAAAGATAAAGAATTTATGTTACCAGTTTTTGAAACGACTGAGAGAAATTTTTCAGTCGACGTTCTTCGAGAGCAGCTGCTGTAATTTGTGGAATTTGTTTCTTGATATGATTATCATACAACCTATAAAAACCAAAGTTATTTACTGTAACATAAATGATAGAATAAGTGATATAAACACTTACAGTACAACTGATGTCATCTCTTCATAGTTGAGCAGAACATACGTATGAGCTCTATGATGTTCATCATCTGAAAGCCAGCGTTCATAAACTCCACCAAAACCAAGCTCTGAATGGTTGAAAACAGATAATTGATTGTCGATTTCATCAATATTCCTCTCGTTCCGTCCCATTCGGTTGTGTTTTGAAGGATACTCAGATTCAAAATAATGGGAGCAGAAAAAAGATATTTCCTCTTGCAAATAAGCGTCTGCAATAGATCCTTCAACAGATGCTTTGTTACATACTTTTCTTTTCAATTTTTGCATGCATCTTTAAAATGGGTACATCCATCGAAACTGTACTGGACCTCCACATTTGGCTTCATATGGAAAATGTAACATCAAATGTTCCATTGAAAATATCTGGTAACAGTGTTTTAAGAAAAGAAAATATCTGGTCAAAACAGGTGTTTGACATTCCGTTATCTGATTTGATAGCCATAAATTTTGCAACTGCTTTTAATTTTCTCATCTTGCAGCCAGGATATAATGCATCCTCAGCAGACTTCAACAACTCATAAAATTCAGACGGTGCCAACTCAGGATTTGAAGCTATATCAGCCGGAGTTTCTGTATGTTGAACAGATGAACCTGCAACATCATGTACTAAATCTTGAAACCGGGATGGATCCGGAATCAAGTTGGTATCACCTGCTCTGGAACTGCGTTCACCGTGTTGATACCAAAAAACATAATCTGGTTGAAAACCAAAACGCAAGAGATGTTCTCCCACTTTGTCAAACGTGTCAAACGTTCTCAATGCACATTTTCTGTAAGGGCATTTTATTTTGCCTTCTGAAACAAATTCTGGATTTGATGCTGCAAATGATAAAAAAGTCTCCACACCCTCTACATATACTGGATTCAAACCAGAACCGTTTGGATTTCTACGTTGATTTATCCATATGCGGTCACCTAATAATGATTGTTGACGATCTCGTTGTTCCATATTTCTCTATAAAATATAAAAGCATTACTGGTTTTGAATAATTTGTTAGAAAAAACACTCAAGCTAGGATAATTATAGAGTTTAGATCATACACGACTGACACAAACTTTTTATTGAGATAGACCTAAAAATTGACCCTTTAAGAATTAAATATGTTGAGAATAAAGAAAAACATGTTACAAATATTGATAATTTTAATATTATATAAATTTTTTATTATTTTTATAGTACTAATATTATTGGTAATTATTCCTAATTATTGTTAATTATTACTAATTATTACTAATTATAACTAATTATTACTAATTATTACTAACTATTACTAATTATTACTAATTATTACTAATTATTACTAATTATTGGTAATTATTACTAATTATTGGTAATTATTACCAATTATTACTAATTATTACAAATTATTGGTAATTATTACTAATTATTACCAATTATTGGTAATTATTACTAATTAATACTAATGATTGGTAATTATTACTAATTATTGGTAATTATTAGTAATTATTGGTAATTATCGGTAATTATTACTAATTATTGGTAATTATTACTTATTATTACTAATTATTACTAATTATTGGTAATAATTACTAGTTATTACTATTTATTACTAATTATTACTAATTATTACTAATTATTGGTAATTATTACTAATTATTGGTAATTATTACTAATTATTGGTAATTATTATTAATTATTACTAATTATTACTAATTATTGGTAATTATTATTAATTATTACTAATTATTACTAATTATTGGTAATTGTTACTAATTATTCGTAATTATTACCAATTATTACTAATTATTACTAATTATTACTAATTATTGGTAATTATTACTAATTATTACTAATTATTACTAATTATTGGTAATTATTGGTAATTATTACTAATTATTGGTAATTAATACTAATTACTGGTAATTATTGGTAACTATTACTAATTATTGGTAATTATTAATAATTATTAGTAATTATTATTAATTATTACTAATTATTACTAATTATTTGTAATTATTACTAATTATTGGTAATTATTACTAATTATTACTAATTATTACTAATTATTACTAATTATTGGTAATTATTACTAATTATTACTAATTATTACTAATTATTAGTAATTATTACTAATTATTACTAATTATTGGTAATTATTTCTAATTATTACGAATTAATATTATTTACCCATAATTATTGGTAATTATTGGTAATTATTCCTAATTATTGGTAATTATTAATAATTATTGTTAAGTATTACTAATTATTGGTAATTATTACTAATTATTACTAATTATTACTAATTATTACTAATTATTGGTAATTATTACTAATTATTACTAATTATTACTAATTATTGGTAATTATTCCTAATTATTGGTAATTATCGGTAATTATGGGTAATTATCGGTAATTATTACTAATTATTGGTAATTATTACTAATTATTGGTAATTATTACAAATTATTCCTAATTATTACTAATAATTACTAATTATTACTAATTATCGGTAATTATCGGTAATTATTGGTAATTATTGGTAATTATTACTAATTATTGATAATTATTGGTAATTATTCCTAATTATTGGTAATTATTCCTAATTATTGGTAATTATCGGTAATTATGGGTAATTATCGGTAATTATTACTAATTATTGGTAATTATTGGTAATTATTACTAATTATTGGTAATTATTGGTAATTATTGGTAATTATTACAAATTATTGGTAATTATTCCTAATTATTGGTAATTATTCCTAATTATTGGTAATTATTCCTAATTATTGGTAATTATCGGTAATTATGGGTAATTATTGGTAATTATTACTAATTATTGGTAATTATTGGTAATTATTACTAATTATTGGTAATTATTGGTAATTATTGGTAAATATTACTAATTATTGGTAATTATTCCTAATTATTGGTAATTATCGGTAATTATTGGTAATTATTGGTAATTATTACTAATTATTGGTAATTATTACTAATTATTACTAATTATATGTAATTATTACTAATTATCGGTAATTATTGGTAATTATCGGTAATTATTACTAATTATTGGTAATTATTAGTAATTATCGGTAATTATTACTAATTATTGGTAATTATTACTAATTATTACTAATTATTACTAATTATTACTAATTATTGATAATTATTACTAATTATTACTAATTATCGGTAATTATTCCTAATTATTACTAATTATTACTAATTATCGGTAATTATTCCTAATTATCGGTAATTATTACTAATTATCGGTAATTATTACGAATTATCGGTAATTATTACTAATTATTGATAATTATTACTAATTATTGGTAATTATTACTAATTATTGGTAATTATTACTAATTATTGGTAATTATTGGTAATTATTCCTAATTATTGGTAATTATTCCTAATTATTGGTAATTATTCCTAATTATTGGTAATTATTCCTAATTATTGGTAATTATCGGTAATTATTGGTAATTATCAGTAATTATTGATAATTATTGGTAATTATTACTAATTATTGGTAATTATTATTTATTATTCCTAATTATTACTAATTATTCCTAATTATTACTAATTATTACTAATTATTACTAATTATTACTAATTATTACTAATTATTACTAATTATTACTAATTATAGGTAATTATTGGTAATTATTCCTAATTATTACTAATTATTGGTAATTATTAGTAATTATTACTAATTATTACTAATTATTGATAATTATTAATAATTATTACTAATTATTGGTAATTATTACTAATTATTTGTAAGTATTACTAATTATTGGTAAGTATTACTGATTATTGGTAATTATTACTAATTATTGGTAATTATTACTAATTATTGGTAATTATTACTAATTATTACTAATTATTCCTAATTATTGATAATTATTGGTAATTGTTCCTAATTATTAGTAATTAAATGAATAATTACCAATAATTAGGAATAATAACATTATTAGTATATTTTATTATTAATATTAAAATAATATAATTTTCTAATTTATATACAATTCTCTTTTCATCTGTGTGTTTTCTATCTCCACATAAAAATAATACATGTGGAGACAGCAAACACACAGATGAAAAGAGAATTGTATATATATAAAAAATTATATTATTTTAATATTAATAATAAAATATACTAATAATGTAATAATGTTATTATTCCTAATTATTGTTATTTATTACTAATTATTAATATTTATTCTTAATTATTAAAAATTATTACTAATTATTCCCAATTACTATTAACTATGAACAATACTAATAATTTAAATTTATTAAGTAACAAAACAATGTAAACATAATTAAATTACAACTAATTAAGAATAATTGAAACTAATAAAAAATTAAAAATAAATATTAAATTAAAATGAACATAAATACCTTGAAAATTGATCTGAGGTTGATCTCTGATCGTTCTTCAAAACTTCAATATCAACTCCGGAGAAAAAAATTAAACTTGAGAAAAACTGAACTTTAGAAATAAAATTTTGAGAGAAGAAGAAGATGGAGTTTGAGAATGATTTGAAAAAAACGGATGGGGGTATTTATAGGTTAGATTATTTGTGACGGGTCCATTTGCGATGGGTATCCCGTCGCAAATAATATTATTTGCGACGGGTACCATCGCAAATACCTTAGCCATCATTTATTACGGTCAACGGTTAAATAGTTATTTGCGACGGGTCCCGTCGCAAATAACCACCTGCCGACATACTATTTGCGACGGGGGAATATTCCCGTCGTAAATACCTTTTACCGCCACCGGTTATTTGCGATGGGAATATTCCCCCGTCGCAAATATGTTTCCCGCGATTTGGCGCGCAAAGCGCGCCAGTCCTTTTGCGACGGGGAAAGCTATCCCGTCGCAAAAGGCTACTTATTTGCGACGGGCAAATACCCCCGTCGCAAATAAGTTTTTAACGGGGCTATTTGCGACGGGATTTATTCCCGTCGCAAATAACCCGTCGCAAATACCCATTTTTCCCGTAGTGGTTACATAGGCAGTCTTCGGGTTAACACTACATGGAATGTACAACATCTACACGGTGTGTTCTCCCAAGCCAAGCCCTACCTCGTGTCCCTGCCCACACGATCTATGACACTGGAAGAGACTACACGGCGTGTATTGAGGGTACACAGCGTGTACTTAAAATGTTTTAATTTCTTCCTAAATAGAAGAACACACGACATGTTTCTATAGAACTACACAGCGTGTCTACTGGGTTTTCCAGAAAGTATGCCTCAGAAACTACTCCGGATCCCATAAAAACACTGAAACCAACACCTAAGTGCCAAATTCTGATCTGTGAGGGCCCATACTCCCCGCGAATCAAAGTTTGGCATCTTATACATGTTATAACAAGGAAAACACGTTAATGATCCACCAAATTCTGGTTATTGAGGGCCCATACTCCCCAAAAACCAAAGTTTGGCATCCATTATATCAGAAATCTCACACATAAATACCCTATCAAATAGAAGGTATTTATCAAAGTAGCTATCACGATAGCATGATTTTATAGAACAACAACTATCAAAACAACATGCAATTTCTAATGAACCTACATGGCATGGAAGGAATGCATGCCATGTGATTTTAGCATGTTCCTAAATGATGCATGAGATGGAATACCCTCATCTCATTGGGATTCAACTAAATAGAACCCATATATAACATATAAACAACACAATTACAAGTGTGTCACCCAACGGTGAAAATCAATTGAACTGTAAAATTGCAAAACTAGTAATAATTTCAATAATGAGTTAATTTGGATTTTCCATGTACACAGGTTAGCTAATCCTGGACATAGCTTAATACCAACTACCATGTCTGTCCTATCCCTGACTAAGGCTCCAAACAGTAAGTTAAAGAAAAAAACCTGCCTTTGATACCACTTTGTAACGTCCCAGATCCGGGTTCCACTCAACGGGTGCCCCGAACCCGGTTGGTCACATGACCTCAAGCGCATTTCCCTAAATTCCAGAGGTTACCGACTAGCAGCAAGGGCCCAGGTCTGATAGTGGGGAAACTATTCCCTTATTTTTCAAAGTGTAGCGCAGCGGAAATGATAAACAATATACAAAAATGGAAGCAGTAAATAGTATGAAACTGAAAAAAACAACTGAAGTAAAGAGAACCAGCAGTCATATATATATATATATATATATATCAAGATGCAGCATGTCACTATTCTATGAAAACATCCATAATAGGATACACTGCAATACAATACAATACAGCTCAAGTACAAGGTACAACAAAACAAAACAAAACAGTGTAATAGGAGCTTAGCAGTATCGCAAGCCTAAGCTCGGTCCCATGCTCTCCTACTCCTATGCAATAATCATGTACCTGTATAGGTACTCTTTCCCCTGTCAACACTTGAAGCAATATAGTCTATTTGGGCTGAAGACATGACCCAAACAGGGTGTGAGAAATAAATCCCAGTAGGCACCCACCAAAGGCCTGTACCCAACTGTCAGTGAAAATGTGCAACAATAGTGTGCAGTAGTAAAATGAAATAAACTAAGTAGTACTCAAAAATAACTAAATCTACCATTTATATTGCCATTTTAATATTTATTTAACCATGCCAAGCCTATGCTCTAACTTGGTAGGTATAACACATGGAAATCACCTTGGTGAATATTCATGATACCACTGTCCTCAGACATACAACATTACCCTCATATAATCAGAGTCACAACCCATAGGTAATATCCCACAGGCATAATAGATACTGCCCTCAGGCGTACAAAGTGTCGCCCTAAGGCACAAAAATCTACTGCCCAAAAGCATGGAAGGAGTTGCCCTTAGGCTAAACAGAACACTGCCCTCAGGCTAAATAGAACACTACCCTCAGGCGCAAGTAACTGGGCCAAGCCCAACATATTAATAGAAATTATATACAATTCCTCTCAAGGCAATTTAAAGCATGCTAAATTTTACGGTATACCCTCGGGTAACCTGGCCAAACGGCTAAATAGAGGAACGCACCCTAGGGGTGGTCCTGGATCCAATCAGCGATCCCAAATAGAAGTTAATAATTACATTCAATTACCTATACAATTCTAGGTATTTAAAACAGCCAAGGCCTCAGCCATACGATACCCCAACATGGGTTCGTAGCATAATGGTATACAAAAACGCACAACAGTTGGAATTTAAACACCAGACCACCTACCTCGATAGCCCCTGATCAGTATAAGCGAACGATGCCTCCTGGATTGTCCAAGAACGACGTAGATTTGGGATAAGATAATTCCCATTCAAATTTAAATAACTCTCCCTCATGAAAGTATTGTAAAGAACTATTCCATGAGAAGAGAGGGCTTACCCGTACGGTCCCAACGAGATCGACGGTGAAGGAATCAGGTTCCCAGTGCACAATCAGGTGATCTCTAAAGCTCCGGCCATCCTTTCGAGCTCCCCTCTAGCATTCTAAGCTTCCTCTATAACCAGAGGAGGCTACTGCCTATTTTAAGCGAAAAAAACAAACTACATGGCGTGTACTATCAAGTACATGGTGTGTACTTTCTATCATTTAACTGCTCCTCTAGCGGCTACTCGCCAACGCGACACTGTTCACTTGCCGACATGAGTACACAGTGTGTAAAACCTGAGTACACAGTGTATAAAACCTAAGTACACGGCGTGTACTATTTCTCAGCTGGCAGCTTCCTTCACCGCCTTACTATTCACCTGCCTACTGACTACACGGCGTGTAAATACCCACTACACAACATGTAGTTAGTTTTTACACCTTTCATCACCGTAAGGGCTGCACGCCCTTTGTACTCATCCCACACGACCAAAGTACACGGTGTGTGGAAAATTAAACGGCATGTACCCACAAAATTTGGGATTTTTCCCCATTGTCCATATTTTCTCAAAAAAACCACAGGAAAAAGGAAAAGAAGAAACCCGTACCTCAAGAATAAGAACTGGGTTATTACAAATGGCGTCTTTTCACAACTCTTTAATTTCTCAAACAATTTTGGGCAATCACGAAGTTCATAATTCACTATCCTTGTCATTTCCTCAATACAATCTTCATTATCATTTACATCTGTAATCACATCCTCCATACATTCATTTTATTGTTCATGCTTGTAATCATATCATATGGTCCATAAAATGTAGTGTTATCCCAACCACTACCTACATTCATTTTTCCCTGCATTTATTCCAACATGTGGCGCACTCTGGGGCCTGGAGGGGCCCCCTCAGTGAGAGTTGAGTGTTAACCTTACACATGCTTGGGAACAATTATCCCATAAGGGGAACCCCAAAGCTAGGGTTTTTCCCCATGCTGTCGCCTCCATCTTCTCTGGCTCCATCTAGCGGCATCCTCAGTAGGGTGTGGCTCACGACATTGGGGACCTTCTTCCATCATTTACACCATTGTATGCCGGTCTTCTTGCCCTATCCTTGAATTTTATAGGGCTTTTCAAGGTGGCGTAGTGAAGGATCAGAGGCATGTTCTGGGTCTGTGGGTTGCTTTCGTGGCTACTTTGGGTGCGTTGAGAGGTTCACAGTGGGGTTCGAGTTTGGTATCAGGGGTGGCGATGGGAGTTCAGAGCTGGCTTGTGGTGGTTCTTTATTCCATCGTGTTGGTGTTCAGGTGACTAGTTGAGGTAATGGTTTCTAACAATGGTATTCTTGTTTCATGATTTTATGCGTTCTTCTTGACCTGTAGTGCACTGCGTGGTTCTATAGATCTGTTCAGTTTGCATATTTGAACTGGAATGGTATGCGTTATGTGATTTTGGAATTTAGGTCGTGGTTCTTGATTTTTTGGTCCTGGATTAAATCGATTTCTTTTGGTTTGTAGTTTTTTGTGTGAGGTTTTTCTGGATTTTTGAAATCGTGATTGATGAATCTTTGAATTTTCGGTTTGGATGTTCTATTGGTATGATTGTTTTGGGGCACTACAGTCTGTGGTCTTGGGTCAAGGCATCCAATTATTCTCAAAGGATGACTTTAGAAGAGGTTCAGAGCAAGAAGCTTTCACAGATCATGTCTTTTAGAAATTGGATGTTTGAGAGGGTATGGAATTTTCCATCGGTTCGGTGCCCATACATTCATGCATGAGACTTCTTGTCATGCAATGATGTGAAGGCGGAATCTCATCACAATGATTTTGATGCTGGGGAGGGGATCTTCTTGGAAGATTTTAATCGGATTGTTTTTTGTTATGGGACTATGTACCGTGGGTCTTGATTGTATTTATGTTTTTGAAGTCGTTTGGGTTCCCCCATGCCCCTTAAAAGGGGGCTTATCTTAATAAAAAGAAATTAATTTTCAGTCAGTAAAAATGAACAAAGGATTTGATAAGGGTTATATGTATGATCTTTTTCAAACTTGTTAAAATATTTCACACCATCTTCATACTCTTTTTTCAACCGATTGGCATTCACCCATTCTTTAATCATATTCATCCTATTTGATTCAGTAATATTAATATTTAAAAAAATAATTACAAAAAAGATGTTCAACTAGGGTTATCATCCAACTATAATCAATGGAACTAGCTATGGTAAATAACACCCTTACCTCTTCATGCCTTACTCAAGACCAAAGTGGATCACACCCATCTTCCCAACCACTTGATCAATGGAACTAGCTATAAGAATCCCTTGCACTAGAATGTTTTAGTATCCCACAATCACAATTTCAGATTGCACAAAGCATCCCTTATTCAATTCCTCTTGTTAATTCAGGGGTTATCACAAAATTTTTATCATCTTGGGGAATTTATTCATTAGCCAAGTATATGTAAATTACCAATTTCTATATTCAAATGATCAATAGGAACCAACCAACAGGAAATTCATTTAGTGCGCAAACAAGGAACACCAACAACCACAATCTTCATGGGGGTATTTAGCTCGTAAAATTCACAACATAACCATCAATATCAAATATTAATAACAAGAAAACAAGAGGAAAGCAATGAGTAGGAGGAGAAAAATCACTGTGAAGGTTTCATTCATCGCGCGACGAAGTTGAGTTCGCGACAGAGGAGAGGTGCACAACAGAGGAGATTTATAACTGAAAAGAAAGAATAAAATGAGAAATCATATGTTATACCTATACAAAATAGGTCCAATGAGATTTAGGAATATGACATGTCTGGTTAAACAGTTTTATTGGTCAATAGTGGGATTTTATTTTCCATCTATGATATTTGCTTCCTATTTATTTATTTTTTACGTATCTATTATTTTCCTAGATGTTCAACTTATGAATGAGACATGTCTAGTTTTCAGGAGATTTTTTTTAATTTACTCTAATTTAGGGGTGAAATATTTCACATTCATTGTATATTTTTCCCAGGGGATTGTTTCTATCCTGTAGGGATCATGAACAGCTCTTAGGTTATTGTAAAGTCAGGTCAGTTGTTGGTTATGATACCAGCCTGGGCCGTATCATTACATTTCCAATTGTAACTGACTTATGTCCATTTAAATATAGGATTGAGGGGGGGGGGGGGGGGTCAGACACTAATATATTCCCAACTCCACTGGAGTTTCTATGGGGGTGGGTCCTGATGGTATCATATCTGATAAATATTTTATAGATTGGACATTAGAGTAGTCACTACTAAGGATTTCCTCATTTTTATGGTAGTAATGTTTTTTGAACCTAGTGTGTGAAGTAGACATCTGAAACTAATAGGAAATATCTTACAAACCTCATTTAATCTTAATAGGTTTGGTTTCATTCATCATATAGTTACAAGTGATGTAGAATGTTTAAATAATAAGCTTGGGGGGGATGAATGATGTGGATAAGTTGATGGAAATGATGATGTGGCAATGTGTTTAAATATTCATTGTATATTTTTCATAATAGTGAGGTTGGTTTAAGTAAATTTATTTAGGTTGGTTGTGTTATTCCATCATTAGGTTCAATAAGAATAGGAACATCAAGCATCCAAACATCAAATGGACTTAATCAGAAAGGACCTAAATATAATGGAGAATAAGACATGAATCACAACACAACACATAGGTCTATGCCACAATGGGTCCCAAATGAGAAAGAACTATGACACAAAGGAGATGGCCACACCACAATGGTTCCTGATAAAAATGAATCTAGAATCCACGTGCACAGTCAACAATGAGATCATATAATCTAGGGGGATGGGAATATGATGCATTTGTTATCACTACACTATAACCTCTAAGCCCTCACACCCTCTATAGTGAAATGATACCAAAATTGGAAGAATTGTGCGAACTCCACATTATAAGACTTCACACCACAACCAAAACTCCATGACAATACTATTACAAAACAACTAGAACCATAAAAACTATCTTTCGCACCATAGTTACCCAACAATGCCACAAGCACAACCTTTACAATGTAGAATATTCACCATGTCATGGAATCTGGTTCCATTTGAAAAATCAGTTCAACTACCCTCTTTCACCTTCGAAACCAACCCTAGGTTATTTTTTAAAATACAATGGTGTCACATGGATATACACTAGATATAACTCACTTTTGAAGGAGAGTGTAACTATTTAATATCCATCTTTCACCATACCGAGGCTTGAATAAAAACCCCTTTCATTTTACACACATAGAAGAATAACCCATAAATATTCCTTTTTCCAATTATAAGGCATAACCTGTGATTTGCTTTTTGGTTAGGTTATCATAACCAAGTCACATACATTTTAATGGAGGTATAACCAGTGTGTGAGTTGATATGAACTATGGAAAAAGGAATTTTTTTCATGGGAAGGGAATGGGAATGTCCTACAGCCATGATCCATATATATAGCGGTGGTAGGACTTTCCTATAACACCTATGACCATAGTTGATATAGACTATGGCCAAAGGTTCTAGAATCCATGGACATTTTTCTCTTCTAAAAGTATAATTATTATAGTTCTAAAAAATTATACACACACACAAACATATATTTTTATATGTAGATATATATATATATGTATATATTTAGAAAGATAGTTCATTTTAGCTTATTGTTAAAGTCTTAGATAAATTATAGAAGTGGTCCTAGGATCAAATCTCATCATTTTGTTTAATATTTATAATTATATGACCACATTCATAAAACATATATGGAGATACCTATGTCTATGGTCCACCCATGGAAGTTGATTCCCTATGGAAAATGTTACAAACCATGGCTAGAGGTTCCCCATAATAGGGACTACATCCACAAGCATTGTCAATGATACTAGACGATCTGACTATGGCTATTTTCAGTGGGATATGGAAACCGAGATAACTCCCATGGGTGTCCTGATAGTGGATATAAACTATATCCATTTTCAATTAGTCTATAACCACTGTCATAACCCATTAATATTGCCTAATTTTTGACTAGTGTGAGAATCAGGCTAGGTATATTGATGGGTGTTGGTATAACCTTAGTGAGGTATGCGTATGGAATATAGACCTTATGTATTTTATTCTTCTATTTATTTTTATATGTGATAATCCCAATATTTGGTCATTGAGACTAAATTCCTTTTTTTGTATTTTTTGTCAATGAACATGAAATGTCAATAAGCTTGATGTCAATATATAATAGAGAAGGACAATTTGGAAGTAGGTTAGAGATCCCAATATTGTCGACACAATTATATACATTACTAAGAAATTCATTATTATGTGTGATGAATTGTGAATATTTAAAGATGATTGAAGATATACCTTTTTCCATGGAAGCAATGCTGATTACTTCCAATTCAATTTATATGGACAGAAAAAATAAATTCCTTGAGGTGTATATAATATATTTGGATATTACTAAAGGAATCTTTAAAAGTAGAGAGATGAGTCCTACATGTTTTTATTTAAAGGTTGTTTCTATTATATTACTCAAGATTCTAGAATTTAAGAAAATAAGATAAAGCTAAAATATTGTCCAACTCTAAAAGATAGACACTACTAGAGAAGCTATCCATCATAGAGGTTGCCGACCGAGCATAAAGGTAGGATCTATCCAAAAGTAGCATGTATGAGGGTATAAATAATTATAATAGGTCTATGTAGGTAGAAAGAGAATGTGGAAGCATAAGTGATAGAACAAACATATGAATTTAGAGGGGATATTAATTTATCTAATAAGCATCTCCACTATAATAAAGAATAATAAACTATAAACTAAGAGAGGAATAAGTAATTATAAAAATAAAAGTAATCAAATTGAGAGGGGATGTGAATTTATCAAAACATAGATAGAGTGGCAAGGAACTATTCAACCCATTTTATAATTACCAAATCCAATAAACTCTCCCAAAATTTAAATATCTCTCCCCCTTTTTATGATAAAAAAGATAAGAAAATTAAAAGCAGTATATTAAAAATAAAAATATATAGAGGTAATAAAAAAGAAAGGGAATGGAATATATCTAATAAGAATATCCACCCAAGTTAAATAATAAAGAACAATAAACAATAATAATCAAATAATTAATAAGAATAATCAATAGATATACCAACAATTAGATGAAAAATCCCCCAAAACTCAATGATATTCCAATAATTAGATGAAAAAATCCCCCAAAACTCAATGATATACCAGCAATTAGATGAAAAAATACCCCAAAACCTACGCACCCTATGGAAACTTGGGAAACTACAATAGAGACACACTGTGGGGAATCCGTGCACTGTAAATAAGGTTGTCGGGATGGTCATCAGATGAGGAGGGCATTCTAGAACAGGTCAGGTGGACAAGGGGGCTGTGCAAGGAGGAGGAGGAGAAGGAGGTAGAGGAGGAGGAGGAGGAGGATGAGGAGGCGGTGGAGGAGTATGAGTTAGTAGTTAGGGAGGAGGAGGAGGAGGCAGTGGAGACGACAGAGGATAAGGAGGCAGAGGCGGTGGAGGGGGAGGAGGAGGAGGGGACGCGAAAGAGGAGGGGTCACAGTGGTGGAGGAGGAGGAGGCAACGACAACAAAGGAGGAGAAGAAGGGGTGACAGCGGAGGAGGGATCGACGAAACATGGGTCAACTTTTGCGAAGGCTTGAAAGGGTGCGAGGGAGTAAGATCAAGTAAAGGTTCTTTTATGAAACCCACTAGAACCTTTATCAGCATTAAAATTATAGCACTGATAATGACATCTTTTACCAGTGCTTTTTAGCACTGATAAAGACCATCTTTATCAGTGCTAAAAAACACTCATAAAAGACTGATTTATCAGCGCTAAAATTATAGCGCAGATAAATATGTCTTTTATCAGTGCTTTTTTAGCGCTGATATAGGCCATCGTTATTAGAACAATTTCAGAACCAATTAAATAATTATTTAAATAAATATAAATTTATTTGTTTTTATTTGTAAATATTTGTATATATTTATAAATATATCTATTTAATTATATATTTATAACTTTATAAGTAGTATAATAAATATATTTATTATAATTTTATAATTATTTACATATATATATAGTTATAATTATAACTATAGATAATATATATTTATAAATATTTGTATATAATTGTTAATATATATATATATTAATAAAATTATAAAATTATACGTATAATTTTATAATTATATATATAGTTATAATTAAAATTAAAAATGTATTCTAAAAGTGTTTATATATATCATTAAAAATATAATAAAATATTTTTATTATTTAAATATATTTAATGTAATTTTGTAAGTACATTTTTTAGAAAATATATAGTTCATATGGGTAACATTATGAATTAATCAATATAACACATCATTTTACAACGTTATGTAATGTATAAATGAACATTCATACATGATACATAACATATATATACGCATGATCAATATATTAATTGAACAAAATCATTGGAAAACACATATATATTCAATAATTTTAATTATAAATATATATATTAAAAAGTATTATATATTTATAAATAAAATAAATATATTAAATATAACAAATACAATAAATATAATGAATTAATCCAATAAATCTAATAAATCTAATAAATTAATTTAATAAATCTAATAAATTAATCTAATAAATCTAATAAATATAAATCTAATAAATCTCTAATAAATAAAATAAAATAAATAAATATATTTATTATTTAATGTTATTTATTATAATCTTGTAATTATTTAATTATATATATATATTTAATTGTAATCTTAGAAATACTTTTTTCAATTAAAACATTATATATATTTTTTAATTATTAAAAAATATATATTAATTATAAACATTTGTTTTTTATTTATTATATACAAAAAAATTATTTTTGAATATAAATATAATAATTTTATATAAATTCATAATATTTTTTATTGAAAACTTTTATCAGTGCTATTATTAGCGCTGATAAATGTGCCCTTTATCAGCACTTTTAGCTAGCGTTGATAATGACCCACCCCTTTCTCAGTGCTTTCTACTTAGCACTGATAAAATGTAGAGCTTCTCATTCCCTGTTTTGTGGCAGTGAGAGGGTGTAGTGTTTATTAACAAGGGTGAATGGGATGTCCAAGAAAGTAGAACTGGACCCGAGCATCGTGGGATGGGCAGGATGACTACCCAGATTACTAGTTTGTTTTTGGGTGATCATGGGGTGAGTTAGGCGGACTTTCCTCCAATGGTTGAGTGCTTTAGGGATGTTATTTATGATGACTTTTTTGGTCTACCTCCTGATAGAGAGGTGGATTTCTCCATTGATCAAGTTCCAGGAGCTACAACGGTATCCATTCCTCCTTACAGGATGGCTATAACGGAGTTACAGGAGCTCAAGTAGAAGCTAGTGGATTTAGAGGTGAAGGGGTTTATCAGACCCAGTACTTCTCTATGGGGTTCGCCAGTCCTTTTTGTGAAAAATGTAGATGGAAATCTTAGGCTATGTGTAGATTATTATAAACTGAACCAACTGATGGTAAAAACCTGATTTTCTTTTACCACAGATATATGACCTATTTGATCAGCTTTGAGGATCTCAATTGTTCTCAAAGATTGAATTGTGGTCAGAATATCATCAGGTGAATTTTTTACCTATAGAAATATCTTTTATAGACTTTCGTAGTAGGTATGGTTTATATGAGTATTTGGTTATGCTGTTTGGTCTCACAAATGCGCCAATGGTTTTCATGGTTTTGATGAACCGAGTATTCCATCCTCACTTGGATTCTTTTGTGGTGGTTTTTATGGATGATATCTTGGTGAATTCTCACAATCAACATGGCCATACCAAACATCTTGAGATTATTATGAATACACTAAGAGAGCATCAATTGTATGTTAAGATCGCAAAGTGACACTTTTGGATGGATCAAATTCACTTTCTGGGTCACATAATCTTGAATATAGGAGTGTTAGTGGACCTAGAGAAGATGAGAGTTGTAGTTTCCTATGAACAACCCAATAATTTTTTTGACAAAAGAAGTTTCTTGGGGATAGCTGGCTACTACATGAATTTTATATAGGACTTATCACACTTAGAAATGCCGTTGACGGGCTTGAATAAGAAGGGTGTGATGTTTGTGTGGTCATAATCTTGTGACACAACCATTTAGGAGCTGAAAGGGAGGTTGACATAAGCACTAGTCCTAATACTGCCAGAGGAGGGAAAGAGTTACATGATTTACTATAACGCTTCAGGTATTAGGTTCGGGGCAGTGCTGATGTAGGGGGAATGAGTCATGGCATATGAGTCTCGGTAACTGAGGCCTCATGAGAGGAATTACCCTACACAAAATCTTGAGTTAGCTATAGTTTTTTCACACATTTCACTATTGGAGGCAATATTTACTGGGAGATCATTTTGTGGTGTATACGGACCACAAAATCATCAAGTATATCTTTACACAACGTGATCTGAATTTGAGGTAGTGAAGGTGGGTGGAGTACCTATATTCCTTTGACTTTGAGCTTTCCTACACACTTGGTAAGGGAAATGTAGTAGTTGATGCACTGATCAGGAGGACTCAGATACTTGTAGTGAAATAGGCCAGTAGTGAGTGGAAGCTTATGGCGTTGTTTTCTAAGATGCATCTGGAGGTGCATGATAGTCATAGTCATACTTTTGTTTCATCCTTATCTGTGACCTCTACCCTACTAGACAGAGTTAGGATGAGGAAAATATTGGATTCTGAAGGCCTAGTTATATGGGAAGTTGTGGTGGGTGAGGAACCTCCTCTTGATTGGATGGTAGGTGATGATGAGATCTTTTGAATCCATGGATGTGTTTGGGTTCCAATGGATATATGTGAGGAGATGATGCAGGAGTTTCATTATTTATCATGGGTAGTGCATCCCGTGGTCACCAATATATACCATGAATTGTGAAGTCAGTAATGGTGGATGGGAATGAAGAGAGAGATAGATGGTTTTGTGATGAGGTGTTCCACCTATAACTAGGTGAAGGTAGAACATCAACAACTAGATAGTCTTTTACAGTAGTTACCTATCTCAAAGTGGAAATGGGATGATGTCGCGATGGATTTCGTGACTAGTTTACCAAGGTCACCTTGAGGTAATGATGCCATGTGTCTTGTCATTGACATGATTACGAAGGCCACACATTTATTTTCGATCAAGGATACCTTTAGTGTTAGTGATCTTGGAAAGTTGTACATCCGATAGGTGGCACAACTTTATGGGGTCCCACACACTATTTTTTCATATAGGTATGCCCGCTTTACATCATTTTCTAGCATATTTTTCAAAGGGTGACTTGTTTATAGGTTCTCTTGAGCACATCATACCACTCTCAGAATGATTTCCAGTCAGATCATATGATACAGGTGCTAGAGGAAATGTTGTGAGCATGCATATTGGATTTTGGGTGCTCTTGGGAGAGGTACATTCCCCCGATTGAGTTCTCCTATAATAATAGTTATCAGGAGATGATACAGATTTCACTTTATGAGGCTTTATATGGTAGGCCATGCCGTTCTCCCCTATTCTAGTTAGAGGTAGGAGATATAGCTTTACTAGGACGACATCTCATGCAAGATACTTCTGAGCAGGTCCAGATGATTCAGAAGTGGATGGAAACCACACAATCTCACCATAAATCATATACCGATCACCGTAGATGTCCTCTAGAGTTTGAGGTTGGGGATCGTGTTTTCTTGCGTGTTTACTCGATTTTGGGGCACAGGCGGATCTGAAGACAGGGTAAACTTTCACCAAGATATGTCGGTCTATTTGAGATTCTAGAGTGAGTCAGGTTGATTGCCTATCAGTTTCAATTACCTCAAAGGTACTGAGCCATGCACGGAGTATTCCACATATCTCAACTACGCCTCTATCACTCAGACCTGTCACATGTTGTTTATCTTGATGAGGTTGAGCTTCTGGTTGATGCATCCTTTGAGGAGCAGCCGATTCATATCATTAATAGGAGCATGAATGTCCTCTAAGGCCGATCAGTTCCTCTAGTATGGGTGCTATGGTTGCACGTCTGTTTATAAGATGAGACTTGGGAGATGGAGGATGATGTACATGCTTAGTGGCCGAAGTTATTTTCAAAATAACCTTAACCACCCTTTAGAGAGAAAGTCAGGGAAAATTTTCTATAAGGGGGAGGGGGGGAGATCGTAAGATCTCAGGTTTTTCTTAAGGTACATATCTTTCTTTTTAGGTTAATGTTGTTACTTTCCTTTTTATCTTAGACCCTAAGCCGTGTTGTGGGCCGGTTGGGTTGTTTTTGGGAGAGAAGGTGAAGAATAGGCTAAAAGATAGCTGCATTCTAGGAACACGTCGTGTACTTGGCCTACACATTGTGTACTTCTAGTACATGCCATGTACTAGCAGGTCACAATGTGTAGCCAGTCTGGATTAGAAAAAAATACAGGGAAGTACACATTGTGTACTTGGATTACACTCAGTGTACTTGACCAGCGAGTTTTTTTTATAAAAGAGGTGGTAGCCTCATATTTTGATAGAAAATTCTCTTTTCTCTCGTTTTTTGAACCCAAAACCCCTCTAAACAAGTTTTTCAGTTTCAGAATCCATACAAGATCTGATTCAAGCACTATCTATCACATTGGAACCGCAGCGGTATGTACTCAATTCCTTTTTAGTCATTATTGATTCTTCATAACAATGGCTGCACTATTTGGATTTAGGATCATATGACCTAATATACCGTTCTTCGTTCATTCTTCATATTTCTTTCAAACCAAGATGAATCAAGACTTGATATTGGATGAGCTATCTACTATCAAGGTGAGGTAGTTGGTCTATACTTTTTACTTTTTTAGTGCTTTTTAGGCATTCGACCTTTTCACCACCCATTGGAATTTCTGGCGAGGCCTCATTTTTTAGCGAGTTTATTTCCGTAGCTGTAGTCGGACCTTGTGAGGATTCCTGTAGGTTCCGTTTAGGTGTGTTGACACCCGTTTCTCATTTAAAGGTCACCCAAGGGGTTATCCTTAAGGAAATATACTGCTTATGCCTGTTTGAACCACCCAAGGGGTGTGTTCTTATGATTTCCTAGTTAGAGGAGGTGATTAGATGCCTTGATAGCATGAGTAGCTTGTTTAGGAGATGTACTACCTTCTTGATTAATGAATATCATGTTATGCCTTATCTATTTTGATAGTCTAGCATGTTTAATGGATAATATTGGTGGGTACACCTATATGAAATGACTAATGGCATGTTGAGTGGTTTATATGGGAGGGTAGGCCCATATGTTTATTTTGATAAGTGGTTTTCATGATTGGGTATACTCATGGCTTGTTCAGGTTGATGTGAGTCGGTATACTCACTTGGAATGAATGTTTAATTTGAATGATTGAATGCTTGATAGAATGGTTCGATATATTTCTTGGACTAGTCTCCATAGATCTGGAATGTAGTAGTGGATGCCTTGGGTTGACTTTTCCCCTTGGGTATTTATTCTGTGGGATTCCTCAAGCCTTGATACACCTTGGATATGGCTTGCTTGGTCTTGCGTAGGACTTTCTATTGTCATGATCCTATGACCCTAACCAGTTCCTAACTGAGTTTCTACCATGGAAACCCAAGGGACTCAATTGGATGCTCTGGACAAGTTCCTTGGATCTAGACCTCTGTGATATAGAATTATTACATGGATGCCTTTGTCTACTGACACCTTGGATTCATCCCATGAGGTCTACTTTGACTATCCAGCGTGGCCATGTGATACTTGACTTCTTTATACAATGTGGCTATGGGATATAAGATACAGATGGATTTACAGAGTGGCCCTATGACTTTCTTTTTTACTTTTATTTTAGATACCTTGTTAGGATATGACTCTTTTATAGGTATCCTTGAGGGATGTTTGATTTTACTTACCGCCATGGACTTATGCCTTGGGCATACACACTTTACTTCACTTCTTGTTTGCACTTTCTAGCACTTTTGTATATTAATTTTAGAACTGTATAGACTTGGGTGGTTTCCTAATGGGATGTTTATATCACACCCTATTTGGGTCACCTTGGGGACCCAAATAGATTATATGGTTGTAGGTGATGATAGGGGAAAGCACCATAATACAGGTTGTTGACTATGGCTTTGGAGTAGGGGAGCATTAGACCAAGATGATGCTTGTGATGCTGGGATACCTTTTTGGTCTTTTGTTATTTTTGGGATACTTGTACTACATTGTATAGACATTTACTATTCTAGATTCTTTCTAGATACTTGTACCATTTGAATTATATTGTATATGAGACATTTATGGTTATTGATATGTATTCATGTCTTGTATTACTTTCTATTGTATACTTAATTATTTTCTTCTGATATTGTATGTATTTTACTTCTGATGTGATACTATATTAATGAGGGAATATTCTTCCCACTAACTCACCTAGGCCCTCACTACTAGTTGGTAGCCTTTGGCATTTAGGGAGATGCGCTTGAGTCCATGTGGCCAACCGGGCTCAAGGCACCATAGAGTGGCATCCTAGTTTGGGATGTTATAGGATATTCATTTAGGAACTAAAAATATGTATTATGATAGGAGAAGACGTTTCTAGTGTCCATGTATGAAGCATGACATTGCAGATTATGTGTCCTGCTGTTACACCTTTCAACATATAAAGACAGAGCACCTAAAAACTTCTGGTTTCATCCTGCCTCTTCCACACTAGTATGGAAAAGATATGAGGTATCCATGGACTTTGTTTCTTGGTTACCATAGACTCCCCAAGAGAATAATTTTATATTTATATTGGTTTATATTTTGATTAAATATCCTCATTTTATTCTGACTAGGGACACACAAGTACAAAAACCTTTTTTTAGGTCGGTTTTTTTTTTGCTTTTTAACGTTGGTTTTTAGGGGACGTTATTGCGAGTGACGTTAAAAATATGATTTTTTACATCGGTTATTTAATAACCAACATAAAAAATTGGGTTTTATGGTTTTTAACATCGGTTTTTAAAAACTTGACGTGAAATACGTTCTGGAAATGGTGTTATGAAGCCATTTTTTACGTCGTTTTTTGAAAAAACCGTCGTTAAAACCCCATTTTTTACGTCGGTTATTTAATAACCGACGTTAAAAGTTATTTTTAATGTCTGTTATTAAATAAAGATGTAATTTTTTTACCATATTGTAGAAAATTTCCTAATCTTTCATTTGATAGGTCATAGAGCTGAAACGGAGCTACGGATCAAAAGTTATGACCAACAAAAGTTTGATTTTTTTTAGGAAAGATTGAATGAGCCAACCGTAGCTTCGTCTTCGAAAGAATTTTTCAATACGTAGGGGGATTCATAGTTTTACCATGATATAAAGAATCATCCATCATTATAATAAATTAATAATCGTTAAATGGTATATCAATTAAGAAAATACTCATAGAAAATATAAATCATGGGAAAATAATTAAAAATACCATGACGAGGTCGCAGAAATAAGAAATTGTTGATTCAAGTGAAAGATCAAACAAGTTGATTCGGTGAAATGATTATGGTTGAATGAAATTATTGTAAAATGGTATATCAATTATGAAAACAAATCATAAAAACCCTAAATCATGGATATATGATTAAACATACCTTGACGAGATCGCGGAAAGAAGAAATAATTGATTTACATTGATGATCCAAAGAGCCGATTTGAGGGAACGATAATGGTTGAAATAAATGATCATTAAATTATGATATGTTTATAATGGAAACATATAATTGATATGCTAATAGAAAACGCAGTTTTAAATATTTTAGGCGGCAATTCAAAATTTGGATGCCGCAATGTAAAAAAATTGAAATTTCGCATTCGCGAGATATTAAAATTATCTTTCACGTCGGTTTTATGATAACCGTCATGAAAATATATTAAAATTTTCACTTATTTTTCACGTCGGTTATTATAAAACTGACGTGAAAAATCAATCTTCATCACTTTTTCACGTCGGTTATTATAAAACCGACGTGAAAAATTAATTTTCATGACTTTTTCACGTCAGTTATTTAATAACCGACGTTAAAAGGAATTTTTCAGGTCGGTTATTTAATAACCGATGTGATTTTTTTTATAAAAATGTATTTCATTTCCTAATATTTAATTTGATAGGTCACAGAGCTCAAACGGAGTTACGGATTAAAAGTTATGGCCTTCAGAAGTTGATCATCTCTAAACGATGTCTAAGGGAATGCCAACTTCGGAAGGCCATAACTTTTAATCTGTAACTCAGTTTGAGCTTCGTGACCTGTTAAATTAAAGCCTGGGAAATGAACTAAATTTTTTTAAACTTTTTTCACGGTGGTTATTAAATAACCGACGTGAAAAAGTCATGAAAATCTATTTTTTACGTCGGTTTTATAATAATCGATGTGAAAAATAAGAAAAAAATTTAATATATTTTCATGGAAATGGATTTTTCACATTGGTTATTAAATAACCGATGTGGAAAAGTGATGTAAATTGATTTTTCACATCAGTTATTATATAACCAATGTGAAAAATAAGATTAAATGGATTTTTCACGTCGGTTCTTCTATAACTGACGTGAAAATCTGCAAAAATGTTTTTTTACGTCGGTTATATAATAACCGACGTAAAAAATTGATTTTCAGATATTTTCATGTCAATTCTCAAAAAATGACGTGAAAAAGTGCGAAGTAAAAAAAGGTTTTTGTACTAGTGACACCATTATGTTTGAAGATCTAGGTTGGATGTATGTGCAGAAGATTGTGGGGTTATAAGGGGTTCACTATGCTGTTGTTTTGGATAAGGATCCTAGGTTTACCTCCCAATTTTGGAAGAGTCCTCAAGAAGTGATGGGGACTTATAACTATAAATAATCCTATTTCCATGGTTTAAAACCATTGAAATAGGGTAAAAAAACATGGCTATATCATAAGGTCATAGTTTACTTGAATCATTTCCCCTATGGCCATTGTAATAGGTCCAACCTATAACCATGGGTTCGAAGCCTGTATTCATGATTTCAAATCATGGCCTTAGGTGGCTATGACCACTATTTGAAAACGTGGCCTAAAAATCATGGAATTAGGTTTCTATAGCCATGGTTTGAAGTCGTGTCCTTAGGTGTCTATGGCCATGTTTTACTAAACCTTGGTAGTATCCTTATAAAAAATAAAATTACCCAGTGAGGTTTGACCTTCTAACCTCTTCTATAATCCTTCCAACACTTTAAAACTATGTTGAACTCTACTATATATATATATATTTATATATACATATAAATATATATATATAATTATTAATCATTGTGTCCTTATGTGGATATGTCCATGTTTTGAAACAGAATCCTTAAGTTCCTATAGCCACGGTTTGAAAATGTGAAGTTATGTGGCTATGGCCACAGTTTGAAACCACAGCCTTAGGTGACTATGACCATGGTTTACTAAACTATGGTAGTATACTTTTCCCGACAATTTTCCACATTTTTTGGTGGTTACCATGTAACCTACAACCATGGTTTCATATAACCGTGGCTATATGTTGGCCTATAGCCAGAGTTTATAGAATCCATGGATATATGCTACCTGCAGCCACAACTTTCCAAACTATGGTTATAGAAGTGTGGTCATAGGGTTATTTTATATTTGTGTTTTAGGTTCAGTTGAGCACAAATTACTATCCACAGAAGGATGGTTAGACAGAGTGTGCTATTCAGATCCTAGAGGATATGATTTGTGCCTACGTCTTGGATTTTGATGGATTGTAGGATAACCATCTAGGACTAGTTGAGTTTGTGTATAAAAATAATTATTAGTCATAAATCAAAATCAATCCCTTCGAGGATTTTTATGGTCACCCATGAAGATCACCACTTTATTGGGAATAGGTGGGTGGGGACTCTTTTATGTTACCAAGTCTCATTCATGAGACATTGGTGAGGATTTAAGATATACATTGGCATTTTGTTATAGTGTAGAGTTGGTATAAATCATATACAGATCATCAATGTTTTAATTTAGAGTTTCTTATAGGTGAATAGGTTTTATTGAATTTTTTATCTTTCGTTGGGTCATCGTCAGATTAGGAATTAAGGAAATTTGGCTCTAAGATACATTAAATGATTTGAGGTCATTATGAAGCATGGGAAGGTTGCATAATAGTTAGTGTCACTGGTTCATTTGACATGTATTCATGATTTTTTACACAAATCTTATCCTAGGAAGTACCATCCTGACCCTCCTATGTTTTGAGTTGGGAAGAGATTAATTTGGAGAAATATGTTTAAGTTGTAGAGTATCCAGTGGAGATAATTTATTATTAGGTGGAATCCTTTTATGACAAGTCTATCCTATTTTCAAAAGTGTTATGGAGACACAAAATAAATTCCCATGAGACTTGGGAGCATGCGTCGTCAATGAGGGTGCATTTTCCTTACCTCTTTCTGGAGCAACCTTCTTCCACATGAATCCCTGGGGATGGAAATTATTTTATTAAATAGATTTTAACATACTATAATTTTAATTTACACTCTTTTGATGTTTAAGATCATGTTTTCAGGCTTAGAGATAATGAGAGTTTTTTGGGGAGTTTTTACAAAACTTGGGTTGAAAATTGCTTACTAGACACTTTTACATTGTATGTTCTAGCTTACGGTATAATTCCTTCATTTGTAATAGACCATAATATAGTTTATTTAAAAATAATATTGCAATACATAAAATCATTTTAATGTCATAAATTAATTTTACTCTGTAAGACCCTATTTTATGCCACAAAATCATCGATTGGGGTAAATTTAATCTGAATAAATATATCTTTCGGCGTATGTGGATTATGGGTATTTTATGCAATAAATCCCTAGTTTATAACACAAAACCTTCATCCTAATAGTCTTTTACCATTCTGAATTCCTAACCCTTATTTAATTGGGTTTGTTTTTCCCATCCTTGAACCCAAGCTGGTTTCAGGTGCGATTTGGGGGATCTCTTATCCTTTTGATTTCCTCCATTCAATATTCAATATCCATAGTTATTTCATTGCTTCTCCTTGGTAATAAACCTTTATTCTTATTCATTTCCATTGTTTATAGAAAAAAATCTCACTTTAATTTTAGTTCATCAAAATTATGGTGACATTTTGTTTGATTCTCCTAGATCTATTGTGCGATCTTCTTCCAGGGATCAATCTTTCTTTTGTTGCAGTGAAAAAAGTGCTTGTTCTTTGATGTGAATTTTGATCATCCCCCTCCTCCATCTATTATTTTGTGTAATGTGATTATAATATGTGGGAATCAATCATAGGACCTCTTTTGTTGTCTTTTCATTCCTTCCAGTGTTGGTGGATCCTGTTGCAGGTGTGTGTGACATGAGTTGAGGTAGTTTGATCTCTCTAGATTATGTTAGATGAAATGTATTTCTATTGCTTTATAATTTGAAAAATAAATTAATTGGAATGATTAATTTTCATGCATAAATGGATTTCAATAAAACATTGTTTTACCCTTGCGTTTTTGTAAAGGAAAATGGAGTTTTAAAAGTATGTTTTGGTGGAATAATGGGTTGTGAGATTGTCTGTGAAATGTGGAACCCTTTGAAATGATTTATGAAATAAAGTACATGGGAAGCCTTTGGTACCTAGGTTGGAGGTATATTTTGTTGTCATCATCCACTATATTGTTGGAGGGTTTACTCATGGGGTGTTCCTCTGATCTCTAGGTCTGGTGTTCTAGGGACTTGGTTTGAAATTGTTGGGGGGGGGGGGGGGTTCACCCATGGCGTGTTCCTATACTCCTTAAGCTTATGTTCTATAGACTTGGGTGAACACTAATAATTGATTGTGGTATGAATATTTTGCTAGTATAACTAGTTTTTATCCTCATCCTGTTTACCATTGTGCTTGGCTTTACACTATTCAGATTTGATTATGGAAACTATACTTTGGAACTGCTTTTACTTGAATTGTTTTGGAATAGTGTTAAAGGGGAAATATTTACCATGATTTGGATATAAAACTATTTTATTTATTATCATTCCATGTTTTCCTTTAAATAATAATACTGAATTTATTTTCATAGATACTTGATATGAAACACCTGGGTGAGATCCTATTAAACCTGTTTAGATCACACCATGCACACCCCTTTCGCGGTATGTAGACCTGGTTATGTATTTTTATGTTGGGAATGAAAAGATTTTATAGTGAGATAGTGAGGTTTCTATCAACTGGGTATGGGTAGATGGTGGTGATATAATGGGAAATTTCCCATATATCACATGGCGTAACCGGTTTTGTTTTGGTTGTCCTTTTTCTTTCGGACCATTACCTTAGAGTTTGGCTTAGTTGCTTTGAGTTGTATTGCTTCTACTATTTTCTGAATGTTATGGAATATATTTATTCTAGTTTTTATCATTTTGTTTCCTTATTCTATGTATATATATATACCATGTCATCTTTTCTAGGTTGTGAAAAATCATTCTCTCAGGTTGTTGATACCCGAGTGCTAGTCGCTATCCCATGGGGATCAGGAATGACCTTCGAGTATGTGGTAGATCTAGTTGGGTCCTAGTTTGAGAGGGTATATTGGTTCAGTTCTTCACAAAAATCCTCTTTATAGTATAATATTCAAGCTCCATTCACTTATATAGAAAGTAAAAAAATAATCTCATCCATCGATGAGGGTGAGTTAAACAATGGTTCATTTTTTTGATTTTTTTAATTTAATTGAATGAATTAAAATATTTACAAAATGAAAATAAATAACGAGTGAAAGACTAGTTTGGATATCTAAAAATGATGCTAAATTTTGATACCAACTTTCGTAGGATGGTATAATATATGATTTATATTTTATTAATGCAGTATAATAGCTTGACAAGGTTATCTATCTTGAGGATTCCTTGGTTACCAAGTCAATTACTCCCTACTACTAAACACTTATTATATTTTTGTATTTTTTATATTTTATGAAAACAAAATATATTGATGGGGGTTTGAATATGGAAGAAAAAAACATATAGATACAAAATGGATACATAATGAAAGAGGTTAACAAGATTGAACTTAGCCTTAAAGTTAATTACTTTGGTTTCTTCATTATCCATAATTATTGTCTAAATTCTATTTTATATTTCATTCCATTATACATGAACTATTTACCCTACTATGAGCGTGAAATTTATAATTCTCAGGTGATCTCTTTGACACACCTAATTTCACATCCTTCAATAGTCAAGGTTTATGAACACACTCCATAATATGTGTGGAAACTTATAATATTCAACTTCATTATATGTCGTTTCATCCATCAAATAAACTCAACTCCATTATATGAATAGTTTGTTTGAGAAAAGGAAGGAAATGAATATTTGGAAGGGAATATAATGAGTTTGAGAATAACGTTTTGGATAGGTGGATGATCACCTCACCAAACCTAAACACTTCTCTCCCCCCACCAAAAAAATAATAAAAACATGAAGAATTAAAAATAAAACATTCAGAGACACTAATAAAAACTCCCCAATTCAAAGACTTAAGTCAATTAATCACCATAATTAGTGTGAGAGATCAAAGTGAAGAAAGAAGAAGAGATAGAGAGAGATAGAGAAAATCTAGAAAAATGAGAGAGAACATAAACAAATTTTATTAAATCATGTAGTATGAAAATTAAAGTATGAAAGAAATGATGAAAAAATAGAAAAATAGAATCTTTCATTTCCAAGAAACCATTAATTCAAAAACCATACCATTAAAAGGTGAATAATAATTATTTTTAGAGTAGAGGGGTGGCTAGGTTTTGAAAAGTATTAAAATGTATAGCTGAAAATCTATTCAAAATAAATTCCTATTCTTATTCCACATATTTGGACCTCCAAAATACAAAACTAGATGTGGATCCAGTTGAACGAAATATTCTACTTTGAATCTTGTAACTTTTTTAAAAAATTAAGATTAATCTGAACAAGTATTAAAAAGTTATGGTCCAATCATTAAAGTGATATCTAGATTGATGAATCAATCCCAATAATGAATTCATGGCCCATTATATCCATGATGAAGTACAATATTCTGATGGTCTTGAAATAAAATATATAGCTAAACAAGTATAATATTCCATAATTTTTTTTCAAATTATGATTAAATACATGAAATAATTTAATATAAAAATACTAGAGTGGAATTGAAAGGGAAGAACTATAATTTTTATGAAATTTCCAAATTCATTATCTAATTAAAAATTCTAATCATCATTTAACACTCAACGTGGGATCATAAAATATTTAAAATGAAAAGATAAATTTATGAAATTACTATCTCTATCAATTATCTCACAATTAAACATTTCACTCTATAAATAATCCAAGGTTCATATCAACTCCATACAAAAATTAATAATGAGATAATTACCCAGATCACTTCCAAATTAGAATTTCTCACATATCATTCATGAAAAAACAATTTCCTTTTATTTTCTCCTCATAAATTAGTATTTTTAAAACATTTATCCATGACCCAATCACAACCTACCTCAAATTAAAATTAATGTCTCTCTCCACTTAAGAGAAATTTAATCTGGATTTATACTCATACCTGGAAAATTTATGAATCACCAAATCCTTTTGAAAACTCTCACTACCACACAACTTAATATATAAAATTGTTTTCAATCATGATATTTTTTTAAATGCATTTTTTTGTGGATTAGGTTTGGTGAGTGAAATTATTTAAAATTCAAAGGAAGAAAATATGGGGTTAAAAATTTTAAGTACAATTTCATGAATATTCAAGTGAAAACACATGATATATACCTCAATAAATTCCCCAAAAAAATTTAAAACACTACAACCATTTATAAATGTCATTTTAAATGAGACAAATAATACATTTTATGAATGATTTCATCCCCATTCCCTATTTTTTTCATTTTGTTTATTTAGAGATGAGATGATAAGGAATATAGGAAAGGAATGATAGATAATGACCTTGATTTATGAGAGGGACATGATTCATGAATTTATTAATAATGAATAATTCAATACCATATTTACACATTCATACACACACAAACATATTTTTTAATCAACTGTTTTATTATTTTTTATTATTTTTTTCTGAGAAGATGATAAGATTAATTAAAGTAAAATGATGAAACAAGGTCATGGACATTCCTCTCCCAAAATCATTGAATGGTGATACACACCTCACACAACTAGCAATGAGTTTCTTCTTAAAGATCACACATGAAAATTTCTTCCCCCACACTCAAAAAAAGAAAAGGGAAAAAGAACTATTACAACCTAATTATTGGTAGTGATAATTTAGAGTTAATCTTCTAAATTCCACCCACTAAAAACCTACAAGTAAAAGTATAAAACATGAGAAATGTATTAAAAAGAAAATAATTGAGAAGAAATAGAAAGGAAATAAAAAATGTCAAAGATTGGTTTGGACCCTCAAGTGGGTACTAGGGTTTTACTTCCCTTAGCCAAGTAGTTATAGTGGTTATGAAAAACATGATGGTGGGTGGGGATTATTTGAGATAAACCACCACATATTGTTTCTTCCAGTTTTCATTCCTTCATACTGGCTATAGAAGATCCCATTTATAAAGTAATTCTTATCTATCCCTATAGAAATAAGTTGAAACTTTCATGGAGGGGGATGTAAAAATAATAGTTCCTCCTCCTTTACTTTGGATACTTCTTCTTCAACAAAAAATGTTTTAATATTATGAGATTCATAAAAAATATCATAAGGGTATTGATAAAACAATACTATTTGAATAAAATTGAAAAAGTATGAATTTACGTCTGATTTTCTCTCATTAATACCACCTTTAATAGTTTCTTATTCTTACACAACCCCAAAAAAACTCATCATCTTCAAATTATAGCATCACCTTTTCTTTAAATGTGAATTTATAAAATTATTAATTACTTTATATGTTATTTTATATCTCATATAGATCTTGAATTTTAGAACAGAATAAGTGAGAAGGTGATTTTAATAATGGTAAATAAAAAGTAAGTGATTCTAATGAAAGTTTTACTCCTTTGAGTGATCTGGCCTCTAAATCTTGATCTTGAAGGAATGCCTAAGGAAGGGTTTCTATAGAAAAAGGTATTGGGTAATTATATAATAAAAATTCAAACACTTAAATATCTTCTTATAATGTGGGAGTAATGAAAAATACTCTTTTTGTTCCTTAGACACTTGTGTATAAACCTCTAGTACATAGAAGGAGAACTTAATAAGTTCCCTGAAAAATGAATCTAGAATTGAGCACTCAAGGTCCACTTTAAGATCCTTGTTGAGATCTATAAACAAATCTTCTTTGCATGATAATCTTAAAGCTTCCCTCATATATCTAGTAAGTAAAGAAACAATATCATCCATGGATGAGAATGAGTTAAACAATAGTTTTCTTTTTTATATTTTTTAAATTTAATTAGAAAATATTAGAATGTTTACAAATTTAAAATAAATAATGAGTGAAAGATTAGTTTGGATTCTTGGTAACATAAAAAATTTTTGACACCACCTTTCATGAGGTGGTACAAAATACTATTTATATTTTCTAAATGTAACACAATGGATAACCAGGGTTGTCTCTCTTGAGAAGCCTTTGATTGCTGGGTCAATTACTCACTTCTCCTACAATTTATTGTATTTTTAAAATCTTCATATTTTATGAAAAATATATAAAAATTGGGGTTTGAATATAGGATGAAAAATATAAAAGAAGAATGAAAATGAAAAATTCAGTTAGAATGAATGAGTTTAACATGAAAGAACTTGGTCTCAGGGTTTGTTACTTAGGTTCCTTAATTAGTCATAATTTTTTTCTAAGTTCCATTGATAGTTATGATAATCATACATGAACTAATACCCTATACTTTGAGTTTGAGAATTATAACACCTAGAAGATCTATTTGGAACACCAAATCTCACCTCATCCAGTAGTCAAGGTTGATGAACACAGTTCATCACATGTATGAGACCTTCTAAGAACTGACTCCATCATATACTGTTTCATCCCCTGAACACACTAAAATCCATCATATGAATATTTTTACAATGAAAATGGAGGGAATGAATATTTTTTAGGGAATAAAATGAGTTCTATAATCATGCTTGGGATAGGTGGACAATCATCGCACCAAACTCTAACCCTCCCTCCATCAGAAATAGAATAAATGCATGAAGAACTAAAAATCAAGAATTTAAGACCAATAATAAAACCACCCATAAGTTAAAGAATCAAGTCATTAAATCACTATCACAAGTATGATCGATCATGTTGAAGAAAGAGGAAGATATAGATAGAGAGAGAAAAACTAAAAAATGAGAGAGAACATAAACAATTTTTATTAAAGCATGTAGCATGAGAATTAAAATGTAACAAAAATGATAAAAAAAATATAAAAACCTAACCTACCATTTATAATAACCCCCTAATAAAAAAAATACCCTCTAAAGTTTAATAATAGATCTTTATAAAGAAGAGGGGAGGCTAGGGTAACAAATGTTTTAAAATAGAAAGTTGAAAATAAATTCAAAATAAGTTTCTATTATTATGCCACATATTTTTTCCTTCTAAATGACTAAACTAGATATGTATCCAATTGAATAAAATTTTATTTTTTGATTATTATAACTTTTCTCAAAATTTAAGATCAATCCAAGAAAGGATTAAAAAGTTATGATCGGAGCATTAAAGTTATATCAAAATTAAAGAATCCATTCTAAAATTGAATTCAAGTCCCATTATCACCATTAAAAAGTGTGATCCATCTATTGGTCTTCAAATAGAATATATATCCCACTATGTTTAATATTCAATAAATATAGTTTAAATAATGGTTCAACAAATAGAATATTTTAAGATTAAAATACTATAGTGAAATTGAAAGGTAAAAACTATAATTTCCATATAATTTCAAAATCCATGATCTAATTATAGATTCATATTAAATAACCACTTAAAACACTTGAGGCACTATTGAGGGTATTTATCAATTCATACACCACCATGACACACTGATATCCTACTCGCACTGCTTCAATTCCCGTACCGATGCCACTCTTTCTTATCATCTAGCATCTATCTGCCCCAGTCTTCCATAATAGAATCACCGACAATTGAGAAGGTTGATGAAGATTGTTCTTTTAAATAATGGAGGAATATGAGTGATGTAGAAAAAGTTTGGTGGCTATAAATTATTTCTTATCCACCACTTTTATCAATCATGAAATCGATCATTGATGAAGAATGTGTGGAAATTGAGTTAATGAATAATATTAACTTAATTGAATAATTTCTATTGGAAATGAATAATTGGACTAAAAAACCAAGAAATTAAGAGTTAAAATCCACAATAGTAATCATGTAACTAAAAATATCAAAATTGATATGTTATAAGTCATGTATATAATGAATGAGGGGAGAACCAAGAATGAAGTCCAACCTTAATTATGGGTTACCAATGCTTAAGGCATGATTGAAATTTAGCCTTCATCCTTCAACATTGATGGATTCTATTTCAAGAATGAGAGATATCCTATATAGGTATCCATGATTTCCAACTATATATTCTTACCATATAAATATTTAATAACATAGTTAAAACATAATATTAGGTTAATAAACATTTTATTTAAAATACTAAAAATAATCGGTCCCATGATTGATGCCCAAAAATGAATATTACGCCCATTCTAGGTAAACCCCATATTCTAGAAATAATCACAGTGTTTAGTTTTGAGTTGAAAGTTTTATTTTCTACACTTTATATCCTTATTTTGGAAAATCACAACACTCTTTCTTAAAAATTAAATTTTACTAACTTTATATTTCCCATGTTTTTTTAATGTTTTTTGTATAGATATATTTATTATAATGGACATATAAATAATTATAAATTGATAATTATAACGTTTACATGTAAATTTTAGTCCATAAAAATTACTAAATTATGATCCATTGGATTGAAAAAGTCTTGCATATTGGACTGACAAAGTTTTGTCCATCAGACCGACTGAGTTTAGACCATCAGACTGACTGAGTTTATTTCATCAGACTGACTATGTTTAGTCCATAAGACTGACCAAGTATGATCTATCACACTAATATATTTTGATTCATTTAAATAAACATATCCTATTTCATAATAATAAATATTATAATCACATGGTTAGAATTATGTCTACCAGACGAAATACTTTTTACAACACTGTATTGGATCCATCAAAACAACACCAGATGGAGATGTACTTGATCAGATATCAAGATGGATCCCATTAGAATCCAATGAATCCAACTTCTTTAATAATAGATAATGACCATTTGAGGTGTAACTATAAATAGAGGTTTATTCTAGGAGTTGGGAGCTGATGATTTTGGAAACTCAACTCGTCTATACTTTTCCCTATTGTAACCTCTCGTTACTTTCCCTTTTTAAACTTTTAGAGAGTTTTATTTTTAAGGAATCCATATGAGGGTTGTAAATTACTTATAATTTTTTTTCAATGGTATTATTTTCCTAGTCTGGGTTAAGATCGAGGGCTTCCAGGTATAGGAATATTGTTGGTTCTAATCAAGTTGATCCATGGATTCTGGGGATAGGAAGACATAGATGATTCCATTTTTTTGATCGAGGGATTTCTTCTTGAAGAATGATATACCTTACACTTTGGATAAAATTACAGATACCCTAATTCAAAGTTATTTAATTCCTTTACACTAAATGTTAAAGTGTACTTCTTCCTTTTATAAAGATTCTATTAGTTTTACTATAGAACTTTGTAATGTTTCAATTTACTTGTTTTTGCAAGTTATAATTTTTTAATGTACATTTATAAGGAAAGTTTATTTTACTAAACATTTATATACTCTGATTTACCATACATATTCTAAGTAATTTATAATTAATTGGAACATTGAATGATAACTGAGTCTGATAAAACTTAATAAAGAGTTTTGAGATTTTTGTTAGTTTAATTTTTAAAAACTGCAATTCACCCCCCTCTTGTAGCTATTTTAAACTCGTACGATCCAAAAAAGTGGTATTAGAGGAAACTCTACTGATTGAATTGTTGGTTTTCACTTTTTTATTTTAAGTAACTTTCTAAATTTTTAGTAAAATTTTATTATAAACTATTGTTTACAAACTATTATTACACTAACATGTATATTGTAGAATGAGTTTCTATTTTTATAAGATGGAAGGTTTAAATTTTGGAACACTTGAAAACATAAATCCTATAAGACCAAAAATCTTTGTTGGTGCTAACTATGAATACTAGAGAGACAAAATGAAGAAATTTTTAATTAACACTGGGGTTGATAACTTTATTATGTTGACTAGGAATTAAAAAATCACTGAGAAAGAAGTTTATACATTTATAAATTAAGATAAAGTCTATTATCTATTGAAATACTGAGTAAGGAATACTTTAATATGTTTTATGATAAGGAATATATATATTTAGATATATTTTTTTGAATAAGATAATAATATTTGGAATATGTTAGAAGTTACTCATTTTGGAACTTCTAAAGTAATTGAGACTAGAAGACCAATGCTAAGAGTAGACTATCTATCTTTTTTATTTTCTATTTGGTGAATCTATTATGAAGATTCATCCGAGATTTATGAAAATTATGAATAGTCTTTAATATTTTAGTGCGAAGGATCTTACTAATTAAATTTTGGTAGAAAATATTGTTGAAATAATTCTTGGAGAATGAGAATCTAAAAGAATATATTTAGATGGCACAAGAATGTTAAAAAAATTTAACCATGAATGATGTGATTAGTACTCTAATAAAATACGAGGGTAGATTAAAAAGAGATACTGAGAAGATGAAGAATAATAATGGAGGAATTTATTTTTCTACTACATAAAATGTTTATAGTAAAGTTAATTCATCCAAGAAGGTTTTAAAGTCATTAAATAAAAATAAAGTTATAATTGAAACAGAGTTTAGTTCTTCAAAAAAATATAATACTAAATTAGCCAATATTTATAAGAGGATGAAAAATATTGTTGGGAAGAATGATTTCCAATATATGTATAAGAAGAATCATAAATACATAAGTGATAATAAGGATTCATCTTAAGTAATCTGTTATGAGTGAAATAAATCTAGTCATAGAAGACCTAACTATCCCAATCTTAAAAGAAAAGAAAATAATGATAGAAATTTAGAAATAATTATACAAAACACTATAGAAATAATATTAAGAAAAGTCAGAAAGCATAAAACACATGGAGCACTAATGGAGGTAATATTATATTGTATAATTTATTAGATAATGAAAGTGAAAATCAGAAAAATAATTATTTCTATGATAAGATTCCAAAAAATAATAGTTTCTTCATGGGAAAGGTAACTACTGAACCCTTAACCAATCTTATTTTAAATAAAAATTATCTTGAAAGTGATAATGATTACAATTCTATATCTTCTGATGAGGAATATCTTTTATTAGAATAAAATAATACATTACCTAGTTTTGAAGAAGTCTCTATATTTTATTTTATTTTTAGAAAAACCTAATTGAAAAATTATTAAAAAAGCTGATATTTCTAAAGTAAAACTTTATAAAGAAAACTCAAAATCGTCTACACTAACTACTAAGATTTCAAATATTTCAAAATAACTAAAAAATAATAATTTTTAGAAAACAAGTGTTTCTAAAGATTTAAAAAAATATAATCTTGAAAAAACTAGTTTATCAAAATATCTAGAAAATATTAATTCAAGTAAAACATATTTTGAGGATATAAATTTAGTTGTAAAACTAAATTCTAAAATATCAATTTTCAAAAATCTTCTGTAAAAGTTTACTACTGGTAAGGAAAACTTTGATAAAATGTATATACAAATAAAACCTCATAAGTTCCCCATTTTGTATGAAATTTAAAAGTAGTGGACATTGGAAAAATAAGTGTTCTTTAAATAAAGTTCAATCTTTAGGTTTTCATAAAGCTTATTTTTTAGAATAATTAATATATTCTCAACATAGAAATGTTGGACAGATGTGTATTCCAAAATTATTATTCTCTAATAATACCAAAACCATGGAGGTTTGAGTTTGGAAATACTAATATTTTTGTTTTTAGAAAAATAGGAAGTGTAACAACAAAAATATATGGTACATGAATAGTTGTTGTTCCAAGAATACGACCAAGAAAAAATATTTATACAAGAAGATTTTTAAAATGAAAGGTGTAAAATTTACCTTTACTGACAATGTTCAAGGAGAAATTATTTGAATAGGTAATATTATTCTTCTTGGAAAATATTTAATCTCAAATGTTTTATTTTTTTAGGTCTTAAGACAAACCTTATTAGAATAAGTCAATTATGTGACAATGGATTTATTTTGAACTTTAATAATGATAAATGTATTGTTTATAGATTAAAAGATGAATTTATTCTTTCTACTAATCATCATGAGAATGTTTGTACACTAGAATACCTTAATATCCAAGATCAATCTTTCCTTATTTCAATGGAAGAATAATCTTGGTTATGTAATAGAATATTATGACGCTATAATGTTACAACTTTAGATAAAATACATAATAAAATACTAGTTAAATATCTACTTGAACATAAGTTTGGTACCTCAAAAGTATGTGATCCTTGTCAATTTAAAAAGCAAAAAAAGTCAAGTTTTAAATATATTAGTGAATTCTCAACTTATGATGCTTTATAGTTAGTTCACATAGATTTATTCATACCTACACACACTATAATTTTTAGTAGAAAATACTATGTATATATTTTAGTTGATGATTACACTTGATATACACAAGTCTATTGCCTAGAAAAGAAATATGAATCCCTTTTCAATTTTAAAAAATTATGTATTCCAGTGAAAAATGGGAGAAAGGTATCCTTGATAACTATTCATAGTGATCAGGGTGGGGAATTTTTAAATTCTGGTTTTGAAACTTTTTGTATTAAAAGGTTATAATACATAACTTTTCAGTACCTAGAACTCCACAAAAAAATGGTGTAGTTGAAAAAAAATACAATTCTTAAAGAGATTATAAGAACCATGCTAAGTGAATATTTAGTTGCTAATTTTTTTTGGGATGAAGTAGTTATTACTACCTATTATACTATAAATCTAGTTTTAATAAGTAAATTTATTAATAAAAATTCTTATGAGTTGTGTATCAAAAGAAAACCAAAATTTACCTACTTTAATTTTTTTTGATGCAAAGTATTCATTTTGAATACTAAAGATAATTTACATAAATTTTCTTTGAAATATGATGAAGGAATATTTTTAGGTTATTTTATAGCTAGTAAGGATTATATTGTTTTTAATAAAAAAATCACTATTGAGGAAATAGTACAAGTTAAATTTAATGAAACCGATCGTTTTGCTTTCAAAAAACCTTAATCAACATCTTCAGATGTTATTTTAAAAATAAATTTTCAACCAATTTTGGAAATTTCTTCTCATGAGATAATAATTGAAGAATATGATTATGAAGTTATACATAAATAATAATTATAACATGTTGTTGTAAAATAAAATTTTATAAACCCAAGAAATCAGTTGATCGTTAGGAATCATCATAGTGATAATATCATTGGTGATGTAGATCTACCTGTTAGAACTAAAACTTCCTTAAGAAATGAATTTGAATATTGTGAATTTTTATCATAATTTGAACCTAAAACTTATAATGAATCTATAAGTGTTGAATATTGGATAAAATATATGCGATATGAACTCAACAAATTCAAAAGTATTCAAGTTTGGACTTTGGTTTAACAACCAGAAGATACTTCTATAATTGGGGTAAAATTGGGTTTTCAGAATAAGTGTGATAAAAATGGAATTATAGTAAGAAATAATTATATTTTTTTTCAAAGGATTATAATAAATAAGTGGGAATAAACTATGAAGAAACTTATGCTCTGACATTAGTACTTGAAACTATTAATATTCTTCTATCATATGCAACATTTCTTAATTTCAAAATTTTTTCAAATGGATGTGAAGTATTATTTTATTAATAGATATATATATGAGAAATTTTATATATAAAAACCTCTGGTTTTGAAAATATAAAATCTACATAATATGTATTTAAAATTACCAAGTCACTTTATGGACTTAAACAATCCCCTAGAGCCTGTTATGGTAGATTAACTGAATTTTTGTTACAAAAAAAATTTGTTAAGGGAGCTACAGATCCAACACTTTTTATTAAAAATGTTTCTAGAAACATCATCATTGTTATAATTTATGTCGATGAAATTATATTTGGTTCAAATTAAAAATCTTTAACAAATTCATTTATAAATCTTCTGAAATAAGTGTTTAAAATGGGCATGAAGGGAAAGATTACTTATTTTCATGGACTTAAAATTTAACAAAAACTAGAAGTAACTTTTATATCTAAACATATGTATATAAAATATATTCTTAATAAAATTGGTTATAAAAATAATAAAAGTATTAGTACTCTTATCAAAACCTAAAATACTTTATAAATATAGGAATATGAGAAACCTGTTGATCAAAATATTTTTAGAGGAATGATTGGAAGTTTACTATACTTAAAAAATAGTCATCTATATATAATGTCCTTTGTATTATTATGTGTAAAATATCAAGATAATCCAAAAGATTCCCATATTACAGTAGTAAAATGATTTTTTCATCATCTTAAGGAAACTATGTATCAGGGGTAATTTTACTCTTCTGGAAAGGATTCTAAACTCAAAAAACATTCTAATGATAACATTAGTGGATGCAAAATAGATAGAAAAATTAACTGCAGAACATTTAATTTCTTAGGAGAAGATTTAGTTTCATGGCATTTTAAGAAACAACAATCAATATTAATTTCCACTATATAATTCAAATATGTGGTAGATGGAAGTTTTTTGTGCTCAAGTGTTTTGGATGCGACACACAGTCACAAATTATGAATTGAGTTTAAGTAAAGCTCAAATTTTTTATGATAACATAAGTTCCATTTCCTTAAGTAAAAATCTAGAACATCACCCATGAGAAAAACAAATAGATATAAGACCACATTTAATTTGGGATTACATACAAAAAGGAGATATTATTTTATAATTCATTATAACACAAGAATAACTTGCAGATATTTTTACTAAACCCTTTAGTTCTGATAGATTTGAATATATTAAATAGAATCTAGGAATGGTCAATACTAAATGATCATTCATATCTAATTCTAGTTTTCCAACATCCTTAAATAAATGAAATCATTTTAAAATGGTGATTACATATTTCATGGTTTTACTAAAAACATTAGTTTTATTAAAAATATTAGTTTTTCTAGAAAATTTAGTTTTTTTTAAAATTTGTTTTTTTTGAAAAACATCAGTTTCTCTAAAATATTTTGTTTTTATAAAAACATTAGTTTTACTAAAATAATTAGTTATTCTAAAATTGTTCACTCTTTCTAAAAATTTTATTTTATTTATTTATTTATTGTTTTTTTTTACTTTGGTTTTATGAATTTTTTTAGTTTTTCTAAAAAAAAGAAAAACAGTTACAAAACAGACTTTATCATATAAAGTTACATTTTTAATCCAATTTGTAATTCTTAATATTTATTTTTTTACTATATTTTATTTAATTTGTTTTTTTGTTGTTCAAAGATTTCTGTTTTTATAATAGTTTTTACAAAATTTTCTGAACAAACATTTCATTCGATAAAACTTTCTTCAAAAAATTCATCAAGAGTTCATATTATATTTTAAATAATTTTTGGTTAAATTCTAATCGTTAGATAAAATTCTAGGATTTAATTTGATCCTTAAAATCTATGGAATTATAAACATCACCCCTGATCTTATAAATAAAAGAGTGGGTCATCAAACCCCACATCGAATTCTAAGACAAAAAACAATTCTTAACCCTCAAATTCTATGATCATCCAATATTTTCATATTTATTTTTTTTATAATTTTTATTCATCTTATCAGATCACCCCAGTTCGATCAAATCTCAAAAAATGAATACTTCTAAAGAATTTTATTATAGAGAAGTTGTGAAGGAAAGGTTGATCGTTAAAATTTGGTATGATAAGACTGATTAATTGTTGAAATAAATCATTGGATTCTAAGGATGGTAAAAGGACTGCATAGAAAATGACGATTTTTATCTTCATTATCTAGTGGTAGTAAATGAATTTTATTCATTAGTTATTTTTAGTGTTGAAAATGATCTGTATGTAATAATTTTTAATATTTTTAATGAGAGTTACAAGCTAAATATTCAACAGGTTTCAAATCTTGTAGAAGTTCTATTTGATGGAGAGGAATATCTTGTAACCCATAATATTATAGACAATCTAGGAAGTTTTGAGAAATCTAAGGATGAAATTTCACTATTTTATTCTTATGATAATATAAGAAAATTATATCATCATAAAACATATTCCAGAGTTGTTGCATTATGGTTGCAAGTTTACCTCATTTTGAGGAAGGGTGATAGATGCACTTTAAAAGTAATTAAAATCAATGTGTTATATTTCATAATGAATATAGGGAAATTAAACTTAGTGAAATATGTTTTCTTATCGATTGAGGAATTAAAGAAGATTTCTACGAAGATAAATTTTTTTGTTTCCCTAGTTTATCAACAGGATGTTAGTAAAATGTATGATTGTAATGAAGATAAAAAATCAGGTTGTTGAAATGACAGAAAAAATTTCTTTGATGAGTGAAGAAAACTTTTCAAAAATGAAGTTAGAATTACTACTAGAGAAAAATAAGTTTATAGACAAATTAGATAAAGTAATGTTTGATGCCAAAGTTCTCCGGCTAAAGAAAAAAGTTCATGGAAAGAGGAATATGGTTTCATCACCCCCTAGACCAAAAAATAAATTTAAATATATGTATGATGAGGCTTATCAATATTTAATGAAATTAATGGTAGAAAATAAAGATGATGATTTCTAGTTTGGAGTTAATAAGGAAGAGGACTTAAATTCAAAATAGAAAATCGATGATGTTTTGAAAGTAGAAGAGAAATAGAATAAATAAAAGAAGATGTTTATGAGGTAAAAGTTTTTGAAAGTTTGATGAAGGTAGTTGGATGGAAACATCGATATTTTCATACTTATGGTGAGGAAGTAAAAAAGAGTACTTTCTATTTCTCCTTTATTAGTTATCCAAGTAATTACTTGGTCTGTTCCTAAGATTTTTCATCCAAATATTTCATAACTAAAAGAAGTTGGAAATTTTAAAGTTCCTCCAACTATTAAAAAAAGGAAAAGTTTTTGAAGTTCAAAAAACTATCAAGAAACCAAGAAAATATAATTTTATAATTGATAAAAAAAATTCAAGATAGTTAGAGAAATAATTTCACTAGAATTCAAAATAATATTCAGTAGAAGAAGAAGAAAAATAAATTTCATCAAAGTCCTCATATTTTAGTACTCCGTTCAAGAAAGATGTTGAGTAAGTAGTTTCAGAAAAGGATAAAAGTTTAGAAAAATAAAACAGAGAACCAAAAATTCTAAAAAAAGGTATCAGATAAATCTGAATCCTATAAAATTATTGTCTTAATGGAAGATTTTAATTCCAATATAGATAAAGAGTAAGAGAAAGATAAAGTAGCTACTGTCCTTCAAGGAGACATGTTTCTGATATCCCATTAGACTCAACTAATTCCCAACATACTCAATTAGATCAAATAGTTTAATATATATTTACATACTTTAATGAATCTTCAAATAAGCTTGTGGATGAAATTTATTTTATACTAAGTATATAATCTTTATGCAAAAAAATAAGAGGAGGTTAAATGTGTTTGAATAATAAGATGTTTTAAAACAGTTAGAAAAAACTATTGTAAAGAATGATGTTTATTTAAAATCATTAAAAGTTTAATATAAGTTAGAAATAAGGACATTTAAATAGATTGTTATATGGTTAAACTATTCTAAAATAGATTTGAAGTTTCATGATAAAAAAATTATAAGTTGTTAAGAAGTCATCCTTAGACATTGCTGATTCCTTTCAAAAGTTTTCATCTAATGTTGATGAAAAATTTAAACTAGTTAGAAAAATAAAATTTTTATTAGATTATTAAGATTTAGAAATATCATAACTGAATTAAAATAATTTATCTCTTGAGGAATAATTTTGGAAGTTGAAATCTGAGAATAGAAAAATTCAGTCATTTGAAGAATAAGTTGATAGACTGAAGTAAGAGGTTCCAAAGTTCCAAGTTATTGAATAGAAAATTTCAAAGATGGATTAAATGTAAGTAGATATTGAGAATAACTAATAAGACTTCTATAAGTTGAAATTGAGTGTGAATAAGTTACAAAATAAATATTGTTTTTATTTTTTCTGAACTCTTGATGTAAAAAACCAAACATTTGAATGAATATATTTTTGAATAAATTATTCTCCACATATGCTGTTTGAATGTTTTTCAAAAATTATTTGGTTGAATTTTATTTTATACATTAGTGGATGAATGTTTATTTAATATAAATTGTTTCCTAGAATTGTTTTACTAACATTTCAGGTAGTTCTCACCCCCCATATCTCTATTTGAAAAACAAAATGAGGCAGAATTTATTTAAGGAGATTATTGATATCTTATTTTGGGGATATGTTTTTAAGAAGTTTCTATCTTATATTATTCTTCTCAATAATTTTTTTTAACAAAAATAGAGTTACAAATAAAGTGGGAGATAAGAAAGATATGGGGATATGTGTTCCTAAATGAATAATGGGTTTGTAATTTTTTTCAAAGTTATTATTTTTTATATTTTAGTGTTGTGTTTTGTACATTTCAAAAAGGGAGATATTTTTGTTTTGAAAGTTTTAATTTATAAAATTTTTATATTTTGTTTTGAAAATCACAAAACACTTTATTAAAAATGATATTTTAATAAATTTATATTTCATATGATTTTTATAATGTTTTTATAGAAAAATATTTATTATAATGGACATAGAAATCATTATAAAATGATAATTATATACTTTAAAAAAAATTATTCCATCAGAATTACTAAAGTATGATCTATTGGGATGAAAAAGTTTATTCTATAGGATTGACAAAGTTTTGTTCATCAGACTAACTGAGTTTAGTCAATCAGACTGATTGGGTTTAGTCCATCAGACTGACTGAGTTTAGTCTATCAGACTAACCAAGTCCGATCTATCAGACTAACATATTTTGATAAATTTAACTAAACACAATCTGTCCCATAAAAATTTAGTTTATAATCGGATGGTTAGAATTATGTCTTATTGCAGAAATGTTAGGAGCAACGAAGCAAGAAAATGATTCACAGAAGAGTAAAAGGGACAAAACAAAAGAAGAATAAGAAGATCTTGCATACAAATATTCCCATGGTTTCGAAAATGATCCATATATCCACTAAGAGGTAGAAATTTCACTATAGTCAGGATCATAAAATTACAAGGAGTTTCAACATTCATAAGCACACACAAATCCCTAGCTCAAAATGGGTTAATAATAAGGAAGAAGTACTATTCCACCAACTGCATAGGAAGTCCAATGTGCTACAATGAATGCTGGAAAGAAGTCTGCATTGCTATAGTATTGCGGCCACCCAAGTCCAAGATTCTATAGTGGCTGATAAATGGAAGTCTACGTCGCTATAGTACTGTTGAATCAAAAGTCTGACCTACTACAATAGTCATTCCAAAAGTCCACACTATTGTTGGTGTCAGTTGATCATCTATACTATAGTGGTCATAGTTTCTATAGTGCCCCAAAATTTTGATCGAGGGCCTTCAATTTTTGGAGCAAGGGCGCTTTACCCCCTGCAACCCCCTAATAAGCTCACCGTAGAGCTCAACCCACAGAGTTGAGACCTGGTGCATAGTATGGGCTGGAAGAATTTATCCTAATCATCATCCAAAATGGATCGACCTAAACCAACCCAACATGTCTATTAGACAAAATACTTTTTATAGAATTTTAATGGTGTTATCAAAATGACATCAGATGGACATGTACTTACTGAGATTTCGAGAAGAATCTTATCCAAATCCATTGAAACCAACTCTGAAAATCATAGATTATGACCATTGGAGGTGTGAAAATAAATAGAGGTGCATTCTAGGAGTTGGGAGTTGATGCTTTTTTGAACTCAACCCATATGGTATTTTCACTCTTGTAACCCATCATTACTTTTTATTTGTAAAATATTAGAGTGTTTTCATTCTAGGAAATCCTTGTGAGGGTTTTAAATTCAGTATAACATTTTCTCAATTGTATTCTATGTCCAATTCGAGTTAAGATCAATGGATTATGATGAAAGGAAGACTACTGGTTCTGATCAGGTTGATCGAGGGCTTCCAAGGATAGAAAGACTAAGATGATTTCAATCTTTGTGATTAAGGGATTTCCTATTGAAGAAAGATAGACCTTACAGTTTGGTTAAAAATGTGGATAACTCAAGTGAATTTTATTGACTAAAATTACACTAAAGGTTAAATAATAATTATTCCTTTTATAAAGCTTCTGTTAGTTGAACTATAGAAAACTTAAAGTATCAGTTTTCTTGTTTCTATAAGTTATAATTTTCCATTGTGTATATATAAGGAAATTTTATTTTACTAAGAATTTATATATTTTGATTTACCAGTTGTAATATGATTCCATTATTTACTCTAAAAATCATATAATAAATGATTACGATAAAACTTAATAATTAATTTTATGATTTTAATTAGTTTATTTTTTAAGCTACAATCCACCCCCTCTTATAGCCATTGAAAATTGTTATGATCCAAAATTCATATTCCCATTTGGGTCTCCATTTGGAATAATAATTCATTAAACTCATTCATGTATGTGTATAAAAAATAATATATTTAAATATACATTATTTATTTAATCATCCATGTCACAAAGAAAAATCACCCAATTAAGTGATCATTTAACCAAATATGCTTCGATATATTTTAAAGTATAAAATGAAAAACCAGGTAATTACATCCTCCACAACTTAAGGATTTTTTCCATGAAAATAACAACTCACTCAAAGAGGTAAGGTTATTGAGCTCTCATTTGATTTTCACACTCCTGTGAGTTCTCTTAAAGATTCCCATAAAACCATAGGATGTGAAATAATGGGTTAAATCACCCATGAAGGGCCTTATCCTACTAATTATAGATAGCCATTGGGTACTCAGTAAAGCTGGTTTCATCCTCGATGTCCAACTCAACCCAGTCGATAATTTCTAATAGATCATACACATACTACCTTATCAATGACACATAGAATTTGTTATACACCTGATCCAACTACGAGGATAATTCTAGGTGTTATGAAACCTTTCCCACCCTATGTAGAATTTTGAATAGTCTAATGAATATAGGGGATAACTTACTTACCTAAATAAACCTTCTAAAGATCTGCTACAATGATACCTTAAAAAACATGGTATTCCTTCTAAAACTCCAATTGCCTCTTTCTACTGTATGTATAAGACTTCTAATGGCACTGAGTTTTCCTCATCCACTCTTGGATCACCTATACCTTCACTATCATCAACCACATCAACTTGATCACCATAAGTGATGACCCACCAATCTCTTTATAATAAAAGGTTGGCCTATAGGTTCTACCATATATGACCTCAAAAGGTTCCATGTCGATAGTAGAGTGGTAGCTGTTGTTATGAACAATCTTCACTAATGGTAGGAAATAAATCTAATTCCTACCAAAATCAAGCATGAAATCCCACAATATAACCTCAAGGACCTGAATGATCCTATCAATATGGGAGTGGAATTCCATAATCGATCATAAATAGGTCCCGAATGCCTCTTGTATACTACTCCACAACCAATATGTGAATCAAGAATCATGACCAGTGATGACCATTGAGTGAACTCTGTGCAATAGTATGATATCATCCATGTATATATTCCCCAAATTTTCCATATAATTCTACTCTTTAATGGGAAAAAGTTACACAATTTGGTTATTTGGTCAATGATCTCCTAGAAAACATCATGAAACTTCGATTAAATGGAAGTATAATCATGAAATATAAGGATATAATATCCCAATTACACTAAAAACCCTTAATATATTACCTTAATCCAATGGGAACTTAGTACTCAAATTTCACCTATTGATAGACGAGACACTGTGATGTATACTTATAAAAAACTCCACTTCATTCCCGACCACAAAAAATGGTTCTTAAGATCTTAGAAAACCCACTTTATTCTAGTATAACACTCCAATATTTCATAGTAAGTTATTCTCTTTAAAGTAATTCAATATCTTGCGTTACACGCAACACCAAGTTCGAGCGCACCACCACTTACCAAAATAGCTGTTCAAAAAGCAGTTATGAATAGTATTAACTGAATTTTGAATTTTATATACTCCATATAATTTTATAATCTATATTATGTGTTTCTTAGACATAATATAAGAACAAATTCATATTTTTAGATAAAAGAAGTATTTTTCAAAAAATACAATTTTACCACTTTTTAATGGAAAACCCTTTTTAAAAATAATATTTAACACTTTTATATATTCAATTTAATGAAATTAAATTATTCTTTATAATTTGGATATAAAAATTTATTTTGGATAATTTTTTGGTACTTTTCTGATAACTTTCATATTTTGATGAATACTGAAAAATATAAAATTTTAATTAAAAACAACTTTTTTAATAAAAATAATTTATAGTGTTAAATTATGAATTTGAATGGTTTGTAAGTATAATTAGATCATATTTTTATCATTTAATACAATTTAGGTCATTATAAGTAATTTCACGTTTAAATTTGACATAAACACATGTCAATCTTTTGGTAGTTTTTACTTTTTAAAACCCCACCTTTTGGTTTTGACAACGAGAATTAATTTTAAATTAATTAATGAAACTTCTATGTTTTTAATTTGGTAAAATATGATTCATTTTTGAATTAGGAATATCAAAATTATCTTCAGGTGAATTTTTGGTATTTTTCTAAAAACATTCAATTTATGATGAATAGTGAAAAATACCACGTTATTGTTTAAAACCAACTTTTTATTTAAATAATTATTTATTTTATTTATTTTAAGTCAAAATAGATACATAATACCTATATATGTTCAATGTAATTCATTGGAGTCATTTTATAATAAGTTTAGATATATAAAATTTTATTGAACTTTTTACCGTCTTTTACCCACCTTCTAGGAGCATTTGAAAATTTGCATAAAACTTAATTTTACCGCTTTTGTGAGTTGAATTTCAAAAATCCGAGAGACCTGGTTAACATAAGTAAGTAATATTTTTTTCAATAAGATGAAAATAGTTTTTGGTGAATAGTAACTTTTGACTTTTATTTACCACGGTTAAAAGTAAATAGGGTAATTAAGAGTAAAAATGATATTATAATTACCCTAACACATGTCCTAATTCTATTGGATAAGATTAATTCGACCAAAAAAAACCTTAAGAATAAAATATTAATTTCTTTGGTCCACTTGGATTATATTAGGACATTTATTATTATTTTATTTAAAGAAGAGTTAAAAGTGTTAAATTCAAAGTTTAATAACTAAACCATTTTTAATATAGGGTTACACATAAGATAAATTAGACTATAAATATTCATTATAAAGATAAAAATATTTTATACATAATGGTATTTTATTTATAAATTTTAGACAACAAATATGTTAATTTATTTATGACACAATGATGATTCAGTAATTACCTTATTAATGAAATATTAAAATAATTGATATTATAAATATCAAAATAAATGTAAATTGAGAATTTTTATGACTTCCAATAATTTTATAGGTTAATATGAAATGTTTTTCTGATTAAATAAATTTTATTTGAAGTGATAAAGTTTTTATGGCTTTCAAAAAAATCAAATACTAAATAGTGTCAAAATTGACATAATTCATTTAAAAAAAATACTATATTATTAATTGATATAATATTCCTAAAAATATAAGGTTAGTACAAAGGACTTATATAAGGTTATATATATTAATAATTAACCACTTTATGCTCTCTTGTCTTGTTATAGTAAGTTCTTTGACCATATAATATAAAAATACAAAGAGACATTGTAAATGTCAAACTATTTAACTAAGAGTTAAATCTAAAATATAAAGTTAATATAGTGACCTAAACCTATGTAAAACATAGTTTTTGAGAGTTTTTTGACCCATCCCCACCTTAGGCTCTAAATAAAACAATTTTGGTCCATTATAAACCAAAAACGATTTTATCATAAAATAATATTTCAAGCTCTTCCTAAAGTGCCCCTCGCCCCTCTTATAAAAGGGAACTTCACCTTCTCTCAAAATAACAACATCAAAGCCATTTGGATCGGCCAAAAACTGACCAAATATCCTAAAAAGTTCCCTCAAATCAACCTAGAGTCCTTACTTTGATCATAAATCCAACCTAATGAGCCCTTTTGATCAACTCAAAAGGCAACACCCAAAGAAGAGGTAATAATTTCACCACCCTCTTTCAAGTTCTTTTCTTCTTCCACTTCCTCTTTATTTTTTTTGTTTCCATAAAAAAATAATAAATCCAGTACCTTATACATAATTTAATGTTATTATAAATATGGTACAACCATATTCGTTATTCTATCCATCCTATAGATGTCAAAGTCACCATACGTGCGTACGTACGGCTTACCGTCTCCACGTCGTGGTGTAGTTTGTTATTCAAACACTTAATTATTTGGATGAGCATAATAATGAGTATAAATTATGTAAATAAAAATATAACATGTTAATTATTCTTTATATACGATATAACATCCAATTACATACAATTTCACCATCAATATAATGATATTGTCACTCGTGCGTACCTATGGCTTACCGTCTCCAAGAACGCGACGAGATTCATTCCCCATCATAATAATTAAAGAATAATTTTCATTTTATGATAACAAATAGTTTTTAAGAACTTATTATAATTATTTATATGAATCAAATACAGCCTATAAATAACAAACATGATTTATGTAACAAAACACATAAAGGAAAACGAATCAGTTAACAACCAAAACAATGATACTACTGAAATATCAATAACAAATAATATTAGAAGATCATATATGATATAATATTTATTTATTTTGTTCTTGTATAATTTAATAACAATTATTTCACCATTATAAAGGAGGTTAACCTACCCTATACTAAGAAAAATTACAAGGTAAGGGGTTTCGTATCTCACTTTTAATTTCGTGAGATTTCCATTGTTCGACACTTATTTATTGCATGTGGTGTATCGTGTAATACCATGTCATATATATTATCATGATCATCTTTATATTCATGGTATTTTTTGATTCATTTGGAGGTTATTAAATTTTGGTCATACGACTTGATTGATTACAACGGGGTAAGGGATTTTCATCTCACTTCTTATTTCTGTGAGATTCATGCTATATTGCCACCATTTCCTTTTTTGTGGTGTATATAGTGACCATGACTGTATTATTTGTGAAGTATAATTTAATTTTTGGGTATTTAAATCTTCATTGTATGATACTTATTTAATGGGTTGTATGTTTCGTAAGCTACCAAATTGGTAAGGGAATTTCAAATTTGAATTTCCACTCATTGGGCTTTACGCATACTTCATTGATTATTTTACTCCAAGATTATGTGTGGAATAACTACTTATTATTTATGTAGTAATATCCACTCCCCTTTATGTGGATATACCTTTTATACACATAATCACTCCATTGATAAATTCACATTCTACTGATATGAACTTTTTAAGGGTAATCTTAACACAATTTCCATTCATTGAGTTAAACATCCAAGTCATTGGTTTTTGTTTTTAAAATAATACATGTGAATGTAATATTATTTATTTACACTGAATATCTAATTATATTGAGTGTATTTATATTTTTCACACATGATTATTTCATTGATTTATCCTCAATCTAAGGATAGGGTCTTTATAAGGTATTTCGTCTCAATTTACATTCCTTTCAGACCACTTTGTCATTATGAACCAATTCACTTTTATATGGTGTATATACTGTCCTTTGAAATATTATATCATGAATCCCTTTATTCTCATGATATTATAATGTTTTGATTAATTTTATTCCTCAATTACTTGTATTCAAGCGTCTCTTATTTGGTTAGGAACTCTTTAACTAAAATATTGTTTTAAATGTTTTAAATATTTATTCTTCTAAATCTTTCTCATTAATGTCCATGTTTTAAAAATGGTTTTAAGTATTTAATTATATAGACATAAATTTTTTGAAATTAAAATTCCTTTTAAAAGTTTCAAAGTGGTATGAGACACTTTGATTCAAAAATCTATTTTAAACGACTTCTTTAATAAATAGAGAGACATTTAATGTTTTCAAGAAAAAGGGGATATTTCTATCAAATAGTTTTAATGACTATTTTCATCTATATCAGTATCCTTCAGTGTATTTTAACATTTATTGAAGTTGATTTATCATAATACAATCATCCATATTGTATTGAATGAGTTATGTTTGACTATGGATGTGTTATTTTTATGCCATTCATAGTTTGTGGTTAAAATATTGACATTTCGTATGCTAGTTTTAATACGAATGTTTAGATTATCATTCACCCTTTCATATGAGGAATGAATTGGACTTAGTAAGTGATAGGTGGAGCTTTCTATATCTCTTAGATACATAGGTAGGTCTCATGAGAGAAACTAGTGTCTTAGAACAAGGCCTTGAGAAAATCTTATTTTTAGTCTTGGCACTAGGCCTAGACTATGTGGTTATGAATTCTAGAATTATGCATTCCATCATTATGAAATTGGATATTGATATTACATGTGATTATTCGACTATTAGAATATCCATGTGAATAAGTAAATAGAATTATTTGATTTATCTTTTCCATATTATGCTGAAGTTTAAGTTTAAAAGGCTTGTATTCTAGTCTTATACATTTCCTTAAATGATTATTCTTATTTATGACTATTTCCACTATATTTTTATCCTTAATGAGCATCTGATCTCACTCCTTTCTTATGTTTTATTTTTCCTAGGATGAAAATAAATATATTACGATTCACCTACAAGAATAGGCTAAGGGATATAAGTGTGCTCAAAGGTGACACAATGTTGTTGTTTTTTATTTCATGATGTAATGTAAAACTTATGTATGTATCTAGTACTTCCAAGGCTACTAAACTGATCAGTCTTTCAGGACATGATTCCTTATATCATGCCAATGTTATGTAATAATGCACCAATTTTGGGTAACTGGGGTTGGGGTGTTACAGTTGGTATCAGAGGAAGTTTATTACAAACCTTGGAATCTATATTTAGAAAAAACTATGATTAGGAAACACTACCCTAAGATAAACATTGATAATTAGTATATAAGAACATCCAAAAAATTTGGAAAAGTAAATATTATGTGGGTTTTCCAGGAAATACATCCCTGGGTGGATACGACCAGGTAGAGGCGGCTCTGGCATAGATGTACCTAGTTGTGATAACTCTGACAAGGAGTTTCGAGCTTGACCTGGGGTATCCTAGTACACAAAAATGGGTCTTGCTGCACTCTTGGTTATGACACTCTCAGGGGTTATGATTTAGATAATTCACATTTTCTTTACAAACCGATTTGAAGGATTTTAATATAAGATGAAAATAAATAACCCCAGTTAATCCTATGGTGTTTTATATTGAAAATAAGGTGTCCTGATATTCTGTAAATGATTTTATGACTCACACTATGCTTTCTTGTGTTAGTCAGTGGATAGATTCCAATGAAGTCATAGAAACATTGAACATGATGTAAAAGGTGGGAACATAGGTGGAAATGAGCAACAAAATGGAATGTTTATCGGTGTAAAATATATCATGTTCATTCTGAATCAGTTTTCCAAAAATATGATCAATAAAATATATATTAACCAACTCCCAGACTCAACAAAGTAAAGAAAGGCAGGGAATGATAAAAGATACAGCAGTGGAGACCATAGAGAAAAGAAAGCTCAATTTCCATCATGCATGAAATGTGGAAGAAGACACCTAGGAAAGTGTCTCAATGGAACAAAGAAATGATTTATGTGTGGGAAATAAGGACATAAAGTAAATAATTTTTGAGGAAAAATGAAGAGTACTATTGAAGAAAATAAAAATGATCCCTAGAATCCATTTACAGTCATTTTTCATAAATTTAGGGGACCTGGGCATTGCTCGAGTGAATGGAATATTCTATAATATAACCTCTTGGTCAAGGTAGAACCTATGTGGAAATAAATGGATGATGAAATGTTTAAAAGTATTAGCGTTCTTTGTTGATGGGATTACTTTGGAAGACTTTTCTCTTATATGTGTAACCCTACAACTTATTATGTGAAAATTCTATTTTAGGAAGAATTATATTTTCTATTATTAATATAGTTATAAATAACCATTTGGGTTTATATGATCCTTGAATTTGAGGCAATTACAAGTTATTAAATTTTGGAATAAAAATGAGAGGTATGAGATAACATTTGTGGTGAAATTATGTTATGGTTATTTTGAGGAATTTATCTCATTTTGGGAATTTTATTAAATATAGTTTTTTAAAAAGGACAAAACACAGACCGTGTGACAATCCATCGCGTCGGACAAAGCTGCGGGAATCGAACCCACAACCAGAGTGTAATTGAGATTTATCTCCTACCACTGAACTACATGAAGTACCTAATTTTTTGTGACTAATTCTTTTTAGTTAAATGATTTTATTTATCAATAATAAGTTGATTTGGGATCTTATGTCTTATCAAATTGATATCCTTAGTATAGTAAAATGATTTGGTGATTAAGTGATAGATGTTATTTTGAAATATGTTAGCTCTGTTGGGAACACTATATGCCTAAGGAAAATAACATACTATGGGATTTCATTTAAGGAGTAATGGTAGATTTTTATCTATTTTTTTATTGTGGATTTATAGAGATTTAGGTTATTTATGGAAATGATTAACCTATCATAGAGAATATGTGATTTGGTTAATAACTTTTAAGTATGCGACTTTAATATTAGTCAATGTTATTTAGAGATACAATTTAATGTGGAAGACTACGTAATAAAATTATTCTAAGTTTTTGGTTTTCAATATTAGTTTTTATTATATTGAAGGATTTTAAGTAATTTTTTTATTGAATGGTATTTATTTAACTTTGGGTATTGTTGATTTAATTTTAGAAATTAAGATTAGTATTTATTTCTCTAAAGGATTATCCTTTTGGGGGATCATCTGATCTTGTACTAACCATTTTTTTGGTTAATCTCTAAAGACAAGGTAAATATATAGTTTATCCTTTGTGGATTGTGATTCTATAGAAGTTGATTCCAGTGCTTTTGGTGTGACCAAGTCATCTTGAATACTCATCGTTCAAAAAAAAAAAGATGAGTTAGTGGTAGAAATTTATTAAAGGATTAAACTATACTTAAAATGTAAGTATATATCTTTATGTTCTTAGTCCATCTCATAAATAAATTCCTCAACGTTATGAAATGTAACTTAAAAAAACGTTGTTCGTTTACTTTTCCTACTAGGAAACTAATGGCTGTTTATCCCATCACAAGTTTGTGGTTTTCTTGTTGTTAACTTTAATCTGATCATGTTTTCCATCACTCTCTATCAAAACTTGACACTTAGTTTATTTTCCATATCCATGTTTTTTACATAGAATCCTAGTATGGGTTATCTCGGGTGACCTTTGTACTTCTATTTCATTCTTTTAAAGTGATAGTTTTATTGACTCTTTTTCTGACCTGGGACTTTCAATGAAGTTCCAAATTCTAATTTTAAAATTTCGAGGATGAAATTTCCAAAAGGGGGGAAGAATGTTACACTACAATATTTCATAGTATGTTATTTTCTTTAAAGTAATTCAATAACTTGGGCTACATGCAATACCGAGTTCGAGCGCACCACGACTTACCAAACTAGGCGTTCAAAAAAGCGGTTATGAATAGTATTAACTAAAATTTTAATTTTATGTAATTCATATAATCTTAGAATCTATATTATGTATTTCATAGACATAATATAAGAACAAATTCATTTTTTTAGATAAAAGAAGTATTTTTCAAAAAATACAATTTTACCACCTTTTAATGGAAAACCCTTTTTAAAAATAATATTTGACAATTTTATATATTATATTTAATGAAATTAAATTATTATTTCTAATTGGGACATAAAAATATATTTTGGATAAAGTTTTGGTACTTTTCTGATAACTTTCATATTTTGATGAATACTGAAAAATAATAAATTTTAATTGAAAAAAAACTTTTTTAATCGAAATAATTTATATTGTTAAATTATGAATTTGAATGGTTTGGAAGTATAATTAGATTATATTTTTATAATTTAATACAATTTAGGTAATTATAAATAATTTCACATTTAAACTTTACATAAACACATGTCAATCTTTTGATAGTTTTTACTTTTTAAAAACCCACGTTTTTGTTTTAACAATGGGAATTAATTTTAAATTAATTAATGCAACTTCCATATTTTTAATTTGGTAAAATAGAATTCATTTTGGAATTTGTAATATCAAAATTATCTTAGGGTGAATTTTTTGTATTTTTCTGAAAAGAATCAATTTTTGATGAATAGTGAAAAACATTGCGTTATTGTTTAAAACCGAATTTTTATTTAAATAATTATTGATTTTATTTATTTTATGTCAAAATAGATACATAATACCTATATATGATCGATTTAATTCATAGGAGTCATTTTATAATAAGTTTAGATATATAAAATTTTATTGAACTTTTTACCGTCTTTTACCCACCTTCTAGGAGCATTTGAAAATTTTCATAAAACTTAATTTTACTATTTATGTGAGTTGAATTTAAAAAATCCAAGAGATATGGATAACATAAATAAATAAATTTGGTTCAATAAGATGAAAATAATTTTTGTTGAATAGTAACTTTTGACTTATTTACCACGGTTAAAAGTAAATAGGCTAATTAAGGGTAAAAATGATATTATAATTACCCTAAAACATGTACTAATTCTATTGGATAAGTGTAATTAGACCAAAAATAATCTTAGGAATAAAATATGATCCTCTTTGGTCCACTTGGATTAGATTAGGACATTTATTATTATTTTATTTAAAGAAGAGTTAAAAGTGTTAAATTCAAAGTTTAATAACTAAAACATTTTTAATATATGGTTACACATAAGATAAATTAGACTATAAATATTCATTACAAAGATAAAACTATTTCCTACATAATGGTCTTTTATTTATAATTTCTAGACAATAAATAATTTAATTTATTTATGACACATTGATGATGCAGTAATTACCTTATTAATGAAATATTAAAATAATTGATATTATAAATATCCAAATAAATATAAATTAAGACTTATGATGAATTCCACTAATTTTATATGTTAATATGACATGTTATATTTTATTAAATAAATTTTATTAGAAGTGATAAAGTTTTGATGGCTTTCCAAAAAATCAAATACTAAATAGTGTCAAAATTGACATAATTGTATGAGAATTATTTCATGGGTTGTATGTTTCGTATGTTACCAAATCGGTAAGGAATTTCAAATTTCAATTTCCACTCACTGGGCTTTATGCATACTTAATTGATTATTTTACTCCAAGATTATGTGTGGAATAACTATTTATTATTTATGTAGTAATTTTCAATCCCCTTTATGTGGATATACCTTTGATACACATAATCACTCCATTGATAAATTCACATTCCATTTATATGAACCTTTTAAGGGTAATCTTAACTCAATTTCCATTCATTGAGTTAAAAATCCAAGTCATTGGTTTTGTTTTTATAAGAATATGTGTGAATGTAATCTAATTGATTTACACTGAATATCTAATAATATTGAGTGTATTTATATTTTTCACACACATGATTATTTCATTTATTTATCCTTAATCTAAGGATACAGTCTTTATAAGGTATTTCATCTCAATTTACATTCCTTTGAAACCACTTTGTCGTTATGCACCAATTCACTTTTATAAGGTGTATATATTGTCCTTTGACATATTATATCATGAATACCTTTATTCTCGTGATATTATAATGTTTTGATTAATGTTATTCCTCAATTACTTGTATTCAAGCGTCTCTTATTTGTTTAGGAACTGTTTAACTAAAATATTGTTTTAAATGTTTTATATATTTATTCTTCTAAATATTTCTCATTAATGTCCATGTTTTAAAAATGGTTTTAAGTATTTAATTATATGGACATAAATTTTTTGAAATTAAAATTCCTTTTAAAAGTTTCAAAGTGGTATGGGACACTTTGATTAAAAAATCTATTTTAAACGACTTCTTTGATAAATATAGAGACATTTAAATGTTTTCAAGAAAAAGGGGATATTTCTATCAAATAGTTTTAATGACTACTTTCATCTTTGTCAGTATCCTTCAGTGTATTTTAATATTTATTGAAGTTGATTTATCATAATACAATCATCCATATTGTATTGAATGAGTTATGTTTGACTATGGATGTGTTATTTTTATGCCATTCATGGTTTGTGGTTAAAATGTTGACATTTCATATGCTAGTTTTAATACGAATGTTTAGATTATGATTCAACCTTTCATATGAGGAATGCATTGAACTTAGTAAGTGACAGGTGGAGCTCGCTATAGCTCCTAGATACATAGGTAGGTCTCATGAGAGAAACTAGTGTCTTGGAATATGGCCTTGACAAAATATTATTTGTAGTCTTGGCACATGGCCTAGACTATGTGGTTATGAAGTCTGGAATTATGCATTCCATCATTATGAAATTGGACATTGATATTACATGTGATTATTCGACTAGTAGAATATCCATGTGAATAAGTAAATAGAATTATTTGATTTATCTTTTCCATATTATGCTGAAGTTTAAGTTTAAAAATCTTGTATTCTAGTCTTATACATTGCCTTAAATGATTATTCTTATTTATGACTATTTCCACTATATTGTTATCCTTACTGAACATCTGATCTCACTTCTTTCTTATGTTTTATTTTTCCTAGGATGAAAATAAGTATATTACGATTCACCTATAAGAATAGGCTAAGGGATATAAGTGTGGTCAAAGGGGACACAATGTTGTTTTTTTTATTTCATGATGTAATGTAAAACTTATGTATGTATCTAGTACTTCCAAGTCTGCTAAACTGATCGATCTTTCAAGACATAATTCTTTGTATCATGCCAATTCTATGTAATAATGCACCAATTTTGGGTAACTGGGGTCGGGGTGTTACAATTGGTATCAGAGGAAGTTTAGTACAAACCTTGGAATCTATATTTAGAAAAAACTCTGATTAGGAAACACTAAACTAATATAGACATTGAGAATTACTATAGAATAACATCCAAAAATTTTGGTAATGTAAATATTATGTGGGGTTTCTAGGAAATACATCCCTGGGTGGATACGAGCAAGTAGAGGCGGATCTAGCACAGATGTACCTAGTAGTGAAAACTCCGACAAGGAGTTTCGGGCTTGACCTAGGGTATCCTAGTGCACAACAATGGGCCTTGCTGCACTCTTTTTACGACACTCTTAGTGGTTATGATTTAGATAATTCATATTTTCTTTACAAAACGATTTGAAGGATTTTAATATAATATGAGAATAAATAACCCTGGTTAATCCTATGGTGTTTTATATTGAAAATAAGGTGTGATGATATTCTCTAAATGATTTTATGACTCACACTATGATTTATTATATTAGTCACTGGCTAGATTCCAAGGAAGTCATAGAAACATTGAACATGATGTATAAGGTGGGAATAGTGGTGGAAATGAGCAATGGAATGGAATGTTTATCGGTGTAAACGATATCATGTTCATGCCTAATCATTTTTCCAAAAATATGATCAATAACATATATATTAACTAACTCCCAGAATCAACAAAGAAGAGAAAGGTAGGGAATGATAATAGATCCAGCATTTGAGACCATAGATAAAAGAAATCTCAATTTCCATCATGCATGAAATGTGGAAGGATACACCTAGGAAAGTGTCTCAATGGAACAAAGAAATGCTTTATGTGTGGTAAATAAGGACATAAAGTAAATAATTTTCAAGGAAAAATGAAGAGTACTATTGAAGAAAATAAAAATGATCCCAAGAATCCATTTACAGTCATTTTTCATAAATGTAGGGGACCTGGGCATTGCTCGAGTGAATGCCCTATTCTATAAGATAACCTCTTGGTCAAGGGAGAACCTATGTGGAAATAAATGGATGATGAAATGTTTAAAAGTAATAGTGTTCTTTGTTGATGGGATTACTTTGGAAGACTTTTCTCTTATATGTGTAACCCTACAATTTTTTATGTGAAAATTCTATTTTAGGAAGAATTATATTTTCAATTATTGATATAGTTATAAATAACCATTTGGGTTTATATGATCCTTGAATTTGAGGCAATTACAAGTTATTAAATTTTGGGATAAAAATGCGAGGTATGAGATAACATTTGTGGTGAAATTATGTTATGGTTATTTTTAGGAATTTATCTCATTTTGCGAATTTTATTAAATATAGTTTTTTAAAAATGATAAAACACAGACCGTGTGACAACCCGTCGCGTTGGACAAAGTTGTGGGAATCGAACCCACAACCAGAGTGCAATTGATTATTTTACTCCAAGATTATGTGTTGAATAAATATTTATTATTTATATTGTAATTTTCACTCCCCTTTATGTGGATATACCTTTGATACACATAATCACTCCATTGATAAATTCACATTCCATTTATATGAACTTTTTAAGGGTAATCTTAACTCAATTTCCATTCATTGAGTTAAACATCCAAGTCATTGGTTTTGTTTTTACAAGAATATGTGTGAATGTAATATAATTGATTTACACTGAATATCTAATTATATTGAGTGTATTTATATTTGTCACACATTATTATTTCATTTATTTATCCTTAATCTAAGGATATAGTCTTTATAAGGTATTTCATCTCAATTTACATCCCTTTGAAACCTCATTGTCGTTATGCACCAATTCACTTTTATATGGTGTATATACTATCCTTTGACATATTATATCACAAATAACTTTATTCTCATGATATTATAATGTTTTGATTAATGTTATTCCTCAATTAATTGTATTCAAGCGTCTCTTATTTGGTTAGTAACTCTTTAACTAAAATATTGTTTTAAATGTTTTAAATATTTATTCTTATAAATATTTATCATTAACGTCTATGTTTAAAAAATGATTTTAAGTATTTAATTATATGGTCATAAATGTTTTGAAATTAAAATTCCTTTTAAAAGTTTCAAAGTGGTTTGGGACACTTTGATTAAAAAATCTATTTTAAATGACTTCTTTGATAAATAGAGAGATATTTAAATGTTTTCAATAAAAAGGGGATATTTCTCTCAAATAGTTTTAATGACTATTTTCATCTATGTCAATATCCTTAAGTGTATTTTACTCTTGATTGAGGTTGATTTATCATCATACAATCATCAATATTGTATTGAAAGAGTTATGTTTGACTGTGGATGTGTTATTTTTATTCCATTCATGGTTTATGGTTAAAATATTGACATTTCATATGCTAGTTTTAATATGAATGTTTAGATTATGTTTCACCCTTTCATATGAGGAATTCATTGGAATTAGTAAGTGATGGGTGGAGCCCGTTATAGCTCCTTGATCCATCAGTAGGTCTCATGAGACAAACTAGTGTCTTTGAACAAGGTCTTGACAAAATCTTATTTGTATTCTTGGCACAAGTCCTTGACTATGTGGTTATGAAGTCTTGAATTATGCATTCCATCATTATGAAATTATCTGTTGATATTACATGTGATTATTTGACTAGTAGAATATCCATGTGAATAAGTAAATGGAATTATTTGATTTATCTTTACCATATTATTCTAATTTTTAAGTTTAAAAGGCTTGTTTTCTAGTATTATACACTACCTTAAATGTTTATTCTTATTTATGACAGTTTCTGCTATATTTTTATCCTTACTGAGCATTTGAGCTCACCCCTTTCTTATGTTTTATTTTTCCCAGGATGCAAAGAAGTATATTACAATTAACCTACAGGAATAGGCTAACGGATATACGAGTGTTCAAAGGGGACAGAATGTTGTTTTTTTATTTCATGATGTAATGTAAAACTTATGTATGTATCTAGTACTTCCAAGACTACTAAATTGATCGGTATTTCAGGACATGATTCCTTGTATCTTTCCAATGTTATGTAATAATGCACTGATTCTAGGTAATTGGGGTCAGATCATTACAAATAGTATGAACCACCAACATAGAAGTGTAAAACTTCCTCAACACCTACTCACACAATATAGTTGGAAACACTATTCATCACTAGAATATAATGACATACTCCCAACCTTTATAGAATCAATCAAGTATATCATTCGGGAATATCTGGTCTCATAATATCTAACAATCAATGTCTCAAAGCTAGGTATCACTCACTTAGTGAAAAAGTTTGGTATGAGGCCCTATCCTTAAAAATTACTTAATCTTGGGTTATTTCAAGAATTCACATTAAGGATCTTTTCAAGTTTAGAGTTTTAGATAATTAGATCATAAATCATGGATTACATTCCACATTTAAACAAGGTGGTTAAATCAAAAACAGTATTCATTTTTTTCAACCAAAGGAAACATATTTAAAATAAAACATGGTTTCTTTCTTGACACTTCCTAGACATTATAATCACATAATGTACTTTTCCTTTGACATGTGAATAACATTTCAAAAACTTGGGATAAGCAAAAAAATCTCAGTAAGGGATATAACAATACGGAAAGAAAACATTAGTCAATGTATACATAGCAATCAATGAAATCATACTTTACTCATAAAACATAAGCACTTTAACATACCTCATGAAATCATAATATTTATGAATAACTCATAGAAATCATAATACATAAAGGTAACTTGAGGCATTCATAACATTATTACGTAGGGAGTAACCCTCATGGTTACGTTTGGAATACCCATCACAGTATATTCCCTAAATCTCTTCAGAGAAACCTTAGCATTTAACTCCTTGGCATTACCCAATGCATTGGAGAGATATCTTGGGCTCACCCGCCCTTAGTTTATCACGGAACCACCCTACTTCATAAACAATTCCCAATAACTATATCATAATAGTATCATATAAAACATGCATAAAGGAAACATAACATTTACATATTTCAATCACAAGATATCAATACAACACATTGATATAATCAAAACATTATCAAAATCATTTTCAATACCATAGTAAAATAAAAGTAAAACATGGTATTTATTTTTCATTTAAAAAAAGTTATGGCTTATAGAGGAATCCAAAACTCAAATAATGGTCACAATGGTGGATAATTTTTTGTCGCCACATACATAAGACAAAAACTATCCTTTTGTAATTTAGTAAAATTATTCGTGTAAAAAGATTCCTTTTGAGTGAAATTAAAAGTCAAAAGGGTTTATTATACAACTAATAAAAGAAGGTCATATATAAATTGAAGTATTCCACAACGAAAGGAGATTGAGACAAAGTCCCTTACCTCAAGTCTGACTTGTTCTCGTTCGTTCTTTATATTCTTGAATAATAAACTTAGGTCAATTTATAATTTCTTAAGGAATTACTTTAAAGTTTATTATTCAATTCATATCACATATTATCATGTTATAATAATTAGTTAATTATGTGAGTTCATATCATACGTTTTGTCGATATTCGGTACATGAGTCAAAAATGAACTTTTTTGAATAGAATTGCCCATGTAGTTATAAGTACATCATCTCCAGAATGGTATTAATGATTTAAATATCATATATATCTAGTATATATTCATTTTATACAATTCAATAACATTTGGAGATAAAAAATGAAATGCACCATTCATGGAGATGGTAGGCCGTACGTACGCATGAACACTACTTTCATTTATTTGTCATATTAAAGGAATTAAAACTAAATGAGACATATATATTATAATTACAGTATAATATATATGTTATATAGGTAACATAAGTTCATTAGTTACATTATTTATAAATTCCATGTTTGGCATGAACGAGTCACATCACTTAAGGGGGCTGTAGTCCACACTTCCTCATATGAAATTATGGCATTTGCACAACATGAAAAACATAAAGGTATGTTTTAAATATAAAATAAATTAGCATATAGAGGACATAAATATAATATATATCATATATAAATATAGTTCCATCATAATGGCCACCATGAATGGTGTTAAAAGGAGATTGAACAATGATCGTTTCGTGAGGCAGTAATTCGCCACCCACAGAAACAATATGTTCTTTAACCATTATATAGAGGTGTGTGTGAGTGTAGGTGTAATACTTATCATAACAACATCCTAGTATATTGAAAATACTGGTGTTATTATGGGATCAAATAATAAGAATATATTGGTGAGTGAAGAAGGAAAATAAAAGGAAGAAACTCGAGAGAAGACATTACCTCTAAATCGGGTAACTCTTTTTGATTTGAGCCAAATGCTTCCTTGGGAAGACTTCTGCCCAAATTGAGGCTTCTAGGAGTAATATATGGATGTGGAGAGATAATATGAGCAGAGTTTGGATGATCCATGGTCTTGATAGGTGTGGGTAAGGGGGTATATGTGGGGGCCTTTTATAAGAGGGACGGGGGTCACTTTTGGAAAGTATTGAAATGTTACACTATTATAAATAAATTCTTGGATTTTAAAGGTCCCAAAATGATATATTTTTAGGATAAGGTGATAAGGGTTCTAAATTTACCCATCCAATAGGTTTTCGACAAGTTTAAGTCATAGATTTTACCTTATCTTTTCATTTTAAATAAATCGTTCATTAATGAGGTAATCACTGCATCATCATGGTGTCATAAATAAATTTATTTATTTAATGTCTAAAAATTATAAAAAATACCATGATGTAGGAAATATTTTTATATTTAAAATTACTATTTATAGTCTAATAGATCATTTATTTAAACAAAATTAATTTTTTTTACTTATGATATAAAAACCTTTGTTATATTTCTCTTCTTTTTAAAAATAACGTCATAAATGTCACTATTACACCCATGTGACTCCATGGGCCCTCAAGTTTGGTAAAAAGCTTCCCAGGGTCGGCCATGACTCAAACAAGAAGATTTGGACACATGTTAGGTTCATTTTATATTATTATTATATTATTTTATTACCCTTAACTACTCGATTACTAATTAATCATGATAATTAAAGATAATTACCATCGTTACTATTTATAATGTCAAAAAAAAAGGTATTAATTACATAATTTGGATCTTCTGATTCCAAATATTGAATCTATTTTACCATATTCTAAACACAGAAATTGCAGTAATTAATTTAAAAATAATTCCGCTGTCAAAACAAATAGCGTGTTTTTAAGAAACAATATCTATCAAAAGATTGACAATTTTTTATGTCAAATTTCAAAGTGAAATTAATTATAATGACCATAATTGGATTAAATGGTAAAAATATATTCTAATTACACTTTAAAATAAATTAAAAATATAATCTAACCATATAATTAAATTAGATGAAAAATCAGTTTTGAAGTAAAATGCAGTACTATTCATTAAAAATGAACATTGTCAAAAAAATACCAAAAATTTATCCAAATTAAATTTCAATGTCCCAATTCTAAAGAATAAGTTTATTTTTACAAATATACCTTATAAAATTTTCAAAAGTCAGATTTAAAAATGGTTTTCCATAAAAAGGTGGTAAAACAATCTTTTAAAAATATTAGAGTATTTTATGCTTATGATTGGATTTATTCTCATTTTAAGACTATAAAACACTATATAATTCATAAATAGAGATAGATATGAAAATATATTATTATTTACTTACTTGGGTTGTTACATCCTTCCCCCCTTTAGGAAATTGTATCCCCGTAATTTATTTACTTATCGAATAAGTGGGGGTATTTATCCCTCATTGCATTTTCAGATTCCCATGTTGCATCTTCAACCATATGGTTTTTACATAGAACCTTTAATTGATGAATCGCCTTATTTGACAAAACTTTCTCTCTATGGTCAAGAATCTGGACTGGGTTTCCTCATAAGATAGATTCTCTTCCAGCTGAACTACCTCTGGACTCAAAACATGAGATGAATCTGGCATGTACTTCCTTAACATTGAAACATAAAAAACATTATGTACCTGAGATAAACTTGGAGGTAAATCCACTCAGTATGCAACTGATCCAACTCTCTCCGGAATTTCATATGGTCCATTGAACTTTGGACTCAGCTTTCCTTTCTTACTAAATCGCATCACACTTTTCCATGGTGAAACTTTGAGGAAGATATGATCACCTACCTCAAAAGAGAGATCCTTCCTCTTGTTGTCCGCATAAATTTTCTGCCTGCTCTGAGCTATTCTCATGTGTTTCTTTATTAGCTAAACTTTTTCTGCCATCTCTTCTACAAATTCTGGTTCCATCAAATTCCTTTCACCTACTTCATCCCAAAAAGCTGGAGTTCGACACTACTTCCCATATAATGCCTCAAATGGTGCCATCTGTATACTAGAATGAAAATAGTATTATAAGAAAACTCAACCAATGAAAGATGTTGGTCCCAAATTCCCTCATAATCAATCAAACAAGCACATATCATATCCTCTAAAGTCTGAATTGTTCGTTCTGACTTCCCATCCGATTGAGGATTAAAAGATGTACTAAAATTTAATCCAGTACCTAACAACTTCTGAAGGCCTTTCCAAAAGTTAGAAGTGAACCTGAGATCACGATCAAATACAATGGAGATGGGAACTCTGTGTAACCTGACTATCTCTTTAAGATACAATCGAGAAAGTTGATATAGGGAAAAGTATCTCGTATAGCAAGGAAATGAGTAGATTTAGTCAAGCGATCAACAATAACCCAGATTGCATTATTACCTCGAGGTGTCTTCAGTAATCCCACAACGAAGTCTATGGATATATTCTTCTATTTCCACTCTGGCACTGGTAAAAGATGAATCATCCCATTTGGTAACTACCGCTCTACTTTAACCTATTGACAAGTCAAACACTTCATAGTAAAATCATAAATATCTCTTTTCATTCCATCCCACCAATAATACTCTTAAAGATCTCTATACATATTAGTACTTCCTAGATGAACTGAAAATGGATAACTTTGAGCTTCACATAACAACTCTCTCTTCAACTGTGAATCAAAATGCACACACAATCTCTTCCCAAATCTCAAAACATAATAATTATCAATGTTGAATTCGGGTAACATACCCTTCAGAACCAACTCTACCTTTTTTTGCAACTCACTGTCTTGCTTCTGTACTTGCTTAATTCTATATAATAGAGATGATTTCACTGATACCTAAAAGAAAACAAAATAATTTCCTACACCAACAACATCCAATCCAAAATTCATCAAATCCTTTACCAAAGGATCACGTTCCAAATGTAACATGGTTAATGAAGTATTACTTTTTCGACTCAAAGCATCTTCCACTTTATTTTCTTTTCATAGGTGGTAGTGAATCGTGAAATCATAATCCTTGATTAATTCTATCCATCTCCTCTATCTCATGTTCAATTCTTTCTTAGTGAATATATACTTTAAACTTTTTTGATCAGTATATATTACACACTTTACACCATACAAATGATGCCTCCAAAATTTTAAAGAAAAAACAATAGTAGATAATTCCAAATCAGGTGGAGGGTAATTTATCTCATGAGTTTTCAACTGACGTGAAGCATAAGAAATTACCTGATCATTATGCATTAGGACACAACCAATTCCATTCAATGAAGCATCACTATAGATAATGAGCTCACCATTCCCGAAAGGTAGTGCCAATACTGGATCATTCACCAATATTCTTTTCAATTCCTGAAAACAATCATCACATTATTTTGTCCAGATAAACTTAACACCCTTCCGAGTTATCTTAGTCAATGGGCTAGACAACCGTGAATTTTTTTTAACAAACCTTCAGTAATGGCCTACCAAACCAAGAAAACTACGAATCTCGGTTATATTTGTGGGTCTTTTCCATTCTTCAACAACCTTTGTTTTTGGAAGATCAAAAGTTATTCCATCTTTAGAAACAATGTGACCAAGGAAAGAAATTTGTTGCAACCTAAACTCATACTTACTAAATTTACCATACAATTTATTTTCTTTTAAGGTTTGAAAAATAACCCTTAAATGCCTTTCATGCTCCTCTTTACTTTTAGATAACACCAATATATCATCAATGAAAACAACCACAAACTTATCCAAGAACTCATGGAAAATTCTATTCATAAGGTCCATGAATACAATAGGTGCGTTGGTTAATCCAAAAGGCATAACTACAAATTCATAATGGTTGTATCTTGTACGAAATGCGGTCTTTAGAATATCTTCTTCCTTTACCTTCAACTAATGGTACCCTGATCTCAATTCAATCTTTGAAAAATACTGAGCTCCCTGGAGCTGATCAAACAAATCATCGATATGAGGCAAAGGATATTTGTTCTTAACAGTGATGTTATTCAAGGCTCTATAATCAATGAAAAGTCTCATTGAACGATCTTTCTTTTTAATAAATAAGACCAGAGCACCCCATGGTGATGTGATAGGTATAATGAAACTTTTCTCTAATAAATCTTGCAATTTATCCTTCAACTCTAAAAGTTCAATTTGAGCCATTTGATTAGGGGGTTTTGAAATTGGCTTAGCATCAGGAACTAAGTGAATAGTAAATTAAACTTCCCGATCTGGTATTATTCCAGGAAAATCATCAGGAAAAACATTCGGATACTCGTTTACCACTAGTACATCATTAATCTGAACGGTTCCTTTGTTTTCAACAATAAGTGCAAGGTAACATTCATTTCCATCTTTTAAAAGTTTCTCAGCCTCTTGATATGTTATCAACAGTAAGGGTTCATTCTTGTACACAAACTGAAAGTCTTTCTAAAAAGAAGCTTCTTTAGCTATACATTCAATCTTATAATGGTAATCAGAGAGGAAATCCATACCCAGGATAACATCAAACTCTACTAGAGTTAAATCAATAAGGTTTTCAAGTGGGTTCTTTCCACGGATAAGGATAGGAAGATTCTTATAAATTATTTTTGTCTCAAAATTTCCCCTAGGTGTTTTTACCACAAGTTCAGGAGTCATTTATTGAGATGGAATTCCCAATTTACTAGAATTGTTTTTAGAGATTAAAGAATGTGTAGAACCCGAAGCAAAAAACACATTGGCATAATCTGAAAAAACAAACAAAGTACCTAATACCACTTCATTTGATGGTACAACATCTTCTAAAGTAGTTACAAAGGATTTCAACACACCTTTCTACTTGTATTATGACTTCTTCCCATCATTCGAGCTCTTTGTCGAATAATTGTTTGCATAATGACCCATCTCATTGCACTTGAAACATTTCACTAACTGTAAATCAAATTTGGTCTTACCATTACCCTGATCTTTTCCAGTGCAATCACAAGCCTTATGTCCTATCTTAACACATCCGAAGCACTTTCTAGAATCCAAAAGACATTCCCTAGCATGCTTTTTACCACATTTATCACAAACTGCAAACTTAGTTTTCTTACCATCAAACCTTTTTGAAGGATTATTCCCTTTCTCCTGCCATCTTGGTCTCTTCTTCTGTTGGTTGTCATAGAACACTTGATCATCGGAAAACTCCATTTCCACCTTCTCAGCACATCCAACAAGCTTTTCATAACTTTTGAACTCATGAGAAGATAATTCCTTCGATATTTTGGCTTTAATCCTGAGTAAAAATGATTGATTTTACTATCAAGATCTCTGATAAAATTTGGAGCATACCTTGCCAATCAAGTGAAATTTTCTTCATAAGAATCCACTGAGTCATCCTCTTGCCTCAATTCCAAGAATGGTTTCCCATCATAAGTCGAACAGCCTTAGGAAAATATTTCTCAAGAAACATACCTTTGAATTCATCCCAGTCAAGAGCATCAATCTCATCAGCGTCCTTTATATTTTTAACCATTGACCACCACTGATCCGCTTCACCCTCCAAACGGTAAACAACAAGACTAACCTTTTGATTGTTTGAACACCCCATGACATTGAAAATCTTCTCTAGTGCTTTAATCCACCCTTCAGCTAGCACAGGTTCAGATGATCCTCTGGATGATGGGGGATGTTGCCTCATCAAATGTTTTACCATTGACATGTTCCTCTGTGGTTGATCTGGCTAATCTTGTGCATGGATACCACCACCATTTATCTCTTGAGTCAACTATGCCATTACTGCAATAAACTGTTCAGTTAAAATTCCGACCATCTTAGGATGCTGATTTGGAAGGTAATTTCATTTTGTATGCCTTCCTAGCACTGCTTCCCAATTTTTTCTATAAAAAACCATTCTGAACAAACATTTATTAGATGAATCAACATGGTAATATTCAAATGCAATATCATTTAAATTTGACCATAATGTGTAAAAAAATATTTTTTGGATAATCATTTAATAGAATTATAACTCCTAAATTTATCTAAACTGGACTCTGATACCAACTATAAGGCCCCAGACTTAAGCATTACTTAATCTTGGGTTATTTCAAGAATTCACATTGAGGATCTTTTCAGGTTTAGAGTTTTAGATAATTAGATCATAAATCATGCATTACATTCCACATTTAAACAAGGTGGTTACATCAAAGACAATATTCATTTTTTTTCACCAAAGGAAACAAATTTAAAATAAAACATGGTTTATTTCCTGACACTTCCTCGACACTATCATTGCATCATGTACTTTTCCCTTGACCTGTGAAAAAAATTTCAAAAACTTGGGATGAGCATAAAAATCTCAGTAAGGGATATAAAAATACGGAAAGAAAACATTAGTCCATGTATACATAAGAATAAATAAAATCATACTTTACTCATAAAACATAAGCACTTTAACATACCTCATGAAATCATAAGATTTATGAATAACTCATAGAAATCATAAGACATAAAGGTAATGTGAGGCATTAATAACATTCTTTCATAGGGAGTAACCCTCATGGTTACGTTTGGAATACCCATCACAGTATATTCCCTAAATCTCTTCAGAGAAACCTTAGGGTTTAACTCCTTCGCGTTACCCAATGCATTGGAGAGCTATCTCAGGCTCACCCGCCATTAGTTTATCATGGAACCACCCGACTTTATAAACAATTACCAAGAACCATATCATAATCATATCACATAAAACAACATTAAAGGAAACATAGAATTTCCATATTTCAATCACAATATATCAATACAACACATTGATATAATCAAAACATTATCAAAACCATTTTCAATACCACAGTAAAAGAAAAGTAAAACATGGTATTTATTTTTCATTTAAAAAACGTTATGGCTTGTAGAGGAAGCCGAAACTCAAATAATGGTCACGGCGGTAGAGAATTCATTGTCGCTGTATAAGTAAGACAAAAACATTCCTTTTGTAGTTTAGTAAATTGATTCATGAAAAAAGATTCCTTTTGAATGAAATTAAAATTCAAAAGGGTTTATTATACAACTAATAAAATAAGGTTGTATATATATTGAAGTATGCCTCAACGAAAGGTGATTGAGACGAAGTCCCTTACCTCAAGTACGACTTGTTCTCGTCCGTTCTTTATATTCCTGAATAATAAACTTATGTCAATTTATAATTTATTAAGGACTTAATTTAAAGTTTATTATTCAATTCATATCACATATTATCATTTTATAATAATTAGTTAATTATGTGAGTTCATACCATATGTTTTGTCGATGTTCGATACATGAGTAAAAAATGAACCTGTTTGGAAAAAATTGCCCATATAGTTATAAGTACATCATCTCCAGAATGGTATTAATGATTTAAATGTCATATATATCCAGTATATATGCATTTTATACTATTCCATAACATTTGGAGATAAAAAATGAAATGCACTATTCCTGGAGACGGTAGGTCGTACGTACGCATGAACACTACTTTCATTTCTTTGTCATATTAAAAAAATTAAATCTAAATGAGACATATATATATTATAATTCCAGTATAATATATATGTTATATAGGTAAAATAAGTTCATTAGTTACATTCTTTATAAATTCCATGTTTGTCATGAACGAGTCACATCACTTGAGGGGGCGGTAGTCCACACTTCCTTATATGAAATTATAGCATTTGCACAACATGCAAAGCACAAAGGTATGATTTAAATATAAAATACAGAAGCATAGAGAGGAAATAAATATAATAAATATAATATATAAATACAGTGCCATCATAATGGCTACCGTGAAAGGTTTTAAAAGGAGATTGAACAATCATCGTTTCGTGAGGTAGGGATTCGCCACCCACAGAAATAGTATGTTCTTTAACCATTAAACGGTAGTGTGTGTGAGTGTAGGTAGAATACTTATCATAAAAAAATCCTAGTATATTGATGATACTGGTGTTATAATGGGATAAAATAATAAGAAGATAGTGGTGAGTGAAGAAGGAAAATAAAAATAAGAAACTCGAGAGAAGACATTACCTCTAAATCGGGTAACTCTTTTTGATTTGAGCCAAAGGCTTCCTTGGGAAGACTTCTTCCCAAAGTGAGGCTTCTAGAAGTAATAGAGGGATGTGGAGAGATAATATGAGCAGAGGTTGGATGATCCAATAGCTTTATAGGTGTGGGTAAGGGGGTAGAGTTGGGGGCCTTTTATAAGAGGGAGGAGGGTCACTTTTGGAAAGTCTTGAAATGTTACTTTATTATAAAATGATTTTCTGATTTTAAAGGTCCCAAAATGATATATTTTGAGGATAAGGTGATAAGGGTTAGAAATGTACCCATACAATGGGTTTTAGACAAGTTTAAGTCTTATATTTTACTTTATCTTTTCATTTTATTTAAATTGTTCATTAATGAGGTAATCACTGCATCATCATGATGTCATAAATAGATTTATTAATTTAATGTCTAAAAATTATAAAAAAAATACCATGATGTAGGAAATATTTTTAGATTTCCAATGAATATTTATAATCTAAGAGATAATTTTTTTAAACAAAATTAAATTTTTTTACTTAGGATATACAAACCTTTGTTATATTTCTTTTCTTTTTAAAAATAATGTCATAAATGTCACTATTACACCCATGTGACTCCATGGGCCCTCAAGTTCAGTAAAAATATTTCCATGGTTGGACATGACTCAAACAAGAGGATTTGGACACATTTTTGGGTCATTTTATATTATTATGATATTATTTTATTACCCTTAACTACTCGATTACTAATTAATCACGATAATTAAAGATAATTACCGTCATTACTATTCATAATGTCCAAAAACAAAAAGGTCTTAATTACATAATATGAACCTTCTGATTCCAAATATGGAATAAAATTTTCCAAATCCCAAAAACAGAAATTGTATTAATTATTTTAAAAATAATTCCTGTTGTCAAAACAAATAGTGCGTTTTTAAGAAACAATGTCTATCAAAAGATTGAAAATTGTTTATGTCCAATTTCATTGTGAAATTAATTATAATGACCACCATTGGATTAAATGGTAAAAAGATATTATAATTACACTTTAAAACCAATTAAAAAGATAATCTAACCATATAATTAAATTAGATGAAAAATAAATTTTGAAGTAAAATGCAGTATTTTTCACTATTCATTAAAAAATGAACATTGTCAAAAAAATACCAAAAATTTATCCAAAGTAAATTTCAATGTCCCAATTCTAAATAATAAGTTTATTTTGACAAATAGAGCTTATAAAATTGTCAAAAGTTAGATTTAAAAATTGTTTTCCATCAAAAGGCGGTAAAACAATCTTTTAAAAATATTAGAGTATTCTATGCATAAGATTGGATTTATTCTCATTTTATTCCTATAAAACAATATTTAATTCATAAATAGACATAGATAATAAAAATCTATTATTCTTTACTTACTTGGGATGTTACATTTGGATTCCACCACCATTGATAAAAATTAAGAAAAATATATCTCTTCAACCAAAACTGGCCACATCAAGGACAATTTCTCAGATGCCACATCCATTAGTTGAGAAAGAGACATCATACTAAGGGCATTAACTACCATGTTTCCATTATCTATAGTATAGAAAATATTCAATTAATAATCTTTTAGAAACTCTAGACAATTAATCTATCTTATATTGATATATCTTTGGGAGAATATATTCCCAAGACACTAGAGATTTTTGAAGAACACAAAGCCCTTACCAAGAAGACAGTGTCTCCATATCTTCAAAGAAAATAATATTTCTTCAAGAAATGATTCATGGGTAGAATAATTTTATTCATGATGTTTTAGTTTCTTAGATGTATAATCATCCATGACTCACCTCTACATTTGTAACACCCCAAGATTTCATAGTACGTTATTTCTTCAATGTCATTCAATAACTTGCACTACACACAACACTGAGTTCAAGCGCACCACGACTTACCAAACTAGCCGTTCAAAAGCGGTTATGAATAGTATTAACTAAAATTTTAATTTTATATAATCCTTATAATTTTAGAATCCATATTATGAGTTTCTTAGATATAATATAAAAACAAATTCATTTTTTCAGATAAAAGTAGTATTTTTTTAAAAATGAAATTTTACCGCCTTTTAATGGAGAACCCTTTTTAAATAAAATATTTGAAACTTTTATATATTAAATTTGACAAAATAAACTTCTTCTTTATAATCGGGACATAAAAATTTAGTTTTGAAGAATTTTTGGGGTTTTTCTGATAACATTCATATTTGGGGGAATAGTGAAAAATACTAAATTTTAACTGAAAATAACTTTTTTAATAAAAATAATTTATAGTTTTAAACTATAAATATTAATGGTTTGGAAGTATAATTATATTATATTTTTACCATTTAATCCAATGTTGGTCATTTGAAGTAATTTCACTTTGAAATTGGTCATAAACAAGTGTCAATCTTTTGGTAGTTATTATTTCTTAAAAATACGCGTTTTGGTTTTGACAATGGCAATTAATTTTAAATTAATAAATTCAATTTATATATTTTGAATTTGGTAAAATAGAATTCATTTCTAAATTCTAAATATCAAACTTAACTTAGGGTGAATTTTTTTTATGTTTATGAAAACTTTCAATTTTTGATGAATAATGAAAAACACTGTATTATTGGTTAAAACAGAATTTTCATTTAAATAATTATTTATTTTAGGTAAAAATAGATAAATAATACATATATATGTTCAATTTAATTAATTACAGTAATTTTTTAATAATATTAGATATATAAAATTTTATTGAACTTTTCACCGTCTTTTACCAACCTCCTAGGAGAATTTGCAAATTCGCATAAAAATTAATTTTACCACTTCTATGAGTGGAATTTGAAAAACAAAAGAGACACGGTTGATATCAGTAAGAAATTTGTGGTTCAATAAGATAAAAATATTTTTTGGTGAATAATAACTTTTTACTTTTATTTACCATGGTTAAAAGTAAATAGGTAAGGGTAAAAATGATATTATTATTACCCTAAACCATGTCCTAATTCTATTAGATAAGTGTAATTCGACCAAACACAACCTTAGGAATAAAATATTATCCTTTAGGTCCACTTGTATTAGATTAGGACATTTATTATTATTTTATTTAAAGAAGAGTTAAAAGAGTTAAAATCAAAGTTTAATATATAAAACATTTTTAATATAGGGTTACACACAATATTAATTCGACTATAAATATTCATTAGAAATAAAAAAAAAATTTTCCTAAATCATGGTATTTTATTTATAATTTTTACATATTAAATAATTTAATTTATTAATGACATAATGATGATGCAATAATTACCTTATTAATGAAATATTAAAATAATTGATATTATAAATACCCAAATAAATGTAATTTGAGATTTTTTATGAATTAAACTAATTTTATAGATTAATATGACATGTTAGGGTTTATTAAATTATTTTTTTGAAGTAATAATTCTGTTATAAATTTAGAAAAAACAAAATACCAAATCGTGTCAAAATTGACATAAAAGAGTTTTTGAAACAAATATTATATTATTAATTGATATTCTATTCCTAAAAATCTAAGGTTCGTCCAAAGGGATTAAATACTATTATATATTTCATTAATTAACCACTTGGGGTTATCTTGAAAGTTTATAGTATGTTTATTGACCATATAATATAAAATTACAAAGAGACATGGTAAACGTCAAACTATTTAACTAAGAGTTAAATAAAAAAGATAAGGTTAATATAGTGACCCAATCCTGTCTAAAACCTATTGTTTGAGTGGTTTTAGACACATCCCCACCTTATATTTTAAATAATTCATGTTTAGCCATTATAAACCGAAAATTAGTTTATTATAACATAATATTTTATGTTTTTTCTAAGGTGCCCCTCACCCCTCTTATAAAAGGGCACTTCCCATTCTCTCAAATTCATACATCCGAAGCCATTTGACTCAGCCAAACCCTGCCAAAATATCCTCAAAACTATACTAACTTTATCCTAGAGGCCTTACTTTGGTCATAAATCCAACCTAAGGAGCCCTTTTGATCAAATCAAAAGGAATAACCTGAAGAAATGGCAATGATTTCACCACCCTCTTTCAAGTTCTTTTATTCTTCCACTTACTCTTTCTTTGTTATTACCATACCAAAATAATAACTCTAGTATATTATTTATATTGTGATGTTATTATAAATATGGCACAACCATATTCATTATTCTATCCATCCTATGAATGATAATGTCACCATGCGTGCGTACGTACGACTTATCATCTCCACGCCGTGGTGTAATTTTTTATTCAACACTATGTTATTTGGTTGGATATAATGATGAGTAATATGTTTATAAATAATTAAAATAACATGATAATGTCTCTGTAAAATTAATATACCATACAATTCCACACCTTTAAGGAAATTATATTGTCTCTTGTGGTATGTACAGATTACCATCTCCATGACGTGATGAGATTCATTTTCACGTTCACCATTCATCGACGATTATAAAAATATATATTTCTAATAAGTATGTAATATATGAAATAATAATGATACTGGATATATATATATATATGTATATATATATATATATTTATATATATATATATATGTCTTTATGTACTTACATATATCTTATTCACTTACTTCCGTTCAATACGACATGAAAACAGAAACAACGTTTATGCGTACGTACAACCTACCGTCTCCATAAGTGGTGTTTTCTATTTCATATATCTATTTATTATAAATATTTATATTCCAAATATATATGATATATAAATCAAGTTTTATAATTTGGAATTATTTAAATCATTATCTAAATGATATGATCAAGAATAACAAGTTAAAATACGTATGATAAAGAAAGAAATTATTACCCAAAATGTTAATTTAACATGAAAATCATTATTAAATGGGAAATATAAAGTAATAAATGAATCATTTATGATATAATAAATATGAATATGGTTATAGTATAATATAATAACATACAATGGTCATTATAAAGGAGGTTAAACATACCCTTGACCAAAGGAAAGTGCAAGGTAAGGGGTTTCTTATCTCACTTTTAATTCCGTGAGATTTCCATTGTTCACCACTTATTTATTGCATGTGGTGTATTGTTTAATTCCATTTGATATATATATTATCATTATTATCTTTATATTAAAGTAATATTTGATTAATTTTGTGGTTATTTTACTATTTTTTCATACGAATCGATTGATTACAACGTGGTAAGGATTATTTACTCAATCTCATTATTACCCGAGATTGTTCATGTGTAAGTATTTTATGGGACATACTTATCATAGATACCCATATTTTATAAAAATTATTTCAAAAGGAATATTATATGGTTTTAAGGGAGGGTCTATTTAACTATATCATCATTTTAAATGTTTTAAAGATTTATCTTTCTAAACCATTTTAATTAATATCCATGTTTTCAAAATGATTTTAAGGATTTATTTATATGAACATGAATGTTTTGAAATGATAATTATTTTAAATAGTTTAAAAGTGGTATGGGACACTTTGATTCAAAAATCCCTTTTAAATAACTACCTTTATAAATTATGAGAATTTTAAACGATTTTATGAAAAAGGGGTATTTCTCTCAAAGCATTTTACTGATCATTTTCATTTATGACAACATCCTTTAATGGATTTTAAACTTGTTTAAAGTTGATTTATTATGATAAAAATCCTCTATATTGTATTGAATGTTTTGTGATATGTTTGACTATGGATGTGTTATTTTTATACCATTCATGGTTTATGGATAAAGTATCGACATTTAAATTCTAGTTTTAATACGAATGTTTATGTTATATTCAACCTTTTATTATGATGAATGTATTGGACTTGTATGTTCCGGGTTGGGGAACGGTAAAAGTAAGCCCTCAGGGTTGGAGTCCAGTTACAGTATGCCCTCTGGGTTGGGGTCCAGTTACAGCAGACCCTCTGGGTTGGAGTCCGGTTATAGAGGCTCTCCAGGTTGGAGTTTGGTTACAGAGGCTCTCCGGGTTGGAGCCCGGTTACAGAGGCTCTCCTGGTTGGAGTCCGATTACAGAGGATCTCTGGGTTGGGGTCCTGTTACAGTTATCCCCTAGGTCCTAGAACGCGGCCTTGACACAAAAATTAAAGTCTGGTACTGTACATTCACTCATTATGAAATTATTTATTACATGTGATTATTCAACTAGTAGAATATCCATGTTCATGTTTATATGGTAATGTTTGATTTATTTTTTCCATATTATGTTCAAGTTTATGTTTAAAAGGATATTGTTTTTATTACACATCTTTCCTAAAAAGTTTATAGGTTCCAATAAATTATTTACCCTTACTGAGCATCTAAGCTCACACCTTTCTTATGTTTTAATTTCCCAGGATCTGAAGAAGTTTTTTATGTTTGAGATGCAGGGTTAAGCTAAGGGAACAATGGCATTCTCAAAGGATTTTTTTTGTGTTGTATGTTAAAAAGTTTAATGTAACGTTCATGTATGTAATCTATTTTCCAAGAATGCTAAATTGATCAGTCTTTCAGGACTTGATTCCTTATAATAATGCCAATGTATTAAAATAATGAACCGACTCTGGGAATATAGGGTTGGGGTGTTACAGTTGGTATCAGAGGAAGTTTAGAAATAACCTTGGAAACTATATTTAGATAAACGCTGATTAGAGTACATTACCATAAGATATACTTTGAGGATTAGTATAGAATAACTTCCTAGAATTTTGGTAATGTAGAGATTTTGTGAGTTTTCCAAGAAATACATCCCTGTCTGGATACGAGTAGGTAGAGGCGGCTCTGGTACAGATGTACCTAGGGGTAAAACCTTAAAACACCGCTTTGAGCTAGACTCGAATGGGAACTGGTGCATGAAAACAGGCCTTGTTGCACTCTTGGTTACGACAGTCCTGGGGGATATTCTTAGGATAAATCATATTTTCATTATAAGCCATTATGAAGGATTTAAGAGTAAATACTTCCTAAAAAAACATTTTTATAATTATGGATTATATCCATAAACTATTGAATTTACTTTAGGTATTTTACAAGTTTGGAATTATGAATTACGATTCATAAACTGGCCTAGTGTATTCCATTGTTAAGAAATGGCACCCAATAGAAGGAATGAGAACTCCAACAATACGTTTGATCCAAAAAGTAAAAAGGATCATATATTTCTTGGTATTAAGACAACATTTAGAAGGGAAATAGTCTCCCACGTATTCTCAACATATGAAGAAATAATATCATGTGTTAATATGATAAGTAAAGAATTCTTTGAGTCCTATGGCTTTGAAGGGAAGCAAGAGAAGAAAAGGATGGTAGAAAGAATTATGGATAAAGGGAAGAAGGGAATGGAGGATTTCCCCACATGTGAAAAATGTGTAAAGAATCACTATGGTAAATGATTTAAGGGAATGTGAGTTTTTTATAAGTTTGGAGAAGAAGGACAACATGTACATGATTGCAAGGATAAGAAAAAGGTTTCAAATGTAAAATGATTCATCTTCAAGTAGTTGCAACACTACATGAATCAATGTCATAGTAATCATAGTATACCGCAAATGATGCTATTGGATAATAATAAAATTATGATACTACCAAAGATGAAGAGGAATGACTAGTGTTATTATGTTTTTATTAAAGAATTATGTGATTTTAGAATTGAATCGATGATATACCAATTATATGAATTATGGAAATAAATAAGGATTGTAGTGCAATACTATTTCATTGAGGATTTGAGATTATATAGTTATATGAAAAGTGACTCAACAAAAAGATAATTTTTTTGGAAAATACATGGTCAGAGGAAAGATAAACCTTAATATGGTCTTGATACTGAGGTAGTAATTTTGGAATAAGAGATGGTTGATTTGGATAAATTATATATGATATTCTTGACTACCTTGGAACTGATTAATGGTTTGTTTATTTCATCATTGTTGGAGAATTCAAAATTTTTGGATATAAGGAATATATCTAGTATTCTATAAGGAATAAGGGAGAATTAATTTAATCAATAAGGTTTTATATTAATTCAGGGTGTTACCGTGTTTTAAAAGAATACATGATTAAGGTATTCACATGTTATTACATGTCCAAAAGAATATTCATTGTGTTTACTGTCCTTATAAATCTTGGACTGTGAATTTGGACGGAAGTATTTTGGACAAGTATAAAGGATGGAATCAATTAAGTTATACATTGGATACTATTATCAAGGTTAAATCATTTCTTGAGATTATTTTTGGACTGTCATAAAAAGGAAAACCTAGAGGTCAGGCGACAACCCGTCGCGTCCGACAAGGCCATGAGACTTGAACCCTCAACTGAAGGGCAACAAGGGTGCATCACCTACCACTAGCCTACATGATGTCCTAGTTTGTATAATGTAGTTTTTTTATAATATTCTGAAAAATGAATTATAAATTCATTATTTTTGTAACCCTATATGGTTGGGATAAATATAATATTTTTAAGTTCTATTATTTTTAGAGTGAAAGATGAGTTTGTGGTAGAAATTAAAGGATGGAACTCTACTTGTCAAGTATATTTTTTCGCTCTTATTCTATGAATAAATTAATTATAAAACTTTAGGGAAGGTATCTTAAAACAAAAATGTGTTATCCTAATACCTTATGTTTTGTTGAACCGATGATATTTTAAATCATCATAGATTGATGGATTTGAGGCCCTCAATTTTACACTTGTTTGCGATTGATGACCTCAATCACTCCCTATAAATATTTAAAATTTTCCTCCAATTATATGTCTCTAATTTCCACTAATGTTCTCTTAATCTAGATCATAATTTGGTGGTGAATTTTTCATTTCCCTTTCTCTTTTATTAAGACTAAATTTTATTAACCCAATTTCTGATGTGAGTTCTCCACAAAGGTATTTTTCTATTTTTAACCTTTTATTTTCGAAGAACAATTTCAAATTGTGAGGATGCAATTTATTTAAGGAGGGGAGAATGTAACACCCCAAGATTTCATAGTACGTTATTTCTTCAATGTAATTCAATAACTTACACTACACACTACACTGAGTTGAAGCACACCACGACTTACCAAACTAGCTGTTCAAAAGCGGTTATGAATAGTATTAACTAAATTTTGAATTTTATATAATAATTATAATTTTAGAATCCATGTTATGAGTTTCTTAGACATAATATAAGAACAAATTCATTTTTCAGATAAAAGTAGTATTTTTTAAAAAAATGAAAATTTACCGCCTTTTAATGGAAAACAGTTTTTAAATCAAATATTTGAAACTTTTATATGTTAAATTGGAAAAAATAAACTTCTTCTTTAGAATCATGACATAAAAATTTAGTTTTGATGAATTTTTCGTGTTTTTCTGATAACATTCATATTTGGGTGAATAGTGAAAAATACTAAATTTTAACTAAAAAGAAATTTTTTAATCAAAATAATTTATAGTGTACAACTATACATATCAATGGTTTGGAAGTATAATTAGATTATATTTTTAATATTTAATCCAATGCTGGTCATTGGAAGTAATTTCACTTTGAAATTGGTCATAAACAAGTGTCAATCTTTTGGTAGTTATTATTTCTTAAAAATACGCTTTTTGGTTTTGACAATGGGAGTTAATTTTAAATTAATAAATTCAATTTCTATTTTTTTAATTCGGTAAAATATACTTCATTTAAAAATTATGAATATCAAAATTTGCTTAGGGTGAATTTTTGGTATGTTTTTGAAAACTTTCATTTTTTATGAATAGTGAAAAACACTGCGTTATTTGTTAAAACTGAATTTTCATTTAAATAATTACTTAATTTATTTAAAGTTATTTTTGGTCAAAATATATATATAATACCTATATATGTTAAATTTAATTCATTGGAGTCATTTTGTAATAATAATAGATATATAAAATTTTATTGAACTTTTCACCGTCTTTTACCCACCTCCAAGGAGAATTTACAAATTCGCATAAAACTTAATTTTACCACTTATGTTAGTGGAATTTGAAAAATCCGAGAGACACAGTTGATATTAGTAAGAAAAATGTGGTTCAATAAGATAAAAATAATTTATGGCGAATAGTAACTTTTTTACTTTTATTTACCACAGTTAAAAGTAAATTGGTAAGGGTAAAAATGATATTATTCTTACCCTAACACATGTCCTCATTATATTGGATAAGTTTAATTCGACCAAAAACAAAATTAGGAATAAAATATGATCCTTTAGGTCCACTTGGATTAGATTAGAACATTTATTATTATTTTATTTAAAGAAGAGTTAAAAGAGTTAAAATCAATGTTTAATAACTAAAATATTTTTAATATAGGGTTAAAAACAATATTAATTATACTATAAATATTCATTATAAAGATAAAAAGATTTAATAAATCATGTTATTTTATTTATAATTTTTATACATTAAATAATTTAGTTTATTTATGACACAATGATGATGCAGTAATAACCTTATTAATGAAATATTAAAATAATTGATATTATAAATACCCAAATAAATGTAATTTGAAACTTTTTATGAATTACACTAATTTTCTAGGTTAATATGACATGTTAGGGTTTAATAAATGATTTTTTTTGAATTAATAATGCTGTTATGAATTTATCATAAACAAAATACCAAATAGTTTCAAAATTGACATAAAGGAGTTTTTAAAACAAATATTATATTATTAATTGTTATTCTATTCCTAAAAATATAAGGTTCAGATAAAGGGATTAAATACTATTATATATGTCATTAATTAACCACTTGGGGTTCTATTGGAAGTTTATAGTAAGTTTATTAACCATATAATAAAAAAATACAAAGAGACATGATAAATGTCAAACCATTTAACTAAGAGTTAAATATAAAAGATGAGGTTAATATAGTGACCCAAACCTGTCTAAAACCAATTGGTTGAGTGGTTTTTGACACATACCTACCTTATCCTTTAAATAATTCATTTTGGATCCATTAGAAACTGAAAATGAGTTTATTATAAAATAATATTTTAAGTTTTTCCTAAGGTGCCTCTCACCACTCTTATAAAAGGGCACTTCCCCTTATCTCAAATTCACACCTCCAAAGCCATTTGGATTGGCCAAAACCTGCCCAAATATCCTCCCAACTATCCTAAATTAATAATATAGGCATTCCTTTGGTCATAAAGCCAACCTAATGATCCCTTTTGATCAAATCAAAAGGAAGAACCCAAAGAAAAGGTAATGATTTAACCACCCTCTTTCAAGTTCTTTTCTTCTTCCACTTACTCTTTCATTGTTATTGCCATACCAAAATAATAACTCCTGTACCTCAAATATATTGTGATGTTATTATAAATATGGAACAACCATATTCATTATTTTATCCATCCTATGAATGATAATGTCACCATGCGTGCGTACGTACGACTTACCATCTCCACACCGTGGTGTAATTTGTTATTCAACACTATGTTATTTGGATGGATATAATGATGAGTAATATGTATATAAATAATGAAAATAACATAATAATGTCTATTTAAAATTAATATACCATCCAATTACACACCTTTAGGGAAATTATATTGTCGCTCATGCGTACGTACGGATTACCGTTCTACGACGTGATGAGATTCATTTCCACATTCACCATTCATCGACGATTATAAAAATATATATTACTAATAAGTATGAAATATATGAAATAATAATTATACTGGATATATATATATATGTATGTATGTATGTATGTATTTATTTATGTATTTATGTACTTACATATATCTTATTCACTTACTTCCGTTCAATACGATATGAAAACAGAAATAACGTTTATGCTTAGGTACGGCCTACAGTCTCCATAAATGGTGTTTTACATTTCATATATCTATCTATTATAAATATTTATATTCTAAATATATATTATATATAAATCAAGGTTTATATTCTGGAAGTACTTAAATCATGATCTAAATGATATGATCAATAATAACAAGTTAAAATACGTACGATAAAGAAAACAATTATTACCCGAAATGTTAATTTAACATGAAAATCATTATTAAATGGGTAGTATAAAGTAATAAATGAATTATGTATGATATAAAAAATAGGAATATGGTTCTGGTATAATCTAATAATATAAAATGGTCATTATACCAGAGGTTAAATGTACCCTCTACCAAAGGAAAGTGCAAGGTAAGGGGTTTCTTATCTCACTTTTAATTCTGTGAGATTTTCATTGTTCACCACTTATTTATTGCATGTGGTATATTGTTTACTACAATTTGATATATATATTATCATGATTCTCTTTATATTCATGATATTATTTGATTCATTTTGTGGTTATTTAACTATTGTTCATACGACTCGATAGATTACAACATGGTAAGGGTTGTTTCCTCAATCTCATTATTACCCGAGATTGTTCATGTGTAAGTATTTTCTGGGACATACTTATCATAGATACCCATATTTTATAAAAATGATTTCAAAAGGAATATTTTAAGGTTTTATGGGAGGGTCTATTTAACTAGATCATAATTTTAAATGTTTTAAAGATTTATCTTTATAAACCCTTTTAATTAATGTCCATGTTTTCAAAATGATTTTAAGGATTTATTTATATGGAAATGAATTTTTTGAAATGATAATTATTTTAACAAGTTTCAAAGTGGTATGGGACACTTTGATTCAAAAATACCTTTTAAATGAATACCTTTATAAATTGTGAGAATTTTAAATGATTTCATGAAAAAGGGGTATTTCTCTCAAAGCATTTTACTGATCATTTTCATCTATGACAAAATCATTTATTGGATTTTAAACATGTTTGAAGTTGATTTATTATGATAAAAATATTCCATATTATATTGAATGTTTTGTGATATATTTGACTGTGGATGTTTTATTTGTATACCATTCATGGTTTATGGATAAATTATCGATATTTATTATGCTAGTTTTAATAAGAATGTTTATGTTATATTTCAACCTTTTTTTATGATGAATGTATTGGACTAGTTTATTTCGGGTTGGGGACCAGTAAAAGTAAGCCCTCCAGGTTGGGGTTCGGTTATTATAAGCCCTCCGGGTTGGGGTTTGGTTACAACAGACCCTCTGGGTTGGAGTCTAGTTACAGAGGCTCTCTGGGTTGGAGTCTAGTAACAGAGGATCTTTGGGTTGGAGTCCAGTTACAGAGGCTCTCCGGGTTGGAGTATGGTTACAGAGGCTCTTCGGGTTGGGGTCTAGTTACAGTTATCCCCTTGGTCCTGGCACAAGGCCTTGACATAGAAATTAAACTCTGGTACTATACATTCACTCATTATGAAATTAGTTATTACAAGTTATTATTCAACTTGAAGAATATCCATGTGAATGTTTATATAGTAATGTATGATTTATTTTTTCCATATTATGTTCAATTTTATGTTTTAAAGGATATTGGTTTTATTACACATCTTTCCTTAAAATTTTATAGGTTCTACTAAATTATTTACCCTTAATGAGCATCTAAGCTCACCCCATTCTTATGTTTTAATTTCCCAGGATCTGAAGAAGTGTTTTCTGTTTGAGATGCAGGGTTAAGGTAAGGTAACAATGGCATTCTCAAAGGATTTTTTGTGTTGTATGTTAGAAAGTGTAATGTAACGTTCATGTATGTAATTTATTTTCCAAGACTGTTAAAATGATTTGTCTTTTGGGACTTTATTCCTTATTATCATGCCAATGTATTAAAATAATGCACCTACTCTGGGAATATAGGGTTGGGGTGTTGCAACATCAAGACACAATAAATCCCAAAACATGAAGCATTGAATAACACCTTATACCTTACTTTATTCTTTAAAAACTGTAAATCTAGGCTACTAGTAAACCATTGATTCATATCCAAAAAATCCCCCTAAAATTATTAGACTAGATTAAAGGACACCACTTATGGGTAAGGATATTATTAGGGGACATGGTCCTAGATAATTCTATCATGAATCATTGATAATTACCCACTATCCCAAGAAAGACGTGTACCTCAAACATTATCTTGGTTGGATCCTAAGGCATCATAGCCTCCTCCATCGTAGGGACATTAGACACTCCACCCTCATGGATGAAATTACCTAATAAATGGACTTCCTGATTCTAGAACTTTTACTTAGAGTGTATTCTATATAGCTAGTTCTCATTTAGTATGTCTAGAATAAATCTCAAATGCTTTACATTTTCATCCTCTATATGAGAATATATTATGATTTCATTAATAATAACCTCCATGAATCATTCTAAGAATAGTTGGATGATCTAGTTCATGAGTCCCATGAACAAAAAAATGGAATCTTCATACTGACCAACATCACTAGGAACTTGTAGTGATCATAAAGGCACACTAATGCTATATTTGGGATTACTTTCACATGAACCTAAATATGGTTATATTGAACCCTGATATAAATCTTTAAGAACCAATTTTCTATTTTTATATAGTAAAAGAGATCATCAAACCTTTAAAGAGGTCATCTATTCTTGACTGTCACTTGATTTGAGTGGAGATAGTCAATACAAATCCTCAAGCTTCTATCCATCTCCTTCACCAATAGAACATGAACTACCTAGGGGGAACACTGGGTTTAATGATTTTTTTTTCTAAAAGGTCCTTCAACTACACCTTTAGCTCCTTAATCTCATCTAAATCCATTTGATAATCTACAGATGAAATTAGTGTGGTCCTAGGTTTTAAATCAATACTGAAATCAACATTTTGTTTATCGGGAAACCCAAGGATATCCTTTGAGAAAACATCCATGTACTTATCTACCACTATAAGTAATATCTCCTTTGTAATATCCAAAACTCATAAGGTTAAGATCACCAACTAGATGGGTAATTTCCTAAAATATCTAGAGGTATATACCTACTTATCTAGCCTGAGGGTCCTAATCATCAGTAAAATCGAATCTTAGCCCATTCTATTAATATAATATCACCTAACAATGATATAAATATATCCAATATTAGATGATAAATAAATAGTCTATTCCAAATATAACATCATAGGGTCTCATATTCTCCATGATTACACTAGTGCAAAAACGTTTTTTACGTCACCATTTTTTACGTCGGTTATATATAACCGATGTAAAAATGCGGCGAGTAGATTTTTAACATCGGTTATTTTAATAACCGACATTACAAATCGAGCCTATTTAGTTTTTACGTCGGTTATCTTATAACTGACGTAAAAAACCAATGCGCGGGGGGTTTTTTACATCGATTATTTGGAAACCAACATAAAAAACCCGATATCTACGCGTTTTTTAAGTCGGTTATCAAATAACCGACGTAAAAAACCAAAGGGCGAGGTTTTTTAAGTCGGTTATTTTATAACCGACGTAAAAAACGAGATGTCTACGGGTTTTTTACGTCAGTTATTTTATAACCGACGTAAAAAACCACCCGTGCTTTGGATTTTTATTTCGGTTATTTGATAACCGACGTAAAAAACACGCAGATATCTGGTTTTTTACGTCGGTTTCCAAATAACCAACGTAAAAAACCCCCTGCGCATTGGTTTTTTACGTCGGTTATCTTATAACCAACGTAAAAAATGAGATATCTACGCATTTTTTACTTCGGTTATAAAATAACCAACGTAAAAAACCAAAGCACGGGGGGGGGGGGGGGGTTTACGTCGGTTATAAAATAACCGACGAAAAAAACCAAAGCGCGAGCGCTTTTTTACATTGGTTTTAAAATAACCGACGTTATAAATTTAAAAAATAGTTTATAACATTGGTTATATAATAACCGATGTTATAAAACTTTTAAAGAAATTAAAGCCTCGTGGACTGTCATTTACGATTTTTCGATTGACAGTCCGCCGGCTCGTCTCTCTCGCGCGGTAAACCCTAATCGGCTCATCGATCGACCTGTGTTAAACTCATTTTGGATTCATTGTTTATCTTCTTCACTCCTCTCATATCTATCATCTCAACTCGCAACATTCAAGTAAGCCTTCCACGAATTTATTTCGTTCTTTTTTTTCACGGATATTCTATAATTATGTTTTGCGATTTTTGTACATTTAATGTAAACAAGATGTAGTGGTTTACAAGTATGCACCTCATTACTATTTTGATAATATGGTGATGAGTTAATCTAAGATACATATGATTCATTGATGGAAGTGATACAATTTCACGTGGTGTAGGATGATTTATGGGCGGGGTGAGACCATGACATTAGCATTGGGGTGTGAGAGGAAAACTAGTGGAGAAGTGGTATCCGAGAACCTTAATTTTAATATATATATATATATATAATTTTTTATAAGAAAAGGTTTATTTATATGAATTATTTTGTGAGCGATCCATAGTGAGTATATGAAACTATTTTTCCTTGTTTAGGTGATGATTTAGATTCCTTTTTTCATAAGGCTTTAGTGTGCTTCCTCAACATTTTCATGAGATGTTTTATGGAGGATCTTACTATGTATACATGTTATTCCCACCATACATAAATATAAACAATTTTTTTGGTTTTTAAAATCAATTTTTAGTTTTTTATAGATGTTAGTAGCATGGAAGTGTTGTGGAGTAGCGCATTGGGGTGTGAGAGGAAAACTAGTGGAGAAGTGGTATCCGAGAACCTTAATTTTAATATATATATATATATATATAGTTTTTTATATGAAAAGGTTTATTTATATGAATGATTTTGTGAGTGATCCATAGTGAGTATATGAAACTAGTTTTCCTTGTTTAGGTGATGATTTAGATTCCTTTTTTCATAGGGCTTTAGTGTGCTTCCTTAACATTTTCATGAGATGTTTTAGGGAGGATCTTACTATGTATACATGTTATGCCCACCATACATAAATATAAACAATTTTTTTGGTTTTTAAAAGAAATTTGTATTTTTTTATAGATGTTAGTAGCTTGGAAGTGTTGTGGAGTAGCTTTCATGAGTATATAGAGTTTATTGTTTCTTCCTAGTTTTACTTTTAGTACTAATAATCTTATTTTTGGTTTATGTACAACAATACATGTATGAATTCATGCATAATTATCTAAATTTATTCATTTCGAACTGAGGAGGGTTACTTTTGGTGGGAGAAGATCCTAAATGATATGGTATGAATTCATTCTATCATAACCATAAATAAAATATAGTTTTATTTTATTTATCATATACATCAACTTATACTCTTCTTTTTCATCACAAACCCTTTGAGAATAAAAAACCAAAACATTGCCTTTTGTTATAGAATACGGGACATCAAAATCAAATGATTGAACATATTCCTCCCAAAAACACTTCCATTGATTTTTTATAATTGTGTGAAAATATTTACCAAATGGATTTAGGGTCTACAGAAACCATTAATAACATGTTAAATAGGTAGTTTATCTAATATATTAAAACATCAAAACTGCAATCAATATTAAACTATGTAGGCGTCATGGTTTTCTTTGATTCAATGAAATTTAAAACTGTTATATCTAACTATATTTTGTTTTAAAAATAATATTCAAGCATGTTTTTTTAAATACCTATAGATTTGTTTTATATTTTAAATTGTTTTACATTCAAATTATGATTTTTTTCATATAAACATATATTTGTCTTATCTTAAAAATATATATATTTTTTTGATATTTGTTATAGGTAAAAATGAGTCGAAGTTTGATTACGACACATTGAATGAGCAATGAATTTGAGGAAGGTGTTGATGCCTTTTTGGAATTTGCAAAACGAAATGTTCCAAGTAGTGACATTTTTTTCTGTCCATGCCTGAAATGTTTGAATATGAAGAAGTTGAAAATTAGAGAGATAAAAGATTATCTGATTTGTCATGGTTTTAATCCAAGTTACAACCCTTGTATTTGGCATGGTGAAACTGGATGGAATGTCACTGATGATGATGATTCGCAAGATGGTAACTCCGATGGAATTGAAGAAATGATTCGCGATATTATAGCAGAACAAATTGAGATAGAACCGACAGTTGCACATCTATATGGTGATGCTGAAAAACCATTATATCATGGTTGTACAGATTTTCTGGTTTTGTCGGTGGTGTTAATATTGATTAACCTGAAGGCGAAGCATGGATGGAGTGACAGAAGTTTTACAGAGCTTCTACAATTGATGAAAGACATTCTTCCAAAAGATAACGATCTTCCAGATTCACATTACAAATCCAAGAAAATATTATGCCCTATGGGATTGGGATACAAGAAAATACATGCCTGTCCGAATGACTACATTATATATAGGAAGGAATATGAATTTCTGTCAGAGTGTCCTAAATGTGGGACATCACGGTATAAGGTGAAAGAAAAATCGCAGGCTGATGTAGAGATTACAAAGCTCCCTTCAAAGGTATTTTGGTATCTTCCTATAATTAATCGTTTCAAACATTTATTTTCTAATTCACATGATGCAAAAAGGTTAAGATGGCATGCTGAAGAGCGGGTATGTGATGGAAAAATACTTCATCCAGCTGATTGTCCACAATGGAAGAAAATTGATGCGCAGTATTCTATATTTGGAAATGAAATTAGAAATCTCAGACTAGGGTTGTGCATAGATGGAATGAATCCATACCGAACACTCAATAGCACACATAGTTCATGGCCTGCTATATTGGTAATTTACAACCTCTCTCCTGAAATTTGTATGAAGCGCAAATATGTCATGTTGAGTACAATGATCTCTGGTCCAAAGCAACCCGGTAATGATATTGATGTTTACTTTTCACCGTTGATTGATGATTTGAAACTGTTATGGGCTGATGGTATTAGGGTGTATGATTCTTATAAAATGGAATATTTTCAACTGCATGCAGTGCTTCTGTTCACTATAAATGACTTCCCAGTGTATGGAAATTTGTCTGGATACAGTGTTAAAGGGCATAAAGCATGTCCAATTTGCGAACAACAGACGTCATATTGTCAATTGCATCATGGGAGGAAAAAAATGTACATGGGTCATCGAAAGTTTTTGCCTATGGAACACCCTTATAGAAGACTAAAAAAGGCATTCCATGGATCACAAGAATTTGATACTTCTCCAAAACCTTTATCCCCTGATCTATATTTTGAGAGGGTGAAAAACCTTGATGTGACATTGGGAAAGACACAGAAATATGGTAATGATAGACATATTTGGAAGAAAAGGTCAATTTTTTTTTGAGCTACCATATTGGAGGTATCATGAATTTAAACATAATATTGATGTCATGCACGTGGAGAAGAATATCTATGATTCTTTGATTGGAACATTGTTAGATATTAAAGGAAAGACTAAAGATGGGTTGAATTCAAGATTAGACTTATTATCAATGGGAATACGTTTGTAGTTAGCTCCCACTCCTAAAGGAAGACGAACATTTCTTCCCCCGTCTTGTCATACATTATCGAAGAGGGAGAAAATTAGCTTCTTTCAGTGTCTTCATGATACCAAAGTGCCTCAAGGTTATTCTTCTAATGTAAAATTTTTGTCTCATTGAAGGACTTGAAGTTGATAGGTATGAAATCACATGATTGTCACGTCATGATGCAACAAATTCTACCAGTTGCGTTGCATGGAATATTTCCCATTCGTGTCAGAAAGACTATAATGAAGTTGTGTTATTTTTTCAATTCAATTTGTAACAAGGCGATTGATGTGAATGCTTTGAAAATTTTGGAAAAGGATGCAATTTTTATACTTTGTCAATTGGAAATGTATTTTCCTCCAACTTTTTTTGATATAATGGTGCATTTAATGATTCATCTGGTTCAAGAAATAAAGCTTTGTGGACCTGTATATCTTCATTGGATGTATCCTTTTGAAAGGTATATGAAAATATTAAAGGGGTATGTTAAAAATATATATCGACCTGAAGCCTCCATTAATGAAAAGTATATTTCTGAGGAGGTAGAAGAGTTTTGTACGAGCTACTTGGCTGCGGTGCAACACATAGGTTTGCCTCCATCTCGCCATGAACGAGTTAATAATGAGGGAAAAGGGGATTCGCAGCTTGAAAGTAAAATCATTGTCAGCTAAACAGATGAAGAATTTAGAATCATACATCTTGAATAACATAGCTGATGCTCAACCGTATATCACATTGCATATTAATGAGTTGAAACAATGTCATCCAAAGAAGAAAGAAATGTGGATTTTGAATGAGCACAACAAAACTTTTTTTCATGGATTAAAAAGACTTTGCTTGGTAGATCAGATGTATCAGAGACATTAAAATGGATAGTGGGTGGTCCATGTTTAAATGTGATAACATGGTCCGGTTATGACATTAATGGTTATACATTTCATACAAAATCTCAGGACAACAGAAGTGCAGTTCAGAATAGTGGTGTATTGGTGTTTGCAGAAGCAATGCATTTTTCGAGTGCTAAGGACAAAAACCCAATTTCTGCATCAACTGCATATTATGGAGTGATTGAAGACATATGGGAGGTTGATTACTTTAAAATTAAAGTTCCCGTTTTTAACTGTAAATGGTTTAACAGTAACAACAGTGTTAGACACGATGAATTTGGAATGCCACTTGTTAATCTGAATAGATTGGAAGACACAGCTGATTCTTTTATAATGGCAACACATGCAAAACAAATTTTCTATGTAGTAGATCAATCAGATATGCAGTGGGCTGTTGTTTTACAAGGGAAAAAACAATATGTTGGTGAGGATAAACTTGATGAATATGCTGATTTATGTGAGATCCCTACTTCCATGGAAATATTAACAGAATATAATGATGATCATGTTGAAGACATAGTTTGTGCCATAAAGAACGATCACGACGAAGGAATTTGGGAAAAAAATCCATTTGTACATTCCTAAAATTACAGGTAACATATGTTTATTTCTTATTTACATTTATTTTTTCTATAAATGTTAGATATTGTAAGTTTTTTATTTATTAAAACATGTTTTAAAATAAAATAAGTATATGTTTTTGTTTGTTTTAAGTTTGTTTAGTTTACTTTATCATGTTTATAACCATTACATGAATTTTAAAATGCTTATTTTTGTTCACTGACAATTACTTTACCATGTTTACAATGTTTACCAAGTTTACCAATTTTACCATTTTTACCATCTTGACCATCTTGACCATCTTTGCCATCTTTTACATTGTTTAACATGCTTACCATATTACCAATGTTTACTATTATGTAACTTAGTACACATTTCTATTTTCTGATTACAGTAGTATTAAAATATTTGAATTTGTATATTTGTGAACCGACGTTTGTTTTTTTGATTTGAAGGATAATGACAGATCATTCAGATGATTAACCACATGATTCTGGAGAGGAGCATATTACTGGTCATACCTCTGGGGATGAACATTCACATGCTCATATTACGATAAAGATTTAAAAGGTTGGTAAACATGGGTGCACACGTTTACCAAAATTATCACTTGCCCATACACAGGATCAGAGGATAGTCATTGAGTTTGATGATGATGATTTTCCTAGAGGTCCGAATGCCAAATATTTTAAGAGTTTTGTTGCAACTCAGGCTAAGACCAAAGTAAGCATTCTGTATGATGATTGGAGAGGTGTGGATAAAGCGATTATCACTCAGTTGTGGGAGATGATTTTGGTAAGATCTTTTGTCATTGTTTGAACATTCTTTTAATGTTTCTAGTATATATAATATGTTTAACCTCTTCTTTATCAGATGACATTTGATATTACTGACACTAGAGGAGTTAGGAAGAAATGATTATCGTTGGCTGCCAGGAGATGGAGGGATTTCAAATCAACCCTCTCATCTGATTTCATTTATGGTCATAGGAGTCACGAAAATCCATGTCGTATATATCCTTTTATAGATGAAGACACATGGAGACAGTTTTTTGAAAGTAGAAAAAAGAGTCATTTCTGGTAAGGGCAATGTAAACTTTTATAAACTTTCTTATATAAATGATTTTATTAATGTTTTTTTAATGATTTCTTATTCTTAAATTACAAAAAACAATGAAATCACATCAGGAGATCCAATCTAAAAATGTATACCCTCATAGTTTATCTCGGGGAGGGTATGCATTATTGGAAGAACAAATGATGGCGAAAAGATTTCAACAACTAAGAGCTGAGTCTTCAAGCTCTGGAGAGGTGGCCCTTCCATCCCCTCCATCTAGAAATGAAAAATGGAAGAGAGCTCGGAAGGGAAAAAAAGGGCAATATCTTTTGAAAGAATCGAGAATCGTAGCTGAGAGGATTGTAAGATATCTATTTAATTTATTTAAGTTAACTTTTTTCTTTATATAAGTTTCAATCATTACAGAAATGTTCAATTAATTAATACAGGACTCTCTTGAGGAGTAGAGTTCAGAGGGGACATTTATAGCTACTGGGAGGGAAGATATTTTATTTGCAGCATTGGGAAGGCCCGAACATCCTGGTCGTGTAAGAGGATATCCGGAAGGTGTATCAGTAAGAAAAGTGTTTCCACATTCTTCAAATTCTTACATTGAGGGGGTTTATAAAAAAAATAGAATCCTTGGAGGCTGAAGTTCAAAATATTAATGCGAAGATGGAGGAAAAGATTAGAGATTCGGTGCAGTCTATGTTTTCAGAAATGCAAAGACAATTTCAAACTGCAGCTCCCACTCCTCCACCTCCCCCTACAGACCCCATTATTTATCCTCCACCTCCGCCAGTAGCTCCCACTCCCCCACCTCAGCCTGCGGACCCCATTTTTTATCCTACGCCTCCGCCGCAGCTTCCTAAATATTGCGAGTTGTATGTTGATTATCCTCAACATCATATAGTAGCATACGGGGTGGTATATTGTATAGGAGATACAGTTCATCATCAACAATTAGAGGTAGAGAATAAGAGGGTCGCTATACAGGATATTATAGATAGATCAGCTAGGGTACCAATACCTATAGATGAGGTGGCGACAGTTGGACAGAGTATCGGCCATTTTTTAGTTTGGCCATCCAGAATTCTTCGACTCATTTCCATAGAGGTATGAATGTTATATCTTTTATTTTATTTTTTTTATTAAAGTTTTTTTATCATTTGAAAACTACTATATTTTTCAATTTTTCTTTCACAGGAATACTTCAAAGGTAAATAAATACTGTATAGACAACAACAAAGACAACAGGCTATGACATCAGATACAGATTCCAGTGGTCTTGACAGATTGTCAAGATATTCATATTTGTTGTTGGGTTTTTATGAGTTTCAAATGGAATCTCATGTTTGTGGACGTGAAATAAGTGTGGGGATTACAAAAACTGATATCATGGAGCTTGTTACTGGAGATAAGTTGGGCATCAACGTGGTGAAATTTTTTTCCATGTAAGTCTTAACACATTTTCCCTGCGTTATATTTATTAAAAATTTATACTTATGTATGTTTTGTATTAGGTATCTTTATAAAATTTGTGAGAGGAATGAGATGACAGAAGTATATGGATTCATGGACCCACAATTGATTTCCCCTGAAGCATGTGCATTGAATGAGGAACAAAGAATGGTTTATATTGCTGAAAGATTTGAAAAGAATATAATCACACAATGTTGGATGATGACTTTTTGTGAGAGGTATGAAACACATTTCTCTCAAAGAGTTAATTATCTTTTAACATAAAAAACCACTAACATTAAATTTCCTTTTATTAGTGATCATTGGATGTTAGGGATTTTTTTCCCAAGGGAGAAAGCTCTTTATTGGATATGCTCTGTTCATGGTGATGTGTGGGAAAGTTTTAAGAATATATTGGAAAAGTAAGTTTCAATTTCTCAATAGTTTTATATATTATAATGAATTTTAAATTTACCCCATTCGTATTATTTTCTAACAGTGCATGGGTCTACTTTCAAAAAAAACACAAAGAAAAGAAATGCAAAGATCAAATATGTAAATGCGAAGGTAAATTTCCATTTATAATTTGTACTTTTTGATTTATTACATAAAAATAATATTTTGAATTTACACTCATTCAAACAGAATTTTCATGAACAACAAGTCTTCATCGAATGTGGATATTATATGTTAAGATTTATGTATGAAATAATAACAATTGGGACAGTTTTGAATTTTGACCTGGTATGATTTCCTCTTAAACTTTGCCATAATATTTCAATTTGATTTATTCATTATACTCGTTAACTATATTCTTTTCCATTTGTAGATTTTTGATGACCCTCAACCCTATACTGCTGAAGACATCAAACACGTACAAGTGGAGTGGTCAAATTATTTTACAGGTTTGATTGAATTTTAGTTGTTTGTAATGTAAACTGTAATTTTGAATATTGTCATTTTAATTGTGTATTTGGTAGTTGTTTAGGTTGGATTTAGTTTTTTTTTTGAAGTTGACAATGTATGTTTTGAATGTTATATAAGTGAATGTTTAATTTTTCTCTACTTCTTGTATTGGTATACTTTTGATGGTTTTTCTGGTATGGATTTGGGTCTGTGGGGGAGGGGTTCCAAGGGTGTGGGGGTGTGTTCAGTGGGGTTGGGGGGGTGTCCAGCGGTCTGGGAGGGATGTCCGGTGGGGTAGGGGGACAGTCCTGGGGGGTGGCAGGGATGTCCAGGGGTGTGGGAAGGCGGTCCAGGGGTGTGGGAGTGCTGTCCAGGGGTGGGGGGGGGGGGGGGTTATCCAGGGGTGTTTGGGGCTGTCCAGGGGTGTGGTGGGGGCTGTTAAGTGGGGTGAGGGGGTGAGGGGGTCTGTTCAGGCGGGTGGGGGTTGTCGAGGGGTGTTTGGGGGTGTCTGTGGGTCGGGGGTAGTCCAGGAGTGTGGTGGGGGCTCCAATGGGGTGAGGGAGGGTTGTCCAAGGGGTATACATGAGGGTGGGAGCTCCAATGGGGTGGGGGAGGGCTGTCCAGGGGGTATACATGAGGGTGAGGGCTCTAACAGGGTGGGGGAGGGCTGTCCCTGGGGTATAAATGAGGGTGGGGGCTGTCTAGGGGGTAAGTTTTATATATTATCTATGTACATGCTTAATTTTGATCTACTTCTGTTTTTGTGGTACGATTTCTTGATTTGTTTTCTGGTTGATTCTGGTAGAGAGAAGATGACTGCATTCTGTTAAAAAAAAAATTCGGTTTATCACATCGGTTATTAAATAACCGACGTTATAAAATTCCTGAAAAATAGTTTATCACGTCGGTTATTTAATAACCGACGTGATAAAATGCCTGGAAAATAGTTTATCACGTCGGTTATTTAATAACTGACGTGATAAAAGGCCTGGAGAATGGTTTATCACATCGGTTATTTAATAACCGATGTGATAAAAGGCCTGGAGAATGGTTTATCACGTTGGTTATTTAATAACCAACGTGATAAAAGGCCTGGACAATGGTTTATCACATCAGTTATTCAATAACTGATGTGATAAACCCACCTCCCCTGGTTTATCACATCAGTTTTATAAGAACCGACGTGATAAACCACGCTCACCCCGGTTTATCATGTCGGTTCCTATAGAACCGACGTGATAAACCCCCCTCACCCCTGTTTATCACGTCGGTTGTTTAATAACCGACGTGATAAACCATTTTCCAGGCCTTTTATCACGTCGGTTGTTAAATAACCGACATGATAAACCCTTCCCATTTTCTTTATCACGTCGGTTCTAAAATAACCGACGTGATAAACATCGCGATTTTATGTTTTTGACGTCAGTTTTTAAATAACCGACATCAAAAACCTTATTTATAACGCCGCACGTATTAACGTCGGCTAGAAACCGACATAAAAAATGAAAAATAACCGACGTAAAAAATGTTTTCTGCACTAGTGTTAGATCCCAAGAAAACCTATATTTACCATGAGTAAGGTCACACTAATGAAATGCATGGGTGAGAGGGTGATCTCCACCACTAAGAGTCTTTAGTCTAAGAGGTTGGTCTAGGGGATATTCTATAATCTATAACCCCTAAAAATGATATAAAAAAATAATGTATTTCACGGTTATTTATGAGTATGAATACCAAATCATATAGAAGATAAAAATTTAACCTCAAACCATGTCTGGTGTTGCATGATTGAAACCTTCCATCACTTTAATTTGACCTCAGCCCTAGCCTCCAGTATTTCGAACCTAAAATGTAACACCTAGGGGTGGTGGTAGTGGAAGTGGATTGAAGCTCCTTCCATCCATAGTTTCTCCTACACCACTAACTCCCCTACCATAAATAGCTTTGGTAGTGCCACCCTATCCACCTTGGGGAGTCCCCTAATATATTTATTGTCTTTTATGGGTAGACTCATACACAGTTCCATTCAGAATATCCTCTATTTACTTACTAGTGAGATAAATGTAGGCCAAGTTCCCCATTTTACTATAATCATAACATGATCAATCATATGTCATCTTACTAGTGGGACCCCTTTGTCCCCATTACCCTATACTAGGATTGAGAATATGCCTATCACCAATTGAAAGAACCCATCGTCTTCCATTTGTTAGGTTCCACAAATGAATTAGCCCTGGGAAAACATAAACATTCTCTAGCACTAGGCTACAACACCACTAGAAAACTATTAATAAAAAAAGAACACTTTATAACTCTAACATTGATAGATTTATACATGGTTATAGTACCAATCTAAATATCATTCCAAATTACTTACTTGAACTTATGATCTTGAATAATTATATCATGAATCATATCCTTAGAGTACCTTATAAGGTCCATGAAACTTGATGTGTATTGATACATGATCACATGGCCTTATTGAAGGTCTAATATCTCTTAGACTCGTACGATCCTCAACATCTTTAGAAAATACTCCTATATAAATAAGTGCTCAAACTTTGACTAGGGTAGAGTGGCCTTATCATGGTCCTTAGTTATTAGTTTCCACAAATGACAAGTTACACCATGTAAAATTTTAGAAATACCAACCACTATATGGTCAATTTGTGTTCAAAATGGATGGAAAAAACATTTAACTAACTCTTTCCAGTACTTCATTGCTTGAGGATCTGGCTTACCTTAAAACCTAAGAGGATTATAGTTTTGAAACTCATAAACTTCACTTAATCTATGTGTATTATATTACAGATTAGTGAGGACTATCATCTTTTTAATGGGTGGTTCTCCTATATATGAAAATGTAAGGGGATCTTCCCTCAATTCATGGTGTAGAGATAACTCCCTATCAGGTCCCTTCACTAATGCCTCTTTACTTTACTAATTAGAGACTAAAGGTTAAAGCACAGACGTGGTCTTGTCACCACCCTACCTCAGTATCTAAGGTGGATATATATTTGGTAGCATCCTATATTTTTATAATATGTAACCATGGTTATTGAAGTATATCTTGATAGAATAATCAATAAGTACATGAATAAGCATTACATATGAAACAATATATGATTCATTTAAGATGAAACCTATCACAGGGTGGATCAAAAATCTATTTATTACTAGGTTAAATGTGTTTCTAGTGATAACCCTAGGGTTATCTCTAGAGAGGAGTTAAAAAAATTAAATTTTCACTTTTTAGTTAGGAAGTGGGATATGTTTGTGAATTTCTTGGTTTTAGAAATAAAGTGAAAAAGAAGAAATAATTTTGAAAAAAATATTAAGAGAAGGGTGATTAGGTCAAGTTTGGTTTTTCAATTTCAATTCTATCCTAGTATTTTAAATTATTCAAAACTCATTATGGTTAGCTGATAAATGAGAGGATCCATAATTGATTCCCCTCTCACCCTTGGTTGAATGGTGTGGTTGAGAATATTACTAAAGTAAATCCAAACTTGGTATACTATCCATATTATATACGTAAGTTTAATAGTTATTCACTATTAATTAACCTAGGAAACACCCAATTGGGTCATGTCCTCCCTTAAAAATCAAAAGTGTCCACTACTCATTCCACACTTACTAACAATCGGTGATTATTTCACCACTTTTCCCTAGCCTATTCCATCATATGTAAACTTGATGAAAGTTGAGGGAGATTATAGATCATTGACCAAGGAAATAAAAAATATAAAAAAAAATTAAAATCAAATATGAACACATTTGATATCAAATGATATGACTGAATATAGAAGCTGGTTAACAAAAGTTGAACTTTATTCAATGAATTGTGAGGAATTGAGAATTAAAAAAAGGAGATCCTTCCATTCAATAATCACTTGATAATTACCCCACCATTTTAAGGGTATAAGAAATAAATGGTGAAGAAGAAATCATTACCAAACAAGAGAAAATAAGAAAAAATAAAGAAAAATAAAACTATTATAATACAAGTTCTCTATTAGTCCATGTGATCCATGCCTCTCATCAACTTTCATCCACCCATTCAATCTCAAGAGATTTAGTTTCCATTTTCGTAGGCTTTGGTTAACCCTTAGATATCATTTCTTTTGAATTTATTCACATCTTCCTTCTTTATTATAGCTTCAAATCTCTTTCATGATCTAGTCTTCCTGAGAATATATATCTCCCATTAAAATAGTTTCATTTTTCCTTATCTATGATTTAATCAAGTATAATCCATACGGCTTCCTCTAATTGATAGCATGAATTCTCATATAGCACCCCAAATCCCTGCTTTGAATCTCGCAGCTGGTCATGATTTTTAATCCACAAGGTTTATAGCATCCACTTTGTTATATTTATTCTCCTTCTATAATTCTTATCATTTTTCAAAGTAAATTACATATGCAATAAAACTTCCTACGTGAAACAAAATTCTCTTACATGTAGGAGAATTATCCTTCACATAAATAAAATGTCATATGGGCAACAAAAATGTCGTATGTATATTAATTTTTCATTTTACATATTTATACTCACTCAAATATCATATTAACTCATCAAAATATGCAATGATCTATTGAAATTTCATATATGTAAGAGAATTCCCCTACGCGTTGATGAAATTTCATACATGCCTATTGAAATGTTATGCACCGTATTAATTTCTCCTTATTTAAATTCAGAAAACTCCAATATCTCTTGAAAGATCAAAATATACTATGAATAGTTAAAATAGATTATGTGTAAGATAATTTTCCTATGAACGGCTTCCATAAGAAAATTTCCTTAGCCATATTTCTGGACTCATGCAAAGTGTTTCCAGAACTTCTTCACATAAATTATTAACTTCATGACATTAATCTTGGGCCTTCAAAATCACCTAAATATATACTTTTAATACATCAAAACACTCATACATGAGTGAAAGAATTTTTCTAATAATAAAAAAATGAAATAGTAAATAAAAGATAAAATTTTAATCTATTTAACAATTAAATTCCAAATTACTCCTAAAACTAATAATTGTGATATTTACACAAGTGTTTATTAAAAAGGTAGGATTGAGATCATGAATATAAAATTTAAATAGATGAAAATACTGGATCTATCAATTCCCTCTATAGATAAACCTTGGTCTCCTGGATAGGTGATCTCTATAAATATTTCTAAAGAAAAATTTAATCACTCGCTAATGTGAGTTCCTTTTTCTAACACCATGTTTCTCAAAATTTCCATGCCTCCTTAATTTTCTTGTTTTTATTTTTTTCATTAAGTATATTTAGTTAATTTCCACTACTTTTTTCTTCTAATACACACTTATACCTACCTTTTTTTAAATATTTCACAAAATACTCAAGTATGAATTTCAAGAAAAGTCTTTCTCATTCGAAGATTATATAAGGGACAACATAGGGTTTGTCAGGAACTAACCCAAGGTACCCCTAGACTAAGCACCCGAGCCAACTCATGACATACCCGCAATGCATCTATAATCACCATGGGCTAGAAAATAGTGTTAGGGTCTCAAAGTAGAAACATTGGAAGTGATTTCACCCTCATTATATAAATAAAAACATCCAATAAGAGTTTGTAGTATAAATTAAAAAATAAAACATCACATGAGATGGAAAATAAAGAGTAAGTATCATACCATAAATAAAATGAAATATAATGTGAATAAAAGATCTCATAATAAACAAAACAAATGAATTAAATTCTATTAGCCATGCTTAAAATATATTTGACATTTTCTCTAAATCTCTGGAATCCACTGGCTATAATATAAAACCTGGGAAACTTATGACTAACCCGATTGCAAGCCCACTATTTCTAAGGTGACTGATACTATTTCCAACAAAGTGAAATCTATTAAATCATTTAATGGAAATACACCCTCGGTATAGGATACTTTTCTAATGCAGGAAATCACTGGCTCCACTAAGAAGATGCAACCCATGGAGAAAATTGGGGTGGAAACGAAAAAGGACTAAAAAACAAACACTTCAACTTATTCAAATTTATCCTTTGATGTGTATCAATATGTTGAAAGTATTGATGGTACTAATTCTATGATCCTGTGTAAATATCCTGCTAAGATAAATGTTATGTTTAAGAATAACACACCTGTCTTATCTCATAATGATACCACTTTAGAGATAAAGAAGGAAACCAAAATGAAAGATAATGAATTATTTTCTACTACCTCTACCCAAATTCTTCCTATTAGTACTCTTATCGAATCTGGGAAACTGAACATAGTTCCTAAGGTAGTTCAGGTTGAGACAAAATCTGTTAAATATGGTAGCACACCCTCGGTACATGACCCTATGTTTATGCAGGTAATGAATGACTCCATGGATCAGATCCAGTGTTATCTCTCTGATCCAGACACTCTCAAAAAACAGAACGTATCCACTTAAAAGGTTCCATGTACACACACTTCTCTATCTATAGATATTAATTAATGCTTCTTGAAAACTAGAAATTTTATTTCGAACCACAATACCAATTCTTTGTTGTTGTGTTCTAAGAGTTCCAAAGACTCAACTACATGTGATCCATTAAATAAACCTCTAAAAAAGAGGCCAATCATATCTAACCATGAATAGGAACAGACCATTAATAATAAGGTTATAAGGTCTATTAAAAATAAAGTTTCCAGAAAAAATAAAAAAGGGTATTTCTAACTCCAAACTTAGGTTTAAATAAAGATCCTTTTTTGGAATTGTCAGGGTATTGCTAAGTCTAACACGTTCATTGTTTTAAAGCGAATGGTTAACACTCATCATCCTTTGTTATTTTCTATTTCTAAGCCAAAAATTACTATTTCCTCTAAAATACTCTCATTTATGTCAACCTAATTATGTGTTTACAAGTGCAATCAACAATAACCTCAATGCTGAATCTTTATGGATTTTTCACAATATTCTTTACAGAATATTAGTGTTTTCAATATCTCTGACCAGATTTTTTACTTTTAACTTTAATATAGATGGAATGCATATTTTATTCTCCTTTTTTATGCTAAGAATAGATACCATGAAATGATAACACTTTGGAAAGATCTATCATATCTTTTCACTAAAATTAATGCACCCTGGTTTATTATTAGAGACTTTAATTCCATTCTCAACTCAAGTGAGAAAATTGGACCTTCTCATGATTTTATTTACAAGAGATAATTTAATGCCATGATCAATGATAATAATATAATTGAAATTAACCTCAATGGTTTGAAATAAACTTGGTATAAAAGACACTACAACAAATTTGTTTCCTTTAATTTGGATAGAGCCTTCACGAATGTCCTTACTTTAGATAAATGGGGCACTATCTATAGCACCACCCTTTATAGGCTGAACTCTGATCATCACCCCATCATGGTCAATGTATCCAAAAAATACATTAAAACCCATTTGCCTTTCAGATTTAACAATGTGTGGTTCTCTGAGGAAGAGTTCACTCATATCATCTAAAACTATTTGTCCTCAATGTCTTATAATAATGATGCCTTTTCCTGTAACCTCAAATTAAAACATCTCAAACAAACTCTAAAAACCTGGTTCAGCTCTAAATCCAATCAAATTAATAATGACATCATGCTTCTGGAGAAAGATCTCAATGATATTCAAAACAAAAACACCAGATCTGACCTCAATAATGATCCTACTCAATAACTAAACCATACGGTCAAACTCAGCTCCTTGCTCACGTTTAAAGAAAATATGAGAAAATCATCATTTAAAGTTAAATGGTTAATAGAAGGTAATATAAATAATAAATTCTATAACCCTCTTCAAAGAATCAGGAAGGCCTACAGACCTTTAACCTTTATAATGGATGCGGACAAGATCCTTGGAAATGAAAATGAAATCAATTATCATATAGTCTCCTACTATGAAACCATCTTCAATGGTATAGATATCAATAAAGACCTCCTTCTTGAGTTCATTACTCTATTGATCACTCATGAGGAAAACTCCTTCCTTCTCAGCATACCAATAGATCATGAAATCAAAGACACTATATTTATTCTGAATCTAGATAGTTCTCTAGGTCCTAATGGTTTCAATAATGGTTTCTTCCAACATTATTGGGATGTGATTCATACTGATGTTTGTATTCTTGTAAAATCCTTGTTTTTCCAACGGGGTGCTCCCTCATGCACTCAATGCCTAGTTTCTCACCTTGATCCCGAAAGTGGATAATGCCTATGAGATTCATCTATTTAGACCCATTTCTCTTATCAATACTCTTTATAAAATCATCACAAAAAATATTGCTAATAGAAATTTTACTCTAAAAAAAATGTCTCCTGGAACCAATTTGGTTTTATAAAGGGTGGATCAATTCAAGACTGCATATGTCTTACCTCTGAGTGTGTCAATAAATTGAATAAAACTAATATAGGTGGAAACAAAAACTATTAAACTTGACATTAGAAAATCTTTTGACACCATGGACTGGAGCTTTATCTTTAAAGTCCTTCAAGATTTTGGTTTTAACACCTCTTTTATCACTGTAATCAAAACTCTCTTCAACTCAGAATCTATATCTATTTTGATCAATGGATCTAACAAATTCTATTTTAAATTCAAAAAAGGTGTCAGGAAAGGTAATCACCTATCTTCCATTCTCTTTGCGATAACAGAAGACTACATCAGTTGTCTGATCAGCTATTTGGTGGTCCAGAATAAGCTAAAACCCATCCATGTCTCTAGGAATGTGAATACCCATAATCATCTTTTTTATGCTGATAATATCATCCTTTTCCTTCAAGATGATAAAAGAAACATTATAAACCTAAAAAATTCTCTCTCACATTATGAAGAGGTTTCTGGTCAAACCATTATATGGAAAAAATCCTGCATCTTCTTTGGAAAGAACTTTCCACCCAACAGAAAATGTAACATTATCAGTGAAATAGAGATGAAAGAAGTTATGATCCCTTTCACCTATCTTGGTGTCCCCATATTTTGGGGAAGACCCAAGTCTTTTCCCTTTGTGACTATTGTTGACCACATTTTAAATCAGCTATCTTCTTGGAATGGAAAACATCTCTCCAAGGCAGGTAGGACTTTCCTTGTTAAATCCACTATTGTCTTCAATATGATTTACTCCATGATGGTCTACAAATGGCTGATTGGTCTTATCAAAAAAATGAACACCGCTATAAAAAATTTCATCTAGACTAGTAGTATTATGGAAAGAAAACTTGTGACTGTTCTCTGGTCAACTTGTTGCAAGCCCATTGAAAAGGGTGGTATTGGTATAAAAAATATAAAATAATTTAATGAATCCCATCAAACAAGACTCACTTAGAAACTTTTTAACAATAACTATGAAGCTATTACCTTTCTCAATAATATATTTCTTGAAAAACTTAAAATGGGAAATTTGAATTTCATTAACTCTTCCATATGGCCATCCATCAAATACTCCTTCACCAATATTATGAATAACTCTAGATGGATGGTCTCCAGAGACTCCTCCATGAAATTCTAGTTGGATAACTGGACTGAAACGCCTTTAATTTCTATGATACCTCTCAATCAAACTCCTTAAAACACCAAAATATATTTTAAACTCTCAACAAGATCAACTCACTAGTACTATTTTGAACATCATTGATAACTACTATTTCACTTACACTAATGATTTCTTAATTTGGTAACCTACTTACAATGGTATGCTTAACTCTATAAATTTCTATAATCATCATTTTTGTAACTCTGAGGGAGATTTCATCTAGATCTATCATTTCAAAAAAAAAACCCTAGATAAAACCTTTGAGATTCAACCTCATCTGGCGTCTTTCTCACAATAGGGTTCCCACTGAGATTTGCCTCCAATATTTTGGAATCCATCTCTTCTCTAAGTGTAAAATTTGTAATCAACACAGAGAAGACGCTAACCACGTCTTCCTTTCTTGTGCAACTTCTTATGATCTTTGGAACTATATTATTGACATTTTTGACTGCAGATGGTTGACTCTTGATTCCGTCAAAACTCAACTAAAGAAATGTGCAGAAATGGAAGGCTCTCAGAAAATCAGGAACCTGTTATATGCTACAGTTTTTGATCTCCCCCATGTGATCTGGTATGATCAGAATGCTATTATTCATAAAAATTACTCACTCAATCAAAATTAAGCCCATATGTGGATTCTTATTGCCATACATGAAGCTTCCTTGATACAAAAGGGACATTGCCACTACACCGTGCATGAAATTGGGATCCAGAAGAGTCTATGGATTAACAACAATTTTTTTCAACCGTGCCGCACTCTGAAGGTGTTTTGGAGAGCACCTCTCTCTGGATGGATCAAAATCAATATTGATGGCGCCTCTAAGGGCAACCCGGGACCTGCAGGGTGTGGTTCTATCTTCAAGAATCACCTTAGTCAGATTCTTGGTTATTTCATGTGTAAATGTGGAATTTCCCCCTCCCTTGAAGCGGAGATACTGAGTTTGATTCATGCCATCACCTTTTCCAAGATCTTTTTTTGGAAAAACCTCTGGATTTCTAGTGACTCTATGACCATCATAAAAGCGATTTGGAATGGAATAACACATCTTGCTTGGCCAATCACTACCCATTGGATGGAATGTTCCTATTCGCTTACCGATCTTAGCTATATCATCACACATATTTATCGAGAAGCAAACATGGTTGTTGATGGCCTTGCCAACATGGAAGTAAATCAAGACATTACCTAGTTTAAATACCTCCACACCTCTCTTCGTTCCCTTCATGAAAAAGATTGTAATATGATCTCGTACTTTAGACTCTTGTAATCTTTATTTTAATAATAATTGTTCTTTGGTCGTTTTGGGCCAAGACGTCACACATTTTAAAAAAGGTAACAATTTTTTGTTAATCCTTTCAAAATATAATTCATTCTATACTAGTTTGAATTACAATTTGGAATATAGAGTCTTCTTAAGTAAGCATATAAAATCCAATATCACATCAAAAACCATTTCATAATTTTTTTGTATTATTAAGCAAAAAAAATCAATTGAAAGGCCATTTCCTCATCCTGAGACTCCATTAAAAAAATTTAATTTAAAACCCACATTTAAAAATCACATTATAAATATGAATTTTTAAATATATTTTTAAAAAAATAATCAAACAAGACAAATTCACAAGGATAATTAATGTAAAACACTAAGTAATCTCATCACAAAGCATGTAAACAAAATAAAATTCCCCAGGTTCCAATAAAACCAGGGAACACAAAATAAATAAATTTACCTAAAGAAAATCATAAAGTAAACATGGGTAATTCCTAAACATATCAGGATGTAATCCTAGACGTACTTAGGTAGGAACCATATTATAGACTATCAATGCATTCCTAAGTCTATAACAAACTAGCTTCTCAAACTAGCCTCACTGGTGGAAATCCTCTAATCTAGTTCATCTCATCGAGGCTAGATATAAATTTATCTCAATTTTTCACTAAGACAACTAGGATTATCATGTAATTCAATAAACAGGAGGTGAGTATTCATATGCGTTTATAAAACATAAGTAGTAAATATCATCTCACCTATAACTACCCTGTAAAAAACCCTTTTGCATATCATTCACAGCATATAAAACATAAAATTCATTACCTTTAGTCCAAAATCCATATTAAGTACAATAACATAGGGTCTCAAGAGGGTCTCACACACCCACACCATTTTAAAAACCATTAAAAAGTTCCAAACAAGACTTCTCTAAAATGGAATCAAGATGACAAGTAATTTTTTTTCAATTGAAATATCATTGAAACGAATCTTTAAAATCAAACCATTTCAAAAAATTTACCAATATAATCAATCAAAATTTATTGAGAATTCTATTATGAAATAAACTCACTTTTTCATTAAAAATTTCAAAAGGTTCAAAAAACCACTTTTAAATTTATAACATGTCCCATATGGGTTAAAATCTCTTTATAATACAACTTCCTTTTAAAAAAGTCATTGAAAATAATTTAAAACAACTTGGAATTCAGAAACCATATTAGAAAAAAAATTATCTTGAAACCACTATTCATACTAATTTATATTTTGATTCCAAACAATTAAGAAAATCCATTCGACCACATATAGCTATAATTTGATAAAGAATTAATTTTAAATCACATATCACAAAATGGAATTTATTTTAAAGAAAAATCTAGAAAACTCATACCTTATTTCAACAATGATCGATCCAGAAGTTGTCACCTTCAATAGAGAATGCTCAAACAAATGATGAGAGGTCCCCTACATTCCCAATAAACTAAAAAAACCTTGATTAAAACACACAAAACAATAAATATAAACCCAAAAGATCCTATGGTTCATGGTAGGAGATTACATTATAAGAGGAAGGGGGAGGGGGAGAGGAATTAAGAAACTAAAATGAAGAAGGGACTTACCAAGATAAACCCACTTGAAAAAAGAGGAATAAGAGCTTGGAACCATAAAAGTATGGAGGGAGGATCTCCCTATCAAATGAACTAGCATAGATGAACAAGTAGGTGGATAAAATAAAGGGAAACCCCTTTAAAAATAGAGAGGGGTACAAAGTTTAAATCATATTTTTAATGAACCGTGCAACTCACATGGTTATCACATAGTTTGGGAAACCATGCACATACCATGGAAAAAATGATTTGTTAAATTATAGAGTGCCTCACATGGCTGACGCATGGTTTCTCCTAACCATGAACAACTTGTGTTCTAGAAAACTACCATATAAGGGTAACCTCACATGGTTTCCTCTAGCCGTACACTACCCATGTAGGATAACCATGTGAAAAAATAAACTAAAAATGACCTATATAATCATAACACACATAATTTCTTCCAAAATCATGTTCCCTAAACCATGTACCATAGGAATATTGCATAAGGGTTATCCTTATGGTTTATCAAACCATGTGGTGATTTTTTGTAAACTGTGTACATAAGGAAAAAATCTAAAACATTAAAATCTAAATCCCAAGACTTATAAAAATTATAATTTCCTCAAAATTAATTAATATAATATTTTCTACAATGAAAATGGGTGTGAAAAGATTTCCACCATACCACTTTATTCCATTATAAATTCCTAGGTAAAAGTGAAAGTGACTAAAAAAAGTCACAACCACACCATGTAGAACATGTTGAGTTGTATAGTGAAATAACTTGAGTAAACATAAGGAACAAAACCACTAAACACTAAAAATTTCTATAAATAAAACAAAACATATCCACAAAACCATGAGATGTCTCCAAGAACAACACTACACGATCAAAAAAAAATCCTAATAGGAGATAAAGATTTAGTAAATGTCTCTTTACCATTTAGAAATTCTATAAATGGTGTGATGATAAGAAAACAAACCATGGTACTAAAACATAAACCATTAGAATGTACCTCAATGAGTTTCTCATGAATTACCCCTACCAAGACCACAACTATTGATATTCCAAATTATAAAACTTTAAGGAACACACAACCAAGAATAATTAAACTTAAACACATTAAAATTATCAAAAATATCAGAAAATATCTCTACAAAAAATTTCATGAAAAAAAACTCACAACCACACATCAATAAGAAACAACATGGGCTCTAGACCTCGAGTCATAATACTCAATAGATAAGCTAGGATCTGAATCACAAAAAACCATATCATGGTTAACCTACCAAATATAACACCATAATGTGTTAAATGGATTTAGGATAATACCCATCCTAGTTACACAAACACTGACCCAAAGGACACCCACTCTCAACCTATTAAGAAATGGGCCTCAAAATGACCACAACACAAGAAAATACCAAATATCTGAGAAAAGGAAACCTAAAGTGGTGAGGTATGAACAACAACCAAAACTAAATACCAACTATAAAACCGATAATTTCTACACATTGATCCATAATTTATTAATATAAACAACATAATGACCACGAAACCCCCATTGAAAATAAAAATAAAGTATACATAAACATGAAACCACTCAAGGTAAGCACACAATCTCCTATGAAAACACACACATGGATTACCACTAAAGTTCCAAGATCCAGGAAATGGATCCTATAATTCAAGAAGTCCCAATATGGAAAGAAATTGGCTTCACCTATCGATCTTGAGTCAGGGTAGTTCCAAAATGTGAAGAAGATTTCCTTATATTTCATCAAGACCTTTTTGGAGGCATATAAAAATTAACATGAAACAGGAAACCAAATTCAAATTCTCCTCAATCAAATCAAGTGGTTCTATAACTGAAGGGACAAAACTAAAATCACCCACACACTAAAATAAATATCTTATGCAAACATAAATTCTCCTAAAACCAAAATTTATTACAAAACCACCCTCTAAAAATATGTCATCGTATTTTAAGCTCTATAGAGGAAAAAATTTCAAAATCAGAGAATTTAATAAATTTTCTTCCATAATAAAACTAATTTTTTTTTAAAAACTCACTCCCATATCAAAACACTTTCCAATTTTATTTCAAAACTAAAAACCTTTAATATATTTAGTGGGAATGAACCCCCTTTCTCCCCCAAATACCCTCAAAATTTCTATTTTTAAATTGATCACCCCTTTAAAACACTCTAAATAACCAATTTTAAAATTTACCATTTTTCAATCCAATCTTTCAAAAATTCTAATTTTTTAGACTAAAACACTTTTTCCCACATAAATAATCACTTAAGCTCATTTAAAAAAAATCACAACTCAAATAATTTAACAAAATTTCAATTAATTTACAACAACTCAATCCCAAAACCAAATTTCAAAATAACAAAAAAATAATAATTAAAAAACCAAAGATCTCTCTATGACTATTATAAAATGTGCTTCAAAATCAAAACACCTTATACAATTCCATTTTTTCAGTCCATAAAAAGATTTCTAAACAGATAAAACAGTGTCCTTAAGGGAAAAAACCAATCATATGAGAATAAATATCAATAAAACCACATTTACTTACATCAATTCAACAAAAAATCCCTTAATTATAATCACACCAATGGTAGAAACCATTGGGGTCAATTCAGAAAGCTTAGGGGGAAAATGTTCTCATAAGGTAAAGTGCATTGTGGATGGTTTTTCTATACATGATGGTAAACAATGCACCAAACATGTGATAGTCTCTATGATGGTTTAAAATCCATTCCACATGGCCTCTATATGGTTTACCAGACTATGCAGGCTAATAGTACATCCGTAGTTTATTTACTATTTTCACCTCTAAAAATTAAAACAAGCCCCAAAATCATCGATACACTCATCGAAGACCAAGTTTTCATCATTACATATCAAAATCTATCAAATAAAACCAAAATTAAACTCCAAATCAAGATTAAAATCCCAAAATTCCATGGAAACATGAATTTTAGAGAAAAAATTGGTGTCCAAACACTCAATCTCACTTACACCTCAAGTTTCGATGTTCCTAACTTCTATCTATCTAGACTCCCAAAATAACAAGTGAACTTTGGAACCTAATCCCTATCAATAACCATGGTTATAATACCATATTTTCATGAAACAACCTAGGTAACCCTTGAACTGGGAAACCAATCCAACCCAAGGAATACATGAATCACATTCCCAATCATCCCAGGCTAAAAACTAGGGACAACATCTCAAAGAAGAAAAATTTAGAATGATTTAACCCTTTGTATATAAGTAAAAAAATCCATTTATAGTACACAGTATAAATAAAACAAAACATAACATGTGATGTAAAACAAAGAGTACGCATAATCCCATTAATAAACTGAAAGATAATGGAAAGACAACATCTCATAATAAACCAAAAGTGATCCAAGATGTTCAGGATAATGCATAAACATACCCGAAAGGAAAACAAAATAAAAAACCAAAAAATATTGCAACCATCTCTATGTGACTTGTAGACACACTCCAAATCACAAACCAACCATCAAACCATAACCTAAACATCCCAAAATAGTAGACCAAAGTAAGATAACCTAAAAGAAAACCATAAGGGCCACATACATCCAATGGTGTATATAGGGCATGAGTGAAACCAATCCTAGTAGGATTTCACCAAAGATTTTATGATATACATTTAAAAATATAATTCATTCAATGATAGTTTGAAATAAAATTAGGAAAATAATTTTTTCTTACTTAAGAACATAAATTCTAATATCACATCTCAAACCATTTCATAAACTTTTTTTTATTTTCTTAAATGAAAAAAATCACTTGTAAAACCATTTAATCGGCCTAATCTACCTTTATCAAAACATCCATTTAAAATCCAATTTTAAAATAAAAATTTAAAACACACTTTATAATTACACCTTTTGAAATACATTTAAAATAATTTAGACAAACAAGAAAAATTAACCTGGATAATGAAAATAAAGCACTAATGGATTACATCACAAAGTAGGTAAATAGAATACATTATTATAGGTTTCAATCCAACTAGAGAAGAAAAAATATTAATATCTACCTAAGAAAAATAATAATGTGAAAATGGAAAATTCTTAAACATATCATGTAGTGACCTTATATGTGCTTGGGTTGGAGCCATAAACTGGCCCATTGATATATTCCTAAGTCAATAATCAATCAGATACACTAAACTAGCCTCACCAGTGATACTCCCCTATATTCTTCAATGTGATAGTAATTTTTTTACATATCCTTAGGACTGGTTAATTAAATCTCTTAATATCTCACTAATATTCTTAGGATTCCCATATAATTCAATCAACAATAAGTGATAAATAACATGTGTCAATAAAATATAATAGTTAAATCTCATATCACTTCCAATGTCCTTACAAGAAAAACCCTTTTCACATATCATTTATATCACATGAAATATATAGAACATACCCTCCAGGACACCATCCATATTGAGCATAATAACATAGGGGCTTGAGAGGGTCTCACACACCCCCACCATTTTAAAAACCATTAAAAAGTTTCAAATAGACCTTCACTGAAATTGAATTTGGATGAAAAGTACTTTTTAGTAATTTTAAATTTCATTTCAAATGGATTTTAAAATCAAAATTTTTACAAAATTTTATAAAACAAATAATTGAAATAAATTTGGAAATATATTATAAAATCAACTCACATTATCATGAAAAACCTACAAATCATCAAAAAAAATTCTCAATTTATAACATAATCCAAACAGGTTCAAAGATCTTTAAAATCCCATTTCCTTTTAAAAAAATAATTAAAACCATTTTATAACCACTTGGAATTCCAAAACCATCTTGGAAATCAAATCCTCTTAAAACCACCCTTTACACAAAGTGATATTTTGAATCAAAAAAATTAATAAAATACATTATAGATATCACATATAGATATAATTTTATAAATAATGAATTTTAAATCATGAATAACACAATGACATGAATTTTAAAGGAAAACAGAAAAACACCTACCTTATTTTAATAATGATCGAGTCATAAGTCATCACCTTTTATGATGAATGATCAGTAAGTGATAAGAGGTGTCCCACATTCCTAGAAGCCAAAAAACTCATGATTAAAACACCCCAAAACCTAAATAAAAGCATAGAATCCACTATAGTTTACAGTAGGTTACAAAATTAGAGGAGGAATGAGGGGTTGGGGGAGGAATAAAGAAACTGATAGGAAGGACGGACATACCAAGAGAAACTCACGTGAAAAAGGAGGGTGAGGAACTTGGAACCATCAAAGGATGGAGGCGATTCATATCCCACATAATAGATCAACCAAAAAAAGAGGAGGGGAAAATAAATGGAAACCCCTTTAAAAATAAAGAGGGTTACAAAGGTAAAATCAAATTTTAATGAATCGGGAAACTTGTAGGGTTATTGATCAATTTAAAAATCCATATTCCAACTATGTAGAATGGATCTATTAAAATATAAAGAATTGTGAACATTTTCTACATAGTTTCTCCTAATTGTGCATAAACCTATGTTTAGAAAGACCCCATGATGGTTTACTTTATCCAAGTGTTACCCATTCAGGATACCCATGTGTAAAAAAAGAACTGGAATGACATTATTTATGGGTAACATGAATAATATTTTCCTAAATAATCCACCCCAAACCATGAACCCTAGGAATATTACATAAGGGTTATCTGAATGGTCTAAAAAACCATGTGATGATTGTTTAAAAACCATTTAAATAATTAAAAACTCTAAAATTTTAAAATCTAAAGCCTAAAACTTAAAAAAATTTAAATTTACCCAAAATTAATTAATAAAATAATTTTTACAGTGACACAGGGTGTTGTGAGCTTAATGAATTTCTTCAAATCCATTTAATAAATAAATTATTTATGTATATAATGAGGTATTTTCAGGGTTTCAATATGGATTAATTATTGGTGGTTTCTATTAATTAAATTTTGAGGAAAATTAAGAGTTTGGATCTATTAAGAAGCATAATGTATGATTTTAATTTTTCTTCCAGAATGATTTCCTCCCTTCCCTTATTCTTCCACTAATACATTTATACTCTCTTGAACATAGTTGGATAGACCATACTTTTTTACTTTTTAGAAATAAATATCATTCCTTCCCTTTTATGAGTTCTATGATATCACTTTAGCAGATGAAAAACCTCTTTTAAAGAGCTTTCCTAGACTACACATGCAAGAATATTTCAGCTCATGTTGTCCTATAAAATCCTCTCTAATATCTTTGTTAGTACACCTTAATATAATTCAGCATCTATGAAATATCTATTCCCTTTCCCCCCTTGGTGTCATTGTTTATCATTTCATTTAGATCTGATTCCATCATTTATATTCTTGAATCCTTGTGTATAATTAATTTTTTAGACACTACTATAAATTGGAGCTATCCCAACAGACCTATACCAACAGTTTAGAAAACCATTGTTATAGGTACCTCATAGAGACCCAATACCAATGGTTTTGGAGACAATATTTGTATAATTACCATGTACACACCCTATACCAATGGTTTTGGAAACAACCATTGGTATAGGTACCTTTAAGAGACCTTATACCAACATTTCTATTGGTATAAGTCATTTATAGGGACCTATACCCACATTTTTGGCCAAAAAAGTTGGTATAAGTCCACCCTATACCAACAGTTTTTTAAAAACCATTATCATAGATCAAAAAACCAAGGAACCAATACCAAAAATTGTCAAAAAATTGGTATAGGTCTATACCAATAATTTTGAGAACTCTTGGTATCGGTACCCATATTTTTTATGGATTCTATTATAATATAACATTAAATATCAAAATTTAATATAATTTTAAATATAAATATATATATTTATGAAATTCTATTCACAAAAGGAATCTTAGGTTAGTGGTTTGGTTGTTGAATTATAAATGGGAGGTGATGGGATCAAAACCAAGTTGGGTTTTATTTTTACATTACCTATACCAACGGGTTTTCAAAAGCATTGGTATAGATTTTTCATATGACCTATAACAATGTCGTAATATCCAAATACCCTATAAACCATTGGTATAGGCTATACCAATGGACTTGAAACCTATACAAACAGTTCCAAACCATTGGTATAGAGTTTTTTTCTAGTAGTGAGAGGGAAAGAGAGGTCCTATATCCTTAAAATAGTGCTAGTATTTCATGAAAAACTTGGGATAATATCCAGGAAATATTCCCATAATTCTTATTACGTTTTTATCATAAAATAGTAGAAAATAAGTTATAACTCTTCCTACTTCATCTCAAGGAGATTCTAAAAAATTGCTTGTTCCAACTCAGTTTCTTCCTTCCCCCACACTAAAATTCAACCTAGATCATGCATCATCTTTTAGGGCAAGGTGGATATGGATTTTTGGATTGTAATGTGGCCTCATAATAAGGAAATTCATGGTTAATAAGGGATATAAATTTTAAATGTAAAGGTATGTTTTAAAAAATATTTATTTTTAAAATAAGCTTTAAAATAAAAATATCGTCTCAATCATTTACAATAAAAATCCTCATATGATCCAAGGTTTTTACTAGATTATTCAAAAAATATATTTATATAAGAAAGTATTTATTCTTGAAATAAAAATGGAATTGTAAAGAAGATGATAAAATTCAATTAAAATACTCTCAGGTAAGTGATTAAAATATAAGATAGTATGTCATGGAATATGATTCAAAAATTAGTGGTCTTTACATGAATTACCCCTATATAGAATTTAGAAACATTTTTTTTCTCATAAAATATGTTTAAATGGGTTAAATTAGTCCCTAATTATGAAAATAGATTCAAAAGTCACAATTTAATTTAAATTAATCTCAACATGTTTTAAAAACAAACTAAAAATGAAAAAGAAACATAGGAAAATTTTGATAAGACACAAAATTTGAGAAAAAAATTAAAAATACTAAACTATAATGGTTCCCTCCTCCAGTATTTAATGATGCAGTATCCTAAATTAATTGTTATATATTCATAATGTAAATCATATTTTAAATGGAATCAAAATATAAAATCACATATTAAGGATAGGTACAACATGATGAGTTTTCATAGATAAACATGTTGAAGGAATGTGATCTACTACACTGGTTCTTGGGGAAAGTTTCCATTTAATTTCATCATATTGTGCCTATTTATAGTAAATGGGTTTCCTTATGATTATTTTAAAATCTTTAAAACACTAAAAGGATATAAATTATTGAATATAAATAGACCTTACCTTATAAAATTAATTCTTCTAGGAATCATAATTATATTGAGTTATACAATAGTATTTTTGTCCCCTTGATGGAATAATTTTTATCGAATTAATTTATCATGAGACACTATTGTTCTATATTTGTAAAATATGGATTTTCTAAAATATTCTATTCTAATTTCCTCCAGTTCTTATAGCTAAAATATTATATCTTTTCCACCACTATCCATATCCATATTGACTTCTTTTGCAACCCAATAGGATTTGTATTATAGCTCCACTGGTAGGTGAATTTTTTTTCATAAATCACCCTATATGTACTCATTCTAATGAGAGTTTTTAGGTTTTTATATAATCCCATAAAGTGTCTTCTAACCATTTCCACTAATCGTTTTGGTTTTATTTGACAGTTTTCTCCCAAATCCCTTTAGTTTCTCTATTTGAAACTCTAGATTTCTTATTTTTATATGGTTTATGGGGTGTGGATGTCTTGTGGTGAACTTAATATCTCCTCATAAAATAATCTATCACCATATTATATAAATGATTCACTTGATTAGTGGTGACAGCTCTCAGTACTCCAAACCTACATATCTCTAAAAATTTCACACACAACATGAGCATTATCAGTTTTGGTGGCCTTAGATTCAACCCATTTTGAAACATAATCAAATGAAAGAAAGATATAATAATTTCCAAAATACATGAAAAAATGTCCCATATAATTTAATCCCATGACTAAAATGTTTTTTACAGAAGCTGGTTAGTTTTTCATGCATTTCTTTTCCTTTTGAAAATTTTCCCATGAATTGTCATTTCTCCCATTTTTTTATAAAGTCACATGGATATCTAAACAAATTAGTCCCATAAATTCCAAATTATAACACTTTTTTTGAGTTATAAAGTGTCCATTATAATCTAGGGTGTAACAGATGTCAAAAATAAATTGTATTTCACTTATAGATAAGAATCAACTTATTACTTGGTCATTGTAAATATTTTATAGATATGGATATTCCCAAATGTAAAATTTCAACTCAGATTTTTTTTTGAATTTTTTGGGGATTCAAGTGAGATGATACTTAATAATTAATTAGATAATTGACCATGTTAGCATAAAAATATACCTCTACTTTAATCATGTAAAACTTCCCTCATTGAATGTGATTATTCAAGGGTTCTTGGTTTGAAATTTGTACTTTAGTAGTGTTAAGAACCCTTCTTATGTGATTATCTAATTATTTATCAATTATTTATTATATTTTATTTATAAGTTTAATTCTAAAATTAGAATCATCCATATTACTAACCTTAGTTTGGATTTAGAATTATTTATCAAGTATCTAAGTGCATAGAATATTTTAAATTTATCTCCAAGAAAGTAGGATATGAATTTATCTAAATTGAATACAACTGTAATAAATTATTTTCCTATGGTTCTGTATTTGATATGGGAATCATCTAGTGTTATTGATTCATATATAATTACTTGAGGTATACCCTAATTTATTCAGAATAAGTCTACTCCCACAACTTGGTTGGAATCACCATATAATATCTTAATGGGTTATCCCCAATTTTGTGGCCGAATCACTATTGTTGTGATTTATATTCTCTTTATTTCATTATATTATTCGCTATATTCAATATTAAAATGAAAATAAAATTATTTAAAAATTAATTTAAAAAATGGAATATCAATCTTTCTAAAATCCTAGATAAAACTTCTGTAAATGACTACATATCCTAGAAAAAATATAAAACATTTTTCACAAATTGGGTAAGGAAATTAATTTATATAAGGACTCAAACATAAACATTACATAATCTAGTTCCTTTAGACTAGAATTAACTTTATTCCATGCCCAAATATCTTTTAGGTTTATAGTTTTATAGAATTGGGTTATAAAATCATACATAAAAACCTATATATTACATTGGGGATACTTTTACTTAGTATCCATTTCTCCTATAATATAAAACTTTAATATGAAACATGTTTTATTTTCCTGAAAAATATTTATGACTTTCAACTTGATATCTTATTTTTTATTACATATCCCTAAACCATGTGAAAAACATTTTAAAACATGAGTTGATCACAAAAATCTTAGTATGGGACATAAAAATAAGAAAACCCATTAGTCCAGAGAAAAACATGAAAATCAATAATTGTTTTATATTTTTTACAAAAGTCATTTAGAATATGAAAAAATAATATCTTCATGAAAAATACATACTTTTTGATTACGTAAAATATTTAAAACTCATATAAGAAAAATAAAAACTGCCTTTAAGAAATATAAAGAACCATAATCATAAATCATGTTTAACTCATGTTAGAAATAACTAGACCACATTTAAATCCATAAGATTAAACACCTTGGTCAACTTCCTCCTTTATTTTGAATATAAAGAACATTATCCAATGACCTAGAGAGCTATAATAGGCTCACCTCTCGTATGAGTTGTTTCGGGATCACCCATAATATAAGTTATATCAGGCTCAACCATTATCAACTACAATGAAACAATACCATATCATGAATAAATCATTTTATTATTATAAAATTTCATCACAAAATCCTTCAAAAACTCTCTTGAACCCATTTAAAAAATATTTTTGGATATCAAAATACGTTTTATTTTTAAAAACACATTTTCAAAACTAAAATACCCAAAAAAAGGAAAATATGGTATTTATTTTAAGAAAAAATATAATATTATAAAGAAATAAAAACATAAAATAATAATCATGGTGGTGGGAAAATCTTTTGACATCATATACATTAAAATCTAACATTTTTTCTGTCTTTTGCAAAGAAAGGCAAAACATTCTTTATAAAATATGTAAAAAAAAATTTAAAAAAATTGAAAGAAATTAATAAGAGACATAAAATTTAATTTATGGTTATATTATGTACATAAAAATACATACATAAAATAATTTTAAGAATATGGATATGGAAGAAAAATATTTATAAAATAAATCTTTAACATGAAGTTTTAAGTTAGAGTGTCCCTTACCTTGATTCAAAATCATCATGTAAATTATTTATATTCCTAAATAATAAACTTATGTTAATTATTTAATTTCTTAAGAACCTTTTTAATTTTTATTATTCCTTTTATTTTATTTAATACTATATTATATTTAATTATTTAATCAATTAAGTTCACGTCATATGTTTTGACGATATTCGGGTCATATGTCCAAAATGACATTAGTAGGTTAACTGTGGTCAAAGAGGTCATTATCCCATCATATCTATAATAATAATCATGAAATAATAATTATTTTTATATTTTAATTACACTTTAATGCCAACTATGAAATATGGTTATGAAAAATGATTCATGTTACAATCATGGAGATGAAAAGTTTTACGTACAAATGTGTAACATTTAAATTTTAAAAAAATCGTGATATAAAGAAGGTAATTATTTATTTTATCTTTAAATAATTATCAGTATATCATAAATATTACATTTTCTCTGTATATACCATCCACATGATGTGGTGATGAAAAAAATCACATCGCTTCATATAGGTGGAAATCCACACGTATGCATAGACAATGCTTTCATTTTTTAAGGAATGGAAAGGTAAGAAAATAAATGATAAATTAATTTTTTAGAATGATAAATATTTCATGAATATCATATACATACATTAAGTTCATAATTAGAACCATTTGTGAGAGTTTTTGATTAAAAACGAAGCATATCGCTTTGTGGAGGTGGTAGTCCACACGTATGCAAGAACAATGTTTTCATTCCCCATTTGATGGAAGAAGAGATGGATATAAGTTCTTACATTAACATAATAACATATAAGTATATTTAATATACTAGTTTTATTATTTAATCGTGTTTGAAGATTATTTAAAGTATTTAGAAGAATAAAAAAAACTAAAACATTATGTTAAAAGTTATACCTCTTCTCTGGACAACCTCCTTTCCTTTACACATTAATCCCTCTAAGAATGGAATTATTATAAAATTAAGACCTATATAATGATTTTAGTATTTTTTTAATGGATTTAGGTAGGGATTTATGAACCAAATGTCTCTTGAAGTGTGTAGATAATATGATAAGGGGTGCCCTTTTATAATGATGGGAGGGGAACTACTGGAATCACTAAAAGTATTGAGTTAATATAAATTATTCCTCATTTAAAAGTGGGTCCAAATTGATATAATGAAAATATAGGATAATTATGGGTCAAAATATTCTCATAAAATAAAATTTTGACATGTTTATGTGATTTTTTATTGTTATCTTTTGATTATAACTATCATTAACCCTTTTTTTATTATAGTTGTATCAAAGTTCTCTACACTAAAGGAGTCAAGAAAGTTACTATAAAAGGAAAGGTTACCCATAAATGGACCAAAAATTATATTATCAACCATATAATATTCTCATTTTATAAAATATTATTTTTAGTAATTTTAAATCATTTAATAAAACATTATTTATTATAAAATATCATTAATGTGATTTTTAGAACTATTTAGTTAATTTGACTTTGAAAACAACATGACAGAAAATTAATTAAAATATAATACATTAAAAACCCCTAATATGTTATATATATCTATAAAATTCTTGGTACACTATAAATCACCCAAAAAAATTTATATTTAGATTTTTTAAAATCATTTATTTGATTTTTCTACCGCTTTCACAAGCATTGAGTTTGTGTTGTGTAAGCATTTAAGGTAATTATTTCATCACTAAAAATTAAAAATAAATTAACATGATAAAAAATAATAATTTATCTTTAAAATAAAAATTTATAATAGAACATAATTTTTATATCACTATCAAAAAAAATTGTAGATATTAAAAGTAAGAGAGTGACATTTTTTACTTTAAATTTACTTAAAATAATATATAAGTCATTTTTAAATAAAAATAGGATAAAATTGGCATAAATTCGAAAATAGGATTATTATGGACTAACCCCACTCATAGAATATATTAAATTCAAGTTTTATGGTTATTTTTTGTCCTTATTATATTATTTTTAACCTTAATTACCAGATTTATCTTTACCACGGTGATAAATATTTACTATGTTTACTATTAATATTGAAATAAAATAAAAGAGAACTATTTACTAAATTTGGACCACCTAATTAAAAATATAGAATAATATTTTAATATTAAATTTATATAATTGGTATAAATCAATTTTAATATAATTTTATAAAACACAATGAAAAACTATTTTAAAAATAAGCCAAAAAATGAACTTTTACCATAATATGGTATAATATTGATTTAAATAAAAATAATTATATTATATATTATTAAATAATATCTATTTTAATTTTATTTGAAATTAAAATTAAAATTATACTTTTAAATTAACTAAAATTATAGTTTTACGATAATCATAATTTTTCATTATTCTTTGGAAAATCAATATTTTCATAAAAATCCCATAATTTTACCCTAAGATAATTTTTATATGAACACTATGAAAAATTATATCATTTTTATCAAATAAAATTTCTGAAATTTTCTGAAACTAATTATAACATTTTATCGCAAAAATAAATAAAAACAAATTTTGAAGAAAACATATTTTTGAAGCATAAAATGACTTTACTGAAAAATTGAGTGCTTATTTACTAAGAACCAATCAATAAATTTTCATTGAATAATACCTTTATATATATTCCATTATGTGTATAATCCTATTCATACCAAAAAATTTAATGGATAGGTTATAACTATAACATTTAAATATTAATATTTCTTGTTTCTTTTAAGATTGGTATTGTGTGTTGTATATGTTATAGAACATAGTCTTATTTTAAAAACTCGAAATATTATAATTTATCACTTAAATTTTATATTTATCCACCTTAATTAATTTTATTTGTATGACCCACCTAATTATTATTCATTTTTCTACTATTAAGTCACACTTTTCAAAGTTCAAAATCAAGTTCGTTTCAATGAATGTTTTGAAAGCTTTTTCTAGATTTTCCAAAAAATGATCAAAAGAATATCCAAAAACCATGAAATCGTCCAAAAATACCTCAATTAAGTCCTAAGTTTGGTATGAATGTATACTTAAAATACACCCCATAAATGTACCTTGTTAATTACATAATCCAAAGGGTATTATTTTTTAAGAAAAATTAGTAATGGGATCTGTAAATGTAGTCTTCTCCTAATCCTTTGGAGTAATGGGTGCCTAAAAAAAGACTAAAAACCCATCTAGGAAATAATAATGAGTTCTATATGCCTATCTATCTAAAATTTGATCAATTAATGGGTTGGTTAAATTATCCTTCCTAGTGAACTAATTAATTTCCTACAGTCTCTGTAGACTCTCTAGCTATTCTAAATTCTCATAGTGGTTAACTCATTTTTATCATTCCTCACGATGGTCAGTCCTATTTTCTTCAGAACTACATGAATAAGTTAGAAAAATTATGATTTATAGATAGAATATATTATTTATTCCACTAAAATATTCTTTATATCCTTCTTAAAGATATCTATCATGGTTGGATTCAGCCTCCTTTGGTTATGCCTAACTGGTCTTGAGTTTTCCTCAAAAAGAATCCGATGTATAGAGTTTTTTGGAATAAAGTATGAAATATCACCTAAAATCCAACATATTTATTGCATAAAATCTCACAAAATTTCAATAAATTTATTTTATTTATTTTTAGATATACTTTTAGAAATTACCACAAGTTGTTTCTCTCATTCTATAAGGTACAAATACTTTAAACCAGCGAGTAAAGGTTTAAGTTCTAGATTTGGGAGTTGTTATAGAGACAAAATAAAATACGGGTTCCTCACTTAAAAATCCTGAATATTCTATATATATAATGAAATTACATATTATTAATCATGGAATAAACAATATAATACATTGAAACACTTACAAGTTACATATTTTAATCTAAAAATTGGTTCACCTATTTTCTAGACAGCTTCATTATCCATGATGTTTTCAAGAATTAAATTTTTTCCTAGTACTAAAAATTCATGTAACATACCTAGATCTTCACTTGGTTCAATATCTTCAATGTGGGAAAGTGTAATAAGTGAGTGGTCATATAAAGGGAACTATATAGAGTCAAATATGTTAAATTGGACAATGATGTCTCCAAACTCCATGGAAAGGTTTAATTCATGTACATTGATGATTTTAAACATATATCCAGAAATGGTATCCTCAAAATGAAATAGAGTGTTTTACTTACATATATTACTATATTTTCAACACCTAGTGTTCAATTGGAAATATAAATTCTTAAACTCCAACTAACATATCTTCCAAGAATCCTATTGGAAAATTAGTGGATTTCTTGGAAAGTTGGACCTATACTCTCATGGGATTAAATTATCCCATATATAAAGACGTAAAAATAGAGTGATAAATAACATTAATTTATGCACATATATTGAATAGTGCATCAAGAAAAATTATGGAACTAATAGTAAAAGGGATATAAAATGTACATCAATCTTGTAATTTTATAGGTAAAGGGAGTGTGATTAAAGCTAAGACAATTCTTTATAGGTTGACTCTTTTATTTCCTTGAAGTATTCGTTCATTGGTGATAATCTCGTTGATAAATTTATCATACTTGGGGATCTTTTTTGAGACATTATAGAATGGTTATTTTGATCTCAAATTTCTAGAAAGTTTCAATAATTTATTTTTAAAGTTATTTATATTAAATTTAATTTTATTGAATCATTATAAATGGGAATGGAAGTGGAAATTATTCCTTCTCCATTTAATTATTTTTTATATGTTTTTATTTCTTCATAGTCCTTGGTCCAACATTCTCTTCCATCTCTTTATTTTATTCCTACCTTTACTATTTTTTAAGAGTCTTTCTAGAATTTTCAGCTTCAATTTCTTCGATTTTAGGATGTTTTGGTTCAGGTTTAGATATTAATAGTGATTGAAGTTCTTTTCTACTTATAGTGGTCATCATACTTATATTAACTTTCTTATTTAGGACTGATTGAGATAGTATTTTCCCTGAGTTTCTAGATAGAATGTCCACTTGAATGTTTATCTATTTTCTTAACTCTCCCACTTTATTCATAAACTTTATAACTTTGGGCTCTTATTTTTGTTGTAAAGGAGGTTGTACACTAGTTGATAATTTATCAAAATATTTATTTTTTTGTATGTTGACTGGGGATAGATTGGTTGGTTATAATAATTCTTTTAATGTTATTAGAATGGTGGTGGGTTTTGGAGTTGGTGGTTTTTCTGTTGGAAAATTATATGTTGTTAGAAGTAGTTTTGAAAAGGTGGTATTGTCTAAATATAAATATTAAAAATTATATATTGGACTTGTAAATTTTATCTCCATTCCTAGTTTTTTATAGCAATTTTCTTGTCTTAAAGTCCACTGCACAAGTTTCCATGACCTGTACTTCAGTACACTGGTCAGAGAAATGGGTAGGAGATGAATATATACCACACAACATGGTTGTTGATTAGTTCTCATGACTTTACTTAAAAACTATTTTTTCTAACAATACAGTTTAATTCTTATAATCTAGTTTCCAATAAGTGCGATGAATCAAAATTTATTTCCTCATGTGTAACTTTGGTTTCTTTACCTATAATGACAAACTATTTTGAGTTTTAGTCTATATTTTCAATCAATAAAAAGGCCTCTATTGGGGAATTTTTTATCAGGTTTCTTTCTAATGATGAATATAATAGGTTCTTATCACTATCCAAAATACCTTAATAAAGGAAGATAAGAAAATTATTCTCTTTAATAGCTTAATGTGGGAAGAGGTCATACCATTTATTAAACCTATCTTAGTACTCATAATGGTTTTCTCCTAATAAATTATTGATGAAATAGATCTACTTACTTATTATTGTTATTTTAAAATTAGGAAAAAATATTAGTAGAAAATGACTTTTCATGTCATCTTAGACATGAAAATTTCTAGGTTTTACGATGAATAACCACTTCTTGGTTTCCCCTTCAAATTAAAAAGGGAATACCCTTCACTTCACTTATTCCTCAGACACTAATTTGGGTTTCAAAGTGGAGAAAATTAGAGTAAATAATTTTCTATGATTATTTAAATCTTCCCCTACAAAGACATGAAATTTTGGTAACAACTTAATTAAACAAGTTTCCAATTAAAATTAAATTTTCAAAGTATATATTGAAATTTGATTATTAGGATTTGAAAAAAAAATTGTACACAGATCTCTCAGTGTTTATCTTGGGTTTCCGACTATGCTTTTGGGATCAAAGTGAGTATTTTTTACCTCATGGGTATCTAATAAGGAAATTCCATCAAATTTGGTTTTCAATTTTAAATTATTAATTTGGTCAGTAAGGTTATTTCTGCCTCTAGTTCAAATTGTTAAATTTTTTCAATTGTAGATATGGTCATGCAAATTAATGTTAATATTTTGAAATTTACTCCCCAGAAATTACATGAAGTTTTTTATGAAACTTTTCATGGGGTGGATGAAAATATATTTATTCCTAGGTTAAATTTATTTCTAGTTATGACCCAATGGTTTTTTTCTAGAGAGGAGTGCACAAAGTTAGTTGTAACGTTTCAGTTTAGAAAAGGGGGTGTCTATGAGTTTTTTGGTTTCAAAAAGAAATTGAACAATAAAATAATAAGTTTCAAAAAAATATTAATAGAATAGTGATTGGGTTAGGTTTGGTTTTGAAATTATAATGATATCTGAGTCCTATAAATCATTCAAATATTATTCTTATAAACAAATAAATGAGAGGATCCAAAATCGCTTCTCCTATCACCCTTGGTTTAATGGTGTGGGTGAGGATATTCCTAACTAAAATATCATCTTGGTATACCATACTTCCTATGTGTTTAAGATTTATAGTCAATCACCCTTAATAGACTCAGGAAACACCAAATTGGAAATTTTTCTCCCATGAAAATCAAGGGTGTCCACTACCTAATCCAAATGTGTTGACAATCGCTGACCACTTCACCACTCATCCCCTGACTATTCCATTGTATATAGACTTTAAATATTTTAAGGCAGATAATGGATTATTAGTCATGGAAATAGACAAAAAATATAATTAAAATCAAATAGTTTCTCATATGATATCAAGGACTACAATGAATATTGAAAACAGTTAACAAAAGATAGATAATTTTATTCAATGAAGTGTGAGGAATAAAGCATTAAAAATGGAGAACCATACATTTCCCAATCACTAAATAATTAAACTTACATTGAAAGGGTAGAATACATTAATAGGTAAGACGAAATAATTAACAAACATTATTAAATATAAAATAAAATGAATAAAAATAATAGAGAAATAGAGAAAGGTTCTCCAGTAGCCCACACGATCCAAGTCTCTTGTCAAGTTTCAAACTCATCTTTATTTTTAAGAGATTCAATCTCCATCTAATTTTTTCTATGTTCAAACCTCCAAGATCCTCTATTTTTAATTTATTCAAATATTAATTTTTCCTTGAATCTATAAATCACTATCATGATTCAATCTTCTTGAGAATCTTTATCTCTCATTCAAATAGTTGCATATTTCTTTAGCTTTGATTTAATTAAGTATAATCTATGTAGATGTATCTAATTGATAGAATAAATGCTAACATGGAACCCCAAATCATTAGTTTGGATCTTATAACTAGTCATGATTTTTAATCTATGAGGTTCCCACCATCCAGTTTTTCATATTTTTTATTCTTTAAGAATTCTTAGAATTTCACAAAGTAAATTATCATATGTGAACAAAATTTATATGCATAGAAAAATATCTTACATGTAGTATAATTCTCCCACACATAGACGAAATGTTATATGGGAAACCATAATGTCCTATGTGTATGAATTTTTTACTTTCATAAATTTCAGAATTCTCAAATATTATATGGTGTCCTAAAAATATCCTATTACTTGATGAAATTTCACACCTATAAGATAATTCTTCTATACACAGATGAAATATTGTGCATTCCTATTGAAATTTCATACATCATATGAATTTTTCCTTTGTCAAATTTAGCAAACTCCAATATCTTTTGGGGTTTCAAAATATCCTGTAGCCTATTCACATATCTTATATATTGGATAATTATACTACTATAAGGTGTTTTAAAATAATTTCCTTAGACACATTTCTCAACACCAGCTTAGTGTTTCCATAATTTCTTTATATAAATTTTAAACTTCATAAAATCAATTTTAGGCCTTCAAAATTACCTCAAGACATCCTATAATAACACAAAGTATCCCATAGTTAAGTGTTCGATTTATTCTAATAATTAAAAATATGAAATAATAAATTAAAAGTAAATATTTGATATATTTAACAATTAAATCCAAAATTATTAATAAAAATAATAAATGTGGTATTTATATAATAATTGATCAAAATGGTGTGATTAAAATCATTAATATCAAAGTAAAATATATGAAAATATTGGATATATTAATGTAACACCCATTTGTACCCAAATATTGATATTTTAAAGTTCTAAATAAATCTAAAAATTATTAGAGTCCATGTGAAAGGATAAATTATTTGATCACACCAATAACTAGATTCCCTAGTTTGAAAACCAAACTCAATATCAATTAAAATAGTTTCTTTAAGTTTATATTATCAAAACTTATAAAACAAGAAACTCTAACCTATGTATATAGGACCCAAAACACACTAATACCACAATGACATGACCAAACCCACTAGGAACTTTCTTAGGCTGATGATAATCCAATTGTTCCACCCTAAGCTCACCTCTAATAGGTCAGGAGTTGGTGACTAGTAAAAATATGGGATAAATCACATGGGAGGCATTAGCCTAATGAAAATATGTACATGAACATATATCTCTAAAACTACATATAATAATCAAAACCTCATATAAAAATCAACTATAACATAACATGCATGTAACACATGCTAATCATTTAGAATAGAAATGGTAAATGAAATAATTGAAAGTATTGGAAAAATTAAGAGCACAACATTCTAAAATAAATACATAACCCAAAAAACCATAAAGGAAAACTCCATATCACACTATATCCTGAAATGAGCATCTCCAATAATAACGACCTCTAATTACCACTAAACCCTGGCTTCATCAACCCCATGTCCACCATATCCACCTCTAAACCATGCATCATCTACACAGACACAACACATATCAACACATGGATTTTTCAGGGGTGAGTATAAAAATACTCACTAAGATGCCTTTAAAAAAGGAGTTATGAAACAAAAATTCAACTCAAGTATTATAAACCGAAATATTCTTTAAGGTCAAGACATCCCAAAACTAAGGATAAATCTAATCTTCACAGATCATATCCATATGGATCATTTACCAAAGGGGATTGAAAAAAACCATAATATTATAAAATTTAAAGTAATGAAAATAACTCACTTACATAACTTCTATATCTCCTCTTTGAAATCATAATGGGGGACCCATGCCTTGCTATTGAGATCATGTTAGTCAGTGGTACTGTCCCCTTTGGATTACTCACACCTTGTCAAGTGGAATGTGCATCAGTCAAGGGGGTTACCAACTCTATGTATAGAGGAACCACAGACCATTACGAATAGGGGTTACCTACTCCACTAAGTGTATGAATGACCCTTACCCTATTATCACTATATCACTAGGGGATACTAACCCCACAGATTCTATAAAAATCTCACCCAATCCTCATTATAAATATTATAATATAAGGAATCCCTATTTCACAAAATGCATTGAAAAAACCCCCTAATGATAAAGAGACATGATCCATTGTGTTCCGTGTGTAAAATTTCTTATAATGGACTATTCATGTGTCTAATTTTGACACCCAAGTGAGAAGACATAAAAAAATCCAAAAGATATATAATACATGATATGTAACCTAAAATATATGACCTATAAGCCTCACATGGATATCTGGGCATGCACTACCCCTATCCATTCATGTGGAGTAAACCTACACAGTGTACAAGTTGGATGAAATAGTGTGTGGGAATTGAATGTTATCCAGACTTTCATTGCCTCAGGTTCTCGATTCATGTTTCTAAAGTAAATAGTGTGTTCAATGTAATATGTTGAGTTTGGATCTATGGGGTTAGCTGGGTATGTACTCCAGTACACCCTAAGTCAGATGGTTGTACAAACATAGCATCTGACCCATAGTTACACACTGTGTGATATTTATTTCATACTCATAAACATTAGTCGACACTAACGACTGGACACAATAAATTCTTGGAAATAACATTCCATGTTATATTTAGACTTTCTATAGAAACCATAAACATGTATTGATATTGAATCTTACATTTACTTGGGGACCATGTACTGTTTAGTTGCATCTTTTACAAATATCTGACTTCTCCTCTAATCTATTCTCTTCCATCGTTGTTGTTTTTTCAACTATTCATTCTAAATGTATCACCCCCCATGTTCCCTAATCCTTCCACCATCTATGCTCACCATATATTCTCCTAAAATGGATTTCATCCACTATTCATACAATGTTAGGCCAAGCATCCATGCTCGATCCATAAACTCTCATAGAACAACCATCTGTGATGATGTCAGAGGTCTTTTTTACACAATCCTCTACCATGTCATACCAATATCATACCTATACTATTACCATGTCTAAGATAGTTCTACTAAGTTCCATCATTAATCATATCACCATTTTAGTCTCCCATGCTTGAACTGATGACCATTGTGAGGTTGGCGATGATTTTTCTTTGTGAGAAGCGTAGAATGAGTAGGAGGGTAAAATAGTTTAGTGGCCTGTAATTCTTTACTGACCACCACATTCATTGATCCTAAAAGTGATCAATATGAAGAATGTGTAGAAATAAATATAAATATACATTATTAACATAATAAAATGATTTATATTAGAAATGATTATTTGGAATAGAAAATCTAAACAATAAAGTGTTATAATTTATGACAATCATCACGTCATTAAAAATATAAAAATTGAGAATTTATAAATCATGTAAATGATGTGAGAACCAAGAATTAATTCTTGACTCAATGGAGTATTGTTGGCCCTCACGAATCAATTTTTATTTCACCTTTGTTCTTTATTATTTATGTTTTATCCTTTAATAATGAAATATCTCTTCTCTAGGCCTCTATGATTTCCAATAACATCTCATTCACATTGAAATATTTATCAATGTATTTATAACATGTAAATTAAGTTAATTAAAATTTCATTTAAAACCCTAAAAAGTATCATTTCTATGATCAGAGCTTGAACATGAAGATTATACCCCTACTATATAAACCCTCTCACTCTAGAGATAACCACATTCTTCAAATTTTTTTTGGGGTTCTGTTTAGAATATATAATTAATTAAACCTTTTAACCATCATATAGGTTAAAAATAAGGCATTTAAATATATATTATTTATTTAAGTACCCAAACCATGATAAGAAATATGTCAACTAGGTGACAATTTTAGGCAACTACATCATCGCATGGGAGGATAAACATTAATGTTAGAGAGAAACCCAATGAGAGGAGGGATCATCATGAGATATAGTAATGTTTCAGGGAGGGATTGTGTCAATGAAATAATGATTGATAAGAATCATCATCAATTTAATTATGTTAATGTAAGCTCAAAATAGAAGAATCTAACCATTGGATAGGAATTATAAGATGTTATATCAAGACAGGAAAGAAGGGACCATCACTTCTAGTATGGAAACAAGGTATCACCACCACTGTAGAAGAGGTATCACCAACACTGTAGAAGAAGATTGGTGTAAGGGAGGATATCACTGATGGAGGATAATAAGAGAGGGACTATTGATGAAGTAACACTGTAGAAGGTATTAAGACATCATTGTTGGTCCAACTCTGGAAGAATATCACTACAAAAGAAGATCGATAAGAACATGTATCATTATCAATGAAGACTGAATAGAGAGGGACTGATGGGTTTTTTTTAAGAAAGCTGACATGAAATGATCACCACTCCATGCCAAAGAAATTTATTAAATCAAAAGGGTACAAAGTATTCTCGAAGTGTAAAGTGATTACACCCTCACAAAGTTATAGAAATAGCTAGATAAACAATAAAATACTGAAGATACCAATATATAAATCTGGACCTACAAATATCCTCAAGTGAAGACACCTCCATTCCAAGAAAGACAGTGAAGACACCAAGATCACCATTCTGGATGTGTGCATTCCAAAATACCAGGCACAACCCAAAGCAGGCTATCCTTGATTCATAAAGAGAAACTGATCAAACCATCCTGTTTAAACTCAGAAACAGTTCAAAAGAAAAACTCCACCAAAAGTGTGTGATGGATATAGAAGACACCCTCAAAGATAGATTCCACATTAGTGAGATAAAAAAAACCTAAAGGTCAGTGTGAGAGGGATTTTCACCATAAAGAGTTGACTTCATGAAGATCATAGTTTCTGCTAGAGAGATGTAATGACCCACATTATTCTAGTGAGTTATTCATTTTAAATGTTTTCATTTTAATTATTGAATAATTAAATTTTTGGTTGAAATAATTTTATATAGTATTTAATGATATTTATATGGGGTTGGTGGAAGAAGGGAGAAAAGATCAAGGTGAAATAAAGGCACCAAAATATTGGTGGCTAGCTAATTGGAGTTTTGTGACACATTTGTGGCCACTATAATTCTGATGGGTTTTAGTGGCTTTTTAATTGAGATTGAAATTATAATTTAGTTTTTTTAAAACATAAACCATAAAATCAAACAAAAAAATGAGATTTTCACCTCATTTATAGCTAGACACTCCCTTGACTGATATACTCTCTCTCCATCATTCCCTAGATCTATCCTACCTATAATATTCACCTCAATTCATCATTGAGATACCATGGGAGTTTATTGTTGATGGGGTTAGGGTAAATATGTCATATAATATCTATTTTCTTTGATATTTATAGTATTATATGGAATATATAAAATACTTCTTTATCTAGGGTTCAAAATTAAGTGGTTCCTTTGATCGTTCTTCCTCTTGGAGGTAGCAGGAGATATCTATTGATGATATTAATGTAACAAATATGTTATTCTACTTTGGGACAAAATATAAATACTTATTTTTTATGAAAGTAGTCTTTATTAATAAGATGATATTATTTTTCTTATGATTTTTTGTTTTGGATTTAATAGATTAATTAGTATTTAAACCCTCCCTTTCTATCATATCTTGACTGTAATGATGATTTCAACGAGATGGTGTAGAGTAAAGGATGGATAAATAATTTTTTTCCTTAAAAAAACTTTCTAAAAATAATTTTAGTTTAACTTAATTTTGAAAATTAATTTTCCCCTCATGGTTTATTTTTCATTATGTATTATTATGATTCCTTTGTTATCTCTATGCATGTTGGTGTTATAAAATCCATGTTATGAACTAAAAAACATGTCTAGTATTGATTATTACATGCATATAATATTTCATAAATTTTATTTAGAGTTGAGAACATTTTTATATGTTTATATGTTTTTATGTATTTTTTTCCTATTATTCCATGAATTGAGGCTTTCATGTATGATAATTTCTATTATAATATGTTTGAAGTTACTAAACATCCTTAGTAACATTTTAATACCATTTTTGTCATGTCTTGATGTTTCCACACATGTTTATAATTATTTATATTATTTTTAATTGCTTCATTATATGATATAGAATTTTTTGAGCCTTTTTTGTGTATAGTTCATATACAGGTATTTAAAACCTTGTTATATATGTTTTGGATTAGTACATGTATACTAGCTACAAGTGCACACACACAAATTACTATTCCACTTCCTATGATAAGAAGGGCTCTTATACGAGGATAGAAATGTATATGGATATGTATATAGATAAATAAATCTATATATGTTTTTTCTTATGAAAAGAAAGGCCACATACATGGGGATGGACACACACACACACACATGTTCTTATGGTGAATCATCATCTTGGATTTGGAACATGGCTTAATACAATTTTTATTTTACTTTATATATGATTTATTAACATGATATTAAATAATTATTTATTATCTATCTAGTATGATGGTAAAACATGAGTAGTTTATATATTCAAAACTTTAATTAATAATATTCTACTTTTTTATTTTCTTATTTTCTAATTTTTATTTCTATTGTATATACTTTTTTTTATGATAGAAAATTAGGGTTAGGGTGGTGTCCTCATATTGGGTATGATGTACTCACACCCTACACGTATTATTTAGAAATGATATAGGAATTATTATTCATGATAGAAATAAAGAAAAAGATATTGTCCACATGGCATGATGGATTCTATAGTCATGAGTAATACTTCTTCAGATTGGATGGTGATCATATTATTTAGAGATGGTTTCAAGATGCTTATGATGCCTATTTTTTGTGAAATGTCTTGGGATTCTATACATTTTTATATAATTTGATGTTTTAGTTATTTTTGGATAATTTATCTACTATGGATCATATTTTGGATTGTATGGTTGGTGGATTTTTATGTGTTTTTTGGATTTAATGTGAGTTTGGAGTTACAAATATATAGAATTGGATATATTCCATTATTGAGGTAAAATAGGTCCCTACAACATATAGATTTTCCCTTTGTCTATTTCATTTTATTTTTATTGATGTCTTATATCTATATATATTATGTGTTTTTTTGGTAGATTCATTTATGTTTTATTAATTAACCAAAGAGGGTAAATTATTTCTCAATTTTCATATTTATTCCTTGAAATTTAAATCAACCTTTAGTGATCGGGAAGCATGCATGAGATATTGTGGAGACCTAATTTTGGTATTGTTTGGGTATCAGATTGGTTCATTAAAAAATGGAATGAGGCCATAACTTATGGTAGTTGTAATTAAGGATATCATGGATAAAGACTATCAAGAATCAATAAGTAACCTATAAAAATGATTGACCAAAATAATTGTGGTAGATGATTAAGTTTCTACAGGTATTTTAGGTTCAACTTTGATTCTTTATTTAATATTTTCTTATGTTTTCAAGTCTTATACATCATTAAAAATAATTTATATGTTGAAATTGGAAATCTAACATAACCTATTATATGATTTATTATATTATTTTAATTAAATGAAATAATTAATTGATCATTTATGTTAATTGAAACGTAAATAATAAATAAATAATGTTATCCTTCTTATTTATTAGTGATGTATGAGGTTTTTTATGATGATAAGAACCTTATTTTTAATAATCCCATATTTAAAGTTGTGTTTAAAGGTACATTGTACATGATAGAGTAATGTAACACCATAGATTGGGTCTATTTCTAAAGGAATTATGGAAGAGAAGAAGAAATGAAAAACATATACACCACAATCACAATTGAAGAAATATTGCAAAAAAGAAAATGGTTATTGGTTCCAAGGTCCCATTTAAGATGCTAAGAGAGTTGAAAATTATCCTAATTTTAATTATATTGAATGAAATATTCAATAAGAAAATCCATATTATCCCAAATCTTAATGTATTCTTCCATATCTTTCTTTCTATTATTAAATTCACAAGTAAAAAATATCGTTTTAATAGGTTATCCATTATGATTGATCATTATTAAATTAAAATATAATTCCTTTATAAATTTTATTTATGTCCTCCACAGACGCTAATATTTTAAATTTATTTTTTACCACCTCTTTGGAGTGTACAAGAAGATTTATTGAAAAATATTTTTAAGATCTTCTTTATGATTCCTTCATTCGATAAATTCCTTTTCTTGAATATCATTAACACTGAAAATCAATGGTTAGTTACCTGAACACCATGCACATATAGTCCTTTTTATATTTGAATAATACTTGTGTTTATGGATTTTTTCTATAGAATAATAGTGAATCCTTCATCATTAATTAATGATTTCATTTCATTCTTTTTCATTTTTTGATTTCTTAAGTCTGTTGTAAGGGAGTGCTAGTATGGAGATCAACAGAGTCCTCTATTCCATGATCTATAACTTCAACATGAGATCTAGATAAATTATTTTTGTAAATATTCACTACATCTTCTATAACATCTTATTCTTCCAAACTTCTCAATGCACTAGCATTTGTTTTAGAAAAAACCTTGGATGCCAAAGCTACAAATAAGAGCCAAATCTCTGAAACATTCCAATAATATAAAACTCATTTTTAGAAGACATAAAAGTATCCAAATGCTATAAAATGACTTTATAATCATGGTTTTGAGCAACAAACCCCTTAATAACATTCACTGAAGGGGCTCAAGCTACATTTTCTCTTGAATAGACAAAAAAATCCCGAGAATCATCTGAATGAAACCTATAGGTGTTGAGATTATCCCTCTAAACTGAAATCGATCATTTTCAAGTTTTCGTTGAATAACTATATCATTGAAATTTGGAATAATAGGATAGAACATCATCAAATATAATAGAATTTAAAAAACCTTCTAAGCCATTTTTTATTTATAACACATTTGAAAGAACCCTTTATCTATCAACCTCAATACAGACTCTATCCATGAGTGGCTTCAATAACAACTCAATTGAATAATTTCATTTTATTTGAGTACCTAATGTGAAAGTGATATCCATTAAAGTTTTTGATCAAAAAATATAGATAAATAGTCCCTCAAATGCCACTAAAATTGTTAGCAAATAATACACAAATCTCTCAATCTCATATATGGACCATTTAAGTGGATGCATAAAAAATTTAAAGTCTTTCCATGATCATTGATTCCAATAGTGGAAAAACTATTAATTTTACTAAAATTAAAAGATCACATACTCATCATCAAAAAACCTAATTGAGAGTCCCAAGAATTCAATTAAATAGAAATTCTATGTCTACCAAAATAAAAAACACCAACAAGAGAGAATTATAAATTAGTGAAAACCCCATAATTAATTCATCTAAAAAATAAATAGAAGGATAGCCTTTGAAATGTAAAGGTATAAGGGTGGGGACATGATTTGATATAGATTCAATGAATGATGATCTCCTAAAATGTTTCTTTATAATATCTAGCTTATGAGGAATCACCTCTCCATAGATCATCAACATCAATCCTGTATCTAAGTGAAATTAGTAATGTATAAGTTAAAATAAATTACCTAGTTAATTTAGTTGAATTAAAAACTCATGTTACTATTACTATTACCTATATAATTCATCATTACATTTAATGTATGTTCTAAAATATTTTAAAAAGGGTTTCAAAGTATGAATTGATTTGATAGAAAGGAATGAATGAAAGATGTTATGGGGTTATAGTTTGACTGTCATTGTTCTAATTTAAAATTATAAATCACCCATTCTTGGAAGGAAACATAATATTATTCTCTATTTAAATATAGTTGATACCATAACATCTATCCTCCATTTCTCAATAGGATGGAACTGGTGAAAATACTCCAACTACTAGACCATATATTGATCCTAAATTCCCTAAGGGGTTATCCAAGTTACTTAAAGCTACAAGATAGAAAATTATATAATGGGAATCAATATTTTTGGATGTTTTACAAGAATTTTAGTTCCATTAACCTATAACACTATAGGGTGATATTTCACCGCAAGAATCTAAGGTCTGAATTAATCACATACATTACATAGTTGATATTATTGTGAGTATAGTGTAACATCGAGTTTTATCAGCCTCTTTTATGCTTGAATGAGATAGTAATCAGTGGTGGGATGTGATTCTTGGGGAAAAACGTTTTATAACTCACCTGAATGGTTTTTCAGGAATATTTTTAAAACTAATTATATCTAGGTACTCTTAACCAAGTAAATATTAGGAATTTATGGTTCTTAAATAAGGTATTATTTCTATGATGGTGCATGATGATAAATTTACTAACCTATTTTTTTTCTCCCTATATGCGAGGATATGAGAAATATAAATCTAGTTGGTTTGATATGGGTTTGTGGGATCTATAGAAAACACAGGTGATGACATGAACCTTTATATATTCTTTGATGTTTTAAATAAATTAGTACCAAATAATACTAGTTTCAATGGAAGTGTAGGATCATGTGTTTCATTTTTGTGTCATAATGTAGGTGAAGGAAATTTTGGTGGGAGAAAGAAATTCCAAGAAGAAGTGAACCATGGAAGTTCTATAAAGTGTAACCAAGGTGGGATTTCTCTTTTCCATAACCCTTAGATATTTGAAACATGATGCTTCCAATGTGGTTGTTCAGGACACATTATACCTAATTACCCCTTTGATCAAAGGCAATTTCATTAGTGCATAAATTGTGGTTATATGTAGAGGTGTTACAGGTTTTCTCCTTAAGATTGTGTAGGTTAGAAACCCAAATAGAGAAATACCACACACATTCATCTTGATGGATGGGTGACTGGAGGAAATAAAAATTATTTTGGAAGATCTTGTTGAGGAAATTTGTGAGAGGGATATATTTAATAGTCAGTTGTGCTTCCTTTTAGTCAGGTAGTTCAGGACCAGAGCCATCATAATAGATTTACAGAAGTATTTTAATCCAAGTAGTGTATGATAGATACTAGGGATAATACTTCTAAATTTATAGGTACTATTCTAATATCTTTTACTCTATTTTGGGAAATTTTTTATATAAGATATTCTAATTCTTTTATTTTTGATTAAATTTTATCCCACTTGGGATTGAGAGTATAATTATCTCAAATTCTCATGGTCATTAATACATTTTTGGGTAAAAATTTGAAATGAGTTAGAGGTTTCATTCCCATCCTTTATTGGAGTGCTCATTAAGACATATTTGTGATTTTTCCATTATCGATATGAATATCTTCAATATTATTTTAAACAATGATTGGTTTAAACAGTTAAAATATTATATCAACTACTATTAATGGAAAGTTTCACTTTCTTATACTGATAGTATCTAGAATAATTTTATCAGAAAATAGAAATTACAAGAAATATGAGCTAGATTATATCATGTTCAGATTGGAATGGTCACCTCCCAGATAGAAATTTTGGTAGTTGAAGTTATCAAAGTAGTGAAAATAAAGGAATTACTCATATAGTAGGCTTATTTCCGGATGTATTTTCCAAATAAATTTAAGTATTTCCTCCTAAACATGAGTTAGAAATCTTGATTGAATCAGTACCCAAAAAAATATAATTTCTATTTCATAATAACGTATCACATCAATAGATCCTAGTGAATTGAAAATTAATCATAAGGAGCCTGGTCTAAAGGTTTTATTTGATCTAGTATATCTCATTGGGATATCCTATTCATTTTACCAAGAAATGAGATAAAATATTATGATTTTTTATGGAATATCAAATTTTAAATAAGGTGAATGTTAATAATCAAAATCCAATGCATAAAATTGATGATTTATTTGATCAATTGAATGTTTATAACTAGTTTATAGAAATTTAATTGAAATTGATGTGTCATCAACTTTGAGTAAGACCTTAGGATATTCCAAATATTAATTCCTAAAGATGGTATAGTCATTTAATGTATATATTCATACTATTTGAGTTGACTAATGATCCCTTGTTTTCATTGATTTAAAGAATGAGATTTTTTATCATTTTTGGGATCTTTTATCATGGTATTTATAAATGATATCTATGTATACTTGAAGACACACTAAGAGCATGATAATAAATTTTATGTGATATTATAAATATTTCAAGAGAGTAATATTTATGAATTTTTTTTCCAAATATTCATTTTGGATTTGTAAGGTTAAATTCCTTTAGTATGTGGTGCCATAAGTCATAATTTCTATGAATTTTGAGAATATAGAGGTAGCGATATCTTGTGAATTAACTAAGAATATCTTTTAGATTTAGAGTTTCATGGTAATTTCTAGATATTATCATTTATTTTCCAAGATTTATCTCATATAGAAGCTCTCATGGCCACCTGGATGAAGAAAGGGTAAAATTCGTTTGTTTATAAAAATATGGATCAGATTATTAGGAATGAAAAATGAGGCTTAATAAAGATCATATCCTAACCATTTCAGAATTAGGAAAGGGATTTGAGTTTTATTGTTATGTAACTTCTATGAGTCTCAAATATGTATTGATGTTAGACCATTATATGGTGGCCAATGTTTCTAGGAAAAATTTCCCTCATGGGAAGAAATATCTAACCCATTAATTAGAGTTATATACTATAATGAATGATATAAAGTGCTACAGAAACTACTTATTTGGATATAAATTTAGAGTGTACATTTACCCTAAGAGGGTCAAATACATATTTTCTTAATGAGGTTTAAATATAAGGCAACAACAGTGGGTTGAATACATATAATATTTTTGAATTTGAGATTTTTTAATCACTTGGTAAGGGAAATATTATTGAGAATTCCCTTAGTATGAAGTATCAACTTCAAACCATACAAGAATTCAAATATGAGTGGAGGATAATGTCTATACTACCTAAATTTCATCTATATATTAGTAAATATTGGAGTTATATATTTTTATAATCTATTGGACTTTATTACATAGTTATAAAGAATGTAGAGGACTCCCAAATCTCTAATCTTGACTGTATCATCAATTAAGAGAGACTTGATAGTGGGCACATCCATAATGGGTCTTCTCAAGATTTTGATTCCTCCCTTTATGTTCATGGAAGATTTTTGGTTCTTATTATAATGTGGGAAGAGGTTATAAAATATTATCACTCATCTCATTAGGTTATTCACTTGAGCATATCTAAGATGTATTATGTTGTGAATTGGAAGTTTTGATTACCTAAAATGAAATCAGAGACTCTAGATAATTTTTTATATATCTTATATATTAATTCTTTAATTCAAAACATCAACATCCTGATGGTGATTTTCTGGAACATCCTATAGCAATGTGTAAATGGGATGAGATGACAATGGACTTCACAATTAGTTTACCTCATAGCAGAAGGGATGTATTTTTTATGGTTGTTTATTTTTTAACAAAGATCATTTATTTTATTCCTATATGAGAATCATATTCTACTAATGAGTTTTTTAAGCTATATAGCCAAGAAACTATAAATATTCACAAGGTACTGATTAGAATTTTTTTGACCAGGACTTGAGGTTTACCTTCAGATTTTGGTAAGGGTTGCAACATGATCTTGGTAATAAGGTGAAATTGGGTAAATATTATCACCCTTAGATGGATGGATATTCAAAAGGGAATTGTTTTACTCTAGAATATATTCTTAAGAATTATAGTATTTATTTTAGTGGATTATAGGAGAGTTATTTATTCCTCATGGAGTTTTCCAACAAAAAAACTATAATTTTTTTATCCATATATCTCTATTTGAGGAAATTTATGTCAATACTTATCATTATATATTATATTGGGTATAGATTAGTGATTCATCATTGATTAGTCCAAAAATAATTCAGGAGGAAACTAAGTAGGTGAAGTTAATCTTGAAGTGGTTAGTGACTATATAGAGTTTCAAAAATTCTTTTACTAACCATAAGTGATGACCATTGGAATTTCAATTTAGTGATCATGTATTTTTCCAAGTATTTACTTTATTGGGTCATCTAAGAATGGTAAATCAAGGAAAGATCACTCCAAGATTTTTAGAGGTGTATATTTAAAAATGTATTATAGGTTAGTCTTTCCTCCTTGGTTTTCTCCAGATCCTAATTACATTATTTTTTCAATGATATAGAGTTAAAATCTAATGGTATGATGAAAACACAAAAAACTTTAGGATGAAACTTGAGAAAATGAAGATGTGGTTCCATATCAATAGATAGTTTTATTCACTTATAAATCTAATTAAAACTTATTGGTGATGCGAATTATGATAGTGGGGAGTTTTTATTGACCCTCACTATTTGGGTGTGTTCATAATTATAAATTTTTATGTTTGAATCGTTAAATAGTGAAATTTAAGGATGAAAGAATTTGGATTGGTAGTGAAATGGATTTAAATATGGTTACTGGAATAAGGGAGAGTAGATTAAGGTATAGATAAGACACTAAAATCTTGGTGTCTAACTACCAAGAGTACAAAGGGACATTTTTTCCACAAAAGTCTAATGAATACCCACTATATTTTTGATGGGTTCTAGTTGAACTTTTTTTATAATAGGTGAATGTTGATTTTGATTTTAAAAACTTAAACCATAAAATCACTAAATTAGTATTATTTATCTAATTTCTAGTTAGACACACCCTTGATATATCTCTTCTCCCTTCTCAGTGCCCTAGTCTGATAATACCTTAAATATTTAACTGAATTTATCATCAAGATTCCATGAGAATCCATTACTGATGATGCTAAGGTATGTCTGTTATATAATTTATATTTTTTTCACAATATTTATATTCGTATATGTAATCCTTAAATTCATTTTCCATCTAATTTTTTAAATCAAGAAAATCCTTTTATTTTTCTTCCTATGGGTTGTAGAAGGAGGTATCTATTGATGATATTGTGGTAATGTGGATGTTCTTGGACTAGATTTTAGTTTCTTATTAAATCAGTGAGATAAATTCCTATAATATGAAAACATAGGATTTAATTTATTGGAGGAATATTATTTTACTTGGTCTTGTGGTTTTGGTTTTATTATATTAGTTAGTAGTTGAAACCTCATTTTCTCTAATATTTTCAAAATACTCATGATAATAACAATATGGGGTAGAGTGGGGGTGCCCAGATAAATGTTTTTCATTAATTTGTTTTTTCAAAAAATCATTTTCCTTTAAACTAAATTTCATAATTTGTTATACCTTCAGGATGTAACATATATTACATCTTATTCTTCTTCTTTGGTTATCTCCTTGTTTATTAGTGATGTGAAAATAATGTTATGATATGAATTACATGTTTAGTATTTATTATACCACATATTTTTGAGTTAATTCTTACCAAATTATTTATTTTGTTTTAATAATCACCTAAATATCTTATATGTTATTTAATATTTTTTCCACCTTTTCATTTTTTTGTGTTGCAAAATGTTTTTATGTTAAGGACCTTTATATATTCCTCAATAATTTATAAGTGCATTTATTTGCTAGAGAAATATATAATTTGGCTAAGTAAATTACCCTTACTTATTATATAGATTCCAAAATTGACACTTATATATTAATTTTGGAAAAGAGATTTACTTTTATGTATTCTGGAATTTAGTCTTATATATTGATTTTTCAGAAAATAATTTTACATTTTTGAACTTATTACACTTTACTAGAATATTTATTATCTCTAAGGTCCCCAAATTCATTAATGGGTTTTTTAATTAGCTTCTCTCTTTTTTATATTTCTCTAAATATTGTACTATACACCATCTCTCTTTAGTGGATTGTTTCAGCTACTAGTGACCACTAGTTGACATTTTTTATAGAATATTTAAGACCTATTAAGGATTAAAGGACCATTATATTGTACCGTTGAAAAATTATTGGTACATTCTATTATGATTCGTGGATGAGGAAATTGTTTCCTTTTATTGGCCCCATTCACCATGTATTATTGTATAAACTCACTTCTTACTATTCAGATGGTCTTATAGTTTTTACATGAAGTATGATCCTTTGGATTTAAATAATTGGGTAAAATTCCATGGGATTCCCTTCCATTATAAAAACAAGTGATACTATAAATTATTTGAAATCTGGATAGTTTTTTACTATGTTTTGAAAGTAGGTCTAAGACATTATGCCACTCCATTTCCCTGCGTATATGTATATAAGTTAATGTCTCTATCCATGGGTTAAAGATACTTTGATTGAGGTTATAGAATAGTTTTGATGCTACCAAATAGTGAACGTAGAGTCTTTTTATTGTTTATATTCATACTAATTTCATATGGTTCACCATCATAGGGTCTATCATCATGGTAATACAAATAAGGTGGTTGTGATTGGTGCTGAATCTATAGAATATTTGGATGTTTGTTGTGCTGATGTTGTGAATTATTTTTCTTCTGACCTTTCTATGCCTTCCACTTGAACACCTCTAGATGGTGAGGTTGTATCATATTTTAAGTAAGGGGTTTCATTGGGGTGTATAATATTACCCCAGAGTCTAGATGCACGTGTTACCTATACAAATTCACTGCAACTAGGTTATGACTCCCATTGTTTTAAGGTGAGCACTGATCCTATTTTTCTTGGATAAGAAACCCAAATTGTTACTATTTTTATGAAATGGATGCAAGTTTCTCATTATTTATAAGAATCTACAAAAAATGTCTTTAGGCCTTGGAGTCCTTTATATTAATTTGGAATGTAGTTGGATGTATTGCAGGGGAATGAAAGTTCATTGTGTATACTTGAGTAGGATTGCACCTGGGTTCCAATTCCTCTTAGTATTAATGCACATAGTTACACCATTACTATTTTGTTATAGAATCAGTTAAAATAGTTATGTGAAGACAAAATGGGTGATAATTAATCATATTAAGGTAAATTTTTAGTTTCATAGTGAAAGGGAAAGGATATAAGCACCATAGCTCTTAAGGTTTGACATGAGGACGATTATATAGGAGTGAAACCAAATTTATGGGTAGTGGAAGGTAATATTGATTTGACTCCCCAAAATTATTCTAACTATGAATAAGTATTAAAATATGAAGAATAATTCCATTAATGTACTAAAAATGGGAGGGGGTTAATTAGGTGAATCTTAACACCTCAACTCTAGTAACCTATAGATGGTGTTTACTTTATTACATTGGTACATGATACAAGGGATCACACTACACATGATTGATTAGTTTAGAAGTCTTGAAAAACTAGATACATACTTTATTTTCTTATTAAATTGGAAATTTTAAATACTATCATAAGAAACATTCTTTCATACTTGAAATCATTCAAGATATCCTTCTTCATATCTTAGGGAAAGGAATAAAATAAAGGGTGATCTCTGATTCTCAATAAGGGCTACATACAATATAAGATATTATGATTAAATTAGGCATAATTGATATGTAAGAATGGATAGTAAAAACACAGGCCATTCAATAAAAAACTTTAGTTTAATGAACATCCATGGATAATATTAATATAGAAATTACATGGATAATGGAAATTTATTTCTCAATAAAGGAAATTCATAAATCTATACATTAATTAACTTTTGATCATTGACTCAGACATATTATCTTGAATCTCACCATTAAGGCCATGAACAAGACATCATAATTAATAAATGTAAAGGACTAAACTAGATACCAATCAAATATGTAATTCCTGATGTTTTGTCTCATGAGACCTGTCAATTCATCAAGGGGATATCTATTAGGTATATCATTTGAGGATATTTGGTATCATAATAACTCACAATCAATTTCTACAATATGGGATTACCTCACTTAATTAAGAGGTTTGGAGGCCACCACCATTGATCAAAATTAAGAAACATATCTATCTTCAACCAAATCTTGCCACATAAAGGACAATTGATCAGATTCCACTTCCATTAGTCAAGAATGTGACATCCTACTAAGGGAATTAACTACCATGTTTTTATTACCTATAGTATAAACAATCTCAAACTAATACTCTTGTAGAAACATGATCCAATTAATCTTTCTTATATTGAGATATATCTGGGAGAAGATATTGTTCAGACTCTTGTGATTTGGGAAGAATATAAAGCACTTACCAAGAAGATAGTGTCTCCATATCTTCAAGGAAAATACTACCACTATAATAACTAAGTCTTGTGTCACACAATTCTATTTATGAGGTTTAAGTTTCCTATATCCATAATCAATTATGACCCACCTCTACATCAATAAACAATAAATCCCATATCTGGTAGAATCATAGAACACCTTACACCTGACTCTATTCTCTAGAAACCATTAATCTAGGGTACTAATCGTACTTTGATTTATATCCTTGAAATCCCCCTAAAATTATTAGACTATATGAAAGGATACCACTTATTAGTAAGAGTATTCTTAATTAAACCAATCCTATATAATTTAGTCATTAATCATTGATAATTACCCACCTTCCCAAGAAAGAAATATACCTCAAACAACATATTGGGTGGCACCAAAGTCATCATAGCCTCCTCCTTCACGGGGTCATTAGATACTCTATCCTCATAGTTGAAATTCTCTAATAAATGGACTTCCCAAATCAAAAACTTGTACTTATAGAGTGTTCCATATAGCTAGTACTCATTGAGTAAGTCTAGGATAACTCTCAAATGATTAAAATGCACATCCTTCATATAATAATAAACAATGATTTCATCAATACTAACCACCATGAATCAGTCTAAGAATGGTTAGATAATCCACTTCAAGGGCCCCCTTAACAAAACTAGGTAATTTTCATGATGAATTAAATCACTAAGAACTTGTAGTGATCAAAGAGACACGTAAATCATATATTTGGGATTAACTTCTCATCAATCCGAAGATGGTGATATTGAGACATGAGATCAATCTTTAAGAACCAATTTTCTCATTTCAGCTAGTCAAAGATATCATCGATCCTTAAAAGTATGTATTTTTTATTGAATGACACCTTATTTGGGTAGAGATAGTCAACAAAAATCCTCAATCTTCTATCCATATCTTTCATGAATATTATAGGAACTAACTTGGGGGAATGTTGGGTTTAATGAAACCTTTGTATAAAATCTCCTTTAACTACACCTTCAGCTCCTTGAGCTCATCTGAATCCATTTGATAGGTTACAAATGAAACCATTACAATACATGGTTGTAAATAAATAATGAAATTGACCTTTTTTTGAGTGTAAAACCCTAGTATTTCCTTAGAGAAAACATCTTTGTACTTCTCTACCACTGTAGGAAATATCTCTTTTGTAATATCTAAAAAATATAAGGCTAATCTCACCAACTAGATGGGTAATTTCCTAAACTATCTAGATGGTTATCCCTATTTATCTATCCCGAGGGTCTTAATCACCAATAAAAGTGAATATCTACCCATTCTCATGATATCATATCACATAAAAATGATATAAATATATCCATGCTTAGATAAAAAATAAATATTCTATAACAAGGATAAAATTATATAGTCTCATCTTCTCCATGATGTGATCCCAAGAAAACCTATATTTACAAAAAGTAAGATCACACTAATATAAGACATGTGTGAGAGGGTGGAAATGACCAGTAGGGGCCTTTAGTCGAAGAGGTTGGGATAGGGGATATTTAGAATCTCAATCCCCCATACAAATGAAATAAAAAATAATAATGGATTTCACTAGTTTTGATGAGCATGAGTACCAAGGAAGAGAATATTTTTTTTACCTCAAACCATTTTAGGATCCACATGATTAAAAACTTACATTTCCTTCAATTGACCTCAGTCCTAGCCTCTAGTATTTTGAGCCTAACATGGACCACCAGGGGGTGGTGGTGGTGGAAGTGGATTGAAACTCCTTCCACCCATAGTTTATCCTACACTACCAACTCATCTACTATAACCGCATTTGGTTGGGACACCTTTTCCACCTTGGGGAGTCCCCTAATCTTGTATTTTGTTTTATGGGGGGAATCATACATAGTTCTACCCAGAATATCTTCTATTTACTTCTTGGTGGGATAAATATAGGCTAGGTTCCGTTTTTTACTACAATCATAACACGATCTATCCTCTGTCATCTTCTTGGTGGGACCCCTTTATCACCAATACCCCATGCCAAGATCGAAAATTTGCTTGTCTCTGATTGAGAGATCCCATATTTTCCCATTGTTTAGCTTCTATAAATGAATTAGCTCTAGGAAAACTTGAACCTTCTCTAATGTCGGGCTGCGACTCCACTAGAAAAATCCCAATCACCAAATAACACTCCAAGACTCTAACATTGATAGAGATGTATAAGGGCACAATACCAATCTAAATATCATTCCAGAGGCCTAACTTTAACTTCTAATCTTGAATAAATTTATCGTTAATAATTTCCCTAGAGTAACTCACAAGGTCCATGAACTGTGATGTGTATTGAGACATGATCATGATACCCTATTGAAGATATAATATCTATTGGGATCATACCATACTAAACATAATTATGTAATAATACTCTCAAAATAAGTGCTCAAATTTTGACCAGGCTACAGTGGCCACATCACGAGTCTAATTAATAAGTTTCCAAAAATGGCTAGTTACACCAGGTCAAATTATAGAAACAAAATCCACTATATGGTCATTGGGTGTTCAAAAGAGATAAAAAACACATGTTACCCACTCTTTCTAGTCCTTCATTGCTTGAGGATTTGGAATTCATCATAACCTAAGAGGATTTTGGTGATTAAAGTCATGAAGTTCACTCAATCTAAGGGTAATATCATCCTAGTTAGTGGGGAATACCATCTTTTTAATGGGTGGTTCTCCTCTATATGAAAATAGAGGGGGATCTTCTCTATGTTCATGGTGTAGATATTTCTCCCGATTAGGTCCCTTCACAAGTTCCTCGTCAATTAATTGATTAGAGACCGAAGGTTAAATAACTAAAATGGTATCATCATTACCCTTCCTTATTATATAAGTTAAATATATATTGGGTGGCATTTTATATTTTGATAAGATGTACCCATGGTTATTAAATCATATCTAGTTAGTAGACTTAGGAAGGGCATGAAAAAAATACACATTAAAAAGTATATGAAGCATGTAAGATACAAAATGTCATGGGGTGGATTAAAAAACAAATTTTCCTAGGTTAAATTCAGTTCTAGTGATAACCCAAGGGTTATTTATAGACAGGAGGTCACATATTCAATTTTTAATTTTTAATTAGGAAGAGGGAGGTGATTTTGAATTTATTGGTTTTTGAGAATCCCATGAATAATGAAGCAATAAGTTTTAAAACATATTAATATAAGGGTGACTGGGTTAAGTTTTTTTCAATATAAATTCTATCCTAGTCTTTTAAATTACTCAACAGTTCTTCTAGTTAACTGATAACTGAGCAGACCATAATTTCTTCTCCTCTCACACTTGGTTGAATGGTGTGGGTGAGAATATTACTAACATAAATACCACCTAGATATACCATCCACAATATATGCATATGTTTTTTATTTATCCACCCTTAATTAACTTAGGAAACAAAAAATCGGTTCATGTTCTTCCTAAACAATCAAAAGTGTCCACTAATCCTTCCACACTTATGGAAAATCACTGATCATTTCACCACTCATCTCCAGCCTATGCCATCATATATAGACTAAAAATAATTTGAGGGAGATAATATATCATTCACCAAGTTAATAAACATATAATAAAATTAAAATCAAATATGATCACATTTTATATCAAGGGCTGCTACTGAATATGGAAACTAGTTAACAAAAGAGATAATTTTATTCCATGAAGTTTGAGGACTTAAGAATTATAAAAGGAGAACCATCACTTTCCAAATAATTTGAGAATTAACACACCATAATAATGGTAAAATACATTAATGGGTAAGAATAAATCATTATAGAACATTAAAAAATAAGAAAAAATGAAGAAAAATAAAACAATAACAATAAAGGTTCTCCAGCAGTCCACATGAGCTAAGCCTCTCATCAAGTTTCGACCTCCTATTACATTTCAATAGCTTTGGTTTCCATCTTCATTGGTCATGGTTAAAACTCAAATATCACTTATTTTAAATTTATGCAAATATATATTCTTTATTATGGATTCAAATCTCCATCACAATCCGATATTCTCGAGAATCTATAACTACCATTTAAATAGTTGTATGTTTCCTTAGATGTGATTTAATCACGTATAATCCATGTGTATTCCTCTAATTGATATCATGAATTATCATATAGCACCCTAAATAACCCAGTTGAATCTCACAATTATTCATGAATTTTAATCCTTGAGGTTCATAGTAGCCACTTTTTCAGATTTATTCTCCTTCTATAATTCTTAACATTTCTTCAAAGTAAATTAAATTTGTGAGAAAACTTCTAACATGAAACCAAATTTTATTACATTTAGGATAATTATCCATCATGTAAATGAAATCTCATATGGGTAGCCAAAATTTTCTATGCTTATAAAATTTTCATTTGAAACATTTCTACTTGATTAAATATCTTTTAATATCATCAAAATATCCCATGATATGTTGAAATGTCATACATGTAAGAGAATTATTCTATGTATAGTGGAAATGTCATACACACATGTTGAAATGTTATAAACCATGTTAATTTTACCTTTTATAAATTAGAAAAACTCCAATATCTCATAGAAGATAAAAATATCCTAAAACTAGCTAAAATATATTATGTGTAAGACAATTATCCTATGAGAAGGTTCCTTAAGACAATTTCCTTATCCATATTTCTTGACTTCAGCACTGTATTTCTAGAAATTATTCACCTAAATTATAAACTTCATGAAATCAATTTTGGGATTTCAAAATCACCTACAAACATTCTGTGATTACATAAAAACAATCATAGTAATGTGTAGTAATTTTTTGAATAATTCGAAATATGAAATAATCAATTAAAAGTCAAGTTTTAACCCATTTAAAAATTAAATTTCAAAATACTCATAAAACAAATAATTATGATATTTACACAAGAGTTTAGAAAAATAATTGGACTAAAATCATGAATATAAAAGTAAAATATATGAAAATATTGGCTCTATCAATTCCCCCACAGTTAAACCTTGGACTCTTGAACAAGTGATCTCTAAAAATATTACCAAATAAAAATGTAATCACTAGACAATGTGAAGTCCTTTTTACAACACCATGTTTCTCAAACTTATCATGCCTCATAAAATTTATTGATTTAATTTTCTTCATTAATTATATTTATTTAATTTCCACTTCTTTTATCTTATCTTTCACACTTATACTTACCTTTTTTGAATTTTTTTACTCAATTATCAAGTATGGAGTTTAGGAAATGTTTATATCATTATAAGATCATACAAGGGTTGCCATAGGATTTTTCAAAAACCTAGCCAGGATACCCCTAGAGTGAGAAACAGATCCAACCCATGACATAACTAAAGTGAATTCCTGATCACCCAATGTTGGAAACTAGAGCTAGGGTCTCAAAGAAGAAACATTGGAAATGATTTCACCCTCAGTTTATTAATAAATGCATCCAACATTAGTATGTAAGTAATGTTATCACCCAGGATCTACTAAATGGTGCCCCAAAATAGTGGGTATCATGGCCTCAAGATTATCTCCCCATATGCCTGAGGTGGCCGACTAGCTGTGAGGTTCTATGATGGTATAGTGGGGAGACTATATGTAACGACCCATACTTTTTTAAATGATATTTGTTTCCTAAAACTGTGTTTTATTTTATATTACACAACAAAAACAAATCTCTTTAATGATGTAGTGGTCTTTATAGAGTATAAAGGGAAATGTGACCAATGATATTTGTCTATTATGTGAATATTGGTCAACATCACTATTGGGAACTATACTATTGGTAATAATTTTTATGTTATAATTAGTGTTTTTAAGTAGAAATGAAAAAGGATAATTAATACAGAAAGGATAAGTAATGACCTCAAGTAGTAGAGTCATGTCATATAAAGCCCATTTTCCAGAACATGGTGGGAAATTAGAATCATTGAGGTTCTACCTTGACTGAGACCAATCCATGCTTCAACAAGTGAATCTAAAATGGAATCTCTTATGGGATAAGTTCAAGTTAGTCGAAATTACCACTCAACTGATGTTAACCGATCTTCCCCATGAATCTATCACCATTTCACACCATAAAATTAAGTCGTACGTAAGTTTTATAAGGGGTTACATGTCCAGGACTTATTTAATTAAATTTTAATTATTTTTTATAAATAAAATTTTTATTCCATCAATAGTTTCTCTTAATAAAAAGATAGGTTTAATTGAGATGGAATTGGATAAATTTATTTTTTGAACACAATTTGTACTTTTCAAAAAAGATATAAATTTTTTAATAAACTAAGGTATTATGAATGATATTTTTTTAATTAAATAGTATGATAAAAACACACTTATTCAAATATAAATGATAAAATAATTATATCATGTCCCTGAAAATTTTTCAGTGTTAAAAATTTTACTATGCATATTAAATGTAACACCCCAAGATTTCATAGTAAGTAATTTTCTTTTAAGTAATTCGATAGATTGCACTACACGCAACACCGAGTTCGAGAGCACTACGAATTACCAAACTAGCCATTCAAAAAGAGGTTATGAATATTATTAAATGAATTTTAAATTTTATATACTCCATATAATTTTAGAATCTATATTATGTGTTTCTTAGACATAATATAAGAATAAATTCATTTTTTCAGATAAAAGAATTATTTTTCAAAAAATACAATTTTACTACCTTTAAATGGAAAACCATTTTTAAAAACTACATTTGAAACTTTTATATATTCAATTTAGTGAAATTAAATTCTTATTTAGAATCGGGACATAAAAATTTATTTTGGATAAAGTTTTGGTACTTTTCTAATAACTTTCATACTTCGATGAATACTGAAAAATACTAAATTATAATTGAATACAACTTTTTTAATAGAAATAATTTATAGTGTTAAATTATGAATTTTAATGGTTTGTAGGTATAATTAGATTATATTTTTATCATTTAATACAATGTAGGTCATTATGAGTAATTTCTTGTTTAAATTTGACATAAACACATATCAATCATTTGATAGTTTTTACTTTTTAAAAACCCTCTTTTTTGTTTTTGACAATGGGAATTAATTTTAAATTAATTAATGCAAATTCAATTTTTTTAATTTGGTAAAATAAAATTCATTTTTTAATTCAGAATATCAAAAGTATCTTAGGGTGAATTTTTGGTATTTTTCAAAAAACATTAAATTTTTGATGAATACTAAAAAACATTGTGTTATTGTTTAAAACCGACTTTTTATTTAAATAATTATTTATTTTATTTATTTTAAGTAACAATAGATACATAAAACCTATATATGTTCAATTTAATTCATTTGAGTCATTTTATAATAAGGTTAGTTATGTAAAATTTTATTGAACTTTTTACCATCTTTTACCCACCTTCTAGGAGCATTTGAAAATTTTCATAAAACTTAATTTTACCGCTTCTGTGAGTTGAATTTCAAAAATTTGAGAGAAACGTTTAACATCAGTAAGTAAAATTTGTTTCAATAAGATGAATTTTTTGGGTGAATAGTAACTTTTGACTTTTATTTCCCACGGTTAAAAGTAAATAGGGTAATTAAGGGTAAAAATGATATTATAATTACCCTAAAACATGTCTTAATTCTATTGTATATGTTTAATTCTACCTAAAACAACCTTATGAATAAAATATGATCCTCTTTGGTCCACTTGGATTAGATTAGGACATTTATTATTATTTTATTTAAAGATGAGTTAAAAGTGTTAAATTCAAAGTTTAATAACTAAACCATTTTTAATATAGGGTCACACATAAGATAAATTTGAATATAAATATTAATTATAAAGATAAAAATATTTTATACATAATGGTATTTTATTTATAAATTTTAGACAATAAATAAGTTAATTTATTTATGACACAATAATGATGCAGTAATTAAATTATTAATGAAATATTAAAATAATTGATATTATAATTATCTAAATAAATGTAAATTGATAATTTTTATGAATTACACTAATTTTATAGGTTAATATGACAAGTTAAGGCTGATTAAATAAATTTTATTCAAAGTGATAAAGTTTTTATGGATTTCAAAAAAATCAAATACTAAATAGTGTCAAAATTGACATAATTGAGTTTTTAAAACAAATACTATATTATTAATTGATATAATATTCCTAAAAATATAAGGTTAGACCAAAGGACTTAGATAAAGTTATATATATTAATAATTAACCACTTGGGGTTCTCTTGTCTTGTTATAGTAAGTTTATTAACCATATAATATAAAAATACAGAGACATTGTAAATGTCAAACTAATTAACTAAGAGTTAAATCTAAAATATAAAGTTAATATGGTGACCTAAACATGTGTAAAACCTATAGGATGAGAGGTTTTAGACCCATACCCACCTTAGACTCGAAATAAATCATTTTGGAGCCATTATAAACCAAAAATAATTTTATTATAAAATAATATTTCAAGCGTTTCTTAAAGTGCCACTCACCCCTCTTATAAAAGGACACTTCCCCTTCTCTCAAAATCACACATCCAAAGCCATTTGGGTCGGCAAAACCCTACCAAAATAATCTCCCATCTTCCCTAAAATCAACCTAGAGTCCTTACTTTAATCAAAAATCCAACTTAAGGATCCCTTTTGATCAACTCAAAAGGAAACACCCAAAGAAGAGGTAATAATTTCACCACCCTCTTTCATGTTCTTTTCTTCTTCCACTTCCTCTTTATTTTTTTTTCCATAAAAAAATAATAAATCTAGTGCCTTATAAGTACTATTATTTTATTATAAATATGGTACAACCATATTCGTTATTCTATCCATCCTATAAATGACAAAGTCACCATACGTGCGTACGTATGGCTTACCGTCTCCATGTCGTGGTGTAGTTTGTTACTCAGACACTTCATTATTTGGTTGGGTATGATAATAGGTATAACTGATATAAATAATAATTATTAATTATTAATTATTCTTTATATATTATATGCCATCCAATTACATACAATTTCTCCATCAATATAATCATATTGTCGCTCGTGTGTACGTACAGCATACCGTCTCCACGAACGGGATGATATTCATTCCCCATCATAATAATTCAAGAATAATTTTCATTTTATTATTAAAAATAGTTTTTATGAACTTAATATCATTCTATATATGAATAAAATACATCCTATACATTACAAACATGACTTACGTAACAAAACACATAAAGGAAAACAAATAAATTAACAACCAAAACAATGATACTACTAAAATATCATTAACAAAGCAATATTAGAAGATAATATATGATATCATATTTATGTATTTTGTTCTTGTATAATTTAATAACTATTATTTCACCATTATACAAGAGGTTAACATACCATATACTAAGGAAAAGTACAAGGTAGGGGGTTTCTTATCTCATTTTTAATTCTGTGATATTTCCATTGTTCGCCAATTATTTATTGCATATGGTGTATTGTGTACTAACATTTGATATATATTATCATGGATCTCTTTATATTCATGGTATTATTTTATTCATTTGGTGTTTATTAACTTTTGGTCATACGACTCGATTGATTACAACGTGGTAAGGGATTTTCCTCTCACTTCTTATTTCCGTGAGATTCCTGCTATATTGCCACTATTTACTTTTGTGTGGTGTATGTACTGCCCATGATTGTATAATTTGTGTAATATAATTTAATTTATGGTTAATTACATCTTCATTTTATGATACTTCTTTCATGGGTTGTATGTTTTCTAATTTACCAAATCTGTAAGAGAATGTTAAACTTCAATTTCCACTCATTTGGCTTTATGCATAATTCATTGATTATTTTACTCCAAGATTATGTGTAGAATCACTATTTATTATTTATGTAGTAATCTACAATCACCTTTATTTGGATATACCTTTGATACACATAATCATTCCATTGATAAATTCACATTCCATTGATATGAACTTTTTAAGGGTAATCTTAACTCAATTTCTATTCATTGAGTTAAACATCCAAGTCATTGGATTTATTTGTACAAGAATATGTGTGAATGTAATATGATTGATTTACACTAAATATCTAATTATATTGAGTGTATTTATATTTTTCACACATGGTTATTTAGTTTATTTATCATTAATCTAAGGATACGGTCTTTATAAGGTATTTCATCTCAATTTACATTCCTTTGAGACCACTTTGTCGTTATGCACAAATTCACTTTTATATGGTGTATATACTATACTTTGACATATTATATCATGAATCCATTTATTATCATGATATTATAATGTTTTGATTAATGATATTTCTCAATTACTTGTATTCAAGCGTCTCTTATTTGGTTAAGAACTCTTTGACTAAAATATTATTTTAAATGTTTTAAATATTTATTCTTCTAAATCTTTCTCATTAATGTCCATGTTTTAAAAATAGTTGTAAGTATTTAATTATTTGGACACAAATGTTTTTAAATTAAAATTCCTTTTAAAAGTTTCAAAGTGGTATGAGACATTTTTATTCAAAAATCTATTTTAAACGACTTCTTTGATAAATAGAGAGACAATTAAATGTTTTCAAGAAAAATGGGATATTTATCTCAAATATTTTTAATTACTATTTTCATCTATGTTAATATCCTTCAGTGTATTTTACTCTTGATTGAGGTTTATTTATCATAATACAATCATCTACATTGTAGGGAATGAGTTATGTTTGACTGTGGATGTGTTATTGTTATGTCATTCATGGTTTGTGGTTAAAATATTGACATTTCATATGCTAGTTTTAATACGAATGTTTAGATTATGTTTCAACCTTTTATGTGAGGAATGCATTAGACTTAGTAAGTGATGGGTGGATCCTTCTATAGCTCCTCAAAGCATCAGTAGGTCTCATGAGACAAACTAGTGTCTTGGCACAAGGCCTTGACAAAATCTTATTTGTAGTCTTGGAACAAGGCTTTGACTATGTGGTTATGAAGTCTGGAATTATGCATTCCATCACTATAAAATTGGCTATTGATATTACATGTGATTATTTGACTAGTAGAATATCCATGAGAATAAGTAAATGGAATTATTTAATTTATATTTTCCATATTATGTTGAAGTTTAAGTTTAAAAGTCTTGTGTTCTAGTCTTATACATCGCCTTAAATATTTATTATTATTTATGACAGTTTTTTCTATATTGTTATCCTTAATGAGAATCTGATCTCACCCCTTTATTATGTTTTATTTTTTCAAGGATGCAAAGAAGTATATTATGATTAACCTGTAGGAATAGGATAAGGGATATAAGAGTGTTCAAAGGGGACACAATGTTGCTTTTTATTTCATGATGTAATGTAAAACTTATGTATGTATCTAGTACTTCCAAAGACACTAAACTTATCGGTCTTTTGGGAAATGATTCCTTATATCATTCCAATTTTATGTAATAATGCACCGATTCTGGGTAACTAGGTTCAGGTCGTTATAGTTGGTATCAGAGGAAGTTTAGTTCAAACCTTGGAAGCTATATTTAGAAAAAACTATGATTAGGAAACACTACCCTAAGATAGACATTGAGGATTAGTATAGAAGAACATCCAAAAAATTTGGTAATGTAAATATTATGTGGGTTTTCCAAGCAATACATCCCTTTCTGGATACGAGCAGGTATTGGAGGCTCTGGCGCATATGTACCTAGGAGTGAAAACTCTGACAAGGAGTTTTGAGCTTGACCCGGGGTATCCTGGTACACCACAATGGGCCTTGTTTCACTCTTGGTTATGACACTACCGGGGGATATGGTTAGGATAATTCACATTTTATCTACAAACTGATTTGAAGGATTTTAATATAAGATGAGAATAAATAATCTTGGTTAATTATAAGGTGTTTTATATTGAAAATAAGGTGTTATAATATTCTATAAATGATTTTATGAGTCACACTATGATTTCTTATGTTAGTCAGTGGCTAGATTCTAAGGAAGTCATAGTAATGTTGAACATGATGTACAAGGTGGGAATAGTGGTGGAAATGAGCAATGGAATAGAATGTTTATAGGTGTAAAAAATATCGTGTTCATGCCAAATCAGTTTTCCAAAAATATGATCAAAAACATATATATTAACCAACTCCATGACTCAATAAAGAAGAGAAAGTCGATGAATGAAAAGAGCTCTAGTAGTGGAGACCATGGATAAAAGAGAGCTCAATTTCCATCATGTAGGAATTGTGGAAGGAGACGCTTAGGGAAGTGTCTCAATGGAACAAAAAAATCCTTTATGTGTGGGAAAGAAGGAAATAAAGTTGGTATGGATATGGGCCTTCAAGTCATGTATTATGGGTCAGTCAGGCCTTGTTCCTTGGGCCTACAGGTCATGTACGTGTTCCCCTTCAACTATTAAAAAGGGGATTATACATAATAAAATAAAAAATAAGGCCTTCAGGACATTTTGGCCAAGGACATATAGTAAATAATTGTCAAGTGAAAATGAAGAGTACTATGGAAGAAAATAAAAATGATCTCAAGAATCCATTTACAGTAATTTTCCATAAATGTAGGAGACATGGGCATTACCCGAGTGAATTACCCATTCTATAGGATAACCTATTGGCCAAGGAAGAACCTATGTGGAAATAAATGGATAGTGAAATGTTAAAAATTATTAGTGATCTTTCTTGATGGGATTACTTTGGAAGACTTTTCTCTTGTATGTGTAACCCTGCAGTTTGTTATGTGAAAATGCTATTTTAGAAAGAATTATCTTTTCTATTGTTGATATAGTTATAAATAACCATTTGGGTTTATATGATCATTGATTTTGAGGCAATTTCAAGTTATTAAATTTTGGGATGAAAATGCAAGGTATGAGATAACATTTGTGGTGAAATTATGTTATGGTTATTTTGGGGAATTTATCTCATTTTGGGAATGTTATAAAATATATTTTTTGAAAAAGGACAACATGAAGATCATATGACAACCCGTCGCTTTGGAAAAATCTACAGGAATCGAACCCACAACTAGAGTACGATTGGGATTTATCACCTACCACTGGATTATGTGAAGTCCTTGGTTAGTGTGACTAATTGTTTTTAATTAAATGATTTTATTGATCAATAATAATTTGATTTTTGATTTTATGTCTTATCAAATGGATATATTCAGTTTATAAAAATGATTTGGTGATTAAGTGATAAATGTTATTTTGGAATATGTTCGCTATGTTGGGAACACTATATGCCTAAGGAAAATAGAATACTATGGGATTTCATTTGAGGAGTAATTGTGGATTTTTATCTATGTTTTTATTGTGTATTTATAGCGATTTGGGTAATTTATGGAAATTATTAACCTATCATAGAGAATATGTGATTATGTTAATTACTTTTATGTATGTGACTTTAAGAGTAATCAATGTTATTTAGAGATACAATTTAACGTGGAAGACTACGTAATCAAATTCTTATAAGTTTTGGGTTTCAATATTAGTTTGGATTATATTGAAGTATTTTAAGGACAATTTTTTATTGAATGGTATTTATTGAACTTTGGGTATTGTTGGTTTAATTTTAGAAATTAAGATTAGTATTTCTTTATCTAAAGGATTACCCTTTTTGGGGATCATCTGATCTTGTACTAACCATTTTGGTTTTGGTTAATATCTAAAGACAAGGTAAATATATAGTTTATCCTTTGTATATTATGTGATTCTCTAGAAGTTGATTCTAGCACTTCAAGTGTTACCAAGTCATCTTGAATACTCAACGTTTGAAAAAAAAGATGAGTTAGTGGTAGAAATTTATTAAAGGATGAAACTCTACTTAAAAAGTAAGTATATCTCTTTATGTTCTTTATCAATCTCATAAATAAATTCCTCAACTTTATGAAATGGAACTTAAAACAAAAACATTGTCCATTTACTTTTCCTACTGGGAAACTAATGAATATTTATCCCATCACAATTTTGTGGTTTTCTTGTTGTTAACTTTCTCCTGATCATGTTTTCTATCACTATCTATCATAACTTGACCCTTATTTTATCTTCCATATCCATGTTTTCCAGATGGAATCCTAGTATGGGTTATCTCAGGTGACCTTTGTACTTCTCATTCATTCTTTTAAATTGATAGTTTTATTGACTCTTTTTCTGATGTGGGACTTTCAATGAAGTTCCAAGGCCCAATTTTAAAATTTTGAGGATGAAATTTCCAAAAGGGGGAAGAATGTAACACCCCAAGATTTCATAGTAAGTTATTTTGCTTTAAAGTAATTCAATAGCTTGCGCTACACGCAACACCGAGTTTGTGCGCACCACGACTTACCAAACTAGCCATTCAAAATTTTTTTATAAATAGTATTAACTAAATTTTGAATTTATATACTCCATATAATTTTATACTCCATATTATGTTTTTTTAGACATAATATAATAACAAATTCATTTTTTCAGATAAAAGAAGTATTTTTCAAAAAATACAATTTTACCACCTTTTAATCAAAAACTCTTTTTAAAACCAATATTTGTCACTTTTATATATTAAATTTAATTAAATTAAATTATTCTTTAGAATTGGGACATAAAAATTTATTTAGGATAAATTTTTGGTACTTTTCTGATAACTTTCATATTTTGATGAATACTGAAAAATACTAAATTTTAATTGAAAACAACTTTTTTAATCGAAATAATTTATAGTGTTAAATTATGATTTTGAATGGTTTGTAAGTGTAATTTGATTATATTTTTATTATTTAATACAATTTATCTCATTATAAGCAATTTATTATTTAAATTTGACATAAACACATGTCAATCTTTTTATAGTTTTTACTTTTTTAAACCCCGCTTTTTGGTTTTGGAAACGGGAATTAATTATAAATTAACTAATGAAAATTCTATGTCTTTAATTTGGTAAAACAAAATTCATTTTTTAATTTTTAATATCAAAATTATCTTAGGGTGAATTTTTGGTATTTTTCTGAAAACATTCAATTTTTGATGAATAGTGAAAAACACTGCGTTATTATTTAAAACTGAATTTGTATTTAAATAATTATTTATTTTATTTATTTTAAGTCAAAATAGATACATAATACCTATATATGTTCAATTTAATTCATTGGAGTCATTTTATAATAAGTTTAGATATATAAAATTTTATTGAACTTTTTACCGTCTTTTACCCACCTTCTAGGAGCATTTGAAAATTTGCATAAAACTTAATTTTACTGCTTCTGTGAGTTTAATTTCAAAAATCCAAGAGACACTGTTAAAATAAATAAATAAAATTTGGTTCAATAAGATGAAAATAATTTTTGGTGAATAGTAACATTTGACTTTTATTTACCACAGTTAAAAGTAAATAAGGTAATTAATGGTAAAAATGATATTATAATTACCCTAACACATGTTCTAATTCTATTGGATAAGGTTAATTCGGCCAAAAATAACCTTATGAAGAAAATATGATCCTCTTTGGTCCAATTTTATTAGTTTAGGACATTTATTATTATTTTATTTAAAGAAGAGTTAAAAGTGTTAAATTCAAATTTTAATAACTAAACAATTTTTAATATAGGGTTACACATAAGATAAATTAGAATATAAATATTCGTTAGAAATATAAAAATATTTCCTACATAATTTTATTTTATTTATAATTTTTAGATAATAAATAATGTCATTTATTTATGACACAATGATGATGCAGTAATTACCTTATTAATGAAATATTAAAATAATTGATATTTTAAATATCCAAATAAATGTAAATTGAGACTTATGATGAATTAAAATAATTTTCTAGGTTAATATGATATTTTTGGGTTGATTAAATTAATTTTATTCGAAGTGATAAAGTTTTTATGGATTTCAAAAAAATAAAATACTAAATAGTGTGAAAATTGAAATAATTGAGTTTTTAAAACAAATACTATATTATTAATTGATATAATATTATTAAAAATATAAGGATTGGAAAAAGGACTTATATATGGTTATATATATTAATAATAAAATACTTGGGATTCTCTTGTCTTGTTATTGTAAGTTTATTAACCATATAATATAAAAGTACAAAGAGACATGGTAAATGTCAAACTATTTAACTAAGAGTTAAATCTAAAATATAAGGTTAATATGGTGACCTAAACCTGTCTAAAACCTATTGGTTGAGATTTTTTAGACCCATACCCACATTATACTCTAAATAAATCATTTTGTATCCATTAGAAACCAAAAATTAATTTATTATAAAATAATATTTCAATCTTTTCCTAAAGTACCCCTCACCCCTCTTATAAAAGGGCACTCCCCCTTCTCTCAAAATAACACTTCCAAAGTCATTTTTCTTGGCCAACCCCTACCAAAATATCCTCCAAACTTCCCTCATATCAAACTAGATTCCTTACTTTTATCAGAAAGCCAACCTAAGGACCCCTTTTGATCAACTCAAAAGGAAACACCCAAAGAAGAGGTAATAATTTCACCACCCTCTTTCAAGTTCTTTTCTTCTTCCACTACCTCTTTATTTTTTTCCATAAAAAAATAATAAATCCAGTACCTTATGTATAATGTGATGTTATTATAAATATGGTACAACCATATTCATTATTTTATCCATCCTATAAATGACAAAGTAACCATACGTGCGTACGTACGTCTTAGCGTCTCCACGTTGTGGTGTAGTTTGTTATTCAAACACTTCATTATTTATATGGGTATAATAATGAGTATAAATGATTTAAATAATAAATATAACTTGTAAAATATTATTTATATATTATATACCATCCAATTACATACGATTTCACCATCAATATAATGATATTGTCGCTCGTGCGTACATAAGGCTTACCGTCTCCACGAACGCGATGAGATTCATTCCCCATCGTAATCATTCAAGAATAATTTTCATTTTATGATTAAAAATAATTTTTAAAAAATTAATATAATTCTGGATATGAATCAAATACATCCTATACATAACAAACATGACTTACATAACAAAACATATAAAGGAAAACGAATCAGTTAACAACCAAAACAATGATACTACAAAAATATCATTAACAAAGAAATATTATAAGATCATATGTGATATAATATTTATGTATTTGGTTCTTGAAAAATTTAATAACAATTATTTCACCATTATACAGGAGGTTAACCTACCATATACTAAGGAAAATTATAAGGTAAGGGGTTTCTTATCTCACTTTTAATTCCATGAGATTTCCATTTTTCGCCACTTATTTATTGCATGTGGTGTATTGTATACTTTAATTTGATATATTTTATCATAATTATCTTTATATTCATGGTATTATGTGATTAATTTTGTGTCTATTGTCTTTTGGTCATATGACTCCATTTATTACAACATGGTAAGGGATTTTCATCTCACTTCTTATTTCCGTGAGATTCCTATTATATTGCCACTATTTCCTTTTGTGTGGTGTATATACTACTCATGATTGTATTATTTGTGTAATATAATTTAATTTATAGTTATTTAAATCTTCATTGTATGATAATTCTTTCATTAGTTGTATGTTTCGTAAGTTACCAAATCAGTAAGGGAATTTCAAATTTCAATTTCCACCTATTGGGCTTTACGCATACTTCATTGATTATTCTACTCCAAGATTATGTGTGGAATAACTATTTATTATTTATGTAGTAACATACACTCCCCTTTATGTTGATATTCCTTTGATACACATAATCACTCCATTGAAAAATTCACATTCCATTAATATGAACTTTTTAAGGGTAATCTTAACTCAATTTCCATTCATTGAGTTAAACATCCAAGTCATTGGTTTTATTTTTACAAGAATATATGTGAATGTAATCTGATTTATTTACACTAAATATCTAATTATATTGAGTGTATTTATATTTTTCCCACATGATTATTTCATTGATTTATCCTTAATCTAGGGATACAATCATTATAAGGTATTTCGTCTCAATTTACATTCCTTTGAGACCTCTTTTTCATTTTGCACCAATTAACTTTTATATGGGGTATATATAGTGTCCTTTGACATATTATATCACGAATACCATTATTATCATGATATTATAATGTTTTAATTAATGTTATTCCTCAATTACTTTTATTCAAGAATCTCTTATTTGGTTTGGAACTATTTAACTAAAATATTTTTTTAATGTTTTAAATATTTATTCTTCTAAATATTTCTCATTAATGTCCATTTTTTAAAAATGGATTTAAGTATTTAATTATATGTACACAAATGTTTTTAAATTAAAATTCCTTTTAAAAGTTTTAAAGTGGTATGGGAAACTTTGATTCAAAAATATATTTTAAACAACTTATTTGATAAATAGAGTGATATTTAAATGTCTTCAAGAAAAAGGGGATGTTTCTCTCAAATTTTTTTAATGACTATTTTCATCTATTTAAATATCCTTTAGTGTATTTTACTCTTGATTGAGGTTGATTTATCATAATACAATCATCCATATTGTATTGAATGAGTTGTGTTTGACTGTGGATGTGTTATATTTATGCCATTCATGGTTTGTGGTTAAAATATTGACATTTTGTTTGCTAGTTTTAATATGAATGTTTAGATTATGTTTCACCCTTTAATATGAGGTATTCATTGGACATAGTAAGTTATGGGTGGAGCCCGCTATAGATCCTCGTTTCATCGGTAGGTCTCATGAGACAAACTAGTGTCTTGGCACAAGGCCTTGATAAAATCTTATTTTTAGTCTTGGAACAAGGACTTGACTATGTGGTTATGAGGTCTGGCATTATGAATTCCATCATTATGAAATTGTATATTGATATTACATGTTATTATTCGATAAGTAGAATATCTATGTGAATAAGTAAATGGAATTATTTGATTTATCTTTGCCATATTATGCAGATGTTTAAGTTTAAAAGGCTTGTGTTCTAGTCTTATACATTGCCTTAAATGTTTAGTCTTATTTATGATAGTTTCTGCTATATTGTTATCCTACTGAGCATCTAATATCACCCCTTTATTATGTTTTATTTTTTCCAGGATTCAAAGAAGTATATTATTATTAACCTATAGGAATAGTCTAAGGGATATAAGAGTGTTCAAAGGGGAAACAATGTTGTTTTTTTATTTCATGATGTAATTTAAAACTAATTTATGTATCTAGTACTTCCAAGGCTATTAAACTAATCAGTCTTTTGGGATATGATTCCTTGTATCATACCAATGTTATATAATAACGCACCGATTCTGGGTAACTGGGGTCAGGACGTTACATTAAACCCACTATTTTTTTAATGAATAAGTATTTTTATAGTTAAAAGTTAAAATTATTATATTTATAGAATTATTCTGATAAAATAATCATTATTTTTGAAATAATAATGTTGAAATTAGGTTAGGTTGAATTTATGATAATTTTCTAAAATACTTTATTTTTCTATGAATAATAAAAATATAGTTTGGGTTTTTCGTTATGTTTAATGACTTCATAATTATGTCATAATGATTTTATAATTAATTAACTTAAATAAATGACCTAAAATATGTTATTTTATTAATATAAAGTATTGTAATATGTTTTAATCAATTTACTAACCTATAATTTACTTTTCAATGTCTAAAATGTAAACTTTTACATTAAAACATTATTTTATGGAAAATTTATTTTTCCATGTCAAGAGAAGTAATATAATATAATATTTGGTTCTTGTGGGTTAAAATAACATAAAATATGTCCCAAATTTCCAAAATAATGGTCAAAAACCATGTTTAGGCCAATGGTTTTGCTTTTCCACCACAAAGATTTCCAAGGCATATATTTGGAAACTATTAAAAAACCTCCACTTTTTCTATAAATAACCACCCATTTCACCTCTTCTCTTCACTTAAAATCCATAATCCATAAATTTTTGGTATTTTGGTCTTCCAAGGAGTCCTCCCAAGGTTTTCTCAATCCCCCAAGGTTCCATTCCTCAATATTTAGGAGTAACTCTTCAAGGTAAGGGAATTATCTTTCCTTTCTCTTCAATTCAAGAACCTCCTTTTGTATACGTCTTCTAATTGTTATGATTTATCTTCTTTTATTATCCATTTGATATACCCTTACTTCCAAATTATGTTTTATCAATGGGATACCCTTGTCCCCTCTCATTTTACCCATTTCTAAAACCATGTTTTCACCCGTTATGACGTTGAATCTACTTATCAACATTTCCCTCTTCTCCTCAAGGAATTATCTTTTATTTTCATTGCATGGATACACAAACCAATTTATTTTGAATGTTTATTAACCTATATGTAAAAATTATATATTTAATGTGGGGATTTAAAAATAATAAACCCACTTCCCCTTTCATGGGCTAAAAATGACATAATGATCATGTATTTAAGAACTTTTGTATGCCATGATTTTGATAAGAAACTTGTTATTTAATCTCTATAGTTTATTAATGAAATGATTTATTAAGATCTATTTGAATCACATGAAATTAATACATATGAAGGGTGTTCCATGATAATATTCTAATGCATTTGGTAAAGAATTTAATATCTATGAATGACATATTTTATGATACCTTGGTGAATAACCTTGGTAATTTTAATTTACAACACCATAGTGATTAACCTGGGTGATATGCTTATGAATATCTAAATTAAATATTGTATCCACATTTCCATTTTATGATTCATGTTATTTTTATTATTATAAGCCTTATTTTACTTTTATCATGCCTTAATGATATTCCTCATGTTCTTATTGATATTCTTCATAATCTCATATAAATTATTTCCCTTACTAGGACTCATGATCACCCCTTTCCATTGATGTATGCCCCCAATATATGAGATGTAGTAAGTGTACTTAGGATTAACCAATGAATAATCCTTTAAAGTGGATTAGAAGAATATTTTATTTTTTCATGTATTATGTTTCCCATTTCCATGAAACTAAACTTTAAAAGATCTTGACTTTGTACCATGTATTGAAAAGTATATGTAATAAAAATTCAAGATTCCATACTATACCCTCACAATCATATTAACATACCAATATCATAAATTAGTAAATGGATGAATCATAATATCAACCAGTAATAGAAAGTAAATCATCCATACAATATTAATAATAATAAAGGAAAGGGAAGCATCATATAAAAAATGATGAGTATGTCATGAGGATATACATAAGATAGGAAATACAAGGAAACATGCATCTAGTAGAATATATGTATCAAAAGAATAAAAATACTAAAAACAAAACTATCTCTAGATAGAATCAAGATACATAGAACATTCTTGTTCTCTCCTACTCCTATGCAATAACTAATCAAGAACCACCGAGAGGGTATTTTCCACTATCCCTACCCACATTCATGAATTTTGTCTGGGTACCAAACAACACTCTAAACAAGGTGTGAGATAACACTCAGTAGGAAACCACTGACGATGTCTATAATAAATATGGTATTTGAGTAGAAGTGATACTATCCAATCTACCAAGAGTCACCATAATCAATAAACCATATCATAAGGTCTAACTATAATGCATGGTAAGCATCATCAATGACCTACAATGATTAATCAAGTATCAGACCAACATTTTTAGGATCCAAGGAGTTGAAATTTCCAAGGAATCCAAATAAGATATATCCATGGAGTATAAATTTACATGGAATCCAAGTGGCTATACCCTTGGAGTATAAATGTATAGGGAATCAAAATAATCTAGATCCATGGAGTACAAAAGTCTATGGCATCAAAGTGGCTTGATCCTTGGATTAGAAAATTCCAATGAATCCAAATAATCTGGATCCATGGAGTATAAATGTCCATGGCATCCATGTGGATAGATACTTGGAGTATAAATTTTCAATTCATTCCAGTGATCCAAATAAACCACTTTCAAGGAGTAGAAATTTCCAAGGAGTCCATGCGGGTAAAGTAAACTGAATCAAAGGAGTAGAAATGTCTAAATAATCCATATGGGTTGTCGGTGCCATACCGTGATCCCCATTATCATCATAACTAATTCATTCACCATTTTATAAACCATTTCACTAATATTTTCATTAATAAATTCATATTCATATACAAACCAATGGGTTATCCATTTCATACCTTTCATATACAAATGAAAAGGTACTTTAAGGTACTTACAACCTTTATCAATATACTTTATTACTATATTAAATTCCTAATAAATAATGGTGAGATTAACTCACACCAAGGGTGACATAAACATAGACAAGTAAACAACCCAACCCAAGAGTGGTTTGGGTTGTGTTTAATAACCTCAAACCTTATATAAGGGTTTCATGTCATATCTTAAACAAGAATTAAACATTTTACTCAAGGGTTTTTTAATTTAGGAAGAAATTCCTGGAAGGTATGATGTAAAAAACAATGAAAATAAGGTATAAACAACCATAATTTGAGGGAAAATGTATAAATCACCTACCTTAGGCCTGTTGGGGAACACTCATCCAGTATTGACCCTTGGCTTGTCCAGGATCAGAAGAAAATAGAATATTATATGAATAATTTGAAAATAGGGCATATCATCTGGCACTAAAATAGCATCGTCGATGGAAATAAAAATAACTAAAGGAGCCTAAGGAGTGAATAAATCACCAATTTCTATCTAATTATATGAATGAAACACAAATAAGATGTCAGATGGAATAAATATTACAAAGCCTACGAGGAGCTTCAATGGGGATCTTCAAATGGAGGGGGATATTATGCATTAGAGAAGAAATAAAATATATTTAGGGTTAATATATTCTTAAGGTAAAATTTTCATTTTACCAAAATTTAAAGGGATCTCATGGTTTGGATACATGGTTGGCTAAACCATGCACCAACCGTGCATCATGAACTACCTCAAGAGACCCCTCTCATGGTCTAGGTGAATGATTTGACTAACTGTGTGCAGCCTGTGTGAAACCCATTTTTCACATATCTAAGACAAATAAAACATCCATTAGACCTTACATGAATGATTAGGGAATACCATGTGTCCCGTTTTTGTGTTCTGAAACACTCCTCATGGTTTCTACTAACCATGAATTATAGTTGTTTTCTTAAAAGGATGGGGATCTAGGATCTGAACATGCCACGAACACCCTTATTTACTCTATAACCTTAATAGGTATTCATATTAGGTTAAAAACAAGGAATTAAAATGAAATTAAAAGGATATGTACCTTATAGAAAAACCCAAGATCTTATAATCTCCCCCCTTTAAAGGAATTCATCCCTTAAATCCCCTTCCAAGGGTAGTAACGCATCGTCTGAGAATAACTCTAGCCAGTGGGCATGTACATCGGCCTACTGCTCAAAAGTCTCATCATATACACAACCGTGCTTCCATAACACCTATACTAGAGGATCTTACCGACATCAGAAAACCTCCATGCCTAGATCAATAATACATTTAGGATTCTTCTTGAAGGACACATCTACCTACAACTCGACCTCATCTAAATGAAGAGTATGAGATGGGTCTAAGTGATAAAAATGTAACTGAGATACAAAGAAGATGTCGTGCATGGATTAGTACCTATGTGGTAACTACAACTGATAGGCTACCAACCAGACCCTTTAAAAATCATGAAGGTCCCAACATAACAAGGTTAGAACTTACCATGTCTATGAATTTGTCTATTACCCATCTTACATGAGATACAAAAAAAGACTCGATCCTCGACCATGAACTCAAAAGGTCATCACCAATGCTCAGCATAGGATTTTAATCTAGAATGAGTAGGATCCATCTATTTTCTGATATATTAAACCTACTTTGAAGTCTCATGTATGACACAAGGTCCATATAGTGTTGCCTCCCCTACCTCTAACCAACACATAGTTGATTGACATGACCTACTATATAAGGCCTCATAGGGTTTCATCTATATAGTCACCTGATAAATTTTATTGTAGTTGAATTCAACTAGGGGTATATTCCTATCCCAAGAACCCCCAAAATCAAGTACACATTCTTGGATCATTTCTTCTAGAACCTGTATTGTGCACTCTGGTTTCCCATCAGCCTGAGGGTGGCATGTCCTGCTCAAAAGAACTTGTGAACCCAATGCCCTCTGTAAACCTTTCAAAAACTGAGATATAAACCATAAATTCCTATCTAATATAATTTTACGAGGGACCTAATGAAGGAGTAAAATATCATGGATGTAAATCATCCCAATCTCATCTAATTAGAAGGTCTACTTGATAGGCATGAAGCAGGTGGCCTTTTTAAGCCTTTCCACAACAACCCATATATAATCTCTACCTCTATATGATATTGGTAACCTAGTCACAAAATACATAGCGACAACATACCATTTTTATTTGGGAATGGGAAACTACTATAATAGTCCCATGGTCATTGGTGTTTTGCTTTCAACTACTAATATGTTTAATACTGAGTAACAAAACTAGTTATATCCTACTTCATACCAGGGCACATGTACTAGTGGTGTAAATCCATGTACATCATGGTAAGATCAGGATGCACTGCCTAAGTGGAGCCATGAGAATCTCACATTAGTTCCTCCAATACATTAGTTGGAACCCAAACATTACCATAAACACATATGATTTCATCCTTATCAACGGTCCAACCATGTGGTGGGTCATCACCTAAAATAATCTCTCGTATGACCATGCCCTTAGAATTTGATAGCTGCCTCATCATCGATCTCTCCAAAAGTGAAGTGGTCACTGATAACAATGAAAGTACAGACTATCCATGAGAGCCTTTAACTTCTACGTGCATATCAAAAAATAGATCCATAAGCTACCACTCTCTATTAGCCTCCTTAACTGCATGTGTTTGAGTCCTCCTACTTAGAGCATCGACAACTAAATTTCCATTTTAGGGCATATAATCAACCTCAAAGTAAAACTAATGTAGGCATTAAACAAAACTTCATTGAATAAGATTCAAGTCACACTATTTAAGGATATACTTGGGGATTTTTTGGTTAATATACAACAAAAAATGATCTCCCATTAAATAAAGTCTCCAACAACACATGACTTGAACAAAAAAATATAAATTGAGATTGTGGTTCAAGTAGTTCCTCTTGTGTGGCATTAATTGATGAGACTCATACTTCATGAATCACTCCTTCTGCATTATAATTTCTCCAAGACTAATACCTGATGCATCAAAATATACTATATATATTATTCCCAGTTCTAGAAGAACTAGTATAAACACTGAATTCAGTCTCCTTTTCATCTCTATAAAGGATGTCTCATAGAATTTATACCATGATAACTTGATGTTATTAATATTTTCATAATTTATTATATACTCCCTTTACTTATTTTATATTAAATGTTCATAATTTTTGTGAAATATTAATGTTTAAATATTAAATATAATTTTAGAGCACTATTTGAATTCATCCAGATTCAAGTCTGTTTAATATTTTAATAATACCTCTCATACTAATTATCCAAATTGAATGGTTCTTATTTTTTAGGGTTACTCAAATTAAAAAATTTCATTAGAAGGGACATTTGGCCAAATCGTCTATTTGGATGGTCATATGGTCCACACAAGAATGCCCACAAAATCTGTGAAGAAATTGTACCATCCATGAAGATTGAATTACTGGGCTCAATCTAGAAGTTAAACTTTATTAATTATCCTTAAACATTTGGATAAAAATTAAAAGATCCATGAATAAAACTTTCAAGTCCCAAATCAATAAACAAGGTTCCCAAATGAAGCTTAAAAGTCCAACCCACCATTATGGACAAGAATTACAATCAGGACACTATTCCAAAATTTTCTCCGGATTTAATCATCAAATAAGGCTTGTATTTTTCAGTGTGAAATATACGATATGGGAGCCCAACTTGTTAGTATAAATTATTTTTATTTTAGGGCATATTTATGTTCAAAAACCCATTCACATTTCAACCTTTGAAAAAGTGTTGATAAAAATGGTTAGGTGAAAAATGTTTAGTAAAATAGCCATATCTTTGGATCCAAAAGTCCAATGGTCGCCCAATTTTGAGGTATGATATCAAACGTTAGTATCAAAAACTTGGAAGAAGATATCATCTCTATATTAATCTATCTGGATGTCCAAATTGGCGATGCAAGTGGAGGGGTAGATTTGGAATGCCAATTGTCCACCTCCTTGGGCTATAAATACAACCCCCTCTTCTCCTTGCATGTGGTTGGAATTTCAGAAGATATGAGCATATATTTTCATGACTAAAGACTTTCAAAAGTCTTTTGAGGACCTTTCATCCTCAATTTTTCACTTGAGAGACCTTTCCTCCTATCTTTGTTTTCATTTACTTTTGTGTTCTTCATTATTGTAATCTTGTAAGTCTTTTTCTTTGTAATTTTGTTTTAATGAAAGTTTCTTATTCAATATATCTTATTCTCATCTACTTTCTATAGTTCAATATTAATTTTCTTAAAATAGTTTAAATAACGTTAAAACCCTTTCCCTTATTTTGTTTTCTCATTCAATCTAAAGTTGGTATTTAATTTCATTCACTATTTGTGTGTGTGTGTTCAACGTACAACTCTTTTCTTATCCCTTTATTTTTCTTCAATTATTAATTAATCACCATAAAAATATATTACCATATTAATAACCATATTAATGGATAAGTAAATCTATGATTGGGGTGAGTCATTATTTATATATGTTAAGCAATTGAGATCTTTTTCTCAATGAGTATTATTTAATTTAACATTGTGTATGTTGGACTTAACATGTCATGGATTAATGAAATATTTTGTTTAAATTATGAATTAAATGGATTATTGGAACCATAAATACACTACCACAATCAATTAATTATTAATATTAGAATCCTAGTTAAGTTAAGGCTTGGATTGAAGCCTTAACACTTAGTAATTCCAATCAAATTCAACTTATAACATGGGTGTTAATTTAATGCAATACAAAGCAAGGAATAAGGATATCACTAGATTAACTACCTATTGACGAACTCACCCCAATATTTATCAAATTTTTAAATAAATCTTAATCAATGAATCATTACAATTAATCTCTGTAAACAAACCCCCCAATCAAAATACAATCAACTAAAAACAATTGACTATTAATAAGTATCATCGCCATGGGTTCGACCTGAGTGTTGGCTATACACATTAGCCGAGAACCAGAACCTTGAACAGTTGATATGCGATAATCAGACATGCTTTAAAATTGATTCATTGCTGGGTATGGTGAAATTAAATAGTCTTTAGTTTCTGGTTGTTGTAAAAAAACAAAAAAAAAACAAAATTGAAAAATAAATTGAAAAAAACACAAAGAAAACTCGGCTTTTTCATAAAAATCATAAACGGAAAAACACAAAGAAAAACTCATCTTCCTCTTTCTTCCAAAATCTCTCTGAATTCCCCATAGCCTCCCAAAAAAACCCTCAGATTTTTTTACCCTGAAATTGAGTGAACATTTCACCAACTTTGGAGGAACATTAGAGATAATAAACTCATTCAAGAACTTGTCCTTGTCCAACCAATTGAATTAGATATGGCCAATCCTAGGGAACAAAAAATTAAAGAACTTTTTACCCCTGATATGAATTACTAACCTCTTGGTATTCAATATCCAAACAAAGAGTCTGTCTTCGAACTCAAATCAGGTTTGATTCATCTTCTTCCTCATTTCCACGGGCTATCTAGTGAGGATCCACATCTACACCTTAAAGAGTTCCAAGTGGTGTGCTCTACCATGAAGCCTCCAGGGGTTTCTGAGGAACATATAAAACTCTGATCATTCCCTTTCTCCCTAATTAACACTACCAAGTCATGGCTTTAATACCTCTCTCCGGGTTCCATAACCACATGGAATTACATGAAGTGACTTTTCTTAGAAAAAATCTTTCTTGCTTCTCATACCACTTCTATCCAAAAGGAAACAAGCGGTATCCTTTAATTCCAAAATTAATCACTCCATGAGTACTGGGAGAGGTTCAAAAATCTTGTTGTAAACTTCCCACACCACCAAATCCCTGACCAACTCTTAATCCAATAATTCTATGAGGGGTTATTGGCTATGGAGAGAACTCTCATTGATGCCGTAAGTGGCGGTTCTCTTATTGATAAAACACTTACAGCTACAAGAGATCTCATAAGTAACATGGATGTAAACACACAACAATTCCATAATCGAGCACATTCTCAATTAAAAAAATTCCAAGACAATCAATCCATAGATCTGAACAAGATGACTGAGTGGATGAGTGAACTTACAGGTCTTTTGTGATAACTAGATGTGGCTACCAAATCCCCAACCTCATCTTCTCCACAATCTTTGTTCCTTGGACCTATCAAGAACTGTGGAATCTTCAGCTCCCTATCTCATCCAACTGACACATTTTCACAACTTCAGGAGGATACATCTGATTTATCGGGACCAATGGAGCTTAATGCAGCATATGCTCAGAGGAACACCAACCCACAACAATCAGGTAAGTTCATTAAAAACTTAAACCAACCCTACTTTGAGCCCTTCTCTTCTACCTTCAACCAAGGCTTGAGGTATGGTAATCCCATTTCTCATCCCCCTCAATCCCCTCCTCAAAACCCAAACCAATTCCAATATGGTAAAGGTATTGGTAACTTCCAACAACCTTACCCTTTTGTTCCTCAACCTCAAAGGATCAATACTCTTCTTGCTCCTCCGGGATTCCACTATTTTTAGTGAGCCTTACTAATTCCAAAACCAATACAATCACTTTACTAAGAACCAAAATCAAGGTAATCCCAATCCAGGATAAGCCTCTTCTTCCAAGAAACCAAGGGAAAGTGTAGTGGAATATCTTTCCTCCTTTACCTGTTCCATCCTAAAAAACATTAAAACCCAAATTAGTCAACTTTCATCCCACCTAAGACAGAAAGAACAATCAAATTCTTCCCAACTCCTAGCACAACCATTACCCAACCCCAACGGTAATGTAAGTGAAATTTCACTTAGATCAGGGAAGAAAATTTCTATGCCTCAAGATATGTCCTCCAACCCCCCTTTTAATGTTGACCTAGAAAATGAAAAAGAAAGCGAAACTTGAAAAGGAACTTGAATCCATTCCCTCACCTCCTTCTATTCCACTTAAGAGCCCAATTCCTTTCCTTTAAGTCATTTCTAATACAAAGAAGTACTTTGAACCCAATTCTAAAATGCTTGAAATGTTTAGACATGTTGAAGTCAACATTACACTCTTAGAGTCAATAAAACAAATCCCTAACTATGCCATGTTTCTTAAGGAATTGTGCACCCATAAGAGGCAATATAGGACCTTCGAAAATGTTTCCACCCAGCAGTCTATTCTTATAAAATTCAAAGATATAGGGACCTCTACAGTTCCATGCCAAGTTGGAAGTTCTAACTTTAATGATGAACTCATAGACCTAGGAGCCTCAATTAATTTCATGACCAAATCTCTCTTCTCCAACCTTGGTCTTGGTCTCTTACATCCAATGGGTGTTGTCATTCAATTGTCCAATCAAATAACTTCTAGTCCTGAGTGTATAATCAAGGATTTCCTCATTCATGTGAAATATATTTTCTTCCCTGCTAATTTCTATGTCCTTGACATGGAAGGTGAAATTACCTCTTCTCGATCTCCCCTAATTCTAGGAAGACCATTCCTCATGACTACTAGAACCAAGATTGATTTCCATTCAGGAATATTATCCATGGAATTTGGTGACCAACTGGTCAAGTTTAACATTTTCCAAGCCATGTGATACCCATATAAGGATCACTCTGCATTCTCAATCCATGCTTTTGAGGACACTTATGAGAGTCAATGGAACCCAATTCCATCATATTCATCATGTTCTAAGGATAAAGGATCGTGTAAAAATATGCACCATGATTAACCAAGTCGTAAATGGTGAAGTTGATATAGACCTTTCATTCGCAGACTCTATCAATATAGAGGAACTTGAAAACTCTCTTGAATCCCCCATCAACTATGATCTCTAGTGCTCCACCTTGGACAATATTAATGAAAATGAATCTGAAGAAACTAAAGTCCCTTCATCCATTCCTAAGTTTTCTAACCCACAAATGAAAGATGAGATTGATCTGAAACCTCTTCCTGAACACCTAAAATGTGCATTCCTTTTCCACGATCACTCTTATCATGTCATTGTCTCCACTTCACTTACAGAAAATGAGGAGTCCAAACTTGTTCATGTGTTAGAGTAAAACAAAAAGTCCTTAGGTTGGACCCTAGATGACATAACAGTAATCAACCTTGATCTTTGCATGAATCACATCCATCTTGAGGAATCATACAAACCAATTAGACAACCACAAAAAAGACTCAATCCACTCATACTTGAGGTAGTTTGGGAAGAGATCACCAAGATTATTCAAAATTCTATTATCTACCCAATTTATGATAGTGAATGGGTTAGTCCAATTCAAGTTGTACCTAAGAAGGGTGGGATAATTATTGTCACAAATGAACATGGAGAGGTAGTCACAACTCAAGTGAAGAACAAATGGTGTGTTTACATCCATTATAATAAATTTAATGTTGAAACAAGAAAAGATCACTTCCCTCTTTGATTCATTGATCAAATGATAGAACGATTAGCTGGAAATTCACACTATTGCTTTCTTGATGGATACACCAGCTACTTACAAATCTCAATCGCACATCAGAACCAAGAAAAGACTACCTTCACTTTCCCCTTTAGAACATATGCATATAGGAGTATTCCATTTGTCCTTTTCAATGCTCCTGCAACATTCCATAGGTGTATGATGAGTATCTTTTTTTAATTCATTGAAAACTTCAGGGAAGTCTTCATGGATGACTTTACCATTTATGGTGAGTCATTTGAATCTTACGTGAATTCACTCTCTCTAGTCCTTCAAAAGTTTTTCAAGTGTAACCTTGTGTTAAATTTTGAAAAATGTCACTTCATGGTTGCAAATGGGATTGTTCTTGTGCACATAGTTTCAAAAGAGGGTATTGAAGTTCATCCTACCAAAATTGAAGTGATCGAATCACTTCCTGAACCCACCTCTATTAGAGACATCCATTCACTGCTCATTCATGCTAGTTTTTATTGGAGATTCATCTATAACTTTAGTAGGATTTCCATCCCACTCACTCGGTTTCTCCAAAATGATGTCACTTTCCATTTCGATGAGGTTTTCAAGAGAGCCTTCATTGAACTCAAAACTGCTCTTACATCTGCCCCAATAATCCAACCCCCATATTGGTCCTTTCCCTTTGAGTTGATGTGTGTTTCTTCTGATAGAGACATTGGGGATGTTCTTGGTCAAAGAAGAGAAAACATTCCTCATGTCATATATTATGCCTCAAAAAATTTGGATGAAACTCAATCTCACTACACTGTGACTGAAAATAAACTTTTAGCAGTGATTTTTTCCTTAGATAAATTTCATCCAAATCTCTTAGTTTCCAAAATCATCATCATCACAGACCATTATTCTATAAAGTTCTTGCTCAAGAAAATTTATTCATAACTAAGGCTAAAAAGATGAATCCTAATGCTCCAAGAGTTTGAACTTGAAATAAACGATAGACCAGGAAAAGAAAACCATGTGGCTGATCACCTAAGTAGAATTTATAATTCTTCTCATTTAGAAATCATTTATCCTAAACTCCCCAATGATCACCTTTAATCTCTCACTCCAAAGTTACCATAGTATGCCCCAATTGTAAACTACTTGGTTTATGGTATTTTTCTTGAATTGTTTTCAAAATAACAAAAAGTGAAGTTGAAAAGTGATTCAAAATATTATTTTTTGGAAGATAATAAACTTTGGAAAACTAGGGTAGACATGGTAATTAGAATATGTGTTGATGAAAATAAGCATTCTTCCATCTTATAATTCTATCACTCAATGCTTGGTGGTGGCCACTTTGGACCACAAAGGACCTCCCAAAGGGTCCTAGACTCTAGATTCTTATGACCTTCACTTTTCATGGACTCACATGAGTTTTTTCGATCATGTCCCACTTGCCAAAAGTTTGGTACAATTTTAAAGAGAAATGAAATTCCTCAAAAGCAATTAATTTTCTATGAGATCTTCGATGTTTGGGGAATAAATTTCATGGGACCATTACCCCCTTCCAATGGATTATCATACATTATTCTTGTGGTTGATTATGTTTTTAGGTGGATCAAGGCCAAACCCACTAGAAAGGATGATTCACATACTGTTAGTGAGTTCCTAAAGACACACATATTCCATCGATTTGGAACACCATGTGCCTTGATAAGTGACTTAGGAACCCATTTTTGTAATAAAACCATGGAATGTCTTTTGAAAAATAATGGTGTTGTACATAAAACTTCAACTGCATATCACCCCCAAACAAATTGCATAGCTGGAATTTCTAATAGAGAAGTGAAAAGAGTGCTTGAGATAATTTTTAAGACCGCTATAAAAGATTAGCCTGAAAGACTTGGTGAATCACTTTATGTTTATCGAACTACCTATAAAACACCCATTGGGATGTATCCTTTTAGACTAGTTTTTGGTAAAGCATGTAATTTACTAGTTGATATCCAACATAAGTCATTTTGGGCTGTGAAAACCTATAATTTTAATTGTGAAAAATATGGTGAATAAAGATTGTTTCAATTGGCTAAAATGGAGGAGCTTCTAATAGAATACTATAAGAATTCCAATATGTACAAAGAAAAGGCTAAGGAACTCCTTGAAAAACACATCCTAAGAAAGATATTTCATGAAGGTGAAAAGGTAATGCTCTTCAATTCTTGATTTCGACTTCACCCAGGTAAGATTATTTCTCGTTGGGAAGGCCCTTATTTTATTACTAATTTTTACTCATTTAGTTCATTGCATGTCCAAGACCCCTCTTCTAAAAGGACATTCATGGTTAATGGACATTGGTGAAAGCATCACCATGAGAGGACACACATTTTGGGAACCAGATCAACTTCTATAGAATCCACAACTTCTACAGTAGACCCACCATCGGATGGAGACGACGACCCATGAAATAAAAACTATGGGCACCTCTTTCCATTTAACTCTCTCTCAATGTCTTACTCTTTGTCCCTCTTTATTCCCCTATCTTTCATTTTTCTACCACTTTACACATCACAGTTTTTATTTAATCTTTTTTGTGTGTGTGTCTTTATAAAAAAAATCTAAAAAAACCTTAAAAACTAAAAAATAATAATAAATGTGGAAAATCAAGAGTCATGATTACTCACCTTCAAATTTTAAAATTTTTTCCAACCATTTGGGTGAGTCAATAAGACATTTTTTCATCTAAAAAATTTTGTATTTTCATCATGACTTTGGATAAATAATTTTTTGTCAAGAATAATAAAATTTGAATGGTCAGTTTTTTATTTGGAAAATGATTTTCCCCACCTGTGAGGAATAACATTTTATTTCATGCCAAGGCCACCTATGGCCATCTTTTTGAAAATGTGTGTTTTTCACCCCCATTTTTGAGTCTTGAGTTTGGGGACCTTTGAGCTAAATTTCCTACTTTAGTGCACATTAATATGATAGAGGCATTTTCTGAGCCACATGAGAATTATAATAGCCAAATAGCCTCCCATTAACTATACATTAATCCTTCTTTTAAAATCCCCTTTGAGCCTATGAAAACCTTTTCTTTGATTGCCACATTATAAGCCCAATACTTTATCCCACCCAATATCAACATGGATTTTCATTGCATAATTTTTTTGAAATTTCAGTGTGGGGGGAATAGATTTCATTTTTGGTAACCTTAGTTGATTTCCCCATGTTATTATATGATTGAGGTCAAGCATCCATTTCAGTGTGGGGGACAGGTTTTAATTTAGTGATTTGTGGGAATGTATATATTTTTTTCTTGTTCAAATGTTATTCAAAAGTATTAAAATATTTTGAAACAAAAATAAAAAAAGGATAAAAAATAATGGGTTGTGTCTTGGGTGGGTCAAAAATCACTTTTCCTCAACCTTTGATCTTATTATAACTATTATAATTAGTATCGTGAGGAGATCAAACATGGGTTGGTAGATGAGTGTGAGATCTAATTCAAGTTAAACTTTCGAAAAATGCAAAAAAATGAACACTTATTTCATTGGGAGAAGTTTCATGGTTTGTAAATTTTTCATCTTCTCATCCACTTAAAATTTCCTCCCTCTTTTGTGTCTTATTTCACATTTTAATTCCATCATAAATACGTATTTCCATTTCCTTTCATGTCTCATTTCAAAAAAATTGTGTATTTATTTTTCCATGATGGTGTTTTACCACCTTTTTCTTATCTTTTGGATATCATCTTCCAACCATCCAATAGCCACAAAAAAACACCTAAAAATTCCTCTTGATTTTTGAGCACTTTAGGATAGCGGGTGGAATCTAATAACTCTTACAAACTCTACGATTTTCAATTTTTATTGGTGAATGAGTGAAGCTCCATAAATTAATTTTATCATCTTGAGAGGAGTAATTTTTGTGTGCCACTATTTTCCATTTATAAATTTGAGTATGAAAAAATGAATTATTTTTGGAACATTATTTCTGTAACAACTTGTGGTGGAATTTAATATGGATGATTTAAATTGTCTAAACCTCCCCTGATTGGGGAAAACAATATTTTAATATTTTTTGGTGAGTAAATATTATTTTGTTATGTTTTTATATTAATTTCACACGAGGACATGCACAAGACTAAGTGTGGGGGAGTTGATGTTATTAATATTTTCATAATTTATTGTATACTCTCTTTACAGATTTTATATGAAATTCGCATAATTTGTGTGAAATGTTAATGTTTAAATATTAAATATAATTTTAGAGCACTATTTGAATTCATCCAGATTCAAGTCTGTTTAATGTTTTAATAATAAATATCATCCTAATTATCTAAATTTAATTATTCTTATTTTTTAGGGTTCCTTACTCAAATTACAACATTTCATTAGAAGGAAGTTTTGGCCAAAATCGTCCATTTGGAGGATCTTATGGTCCACACAATCTGTGAAAAAACTGGACCATCCATGAAGATTGAATTACCAGGCTCAATGTAGAAGTGAAAATTAATTCATTATACTCAAATATTCAGATAACAATTCAAGGAGTCATGAATAAAAATTTCAAGGCCCAAATCCAAAAACAAGGGTCCCAAATGAAGCTTTAAAGTCCATTCCACCATTCAGGCCGAGAATTAAAATCAGTACACTATTGCTGAATTTTATCCTTATTTAATCATAAAATAAGGATGAAAATTTTTTGTGTGAAATATAAGATATGGGCCTCCAAATTTTTAGAATAAATTATTTTTATTTTAGGGAATATTCCTGTTCAAAAACCCATTCACATTTCAGCCTTCAAAAAAGTGTTGATAAAAATGGATAGGTGAAAATGTCTAGTAAAATAGCCATATCATTGGATACAAAACTCTAATGGCTGCACAAGTTTGAGGGATGACAGTAAACATCAATATATAAAACTTTAAAGAAGAGATTATCTCGATATTCAGCTGTCTGTATGGCCAAATAGGCAATTCAAGTGGAGGGGAATATTTGGAATGCAAACTGTCCACCTCCTTGGGCTATAAATACAACCCCCTCTTCTCATTGAATGTAGTTGGAATTTCAGAATATAGGATCATATATTGTCACTACCAAAGCCTTTAAAAAGTCTTTTTAGGACCTTACATACTCAAGTTTTCACTTGAAATACCTTTCCTCTTCTCTTTTTTTTCATTTACTTTGGTGTTCTTCATTGTTGTAATCTTGTAAGTCTCTTTCTTTGTAATTCTGTTTTAATAAAAGTTTCTTATTAAATATCTTTTATTCTCATCCAACTTCTATAGTTTAATATTAATGTTCTTAAAATATTTTAAATCAATTTAAAACCCTTAACCTTATTTTTCATTCTCATTCAATCTAAAGTCAGTATTTAATTCCATTCACTATTTGTGTGTGTGTGTTCGAGGCACAACTCTTTTATTATCCCTTTATTTCTCTTAACTTATTAATTAATCACTATGAAAATATATTACCATATTAATAACAATATTAATGGATAAGTAAATATATTGTTTGGGTGAGTCATTATTTAGATATATTAAGTGATTGAGATCTTTTCTCGATGAGTATTCTTTAATTTAACATTGTGTATGTTGGACATAACATGTCATAGATTAATGATATATTTTATTTAATATATGGATTCCATGGATTATTGGATCCAAAAATACACTACCAAAATCAATTATTGATTGATATTAGAATCCTAGTTAATTTAAGGCTTGGTTTAAAGCCTTAACACTTAGGAATTCCAATCAACGTTAACTTGAGACATGGGTGTTAATTTAATGTAATACAAAGTAAGGATCATGGATATCAAAAGATTAACTACCTATTGATGAACTCACCCCAATATTTATCAAATTATTAAATCAATATTAATCAATCAATCATTTCAATTAATCTCTGCAAATAAACCCCCCAGTCAAAATACAATCAACTAAAAATAATCGACTATTAAAAAGTATCATCGCCAAGGATTCGACCCGAGTGCTGCTATACACATTAGCAGAGCACCGGAACCTTGAACGGTCGATAGGAGACAATCGTATATTCTTTAATAAACTCACAAATTTCTTATTAAAGGTTATAAGATGTGATTATATGTGTGATAAGTTCTGAATTAAGTTCTTGTATTAACTGGTTATCCCTTAGATACTCTATATATCAATGACGTTCTTGGGTTTCTCCTAGGAAACTACATCTCTCAACATCTCTGGGTCAACTGATACTCTAGTCTTTGAGATAATTTGACCCATGAATTGAATCTTATACATCTAAATATGTCACTTTGTGAGATTATCATATAACTGATCTTATCTCAGTGTATCCAATAAAATCTCAAGATGTTTGGAATGGTCATGTCGATTGTGAGAATACATAATTATTTTGTCCACAAATACCAACACAAATAAATATTGATATGGATTGAAAACCTAGTTTATTAGTGTCATGAAAATTTCTGGAACAATCATGAGACTAAAAAACATAACTAGATACTCGTAAATACCATACCATGTATATAATGATGCATGAACTATGTTGTCAATCTGACATTCACCTAGGGATTACCCAACCTCAAATCAATTTTTTAGAAAACTCGAGCTCATTGGAGATGGTCAAAGAGGTCATTTGTAGAAGGAAAATGATATTGATTATAAACCATTAAATGGTTCAATTTCCAATAATCCACACATAAATTATGGTTTCCATCAGCCTTTTTAGCAATAAAGATCAGTGAACCCCCAAGAGAAGTAATATGTCATACAAACTCTTTTGCATACAAATCCTCTAGATATATATTGAGCTCATACAACCCAGTAGTGGTCATCCTATAAGGATGAATGGATACCAGTACATCTCCTGAAACTAGCTCGATTGAAAAATCTACATATCCATTATGAGGTAGTCTTGAAAATTCATCCGGGAAAACATCCATGAAATGATCTAAAACTAGAGGCAAATCATCTTGACACATTCCCTAATCATCAAGGTATAAGCTAGAAATCTAGGCTATCATCCCACCTATCCAATGATGCTCAGGTCTATCTTGGATTTCTTGGACATTCCATTCACCCTTTTGAATAAAAATCCCACCTATGGTGATGTGAAATTCACCCTTCAGTGATAAAAATCAATGTAATAATGATAGGGAACCAACCATTACATCTTGATAATAATATGAAATTCTATCATCTTGATGAAAAAGAGGTTCCATACAAAGGGACCCCCACCAATCTCAAGGGGGAACTCCCCACACTGGCATATACTCTCCAATAAAATCCCCAAGAGGGTATCAAGTATCATCACACCATAGGAAAATTTAACATTAATCAAAAGGATCTCCATAAAAGGCACAAATATGAAGGAATGGGAAGAACCTATATCAAAAATAGAAGATACTAATTTAGAAGATCCCAGAATAATACTTATAACTGTAGAAGGTCTGAAACTTTTATCCTCAGGTATTAGTTGCATTGCATATATCTGGCCTGATTCGAAACCCTGAGATATAGTCTGGATACCCTGAGAAGGTCCATTATACTAGTGTTTTAATTTTGGTGTTTGGATGCCTCACCCAAGACCACCACCTTGACCTGATCGTCCGGTCACACTCTAGCTCCCTTCCTTACAAGAATCTACTGACCTCCCTATTTAATGTGGTGTTGGTGCAGGCCCTCTCTCAGTGGATGTTAAAGGGAAGTTCCTAAAAAACTATTATAGATAGTTGATCCTGCCACAGTCTTAGCACTCAACTAGGTTTATATCACATTGGTTCCTCATGTTTCCTTGCCTACCACGATAATGAAATAAGATAAAACTACCAGCACCCATGTTTTGGTTTGAATTCCCCTAATGAGATACTTCAAGTGTCACCTCCTTCCACTTTACACTATGCCACTAGGTTGAGAAACTAAACTACCATGCACTGTACCCCCAACTTCCCTTAGGTTACATTTAGTAATAATCACATGATTGTCTATTTCAGATATGGTAGGAATATGGAAGAAATTCACTTATGATCAGATCTCACACTTGAGACTATCCTTAAATCGCCTAGATTTAGATAACTCATCACTTAATTGAATAGGTGAAAAATGTTGGAGCTCCATAAAATGGGATGAATAGTCCATGACTGACAAGGTGCACACCTCTAATTGTATAAATTCTATGGCTCTATGATACCTCAATTTCTTGGGATAAAAAAATCATAGAATTTCATCTAAAAACACTTCAATCCATGTCCCGATGATGATCCATATGAGTAATAATGTCCTACCATCTCTTGGAGGAATCCCAAAACATATGTGTATAGAGATTCACTCTCCACTTGGGAGTTATCTCAAGATTCTCAAAAATTGATAGCATGGACACTAGCCATGACTCTATAGCCTATGGTCCACCATCCCCTAAAAAAGCGGGTGCTTTCTACTTATAGAACTCACTCATCAACTTTTCCATAATAGAGGTAGTCACGGGCCTCCTTGAACAATCTACATAAAGCATAGGAAACCCTCTTGAAATTAGGAATCGTCACCCATATTAGGTATAATAGGAGGTTCCATAGGTGGCACTATTAGAGGTTCTACGGGTGGCCTAGGGCCCACCACCTATGGAACATGGTCGTTGCCACCTGCCTGGAACACAACTACAGGTCTTCATGGGGTCATGTCTCTAAAAATACCAAGAATACACCTCGATCATGTTTTGGTGATGTAAATATCATAGATAAATGAATAGGATAGGTACAAGCCTTCTTATATATGATCACACCCCCTTTCCTTCTCTAAATCCATGTTAGGGTGACAGAAGGATCGTAAGAACATAAGAGATACTGCCTACTACCCACTACTAAGGTATTTTCAGGGTCATGTTCTCTACTATAATTCATGGGTTATAGTATACATAGTTTCAAATTTAAGTTATAGAGTAGAAAACCCTTTAAGTTTAAATTTCCACATCCATTTAATAAAAAAAATTCATTTTAAAATTTAAATTATTTTCAGTTTTTCTTTATTCATTAAAAATATTCCTAAATGGATGAATTATATAGATTACCATGTCTAATTTATAAAGGACCATATAATTTAAAATTTTAACTATGGAATCCATTTAATCGCAACCATTAACATGTTCCAGCCCTTACGACCAATGGTCCATGGCTCAACAAGACATAATTGATTGCTTACGGTGTCTGCATTAATCTATGCCAGATAAGATGATTATTTTGATGAAGGTACCTAAATTAACCAATTATGTTATGCAATTACCTTCAAAAATGTTAGTCAAATAACAAGTATATCTCATAAGGAACATATAATAATTTCATGCAATCAAGAAATGCATCCCAAATGACATGGAATATGAATGACATATGAATTTCCTACACACCTAAAATGATTCATGAGACCAATATATCTTTTCCATGCTAGGATAATGGAAAATTCCAAATCCCAATAAACACCACATATCACGTGCGTCACCAAATGGTGAAATTAAATCAATATTAATAATAAAAAACTAAGACATCAAGTCCCATTCCCAAGTAATTTGGTTTTTCCCTATACATGGGTTAGCTACTCCTAGGAACAAATCATTACCAAATCTCAACTCTTCCCTAGTTTCCTACCTACTGTTTCCAAATATCAAGATAAAAATAAAATAAAACCACTATGATACCACTTTCTAATGTCCCAAACTAGAGAACATGAATGGTTTCTTGATCCAGTGAGTCACATGGCCTCAAGCGCGTCTCCCCTTATGACATAGGCTACATAATATCAGTGAAATTCTATAATGGTATAGTGGGAAGACTATACACTCATGTTCATATTAACATAATAGTATCATAAATGAATAAATGTAAGAAGCATAATATCAACTAGAAGCAGAAAATAAATCATCGAGGTAATAATAATAATCAATGTATGGGTACCATCATATACAAAATGATGATCATGTCATGAGTCTATACATAAGATAGGTAATACATGAAAATAGGAATCCAGTAAAATACATGTATCAAATGAACAAAAAGAACAAAAAGAAACTATCTTTAGATAGCAACATGATCCGTAGTCCGGTCATCTGCTTCCATGCTCCTATGAAATAACCAATCAAGCATCACCAAGTGGGTGTTTTCCCTTGTTCCTACTTACATCCATGAAGCCTATCTTGGAACCAAATAGAGGCTTGAATAGGGTGTAAGATTACTCTCATAGTCCACCACCAATGGTGTTTATAACAAGTCAAATCTGTGTATATAATCTAAAATAGTGTTCATGTCCAATTGGAATAAATGTGATAACAAGTAGAAGCAATATTATCCAATCTATCAAAGATCACTATGATCAAGAAACCACATCATAAGTTCTAACTGTAAATAATTGAAAGCATCATCAACAACCCACATCAATTAATCAAGTATCAGACCAACATGGTCAGGACCCAAGGAGTATAAATGTCAAAATCATCCAAATAAGCTTGATACATGGAGTATAAATGTCCATGGAATCCAAGTAGTTGGATCCTTGGAGTATAAATTTTCAAGGCATCCAAATAACCCATATCCAAGGAGTAGAAATGTACATGGAATCCAACTGGTTGGATCCTTGGAGTAGAATTGTCCAAGTAATCTAAATAAGCTAGATCCATAGAGTATAAATTTCCATGGCATCTAAGTGTCTAGATCCTTAGAGTATAAATTTCAAGGAATCCCCGTGGGCTAAGTAAATTGGATCCAAGGAGTAGAAATATACAAGGCATCCATGTGGGTTCAGTAAACTAGATCCAAGGAGTAGAAATGTTCAAAGAATCCATGTGGTTTGTTGGTACCTTAACGCAGACCCCATTATCATCACCACTAATTCATTCACCATTTTATACACCATTTCATAAATATTTTCATTAACCCCTTAATATTCATATATAATCCAAGGTATTATCCATTTCATACCTTTCATATACAAATGAAAAGATGATTTAAGGTACTTACAACCTTTAAGAATCCACTTCATTACCATATTCAATTCACAATAAAGAATGGTGATCTCAACTCAAACCAATGGTGACATAAACATATAAAAGGAAATAATACACCCCATGGGTGGTTAAGGTTATGTTAAAAAACATAAAACATTTTATAAGTGTGTCATCGAATATCTTGAAAAATAATTTAACTTTTACCGTGTCTTTTTGTTTTCTTACACTATATGGATAATAAACTTACTATAAAAAGCCAAAAAAACCCCAAGTGGTTCATTATTAATATATATATACTTATTTAAGTCATTTGTCCGAACCATAGATTTTTAGGAATAAAATACCAATTAATAATATAATATTTGTTTTAAAAACTATTTTATGTCAATATTGACACTATTTGGTACTTGATTTTTGTGAAAATAATAAAAGCATTATTAGTTTAAAAAAAGTTAATTAAATATATACTAACATGTCATATTAACCTAGAAAATTAGTGTAGTTCATAAAAAGCCTAAAATTACATTTATTTGGGTATTTATAACATCAATTATGTTAATATTTCATTAATAAGGTAATTACCGCATCATCATTGTGTCATAAATAAATTAAATTATTTAATGTCTAAAAATTAAAAATAAAATACCATTATGTAGGAAATATTTTTATCATTATAATTAATATTTATAGTCGAATTTATCTTATGTATAACCCTATATTGAAAATGTTTTAGTTATTAAACTTTGATTTTAACTATTTTAACTCTTCTTTAAATAAAATAATAATAAATGTCCTAATCTAATCCAAGTGGACCTAAAGGGTAATATTTTATTCCTAAGGATGTTTTTGGTCTAATTACACTTATCCAATAGAATTAGGACATGTGTTAGGGTAATAGTAATATCATTTTTACCCTTAATTACGCAATATACTTTTAACCGTGGTAAATAAAAGCAAAAGTTACTATTCACCAAAAATTATTTTTATCTTATTGAGCCACATTTTACTTCTTGATATTAATTGTGTCTCTCAGATTTTTGAAATTCCAGTCACAGAAGTGGTAAAATTAAGATTTATGCAAATTTTCAAATTCTCCTAGGAGGTGGGTAAAAGACGGTGAAAAGTTCACTAAAATTTTTATATATCTAAAATTATTATAAAATTACTCCAATGAATTACATTGAACTTATATAGGTATTATGTATCAATTTTTACCTAAAATAAATTTAAATAAAATAAATACTTATTTAAATAAAAAGTTGGTTTTTAAATAGTAACCCAGTGTTTTCACTATTCACCAAAAATTGAAAGTTTTCAGAAAAATACCAAAAATTCACCCTAGGCTAATTTTGATATTCCGAATCCAAAAATGAAGTCCATTTTGAAAAATAAAATTTCAAAAAGTGGTTAATACTATTCATAACGGCTAGTTTATATAACATATCGTTGTTTAGTGAAACTCGGTATTGCGTACAACATACACTATCGTGGAAGGTCGTGATTGCGTGTAATGCAAGAAAAGTCAGGGATGCGTGTAGTGCAAGCTCCTTTTGGTGTATCGTACAAAAAAACACATCAATAAAATTTAAAAAAATATTTTTCATAAAATCTCAGGGTGTTACATTCTACCCCCCTTAAAATGAATTTCGCCCTCGAAATTCGTTGGGGTTATACATGGATTACTACTCGAAAGTTTTAATAGAAACCCACATCGTAAAAAGGAATACCAAAACTTATCTTTAAAAATTAAAGTATGAAATGTAACGGTTACCCAAATTAAATAATCACTGGGTTTCCACATAGGAGAACAGAGGTGAAAATATGGATATGGAAGAGAAACCTAACCCTCAAGTTCTGATGGAGAGTGGTAGAGAACATGGCTATGAAAAATCCAACAATCACAAAGCCATAAATTTGTGATGATCTAAGGTACCATATGATTCATCAGATATAAGGGCACTAGGACAACATTTTCGGTTTTCAAGATGATTTCCCTAAAGTTGAAGAATTTGAATTATAAGAAATACATACTTTATTTCGGTATAATCTCACCATTGTTCTTGAACAATTTCCACTTCATCTCTTAAGGAAATGAAGTGGAATTTTTCATTCATGAAGTGTTAGCAGATCATGTGATAGAATGATGGGTCATTCCATATGTCTCAAACAAAAGGTTAGAAAAAGTTATCAAATATACATAAGTCCATCTATGGTGAGATTAATCGTATATGATTCCAAAAATGGACTTATACTTCATCTATTATACTGCTTAATAAAACTATTTTCTACTAACCAGGGACTTCTTATAGGCCAGTGGTAGGAAATAAAGGCCTGGCACACTTCGGTTGTGGGTTCGATTCCCGCAGCCTTTTCTGACGCGATGGGTAGTCGCCCATCCTACAGGTTTTCCTTTTTCTAAAACTATACTATTGTAGCATTCCAGAAATAATATCTAAAATCTCTAGCCTTAAACAATACTATATGATGTCCAATTTAATGCATTCCAATCTTTAGACTTATCCAAAATATATCTATCCAATCTCATAGTATAAAGAAAATGATTATTGTAAAGGTTACATAACAAGAACGTGAATACCATCATTTATCCCCCATATATTATAAGTTATATCTTATTGATCGCATTCCAAACATGTTAATACCTTAATCATGTATTCTCTTGAAACATAAATTGCCATAGAACCTTAGTGAAAACATGAATGCTGTCAAAAGTTAACTCTTTCCACACACTAAAATCCCAAAGTTTCTATATACTCAAACCATGATATCACATTGTCCTTATATCAGTCATTAGCTCATTAATACTATCAAACATCTCATTATCTTCTTATCCCTTCATTATACGCATATCATCTACTTTCCAAACATATCTGAATAACCTTTCATGGTTACTGGTACCATTCAACATATACTTTCAAATACTTTAGGAAAAACAATAGTGTAACAATCCTTAGATGTGTCTTTATTCCATAGTACCATTACCTATACAACATAACTCTTGATAAACATAAATCATTCCACTACCATCTTAAACCATTGACTAAGCTTCAAAAATTATTTCATCTCACATATCATTTGTAGTCTCTTCATCATCATCAACATAAATACTACCCATACGACCATGTGGATTCTATTCATGAGACTCTCTCTTAGGGAATTGGTTTGCATAATGCCCATACATTTAATTATTGTTGATGTTGTAGCAATACCATTATCCTTGTCCATGGTGTTAACTGAACCTTTTCCTTTACACTTACTGGCTTTGTGTCCTTCTTTTCCACACCCAAAGCATCTTCCAGTTCCTTTGAAACATTCTCCTTGGTGCCTCTTCCCACATGATTTACATGCGGGAAATTGAACTTTCTTTCCTCTATGATCATCATGAAACTCCATCTTTATCTTATTAGCCGAGTCAGGAAACTTACCAAAGTTGATATTATTGATCATATTATGATATTTTTGATTAGGAATAATAACGATGTTTGGACTTCCAAATCCCATTTCATTTGGTTTCTCATGAAGAATATCATTCCATTGTCCATCATATCCTCCATTATCGTAAATCTTCCTATTTCCAGCCATTTTCTAAAACTCAAAAAGAATAGTGTGAGAGGAAAAAATCATAATCAAGGGGATGTAACTTCAATATATAACATCTTAGGTTTAATTCTAATATCGTTTCCATAATTCTAGGACTATAACCTATATTTATACTTAACCTTAGGGACATCCCTAGACATACCTTAGAAATATCTCTAGGGATCTCACTAAAGTTATCGCATCCTAGTTTCCAAAGGTTGACTAAACCAAACCTCTGATACCAACTGTAAAGGCCCAAAGCTTGACATACATGGACATTACATTACTTTTGAGGAATAATTAATACATAACAAAAACAAACACCGAAGAACCGTAATAGTTTAGTGTCTTTGGAAACTCGGAACACAATCTTCTAATCATGGTGAAAGATCTTCAACATCTCCCATAAAGATCTTCCCCTTTTGTTTTCTTACCTAAAACCTTTCTTTATATCTTGGGGAAAAGAAAACATATAAAGGGTGAGCTCAAATGCTCAGTAAGGGTAAACATAGAGAACATAAAACAATCCATAAACATTTGAATGTAAAAACATGATCATAAAATCTAAACATAAAAATCTTGAGCAATGACATAAAACATTATAGTACATAAGGAATATATCATAAAAGAAAATTAATCATGATAAAATAGCATGGGAATAAAACTTGTAATTGTGGAAAAACATTAAGCACATGATATGATTTCCATAGTAGCCAAGGCATTTCTGCCAAGACCATCTTAGTGGACAAAGTCCCTTTCTGAATCGAGTTCACTCCTCGTTCCAGTCCTGTAACACTGAACCTGATTAACTTATTATTCCAACCATGTCTATATCATGAGATATAAATCTTTACCCAATGAATTGGAGGGAGATATAGGTCCCAACCATCTCATAATGAAATAATTATTACTTGTGCCACAAAATAAACATACATCATTCATAATAACCCAACGAATAAAATGGGCTTCATAAACATCATCCCATTATCACATAATCCATATAAAAGAAATGGATATCATTTCATCATAAGAAAAGTGAAACCATGTAAATAAAAGAGACATTATACTTGAAACATACACATATGAAATAATGTCATCTTAGATGGAAAATGGTTTTGATAAAACACATGAAATGAATTCTTCAGGAAAATATCATTTCCTCTTCAAAATCATTTTCTTTTCAAAAAATGCCATGCAATTTTAAAATAAAATTATTTTGCTGAAAATAGTCATGAAATCTTATAGAGTAAGTATAACGCCCCGACCCTAGCTACCCAGAGTCGGTGCATTACTTCGTAACATTGGCATGATCACAAAAGATCAAGTCTCGAAAGACCGATTAGTTTAGTAGCCTTGGAAACACTAGATACATTCATAAATGTTACATTACATCACAAAGTGAAAAACTATAATAACATAGTCTCCATAGTCCACACTTCTATCCTCTTCGGACTATCCCTGCAGGTCATTCATAAAATACTTTCTCACATCCTGGAAAATATTAAAACATTGAAAGGGGTGAGCTCAGATGCTCAGTAAGGATTACAATATTGCGGAAGCTTTCATAAATAAACATAAAAATTTAAGGCAATGTAAAACTAAAACAAAAGCCTTTTAAACTTGAACTTCAACATAATATGGAAAAAGTAAAATGAGATAATGCCATTCACTTCATCACATGGATATTCTACTGGTCGAATAATCACATGCAATATCAATAACCACTTTCATAATGATGGAATGCATAATGTCAGACTATCATAACCACGTAGCCAAGGCCTCGTGCCAAGACCACAAATAAGATTTTGTCAAGGCCTTGTGCCAAGACACTAGTTTGTCTCATGAGACCTTCCGATGCATCGAGGAGCTATAGCGGGCTCCACCCGTCACTTACTAAGTCCAATGCATTCCTCATATGAATAGGTTTAAACATATCATAAACCATAACATAATCGTATCACATAAAACATGCATAAAGGAAACATAACATTTCCACATTTCAATCACAAGATATCAATACAACACATTGATATAATAAAAATGCTTTCAAAACCATTTTCAATACCAAAATAAAAGAAAGTTAAAACTTTGTATTTATTTTTCATTAAAAAAATGAGGGCTTGTAGAGGAAGCCGAAACTCAAATAATGGTCACGGCGGTGGAGAAGTCGTTGTCGCCGCATAAGTATAGAAAGAAAAACATTCCCTTTTTGTCGTTTAGTAAAACGCTTTGTATAAAAAAGATTCCTTTTGAATAAACGTAAAAGTCAAAGGGGTTTATACACCGTATAAAATAAAGTTGTGTATAAAACGAAATATGTCTCAATGAAAGGAGATTGAGACGAAGTCACTTAAAAAGATCATTTTTAAATAAAATATATCTATTATGTGTATTCACTATATGTACACATAAAGAAAGTATAAATACAATATACGACATAATAATATCATGACATAATTTGAAATTAGGAGATTAACCCAAAGAATGGAAGTTGGGTTAAGAAGTTCCCTTACCTCGTGTCTGACTTGACTCCACCGTTCTTTAACCTCCTGAATAATAAACTAGAGTTAATATATACCTTATTAAGAACCATTTTCAATTTCATTATCCTTTTTATATCACTTATTACAATGATATGAACATTATGTAATTATTTAAGTTAATAATGGTCGTTTTGTCGATCTTTGGTACTTGAGTCAACAATAAAATTCTTATAATTACAAGTTGTTTATGTGGTAGAATATACATTATCTCCAGAATTATATTCATGATTTGGATGTCATATATATCTCATATATCCAGTATATACATTCATTTATAATATTACGTAACATTTAGAGGTAAGAAATGAAATGCACCGTTCATGGAGACGGTAAGCCGTACGTACGCATGAACGCTACTTTCATTTCAATTTCATATTTAATGGAACGAAATCATAATGATATAAATGTATAATATAATTCCAGTATAATATAGTGTATAATACCATTTACTCCATCCTTTATACATCCCACATATGGCATTAACGATTCAAATCACTTTGAGGGGGCGGTAGTCCGCACTTCCTAAAATGAAATTATCGCGTTTTACCCATAATGGAAATCATAAAGTATGCCATAAATGAGAAATACAGAAGCATAAGTAAAACATAAACATATTATATATCATATATAAAAATAGTGACATCTTAATGGCCACCTTTGAAGGTGTTATATGAGTGTTGAACAATCATCGTTTCGTGAGGCAGAAATTCGCCATCCACAGAAACCGTATGTTCTTTAACCATTAGATGTAGGTGTGTGTAATTGTAGCTAGAATACTTCTTATAACAACATCCTAGTATATTGAGGATACTGTTGTTGTTACAAAAGAAATGAATAAAAAGAGTTTAGGGGGTTGGAGAAGAAAAATAAAACAAAACAACATTAGAGAAGACATTACCTCAAAATCGGGTAACTCTTTTTGATTTGAGCCAAAGGCTTCCTTGGGAAGAGTTATGCCCAAAGTGAGGCTTCTAGGAGTAATAGAGGGAAGTGGAGAGAGTATTTTGGCAGAGGTTGGCCGAGCCAAATGGCTTGAAGGTGTGAATAAGGTGGGAGAGGTGGGGGCCTTTTATAAGTGGAGAGGAGGGGCTCTTTTGGAAAGATTGAAATGTTACATTATTTCACAATGCTTTTCGGATTCTAAAGGTCTCACACTTATATAATTCGAGGATAAGGTGATAAGGTTTCGAAATCTCCTCATACAATAGGCTTTGGACAATTGTAAGCCTTGGATTTTTCATTATCTTCTTATTTTATTTAAATCGTTAAATAATGAGGTCATCACTGCATCATAATGATGTCATAAATAATTTAATTTATTTAATCTCTAAAAATTATAAAAAAACTACTATGATGTAGGAAATCTTTTTGGATTTCTAATGAATATTTATAATCAAAATTTGGACTTGTGTAACCCCACTTAAAAATTGTTTTAGTAAAACAACTCATGTTTGTGTCAATTTAATTTTAACATTAAATAAATATATATTAATGTCATTTTCCAACTAAAGTGGCTCCATGGGGTCCCCAAGTTGACCCATGGGTTGTCTTGGTCGGCCATGACTCATCAAATAGGAGTAGGACAAGTGTGAAGCTCATATCATATTATTAAAACATTGTTTTTACCTTAAACTACACTAATTACCTCTAATCGCGATTAAGAACTTAAAAGTTACTATTCACCAAAAAATTATTTTAATATCATTGAACCACATTTTACTTCTTAATGACAACCATGTATGTCGGATTTTTGAAAATCAAATCACAGAAGTGGTAATATTTTATTTAAACGAAAAAATCAGTTATTTAACTACCACTTAGTGGTTTCACTATTCATCAAAAATTGAAGTTTTTCAGAACAAATCCAAAATTTCACCCTAGGCTATAATTGATATTCCGAATTCAAAAATGATGTCTATTTTACAAAATTCCAAACATATAAGTTGCATTAATTAATTTTATAATTAATTTCTGCTGTCACAACAAATAGCGTGTTTTTAAGAAACAATTTATATCAAAAGATTGACAATTGTTTATGTCCAATTTCAATGTTAAATTAATTCTAATGACCGCCATTGGATAAAATGGTAAAAATATATTCTAATTATACTCTAAAACCACTCAATAGTATAATTTATCACTATAAATTATTTTGATTAAAAAAGTTGTTTTAAGTATTTTTCACTATTCATAAAAATTTTGAAGTTCTCAGAAAATTACAAAAAATTCAACATAGGCTAATTTCAATATTAGGAATACAAAAATGAAGTCCATTTTGAAATATAAAATTTCTATAATTTTAAAAAGTGGTTATTACTATTCATAACGGCTACATTGATTTGTCGCGGTGTTTTAGAACTCGAAGTTGCGTACAATGCAAGCTATTGCATTATTGAATGAGAAGCGTATCGTGGAAGCTCGGGGTGTTACATTCTCCCCTCCTTCAATAAATTGCGTCCTCGCAATTTGAAATTTTTTTCTTTGAAAATAAAAGGTTGAAAAGAGAAAATACCTTTGTGGAAAACCCACATCGGAAATAAGGTTAATAAATATATAACATTAAAAGAAATCAAGATAAGTACAAAGGTCACCCGATATAGCCCATTCTAGGATTCTATGAAAATATGGATATGGAGGAGAAACAAACCATCAAGGTCTGATGGAGAGTTATAGAAAATAGGATTAGGAGAAAGTTTAACTACTATAAAATCACAAACATGTGATTGGTTAAATGGTCATTGAATCCCCAGTTGGAAAAGTTAATCGACAACATTTTTGTTTTAAGTTACCTTTTATAATGTTGGGGAATTTATTTAGGAGATTTACTAAGAACGTAAGGGAATATACATACTTGTTATGTATACTTTCATTCGTTAATAATTTTTTTACCACAAACCCAACTTTTACTCCAAATGGTAACAGAACTCAAAAATATTCTATTTATCCTAATTGTATAAGGTTACAAATGTTAACACATACCATTTAGATTAGTAAAAATATTTTGTAATAACCAGGGACTTCTTGTAGGCTAGTGGTAGGAAATAAAGGCTTGTCGCACTATGGTTGTGGGTTCGATTCCTGCAGCTTTGTCCGACGCAACGGGTTATTCCCCACCCTGCAGGTTGTCCTTTTCCTAAAACTATAGTATCATAATATTCCAAAAATAATCTTCATAAATGCTTTAACCTTAAACAATACTATCCCTGGTTCAACTTAATCCATTCCAACCTTAATAGTTATCCAAAATACCTCCGTCCAGACTTTCTCTAAAAGGTCTCTAAATTCCAAAATCAATTGTAACATCAGATTCCCCAAACAAAGAAAAGATTCTCTTATTGTCACATACTAAAAATATGATTACCTTAATCATATTACCTTAATAAAAAAGTACTGCAGTACAATCTTTATATATATCACATTATTCTTATAACCAGAATATAATCCTTGAGTCCAAAAGCACCAATACATTAATTATTCCGCTTCAATAGTAGTCACAGCATAAGATTGGCCTTGATCCTTTGGCCTTTTCTGAGGTAAGTTTCCTTGACGCTTAGGACATTAATTTGCATAATGACCCATTTCTCTACAATTGTAGCATTCAACTTTGATAGCCTCTTTCTTTCCCTTGCAATCACGAGCCTGGTGACCCTTTTCTCCACATTTATAACAAACTCCCATTCCTTTTAGGCATGTACCAGGGTGATTCTTCCTACAATTATCACATAATGGAAAATCCTTCTTTCCCCTATTCCCTTTATCTGTCTCTTGTTCCACTGTTCTCTTCTTCTCTTGCTTTACTTTGTTGTCATAAGACTTAGAGAATTCCTTTTCTGTCTTGATAGCACACGATACAATATCTTCGTATGATGAGAAGGATTGTGATACTAAAGCTCGACGGAGAAATGGTTTTAACCCATCAAAAAAAATGATCAATCTTACTCCTTGGGTTACGTATATAATCAGCAGCATGCCTCGCTAACCTTGTAAAGTTAGCCTCATACTTTGTGACATTCTCATCCTCCTTCTGCCTCAGACTCAGAAATTGCCTTTCCATATCTGCTCGATGGTCACGAGGAAAGTATTTTTCCAAGAAAATCTCTTTGAACTCCCTCCATTCCATATTCAATACGTCATCATCTTCCTTTGTGTTTTGAATCAGCGACCACCACTGATCGGCATCTCCAGTGAGGCGGTAAACTGCCATGACAACTTTCTCCCTTTCACTACTCCCCAAGGCATGGAATATTTTCTCTAAGGAATTTATCCATTTCTCAGCTACTATAGGATTTGTACTCCCATTGAAGGTTGGTGGTTGTTTCCTCATGAAACGGTCTAGCATTGATCCTCCACGTTGCGGATCAGGGTGCTCCATACTAGTAAGGTTATTATTCATAACCTGAGTGAGTTGTCCCAGTACGGTGAGAAGCTGATTAGCACCAGTTGTATCACTAGCTCCACCATAATTATCTTGAGCAGGAGGGCAATCCCTACACGGAGTGCGTGCATGGATACGGTTTCCATTTCTTCCACTAGGCGCCATTTCTAAACAATGGCATAAACTAGATTAGTTTATGAATCAAAATACATAATTCCATACTTTTAAAACACTTTACATAAATTGAGCTATTTATGGATATAATCCATAATCATAAAAATGTTTTCTTTGAGGAAATATATACTCATAAACCCTTCATAATGATTTGTAATGAAAATGAGAGTTATCCTAAGCATATCCCATGGGAGTGTTGTAACCAAGAGTGCAGCAAGGCCCGTTGTCGTGCACCAGTTCCCGTTCGAGTCTAGCTCAAAGCGGTGTTTTCGGGTTTTACCCCTAGGTACATCTGTGCCAGAGCCGCCTCTACTTGCTCGTATCCAGACAGGGATTTACTACTCGGAAAACTCATAACATCTCTATAATACCAAAATTCTAGGAAGTTATTCTATACTAATCCTCAAAGTCTATCTTTGGGCTATGTGCTCTAATCAGAGTTTATCTAAATCTAGCTTCCAAGGTTAGTACTAAACTGCCTCTGATACCAACTATAACGCCCCGACCCTAGCTACCCAGAGTCGGTGCATTACTTCGTAACATTGGCATGATCACAAAATATCAAGTCTCGAAAGACCGATTAGTTTAGTAGCCTTGGAAACACTAGATACATTCATAAATGTTACATTACATCACAAAGTGAAAAACTATAATAACATAGTCTCCATAGTCCACACTTCTATCCTCTTCGGACTATCCCTGCAGGTCATTCATAAAATACTTCCTCACATCCTGGAAAATATTAAAACATTGAAAGGGGTGAGCTCAGATGCTCAGTAAGGATTACAATATTGCGGAAGCTTTCATAAATAAACATAAAAATTTAAGGCAATGTATAACTAAAACAAAAGCCTTTTAAACTTGAACTTCAACATAATATGGAAAAAGTAAAATGAGATAATGCCATTCACTTCATCACATGGATATTCTACTGGTCGAATAATCACATGCAATATCAATAACCACTTTCATAATGATGGAATGCATAATGCCAGACTATCATAACCACGTAGCCAAGGCCTCGTGCCAAGACCAAAAATAAGATTTTGTCAAGGCCTTGTGCCAAGACACTAGTTTGTCTCATGAGACCTGCCGATGCATCGAGGAGCTATAGCGGGCTCCACCCGTCACTTATTTAGTCCAATGCATTCCTCATATGAATAGGTTTAAACATATCATAAACCATAACATAATCGTATCACATAAAACATGCATAAAGGAAACATAACATTTCCACATTTCAATCACAAGATATCAATACAACACATTGATATAATAAAAATGCTTTCAAAACCATTTTCAATACCAAAATAAAAGAAAGTTAAAACTTTTTATTTATTTTTCATTAAAAAAAAATGAGGGCTTGTAGAGGAAGCCGAAACTCAAATAATGGTCACGGCGGCGGAGAAGTCGTTGTCGCCGCATAAGTATAGAAAGAAAAACATTCCCTTTTTGTCGTTTAGTAAAACGCTTTGTATAAAAAAGATTCCTTTTGAATAAACGTAAAAGTCAAAGGGGTTTATACACCGTATAAAATAAAGTTGTGTATAAAACGAAATATGCCTCAATGAAAGGAGATTGAGACGAAGTCACTTAAAAGGATAATTTTTAAATAAAATATATATATTATGTGTATTCACTATATGTACAAATAAAGAAAGTATAAATACAATATACGACATAATAATATCATGACATAATTTGAAAGTAGGAGATTAACCCAAAGAATGGAAGTTGGGTTAAGAAGTTCCCTTACCTCGTGTCTGACTTGACTCAACCGTTCTTTAACCTCCTGAATAATAAACTAGAGTTAATATATACCTTATTAAGAACCATTTTCAATTTCATTATCCTTTTTATATCACTTATTACAATGATATGAACATTATGTAATTATTTAAGTTAATAACGGTCGTTTTGTCGATCTTTGGTACTTGAGTCAACAATAAAATTCTTATAATTACAAGTTGTTTATGTGGTAGAATATCCATTATCTCCAGAATTATATTAATGATTTGGATGTCATATATATCTCATATATCCAGTATATACATTCATTTATAATATTACGTAACATTTAGAGGTAAGAAATGAAATGCACCGTTCATGGAGACGGTAAGCCGTACGTACGCATGAACGCTACTTTCATTTCAATTTCATATTTAATGGAACAAAATCATAATGATATAAATGTATAATATAATTCCAGTATAATATAGTTTATAATACCATTTACTCCATCCTTTATACATCCCACATATGGCATTAACGATTCAAATCACTTTGAGGGGGCGGTAGTCCGCACTTCCTAAAATGAAATTATCGCGTTTTACCCATAATGGAAATCATAAAGTATGCCATAAATGAGAAATACAGAAGCATAAGTAAAACATAAACATATTATATATCATATATAAAAATATTGACATCTTAATGGCCACCTTTGAAGGTGTTATATGAGTGTTGAATAATCATCGTTTCGTGAGGCAGAAATTCGCCATCCACAGAAACCGTATGTTCTTTAACCATTAGATGTAGGTGTGTGTAAGTGTAGCTCGAATCCTTCTTATAACAACATCCTAGTATATTTAGGATACTGTTGTTGTTACAAAAGAAATGAATAAAAAGAGTTTAGTGGGTTGGAGAAGAAAAATAAAACAAAACAACATTAGAGAAGACATTACCTCAAAATCGGGTAACTCTTTTTGATTTGAGCCAAAGGCTTCCTTGGGAAGAGTTCTGCCCAAAGTGAGGCTTCTAGGAGTAAGAGAGGGAAGTGGAGAGAGTATTTTGGCAGAGTTTGGCCGAGCCAAATGGCTTGAAGGTGTGAATAAGGTGGGAGAGGTGGGGGCCTTTTATAAGTGGAGAGGAGGGGCTCTTTTGGAAAGATTGAAATGTTACATTATTTCACAATGCTTTTCGGATTCTAAAGGTCCCACACTTATATAATTTGAGGATAAGGTGATAAGGTTTCGAAATCTCCTCATCCAATAGGCTTTGGACAAGTGTAAGCCTTGGATTTTTCATTATCTTATTATTTTATTTAAATCGTTAAATAATGAGGCCATCGCTGCATCATAATGATGTCATAAATAATTTAATTTATTTAATCTCTAAAAATTATAAAAAAAATACTATGATGTAGGAAATCTTTTTAGCTTTATAATGAATATTTATAATCAAAATTTGGACTTGTGTAACCCCACTTAAAAAATGTTTTAGTAAAACAACTCATGTTTGTGTCAATTTAATTTTAACATTAAATAAATATATATTAATGTCATTTTCCAACTAAAGTGGCTCCATGATGTCCCCAAGTTGACCCATGGGTTGTCTTGGTCGGCCATGACTCATCCAATAGTAGTAGGACAAGTGTCAAGCTTATATCATATTATTAAAACATTGTTTTTACCTTAAACTACACTAATTACCTCTAATCGCGATTAAGAACTTAAAAGTTACTATTCACCAAAAAATTATTTTAATCTCATTGAACCACATTTTACTTCTTAATGACAACCATGTATGTCGGATTTTTGAAAATCAAATCACAGAAGTGGTAATATTTTATTTAAACGAAAAAATCAGTTATTTAACTACCACTTAGTGGTTTCACTATTCATCAAAAATTGAAGTTTTTCAGAACAAATCCAAAATTTCACCCTAGGCTATAATTGATATTCCAAATTCAAAAATGATGTCTATTTTACAAAATTCCAAACATATAAGTTGCATTAATTAATTTTATAATTAATTCCCGCTGTCACAACAAATAGCGTGTTTTTAAGAAACAATTTATATCAAAAGATTGGCAATTGTTTATGTCCAATTTCAATGTTAAATTAATTATAATGACCACCATTGGATAAAATGGTAAAAATATATTCTAATTATACTCTAAAACCACTCAATAGTATAATTTATCACTATAAATTATTTTGATTAAAAAAGTTGTTTTAAGTATTTTTCACTATTCATAAAAATTTTGAAGTTCTCAGAAAATTACAAAAAATTCAACATAGGCTAATTTCAATATTAGGAATACAAAAATGAAGTCCATTTTGAAATATAAAATTTATATAATTTTAAAAAGTGGTTATTACTATTCATAATGGCTACTTTGATTTGTCGCGGTGTTTTAGAACTCGAAGTTGCGTACAATGCAAGCTATTGCATTATTGAATGAGAAGCGTATCGTGGAAGCTCGGGGTGTTACAGTAAGCTTCATAAAAATAAGGCATTATAAAACCGTAAAAATTCGTTCATGCTGTATAAGTTAAAAAAACATTCTTCTCGTACTTTTATCGGGAAAGTAAAAAAGTACATCGTATGGTAAAAAAAAGAAAGATTTCTTACATACCATGTAGTTAAAGTCAAAAATGGGTAAAAAGGACTTTAAACATACATGAAACAATTTTTAGAAAACAGGGACATGGAGGATAAATATAACCCCAGTAAATACTGACGAATAAACAATCTCAGATAAAAACAATATTGGAAAAGTTATCCCTTGCCTTATGTATGATATGCTTCATATGTATCTGAACCTCCTGTATAATGATTTAAATAATTTCATTTACTTATTACAGAATAATATTCATTTATATTACCCGTTCTTTTGTAAATTCCTCGTTAAAGCAGCATTTTGGGTAAAATAGTTTTATTTATCGTACTTTTTTGGACTTGTTGTTCTTGATATTATTATTACTTATATCATGATTTACTTACTTCCAGAATGTAAATAATGATTTATATATCATATATATTTAGTATATATATATATATATAGATAAATGAAGTGAAATACACCGTTCATGGAGACGGTAGGTCATACGTACGCATGAACGTTGTTTTCCTTTCCTTTTTGACTTGAATGGAAGTAAGTAGATGACATATCTATATATATACAAAAAACAAGTAGCTTTATCATGTCATATATTTCATTTTTATTCATTATATATACTTTATATGTCACGACCCGTCCTCGGGGCCCGTGTCATGACTACCCCAAGTCCGTCTTCCATAGGACAGGGGCTGGCGACTAGCACCAAAGGCGTAAATCCCGATAATTGGGAAAGCATTTCCTTTATAAACACAAACAACCAGAGTACAAGCGGAAGTAAAACACTAAGTAAAAAAGTAAGTGCTGAAAATAAAATGGGCCAGAATACAAACCCAACTAAAAAGTACAGTTACAACTGAAAGAAAGTACAACATGAAAGTCAAAATAGTAGGAAGATGACGAGCTGCTCCTAGATCGTCCTCCAGAGTTCCTAACTGAAGGGTAGGTATAGATGGCCTCCTCAGCTCTCCACATCCGTCTGTCACCATCGGGTATCGTCTCGTCGTGAAGTCCACCTCTGGGTACCGTCTCGCTGTGAAGTCCACCCCCGGGTACCATCTCACCGTGAAGTCCACCTCCGGGTACCGTCTCGCCATGAAGTCCACCTCTGGGTACCATCCAGTCCTCGGTCACTCAGTCCCTGACAGCATTGTCCATCGTCTACAACCAACACAATGAGGTGCAGGCATAGCCCATGCAGGGGTGAGCATAACGATACTCAGTATGGACCCCGAGACCCTCAAGGTCTCTCTATATCCATCAAGGATAACCACAACGAAGGATCTAAACAGATAACCCTTACTTAGGTATAAGCCCATACTTATACCTAAGTTATCAAGTAACCCATCTCATTCAAGAGGTATCACACAGATATGAAATCAACGGATAACCACTACTTAGGTATATTCCCATAAATATACCTAAGTTATCAAGTAACTCATCTCAATCAAGAGGAAATCACAAAGGTCAACGACTCAGCTCAAACCAGGATTTTATTCATGATGTCGAAACCACAACTGTTGGAGAACTCCTCCTCTGTCGAGCACAGTAGTCTTGTCACGACTCTGAGGTGCTACTCACTAACCTTAGACTGCTGAGGTGCTCCTCCTATTGAGTACCGCGGTTTTTCCACCTCACAAAGTTGTGCTCCCCGCCATGGGTCTGCCACATCACACAGTAGTGCTCCCCCTCATAGCCTACAGAGGTACTCCTCCTGTCGAGTATCGCGGGTCTTCCACCTCACAAAGTAGTGCTCCCAACTGGGCTATACAAGTCACTCTGAATCGAATCGGACAAGAAGTCATCAGGTCCACAACTACTGGGTCTCCGCACTCCGTACGCTCGTCTCCGGGAGGGTCCGCTCCACGAGCTACTGGTCGATACTACAAGTATCACAAAGTCCCATGAAGAAGTATCTCAAAGGAATGCCTTGTCATAGGGGTCTCAACACAACAGACAGCGCATCAATCGGACGTCCGGTCTGTGAGTTATAAGCCTTTTCATCCCCGGGGCCTGGTTGGTTTCGTGTATGAACCAACCCGACTGTATCTCAACTTTACCCCGAACTCTCATTGGGTATACTCATAGGGACTGTTTCTCAACATGGTTACCAATGCCAATGACGGTTCGTCAATCGGACATCCGGTCTGATTATCAGCTTTTTAGTTCTAGGGGCCCGGTTGGATTTCAGGTACAATCCAACCCGGCCTTATACCAACTGCATCCAAACCTCAGGTGAAATATATCAAAAGAACCGTCTCACTAAGAGGAAACCAATGAAGTCGATGACACGTCAATCAGACGTCCGGATCTCAAGTTATAATTGTTTCCGCTCCGAGGGCCCGGTTGGTTTCGTGTTCGAACCAACCCGGCCATACTCAAAGTTCACCAAGACCTTGATTGTAATATACAAAAAAGACTGTCTCGGTCCAAGGATCGCATCGCAACTGACGGTGCGTCGATCGGAGGTCCATAGCCCAAGTTACGGGCGTTTGAACGGAACTGTCCGAATTTAGGGGGGGTTGGGCCCGGACCGACCCGGCCCAAAACACCCTGGGTCGACCCGACCCGGGTCTGACCTGTTTGGTCGCGGCCCAGCCCGGCTGGCGTGGCCCAACCCGGTGCGGGCTGCCCGACCCACGTGGCCAGCGGCTCGGCCTTCGGCTGAGCGGAAAGCGGAGGGGGGCGCGGCCCCCCCTGATTGACGAAACGGCGGACCCATGGGGTCCGCCCTAGCGAGCTATTTGGGGGTTACACCCCCTAGTTTTCTTGGGTAACGGCCGACCGTAATGGTCGGCCCTTGATTGAACTGCCGCGGGACCCGACGGGGTCCCGCCTCCTGGAACGCCGGCGGCCGGCGAGCCCGGCCGCCCCCTCTGGAACCACCCCGGTCGCGGCCCCTTGGTGCTCCGGCACAGCGAGACGGCACCGCGCTCCTCCGCCGTGGCCCACTCTTGGTTGTGTCCTCCTTCGTCTCCTCCGGCGCAGCGCGACGGTGCCACGCTCCTTTGTCGTGGCCCGCTCCGGTCGCGGTTCTCTCGTTCCCACGTGGTGCGACGACATCACGTCGCCTCCGTTTCAAGCCATAAAAAAGATCAACAACAGAGGGGGAGGAGGGTCAACTGTGTTTGTACGGTCCAACCTCCTCCCATTATACCGATAACAAGCGGCCAAAGAACGAGTAATCTCAAAGATAAACAAAGCGCAAATTTAATTGATTAAATTTGAACTTAACCCCTACCTCAAATAAATTAGCTGAAGCTAGCATCGTGGGGGTTGGTTTTGATGATGACGTTCGCGAGCGTCCAAGAAGGGGATGGAGTCACACACCGGCTGCGGAGAGGAGAAGAGATGGCACGTTGATCTCTCCTTGCGGTGACGACGTTCTTCGTCGAAGTCTTGGTGTTCTTCACGTTCTTCAACAAGGAAGATAAAGTTCTTCAGACTTAGAGTTTTCTCTCCTCCTACTCTCACAACCAATCCAACAATAAAAATAAAATAATTCCTCCATTATTTTATTCTTTTTCCATGCTTTTCAAAAACTAAAAAAAATTCAAAACACATAACTCACTTAATTAAGTTAAAGTGTTGGCTTTGAATTAATGTGGGGAGTTATGGAGTCAAGGAAAGTGAAAGGGTTACTCACATTTAAGGGGAGTTTTAGGAATTTGAAGGGGTGGGGCTCGTGTGGTCCCCACCTCACAAATATCTTAACAAGAGAAGTTATGATTTTGTGGGTCCCACCCCAACCCCCACACTTAGGATTAAACCACTTAGAAGTAGAAATAAAATAAAATTTTAAAACAATTATATTTTATTCCTCACATTTTTAACAACTCCTCACGAGAAAACACACCTTCAGAAAAGGTACTCTTAAGAAATTACCGGTGCTTCGGTTTCATTGGTGCCCTCAGATTTCGATTCTGAGCACCGGTTTAAATGTTAGAAAAACCCGCTCGTTCATTCACTAAACGTACCCGAGCTAAACTTCGGAAAATGATTCCGGGCACACCGGGCCTCAGAATCAGGTTCTGTCAGAAACTGTGTACTCGTAAAATCCAAAAGAAATAAAGAAAAAAAAATCCCTTGAAGTTTACTGGTCTTTAGATTATAATCATTCTTTAATGGTTATCATGGAGAATGAATCTCATCGCGTCGTGGAGACGGTAATCCGTATGTACGCATGAGTGATGATATCGTTCCCATAATTATTGAATTGAATTAGAGTGAATGATATAATATCTCAGAATTAGTATGATGTTATAATAACCATATATATTTATTCATTACACCATTATACCCATCCAAGTAAGGTGGTGGTGGAAAAACTGATTACACCACGGCGTGGTGACGGTATTCCGTACGTACGCACACGCGATGATTTCGTTTTCCGTAGGATGGATTGAAGGTGAAATGGGGTTGTTTCATATTTATAATAACATATCAGTATATTAGTGATACTTATGTTATTACTTTATAATGAAACAACTAAATAATAAGAATTTGAAGAGGAAAGAAAACGTGAAAGATTCGGGAGAAGAGATTACCTCTTCCTCGACACACCTCCTTTAAACTTCTTCTTAGGGCACTAGAGTTGGTCTTTTGAGAAGACCAGAACCTCTATGATATAACTAGAGAGATTTAGAAGAGTAATTTTCAGGGTTTGGCCGAGCTTCAATGCTCAAAAGGGTGTGAAGATAATAGGGAAGGGGTGCCCTTTTTATAAGGGAGGAGAGGGGCACCTTTGGAAAACTTAAAATATTATTTTATAATAAAGTAATATTCGGTTTTTAATAGCTCTAAATTGATTTATTTCAAATATAATGTGGGTATGGTTCGAAAAAATCTCAACCAATAGGTTTTAGACAAGTTTAGGTTACTATTTTATCCTTATCTTTTAGATTTAACTCTAAGTTAAATAATTTAACTTTTACCGTGTCTTTTTGTTTTCTTACACTATATGGTTAATAAACTTAATATAATAAGACAAAAGAACCCCAAGTGGTTCATTATTAATATATATATCCTTATATAAGTCATCTGGATGAGCCTTCGATTTTTAGGAATAAAATAACAATTAATAATATAATATTTGTTTTAAAAACTATTTTATGTCAATTTTGACACAATTTGGTAATTGATTTTTGTGAAAATCATAACAACATGATTAGTTCGAAAAACATTAATTAAATCAATTCTAACATGTCATATTAACCTATAAAATTAGTGTAATTCATAAAAAGTCTAAAATTACATTTATTTTCTTATTTATAACATCAATTATGTTAATATTTTATTAATAAGGTAATTACTGTAAAATCATTGTGTCATAAATAAATTAAATTATTTAATGTCTAAAAATTATAAATAAAATACCATTATGTAGAAAATATTTTTAACTTTCTAATGAATATTTATATTCTAATTTATCTTATGTATAACCCAATATTGGAAATGTTTTAGTTATTAAACTTTGATTTTAACTATTTTAACTCTTCTTTAAATAAAATAATAATAAATGTCCTAATCTAATCCAAGTGGACCTAAAGGGTAATATTTTATTCCTATGGTTGTTTTTGGTCTAATTACACTTATCCAATAGAATTAGGACATGTGTTAGGGTAATAGTAATATCATTTTTACCCTTAATTACCCAATTTACTTTTAACCGTGGTAAATAAAAGTAAAAAGTTACTATTCACAAAAAATTATTTTTATCTAATTGAAGAACATTTTACTTCTTGGTATTAACCATGTCTCTCGTATTTCTGAAATTCCACTCATAGAAGTGGTAAAATTAATATTTTTTCAAATTTTCAAATTCTCCTAGGAGGTGGGTAAAAGATGGTGAAAAGTTCAATAAATTTTTATATATCTAAAATTATTATAAAATGACTCCAATGAATTACATTGAAATTATATAGGTATTATGTATCAATTTTTACCTAAAATAAATTTAAATAAAATAAATAATTATTTAAATAAAAAGTCGGTTTTTAAATAGTAACCTAGTGTTTTCACTATTCACTGTAAATTGAAAGTTTTCAGAAAAATACCAAAAATTCCCCCTAGGCTAATTTCGATATTCCGAATCCAAAAATGAAGTCCATTTTGAAAAATAAAATTTCAAAATGTGGGTATTACTATTTATAACAGCTAGTTTATATAACATATCGTTGTTTAGTGAAACTCGGTATTGCGTACAACATACGCTATCGTGGAAGGTCGTGATTACGTGTAATGCAATCCAAGTTAGGGATGCGTGTAGTGCAAGATCCTTTTGGTGTAGCGTACAACACAAGACATCAATGAAATTAAAAAAAATATTTTTCATAAAATCTTGGGGTGTTACATAGTTGGTGCATATTAAGCACCTTTCGTGTGAATATATATTTGGGGCTCTTATAATCAGTATATATTTCCCACTTATCCCCATAGAGATAATTTTGACAAATTTTCAATTCAAAGATCACAGCTACCAACTACACACTACTACAAAATAGGCCTTTAACAGCGCTGGTATTTATCAGCGCTAGAAAAAAACACTGATAAATGGCATATTTATCAGCACTAAAGAAAGCACTGATAAAGGAAACCTTTATTAGTGCTTTCTTTTTAATACTGATATATGGTATCTTTTATCAGTGATTTATTTTTAGCACTGATATGGGGTATCCTTTATCATCGCTTTATTTTTCGCGCTAATAAATTTTTATTTCATCAACGCATTTTTAGCACTAATAAATGTCCAAATAAATTAAATGAAATAATTAAATAATTAAAAAATAAAAAAAGTTTTTATTAAAAAAATATTACAAATTTTATTAATTAAATAATTATTGGTAAAAATGAATATATTAATTATACATAATCAAATATTAAACATTTTATTAATGAGATAATTATGTTAATTAATGTTATTAAATTGTATATATTAAATATATAGATATATATTAATGTATATAAATATGATTTATATATTAAAAAATATTTATGCACTTTATATAAAATAGTTATATATTTATTGAATAATGGTTTATAATAAAAAATTATTATGAATTAAAAATATTGACTAATTACATAGTACTTGGCATATAATTGAATTTCATTTGATTTTTTAAATTAATATAGATCAAATATGTGTTATATTGATTTCACATATACGTAATTAATGAATTTTTATATATTATAATGCACATACTCAAAACATATCCATTTTTAAGTATTTTTAAAGTTTACTTGTTCTTAATTTACTCAATTTCACTCATTTTTTACATATATGCATGCACTTAAAATTAGGTATTCATTAATAATTTTAAAAAAAAATTTGTAAAAAAATATTTATAAATAAATATATTTATAAATATAAATTTACTATATTTATACATTTATAAATTTATAATTATAAAAAAATAAATATTTTTTTTAAAAGTATTAATATAATTATAAATAAATAATTATATATATTTAAATAATTATTAAATTTATAATAAAATTACATAAATAATGAATATATTTATGATATTTATATTTATATATATATTAAATATATATATATGTATAATTATATAAATATATATAATGATATAAAGATTATTTTTAAAAAATATTTCTATAATTATAAATAATTAATTATAAAATTATAATAAATATATTTAAAAAGGAATATATGTACTATATTTATATTTATATTTATTTATTAAGTATATATAAATATTTATAATTTTTTATTTATAATTGTAATTATAAATCTTTCATCAGTGCTGATAAAATCATCTTTATCAAAAAAAATTAGCACTGATAAAGATAGGATTTATCAACGCTACACAAAGGGGTGATAAAATTAATATTTATCAGCGCTATAAATTTAGCACTGATAAAAGTGTCCTGATCTATTTTAAAAACCCTAACCATTTGCAAACTCCTCATGATATAGAAGCTTTCGACGGAATCCACCCACTTCCGCGTGCTCCTCCTCAGTGAATCGAAGGTCAAATCACACCACTCGACTACCTCCAGTTACTCCAACATCTCGTCTGATATCCGGTGTTTGATTGCAATTAGGGTTTCTGAAGATGGTCTCATATTATCTTTAACATAGCGAGGTATGTCTTCCTATTTTCTTTGTGTATTTTTTGTTTCGTTTTGTATTTCTTCTTATATTATTTTTTTATGATCCATTATTTATGATTTTTTTGTGATTCATTGTTTAGGGAATAATTTTTGGTCCATCGTTTGTATTTACTACCATTGTATGATCTATTGTTTATATATGACACTGAACCTTAGATTTATTCATTGTTGTTTTACTGCTATGTTTTATATCTTCTTACTAAATAATTTTTTCATATATGTATATAGATGTGTAGAAATTTTCATCTATATTCTTTTTTAAAAATTGGGTACAATTGTGAAAGTGTCACACAATGCGACAAAGAAAATATAGGTAAATTGTTATCCTGGGTACTTGACCCCATGACCATTCCCCAAACCCCTCCCCACCCTTACCTCCCCAGTAGAGCACGAGGGGGAAATTTCATGTATATTTTGTTTATTAAGCACTAATTTGAGGCCCATTGGTGTTTCCTTAATGATTATATATATGCAGACACCTTTCATAGAATCCTTAGTGGACATGCAACTTCAGATGCTATTTTTCAGGAACCAAGTTAGTGGAGTGATGTATGTTCCTCTATTGGTTATATGTATCATAGGATCTAGTTCCTCTTAGAATTCACTATGTTCCTTAGTTTTCCTATGGAGCATATTCAAAGGGGTCATCCCCAATTAAGAACATGAGGTTTTATCACATCAAGACTTCACTTTTTGAATCATTATGATGCCCTTATAGTTAACGTTATGTTTGAACATAAGGTTTTAATTTATTTGATATTTCTTATTGATTATAAGTAAGTTTTTATACTAGTGTGACATGTATGCGTGTCTATATATCTATTTCATCATTTATTTCCATATTTGTTTTTCTAATAGGTAGGCCTATATCAAGTAATGATGAATTTGGGTCTACATGTCCATTGACCCCAAGGATCATGCTCAGATTTTGTTCAACCTTTGTTACTAATTGTTTCTATTTAGTGGGGGACCACCTCCCATTTATGGTTTTTTTCACCCAAAGTTTGAACCATCCTTTAGTGACTTTGAGGTGTGTTAGAGGTCATAAGATTACCTGACCTAGTGTAGTTTGGGTAATTCAGGCTAGGGTCATTACACTATCCATCTTCCGATTTACACCTATAAAGTTTAGTGATAATATAATTTATTATATACCATTATCTCCCTCTATTTTTTCAAATTACAATAACACTTATTGTTTTATTTTGAATATCTAAGAACCCAGATATTCTAGTAGAAATGATCCATATTTCCCTTATTAGAATTGTTTATAACATTCACTTTTGATAATGAATATCTTATGCGAATTTATTTATATATTGTATAAAATTAATGTTTTATGAACCCAATAGGATGTATATGAACCAAAAATGGATTCATACTAATTTTTTGACAAATGAATATGAATATGGAGTTAAATATTTCATCAATTTTTCAAGAGATCATGCAGAAGACCCTTCTAAAATCCCATGTCCATGTTTACATTGTTGTTATTCAAGACAAATTAGTCTATAAGAGTTGGAAGAACATTTGATTTATATTAGAATAAATAAAAACTATAAATATTGTACTAAACAAGGGGAAAATATGAATTTTGAAATCAATTGGGATGATACTATGGTTTATGAATCATTTGATATGAATACCTTCATAAAAGATGATGGAGATCGCATGAAAGAAATGACAATGGAAATTAAAGACAAACTTTGTGATTTTCCAAAGTTGTTTGAGGAGTTAAATAAATATTCCAAGAAACCATTGTATACTGCTTGTAATAAATACATAACATTATCAGATATATTGAATTTATATAATTTGAAAGCTGGAAGCGGATGGAGTGACACCAGCTTTATAGAATTACTTGGTCTTCTAAACTATATATAACTAGAAGAAAATGAACTACCATGCTGAATATATGATACTAAATGAATTTTACATTCAATGGTAATGATCTCTAAAATATAAATTCTTTTCCAAATGATTTCATATTGTTCCTCAAGGACAATGAATCACTCATAAAATGGCCTAAGTGTGGAACAAATTGTTACATAAATAATTAATCAAGTCCTTCAAAATCTGTATGGTATTTTCCTATCATTTCATGGTTTAGAAGACTATATGGATGTCAGGAAACCACAAGAAAATTAACATGGCATATAGATACAAGAATTAAATATGGGAACCTATGTCATCTAGAAGATTCTCCTTAGTGGAAGAAAATTTATTACGCGTTTTCTGAATTTGGAGATGATCCAAGAAACTTTTGTCTTGTGTTATATACTAATGGAATAAATCCTTTCGATGTAGAGAGTAGTACCCACAGTATATGGCCCTTAATTTTGGTAAATTATTACTTGTTTCCATGGTTATTCAAGAAGCACTAATACATTATGTTGTCTCTGCTTATATTTGGACCAAAACAACCAAGTAATGGTATTGATGCCTAATTGGATCCATTGATCAAAGATCTGAAAATGATGTGGGATATAGGTGTTATAATGTATGATGCTCATAAAAGTGACGAATTCACATTAATGACCATGTTTTATAGAATGATAAAGACTTATCCTTATCATTCTATCACATTAAAAGAATTTTGGGGTCTCTATTTTGTGAAAAATTCACTTAATCAGTTCAGTTGAAACATTCCTCAAAGAATGTGTTTTTATGAAATCTGAAATTTTTATCTCGATGAAATAAATATTGATCCTAGACGATATCATTCAATAGGAATATCTAAAAAGGTACAACACCATCTCCAACAATGGGTGATAAAATGTACAAAAAAGTAAAAAATATTGACATTGTTTTTGGGAAAAAAATTCGAAATATCTTACAAAATCAGATTGGAAGAAGAGATGAATTTTATTTGAATTACCGTATTGGAATGGTTTATATATCAGACATTTTCTTTATGTCATGAATGTAGAAAAAAATGTATTTGATAGTGTTATTGGAATTTTTATAAATGTTATTGAAAAAAATAGAAGATGACATCAAGGCTAGGTTGGACTTGATTGATATGAGGATAAGGGAAGATTTGTCACCAGTGAAGGGTAAAAGGCAGAATTTTCTTCCTCCAGCAGCTTACACTCTATCAAGATAGGAAAAATTGCAATTTTTTCATTTCCTTACTAGTATAAAAGTTCTATAGGGGTATTCATCAAATATCAAGAATGTTTTTTCAATGACTAATTTGAACTTACAAGGACTAAAATCACATGATTGTCATGTTTTGATGATTGATTTAATGATTGTTACTTTTCATTTCATTTTGCCTCAAAATTTATGACATACATTAACCAGACTATACTTATTTTTCAAATCCATATGTAGTAAATTTGTAGACTTGGTGAGGTTTCCCATCATGAATAAGGATATCATAGTCATATTATGTGAATTAGATATGTTCTTACCACCATCATTATTTGATATAATAGTCCACCTAATGGTTCACTTGGTCTGAGAGGTTCAAAAATGTGGTCATGTCCATTATAGATGGATAAACCCCATTGAATAGTATATGAATATTTTGAAAGGGTATATCAAGAATCGAATTCATCTAGAAGTTGTATTGAAAAGCAATATATTTTTTAAGAAGCTATTGGATTCTATATCGATTACCTATCAGATGTTGAAATCATTGATCTCTCAAAGTCTTGTGAAAATGAACACCTTAGGGGAGAAGGGATTTCTGGAAGATATTTTGTTATAATAACCTTGATAGAGCAATATAAAAAACATATTTACATATTACATAATAGTGAATATATTGATCCATACATTTAATCCCATAAAAAAATTCTTAGAGATTCTAATCCATTAAGGGATAAAGGATGGATATCAAATTCACATAATCAAAATTTTATAGGATGGTTTTGGAGATAAAATTTAAAAGGGGTTATCTAAACATCCGAATTCAATTGCTGAATGACTTCAGTGGCTATCCAGAGGACCAAATGAAAATGTTATATCTTACACTAGTTTTTTAATTAATGGTTATACATTCTATACAAAAGAACATGATGAATTTATTATGATGAAAAAAGTGGTGTTATGATTGTGGAAAAAGTGATGCACATATCTGGTTCCAAAGATAGAAATCTAATTTATGAAAATATGTTATATTTTGGCATTATCAAACAGATATACGAGTTGGATTATACAACATTTCAAGTGTCTCTTTTCCATTGAAAATGTTTTTACAATATTAATGGAGTTAAAGTTGATGAAATGGGACTTGTGAAGGTGAATTTCAGTGTAGAAGGGGAAAAATAAAATCCGTTCATAATGGAATCACAATCCATGCAAGTATTTTATGTATATAATCCAACAAACAAGAATTACTCAATTGTCTGGCTGGAGACTAAAAAGAATGTTGAGTCATATGAAAATTTAATCGATTATGACCACTTTGTTAGGACATCACAATCAATTCATGTCGGTCCCAATGTAGACAATGTATTTTATATTAGAGAAGAACACAAAGATGGGATTTGGATTCTCGAAAGAGGAAACAAATCCTTGAAACCTTTAAAAGAATAAAGAGAGTTCAATGAGAAGGTAATTTTTTTTAATATATTATCTTTTTCCTCATAATATTATATGTTCTCTACCGCATTAAAAAAATATTACTTAAATGTTTGACTAATCATAAAGATAATGTATTTTGTACATGATTATATTACCAATCCATCAGAAGAACAAAATATAATGATGGAAACCCTTTAGATAAATGAAAATGTAATTTTAAGATATACGTTCTATATTTTATTGAAAAATTATATAATGGAATGTTGATTTAATTTTTATTATTCCTTGAAGATTTAGTTTATTTTAAAATATTTTTATCTATGTTGCATGCCTTTATAAGAAGGGAAATGATATTTTATGTTCTCAATCAGAGAGGTAATCTTAATGTTTTTCCATTAAAATCATTATCCATAGAATTAATACACTATTTCATATTTATGTTTAATTTATTTATTTTTAGTATTACTCACATAATAATTTTTTTATTACATAGGTGGAATATTTTTTTCGAGTTGGGGTGCTCTGTCCAACATTCATGATCCTTATCCCTTAAAACCTTTTCACCCCTTTAGTATTTCATTTATCAAATTCTTTCAAGTTACCTCCACTAACTTTGTAGGAAGAACAACGATTCTAACTCTACTCAATTACAGAGGTAATCTTGTTATTTTCATAGTAAAATCATTCTCCCTAGGATTAATGTATTGTTTCATTTGAATGTTTAATTTATTTCTTTTTAGTATTACTCACATAATAATTGTTTTCTTATAAAGGTGGAATATTTTCTTCAATTGGGGGTGCTATGTCCATTTTTCATCCCTTTCTACACCAAAACTTCCACAGATTTCTTCTCCCACAAAATCATTTACTCTGGTAGTGTTGACATTTATCAATTTCCTCCAAGTTCCCTCTACTGCTAAATCATGGAGGTAATCTTGATATTTTCATATTAATTTCATTAAACATAGAATTAATATATTATTTCATATTTATGTTTTATTTATTTATTTTTAGTATTACTCATAATAATTCATTTCTTATATAGGTGGATTATTTTTTTCGAGTTGAGGTGGTTTGTTCAAAACTACTCATATAGTGTTGGAAGTTTAGTAAAGAAAGAAAATGGAAATCATGGTAATATTGATAGTTATGATTGTTTTTGAATGTATGTAATATTTTTTATTTATGTAATTGTATAAACCAATGTTTGAAATATATATAATGTAGTGTTTTTTCTGGTATTTGTGTTATAAATTTAATTTCATTTAAATTCTATATTGGAATTGTTTTTGTTGATATCTGGTGTGTTTTTGGTGATAAAGTGTGTTGTAACAACATACTATAGTATAAAATTTTATCAGTGCTGATAAAAGTCCTAGTATGTTAACATCTCTCATGTATTCAGTGCTTTTCAAGCACTGATAAAGTCCATTTCTAGTTTTGTTAAAGGAATATTTTTTAGTATTGACAGATCATGCGTGGGATAGTTTTTCTCATGAATTTTTAACTACCTTATTTAATATGATATCAATTTATCATTTCTAATCATTAAATATCCTAACCCCTTCTTTGAGTTATCTTTGTACACCATAAAGAGTTTCCCTCTTGTTGGTAGTGTGAGGATTTTTGCAGTGATAAGCCTATTTTTCAACTCTTTAAATCAGTCTTCAAATTTACAAGTCCAAAAAAACTTTACCCCTTTTTGCGTCAACTTGGTTTGTGGGTTTGATAATTATGATAATTTCCTTACAAATTTTTGGTAGTACCAGAATAGACTAAGACAGTTGCGGATCTCCATTATAGATGTTGTCCTAGGCCACTCTTCAATTGCCTTTGTCTTTGAAGGGTCTAAAGATATCCCTTTGTTAGTGATAACACGAACCATGAATAATACTTCCTTCATCCAGAAATCACATTTGCTATACTTTGAATAGATTTTATCCCTTCACAAAGTCTTTAGCATAGTATTTAAATTCTCCATGTATTTGTCCTTACTCTTTGAGTATATCAGAATATCATCAATAAATAATACCAAAAATTTGTCAAGGTGGTATCTAAAGACTCTATTCATTAATTACATGAAAATTTCCAAAGTATTAGTGAGTCTGATGGGAATCACTATAAACTCATAGTGTCCATACCTCATGAAAAAGACAGTCTTGGGAATATCTTTCTTCCTCACCTTTAATTGGTGATATCCTGACTAAAGGTCCACCTTATAGAAATAATTTTCCCCACATAGATGATAGAACAATTCATTTATCTGAGGTAGAGGATACTTTTTCTTTATCATGATTTTATTGAACTCATGATAATAAATGAAAAGGTATATTGATCTATCATTATTCTTAACGAAGAGGACCATTGCATCCCATGGTGAACCACTTGGGTGTATAAAACCCTTGTCAAGATTCTCCTATACCTACTTCTTTAACTCTTACATCTCAATGATGGGCATTCTATAAGGTGTATTTGATGTATGTAGAGATCCAGGAATAAGTGCAATTGATAGCTCAACCTATTGATCAAGAGGAAGACTAGGAAATTATTCAGTTAATACATCAGTGTAATTTCTTATAGTGGGAATGTCTTTGATAATGATTCTCTCCTTTGTCTCAATCATTTGAGATAGATATGATTTATCATAAGTAAAAAAATATCTACACTTGATATGATGATTCTGAAGGATATTCATCTTCCTCCTTACACTTTTACTGAATTTGAGGATGTTTCTGAATGTGAAGAGTGATCTCCCTTTCCCGACCATCGATTTTGGATTTGTATAAAGATAGATGATCCATGCTTAAAATAGAATCAAACTTCACCAAAGGAAGTATGAAAATATTTTTTGGGGGATTTAGTCCAAAAACATTAACCTGGGAGGAGTTATATACTTTGGATGCAATAATTTCCCCATTTTATGTTCTCATAGATAATTCAACCTCCAATTTTTTAGGTGGTGATTGAATAGTTCTACTAAACTTGAAACATATGAAAAAATATATAGAAACAAAATAAAATTGTATATTTGCTATTATGGAATGAATAACCAACATACCTATCACCACATCATTTTTGGGCTCCACCTTAGTAGTAGTGATAGCATATTCCCTTCCTTTCTACCTTAGTGGTTGTTGTTGTTGATTGCCTTCAACAATCCTCAGCTTAGGGTAATGGTTTGCATAATTCCCATGTTCATTGTAGTTGGAACACTACACTCCAAGATGAGTGTTGATCTAAACCTTCCCTTATTCTTCCACATTAGCGTAATTATTCATATCCCTTAAACAATTATTATCTATATGCCCCATTCTTTCACATTTGAAGAATTTCATGGTTCCCTTTAGACAATTCCCAGGATGCTTCTTCCCACATTTTTGACACATGGGATATTAGGTTTTTTTCTATCATGGGATTTATCTATTGATATACCCATATTAAACTCCATTTTCCTCTTTTTATCATCAGGCCCATGAGACCACTGAAATTGTCCAATCTCTATTTTGACCTTAAGTAAATAATAAACAATCTTCTCATAGCTGTCAAAGTCTCAAATTGAAAATTATTTTTATAGACTCAACTTTAGTACACTAAATAAGTGATATAACTTGATTTAGGTGTTCATGAAAACACTAGAGGCATATCTTGAAAGCCATGTAAAGTTTGATTCATATGCCTTGATAGACTCATCTTCCTACTTCTTATGTTTGAGGAAAGCTCTTTCCATATTGAGATATAGGTTTTGGGGAAATATTTGTTAAAAAAAATTTCATGAATTCATCCCAATACATGGAATCAATTTTTTCCTTAGACTTCATGTTCTTGATCAATGTTCACCAATAATCATCTTCCACATCAAAACGATAGACTACCAGTACAACTTTCTCTTATTCTAAGCACTGGAGGATAGAGAATATATTTTCAATGGATTTAATCCACTATTCTTTGAGGAGGGGATATAAAGATCCACTAAAAATGGGAGGCTTTATCTATGTAAATGATTCAACTAAAACTTGATATCTCTTAAGAGAAAGAGTTCATTCCACGCAATTCAAGTTATAATCTATAACTTGATCTAGTTGATCAAGTATTATCATGGATTTTTGATAAACCATTCCCATCATATTTGGAATATCATTAGGGAAATCATCACATTTCTTATCACATTGATTGTTGGAACATTTTTTTCTATTTCCCTCCATTAAATAATAAAAATAAAGTGAAATTAGGGGGATTGAATACATAAATAATTGAAATAATAAAAGAAAACATTGAACATAAAATGATAAACTTATAAAGGAAAAGTATATCCTAACTTGTGATTACCTAGGTTTCAATATAGCTTATCCATGAACTGTTTCCTAACATATATTATTCATGGGTATTTGTGGCATTTCCAATTCTATTGAAGCTAAGATGTTGAGTTTAATTCATGTTATTGCCTTCCCTAAGCACCTTATATGGAACAACCTTTAGATTGAAAGTGACTCGACGACCATCATGCAAGTGATTTGGAATGGAATAACTCATATTTCTTGGCATATTACTACCCGTTGGATGGATTGTACTCATTCTCTTAATGATCTCAACTTTTTCATCACGCATGTTTATCATGAAGTGAACACGGTTGCAGATGGCCTGGAAAACATGGGTTTATATCAAGATATTACCTAGTTTGAAGACCTCCCTAATAATCTTATTCCCTTACATGAAAAATATTGTAAAATGATTCCATATTTTAGACTCCTGTAATCCCCCATTTTTTATATAATAATTTTTCTTTGGTTTCCTTTAAAAAAACTAAAGTGCTATATTCCTAATCTCCAAAAATAACAAAAATTACTTCTAATACCAACTATAACAACCCTAACCTTTTACACATATTATTAAATTATTTTAAGTATACTTAACCATTAAATACAAACAACGGATCATAAAGTCTAGTGTGTTTGGAAGATTAGGTACATAATTAAAAATCATGGAACCAAAATAGAACATCATTATTTTAATCTTCATAATGATATCTTATCACTATTTGAGCCCTTAAATTTTCATTGGATAACCTAGGGAATACATGAAAAAAGGGATGAGATAAAAATCCCAGTAAGGGAATAATCATAAGAATAAGTCTTAGTACATGGGTTAGAAGGCATAGCATAATGACATAATAAGGCATAAACATATGGAAGAATAATATACAGAACATGGGATAATATAACCATGGAATCATAGTAATGTGGAATAAACATAAAACATGACATAGTAACGATTTAATTCTCATTTCACATGTAAGAGAATGATATAAGGATAACCACCTAGACCTTTGTACATAGATCACGAGTCGAGGATAACCACCAAGACCATTGCACATGACGTCTCATGAGACTAAAAATTACCCAATGAATTGAAGAAATATCTGGCCACACCCATCATAACATATTCATGAATATGTTTTCTGCATGAAGAATCATATATAAGGAATCAAACATAAACCTAAGGGTTTCCCATGGAAAGAATTGGGTATCATAGTCATGTCAAAAGGCATGATATAAGGGAATATCATAATGGTGTCCATAAAAGGAAGGATTTAAATCATAAATTAACATTCATAAGGTAAAATAGGAATATATCATGATAATTGATGTAAAATTTAATTTAAAACATGTAAAAAAGTGTTTAAGAAACTTTAAAATAAAAAATTTTAGTGCGGTTTAAGGAAAATATTAAAGATTATTTAAAATATAAAAGAAATAATTTTTTTTATAAACCAAAAATAATCCATGATAGTTTTTCATGATAAAATTAGAGATTTTATAAAAATAATTGTGGATTAAAACATATTATTTATATCACATGATAATGGGAAAAAATTGGGAAGTTCCTTTAATCAGGCTTGCTTATCAGGAAGATTTGAGAAGGAATCCTTTTAAAACATATATTTCCCCATAAAAGAAGGATGATTTGATATGGATATATGATTTTGGAAAATATAAACATAATTTAGACGAAAAAAATAATAAAGAATCATTATATTTTATTAAATAGAAAAAAATATTAACCTGAAGGAAGAAATGGAGGTTCAGGTAGAATCCATTACCTCATGTTCGAATCGGTTCTGCACTTGATCTTAATGTCTTTAATAATAAATTTAGATTCATTAATTAATAATTACAGAACCTTTTTAACATTTTATTGATTCATTATAATTTTACTAAGTTTATCTATGGCCTTTTTGATAAGTTATAGTTTTCAATTTCATCATTCTGAAGTGTTCGTTTTCATAGTTTTCCTGATCGGTTCGCTTGTATATGAGTATGGAAGTTCATGTAGAATGGGTATAATTATAAACAATTGAAATTATATGTTATTAATGAATATATAGAAGTTTAATTTCTCTTATATATTATTTCTTATTCATATATGACAATGAATCATTAGATAACATGTTAATGATAATCGTTTAGATTAATTTTAGCAGTTTTTCAATCATAACGAACTAGTTTTGTTCTATTATTTAATATAACGTATATGTAATGGTTATATAACATTAAATAAGATATAATACATATATTATAATCTGTTTCAACCATTAAAATTGTTTCATATCCATCCTTGATGATGGTAATATAAATTTAAAACACGTCATCCTTGAATGTGACAAATTAACACATCAGAGATGATGTTTTCATTTTTCTGGACAAAAGGAGAAGGGAAAGAATTGATGATGGATTATTCCATAAAAATAATAAAATTATAGTATATTTAAGGTAATTAAGTCATCATCCCATTTTTATAAGGTGAGTTGAGGATATAATAAGAAAATAAAGAACTTGAAAAGAAAATAAAAGAAAAGGAAAGAGGAATTTACCTCTTGAATTTATCCACCTTGTAAGCCTTCTTAGGGAAAAGGTTTTGGTATTTTGATGAGACCAAGAGCTCCTATATGTGGGGGATAGGTTTGGGAATATTATTGGGAAAAATTTAGACAAGGATAAAATCTTGGAAGGTGTCAGGAGAAAAAGTGGTGATGAGTGGTATTTATAATGGTGGAGATGGGGGGTTTTCTCATTATTTTTCTCATTACTTTATTATTTTGCCTCAAGAATATGAATAGTTTGAGAATTATATTAAAAATATTAAAATAATAAATATATGCTCTATATTATAGTTCTTAAATCATCTATGAACCAATAAATAGTGTATTTAACTTATAATGTATATATATAGTAAATTACCGTATTTTACTATTCACCAAAAATTTAATTATTTTAGAAAAATAAAAAAAATTAACACTAACCATTTTTTGATGTGTAGGATTCAAAAAATAAACTACATGTTATGAAAATAATTTTCTAAATATGATAAATTCAATTTTTCATTAAATCATTATTTACTTGTAAAATACAGATTTTAAAATTATAACTAATTTTATAACAATTTTAAAAATTAAATAAGGACTCATACAATTATCTCAAAATCACAAGACAAAAAATTATTAATTTTTTAATACATTTTATAAAAATAAATTTTCTTTTAAGTCATTATATTAATTATATATTTCTAATTAAATATATTAAACTTACAAAAATACAAGCACTTAATTAATAATTTTTAAAAACATTTATTTACTTATATTATGATATAATTATATCATACATTCATTTATTAAATGCCTAAATTTTATTTATACTTTCATGGGTGAGGTTACTATTCTATTGTCCTATTTACTATTCATAACGGTCATATTACTATTCTGAAGGTCAAGTTATTATTCCTTCGATATATGTTTCTTAACTTCTAGAAATACTTATTATTTCATTATTTCTTCATTTATAAAGTTTTTATTGTGTTATTTATGTGATTTAATTTGATTTATACTATATGAAAAAAAATATAAGAAGAGAATTTCCATTGATAAAAAATTTCAGGTAATTAAAAAATCTCTAATAAAAATCAAAATAAAGTATCCCTAAATAAGAAACCACTCAAGGTAAGCACACAATCCCCCATGAAAACACCCACAAGGCTTACCACTAAAGCTCCAATATTTAGGAAATGGATCTTCTAATTTTAGAAGTCCTAAAATGTAAAGAACTTAGCTCCACATTTCAATATTGATTCATGGTAGAGATGAAACATGAAGAATATTTCCTTATATTTCATAAAGACCTTTCTAAGATGCATATGTCAATTATCAAGAAACATGAACCCAAATTCACATTCTCCTCAATCAAATAAAGAGGTCTTATAACCGAAGGGAAAAACCAAAATCACCCACTCACCAAAATAAATAACTTATAAAAATTCTCATTTCCCTGAAACCCACATTAATTAAAAAAACCACCCCTGTAAAAATATTTCATCCTATTTTAAGATATATAGAGGACCCCATTTCAAATTTATAGCATTTAATAAAAAAAATCCATAATCAAACTGAAAAAATTTATAAAAACTAACTTCCATTTCAAAACACATTCCAATATGATTTCAAAATAGACAAACATAAATATATTCCAGGGGTATCAGCCCCCTTTCTCCCCCAAATTCCATAAAAATCTATATTTTGAAATCAACCACCATTTTAAAATAGTATAAATAACTAATTTTAAAAAGTACCATTTACAATCCAATCTTTCACAAATTATTTTTTTTAAACTAAAACACTTTTCCCCCAAAAAATAATTCTTAAACTTATTTAAGAAAACACAACTCAAATTATTTAACACAATTTAAAATAATTTACCAAAACTCAGTTCCAAAAACCAAATTAAAAAAAACAAATTTTGAATAACAAAACCAAAGACCTCTCTATGACTATTATAAAAAGACCCTTAAAATAAAAACACCTTAAAAAATTCCTTTTTATTTTCGAAGAATAACTTTTTAAATAGATAAAATAATTATCCTAAGGGATAAAATCAAACATCCAAGAATAAATATCAATCAAAACATATTTAATCACATTAATTCACCACAAAACTCCCTTAATTAGAATCACACCAATGGTAGAAGCCATTGGGGTCAATTCAGAAAGCAAAGAGGGAAAACATTCTTGGAGGGGAAAGTTAATTATGAATGGTTTGGCTATACGGGCTAGTAAACCATGCACCAAACTTGTGATAGTCTCTGTGATGGTTGTAACTCATTCCACCTGGGCTCTCTATGGTTCAACAGACTATACAGGATAATAGTGCAGCCCAAGTTGATTAACTATTTTCACCTCTAAAACTTAAAACAACCCCCCAAAATCATTTATACACTCATCATGGACCAATATATCATCATAAAATATCAAAATACATAAAAAATACATCCAAAATAGAATTGAAAATCAAGAATCAAATCCAAAAATCTCATGGAAACATGATGTTCAGAGGAAAAAGTGGTGATCAAACACTTGATCTCACTTACACCTTGAGTTTCGACAATCCTAGCTTCTTTCAATATGGACTCCCAAAATAACAAGGCCAATTTGGGACCTAGTCCCTCTCAATAACCTAGGTTCTAATACCATTTTTTAGGCATCAACCTAGGGAACCCCTGAACTGGGAAACTGAGTTGTCTTATGACATACTTGAAGCACATTCCCAATCTCCTCAGGCAAACAACTTACGATAGGGTCTAAAAGTAGAAATATTGAGAACAATTTCACCCTTAGTATATAAATAAACATATCTATTCAGAGTTTTCAATATAAATAAATGAAAAAATCACATATGCTGGAAAATAAAAAGTAATCATCATCCCATAAACAAACTAAAAGATAATTTAAAGTCAACATCTCGTAATAAACCAAAAGTGATCCAGGATATTATGGATGATGCATAAACATCCCCAAAATAAAAAAAAAGAAACCAAAAATAGACTTCAACTATCTCCATGGGACCTATAGACACACTCCAAATCCTAAAATAACCATCACCCAATGTAACATCCCGACCTGTCTCACCACTAAACTGCTGGCCAAACCAGTTTCCACATGTCCTCAAGCGCTCCCCCCCATACGCCAGAGGTTTCTAACTAGCAGAAAGAGTATATGGATAGTCAATGGAGAGACTATACCATCATATCAGATTTCAATAATAGATAATGGCGATAAATAGAGGATGCATTCAAATAAACGATAAAGCAGCAAAAGGCATATTTCATAAATCTTGTACAAAACGAATAGCCAACACCAATTATACAGTAGATGCATTCATGACATGATAATGATACAAAAATAGAAAACAATGAATAAAACACAATGCTTTACATTCCAATACATAAATAAATAAACAATGACCCAAAGACCCAAGGGAGGTCTCCTCGAGCATCCCAAGCTTCCGCTCGGTCCTCTGCTCCTATTTCCCAAGTAAATGCAAATAGTACAATCATGCAACCAAATAGAATCTAATTAGGTACCCCAGTCCAATGGTGGCCCGAGTAGGGTGTGATATATAAATCTTAGTAGGCCGGTACCACCAGTGTCTACCCCAAATCCAGAGATTTAATAAATAATTTAAGTTGTGTGAAAGCATGAATAAATAATTTAAGTTGTGTGAAAGCATGCATAAATAAAGTAAGCAGTACAAAGTAACTTTATACCCAAGTACCTACTTCAACCCTCAGCTGGTGTCTGAACCTACATTATACATTTTTCAGGCATACTCAATAGTCATTACACATCCATTTTCATTTATCAATTATTCAAACCTCATTAAATTATGAAAGTCTTGAGATTCATCCTAAGGACGACATCCCCCGTATAAGTCACTCACCACAGATGTCTCTAAAGACCATCTAAGTAATCAAATTAAAGACCGAATCCAAGCTTGTTCTTTGGCTTTGATAACATGTCATAAGATATTAAATTTAATCTTTCATATATTATAACTTATCCCGTACACTAAAAATAGTGATTCTCTCCCGAGTCTATCCACTAACAGTGATTCACCCAATTCATTAATAATTCTGAACTTTTTCTCATATTCAATTTACAAATCATTTTGTTACAACAGTTTCCATTAACCATTAATTCATCTCATGTGCGACAAATTGGACCTATAATCCAATGTCAATTAATGGGTATAGAATATCATGTCTAGCACCCTTATGAGTATTTGGAGCATCAGTCCTTGTCTCACAACCCATGCGGATTTGGAGCATTAGTCCCTATCCCATAAAAGAATATTTGTATGCAAGCTGGGTATAGAACGTTATTTCTAGCATCCCATGAGTATTTGGAGCTTCAGTCCTTATCTCACAACCCGTTTATCAATCATACATATATATTTATCATTGGTGTATAACACCATGTCTAGCACCCCGTGAGTATTTGGAGCTTCAGTCCTTATCTCACAACCCATTTATCAATCATACATATATATTTATCATTGGTGTAGAACACCATGTCTAACACTCTAAAACCATCCATTAATTAATTCATAATTTAATTAATCTAAATCGTTAATTAATTCAATAAATAATTAACAACAAAAATTGATCTTCATATAAATCAACAATTAATTAACCATTCAACATCTCAATAGTAAATAATTAATTAACAATTATTATTCCTAGCAAGCCAACTAAATAATTAACTCATCATTTAATTATCCAAATTACTTAACAAGTCTGAATCCATCCACTCAAACAGTGATTTGTCTAGGACTTTAAAATTTTACATGCACATTATAGTCATCTCAAAACATACTGAACACAGCCCAGATATTTATCAACCATCTCACACAATATATCATATTTTTAAACAACTCCATCCAAGAAAACTTATGGCATGGAAAAATAACATGCATAAAAAGGTACCTTTAGCCAATAGTCGTAATAAAAAATCAATTCACAATATTAATTTAATTTATGAAAATTAATTAATTCAAAAATTAATTAATTAAATCTTATCTCTTTAACCAGTCATCAATTAATTAACCATTTAACATTTAACATGTAATAATTAATCCATCCACTAATTATTACCAGTTTCCAATTTATATTTCGAACACATCAAATATTCAATATTCTCAATAATCAGTAAAATACACAATTTTATTTCAACTCATGACTTGATATTTAATTCTACAATTAATTATATTATTACCATTCTTCCCATTCAAATCATTTAACTATTTAATCATATAAATTTAACCAAATTAGCAAAACATGCTTAAAATCAACACATGTTCAAGTCCTCATTTATCTCACATGGGAGAAATCATTTAATAAAATCCAAAGTGTCATGAATCGATATATCATATATCAACTCCATCAAGGAGACATATGAAAAGCCAAACCATAGCAAGAATGATATGACATTACCACTAACCAATAGTTTATCATTAATCATCCTTTCATGAAAACTTAGCAGTTCCATAATCAAGGAAATTCGCATTCTCAATTTATTTAAAGAATCTATAATTATTAAATAAAGTGTTAAGGATTTTGGACACTAACTCAAGGTGGCACCATTTTTATTATGTAATGATTTAAGGTACTTGGAGGCAACCTGTCCACAATTGGTCCATAGTCGCATACGTTCACACCTCCACACACACACACACAGATATATATATATATATATATATATATATATATATATATTTATTTATTTATTTATATGTTTTTTTGTCCACATTGATAAAAAAAATTCAATATATTAATCTGGTACCCATAATCAAAGTAGTAATGAACAAAGCACCTATAACGTGGTACTGTGGACTCATAAAAAATTAACAGGCCTTAATATACCTGGTGTAAAACTAAACAGTGGGTTTGGAAGCTTACCCAAACCAACGATGGAAAAAAAATTCAAGACCATATGTCTCACTCTTGGTGGGAGATACCGGATTCTGGACCAATGGGTCCCAAGTTAACATTCGCATATCCTAAAAAATAGAGGAACACAACTATCAGATTAAACCCAAATCTCAATACTTTTTTAATTAAATGAGGTTTTAATAATTGATAAATGAAAATGGTTGTGTAATGATTGTTGAGTATGCATGAGAAATTTATAATGTAGGTTCAGACACTAGCTGAGGGCTGAATTAGGTACTTGGGTATAAAGTTACTTTATACTACTTACTTTATTTATGCATGCTTTCACACAGTTTAAGTTATTTATTAATTTTATTGATTTGTGGTAGACACTGGTGGCCCCACCCTATTGAGATTTATATCTCACACCCTACTTAGGCTATCATTGCACTTGGGTACCCGAGTAGATTCTATTTGGTTGCAGGATTGTTCTGTTTTAATTTACTTAGGAGATAGGAGCAGAGGACCGAGCGGAAGCTCGGGATGCTTTAGGAGACCGCCCTTGGGTCTTTGGGTCATTGTTTATTTATTTCTATATTGGAATGTAAAGCATGATGTTTTGTTCACTATTTTCTATTTTGTATCATTATCATGTAATGCATGCATCTACTGTATTATTGTCATTGGACATTTGTTGTTTACAAGATTTATAAAATCTAACTTCCGCCACTTTAACATTTATTTGAATGCATCCTCTATTTATATCCATTTTTTATTATTTAACTCTAATATGAGGGTATAGTCTCCCCATTGACTATCCATAGACCCTTGCTACTATTCGGAAAGCTCTTGCGTATGGGGGGACACTCTTGAGTTCATGTGGCAACTGGTCCGGCCACCGGTTTAGTGGTGAGTCGGGTCGGGACATTACACCCTATAACCTGAACATCCCAACTTGATGACTGAAGTTGGGGCACCTGAAATAATACTATAAATACCTCATACATCTAATGGTGTATACAGGGGATGAGTGAAACTAATCCCAGTAGGATTTCACCAAAGAGTTTATGATATTCCTTTCAAAATACAATTCATTCTATGATAGTTCGAAATACAATTAGGAAAATAAATTTTTCTTACTTAATCACATAAAATCAAATATCTCATCTAAAAACATTTCATAAAATTCTTTTTCTTTTCTTACAAAAAACATGAAAAAATAATTTCCTTGGACTAAACCTACTTTATCAAAAAAATCCATTTAAAATCCAATTTTAAACTCCAATTTATAATTACACCATTTTAAATCTATCTAAAACAATTTAAAACAATAATAAAAATTCACAAGGATAATGAAAGTAAAACACCAAGGGATCGCATCGCAAATCTGGTAAATGAAATACATTATGCTATGTTCCAATAAAACGAGGGAACAAAAAATAGTGAAAGTTACCTAAGGAAAATAATTAATTAAACATGATAAATTCTTAAACATCTCATGTGGTGACCTTAGATGTGCTTGGGTTAGAGCCATCCACTGGAACATCGATGCATTATTAAGTTCATAACCAATCAAATACTCTAAACTAGCCTCACAGATGGCACTCCCTATCTCCCTCAATACCACAGTAGATCATGAACATATCATCGATACTAGGTAATAAAATATCTATATCCCTCACTAGTATTCTCAGTATTACCATGTAAGTAAATCAATAGTAGGTGAGAAATAACTTGTGTAAATAAAATATAATAATTAAATACTATCTCACATTAAATTCCCTTGAAAGAAATAACCCATTTAATATATCATTCACATTACATGAAACATATACAACATACCCTTGAGGACACAATCCATGTCAAGCATAATCACATAGTGTCTCAAGAGGGTCTCACACACCCACACCATTTTAAAAACCATTCAAAAGTTCCAAATATTCATTCACTAAAATGTAATTAGGATGATAATTCATTTTTAATCATTTGAAACTTCCTTTCAAATGGATCTTTAAAATCCAACAATTTTACAACATTTTCTAAAATAATTCATCAAATTTGATTTGGAAATCCATTATGAAATCAACTCACTTTTCATTAAAATCTACAAAACTTCAAAACACAAGTTTTCAATTTATAACATGACCTAAACAAGACCAAATATCTTTATAATCCCATTTAATTTTAATCAATTCATTGAAACCATTTTATAACCATTTTTCATTGCAAACCCATCTTGTAAATCAAATCCTCTTGAAATCACCCTTTACACAAAGAGATATTTTTACTGAAAACAATTAATTAAATCCATTATAAATATTAAATATATATATAATTTGATAAAAAAAATGAAGTTTAAATCACAAAGAACACAATTAAATTCCCTTTAAAGAAGAAAAAAGAAAAAACCTACCTCAGTTCAATGATGATCGAGTTAGAAGTCATCACCTTTGATGGTGAATGCTCAAAAAGTGACGAGAGGTCCCTCAAATTACTAGAATCCAAAAAAAAAACTCATCATTAAAACAATAAAACCCTAAATAAAAACCTTTAATAACCTAGGGTTCATAAGATTATATGAAATTTATGTGGTGGGGGGGGGGAAAGAAAGAATAAAAAATTTACGAAGGAGGGACACACTGAGAGAAACTCACTTGAAAAAAAGAGAGTGAGGAACCTGGAACCATAAAAAGAGGGAGGGGGTCTCCCTATTGCATGAAATATCTTGGTAAAATAAGGAGGAGGGGAAAATAAATGGAAATCCATTTAAAAATAAAGAGTTTTACAAAGTTAATATCACATTTTTAATGAAACTAGAATATTTTATGGCTAATGCACAATTTAGAAAACTGTACGCAAACTGTGCAGAATGGATCTACTAAACTAAAAAGTATCATGCACATTTTATGCATGGTTTCTATTAATTTTTAAAAAATATATTTCCAAAAAAACTTTCATTATGGTTTTCTCTTTCCATGTGTTACCCGTGAAAGCTACCCATGTGCAAATAATTGAATTGAAAATGCATTATTTAAGGGTAACATGCACAATTTCTTCCTAAATCATTATCCCAAAACCATGAGCCTTAGGAATCATTCATAAGGGTTATCTACATGGTTTATCAGACCATGTGATGACTGTGTGAAAACCATGAACAAAATGAAAAACTCTAACAATTTAAAATCTAATATCCAAAAATTATAAAAATTTAAATCTCTTCAAAATTAATTAAGATGACAATTTTTCACAGTGACATAGGGTGTGGAGAGCTGAATTAATTTCTTTATATCCATTGAATGAGTTAATTATTTATGTATATCATGATTTATTTTCAAGTTTTTTATATCACATAAGGATTGGTGGGTTCTATTAAGAAAATTATGAGGTAGATTAAGAGTTTGGATCTATTTTGAAGCATAATGCATGTTTTTAGTTTTCTTCTAGAATGATTTCCTCCTTTCTCTTCCTCTTACACTAAAAAATCTATTTTCTATTGAATTCAGTTGGATATACCAAATTTTTTTTAATTTTTATAAACATAATATCTCACTTTAATATATGAAAAACCTCTTTCAAAGAGCTTATCTAGACGACACATGCTAGTAGATTTCAGCTCCAGTTGTCCTCTAAAATCCACTCCAACTTCTTGGTTGGTCAAACTTAAAGTGATTTAGCATCTATGATATATTTATTCCCTTCCCCCCCCCTTGTGTAATTTTTTATGCTTGAATTTATATCTAATTCCATCATTTATATTCTATAATCCTTATGTAGAATTTAATTTTTATAGGGAAATAAAGGTTCTTTCACCTCAAAATAGTGGTAGGATTTCATGAACAACATGGGATAATATCCAATAAATATTAATATATATATAATTATGTTTTTTATCACAATATATTTTCAAAAAATATATAACTATTCCTACTTCATATCAAATAGATTCTAAAAAAATAGCTTGTTCCATCTCACTTTCTCCCTTCCCCCACACTTAAATTCAAACTAGATCATGCATCAGCTTATAGAGAAAGGTGGAGAGGTATTTTTGGCTTGTAATGTGTTTGAATAACAAGGTAATTCATGGATACTAAGGGTATGTAAGTTTAAATGTAAAGGTACATTTGAAAAAAGAGTTATTATTAAAGGGATCTTTAAAATAAAAATACTAGCTCAATCATTTACAAAAAAAGTCCTCAAATGATTAAGGTTTTTACTATATTATTCAAAAAATATATATATTTATTTAATAAATTATTGATTCTATCAAGAAAAATATAATTTAAAAAATATGTTAAAATTGGTTTATAATCCTCTCATGAAGTGATTAAAATATATGACATTATTTACTAGAATATGATTCCAAAATTAGCGGTCCTTACATGAATTCCCTCTATATAGAATTTAAAAACAAGTTCATTTTAGTTTTAATATAAAGTGATTAAATTGGTTAAATTTGTCCCTTATTATTGGAATAGATTCAAAATCCACAAATGAATTCACATTAAGCTTAACATGTTTTAAAAACACACTAGAAAAATAAAAAATAAACACACAAAAAACTAAAAAAGACACAAAATTGGAGAAAAAAATTGAAAATCCTAAACTATAAGGGTTCCCTCCTCCACGTTTAAATAATGAATTTTCCTAAATTAATTTTTATATATTTATTGTGTAAATATTATTTTAAAGGGAATTAAAATATACAATCATGTATTAATGATTGGTACAACCTGATGGGTCTTTCTTGATAAATAGGTTCGAGGTGTGTAATCTCCTCCACTAGTTCTTGGGGTAACTTTACATGGAATTTATTCAATTTGTTCCCATTTATAGTAAATGGGTTTCCCTATTGTTATTTCATAATCTTCACAATATTAAAATGATATAAACTAGGGACTATAAATAGACCTTCTCTTATGGAATAAAGTTTACTTGGAATCATCTTTAGTATTTATTTATGTAGTAGTATTTTCCCCCTTAATATAAGTTTTTTTATTAAATCAATTTAGAATGGGATACTCTTGTTCTCTATTTTTAAATTATATAATTTCAAAAATCTTATATTATAATTTCCTCCTATTATTTTAGCAGTAAAATTGTATCTTTTCTAGCTCTATCCATGTCTATATTGACTTCTTTTATAACCCAACGGTCTTTTTATTCTAGTTCTACTAGTATGTGAAAAATATGTCCACAAATCACCCTATATGGACTCATTAAAATTGATTTTTTGTAACACCCCGAGATTTAATGAAAAATATTCTTTTAATTTCATTGATGTCTTCTATTATACATCACACCAAGTTTATCTTGTACTATACGCAACACCGTATTAGCTTGCAGTATATGCAACGCTATTCTTGGATCGTGTTACACACAATTTCATGTTCGTTTTGTAATAGTCATTCTACGCAACGTTGAGTGTGTGTGTGTATATATGTATATATATATATATTCAATGTATAAATTAAATATGGTTGGATTATGTTATAAGAAACAACGAAGGAATCTTGCACAACACGCAACCCTGACTTGGCTTTCATTACACACAATCGCGACCTTCCTCGATAGCGTGTGTTGTACGCAATACCGGGTTTTACTAAACAACGATATATTATTATAATATTATTATGAACTAGATTTTATGAATAGTATTAAATAAATTTGGAATTTTATAACATTATTATTCATCTTACACATTTTCTAGAACATAGTATAAGAACAAAATAAATTTTTCGGGTAAAATAAGTATTTTTCAAAAAATGCAGTTTTGCCACCTTTTGATGGCACAACCACTTTAAATCTAGTTTTTTACATGTTTATAAGTTCAATTTTACAAAATAAAATTATTATTTGGAATCAGGATATAAAATTTTAACTTGGATAAAATTTTCATATTATTCTGATAACTTTCACATTTTAATGAATAGTAAAAACACGCTATATTTTAATTAAAAACAACTTTTTTCATCGTAATAACTTATGTGGTTAAATAATAATATTGAATGGTTTTAAAGTATAAATAGAATATATTTTTACCATTTAATATAATTTATGTCAATAGCCTTGATTTTACATTGAATTCGTAGGTTAAATAAATTCAATCTTTTGCAATGTTTTAAACAAAAACTCGTTTTCTTTCGACAACGAGATTAATTTTAATTTAATTTCTGCAACTTCTGTGTATTGAATTTGGAAAAATGGATTCCATATTTAGAATCAGTGGGTATAAATTATATTAATAGACTACTTTTTATTTTTGGGCTTTATGAATAGTAATAGCGGTAAATTTTATTTACCATAGTAAAAGGTAAATTGGGTAATTAAGGGTAAATATAATATTATAAAATTATCTTAATACTTGTCTTAATACAATTGGATGATTATAATTTGTCATAAGTCATATTTGGGTAGAAATGGAATCCATTATAACCCACTTGGAGGTGATTAAGACCTTTAGTTTATTTTATTTAAAGGAAAGTGAAATATGTCTCACTCAACTTTAATAATTAAAGTATTTTTAATATAAGTTTATACAGAATATAAATTCGGTTATAAATAATCATTTTAAATATAAAATATTTTTATTTTTCATGGTAATTTATTTGTAATTTTTAAGATTTATTTAATTACCTTATTATCTTATACATTAATGATGCAGAAATTATTTATTTAATGAAAAATCAATAATATAGTTTTTATTGAAATATTAATACATATCAAAAGGCCCACAAATCTGAAAAAAACTTATTATTAATTTATATATAAACCCTAATCATCCAATGGCCTAATTGTTGACCATTTGGATCCTTATTAAGGTGATTATGACACTTATATTATTTTATTTTAAATGATGCCAAAGTTGTCACCTTCATAATTTAATAAATATAACAATTTAACTATTGTTATTTTAAGATGATAAATTTGAGTAAAAATATTATTGTGAAATTTAATAGATTTATATTCATCATAGTATTTTAGTTTTAATTTTTATGCAACATATAAGTATGTTAAATAATTATACAAAAATGTTGTAGTAATTATTTTATTAAGAGATAAACCAAATAAATGGTTTTAAAAATAATAAAATAAATATTATATGAACTATTTAATGTGATCCACTAATTTTATAGATACATATTACCTTTTATGAAGCTATTAAAGCTTTTAGTTCGAACATATATTTTGTATATAATTTATTTAAATTCAAATAAATGAATAGTGTCAAATTTGACACTATTGTTATTTTATAAAAATAACATATTATAAAATTGTTTAAAAATCAGAAAAATATTTAAAAATTATAAATTTATATTTATATGGTATAAAATGTTATAAATTATCCAATTATGGAAAATTCACAACAAATAAGTAATGATTTGTTTTAATTTAGAATTTAGAATGTTATTACCACAAATAAAATTAAATTGATTAAATAAGGATAAATCAAGTTGATAATGTTGAAAATAAATTCCTAACATGTCTAAATTTTTTTTTTTGATGAGATTAAAACCCTATATCTTCTAATATTCTAATATGAGTCATTTTTTGAGGTTTTTAAGTGGGGTTAGATTTATTATAAATTAATATTTTTAAGATTTCCAATGGTGCCCCTCCCCTCCCTTATAAAAGGGAACCTCCTCCCTCTCTTCCTCACACCAATTTGAACCTTCAAGCTCTTCCAACCCCTAAAATATTCTCTTCTCAACTTCCCTAGAAACATCCTAGAGGTCCTGGTCTTCTTCAAAGACCAATTGTAGTTCCCTAAGAGGAGGTCTCAAAGAGGCGCTTCAAAGAAGAGGTAATGTTCGTTACCGATTCTTTCAACATTATTTCTTCTTACACTTATTCTTCTTAGGTTGTTTCATTATGAAGTAATAACATCAGTATCACTCATATACTGATATGTTATTATAAGTATGAAACAACCCTATTTCACCATCTATCCATCCTACGGAAAACAAAATCACCGCGCGTGCGTATGTACGGAATACCGTCTCCACGCCGTGGTGTAATCTATTTTCCACCACCACCTTACTTGGATGGGTATAATGGTATAAATAATAACTATATATGATTATTATAAAGTTATATTGATTCTGTAATATTATACATACACTCCAATAAAATTCCACGATCATGGGAACGATATCATCGCCCGTGCGTACGTACGGAATACCGTCTCCACGACGCGATGAGATTCATTCTCAATGATTAACCATTCATAAATGATTATAAAGTATATATAATAAGTAATAATGAAATATATGACATAATAATGATACTAGATTTATGTATATATATATATATATGTGTATGTCATCCAATTAATTCCATTCAATTCAATGAGGAAACGAAAACAACGTTCATGCGTACGTACGACCTACCGTCTCCATGAACGGTGTATTTCTTTCCATTTATCGATCTATTATATATATGTATATTCTGAATATATATTTTATATAAATCATGTTTTACATTCTGGATGTAAGTAATCATGATCTAAGTAATCATATGAATAATTACAAGTCAAAACACGGACGACAAATGAAACGATTTTACCCAAAACGCTCTTTAACATGGAATTTACAAAATAACGGGTAATATAAAGTCATAAGTGAACCATATATGATATAATAACAATGAATATGATTATGTAATAAGTCAATAACATTATTTAAATCATTATACAGGAGGTTCGGACACTTACGAAGCAAATCAGACTTAAGGTAAGGGATAACTTTTCCAATCTCATTTTTATCCGAGATTGTTTATTGGTAAGTATTTACTGGGGTTATTTCTATCATCCATGTCCATGTTTGATAAAAGTGTTTTCATGTATGTTTAAAGTCATTTTTACCAATTTTTTACTTTTACTACATGGTATGTAAGGAATCTTTCTTTTGTTTACGTTACGAGGTACTTTTTTGACTTTTCCGGCAAAAGTACGAGAAGAATGTTTTTTTAAATTATACGGCATGAACGGATTTTTACGGTTTTATAAAGCCTTGTTTTCATGAAGCTTACTCCAAAATATTTCATGACTATTTTCAACAAAATAATTTTATTTTAAAATTTCATGACATTTTGTGAAAAGAAAATGATTTTGAAGAAAAAAGGATATTTTCCTCAAGAATTCATTTCAAGTGTTTTATCAAAACCATTTTCATCTAAGATGACATTATTTCACATGTGTATATTTCAAGTATCATGTCTCTATGATTTACATGGTTTCAATTTTCTTATTATGAAATTATATCCATTTCTTTTATATGGATTATGTGATGATGGGATGATGTTTATGAAACCCATTTTATTTGTTGGGTTATTATGAATGATGTATGTTTATTTTGTGGCACAAGTAATAATGATTTCATTATGAGATGGGTGAGACCTATATCTCCCTCCAATGCATTGGGTAAATATTTTATATCTCATGAGATAGACATGTCTGGAATGGTAAGTTAATCTGGTTCAGTGTTATAGGACTGAAACGAGGAGTGAACTTGATTCAGAATGGGACTTTGTCCACTAAGATGGTCTTGACAGCAATGTCTTGGCTACTATGGAAATCATTACATGTGCTTAATGGATGCCACAATTACATTTTTTATTCCCATGCTATTTTATCATGATTTATGTTCCATTATGATCTATGTCTTATGTACTTCCATGTTTTATGTCGTTGCTCAAGATTTTTAATGTTCATGTTTTTTTAAGTTCAAATGTATATGGTATGTTTTATTTTATCCATGATTACCCTTACTGAGCATTTGAGCTCATCCTTTTTATTTTTTCTTTTCCCCCAGGATTAAAAGAAAGGTTTTAGGTAAGGAAAAAAATGGGAAGATCTTTATGGGAGATGTTGAAGATCTTTCACCACGATTAGTAGATTGCGTTCCAAGTTTCCAAAGACACTAAACTATTACGGTCCTTGTTTGTCTGTTTTTGTTATGTACTAAGTATTCCGCAAAAGTAATGTAATGTCTATGTACGTCAAGATTCGGGTCTCTAAATTTTTTATGTTATATAATAATCCCATAATGTGTATTCTAACCATACCCTCTAATCCTTTTGGTTTTTCTTGAGAATTTTCTCTCAAATCCCTTTAATTTCTCAATTTGAAACTCTTAATTACTCATTTTTCTATTAATTTTAGGGTGTGGATGTCTAGTGATACACTCCATATTTATTCATCAAAGCCTCTATGATATTATTATAGAAACTAGTCACTTGATCAGTGATGATAACACTCAATACTCCAAACATACATAGCTCTGAAAAATTCACACATAATATGATCATCGTTAGTTTTGGTCCCCTTAACTTCTTCCAATTTTGAAACATAATCAACTACAAGAAAGATATAAGAATTTACAAAATAAATGGTAAAAGGTCCCATATAATCTAATACCAAGACAAAAATTTCACATAAACTGATTAGTTTTTGGGGAATTTCTTTTCCTTTTGAAAATTTTCCTAGGAATTGTCATTTCTCACATTTTTTTAAAAAGTCCCTTGGATATATATAAAAATAAAAATAAATTCCAAATTATAAAACTTTTATTTTGGTATTTTAAGGTCCAAAGTACCATCTATAATATAGGGTGTGATAGATGTTAAAAACATATTTTATTTAATTTATAGGTAAGAATCTACTTGTTACTTTCTCATTGTAAATTTTTTAAAGACATGTATCTTCCCAAATGGAAATATTTTACTTAGATTTATTTTTTAATTTTTTTGGTAATTAAAAGGTTATGGGACTTGAAAATTTATTAGATAATTGACCATGTTATTATACAAATCTACCTCTACTTCAATAAATTATAAATCCCCTCCTTGAATGTGACTATTCAATGGTTCTTAGTTTGGAATTTCCACTTTTGTAGTGTTAAGAAGCCTGGTTAGGTGTTTAGCTACTTGGTTCTCAGTTATTTAAAGAATTTGATTTCTAAGTCGAATCCCTAAAGTATCATAATCCATTTTACTAGCATCAATTTGGATTTATACTTCTTTATCAAGTACTTCCGTGCTACATGATCATAGAATATTTTAACTTTAGCTTCAAGCAATGAGGATATGAATTTATCTAAATCGAAGACAATTTCTATGAAATTATTTTTCTATGGTTGTATATTTAACATGAGAAGAATCTAGTTTTATTGATTCATATTTAATGCCTTGAGGTATACATTTATTTATTTAGGAAATGAATACAACCACAACTTGGTTGGAAGCACTATAGAGTATCTTGAAAATTTATCCCCAATTTGGTATCTACATCATTGTTGGTGTGATTACTCTTCTCTTTAGTATATTAAATTATTCCCTATATTTAGTATTAAATTAAAAACCATCTTATTTAAAAAATAATTTTAAATCTAACTAAAATCCTAGATAAAACTCCTCTAAAAGCCTATATATCTTAGAAAACATCTAACATGTTTTCCATAAATTGGGTAAGGAAATGAATTCATATAAGTACTAAACCTTAAAAATTATATAATCTAGTGACTTTATACTAGAAACCACTTTATTGCATACCAAAATATATTTTAAGTTTATATTTTTAGAGAATTAGGTCGAAAACTCTTACATAAAAAAACCCATATATTACATTGAGGATACTTCTACTCAGTATCCATTTTTCTCACAATATAAAACGTTTTATATGAAACATGTTTTATTTTCCTGGAAAATGTTCATGACTTTCAACATGACATATTATTTGTTTTTAAATATCCTTAAACCCTGTGAAAAACATTTTAAAATTTCATATTAGCACAAAAATCTTCTTAAGGGACATAAAAGAAATAAACCACATTATTTCAGTGAAAAACAATAAAACCCATAAAATGTTTACTTTTCTTACAATATTATCTCAGTGTATGAAAAAAATAATATACACATGAAACACAAACTCTTTTTTCTCAAGAAAAACATTTAAAATCCCTAATTAGAAAATAGAAACCCATTTTAGGCAATATAGAGAAAAATATTCATAACTTATGTTAAACTAAAATAATAAATAACTAGATCATAGTTATATCCATAGGATAAACCACTTTGGTTAACTCCCTCCTTCTTGATTTTGAAGACAAAGAACATTACCCAATGCATTATAGAGATATAACAGGATCACCTTTCATATAATTTGTATTGGTATCACCCATAATATAATCCATCTTGAGATCACACGTCATCATCTATAATGATCCAGTACCAAATCATGAATAAAACATTTTATTCTTGCACATTTTCATTATAAAACCCTTTAAAAACTCCTTTGAACCCATTTGAAAAATATTTTCAGATCTCAAAATACCCTTTATTTTTAAAAACCCATTTTCAAAACTAAAATACCCAAAAAAAAAGGGAAATAGGGTTCCAATTTTAAGAAATCATGGAATCTTAAAGGAAAAAATCATAAAATAATGGTTGTGGTGGTGAGAAAATCTATTGATGTCATATACGTTAAAATATGACATTTATTTTTTTCTTTTATGAAGGATGTAAAAACATTATATATAAAATATTCTAAAATAACCCATTCGAAAAACTTTGAAAAAAATTCAATATAGACATAAAAGTTCCTTTATCATTCTTTAATGTGCATAAAAGTACAACAATAAAATATTTTTAAGAATATAGACATGGGAGAAAAAAGATTTATAAAATAAATATTTAAAATAACGTTTTAAGTTAAAGTGTCTCTTAACTTGAGTTAGAATCATCATTGTAACACCCAAATATTTTATGGTATTTCTCTTCTTAAATAAATTAAATTTCATCGATAACTTACATTACATAGAACACTGAGCTTAAAAAATGATTAAATATTATTATTTAATTATGATAGTTATCACATAACTGTTGGAATGGTGGGAATGAATGTTATTATCTAAATTATGAAAATATAGTTTACACATGTGTATCAAATGAATTTATTGTTTACCAATTAATTATAAATTAAAATAAAAAACAACTGAACATAAAGGATGTGTTTTTTAATAAAAAACTATTTTTATTTCTACAATGGAATTTTATCATAATAAATGAAATTAATCACTATTAGTGAATGATATTAATTAAATATATATTTTATATAGTCAAAAAAAAGTTTTTAAATTCATCCAATAATTTTTATAGTCTTAAGATAAAAATAAGTTCAATTTTAAGCATAAAAAGCTATATTTTTCTAAAAGGCAGTTTTGCCGTCTTTTAATAGCGCACCTATTTTAAAAATAGATTTAGACACTTTTATAAATTTTATTTGAAAAAATTAAATTAATTTTTAAAATTTGGATATCAAAATTATCTTAGGGTAAATTTTTGGTATTTTTCTGATAAGTTTCATTTTTTGATGAAAAGTGAAAAAAACAATATTTTAATTCAAAACTAACTTTTCATATAAATAATTTATAAGGTTAAATTATATTTCAAATTTGTTTTAAATTACAATTAGTTAAATTATAAATTAATAAATCCAATTTAGATTATTTTAATCAATTTCATATTGAAATTGGATATAAAAACATTTCAAACTTTTGAGCTTTTACACTTTAAAAACTCATTTTTCCATTGCGTATGTGAGATTAATTTTAAATATAATTCTATAAATTATGTGAATTTAATTCAGTAAAATTTATTCCATATTTTGAATAAAATGGTTCAAATTATTTTTTAAGTTCATTTTTATTTTTATAAATAAAAAATTTACCTTGGTAAAAAAATTATTTACCATAGTATAGGTAAAATAATTAAAATGGTTAAATTTAAAAAGTAAAGGCCTAAACTACCTAAAATATACAACATTAAATGTTTTTTTAGGTATTTATAGACCCTAATCAGACTTTAAAACATTAATTATAATCCAAATTTGTGTTTGAATTTAAACATTAAATAATCATTATTTAATTAGTAAAACCCACATCTCCTCAAGTATAAATACCACCCCATTTCAACTCACAAGAATTTAAGATCCTAAAATATCTATCAAAAACTCTCTTTATCACTATAACCACATAAAAATTCTACTGGTCTCACCAAAATACCAAATCAAATTTCTTCAAGGGGTCCTTCAAAGAGATGATATTCAAGAGGTAATTTTCTCAAAACACCTCTCTTATTTTCTTTTCTTCTTCTACTTTCTCCTCATCTATTTAATACATAAAGGAATAATAATTCCAGAATTATTTAAATAATATAATTTTATTTTTATAATGTATAATATTATATCCACCCTTTTTATTACCTCATCTTATTCAAAGGAATGAAACTATTGCCCAAATTATGGTGATTAATCGTCTCTCTGAATAATGATTTTGTTCCTTTTACATTAATTCCTTAATGGATGGTCATAAAACCATTAATATGGTAAAATAATATTTTAAAAGGTATATTATAACCTATTTAATGTTATAAAACTAATATATACTCCTAATATTAAATAAAACTAAACTAGTCTGTGGTGTTTGGAAAAACCGAAAAAAATAAACTTAACAATTATCATTAACATTTTATCAAATAAATCATCCTCATACAAGAATTAAAAATGATATATGTTAAAATTTAAACTTATAGGAGTTAATTAATACTATTTCACTCCACTTGTGGAGTTATAATTCTATTTTATAAGAAAATTCATAATTATACTCATGAGAACTGACCACGAAACCCTGAAATGAATGCACCTGAAACCATGAAAGTAATGAAATATTATTGATGAAATGGGTAAAAACATTATATAAAATCATAACATAAGGTATTATAAATATAAATATAGTTATTGACTGAGTTAATAACATTATTTAAACCATTATACATGATTTTAAAGTACTCACCACTAAAGGGAAGCATGAGGTAAGAGTTTTCTCATCTCACTTTTATTTCTGTGAGATATATACCTTATTCACCACTTATTTCTTGTGTGTGGTGTATGTATACTGAAATTTGATATATCATATCATGAATATCATTATATTCATTTTATTTAATTTTTAATTTGATAATTATTACTTTTATCGGACATATGATTTGACTAATTACAAGTAGTAAGGGATTTCATCACAATTTACTTTCCATTGAGACTTATTTGTTATTATATACAAATTCACTTATATATGGTTTATAAACTATCCCCTTTACATTTAATATCATGATTGATCCATTACTCATGGTATTTTACATTTCAATTTGAATTATTTCATCCAAGGGGGTTTTACATTAAAATTACCAAGTGATCAATGTTATTGCACAATATCCCTTTATTTTGTGATTGTTAACTTTCTCTTGAGACAATCACTTTATTATAATATTTTTTCTTTGGAAATTAAATGTCCCTTGAATATATATATATTATTATGAGATAGTTATTATTATAGACTAAACTTTATTCCATTTTTACATACGGTGTTTAATTTGAAAGTTATTTGATTAATTTTGGAAATATTTATAAATATGTATCTTTAATTCAATACAGATATTTGATGATAAAGAAAATTATTTATTAATTAAATTGATTATTTTATATATGAGGAATTATTTAGACTGGAATTCATAGGCAGGGACTAGTTATAGATATCCCCTCTATGCATTGGTAGTCTCATGGGATGAATTAGTTAAGTTAGCATTAAACGAGTTATTACATGTGGATTAAATTTATTATGAAAAGTATTTACGGTATTAATTAATGTGCCAAATACATGAATTCTCATAATTAAGTATTTTTGACATTCATAATTCAGTGATTATAATCTAGAGTATTTTCACTACAAAAAATATATGGATGCATTTTATTCTTAGTTTATTGATTAAATTGAATTTTCTTTTAGTTATTTACCTTGACATATTGATTATTCTCATTGATTCATTATTGATTCCACTGTATTTAACACTGACTAATCATTTTAGCTCATGATTATTATTTTTTATTTTCTAAGGTTATGAATAATATATCTTAAATGAGTTCAATAATAAAAAGTACTTTCCTTTTTTATGTTTTATTTTATATTCTAAATTTAAAATGGGTTTCATGTATGTATCTAGTTTACCAAGACTACTAAATTATTCGATCCTTTAGGATGATATTTCTTATATCTTATTCCAACGAAATAATATAAGGCACTGGATCTGGGCTATTGGGGTTGGGGTTATTATAGTTGGTATTAGAGAAAGTTTATTAGAAACCTTGGGAACTATATTTAGTAAAACATATATTAGAAAACAAAAACCTATGATATAATTTGATTATAAGTAAATAAGAATATCCCAAATAAACCATGTTTATGATTATGAGATCAGATACACCTTATTTTTAATTTATGTTAGGTATTTCACTATTTTTATGGATTACACATTATGTTTCATAATGATATGATCTAATCTAGTGTATTCCATCAAATAGAAATGGTGCATAGCAGAAAGAATGTGAACCTCACCAATTCACTTGATCTGAAGAGTAATAATGATAATGTATTTTATGGGATTAAGATAATATTTTTAAGGGAAGTAGTCTCCCAAAAATTAGCATCATATGAGGACATAATATCATGTTATAATTAGACATATAAATAATTCTCCAATTCTTATGGCTTTGAAGGGAAAAAATAGAAGAAGAGTATGGTAGAGAAAAAGACGGATAAAGGGAAGAAAGAAAAGAAGGATTTTCCCACATGTGATAATTGTGGAAAGAATCACCTTGGTAAATGATTTATGGTATTGTGAGTTTTTAATTAGTGCATAAATAAGGTTCACTACGAAAAATAATATAAAGGTAAGGATAAAAGGATGGTATTCAGTGTTACAAAAACAATGAGATGAGTCACTATGCAAATGAATGCCCCAATCATCAAAGGAATACACTATAAAAGAAACTAATGGATCATGTCCATGCTTATTCTATTACCACATATGAATATCAATGATTAATTTGACTGTGTTTGGATTCAAGAATTATGTTATTTTAGTATTTTATCAATTATATATTGGTTATTTGAATTATGAAATATATGATGATTATATTTTAGTACCTTTTTATCAAAGATTTAAAAGCGTTTATTGATCAGTACCAGTAACCAAGAGAAGTGATTTTGTGACAAGCTGATCTTTTGGAAAAAAACATGATTTGGAGAAGATAACCTTAATATGTTATTGATGTTGAAATAAATAGATGTTTATGGGATAATATTTGTGACCATTAAAGTGGTTATTTATTTTATGGTTTACATCATATTTTCTTGGTATACTACATGTTTGGATTTAAGGTATATATTCTACAATATATGATTTTATTTTTGGAAGCATGATTTTTTTCATTAAGGTTTTAATGTGGTCAAGGTATTAATATATTTGGTATGTGACAATAAGATTTAAAACATGCTATTTGGGGAATAAAATGTTGATTTTGGAAATCTTGCAACCTTCATTCTAAATTTATGGACTATGAATTTTGATTGATTTATTTTGGATAATTCATAAAGTTAACTACTTCCGGAATGGATTAAGTCAAACCTTGGATATTATTGTTTGTGGTTAAAGTAAAATTTATCATATTGGATAACATGTTCTAACCATTTTGGTTTTGGAAATTATTTAGAGATTGGAGAAATGGCTTATGGATATTATGATTCATTAAAAGTTATTTGGGTATAAAAATTCATCTTGAATATCCATTCCTTATCATAAGAGATAAATTGGAAATGGATCAAAGCACAACTGAAGGATAATATTATTCTTATAACATGGAATGAAATTAGGTAAGTTTATTTTTTTTCAATTGATTATCTAGATAGTGAAATAATACTTCAACCCTAGGAAAAGGATTTTAGAAAAAAAAATTATCCTTTTAATTTTCTAAGTAATAAATCAATGGACTTTTAACTGATCACCAGATTTACAGTTTTGTGATGGTTAAATTTATAATGAACATATCCTAAATCATTATCCATAAAAACTTGATGGTTAGATTTCTCTTCCATGTACTGATTTTCACTTTGTACTAATTTTATCCTATTATAAATCCTAATTTTTTGGTAACCTTTTGATTTCCCTTTCCCTCTTATTAAGGGGATGTTTTATTAACCCTATTTATGATGTGAGTTTTCCATATTGGTATTTTTAAGTATAAACCATTTATTTTCAAAGTGAAATTTCAAATTATGATGGAAATATTTATTGAAATAGGGTAGAATTTAACACACCAAGATTTTATGGTATGTATCTTCTTAAATAATTTCAATTTCATTGATAGCTTATATTACATAGAACACTAGGCTTAAACAAATGGTTCAATGTTATTATTTAGTTGTGATATTTATCACCTAGCCATTGGAATGGTGAGAATGAATGATACTAAATAAATTATGAAAATATAGATTAAACATGTTTATAAAATGGATTAATTAGTTAAAAATTAATTATAAATTAAAATAAAAACCAATTGAACATAAAGGATGTGTTTTTTATAAAAAAATACTTTTATGCCCATAGTTGAATTTTATCATAAAAAATTAAATAAATACATATTATAGAAAGATATTAATGAAATATATACTTTACATATTCAAAAAATTGTTTTAAAATTCATTCAATAATTTTTGTAGTATTAAGATAATAATAAATTCAATTTTAAGCATAAAGAGCTATATTTTTCTAAAAAACAATTTTGTCGCCTTTTAATGACACACCTATTTTAAATATAAATTTTAAAACTTTTATAAATTTTATTTGAAAAATTAAAATTCATTTTTAAAATAGGTATATCAAAATTATTTTAGGGTGAATGTTTGGTATTTTTCTAAGATGATTTATTTTTTTGATGAAAAGTGAAAAAACTGAATTTTAATTGAAAACTGACTTTTAATATAAATAATTTATAATGTTAAATTATATTTTAAATTGGTTTTAAATTATAATTAGTTCAATTATATATAAATAAATCCAATTTAGTTTGTTGGAATCAATTTCACATTGAAATTGCATATAAAAACATTTTGAGGCTTTTGAACTTTTACACTTTAAAAACCCATTTTCCTGTTGCATCTGTGGGATTAATTTTAAACCTAAATTTTCCAATTATGTGAATTTAATTTAGTAAAATGGGATAAATATCTGTAATAATAAATCCAAAATTATTTTTTAATGTCATTTTTATTTTTATACTTAAAAAGTTTATCTTGGTAAAAAATTATTTACCACAGTATTTGTAAAACAGTGAAAGGGATTGAAGTAAAAAAGGTAAAGGCATAAAATACCTAAAAAATAAAACATTAAATTGTTTTTTGAGGTATTTATTGACCCTAACCATAATTTTGAATAATAATTATCATCTAAATTCGTTTAAATTAATTCCTCCCCAATGTGGTTGGATTTAAATATAAAATAATTATTATTTAATCACTTAAACCCACCTCTCATTAAGTATAAATACTATCCCTCACCACCCCATTTATACTCACATGCCTTGAATCTCATAAAATATATAACAAACCCTCTAATACTAACTATCCCCACATAAAAGTGGTTTTGGTCTCACCAAAAATCCAAATCCAAGTCCCTCAAGGGGCCCTTCAAAGAGGTGATATTCAATAGGTAATTTTCTCAAAACACGTATCTTATTTTATTTTATTATTATAATTTGTCCTAATGTATTTCATCCATAAAGTAATAATAATTACAGAATCATTTAAATAATATAATTTTATGTTTCTAATGGAATATCTTATATCCAACCCTTTTATTACCTCATTTTATTCAAAGAAACAAAACTATTGTCCAAATTATGGTGATTAACCATCTCCATAAATAATGATCATTTTCCTTTTACATTACCACCTTCATGGATGGTAATAAACCTATTTTCATAGTTAAATTATATTTTAATAGTTATATTATAACCTATTTATTTTCTGTAACTAATATATACTCATAATAGTAAATAAAATTAAACTAGTCTATGGTGTTCGGAAAAAACTACCAAAATTATCATTAACATTTTATCAAATGAATCATATTCATAAAAGAAATAAAAATTATATATGGGACCATTTAAAATTTTTTAAGTTCATTAATACTATTTCATTCCACTTTTTGATTTATAATTCCATTTTACAAGAACATCCATAATTATACTGATGAGAACTGATAATGAAATCCTGAAACGAACGCAACCTAAATCATGAAAATAATGAAATATTATTGATTAAATGGGTCACAAGATGTTATAAAATCATCAAATAAGGTATTATATATATTAATATAGTTATATATTTAGTTAATAACATTATTTAAACCATTATACATGAGGTTAAAGTACCCACCACTAAAGAGAAGCATGAGGTAAGGTTTTCCTTGTCTCGCTATTATTTTTTGTAAGGTATATGCCTTATTCACCATTTATTTATTATGTGTGGTGTATATATACTACCCTTTGATATATAATATCATGAATATAATTATATTCATATTACTCAATGTTTCATTTTATAATTATTAAATTTATGGGGTATACTATTCGACTGATTACATGTGGTAAGGGATTCTATCTCAATTTACTTTATATTGAGACTTATTTGTTATTATACACCAATTAACTTATATGTGGGGTATATAATATCCCTTTAACATGTAATATCATGATTTTTCCTCATGATATTTTTGGATCCCCTTCAAATTATTTCATCCAAGGGTATTTGACTTGAAAATTACCAAGTGATAAAATTTATTACACAATATCACTTTCTTTTATGATTGTTAACTTCCTATTGAAACAATAACTTTATTGTAATAATCTTTAATTAGACATTAAATTTCCCTTTAATATCAAAATTCTTGTGTGATGGATATGATTATAGACCAAACTGTATTCCATTTTTAAATAAGGTGTTTACTTTGAATGTTATTTGATTAATTTTGGAAATATTGATAAATTCATATCTTTTATTAAATATGGATATTTGATAATACAAAACATTGTTTATTAATTAAATCAATTATTTTATATATGAGGAATGCTTTAGAATAGAAGACATGGTTGGAGCCAAGTTATAGATAGCCCCTTAGTGAATCAGTATTCTCATGTGATGAATCAGTTAAGCTAGCATTGAACATGTTATTACCTATAGATTAAGCAATCTTGTGAAAAGTCTTTATGATAATGGTTCATGTTCCAAATACATGGTGTCTAATAATTAATCATTTCTTGCATTTAGAATGTATTCATTATTACCTAGAGTATTTTTACTATGAAAAAATATATTTATGCATTTCATTCTCATTTTATTTATTAAATGATGCATTGTTTTAGTTATTTACCTTTCCATATTGATTATGATAATTGATTCATTATTACTTATTCTATATTTAATGAGATCGCCCTTATTTTGTTTCCTTTCCCCAGGTTATGAAGAAGATATCTTGAATGAGTTCAAGAATGAAAATTACTTTATTTTTTATGATTTATTTTCTATTCCCAATGAAAAATGGGTTTCATGTATGTATCTAGTTTACAAATACTAATAAACTATTCAGTCCTTTGGGATATGATTTATTGTATCTTATAAAAATGTAATAAAGTAAGGCATTGACTATGGGATACTTGGGTTAGGGTTTTTACAATCATGTCCTTTATTTATATTCTTTCATAATAAACTTATTTTAATTAGTTGATCTCTTAAGAACCTTTTTCATGTTATTATTTGTTTTATTTTATTTATTACTATGTTATATTAAATTACTTAATCAATTAAGTTCACATCGAATGTTTTGATGATATTTAACTCATATGCCCAAAATTAATTTTTTAGGTTAAATATGTTCAAAGGGGTTATTATTACGTCATATCTAGAATAATAATTATGATTTAATTATCATTTTTAAATATTAATTAATATTTTAAAACCATCCATGAAGGATGGTTATGAAAAATGAACTATGTTACAATCACAAAGATGGTAGGCTATACGTATGCATGTGTAATGTTTCCATTTTTCAATAATCATGAAGGAAAAAGGTAGGTATTTATTTTATCTTTACATAATGATTATTATATATAAAATATCATATTATCTCTTTATATACCAACCATGTGATGAGGTGATGAAAAAAAAATCGCACCGCTTCGTGGAGACGGTAATCCACACGTACACACAGTCAACATTATCATTTTTCAATGAATTGAAAGGTAAGAAAATAAATGATACATTAAATTTATATAATTGTAAATATTTATTGAATATCATATAAATACATTAAATTCATCATTATAACCATCCAATAGAGGTGGTGATGAAAAAATAAACACATAACTTCGTGTAAGTGGTAGTCTTCATGTTTGAAAAAATGATGTTTTTGTTCACTATTTGATGGAAGAGGAGATGGATATAGGATATTCCATTAACATAATAAAATCTTAGTATATAGAATATGTTGGTGTTGTTATTTCAGCTTGTTTTAAGACTATTTTAAGGAGGTATAAGAAGAAATAAATTTAAAAAAATTGCTTAAAATCAATACCTATTCTTCAAACAACCTCCTTTTATTTACACATTAATACCTCTAAGGTTGGTATTATTCAAAAAACAAGACCTATATAATGTGGGTAGGGTTGTTTTTAAGGGATTTGGGTAGGTCTTGGATGAACCAAATGGCTCTTGAAGTGTGCAAAGAACATGATAAGGGGTTCCCTTTTATAATGATGGGAGGGGAACTTTTTGAATCACTTAAAGTATTAAATTAATTAAAATTAATTATCATTTAAAAATAGGTCAATATTGATATAATTCAAATATAGGATCATAATGGGTCAAAATATTGTCATAAAATAAACATTGGACAAGTTTTGGTGATGTTTTCACCCATATCTTTTGATTATAACCCCCCCCCCCCCATTAACCCTTTTGTTTATTACCATGGTATAAAAGTGTTTATACTAAAGGATTAAATAAAGTCACTATAAAAGGTAAATCATCCAATAAATAGAATATGTTTGATATTATAAACCATACAATATTCAATTTTCCTAAAATAAATTTTTTATTAATTTTAAATCATTTAATAAAACATTATTTATTATAAAATATCATTAATGTCATTTTTGGAACTATTCATTTAATTTAACTTTGAAAGAGTCATGATAGAAAAATAATTAGAATATTATAGGTTTTGGTTGTAGTGGAAGTGTGGGAGGTTCGGTGCCGAACTTTGATTTTTCCATATTCAATGAACAATCCTGGATCTATGTGATGATGAACACCATGATCCATGGAATTGAATCAAAGAAATAGGACAATAGAGTAAAAACACATAACAAATAGAGGGGATCAACATATTTTGTTTATAATTAATTAAATTATAATTATAATTATCTCCAAGGTGATTCTTTCTTCGTTGATGTGTTCAGCCATAAATCTACAGGTGTACCATCATTGCATTGTAGTGATAAAGGGTAGATCTCCTCTAGAAATGATCCACACGTGTTCTATGTATCTTTAGATGTTAACAAAGGAGTCTCTGGGTGATAGCACAGATGATCCTTGTGCTTGAGATGTCCACCTTTGATCATCTTGAGAACCACTTCTAGAGTATTCTCCTTGATCCGGTGGAGGAGGATATCTCTCATTCTTCATAGCATTATTAGATAGGTATGAACTCTCTAGGCATTAGATATTTTCTCGAATTCATTGTGCACAACCCCATCAATGTTTATAGGCTAGCGCTTGGCTAATAATAGAATAATATTACTGGGTATTTAATTCACTAGGGTAATAATAAATAATTTACATAAGTTCCTTAATTATTTTATTAATACTAAAAAAACCCCCATGTAAAATAATAACAACAACATTATTATTTAATGACATGTTTTTATCTTGCGAGCTATAATTAAATATTATTTAATAAAATAATATTCAATGTTAGTATTTCTTACCGAACCATTAACTCAGCCCACCAATCCTCCACCATATTTATTGAACCTTGAATAATAATTATTTATTTATTAAATATATATCACTGAATTATTCACCAATAAATATATAAGTATTATATTCACTAAATTAAAAATAAATAATTATCAATTATTCCACCCACAATATATTTTCTCGAATAAATAGTATCAAAATAAATGAAATCAAGCATCCATGAATAATTATTAAACCACAACTAGGAATAATATTAATTCAACTTTTTAAATAATAAATAATATATTATTTAATGAAGCTACTGGATACACTTAGTGTGTGACCCTCTAGGCCTCTTTCTTACTAGAATTAGATGAAGTAGCCTAATGTAAGGTCCCAGTTTTTCTTAAATAATATTTTTAGTTAAGTATTGGCTTGGATATCTCCTTTCCAGCTAGATAAGTGTTTCCCTAGATCAGGTGTGAGCTCGGGGTGCAATGAGAATAACAATCAGGCCAAGCAGTTCAAGGCGCATAGTCTGCAAATGGTTAGGGGAAACCATGTGGGAAAACCATGCGGACCAGCCATCATCAGGCAATAGCCTTCGCATGGTATGCGCATGGTTAGAGAAAACCACACAGAATTCCCAGGAAACCATGTGGGTTGGCCTCTCATGGATAGTAGCTATCACATGGTTTATCAAACTGTGCAGGTAGACTGTGCAACTTAGAAAAGTTGGAAAATTTACAAAAATGCCACCCCATGATTTTAAGACCCAACTTGTGTTTTTCCTCCTCCTTCTCCCTTACAACCCTAGGAACAAACCAAAGGTACCAAGAGCTCCCAAGGATTGATCTCCTTTTATTCTTGACCATTTGGAGTACCATTGGAAGTGAATCAGAAATCCGAGTGAATCTAATATCCTACTCCTCTATCTTTTCAGGTTTAGGTATTGTCTTTTGTTCGATCTCCATCCAAATATCTCAACCCTTTCTTTTTTAGTGATATCTAGGTTGAGGCTTAAAATGTGTGTTGTATTGGGATCTAAGGAATCAATTAGGATGGTGTTCATCAACGGATCCGAGTTAGGTGGTCTACAAGTTATATCCCTTGAGTTTTATAGCGATTTTTGCATGTATTGTTTTGATTCTTACCCTCTTGTGAAGAGTTCATAATTCCCTTATTGTGATGTAATGTTTAGAGTGTCTAAACAACCAAATGGAACCCTTGTGATCCCCGTGGGATGCATGGAGGACGATGTGACCTATGTTAGGGCCACCCATGGGGTGTTCCCACGTTCCAAAACATAGAGTTTCACTAAGTAAATGTAGGGTCATTTTGAGAGAACATAGATCCCAGGGTGAATATGATATTAGTCTTGAAGGATGTGAACGAGAGTCCTAGTAATACATATTTGTTGGGAAGTGACCTATGCGAGTGTTGGTTGGCTTAAAAATGGGTTAAGTGAGATAAATTGAAATGCTAAGGGATTAGCATTACACATGATTATGCTTAGTGAGATAATCATGGGAAATGGGAATTGGGGATGAATATGTGGAATGGGTTAATACATGATAATTAGGTGGTACACCTAGATGATTGAATTTAATGAATGGATTGTGTTATGTGATTTGATAATTTTACTTGAAATGATTATGGGGTTAAATGATTGTGAAATTATGAATGGACTAAATGGGTTGTTGAATGGTCAATGGTGAATTTAGACAAGGGGTTATTGAATAATCTTAAAGGGTTAAGGCATAAAAGAGGAATTTAGATATATGGCTATGAATTATAGATGGTGAATGTATTAATAGGTTATGGTGTTGTATTAATTCCCATGTTGTGTTACATATTGTGATATCCAATGGAACTGAATATGCTTGGTTGTGTTATGTATTGTGATATCCAATGGAATTGAATTTTTTTGGTTTTGTTGTATATTATGATGTCCAATGACATTGAATATTCTTGGTTGTGTTATGTATTGTGATATACAATGGCATTGAATATGCTTGGTTGTATTATCTATGGTTGTGGTGATTTGATAAATATGCATGTGCACATGGCTTAGTAGAGTGGGGTATTGACTTGAGGTTCTACTCCCATGGGTCGAGTTATACTAAGGCTCTAAAATCCACCGCAAACTGTATGGGTTAGAAAAGGGGACAAAGGATTTATTCCCCTAATGGTTGCATTCCACCCAGACATAGGCTTCGAGGTAAGATTAATGTATTGATATCATTCCACTCAGAATTAGGCTTTGAGGTGAGGAAATGTGTTGATGTGATATGTCTATCCCTAGTGAGTTTGGGACTTGACTTGTTTTCCCTATGCTTTGTTGCCTTAGACCCTTGTATAGAAGATAATTATGCGTAATCCATGGAACATGTGATCAATGTGTATTATGTAATGATGATGGTATAAGAAATAGAATTGGTATAAATGCTAGTAATGAATTTAGATGAACCCCATTAACTTATGGAACCTAAACTATTCCTTTTTTATTTACCATTTATTTTTTAATTGCATGCACTATCTGTTAGACTGGATATTTTGTAGACACGTTGGTGTTGGCCTATTGATTTTTGTACTCACACCCTGCTCGGGTCGCCGTTGGGTACTCAGGAAGATCTCTTGGTTGTAGGTCTAGATAAGGGCTGAGTCCTGATACTGAGATGTTGTGTTGGGCTCAGGAGGTACATGGAGAATGATCCAGACTTATAGTCAGGACCCATTGAGAGTTTTAGGCCATTTGATTTATTTTGGGTTTTGTACACTTTCACTACTAGTATGGTATGACATTTTGTATTTGATTGGTGTTTGTACCCTGTTGGGAATGGTTTGGTTACACATGTTTATTGGTTGTTTCATACTGTTTCCATTATTTTTATTGTGATCTATTATGTATTACTCTGGTAAGGAGGGTATAGTCTCCCCATGTGTCTTGTTAGACCCTCATTTCTAGTTGGAAACCTCTGGCGTGTGAGGAGGCGTGCTTGAGGTCATGTGACGACTTGGCACAAAGCACCGGTATAGTGGCTTCTAGGTTGGGGATGTTACAAAGTGGTATCAGAGGAGTTATTTTCTCTTTTTACTATTTGGGTATGGTAGAGAGGAGATTAGAATGTGTCTATCCTTGGTAATGAGCTTGTGATTAGGAGTATCTAACCCATGTATGATGGAAAATCCAAGTCGCCCTAGGTTGGAATTGTTGTTCTTTATGTGTGTTGTTACAGTTGGATGATATTTCATCATTGGTTGATGCACATGTTGTTTGATTTGACTGATTTATGATAATTTTATCATTTTTCGAATGACATGAGGTTGTTCATTCATGCATCATTTTATTCACCTAAGGATATAGGTGGTATGCATCATTATAGGCACACACACGGGATGGGTGTGTGGGGCATATAAAGTAGAATTAATTTTACTTCCTTGATGAATATGAAGATAATGATGCTTAATAATGGTAATGGAAGTAGGTTAATGAAAAAAAATCAAATTAATAGTTATTTAATATCATGTATAAAAAAATTTTGTTACTGGGTTAAAATCTTGGGTTATGATAAGCTGTAAAGGTTGTTTTGGTGTCTAAAAGAAAAAGGGTTTCATAATGATGGTAAAATTGTTAATGAATTTTTTCCAATGAAAGGTATAAATGAGTTAAAAATTATTTTTATAACATGTTGAGAAGGGGAAACGTTCCTGAGAGGAAAGGGGCATGTTTTAAAAGTAAAAATTGGTTTGAAGATGTGTTGATGGAAGACATGTGATTAAGTGAATTTTTCACCCCCATGTGGACCCTGACCCATGATAGGTATGGTAGAGGGTGGTGTTCTAAGTGTGATGATGACCATTGGGATAGAGTATGAAGAATGGGTCATTTAAGGTTGATAGCGTGAGACATTTTCCATATACTGTTAAATCCTATTAGTTATTCTTCAAATCATTGGGTGAACAATAAGTTAAAAAAAATGAGCATGGTTGAGTTCAAAGGTGGGTATCCTTTGTGTTTCCTATTTTACCCTTGTATGAGTAGGTTGGGGAAGTCAGGGTTCCCTAGTTGAGACTTTGGGCTTGGATTGTGAGGCCTTTCTGGTTATGATATGGCCTAGCTGGTGTGTTTGGGGAACCTTTGGTAGGGTGGTGGACTTTGGGTTGTGAGACGTTGTTCGACCATGTGAGTGAGGAAACTCTTGTGGTTCGTGACTGTACGGAGTACATGATGGACCCTAAGGATGGTGTATGGGTCTTGGTGACCTTGTGAGTAAAGACCTTTCAAGTTGTGTCTCGAATCTCAGAGAGGAAGCTTTTCCGTAGTGTCGATTAATGTGTACACCTTTAGTGTGGAACCTAGAGTATATAGTTGTTTGGTATGCTAAGCATAGTGTGAATCAGAATGGGAGTGAGAATTCTATGTGCATTGCTTTGTTCGTGTCATGATAAGTATGGTTTAGAGAGAGGACCAATGGATTCTGCTTTTTTTGACTCCAGTCTAGGGATTTGGTATCATTCAACCTTCAAGGTGACCCATGAGAGAGTTCAGACAATGTCTCTAGTGCTTTTGGGTGTGTGTCGTGCATGTGGATGTTTTAGACCTTGGTAGTGGGACTCATAGTGTTCCATGGTGCATGTTTGGCCCTGAGGGCTAAGTGGGAAGGATGATGGATAGTTTTGTCAAGGGTTTTATCATATGGATTCTTGAATCGCCAGTTTTGATGATGATTAATGGAGTCTTGATGTTTTTTTTTCATAAAAGACAAGGGTGGCTAGAGTGTGGTTATATACTTTCACTCGATGGTGACACCTTAGTGTGGGTGGTCATGCGGATGAACTTGTTAGTAAGAATGGGTTGGTTGATGGGTAAGATGAGGAGGCCACCTCAGGGCTGATGAGACTGGCTAACCAATAGACATGGTTAGGCAAGTAAGCTGGCGGTGGGTTAAATGCAAGATAAGGTTGTTTTGTGAGTCCATTGGTTTGATTGGCATGGAAGACTATTGTGCTTCAGTTGTTAGACATCAGGGATGCTTCATAAGTACTCAAGCAGTGTGGTGGAAATAGTGCCACATGAAACATTAGTTTATGGTCATTTGATGATTTAGTCATGGAGCAATGGTTAAACTTGGTTGACAATCACACCTGGGTGGAGGGGTTAAATTTTGATGTGATGTGTTCGAAAGGGAGGCCTGAGATCCTTGGAAGTTCATGGTGTCCCATAGTTCGATATCATAAATGGATAAGTTGGTGGTGGTGTTCTCTGAAAACTTCTTAGCATACCTCAGCTAGTGATGAGCATGCCCAATATCTTGATATCGTCATAGGTATGTTGAGAAACTCTGGCTCATGCCAAGAGACACGAAGGTGTTTGGTTGGATGAGGGGAATCATGGAGTTTACATGCATGGAAATAGTATATGTGGAGCTTGATGATGGAATTCACACCCTATATGGTTTTGGGTGAGGTACTTAGGATAGAACAAATATAAAAAACGTCGTGGGTGCCATTCACAGAAGCTGGGAATAGGCTCTGGGTGACATTCATTTTCTTATTTTGGGAAAAGCTGGATGGTCTTATCTAAGTTTGGGGGTCGTCTTGTGATCGAGTAAAAGATGCGGTGGTTTAAATCCATCTTGAGAGCAGTGGGAATGACACTCCTAAGGTGGTTAGTGATAAATCAGGACTAGATGTGGACAAGAGGACATCGAGTCGACATAGTGGCACCGGGGTGCCAATGAAGAACCTGTGAGGTGCATGCCAGGTTCCTCGGAGAGGTATGTAGGCCTTGGATGTGATGAATAATGATCCAATTGTGGGCTAGAGATCATGGTGGTTCCAAGTGAATCTTGTGAAGTCTGTGCTGAGTTATAGGAGGGTGTGGTTAGATATAAAAACTGTTTGTGGAAGGAGAAGTTGGTGTCTTATAACTCCAATGAAGATTGGGGTTAGACTTAGGTAATTTTCCCTTGTGCGGTTTGGAACATTGTGAAGTTGATTGAACCTTGTACAAGTGACGTGGTGACATGACAAGTGTGAAGATTATGATGGTATGGAGGGAGGTAGTGCCATGATGATGGAATTATACTAGAATTCAGGAAATGACTTTCGGTGGGTGATCTGGGACAAGTTAGTCGGGTGTGGTCCGACCAGGGATGGTAAACTTGAATGGGTGTTGTGAGAGTGACCCACCTCCGAGTTCATGTTGTGGTTGTAAGTGCTATTTTGAAATGAATTTTTACCTAAATGAGGTCGTTTTGATCTTATTCCTTGAATGGATAGTGTGGGGATGTCCTTCCGAATGGGTTTGATGGTGCGGATGGACGTCAATGTGGGGTAATGCTCTTATTAATGCCTGGGCATGGTGAGTTGGAACCTGTTAGGGGATGACAAAGTTGAGTTGAGTTCTGGTGGTTTTTTGTTGATGTAGGAGGTTCCAAGTAACTGGAAATGGTGGAGAGAACTATAACAGAAAAATGGTTGGTTGGTGACGTGATCAGACTTTTTGGTTGGAAGGACTCGAGTGATCACCGTTCGGGTATGTTAGCCCTAGTAGAGAGCCTTGGCATGAGTTTATTTAGTCAACTATTTGGAAGTGTAAAGTGGAATTTGGCTGTATGGTTGTGGGATTAGATCATCAGGAAAGGTGGTAGGAATGATTGTGTGTGTTTTCTTCTGGGTGATACCGGGGTTTTCACCGTTAGAGTTGGGTGAACTGGAAAATGACACCAAGTGATTTGGGTCATGATCCATATGAAGGATTAGGCTGATGAGGTGTCGATTAGTCCTTCTATGATGGTGCGATGTTATGTGTTATGTTCCATGTGTTGTGGGTTAGGTTTTTTCACCTAAGTTCCCCCAGGATGTTCTTGTGGTGAGAATGGTTGAAGTGGATGGATCCTTGAGGAGTGTTCAAATCATGTAGTGGTTGTAGCAAGGAAGGCTTGTGGGGAAAGTCGGTGCCCCTGATCCATGTTCGGTGGCCTTGTGGTGTGCAACCAAAAACCTAGAAAGTGGATGATTGGGCAGGCATAGTGGAATGACCTATAGTTATGGGATCTTATTGATTCTGGGAAGAGTGGCTCGAGGACGAGTCATTATAAGGTGGGGAGGTTATAAGGTCTCTGTTTTTATTAAAGAATGTTTTCGGTTAAGTGTTGGATTAGATCTCTCTTTTGTAGCTAGATATGTGTTTCATGTGTTCAGGTGGGAGCTTGGGGTGCTTGGGGGCTCAGGGCGTGATGAGAAGAACAATCAGGCCAAGCAGTGCAAGGCGCATGGTCTGTGCACGGTTAGGGGAAACCGTACGGGAAAACTGTATGGACCAGCCATCCTCAGAAAGTAGCCTTCTCATGGTATGTGCATGGTTAGGAAAAACCATGCGGGATTCACAGGAAACTGTGCGGGCTAGCCTCTCATGGATAGTAGCTGTCAGACGGTTTGCACACGGTTTGGCAAACCGTGTGGGTAGACCGTGTGGCCTAGAAAAGTTAAAAAATTTACAAAAATGTCACCCCTTGATTTTAAGACCCAACTCGGGGTTTTCCTCCTCCTTCTTCCTTGCAACCCTAGTAATGAACCAAAGGAACCAAAAGCTCCCAAAGAATGATTTCCTTTTATTCTTGACCATTTGGAGTGTCGTTGGAAGCGAATAAAAAATCTGGTTGAGTCTCCTCATCCACTCACTTTTCCAGTTTAGGTCTTGTCTTTTGTTCGATCTCCATCCAAAGCTCTCAACTCTTTATTTTTTGGTGAGATCTAGGTTGAGGCTTCAAAGGTTTGTTGGATTGGGATCTAAGGAATTGATTGGGAGGGTGTTCATCATCAGATCCAAGGTAGCTGGTCTACAAGTTATATCCCTTGAGTTTTATAGAGATTTGTTCATGTAATGTTTTGATTCTTACCCTCTTGTGAAGAGTTCGTCATGCCCTTATTGTGATGTGATGTTTAGGGTGTCTAAAAAACCAAATCGAACCCTCATGATCCTCGCGGGAAGCATAGAGGATGATGTGACCTATGTTAGGGCCACCCATGGGGTGTGCCCATATTCCCAGACTTAAGAGTCTATCTAAGTAAATGTAGGACCATTGTGCAAGAACATAAAGCCCAGGGTGAATATGATATTAAGCTTGAAGGATGTGAATGGGAGTCCTAGTAATACACCTTGGTTGGGTAGTGACCTATGCAGGTGTAGGTTGGATTAAAAAGGGGTTAAGTGAGATAAATGGAAATGCTAAGGGATTAGTTTACACATGATTATTCTTAGTGAGATAAGCATGGGAAATGGGAATTGGGGATGAATTTGTGGAATGTGTTAATACATGAGAATTAGGTGGTTGATGTGGCAGTGTTTTTAATGCTCTTTTCTGCATCCTTTTTTATATATTTGTCGACTTTTTAATATCAAACTATTGTATTTTGTGTAATATTTATCAATTGTTGTATTTTGTAAATTACATTATAAAAATGTGTTTATGTGTTAAAAGTGTGTTTCTGTTGTTTATTTTTTATTTTTTTCAATAATAAAATTAAGTTCTTATTTTTAATTTCATTTAATTGATTCTTTTTGTTACTAGTTTTTAATAATTTTTAATTCATTAATTAGATTGATTAATTTGGTATTCTTAAATTTTAAATAAATAAACTTTACATGTCAGTTTTTAATTCTTTTAATAATATAATTTGTTGAACAATTTAATTTTATTCAATTGAGATTTTTTATTCTTTAATTAATTATTTAATTTATTAATTGGTTAATTAATTGCTTAAATAATTTAAGAAAGTAACTATAATTACTTTAATTTGTCTTAAATTAATTTGTTTATAATATTTAATATAAATAAATTCATTATTCTAAATAATGTATAAGTAATTTTATTATTTAACATTTTTTCATTTAGTTTTTAAATTCTTTTCGTTAATTCAATTGATTGATTTATTAATTTATTTTTAGTTTTAGTAAATTCTATTAATTCTTGGTGTTTTCTGTTTGATTTGCAGGAATTGCGGTCACACGGTCCCTCTCCTCCTGTCCCACCGCTTAAAATTTTTTGTCACCGTATCCCCAGCCTCACGGTCTCACCGTGAGCAACACTCACGGTGACACCATTTCACAATTAATGTCCCATGCTCACAGTGTCACGTGGAGCCATTTCATCTCCTCTACTCGGCCACTGCAGTAGCCACACGGTCTCACCATGAACATCACCCATCGTTTCCTTATGGTCTCACCATCACCCCCGCTACACCTCTACTCATGCATCTACACACATAACACAACAACAACTCAAATCAGAGAAACAAAAATATTGCGGCGCAACAGCCACAACCAGCAGGAAAAAAAATTTGAAAGAGATGAAAACTAGCTAATCAAACATACAAGATCAAAAATCCAAAATCTCCCAGATCTGAAGAGCATTCACGATGAACCCGAACCCGCGATCTTCACCTTTTCTCACTCTCGCTGCCTAAGTTTCTCCCTTAATCTCGGTTGATATCCGCTGTGCCCCTTCTTCTTTCTACCCCATGCCGCTGCCTCCCTCACCTCTACACGATGACCCCCCCTCAGTTCCGACATCACTCCCCTTAGCCACCGAACCAGTTGAAGCTCCCTGCGCTGAAGTCGTCAGCGACCCGCCTTCCTGCCCTGCGCGGAGCGAGTCCAGCCGCTCTCTTCCTCAAGCACAGCCGTCGCCGGACCCGACCCCAATTCACCGGTGCCTGCTTTGGCCTAGCATCCCAGATCCGATGCACCCCTTCTTCTTTCTACCTCGCACCGAGACCCCCTTCCACTCTCCTCCTCTTCGCAAAGATCCGATGCACCCCTTATGTGTCATATATCATATAAAATATTAATTTCTTATCATAGTAATATATGTTATTAATTAAATACAATAGTTATTATATTAATAATAGTATTAGGTATTACAAAATATATTTTCTTTTTAGTATTTTTATTTTGAGTATATATATATATATATTTATTTATATTTACATTTTTTGTTTCATTATTCTTGTATTTGACTCATGTGCGTTTTTTTGCAGAGGAGGATTATGGCTCGCCGCATGCGTAACACATTCATTCAGTTATGAGCAACTACTCCAGTGACCAGTGCGGGAGACATGGAACTGTGAAAGCTCCACGTGGATGTCGGGGAAAAATTCAGATGAGATTCCAGAGAGTTCGATTACTAGGTGATTAGCATTCATCAAGGGTAGGACGCGGGACATTTTTTTATTCTGGGAATTCATCCAGGGAGAGGGAGAGCAGAGAAGGGGGATTCCAGAACTTCATTCTGTGGGGGAAAGCATCCATTCTTCCATCCGGAGATCTCTCAATCCATCAATTCATCACGATTAACTCTTGATCCATTTCATCACCGAAACAGAGGCAGACAGTCATTGAGCAGAAGATCAGTATCAGAGCTGAAGCTAGATAGAGGAGCAATATTGTAGGAGATGCTTCTTTATTAATTTTCTATTTCTATCTGTTTGACTGTTTTAATGTGTAGTTAAATAGATTAGGGGCATCAGGCTCTAGAGAACTGATCATCCATCCATTAGTCGTGTTTTGTTAGTATGATTGCTCAGTGTGATTTCATTGCTCAGTTCTCTCTTCTGTTTATTTTGAGCATCATTTCAAATTACCTAACGACCGATAGGCGTGGTAGTGAATCATTGAAACGTGGAGAATTTACCAAAGTTCCGAGAATTAGAAAATCTCAATGCATATCTTCTCCAATTTAAGTAGATTCATCCAAGGGTCAAGATCAAAAGGTCAAGACTCAAGGAAGTTGATCGGGCTGTGTTAATCCATTGAAGTGGCAACTCAGTGGATTAACACCATTTTTTTATGCACTGAGTAATTGGATTAAACCAAGCAGAAGTGGAGAATATCTTTTTAATCAGTTCAAAGTAGCCTAAGGACCCTAAAATAATCATTACTATTTTTTCTCTGTTCAATCCATACATTTCACCATTTCACATTCATTTTCACACCCACTCTCAATGTTTGTTTCATTGTTTGTGTTTAGTTTTTGTTATCATTTTATTTTATTTTTTTGTTGTTTTAGTTTTAAATTAGTCTATCACAATGTAAATCCTTCTGTGTGGTTCGACACCCTTCTTACAAAAGTACTAGTAGGTTGTCGGTTTTATAAATTTTAAATTTGCATGTACTCAATGACAGTGTGGCCAAATTTTGGCTCTATTGTCAGGGAAGGCACGTGCGACCAAGTTTTAAAAGAAACACAAAAAAAAATAGAACAAAAAAATAAAAAACTGTAAAACTGTAAAACAAATCTCAAGAAAATCTTATTGTTGAAACTATATGAACACTAGAGTTTCTAAGTCATAACATGGAACACCAATCCAAGAAATCAACAAGCACTATTCTGAACTTAGAAAACAAAAGAAACTTGAAATAGAAAATTTGGATAATATTGATGGAAATCAAAATGTCAATGGGACACAACCCTTAGTTCCTGCCCATGAGAGACCTAAGCTTAGGGAGTTTCAAATTTCTACTGTGTCAAACAATCCATCCTACATAAAAATTTTCCATAGGTCTAGGAGCTATGAGATCAAATAGTTTCATCTTTCTCCACTGCCATCATTTAACAATCTTCCAAGAGAGGACTCCTTAGAGTTTATCAGAGATTTTTATGGTTCTGTTCAGTAGTTGCCTCTACGAGATCTTAGTGAGGAGGTGTTGAGGTTGAGGTTGTATTCATTATATCTAAATGGGGGATAGGACTTGGTTTCCAAATATAGATGAGGAAATCTTTGAAACCTGGGAAGAGGTGTGCAATGCCTTTGTATCTAAATTCTATCCCAGGAACACCACCATTGAGGTTAGGAATAAGATCACTGGATTTTTTCAGGATGAGGGAGAACTCTTTCAATAAGCATGGGATAGGTTTATAGGTCTTATTAGATAGAGCCCCAACCATCAATTAGAACCCCATTTTCTCATGGAGAGTTTCTATAATTCCCTCACCCCCTACAATCAGAACTTAGTTGATCAATCTTGTGGAAGTGATTTCTCTGATTCCACTGCTGATGAGCTGAAACAATTGTTTGATAAGTTGGATCAAAAATCTCAGCACAAGTGCACTAGGAAGAGAATCATCCATAGGGTTGATACAAATCCTCAAGATGGTATTGTTAATGATAGGTTCCTTAGGGAGTAGTGCTATCACTGTGGAATGTTTGGTCACACTCAGAGATATTGTCCAAACTTTGATCTCCCTGTTTCATGTGAAGAGAGTGCCCAGTTTTTCGATTACAGGGCTAGGAATCAAGGTGTCCATGCTAAACTCTCAAATCCATAACAATATGGATATCAAGGTCATCCCAATCAATATTAGAGTGAGAAAGGGGTCACCAAGCAGCCCACTGCCCTAAACAAGCAACCCACTGCCCCAACATTCCACCCACAACCCAAATAAATTTTCTAGAATCAATATGAGGCTGAATCTTATAATTTTCAAGGGGTGTTAAAGGGGATGTTGCAACTAGTGTTGATTGAGATCAGCTCATTTATGAAGGACACGGATTCTAAGATTCATAATTTAGAACTTCAAATGAGTCATATTGCTAAGAATCAAACTGGTAAGGAAAAGGGAAAGCTTCCCAGCACTTCAACTCCCAATCTAAGAGAAAATGTGATGGTAGTAACAACCAGGTCAGGGCTTAAAATTAAGTAACAAGTTAAGGATCCACCTAGGAAAGTGTAAAACAATGTTCAAGATAAAATTTAAAATGAAAATTTGGAAAATCCCAATTCTATAAATCTATAAAGTGTGTTCTAAATTGAACAGATTGTGTAAACCACACCTAAGAAAGCTAAATAACCAAAGAAAATGAAGTGGGAATTGATTAAGGAAGTGAAGAATAATGTGGGGTCTAAGAAAAAGGTGAATAACCTACCTATTCTAAAACATTATTCCCCTCCCATTCCCTTACCTGAAAGAGTGAAAAAAAAGTGATGAACCTAATTACCTGAGATTATTTAAACTGATTCAAAGCTTCACCATAAACATGACTTTCTTAGAAGCCTTGGATAAAATCCTTTCATATGATTCATTAAAAAAATGTTATCTGAAGAAAAACAATGATTGGAAGAAGTTGGATAAAATTGATCTTAATGCGGAGTGTAGTGAAATTGTCAAAAAAAATATTCCTCCCAAATTAAAGGACCCTGGTGGCTTTATCATTCCGTGTTGAATAAGAGGAAGTGTGAAACTAAATTTTCTATGTGATTTAGGAGCAAGTTTCAATCTTATGCCTTTATCCTTATTTAAAAAGTTAGGTCTTTGGGATATCCAACCAACTTCTGTTTGTCTTCATCTTGCTGATAGGTCACTCGCACACCCTTATGGAAGAGTTGATGACCTGTTAGTAAGTGTAGGAAAACTCACATTGCCCACTGATTTCATGATCCTTAATATGGAATGTGATTAAAAGGTTCCAATCATCTTAGGCAGACCCTTCCTTGCTACTAGTGGAGCCATCATTGATGTCTCCAAAGGTAAACTCACCCTCTAAGTTGTAGATGATGTGGAGGAAATTTTGGTGTTTGAAAGGCCCTGACATGAGGTTACTTGTGATTTGATTGATGTGGTTATGAATCAATGTTAAAAAATTGAGGTTATATCTGAGTATGTGTCTTTACCACTTGAGGTCACAGAGATAATAATTCCCCAACCCACTGAAATTTTTTTCTTTGGCTGCTGCTCTTTCCCCACACCCTCCTGTTGATGAGAAAATTCTTTCTTTGGAACCCATTCTAGAGAGTGAGTCACAACTTTTTCCTACAATGTCTCAACCTGTTTATGAAAGTTTCCCTTGTGAAGTCAATTGTCTAAGAGTTCCTAAAGCTGGATAATGTTTTGGGTTGAGCCCTGCTGAAAAACATGATGATTGCCATTATGAACAAGTGAATTTCCTTGATATCTTCTTACCTACCCAGTTTAATGTTGTGAGTGATGATTTCAAATCTGAACTTGAAAGATTCACATCATTTGAGTCCTCTATGGACATTTAGAACAATATGTTGAAATATGAATTTGATAACTTATTTTGGGATATTTCTAAGTTGTTAGAGTTGGGAGCTGTTCTGGGACTTGCTCGGGGTTTTTTCAATGTTTCGTCTTCTATTTTTGGGTTTTAGAAAAACTCTAAGTGTAGTGGAATCTATAGAAGTATTATTGACCAGCTCAGTGAGTTTCATGGGCAATTTTTGAACATTTTAATCACTAATGAACTGATTTTTAGAGACCTAGTTGAGCTGGACAACATGAATCCTCTTAGTGATCTGGAAGAATTATGCAGAATTATGGTTGGTGATGAAGATGAAAATGTCTCAAGTAGTCATTCTCCTTTTTCCTTATACAATTGTGAAGTCGACACCATTGACACCTCTTTCCCATTGAATGGTTATGGTTAGAAATATTTACGGGAATAAGTTCTGGTTAGGGACTTTAAACCTAGCACTGCATGGGAGGCAACCCATGGTTTACCTTGTTTTCTACTTTAAATTTTTAGTTTGAATAAATGCCCCTTGCTCAGTTGTTTGTCTCTCTATTCGGTGAACAATAATGCCTGGATTTCTTTGTCATATGATGCAAGTGGTCTAGTGGTTCTGGTTTGCTAAGAGAATCATGTTTCAGTGGTAGCCTCATTTGGAACATTCATGGTGGAAGGAGGCTATCATTGGATAACACAAGATAACACTCTGAAACTCATCCTCTGGGTTTCATTTTACATAATTTTTAAATTATTTAACACTAATGTTAAATTGTTTTATCTTGTAGGTACTTAAACTGCACATCCAGAGTTTATGCATAAGGCAAATAAGGTAGGCATTAAAAAATGAATTAAGAATCTTCACATTCAGGGGAGTAGTGTTTTTATACTTCCATTTGTATTAATCTCCACATTTTTATTGAATGTTGATGTGATCTAAGTGTGGGGTACTTCCCACTGATTTGTGAAACTTATGAATTGTTTTTGTGATTGGGTGTTATTATTCTAAAATCTAATGAGTTGAAAATGATTTTGAGCTTCACTTTGAAACCTACTTACACCCACTATTTGTATTCACCTTCTCTTTCATTGAGTTGTTACTGCGCATCACTACTAATCATGATTCTATTTGAACGATGTTGATAAAATAATTTATCTACTTATAAGACATCAAAGCATGAAATTTTTTGGAATAGAACTGTGAATGTTGCTGGTGTTGGTTAGTGGGGTTGGATTCTTCTGTTTTTGTTTGTTTGTGTTTTTATTTTCTTTCACTTTGTGTGTGGAAAAGAACATTTTTGAACCTCATTGCTACCCCTCCATATCCTTTTTCAGTTGAACTGTCCATCTGTTTTGAACATAAACTGTCTCCCACCTTGAGATTCAATATTGGGGAAAATTTTGGGTTTTAAGTGTGGGGGAGAGGGGTTATTCTAATGTCCTTTCAAATTCCCCCTTCTTGAACCTGAAGTTTGTGTTTGCTTTAAAAATGGTCAATTTTTTTTCAAAATTCTTAGAATTACTTCAAAAAAATTAAAATTATTTCATTACATGATGGTCATTGGAGGTTCAATGGTACTTCAATTATGTCCTACATAGTGGGGAACTGCTCACTAGATGATGAGAGTGGCACTTAGTAAGAAACTGTTAATCATGAATGATTATAGAGTGCAATTGTTCACTTTATCTATGGATCTGTCTGTTTACAAAATGAGGATGGGAGTGTGATAATATAGGTTTTTTGGGATGAGGATCATGACTTAGAGTGACTAGAAGTTCTCACTGGAACCTAGGGGACTCACATTTTTAAATAATAATATTTATTTACTTTGGGAAGTCAACTCAAATGATTATTAGTTAAGTCATTTGTAATTGGAGTAAAATGGGAAAATGGTATCCCATGGTGAGTATCTAAGACAAGGTGCATTGGGGGTGTGTTTCTATGAATAAATAAATTCAATTTCAATCTTAATAAGTGCTATGAACAATGCTTTGTACATGGAATATGGCTGGGAAGAATAGAAAAAAAGTGACCTTGTCAAAAATGAACTCAATAAGGTGACGAGAATTTTGAATCCAAATGAAGAAGGGAGTAATTTAATTGGTTAAAATTTATTTGAGTTGAGTCAATAAAATGATTAAATTAATGTACTTTAATTTTTTTAACCTGGGGGGAAGTGAGAATGGAAGGTGCCCTTGGTTAGGTTTTGAGTTCCACTTCATCTAACCTTTCATCACACCCTGAATCAGTACTTGAATTGTAAATTGAAGTAGGACATTTAATGAGCGCACATATGAGGCATGACATATTTGACAGTGTATGAGTTTTTTAGGCTTTTTACTTCCAGGGGTTTTTTGATGCTAGGCAGGATATCATTTTTAAACACCTTTAGATAGCCTGACCCATGGTTCGGTCTTGCTCCTCTGGGTACTAATGTTTAATCATGCACACTTTATGAACTGAAATTCACAAATCATCTTTCTATTTTAAAGTCAAAGGCATGCACTTGTTTGAGGACAAACAAAGTTTTAAGTGTAGGGGAGTTTGATGTGGCAGTGTTTTAAATTCTCTTTTCCACATCCTTTTTTATATTTTTGTTGACCTTTTAATATCAAACTATTGTATTTTGTGTAATATTTATCAATTGTTGTATTTTGTAAATTACATTGTAAAAATGTGTTTATGTGTTAAAGGTGTGTTTTTGTTGTTTATTTTTTATTGTTTTTCAATAAGAAAATTAATTTTCTATTTTTAATTTCATTTAATTAATTCTTTTTGTTACTAGTATTCAATAATTTTTAATTCATTAATTAAATTGATTAATTCTCTATTTATAAATTGTAAATAAATAAACTTTACATATCAGTTTTTAATTATTTTAATAATTTAATTAGTTGAACAATTTAATTTTATCCAATTGAGATTTTTTATTCTTTAATTAATTATTTAATTTATTAATTGGTTAATTAATTGGTTAAAAAATTTAAGCAAGTAATTTTAATTAATTTAATTTGTCTTAAATTAATTTGTTTATAATATTTAATATAAATAAATACATTCTTTTAAATAATGTATAAGTAATTTTATTATTTGACTTTGTTTAATTGGGTTTTTAATTCTTTACATTAATTCAATTGATTGATTTGTTAATTTATTTTTAGTTTTAGCAAATTCTATTAATTATTGGTGTTTGATGTTTGTTTTTTAGGTATTGTAGTCACATGGTACCTCTACTTCGTCTTTCTCCCTCTCCGCACAAACCCCCCTCTCTTCGTTTCTTTCTTCTTCTTTTTTAATTTTTATTCTATTTTATTATATCATATAATATAATATATATATATATATATATTATGTGTTATATATCATATAAAATATTAATTTTTTATCATAGTAATATATGTTATTAATTATATACAATAGTTATTATATTAATAATAGTATTAGGTATTAAAAAATATATTTTCTTTTAAGTATTTTTATTTAGGATATATATATTAATAAGTATTTTTAAGAAGTGATATATATATATATATCTTTATTTACATTTTTTGTTTCATTATTCTTGTATTTGACTCACGTGCGTTTTTTTTGCAGAGGGAGGATTGTGGCTCGGTGCACATGTAACCCATTCATTCAGTTAGGAGAAACAGCTCCTGTGACAAATGCGGGAGACATGGAACTGTGAAAGCTCCAGGTGGAGGTCGGAGAACACTTATGATTAGATTCTAGAGAGTTCGATTACTAGGTGATTAGCATTCATCAAGGGCAGGATGCGAGACATTTTTTTTATACTGGGAATTCATCTAGGGAGAGGGAGAGCGGATCAGAGGGATTACAGAACTTCATTCTATGGGGGAAAGTATCCATTCTTCCATCCGAATATCCCTCAATCCATCGATTAATTTCCATCAACTCTCGATTCATTTCATCACCAAAACAGAGGCAGACAAACATTGAATAAAAGATCAGTATCAGAGCTGAAGCTGGAGAGGAGAAATCTTGTGGGATGTTCTTCTTCATTCATTTTTTATTTCTATCTTTTTGACTGTTTTAATATGTAGTTAAAAATATTAGGGAAATCGGGCTGTAGAGAATTGATCATCCATCAATTCTTCTTGTTTTGTTAGTTTTATTACTCAGTGCGATTTCATTTCTCGGTTTTCTCTTCTGTTTATTTTGAGCATCATTTCAAATTACCTAATGACCGATAGGCGTGGTAGTAAATAATTGAAACATGGATAATTTACCAATGTTCTGAGAATTAGAAAAGCTCAATTCATATCTTCTACAATTTAAGTAGATTCATCCAAGGGTCAATATCGAAAGGTCGAGACTCAAGGAAGTTGATCGAGCTGTGTTGATCCATTGAAGTGGAAACTCAGTGGATTAACACCATTTTTTATGCACTGAGTAATTGAATTAAACCAATAAGAAGTGGAGAATATCTTTTTAATCAGTTCAAAGCAGCCTGAGGACCCTAAAATAATCATTATTGTTTTTTCTCTGTTCAATCCATACATTTCACCATTTCACATTCATTTTCACACCCACTCTCAATGTTTGTTTCATTGTTTGTGTTTAGTTTTTGTTATCATTTTTTTTGTTGTTTTAGTTTTCATTTATTCTAGCATAAGGTATGTCCTTTTCTGGGGTTCAACACCCTTTTTACCACAGTACTAGTAGTTTGTAGGGTTTATAAATTTTAAATTTTCGCGTACTCAGTGACTCTGCAGCCAGTGGTACACCTAGATGATTGAATCTAATGAAGGGATTGTGTTATGTGATATGAGAATTTTACTTGAAATGCTTATGGGGGTAAATTATTTTGAAATTATGAAGGGGATAAATGGGTTTTTGAACGGTCAATGGTGAATTTGGCCAAGGGGTTGTTGAACTTAAAGGGTTAAGGCACAGAAGAGGAATTTGGCTAGATGGATATGAAATGTAGATGGTGAATTTATTAATGGGTTATGGAATTGTATTAATTCCCATGTTGTGTTATGTATTATGATATCCAATGTCATTGAATATTCTTGGTTGTGTTTTGTATAGTGATATCCAATGGCATTGAATATGCTTGTTTTTGTTATGTATTGTGATTTCCAATAACATTGAATATGCTTGGTTGTGTTATGTATTGTGATATCCAATGACAATGAATATACTTGGTTGTATTATGTATGGTTTTGGTGATTTGATAAATAAGAATGTGCACATGGCTTGGTAGATTGGGGTATTGACTTGAGGTTCTATGCCCACAGGTTGAGTTAGACCGAGGCTCTAAACTCCACCCCAAAATGCATGGGTTAAGGAATGGGAAAAGGTTCTATTGTCATAATGGTTGCATTCCACTCGGATTGAGGCTTTGAGGTGAGGATAATGTATTGATTTCATTCTACTCGGATTTAGGCTTCGAGGTGAGGAAATGTGTTGATGTGATATGTGTATCCCTAGTGAGTTAGGTACTTGACTAGTTTTCCCTCTAATTTGTGATTTATTACCTTAGACCCTTCTGTAGAGGATAATTATCCCTAACCCATGGAACATGTGATCAATGTGTCTTATGAAATGATGATGGTATAAGAAATGGAATTGAGATAAATACTAGTAATGGATTTAGATGAACCTCGTTAACTTATGGCACCCAAACTGTTCCGTGTTTACTTACCATTTATTTTGTTCTTGCATGTACTATCTATTAGACTAGATATTTTGTAGACACCGTTGGTGGTGGACTACTATTTTTTGTACTCACACCTTGCTCGGGCCACCATTGGGTACCTGAGTAGATCTCTTGGTTGTAGGTCTGGACAAGGTTTGAGGCCCTACACCATGATGTTGAGTTGGGCTCAGGACATACATGGAAAAGGATCAGGACTTAGATTCAGTACCCTTTGGTAGTTTTGGTCCATTTTTTTTATTTCATATTTCTTACACCTTGCACTACTAGTATGGTATGACATTATTGTATTTGATTGGTGTTTGTAACCTACTGGGAAAGATTTGGTTTAGCATGTTTATTGGTTGTTTCATACTATTTCCATAATTTTTATTTTGATCTACTATGGACTACTCTATTAAAGAGGGTATAGTCTCCCCATGTGGCTTATTAGACCCTTGCTTCTAGTCGGAAACCTCTGGCATACGACGAGGCACGCTTGAGGTCATGTGACGACCCAAAACGGAGCACCAGTTTAGTAGATTCTGGGTCAGGGACATTACACCTAAAGTATAGGGTTAGCATCTCAAAACATGCCAAGGAACCCATAGAGAAAAACATTAATTCCGTAACGACATTTCACCTCATAATAATGCTTACCATGTAATATAATCCATTTTTCTCGATGTCTCCAATCTAGTGGATTGCATGAAAGTCACATCAACCCATGTGCTCAATTTCTCATTCTTTAACTTCCTGAAAATTGAACTTTCCTATAGAACACCATGGCCATGGATTTATTTAGGCTATATCATTTCCATCAAAGGGATTGAGATATCAACTTCTTCTATGGAACAAAAGGGAAAAATTCTTTCTCACATTATTCATTAATGCAGTATTACTCGTGATGCACCCAACATATCCTACCTCATCGTGAACTTATGTCATCATGGTTTTCACAAATACATCTAAGTGCATGATTCATAATACCCATTAATAATATTATTAAAGTACAAGGACCAATATACACATTCACAAATAGGAACATCCAATAACACTTATAAATGTAGATTTCCTACTAGCGGGTCTCATTCTCATAATGCCCCCTGGACATTACCAAGGGCATACACCATGAAAAGGTTACTCAATGTCCTATTAGTCTATACCTATGATAGCCTATATCATTTTTTTCCTTAAAATTATATCATTCGGCTATAGAACATATATTCAATAATAGTGTCATGGAACTTATAGGTTCTCATCATAGCAGGGATCCACTAAGACCTTTTAGTGAGACAACTATGCTTATGACATTATCACATAAAATTTTACTAATAAGAAAAATCATGACGTGATAAGAAATTTATTAATATTAAATACCATGAATATAAGTTATCATAAAGTAAAAAAGAAGTTGGTTCTAGGAAACTAACTCTAACAGACCCCCACTTGCACTAGAGCCAACTTCTAGTGACCTTCAGTCTGTTAGCTCCCACATGATACTCATGATTCTGCTGAGATAGGACTTTTGTCGAGGGGTCTTCCAAATTCTATTCTATGGATACTCTTCTCACTGTAACTTCACCCCTTTGATAAAAATCCCTCAAGAGGTGATACTTTGTGAGTATATTCTTTGTCCGTTGATGTGAATTTGGCTCTTTTGCAAGAGCCATCACTGCAGTATTATCACAATACAATGTGATAGGGTATTTACTCATAGGTACCACATAAAAATCCTAAAAAAAGTTATTAATCCATATGGTTTACTTGGATATATAAGAAGCCAATATGCACTTGGATTCTACTATAGAATTAGCTACAACTAACTTCTTTGAACTCTTCTATCTCATAAATCCTCTATTGAGACAGAAAACAAATACTGATTACAACTTCAGATCATTATGATCTATCTAAAAACCAACATCATCATACCCTATGATGACAAGCTCTTCATCTCCTCCATACACAAGGAACATATCCTTAATTATTCTTAGATACTTAAGGATAGACTTAACAGTAGTCCAATATTGTTCTCTCGAATCTTCCTAATATCTTCCAACCATGATCAGTGTATAGTAAACATCAAGTCTAGTACATAACATGACATACATGATAGAACTTATCACTAAAGCGTATGAGATATTACTCATTATATCTTTCTCCTATTGTGTTTGGGGACACATTTTCTTAGAAAGATGTAAACTATGTGACATTGGAACCAATCCTCTATTTGATTGTTCCATACTAAATATATTTAGTATCTGGTAAATATATTTAATTTTAGTTAGTCTAATCAACCTCTTGGATCAATCACGAATGATCATGATCCCTAGAATGTCTGTCACTTTGCCTAAGTCATTCATGAAGAAGCACTTGTTTAACCAGTTTTTAACTGACTATACGACTGGAATGTCATTTCTAATAAGTAATGTGTCATCTACATATACTACTAGGATAATGATCACATTACCATTAAACCATTTGTAAACTCATGGATCACATTCATTCTTAATGAAACCAAATTCCCTTATGGCTTTATCAAATTAAATATTCCATGACCTAGATGGTTGATTCAATCCATAAATAGACATCTACAACTTGAAAACCTTTTAGAATCACTTGGTGTCACAAACCATTTTGGTTGTGTCATATAGGCATCTTCCTAGAGGTTCCCGTTAAGGGATGTAGTTTTGACATCCATCTGCCAAATCTTATAATCATGGTAAGATGCTATGGAAAATATTATTCTTATGGATTTAAACATGGGAACTAGAAATTTTTTTTCATCATAATCAATTCCTTTATGTTGTTTAAAACCTTTATCCACTAGCCTTACATTATAGGTACTTACTTTACCTTCCATGTCCAGTTTCCTCTTAAATACCAATTTACACCCAACAATATTTACATCAATTGGCGCATCGACCAGAACCCAAACTTGGTTCTGATTCATGGAATCCATCTCAAAATTCATAGTTTATAGACATCTTGTAGCTTTTGATCTAACTTGGTTATGATACATGGAATCCATCTCCAAATTCATAGCTTATATAAATCTTGTAGCTTTTGAGCTCTCTAATGCCTTCTTTTAGGAGGGAGGTTCATTATTGTCTAACAATAATTAGTCACCATCCTCGATGGCAAGAAAAATATATCTCTCTAGTTCCATTATCTCTCTTAAACTCCTACGTAGTACTTTTGTTTTAGGAACTACTTCTTCCATTAGGCCCTATAGAACTTTTTCTTATGTCTAATCCTATTTATCTTGAGCATCAACTTCATCAAAGTCAATCTTGCTCCCACTATTCTTTTTGAGGATGTTCTCCCTTTCAATTAAGATGGTTGTCTAGAGACATTTACTTTCTTGTCCAAGGGTTTGTATAGGTAGTATCCCTTTGTTTCCTTGGCATACCCTATAATGATACACCTAATGCCCTGGGGTGCTAGTTTGTTTCCTAATAAAGCCTTAAAAATGCCTTGCATCCCCATACCCGTGTATGTGAAAAAATGGGTTTCTTTCCACTCCATAACTCGAAGGGAATTCCATTTTCCTCATTAGTTGGTACTCAGTTTAATGTGTATGCCATATTTTATAATTTATATCCCCATAAGGATAATGGTAGATCTGTATGAATCATCATCGACCTTACCATGTCCAACAAGGTACAATTCGTCCTTTCACTAACACCATTCCACTGTGTTTTATAAGGTGGAGTGAGTTGAGATAGAATCCCAAACTCCCACAGAAATTCAATGAACTATTGGTTAAGGTATTATCCATCTCGATCCAATTGGATATTTTTTATCTTCTTACCAAGTTGATTCTATAATTAATTATTGAATTTCATGAATTTTTCAAAGGACCTGGACTTATACCTCATTAAGTAAATATATCCATATATACTCAAGTTATCAATAAAAGTTATGAAGTAAGAATATTCACCTCTAGCTTCTACTGGAAATGGTCCACACACATTAGTTTGAACCAATCCCAGAAGCTTTGTGGCCCTTTCAACCTATCCACCAAATTTCAGTTTGGTCATTTTCCCTTTTCAACAATAGTTACATCAATCAAGTGGTTTTATTCAAAAGATTCTAAATAACCATCTTGATACACTTCTCGTTTACATAATAGAGATGGTGATTCCATAACTGAGTGTTATATGAGTTGTGTAAACTTTATTTTTTTATCAAATTCCAACACTTTGTTTTTGTAATTTAATACATACAGACCATTATTTAAATCTTCCATACCATAACATGTGTTTTCATTATAAAAGAAACTAATTTTATTTACAAACTTGAAAAAAATATCATCTATATCCAAATATGATACAGAGATTATATTTTTGGTAACCTTGGGTACATAATAAAAGCCATATAAAACCAAAATCATTCATGTTGGCAATGTGAGGTGGTAGTCACCAATGGAAAGAGCAGCCAACCTTGCACTATTGGCATCTTGTAGATCCACCTCTCCTCTATCAATTTTATTGAATCTACTTGGTTCCTGTATTCTAATACAGATATGAGAACCACAATCTATATCTAATACCTAATTTGTAAAAATGGAAATATTTCACTCGATAATGAATGCACCTTTGGACTCCCTGGCCTATGGGTCCAGTTCCTCTTCCAGTAGCCTAACTTTCCACATGCAAAGCATACTTATTCATTTTCCTTTCCCTTCCTTTAGATCTTATTCATCTTGTTCGAATGATTCTTTGGGGATTTATATTGTTTATAAGTCTTAGGCCCCATTTCCTTGTCCTTCATCTTCCTATTAACCATAAGGACTGCAGGTTTTTCATGCCCCATGTCCTTATTTATTTGGTGGATTAAAGTAAGAATTTAAGATATACTCTTCTCATTAGTTATCATATTATAATTCATAATAAAAACTAGAGAAGGTTTTGGGCAGCGATGATAGTATAATATCAATACGCAAGTCATCTGGGAAGTTAATCCCTAAGATTCCCACATGCTCAATGTAGCCAATAAGCTTAACTACATGTGGCCCAGCTGGTGTTGGCTCTCCAAGCTTAGTGGTGAATAAATATTTCAAGATCTCATAACTCTATTGTCTCACCTTCTCTTAATAGATATCCCGATTGTGAGATATCATGCTATAAGCATCCATTTCCTCATGTTTCTTCAAGAGATCATTGGTTATGGATGATAGGGTGAGGCACTAAACATCTATAGCATAAATCAAATGTTTCTTATGCATAGATATCTCCTCACCACTCACCTCATTTTCCAGGTGCAACTGGTAAAGGTTCTTCTAGAACATATAGTTTCCTTTCATGGTGAAGGATGACCTGAAGGTACCTTTTCCACTCCTGGAAATTAGTGTCAGTGAGAAGGTTTTCATTATTGAGTATGGATCGAAAAAATATGTTTGATTTAATTTTAATTTCATTTATACAAATAAGATGAAAAATGTTTTTGTAGTTTATCTAATAAAATTAAGACCAAGAAATAAATAAATATTCATTATTCTACCACTATTTTATCAAAAACCCAATAGCCCTCACTATTGGATTCATAATATTATGTTTCTTAGAATTATAGTGTAAAGGATCCATATTTTACTTCGTATTACCCCAACTTTGGCTGGTTAAGAAACTTTAAAGGTTTTAGGTAGTAATTAAAAATAACAACTACATTAACTTGTAGCTCCTTGATCCGTTCAGTGGAATCTCCAATCCTAAAATCCTTAATTTTGGATTTCCTCAACCTTTTCCTTTTAGTTACACCAAGTACTGATTTTTCAGTCAACCCTTGATGTAAATTATGTCAAGTCAACCCAAAAGCTCAAATTATAATTCCCCAATAATTTAAAGCACCCCAAATTTGGCTGGTCAAGCACTTTGAACTATAGTTCGATTCTAACCGAAGTAATAGAAGTCTATATCGACGTAATATTTTATTGAGGTTTTTTATCCTTTTTGTGTAAATTTACATTTATTATCTTTTCACATGCTTGTTGATATTAAGTGGAATTAGATTATGTGATTAACCATGTATTAGATAATATCTACACATAAGCCGGTTTATTTTATTTCCATATTTCATGCTTGTTAATTCATTAATTATGTGATTGCAAAAAAACATCCAAAATTAATAACCTTGAAGCTGACAGAAATAAAATAAAGAATATGATCATCATCTTGTTCTAATGGTTAGTTTATCTAGAGGTTGATAAAATAATCACTGTCCTAGGGGAGAAACACCTTGAACCATTTATAGTTCATGTTTATAGCTTTCGATATATCCACATTTGTATCTACTTCTATTGGTTTCACCTCAGCTCCTAACTTGAACCGTTTCCACTAGTGTGGGAGCTCTATCCATTACATATGCTTTTACTTACACACATGTGAGGGATAAAATGGGGTTTACATAAAAGAAACCATTGAAACACAAGACCTATATATTAATGAGGAGAGAAGGAACGTAGGAAAGAAATTTAATTTAATAATAAATTAAAAAGAAACCAATCACATACAAAGGTCTAGTCTAGCTCATGATCATCCACATGAATCCAATGAATTGTGCATTTAATAAAACTAGAATTCAATTATTTAATCATTCTTATTTAAGATAAATCATGCTCGAATCAATTAATTATTATCTTTAATTAATCAATCCTTTTATCTTAAACATTTTTTGAATTTCTTTGAGATTATCATCCATTATAATTCTAAACAAATTAATAAATTCATTTAAAATTAGTTCTGTACATAACATATACCTTGGAGGTAACCTGGTGAATACCCATAAAAAACAACCCAACATGTATTATGCTCATATACTGTTTTACTCTTATGACATATGGTATACACGACCTATCACATACTTTCATGACATGTACTTCATGGATGATTACATGAATTACATGAATTTTCTACCACATGTTATGCTTCAATGCACTTAGAATAACAACTTGTAATATGAATTATACATGATATGAAGATTTTAAAAAAATGAAAATATTAAAGTTTTAATTCTAAATAATTTGGTAAAGTACATGATGTGTAGATCCTATCTACACAACATGTACTACCTTCACTATCTTTCCAAAGTACACGCCTAGGAATTCAGCGTGTGATACATACTTCAGAAATTTCGGAGTATATGGAATTTCCAGAGGGCCACATGCCATGTTGACTTTGTCTTACATAGTCACATGTCAGCTAAGCCGTGTATGGGAGACATGGGCCGGCCCAAACCCAAAAGGGACTACACAGCGTGTCCAATGGGACACACAACATGTAGTCCGGCTGACCATGAGTCAGTTTATCCTAATCAACACGCAGTGTAATAATTAACTACACCACATGTCATTAATGCACAAGGGTTGAGTAATTTCTAAACTAATCTTGATTCATTGAACATCCCTACATGACATGTAATTATTATTACACGATGTGTACTATTTTGTTACCCAAACAAAATCCTTGGCACCTCTGGATGAGATCATCGATATAATTTTAATCATAAAATTAATAGTTTTTGTTAGATCTGCGAGAAATGATAGAGGAATAAACAAATATAGTTATTTAGATTAAAAAGGAACAATTAAACTTGAATTGAAAAACTAAATTATAAATGTGAAAATCACCAACAATTATTAAATAATTATAAACAATAATATGTCCCCTCTAATACCACTTGTAAGTTCCAAGTGCAATAGAAGCGTGGGAGGGTCAGTGCCCAATTTTGACTTTTTCCATATTCGATGAACAATCTGGGATCTATGCGATGATGACCACTATGATCCACATAATTGAATCAAATAAATATGACAAAGTAATAGAAACCTATAACCAAGAGAGAGGACCAACATGTTTTGTTTATAATTAATTTAATTAAATAATAACTACCTCTAGGGGGATTCTTTCTTTATTGATGAATTTGGCCATAGATATGCAGGTGTACCATCATTACGTTGTGGAGATTAAGTGTAGATCTCCTCTATTGGTGATTCAAATGTGTTCCACATATCTCCGAACGTCACCAAAGGAGTCTCTGGGTGCTAGTATGGAAGATCCTTGTGCTTGCGATGTTTGCCTTCGATCGCCTTGCGAGGCACTTCCAAAATGTTCTCCTTGATACGGTGGAGGAGGATCTCTTTCATTCTTGAGAGTGTTCTTAGAGTGGGATGAACTATTTATTCTTGAGATATTTTCTCCAATTAATTGTACACAACCCCATCAATGTTTCTAGGCTAGAACTTGGCTAATAGGAGAATAATATAACTGGGTATTTAATTCATTAGGGTAAAAATATCTAATTTTCACATGTGACTTAATTATTTTATTAACCATAGTGAAACCCTCATGTAAAATAATAACAGAAACATTATTATTTACAGACATGCACTTATATTGTGAGTTATAATTAAATATTATTTAATAAAATAATATTCAATATTATTTATTCTCACTAGACCATTAACTCAGTCCACCAATCCTCCACCATATTTATTGAACATTGAATAATGACTATTTATTTACTAAATAAATATCACTGCATTATTCACCAACAAAAATATAAATATTATATTCAGTAAATAGAAAATAAATATTTATTAATTATTCCTCCTATAATATATTTTCTCGAATAACTAGTATCAAAATAAATGTGATTAGGCATCCATGAAAAATTATTAAACCAAAATTGGGAATAATATTTATTCAACTTGTTAAATAATAAATAATATATTATTTAACTGAGAAACTAGATACACTTAGTGTGTAACCGTCTAGGCCTTTTTCTTAGTGGCATTAGGCAGGGAAACCTAAAGTCCAATATTAGAGTCTAGAAACACATTAAGGAACACATCGAGAAAAAAGATAATGCTATAATGACATGTCACCTCAATTGAATTCTTACCATATAATATAATCCATTTTTCTCAATATCTCCAATCAAGTAGGTTTCATGCAAGTGCCATCAACCCATGTGCTTGATTTCTCATTCTTTGACTTCTTGGAAATTAAACTTGCCTATAGAACACCATGGCCAGGGATTTATTTAGGCTTATCATTTTTATCAAAGGGAATGAGATATAAAATTCTGTTATGGAACATAAGGGACAAATCCTTTCTCACATTATTCATTAATTCAATATTACCCGTGATGCACCCAATATATCCTACCTCCCCGCAAACATATGTTGTCATGGTTTTCACCAATAAATCTAAGTGTGTGAGTCATAATACCCATTAATAATAATCTTAAAGTCCAAGGACCAATACTAATTTCCATAGATACGAACATTCAATGACACTTATAACTGTGGATTTCCTACTGGAGGGTCTTGTTCTCATAATGTCCTCCTAGACATTACCAAGGGAGTACACTATAAGAAGGCACTTCAAAGTCCAATCAGTCTCCACCCCTCATAGAATATATCATTTATGTCCCTTAAAATGAAATTATCTATCTATAGAACATATATTCAAGAAAGTTGTCATGGAACTTTCGGGTTCTCATCATAGCAGAGATCTGATATGACCTTTTAGTGTGATAACTACTCTTATGACATTATCACATACAATGTTACACAGAAGAACAATCATGATGTGATAAGGAATTTATTAATATTCAAAACCATGAATATAAGTTATCATAAAGTACAAAATAATTTGGTTCTAGGGCACCAAATCCAACATTATTTATTATAAAATATCATTAATTTCCTTTTCAGAACTATTTATTTAATTTAACTTTTAAAACATCATGACAGAAAATGAATTAGAATATAATATAGTTAAACATATCTAATATTCTATATATATATCTATAAAATTCTGTGTACATTATAAATCTTCCAAACAATATTACTTTTATAGGTTTTAAAATAATTTATTTCAAATAACCATTTATAAACAAACATAAATTGTTTTTATCTTTATAACAAAATTATGGATACAAAAAGTAAGAAAGTGTCATTTTTGACTTTATATTTACTTAAAATAATATATGTCATTTTCAAAGAAAAATGGAACAAAACTAAAATAAATTAAAATATTAGATCAGAATGGTCTAACCCCACTAAAAAAATATATTTAATTCAAGTTTTAGGGTTATTTTTACTCCGTATTATACTATTTTTAACATTAATTACCCGATTTATCATTATCTCGACGTCCAATATTTACTATGGTTACTATTCATGTTAACAATAAATGAAAGATAAATATTTACCAAATTTGTACCTAATAATTAAGAATATGGAATCAATTTTTTAAGATTCAATTTATTTAATTTTTATAAATCAATTTTAATATAATTGTGAAAACCCCAACTTAAAAAAGTTTTTATAAAAATAAGTTTTAAGCTAAAAAACGAACTTATGCCAAAATATGGTATAATGATGATTCAAATGTAACTAATTATATTATATATAATTTAATAGTATCTATTTCAATTTAAAATTAAATTAAAATCAAAATGATAATTTTAAATAAACTAAAATGATAGCTTTACAATAATCAGAATTTTTCACTATTCAATGAAAAATAAATATTTTCCGGAAAATACCAAAATTTTACCCTAAGATAATTTTGATATACTGATTTAAAAAATGATTCCGTTTTAATAAAATAAAATTTCTAATAAGTAATTATAATATTCAGTCACAAAAATAAATATGAATCTTTTCTAAAGAAAGAATATTTTTGAAGCATAAAATAACTTTACTGAAAAATTGAGTGCTTATTTCCAAATAATTAATCAACACAAATGTATTGAATAATAATTATATATATATATCATAATACAGTTAATAATATTCATACCCACCCACTTATAAACTATTTTATAACTATAACATTTAAATAATAATATTTCATGGTTTTTTAAGCTTAGTGTTGTTTGTTGTATATGTTATAGAACATAATATTCTTATAAAATTTCAAAATATTATAATTTATCACTTCAATTCTAGATTTATCCACCTTATTGATTTTTTTGAGATAACATACCCAATTACTATTCCTCTATCCACTACAAATTCAGACTTTTCAAAGTTTAAAACTATGTTCTTTTCAATGAAATTTTTCAAAATCTTTCCTAGATTTTTCAATAAATGATCAAAATAATATCTGAAACCCATGAAATAAAACAAAAATACCTCAATTTAGTCCTCAATGTGGTTTTAAAATATAATTACCATGAACCCATTATATTTACCTGGGGTATTACACAATCTAAATGGAATTATTTTTTAAGAAATGGTGCTAATGTGATCAGTAAATGTAGTCTTCTTCTATTCCTATGGAGTAATGAGTACCTAAAAATATCATAAAAACAATCTAGGAAACAATAATGAGTTATCTCACCCTATCTATCTGTTATTTGGTCAATGAATGGGATGGAGGAATGATCCTTCCTAGTAAAAAAATTAAATTTTCTATAGTCTATGAAGACTCTAGCTATTCTGAATTCTCACAGTGATTAACTCAATTTTTATCATTCCTCAAAATCTTCAATTCTATTTTCATCAAGAAATACATAAATAAGGTAGAACCATTGTGAGTTATATATGGAATATATGATTTATGACACTAAAATCTTCTCTATTTCTTTATTAACAATATCTATCATGGTTTGATTAAGCCTCCTTTGGTACTGCATAACTGGTCTAGAATTTTCATCAAGTAGAATCTGATGGATGCATTGTTTTTATTAACATATGGAATATCACATAAAATTAAACATATTTCTTACACACACTCTCTCAAAGTCTCAATCAATTTTTTTCTTTATTTTTATATATATTATTAGTAATCATTACATGTAGTTTTTCTCTTTTCATTAGGTACACATACTTCAAATCAGTGGGTAAAGGTTTAAGTTCTAGATTTGGGAGTTATTCTAGAGATAAAATAAAATTTAGTTTTCCCACTTACCAATATTGAATAACTTATATATATATAATGAAATTTAATATTCTTATTAATCGAATAAATAATCCAATCCATTAAAACACTTATAAGTTACTTATTCTAATCTATAAACAATTTCACCATTTTAGGGATAGATTCATTATCTATGAGGTTTTCAAGCACTATATTTATTCCCATTACTAAAAATTCATGTAACATACTTGTATATTCACCTGGTTTTATCTCTTCAATGTGGAAAAGTGTAATAAGTTAGTGTTCATCAAAGAGAAACTATATAGTGTCAAAGATGTTGAAGTGGACAATGTTGTCTCCAAACTCCATAGTGAGGATTCCTTCATCTAAATTGATGATTATAATGGATATATTCATGAATGGTCTCCTAAAAATTATGGGGGAGTGGGTTAGTGATCTCTCTTCCTACATCTTCAACAAATAATGCTAAGATGAAAATATCATATATTGAAATCCAATTAACATATCTTTCATGACCACTACTAGAAAAGTAATGGATTTATTGGAAAGTTGGAACTCTACTCGCATGGGATTAAATTATACCATCTACAAAGATGTAAAAATAGAGTGATACGTAGCATTAATGGATTCACCTAGATCACATAAATCACCAGGAAAAATTATGGAACTAATAGTGAAAGGGATATAAAATGTCCCTTAAATATTATCATTTTATGGGTAAATAGGGTGTTATTAAAGATGATAAAATTCATTCTTGGTTGATTATTTTATTTTCTTGAAGTATATTTTTCTTGGTGTGAATATCCTTGAGATATGTTTCATACTTTCAGATTTTTTGATTGATTCTATAAGGGGTATTTTTATCTCAAATTTCTGGAAAATTTCAAGATTTTTTTTGAAATTATTCCTCTTAAATTGTATTTGATTGAATCATTATAAATGGGAATGTAAGTGGAAATTATTCCTTCTACCTTTAATTCCTATATATATTTGTTTCTTTCTTTTTACTTCTTGGTCTAATCTTCTCTTCCTTCTCTTTATTTTATTCTTACCTTTACTATTTTTGAGGATTCTATCTTTAATTTTCAACTTTAATTTCTTAAATTATAGGATATTTTGGTTTATGTTTAGGTGTGTATAGTGATTTAAGTTCTTTTACACTTCTAGTGGTTGTCATACTGACATTAAATTTAGGATTTGGGACTGATTAGGCTGATAGAATCCATGAGTTTCTAGACAAAATGCCGATAAGACTGCTTATCTATTTTGTTAACTGTCAAAATTTATTTGTAATATTCAAAAATTCAGGATCCTTTTGTTATTGTATAGGAGGATGTACATTTGTTGAGAGTTTATCAAAAATATTTATTTTCATAGAAGCTAGTGGGGGATATATTGGTTGGTTATAGGATTTCTTATAAAGCTATTAGAAAGATGGTGGGTTTTGGAATTGGTGGTTCTTTTATTGGCAAGGTGGATGTTTCTGGAACTGGTTTTGAAAATGTGGTCTTGTATATTTCTAAATATTAAAAAAATATTGTAATTGATTTTTCCCTCCATCCCTAGTTTTTTTGTAGGAATTTTCTTAACTTAAATTCCACTACACAACTTTTCAGACCTTGTACTTAAGTACACTTGTTAGTGAAATGGGAGGAGATGAACATATACCACACACATTTGTTAGTGTTTTGTGTTCATGATTCTACTTCAAATATAATTTTCTAACAAGATCGGTTAGTTATTCTAATCTATATTCCAACAAGGGTGATGAGTTAAAACTTCTTACCTCATGGATACCTTTGGTGCCTTTACCTCTTATGCCAAAATATTTTGAGTTTTATACTATCTTTTTAATCAATCAATAGGCCTCCATAAATACTTTTTTTATCATGTATCATCCTAATGATTCATCTAATAGATTCTTATCACTATCCAAAAGGCCTTTAAAAAATAATATAAGAAGATGATTATATTTAAAAACTTGATGTGGGAAGCTGAAACACTATTTCTTGAACCTCTCCCAGTACTCATAAAGGGTTTCTCCTGAATATTTATTAATGAAATATATCTATCTACTTATTTTTGTGCTATTAATGGTAGGGAAAAAATACTATTAGTAAATGACTTTGAAATTCATCCTAGTCATGAAACTCTTTGGGTTGTATGTTAAATATCCACTTCTTGGTTTCCCCTTTAAGTGAAAAAGGTAATGCCCTCCACTTCACTTATTTTTTAGATGCTCCTTGAGGTTTAAAAATTAATTTCACAAGATTAAATTATTTTATATGATTATTTAACTCTTCCATTTCCATTCCATGATATTTCAGTAGTAGATGAATTAAAAAAAATTCAAAATTAAAATTAAATTTTCAAAGTAGATATCAAAATTTTATTATTAGTATTTTCAACATTTTGTGTACATAGATCTCTCAATGTTTGATTTGGGTTTCCTACCATTTTATTGGGATCACAATGAGTATTCGGTACCTCATGTGTGTATAAGAAGGAAATTCCATGAAATTTTGTTTTTAATTGTATATTTCTAATTTTTTCGAGTGAGATTATTTCTACCTCTGGTTCAAAAGGTTGAAGTTAGTCATTTGTAGATCTGGTCATGAAAATTAAATTAAATTTTCTGGAATTTCCTCCCCATAAATTGCACCATGTTTTTTATGCAACATATCATAGGGTGTATTAAAATCTATTTATTTCTAGGTAAAATTTATTTCTAGTGAAAAACCAAGGGTTTTCTTTGGAGAGGAGTGAAAAAAGTTAGTTGTAACTTTTTAGTTAGGAAGAGGGGGTGTTGTGAGTTTCTTGGTTTTAAAAATAAAGTGAAAAATGAATTAATAAGTTTGAAGATAATATCAAGATAATGGTGATTGGTTTAGTTTTAGTTTTTCAAATTCAATGTTATCTTAGTCCTCTAAATCATTCAAATATTATTCTAGTTAACTGAAAAATGAGTGGATCAAAAATTTATACTCCTCTCACACTTGGATGAATAGTGTGGGTGAGGATATTCCTAACTATAATCTAAAATCAGTATACCATTCTTTCTATGTGTGTAAGAGTTATAGATAATCTCCAATAATTATCTTAGTAAATGCCAAATTGAATCTTATTCTCTCTAAAAAACCAAGGGTGTCCACTACGTCTTCCACACGTACTGATAACCGCTGAGCACTTCACCACTAATACCTAGATTATTTCACCATTTATAGACTAGAAATATGTGGTGGGAGATAAGGGATCATTAAACAAGTAAATAAACAAAAAATATAATTAAAATCAAATATGTTTTCATATGATATCTAGGATTTCTTTGAATATCGAAACCAGTTAACAAAATATAGAAAATGTTATTCAATGAAGTGTGAGGATTTGAGCATTAAAAAAATGAGAAACTTCCCTTTCCCAGTCACATAAGAAATATGATTCCATTAAAATGGTATAATACATGAATGGGGAAGAAGAAATAATTTCCATACATGATAAAAATGAAAATTAAATGAATAAAAATAAAAGAGAAATAGAATAAGGTTCTACAATAGTCTATATAATCCAAGTCACTTATCAAGTTTAGACCTCCTCTTTCTTTTAAATAGATTCAATCTCCATATTCTTTGCCTATGGTAAAACCTATGATATCATATCTTTTGAATTTTTCCAAAGATTCCTTTTTTCCTTGCAACTTCAAATATCTATTTCATTTCAGTCTTCTTGAGAATATGTATCTACCATTAAAATAGCTACGTGTTTCCTTAAATTTTAATTTAATTATGTATAATCCATGTGGATGTATCTAATTGATAAAATAAATTTTGATGTGGCACCCCAAAGGCTCAGTTTGAATCTTAAGACTGGTCATGATTTTTAATCCATGAGGTTCCCACCAGCCACTTTTTTATATTTTTTATCCTTTATGAATTCTCAAGAATTTTATAAAGTAAATTATCATATGTGAGAAAAATTCCTATGCATGGACAAATTCTATTACATGTGGAATAATTCTCCCTCAAATATATTAAATGTTATATGGGCAACCAAAATGTCCTACGCATATGAATTTTTTACTTTGATTTATTTCAACATCTTCAAATATCATATATACTCCTCAAAATATCCTAAAACTTCTTGTAATGTCATATGTGTATGAGAATTATCATACAAAAAAATGAAATTTTGTATGTTCATGTTGAAATTTCATACACTATATGAATTTTTCCATTTTCAAAATTTAGCACACTCCAATATCTTCTAGTGGATCAAAATATCCTATATCTTGTTCACATATATTATGTGTAGGATAATTCTCCTAATAACAAGTTTTGTAAAACAATTTCCTTATCTATATTTCTTAATAATATCTTAGGGTTTCTAGAATTTCTTTATATAAATTTCCAACTTCTTGAAATGAATTTTGGGCCTTCAAAATCACCTCAAGACAACATGTGATAACATTAAAGATCCCAAAATTTTGTGTTATATTTATTCTAATAATTTCAAAAATTAAATAATCAATTAAAAATAATGTTTTAAGATATTTTACTATTAAATTACAAATTATTCATAAAAATATTAAATGTGATATTTACATAATAATTGATAAAAATAGGGTGATTAAAATCACGTATATCAAAGTAAAATATAGGAAAATATTGGAAATATCAATGTACCACCCAATTCTACCCCAATGTCGATGTCTTAAATTTTTAATTCAATATACAAGTTATTAGATTACATATAAAAGGATTCATTATCTACTCATACCAATAAATTGATTCCCTAGTTTGAAATCCGAACTCATTATCCCTTAAAATAGTTATTCTAAGTTTCCCTTACCAAACATCATAAAACCACAAACTCCATACTCTATATTTAGGACCCAAACCACACTGATATCACTATGACATGAACTAACCTACTAATACATTTTCTAGGATGATGATAATCCAAGTATTACACCCCAAGATCACCTCTAGTAGGCCAGGGGGTGGTGATTAGTACTAATAATAGATAAATCACATGAGAGGAATTAGCCTAATAGAAACCTACACATAACCATATATATATAATATATATATATAATAATGAAAAAAATATATAACAATCAACTATATCATAACATTTATATGAAACACACTATGAGTCCAGAATATAAATGATAAATGCAATAATTGAAAGTTGGGTAAAATTTAAGATCACAACATTCAAAAATAAAGACATACCTCAAAAAATCATAAAGGGGAACTCTATATCATAATATTTCCCGACATGAGAATAGAAAATAACAACCACCTATGAGCACCACTAAAATCTATCTTCACCAAAAACATATCCACCATATTCACCCATAAATTATACGTCATCTTCATAGACACAACACATGCGGGAACATGGATCATATAGGGGTGAGTATAAACATACTCATTAAGATTCCTTGAAAACCAAAAGGAGAGATGAAATAAAAAAAATCAACTCAAGTTGTAGAAACCCAAATATGATTTATGATAACTATATCCCAAAGCTAAGGATAAATCTAATATTCATATCTCATATTCATAAAGATTATTTTCCAAAGGGGATTGGGAAAACCTATAATACTATGAACTGTGAAGTAACGAAACTAACTCACTTACAAAAATTCTACATCACCTCTGTGAAATCATAATGTGGGACCCATTACTTGCTGATGAGAGCATGTTAGTCAGAGGTTGGTGGGGTGCCGATCCCTTTGGATTATCCACACCTTGTTGAGTGGAATGTTCATCAGATAAGGGGATTACCTACTCTATATATATATGAACCATTCCCCATCACGAATAGGGGTTACCAAATCCACTAAGTGTATTAATGGCCCTTACCCTAGTATCATTTTGTCTCTATGGGGATACTGACCCTATGGGAGCTCTAAACGCTTCACCCACTCTGAATTGTCAGTCTTATAAATATAATTAACCCCACTTTCCTAAAATTATCTAAAACCCCCTAATTATTAAGAGACATGATCTATTTCATTCTATATTAAAAAATTATTAGAATGGACTATTCATGTGATATTTAAATTTTTCATAGAAACCCTAGCCATGTTTTGGGATTAAACCTAATAGATACTTTGGGACCATGTGATTTGTAGTTGAATCTTCTTAAAATATTGGATTTCTCATTTGATTCATTCACCTCCATCAACATTGTGTGTTAAATATTCATTCTAAATGTATCAACCACCATTTCCCATAATCCTTTCACCATATACACTCACTAGATATGCTTTTACAGTTGATGTCATCCACTGTTCATACAAAGATGGGCCAAGCTTTGATGTTCGATCCATATTTTCTCATAGAACAACCATCTGATATGCTATTAGGGGTCTTTTTCACACTATTTTCTTCCATTTCACACTGATATCATCCATGTTCCATTACCATGCCTAAACTAGTGCCACTTCCTTCCATCGCCAACCATATCACCATTTCGGTCTCCCATTGTTGAACTAAATACCATTGTGAAGGTCAGAAGTGATTGTTCTTTATGAGAAGGGTGGAATGAGTGGGAGGGGGAAATAATTTGGTGGCCATGAATTCTTATCCAACCATCACATTCATCAATATCAAAAGTGATCATTTATGAATAATGTGTAGAAATCAAATTAAATGAACAATATTGACTTGATCAAACAAATTCTATAATAAATGATTATTTGCATTAGAAAAATTAAACAATAAAGTATTAATTTTTTTGAAAATAATAATGTTATTAAAAATATCAAAATTGAGAATTTATAAATCATATAAATGAGGTGTGAACCAAGAATGAAGTCCTACCTCAAAGCCAGATTGCTAGTGCTCATGACTCAATTGTGATTTCATATTTTTTTTCTTTATTATTGATGTTTTCTACTTTAATAATAAAAGATATTTTCTATAGGTCTCCATGATTTCCAACAATATCTTCTTCACATTGAAATATTTATCAATGTATTTATAACATATAAATTAGGTTAATCAAAATTTCATTTAAAAACCTAAAATGACTCGATTATATTACTATAGCTTGAACATGAATGTTATACCTCTCCTATATAAACCCTCCCACTATATAGAAATCCAAATTATTTGAATTTAAATTTGAGGTTTTGTTTGGAAGATTTAATTTATTAAACATGTTAACTCATGTGTAGGTTAAAAATAAGGCATTTAAATATATATTATATATTTAAGTACCGACACCATGAAGAAAGATAATACAACTAGGTGGTCATTTAAAAAAACATCATTAAAAATACTTTAAAGTATAAAATAAAAAATCTGAATCACTATATCATCACATGGGAGGAGGAACGTCAATGTTAGAGAGAAATCTAATGAGAGGAGGGATCATCATGGGATAGAGGAATGTTTCAGGGATGGATTATGTCAATGAATTTTTTTTGATATGGATCATAATTAGTTTAATTATGCCAATGTAGGCTCAAAATGTAAGAATAAAATCATTGGATGAGAATTAGAGGATGTTATATCCAAAGCAGAAAGAAGGGACCACCACTGCTGGTGGTGAAACTGGGTATCACTACCACCGGAGAAGAAGATTGGTGTATTGGGGATATCACTAATGGGAGATAATGAGAGAGGTATTGTTAGTGAAGTAACACTATAAAAGGTAATAATCCAACATTGTATGTCAAACTAAAGGGAAATATCACCACAAAGGAATATCAACAAGAATATGTAACATTGTTAAAGAAGAATAAATAGATAGGGACTAACAGTAATATTGGACTGATAGTGAAGAGAAAAACTATGCCAAAAGAGTGTGATAGAGATGGAAAATATCCTCAAATATAGATTTCAAATTAGTGAGATAGAAACTATAGAAAGGTCGGTGTGAGAGATATTTTCAGCATATAGATTTGACAACATGAATAACATGGTTTCCACTGTATATATGTAATGATGCTCATTATTTAGGCAATTTATTCATTTTACATTTTTTCCAATTGAATTATTCAATAATAAAATTTTTGGTTTAAATAATTTGGTATAGTATTGAATGATATTTAGAGGAGGTTGGTGGAAGAAAGTAGAAAAGATCAAAGTGAAACAGAGGCATCAAGATCTTGGTGGGTAGCCAATGGGAGCTTAGTGAAACATTTGTGGACACCGTAATTCTGGTGGGTTCTAGTGGATTTATTAATTAAGATTGAAATTATAATTTTGTTTTTTTAAACATAAACCAGAAAATACACAAATAGATATTATTTACCTCATTTTCTTCCAGACGCTCCCTTGAGTGTTATCTACTCTCTCCATCGTTCCCTAGTTTGATCATATCTATAATCTTCAACCGAATTCATTACTGAGCTACCATGTGATTTTATTTTTGAGGAATTTAAGGTAGGTAAGTCATCTAATATATATTTTATAATATCTTTATAGTATTGTATTGAATCAATAAACCACTTCTTTATCTAGTTTTAAAAATTATGTGGTTCCTTTGATCGTTCTTCCTCTCGGTGGTAGCAAGAGATATCTATTGATGATTTTATTTTAAGGTAGATGTTATTATTATTAGGGAAATAATATAAATACTTATTTTATATTAACCAATTATTTATTAATTATCTTAGTGGAAGTATATTATTTTCCTTATGATTTTGGTTTTTTATTTAATAGATTAATTATTAAGTGAACCCTTCTTCTCTATCATATCTTGAAAGTATTTATGATAGTAGTAAGATGGTATAGATTAAAGGATGATCAAATAATTTTTCCCCTTAAAATTTATTTCTAAAAATTCTTTTCGTTTAACCTAAATTTGATATTTAGTTTTACCTTCATGGTTTATTTTTCATTATGTATTATTATTCTTTTTTTATATATGTGCTTATTAGTGTTATAAAATCCAAGTTATGAGCCACCACACATGTCTAGTGTTAATTATTCCATGTATATAGGATTTTATAGATGTTATTTAGAGTTTAGAACATGTGTACATGTTGCTATGTATAATAGTTTCTTGTTATTCTTTGGATTCAGGCTTTTATGTATTCTAATTGCTATTATGCTATGTTAGAAGTTACTAAACATTATTAGTAATATATTAGTAACATATATGTCATGTCTTGACATTTCCAAACAATTTTATCATTCTTTATGTTATGGTTAATTATTTCCTTATATGATTTATAATGTGTGGAGCATTTTTTTGGTGTATAGTTAATATACATGTATTTTAAACCTCGTTATATAGGTTTTGGATTAGTACATGTATGCGAGTTACACGTGCCCAAGCACACATGACTATACCCCTTCCTATGAGGGGGTATCTTATATGAGGATGGAAATGTATATAGATATAGATATAGATAAATATATCTATATATGTTTTTTATTATGAAAATAAAGGTCTTGAACATGAGGATGGACACACACACATGTTCTTATAGTGGTTCATCTTCTTGGATTTTAAGCATGGATCAAAGTTGTTTTTTTACTTTTTGTTTGATTTATTAAAATGATATTAAATATTTATTTTTTATTTATATAGTATGATATTAAAACATGATTATTTTATATATTCAACACTTTAATTAATAAAATTATACTTGTTTGATTTTCCACTTTCCAAATTTTTATTAACATTATATACACATGCATTTATGATAGAAAAGTAGATTTGGGGTGGTGTCCTCTTATTGGATGTGATGTAATCACACCCTATACGTATTCCTTAGGAATGTTACATGAATTTTTATACATGATACAAGTAACTAAAAAGTTATTATAGATCTGGCATGATGCATGATAGTGTTAGGAGTCATTGTTCTTTAGAGTGGATGGTGATTGTAGAGTCCTTAAAACTTCACAAAGAGAAGAAAATATTCCCATGAACACTTTGTAAAAGGAAGCAAGCATTCCTACAAGTCTAAAAAAGTTAATGGACTCAAATTGGGTTGAAAAATCTGAAATAAACATTAAGGAATTAAATTCCTCAATGAGTTTTAAGTGACCCACGTACCATCCTGGAGAAGGGTTTGCAGACTGAATGAACCGCGAACCACCAGTACGTAGAACGACCTGCGAGGCGCTGGCCCACAGAGTGATGGCTAGTGAACCCAGGTTCCCACAAACTACATATCTAAGGGAATAATGTGCACAAAGTCTATCTGCATACCGTATCACAAACTCGGTAGTTCGCGAATGAAGAAAATTGGTAGGGTTCTGCAAACCATGACTTGGGAACCACAACCTCTGTAAACCCCATTTGACCAAGTCTTTTGTGGGTTAAGATATCTCTTCATGGGATTTTTCAAATGGTGATGCACACCCATAGATAAAATTTCCCAAATTCTCTATAAAAGGAGAATATAAGGAATTTATAAAGGCAGACAAAGAAAGCACGAAGGGGACCCCTAGTTTGGAAGAATGAATTCAAAGAAGATTCCAGATTTAGTCTTGAACCATCAGTGAAGCCCGAATTGCAAACCACATTTTCTGCAGGTACAACCAGCCGTGAACCATAAAACGAAGGAACATAATAATAATAATAATAATAATACAAACGTGAACCTAATTGGTGAAATCACAAACCACATATTTGTCATAGATGAACTCCCCATGAATGATAGTCCCTAGGACCCTCCTATGATATGGTGTCCTGCATAGTGTATCGCTATGAAAATTTAACCCGGTGTTGCATACTGCATCAGTACGCAGATGGAACCCAAAAAAGTTTGATGGACTACATTTAGGACCACATACCATTTTGGTTTGTGGTGGTCTATGCCCAAGCCCACGTACTAATTCGGTACGCAGACGATCCCTCTTCCTGTATACCACTATGGTATGCGGAGCTCCCCCCATCCCGTATAAGAAAATAGTTCAGAGAATGGGGTGTTTTTGAGTATTCTTCCCTCTATTTCCAATCTCACCCCTCCGTTATCATCTAATACTCCATAGTTCCTCCACAAAATAGTCCCCCCGACATCAGGACAAAGCCTTTTCCAAAGCCACTAGACCCGTATGATCAGATCATCAGGCATATCAGCGCGCCCCTTTGATTTTACATACCCATGGTAAGTGGAGCCACAAAGGCTCTCCCCAAAATATTTTAGACTCTAGGGATATCTATAAGTCTACATTACCATGGTAACCTAGAGTCCAACATTGGGAGAATAATGTGAACCTCCCTATTATATGGATTAAGGGTGATCACTATCTTTTCCATTCAATGAGGAATGGCGATCAGTCAAAGGAGTTATGTTTGGTTCTCCTTGTAACAAGGTCAACACTCATCCCCTTTCCCAGAATGCATTCTGAAGAACTCCCACTGAGGTAAGTCCCAAATCTTTCAAGGGATGAGCTACATGACCTCTAATGTAATCCCACATTAAAAGGTTCATCGCTCCGCACCCTCACCCACAGTCACCTCAGCCTCTTCCTCCGTAGGCCAGCCCTCTCCCATCAGTAGGGGAGGAAGTGTGTGGTTGGTTAGACCTATCACATCCTAGTGTTTCTCACACCGAGAATGAATCACATGGGATTAGAGATTTGTGATTATTACAACATCCAACCAATTCTAAAATATGATAACTATGATTCCTAGTAAAACCAAGATATGTAGGATGCCTGCTTGAAGGCCCAATATCAAAAAAGGGTGACCTTATAAAAGGGTTCACCCAAACATGAACTCTCAAATGAGAAGATTCCATGTGTAATACCCAACAATCATGATCTATGTGGGTTCTGATTCCTCTCTCAAGGATACGTAGGAATCCCATTTTACGGGTCCAATCCTAACATCAAGTCGCCTTCAACCCCCTGGATGACGATAAACTCCAAAACTCCTTATTGCATGGCTTATGTCATCATTACCTCCATATAATCCAATCCATATATGCCTATAAATATCCTACAAAATAGGGGTAGCCTGTGTACACACTCTTTAGGAATTAACTAAGGATTCAAAAACATTTGAATACGACATAAATATATAAGAGATTCTAAAAATAGGAAATAATTCCCCCCAAAAGGGAGTGATGAGCCTGACTTCCCATCCTTTCTACCAATAGAGTCCTTAAGTGTCATTGGACAAATAATCATCCAACGAATGCCTACCTTTGGAAAGAAGGTCCCTGAATCATGGATACCAGGACTGTTGGGTGTTTCTGGCTCCACGAATAAACCTTCTGGAGACCATCTGAGGAAGTTATATCCTAGGAGGACCGATTGCACAAGTACATGATCCCATGAAATCGCCAACTAGGACCATTTGACTATGGAACCTCCTTCAAAATACATAAGGGGTAAACTACCCAGTCCCCACAAGATTAATCCAACCCTCCTTTAAAGGATAATGATGCAAAATGAGTTGAAACAAAAGAAATGGTGAACTTGATGTGAGATTGTCTATACAATAAGAGATGTGTGAGGATTCTCATTAGACCATTTTATCATCACCCCAAACGCTCACCTAGGGTCAAAAAAAATGGTGAACCTAAAGTGAATCCTCAACCCAGGTGGTGGTCTTACCTCTCTTAAGCCCCTATGCCTCACAACAATAAAAAAGGGGGGAAGGATTCCAAGATGAGTCATAAAATAAGCCTATATTCAAGAAAATGATACTTTGATAGAGTTTTTTGGTTTGTATATGTCATATATTTATATTGTAGGTTCCTGCAAAGAAACATTTAATCCAAATGACATCCCAACGACCAATACAGACACATGCATCAGTGATCCCATAGGTAGTTGGGGCCCCAACCAAGAGCAGGACCCCCTCACCTACCCAACATCTTCAATGCTAGGTATCCAATACAGTGATCAAAGAGTACCACAAAAATGGTGCTCTCCCCAAATTAGAGGCCATGAGACAAGACCTCAAGTCTATCAAGGCTCTCTAGTTTCCTCCTTAGTCACGGTTGGTACCCCAGCACAAGGAAGCCCTGGTGGTCATCTCAAACCGTTTTGGGAGCCTATCCCCAAAACGTGACAATGAGTACCTCCCTTATCTTGGGGAGGAAGATGAAGTTAATTATGATAACTTCATCTCAATTGCACAAGAGTCTCAATCATGGGCCCTTTCTAGAGAGCTTCATTACTGACACTGGGTGACCAAGTCTTCTCACGTTAAAGAGGAACTTATGCTAAGGGCTCTTGCTGAAGTCCCGAAGACCCGGGCCCCTCAGGCTTCCCGCCAAGGGAGGAGAATATATAACCAAGAACACACTATCACCCTAGTTCTTGAGGATCAATTATTCTATAAAAATGCAATGGAATTAAATGGTCATATATAAAACTCTTCCTCCTCCACTCAATCCCACCATAGAAATAGGGTGGAACAATATGAGCACATGCACGTTCCTGCTAGTGCTCGTTGGTCCCGCCATGAAAATAGAGCGAAAAACTATAGGTAGATGCAGATATCTGTTAGCAAACAAGAATCCCACCATCCAAATAGGATGGAAACTAGCTACACACAGGAAAAAATACATGTTTATGCATATCAAACTCGTCATATGAATATGGGGGCAAGAAAATATAAGTAGAGTCAAATTCCTAGGGATGCATACAAATACTTTAAGAAAAATATAGCAGCAAGCAATCATATGAAAATCACCACTTGTGAATATGAAGCCCACCAGTCAAATGCGGTGGAAACTGGAGAAGACAACGAGTGGCATACTCATTCCTCTGTCCCAACACAACAGAACTAACAATATCTAATGGAAACCCATAGAGTACTGGAGCACGCACAAACTACTGCTCTGATATCGGAATGGACCTTCATACCCATTCCATACAAAGATGTATCTTAGCAAATCATGAAAATGATGGAATTTCAGAGGTCCATCCCCAACCATATCATCCAAAAATGACAAGATATTATTGCATCAGCGGAAAAGGTGAGAAACCAGGCCCACGACCCGGTTTCCTCGAATGGAATGACTTACTTGCAAAATGAGTCAATCACTCTGGAGTAGTTATGAATCCTTACTCTAGTCCAGGAGGATTGACAGTGATATACCGTGATACACAGACAATAGGATTAGGAACAAATACCAGTTCCAACTGGGAGACCCCAGTCCAATGTGGTGGCTACTCTAGGGAAAACATATATCCCTTCCAAAAATAAAGATTCCCTTCAGTGTATCCCAGTGGAATCACAGAACCCAAAAAGATAGATACCCATATATGAAGGTTGTTACCAACAGCAGGTGGCCCTAGTTACCAGCAAGAGAGCGCTCAAAAATAAAATGTGCCAATGGAAATCAGAAAATGAAGAGAACATACATGATCCTACTATACTGGAAGCTGGGGTTCTTTAAATCCTCAAACATATATCAATAAAGGCTCAATAACCTATCAAGCCATTACCAAATTTTGGTAGTGGAAGTAGTAGTTGTGAAGTTCATCCCTACAATATCGCTACCAGAAGCTTTTAAGGTCCTCCCCAGAGCACCCATGGGGGATCACTCAGTGGGTCAGGAATGATCGATCACGAGAGCATATCTCCAGATGCGCATTAGGGTAGCCCTCCCCTTGACCTAAAGATCATAAATCAAGGAGGTCCTACCCTTTCTGTCATCTGACTTAATGGTCCTCCCTAGGGTATACACTACAGATATGATTCTCCTTACAGTCGGACGTCGAGTCATGATGGTAGTACTCATCATGATAACAGTCATTATAAATGTCCTCCCTATAATGGTGTTTGTTGTGAGGCGCTATCCATAGTAACATAAAGAAATGAGAAGGTCATCCCCTCATTTTAGTACATCCTGAAGGCCCTCCCCAAGATTTACACTATAGAAATTCTCCTTGCAGTCAGGTAGAAAGTTTTGATAGTATTCATCGCCATCATAGCAGTCATCGAGAAGGTCCACACCTCAGTGACATCAAGTAGAAAGAAGGTCCTACCCTTGCTGTTGTCTGCCCTAATGGTCCTCCCTAGGGTATACGTTGCATATATTATTCTCCCTATATTCAGGCGTCAAGTCATGATGCTAGTCCTTAACATGCTGACATTCATTGTGAACTCCCTCCCTGCAATGTAGGTTGCTGTGAAGGCCCTCCCCATAGTAACATCAAGAAACAAGAAGGTCCTCCCCTCATTTAAGTACATCCTGAAGGCCCTCCCCAAGACGTACACTGTATAAATTATCCCTGCATCTAGGTATCAAGCTTTGATAGTATTCCTCTCCATTATAGCAGTCATCAAGAAGGTCCTCCCCTAAGTGACATCAAGTTGCAAGAAGGTCCTCCCCTCACTTCACCCCACCCTAAAGGTAATCCCCATGGTATACTTTGTAAAGATACTTCCCATGGTCGGGAATCAAGTTGAAATGGTAGTCCTTACCATTGAGACACCAGTTGCGAAGGACCTCCCTAAAATCAAAATTCATACTATCAAGAAGGTCCGCTCCTTGCAAAACAAATGTGAGAAAGACCTTCTATGCTGAGGCTCTCGGAAATATGGAGTTAGACAAATCAGGAACTCCATATATGATGAGTGATATCTTTTCTCAACCATAGAACATTTTTGGTACATGGTCATCTTCAGAGCCACCCCTGTGTCATTCACATATCAATAAGGCTCCCACCAACCTAGCTACTCAGAATGAAATTATTAAGAAGTAGTCAAGATGGGCATATCAAGTAGAGGAGTCCATGGAAGAACAACAGTAGTACATGTTGCTCATGAGAATACAACTAGATAAGGATAATATACCAGTGATGTATTTTCCTATGACCAATTCTCACTTCGACATACTAGGGGAGTTGTCTAGGGAATGTATGCATAACATTCGCCTCAATATATGGATGAAACTTCACTAGATAAAAGAAAAATCCATGACCTATAAAGGGTATGCATACCATGTCAACATGCTAGGGGAGCTTCGCCATCTAATCGACCAGGAATCCCTCCCATCTACTGATCGTACCATGATTCACTGTTTCATTTTCACCCTTAAACTGCTGTGCTAAACATATTTTATATTAAAAATTATAAAAATATTATCAAATTTTGATTCATGTTTGATTCAATAATTTTGTGTGTATCACTATTAAATAGGTCAATGATACTTGTTTTGAAAATTACAATGTAGGTGGCGGTGATTTGGAGGGCCCATGATGAAGTCCTTGAAAAATGGGCCAAACTGCGCAGGATCCAAGAAGTTCAGTGGACTAAAATTCATACTGATACTAAACAGTGAATCAAAATGGTCTGAAATTTTGTGGGATTATCCAAAACGAATTGGTATACAACTTTCATTTAATAACCCAAGAGAAATTCGGCCATTAAGGGGCCCAAACGAACTGATCAGTCCAAGCCACCGAATTTGGACCAAGTCAAATGCGGTGTTCTATATTTTATTAATAACTTGATCTATAGTTGTCAAAACGGTGCCAAACTTTCGGTGGAGACAGTCAAGAGTTAGTTATACAACTTTTCTATTTTCTCCAAAGTGAGATAATACTATCTGAAGGCCTAAATGTGTCGTGCAAGAGGATTGATGAAATCTGTGTGCCCAAAACCACCTCCCACATTTCCTATAAAAGGGCACCTTGGGATCCTCATTTGGGAGTTCGGCCAAGAGGCAAGGTGCTACCATTTTGGAGTCCCCAAGGAGTCTTCTCAACATCCCTAGAGGTTCTGGAGGATATGGGAAGTTCTACCCCAACATCTTTCTCTTCCTCCTCTCCCATGGGTTTCTAAACCCCTTGTGATCACCCGGGGAGGAATGTGATGTACATCCCAAGTTTCATGTTTGTAATATTTGAATGATCTTTTAAATTCCAGATTGTTGTGTTGTTTTTCATCATCCTCTATTCTTATTTTATTGAGTTATGTACTGGTATGTCATGCTCAACTCATATGATCATGTTTGGGGGTACCCATTCATGTGATGTTTCACACACCGTTCACCACTTTCTTTCCCCCTTTCAATTGCGGTGTTTGTGTGGTTTATATTGGTCAATTTAACTCACACAAGAACTGTCAAGGCCATGTAAATTTATTTCATGGCATCAAAAAGAAATAACATACAAATCTGGACAGCGCATCGAGTTTTTCGTGTGTTGCCTTGGTGAGTTTTGGTTATGAAGTCAAACACAATTCATTCAATCATCGGCGGTGTACGGTGAATCATTGTGTGTTTTTGACTAAACCCTAGGAGGTATCCTAGTATAAACTCAGTAACATTCTAGTTCTAGGTGTTACAAACCAGGGATTAAAAGATCATAACCTTATATCATGAAGCGATGAAGGATAAACATCATACGAGTACCCCGGGTTGATCACGCTTAATTAACTTTGTTAATCTCTACTTTGTTTTATAGCTTCTATTTTCTATTGTCATATTTAATCATCAAACCAAAGTATTATAAAACCCCATTTCCCTTTTTAATTTCATAATCAGAACCACATTTTAGAATTAATGATCTAAGGCTCCGTCGAGAGACGACCTAGGGTTGCTGCTATACTGCAGAAATTCTAGTCAAAATTAAACAAATAATTTGACACGCTCGACAACGCGGTCATCTACACGGAATCCATGATCAACAAGGTGAATGAAAAACCTTGAACTGATTTTTCTATATGAACTACACAAGTTGCGTCACCTCATTGGAGATTCCATGACTGGAGATCATATTTGGTGATGGGGAGAACATGGAGCTCTACACTTCACCCCATGTCCCATCCAGAAAACCTCATTTTAAATGACATATTGCAATTTAATTACCCAAAGGAAATAATAAAATGAAATCCCTACTTAAGAAATATGTAACACTAAACAAAAATCATCTCGGAGTAAGTCTCAAAAGCGTCAGGATCGAAGATATCAAGCCATCAAAAAGATTCCGAGCCAGGAAAATAAGAACATCCAGTTGGATTCCTGCCTAAGGGAATAAAACCAACAAGCATTATTCTTGACTTCAAAAACCCATAAATCCTGTAGAGGTCCGATGCCATACTCATCTCACACCCACACGAGAGTGGGTAAAATCAAAAAGGTGGTAATACCGGTGGCTACTGCCACAATGTGGGAACAACCCCAGCCAACAGGGATGAGGTAATTTTTAATTAAAAATTCCCCTATAAGACCAACAAATCTAGGCCATAGCACATCAAAAGAATAATGGGAATAACCCCAACCATAGGGCTAGGGTAATTTTTACTGCATGTTCCCACAAAAAGGACATATGTCTTCTCTTATCTAGAAATAATGTTTAACAAAGGAGTCACCAGTTCCACCCTATCTCATGGTTTGAACCCTATAAGACTAAGTCACATTACGAGGTTGGATCAGGGATCCCTTCAGGTTAATATTCAGCATAAAACCCGAATAATACCACACAATTGAAGGAGAAAGTCCAACCAAGGATGTAAAAAAGACTTCCTACCATTTTCCATTAGGTACACCACCTCCAATGAGGTATGAATCAGTGAACATGGTAAATGTAAACCCCATGGATCTCGCAAGAAATGACACAAAGGGACAGGATTCAAGGGAGGATGGTTCCCTCATAGAGGCATCCCACATTGATCCTGATGGTGTGCATACCCAAAACCAAAGAGTGATCCTAAATTTGGGAGACCCCTCAGTTAATCCATCATTACCTCCCTTGTGAAACCCCAATGAGGAGAATAATAAATATCAGGTAGTATATGACCCACCACCTCCTCCCCATGAGAATGTTTCCCTCACTCTAGAAGAAATATTCACCAAGAAGGAGGAAGAAATGAAAGAGCTCAGGCAAGTTAATGTCGAGATGTGTCAAGGGAGATATCTTGTCGGATGTGTTTCCCCTGTAGAATGTCAGCAGGTATTCCTAGAATAGGAGCCTTTTCCATAAGCACTCATCTTAGTGAATGAAGTCAAGATTAGAAGCCCATCTAACCTAGAATCGGGACCATAAACCTACTTAAATTTGGCCACGAAAGGACATCAAGACTTCCCCCCACTGGGAAGGAATCCAGAATATATTCAGGTAAACCCTCAAAGGATACCCCCAGCTGGGTACCCACCCCAAATTCCAGTAGCACCATCACGCCCATCTTTGGCCACTTCTGCACCAGCCCAAGCTCAATCCTGGTAGGATATGAATCAAGGAATCTTGAATACCATTGAGCAACTAACAGGTAAACTAGAAGTCATGGAAAGGTGGCGAGATCCAATACAACTAGAGTGAAAGCCCTAGCCTGATTGGGTGAGAAATGTTCCACTACTTCCAATATTCATAATCCTCATATTCCTAGTGTTAAATGGCTTTGGGACCCAGAACAACATTTAATGCACTATTCTTCTTGCTGTGACCCCATGATGGGAACTCCAGAGTAGCAAGAAGCAGTAAAACTTAGATCCTTCATGCGAACCCTATAGGAATAATCCTCAGTATGTTATACTATCTTTCCAGGTAACTTAATCACCAGTTGGGAGGACCTCCAGTGACAGTTTCTCTTCCAATTTAGTTTAATTATGCTTAAGAAAATAGTCAGTGATCTGTTGAACTGAAAGCAGTGAGAGAATGAAAGAGTCTCAAACCTCATTGTCATGAGGAAAGGCATGACTTATTCCCTGAACCGGCTACTTCTCCAAGATGAAATTCTCACCATGTTCATCGATAAACTTTGTGATAAATTGCAAACACCGCTCATCCTGGTGAAGTACACAAGTGGGTTTTGAGATTTCTCTGCTATTTCTAAAAGGATATAATACTCCTTGTAGCGGACCAATCTCAACTCCTAAGTGGCCCTATCAGCCCCAGAGAAAAGAGATAGGAAATATGAAGCATCTTCTGTCATTCTTAAGCCACCCTCGGCAACCACTCCAGTTGCAAGACTTCCACCAAACCATGTGAGACTCCCTGAGCACTAGAAGCCACCCCCAACTCGTCAATATGGGTGAAGGGGTGCTAAAATAAATCAGTTAGAAGAATGATGAAATAAATTATACTCATTATGAGATGACTAGGTATGTGGATACTTTATAGGTTCCATGAATTGAAACTTTCTCCGACTACTAGAGCCAAAGTGAGCTGATGAAGTGGGTATCAACAACCATCCATATTATTTTTCCTACCACCGGATACTGGGACACACCATCTAGGAATGATCCATTTTCAAGGATCTCCTACAAAGGATGGTGGATTCTGGGAAGGTCATGTTGGGCCCGCCACCAGCATAAGTGGTGTATGTTTCCACCCCATACTCGAGAGAGGAAGAGGAATGGAAAACATTCACCAATAAAAAGGAGAAAAAATTTGATGGTCGGATGACCCAGAAAATAGTCAACCAAGTTCTTGGAATCCTCCAAGAATATTTGAAACAATCAACCATGCACCCAAAAGCTCCTGAAGCAACACAATCATCATCCTCAGCCCTGCAATCCTCTAAGGTCCAGAAGGGCAGAAAGTAGGAGAAAGAATATGGGTCTACACCAAAGTCGAGGCCATTCATGACACTTCCGAACTTCATGAAAGTAGACTTGGCACAATGGGTGCCACCCCTCCAAATGGTTTGACAAGAACCACCCCACCAAATGACACCATCATAAGGAGGCAGTCAGACAAAAAAATTGTCAGGTCAAGAACTGATCTTTGTCTCCATTAATGTCATTCACTTAATGGAACCCTTATCTTAAGGAGACTATGGGTACAAACTTTAATTCCTCATGCCCAACCAGAGATCCAGAGGAATAGGTTGTAGAGGCTGATGATTTCCTAGAAGACATGATTGTGGTAGGAGTCAAATTCCTAGCCACAATTTAACTCAAACAATTAACATCATAGAAACACATGTAAGGACCCTCCAGCAGACACAAAGAGAACCGTAATTCTCCTCCACCCCTGTAAAAATAAATCTGATACCAGTTATCTTAGAGTACCCATCAAAGGAAGAGAAAATATCAAATAACCCAAGGTGTATGGGTGGACCAATCTAGCCGAACCTGGAAAAGACCGTAGTGCTGCCAGCTCCTATTACAGACGCCGGACCATCTACGTCCAAAGCTCAAGCCCCTAAAGTGTCTATGAAAGAGTAACCCCGATCCCGAAAGTTCCAACATTTAGATTAGAAATATGATACTCTAAATCAGCTGGCTTCAGTACCATTGAAGGTATCAATCCTGGATGCCTTGAGTTTTTCCATAGACCTTATGGATGCACTCATCAAAGACTTACTAAGTCCCTAGGAATTTGAGTCCAAAGTTGCAGCAGACGAAGTCTATCAGATGGAGACCAATCTAGAAGAATGACACAATGTAATCTCTTTCATAGACAAGGATGAAGATGCCATCATGAAAGGGCTCATCAAACCCTTATATGTGTCAAGCAAGATAAATGCCCTTGATGTTCGGAGGATTTTCATTGACAATGACTCTAGAGTCAACCTCCTCTAGTTGTGAACACTTCATCATATGGGAAATGATGAAGATAATTTGACACCATATTCCACAACTCTGCTAGGATATTACAAAAGAGAGTAGAATCTGTTGAGACAAATCAAGCTTAAAACTTGTCTTGGAGACCTCATATTAGATTCTGAGTTCCTGGTAGTGCAGAAAAGTACATTCGTCAACATCCTGTTAGGGAGGCCTTGGATGAATCATCACACTACAATTCCATCATCATACCATCAATGTATCAAATATTGCGCTAATGGGAAAAATGAGACATTTCACGCCGATAAATCTCTGTTTGAGTCCTGCGGGTCACATTACATCAACACAGGGTTCTATGAACCGGAAGAGAAGCAGTATTTGGTTGACGATGTTGACTGGATCACTACCCTGAATAGATTATAAATGGCTCCCACCGACCCCCTCTAATAGCTTGGGGAAGAGTATGTATTACCCACCAATCACGTTGAATGCATAAATACAAGATTGGATACAGATTCCATTGTATGCATGATCTCTGTTATGGCCTCCACGTCTAAATACATGGATGAATTGGCTAACTCCTATAATGATAGGAAAATACCTACCAATGATGCTCTTGACCCATCCTCAGGACCTCAAACATCCCCCACCTTACTCACTAAGGCAAACAAATATTTTTCTCCCAAAATTAGAGAGTTCATGTAGATAATCCTCTCTCCATTAGAAGAGAAAGAAGATGATGAATAGGATGATAAAGAAAAAGAAGAAGAAGAAGAAGAAAACCTCAAAGATGCTCCTCCCTCATTCAAAGAAGGTGTCTCCACCATAATTAGTGAACTTAGGGAGATAACCTGGGCACCGAAGATGACTCGCGGCCCACTCTAATCAGTGTAGATATTCCTATCAAGGAGAAGGATACATATACCTCCTTAGTAAAGAAGAATTGAGATGTGTTTTCCTATAACTACACAAAAATTTCAAGTTTGGATCTTGAGGTCTGCAATCATCATATGGGTTTGCCAAAATATCACTAGGGCTATAAGTAGGCAGCCAGAAGGACCCACCTGATGCATACTACCAAAATAGATGCTAAAGTTGACAAGTTGATCAAAGAAAACTTCATATGAGAATTCCAATATCAAATTTATATGGAAAACATAGTCCTTTTCAAAAAGAAGAATGGAAAAATTAAAATTTGCATCGACTTCAGGAAGATTAATCGGAACAGCCAGACAGAATATTTCTCAGTCCCAATCATATAATTTTTTATCAATGAAACTACCAGATATGAGACCCTCTCTTTCATGGATGAATATTCTGGATACAACCAAATCTGAATGGATTGAGTAGATGAATAAGCTACTACTTTTATGTCCCCTCAAGGATTGTTCTGTTATAAGGTGATTCCCTTTGGCCTAAATAATGTCGGTGCTGCATATTAGCATGCCATGCATCGCATTTTCAATTCCTTCCTAGGAAATTCAACTTATGCTTTGTCGATGATTTTGTTGTAAAATCATGACAATGCTAAAACCACATGTCCAGTCTTGAAACTATTTTTAACAAACTTCTACAACATAGTTTAACGATAAATCCCCTAAAGTGTGCCTTCAACATTACCTTTGGTAAAATCCTCAGCTTCGTCAAACGCCATCACGACATCAAATTCGACCTTGAAAAGAAAAAATACATCCTTGGAATGTCCCCACCTCGTATCCTCACTGGGTTAAGAGGTCTCCAAGGGAACCTATACTATATCTAGTGCTTCATACCCAACTTGGTAGGTGAATGTTTACCTTTAACCAGGTTAAAAAAGAAAGGGGTTACATATGAGTGGGATAATGATTGTCAAGAATCATTCAGCAATCTCAAAAGATATCTCCTGATCCCACTAGTGCTGATACTTCCAGTTGAGGGGAGACCACTCATTTTTTACATAACCGCCTTGGAACGGTCATTAGGTACCTTCCTTGTGCAAAAGAATGGTGTCGGTAGCGAGGAAAACCTCTATTACCTCAGCCGAATAATGATTGATGTTGAAACTCGATATTCAATGATCGAAAATAACATCTGAGAGCTAATCTTCACAGTTCATAAAATTAGGAATTACATGCAGCACCATAAGATCCACCTGGTCTCCCGCTGCAACCCACTCAAATATATCCTCAACCATCCCATGTTAGCTGGACACCTATCACGATGGGCATTCATCCTACAATAGTTTGACATATGGTACATACCCCCAGAAGGCCATCAATGGTCAGGTGTTAGCATACTTCCTCACAGAGTACCCCTCAGAAGAAGAAACACCATTGGACACTGAACTTTTGGATGAATAAGTGTTCTCCATCCAAAAGTACCCCCAACATGGGAAATGTACTTTGATGGTGCTTCTAAAATCCTACCGGAGAAAATAATGGAGGATCCCAAGCTTAACAAAGTGGGGCTGGGAGTTATACTCATATCCCCTGAAAAGGCTGTCTTGCCTTAATCTTTCCTAATTTCAGAAGGATGTACAAATAATGAAGAGGAGTATCGGGACCTCATTGTGGGCCTAGATCTATCACTCCATGCACAAGCCGAACACCTAAAGATAAAAAGGTGATTCAGAGCTAGTCATCAGGAAAGTCAACGGTGACTATGCCATTAATACAGAGGTATTAGCCCCCTTGATGAACCATGTTTGAGAATTGATGGAAGAATTCCCATCATAACCAATGATGACCTATATACCCCGGTCACAAAATGCTCAAGATGATGCTTTGGAAAATTCAGCCACAACCCTAGATGATCTAGACCAGGATGAAATAGTTATTAACATTTCCCACCTCCGAATGTTATTTCTATTTATCCAGAACAATACAGAGGAGATCAACAAAATTAGCCCTATTTTTGAGCCTTATGGTCACACCATCAGCTTTATGACACCCATTGAAAATTACATTCAAAAGGGGGAACTCCCACCAAATAGGGATGGAAGGGAACAGATCCAGAGACAAGCAGTCAACATTGTCTTTTAAAATGGGGTAAATCAAGAAAAGGTTCTCTACAAACAAGTAATTGAAAGAGTCCTTCTCAGGTGTATTTATGGAGAAGAGACTACTACCGTCATAAAAGAAGTGCACACTAGAGCTTGTGGAGTACACCAATTAGCAACCAAGCTCTCTCATCAAATATGAAGGCTCAGGTATTACTATCCCACTTTGATACAAGATTATACCATATTTTCTAAGAAGTATCATTCCTTACAAGTTAATGACAATTTTATTCACTGACCCCCAGAGTTACTTCATATAGCTAAGTACTCCTAGCTATTTTCAGCCTCGGAGATAGATTTTGTGGGACCATATCCCCCTGCAACAGCCAAACAATTCCATTTTACACTCACAACAACCTACCTTTTTTCCAAATTGGTTTAAGTCATTCCCTTTAAAGAAGTCAGGGAGAAAATAATCATTAGCTTTGTGAAGGCCAACATAATTACTAGATTTGGTGTCCCTCATACAATATTTATGTAAAACATCACCAACATCTGCTTTGCTGATTTGGACAGATTATACCAAGAGTATGGAATCAAATCTAACCATTCATCCTGATACCATGCGGCGACCAATGGGTAGATAGATAATTTGAACAAGAATATGTCGAACATACTCCAAAATATAAAATACAAGGATAAGAAATCATGTCCAAATAAGCTCCTTCATTATTTATGGGCTTACCAGACCACGACCCACACTACCACCCAGAAGACCCCGTACTCACTAGTATATGGGGAAGAAGCGTTTTTTCCTATCGAAATCCAAGTGCCAAAACTTTTTTTGGCCATTTGAGATCAACTATCCATAGATGAGCAATCATGGAGATGGTTTTATGAGTTAGAGAAGCTAGATGGGAAAAGGTTGTGCGCTTTTCACCATTTGGAAATCTACCAAAATCAGGTTTCACAATACTTCAACAAAAAGGTTCGCCTTTGATATTTCCTCAAAGGAGAGATGTTATTGGTCCTCAGAACCCCAAAAATACTTGGGAAGAATCCCCCAAAGCTTGAACCAAAGTAGTAGGGACCATATGTCATACATTGGGTCTATTAAAATAGAGTATACAGCTTGAAATCAATGGACAGATAGCTCATCATAACTCCCACAAATGAAAAGTTGTTGAAGAAGTACTTCAAGTAACATCAACACCCCTTCACGGTCCAAACTCTATGACCCTAAACTATGAGTTATATTCCTATACACATGAAATTAAAATTTATAGAACTCATCCCTAAAAAATGACATTAAACTTTGATTCTAATGTCCTCGATGTATGACTCTAAACTGCACAACATAGCAGCCAAGCTGCAATATGTTAAACTGAATAGCATAAATCATCCTAATCACATGGAGATAAACTGCATGATCCCTCAGATAACTATGTATGACTTGATTCCAATTCATTAATACGATATGTAGTGATGCCTAGATCCTTAATCTTAGCCTATACCCACTATATAAAACAAAAAAATACCTTTATCATGCCCTCTATCTCTCCATACTTATGTGGGAAACCCTTGTCACTCCTTTTTTCTCACATCAAGTATAACTCACATGAGCTTAGGATTAGGGGTAAGGATTCACTTACATAAAAAAAACTATAGAGAAATATAGTAGACCCGACATCTATAGAGGATGAAACCAAAATTCCCCTATCCCTATGTCCGACCCAGATCAGTATATGGAACATTCAGAACTATGTTTGGCTTGATTCTATCCCTTTTAGGATAGGTAGTGACATTCATATTTGGCATCCCAACCCATCCAACAACAAAAAAATTCCTCACATGTCCCTACGCATGGACCAAACATTTGCAGGGAATGTTTAGAACTATGTACGGCTTCATTCCTCCCCTTTCAGTATATGTAGTGATGCATAGATCTGGTATCTCAGCCTAGACACCATTTAAAATAATAAAAAAATTCCCCATCCCCTATGCATAAAATAGACTTGTACGGGGAATCCATGAAAGGTCCTAACCGTGTGACATTAAACTGCAAGATTCCTCAAAAGTCAGGTGCAGCCTGATTCTCAATGTTACAAGATCCCAAAAATGCCCTTAATTTCCTAAAAAATAATTATAACAAGATGAAGGAAATTACCATTATGAATTCCAACACTCGTAAGAAATCAAAAGATTGTACTTCTACCTACATATGGGTCAGATCTATGTGGAATATCCAATAGTTCACAGATAATCACGGTCTGGGTATTTCTTACGTTCCCAGACATAACTTTACTATTTGTCAAAATCCATACTTTGGGAAAAATTAGATCCCCATAAACATTCATGGCCATCTGATATGAAAGTTCGGTGTCCTACAAACACCTTTGTTTGGCTATGCACATCATGTCTCAGTGGCTCTATATATACCGTCTACAAAATGGTCATCGATCAAATGAAAATCCTTCCTCATGAGATTCCTCTCCTACCTCAGTACGCCCAATGGCTTCCAAGACCCATGTCATCCCTCCTGATCCAAGTTTCTCCACAGTACTATGGTTTACAACTTTTATCATCGCTCACATATAAGAAAAACCAGAACACCTTGATCACAATTAACTCAAATCTATTAATGATCTTTGTGATAGCATAATGTCCTCACCGCATGACATTAAACTACAAGGCCAGAATCATCCTTGAAATATGATGGTAAACTGCATAGCATTGGTTTAAGACTAAAGTACTCTCTGATGTTGATTTTTCTATTCTTAAGTGGTAATATAGAATCCCCATAATCCCTTGTTTCTCACACCGATCATAGATCACATGAGCTTAGGGATCATAGTGAGAGATCCACCATGAAATTATGGAAAAATAGTCTGGGAATTTGGTCCTAGTATCATGAACCTAAAAGGCACGTCATGGTTCCCTTTCCCGTAAGGAACCCCATGTCCTATCCATACGATATTAAATGATAAGGTACCCCAAAGACGGGACAAATTCCTCACCATGTGCCTGAGTCATATCTACTTAATGGATACCTAATTCCATGAGTGAATCATAGCCCGAATGTCTCTAATGTATCTGGATACACTCCTATCATACATCAAACTCTATGCTTTGAGTAATCCCAAATCCCCATAATCTTCCATGGCTATCAGAGATGGAAAGCCAGTGTTCTGAGGAAACCTTTGTTTGGCTATACAGATCATACCCCAATGGTTCTGCATATGTCACCTACAAAACGTCCGTCAATCAAAGGAAAATTCATCCTCATGAGAGTCCTCTCCTATATTAGTATACCCTATGGATTCCAAGCCTCGTGACCTCCCTCTTTATTCAAGGGCCCTCAAAGTCATGGTTTACATTCTCCTTCCTACCCATGTCCTGGATATATCAGAACATGCTGTCCTGATTTATCTCTAGTCTCTCTTGAGGTTTATGTAAAATAAAGATACTCTATCCATATGTGTGAAGTCGATCCTCATATGAGAGAGAAAAATACCCCCACTTATTTTCGAGTTTCCTAGAGAAGTTCAGTTAAAAGAAATGTCCCTTTTCGTGTTCAGGGGCACCCCTTGTTAATGGTCATTCACCATGTTCAGAAAGGTTCCAATCTTCATAATCCTTTAGAGCCATTGAATATGGAAGGACAGTGTCCTGCAGACACCTTTTTCTAACAATGCACATCATTCCCCAGAGGCTCTGCATATATCACCTACAGAACGACCGTTAATCAAAGGAAAATTCATCCTCAGGATTGTATTTTCTAGTTTCTATATTCTCAGAGGAAATCCATGTCCTTTCTCACCCCTTATATTTGGAAAACCCCTCTGGATAATGGCTAACACATCCTCCCCTTTTTTAATACCCTGACATGAAAAAGATTTCAAATTGAACTGAAAATTCACCAACTCTACCTTATGCAAGCAAGAATCATGTGGGAATAGATGACCACTCAAAGCTGATATGAATGTCCCTAATAATTTTAGACATCATCACTCAGACATACCACACACTATGGCTCCCAACATAAAAATTAATTCAAAGTGTTGTGAATCCTTCCAGGCCATTGGAAATAGATGGTCAGTGTCCCACAGACACCCTTGTTTGACTATATACATCATGCCCTAGTGGATCTGCATATGTTTCCTATAGAATGGCCTTTAGTCGAAGGAAAATATTTCCTCAGGAGAATCCTCTCCTACCTCTGTATGGATAAAACGACTCCCGATCCTCATACATGTCCAAAACACACAAATAAAGGGTCAAGAAAATATATCATTCATGTCTAAAAGATATTATGAAATTCCCGGCTGATGAATTCAAAATTATGGCCCCTACACCATCAAGTTTTATCAAAGTTGTTTGACCTAAAATATTAGTAATAAGTTTGATTGACAGGACTATGAACTGCTGGTGAAAAGTACGCCATACTTTCTAGAGTAAAAATCTGCAAAGGGTACCTCTAGATTAAATTTGAGTATCAGTTCATTAAACCTACACCATGTATGGTTTAGAATAAATTTTTTTTTCGATTTATAGAAAGAGATGTGAAACTTGTTAGGTCGAAAACTTGTAAAGGGACACCTAAGAAACTTTCAAGTTATACCCACTAAGCCTGTGGAAAATAGTCTTAGAAAAAATTTAGGGTAATAATAGGAAAATACACAAAAAAAATTGAGGTTTTTCATAAAACCTCATCAATAGTTGAACTATGATTGCTGAGTCCCATAGCTCAGGAAAAAATTAGAGCCTGATTCGATTATTTCAATTTACTGGTTTTAAATCATGATTCAAAATTAGTACTTGATTGAAATGATGTTTATATAAATGATTGTGATCAATTGACATGACAGTATAAGACAAAGAAAAATAATTTGTGGGAAAATTAGTTTCATTTAATTCAACAAAAAAAAAAGAGAAACATCCATAGTTCAAAGTCTCTCCAAAGTATCAAAAGGAAATTGAGTACACATAATGATTTGAGGAAAGTCACAATAAGGCCTGACTCACCCTTTTCAGAAAATGGAAAGTGATTGTTGTGGGCTATTAATATTTTGTTCTAAAGAATCTTTCTCATATGCTTTAGCCTTGACCATTGGACTCACTCGTGCCGTAAGGGATTTAAGGTCCCGCCCTTTCTTCTAGATAGCTTCGTAATTGGAACATGAAGAGGCCAGTTGATCCCTCAACCATGATATATGGGCCTCAAAATCCTATATATCTTTATTTTGGGTGATCAATAAATCATGAGCCTTAGCTAATTTGGTCATTAGGTGATCAAGTTCCTCCGAAAAATCTTGGATGGTCATCACCTGATGATAGGAAGAATTGAACTTGGAAAGATTGTCCTCATAAGAGGTGTGGTCTTCCCGGGCTATGACAATCTGGTAGATAAAGAGATGTAAGTGCTGATAATTAAATCCACTAGAACCCAGCTCAGTTAATAACCATCGAAAGTTTTCAGTCTCGTCAGCAACGCTAGCTATAGGTGTTTCTGCGGCCAGGACACATAACTGGTGTCGTGCCTTTTTTTCACTGGCTGGTGCCTCCCCATGACGCCAGTACCTTGATGCTCCCCTGCCACAATGGTTCTATAAGTAGTAAGTGTCATTACATGAGTGGGAAGTAGCCGGTGATAGGTTACCCAAGATTGGGGGCTCTCCTTACCCTCAGATGGTTTGACCGCTGGAGCCGGACGTGAAGGACTAGCCATGAATTTTAGGGTGTCCAGTGATACTCTGCTGGGGCCAGCCTCATTAGGGTCATGGGTAGTATCCACAGGAGAGAAGCAGTCTAAATCACTCCCCATTGAGATAGGCTATACAGATTAATCCCCTTCCATATGCTTCTGGTGGAAAATCAAGAATCTTCTTACCACATGGGAATGAATAGGTGGTGTATCCACCATGGCTATTGTAGGGATAGGAATAGAAGACGTAGCCATTTCACTCATCACATAAGAAGGAATGTGTGGAATGTTCGTCAGGGTGAGGACAAGGAGAAAAATGGTTAGAGGCTTCTAGACCTGCTGAACTGGTTTTCTCAGCACTCAATCAGGGTAACAGCCCACCCATAGTTGGGCATATTCCAATAATAGAAAAGTGGATACCATTGTATTGGGGATGATAACTTCTATAGCGGTACCTTCCTACATCATTATAATCCATAAATGGATAATAATTATAGGATGAGACACTCACTTTAACTGAAAAGCTGGAAGAAGGGATGTTTGTAGAAGGCACCAAAATTGCCTGGAAAACCAGTAATGGAGGTATGGATCACAAATGGCCACTCGATCTATGTGAGTAGTGAGAATCCTATCCCTAAGATCGATAATGTTTGAGTGTTCCTCCAAATAACCTTACCTGTCACCTATTAATGACCCATAAGGAGTAGTATGCGGTGAAAATGAGAAGCAAGAAGCATCCTTCAACATCCTAACTGCATCACTAATGCTCAAATTCCTAGGATGAATAGCGGAAATATTGAGAAGGGCAGGTTGAAAGTTAGAATGAGAAACCTTTTTAGTGTGTCGATATTCATAATAAGGAAAGTGTTTTTCCATCCATCCATACAAGAATTGAAATGGTACACTAAGATGATGTGGAGTCCTACCTTCTTGTATCTGTCCCAATATTTTGTATAGTTGGGAGAGAGTGGGAATAGCCAAATTAATTGGTCGACCCTCTGCCAGCATAACAGGAATTGTAAAAGTACAAGCCTAGACCCAGGTATATACATCGTAGGATGGAAAAAATCATCCACTAAAAAACATGGCAAAGAAACCTGATAATCTAAGCATAGGTGACACATTCGGTTGAATCTCATATCCCTAGGTGGTATATCGTCCTGCTTCAAGGGTAGCACAATATGACCCTGGAGTCTTTCGAGATTGATGAGATGGATGAGTTTGATTGTGGTGAGCTCTTAGCTTAGGTCCGTTCACCTACAATAATAAACCTACCCACACCTCAAATGGGATAAGAGAGAAATTTTAAAGGGGATGATCATGTAATCCCTTTTCCATAACTAGTAGGCTCTTTGTCAATGGGGACACATGGTCAGTATTATCCCGAGTAGCAGTTGTCGGGAGAAACTTTCCATACATGTCTCCAAGGATGCAGAATCCTCCAAGCTGGTGGAGGTCCCATAAGCAGATTCCCACCTCCCCATACAACAAATGGAAGGTGTTGGTTCTCAAACACCAGCGGTTCAGTAGCTCATGAAGGATTTCACCTTGGGAGAAGGCTGAGAACTAGGAAAGCCAGGCTACCTGATATAATTTCACCACCTTCAACTGGTCAGGGGACTCCAAACAGGTTTGATGTACCCAGATTGTCCAGGCCCATTCATTAGAGAAACATCCTCCGGCTCATAGGTACCACTTGGTTCCCCACCCACCATTAGGGTTTTCTCAATAAATTTTGATAATAGATGGGTAATATCAGGATACTAGTCTCAAGGTAGTGTTACAACACTTGTAATCACCCTGAGTCCACACCGAGCCTTCTAAAATGAACATATTTTTCTAAATTGGAGTAGCAATGAATTCTCCTACTGGGAAAATATTGTCCTGATCATGTTCTTGTAGTGCTTATAAGAGAATTAAAGGAGTATTGGGGTCATTCAATAGTAGAGGAACATCATCAGGAATACCAAAGACGTAAATTAGCAACTATACGGACAATGGTTAAGCTATGAGCTCTGGAGTGAGGAGATCTTTTAAGAAGCTATCATGAGGAAAAATGTAAGATTAAAGATGGTCCTCACTATCCCTCACCATGGTCACCCTCATCTTTGTCTATTTTGTTAAAGCCTTTGAAAGATTCATTGTAGCCTGTATAGGAATATCCAAAATCCTATAGAAAAGTTAGTCCAACAAAAATTGTTGGATAAAGGCCACAAAAAATGGATAAAGGACTTAAAAATATGTCTGCATGGGGATCTGAATACTATTCCTAGAAACTATAGGTGATATCCATATCTCACATGTAGCATGATACACAAAAGCAATCCCCACATACTGCTATAGTATGTGGAAGCATTATACCACGTACAACTATGGTATGAAAAACACTCGCAAGGCACTAGCCCATGGAGCAATGTCTAGAAAACAGAAGGGTTCAAGAAAAGTGGATGTCACGAACCAAGGCCTTTCCAAGTACATATTCAAAGTTTCTATTTAAAAAGTTTAAGTTCGTATTATTAGAGTTTAAATTTTAGTTCTCTTGTTAAAGCTCAGTGTGCAGACACACAAGCCGCATAGCATTCTCCTATGTAGAAATCCGGATTATGGTTTTAAATTTCACAAATACCATTCGTGAAACCGATAATTTGGTTTGTAGGTAGTACAATGGTGAGAAGTTTGGTTCATGGCACGCACGAAGCGGTTCGCGAGAAAGGTTTTCATAAAAGAGGCGGTACTCAAAGGTAGAGAAAGTTGAGGGAGAGTCGAGAGCACTTTTCTCTATGAGAAACAGTAAAAGAAAAATGACATGGGCCCCTATATATAGGTGTGGTACCCTCCTACCAGACCTATCTATTATACCATGAACCATTTCAGTTCAGGACCAATTCTACATCGGAATAGTCTCATCTTCGTTCCAAATGAACCCCATTCTGATGGGGGCATTTGTAGGGTCCTGAAAACTTTACAAATGGGATAAAATACTCCCACGAACTCTTTGTAGAAGGAAGAAAGCATTAATACAAGTCTAACAAATCAAATGTACTAAAGTTGAGTTGAAAACATCAGTAGAAAATTTAAGGAATTAAATTCCTCAAAGATATTCAAGTGACCCGTGTACCATCATCAGGAATGGTTCACAGATTGAATGAACTGTGAACCACAGGTATGTAGAACGACCCGTGAGGTGCTGGCCTAAGGAACGATGTCCAGTAAAACTAGGTGCCCATGAACCGCATCGCTGAGGGAATCATGCGCATGAAGGCTATCAGCATACCATATCACAAACTTAGCAGTCTGCAGATGAATAAAATTGGAAGGGTTCTGCGAACCATGACTCATGAACCACAACCTCTACAAACCCTAGGTGATCGAGTCTTCCATGGGTCAAGATATCTTTTCATGGGATTTTGAAAATGGTTCCACATGCCCATAGATACGATTTCCAAAATGCTCTATAAAAGGAGTACATAATGAAGTGAGAAATTTCAGATGAAGAAAGCATGAAGGGGACCCCAGATATTGAAATAAAGAATTATGAGAGGATTCTGACTTCAGTATTGAATCATCGGTGAAGCCTGAATTGAAAACCACATTTTATGTAGGTACAACCAGTCGTGAACCATAAAACGAAGGAACTTAATAATAATAATAGAACAACAAACCTAATTGGGGAAATCGCAAGCCAAATATTTCTCACGGATGAACTGCCCGCAAATGATAGTCCCCAATACCCTACTTTGATATGGTTTCCCATATAGTGTGTTGCTATGTGGATTTAACCTGGCACCACGTACTGCATCAGTACGTGGATAGAACCCGAAGTAGTGTGACAGACCACATTCAGGACCGCGTACCATTGTGGTTCACAATGGACTATGCCCAAGATTTCATACTACTTCGGTATGTGGATGACCCCTCTATCCGCATACCACTATGGTATGCACATCTCCCCCCATACTACATAAGAAAATGGTATATAGAATGGGTTATTTTCAAGTATTATTCTTTCTAGTTCCAATCTCACCCCCTCCATTACTGTCCAATCCTCCATAGTCCCTCTCTGAATCGGTCCCCCCAACATCAATCCAAATCCTCTTCCAAAGCCACTAGACATGTACGATCAGATCATCGTATGCATCAACATGCCCCTTTGAGTCTACAAACCCGTGGTAAGCAGAGGCATGAAGGATCTCCCCAAAACAGTTCAAACTCCAGGGATTTCTGTAGGTCTACATTCCCATGGTAACCTGAATTCCAACCTTGGAATGCTAACATGAGCCTCCCCATTCTTGGGATTAAGGGCGATCACTTGCTTTTACATTCAATGAGGAATGGTGATCATTCAAAGGAGTTATGTCTGGTTCTCCTTGTGAGAAGGTCGACACTCCTCCCCTTTCCCAGAATGCGTTTTGTGGCACTCCCACTGAGGTATGTCCCCAATATTCCAAGGGTCGAGTTGCAAGACCTATAAGTTATTCCGCATTAAAAGGTTCATCAATATGTTCCCTCTCTCATGGTCACCTTGGCCTCTTTCACCATAGGACATCCCTCTCCCATCAGTAAGGGAGAAAGTTTTTGGTTGGTTGGACCTATCACATACTCTTATTTCTCATACCGAGCATGACTCATGTGGTCATAGATAATTATGATGATTACAACATCCAAAAAATTATGAACTATGAAATATATGATTCTTGGTCAAACAAGGATGCATAGGATGTCTTCTTAAAGTCCCAGTCTCAAAAAGGGTTCCCTTCTAAAAGGGTTCACCCAAACATGACCTCTCAAATGGGCAGCTTCCATGCATTAGCCCCAGTAATCCCGAATTATGTGGGTTCTAATTCCTCTCCTGAGGATATGTAGGAATCCCATTTTATGGGTCCGATCCTGACATCAAGTCACCTTCTGTCCCCCTAGATGACAATAAAATTTAGAGTTCCTTATTTCAGGGCTTAAGTCAACATTACCTCTATAGCATCCAATCCATGTATTCCTATGACAATCATGCAAACCAGGGGTAGCCCATGGACACACTCTTCGAGAATTAACCAAGGATTCACAAACATATGAACATGAATTAATCATATAAGAGAGACCCATCCATCCAAATTTACTTTTTTATTTTTCCAACACTTTTAAGGGGAAAAGTGATAACCCTCACAGTTCAGCAGATCAAACTTCAAAAAAGACCACTGACTTGTTAAACATGAGATTGAGACAATTGGAGTCAAATTCTCTAGAAAATTTCCATGGAAAGGACTTTACCTGGCAGCCTGGATCATCTTCAAGAAGTGTTTCATAACAAGTTGCCTGGTATTCCCAGGTTTTCATGTACTCTTGTTTTCTAAATTTCCCCCTATTGAAGCCTCTAACCAATATATGGTCTTTCTTGTTAATCCACTACCCTTTCTCCTCTGTACCTTCCACTCAGAGAAATATACTCATCATTTGATCAGTATCTTCCCTTGTCGCCTTAATCACCAGGACGTCCTCCTTCATTTCCTCACCCGATTGTATGAGTAGATCCATCTTCTTATCCGAATCAACATCCCCCAAGCACTGCTAACTGACAAGAGGCCCTTCCACAGGCCGCTGAATATCTTCCTCTATTTATGCCATAACCTCTTTAGATTGAGTTTTCCATTCTTCCTACTCATTAGTTTCCCTTTTAGTATCCACAGTATCTACAGACACCCGTTCGTTGGCCTATGTACCACCTTCTTGCTTTCCATCCTCATGCTTGTCAACTCCCTTCCTCTTGTTTGTGTAATTGTTTTCTGCATTATTAGTACCCATCAGAGGAAGTTTACACTTGCAGAATATAATAGACTCCCAGAATAGGCAATAATCCCCCCAAAAGGGTGCGATGGTGATAAGTTCCTATCCCCTAAACCAATGGAGTCTTTAAGTGTCATTGGCCAAATAATCATCCAACGAATGTTTGAATTTAGAAATAAGGTTCATGAATCATGGATACCAGGAACATTGGGTGTTTCTGGGTCCACAAATAAACCTATTGAAGACTATCCAAGGAAGTTATATCCTAGGAGTACCCATTTCACAAGTACTTGATCCCATGAAATCGCCCACTGGAACCATTTGACTATGGCACCTCCTTTGCAATACAAAATGGGTAAACTACCTAGTCCCTGTGGGGTTAATCCAATCCTACTTTAAAGGATAATAACACAGAATGGGTCAAGACAAAAGAAATGGTGAACTTGATGTGAGACTGTCTCTACAATAAAAGATGTGTGAGGATTCTCATCAGGCCATTTTGTCATCAACCCAAACACTCACCTCAGGTCGAAACAATGATCATCTTACTCTAAGATGGTTTCAAGATGCTTTCAATGTATATTTCTTTTGAAATGGATTGGTATTCCATGCCTTTTTATATAATTTTATGTTTCCTTTATTTTTGGATCATTTATCTATTATAAATCATATTTTGGATTTTATGGTTGATGGATTTGTATGTGTTTTTGATTTAATATCAATTTGGAGTTACCAATATATAGAATTTAATATACACCATTATCGAGATAAAATAGGTACCTCCAGTATATATATTTTACCTTTGGATAATTCATTTTATTTTTATTGATGTCTTATATCTACATATTTTTTTTGTATTTTTTTGGTAGATTCATTTTCATTTTTTTAATTAACCATAGGTTAAATTATTTATCATTTTTTACCATTTATTACTTGATATTTAAATAATCCTTTGGTGATCTGGAAGCACGAATGATATCTTTTGGTGACCCATTTCTGTTATTGTTTGGGTATATAGGTTGGGTCATTACAAAATTGAATAATAGAATAACTTAGGGTAGTGGGAATTAAGAATATCAATGAGATAGGACTGTCGAGATTTAGGAAGTAACCTATAAAATTTATTGAACAATATAATTATGTTTTATTATTGAGTTTCTATGGGTATTTAAAGTTAGACTTTAATTATTTATTTAATATTATCTTATGTTTTTGAGTCATATTTATCATTAATAGGAATTTATAGGTTGAAACTGGCAATATAACATAATATATTATATTATTGCTTGTATTTTTTAACTACATATAGGAATTAATTAAACATTAATATTAACTGAAGCATAAAAAATAAATAAATTATGCTTTCTTACTTATTTATTAGTGATGAATAAGGTTTTTTATGATGAGAAAAAACTTATTTTTATTAATACCTTATTTAAAATTGTGGGAAAATATAACTTGTACATGAGAGAGTAAATGAACCATATATTGGGTCTCTTTCTGAAGGAATTGTAGAATAGAATAATAAATTTAAAGAACATACACCTCAATCATAATTGAACAACTATTACAGAAAGTAAAATGGTTATTGGACCTAAGGTCCCATTTAAGACACTAATATAGTTTAAAAGTATCCCAATTTGAATCATCTTGAATGAAATTTTCAAAAATATAATCCATATTATCCCAAATCTTAATATATTCTTCCATATCTATCATTCTATCATTATAGTTCTAAATCAAAATACGGTCTTAATAGTCTATCCACTTTGATTGATCATTGTTAACTTCAACATTAATTCCTTTATAAATTATATTTATATCCTTTATATATTCTAATATGTGAAATTTATTTTCTACAACCTATTTTAAGTATGTAAGAAGATCCATTGAAGAATATTATTTAAGCTATTTTTTTATGATTCAATCATTCAATAGATTATTTTTCTTTATTATACATAAACTTGAAAATTAATGTTTGTTTACCTGAAGACAATTTACATATAGTCATTTTCATATTTTAATAGTCTTTGAGATGATAGATTTTTTTCTCTAGAATAATAGTGAATATTTGATCATCAATTACTGGTGTATTTCCCTTCTTTTCCATCTTGATTTCTTAAAACATCAATGAGGGTGTGATGATGTATAGTATCAACATTATTTATAGATAGATTATTGTTTGAAATATTAAATATCTTTTCTACAAAACTTATTCTTATTAACCTCTTAATTCACTAGAATTCATTTTAGAAATAACCTTGGTTTTCACTTCCATAAATAATACCTCAGTCTCTAAAATCACTACAATCATAGAAACCAAATTTTTAGAAGAAAGATAAGTATCTAAAGGAAATATTGTGATGGAATAATCAATGTTTTGTGCTATAGATCTCAAAATAACATTCATTAAATGGTATCAAGTAACATATTCTCTTGAAGAGACAAAAAATCCCAAAAATCATTAGAATAAAACCTATAGGTGTTATGTTTATCCGTTTAAAATAAAATTGATCATTTTCAAGTTTTAATTAAATGACCACATGTTTGAAAATTGTAATAAAAGGATGGAGTAACATCAAATAAAATATACTTGAAAAAACCTTCAGATATATTTTTGATTTAGATCATGTTTGAAAAACCCTTATTCTGTCAACCTCGATATAGACTCTATCCATGAATGGACACTATAATTAATCAGTTGAATAATTTTATTTGACCAGAGTCCCTAAGGTGTAATTTCAATAAAAACTTATGGCTAGATATACCCTAAAAGGCCACCCAAATTTCTATAAAGGAATACTCAAATCTCCCAATCACATATGGGGACCATTTAAATAGACACATAAAGATTATAAAGTCTCTATATGATCTTTGATGACAATAGTGGTAAAACAATTCATTATCCTCAAATTTAAGGATCACATAATCGTCATTAAAAAACCAATTGAGATTCACAAAAATTCAATTAAATATAAAGTGTGTCAAATCAATGAAAGTCTATGTTTAAAAAATAAAAAATACAAAAAAAGAGAATTAGAGATTAGTGAAAAAAACCTAATAAATTCATCTAAAAATTAAATAATAGGATAGCCTTTGAAATATAAAGGGATAAGGGTAGGAAGATTCTTGGATAAATATTCAATATATGAGGCTCTCTTAAAATGTTTCTTTCCTAGATCTATCTCAGGAGGAATCACCTCTAGAGAGATCAACAACATTGATCCTATATCTAAATAATATTAATGATGTATAAGTTAAAATAAATTACCTAGTTAATATAGTTTAATTAAAAACTCCCATTATTATTAATTTTACCTATATATTTCAAAACTATATTTAATGTATGTTCCAAAATATTTTAAATGAAGTCTCAAAGCATGAAATGATTTGATAAAAAGGGAAAGAATGAAAGAGGGTGTGTCATTATGGTTTGACTATCAGTGTGATAATTTGATATTATAAATAACCCATTATTGGAAGGGAACCTAATATGATTTTATATTTAAATATTATATATACCACCACATTAATCCCCCACTGCTCAGTGGGATGGAACTGGTTAACATATTCCAACTAATAGACCTCATATAGATCCTAAAGTACCCGAGGGGTTATCCCAATTACTTCAAGTTACAAGATATAAAATTACATAATGGGAATCTATAGTTGTAGATGTTTTAAAAAAAATAGTTCCATAAACCTCTAAAATTTTAGGGTGATATTTCACCTTAAGAATATGAGGAGTGTGTAAATCAAATATATCACATATTTAAGATTATTGTGAATATAGTGGAACATCGAGTTTTCTTAGCCACCTTTTTTCTTAAAGGAGATAGTCATCAGTGGTGGGGTGTGATGGTTGAGGGAAAAAGGATTGATAATTCACCTAAAAGGGTTTTCAAGATTTTTTTATAAATAATTCTTTCCAGGTACTCATCACAAAGTAAATATTGGGAATTTATGGATCTTAAATAGGGAATTATTTCAGTGATGGTGTATGATTCTTGATTTACTAACATATTATGTTTTTATACCTATATGAGCGGATATGAGAAATCTAAATCCAGTTGGTTTGAGATGAGTATGTGGGAGCCATATAAAACACAAGTGAGGATGTGATGCTTTCAATATTCTCTTATTTATTAAAAAAATCGGTACTAACTAAGACTAGTTTCAAAGGAAATATAGGATCATGTGTTTCATTTCTAGGTCATAGTGTAGGTGAAGGAACTTTTGGTGGGAGAAATATATTCTAAGAATAAGTGAACTAGGGTGGTTCTATAAATAGTAACCATGTTGGAATTTCTCTTTCTCTGACCCTTAGATATCTAAAACTTGATGTTTCTAGTGTGATTTCTTAGAACAAGTTATATCTAATTATCCATTTAAGATATGGAAATTACATTATTTCTTAAATTATAGTTATATCTAGAGGTTTTATAGGTTTTCTCCTTGAGAGAGTGTAGGTTAGAAACCCAAATAGAGAACGACCTTACATTTTCAACTTGGTGGGCAGGGGAAAAGAGGAAATAAATCTTCTTTTTGTATATATTGTTGAGGAAATAGGTGAGATGAGTATATTTAATAATCAGTGGAGCCACATTTTTCTCAGGGAGTCCAAGATTGGGGCCATCATGATAGCTCTATATAAGTCTTTGCATCCAAGTGGTGCACAATATATACCAGGTATAATACTTATATAGTTATAGGTACTATTATAATACAATTTAATCTATTTTGGGAAATTTTATATACAAGAGCTTATAATTATTTTATTTTTAATAAAATTGTATCTAACATGGGAATGAGAGTATAAATATCTCAAAATTTCATGATCATTAAATCTTTTTTTAGGTAAAAAATATAAATGAGTTTAAGGTTTCATTCCAATCCTTTTGTGGTGTGATCATTAAGACATATTTATGATTTTTCCATCATCAATATGAATATATTTGATATTATCTTAGACTATGATTGGTTGATTGAATTCAAATATTATATCAGATATTATAAAAAAAAGGTTTCCTTTTCTTATCCTGATGTAATCTAGTATAGTTTTATCAGGTAATGGAAATTACAAGAAATAAGATATTGATTATATCAAGGTCGGATTGGAATGACCACCTCGCAGATGGAAATTTTTGTAGTTGAGGTTATTAAATTAGTGAAACTAAAGAAATTACTCATGTATTAGGCTTATTTCTTGATGTATTTTCTAAATAATTTTTAGGATTTCATCCTAACGATGAGTTTGAAATATTGATTGAATCGGTATCTGGAACAAAGATAATATCTATTCCATAATAACGTATGACAACAATAGATCTGAAGGAATTTAAAATTAATCATGAGGAGCCTAATTATAGAGGTTTTATTTGATCTAATATTTATCATTAGGGTGCTTGTATTCATTTTACCAAGAAAGGAGATAAAGTCTTGTGATATTTTATAGATTATCACATGTTAAATTAGGAAAATGTTAATAATCAAAATCTAGTCCATCGAATTGATGATTTATTTGATCAATTAAAAGGTGATAAGTGGTTTTTAGAAATTTAATTGTGATCAAGGTATCATCGTCTTTGAGTAAGACTTGGGGTATTCCAAAACAATCTTCCTAATGATGGTATGTCCATTTCAAGTATATAGTCATACTATTCGAGTTTACTAATGCACCCTTTTTTTCATTGATTTAATGAATGCTTTTTTTTTATCCATTTTAGGATATTTTATTATGGTATTTATAAATGATACCCATATATACTTGAGGATTGAATAAAATAATTATTAGAATCTTCAGGTGACATTTCAATAGAAAAATATTTATGAAATTTTTCTAAATATTCATTTTGGATTTGTGAGGTTAAATTCCTTGGGAATGTGGTATCATAAGTAAATATTTATATTAATTTTGAGTATATATAGGAAATTATTTCTTGGTAAGTATCTAATAATATTCTTTATATTCTTAGTTTCATGGGACTTTATAGATATTTGTTTCTGACGCTTTCTGTTGCGGTGAAATCGTCTGCTCGCTGGATGGACTACATTGTTTTCCTGCATTCCCACTTTCTAATAGCGGGTGACATTCATCACTTCTTCAAATATGTCTACCATTTGATCAAAATAGTATGATGAGATGTCAGTTCCTCCTTCTATGGATTCCTCCTCCTAATTCATCACATATTCTGGGTCTCCCTTATAGATTAATACATTGTTCATGAATCTTATTCATTGTTCCATATATTCGTGGATGCTGGTTAACTACACTGATTATGTCTAGACATTCCAAGGAGTCTAACCAAGGAAGTAACCTTTAGTCAAGTTAGTAGACTTGTTGGGAATCACTAATCATTTCTGGACACTAGAACATTGGATCAGCTATATTCTTCCTCATAAGAGGGCTTCTCAAGTGTGTAGAAACCCATGGCATCCTGGGTCGATTTCGGTATATCTTATGCTGGAGGCATGTCTTATGAGGTTTTCCTCAGTATCCCATGTTTAACATGGGGTATTCCATGATATTAACATCTATTGGAGACAAATAAAATTGATTGGAACACTTATAAAGGTTGATCATATGGGTACATACCTAGGAGGGAGCACCTAGAAGTTTTATTAGATGGATGGATCAGAATGCCCAATAAGGACAGAACCTGGATGGCATGTCCTATAAAGGGAAGATGTTACACCATAAAGGCTGATCTAGGAACCACTAAGGGTGGATCAGCGAGGTTAACCCCACTGATGGGAACGCCAAAGTTTACCATTGGCTAGGATTTAACCTTATGGTTTCTTTCTACATACCATTTTTAGAAGACAGGGATCAAAACCCATGTAGTTCAAAGGGATGATTTGGGGATTACACATGGATAGATTCCCTTTTGAAGAGGATTTCTCTTGGTTGTATGAATATGGATTTTGTGGGGCTTATGCATGGTTATCTTCTCAGGTGATACTGGAATAATTTATGATGTGGATGACATGATCTCACCGAGATGTGGCGGCTTGGGTAATAATCGAGATGGAAATGGTGGAAGTGATGATGGAATGAATGGAGTGTCGAGGATGATGGTATTGAACCTCTAAGAGGCTTCTTATATATCCTAGTGTCTAGGAATCAATGTTTACATGGTTTAGGATTGGGCCTATGAGATACCTAAGGAGTTGAATCATGAGAATGGATCGCATGGATGGGTACCTAAAGTAAGTCTAAACTCTGGTCTAGGGTATGATCCTCATAAGACATAATGACTTGAGGGAAAGACCAGGACATGAATAGATAATGGTATTGAACCTTAGAGAGTATTCATATGTACCCTGTATAGAAGACAGGGATCAAAGTCCATGTAGTTTCAAATGGAATCGGGGCTTACACATGTCTAGATTCCCTTTGACATGCTCGGGATTACACATGGTTAGTAACCCAAATATATGGATTATAATGCTTTAGGGATTTAGATCTGGGGGGCGTGCCCCAAAAAGGGAATATGTCACATCACAAGGTTATATCCTTAGGAGGGAGAACTAGAGTTTACCATTGGTTGGGATTGAACCTCGAGGAGGCTTCCTATGTACCTTTTATGGAATATATGGATCAAAACTTGTGTAGTTTGAAAGTTGGGGAATGGGACTTATGCATGGTTAGCATCTCAAATGGTTGGATCAGAATGCATCATGAAGGTGGATTCAGGGGATGTGTCCCAAAAAGGTAAGATGTCACAACATGAGGGTACATCCCTAGGAGGGAGAGTCAAAGTTTACCATTGGTTGGGATTGAACCTCATGGAGGCTTCCTACGTACCCTGTATGGAGGACAGAGATCAAAACCTAAATAGTTTTAAAGAGTGGGGTGAATGGGGCTTACACATGGTTAGCGGCCCAAATGGATGGATCAGAATGCCTTCGGGAGGTGGATCTCGGGGATGTGTCCCAAAAAGGGAATATGTCACATCATAAGGGTACATCTCTAAGAGGGAGAACCAGAGCTTACTATTGGTTGGGATTGAACCTCGGGGAGGCTTCATACTTACCCTTTATGGAGGAAAGGGATAAAAAAACCATGTAATTTAGAAGTGGGGGGAATGGGGCTTATGCATGGTTAGCATCCCATGGATGGAGTGTCATGGTCACTATTAAAATCTAATCCCACATGAGTCATTATTTGTGTGAGAAATAAGAGATAGAAGTATACCTAATGATCATGACTTGAATGGTGAGACCATGAGATATGATGTGGGGCTTACTCATGACTAGCAGCCTAGGGAGATGGATATTGGGGGTTACTCCAGGAGGGATGCCCGAATAGGATCACATTCCAGGCGAGGAGGATATCATTCCCTTCCAAGATGGAGAAAAAGATATCACTCCTGTGGATATGATTGGGAAAAGATAATTCCTGAGGTGTGGCACCCTGTGTGCATTTCATGGGGAGAGACTACAATTTAATGTCATGTGTTGAGGATAGTGATTCTTGGATTTTTAATGTCTTACAACTTGAATTGGGAGGACTTACTCCTCACCCTTTGAACTTACATATATTGGTGTCCACCCACACTTCATGAAGGGAATAAATTAGAATTTCCAAGATACAACATTGTGGAGGAGTGGTCAGTCATGGGGTCCATGTTAGCATAGCTATGTGAAGAATAAAAATCTGTTAGCTTAACTATGAAAATAAGCATTAGGTAGAGAAACGAAATAAGGAACACCACATGAGGTACCAAGAAATAGCCACGTACAAGCCTGGATGGATGCATAAAATAGGGTCATGCGAAGCAGGGGTCCTTGCTGAGAGGTGCTTCATGAAGCTCAGGTGCTTTGCGGAGGTCAGGGGATTCATGAAGATAAGATTTCTGCAAAGTAGGTGACATTGCTTTGGAATAGAGGCATGAGTTATAAAAGGATTTATTTTTGAAGGATTAATGCTTCAAAAATCCTCAAGTACCCTAGAGGTACTTCATCCTTCATGAAGGGCATAGTCCTTCTTGAAGGGAATCCCTACCATATACAAGGGTAAGTCAAAATATGGGAAATGGGGTTTCATGATGCTCTAGTATCTTATAGAAATCATTTTTCTCTCGGGTTCACGGTGCTTGAGGGCCTCATGTAAAGGGATCTCAGAAGGATAAAGGTCATAGTAACAGTGCTTATGAGGGGGGGAGGGTGAGCTAGTTATTTATAGGAAAATGGGTATCACAATTCTTAGAGGTGTGCCATGAAGCAAAAGTGATCTCCATGAAAAGGTGTAGAGGTCATTGGACTTGCATATCCATCCATAAAATTCCTTTTTGATGGTTGTGGGTCTCTTCATACTCATGGATCCTAATTTAAAATTTCTTTGTGGTAGTTTTGGGATTCTTTGGGCTCACGGAGCCCACTGTCAATGCCTTACGAGTTCACAAGGACTAGGGGTTTCATGAAGATGCTTCACTAGGTAGACCCCTTTGTTAATATTTGGGATTTTTGAACTTGGATTTCATCTCAAACGATCATAGACTTCCTTGAATTATCTTGGGGTATGTATTTTGGTTCCAAAAAATGACCACCTTGGAATGGGAGCTAATAGGAAAATGAGGGTTGTATTCTGAGGGTAAGTCACTAAAAACTAGGAGGTTGTGAACCTGGATCATGATGAAGGAACATGATGTGCACTACATGAGGGCCGCTGTGAAGCTCATTTGGTCATCACCTATAAATAAGGTGTGAGGGGCCCATGATCCATATTGAATCTATGTGAATGATTTCACATGAGATCTCTTTTTGTGAAGTGATATTGCTCATGAATGTGTCCTTGTGAACCAGGTTCATCAGACCATTGCTCCATGAACGCTTTTAGAAAACAAGGGCACCATGATCCTCTGTTGTTACACGATATGAGTTAAGGCCATTTTGGTTCTATGATCTGGTACATTATGATCAATATTTGTGAATGATCCTCTCCAATAGACTCAAAAAAAATAAAAAAGTCTCGAAACTAATGTCCACCCAAGAAGATTCCCAATAGGTCCTTACTAATGCTACCTGAAGAGAAGATCTGATGAACAATATCCTAATTGAGGAGTATGTTCTGAGTCAATCTGATCATGAGTCACTACTGGAGGTGCTAAAAGAAGTGAATAAATAATATCTTCTTTGAAAGAGACCTCCTTTTTATGGTTTCAATATGAGGTTGTACATCTTCATCCTGGAGGCAAGTAGAGACAAACTAGCTTACTGGTTCAGAGGCACACTGGGGGTCAGTACTAGTGGTTCATGGCTGTTGAAAACCATACCTAGAGGGATAATTTGCCTATCACTATAGACTTCCTTTACAACCATATCAATATCATTAATGTTAGATAATTTTAGGCAAAGATATATCCTCTATGGTATCATACTATCTTCAGGGAGAGGTTAGGGAACCCAAAAAAAGGATGAATTGATTATTAAGACCTATGCCAAGGTAGAAAATTCATAGAGGAATGGGTATGTGCCTACTGGGTATGTTGATCCTATGAAGAATTTGGAGTAGAACTGAGGTTATTAGTCTTTTATAAAGAAACATGGGCTTCCCAATTCCACATTTACCAACCGAAGGTCATCATACCCGAGATGCTAAGTCTATGGTCATTGAGGATCAAAATTTTTCATTTCCATCATGAGGATTTCAGTATCATCCTCTGTGACCACCACCATATTTCTAGGATTCCCATTTTGGGGAGATGTACGATGAATTCCTCCCCACGAAGAATGAAAGGGAGGATCTGGATAAAATTCCATGTTTCATTAAGATGCTGTTAGATCTAGTGTCGGACATAGATAAAGGTAATAAGATGAAAAAGGATGTCAACTTTAAGTAGTGGTTTGATTGTTTCCTAAAATTTTCTATGTAGGGTCCTGCTGAGGGAGATGAGGCACCCATGAAACTACACATAAGGCCTTACACCTACCCAAGATGGGCTCTACAAGGAAAGGAGGCTTTTTATTAGAAAATCCTATAGGATATCCAATGAAAGATGTGGGTGTGAAACATAAACATTGGGTATAAATTGGTAGTCAGGTTGGCTTGGTTCATATCAGTACTCATTTTTTGGTAGATACTGATAGCAAGAGATGCGCCTATGGGCACACAACTGATCATATTCATCATAGAGGAAATGCTATCAATGGATAGCGCATCAAACATAGAGTTACGATGTTGGAAAAGTTGTATAAGGTTATTTGGCATATCATTGAAGGGAAAATACACTGCACATATGTGTACTGCTCCACTTCCTATTTGGCTAGGTGGAATCCCACATGGGGGTATATAAATACCTGAATCCCATTCACCCTCCTGAGATAAAATTTCGACTAAAAATTATGAATGATGTAGGAATTTTCCCATTCAAGATGAAATTGACGACAATACTGGACAAGATATGGATGGCATATGAGTTAAAATTCTATCACTTTATTTTTCCAATGAGAGTTTTCACTGATAATGGCAAGAAAACTAAAGAGCATCGGTCATATCTCTTGGCCTTTTGAGGTGGATTATTAGCGGTGAAGGTGGATTTTGATCCAATATATTAACCAAAAACCCCACATCGATTCACAAGGTAGTTTAGATATTTATAGATATTGGCCCTGAAGGTATAGCTAGGGGTGAATCAAGAATATCACCCATGTATAAAGACGCATATTTGGATCAAGTTCATGCAGTAAGATGAGAATATGAGGAAAAATCCCCCCCCCCCCCCACACTTATTCCTATGGAATAGTTGAGGAGTATGTAAAGATATGGGAGGTGGCCTACCTAAGAGAAACTCAGAAACAACAAAACTTTTGAGTCAGTGATGGAGTGGACCCTCTACCTCATGGTGGAGGCTGAACAATGATGATAGTGCATCATGGTATTAGGGATGATGCACATCGTGGTGGAAGAGCTGTAGCAGTTGAGCCAATAGTTCCAAGACATGCACTGGCTAGAAGTGTGAGAAGAGTAGTATTAGCAGGCCCAGTGGTTCTTGTCGAGCAGAATTGGGACAACGGGTAACCATTCAGAAGGTTTCACATAATACCTACCCTATCTTCCGAGAAGCTGTTGTGTTGCGTGGATATACCTGAGGATGTCATTTACTTCAAGTATTGGGAGACTTGAGACATCAAAAAGAAATTCCTCAATACTTAATAAATGTGGGATCACCTCAACCATTTTGGGATGGATCTTTTGGGCATTGGTCAAGCCAAATCCAACTTTCTGTAATCCCAGGTAGAGAGGGAGAGGTATATGGATGAGGTTGAGAACTTACTACACTCTCAAGGCACTCTGCATCCTATAATAGATACAGTGAAATTATTACTAGATCTATCATCTCCACCACAACTATCAGCTATTGAGATGGAGATGATCTTTCACCAGCCTGAGTAATCAGGTGGTACATGGGGGGAAGATACTGACAAAGGGATCCCTTAAAGGATGGTGAAGTCACAGCCTCAAAGGAAAGTTCTTTGAGAGGATTTGATGAATCTCTTAAATTAATCTTTGACTCATTCCCTTGTGATATTATCTCCCACAAGTTTATCTAGATTCCTCGACTGACATCTATTTTTTATAGGAGAACCTTTCATAAGAGACCCCTTCTCATAAGGAAAGAGGCGTAGCGACGGGCGTAGAGAACCAACCACTGAGACCTGTTCCAAGGGTAATAATAGTTGTAGGATCAAATAGTGTTGGGGAGGTCAAGGTGGTCACTCTAGAACCTTTTTAACCCAAAATCATATATGGGGGACATATTATGGTATAATAATGATGAAAAGATGAAAGAGAGATCATAAAAATCCATCACTTGACCACCACAAGCCTCACGAATTCATACTTGTTGTTTGGTCAATCAGATTGATTGATATGCCCCTTCTATGAATAGTCCTTAGAGTAGTAGGTTCTCTGCTGGTGAGAATGGATGGAGGACCCAGGGCCGCTTTCTTGAGATAGTTAATAGTTCATATAGAGCCAAGTGTCCAAGTGGACCAGATCATGACCTATGGTGATCAGCTGATTATGTCTACTAGTGGTGCTATCGTGGGGATTATAGGGACAAACTTATCAAGGTAGGATCAAGTGATGAAGTTCAACCTAAAATTATGGAGCTTGACCTATTGAACATGATTCTAGAGTAGGATCATGCCACTAAACCCCTAGCATCATTTCCAGAGTACAAACCTACTGATCCAATAGAGCTGGAAGAGTGTGATTCTAATGCAATCGATGACAGTTAGTCTACCCAATGTCATGCATGGAATTTAATCAAAATCATCATTAAAAAACTCCAAAATTAGAGTGGATAATCCTAATGGGATCACTTATCCATTGGTTTCATCAACTATGCACTGGAGGAGAGGATGTGTAGGGTTTTAACATGACCATCTGAGACTACCTTATTGATAAGATATGGAAAAGAAGACGGTGTTTGGACACTGCCTAGTGTTAGGAAAAATATGAAAACATCCAGAAGCTCCATGAGTTTGAACAAGATATTTTTAATTTAGAAGAATAGATAAATGAGTGACACTCTTTCATCCATGATCAATTAGAACTTTTCATGAGACTGAAGGTCCAGACAGTGAAGGCCCAAAAGCAGTTGAGGTAAGCAATTAGTCAAGTGGATGACCTCCGAACTGAGCATGACTGGGCACTGATCAAGGATGATGATTTATATACTAAGGAAAATAAAAAATAAAGGGATTTTAGGTGATGATAGTGGATCCTAGAAGCCACACACTAAGGGTCAGTTGACATGAAGTGCTCTATTGAGGGGTCAGATCCATAGGGGTCAGGTTTTTTCAAACTCATAAAACATACTTTGTTTCTTGTTTGCTTATTTATTTTGAACTATGTGTATGGAAATATTTCTATCTTAATTTAATTACCTCACCTCAATCATATATTGTATGAGAGAACCATCTAATCATCAAATACTCAGGGTATTCTATTGTTGACTGACCACCCAGAGTTTTTAGGTTGATAGAGGTTATGACTGTAGAATAGGGTTTTTAGAACAACCAACTTTCCATTCCCAACATGCTATAATGCATGAGTGGGATAACAATAGGGGAATTGGAATCAATCTGAATGAAGGGGAAATAGGAAGTGTGAATAACGATTCCTATAATTTAGAATAATAGAGAGGATGGCTTGCTGTTATGAGATAATTGGTGACCATATTTGAGGCATAGTATTCATAACATCATCCTGAAATGGGAAAAAATAATTTAGGGCCAACTAATATCCATTTTGAAACACAAGACCGGACTCGAAATTCTATCTGATATCTTCTAAGGAGTTAGACTAGGGTGATAGGTGAGACAAAGTGGCATATCCAAACCATCAGGGGATTCCTTCAGACATGAAAGAGGATGAGAATCCAAATGATGGGCATGGAAAGTATGGAGTTGAGTGATGAGATAATCAAAATAATTTCAACACTCTTGAAATAATTCCATCACAATTTAGATTACACCAGTGTAGGAGCATTTATCTGAAAAAAATAAAATTTCTTTTTAGGGGAGCATCGCCTTGAATGTCGATCAACACTGAATATGCGAACAACATGGTAGATGACCAGCACTATGGGAGGGGAACTCTCAGGTGTGTTCTTGGGATGGTTTGCAATTTAATTTCATGAAATTGTGGATTATGAACATTTATTTTAGAATCATACAATGAGGATGATGTATGTCATAGTTTAACATTGTATGACTAGGATGTTGCACATTTTTTAAGGTCATACTACCTGGACAACAGTTTAGAGTCGTGTTTCATGGACTATGAAAATGACTGTTCCTAGAACATCTTTGCTGCATGGAGAAAATAAATATGATTTGAATGATGACCAAAGAGATTCATACAAGTATCATGGGATAGATAGGAAGAAAGCGCATATGATACGGTAAAGGGAGAAATCACATATAAGATTTTAATTTAAATTCATAAAGTTGGGACCATAAATAAGGTGGAGGGGACCAAAAGGGGATAATGAACCTATGTGTAGGATCAATAAAAAATGTTTGGGTTTCACTACATATACCATAAATATGGGAATCAATCTGTACGTGGATCTTAAAGGAAAATGTAGTTGGAGACCAACACTGGCAGGGGTAGTCCTCTATGGTGAGGAAGATTAAAAATCTCTTAATCATTATGGGACATCCTAAACTTTCTCAAGGTATGGTCGTAGTTTAATGTCATGCATTGTGGATGATGAGTTTATAGTTTAAGGACATAGATATTGGACCATGATTGATGGTATTTCAAATGGGTTGGTGTGATGAGGTGCTATGATAAAACCAACATGAATGAGGACTAGAGAGGGGCCATGTTCTACATGGATGTCTGAAGATGAACTTCATACAGTTTAAGGTCATAGAGCTTGGATAATGGGTGAGGCCAAATAGTTGAAGGTTTGAAGGATGTTATGACTGGGATAAAAGATGAAGTGTATGGGTGTCACTACGTATCTCATAAGGATGTGAATAAAGCCAAGTGTAGTTCTTGAGATCCCATGAATTTTAACATCATGCGGTAAGGATGAAGAAGATTCAACATGAAAAGGGGAAATAATGTTGTGAATGGACCCTATATCGATGATCTGGGTATCACTACATATCCTATAAGTATGGGAATCAATCCATGTGTATTTCTTGAAGGGTAATTTCCCTATGAGGGTCTAACCAATATGTAGAGAGAGAATAAATTATATATTTCTTGTTTTTTTGAGTGGCTAGAACATGATGGAAAGTCCATGTGTCACCATAGGAATCAAGTCATGTGCAGGTCTTGAATGGTGTCATGGTGGATGAATAATGCCAAAGGTGATGCCCTCTCAAGAGAGGACATCACAATTTTGTGTCATTTTTTATCGTGTGGGCGGTATAGTGATGTCACAGTTTTAATTTTATATGACAGGCATGGCCCATTCATTTTAACATCATGCGATAAGGATGCTGGAGGAGGTGTTTCAAAAGGGATGTGTATGGCGTGACTACTAGAAACTCGATCTGAATAGGGACCAGTAAGGTCCACACCATGCCACACACTTCCAATAAAAAATGAAGAGGCTCTTAGTTTAATGTCATAGAGTTTGGACTTGAGGGTCAAGGGGCCACTCCATGTAGGTACAAACCCTACCAAGACTCCTAATACCATGTGATCAATTCTCAGTGTGGGAAAAAAAGAGTGATGTTAGGATTTCCCCATCATATGGGAGAACACAATGATGGAAAATAAATTCTAGGAGGGAAAGTCCCAATTTCACTAACATTCCCACTCAACGTGTCTGGATACATGGAGGGAAAACACCAGGGGTTTTGGGGATCCAAGAAAACATAGGAAGGTGTAAAATGTGAATCACTGCATCTGATATCTGGAATATAGTGGGGGTGGTGTGATGATGGAGGATAATTATTGAACTTATTTGAGACACATCACCCATATCATGTTACTAGGAATGGGGATAGACAAATGAGGGATGACCGCTAACTGTGTTCGAGATATGAGACCTAGCTCAAAATGTCATCCAAAGTCTTCTGGGGAATTGGCCCAAAACAATATGTGAGATGATGTGGCATATCCTTGCCATTAGGGGGGAGGCCGTTAGACTTAGAATAGGATGGGGAGCCAGATAAAGGGACACATTAAGAATGGGAATGGATTGGGGGAATGTCCCTATGGAATCCAATACTCCGGGTCTCATACCACTACACATTCAAGAATGTCGATGAGGAATATCCATAGGAGGGTTTGTATCTACTTTCAAGGATCTAATTCCTAGGTGGGGTATTGAAAATAGTTTAAGGGTGTTGTTTGTCAGACTAGAAACTCTCAGTTTAAGGTCATAGAGTGTGGACCATGGGTACCCAGTTTAACATCATGCATGTGTGATGTATTTATGCAGTTAGCTTCATGTGGTAGGGACAAAAATTTCCCATAGTTTATCATCATGAGACTAAGAAATATTCATCCCATGGGAGAGGTGTATGGTGTGGTATGTAACTCGAAGTGAATAAGGATCAAATAGATTCAAACCACACCACAAATTCCCAAGGAGGGAACCCAAACCAAGAAAGGGAGAAAGGGTTCATGATTCTATGGTTTGGAATGGGGCCAAGATGTCAGGGCATATCTACATATCCCATAAGTATTGGAATCAAGAGACACATTATTCTAGAAGATGTCATGGAATATGGTCGGTGCCACCAAGGGGGAAATTTTCTCTCAAATGATAATATCAGGGTTGTTATGTAGTTTATTATTATATGACTAAGACAATGAAAATATTAGTTTAAGGTCCTAGAGTTTAGACAAACTGAAGTGGATATGTGAAGTTAAGTTCCATAAGGAAACCAGATGTGAATTAGGATCAAATAGATCCACACCACACCACACATTCCTAGATGATATCCAAGCCAAAGGGCCAAAGGGGTGAGTTTGTGGTTCTACGATAGGGCTCAGATAAAAAACATCTGGGCATATCAATATATCTCATAAGTATGTAAATCAAGCCATACACAGTTCTTGAATATGGAATGTAAGATGGCTAGTGCCAAAAAGGGAAGTGTCTTCTCAGGTGAAGAAGTTGTAGCATTGTTTAGTTTAACATCATACAAACATGATGGATAATATGTAGTTTAATGTCATATGATAAGAGAATGTGTTGTTATGCAGTTTATCATCATGCAATAAGGACATTGAGGATCTTAGATTAAGGTCATAGAAATCAAACCATAAGATGAGGCTTCAAAAATGGAAATGTAAAGTGCAACACCAGGAAGTAACCTGACATGAATGATGACCAAATAGATCCATGCCATACCACACATTACTAAGAAGAACTCACATGCATCTTAACATCATAGGGGGTGAGGAAAAGGGTTTGGGAGATTTGTTGTATGGTCCTGAAGACAAAGTTCATGTGCATCACTACATATCCCACAAGGATGGGAATCAATCCATATATAGTTCTTGAGTTTCATGTAGTTTAACATCATGTGGTAAGGACGCTGGTGTAATGCGGTTTATTGTCATGTGACTAAGATGTTGGGGAGAGAGGTATCCCAAAGGAAATGTGTATGGCATGGAATAATAACCTGATGTTAATGAGGACCACAAAAACCCACACCACACCACACACTCCTAAGAGAGGACTTAGGACAAGGGGATCAAATGATGAAATTATAGCTGGGCTCAAAGACAAAATGTTTGGGAATCCCTGCATATCTTATATAGCTGGGAATCAAGCCATACATAGTTCTTGAATCCAAATCTATTTAATGTCATGAGGAAAGTACATGGGGCACAATTTAATGTCATGTAGGATGGAGCAGTTTAGTGTCTTGTAGGATAAGAGTCACTTTTCTTTTAATGTCATTTAGAAAGGACCATGTGGTAGCTCAACGTCATGTAGGATGATAGAGATCTTAGTTTAAGGTCATAGTGCTCAGACCAGGGGGCATTTTATAGTTTATCATCATAAAACCAGGAAGCTTATTTTTTATGAAGTTTAGCATCATGCAAAAAGGAAAAAAATAAAATTTTAACATCATGTAATATGGGGCATCATAGTTTAACATCATGTTTCTTGTACGAATGAGATAATAGTTTAAGGTAATAGAGCTCAGACCAATGGGAGCATTGTGCAGTTTATCATCATGTCGAATGATTGAGAAGTTCTATGTAGTTTAAAATCATGCTGGATGGTACTGGTTTTTATGAATATTATTTCTTAAAGAAATTAGCATCGGTGGGAGGAGTAATTTTCTCACCATCTATGGTGACCAAAGAGTATGAACCATTGGGATAGAATTTGTGAATGATGTAAGGTCCTTTCTATTTGGGCTCCAACTTTAGTGGTTTACTTTCAGGAATCATTAGCATACTCATAGCTAATATCATGTCACCTTGAAGAAAGGAGAGGAGGATAAATCTCTTTTTGAAATATATAGCTATATTATTATAGTGACTTTCTAGATTATCCAATGCCTGAAGCCTATTATCATCGAGAGATTATAATTAGGTCAGACAGAATTTTGCTACTCTATCTGATGTATGGTTATCATAGATAGTTTTATAGAGTGATGGAAACTGAATCCTGATGGGGAAGAATACCTATATTTTATGCACAAGAGAATATGGATTCACATAGGTGGAATTATGATTCATCTTCCAATAATCCCAGAGGACATTGAGGAGGTTGTTTGGAAAACTTCTCTTATTCTGACCCACCATATTCTAAAAAATTATGTAGAGGGTCTTATTGAACACCTTGATCTTCTGATTTACCTGTGTATGGTAGCGAGAGGTGTGGTTGGACTGGATACTATAATTGGCGTATAATTTCTTTAACTCAACTGCTCAGAAGTTGGTGACGTTATCAGTGAGAACAACAAGAGGGACTCTGAATAGATGGATGATGTTTGTGATCATGAACTCAAAAATAGATCAGGGATTTACTACCTTAAGAGGAATAACTTATGCCCACTTAGAAAAGAAATCCATTGTGTCCATAATGAACCTAAACTGGAGAGTTTTTTCTGGTGGATATGGTCCCACAATATTGAATCCCCATACCGTAAAGGGCCAAGAGTCCTTGGTAATGTGGAGGGGTTTCAGAATTCACTGCACAAAGTTGGAATGGATTTTACATGAATGGAAAATATTGGAGAACTCAAAACAATCATAGGCCATGGTGGGGAAAAAGTATCCCAACCTTTAGATATGGTGGGAAAACTTCATCTCTGCCTGATGAGCACCACAAGACCTATCATGGACTTCCTGTATAACCTAGGGAATCTCATATCCTTGCATATAGAAAAGGATAATTCCATCCAAACCACCTCTATAGAGATTCTACCTCAGTTTGGGATCACTCTAGAGGGTGAATTGAACTGCATGGTGATGAATTATCTCACGCTCGGCTCTATATAATGGGATATTTATATGTTGGAGATACTAGATCAAAGGAGTTGTCCAATTAGAGGTTTCTTCAACTGTAGGGGGATCCAGAGGACCCGATGTGGAACCATCAGTGGTAAGGTGGTTTACCTGTTGGGTTTTATCATCATCTGAACTAAAAGGGGAAATGAACCTTCAATGCACCATATGAATAAATAGATCATTCTGGTTAGGCTCTACAAGAGAAGTGGATTGACTAGACAAGGAATCATCTCGACCATTCTGCGACCAAGGTAACATGATTCACCACTAGTAGAGAAGTGAACTGGGACATCAGCTGGAGAGTACATTCTAGCAGGGGCACAAGCTTCAGCTTCCTAAAAACATAGTCACCATTGATCTGGTTGATTACTAGCTCAAATTATCCCTTCACATGAATGTGGGGAACATAAATCTATAGAGACAACTCAATAACAGTGATGAGAGCTTGATAATATTCTTGATTTTTGGTGCAACCTTCTAAAAACAATAATGAATAGGGAAGGACAACTAGTGTAGGTGTGATAAAGACAATCCCTAGGCCTACTCTGTTGAGTCGGGGATCATTGAGACTCCTACTAGTGGGACTCCAGGAGGTGTCATCAAATTTCATCTACCAACATGTCACAACCTAGTCCACTGAGAGAATAGATTAGTTAGAAAAATAAATATCTAGATAATGCTCTTCGAGGTCCGGATGGGTGGATAGAAAGTATTTTAGTTCCTAACCCCTGACAACCATCTGTGGAATGAACCTAATGTCAAACTACTGAAGGATCGTTTCCCACCATGCTAGATGACTTGTCAACATGGGGAGATTCAGAATATACTTCATCAGATCCATGAGGTAAATCAGCTATATCTCATGATGATATAAATAATGACACAACTTCTTTATTGTAAAAACCAACAAGAGACAGCTCTTCTCTATAGGAGAATATCTGGTCTCTGTGTCAAGGATCATGTGACTAAGATAGTATAAATAATTATATATCCCTTCATTATTCTTCTGGGTGAGAATGGCACCAAGGGTTCATTCCAGGGTGGTCACATAATGGACCAGTGACTTCCCAAATATGGGTGGAATCAAAATTTAAGGGTGCAATAGATACTTCTTAATCTCCTCAAAATAATTCTATCACTCTTTATCCCAATGGTATACCACACATTTATTTATAATCCTACAAAATAGATTACACTTTATGGCCATATTTTAAATGAATCAACATATATAGGCTAAGTGTCCATGAAAACCTCATAGATCCTAGAGGTTTATCATATGAGGCATTTGACTAATAGTCTTTGTCTTCTCTGGTTTGATCTTGATGCCTCTATATTTGAAAAAGAAACCAAGGAACTTTCCCGATGTTACCCCAAAATCATATTTAAAGGGATCTATATTCAAATGGTGAGAGATAAGGAAGCTAAACACTTTCTCAAGGTCTCTAAGATGATCCTAACACTAGTGGGGTTTTTCCACTAAATTGTCCATGTATCATTCCACTAGTGTCCAAAGGATCGGTTTGAATATGCAATGAATTTTACACTAAAGGTAGCTCATATTTTCTTCAAAACAAAGGGAATTACTTGATAACATAAGGTACCCAGCGGTGCTCTGAAGGTAGTATATTAATCATATTCAAAAGCCATTCAGATTTCATTATACCTGAAATACCCATCCATAAAAGAGAGATCCTAGAATCCTGCGGTATCATCAATAAACAGCTCCATCACCGAAATGGGAAAATCAAACTTTGGGTATTGGTGGTTAGGATCCCAAAATTACATATAGACTCTGATCTATCCATTCTTCTTCCTGACATGAATGATTTTAGATAACCATCTAGGGTATTAAACTTCCTTGAATAATTTTTCCTTTATGATCTTATCAACTTCGACCTCGACCATAGCACTGTGAGATGGGTACATCTTCCTAGGAGGCTACTTAAACCCACTGTGACTCACTGGGAGGCCAAGATAATGGATAGTGACTTGAGGGTATAACCCCAACATCTCATTATAACTCCAGGAAAACATGTCATGATGCTACTTTAGGAAGTCCACATATTTATATTGTTCCTCTTTAGGAATGGTTGCACAGATCAGCATTGGCCTTGGGTCTATCTTAGTTCCAAGATTCACTAGTACCAACTCATCGACAGTAACATAGAAGCCATCTTCAAATGCGAGAGAATCATATTCCAAATCCTCTCCATCATTCGAGGTGAGAGGGTTATTAGGAAGAGGAAATTATTATGAGTTAATTGGACCTGGAGGAATGTCGGTGCCAGCTTGAGTAGTGGTGGAATCTTCATCAGGAGACACCTGCTATTTTTTTAAAAAAGTTTGGGGCTGAAGCCTCATTTACTATTAAAGTAAATCAAATACCTCTTTAAACTATGTAGAGGGTGGCCTATTACATAGCCCAAAGGCCCAGTGGGAATTTATCCCATTACATGGCATGTAGGCCCAATTTTATGGCCCAAAGCCCATTTTATGAATAGTACTACTACAGTACCTGTGCTGCCACAGTACTTCATAGTACTCGCCGATGCTATAGTACCCTGCCGCTGCTATAGTGCCCGTTGTTGATACAGTGCCGCCACTGCTACAGTACACTACAATACTGCTACAGTACCTATGCCCAATGGGTTTTGAACTCCCATTTTTCATATAGGATTACTGGGTGCTTACCACTAATCCAAACCCTAACTACGGATAGGAGACACCTACATTGTTGAAACCATGTAAACAAAAATTATCGACCCAGTTCCATCAATCCTTCGACTGAGGTCCCCATGCTTGGAAATTTTAAATCAGTGGTGGTGGTTCAATCTTTGTATACTTAGCCCGACCCAATGAAACAAGCAGGTATGGCGTACTACAGTAGAAATGGGGAGAACATCCTGATACTTCATAGGGGTAAGAGGCTTTGGTATCACTCTATCTTATCCCTTGTAAGAGTAAGAGGTAATATTCCAATGTTCCTTTTACCTGGGAACATGTCTTCCCCTCATCTTGGAGACAATGAAGCACTGTCCCAAGTATTGAATTATATCCACCAACTAGTGAATCCGAAGAATGAAAGAATCATCCAAGTCCATATAGGGATCAACCACAGTAGTAGTGTACTCAACCTCATTGGTTTGAACTTGTTTATCCTTAGTCTTGTGATAGTCGACATCTAGATAGTGGTCTTCATAAGAGGAAAAATGAGATTCATCACCTTAGATCATTCCCACTCAACTGTTGAAAGAGCACTTGAGGCATTTGTGACATGAGGAGGGAACTGTTGCATGCAGATTGAGCTAGGGTCTACCCATCAGTGCATTGTATGTGGTATCCTCCAAGACCACCAAAAATTCATTGCTTGCAATTAGTTCACCAAACTAGGTCTTCAGGTGGATTCTTTCACATGGTCTATGATCAGTCCTATCATAACCTTGAATTTTTAGGTAAAAGGGAATCAGATCTACTTCATTAAGTCCTAGCTTTTGGAGCATTAGAGCCAGTTTGAGATTGATCCTAGAACATCTATTGATAATATAATGGCATACTTCCATTCCATTAAGTTGTCTTGTGATGTACAGTGGATAGATGTTCCCCTATATAGGATAACCTTCATCTTCTCATGATAATGATATGATTTCTTGGAATTATTCTTGCTAAAACTCCTCATCATGGAAGGCCTATGTATTCGATACCTCTATCTCAAACTAGAGGAGGATCTTCAAAGCCTCTATGAGGGCTTCACACATATATTCTGATAGGAAGAGGGCCTCTATAATTGAGAACCTTATATGAATTTTGGAATGTTACTTTATCATATCATTCTTCCACACTAGACACATATTTCTAGTGGTTAGAGGCATGATGGGTGTTGCTGATCGAACTGGAGGATTTTGGATGGTGCTAGGAATATCCTATTTATCACTAGCTCAACCACACAAAATTACTACTGGATGACTGGCGGATGACTGAGGTATGGCCATTGATGGGTGCGGCTGATCTTGATGAAATATTGGCAGCTACTCTTGTTCAAGTAGAACAAACGATAGTGGATATGAATCTAACAAAACGGGATGAAAGGAGGATACCTACTTGGTTTTGTGCTGAGATTACAGTCTTTTCTTTTTAGCATGAATAGATTGTCTTAAATCACTGTCCTATAAATTCTGATGATTCACATATCCACAACCACATCGATTGTGGCATCGATCGGGAATGGTAGGAGGACCATCTTGATACCTCTAAATGTCTAGAACCATGTAGGGGTCCAACAACTCAAAATTATTCATGGATGTGTACTCCTCATCATCTGAGGAATCCTTAAATATTAGTCAGATTTAGGGGGAAATTACCATTTCTAGAGGCATGAAATCTCCGATTGTCCGAGATGGGTTTGACACTAGAAGGGGGGTTATTCCTTTATAGTGTCGACAACTACTCTATTGAGAAGTAGAATTCTAATATGTGGATGAAAATTTGGTAGTTGGGGTAGATACAATATATTTAGGAGCCTTGGTCCAATTCAAACAAGCACAGATGATATCATGAGTGTGAGAAATTTCCCTGTGAACAAGCCAACCATAAAACTTCTAAGACGCACAGCTAGAGACCTGCTGCCACTCATCTTCATTATCACTATCAGGCTTTGCAGAAATGATTTATATCTACACTGGGGAAAGTCCCAACCTAAAGATATTATTATCAATATAATCCTAGAGCCAATACTTGAAAATATATCATTTCATGATGGTATGTCCAAAAAACTGGTGATTAGGGTATTAATTGGGGTGAACAATGAGATTAGCCACCTCGGGCCTCCTATATTTTAGAAGCATTAGAATCCCTTGATCCAAGGTACTAAAAAAATATACAGGGACCTAATACTCATTAAATGAGTTGGTCCATATCCTCATTTTTAGAAAGGTAACTCTAGGATCCTTGTCCTATCGAGGGGCTAGAGACTGACGAGGGGCCGAATCCTGAATTTCTCTCCTGGCTGGAAGTTGTGCATTGCGTGGCCGCACCTGCTGATTCTATGTCAGGTGATGTTGAGCCTAAGGCTAGACCTAAGGCTCATGCCCTCAGCGAGGCTATAGAGAAGGCTATACTGGTAAAAAATCTATCAGCCTGGAAGCCTCTATCTGTGACACCGTAGTAGTCTTAGCCTTATCAGCTCTTATTACCAGAGCTATAGGAGGAAACTAACACACCTGATTATCCTACTATAAGAATTACTCTAAGAATTGATCCTTGTCAAAAAAATCATGAGATCCACCCAGTAAATTTTAAGTGATGAGGGAGGGAACCAATTTAGTCTTAACATTCCCTACACACATCATCATTAGCTTCTAGAGTCAATTACATGTCGAGTGAATATGTGAGGCACTTCAACCCATCAAAAAAGTCTATGACTCGCTCTTTTTTGTGTTTTTTTTTCACTTGAAGAGGTTGAAGATACTTTGCATGCATTTTCTAGAGCTAAAATGATAAAGAAACTAATTGGGGATATATATTCCCAACCAAAAATGAACCCAATGGGTAACTGGTTATACCATGAAACGTAGGATCTTTGCGGCCTCCTACTACGCTGGAGTTCCCATAATGGGACCACACCTTGAAATAAAGGGGGATAGATATTGCAGTGGGCCGCCCATCCCATTGAAAGGGGAGAAGGTAGGATTCCTGAAATCTAGGGTGCCAACATTTCATGCACTCACACCGGATACATATTTCCATTAGGTGTGATCTCCACCTACCATGTATTGAGGGCCTCGAGGTGAGCGATGAGAGTGGCCATCAAGTCCTCCTGATGGGTTTTCTTTCTAGGTGAGGATCCCTAACCAATAATGCATTGGTAGGCTCGTCAACATGGTAGGAAGGCTCAGTATCTCATGACGCAGGTAGTAGAACTGTTGTAGGAATGGCCCGAGGAGCTACTAGGGGAATGAACTGAGTTGGGTCTCGAGGGGGATTCTCACATAACTCAAGTGGATTGTCAAATACATACTGTGGTATCTTTCCATAATCTTTTATGTCTTACTTATCAGTATGCACAAGATTATCAAGATTTGTGGGTGGTATCTGGCCAAGGAGGACCTGTGGATACCCCTACTACCCTAGTGGAGGAGGGACATGATTATACTAAGGATCGCCAAATTTTGGATGTCATTCTTCAAGGTTATAAGCAAGGAGTTCATCAATAAATCCAATCTAATTTTCTAATTAATGGATTAAAGTGTTCGTATAGAGGTCAACCTCTTTATCTTGTGCACCATCGAGCATGTTATATGAGGTCCCAACTAGATCCTTACCTTTGTTGACATTCTTAATAATAGTCAATGAGACAATATGGTCCCTAATTCTATGCACCTATCTCTACAAGTGAGTCATGATGCCTATATGGGTGTCCACTTAATGTTGTACTCCTCCAGGGGGTAGTTCATCTTCCCTAAAACCCAGTTTGATGTCTCTATCCTTAAGTGTGTGAGCTCGACCATATTCACTGTGATTGTGCCTTAAGACATATCATTGATGTTAGTAACTAATATCAGTTGTCTAATGATGATACTGAAGTGAAGAGAAGCAAACTATCCCTAGCCACAAATCTGCATGTGCGTGGATGATTCCCCAATAATTTTGAGGAGAACATTACAGATCTGAACGCATCATTATTTAAGGTCCCATTGGTAGCTAGGTGATGTGGGCTATTGGGCCATAGGGATCACTACTAAATCAACCTTGTGACACTATTGTCTAATGTTTTTTTAATTCTCCCATGCTTTTGGATAATCCAAATGATGACTGCGAAGATGGAAATGAGTCACCCAAAGGGTTTTCAATAAGAACAAAACTTTATCCTGAGTGAGTGACCCCAGAATGTCGATTTCAGGAGTAGCGATCATCCAAAACATCTCAAAAAAAATGTTCAGTGGCTAGAGTGTCCCACAAGCTTCTCTACGTAGAAGTGGAGTATTACTCGTGGTTTAACCACTCTTCAATCAGGTCTGTCTAAGGAATGGGAAATGAAACTGATGTGGACCCTTATGGTAGTGTGATAGATGATGGGGAAAATGGAACATGAGCTGACTTTACACCACTCATTGGGTCTTATCTCAAATATGGTACTGACTGCATCATCATTCCTCTGTAGGATGGAGTACTTTCCACTACTTCATGTACAAGGGAAGAAGTTGTTGGTGGAAATTCTGGCAGGTGTTCTCCACCTATCATGCTCAAAATAAAACTCAGTAATCTCTTGTTGAGGTAGAGAATGAAACTGGAGACGACGGGGAGGGTGGCACAGTGAGACTCTAGAAGGGAGCCAAATATTAATCCCCTTGTATGTAATTGTGAAGGGATTCAAGGATCTAGTACATCTCACCTTATGGAATGACAAAACTCACACATCGAGTTCCTTCCCCAGACTCTGATGTAGAGGATCGGAGTGAAGGACTCATTAGTGGGTCCCACTCAGCTACAGAATCAGAAAATCGAATAGGATAAACAATAATTTGGGTCCTCCTAGAGTTATTCCTTCGATGGTGATGGTTATCCCTTCTAACTTGAGATGGTACATCATGATAGGGATCTTTTTCTGAATGAGGAGTACCTTCGTACTACTGGTTGATTGTATAGGGAGGGCCTCCACTTTGATTTTTTGGTATACGGGGTGGACCAATGAACCTGTTGTCTTGAAGCAGGGATGTACTTCTCTTGGACTAATTTAGGAGTATGAATAACCTCTACTTTGATGAGATGAGGTGTGGGGAGAACCTAGAAATATATCGAAAGATATATGGGGAGGACCTCTGTATTGACTGTCTGATGTGCAGGGAGGAGCTTTGCGGTGGTTGGCATTGGAGTAGGAGGACCTCCACTAGAGATGCTTAGAACATGGGGAGGAAATATGTGTTATCTATGAGATTGGGGATAACATCCTCTCTAGTGATATTAGGAGTGAAATACACTTGGGAAAATGTTAAACAAGACATATGGAGGACCTCTATGTTGGTGATCTTGGGTATGGGTAGGACCTCCATACTAGTTGTTGGATGCACGGGGAGGACCTCTGTGGTTGTGAGTGTTGGTGTAGGGAGGGCATTTGCAGGAGATTGTGAGCACATGGGGAGGACCTACATTTTGGACACCTACAGCATGAGGAGGACCTCTATGCTAGTTAGATGTGGTAGCATGAGGAGGACCTTTGTACTGATCAAACTGGACACAGGGAGGATCTATGTTCCAGATGTCAACAAGATGGGGAGGACATCCATTTGGAATAATTTTGGATCCATAGGGAGTACCTCCATGTTAAAAATTGTTGTCTTGGTAAGTACCTATACTCTATCTATTGGTGGTACGATTAGGGCCTCCGTTCTGAATCTCATCATCTTGGGTTGGCCCACAACGACTGCTAGATGTGCCAATGACTGAAAGAATCAACCCAGTCTTCCCATGGGGTGTATGGGGTCTCAATTTCGATTGAACACTGATGATTCCATGCTCTGTAGTTACAGGGATCTAGCGGAATGAACTGGTGGTGAAATGGGCCACTGAAGACATAGAAGAGGATGCCTCATGGAATGTGTCTTCCTAATATTTCATATGATGTTGGTGTCAGGTTACCTAGATCATGGAATTCGTCAATTGGTGGTGTTGACTTGTCCTGGTGGGAGCCCTCCATGGAAGCTCCCAGGTAGTTTTTGTAGTTGAGATTACTCAAATATCCCTTACCTTGTTGGAATAGGGTATTGATATATAGGATATCTCTAGAGAAAGGATCTTGAAGTAGTTTAATGTGGGAGTACGGAGTAGTGGTTCTCTATAAGACCCTTGGGGTGGTGGTGATGGTGAGGCACAAAAGACTCCAAGTCCTGGTAGGCCATGTCTCTCTTGAGAATGAACCCCTTCTGCTCGTATCGAAGAACAAGGGTGTCTGTTACCCTTATATATATGATTTTAAAGGGTGAAATTGGGTGTGGGAATCCAGTATCTATGGTCATGGATGAAGTCATGGAAGCGGTGGGGTTATGTGGGATTGACACATTCCTTCTACCCCGACATATACTATCAGAGGGTGATCGGTTTCCTATAGCTAGGATCCTATAAAATAGGAAGATTTAGATGTTAATATGGATACAAGGAAATAAATTCCCAATGCCCCAATTCCATCCAATCTTCTAGGACTATAGAGGGAGATCCATTCTGATGATGTCATAGTCCAAAATTCCCTATGATTAACTACCCCAAATTTTAATGAGTTTCATGCCAAGCCCTCTATTTTCTTAGAGGGATGTGGCACTAGATAGCCAGTCCTGATGAAATGATTATCTGTTGGTGTCTCAAATGCTACTAATCCCATATTAAGGAGAGTATTTCATTTCTGGTTCACCATTTCTATTGTCTTCTCGAAACTAGCAGTGCCAAAGTACAATCCTTGATCAAATGACCAACTTGACCAGTCCCCATGGTTAAAGGAGAACTAGTTCATGTAAGGCTCACTATTTCTTTTTCCAACACTTCCCATTAGGGAACGCCCACCTCATCGTGTGATCATTCTCTCACTAGACAAGTTGCATTGTTTCCCCCCATTATCACTTTCCCAAGGTGGGTGGCTTCATCACTTCTTCATATATGTCTTCTCCTTGATCGAAATGGGATGATGGAATGTAAGTTCCTCATTCCCTAGATTCCTCCTCATAATTTTTTGCCTTGTTTGGGTCTCCCATATAAATTAATATATTGTTCATGAACCTCAATATAGTTTCTATCTCTTCGTGGATGCTGGTTAATTATAATGATTCTCTCTGGTCATTTCATTGGGTCTAACCATGGTAGCAACCTTTGGTCAGGGAAGTAGTTACGTTGGGAATAAATGAGCATGTCAGGACATTGGAACACTGGATTATCTATATTATTATTCATAATTGGGCTTATCAAGGGAATATAAACCCAAAGAATCCCACATTGATCACAAGATATCATATGTCAGAGTCATGTCTTCCAAGGTTTTCCTCAGCATCCCATGTTTAACATAGGGTATGTCATGAGTTTAACATCTAGAGGAGACAGATCGAATAAATCATAACACTTATGAAGGTGGATCATATGGTTATAACCCTAAAATGGAGTACCTTGAAGGTTTACTAGATAGATAGATCAGAAAGTCCAATGAGGACAGACCCCGGATGGCATGTCCCATAAAGGGAAGATGTCATGCCATTAAGAATGATCTAGGAACCAATAAGGGTGGATCAGGGAGGTTCACCTAAATTAGGGGGACACCAAGGTTTACCATTGGTTGGTATTGAACCTCAAGGAGGATTTATGTATACCATGTTTAGAAGACAGAGATCAAAACCCATGTATTTCAAAGGGGTGATTTAGTGATTACAAATGGCTAGCTTCCCTTCACAAGGGTATTTATCTTGGTTAGATGAATATGTATTGTGTGGTTCTTATGCATGGTTATTTTCATGGGTGATTCTAGAAGCATTGGTGATTTGGATGGAAGGATCTCACCAAGATGTGGTGATTCAGGTAAGAATAAGGATGAAAATGGAGGGAGTGCTGATGGAATGGATGGAGTGTGGAGGGTGACTGGCTTTAACCTCGAGGAGGTTTCTTATGTATCCTAGTGACTGGGAATAAAATTCCACATAGTTTGGGAGTAGGGTGATAAGAAAACTAAGGAGGAAACTTGTGAGAATGGAGTGCATGGATGGGGAACCAAAGGAAGTGTAACCATCGGGCTAGGTCATGATCCTCCTGAGACATAATGACTCTAGGGAAAGATCGGGATGGGAATGGATGATGGGCTTGAACCTTAGATAGGATTAGGAAGTAACCTATATAGAAGAAAAGGATAAAAATCCATGTAGTTCTGTATGGAATCGGGGCTTACACATGGAAAGCTAACCTTTGACATGTTGGGGCCGACGCATGGTTAGAAACCCAACTAGATGGATCAGAATGCTTTAGGGAGGTGGATCTGGGTGATGTATCCCAAAAGAGAAGATTTTATATCATGATAGTTCATCCATAAGAGGGAGCACCAGAGTTTACCATTTGTTGGTATTGAACCTTGGTGAGGCTTTCTTACGTACCCTATATAGATTATAGGGATAAAAAACTATGTAGTTTGAAAGTGGGGGGAATGGGTCTTACACATGGTTAGTGCCCAAATGAGAGGATCAAAACACCTCAGAGAGGTGGATCTGGGGGGATATTTCCCAAAAAGAGAAGATGTCACATCATAAGGGTACATCCCTAGGAGGGAGAACTGAAGTTTACCCATAGTTGGGATTGAACCTCAAGGATCCTTCCTGCGTACCTTATATGGAGGACATGGATCAAAACCCACATAGTTCGAAAGTGAGGGGAATGTGGATTATGCATGGTTTGCGGCCCAAATGGATGGATTAGAACACCTTAGGGAGGTGGATCTAGGGGATGTGTCCAAAAAGGTAAATATTTAGTATCACGAGGGTACATCCCTAGGAGGGAGCACCATATTTTACCATTGGTTACGATTGGACCTTAGGGAGGATTCCTACATACCCTATATGGAGGAAAATGATCAAAACTCATGTAGTTTAGAAGTTGGGGGAATGGGGCTTACGCATGGTTAGCAACCCAGGGATAGAGTGTCATGGTAACTATTAAACTCTAAGCCCATGTGAGTCATGATCAATGTGAGAAACAAGATATAGTTATAGACCCAATGATCATAGAATGAAAGGAACAACCACGAGTGATGATGAAAGGCTTACACATGACTAGTGGTCGCAGGAGATGGAGATTGGGGATTAATCCAGGAGGGATGTATGAAGAGGATCTTGTTACATATAAGGAGGATATAATTCCCTTACAAGAGGGTAAAAAAGGTCTCACTCCTGTGAAGATGAGTGGGTGTAGATAATGCTCGAGGCATGGAACCCCATGTGTATTTCATGGGGAGAGTAAATATTTTAACATCATGTGTTGTGGATGATGGTGTTTGGAAATTTAATGCATTTCAGCTTGGACTGGGAGGACTCACTCCTCAACCCATGGACTTACAAAACTGATGCCCACCCATAATTGGGGAATGGAAAACATTAGCAATGCCAAGATACAATGGGGTGGAGGAGAGGTCAGTCATGGGGTCCACATTAGTGTAGCTATGAAAATAAGCAATAACTGTTAGCATTCCTATGCTATGAATCATTAGGTATAGAAATGCAACAAGGAACACCACACGAGGGACCAAGAAATCACTGCATACAATCCTGGAGGGCCACATAGAATATGGTCTCATGAAGCAAGTGGACTTTCTGAGAGGTGCTTCTTTAATCTCTGGTGCTTTATGGAGGTCATAGGATTCACAAAGACAATAGCTCTATAAAGTAGGGTGACCCAACTTTGGCATATATTCGTGAGTTATAAAAGGAGTAATTCATGAAGTCTTAATGCTTCATGAAGCCTCAAGTACCCCAGATGGCCTTCTTACTTCATTAAGGGTGTAGGTATTCATTAAGAGAATCACTACCATAGGTAGAGGTAAGTTGAAAAAAGTGAAAGGAGGTTTTGTGATGCTCCAGTAACTTGGGGAATTCATTTTTCTCTCAAGTTTGCAGTGCTCGGGGGCCTCATGAAAAGGGGGATCAGAAGGAGAAAGGTTAAAATAACAGTGTTTATGAGGGGGGGGGGGGGTGAACCAACTATTTATATTAAAAGGGGTCTCATAATTATTATAGACGTACTGCAAAGCAAAAGTGATCTCTATGAAGAGGCAAAAAGCTCATCTAATTTGGGGAGTCATTCGTCAGCTTCCTTTGCTGCAGTCATGGGGCTCATCAGACTCATGGAGCCTACCGTCAACTTTATTTGAAGTGGTTATAGGTATTTTCAGATTCTTGGATCCTACCATCAATTCCTCTTGAGTTCACGAGGATTGGGGGCTGCGTGAAAGTGCTTCACGAGGTAGACCCCTTTGTTGATATTTGGGTCGTTTGAGCTTTGATTTCATCTCAACCGGTCACTGTCTTCCTTGAATTATCTCGAGGAAAATATTTTGACTCAAAAAATATTGTAATATATTTTCCATGATTTCTCCCATATAACAGTTCCCATGACCACCCTGATGAAGAAAGGGGAAAATCCATTTGTTTAGAAAAATATCAATTGTATTTTTAGGAATGAAAAAAGGGGGTTATGACTATTCCTATCCTATCCATTATAGAATCAGAAAAGAGTTTTGAATTTTATTTTTGTAACATCCTTCCCCTTATCGTTGGCTTGAATTGAGGTAGAATTGCTACTTGGACTTAAGTGACATCCCCAAGGTTCCAAAGGCTCTCAATAAATGCTAAGGGATTTAATATAATTGGGAGATGATTTTCCATTTGAGAAATAAAACAACCCAAACAAACACACCACAAAAATATAACTAATAAATTGTGAATTATAACAATGTATACAACTAAAATTATGACCAATGAAAATAAAACTCAACTATAACTAGAGTACTACAACATAAGACTACTAACATCAAAGTAAAAAGATGAAGAAAAAACCAAAAAAACTCAATGACTCCAAGACATAACTACACATCTCCTAACATGATCCAACTCTACAATAAAACATAAGTATCATGAAGAAAAACTAAATAAATGTTCTTCCTTTCCATTACCTGTATCATGATAGAAAAAATCATCAAAATGACTAACATTTAAAAGTAGGGGTGAGTAATGAAACTCAATAGGTTTTCCTCAAATGACTTCCCTACTCATGACACTACGATAGAACATATTAGCACATTTATGTAAAATAATTTATATAAATCAATTTAAAACATTTAATAGTTTATAATAAATCCAATCAGTTCACACCAAAACCATTTTCCAACAAAAATAGTTTTCAAGGAATGTACACAACAATTCATTAAACTATTTCACATTCCTTTTTTGGCATACCCATTCCATGATTCACCCACACATCCACACATGCATGATTCATTGAAAATTACATAATATTGAGTGGCTTCTCATGAATCTACGAATTTGTCACAAGGTAACCATATACCAGTGACCTAATAGAACACGCCCCTTCTACAGGGTCGTGTTAATGAAAATTAACACATGCCAACCAATTATTCGAAAAACATGCCAAAACAATTATGCTAAAAAATTTCAATAAAAGAAATATTTTTATTGAAAAAATTTCTAAAAAATATTTTTTCCATAAATAAAACCAAATAAACATTTTTAGAATCATCATTTTAAAATTTTTCCACAAAGCATTTTTCACAACAATTCTATAAATTCAAAAACCATCAATAAAGAAGATTTCTGCCAAGATTTTCACAAAAAAAATCACAATTAAATTCAAGAAATTTAAAAAATTTAAAACCAATACTTTAAGTTATAATAATAGGAGTTGAGATTGAATCCACCTACCTTGGAAATTATGATGAAAATGAAGAACGACACGAATTATTCAACAAAACTAGGTTGAATCTCAAAAAAATCACCACAGATCTCATCCCCTGATATAATCACAACCATATATCATCATGATTGAAAAAAACCATATATCTATGCATAATAAACTAGATATAATAATCTGAGAGAGGAAATACAAGTAGATCTAAGGATAACTACAACAAATGAAGACTTACCAAGTGAATCAAGCTTCAAAAAACTAATAAATTCATTCGAATCACTTCTAGATTGATGGGGGAAGACTCCATAGACTTTGGAATGAATAAATATCGAGTTAGGGTTGAAAATAGGAAAAACAAGAGGTTTAGACCTATTCTAAATCTAGATCCACTTTTTAAGGATTTAATTTTTAAACCGTACATGGTTAGTTACATAGTTAGTCAAGCTTTGTGCTAACCATGCACTAGAATCTTCTTCAAAGAGTGCCACTCATGGTTAGCTCACACAGTTAGAAAAACTGTGTGCCAACCGTGCCAAATCCCTTTGTCCCACTTTTCATGGTTACACTTGGGTGGCTGTAAAGTTTGGAAAAATCATACACCTTAACTGTGTGCCTACCCATACCCCCCTATCTCACTATTCATGGATTCTTATAGGAGTTTCATGGATTTCACTAACCGTTCTCAAAACATGAACCTTTATAAAATCTCTAGAAAAATTCCAAAAGTCTTCAAAACCCTTCCAAACATCACCCTATCGCTTTATATATTTAAAAAGAATAAATAAAGGGTTACTTACTTGAAACTAGGGGTGTTGCATTCTCTCCACCATTGGAATTTATGTCCCTAGGCCAACCAATGTTATCCTGAAAGAGTTCAGGCCATTTCTCGACTATTTCTTTCTCCCATTCCCAAGTCTTTTATTTAATCTGACCATGTTTCCACAAAAACTGCACTAGAACGATGCCTTTTACACAAAAAAATTTATCTTGCATATCCAAAATCCTCACTATCATGTGAACCAATGAATCATATGGCTCTAGGTCAATGAAATCCCATAAAATCATATGGTCATGATCAGGATAATACTTTTTAAAACTGAGATACATGAAAAAAATTATGCACTACACTGAACTGTGGTGGTAATGATAACTAATATGCCACCTCAACAACTCATTCAAGTATCTCAAATGGCCTATTTATTAAGGAGATAACTTGTCTTGATTACCAAAAATATGACCCCCAATCCTTGGAGATATTCTCCAGAACACATGATCACTCACCTGAAACGAGAATGTCCATAGACGATGATCCACATGGGATTTATGATAACTCTATGGTTTATCCATCCATTTCCTGATTAGCCAAATATTTTTGTTGTCTCGTGGTCTAGGCTCGGCCCAACCAGTGAAGTCTCACATGTTTCCACCTAAAAAAGTGGAGAACGACTAGGAAGACCATACAATGCTTCAAAAGGATACATATGTATCGAGTCCTAATAATTTTTTATACGAAAACTCCACTAATAACATGTGCTCCTCACATGAGCCACCAAAATACATTACACAATCTTGAAACATGTATTCCAATGTTTTTATCTCCTTTTTTAATTTCACATCTATCTATAGATGATACGCCATACTCATGATCAATTGATTCACAAGGGATTTATATAAGAATTTCCAGAAATAAGAATTAAACCTCGGATCTCTGTCTAACACTATCAAAACTGGCACTCCATGCCTCTTTACGACTTCTCAAATATAGATTTTTGATAAGTCATCTACCATATGAGATTCATGAATTATAATGAAATGGTCTGAATTTTTGAGTCAATCCACTATCACCCATATGAAATCGTGTTTCCTAACCGTTCTTGGGATATATGTTACAAAATCTATGGTTATTTTTTCCCATTTCTGAATAGATATAGGTAAAGACTACAACATACCTACTGGTCATGGATGTTCTACCTTAACCTACTAAAAATTTAAGCATCTCAAAACCAACCAAACCACTTTCCTTTTCGTACTGACTCACAAAAACTATGCTTTCAATGACTTATGCATCTTATGTATTCTAGAATTAACAACCTATCTTGAATGGTGGTAAGCCTAAAGAAGTTGTTCCTGAAAATCCATAGGTACAATCATATGATCACAAAACCATAACACTAAACTCCCATCTATCTTACATCTCTCAATGTTCTCCCCAACATTGAGTTTTGACCTTATCACAACACATTCATAATTTTACTTTTCTGCCTCTTTAACTTTATGAACCAAATCAGTAATAAAATGAACTATAAAGAAAACTACAAAATCACCTCAGTCTTCGTATTCCAAGTTCATGTCTACTATCACTAACATCAACTACCACTGAACTGAAGCCTCTTTTTCCAAATGAGCATATGAATGTTTTATTAATGCATCTGTCATCGTATTTCCTTTACCCATTGTATACATCAAGTAAAATTCCAAAAAATAGAGATACTCCATCCATCTTACTTTCTTTAAGTTCAAATTCCTTAGTGAGAAAATATGTATCAAACTCTAATAATCCATAAAAATAGTAAATTTATCACAAAAGAGGTAATTCTACCAAGTTTTTAAAGCATAGACTATGAAAGATAACTCCAAATAACATGTTGGGTAGTTATTATCATGAAACTGTATTGTTGTTATCCATAAGAAAAAACATGATCTCCGTGCATGAGAATAGATCCCAACCCAGATCCTAAATCATCACAATACACAATGTACCATAATCCTGATTCTAGAAAAATAAATATCAGTACTAATGTAATGTGAACTTTAAGCTCTTTAAAAGAATTATGAAATTACTCGTTCTATTGTAATGGAACATTATTCATTATCAATGAAATCATAAGTTAACCTATTCATGATAAATAATGAACAAAACATCAATAATAACTAGCTAAGCCAAGGAAACTGCATATCTTGAAGGAATTATTTGGAAATTTCCAAGATATAACAACCTTTATCTTTTATGAATCCATAGAAGAACCTCTTTCAGAGATTACATGGCCAAGGAAATGTACATCTTACATCCCAAAATCACACTTTTGAAATTTTGGCACACAACTAATGATCCTGTAAGATACCTAACACTATTTACAAGTGTTTCTCATGCTTAGATCATTTCCTTGAATTCACCAATATGTTATCTAAAAGAACCACCATAAAATAATACTTATATCATTAAAATACTTGATTAATCAATTCCATAAAGATTATTGGTTAATTATTAAGACTTAAAGGAATAACCACATACTCATAATGACCATATCTACTTCTAAAAGTTTTCTTTGGAATATCCTCATCCTGAACTTATAATTGGTGATATCCTAAAAGAAATTCAATCTTAGAGAACCACTGAGCTCCCCTCAATTGATCAAACAGATCATTAATGTATGGAAGTGGATATTGATTCTTTATCGTAACTTGGTTAAGGTTATGATAATTAACATAATTCCAAATAGTTCCATCCTCCATTTTGACAAACAAGATCAGTGCTACCCATAGAGGCGTTCTCATCTGAATGAAGAATTTTATTTATAGCTCTTCCAAATGCACTTTCAATTCCATTAATTCTGTTGGTTTTATATGGTAAGATAAAAAGAAAATAGGAGTGTTCCCCAAAATAAGATCAATCATAGAATCCATTTCCCTTATAGGTGGAATCCCTGAAAATTTTTCAAGAAAAACATCAACAAACTAATCAGAAACTACTGGAAAATTGCTATTCTCAATCTCTTCCTTCAATTTTAAATTTAATGCTACCAACTTGTATAAGATCATTCCAACTAATGGTTCCAAAAAGCACATTTCACATTCCTTTTCATTCTGGTCTCCTCTAAAGAGATGTTTGGCACCATCATCAGTTGTGGAACTGATCGTTCAGGTATAAAAATCGATGTGATCCTTGAACATAGTCAACCAATCCATACCTAGGATTATGTCATAGAAATATATCTCAAGAATAGATAAATCTCATATCAACTCAACTCCATTAATAGTTATAGAAAATGTTCTCCATATAAAGGCTCTACATTCTCTTTGACTGAGAGGTGTTTGGAGTTTCAACATAAAAGTAATAATCTCAACATTTAAACCCAGTAAATAAACATCCCGATTAGAAAAAAAAAGAATGAGATGAACCCATATAAAAAAATGCACAAGGGTAGAATTATAAAGAATTGTACCACTCACTGTCGATGGTCCATATTAATCATCCACAATATCTCGATTAACTTTATATAATTTCCCACTCACTACACATTTTTCATTATTTTCCTATTGATATTTCCCTTACTAGGGTGTCATGGTATTCCCGAAATCACTATGGATAGCTTGGTTCTACTTACAAGAGGTCTTTTTCTTCCCTCATACGATGTCTGTGACACATGAGAAGTGTCCCAAACACACGACCTCAGAGAATTGGAACAATAAGGTTAAAGATTCCCAACTTGTTTCAATTTTTTCATTCTCTCAGTGGTTTTATACATTACCACTTCTTATGGTCGAATGAAACACATTATAAACATCCATCTTTTCTCTTAGGTCTTGGAAGAAGATTCACCAAATCATTCATATGATTTTGAGCCATACCACTACATTGCAAATAGGTGTCCCTCTTCTTCTTGTTCCCAGCATTAGAGTTCCCACCATTTCTCATAAGTATCAATATACTTCCTCCACCCATATCTTATAAGAAGTTCCTTTCATCCACCATAACTCTATTGACCATATCTATTTAATCTATTGTATAGAGCATGGAAATCTTCAAGTGAATCTCTTGCCTCAGCCCCAATTCATAAATGTGTGACTTAAAGGATGTATTATCATCATATTTAGGTAAAAAATAGACTAAATTCATAAATTTATCCACATACTCTATCACTGAGAGTTTCTCCCACTTTAGGATGAAAAATTCTATCATTCTTGCAATCCTGAATGTGTGACGATATAATTTTTTGTTAAAAATTATTCAAAACCATCCCATGAAATACCTTGGCCTAATTTATCCTGAACTTCTAAATCCCACCATTTTCATTCAAGATCCTACATCATATACATTACCAACTTTATATTCAACTTCGTTGGTGTAACAAGGAAATAGAAGATTTGATTTATCCTATTCAGCCACTCCTCTACCTTCTCTAGTTTTGAATCAACCCAAAATATGGATGGATTATACTTATAGAACTTGATAGAATGATCCACTTTCCTTGGTTCATCCCTTTGATTCCCTCTATCCACAAATTCAAAATCTTTTACTATACTTTGAACCAGATTTTGGTTCACCTGTGGCTTAGGTTAAATCACATTTTTAGCATCTTCTTCTGATTGGAATCTATGATTCCTATTGGGTTCCATTTTTATAAATAAAAAAACATCATAAGTCTCAATCTCTAGAAACTAAAGGATTAATAATTTAAAATCCTACCACATCATCTATCACAACATTATTTTCCAAAATTCAATATTTTCCACATTCAACCATTCTTGAAAATTCCACCATTCTCTTTGAAAATCGATCCATTTTTAAAATACCAATATCATGCCTTTTCAAAATCCCACTTTTGAAAACAATTTAAACATTTTAAAAAAATAAACACATTTTGAACTAAATCATAAATAATTACTCAAAATTAAATATGAATCCCTAGTGGGAATCCCTTTCTATCAATGCATGTCATACATGTCTGATTGGATAAACCCATGATAACGAGATTACCATTCCTATAAGTGTCTTCAAAACACTTATGTATGCAAGTCCCTAGTAACTTTATGATTATCATAAAAGGTTAGCTACATATTTTTATGATCTACATTTCAAGTCCCAAAAATCCTACTCCTTTCTATAATTCCAACTCAATGAATAAACTATAATGATTGTCAACTACAAGATAGATAAACTCATACCAGTTTTATCGAAATATATCAGGATAGACCAAGACTGATTCCACTTATAAGTCAAGAACCAAAAAATTTGACACCACTTGTAACATCTCTCACCTACTCATTGGATTAAATCTAGGTGGAATTGCTACTTGGACTTAAGTGACATCCCCAAGGATTCAAAGGTCTCCAATAAATTCCAAGGTCATCAGTACAATTGGGGGATGATTTTCCCTTTGAGAAATAAAACTATCCAACCAAACACACCATAAAAAAATAACCACTAAATGTTGCATGATAACAATGTATAAAACTCAAAGTATAACAATTGAAAATCAAACTCAACTACAACCAGAGTACCACAGTGGAAGACTACTAACATCAAAGTACAAAGAGAAAGAAAAAAACAAAAAAAAAACTCAGAGACTCTAATAAATAAATCTACAGCTCCCAACATACTCCAAATCTATAATACAACCCAAGTATCATGACTCACCACTAAAGAAATGTGATACCTTTCATTTTCATATATCTCGATAGAAAAAATATGAAAAATCACCAACGTGCCAGAGTAGGGGTGAGTAATGAAACTCAATAGGTTTTTCCCAAATGACTTCCCTACTCACACCACTAGGATAGAACATGTTAGTTGTAATGCCTTGAAAATCTAAATTAGGAACATTGTATATGATTTTGTGTATGACATGAAACACCAAACACATAAGGGAATATAATATTCCAAGAATTTATAATATATTTACTATTTTAAATAAATTCAAAATATTTTACATCTTTCAATGCACCTGAAACTTAGTTAACGTATGTCGCACGCAACAATGATTTTCTTCAATATATTGTGATACATTAAAGATTAAGTTTTAACAAAAAATAATATATTATTAAAATATTATTATTTAATATAATAAGATATAATATAGCCATTAAATTAGTAGTTATAAATAATATTAACTAACTTATGAAAATTTTGGATTAAAAAAAATAAAAAATGAATTCATTAGATACAAATTAATTAGAAATGAATATAAGAACCAATTGAATATAAATGAAATATTTTTATAGAAAACTATTTTTATGCTCAAAAAGTCATTTTATACTAGTAAATTAAATTAAGTACAATTAGGGAGTGATATTAATTAAATATATATATTATATATTCAATATTTTTTTATATTCATCCAATAGGTTTTATAGGCCTTATATAAGAACAAATCCAATATTACATATAAAAATCAATATTTTTATTAAGGCACTTTTACCACCCTTTAATGGTGAACCTATTTTAAATCCAATTTTTGATACTTTTATAAAATATTATATGTCAAAATAAAATTAATTTTTCAAATTGGGACATAAAAATTAGGTTAGGGGGAATTTTTGATATTTTTCTATGAAGCTTCATTTTTTGATGAATAGTGAAAAATACTGAATTTTAACTCAAAACTTCATTTTCATCTAATTTATTTATAAGGTTAAATTATATTTTTTTAGTGGTTTTGAATTTCAATTGAATAAATTTTTTATCATTTAATTCAATATAGTTCATTGTAATCAATTTCACTTTAAAATTGGATATAAAAACCTAGAAAACTTTTGGATGTTTTTACTTTAAAAAACCGCATTGTCGTCCCATCTGTGGGATTAAATTTAAATTGATTTATTCCACTTTTTTTATTTGAATTTGAAAAAATGGATTATATATTTGGAATCAGAATAATTTATAATTTATAATAAGGTTAAATTATTTTTTTACCAAAAATATTAGTGAAAGTAATTAAAATTAATGACAATGATTAATGTTAAATTAAGCTTAACAATGGACTAAACATTAAACTTAAGGGACAAAATGACATAGAAACTTGTCCAAAAGTCATTTATGGACATATTGTGACCCTATATTCTCTTTTCTCTACTTTGTTCTATTTTTCTATCCACTTTCAAGGTGAAAAATGTGGGTGGGATTCCCATTTCCAAAATTTACAAGAGTGTCACTCCTCCTCCACTATAAAAAGGAACTCAAGCCTCCCACTTCCTCAAACATCTCAATGCACTTTGTATCAATAAATATAAAACCAAATGTCTCCTCAATATCACTTCCCCCAAAATATAATCCTCACATTGGCCATAAATCCATACAAGGAATCCCTTTCGTTCAAACCAAAAGGAGTTACCTGATTAAGAGGTAACATCTTTCCTCAAGCTCTTTAGTTTTATTTTCATTCTACACCCCCTAAAATCTCATAATTACATGATTATATAAAATAATAGTATCCTAAATTAATTATATTTTTTATGTTAATTTTTTACCGACACTTACACACTTTCATCTAATGGGTAACGAACTTGTCATTTATGTGTATGGAGAACTATCCCATCACGAAACGATGATTGTTCATTTTTCATTTACCACAACTCATGGTTGGTAATTATGATGAAAAATCTATTTATATATGTTATATATTATATTTATAATTTATTTATAATCTTTTAATACTTTTATAACATATAAATTTATGCACTCCATTTTATGGGTATATGATAAAATCGTTTGTGGAAGTGTGGACTACCGCCCTCTCAAAGAGATGTGATTTGTTCAAACTATACATGGAATGTATAAAGAACAATTTTAATAAACGTATGTAACATATATGAAATATATATATGATAATGTAAATATATATATATATACATATATATCATTTAATTTTCATTCTTTTAATACGTAAAAGAAATGAAAGTAGCGTTCTTGTGTACGTACGACCTGCCATCTCCATGAAAGGTGGATTCCATTTCTTATATCCAAATATTATGGATTATTATAAATACATATATAATGAATATATATTATATTTATATCATGGTTTACATTCTAGAGATTTTGATTCCTTGATAGCAACAACAAATAACAAGTTAAAACATACTCAACAAACTAGGCAATTAACACCCAAAATTGTGAAAATAATGAAGGATTGTTATAAAAAGGGTAACAAGATATTATAAGAAGATAATATATGATATTATAAATATGATTATGGTTATATTATTAGTTATTAACATGTTTAAAACTATTATACAAGATGTTAAAGGACGTTCACCCAAAAAGGGAACAAAAGTTAAGGTATTTCGTCTCAATTTATATTCCATTGAGACTTATTTGTTGTTATGAACATAGTTAGTTTTATATGGTGTATATAATATAATTTACATATTATATCATTTATCTATGTATTACCATGATATTATAAGTTTTATTTAATGTCCTTACTTTGTTGATATTATTATTCAAATGTTTCAAAGTGGTATGGGTGACACATGCCTGTCATGGGGTGTAAAAAAACAATTATTTCCTAAGTTCAAATGTATAAAAGTGTTTAAACTAGGATTTATTTAGATAGGAGTGAAAAGAATCACGTTTGTCACTCAAATTTGATAAATTAGAGATTTTTAAAAAAAAATTGAGTTTAAAAATAAAGAAGGCAATTAAAAATAAAGTTTGAACACAAGTGGATGAAGAGAGTGATGGGGTAAGGTAGGATCAACTTTTTCAATGTCATAATAGTTGTAAAGATTATTCCCCCTCTCTTACTATTTAATTAAAAGTGAAATACTACTTGATCAAGTTAGAAATCACCATTGGTTTAAGGAAGTAATGGAAACCACTCATATGTGCATGAAAATTCATAAACCTTTCCCAAAAGGAAAGTCTCAATTGGGAATTTCTTCTACTTATAAATCTAGAAACTTTTCAATTATTCCAGACATGTGTCAATGATTTCTATACACTCTCCACCTAACACAATATGCTTGATTGAGATAAACTACACTAGGCAAAGTGAGTTTAAAGTTCTTAAACCAAAGCTATAAATAATGAATGGAACAAAAAATAAAAATACAATCTCATTAAGAGAATTAGACACCACTAAAAATAAAAATCAATTAATAGAAAAATAGAGTTTCAAATTAAAGAACAATCCTACAACTTTACAAAATTGAAACTCCTCCTTCCTCAATAACTCAAAGGTTTTACCTTTCTATGTGAAGGATAAGAGAGTTGAAATGGGAAGAAGAGAGAATTATGAAACTAAGAAAATAGACAAGAGAAAATTCACAACTCTTCAAGTCTAAAATCCTCTACAATAACCCCAATTTCACCTTCTTCAACAACTTTGAGTGTAAGGGAACACTCATATTTATAGGGTTGAGGGGTGGAAAATTTTCCCTCTAGATTAACTCCTCTGGAAGTTTTAGTTTTTTTAAATATAAATGGATGAATATCAGAAATATATCTTCATAAAAGTTGGTAATCTATCTCTTTTTCATGATCCCTCCAGATATCATCTTATTTTTGACAAGTGTAAAAACATTTACTCCTGAATTACTGAAGAGAACTTTTTCTGGTTGATAAGACTTCTCAACTCCCTCCACTTTTTTGCATTAAATGGATTCCTTAATGATATAATTTATATATTAAATCTAATTTTTAAATTATGCATGGAGTAATATTTCTAACCCAACTATAATCACTCCATTTTGATGACTCTAGGCTTAGATATTCCTCTATTACTAAGGTGGGATCCATTATGTCATCCAGAAAAATTTCACTATTTATCAATTTTTTTGGGACTGTGTGATTTAGATTAGATCTAGGTCTAAAAGAAAAATATTAATCCCTTGAACAATGGAAGCATAAAAAAATAATAACTCAATTTGGATCAAAATTGTAAAATTTATTCCCAAAAAACTAGAAGCTCCAGAAAACATCCAAATTTCTATAATTAATCTATTTTCACAATTAAGCCCTAAATTCACCAAAAATACTAAATTAATTAAAATCACCTAAAATTGATTAATTGTAATGGATTAAATCATTGAAACACACATGAAAAATAATTAAAATATTAACTCTATCAATACCCTCACAATTAACACTTGGACTCCTGGACAAGTAAGCATCAAAATAAAATCAATGAAAATTCAAAACACATACCCATGAGATCCACCAATTAAATACCCAAAGATATCATTCATCATAAAAACCCATTATTTCAATTTCTCAAACCATAACATTCAATATATTTCCTCTTTGTTTCTCCACCCATGCACACAAGACACCTACCTCACATGAATTTTCTCTCATCTCACAAATGTTAATTTTCTACAAGGATTTTCTCATCCAAACCAATAAAAGAGTCAAAATAAGCATGATAAATTTCTAAATCTCCACCCAATGTGATTCAAGGACATTTTTGTATCACAAGGACTTTTTAGGGTTGTTTTTTGGCTTCTAGTTGGTAGTATTTTGATGTTAAAATATTCTAAGGTTGAATGAGGAGGGCTTTGCTCTTTTTGAAGAAAATTTATAATATTCTAATTTTTACCAAAGTATGGTATCCTACTAACTTCCCTTGGTAGAATATAATATCCATTATCATGAAAACTGAAGGAAATTTCACACCATTCATCATTTCAGCTACAAACATTTCAATCTTATCATACATAGTTTTTCTTGAAAGATTTAGACTGGCACAACTTTCTTTCTCCATTGGAATCTCTAGAAAGGCACAACTTATCTTATCATGGAATCTTTATAAAGGAACATCTTTAAAAAAAATAGTTTTTTTTAGTAGAAAACACATCTCTTCAAAATTTTATTTCCTACCCAACGTTGCACCAAATGAGGTAGCACAATAAAAGATCGCTTCCCCCACACTTAAGTTCAACTAGATCATGCAATTTCACTTCAAGAGTAGGTTTTAGGGAAATTTTGATTTTAATGTGGATAAACTGACATGATATTCATGTATTATAAGGGATAAAAGGATTTAATGTACAAGGAAGGCTATAATGAAAATAATTATCTTTGAAAGGGGAATTTAAAAACCAAATAAATGCCTCAATCATTTAAAACACAAGAACATCAAGAAATTAGGGTTTGGTTAAAGAAATAATGGTATGATTCTCTCAATAAGTGAGGTGAATGAAAACAATATGCAAAAAAGGGTATATAAGCCTCATGGTAAAGTGATTTCAAAGATAAATATAGTGAGATGTGGCATGAGATTCAAAAATCAGATTACTTTTCATGAAATTCCCAACTAATTGAACTTGAAAAAAAAGTCATATTCATCATTAATTTAAGCATAGTTTTATGGAATAAATTGGTTCACTCATTGAAACGGGTTTCAAAAATGGAAATGATAATAATTTCAACTCAAAATTTTCAAAAACACACAAAATATGAAAAATAAACACACAAGAAATTGAAAAACACGTATTTTTAAAAAAATAGAAAAATAACAAATATAAATCCTAAACTAAAAATGTTTCCTTCCTCACAATTAAATGATGTATCATCCTCAATTCATTCAATTGGATTTGACATGTAAGCAGATTTGAAATTTAATCATATCAAGAGAGAAAGTGTAAAGGATACGTATGACCTGATGACTTTTATTGATAAATATATTGGAGGAGAGTGACATCCTTCACTGGATCTAATGAAATGATCCCATGGAATTTCTTTATCTTATTTCCATTAACAGTCAATGGCTCCTGATATACATCCTTAATAATCTGCACAACACCAAAAGGATATACATGAGTAACTATAAATGGAACTTCCTCTCTATAATTAAGTTTACCTGGCATCATCTTGTGTCTTGAGTTGAATAACAACACTTTTTCTCTAGGATGAAAGACATTTAGTTTGATCAGCTATTCATGATCCACTCTTGTTATCTATTTACAAATCTTATAATTTTCAAATTCTTCCTTTATAATTTCCTATAACTTATGAAACTATAATATTCTCTCTTTCATAGCACTTTCAAGATCCAAATTCATCTTCCTCACAACCAAATATTCCTTATTCATCAATTCCATAGATAGGTTATAAATTTTTCCCATAAATAAGCCTATATACACTCATTACAATCAAAATCTTATAGTTTGTCCTATAATCCCATAATGTTCCTTCCAACATTTGGCTATAATCCTTCCTTTTTTGGTTTAACTATCTTTTCCAAAATTCCTTTGATTTTCCTAATGGACACTTTAGATTGACCATTAGTCTATGGATGATAGGGATTTTAAGTTTTATTATACACCGCATACTTCTTCAATAAATAGTTAATTCTACTATTGCAAAATTGAGTCCCCTGATTACTGATGATGGCTCTAGTCACTCCAATCAAACAAAATATGTTATCTCTGATGAAATCACAAAAAACATTAGCATCATTGGTCCTGGTGGATTTTTCTTCCACCCATTTTGAAACAAAATCAAATAAAAGAAATATATATGAACTTCTTAATTTCATTGGGAAAGTTCCCATAAAATCTATCCCCTAAACTTCAAAAATATCACAAAAATTAAGTGGATATTGTGGCATTTATTTTATTTTTCAAATGTTTCTAGAAAATTAAAAATTTTGATACCTTTTGAAAAAAATCACGAGAATCTTTAAAATGGGTGGGCCAATAAATTCTAGATTCTAAAACCTTACTTGTTGTCCTTTGAGGTCCAAAGTGACATCTACAAGCTAATGTGTAGAAAATATCGAGGACAAAACCAATTTCAATCTTAGGAAAACATATTATTATCACTTGGTCATGAAAATCTTCCAAATAAATGGATCATCTAAAATTTAATATCTAGAATCAGATTTATGTTTTTGAAATTGGTGGGAATTGAAATGATATGGTACTTGATATGTTACCCAATAATTTTCCATTTCAGCATACAAAGAAACTTCTCCTTCAATCAAGTACAATTGTTCTCCTATAAGGTGATCATTCAATGGTTCTTTTCTGGAATTTCAGCTTCAACGGTGTTGGAAAGTCTACTTAAACGATCATCCACTTGGTTCCTGGATTCATTATTGTCCTTGATTTCTATATTGAACTACTAAATTGGTAACATCAATCCCAATAGCCTCAGTTTAACTTCATCCTTCTTCACCAAGTACCTAAGAGCTACATGATCAGAAAAAATAGTTACTTTAGTTCCAAGAAGATATGATATAAATTGTTATAAATTAAAAAATGCTTAAAACTCTTTTTTTGTGGTTATGTAATTGAATTGGGACACATATAATGTTATTATGAAATATTAAATGACTTTTTTCCTTCCCTCAATTCGCTGAGAAAGGAATGAACCAGCTACTTGGTTGGAATCATCACAAAGTATCTCGAATGGTTCATCCTAATTTGGTGGTTTCATCACTAGTGGTGTAATAAATCTCCTATTTAAATCATAAAAGTATTACCTAGACACACCAATAAAATAAAAAACATCATATTTCTAAATTAATCTAGAGAGATAGATCAATCTTACTGAAATCTTTTATAAACCTCTTGTAGAATCCTTCATGTCTAGAAAGTGATCTAGCATGTTTCACAAAAGTTGGGTAATGTAATGAGTTTATCACTTCAATTTTTGATTTATCCACTTAAATGCCTATTTTTGAAATGAAATGAAAAAGGAAAATTTTTCTCTCAACCATGAAATGACACTTTTAAAAATTTAAAACATGATTCTTTTCAATATAGGGTTTCAGAACTTTTTCCATATTTTTCAAACAATAGTCAAAAGAATTTCAAAAAAACAGTGAAATTATACAAGAAAACCTCTAATCAATATTTTATGTGATTAGAAAAAATAATTAACATGCACCTCAAAAATGTACCTAGAGCATTACATAATTCAAATAGAAGCCTTTTATATGAAAAAGTGCTAAAGGGACAAGTAAAGGTTGTCTTCTCTTGATCCTTAGGAGAAATAGGTACTTGAAAATCCATCCAAAAAGAAATAACGAGTTCTCATTACCAATATCTCTAAAATACAGTCAATTAAGGGAATGTGGAAATGATATTTTTGAGTGATCTAATTCAACTTTCTATAATCAATTCACACTCTCTATCTATTCTGAATTCTCACAGGGATTAATTCATTCTTTTCATTCCTCACAGTTGTTAAGCCATTTTTTTAAACTACATGAATGGGGATAACCCATTGTGAATCTGAGATGGTATAGATGATCCTATATTCCAATATCTTCTCTATCTTCTTCTTGAAAACCTCCATCAAGGTGGAATTCATCCTCCTTTGGGGATGTCTGATGGGTTTAGAATCTCCCTCAAGAAGAATTATACGTGAGCATATTTTTGGGTTTATTCCAAGGATATCATCTAATATCCACCCTATTTCTTATAAATTATCTCTAAAAATATCAATAAAATATTTTTATTTGGTTTTAGACAGATTATTAGCAATTATCATTGTTAATTTCTCTCTATTCCTAAGGTACACATATTTCAAGTCAGTGGGGAGTGGTTTTAATTCTAGATCACGGTTCTGCTCAAGGGATAAAATTAAACTGATATTCTCTACTTAAAAATGTTGGACCTTCTACACACAAGAAACCATATCATCTAAAAAATAATCAAAGAAATTAAATTTTACCTCTTCTTCCCAAATAAAATTAGAATCTCTAGCATTTTGGGAATCCACATGTTCAGTGATATTTTCAATAGAAAAATTCTCTGCTAAGTAAGAATTCATATAACATACTTGATTATTCAATTGGTTTAGTACCAATTTCATGGTAGAGTTAAAAGAGTGAGTGATCATCTGATGGGTGTGTCATGGATTCAAAAATATTGAAGTGGATAGTGTTGTCTCCAAACTACATGGAGAGTGTCCCTTCATGGACATTGATGATGGTTTTGTCCTTATTCATGAAAAGTCTCACCAAAATTATGGGTGACTGTGAAGGGATCCTATATTATTCTATATTCATCACATATAAGTCAGCTGAGAATAAGAGATCTTTGACTTTCACTAGGATATCCTCAAAACCTCTTGCTGGGAAAACCCTAGATATGTTTGCAAGTTGTACTACCACTTTTGTGATCTTAAAGTCTCCCATATTCAATTAAGTGTATACTGATGGAGTCAATACTGTAATTTAATCATCTATATTACACAAATAATTATATTAATTTAAATAACCAATGGTGCATGGAATGGAAAATGTCTCTATATCTTGAAATTTGGTTGGAAACTGTGATGTGATTAGGGATGAGACACTTCTTCCCAAGTTGATCATCTCATTACCATGAATTATTCTCTTCTTGATGAAAATATCCTTCAAAAATTTATCATAATTTGGTATTTTTTTAGTGCTTCAAGAAGGGGGATATTAATTTCCACATTCTATAAGGTGTCTAGAATTTATTTTTGAAGTGATTTTTCATGTAATCTCTTTGAATCAATCATCCTTGATGGGAATGGTGGGGGTAAGTCTTTCTTCTTCCTTTGTAGAATTTTAATTGTTGTTTCTTATATCTTCCTCCTCATCTTATCCTTATCCTCCTCCACTTTCCTTTCTTCTTCTTAGTTCATTTTCATAGAATTTCTTGAATTTCTCACTTCATTCTCCCTCATCTTGGGTGGTCTTGTTTCAATTTCATGGACTGATGGTGGTGAGAGTTCTTTTTCAATTATTGTTTTTATCATAATGACATTCTATTTTAGGTTTGGTATTTTCTATTAATTAATCTTTCCTGGGTTTTTGTACATGATTTCAATAATACTTTCCCTCGTGTTTTCCATCTTATCAACTTTATCCTCTAGGCCCTCATAATGGGATTATAGTTGTTCCATAGAAGTTTGTGTGATGTTGTATGGTTTATTATAGGGTATTTGGAAAGTGGTTGATTGGTGGTGTGAAGGCCTGTTATAAGATTTATTTTTTAAAATGGTGGTGGGTTTTGGAACTATTGTTATAATGGGGGTTGGTTTTGGAACTAGTTTTGGTATGGTGGTCAAGCTTGATTCTGCTAATTTCTAAACCCATATTGAACTTGGCTCGGATCTCTCCATCCATGTTTTTTTAGAACTCCCACAACTTAAAGGCTTCTGTACAAGTTTTCATTCCCTATATTTCATCACATTGGTGAGTGAAATGATCAGGTGATGAGAATAAACCACATACCTTAGCTAGTGCTTATTGGTCACTCACTTGCTTCAGGTCCATCTGTCTCACCATACTAGTTAAATTATAAATATTAGTTTTCCATAAAGGTGGTGGATAATAAGTTTTTACCCCATGAATACCTCTTGCGTGATTACCTATTTTACCAAACTATTGTGTGTTCTAAGAGATCTTCTCAATCAAGATCTTATCTTCTTCTGGTGAATTATCAACAATGTATCTCTAGATGATGCATCCAAAAGTTTTTTGTCATTGTATATTAATACTAGGTAAAATAATACAAGAAATTGATTCTCCTAAACTTCTTGATGTGGGAAGCTAGCACATATATTTTAAAACATTTCCTAATACTTGTAAAGGGTTTCTCTAGATGACAATATGATGGCATATATTTCTTTTCTGATGGTTGTTCTTCTAGAGGTGGGGAAGAATATTTACATGAAACAACTCACTAAGTCATTTCAATCATTAAAACCTCTTATTTGTAGTCCAAACAACCATTATTTGGTAGCTCCTTCCAATGAAAATGGGAATTCCTTCCACTTTACCTAGTCCTCAGCTACTCCTTGGGGTCTGAAAGTAGAGCAGACATGTGTGAAATCTATAAGATGTTTGTTTGGATATTTATCTTCCAAGACATGAAAATTTGGAAGTAATTGGATCATGTTAGGTTTCATATTAGAATAATTTTTTAAATCTAGAAGGTAAATTTGATTTTTTTGATTAAGGAATTGTGGTTCACATAGGTCTCTAAGGGTTCGGTTCTGGTTTCTAGCCATGATGAAAGGCTCAGAACACTTAAAGTTTCACCTGAGACTGTAAGAGAAATTTACTAAAACTAGGATTTAAAATTAAGGTTTATAAGTTTATTCAACGAGTTTATTTAAATTTTAGGATCTATGGGGAAAGGTTTAGTGTTTGAGGTTCTAGTCGTTAAATTTTTAAGAGAAAAGAAGAAGAAAAAAGAAAAGATTTTTGGCACCACATACCCAACAACAGTGCCATGTTTTGACACGTTTTTATTGTGGGGTTTGAAAAAAACAAATATTTACTAATTGAAAAGGTATTAAATTGGTTTACCTAGGATTTATCTAGATATGAGTGCACAAAAATAATTTTTTTCACTTAAATTTGAGAAATAAGTCGAGGTTGTTTTTTAAATTATTTGAGTTTAAAAAGAAAATTCCAATTAAAAAATAAATTTTGAACACAAGTGGATGAATAGAGTTATGGGGTGAGGGTAGGATCAACTTTTTAAATTTCATAATATTTTTAAATATCATTCCCTCCTCTCTTCCTATTTAATGATGAGTGAAATAATCCTCGATCGAGTTATTAATCACCCTTGGTGAAGGATGTAATCAAAACCACAACTATGTGCATGGAAATTCATAAATCATTCCCAAATAAATAAGTAAAGTCCTGATTAGGAATTTTTTATCCTTATAAATCTATAGAAAGTTAAATTATTACACATGCATTCCAATGATCTCTAGACACTCACCACCTAACAGAATATGCTCAATCGAGACAAACTACACTGGGCGGAGGGAGTTTAAAGTTATTCAACCAAAGCTATAAACACTTAATGAAACCAAAACCCAAAATAAAATTGAATTAAAATAATATAAACCAATTAAAATATAAATCATTCAATATAAAAAGATAAATTTAAATTAAAGTGTAATACTCTGACATTAATAAAGTGAAACTCCCACTTCCCTGACCACTCAAAGGTTTTACCCCTCTATATAAAGGGTAAGAGAATTGAAAGTGGAATAAGAGAGAATTATGAAACTAAGAAAATAGAAAAGAGAAAATAAATATCTTATCAAGTCTATAATAGCCATCACAACCCCACTTTATCCTTCCTCATCAAATTTTAATTGAATTTAACACTCATATTTATAGGGTTGAGGGGTGGAAAATTTTACCTCTAGATTCACTCCTCAAAAAGATTGAGTTTATTACACATAATAAATGGTTGAATCTTGGAAATATTTCTTCATAAAATTTTGTCCTCTGTATATTTTTCATTCACCCTAAAAATATAATCTACTTTTGAAATGTGAAAAAAAAAGTTTTTCTGAAATTACTGAAGATATTTTTTTCTATGCAGACTTCTCAACTGCCTCCATTTATTACATTAAATGGATGCCTTAATGATCTAATTTCTCCATTAAATTTATTTTATACCTATTTAGTAGAGTCCTATTTCTACTCTAGATATAATAACTTCATTTGGATGTATCTAGTCTAAGATATTTCTCTATTATTGAGGTGGGGTCCATTCTATTGATCAGAACATTTCTCCAATTGATTGATTTTTTGGGCCTGTGTGATTTGAATTGCATCTGAGTCTAGAAGAAAAAAGGTGAATAAAAAAACATGAATCATAAAAAAAATCTCACAATTTGGATCAAAATTTTAAAATTTATTCCCCAAAAACAAAATCTCCATAAAAATGCCAAATTTACAAAAATAAGCTATTTTAACAATTAAGCTCAAAATTCACCAAAAATACTAAATTAATGAAAATAAAATCAAATTGATTAATTATAAGGGATTAAATAATTGAAACCCACATTGAAAATAATTAAAATATTAACTCTATCAATGAGACACTTTTGAATGTTTAAATATTATTCTCCTCGAGAAATTTTTTAATTATTATCTTTATAATCTCACTTCCTTTTGTGATTGTTAACTTTTTATTGAAACAATGACTTTATTATTGTGCACATAATTTATTATATATGGTTTCAATACTAAAACGTTTTCATATAATATCATGATCCCTTTATTCCTCATGGTATCTAGAGTTTCAATTTTAAATATTTAATCTAAGGGGATTCGAGTTAAAACATGCCAAGTGGAAAATAATTTCATAACCCAATTTCTTTTCATTGGGTTATATTACTTCCTTGTTGTCTTTAATATTATATTATTATTTGTATAATTACTTTTTCTATCTCTTTATGTATTTCCACTTCTATTATATGGATTTACATTTATAAACATAATATATTCATTAATTGATTCTCACTTCAACATTATGGTCTTTTTAAGGGTTCGCTTAAAAATCTCATTTTGTTAAGAATTTTTTACACTTGAATTCCCATTAGAGGAAATTATTATATAATTTTTTAATAAACCCTTTAATTTTCTTATCTTATGGTTATCCATGAGCTTTTTCAAGTATTAGTACTATTTTTCCATTCTTTGGTACACAAAATGTTTTAGAAAATATTTTTAAGAAAACCAAACTTCATTCCTCACTTTAGTAGAATAATATATTTTCTTTTAAAAAACATGTTTTCTAAAAAGGTTTTACAGAAAAAAAAATAACCATTCCAAAATGATTTATTAAATACATTTTTACCATTTTTATATTTTACCCATGTTTTCAAAGGAATATTCTTTTCGCTTTCCAAACAAGGCATTTTTATAACATTTTTATCATACAAAAGGAATGTTATTTTTACCTCATAAGGCATGTATACATTTACCCACCATAATTTCTTTGAATATTACTTTACATGTTAAAAAGTTTACTATTTAAAGAAAATGTTTTCAAAATTTATTTTCAAAAGAAAATGTTTTTCAAAATGTTTTTCAAAATGAAAAGGATATTTTCCTAAAGAATTTGTCTAAAAGATCTTATATTTGTATTCATAAATGACAAAAAACCTCTATGTATACTCCAATTTTGTATTTATACCATCCTTATTCTTCCTATATATGGTTTATGATTGATTTTTTCAATGATAGTATTCATATTCACTTACTTGATTCCTTTGTTAATACCCTTAGAGTATTTAATTTACTATGATCATTGAACATTGAATTTACTCTAATTATCCATATCATTTATCATGGATATATTCATTTCCCAAATCATACACCATTATTTTACATGGTTTTTACTTTTAAATTTATTTGATTTTTTTTGGAAATATTGATAAATTCGTATCTTCTACTCCATATGAATATTTGATAAGGCACATTGTTAAACATATTATTTTATATATGAGGAATGATTTGGATAGGTACGACATGGGTGGGGGCCTATTATAGATATCCCCTCAATGTATTAGTAGTCTCATGGGATGATTCAGTTGTCTAGCCACTTTAGATGGGGTTTTACTTGATATGATAAACTATCTTGTGGAATTACTTTGTGGAAATGGTTCCATGTACCTAGGAAACATGGTGTCCAATAATTAAGAATTTCTCTCATTTATTTTCAGTTATTATTCATCCATGATATTTTGTGTCAACATATCTATAGATTCATTTCCTTTTTAGTTTATTGATTAAATGGAATGTGCTTCAGTTTCTTACCTTTCCATATTTATTTTTCCTTTCTAAGTTATTTAAATGGTATGTGTTTCTAGTTATTATCTTTATATCTTGTTTATTCACTTCCTTTTCAGTTTGTTGATTACATGGTATATGTGTCCAATTATTTACTATTCCATAATTATTATTATCATTGACTCGTTATTGTTTCCTCTGTACTTTACCCTTACTGATCATTTGATTTTACCCTTATTTTATTTCCTTTCCACAGGAATCCAAGAAGTATACTAACAAATATATAAAATGATATTCTAGTCGGAATAAAGTTATCCTTGGAAGATTTTTTTTTTCTAATTAGTGTATTCATTAGTAATACAAGAATCATGTTTGTATCTAGTTTACCAATACTACTAAACTTATTGGTCCTTCAGTATTTGATTCCTTGCAATCATGCTAATGTAATGGTAGTAGACATCGACTCTGAGATTTTTGGGGTTGGTTCACTAATATTGGTATAAAATGAAGTTTAATATCAACCTTGGGAAATATATTTATTAAAATATAGATTAGAGGACATAATCCTAAGGAATAATTTGAGGATAATTATAGAATAACACCCTAGAATGTTTGTAAAGTAGATATTATGTGGGTCTTCCTAAAAATACACCCATTTCTGGATAATAAAAGTGGATGTGGTTCTGGAACATATGTACCTAGGAGTAACAACTCTGACAAGGTGTGTCAGGCCTGACTCAGTGTAACCTAGTACATGAAAATTAACCACACTTATGCCTAGTTTGACACTTCTATAGTATATGCTTAGGATAATTCACATTTTGTTTACCACCCATTATGATGTATTTGAATAGATAATGAAAATTAATTACCTAGGTTAAACCATAGACCAAGGAAGGACCTATGTGGAAATAAATGGATAAATTATTTATGTATTAAATTTTTATTGAAAACAATAGTTAAAAAAATATTTAGTGATTAAGCTTATTTCAAGTATGTCCATAATATTTATTTTGGAAGTTATATTAATATGGTTTTAGAAAATAACAAATTGTATGTCGAGTGACAACCAATCAAGTCTAGCAAGGCTATGGGTCTTGAACCCATGACCGAAGGATGAAAAGGTTTTTATGCCAACCACTAACCTATGAAATGTCCAAGCTAATATGTCATTATTTTTAGTCAAACAATTTGATGAATAAATATTAATGATGAAACAGTACTGTAACTTTATAGGTTTATAGATTAATGTCTTAACCATATTGGCTTTAGAGAATAATTAGAGACAAATTCAAATATTTTTCACTATTTTATGGGCCTTACAATCTGTTAAATGTTTTTTTAGTGCTTATAGGATCGAAGTTAATTTTTGGATACACATTTCTTGAAGTAAGGGATGAATTATAATTTTATTAAAGTGCATCCAAAAGATGGAATTATTCATATGAAATTAAAATGTATCATGTAAGTAAATTTCCTTATATTCTTAGGCAGTAAAGGAATTTATCAACATGAGGAAAATTATTTTAAAAAATGTTTTTATAATACATTAATTTTTTTTGAACCAATGGTCTTTTAAATCAACAAAAATTTATGGATTTGGGGCTCTCAACTTCGCAGTGAACATCCACTTGTTTATGATTGATGACTTCAATCACTCCCTATAAATATTTATAATTTTTCACCAAGTATGTATCTATACTTTCCACTAATGATCTTCTACTTAGATAACAAGTTATATTTTATTCCATGTGACCATTGTACTTCTCGTTCTCTCTTTTCTAGATGATTTCTTTCAAACTCTTCTCGTGATGTGGGATTTCAAACATATGAGATATCAAACAATCTATTAGTAATATTGAGTTTAAATTGTGATGACACAATTTAATTAAGGTAGGTAGAATGTAATTCTCCTAAAATCTAAAGTAGGAACATTGTATAAGATTGCATGTATGACACGCAACACCAAGCATGTAAGGGAATATAATATTCCAAAAAGTAATAATATATCTAATATTTTAAATAAATTCAATATATTTTATAGCTTGAAATTCACATGACACTGAGTTAGCATACTTCACATGCAATAATGAGTTTCTTTAATACCTTTCATTACACACAAGATTAAGTTTTACAGAAGAATAAAATATTATTAAAATATTATTATTTAACATAATAAGATATAACCTAGCCGTTAAATTAGCAATTATGAACAGAATTAACTAAATTATGAAAATTTATTTTTTATGAAAAATTTAAAATGAATTATTTTGTTACAAATTAATTATAAATGAATATAAGAACCAATTGAATATAAATGGAATGTTTTATAGAAATTTTTTTTTTCTCACAAAGGTATTTTATCTTAATAAATTAAACTAATTAAAATTATCGAGTGATATTAATGTAATATATATTATATATTTAATAAAAAAAAATTTATATTCAACCAATTGATTTTATAGGCATGAGATAAGAAAAAACCCAATATTACACATAAAAATCTATATGTTTGTTAAGGCACTTTTACCATCTTTTAATAGGAAACCAATTTTAAATCCAAATTTTGAAAATTTTATAAATATAATATTTAAAAATAAAATTAATATTTGAAATAATATATAAAAATTAATTTAGGGTAAATTTTTGATATTTTTTTGTGAAGTTTCATTTTTGACGAATAGTGAAAAATACTGAATTTTAACTCAAAATTGCTTTTTTGTCTAATTTATTTATAAGGTAAAATTATATTATTTTTCTTGATTTTAAAGTTTAATTAGTTAAATTTTTAATAAATTAATCTAATATAGGTCATTGGAATCAATTTCTCTTTGAAATTGGGTATAAAAACTTATCAAACTTTTGACATTTTTACTTTAAAAACCAGTATTTTCAGTCCCATTTGTAATATTAAATTTAAGTTAATTTCTGCCACTTCTGTGATTGGAATTTGGAAAAATAAAATGAATATTTTTAATAATAATAATTTATAATTTATAATAATTTCAACTTATTTTTTGACCAAAAATATTATTGAAAGCAATCAAAATTAACTACAATCATTAAGAAGAAATTAAGCTTAATAAAGGACTAAACCTTAAACTTAATGACAAGAATGACCTAGAAACTTGTCATAAAGTCATTTTATGAACATATTTATAAACTATCCTCCATTTTCATAAATTTGTTCCATTATTGGATCCACTTTAAATGGTAAAAACACGGTTGGAATTACCTTTTCCAAAATTTTCAAGAGTGTCCCTCCTCCTCCACTATAAAAAGAAACTCTACCTAGAATCTTCACCTTGGTCATAAATCTATCCAAGTAATCTCGATGGTTCAAACCAGAATGATTTACTCGATTAAGAGGAAACATCTTTCCTAAAGCTCTTTAGTTTTATTTACATTCTCCACCCCCTAAAATCTACTTATTACATGAATATATAAAGAACCCCATTTTCCTCAATATTTTTTTATTTTTTTATGTTAATGGTTCTACCTACACTTACACACACTTACATCTAATGGGTAACAAACTTACTATTTATGTGTATGGCGAACTACCACCTCATGAAATGATGATTGTTCTATTTTCCTTTACCTCCTCTCATAGTTGAGAAATTATGATGCAACTCTGTTTATATATTATATATATTATATTTATAATGTATTTATACTTATTTAATTATTTTATAAGACATGCCTTTATGCACTACATTTTGTGGGAATACGATAACATCGTTTGTGGAAGTGTGGACTACCGCCCCCTCAAAGCTATGTGATTCGTTCACACTATACATGGAATGTATAGATAATGGTTTTAATAAAACTATGTAACATATATGAAATAAATATTAGAATATAAATATAATATACATATATATCATTTAATTTTAATTATTTTAATACGACAAATAAATGAAAGTAGTGTTCATGTGTACGTATGACCTACCGTCTCTATGAACGGTGCATTCCATTTCTTGTCTCCAAATATTATAGATTATTATAAATACATATATAATGAATATATATTATATATAAATTATGTTTTATATTTTGGATATGATGGAACCATGATACAAACAACAAATAACAAGTTAAAACACACTAGACAAACTAGGAAATTAACACCTAAAATAGTGAAAATAATGAAATATTGTTATCAAATGAGTAATAAGATATTATAATAAGATAATATATAATATTATAAATATTATTATGGTTTTGGTATTAGTTATTAAAAATTTTAAAACCATTATACATGAAGTTAAAGGACGTTTACCTAAAAAGGAAGCACAATGTAAGGGATTTCATCTCAATTTAGATTCCATTGAGACTTATTTGTTGTTATGAACCTTATATTGTTTATATGATCTATATACATCCCATTGACATGTTATATAATTAATCTACTTACTCTTATGATATTATAAGTTTCATTTAATTTTATTACTTTATGGATACTATGATTCAAATGTTTCGAAGTGGTATGGGGTACTTTGGAATGTTTAAAGATTATTCTCTTTGAGAACATTTTTAATTATTATCTTTGCAATCTCACTTCCTTTTGTGATTGTTAACTTTATATTGAAATAATCACTTTATTATTGTGAAACTAATTTCTTATATATGGTGTAAATACTTCCACCTTTTTATATAATATCATAATTCATTCATTCTTCATGATATTTTTTTGTTTCAATTATAATTATTTCATCTAAGGAGATTCTAGTTAAAAGTTACCAAGTGGAAAATAATTTCATAACCCAATTTATTTTCATTGGGTCATATTACTACCTCTTTGTCATTAATATTATATGATTATGTGTATAATTAATTTTACTATCTATTTATTTATTTATAATTCTCTTATGTGGATTTATAGTTGATACACATAACCTATTCATTGATTGATTCTCACTTCAACATTATGGTATTTTCATGGGTTTACCTCAAAATATCATTTTGTTTTGGATTTTTTACACTTTAATTTACATTAGAGGAAATTATTTGATCATTGTATAATAACCCTTTCATTTTTTTCTCTTATGGTTATTCATGAAAATTTTTAAGTATCAGTACAACGTTTTATTCTTTGGTACTCAAAATGTTTTAGAAGATGTTTTTAATAAAACCTGACTTCATTTATCTCTTTAGTCAGAGAAAATTTTTTACTTCTAAAAAACATGTTTTCTAAAAAAAAATTCAAAAATGTTTTTTTAACCATTCCAAAATTATTTATTAATGACATTTTTACCATTTTTTGTCTTTTACCCATGTTTTCAAAGGAATCTTCTTGTCACTTTTCAAATAAATAATTTTTATAAACTTTTTACCATAAAAAATGAATGTTCTTTTTACCATATACAACATGTATGGATTTACCTACCATCATTTCTTTGAAGCTTCCTTTGCTTGTTTAAAAGGTTACTTTTAAAAGAAAATGTTTTCAAAAGTTATTTTCAAATGAAAGGGTTTTCAAAATGTTTTTCAAAATGAAAAGGATATTTTCCTAAAGAATGTTTTTAAAATATTTTTTATTTATATTAATCAAATACAACAACCCTATATTTTTAATCCTCTTTTTTATTAATACCATCCTTATTTTTCAACTGTATGGTTTATGATTTATTTTTCTAAGGATAGTATTCACATTCACTTCCTTGATTCCTTTATTAGTCCCCTTGAAATATTCATTTTTTATGATCATTGAACATTGAATTTACCCTAATTAACCATATCATTTATCATGGATAATTTCATTTCCTAAACTGAATACCATTTTTATATGGTGTATACAATGAAAGTTATTTGATTATTTGGGGAAATATTGATAAATATGTATCTTCTACTCCATACGGATATTTGATAAGGCATATTGTTAAATAGATTATTAGATATATAAATAATGATTTTGATGGGTATAAAATGGGTGGTTCTCATTTATAGATAGCCACTTGATGCATCGATAGTCTCATAGGATGAGTCATTTCGCTAGCCACCTCAGATGGGTTTTTACCTGATATGTTAAACTATATAGTGAAAGGTCTTGATGGTAATGGTTCCATGTACCTATGAAAAATAGAATCCAATAATTAATAATTCCTCTAATTTAGTTTTATTTATTATCCATCCATGAGATTTGGCAGTGACATATCCATAGATACATTTTATTTTCAGTTCATTGATTAAATGGAATGTGTTTCAGTTTCTTACATTTCCATATTGATTTTTCCTTATTTGGTTGTTTGAATGGTATGTGTTCCCAGTTATTACCTCGATATATTTTTTGTTTACTTATTTCTTAGTTTTTTGATTACATGGGGTGTGTGTTCAGTTATTTACCATTCTATAATTATTATTCTCGTTGATTCTTTATTTCTTCTTCTGTACTTTACCATTACTGAGAATTTGAGTTCACCATTATTTTGTTTCTTTTCCCTAGGAATCAAATAAGTATAATAAGACATATATGCAATGATACTATGGATAAAATAAAGTTACCCTCAAAGAAAAAAAGTATTTTTTAATTGGTATATTAATTTATAATATAAGACTCATGTGTGTATCTTGTTTACCAAGACTACTAAACTAATCGGTCCTTCAGGATTTGATTCCCTATAATCATTCTAATGTAATGGTAGTAGACACTGCCTCCATGGTTTCTAGGTCCGGATTGCTTCATTAGTAAATTTATATAAAACACTTTAAAACATTTAATAGATTATAATAAAACCAATTATTTCACACCAAAACCATTTTCCAACCAAAATAACTTTCAAGGAAAGCACACAATAATTCATTAAAATATTTCACATTCCTTTTTTCCATACACATTCCATGATTCACCCACACATGCATGATTCACCAGTAATTCCACACTCATGAGTGGTTTCTTATTGATCTACTAAGTCATTACAAGGTAACCATATACCAATTCCCCAATGGCACATGCCCCTTCCACAGGGTCACATCAATGAAAATGATCACACACCAACCAATTATTCCAAAACAATTATGCCAAACTATTTCAATAAAACAACATTCTTATTTAAAACCTTTCCAAAAAACATTTTCCCATAAACTAAACCGAACAACCATTTTTAAAATCATTACTTTAAAATCATTCAACAAAGCACTTTGCACAAAAATTCCACAATTTCACAAAGCATCACTAAAGAAGGTTTCTACCAAGATTTTCACAAAAATTTCATAATGAAATTCAAGAATTTTAAATAATAAGAAACCAAGCCTTATATTTATAATAAGATGAGTCAAGAGTGAAGCCACTTACTCGAGAATAATGATGAAAAGGAAGAACGACATGAATTCTTCAACAAAACCCAGTTGAATATCCAAAAACCCACCTTAGATATATCCCCCTAACATCAACACAACCATTTATCATCATGATTGGAAAAATAACCCTATATCTATCCATAGTGAACTCGATCTAAAAATTTTAGAGAGGGAAGATGAGTAGATCTAAGAAAAACTATAACAAACGAAGTCTTTCCAAGGGATCAGGATTCAACCCACTAAGAAAAGCCTTTAGATCACTTCTAAATCAATTGGGGAATACTCCATAGCCTTTAGGAGGAATAAATATCGAGTTAGGGTCAAAAATAGGTAAAAAGAGAGGTTTATATCTAATCCCAATCCAGATCCACTTTTTAAGTACATAATTTTTAGATCATGAACGGTTAGTCATATGATTAGTCAAAACATGCACTAATAATGCACCAGCCTTTGCCTCAAGGAGTGCCTCACATGGTTATCCCACATAGTTAGACACACTTTACACCAACCATGCCAAATCCCACAGTTCTACTTTTCACAGCTACACCTGGGTGGCTACATAGTTTGGCCAAACTGTGCGCCCAGTCAGAGCCCAATTTCTCAATGTGTATGGTTTCTTACAGTATTTTCATGGTTTTAACTAACTATTCAGCTTCCTAAAAATCCTATAACATTCAAAAAGTATATAAAACCCTCCCAAACTTTACCCTAACACTTTAAAAACTTAAAAACATAAATAAAGGGTTACTTACTTGAAATCTGTGATGCTACAATTATTATGTCATTTCTATGAGTTTCAAGTATTTATTGATGCAAGACCATCATATAGTGGTATGTTTTTCTAAGAAACATTTTTATCATGGGAGGAAATATCCAACTTGTGTCTTAGAGTTATCCACTATAGTGCATTCTCTAAATTTCGATAGGTACTACTTATTTGGAAATAAATTTACGGTATAAATTTACCATAATAGGCTCAAATACATATTTTCTTAGTGAGATATAAATATAAGGATACAAAAGTGGTCTGAATACCCATAATATTTTTGAATTTGAGAATTTCTATGCACCTAGTAATAGAAATATTATAGATAATTACCTTGGGAGGAATTATCAACCTCAAACCATACTAGAATCCAAAGATGAGTGGAGGATAATATCTATACTTGCTAAATTTCATCTAGATATCACCAAAGATCGGAATGAGATATGTTTATACCCTATTGAACTTTGTTATTTAGTATTGGGGAAAATAAATAACTCCCAGATCTCTGATCATGACTGTATCATCACTTCAGAGAGACATGATAGTGGAAATATCCATGATGGGTGTTCTCAAGATTATGATTCCTCCCTTTATGTTCATGGAATATTTTTTTCCCACTAGTATGTGGGAAGAGGTTATAAGATAATATCAGTCATCTCATTATGTTATTCACTAGAGAATATCTAAGGTGTATAATGATTTTAATTGGTAGTTTTGATGTCCTAACATGAAATGAGAGACTCTGGATACATTTTTATATATCTTACCTATCAAAGAGTTAAGTCAAAACATCTTCATTTTAATTGTGAGTTTCTTCCACCTCTTATATGTGTGTGTAAATGGGATGAGATCATGATGGTATTCACAATGATCTTACCTCATAGTGGAAGGGATGTAGTTGGTATGATTTTTGATTATTTAACTAAGATCATTAATTTTCTTCTAATCTAATAATCATATTCTACTGATGAGTTAAGGAAGTTATACATCCAAGAATTTATAAAGCATTATGAGGTACTGATCAATATTATTTTGGATTAGTAATTTAGTTTTACCTTCATATTTTGGTAAGTGTTTTAATATTCTCTTGGTAATATGGTTAAATTAGGTACATATTATCACCCTTATATGGATGGATATTTAAAAAGGAATATTTTTACTCTAAAATGTTTTCTAAGTGCCTATGTTCTTGATTTTGGTGGCTTCTAGGAGGTTTGTTTATTTATCATGGAGTTTTCCAACAAAAAACTATAAATTTTTTATCCATATAGTTCTCTTTGAGGAAATTAATTTCATACCTTTTCAATATATATTATATTGGGAATATATTGGTGAGCCATCATTGATTGTTCTAAACATAATTTAGGAGATAACTGAGTAGGTGATGTTGATCAAGAAGTTGTTAGTGATTGTATAGAGTTTCCAAAAAACTTTTACAAAATATAGGCATTGACCATTTGAATTACAAGTTAGTGATCATGTATTTTTCTGAGTCTCTCCTCTATTGGGTCATCTAATAATGGTAAATCAAGGAAATTTCACTCTTTAGATTCATTATAAGTGTATACATAGAAATAGATTAATGGTTGGTATTTCCTCCTTGGTTTTCTCCAGATCCTAATCACATTATTTGGTTCAATAAGATGGAGTTAAAATCTAATATTATGATGAAAAAAAATTAGGATGAAACTGGGGAGCATGAAGATGGGGTTTTATCTCAATAGATAGTGTTTTTTATTAGAATTACTATTAAAACTTATTAGGTATGAAAATTATGATGAAGGGGAGTTTTTAATGAGCCTCATTGTTTGATTTATTTCATCATTTTAAATTTTTTCATTTGAATTGTTAAATGGTGAAATTTTGGATTAAATAATTTGGAATGGAGTGAAATGGATTTATAGGTGGTTACTGGAATAAGGTAGAGGGGATTAAGGTATCGAGAAGACACTAAAATTATGGTGTCTACTCAACAAGAGTACAAAGGAACATTTTTTTCCACTGAAATTCTGATGGATACCCACCAGATTTTTAGTGGGTTTTAGTTGATATTTTTTAATCATTGTTGAATGGTAATTTGGATTTTTAAAACATAAACCCTAAATTCCCTAACTCATGATTCTTTCTCTCATTTCCAGCTAGACACCCCCTTGAGAGATCTCCTCTCCCTCCTCTATTACCTAGTTTGATCCTACCTTAAATATTTAACTTGATCCATCATTGATCTTCTATGAGAATCAATTTTTGATTAAAATAAGGTAGGTTAGTTGTATAATTTATTTTTGTAAAATATTTATAGTAGTATATGGAATCCTTAAATGTATTTTCCATCTAGTTTATGAAATCAATAGACTCCTTTGATTTTTCGTCCTTTGAGTTGTAAAAGGAGGTCTTTACTAATGATATTGAGTAAAGGCATAAGTTATTGAACTTGATTTTAGTTTCTAATTATATAAGTGATAAAAAATACTATAATCTATTAACATAGGATTAATTTGAGTGGAGAAATATTATTTTACTTGGTATTTATTTTCTGTTTTAGTACATTTGTTGGTATTTTACCCCTTCTTTTCTCTTGTATTTTCATAATTTTCATGATAAAAACAATATGGGGTAGAGTGGGGGATGATCAGATAAATGTTTTTCCTTAAAAATAATTAAAAAAGTCATTTCCTTTAAACTAAATTTGATAAATTTTTATACCTTCATGATATATTATCCATTACATCTTATTATGCTTCTTTGGTTATCTCCATGTCTATTAATGATGTAAAATTAATGTCGTGGTACTTATTACATGTTTATTATTTATTATACGAGGTATTTTTGAGTGAATTATTACCAATTTATTTATTTAGTTTTGATAATCACATAACCCCCTTATATATTATTTATTATTTCTTTTTATTCATTCATTATTATCATTCTAGTTTTTCATATTTTTTGTTGAATAATTTTGTTAAGTTCAAGACTTTATATATTCCTTTAGAATTTGAAATTTTATTTATGTACTAGAGAAGTATAGAATTTGGCTAAGTACATTACCATTAATTATTATATGGATTCTAGAATTTAATCTTACATATTGAATTTTTTAAAAGGGAGTTACTTTTATGTACACTATAATTTAGTCTTATGTATTGATATTTTCACAAAAGACTCTTAAATTTTTAAATTTATCACACTTTCTTAGAATCTTTCTTATCTCAAAGGTCCTCTCATTAATTAATGGTATTTTAAAGTAACTTATCTCCCTATTGGATTTATCTAAAGCCTAAACCTTACACCATCTCTATATGGTGGCTCATTTTGTCTAGTGCTGACCAATGGTTGACATTTTTGATAGACTTTTCAACACCTACTTGGGATTGAAGGACCATGATATAGTAGGGTTGATTGATTATTGGAACATTATTGTATTATTCGTCGATAAGGAAGATTTATCCCTTCATTGGTCCCATTATTCATTTATTGTTAAAGGTATTTTCTTCTCACACATTAGATGGTCCTATGAGTTTTATGTGAAGTGGGATCCTTTGAAATTAGATCATTGGGTAATATTCCATAGTTTTCTGCTTCCCTTCTAAAAATTAGTGATAATCAAAATTCTTTGAAATATGGTTAGGTATTTCTTAATTTTTGATAGTAGCTCTAAGACATTGTTCCACCCCATCACCCTGCATATATGTATAGAAGTTGATGTTTCTAGACACTAGTTGTAGAGATTTTGATTGAGGTTAGAGAATATTTTTTGATGCTACCAGATAGTGAACTTAAATTATTTTCATCATTTATATTAATCCTAATTATGGATGGTTCACCATCATAGGATCCATCATCATTGTAATATAAATAATGTGGTTGTCATCAGTGTTGAATCTATCAAATCCTCATATGTTTTTTGTGTTGATTTCATGCATTTTTTGTCTACTAACCTTTATATACCTTCCACCTGCACACCTCAGGTTGGTGGGGTTGTATCATATTCAAGGTAAGAGGTTTCACTGGGGGGAAAATTCTACCCTGGAGTCTAGATGTAGGTGTTACCAATACAAATGTACCGCAACCAGGTTAGGGATCCCATTGTCCTAAGGTAAGCACTGATCCTATTTTCCATGGAGAAGAAACCCAAATTGTAATTATTGTTATGAAATAGATTCAAGTTTCACATTTTTTTTAGTGATCACCATGGGAATTATTTAGGCCTTATATTACTTATGAGAAGGTTGGAAAGTATCTATATCTTTTGGAGGGGAATGGTAATTCATTATGGATCCTTTAGTAGGACTATACCTAGATTCCAATTCCTCTAGGGAATAATGAACATAATTCAACCTTCCCTATTTTGTTATAGAATCAGTTAAAATGGTTATGTGAAGAAAAAATTTGTGATAATGAATTAGATTAATGAAAATCCATAATTCCATAGTGAAAGAGGAAGTAGAGTTGTTCCATAGTTCTTGAGGCCGGGAATGAAGAAGATTATATAAGAGTGGATCCTGATGTATACATAGAGGAAGGTAATATTGATGTGCCTCCACATAATTACTCTAACTATGATAATGTAATAAAAGATGAAGATTACTTCCATTTAGGTACTAAGAACTGGAATAAGGTGGGAGGGTGGTGACTTAGGTGGATCATGACACCTTGACTTCAGTAACCCATAGATGATGCATACTTTATTACATTACTACACGATATAAGGGATCACACCACACATGATGGACCAATTTAATAGTCTTAAAAGACTAGATACATATTTTATTTCTATATTACATTATAAATATAAAAACTGGGCATAATAAACATTTTTTCGTCCTTGAAATCATTCAAAATATCCTTCTTCATATCCCGAGGAAAGGAAAATAAAAAAGGCTCAGCTCAGATGTTCAATAAGGATTGCGTACAATGTAAGTTGTGATGATTAAATAAGGCATAATCAATATGGAAGAGGGTATAATAAAAAAACATTCTATTCAATAAAAAACTTTAGTTCAATGAACATATATGGATAATATTAATATAGAAATCACATGGATAGTGGAAATTGAATTATCAATAAAGTCAATGCATAAATATAGACATTCCTTAAATTTTTATGAAGGCCTCATACAGGTTATCATGAATCATACCATAAAGGACTTGGACAATACATCATTCTTAATAAATGGGAAGGTGTAAACTATATATCCATCAAATATGGCATGCCTATTGTTTTTTATCAAGAGACCTATTGATACATTGAGGGGATATCAATAACCAAGACCCACCCATCACTTTCACCTCATATTCATTCCTCACATATTTAATTATCAATACAATTAATTCTCAAAATTCCTTATAAATCAACATTTATCTATATTGAATTAAGAATATAAAATAATTCCCCAATCAATTAAATAATTATTCTTAATAAACTTCCTTCAACTAATACCATATATAGAAGTGGTATATGGTTGATAAAACATCAAATTGGTATATATGATGCTATTTAATTCCATAATATTAAATTATGTACATTTTGGAGAAAATAATTTCCAATTAAATGATGGATCATGATAAGGAATGTGAACATGATATATTTAATGACCACAAAACCATAAATTAATAAAGGGTGAAAGAAGACCATCAATTAATAAAAAATGATGGGTTTTTAGTGAAAAAATACTTTTGGTAATAATTAAAAAAGTATAAGAAAAACATTAAAAATAAATTTCTTATAGCTATTTCAAACCAGAATGGGGTGGCCCAGTATTTTGGGCCACTCCTAATGTCTCAGATGGTTTCCAATGGGGTTTATTCATAGAACTAAAAGCACCCAATGATACCCACATCTATAATGACTTGAATGCATAATTTATAAAGTCAAGAAGTTCTTATTATTCCTTACTAATGGCACTTAGTAACTCATATTGGTCAAGAAAATAGCAGGTCTAGATGAAGATATTGATTGGGGGAATTATAACCCACTCTAGTACTCGCTTATATATTTAAGTAATGTTCATGAATATTTCTTAGATCATGATATAGGACTGGTTACCCTAAAATTTAACAACTGTTCATTGATTTTTTTCAATGTGAGTGACTATACATATCAAAGGAATTTCATCGATGTGACAATTTGTATGTATTAGAGGATTTCTATCAATGAAACCTTTTGTAAATATCATAAGTTCTCCATCTTTTTACCCTTTATTACTTAGTGATTCTAGTTTTGGTATTTATTTCTCTTAAATCCATATATCGAGGTGTTCTAGATTTTATTCCCTTTTAGAAATGGTGTAAGTGTTTATGGTATTGGGGTTGGGCTTATGAAGGTTCTTCGTATGTATCCTTATGAAAGGAATTAGAACCCATATATTTTAGTACCACTTAATGGGACATATCATACCTTTTAAGGTAGTATGAAAAGGAATGATCCATGTGTTTTGACATCATATGGTAAGGAATAAAAGGTGAAATATTCCTATCAATGGCTGGTGTTAGACTTATTCATGAGAAACCCTTTTAATTTTACCTCACAAGGAATGTGGCCCAACAAGCATGAATTGTTTTCATGAGGAATATGGATCCATGAAGATTCCTTCCATCATGGGTATTTTACAATGCGGATTTCATGATGAGACCTAGAAGGAATATATCCCTACAGTTTTGTTGAACAATATTATTGGGAGTATTTACTGATAGAGGATGGTTTGTAGAGAATATGGATCCAATAGACGGGATGTAAAAACTCACGAGAATATAGCTAGGTAAAGAAGGGTTGTAAATAGTGTCATAATGGATATAGCCTAATGATGATGATAGTATAGGGATGATTATGTTGGTTTTGAACCTTAGATAGGAATCCTATATATCCCATCAAGATAGGAATCAAATCCCATATAGTTAGAGTGACACCATTTAATGTCGTGTGACTGGACCATAACATGCATTATAATGTCATTTGGAATGGAAATTGTCATGTAGTTTAACATCATGTGGCTAGGACATATATGGGGAAATTTTTATATGAGATGTGTAAGATCGATCCTTGTAGAGTAATCATGCGTATTCTATGAAAATAGGAATCATAGACCATATAGTTTCTATGTTGGGGAAATTTGTAACATAAAAAGTGAGACAACATAGGTTTGGGTAGGGCTAATGCATATGATGTTTCCTTGAGTTTTTCCATTGGGATTATGGACCTTTGAAGTAAAATAATATGTTTTGGGTCTTACACCCAAGTAAGAGGCCCATGTTATATTCATTTACATCATTCTAGCATCATGATCACCATAGATCCCTAATTCTATATGATTCATGCTCAGTGTGATAAATAAGAGACAAAAAAAGATTAGAAACGTTTTATGAGAGTGTAATATTGAATCAATATGTGTATTAAACAACAAGGCTTCCCTAATAGAAATATGATTATGAGTCTTATGGGGAGTATAGCTCCACTACAGGAGACATGACCTTTCACAAGAAATATTATAATGTGAAAGATATATGAGTAACATGAAAGTACTCATGGGGAATATAGACATGTGAAAAGACTAATAGAAATATATTGATTATGGGTATTGGTCCTTAAAACTCATCTGATGTATTCTATTTATAATTGGAATCAGATTCCTTATAGTTCTTAAATTCCTGGCCTGTTGATAGGTAAGGAAAGACAATTAAACTCATGGGGATTATTTCCTTAGAGGTTAGGGATAATTATAATATTAGGGGCTCACACTAAAGTGGATGAACCTAATGAATATTTCCCCATGGGATGAAGAGAAAATATAGAATTTGTATGGTTATAAATCTTAGGATATGGTTGATTTCATGAAGGTCATAGGGTCATATGATTGCCTAAAGGAGTTGGGGGTCATGTGATCGAGTGATGGAAAAAGGGTCACATGATAATGTAACTGATATTAGGTTAATAAATAAAACTATGTGTCCACATGACCTAAATATCATCTTGTGATCATGTGATTGATAGGCATCACATGATCATGTGAATAAACAGTCATCATGAGATCAACTCTTGTGCAAGTGGTCACACAGCTAGGCCTTTCATGAATAGTTCATGCAGTTTTCAAATTTTTACCCATATTTTCAAATTATTTTGAATTTAATCACTTAATTTTTTAAGTATGAGGGTTTAAAGTCATGTTATTCTTCTTATCTCTCCTTCTGTCTACTGTTTCCTCTATCCTAGTAACTATCTCAACTCTTCTTTTTCAAGAATCTGAGGGGGGGTATAAATGTAGAACCTATATTTTGACCACTTCACAAGGTGTTTGAGCCACATAAATAGGATTAATGTGGTCTAATATGTCCTCAAAATTCTGTTGAGACTTGTACACTGTGCATGACCAAGCCTCATGTTATTAATGATGTCTCCCTAGTGTGATGCATAAAGAAAAATGACTGAAAGAATGCCCCATCATAGATATCCTCAGTTGCATGAATATTTTGGAGTTAGGTGATCACACGTCCATTGGGACTTAACATGAAGTACAATGATCATGATAATGGTTCATATTTTATAACCTCTCTTAACTATCTTTGGTTCATCGTGTGATTCTTCAAGGGTTACACGATCACATAACCAGATCACATAACCCTAAAGTGGTCATGTAATCAATGAATAAAATGTATCTGAAAAATTACTTTATACCAAAATAGATCTTATATTTTAGTTATTTTCCCCACATCATATTTCTAATGTTTTTCTAACAGGATTTAACAAAATCCCCCCCAGAAACATTGTTCGAGATAAGAAGGGAGGACTCCATTATGGGGAAGTAAATTCCCATCTAATCCCACTTAGATTTTATTTATATTTTTTTCTTCCAAGTTTCTCTTGGTATTCCATGAATATCCCTGTAAATAGGAGAACTAAGGGTGGTCTATACACTTTATTCAAATTTCTAGATCTCTCTGGTTTGGTTCTCTTTTCAGGATTGCATCACTTGATCCTTTCCATGTGAACCAATCATGTGATCCAATCATGTGATCCCATCATGTAACCCCTTATCACATGAAAAAATCACAGAAACCCATCTCTTAACTAATAAATGGAAATTCTACTAAACCATGGATATAGTATCTTCATCCTAATCCTGAAATTTGTGTGACTGATTAGTTTTTATGCAATCACATAACATTTCAAGGAATATGTGATTTCATGGACCTATTATGTTCACATGGTCGCATGACTTTATATGGACCATGTGCTTCGCATGATGCTTCCCAAGTCATGCACTCCTTTTCATTCAGACCCCTCTTAATCCAAACTCTTAAACTTTTATACTTAAACTAACTTTCTATTTTTTTGATGAAAATATCTTCAAGAAGTGTATATAAGGAGGTTGTAGATCTTTGAGCTACCATGTTCGATTGTGTAAAAGTTTTCCAATGCATATTAATTCAGTCTACTCATGAGAATCTTACAATTTTGGTGGGGATGGATCAATTGGAGTATAAAATATCTGATTAGTTTACCTTGTATAGGTTTGGACTTCAGAATGATTCTCTAGTATCACCAACTCTGGTAGGGATCATTCCTCTCCCCTAGATCTTTAGGCTCACAATACATTCTGAGTGGATATTTCATATCATATCCAATTCACCCCTAAAGGGGACCTCTCTAATGGATTTATTATGAACTATATTATGATGGTATTTTAAGGGGTGTAGCGTTAGTCTAAGCTTGACACCCATGTTACATATTAATAATTCAAAAAAGTGTGTCAAATAAGAATTTTGAGTAGTCATCTAGCTGGGATATTAGAACATGTGGATGTTTTAGGATGGATTGGGGATGGTACTTCTGGGTGTTTTACACTACCAAAAAGTTTGTATATGACATTAAGCTAATAGGTTTGTATGAAGATATCTAGGTTTCTCATACCCTTAGTTACTATAACAAAGGTATGATGGCTAACCTTATCAGCTAATGGAGTCCAGACACAAACATGTTCCATTCGATGCACTATGAGATTGACATCAATCTATAAGATTCTAAGAATATCTATAGGATTTTGATTATATGGGATATTTATGATGAGTTCCTATCTCCCCCATCTACTGGGAAGATAATAAATAGACTTCACCCATCATGAAGGATCTTATCATCTTTGCTAAGTAGGCCCTTGGGAATGACCCGTATCCAGGGGATGACATCCCATTAAATAAGTGGGATGATTTATTCATTAATAAAATTCAATAAAAACCACTATCCAAGAATCCCAAGGCCTTCCCATCATGAGAGTCCCATGGGGAAGAGGTTACATATTGGACATCAGTTGAAGATGGTTAATTCATCAACATGGGGTGTATGATCACCTCCCAGGCCCATCATCATGTTTAGCTATCTGAATTCTTAGTGATGTACCCAAACATTTATTTTTCCTAGTATGCGAGTTTGGTAGAGTAATGGTTTTAATCTTTATGATGGCAGAAGTGATGGAAGGTTGTATAAATTTCATATTGTATGTTCATGCATTGGCCAAATTATATCACCAACTTCATCACATCAATATGGGGAAGCACCATTCAGAATATTTGGCCCTTCCCTAAGTGTTGTAGGGTAATATGGGGGCCCACATAGAATGTTATGAGTTCCTTATAACTCATACCATTCTGGGTTCCTAGTTCAGTCCATTACTCTAGAGAATCAATATAGTTCAACCCAACTTGTTGAAATGTTTGGAGATCAAGAGTAGACTGAAATAGAATGATCAGTTTGTTTTTATACCATATGGAGTAGGAACTTGTGAAATCGCTAAAAGTGGAAAGGGATATCCTAAAGATCAATATTATTTTATATTCATCCATGAGGTAACATTATCTACTCAAATTAATTGTAATATATTATGTGATTGGTATGCACCTTACCGGTCCAGATGATAATTTTGGTTAATTCAAAAGAAATACCCTGCTTCTCCCCAAATCTATTTAAAATGGAATCCCATGGCGGATCACCAATTTTTGGTTGATATTTAATAGGGAGGAAACTTTGGTTAGATGATATTCCCTCTAAATGGTGTGGGTTTTAGTCTCTCTAATTCTTATAATGATACTTAGGTATGGTCATATCTGAATGGTCAATTGAATGCATTGGTGGTGAAAACCACTGATATTCCAATGGTGGCTAAGGGTGAGGTTGTGAGGGATCTAGTGGAATCAAATATTTAGAGGCCTGGTAAGCATACATATTCTAATATACCCAAAAATATATAGATTTCCCATGAGAAAATGATGTGCTTGGATCTAACCCCACAATCGAGAAGGATGTTAGAAGACACAGAGATATCGGGTAGGGTAACCATGAGTAATGTTCTAGTCGGTGGGTTACCTTCTCTAGATGTGGTGGAATTTTCCATCATGTTCTAATAGTGGGATGATTGGAGGAGTAATATATCGACCACTAAGGCCTTGAGGGTTTTTTTATTGATAGAGATTGATTTTTAAGGATTCAAGGATGTAACTGCTCTCAGAGGAATATTCTATAAACAACATACTATCGAGGTTGAGGAACTTCTTCATGGCCTCAATGCAGTGATACATTTTTTAAAATTATATGTATGATATAAACCACTGGTGAAGAAAATATTAATTCCCAAAACAATAGTATATGGTAAAGATAAGGGGGACCAACAAAACTCTAGTGAAGAGGTAATATAAATTTCATCATTACCCACACATGATTCCCTTATTATTATAACGATGATGATATTTTTTCTTTTGGATATTGTAATATGATAGATAAATTTGATCACCTATCTCCACTTTGTAATATTCTCCTAGAGGAACAAAAACTGAGGATGGTTCAAATGATGATTGGTGGGATGATAGTTAGTGGTCTCTAAGTAAAATGAAGCTTATAGAGGTGGTAGTTGCTGATCTGAAAGAAAAACCATCTATGTGTATGCCAGTTCCACCTATGGCTCCTCAAGTTCTAGTACCTTATGAAATTATTCCATTGGATAAGACTAGGAAGCAGAATCTGGGAAGGTCATCAAATATGCAACATTTCTTAATGTCAATCAATAATATTTTTACTTTTCATAATTTTCTCATTGAATTACATTAGTTCCTTGTCCCACCTAGTTTAATTGTGTAGGTTATCATAAGCTCCCTTCAAGGAAACATATATCTGTGGTCGAGGAGGACACACCTTAAATCCCTCCAATGAGACCACCATATTTTTATGATATCCATGTAGAGCCGAATATGGATGGGGTCTAAGAAAGGTCATAGATGATGCCCAACATGGATGCACTAACGCTTGTTCCCTTTGATCCGGTATGGGTGAGTGTACTCTTGGAAGATCTAAATCTAGGTAGATATTCTTTTTTTGACCAGTATATGATAGAGGGATCACTAGGTGTGGGTAATAATTTCTTATAATGATGATAATTTAATTGGGTTCGTGTCAAATTTTCTAATCTTTACGCATATTTGAAGCACTTTATGGAAATTTCCTCAGCACACACCTAGAGAAAACTATGGTAGTGGAAGGGACACCATATATGCCTTAGAGTTGCACAAAATAGGAATACATTATCATAACCCCTTAACTTGAGGTTATGGAGATAGAAATATCTAATTTAGTGTCTGATGAAGGTACATTATCAATGTTGAATATAATCACTGACTGTTTGAAAACATTATTTATCTATTTACTAATAGAATTTATGTGCTTAATTACATTAGATCTTCCTCAATTATTATAGGTATTTTATCTTCACTATCCAAGATATTTCTCCACCAAAATAATTTAGAAATAATCCATATCTACCCCAAACATCCCATGGGATGTGAGTATAAGTACCTTGCTCTATAACCTCATTCCAAAATGAATTCAGGTTTCTGGGCTAGGCCTGAGTCAAGGTTTAGAGTACATAGAATTCTAATAGAAGCTAGTATGACAAGAATGGTTGAATATTTAGAGACTAATCATGAAGGGAACATTTAAAGAGATCAAGGATTGATTAGGTTACCTTCGTTACATGTTTATGACCCTTAGATATGGTGAATTCAACTATCGAGAACTCCATGCCAGGGTGAAGGAGGTGTCCTCCATGAGTGAGAAAAAGCAGTCCATTGAACTAGGAGTATCAATGGTGGAGGAATCATATTTTACCATTAAACATTACAATTAGGCCTTGAATAAAGAATCCTAGTGAGGAACATAAATTGTGTCTCACAAAAACTTGAATAGTGCTGGAAGGGGATAGATCAACAGATATAAACAAGAGATGTCCCACCTATAATACATGTTAATTTTTTTGGATAAAATTGTGATAGAATAGAAAAATATCATTGTTAATGTGTAAAAGGCCATACTTGACACTTCTTCTTGGGAAGACGCACTATAATAGGCTATAGAGGTGGAAACAACATTGTTATATCATTTTTTCCATTCTATATCCATTCTAGGGAAGAGACTAGTAGATATTGGGGAGTCTTCCAAGAACATATTGTCATATTTTTATAATTTTAGGAGAATCCTTTTATTTGGGGGATTATAGGAGAGAATCTAAGATATAGATATTACACCCTCATTTTGTACTTATAAATAAATAGAATATTTTTAATTCTATATTCTATTATCAAGCCTCCTTTTTTATTCATGTAATCTTAATTAATTAAAATTTATAATTCAGAGAGACATGTGAAGCCTCTTCCAAAATATTAAGTCAATACAAGTATGAATATAAACACTCATGCCATAATGAATTCCTCTCATGCATGGATCACATATAGAAATTAGAATAAACACTATTGTCGACCCATTCAGTCCAATAAATTCTAAATAATTATGAATTGTTTGGTTCAAAGGGGTTAATTGGGTGAGTATATCATAGAGAGGGATCAGTCTAACTTTTTCCTATGTTAGTGGCCTAGTGAGCATAGATTGGCTATTTTTGGGGACATATGATAAACCTACAAGATTTATGTATCATTATTTTATTTCCCTTACTTTTACCTCTTCACATGGGGAAGGCTTAACAGGTTGGAACTTGGATTTTTCCTTGGCGTCCCTTTATGAGTTTTTGACCCAAAAAGTTTTATGTATTTTTTTAAATGATCAATTTTTCCTAGATTACACGGGGTGTGTGTCTAGTGAGTGAATACATGACTTTTTATTAGACATATCTTTGTGGATTTTCATCCTAAAGAGTACTACATATCTTCCCTTAGGCAGTTTAATGTCATGTAAGTTGCATGAATATAGACAATGTTCAAGGTCAAACAACTTTGAACCAACAATACTAAAGTTTAAGTTCATATAACTTGGACCACATGTATCTATAGTTTAAAGTCATATATCTTGGATCTTATATTTCTATAGTTTTAGGTCATACATCTTGGACATTATGTTGTCATAGTTTAAGGTTATATATCTTGGACCTTAGGTTGTTTTAGTTTAAGGCCATACTATTAGACCTTATTTTATGAGATAAATACCATGTCCTAGATACTATATTCATGGAAAATACAAATCATGTATCCATGGGACTAAATAGAACATGATTTCATGGGGATGTAATGTTGGGTATACTCGTGAATTACTTTGGGGGTGAAAAGTTCCACAACAATTTTTTTAGGGATCATAGAGATTAAAGGAAATTTTTTCAAGGAAAATATGCATCTTGTTGATAGGATAGGGGACATTTTACATAATAAAATATGGGAGTACATGAATAATCAAATAGATGGTCCCTTGAAGATGAATACACTTTTCTTTAAAGTCTATATAAGATTTTATGGGAGATTTAGATTCTCAATACATGAAGTGGGTTGTGAAGGATAGATATTCTAGAAGGGTTATAGAATCTGACATACTTTCCTAGGTTATAGAGGATGTATATTCAATAAGGGTTCTAGAAATCTACACCCTTTATTATTTCTTAGAGGATGAGTATTCAAGAAGGGTTACGACACCCTGAATCCTTTCTTAGGATAGGGGGTGAGTATTCAAGGAGGGTTTTGGCACCATGCATCATTTCTCTAAGAATGAGTACGGTATATGGTGATGTTATGTCAATGATTTCAAATACACTAAGATAGTTAGATTATGGGTTGGGTAAATAATGTCTCAAAGAGTGTTAACTGAGGATGATGATGTGAGTAAAACATTTAGAGGATACTCATGAATCACATTAGGGTGAAGAGTTTGGTTGTAATGTTTTTGGGGTACATAGGGATTAGAGGAACTTATTGTAAGGAAAAGACTCCAATAGTTGATAAGACAAGGGCTCATATGTAGATCCAAATAATGAATAGTCAAGAATAGGGGTCCCTTGAGCCATAAATTATCCTTTCCAAGGGCCATGGAAGATTTATGGAGATTCAAACACTTGATAAGTGAAGTAGGTTGTGGATAAAAGGTTATAAAAGGATGGTTCTAGCACATATGAGATAGTTCATATAGAAAGGGGTAAAAATCAATTATGAATTGAGGGTCAATTACCAATATATACTACCTAAAAAAGGAGAATTTAGTTTATGGTCATGAATATTGGATCAAGAATGAGGTACCGCAATCTTACATAGACAATGTGTATGTTATATGGTAGTGTAATGTTGAGGATGTAGAATCTACTTGGATAGTTAGATTATGGGTTGTGTAAATCATGTCATAAGGAATTTGAACCCAGGATGATGAGATGGGGAAACTATTTCTTGGATAATCATGAATCACACTAGGGTAATGAGTTTTGTTGTAATGTTTTCAGGGCTCACAAGTATTGAAAAAAAAATTCAAGGAAAAATTACCTCTAGTTAACAAGATAGAGGATCATATGTAGATCCAACTCAATAATAGTCATGAATAGGGGTCCCTTGAAGCAATAAAAACTCCTTATTGAGGGGCATATAATATTTTTGGAGATTTAAAAACATTATAAATGAATTAGGTTACGGGGAAAAGTATATCCAAAAAGGTTTTTCGCACCTTAAAAATTATATTTCCATGTACTAAACATGTTATCAAGGTGAATGGATATAATATTTAACTGATCTAAAACTTTTCTAGACTATAAGGGTCCATCAAGCTCAACTCATATTTTTCTAGGATCATAAGATATACTATATTATCTTTGTGCTACTTTTATTTATCCTATAAATTTTTCCTAAGATCTTAAAGAGTAAATCATAGCATGTGGAGACTTGAATTGTGCTCAAAACTCTATTTTTGGGTTTTCATATTGTTAACTTTTCATGTATCTTTCACCAGTAGTTTAATTTATTATTATTTGGACCATAAATGTCTAGAGTATAAGGTCATACAATTTTAACCAAAGTGCACATAATTTAAGTTCATGATGTGTGGACCATGGAAAATGGAGATGTGTGACATACTAACCTAAATAGAAATTATGAGGTCGAGGAAAATCCAACAACATTTTTTAATGGGATATGAGGATATTGTAAATCATGGATTAGGGTTCTCAAATCATGAGTAATGGTATGGAAAAAAATGCAAGGGATGATTGTGGATCACTCTAGGGTGATGGATTTCATTCTCATGTTTTTAGGGCTCATGAGGATTAGGGGACCAATTTTCTAGGAAAAAATTCATCTAGTTGATAGGAAAGAGGATTGTATATAGATCTAAGTCATGTATAGTCAAGCATAGGTGTCCCTTGAAGTTAGACACACCCATTTCCAAGGGTTTTAGAAGGTTGGAGGCAATCTTAATCACTCAATAAAAAAATCTCTATGGGATGATGTGTTCAAGAAAAATTGATAGAAACATCCCAAACCTCAGTTGACCATGGTTAGGCCCTTGTGGTCCTTTGATAAGAAGTGATAGCAGATGATAGTCTATATAGTTTAACATCATGTAACAAGGAAACAAATATCATGAAGTTTAACATCATGGGATAAGGACTAAGGTGTTCTATAGTTTAGGGTCATTCAAATAGGACCTTATGTTAGATAGTTTAACTTCATATATTCTAGATATGAATCATGGGAATTTTTATCCATATATAAGTTTATGTATAAATAGTTACATACTAGGGTGCCTTTTCATTAATCTATCTCAAATATAAGTAGTACTTACATAGATATAACTCATATATAAACAAAGAGAGTTTCTATGACTAGAACATTCTTAGGAAGCTTAAGGTCTTACAAGGTGGACCATTTCAGATCCCTTCTTTATTCATGATGCTCACAGTCATGCCAAATGGGTCGGACTAGACCTTTAAGCTCATGTGATTCATGGTCAGTGTGGGAAACAAATGGTGGTAAAAGAATAACCCATATTATACTGTCTAGGGGTGCATGATGAAGAGGGACAAAAAGTATGGGGTACATCTTAAAATAGCATGGGCCTAGGAATAATATAACCCTTATCAAGGACTACTTTATAGATCTATATTATAAATCAAAGTATACCCTTTTATAGTTTTTGATTTTTCATTGATATGTTTCATGAATGAGGTAAAATAATCTCATCTTAGTGAAATAAAACTAGTGAGACCAATTGTAGAGAATGGGGGGACCAAGATGAGTTGAGGTGATTTACTATCTCTATGGCTAGGCCCATATGGGTGTCACTATTCACAATATAAGGGTATGAATCAAGCCACAAGAAGATTTTTCAAAGAAAACCACATGTGTAGATATAGCTCAAATGCAGAGGGAAATTGGCCTTCTTTTTATAAATTGTTGTTGGGCCTAGGGTAGGATATCTAGGAATCACAATGTATCCCATATATATAAGAATAAATCCACACATAGTTCTTATATATCTATTCCCTTGAATATTTCTTGCTCATATGCCTAGAAAATGCGTTATTTTAGTTTGATTTTATAACTATGCCTAGGATAGAGAATCTTGGCATCACTATATATCTTATGATAATAGGAATCAAGACACACATTGTTCTTATATGGATCCCTACATAGATCAAACTCATACGTAGGGATAGGGTCATTTATATCAAGCCTTATATAATGTTTCTGAGGTATTCTCTATATATATATATATATCATGTGAAATGGATGAGAATTAAGCCCTACCTTAGTGTAGTGTCTTTAGGGAAGTGCAGTATCATTGTATAGATTCAAACACTAAGGTATAAGGGGGGATTTTTTTGTAAATCTGTGGTTGGGATTAGGATAGGATATTTGGTCATAACTATGTATCATGTGTTGTTATAAATCAATCCATACATAGTTCTTATAGCCCTATGCAAAGATCTAACCCATATAATGGGGAAATAAAAGGGGTTTCACTTCAACATGTAGTATTTCTATGGAGTGATGGAGGACAACATGTTAAGGTGAAATGGCGAACTTTTATAATTTATTTTTCTAATGATGAAATGCATGAATATAAAAATTAAACCAAGAATCCCTATGTAGATCAAGCTCATAAGTCAGATGAAAAAGGGGGGTTATTATTTTAATTATTGTGGCTAGGCCCAAGATGGAGAGTTTGGGCGTCATTACATATAATGTATGGATAGGAATCAATCCACATCTATTTCCCATAAAAAAGGTCCCATGAACAGATCTGAAAAATATACAATGGAAATAGATCATTTTATTCATTAAAATAAAATTTACCCACTATTTTCTAGGTTTATGGGATTTGACTATTGAATATATTTTGAATGTGAAGAGCTCTTATATTAGGATAGGATTTCACTTTTGGGGTAATATTCACAATCTTGTAGCCAAAATAGGGTGACTACTATTGATAGGGACCAAGAATTAGGGACGGTTCTGATGGTGATGAACCTACAGCTAGGCCTAGGGTAATATTTTTGGGTGTCTCTACATATCCTGAAAGGTCGGTAATTAAGCCACACAAAGATCTTATAAATAGATTCAATAAAATCAACTACATATATATGACTCTTGTGCGGTGGGGGGAATTTTTTGACATTATAGCTAGTCCCAAGATCTTATATTTGTGTGTCACTATGTATCATGTATGTATATAAATCAAGACACATGTAGTTCTTAGATATAAAAGGTCCCCTTCATAGATCTGACTCATATGTAAGGAATGGTGCATTTTATTTCAAATATAGGTTCATCATCAAGAAAAATCATGTCAAAATATCCCATAGATATCTCACTCATATGCAGAAGGGGGGAATGTTCACATTTTTATTAATATGATAGTGGATGAGTCTATGGAATTGTAGATTAATGTCTCTATAAGTCCTAGAGTGATAGTAATCAAGCCTACATGTGGTTATTTTAAAGGATGAATCCTTACATAGATCTAGATTGTATGAAAGGAATATGGGCATTAATGCTCTAAGAAACTTATTGTACATGTGCTAAGAAATTATATATGGATCAGGCTATCACATATGGGGGAATAAGGCCATAAGGATTGGGTCACTCTGAGTAGTTTAGATTCAAGCATGATTGAATTCCACCTCATAGTTTATCATTGTATGGAGGGGAAGATTTCTATGCAGTTTAATATAATATGATAAAGAGGTGGGTTTTATGTAGTTCATATTCTTTCCTCTAGGACTTTTATTCTCATGAAGGTATTATACAATGTATTTCCTAATAAACCTCACATTATTGGGGGGGCGGGGGGTAGGGTGGTGAATTTCTTATCCATTTCAGCTAAGAAGTAATATCTATTATAATAGAACTTGTGTATGGTTTAAGGTCCTTCCAACTTTAGTTAAAAATTTTGAGGTTTCCTTCCTAGTATAATCAAGGTTCTAAGAACCAATACCAACTCTCCTTTTATAAATTAATAGAGGCATAATTTCTTATCAAATTCTTACACAATCTGATTCTAATGAACTTCCAGGTTGTGCGATGTATGTGATTTTTTCTCATCAAGTTGTTCTAGCTAATCAATATGTTTTTATGATTTTTTTGTTATAAGAGATTACTATATAAAGCAATTATAAGTGTGGGTATCTATAATTTCATGAGAATAACCACCATTATTCCATAGAAAATAAAACATGAGGTCTCTTTGTGGCAGTGTGGGTTATGGTACGATATGACCAAAAGGTATGTAAGAATTAGTCTGGCCAATATTTCTTATCTTTTCCCACCAATTTTATAGACAATATTTGATAGAGTCTTATTGAAAGCCTCTATCTACTGATTTCTCGTTGGATGATAAAAATATGAATGGTTGGACTCAATGTTGTACTCTTGATACAACCTTTTTAACTTAGAAGAAAATAATTTTATTCCGTTATCCATCAATATTATATAATTAACACAAAATAAATTTATGATATTAAACCTCATTAAGTTTATGATGTTATTCATGTTAAATTCTTTGATGGGTGTAGTATTAATGAAGGTTTAGAGGTGCAAAACAATAGTATATGGGTTAAGGATTTAAAAAATTTCACCACCAATCGACATAACTATGACATCACCGACAAAGTACAGCTTGATACAACTATCTAGGATCTCATGTGAAGAATTTTAAGAAAAAAATGAAATCAAAAAAATAACATGATTGATTTGAAACCATGTTTTTTAATCATTCATCAATATTTCATCGATATTTTATCAATTTTTTGTTTCCCATGATTATTTCTCAAAGGAACTAAATATGGTTCCCTCTAGATCATCCACACACACTTTGAAAGTTTATGGGAGCATAAATCATTGAATTTCATGTGATAGTGTAGAGATCTAAATAATCCTTCAACATCCTGATGATCACCGCAATGATTATCCATTGATCCATGAAGAAGAACTCAGATCGAGAGCTTAGATCGGCTGCTTCTCTCTTTAGTAAGTAGAAGAAGAGAGAGATCCTCTAACCATTTTTCAGTGAATGGTTATGTTAATCAAATCCCCTTCCTCCTTTTATACAGAGGTTCTAAAATACCCAAAAATTCCTCCCTGACCCCTAGATATTTATTACCCACTAAATAAGCTATAAATGATATATTGTGACTTCTTTACAGAGTTGTAAATATCATTTATATTTTTATCACTTACTTGTAATATATTAAAATATATTATGTGATAAAAATGATCCAATAACTTGACTCTAGATTCCAAAAAATATTAAACAAACCTTGAATATTAAAATAATATACATTCATTAAATATTTTTCTATGTATTCACTTAATATATTATGAATACATTTAATAAATAAATAAAGTACTGATTATTATAAACTCAAGTAAAATGATCTTTTTTATTAATTCGTGATCATTTATACTTGGACATCCCTAGACCCCAGTGTTGAGGCCCACCATGTCATATACTCTTATTCATTATAATAGGGTGGAATTTTTAATATTCTAAGTGTTTAACCCTCTAGGCCCTTATCTCGATAGAAATGAATCATATTCATAAACTTGGATAGAATCCTAGAAAACTATCAAGGCCCCTATAGAGATAAATAAAAGTCACATCAAAAAAAACCTCTCCTATGAGTATACACTATGTAATATAATTTATTTTTCTCATGGTATCTCATAAAGTAAGGTGAACACTTTGCAATACCATCCTTTCTTGATTTATTAATCTTTGACCTAACTTTACATACTTACCTTTCTTGAGTTTTCACTTTATTTTGGAAGTGACAAATTCTTTCATGACTATTCAACCAACGTCATACCACCAATGACATGCCCAATGCAAGAAACCTTGTAATGACTTCAGTTCCATATTTTTCACCTTACATAAAATTATGTGATCAAATAGTGTATACTGATAATAATATCAATTGAAGACACCATTACATGTGTTTATATATATGAACAACCAATGAAACATGAAACATGTGGTGTTCCTATTAGTGGGTCAGTCCTCATAATCTCATTTACTCAATGTCACCAAGTGAGAACATCCTGAGAAGAAGTATCGATGCTTATGATCTCCCAACACCTAATATTCAGACATCATCTGTGTTCAGTCAGTATGATGTAACTAGACTATAGTACATATGTTTAATATTAATGTCATTATATCTCAAGGATCTCATTATATCCTGGGAACTTCTATAACCTTTTGATATGATAAGTAATATAAAAAAATTACCATATATATAATGGACATAGAAATATCAACACTATTATAATAAATTTACATCATGCATAACTCACTATATGTATGATATGGTAATTGAAAAGTACTATTTAGTAGGGTATAAGTAACCCACTATTACAACACTCACCCTTACACTAGATCCAACTTTAGAATGAACCTTGTCAGATCTCATATGAGAATATCATGATTCTGCTGATTTATAGCTTTAGTCACTAGGCATGTCACGTCTCTACTACATAACCATTATTCTATCTGTGACTTCACCTCCTTGAGTTAGATTCTTCTAGAGATGATATCCCTGAGTATATTCCATTTTCCACTATCAAAACATGAAATTTTGGATAGTACCATTAGTTGGATCATCATAATTTATATTATAATAAAACTTTACTTACTAGGTTTTATTCCAAGAACTAGAACAAGTCATTGTGTATTTTACACTACTTATTTAGTTGCATCATAAGTTGCAACACACTTGGTATTTGTATATATGGATACCACTGGCTTGAATGAGTTTCTATTTCCCATTACATTAGCCTAACTATTTTATTAGATCATATTAATCAAAATTAGGACTAGTTTTTTCCCCTTATAACTAATTCATCTTCCCCTCCAAGTAACAGGTACATATCCTTTATACTCCCTCAAGTATAATTCGATAGTTCTGACTACTTACCATATATTTCCCCTAGATTATACTGATGTTTTACTACAAAATATTATATTTTGGACACATTACATTTATTATATAGCATGTAATATGTGATTAATCCATTGTATAAGCATATGGGACTCTACTCACTACTTTAATCCTCTCATATGTCTCATAGATTTTTTCTTAGAGATATTTATTATATGTGGAATTGGTAATAATTATCTCTATAATTGTTCCAAATTGTATTTATCAATACCTTGTTAGAATATGTCTTATGAATTGGTCTAATAAACCCATTAGATCTACCTAAGTAGATATTTTTTCCTAAAACTTATATTTCAACTTTAATTTAATCTTTGGAGAGTTAATTCCATTCCAATCTTAACTAACTATAAGACCTATGGTTTTTTTCTATATGTTATCAAATATATTTTGTATTTGTAAAATAGTGGTTATCCCACTAACCACTTGTAGACATATGGAAAAAAAATTAGTCCAATTGAGTATTCTGTGGTATTTTATCTTACTTCAATACGAAACTAAATTTCATTAAATTACACCCTTTATTGGTATTATATGGTTTCACCAACCCTTTTTGGTTTCATAATATATATGACATACAATATTGGTGATCTTGACATCCAATTACAAATTTAATTATCATATAAATTATCTATGAAAAGTATATTTCTAATGGGTTTAGGAACAATGACTTGATGTTACCAATCAAGCCTTATTGGTGCCACACTTGTACTACCCATGTATAGTATCACTTTAATACTCACTGCAATATTCAAAATAATAATCCCATATACTTTGGTACATGAAATAAATTATTTAATTTTAATTAAACTTTTAAATCTTAGCTTGTTGTCATTTACTACTGACTTGTAGTATTTATTATTCTTAATGAATAATGTATCACCATTCATGGTGAATTTAAAACCATTATCACAGTTTTATCCTTCCTATGTTGTATGTGTCTCTAAAAAAATCCTTTTTCACAAGATCTTATGGAAATTTTTCCTATGCCAACTACTTTTCAATCTTAAACTTTAACAAAATCCAAGTAAATATTTCTACCACTATATAAAATATATATGATAAAACTTTTATAGAAATTTAGTCTATCACTTGAATATAAATTTTTTATCATAGTGATTTCTATAATTTCCTTTGAAACCTTTAGGATAATTACTTTAGATTCACATTGTGTTTTTATTAATGCAAGTTTGGTTATATCCATAACAAAATTCTTACATAAAAACACATGTTGTTATGAAATAATATATTTCTATCATATTATAACTTATATGATATAAATTTTCCATTATAGTTGGAATATTGTTATGGGATAATGCCTATATTTTCAAAGCATGTTTTGAAAAATAATGTAAGTTTATATAATTTATATGCGTATTTACATTGATACTGCTTTTACATAAATCATAACTCTAATGTGTATAAGGAAATGTGTGTTTATTAATTACTCCATGATATATTTTTATTGATAAATGTTTTCATGTTAGACTTGTAATTATTCCTCTTTACAGACATCACTGATTTGATGTGTCTAAGGAAATTTAATTTACAAATAAATCCACTCTACATTTCATGATTGATGAATGCTTGGTTGAAATAATATTCATCGTATAGGTTTAAATCTACTCATATCCTCTAACCATGTATATACCATAATTCACATATACATTCCTTAAAAACTTAAAGGAATATCATGAAGTATATTTACCACTATCTTAACTTTAGAATAGTTCACACTCTCTAGCTAAACTAATTCTAATTGTGGATTGCCTTTATTTCTAAAGGTTTGTTTTCTCAAAATAAGATACATAAATTTTTTGATAATACCTAAGGTATTTAGCTCCAAAGAGTCTAAATACCATATTGGGTATATCCTTGAAAACATATTTAGTTTTCTTAAAAAATAATTATCTTTCCACAAATAGTTATAATGAGTCTCACATTTTATATTCATAAATTATCTCTAATGATTCAGGAATTAATGGACAATTATTTGAGTATTTGATACTGAAAGAATAATTCATTCCTAAATTGGATTAATGTTTCATTATGTTCAATTGAAATGTGAGATCCATATTTTTGTTATACTCAATAATTTTTTTTAACTATAATCATTAATATAGGAAATTAGAAGTTGTGTACTTCTCACCACTATCTTAGGAATCACCCTTTCTCACCCACTTAGATAATTTACCTTACTTGTTATAATGTTTTTTTCATAAGTGGTTACACTATTTAAATAAACATATGTATTACCCAATAAGTAAAATAGAAACATAGCACGTAATTGATGAATATACCTAAAGAAAAAGTTAATACTTGATTCTTCAATTCTATTCATTTAATTTTTATCTTCCATAGACTTATATTGTGACATTAAAAGAAAATAACCTCCTATATGATGATAAACCTCTTTTCCTTGAATGGAACTACAAAGGTTCTTTGGGAATCAAACTTTGTATTGGACTTTTCACCATATTTTCAAACTCTCTACCATAATAACTAAAGATTAATCTTTATTTAAGTTCTTATATACTTGTATACCATTACCTAAAAGGTAATGAAGTATTTTTACCATATATATTATTTTTAAACCTTAAATGAAATTGGATTAAATGAGTGATAAATATATGAGACTAGGATATATTGAAATAATTTGATCTATCTTTCAATTTACAAGTATTCAATGTAATCATCATCTCAATCTTATATTGTTCCACTTTCTCCTCACAAGCTTCTCATAGATGAGACAACATGTGGAATTATTTATGTCTAGATATTGTTCGCATAACTCATTTGTATATGGATGATAACATTATGATATAAAAATAAAATTAGTCATTTATAAGTCTCCTATAATCATCTTTGACACCCCCACTCCTTGATGTTTCTCAACAAGCATTTGGGACTCTGGCACCTTGAATTTCCTAAATCAAAGAACTTTGTGCAAGTGAATCTAATACTCTTTGGAAACTCTTGTATGTAAAAAAATGTTATTTTTACAATATTAATCATACTGAAATTGTGGTTTTAATTTCCATTTCTCTATAAAAATAAACACCAGAATATTATTACTTATATCTTGATTACCGATTAGACATTACTGATTAATTAAATCATTAAATTTCGCCCACTATTTTATGTAACCCTAATATCCCTCACTACTAGATTTAGAATACTCAGTAACTAAATTATTCTATTAGAAAGGATATTTGAAACCTCTCCTTATAGTCTAAGCTATGGTTATTCCACTACTCAAAGAGTTTCAAGGTAGGCATATGACTAGCCAATTACATTAACTCGTGGCTCCTTGAACTATTGAGTGAAGTCCAATATTCTAAAATCATAGACTTGATTTACTCAACACTTTTCCAATAAAGATGAAATAGGCTATATATTACTACTTCTTTGATTTAATATTTAGTTAATTCAACCCATCACTCTCATAAAAACTTCATGGTAGTAGTAGGCTACCTATACTAGGGATGAAAAGTACCTCATACACATGGTTTTTTTTCAAGTTAAAACGATAGAAGGTGTTATGAATTAATATTAATTTTATGGTTTTTATTATTTTTTGATGAATGAAATAATTTTATATTTAATATGTTCATACTATATGATCACACTCACAATTAAACAATATAGTAAATACACGTGTCATAATAGTGGGTGCCCTATACCCAACTATACAATAAATTTGATTACCATATCATGTATATATTTAGTTATACATGATGTATTCTTACCATTCTAGTGTATATATTTATGCATCCACTATTTAATGGTAATGTCCATAGATTAATCGTCTTATAAAAATTTTATAGAATATCCCAGGCTATAATGAGAACCTAGATTTACAATGACATTAATCTTAAACATAATTCATATGGTCTAGATGCTTCATACTAGCTGGACGTAGTATATGCTTCACTATCAGGTTCTTGGACTCATAAGCATTGAGACTTATTCTCATGAAGTTCACACTTTCTTATCTCTAGTAGTGAGATCATAAGGACTAACCCTCCAATAGGAACACCACATGTTTTGGGTGTCATTGGATGTTCCTATATACGAACATGTGTATTGGTCTCCATATTTGAGATCGTTACCAATGTGTGTCATTTTATCACATAATTTTATGCAAGGAAAAACCAACAATAATGAAATCCTGGAGAGGTAACTTGTTTTGGGTGTATCATTGGTGGTATGAAATTGGTTGAATTATCAAGAAAGGATTTGTCACTTTTAGATTAAGAAAGTTATATATCTCAGGCCATGTTGATCGGGATGGTAGTACCATGATAAATTCATGGTCATGGTAGTCCAGGGTAGATCTGTCTAGTTAGATCAATAAATAATAAAGCAAGAAAAGGGCAATGGAACAAGTGTGCATTCTTCTTTATGTGATATTAAAGGAAAATAGATTATATTACATGGTGTGCATTCATAGGTTGGTTGTCACTATTGTGCCAATCCTTATCTCTTTAGGGGTCATGATGGGTTGTTAGATTCTGCTCTTAGTCTGTGAATAGTATTCACTATAGTCAAGATAAGGGCCTAGAGAGTCACACACAATAACGTATTCAAGAATCTTCCCTATTTAGTTGAATGGGAGTTTTGGACATGGTGGGCCCCACCACTGGGGTCCAGGATTTTTCCAAGAAGATATTATCTCTAAAGTAATAAATAAATTCATATTATTCAAGTTAATAATAATTGACGTTGAATTTATTTATTAAATGTATTTACCAGGTTTAAGTAAGTACATGAAAATATTAACTGAACGAATATTAGTTTAAATATTCAAGGTCCATTTAATATTTAATTGAACAACAATATGAGTTAATGGCTAAATTATTATCACATAAAATATTTATTATATTACAGGAAAGTGATAATAATGTTTATGACTCAATATAGTAGTCATGATATTATTTATAGTGTGTAAAACTATTCGAGGGTTGGGGTTCCACTTCTGAGTAAATTTACTAAACACTATAAATAGAGGAGGAGAGGGATTTTACATGTACTATTCTTAGCCTACCTATCTCTTCTCATCTCTCTTGAATTCTAGAGATAGAGGCTCTAGATCAAGGATCCCAAATCAAGATCTCCCTCTCAGGCATCACTAGCAAGGTGATGCGGTGACCATCGGAGCGATGAAGGCATCAATGAAACTCTGTGCTAGCACCTGGATTTTGATGATCGATTCTCTTGTAGATTTTTGAAGTGTGTGTGGATGATCTAGAGGAATTTGGATTCATATTATTCAAGAAGTGATCGCCAATTATGATTAGATATCGAGTGCGGTTTTGGATCTAAACCAGGTATTTTATGGTTTTAATTTTTTGCTTAATCTTCTTCATTTGAGATCCTTGACATAATCCAGGTAGTGATTCGCTGATAATGATGAGTTCCTGTCATTATACAATGAAATTTTTTAAAATACTGTATTTTGGGTATTCTGTTGCTTTCTTAGTACCATCAATTGTTATTATAGGGACAGATGAAATTTTTATGCCAAGAAAAATTAAATTTTCATTAAATTTTAGTAGAGGTCGTCGATTCAGTCCCAACGCCGTAGACCGTAGTTCAATCCTACATCATATGGTCAAGTTACAGACATCCTAAGTTTTAATTTGGATTCAAATAGGTCTTTTCTAATATTCATATCAAGAACAATTATTTTTATATATGTGTTGTAATACTCGAAGATCATCGACTAGAAATACTTTGCATGTCGAAACTTTGGGGACCAGAATATAATTTTACAGGTAGTCATGTTTTCCAAAAATTTTGGGAAATTTTTCTTTATAATAATAGTAATTATTATTAATTTATTAGTAAAACCAATTTCATGGTGAGGGGTCAGTTGGGTCAATGAACCCAACCAAATTGGGTTTCATGGGTCAACTATAATAAAAAAAGGTCTTAAAAAATGGAGGAATGGTGGGTAAATAAAACAAAAAAAGAAGGGTCAACACAAGGGGGTGCTCAGCCCCCCTACATCCTCCTCTCTTCCATATAAGAACTACTGTGACTCCTACCCCAGTTTTGATTCTCCGGCATTCAGGGCTCCTCACCGTCTCCTTTCCCCATAGCACCACCATCGACCTAGCCGATCGGTTCCAACACCGTTGCATCCCTCCCTATCCACGTGGGTCTCCCCTCTGTTGCACCTATCCTCCTATTCAATGGCACCCCATGGGGAGTCATTATAGATCAGGAATCCTTCCCCAAATCTAGTACTGGAAACCCTAATGTGAACCTCATCCATGATATCCTTCTCATTGTCATCTCTCCATCCGAGATCTGATGACTTCTGGCATGCACTACCCCGCAGATTTCCCCAGGCTACACCATTCTTCTCTTGGACTCCCTATGAAGATGCCAGAACATTATCACTGGATCTACCAGATACAACATGAACCTCCTTCCCAATGAACCCCTCATTGGATCTGCCTCACACAACAATCGAACCACCGCGAGCCACCTCCCTTCTCGTGCCCCTCTTGGCTGTGAAGACACCCTCTAGCGACTTACCTTGAGATGGATCCTCCTTCAGTGACTTGGTGTCTTGGATACCCAAATATATATCTCCACCCCATATTCCCGATGGGATCCTTACGTGTTTATTCTCCTTCCCCTATATGTCTCTCCACTACTTTGGTGATCATCCAGTGAGAGGCTCCTAATCGAGACAGTTCCCTTTCCGCAGGAGATAACCTTTAAACCTTCGCATTACCATATTTTCCTCAAAATAGGACTTGGGTAGGTATGCTCGACCTAGAATGGTTCTGGGTGGACTTTCCTATCCTAGAAAACACCTCCATGAGGTCAGCATAGCTTGAAATGGGCCTGTGCGGGTTATTCCCGACCCGCACAAGCCTTACCCAGGACATTAATATTAAACATAAGTCCTATGGACTTGATGCATCATACTAACTAGACATAGTAGATGTTTTAATATCATGTGTTTGGGGGCTCATAATCATTGAGACTTCTTCTCCTGAATATCTCACTTGGTGATCTCTAGTGAAAATATTATGAGGACTGGCCTAGCAATAGAAACACCAAATATTTTGAGTTTCATTAGATGTTCCTATCTATAGATATGTGTATTGGTATCTAGATTTAGATCATTAATAATGTGTTCTATTTGATCACATACTTTGATTCAAGGAAAAAACCATGTTAATGAAATTGTAGCGAGGTATCTTATGTTGGGTGCATCATTGGTGGTATGATATTGGTTGAATGGTCGAGAAATGATTTGTCACTTCTAGGTTAAGGAAGTTATATATCTCATGACATGTTGATCAAGATAGTAGTAGCTTGATAAATCCATGTCCATGGTAGTCCAAGGTAAATATTTCTAGTTAGATCAATAAATAATAATGCAAGAAAAGGCAAATGATACAAATGTGCATCCTACTTTATGAGATATTAAAGACAAATAGATTATATTACATGGTGTCTGTTTAAAGGTTGGTTGTTACTGCTGTGAAAATTCTTATCTATTTATGAGCCATGATGAGTTTCTAGATCATGCTCTTAGTTTTTGAATAGTATTCATTACTATCAAGATAAGGTCCTAGAGGGTCACACACAATAGAGTATTCAAGAATCTTCCCTATTCAGTTGAATATGAGATTTGGACATGGTGGGACCCACCACTGGGGTCTGGGATTTTTTCAAGGAGATAAGATCACCAAAGTAATAAATAAATTAATATTATTTGTGATAATAATAATTAACATTGATTTATTTAATAAATTTATTTACCATTTTTAAGTAAGTACATGAAAATATTAATTGAATGACTATTAGTTTAAATATTCAAGGTTCATTTAATATTTGTGGAGATGATGAGTTGAGTTAATGGATAAATTATTATCATGTAATATATTTATTATATTATAGGAAAGTGGTAATAATATTTATGACATAGAACATTAGTCATAATATTATTTATAGTGTGTAAAATTATTTGGGGGCTAGGGTTCCACTTTCGATTAAATTTATTAAACACTATAAATAAAGGAGGAGAGGTATTTACCATATACTATTCACATTATCTCTCTCACTTATTATCTATCTTGAATTATAGAGAGAGATTATCTAGATCGAGGAGCTCAGATCGATCTCTCTCTCAGGAATTGCAAGTAAGGCAATGCAGTGATCGTCAGAGCATTGAAGGTGTCATCGGAACTCTGTTCTAGCACATGAATTTTGATGATCAGTGCTCCCAATGATTTTTGAAGCATGTGTGGATGATTTAAAGGAATTATAATATATATTATTTGAGAAATGATCACCAATGAAGAGTAGATGTCGAGCGCAGATTCAGATCTAAACCAGTTATTTTATGGTTTTAATTTTGTTCTTAATATTCTTCACACGAGATACTTCGTATAAACCGGGCAATGATTTGTTGATGATGATGAGTTAATGTCATTCATCGGTGAAAAATGTTAAAATATCATATTTTGGGTCTTCTGTTGTGTGCTCATTACCTTCAACAAAAACATTAATCACACATTAACTCATTTTAATCTATGCATTATTTTTTTATTATTTTATGTGTTCCGGAAACCATGCATTTTCATAAAAATAATAAAAACTGAATAAATTAAATAAATTAAAAAATTAATCTTGAGCATTTGATTTTTTTTATCCATTTATACTCAATAGATCAACCAAGACCCTAGGGGTATAATACCTAATTCTCTCTTGACTCGTATCGCATATCGCACCCCCCAAAACAATGTTTCCATATCTCGTTTTGGATATTGCATCATCTTGGCCTAGTGTACATCTTATAGAATCATTTTCATAATTCATAAGTACTCACACACAAGGGGGTATTAGTAAGCACAAAATATATACAAAATTAAATTGATTTATGCATAGACAGTTACACATATTAAGAGAATAAATATGATCCAAATACCATCTAAAATAAATAAATTATTACATTAATCACACACAATTGTAATAATTGATTAAATAAAATAAACCCAAACATTGGTTGGTCAATCCTCAAGTCCAGTCGACAGATAAATTAAATAAAAAATAAAAAATAAATTGAAATAAATTCAAGCTAAAGGAAATTAAATGAATTATTTTAATTCGAGTAAATAATTTTTTTAGTCTCGTAATTAATAAAATTTTATTCTAAAAAATAAATTAATTTTTGAATATTAAAAATATTACTATTTTTTAATTCAAAAAAATAAATTATTTTCATTAATATATTAGATTTTTTTAGATACCAATGGGGATGGATGGGTCAAGAAGAACCTACCTAGGCCTATTGAAGATTAGGCAGGACCCACCCTAGATGTTTTTTGGGTCAGGAACAACCTTCCCATACCTGTTTTGGGTTGGGATGAATCGATTATGGCCATGGGACGGGAAATTTTTAGGTGGCTACATAGGGGAATACCGATAAGGGGGTTAGCTTGTGGTGGATCATTATCACAAGGGATGATAAGGCCGGGGAGGAAGATTCTATGGGAGGACCTATGGGGGAGATGCTATGGCGGTGGTCGGTAGGGTGGTCGACAGACGGGAAGGCAAGGCCAATGATGGAGTTCAGGAGGAGGTAGCTATAGGTGTGCTGATAGGGTCCTCGTGCACAAAAATGACAAGTGTGAGTGATCAACTAGGAAGGAATTAGTTCTGATGAGAAGGAGGCATAAGGGTGGGGGAACGAGGGACCAAGACGGTGCGGTAGGGGAATCTAACCATCCGAGGTGGCTACAGGTGGACCCGATGCAATGGTGGTGGCGGCTATAGTAGGCATGGGAGGAGGCACACCGATAGTGTGGGGGGATTTAACTTTATTAAAAAAAATTATACAATCTTCCATAGGAAGCCTAGAAAATCCCCCATCATTTGTTTTTAAATGTGTTTGTTTGTCGACCCATAACCACATTACCCCACCACCCCCTCATGTGTTGTCTAAAAATTTCAAAATTTTATTCAGTATTATTTTGGAAAATCTTAACAAAAATTATTATAATTAAAAATTCCACATTTTTTTGGAATATAACCTCAACCGAAAAGAATATTTTTCATCACATAATTCCAGATGCAGTTTGGATTTTCCAAAAATCGCAACTAGCCATTAGAAACTGGTTAAAATTTAACATAAAAAATATGTTCTTCAAATTTAAAAACCCACAAATACTAAATTTAATCCAATTTAAAACTTCATATGACCGAAACTTCATCATCTAATATTGGATTTAATTTCCATTTTCAATGTTGGTACCGTCATGACACCCTCTACTAAAATTTAAGGCTCGTTTATTTTTTATTTTCATAGAAAATTCACATGCTTCCTCTGATACCAATTGAAGGTATCAGGGTGCATGATAGAATAATATATGCTGGAGATTTAAAATTCATCATTGTTGATTGATGAGACCATATTTTTACCCATTAAACACATCCCATTACAACCAAGAATGATCTCATGTGAAGAATTTTAAGAACAAAAAATAAATCAAAAAATTCCTCGATCAATTTAATGTGGAGTTCGTCAATTGTCTATTGATTGTTCATCATTGACAATAATTGATCAAAATAAATATAGAAATATCCCTATAGATCATCCACACATGATTTTAAAGTCTGTGATATTTTCAATTATCAAATTATAGGTGCTATCACAAAGATACGATGAAGCCTTCGACATCTCAATGATCACTGCAACGATGATCCATCAATTCATAAAGAAAAACTTGGATTGAAATGTCATATAATCTAATTATCTCTATATGAATTGGAAGAAAATGGATAGGCTCTAAACAATTTTGAAGTGAACAGTTATGTGCATGAGAGCCCCTTCCTTCTTTTATAGTTATTTTATAAAATACCTGATAATGGCTCTCCAACCCCTGGATATTTATTACTAATTAAATAAACTATAAATGGTAAAATTTGTCTTATTTATTGAATCATAAATACCATTTATATTTTTATCACTTAATTGTAATATATTAAAATATATTACATGATAAAATCATGTCATTAACTTAACTCACGTTTCCCAAAAATATTAAAAAAACCTTGAATATTTAAATAATATTTGTTCGTTAAATATTTTCTCATATATTCACTTAATATATTGTGAATAAATTTAATATACATATTTAGTCTCAATTATTATAAACTTGAATAATATGAATTTATTTATTTATTAGCGATCATTTATACTTGGACATCCCTGAACCCCAATGATGGAGCCCACCTTTTCCTATACTCATATTCATTATAATATATTAGACATTTGAATATTCTAAGTGTGTGTCCATCTAGGTCCTTATCTTGATACCAGTGAATACTATTAAAAAATTATGAGCAGAGTTTAAAAACCCATCAAGGCCCCTAAAGAGATAAGAAATATTCATAAAAAACAAACTTCCCTATGAACACATGCAATGTAATATAATATCTTTTTCTCATGATATCTTATAAAGTAGGATGCACACTTTGCATCATCATCCTTTCTTGATTTATTATTCATTGAAATTACTGGATGGACATGAATTTCTTTTACCATAGCCATGTATTTAATGAAGGTACTATAATCCTCATTAATAAGAATTGAGATATCACTTCCTATTTGAAGAAAAAAAATTATTTCTTGATTATTCAGTCAATTTCATACCCCCAATGACACACCCAAGCTACCTCACTACAGCTTCAATACCATAGTTTTTTCCTTACTTTAAATTATGTGATAAAATAGTATACACTAATAATTGTCATAATTAAAAATAACATTACACGTGTTCATAGATAGAAACAACCATTAACACATGAAACATGTGATGTTCCTATTGGCGGGTTGATCCTCATGATCTCATCTACTCGAGATCACCATGTGTGAAATTCATGAGAAGAAGTCTTAATGATTATGATCTCACAACACCTAACAGTCAAACATAATCTATGTCTAGTTAGTATAAAGTATATAGACCATATTACATATATTTAAGATTAATGACATAGTATCTTTAGATTTTCATTATAGCCCAGGAACTATTATAACCTTTTAATACGAAAAGTAATCTAAGAATGTTACTATATAAATAGTGGAATTATAACTATCAACACTATTATAGTAGGTGTAAATCATGCATAACTCACTATATACATGATATGATTATGAAATATTACTATTTATTTGGGTCTAAGGAACCCAATATTATAGAACTCAGCCCGTTTTAATAAGAATTCAATAGAGTAAAAGATATACTTGAACTTACAAGATGTGGTTGGGTTATATGTCCCCATGAAATCCATTTCCCATATGGAAAATAACAAATATTATTTGGAAGTATGCAACAACTCTATGGATATAGGATGAAGTTTTTATGTATTTAATAGGCATGTAACTCTTGGTGAATTCCATGTAGTCTTATATCATTGTTGGTAAGAACTAACCAAGCCTCCAGATTTAGTGAGAGAGACTAGTTTCAGACTAATGGGCACCAAAAGAACTTTCATGAAATTTCTACATTATGGTGAGGGTATCTATTTATGTGATTCATTTAATTATGACTCTATATAATCCTTGTTTATAGATAAATATCTTCTCATTTGACCCATCAATAGGGGTAAAGTCTACTACTCGGCGTTGGATATATTCCTTTTTAGCTTGATCTGATGGGAGGGTCCCATCATGGAGGTAGTATATTAGGGGATTATCCATCCAATAAAGAACATTATAACATAACATCTTGGGGAACCACTAATATTATTTATATACACCATGTTATAGATTATTATTAGGGAGACTACCCTCTGGTGTGCGATTTGGAAGATTGTCTCTTCTTGGCCAAGGTTCGATGGGGTTGTGGTTGTATTGTACAATACATCAACACAGACATTATGTGAACTGGGAATGTGATTTAACATTGGTTTAAAAATGTAACTATTTAATTAGTCGCCTCACTTAGAGTTTGAGAGGGTTTAAGTCTTCCTTCTTGATGGAGTATTCACCATTGATTTTATTAATCACCAGTTTAGAATCACCTTTGACATTCATATGGGATATCTGAAACTATAAGGCTAACTCCATGTCTATAATAATGATTTTGTATTCCTCTTCATTGTTGGTGTATCATTTGGACAACAGAAAGAAATAATGTATAATTTCCTTGGTTGGGGATACAAAGACAATCCCTAGACCAAGATTTCCATTATTTTTGTTGGTGTACTTTCAGAGGCTCCATAAAAATAAATCCCCCACATTTAGGGAGAGTCATGGGAACATAAAATCTTCATTCAAAAGCTCAATATTTACCGGTGTGTTTTTTGGGGTAGGATGCACTTTGAAGAAATAAAATTGTGATTTACCTTTAATTACATTCTACAATAAAAACTAAAGGTCATATTGTTTTAGTAGTACAAGGTGGTTTTTTTTATATCATAATATCAAGTTTCATTATTTAATATTGTTTATCTAAGATAATATATATTTTTGTCTTTCCTTAAGTCATTTTTCTCTGTGAGTATTTTACCAAGTGATCACTCTATATCATCCATTTATAAAATTATTGGATTCATCTATATTGGTGTAATTAGGACTAAAATTTATAGAATATATTTCTTTAGGTTCACAAAGGGTTCCTAGAAATATTTTTCACATCAGTAACTAACTCCCTTATTCATCAACTCAATGAAGGGAAGGTATTTTTTGGCCATATTGGATATCAAAACATCTAATGTAAGGAAGTTATACTTGAATCCATCTCAAATATTTGATGTTTTAAGGAGGATACATTATTATGATCACACCTTTCTTTTTAGGGTTAACCATAATGTCACAGTGGCATACCACAAAGAAAAGGAATTCCCCTAACATTATCTGAAAAGAGCACTTTATAGGGTTTATTTTCAAGTTGTGTTGATGCAACTTTCTAAAGACTATCTGATGGTCGATGAGATGATCACAATTCTAACAAAAATTATCCACCAGGTCATAAACATATAATTCTATGATTCTTTCTAGAAGGAATTTGAAGATGTGATGCATAACACATTGATAGGTGGCGCCAAAATTCTTCAAGTGAAAGGGTATAACGTAGGAGCAGAATATCCCTTGGGGATCCCTAAAAGTAGTGTATTCTTCATATTTAGGGTCCATCTTGATCTAGTTTTACCCTATGTACCCATAAATAATGAAAATGGATTATAAGCCTATAGTAAAATTGATTAGTAGTTCCACAATAAGAATTGTGAAATAGTCCTATGGATAGTGTTTGTTGAGATCCTTGAAATCATTACAGACTGTGATCTACCCATTATTTTTCTCAATGAGGATGATATTGGAAATCCATTTTAGGTATTGAAAATTTAAAATGAAGCTATATTTGATATGATTATCAACATTAGACTCTACCTTGGAAGCATGTGAGGGATATATTCTCCTAGATACTTGTTTGAAACCTCGATAATTATCTAGAAGAACCTGGTGATGGGTATCCACATAGGGGTTTAATCCTACAATATTTGTATAATTCAATGTGAACACATAATTTTACTATGATGGGAAGGATATATATATATATATATATATATATATATATATATCTTCTAGATTCATGGTGGTATTGATTATTTGGTCCAAATATCCTTTTATATACCCAGATTTACCTATCTGAGTACATCAATGGTTGTGGAGATACATTCTTTAAATACCATAGGGGGTCTCTAAGGTTATCCTCCTCTTATTATTCTATATTTACTTTTATAGAAGCATCCTCATGACAGTTAAATAGTACTGTAGAATCTATATCCTTGTAAAGGGGTAAGTATCCACCCATGGGCCCTAGGAGTGCCAAGTCATAGGTATCATAATCAGGGGAATTGTAAAGATTATCTATTTCCTATCAACTGTCATCAAGGTCATATGAATTATTGATATCCTGTAATGAAAGGAACATTATAGAGAAATTTTCAATTTCCATTGATATTTTAGAGGAATTATTTGATTGGGATGTGGTATTGATCGGAATATCTTTTGATAGACCTGTTTCAACTGGAATAACTATTATTGCACAGAAATGGGATAGTGAGGTTTTTGGGCTAAAATATATTTCTATAGCTAAATCTAACACCTCAATAAAACATATATTAAATACATAGTCATTTTTTAGAAAGCTCTAGGGGTTTATAAGAGTGATCCCCTAACCGTTGGGAGTGGTGACCCACAAGTTTCTCTATATCATCTACTTCTTTCCTTGACTATTTTAGAAAATCACCTCCACTTACTCAGATTCATAAGATTCAAAGGGAGAATTATCACCACAAAACATGACAATTGTTTCATAGATGGGGTAATCCAAGAATTGGTAGAATTTTTATGAAACTCTCACATGGCTATGAAGCAAAGGTATCTTGAGTATAACATTGTATATTGTGTTTTTTTGGACAACCATGAACTTTAAATTAGACACCAAACCCCCAAATTAGGCTTTGATATTGATCTTCCTAAGGGGATTCTGATTAATCTCTTCATAACCTAGAATAGTTAGTTTCATGGAAGATAAATCATCCCCACTATATCCCAAACATTGAAGAGTATGGAATATAATAATAATAATCCTATATCCATTATCAATAAGATCCATAAAATATCAACATTGAAAAGTTTTACTAAAATATATAGTGGTATGATATGTCATTGAATGGATCATTCTTGATCTTACTCTATGAATGATATGGTAGTGTGGCATTCTACTGAAGCAGTCTCCACTCGATAAACATAATATGAAAATTATTCTATATCAAACTCCCTAAGGAATCTAGAGGGCCTCAATAAGTCCCTCTATAAGTTCCTTTTAGAGATGAAGTGCATCTAGGATTGAGATATTGGATGGGAAATTTTCCTATAGTTTTAAAATTTTGTAATTCTTCAATAGAGGTATACTCTTCCTAATACATGGTTTCTTCTTATCATGTGGATTATGGGATGAGGTGTTTGAGGTGGATGAATTGATAATTTGAGTAGAATTTGAAGGTACATCTTTCAATAATGGAGTGATCTAACCCATTATTCCCACTCATCTAGTCAGATTTTATAGTTTCACACCCACCAACTGGTCATCCAAAATAATTGGATGAATCTTCGAAGATTCCAAGGTGCCTCCATGATCCCTCTAGGCTCATTTAAGTGATTTATTATTATTCACAACTCTATATGTGGATTCATTAGGGATGTGGAAAGGATATTTATCTTGACCAGCAATACAGCTACCTCTACACCCCTCAGATTCTACAACCTCTTCCTCTATCTCCCTGGTTAGGTACAAGGAACTTAAGTTCATATGAACATTCATCATCAGAAAAGGGGTCTTCTATGTGATTGATGTTAATAGTTATAAATAGTAGTTCTTTTTTTATGATTATTATATTTAGTGGGGTGGTTTCCATTCACCAGATGATAATGGAAATAAATATAATATAGTTTGGTCTATTTTGGGTGTTATATGAGGATCTTCCTCTTGTTTCTTATCCTACTTATGATGTTTATGTCTATCTCTAGAGGGTGAGTTTGAAAGTGACACTTGGGATGATATGGGAGGTTTCAAGAATTCAATTGGATGGTGGAGTGGTTTCCTAAGAATGGTGTGATCCTGATCAACTATATTTTGGGTCATCTAGTCATCAAACTTTCACACATGCTAATCTATGACTTTTTACAAGTCGCTTTCTCCTTTCGATTGGTTGGTGAACATGTGGGCTATAAGTGTTGGGGTTTTTCCTAGTATCACCAATTTATAATCAACCATGGTTTGAAGTATGTAATTGAATACAAAGTATTCTGTTATGGTGTATCCTAACCTCTTATGGAATGGGAAATATTTAGGATGATTGCTAAGGCTAACCTCACTAGGTTTCTTGGTCTCAAGAAGCTTAAGGAGGTTGTTCTCTATGACTATGATAAAGTAAACCAAAACCTATTCATTTTAGAAAGAAGAGATTTTTTTATTATGTTCCTCAAATCATGGGTAGTCTTGGTTTGTCCCCAACTCTAGATGAGGGTGGTTTTATTGTTTATATCTATTAGTGGGTGGTTTTGGGAGATGTAGGGCCTACCTAGGCACTTTAAAATCATTGGTACTGGTTTGAGAATTATATAAGTATTCTCATCCATTTCATAACATTTCCCATATGCTATAGGTGTGGTTTTGTATTTTGGCATGGTTCGCCAAATGTAATATTCTAGGTGTTGGCCCATTTCTGATAACTCTAATAATTCACACAAATATTTAATTAGGATCAAAAATGTCTAAATATTATCATAGAGGTTATCTTTACAAAGTTCTAATAACTACTCATGTAGGAGTAGAATGTTGAAAGATAACATTAGACCTTTCCATCTGGTGATAAAGTCATAGACTCTCATTTTCATGTTGTTTACGGTTTTTGAGGTCAAAATTAATCATCTTCTTGAGTGTGGAACTAAATTGATAGAGGAATTTATGACTAAGGTCTTCCTATACTATGATAGAGCCTACTAGGAGGATACTATACCAAATCTAATCATTCCCCAGTAAAGTCTACATAAATCATCTCAAATTTACTATATCTTATTGGTCTTATGGGCCCATCATGGGGCCACATTAGGGCAAAAATTGTGAGTGATGCTACTCTGGATCCTTGATGCCATTAATGGTTGAGAAAATGTGATTCCCAAAATTTAGTGGTAGTAGAGTGGGATCCACCCATTTAGGATTTGGATTCCTTTTGGACTACACATGGGAATTCCACCCTTCTATGGATTTCATTCAAGTGATAAGAGACTTGATGGTGCCAAGAATTCTTGGGGATAATGTTAATAGAATAATCTTCTGAGCACAGAAAATAGGTAAGGATGGATACATATGTCATATGTTCATCATTTTTTTATTTCTATTTCATTCAATAATTGACTGACTCTCTCGATATAGGGGATATTGTTTCCATAATGGGGGAAAATATTAGTTTTCTTTAGTTCACATATTCAAATATATCAGCTGTTTGGACCCATAATCTAGATGACAACCATTTTCCACTCTTACAGAAATATTAAGTTACTCTTAGTGAGTGGGAGGAGAAATTTTTTCTTCTTCTTGGAGGCGATACCTAAAAGGAATATTATCCTTAAGGAATTTCACCTTGAGTTACTTGAGGTTAAATATATCAGCCTCATATTGAACCAACTTATCTTCCATGGAGTAGGACTTAACCTTTCTTGGTGATAATTGAGATGTTTCCATGCATTTCCCTTTATCACTAGAGGAATGATGTTGGGGGTGTGAAAAAAACCTCATTTGTAGGTTCCAAATTTTGGTTCTTCCTCTGATATTGGGTTCATGCATCCTTGTTCATTGTATCAATGTAACATACCTCTCTAGGTACTATTTCCATATTGTGTTCCACAATTTCCATGTCTTGATATGTGTCATTGACCAATTTGATAGTGAAAATGGTCTCCAAGGCATACCAGGTGGAGGGAATCATTTATTCATTATATGAGAAGTAAAGTGACTCTAAACTACTTGTTTCCTCATAAATAATTAAATCATGGTCTTCTTCCTGACCCCTTCTCTCACTGGGCCATTTTGAATTATGACATTTATAGGGTTTGATCTTATTTTTTGGGTGTTCCCCAAGTTTTAGTATATAAATATTGACCATGAGGGAATCTATGGTCATCCTTTCCAAACATGATCTACACAACAGGTGTGTGTCATGTAGAAGTAGAGACAACTGGGGTACCATCTTCCAAAAACCAATACCCAGTCTATATAAAACCAATATTATTAGAGTATATGGTAATAATTTCCCTATACCTAAGGTGTAAGACTGATATGGGGCTTCTACTATTACTTTACAAACATTTTGAGGTTTTAATGAATCTTGGGTGGAAGTTGAAGTAAAAATACCACCATCTATATGGTATGGGGTTTATATAGAGATTCTTCCATTTTATCATAGGTCCTATAAGTATTTGATGACCCATATAGAAGAGGTGGTTGTAACGTCCCTTGTTTTGAACCGAATGAAAAAGCAAAGGAAATTAAATTTTTTCATCAACTAGGCAGACCAATTTTAAAAACTGGGCATCAGAACTTTTTATTTCGATAGTCGACATTGCAGCGTTTATAGAATAAAAATATTAAGTTTATTTATTGATATGCGTGTTTGTTTATTTTCAAGAAAAATGAAATAACTCTCAAATGGTGTGTCTTATGAGAAATCTGAGACCACTGTTAGGTTTGGAACACCAAGTTTACCCAAGGTAGGGTATAACCTTGTTTATCATCGTGTGTTTGGCACCCTCGAAAATTATGATTCCATATTTATTTTTAATTAATTAATTATTCTGTTTTTATATAATAAATAATTATTTTCTCACAAATGGTGTGTCGAATGAGAAATCGGACATACCTAATAGTTCCGGGATGTGATGTTTACCCTAGGTAGGGTATAACCATTACGAGCGACGGACATTTGGTCATATCGCACCCAAAGATAATTTAATTGGGTTAGATATTTTTTTTTGGATGATAGAAATAATAATAATAGTTTTTCTGTTAATATTATTGTTTGCATTGAAGACAACCAATAAAAATGTAGTTCCATAATTAATAAATTATGTCGCGGTGTAAATAATAATTAGTCAATGTAATAAATGTGTTATTATTAATTGTTAGAATTAAATACAAATGCACAATCCATATTTATTTAATGACCGTTATCTTTTTTTAATGGTTGTTGTTTTAAAATATTAATGGTGTCATTGACGAGTTATATTAAATAATAATTATTTTAATTATTTTAATTTATCGACTTAACACTAGGTGTGGGCTATTTCAATTTCTTTTGTCCAAATTCTTTAAAGTGACACAGGGTGCGTGTCAGCTCACCTCGTTGTGGGTCCCGGGTGGCTATTTAATTAATTTAAATAACTGTAGATGTTTTATAAAAAATGTTATGTCGTGCTTTAGTGTGATGTTCAAGATTTAAAATAATTAATTAAGGATTAAAAAGAGATAAGAAAATATTTAAAGAAATTAAAAATAAATAATGAAGGGTTGAAAAGAAATTATAAATAAAATAGGAAGGAAGTTACGGAGAAATGTAAAAATAATTAAAATGGGAAATTTCCATTTTTATTTATTTTTATTCTTTTTCCTTCCCATCCTTTTTATTTTATTTTATTTTTCATGTATTTTCCTTTTTTATTTTTCTTTTATTTTCCTCTTATTTTTCTTTTCTTTTTTTTCTTCCTTTTTTTTCTTTCTTTTCCCTCTCCTCCTCTCCTCCTCTCCCTCACGTCGCATCTCTCTCTCCCCCTAGGTGGCGCACCCATCTGCTCCTCCTTCGTAAGACTGAAGTTCCTCCGTCTGTCATCTGTTTTCTTCACCGTTAGGTACGTAGTAAACCTTAGGTAAATTATAACCTTGAACAAGTGGAATCATAGGTTTTCGTTGTGTATCCTATGTGCAGTTCATTATAGAAGGATTTTACCCTATTTTGGGGTTTTTATAAAATCATCCGCCTTTTTCTGTTTTAGGTCAAATCAAAACCTATCGTGGATCATAGGGTCATCTATGACCATAAGTTAGAGCATCTACTCTCTTTCCCTCCATTTATTTGTGATTTATAAAAACGTATAGTTGTGCCGTTAGTCGGTGCCTACCGGCTTTGTGAAAGTTAACCCAAACTCTTTAATTTATTTGTTTCATCTAGTTGTTGGAACCCTTTTGATCATGAATTAATTTGTTTAATTTGTTTCAATGTGGTCGGACACCCCTTTGGATGTGCTGACGTGGTCGGTATAAATTCTGTTAGCCAGGTATTTAATCCTTTTAACTGCATGTATTGCGCAGCCTATTTTTGTTGTGTTTAATTTAAATAATTATTCTAGAATAATTATGAACCTTGAATTGTTGGATATTTGGTAGTTGTTTGTGATTAATTATTTAATTATTTAAATTTCTATTCCTAGTCATTTAATTTAATTAACTGCATGTATTGCGCAACCTATTTTTGTTGTGTTTAATTTAAATAATTATTTTAAAATAATTATGAACCTTGAATTGTTGGATCTTTAGGAGTTGTTTGTGATGAATTATTTAATTATTTAAATGTGCATACCCAAGCATTTAATTTAATTAATTTTATGTGTTGCGCATCCTATTTTGATGTGTTGAATTTAAATAAATAATTTAGATTAATTATGAACTGGGAATTATTGGATTCTTGGTAGTTGGTTGTGTTGAATTATTTACTTATTTAAAATTGCATTTATCTTCTTATATTGATGCATTATCTTTCCTTGTTAATATGTTATGTTGTAATATTTGATTTATACCTTTTGATGCATGGGTGTATCTGGTTAGTTTTCAAGTTGTCATTTTATATGCTGATTATGTCATATCTACTGCTGTGAAACCTTTAATTAAATTCAGGGCAGGGAAAGGATATGAGTCCTGTATTAAGGTCCACACTTAGACCCTCTGTTCCTGATTGATTACCTCTAGGTGTCGGGGGCGATGTCATTGGATTTTCCAGACCAATACATCCCCAGGATTTCTAATACTTATGAGTGATACCGGTTCCAAAAGGGCCCATCGAGATGGATCTGTTAGCAATGTGGCTAAGCCAGCCACAGATGATACTCAACTCCTTTTGTGAGATCGAGCTGGACTCAGGGTAAAGCCATGCCTCAGGTGATACTTGGTCTTTCAAAAGATTTCCTTGGACAGGCTCGGTGGTATTGGATAAATTGACGGATGTTCCGTAGCGATACCTTCAGGGCGGGATCAGACTCCAACTCTCAACTTGAACCTTAATAATGATGCACTTAAGGTTTATATTATTGTCATTTGAGTCACTTGAGAATTGAGATATTCTTCTGATATGTGGAAGTACACCTGGTTGACACTTGACTTAGACCCCAAGTTAAAGCACAAACTTGGGGTATACCTCTTTCTTGTTTACCTTGTTTATTTCTAGGTTTTATATATATACATGTATATGCATTCTGTTGACATGTACCCTTTCAGACTACTAGCTTAGGCTGAAGTATGTGATTAGGCACATGTGTCGTTTGGAACCCAGGCCGACTTATTTATTCTATTTCACTTAATTAATTTTCTGAAATTGTTATATAATGGCACACTGCATTTTATCATTGTACGAAATGGAAAGGTTTAAACACCTTGGATGTCGACATAATGGGATTTTATCTCACACCCTACTCAAGCATCGTTGACACTTGAGTAGATTATATGATTGTAGGTATTAAAAAAGGGAAGCATGCTACTTACGATTCTTGATTGATTGTTTCTGCTTAGGTTGGAGACTGGGGAAGAGGACCTCACCTTGATCGTGATGTAGTTGTCGCACTTTGCTTCTTTTATTTTTAGTTGATAGCATTCTTGGGTTCTGTTTTATGTACTTTCAGTTAGACATACATCATGGAATGACATTGTTTTTTGATCTTCCACACTTGAGTAATATTCAGTTGGATTATTTATATTGGTTATGTTGTATTTTATTCATTTATATACTTCCTCTATTTATTATTTAATTGTTATTACTTCCACTGTGATAATACATATTACCTATGAGGGAATAGTCTCCCCCACAAATGCGAAAAAGGCCCTCACTGCTAGTCGGTAGCCTCTGGCATTCATAGAGATGTGCTTGAGGTCATGTTACCCACCGGTCCGTCCATCTTCTTAGAGGTGATCTGGGTTGGGACGTTACAATGGTCATATAAATTTCTCTAGAACCACGGGCTTGGATTTCTCTCAAATGGTTATCATGGAAACTACCAATGCAATCTTCTTGATTTTGTGCATTCTCACTCAATAATGATATGACTATATTATATGATTATAATGTGAGATACTCATTATGGGTAGTCAATAATTGGTCTAATGTTTTGGTGTAACACCCCAAAAATCTTAAAGAATAACATTTTATTCAATACCGTATGCAACACGCAACATTGAATTTATCCTGCATTACATGCAACACCAAGTTCATATTTCATTACACACAATAATAATTTTATCCTTAATTACACTAAAAATTGAGTTTATATTTCATTACATGAAACAAATATTTTCTTTTAAATCTTTCATTACATGAAAGATTGAGTTTTACCGAACAATAATATATTATTAATATTATTATTTAATATGAAGATTATCGCCTATTCATTGGAATGGAAAGTAATAATAGCATTAAATAAATTATAAAATTATATATTTTATATATTTTATATATTTTTGTTAGCTATATATTTATTATAAATAAAATAATAATCATTTAAGAAAATATGTTTTTTGAATAACAGATTTTTTTCTTTCTAAAAGACAATTTAATCGGGCTTTACACAGTTAATATAAATTAATTCTTAATAATTTTATAAAATTAATTTGAAGAAATAAAATTCATTTTATAAATAAAAAATATATAAATTATCTTATGTTGAATTTTTGGGATTTTTTTTGAGAAGTTTCATTTTTTGATAAATAGTGAAAAATGCTGAATTTTAATTGAAAACTACTTTTTCATTTAACTAATTTATAACATTAAATTATAATTTGTGTTTGTTTAAAAGTAAAATTAGTTAAATTTTATATAAAGTAATCCAATTTAGTTCATTTTTATAATTTTCATATTGAATTTATATATAAAAAATTTATAAACATTTGAACATTTTCTTTTCAAAACTAGATTTCTTGTCATATCTTTAGGATTAATTTTAAATTAAATTATGAAACTTTTATGAATTGAATTTCTAAAATTGGATCCAATATTTGGAATAAACATAATTTATATTATCTATTAAGGTTAACTTAATTTTTTACCATAATAATTAGTAAAAATAGTAAAAATTGATTACTGCGATTAAGGTTAAAACAGGGTTTTACGTATTGCATGTGTTCATATTATAATTAATTTTACAAAAACATATAATTTTTATTTAATAAATTGTATTTAATTTTTAAAATAATTAGGTATAAATTATATAATAAAACACATTTTAATTATATTTTTTAAGGATAAATTACCTTGGTAAATAAAAAGATACAATTTACTATGGTAAAAACTAAAAGGGTAAATTGATTAAACTTAAATACTAAGGAATAACATGATAAAAATGCAATTTGTTTTTTATTTTAGAGGTTTTTACTAATAAAATAAACCAAAACCTCTATTATTTATCTATTTTTGAGGTACATGAGTTAAATGGGACCTCACAATAGTGAATACTTTTGGGTATTTACAAGAATGTCACTCCTCAATTATAAAAGGGTGCTCACTCCCCTCACTTTTTTCACACCTATCAAGAAATTTTGATTGAAAACAATCTACCAAAATAACTTCCTATATTCAATAAATTAATACTTGAAGCATTAGTTTTATCAAAAATCCATCCTAAGAAAAATTTAATTCAAACCTAAGGAGAATACCTAAATAATATGTAATGTTCTTCAATGAGCATATTTATTTTACTTCTTTCTCCACCTATTTAATTTTTTATTAAACCATGATGATATAATAAACTCAATATATTCTAGATACTAGGATTTTTTTATAAAAATTTAATGACACAAAACTATCTCCACTTACATCAAGTGTGTTGCAAAATCATCGTTCATGTGTATAGCATACTACCGCCTCACGAACTGATGTCGTTCATTTTTTCATTTCCACCTCTCACGGTTGTGTATGATAATAGATATAAATAATATATATGATATTTATAACATATTTATCTCTATGGATTCATTATATAATATATATATATGATTACCTTACATTCCATAGGAAATACAAAAATGTCGCTCATGTGTACGGCAGACTACCGCCTCACGAAGCGATGTGATTCATCATTAACTAATGCTTCACATGAAAGGTGATAAGGATAAATTTAATGATCATATGTGACACAAATGAAATAATTATGATATTAATGATATATTTATCATTATATAAAGATAATATATCAATTGATTTTCTTACTTTTCACTTAATGAAAGATGATAACGTCGTTCATGTATGGGTGGACTACCACCTTTACAAAGAGATGTGACTTTCTTTACATCACCACACCACTGATATATATAATTATATAATATAGTATTAATGATATTATGATCATTATTTAAAGGTAAAATATTAATTAGATCCTTTTCATATTTTTCATTGGTAAAATGAAATGTTACTCATGCATACATATAACCTACCGTCTCCATGATCATAACATACTTCATTTTTCATAACCATCATTCATGATTGGTTTCAAAAGAATAATTGATGTAAAAATATGATAATTTTTTCATAATTATCATTATATATGTGATTTAACTATGTAATATTTTTAATAACTATATCTTTAATGACAAAACATGCATGAGAAAATAAGGAAATAAACACCTGAAACAATGAAAATAATGAAATATTATTAATTAAAAAGAGATAACATATTATAAAAGGATCATATATGATATTATAAATATTAATATGGTTTGGGAGTAATTTAATAAAAATTTTAAAACCACTATATATTATTTTAAATAAATTTCAGTCAAAAGGAAGTTTGAGGTAATGGTTTCTCATATCACTTTTATTTCTGTGAGACATACGTCATATTCACCACTTATTTCTTTTGTGCTGTGAATATACTACCCTTTTTATGATATATCTAAAATTCATTTATATTTATGATATTTAATTTTATATTTTATATTATTTCTTTCATTTGAATTATGAAACAAAATTTAACAAGTGGTAGGAGTTTAATTCATAATCTCATCGTTATTTGAGATGGTTTATGTTTACGTCTCCTTTGGGGGAATAACTTTATATTTCCATATTTAAATCAATTTATTTTCTTCTAATATAGTTATTAATAATTTTTTCAAGTAAAAGTACCATTTTTTACTCTTTGGAACTTAAAAAAATTGAGATTTTTTTTTCAGATAATCTGAATTCATTTCTCTCTTCAGTCAAAAGTCAGTTTTCTTCCAAAATCTTGTTTTCTAAAAATGTTTTAAAAAATGTTTTTAACATAACTAGAAAGTTCACCTACAACCACGATTTGGAATTTCGGTCTTAGGATAAAAAATCATGGCCTCTAGATTCTTTTCAATAGGTCTTACCTAGTTTCACGATTTAAACCATGGAAATAGGTCACCAACCACTATGGTTTAACTGTGACATTTAGGGCCTATTTCCATGGTTAAAACCATAGAAGTAGGTCCTCTATAGCCACAGTTTTTACCATGGATATTCCTTGATATATCCACAATTTAACCATGGAAATTGGAGGATACTACCATGATTAAAACTATGGATATATCCTTTATATGGTATAAAAAACTTATTTTTTACCTATAAATGCCTAAATGTACACAAACATAATGAAAATTGATTTATTTCAAATAAAAAATATAAACATACATATTCATCCACTATAATACCAGTTGACTTGAGAAAAAATGAGGGTGATTGATCCCATTATCAACAAAAATATAGTAGAGAATATAGATTAATACTCAGTTGAAGTATGTTATTAACACACAACATATAATAAAGGAATATGAAAACAAATCATCTATTTGAGAGGGCTTCTTCCATATTCATGAACTCACTGAAAACCCTTTGGTATTAGTCATCACATTGAACTAGTGGAACATACACAAAGATTTGGGTATGTTTATATAAAAAATTCAACACAAAATGAATTAAAAGGTTTCTAAAACTATTAAATGTATGTGTAAATGTATAATTAAAGTAAAATAGATAAAATACATTTTAGTTCATCCCCAAACAGCCCCCCATCTGCATGACTTCATGAACTTATATACTCATGAATCTATTTGGAAATCCATGTCCACCTAGGTCATCTCAGATCATTGAGTATCAAATTAGAAATACACAAATCAGATAACTCCTAAATAAGTAAAATCATATCTGATTTCATGAAGTTTATTTCTTGTAGTACCTTGTCAAATATGGGTAACACAACCTTGTAGTTTCTGTAAGAAAATTATACAATATTTTCATTATTTCTAGGTTCTTGTGCTCCTAATTGAATGCATGGGAATTACAACATTTATAACCCTGAATGACAACCAAAATAAATTAATCAATGACAACCAAAATAAAAAAATTACTCTCGTTTTTTATCTACATCAAAAAAGATGTAAAAAAATAAAAGCTTGGTCTTTTACTTATCTCTATTTAGTTTGAGTTAGTAAATCCAATGCAGGGGTAAAGTAATGAAACAAATTATGATACAACTCACAAACAACTCAAACCAAACTTCCAGGTTTGAAGAGCATGTAATGATTATGAATTTTTTGGTAGGGAATGTGAAATACTATCAAAGAAATGTGAAAGAATTAGAAACACATGATTATAGTGGTAAATCTATTAAATGAATTAGTACATCTGTAGTGGTAACACATATCATGTTTTTTATCTCTATGATTACAGTGTGCATAAAGAATTAAGAGGTTATGAACATTTTGTATAATTAATATTTTCAACCATAAGACTGATTATAGAAATTATAATAATATGATAATTTTAATACTAAATAAGTTCATAACACTATTTTAAATCTAAAATTAAGAAACATTCTAATCATTATTGATCTACTAAACTAAAAAACTATTAAATATGTATAGAATTTAGTGAATTGTATAAATATATATGTAATAAATGATAAAAAAACTATTCTAAATGTATATATCTATACATTTTTAAACATGTATAATGGAAAATTTTATGAATATTTATATCAAATATATTCAAATTAAAAGTTTAGAACATCATTTTAAAACTGAATACAGAATCATTATCTATCATTAAAGTTGTACTAATCTATGTGAATTGTTAAATATGTATAGGATTTGATGAAATGACCTAATCTATACCAATTGTGTGATGAATGATTAAGGAAAAGATATTGAACTACTCACCTGCTCTACCTATTCCCATTGATTTATAGTGGTGGTTATTGATTGTTGAATATATCAACCCTTCCTCTTATATATAACTTATGGATTACCCACTATTTCAAATCATTAAATTATTCGAGCAGAATATATGTGCATGAAAGGACCGTGATAGTTTGAAATAATGGGGGATGTGTGCAGAGAGACATAATCTTATCTAATGGAGTCTTAATAATTTCACCATCTATTCCCAGTGTAGACCCTTTTTCATGCACTAAAGTATAGAGAAATTTAAAATAAATCAATTTGAAACCTAATCACAACCTTCAATGTAGTGTGGTGATAGAAAACTCAATGAAATACTTCAATGAATTATATATGATTACATAATTACAAAGTACTATCATATTATGTGTTGAAAGAAAATGAGAACAATAATATTGCTCTCATGTTTAGTAAAATAAACTGCATGAATTTATAGAAATATCTTGTATAATAATTAAATTAAATTGCATGTGTATTGAATATAAAATTCACTTTCTGTACATGATAATGCATAAAGAAAGAAATTTAATTTACCTAAGAAAATAGAAAATATATTAATAAAAAATACAATGTAAACTGTAAGAAAATTTAAAATTCATTACATGATAATGCAATATAAACTTCAAGATAAACTTTAATATAAAATTTTCTTTAAATGGAAATATAAATTGAAATGTAAACTGAAAATTCAGTATAATATAAATTAAAATATTGTATTGCACTATAAAATGAAATATAATGTAATATAAACTATATCTTTGGATCATGATAATGTATACAAATGGAAACAACATGTATATTAATATAATCTATAATATGGACAACATACACATGACATAGTTAAATTAAATTAATATTAAGTAATTTAAATTTCATCCTTATTCAATATAAGCTGATGTTTATAGTGATAATTGAAATTGTATACTTTTATTAAGTAAATGGTATTTGATACACAGTCAGAAGATAAAAATTAATGCATATATTATTTAATTGAAGTGAAATGATTATATTAGGTAAATGAAACTAAATTCTGAATTCAAATTGAATAACATTGAATAAATTTGGAAAACTGCATATATAATTAGGAAATAAAAGAAACAGTTTTGTAGACAAGATAATGAAATTGTTTAGTATATAAACTACAAGTATATGCAAAAAATAAGGTAACATACATTTTAAAAAAATGAATATATATTCAATAAATATAATCCATGCATATTGAAAGTAAAATACGTATTTAATTCATGATACTAAATAAAAAGTCAAAAGATTAAATATTTAATGTTTGAATCATATTGAATAAATTAATTGAATAATATCCAGTGTATGGTTTTCTAAGATTCAATATGAAATATTGGTATATGTAAGAAAATTGAATGCACCTATAGCCTATAGATTACTATCTTACTAAAATTAATGGAAAAAATATTTAAGTAGGAAATTAGAGAAGATAGAATCATAGAATATAATAATGCATGTAGTAAGTTAATTCCTAGTATTCAAGAGGAGTTAAAGGCCACAATATTATTTGAAGAATAAAATTGAAGATAGAAGGCTCGAAGCAGGAAACTACACTAACTTATTTATAGAAATGTAGGTACACATGAAAAGGTAGAAAGGGACTTCAAAGGATAATTATAGTATTCAGAATTATCATTATACGAGACAACTGTTGTTGTGGTTCAAGGAAGGAAAAATTAATTTTTTACCTGAAAATGCCTAAATACACACAGAAAAAACAGAAATGCCTGAATCCACACACATAGAAACTAATAAAATAAAAAATAATCAAAGAAATGAAAATGAATCTAGTGATTCTAGTTAGATAAATTCTATTCAAAAATAAAAAATATAGAGGTCAATAAAGTTCGCATGCTTAAGGTAAGAAAAAAGATTCACAAGAATGAACCAATGATCAAGAGTTTCATTAAATGAAATGAAAAAAAATTGGTAATATCACAATGTATTTCATGGTAGTGCTATCTATATATTATTTGTTAAAAATGGTTTATTTTTTCTTTATAAATGGTATTATTCCAAACAGTGGGTTGATTTCTCTTTAGATGGATGTTAAAAAATCATTTGACTCTATAAACTGGGATTCCATTTTTGAAGTTATTCAAAAGTTCAAGTTCAAAGACTATTTTTTGGGATATTAGAAAATTCTCTTCAACTCTATCTGTTCATCCATCCTGGTATATGATACCCCAAAATTAACTTATAAACTCATGTTTTTATGAACAAATTTAAAATATAATCACTAAAACATCAATAACTAAATAAAAAAATGAAAGGAATCTCTTTGAATGAGTTTTTAATATATAATTAAATGATACATGAAAAAAATTATTACATACCATGTGGAAAAAACACTTCTTAATAATCTTTAAGATATAAGATTACTCTTTAAATTGTCACTAGAAATCAACACTCAACTACAAAATCCACTTTCAATTACCTAAAACATAATGCATTCAATCTTTACACACAAATGGCTTTACTTATAGTGAGTGAGAACATAATCCTTGGTAAATATCACAACAACATATATTAACTCAAGGAATTAGTGTGTGAATATATAAATAAATGTGTGATTCCAAAAAGTTTCAATTTCCTTCAAGGCCAATTATGCTTAGTAAATAATGTTTGACATAAATAATTATAATAATACATTGATTTTGTTTATACCATAACTCACCTGACCATACTTGCGTATGGAATTACAAATATTAATATTAAGTTGCAGGCTGTTTAATATTTCATTCCATCCCATCCAGACCATGGATTGGGTTTTTTTGTAGTCCATCCCACCCAGTGAAATTCTAGAGTAATTCCATAAGTCTGCTGCATGGAAAGGGGAAAGTGTATATAAAATTAGGTCCAACAACCATCTTTTGAAATATTTTAAGGCATATACTCAATAAATTCTCAAAAAAACTATCCCATATAATGTATTGGTATGTCAATATTAGACTAACCAACTTTAAAAATTTATAATAACAAGAACAAATATGCATATACCCCTTATATATGTCTCATGAAATATAGAAGAATTATCATGATTCAGGTATAAATCTAGTATACCAATCATCATTCTTATCTATATGAAAATGTGAAAATTCATATCAATGATATAGTAGATATCATATCAACATGGAATAAAGCATGAACATTCCCATAATTCCATAACATTAATTCCGAACAAATATAATATATACAAGCTAAGCATGGAAAAGAGTAAACATTATTAGGGGGTTGAAAATACCAAACTTAATCTAAAATTTTATCATTATTCAATATTACGTTTCAAAATTTCTAAACAAGAAGATGGGTATATCAATAAGGTCATATTTTTTCAAGGATATCAAAAATGAACTAAAAATATAGGGAACCCAAAAATCACAAATTCCCTAATTAAAATTGGTTCAAAGAATAAAAATGGAAGAAACCCTACCTAAATCCAATGTCAAACTCACTGCCTTCGATTGTGGTGGATAGAACTATCCTTGTTATAAGAAATATGATTTCATATGAAGTATGTATTTTTTATGAAAGAACAGTTCATATGAATGAGTGTGTCTCATATAAGAGAAACTATTCACATGAAAGGTTCTTTTTCCTGAAAGAGTTCACTATATTGCTAGTAAATTATTTTCATAATGTTTAGAATCATAAGGTATTATTTAGAGGCTTCTAATTTTATTATTATTAATATTTATAAGGAATCATCAGTGATGTTTTTAGGGTATAGGTTGTAAAAATTTCATAAGGATCAATACCTTACAAACATTGGCCAATGTCAGGTTATCATGCTATGATATTGTTTTAAAAAAGAAAGTATATTTATGAGATAATAAATTAATATAAAGGATATTGAATGTTAATATCCCATACTGTGATATTAAATAATACAAAAGGAAACTAAAATTTTATGGATCAATTTATGTTACTGTAGTAAAATATTCCTCTACTGGGTGATAAGAAGGAAATAGATCTTCGAATTTAAGTCTGAAGGTCTTGGAGCTTTATTTAATGGCTTTAGCTGAATATAAGTAGAATTATTATATGGGATTCATGATGATATCATGAATTACAAGGAATTATGGTGTGATATACACCATTTATTTCTATTTATGGAGTCAATCATGCATGCATAAATACTTCTCAAAGTAGTCCCATAAAAAATAAGAAGAGACTGGTTCTATATTTTCATATTAGTTTTGAGAGGGTGGGAGAACTACATTGATATATCTAAATCATTAAGAAGAATAATCCTATAAAAATTAAAATATTTAGTTTCTATATGAACATAAGAATTCGAGGTACTCATGGTTTATTTTCAATTGAAAAATTTGGGAGGCAATGAGGACAGGAGACTTGTGTGAATAAGAAAACATATCTTTGCTATACTTATCCATAAAATAAGTATTGATTTAAAAGGATTAATCCTATTTTGTAATTCTCAACATTTGGGAAGATGAGATTCTAGGGTGTGAGAAGAAAGAAAAAAATTAATCTCCCATTCATAAGAAGCTAAGTCTATCCAATTTAAAGAATAAGATAAGTTTCATACTGAAAATAAAATATAATATATTGATATAAAAAGATGAAAATAATTTATACTTAATATTATAATATTTTACTTACCCTCAAGTCTATAAAATAAATTTATCCTTCAAAAAAGTTTTGCATAGAGTGAATAACAGGGAGTTTCCTTGGATCGGTAGTGATCCCTTTAGAATCCTTATAATACAAACATGAGTTTTATTAATTCTAGGAACTTAAACACATTATTTTTTTATACTCCATGTAATATTTCATTTAGGTGAAAAAATAAAAATCCTAGTGTTCTTCTGTGCTTTACTTTCTGTATATGTTCTTGTTGTGTGATGTAGATGAATTTGAGAAAAAGAAAGGTTTAATAAGTGTTCCTACTAACATAGGAACAATAAAATAAAATAAAAAATATAAACATGGAAAAGAAATGTGTTAACACATATAAAACCCTGATATGACCCCCCCTCTCAGGGTTCGCTAGGTTTGAAAAAGTGGAATTAGAGTCAAAATGTTATAAGATTATTCAACCTGATTTATCTATTTTTGTGAATATTTTTCTACACACTGATTTAACTATTAAGGATTCTATATTTAATGTAATTAATTTATATAAATGGAAGAATTAATTTTATTAATAATGTGAAATACATATTCATATCCCTTTTCATGATTTATTATATTGGTTCATATTACAGTGTTGATATGGAATAGTGTTTGAATCGAATCAAAGAAATTTTCAGATCAATTCTTGTGCTAAGAAGGCCTTAAATAGTTCTCTAAAAGAATTCATATTCAAAAATATATTTTATTATAGGATTTATAAAAACATGTTGATTAAATTATAGGATATTTATTACAAAACATCCATGTTAAAAGAATATAGTTAATGTTTTTCTTAATTGTGTGCATAAATTATTGTATGATCTGGAGGCTTACTCTATTGAATGGGATTTTTATTTGACTAAAATAAATATAAAGAAGAATAATAAAATTAATTACAAGAAATTTGGTACTCTAATATAGGTAAAAAAATTAATTCCTTATGTATATCTAATTATAACCTAATATAAAATACTACTTGTAAATCAAAAGTAATATATTTTATATCACCTAAATATTTTTAGGATAAAACAGACACTTCATGTGGTAAATCTTGATGTTTTCTATGAAACCAACAAGAGGAGATTCAAGAATTGATAAACTAAGTGTATTACATAATGATTAAATTTGATACATGTTTTAATCTCAAATAAAATATGATATATGAAAATAAGAAGCTGATAAGGGAAGATATGATTTCAAAATAAAGCATCTTTCAATGAATAATAACATAAAAGGGAAAAGTTATATAATTGATTAATTTTTTCAAGAACATAATTAAATCAAGGAAAATGAGAAATTTAATGAAGAATATATGATAACCTTAATAAAATAGTTTGATGATCAAGTAAAAATGGATCAAAATGAAAATAATTCTTAGTTCTAGAATTTGTAGTCTCAAATAAAGGAACAGGATTTAGAAATTTAACAACTTATGGGAGAACTGGATGCTTTGATGGGAAAAATAAGAATTTAATATTCTCTTTAGGGGACTCCATTTGGTAGTATATAGTACATCAGTCTACATTCAAAAAAAATATAGTAAAGGTTTTCTAATTATGGTATAAATAGATCTCAAACAAAGATGGAATTCCATGCTATTTTTATTAAAATATGTTATATGTGTTCTAACCATATACATACTACAAATTAATACATTAAAAAATAAAGATGTTACCAAGAGATTCCCCACTCTAATAACTATAAGAATTAATTATTAAAAGTATAGAAAATTTGGTTCATCCCAAACTAGATTCAATATGCTTGGTAGTGGAGAAGAAATAGTATGTTTGATCATAGTATTCTATGACTAGTTAAAAGTGATAATATTATAAGATTATAGATTATATTTAAACATAGTATTGTATGACCAGTTAAAAAAATAAATGTTTAAAATTATGTATACAAAATCAATCATGAAATCAAATTAGAATAGACCATATCTTTAAAAAAATCAATAAAAATTTTAAAATACTCCATAAAAATTTTAATATAAAATTTATTAGAAGAAAACATTTCCTTATAATTAAATTGATTTAGCCTAATAACCCTACCAAAACAACTCTTAAAGAGTATTAGTAACATTAGAAAATATTGGAAATAAGAATATAGAAAACAAAAAGATTCAATCAATATATGGATTGCATCAACCAAATATAATCCACACATAGATTAAGATTAACAATTCCATAGTAAAACTACCTAGCACCATGTTCATGAATCATTAACGACATTAAATATAATAATCCATTAAAATAATTATTACTCATGCTATTGATTTTGATGTTACAGTTGTGGAATATGTTAGAGATTGAAATGTTGCATGCTTAAGAAATGGAGATTACACTGCATTAGGAGTAAACTAAAGGGGAATAAACTATAGTTTTTTCTAGGTATAAATTTTGAGATTTTGTAGGTTCAACATAGAAATACTTATACTTTAGGGCATACCATGAGTTGTTGTGTTGCGTGGACTGATTGTAAAAGTTCACGTTGAGTGGATTTGGTGAGAAAGAAATATGAAATGTGTAGTTTGATAAAAATATGTGAATGATATGAGGGGTAACTAATCATTCTAGAGGACTCTAGAATATTTTTTTTTTGATTGAGATAAATGATAAATGAGGAGAGGTGGATATTGGGGGAATCCAAACTTGATTTTGATGGAACTCACCACCTCTGAAGCCCTAGTTGAACGGGGAGATCCGAATCATGATTGAGAAGAGGATGAAGTTTGGGGATGGTGGGGGGCCTCATAGAAGCCATGACAGAGGAGGTGGATCATGGGGAGGTGGAGAGGTCACTTCATAGTTGCGTCATCACATAGGTGGGGAGGCTGCGTCAGAGCCGTGTCGGCGGGTAGGTGGAATACCTATGTTGGAGGAGGAGGATATTCGGAAGTAAATCAAGGGCTAGGAAGCACTAGTAGGGATCATCTATGGAAAAGGTGGGTTTGACCATGAGGGGATAGTGGAGGGATTTATTGGGGGAGGTATAGGCTGGTGAGTAACTCGATCGGGAGGATATGTTTTTCCACAAGTTTAAAATAATCCATGGTAGTAGAGAACCTTTTGTCACAGTTTTAATAAACTATGTAAGTAGATGTGTGTAAATAAAGTATTTCTCTAGTTGTGTAACCTTTTTAAAATGATTTATTAAAGAAATTTTTACCTAGTTTGTCTTTTCAAAAAAATCAAAGGAATATTCTTATCATTTTCCAATCAAGGCACTTTCTTAACCTTTTTATAGTGAAAAAATAATAATCATTTTAACTTGTAAGGTATGTGCATAATTACCCAAATACGTGACTTCCATTTCTTTGAAACTTCCTTTGATAGTTTACAAGGTTTTTTTTAAAGAATATTTTCCCTTATATTCTGGAAATACTTAGTTTTTAAAATTTATTTTTAAAGAAAAATATTTTAAAAATGTTTTATGTTTTAAAAATTAATTTTCAAAATGAAAAGGATATTTTCCTTAAGAATATTTTTAAATATATTTTTATGATATTTATATTCACCAAATACAACAAACCTTTACCCTTACTCTAATGGGTATATGTTGTAATGATATCATCCTTATTATTTCTCCATATGGTTTATGACTAGTTTGACTGGGGATGTACTATTTTTTATACCATTCACATTACTCTAGATGGTATGTTATTAGGTTTATTGATTGGGTAAAGTATTTAAATTTCTTATTCTAGATTTTAATAAGAAAGATTATGTTGATTATGTTTCACCCCTTTCACATGAGGAATGCAATGGAATTATTAAGTGATAGGTGGGGCCTAGAATAGATATCCCCTCGATACATCAGTAGGTTTCATGAGAAAAACTAGATATGGTTTTGGCCACAACCTTACCCATTTATTAGATGTCTTGGCAATAAGACTTTATGGTATTAGTTGTCCTGGCATGAATCCACTATGGTATTAAATGTCTTGGCATGAATCCTTGATGGTATGTTTTAGATATCCATCATTATGCATTATATAATTATGAATTATGTTATTGATATTTCATGTGATTATTTGATTAGTTAGAATATCCATGTTTAAGTTTCATGCTCATGTGATTATTTATATAGAATTATTTGATCATATTTTATTCTTGCCATATTATGCTCAAGTTATTGATTAAATGGATTTTTTTAAGTTATTAGTTTTCCATTTTTATTTTTTATTTTTTATTCTAGATTCCATTGTAAACTTACCCTTACTGATCAAATAATATCACAAATTTCTTATGTTTATTTTCCTTGAGATATGAGGAAGTATTTTGTGATTGATAAAAAAGGATACGTTAAGGGGAATAATGGAATTATCAAAGACAATTAAATGTGTATTTTATGTTTTAAAATGTAATGTAAATTTCAATTATATATCTAGTTTACCAATACTACTAAACTATTATGAACTTTGGTATGTGATTACTTTTATCTTATTCCAATGTAATAAAACAATCACTAGCTCTAGGATACTGGGATCAGGGTCACTATAGTTGATATTAGAGCAAGTTTTATAGAAACCTTTTGTAATGACCTGACCCTAGTTTCCCAGAGATGTTGTCTTAATTTGTAACAATGGAATATAGACAAGGAATATTCATCCTAAATGACCAAATAGTTAATTGGTTTTGGAAATCCAAATACATACATAATTTCAAAATTAAAACTTGAAAGGAAATACAACATAACAACTTCTTTTGAATCACACATAAACTCCTAGATTATCCTTGCAAGCCATTCAATATGCTTATTCAAAACCTGGGGAAAATAAAACATGTGAAAGGGGTGAGATTAGATGATTAGTAAGGGTAAATAATATATTGGAAGAAAATATAAACACTAGTCATAATTAATAACTAAAATGCATTCCTTTAAAAATATACTTGAGTATAATATTGTAGGAATAAAAACTGATTAAATAATTTCACAAAACATAACCATGGATATTCTAGTAGTCGAATAATCACATGGACTATCAATATACAGTTTCATAATGAGGGAATGTATAATTACATACATTCTGAAATATAAAGTCAAGGCCTCAGCCAAGATATCTAAAAAATATTAAGGCCTTGGCCAAAAACATATCTAAAAATGGGCAAGGCCTCGGCCAAGTCCATATATGTTTTATCTCATCTGACCTACTAATGCAACAAGGGGATGTATCGAGCCCCGCCCGTCACTTAATAAATCTAATTAATTTCTCATATTAATTGGGATAAACATAAAATATATATACTAACATATGAAATGTAAATAGATTTCCCTAATCATTAAACATAAACACTAACCATTCCGAGTAATATGGTGAATAGTTTCCAGATAGCACATCCATAGTCAAACTAATCATAAAACATTCAATAAAATATTTTAGATGTTATCATAAAATATTTTTCCCAATTATACATAATAATTAGAAAGAGTTTTGAAACAAATGAAAATACTCTTATAAAATCATTGTGTAATTCTTGAGATAAATACCCTTTTACTTTGAAAAGAATAGTTATTTTGTAAAAATATTTTTATAAAACTAGAATTGAAATAATATAGTTTTATAAAAAGAAAAATTGTGATTTTATAAAAATAATGGTGGTTAAAAATATATTATAGAGTGTACTTGAACATATGCAAGAATTCGAGAAGTTCCCTTGAAACAGGCTTGTATTTCAGGAAGAATTTTTGAAAGATCATTTTAAATAATGTAACTCCCAAAAAAATAAAGAATGATATTGGTTGTTATAAATATATAGAACATTAAAATATAATTTATGAGTAGTAAATAATAATAAATAAGATTTTCTTTGAGGTAAGTAGATGATAAGAGTAACCCGAATGAAAATGGAGGTTCAGGTAGAAAATCCTTACCTTATGCTGAATATGTTCTGATCCTGAACTTAAGGTCCTAGAATATAAAATTAGACTTATTAATAAATTAATTAATAACATATTAGAAATTTATTTTATTTATAATAATTTTATTATGTTCATTTATGATTTTTTATGGGTCAAGATATACAATATCATCGTTTGTGAGTGCTCGCTTCATTAGTTTTCATGATCAGTTTGTTGTATGGAATTTAATGTTAAATGAGAATTGAATTCCAGAATTGTTTTTATATGTTATCAATGTTCATAAAAAAATTTAAATGTTCATATAATTTATTTGGTTATTTTGGGTGAGGTTGAATCATTATATAAAATTTTCATGATAAACACTTGGATTAATTTGGTGGTTTTTCAATCACCATGAACTCATTTTGTTTTATAAATTAATAACATGTGTAAAAAATTATTCCAGAACATTAAATAGGATATATTACATATATTATGATCTTTATAAACTATAAAAATTGTTTCATGAATATAATTGAATACAGAAATAGAAGTTGAAAACCCTTCATCCTTGAATGTGATAATTAACACATCTCAGATGGTGTTTTCATTTCTAGTATAAAAGGAGGGGAAAGGAGAGATGATGGTGAATTATTACATTATAAAAACAAAATTCCGTTAAATTTAAGTTACTGGAGTTATTAAAACATTTGGAGTAATGTAGGTTAGGAAATAAAAAGAAAGAAAGAAACTTGAAAGGAAATAAAAGAAACGAAAAGAGGAATTTACCTCTTGAATTTATCTTCCTTGAGAGCCTCTTTAAGGGAGAGGATTTGGTCTTTTGAAGAGACCAAGTTCTATTGGACGTGGGGAGGATATTTTAGAAGAATTTAGACAAGGCACAAGGCTTTATAGGATTGAAGAGAAGAGGGAGTGATGGGTGGTTTTCATAGTAATGGAGGGGTGATTTTTGAATATCTTATTCATTATTTTATTATTTCCCTCAAGACAGCCAATAGTGTTGATTCATGTGACCCATAATAGTAATAAGTGTATGTGAGTTCAAACTAAGTGTTCTTGCATCATCCATGATTCTAGGAATAATGAATTTAACCAATATGTACATATACACTAAATTACCGTATTTTACTATTTATAAAAAATTCGATTATTTCAGAAAAAAAAATCACCATAACCATTTTTTGATGTGTGGAATTAAAAAATGAACTCAATTTTTTTAAATTAATTTTCTAAATATGATTAATTTAATTTTTAAATAAAATCATAATTTATTTGAAAAATAAAAATTATAAACTATAATTTGTTTTATATCACCATGAAAATTTAATCAAGATCTTGTTGTCTTATAACCTTAATATAATAAAATGATATTATTATTTACTATTAATAAGGGTCATATTACTTTTCATATTACTATTAATAAGGGTATGCTATTATTCACCAAAAATTAAGTCTGTCTTATCAAACTCTAAATATCTTATTGAACACAACTATGTATGTCAGTTTTTCAAAATTCAAATCATAGAGGTGAAAATTTTATACTTACTGGATAGGTTATAATAAAGTGGTGTTTTATAGAGTCTTAGTGTTTCATTCATTCAATATTAAATTTATTTATAAATCCTTGGGGTGTTACATTCTCCCCCCTTACAAAAAATTCATCCTTGAAATTACCAGAATACTACCTCATAAAAATATTTGGCTAGTTATTCATCATAAGGTCCTTAGGATCCCATGTTGCTTCTTAAATTTTATGATTTTTTCAAAGTACCTTTACCAGTCATGTATTCTAATTCCTCAACACTTATTCCTTTGTTTCTAGAATCTAGATAGGCTCTTAACAGTAAGATATTTCAGGTTCCAATTCTATACCTCCAGAAGTGAGGGCATGCATTGGGTATGGCATGTACTCTCTCAATAATGAGACATGGAACACATTGTGTACCATAGAAAGGATATGAGTCATTGAAAACTAATTATCCAAAACTCCAATTCTCTTTATAATTTCAAAATTCCCTATGTATTTTAGGATTAGTTTCTCTTTATTTCCAAATCTTATAACACCCTTCCATGTATCTGGGGCTTAGTTTCCCCTTATTTCCAAATTTTATAACACCCTTCCCTGTAGATACTTTCAATAACACGTGTTCTCCCTATGGAAATTCCAAATACTACCTTTGATTATCATCATGTCTCTTTTTCCTACTTTGAGATACTTTGATATGAGTTTGAATAGTCTTTACCTTTTTTGTCGTTTCCTCCATAAGCTCTGGGCCCACAAGTTTTCTTCCACCGACTTCATCCCAACATGTTGGTGTACAACATCTCTTTCTGTATAATGCTTCATATGGTGCCATTTGAATACTGTAATAGAAACTATTATTGTAGTAAAACTCCATCAAAGGTAAATACTAATCCCACATACCTTGAAATTCAATCAAGCATGATCTCAACATGTCTTCTAATGTTTGGATCATCCTTTTTGATTACCCGTCAGTTTGGGGGTGATAAGCAGTACTCAAATGAATCTCAATGTCCAAATCTTTCTGAATAATTTTCCAAAATTTCAATATAAATTTTAGATCATGATCATAAAAATTTGATATAGGTTCTCCATGAAGTCTCACAACTTCATTAATATAGAGTTGTGCAAGGTGCACCAGTGGAAATCCTCCCTTACAGTGAGGAAATGTGTAAATTTCGTAAGCCGATCAACAATTACCCATATTTCATCATTCTTTCTTTGAGTTTTGGGTAATCCAATAACAAAATCCATGGTTATTTCATCCCATTTCCATATAGTAAAAGGTTGAGGTTATGTGACTCCTCTAGGATGTTGTATTTCATCCTTCACATGTTGATAGACTAAACATCTTGATACATAATTAGAAAATTTCCCTCTTCATGTTATCCCACAAAAAATGTTTCTTCAAATATCTATACATCTTAGTGCTACCAGGATGTATATAGAAATTTAAACTATGTGCATCATCCAATAAATCTTTTTTTAGCTCAGGTATAGTAGGAACACAAATCCTCTTCCCAAATATTACAATTCCATCTTCATATATGAAGTCTTAAAACTTCCCATCATTTACAACATTAATTTTATTTTGAATATTATTGTCATCAGGATGAGAACTTTTAATCTATTCTAATAAATATGGTTGGAAAACCAATTGAAAACGTAATGATGTTTTAACTTCTTTGATAATTCCCATGTCCATCCTCACTGGATCCATGTACATAGGATCCTTGTCAATTCTTGTTTTGTTTATAACTCCATGATCCTTCCTACTCAATGCATCAGCTACCTTATTTTCCTTTCCTAGGTGGTATTTTATGGAACAATTGTAATCCTTGAGCATCTCGACCCATTTCCTTTTCCTCATGATGAGTTATTTTTTGGAGAAGATTCATTTCAAGCTCTTGTGATCAGTTTTTATCTCAAACCTTTCACCATAGAGATAATGTCTCTATATATTCATAGAAAAGATTATAGATGCTAACTCAAGATCCGGATTTGGATAGTTCTATTCATGAATTTTTAACTATCTTGATGCATAGACAATAAGTACACAGCTAAGTCTTTTATTTTATGCATCATTATAGATCACAAACCCATCATTTCCTTATGGTAGAGTTAGGATCAAATCAATCACTAATCTCTTCTTTAATTCTTCAAAACATTCCTCACATTATTTTTTACATACGAACTTAACCCCTTTATGAGTAATCTTGGTTAACGGGTTGGCTAATCGGGTGAATTTCTAAACATGATGTTGATAATAACCTACTAAACCAATAAAAATATGTACCACGGTTATATTAATTGGTGTAGGCTATTCCTGAATAGCCTTTGTCTTCATAAGATCAACAGATATTCCATCCTTAGATAAAATTTAGGTAAGAAAAGAAACTGATTTAAGCCAAAATTCACACTTTCTAAACTTCCCATATAATTAATTTCTTCTAAGAGTCTTCATAATAATGCGCAAGTGATTTTCATGATCTTTATAGATTTTAGAGTATACCAAGATATCATCAATAAATACCATAACAAAGTCATCAAGATATTCCTTGAAAACCTTATTCATTATATCCATGAAAACATAGGGTGCATTAGTCAATCCAAAAGGCATTACTGTAAACTCGTAATTCCCATGGTTATTTCAAAATGTTTTCTTTGGAATATCTTCCTTCCTCACATGCAATTGATGATATCCAGATCGAAGGTCAATCTTCAAAAAATATTGGTCTCCATGAAGCTAATCAAATAAATCATCAATGCGATATAGGAGATACTTGTTCTTTATTGTAATAGCATTGATCTCCCTGTAGTCAACACACAGCCTCATAGATCTATCTTTCTTATTAATAAAAAGAATAGGGTCTATCCATGGAGAAACAATAGAGAGAATAAATCCTTTATCACTCAATTCATATAGATGTTTCTTTAGTTTTACTAATTCCACAGTGGCCATTCTATAAGGAGTCTTTAATATAGTCCTTGAACCAGGAATTAAATCAATAGAGAACTTAAATTCTCACTCTGGATGATGTACAGGTAAATCCTCTAGAAACACATCAACATATTCTTACACACCAGGTACTTACTCTATTGGAACATTACTTTCCTCACCCATAGATATTTTTTTCTTTTTCTCCCCAATAATTGAATTTAGAAGAGATACTGGGGGTGGATCCATATGAGAAATAGATGAAGATTTTTCTGCTTTAAAGATTAGTGATTCTACACTATTCTCAAAAAATGTAACTTCCTTCTTCTTGCAATAGATTTTTTCATCATAATCTTATAGCCAATCCATATCGAGGATTGTATCCAAGTCAATCATGGGTATGATGATAAGCCTTTCAACTAAGGAATGTTTATGTTTCATAAAGGGGATTGATAGACACATCTTTATTGCAATGATACCTCCCTTAGGATTTTTGACTAAAAACTCCTTTATTAAATCAAATTAGAAATATATAATTTTCTTGACAAAATGAGAAGATATAAAAGAATTCAATGATCCAGAATCAAATTGAGAAGTGGCTAAGTTTGAGGAAATGATTAAAGTACATTCCACTACATCATTGGGAACTTCAGCCTTATGAGTTGTGACAGCATAACACTACTGAAATTTATAAATATCCCAATGGTTTCAAACCATTGTGAAAGGTCTTAAAACCTTTGGTATAGTCTATCCCAACAGTTTCCATAACTGTTGGTGTGTTAGCTGTTATAGTAGCTCTATGCCAATGGTTCATTAGAAACTGTTTGTATAGGATGTCTGAATGTAATTTATGCCAACTGTTTAAGTAAAACCATTCATATATATCGGTACCAAAAGTTCTTAAAACATTGGTACAAATTATTTATAGCTTCAAACATATTCCAATGGTTCAATTAATCCATTGGAATATATGTATACCAATAGTTTTTGAACTATTGGTATACATGCAGTATATGTTTTCTCCAAACATTTTCACAAACCGTTGGGATATATGTTGTCTAGAAAACATAAGTTGGACCCCAAAATAGTATACCAATGAGTTTTTAAACCGCTGGAATATCCTCTACTCCACAGCAAACATAACCCCCCCCCCCCACTGTAAACCTGTACCTCCCATAAACCTTCCCCCAATTGTAAACATGAACCTCCCACAGCAAGCATAAGATGCAAACATAAGTTGCAAACATAAGCTGGAAAAAACCTGCAAATCAGTCTTCCAAAGTTGGGAAACCCCCCCCCCCCCCCCACTATAAACTTGCACCTCTTAAAGTCATTATAAACCAAAACCTGCACCTCAGTCTTCCAAACCCAGGCAACCCACTGTAAATCTTCACCTCTTAAACCCGATGCAAAACTGCACCTTTTAAGATGGACATACCACTACTCTTAAACCTGCTATAAACCAAAACTTGCACCTCATTCTTCCAAAGCTGAGCAACCCACTATAAATCTTTTCCTCTTAAACCTGCTGCAAACCTACCCCTCCTAAGCTGGACAACCCACTGTAAACTAAAAATTTTCCAGTTATCCAAAGAACCTGTAAACCTCCCACTATAAACCTATAAACATGCACCTATTCTAGATATAGAGGTTATAATAAAACCCATCACATATGAAACTGAGCTTATTCAAGTACTAGTCCAGTCAAAAATATCATTCTCTTAGTTAATGAATTATCCCATATAGTTCCTTCCTCATCCAATAAATTTTTTTTCCTTCATGAATAAAAAATCCATATGTATAATCCTTATTTATGTAATCCATTTATAAATTAAAATTTGATGTCCATATGGAATTTCATTAATCCCCTCTACATCATCATATCAAATTATACATGAATTGTTTCTAGTCTACCCATAGGATCAAATATCTCATCTAAAAATATACCTTCAATATAGAAGTATCCGTTTCACACAATTCATGAGGTAATTATTTCTTTTTTGAGTATGATACAGATTTCAGTTTCAAGGAATCTAGTTGATTCCCTAGTGTAACATATATGAGTACCAAGAGGACTGACATTTTTCACTTGTATGGTGAGAAATTTTTGACATGGGAGTATAGGTCTGGAGTGACTAGAACCTTGTACCTATCTGGTGAGCTATGATATGGACCAAATTTCCTTTTTTTATTTCATGCACATTTTGGGTGACAAATTCTAACAAGTATAGTTATATATCTTAAGGAATGACAACACCTTGAGTGATAAGGTGTTGTAAGGACCCTTACTTGGGTGATAATGAAGTTATCATATTATAACATGATATCTAACCCTACCATAATTGATAAGGTAGTGTTCAAGATAATGGCCTCACCTTGAGTGATAAGGTTCTAGATGAACCCAACCATGAGTGATAATGGAGTGTTTGGAATGTGATATTAGACCTACCATGGTTAATATGGTATTATTTTAAAAAAATTATTTACATTGATCATAATGTATTAACATGTATGTTTGTTGAGGGAGAAGGTTGGTATGTGTTATATAGTGGTATGAGACAATACCTTTAGTAGTATGGTAGATGTTGGGAGTTAATTTATGTCCCATATTGAGTGATAAGTATTAGTCTACATCTTGGATACATGAATCTATCCTACACATTCAGGTTGTGGTTAAGTAATCATTGATACTCCCTATATAGAGTATTTGGGTATAGGATGGATTTCATGTATGATGGTACAATGATACAAGTTTTTTGTTCAAAAAAAGTATCTATGGTTGGGTATCATGGAAACCTACTTATCACATGATGAACTAATACACATGGAGTCTTGGTGTCCTATTTGGAACATAACATCTAACACGATATGTGTGTGTATTTATTTTTATAATATTTACTTCACTCAGGTATACATATATGTAAAAATATATTAGTGTCTCTTCATGAGATTCTAAAGTCATATACTTATAACACCTAGCATGATCTACCTGGTATGTATGTAGATATTATGATTGTTTTACTAATCTAATAAAACATTATGTACTATATTAGGATAGAGTAGCTCAATAGGGATTGAAGGTGATGATATTAGGTGGTGATCAAGGATGGAAATAGATCCTATTGTGTATTTTTTTATTTTTTTATTGTGTCATATTGGTGGGAAATTAGTTGATGTATGATTGTATGCATCCACATGGTTTATTAATATAAAATTATGCTTTATTCAGATGAGAATACCTCTAAAATAGATATGTGTGTGTGTGTGTTGGTCGTTTTCATGTAAAACTATGAATGGTGTGGATCACACCAGGCTTCTATATCAATAAAGAAGAGCTAAATGAGAATACCACTAAAAGCGAGATATATTTATCTTGCATTAAACACAACACAAAGTTTATCTTTTGTTGCATGAAACACTGAGTTTAGCTTGAGTTATATGAAACAACAAGTTTCTTCAAAAGTTTATGTTAAACACAAGGCTGAGTTTTACTAAACAACATTATATTATTAATAATATTATTTAATAATACAATTATTTCCTAGATATTGGAATAGTGGGTAAGAATATGATTAAATAAATTATGAAAATATATAGTTTACACACATTTATTATCTATCTATTTATTATAAATAAAATAAAAACCATTTAGTATAAAAAGAAATATTTTATGAAAAAATAGTATTTTTTTATAAAATACGGTTTAATCATACTTTACATGCTTTATTTAAAATTAATTTTTACCAAATTTTGAAAATTAATTTAAAAAAATAAACTTAATTTTTTAAATAATAATATATAAATTATCGTTGGGTTATTTTTTTCAAATAAGTCTGAGAAGCTTCATTTTTTAATAAATAGTGAAAAATACTGAATTTTGATTGAAAACTTCCTTTTTGTTTAAAAAATTTATAATGTTAAATTATATTTAGAATTAGTTTAAAAGTAAAATTACTTAAATTTTATATCTACTAATACAATTTAAGTCATTTTAATCATTTTAATATTGAATTTATATATAAAAACTTTGTAAAATTTTAAACATTATCCTTTAAAAAAACTCACTTTATCATCGTGTCTACAGGATTAGTTTTAAATAAAACTATGCCACTTATGTGAATGGAATTTAGAGAAGTTTATTTTATATTTAAAATAAATTTAATTTATATTATATAATAAATTTAAATTAATTTTTGACCATAATGATGAGTGAAAACATCTAAAATTAATTTTTGGGATTAAGGTTAAAATGGGGTTTTGTGCATTATATAATTTCATATTAAAATTAATTTTACACACATATATTATTTTTATTTAATAAATTGGATTTAATATTTAGAATAATTAGGACTAAAATTTCTAATAAAACTCATTTTAATTGTGTTCTTAAGGGATAAATTACCTAGGTAAATACAAAGATACAAGTTACGGTAGTAAAAACAAAAAGGGTAAAATTGAATAAACTTAAAGACTAAGGAATAACATGATAAAAATGTATTTATTTTTCTATGATGGAGGTTTTTATAGAAAACATAAACCCTCTCATTCAATTAGGTAAGTTATACCTTCCAATAGTGAATACTTTTGTAAATTTACAATAATACCACTCCTCCTCAATTATAAAAGGGAACTCACTCCACTCACTTATTCACACCTACAAATCCATTTAGATCAGAAAAAACATACCCAAATCACTTACAAAATTATATACCCTCATACTATAAGAATTATTTTTTTCATAAATCCATCATATGAATGGTTTAGTGAAAACCTAAGAAGAATACTTGAATAAGACATAATATTCTTCAATGAGCATCTTTATTATACTTATTTATCTGCCTCCTTAAATTTTCATTAAACCATGATTATATACTAAAATTATTATATTAAATATAATGGGATGTTTTTATATAACTTTTATTATCTAAATCCACCTTCAGTTCCATCAAATAGGTTACGAAATCATCGTTCGTGTATACGGCATACTACCACCTCACAAACTGATATCGTTCCTTTTTTCACTTACACATCTCAAGGTTGTTTATGATAGTGTATATAAATTATATATATGATATTTATAAAATAGTTATACCTTTTGAGTATTTATATCATATATATATTTTTAACTACCATTCCTTAGGAAATATGATAACGTTGCTCATGTGTATGACAGACTATCCCCTCACAAAGTGATATGATTCATCTTTCACTAATGCTTCACATATAAGGTGATAAGGATAAATTTAATGATTATATGTGATATAAATGAAATAAGTTTGATATTAATTACATAATTATTATTATTTAAATATAATATATCATTTTATTTTCATACTTTTTAACTCAATGAAAAACGGTGACGTCGTTCGTGTACGTGTAGACTACTGCCTTCAGTAAGTGATGTGACTCTCTTTCCATCACCACAACACTGATATATATAAGTATATAATACGTTAATAATATTATTATTATAATTTTTTAAATATAAAATATTACTTACTTTCTTTCCATAATGATCATTGGAAAATGGAAACATTACTCATACGTATGTAAGACCTACCGTCTCCATGATTGCAACGTACTTCATTTTTCATAACCATCATTGATGATTTGTTTTAAAAGTAAAATTTTAGTAAAAATATGATAATTATTTCATTATTATTATTCTAGAGATGATGTAAATATTTAATATGTGAAATAACCCGATCTTTAATGACAAAACACGCATGAGAAAACAAGTCAATTAACACCAGAAATAATGAAAATAATGAAATAATATTAACAAATGTGAGATAAGATGTTATAAAAGGATAATATATGATATTAAAAATATTAATATGGTTCTTTTTTAGTTTAATAACATTTTTAAAACCAATATACATGAGTTTAAAGAAAGTTAAATTAAAAAGAATCTTAAGGTAAGGTTTTATCATATCACTTTTACTTCCGTAAGACATGCTCCATATTCAGAACTTATCTATTTTGTGTGGTGTATATACTTAAATTTTTTAATGATAAATCATAAATTAATTTATCTTCATGATATTTAATGTTTTGTTTTAAATTATTTATTTTATTTTTCTTATGATTTAAAAATTATCAAAGGCGTAAGAGTTTAATTAACAATCTCATTATTATTCAAGATGGTTTATGTTTACATATCCCTTAGGGGAATTATTTTATATTTAAATATTTAAATAAATTTATTTTCTTATCATATGGTTATTCATGATATTTTCAAGTAATATTACCATTTACCCACTCTTTTATACTTAAAAAATTTGATAATTTTTTTTAATAAAATTTGATATCATTTCTCTCTTCGTTCATGTTTTCTGAAAATGTTTTCAAAAATATTTTAACATTTTGAAAATGATTTATTAAATATATGTTTACACATTTTCTCCTTTCTAAAAAAATCAACATAATATTCTTATCATTTTTCTATCAAGGAACTTTTCTAACCTTTTTACAATATAAAAGGAATACTCTTTTTAACTTGCATGGCATGTACAAAATTACCTGCTAACATGATGTCCATTTCATTGAATCTTAATTTTCAAGTATACAATTTTCTTTTTAAAGAAAATTTTTATTATATTTTTTAAATACTTAGTTTTTTAAAGTTATTTTAAAAGAAAATGATTTTAAAAAAAATTATGTTTTAAAAAAGTTATTTTAAAAATCAAAAGGGTATTTTCCTCGAGAATATTTTTAAATATATTTTTTTGGTATTTATATTCATTAATGACAACAAACCTTAACCATTACTCTAATGGGTATATGTTGTAATGATACCATCCTTATTATTTTTCTAGATGGTTTATGATCAGTTTGACTGGGGAGGTACTATTTTAATACCATTCACTTTACTCTGGATAGTCTATGATTATGTTTATTGGTTGAGGGAAGTATTTACATTTTGTATGCTAGTTTTTAATATGAATGCTTATGTTGATTATGTTTCCCTACTTTCATAAGAGCAATGAATTGGAATTAGTAATTGATGGGTAGAACCCAGTATAGATAGCCCCTTGATGCATCAGTACATTTCATGAGACAAACTGGTTATGGTTTTGTCTAAGGCCTTACCCATTTATTAAATTTCTAATCAAGAAGACTTGAAGATATTGGATGTCTTGGTATGAATCCTTAACGGGATTATATTTCTTGGAACAAAGCCTCAATGGTATGATTTAAATTTACATTTTTATGAATTCCATAATTATGAATTTAGTTATTGATATTCCATGTGATTATTCAATTAGTTAAAATATACATGGTTAAGTTTCATGATCATGTGATTATTTATAAGGAATTATTTGATCATATTTTATTCCTACAAAATTATTTCATGTTATTTATTAAATTCCATGTGTTTTAGTTATTTACATTCTCATTTTTATTATGTATTATTTATTCATTGATTCTACTATACACTTACCATTACTAAGAATCTAATCTCATCCTTTCTTATGTTTTTTCCAGGATACAAGGAAGTATTTTGTGATTGATATGAAGGGATACACTAAGGGGAATAATGGAATTCTCAATCAAAATTATTTGTATCTTTTATGTATTAAAATGTAATGTAAATTTCAATTATGTATCTAGTTTACCAATACTACTAAACTATTTTCCCTTTTGAAATATGATTCCTTGTATCTTATTCCAATCTAATAATAAATTAGGCACAAGCTCCGGGCTGTTGGGGTCAAGGTTACTAAATTTGGATTTCTAATATGAGGTGTGTTCTCAATCTATTTAGAGGCCTATCTCAGGATTCTACAACTGATTTTATCTCTCCTCTCATGATGGTTTTGTGTCTCATATATGAGAATATTTTATCATATTGAACTATTGGTGCATGTGTTATTTTGACTCGTGGCCCCTCCTGCAACTATGACATTACAGGATTTCATCCCCAGGGGTCTCTAATGTCCAAGGGATGAGGTGAATTAAAATTATCCATATTCTCTCCATTATTGTATGAAAACATATGATGGGTACTTAACAACTATTTATCATAGGGTTATTATGTTGTGAGTACAATCATGTCACAGTCTCTCACAGTTCTTTAATGGCCTCAGGTCCTGAGCCATGGAGAAATTCAAAATGACTATCTAACATTACATAATTTTCATGATCAAAAGATAATACTCATATCCCTAATAAGGGAGGTTCTTAGCCTTTATCCCATGTAAAGTTACCCACAGGTTTTGTCATAGCAAAATCATGAATTTTTCTTTCAGATCATCTGGGATGTGATAGCTTGAAGTGTCAATGGGCCAGAACATAGTTGGAAGGTTGTTATCATCCAACTCTTTCCAAATATAAATATTATATTATTGCTAATTATAGGAATATTTATCAACCTAGTCAAACCAAAAAGGTCACTTTTCTGTGGGCAATGACTCACGACCTCAAAAAGGCATGATTGGTGGTTTCTAGCATGGATCACCTAGTAACCAGGGAGAGGGGTTGTTAGAGACTGGTGAGGAACTATATACTATTAAACTTGGTTTTCCAAGAACCTATTTATACAATGATTCCTTGAAAATGAGAGGGCTTCCTTTCCTGATTGATATATCACTGTATAAAGGTTGTCTATAGTAGATTTCAGGGGTATGGTCCCCATAATCCATCTATATACTACCACAAAGAGGAATTTAATGGTATCTATGACCTTGGACTTCATATAAATAGTTATAGAATCTTTGATATTATATTGATATTTATTTTATGGCCTCAAGGATTTTAGCATTGAGTAGGGTAGGGGTATGAGCCTGCTACATCGAGGCCACCAAAATATGCCAACAATTATATTTTACTATTAAAGGAATATGATCCCACTACTGGGAAGTTCCTAGATTATATTTAAAATCCTATGAATTATTGGTAGGAGTATGATCTCAACTTTGGGTGGCTACTAGAATATGATGACTAGCCTTGGTTGAAGCAGTAATATGATCCTGATTGATATGTTCATCCCCCATTAGAATATATTGAAGAACCTATGGAATGGGAGAAGGGATATGGGCCTCTACCTGTATGTATCATGACCGTTGCTGATGAATTACTTCATTGGAGGGATCAAGAATATAAGACTTTTCCATGTTCGCTCCCAGAATATGTTGAGAATATTTTGAATTTCTAGAAGTAATATGGGCTTGTCCGAAGGTCACTATCATGATATGATGATGAACCTCACTCAGAGTGGGAATATGATCCCAATCCTATTTTTTTCCTTTAAAATATTGCACCATCCCTTTTTTATAGGAATATAAACTTATACTAAAGTGATTTCAAAATCAAGTAGATGAACCCTAGTGGAAATGTGGATATGATCTTGATCCCTTGTCTCATCCTTTATTGGGATATGTCAATAATTATCATGGGTATCACTACTGAAATTTACACATATCCCAGTGGTTTCAAACTGTTGGGAAAGGTCCTGAAACCATTGGGATAGTCTATGACAACGGTTTCCAGAACCAGTTGTGTGTTAGCCATTGTAATAGCTCTATGAAAAAAGTTCATTAGAAACCATTAATATAAGATGTCTGAATGTAATCTATGCCAACGGTTTAAGTAAAACTGTTGGTATATATGTGTACAAACGTTTCTTAAACTGTTGGTACAAATGATGTCTAGCTTCTAATCTATTACAACAGTTCAATGAATCCGTTGGAAAATATGTATACCAACAATTTTTGAACCGTTGGTATACATACAATATATGTTTTTTTTCCAACGGTTTCATAAACTGTTGGGATATATGTTGTCCAGAAAACATAAGTTGGCCCCGACTATAGTATACCAATGTTTTTGTAAACCATAGGCATACCCTCTACTCCACAGCAAACAAAAATCCCCCCCCCACTATAAACCTACACCTCCCATAAACCATGCCCCCACTGTAAACTTGTACCTCCCATAAACATAAACCTTCCACAACAAACATAATCTGCAAACATAAGTTGCAAACATAAGCTGGAAAAACATGTACCTCAGTCTTCGAAAGTTCGGCAACCCCCCCCCCCACTGTAAACCTGCACCTCTTAAAGCCATTTTAAACCAAAACCTTCACCTCAGTCTTCCAAACCTGGGTAACCCACGGTAAATCTGCACCTCTTAAACCCACTGAAAACCTTCACCTTTTAAGCTGGAAAACCCACTACTCTTAAACTTGGTATAAACCAAAACTTACACCTCAATCTTCCAAAGTCGGGAAACCAACTATAAATATGTGCCTCTTAAACCCGCTTTAAACCTGCACCTCTTAAGCTAGACAACCCATTGTAAACTAAACATTTTCCAGTCTTCCAAAGCACCTGTAAACCTCCCACTGTAAACCTATAAACATTCACCTCTTCTAGATATAGATGTTATAATAAAACCCATCACATATGAAACTGATCTTTTTCAAGTACTAGTGCATTCAATAATATCATTCTCTTGGTTAATGAATTATCCTATATAGTTCCTTCCTCATCCAATAAAATTTTTCCTTCATGAATAAAAAATCTAATGTATAATTCTTATTTATGTAATCTATTTAAAAATTAAAATTTTATGTCCATATGGAATACCATTAATCCCATCTACATCATCATATCAAATTATACGTGAATTGTTTCTAGTCTACCCATAGGATCAAATATCTCATCTAAAAATATACCTTCAATCTAGGAGTATCCCTTTCACACAATTCATAAGGTAATTATTTATTTTTTGAGTATGAGACTGATTTGAGTCTCAAGGAATCTAGTTGATTCCCTAGTGTAACATATATGAGTACCAAGAGGACTGACATTTTTCACTTGGATAGTGAGAAATTTTTCAGATGGGGGTATAGGTCCGGAGTGAGTAGAACCTTGTACCTATCTGGTGAGCTATGATATGGACCAACTGCCATTGTTTTTATTTCATACACATGTTGGGTGACAAATTCTAACAAGTATAGTGATATATCTTGAGGAATGAAAACACCTTGAGTGATAAGGTGTTGTAAGGACCCTTACTTGAGTGATAATGAAGTTATCATATTATAACATGATATCTAACCCTACCATAATTGATAAGGTAGTGGTCAAGATAATGGCCTCACCTTGAGTGATAAGGTTATAGATGAACCCAACCATGAGTGATAATGGAGTGTTTGGAATGTGATATTAGAACTATCAGGGTTAATATGGTATTATTTTAAAAAATGGATTTACATTGATCATAATGTATTAACATGTATGTTTGTTGAATGAGAAGGTTGGTATGTGATATATAGTGGTATGAGACAATACCTTTCGTAGTATGGTAGATGTTGGGAGTTAAGTGATGGCCTATATTGAGTGATAAGTATTAGTCTAGGTCTTGGATACATGACTATATCTTACATATTCAGGCTGTGCATGAGTAATCATCGATACTACCAATATAGAGTATTTGGGTATAGGATGGGTTTCATTGGTACAATGATACAAGTTATTTGTTCAGAAAAAAGTATATATGGTTGGGTATCATGGAAACCTACTTATCCCATGATGTCCTAATACACATGGAGTCTTGGTTTCCTAGTTAGAACATGACATCTGACATGATATGTGTGTCTATTTATTTTTATAACATTTACTTCGCTCAAGTATACATATATGTAAAAATATATTAGTGTCTCTTTGGGAGATTCTAAAGTCATATATTTCTAACACCTAGCATGATCAACCTGGTATGTGTGTAGATATTATGATAGTTTTACTGATCTAAGAAAAGATTATATACTAGATTGGGATATAGTAGCTCAACAGGGATTTAATTTGATGATATTAGGTTGTAATCGAGGATGAAAATAGATCCTATTGTGTATTTTTTATTTTATTTTGGTCATATTGGTGGGAAATTAGTTCATGTATGAATATATGCATCCATATGGTTTGTTATTATAAAAGTATGTTTTTTTAGATGTGAATACCACTAAAAGCGAGATATGTGTGTTTGTGTGTGTTGGCCGTTTTCATGCACAACTATGAATGGTGTGGATCACACCAGGCTTCTATATCAATATAGAAGAACTAGATGCTGCAATGTTGTGTATGTATGTCCCCTTATCATAACAGACTCATGAAATATATATATATATATATATGTATGTATGTATGTATGTGTGTGTGTGCTGGCCGTTTTCATGCACAACTATGAATGGTGTGGATCACACCATTATTTTATAATCTTCTCATTATTCTCAAAGTTTTCATGCAAAGAACATGTTTTTAAATTCAAATAAATATACTAAATAAAACTCCAAGAACATTCACTGTAGTTTTCCATTAACTTCTTCATTTTTTCAATCATCATCCATTGAAAACTATTAACTATAAATCCACATAATCTACAGATATCTCCTTTTAAATACACCACTTAAAATATCCAAATATCTTACAAGAATACCTCTATTTTAATTCTCCACATTTTCCATAACTTTGGAAAGATTTTAAACCTCCAACTTAATATTTGTGGCATTAAAAAACCATTCAAACTTTCCTTTTAAAATCCTGAACCTCAGAACATCGAAACTCACTTTTTAATTGTGTTTCCAAACAAAATGCCTTTGTCCTTTACACCAAGTCATGAAACAACACTTCTTTATGCAATATTCCCTTCAAAAAGTTAGACACCATGAACACTTGTCCATTTTTCTCCACTAAAAAATCATGATACACCAAAACACCCAGCTTTCAAATACATAGGTCCACCACAGTGAGCAGAATGCCTTTAGTGAGTATCCCCACTATAATTATTCTCATTAGAACATGGTAGAAATGTTTCAATATGAATATTCAAAAGTGGAGGCACTAAATTATATGAATTTGTGGTGGTAAGATAAAGCTTATGGTGGGGATCACCATAATCCTGAAAAGTGTTGAACAATGACACCATTAGTGTTTTTAGATATATGGGCTCAGGTAAACTTCCAAAGGGGTGGCCAAGAGTCCAGGAAAACACCCCAAACTGGTTTCACCATAAGATAAGGTCAAAATGGACATGATATGACAAATAAACTATTTAATATGCTATATCAAGGGATCACCAGAAGGTTGTAGCGAGCGACACAATGACACAATGTCTAAAGGGAAATGAAACAATGGAAAAGAATCATACACCCTACACAAACCATTTACAAATTCATTCACTTCACCTAAACATGGAAATTTCATTTGTAATATTCAAAGGGTGAAAAGGAAAGTGTCATAAACAAGGCATATGCCAACTTGGGAAATTTCATTTGTGCTAAACGAGTATGATAATCTAATTTATATTATTCAAAGAAAATAAAAACTAACTAGCCACAAAACAAACTCCAACAAGGGGCATATGGAAAAATCAAACCAAATATAAACATTATACAAACAACTATCACTAATCTTTGGTTTAGAAGACATCGCACCTTTTTTGGAGGGGTTTTATTATAAAATCATGGAATTTATTTATCCCACAATTCATTTAATTATATTTAACATTTATTCTAAAACTCATTCATCACAAATCAAATGCAATAATTTAAGCAACTAGATCAACATAACTATCACTGTGAGTATTTTCAAACAGTTCACCTCCGTTGGAGGGGTTTTATTATAAAAACATGCCTATATTTATCAAATGAAATAGTTTTATTAAAGAACACTTATTAAAGATGTGAAATTAAATATAATTAATAACAATTAAGAAAGAATCTAAATCCAATTTAAAGCTTTCTTAAATTAAAGAGGCTACGAGATGGACTCTACCTCAAGGGGGAACCAAGTCGTCCGCTTCAGATCTTGGAGCTTTCTAACTAAAATTTTCTGCTCTTCTACTAGGTATACACACCTTCACACACATGCAATATAAGGCCCCAACCTTAAACCTTACTTAATATTGAATTAAATGAATAATTCACATCGAGGATCTTTTTAGGTGTAGAGTTTTAGAGAATTAGAAAATAACTATTACATCTCAAAATATTACAAAGTATAAAATTCTACCAAGTTTCCATAAAATAGAAACTCATAAAAAGAAACATTTATAGTTCCATGTTTTAGGTAGCATGACTTTCCCTTGATCCCATCCTTGACACTATTCCATGTTAAGTCCTGTGAAAAACATTTCAAAAACTTGGGATGAGCATAAAAAGCTCAGTAAGGGATACACAAAGAATGAAAACTGTTAGTTTTTCAAAACAACAAGTAAACCATGTATACTTTATCAAAGTTATACTTTTCACCTTTTCTAAGTAGTAAAAACTCTTCACTAAATAAAAGTTCATTACTTACCCTTATGTAACCAAAAGATTATCATAAAACCCATATAAATATCACATAACATATAAAGGTAACTTGGGACATAAACATACTTAAGTGGAAGAACCATAAGGTCGACTTCCACACATATCACTTAATGGAATAGCCATTCGGCCAACTTCCATACATACTTAATGGAATATCCATACGGCCAACTTCCATACCCAATGCATTGGAGGTTATAACGTAACCACTCGTCCTGGTATTCACAGCACCACCCATCATAGGGTTTATCACGTAACCACCCGTAAAATGTCCAAGTACCATTATAAAATTATAGCACATAAAACCAACATAAAGGAATGATAACATTTCCACATTTCAATCACAATATATCATTTAAATATATTGACATAATAGAATCCTTTATCAAAACCATTTTCAATACCAAAATACAAAAAAAAAGTATATGGTGTTTATTTTATTTTAAAAACATTACGGCTTGTTGAGGAAGCCAAAGATCAAATAATACTCGTGGTGACGGAAAAGGTCGTTGTCACCGCGTACGTAAAAAGAAACATTCCTTTTTGTCATTTAGTAAAAAGCTTCATAGAAAAAAGATTCCTTTTGAATAAACGTAAAATTCAAAGGGATTTATACACCATATAAAATAAAGTTGTGTATAAAACAAATTATGCCTCAATTAAAGGAGATTGAGACAAAGACCCATACAAAGACGGTATCCTTAGATTAAGGATAAATCAATTACCTAATTATGTGTGACAAATGAATACCCCAAATATAAGTGGATATTAAGTGTAAAACAATAAGAGGTTATTCACACATATTCATAGAACGACACATTCAAGGAGTGAAAGTTTATCCCAATGAATCAAAATTGGGTTAAGAAGTTCCCTCGCAAAAATTCGACAGCCTAACGGCGTCACTTCAAAATTCAGAAAATGAGTTGATGAGAGAGAAAATGGTATCTCATCACTTGGACATAAAATTTACATAAACAAGGATATATAAGAACATATCCCAACATAATAGCATGTGAAATAGAAGACATAACAAAAGAAGTCTTTTAAAAAGAGGAGGGTGAAAGGTTCCCTTACCGACATGGGTATCTTTCGAAACATACACCCTGTGAAAGAAGGACAATAAAACATTGATGTAAATACTCATAAATGAAAGTATATAACACAATGTGTAAAATAATGGACAGTACATACACCACTCAAAGGACATTGTGGCAAATGTAGCATAAATCTCACGAGAATAAAAGTGAGATGAAAAATTGCTTACGAAAACTCGGCAGCCAAACGACGCCACAAAAATGGATTGATGAGATCAAATAGGGTCTCTCATCATATTAACATAAAGTTTACAGAAAGAGGAATATAAAATAACATCCCCCAACATAACAAATAGGAGCTTAAAAGAAGTGACATAAAGGAGAGTACTTAAAAAGAAAGAGAGAGGTTAAATCTCTTATGAAAATTCGGCAGCCTAACGGCGCCACTCAAAACATCCAAAATGGATTGATGAGAGAGAATAGGGTCTCTCATCATATGAACATAAAAATTTCAGTAAGATTAATATAAAATAACATCCCAATAACAAGAAATATGAGCTTTAAAAGGAATGACATAAAAGAGTGTACTTAAAAAGAAAGAGAGGAGTAGGATCCCTTACCTCAAATCCAACTTGTCTTGTTCGTTTCTTTATATTTCTGAATAATAAACTTTGGTAAATTTATAATTGCTTAAGGACCTCCTATAAAGATTATTATTCAGTTAATATCACATATTATAATGTTATAATAATTGTTTAATAATGTTAGTTCATATCAGACGTTTTTGCCGATGTTTGGTACATGAGTCAAAAATGAACTTGTTTGAAAAAATGATTGTCCATGTAGTTATAAGTAAATAATTTCCAGAATAGTATTAATGATTAAAATATCGTATATATCCAGTACATATTCATACTATTCCATATCATTTGGAGATAAAATCGAAAATCACCGTTCATGGAGACGGTAGGCCGTACGTACGCATGAACGCTACTTTCATTTTTTTGCCATATTACTGGAATTAAAACAAAATGATAGATATATATATTATAATTCAAGAATTATAACCATCATTTATATGTAATATATTACATATATATCCATTATATACATGTACTTATAATAGTACATAACATTTGGAGATAATAAATGAAACGTATCGTTCATGGAGACGGTAAGCCGTACGTACGCATGAACGCTACTTTCATTTCTTTTTTTTTGTATTCAACTGAATGAAATAATAAAGATATAAAGGTATATTATAATTCCAGTAGGATAACATATTTAATACCATTAATTTCATCCTTTATACGTCCCACATATGGCATTAACGAATCAAATCACTTTGAGGGGACGGTAGTCCGCACTTCCTAAAATGAAGATATCGCGTTTACCCATAATGGAAACCATAAAGGTATGCCATAAATGAAAAATACAGAAGATTAAGGAAAACATAAACATATTATATATAATATATAAATATAGTGACATCTTAATGGCCACCTTTGAAGGTGTTAAAAGAATGTTGAACAATCATCATTTCGGGAGGCAGAAATTCACCATCCACGGAAACGGTATATTCTTTAACCATTAGATGTAGGTGTGTGTAAGTGTAACTCTAATCCTTCTTATAAAAAAATCCTAGTATATTTAAGATACTGTATTTTTTACAAAATAAATGAATAAAAAGATTTTAGGGGGTTGGAGAATCAAAATAAAACAAGAGGACACAAGTGAAGACATTACCTTTAAATCGGGTAACTTCCTTTGATTTGAGCTCAAAGGATACCTTGGAAAGGATTCTGCCCAAAGTGAGGCTTAAAGGAGTTATAGAGGGATGTGGAGAGATGAAATGGGTAGTGGTTGGCCGAGCCAAAGGCTTGAGATGTGTGGTTAATGAGGTAGAGGTGGGGGCCTTTTATAAGAGGAGAGGAGGGGCACTCCTGGAAAGTAAAGAAATGTTCCTTTATTTTAAAATGAGTTTCGAATTTTAATGGTCCCACATTTATGTGTTTCTAGGATAAGGTGATAAGGGTTCTAAATCCACCCATCCAATAGGTTTTGTACAGTTTTAGGTGTTAGATATTACATTATCTTTCCATTTTATTTAAATCGTTAAATAATGAGGTCATCGCTGCATCATCATGATGTCATAAATAATTTATTTTATTTAATGTCTAAAAATTATAAAAAAAATACTATGATATAGGAAATCGTTTTATCTTTACAATGAATATTTATAGTCAAAAATATGACTTGTATAACCCCTTGTAAAAATTGTTTTAGTAAAACATCTCATGTTTGTGTCATTTTTACTTACATTAAATAAAAAGGTATTTATGTCATTTTTCAAACAAAGTGGCTCCATGGGGTCCCCAAGTTGACCCATGGATTGTCTTGGTCGGCCATGACACATCCAATTAGGGTAGGACATGTGTCTAGTTCATTTCATTTTATTAAAACATTATTCTTACCTTAAACTACACTAATTACCTCTAATCGCGATTAAAAACTTAATAAGTTACTATTCACCAAAAAAAATTATTTTAATCCCATTGAACCACATTTTACTTCTTAATGACAACCATGTATGTCATATTTTTGAAATTAAAAACACAAAGGTGGAAAAATTTCATTTAAATGGAAAATCAGTTTTTATAAGTACCACTTAGTGATTTCACTATTCATCAAAAATTGAAGTTTTTCAAAAAATTACCAAAAATTCACCCTAAGCTATATTTTATTTTATGAATTCAAAAATTATGTCTATTTTACCAAATTCAAGACATATAAATTTTATTAATTAATTTAATAATTAATTCCCGCTGTCAAAACAAAGAGCGTGTTTTTATGAAACAAAATGTATCAAAAGATTGACACTAGTTTAAGTCCGATTTCAAAGTGAAATTAATTCCAACGACCACTATTGGATTAAATGGTAAAAATATATTCTAATTTCACTTTAAAACCTATTCAAAAGATAATCTAATCATATAAATAAATTATATTAAAAAGAGGTTTTGAATTAAAATACAACATTTTTCACTATTCATTAAAAATTGAAATTTTTCAGAAAAATACATAAAATTTACACAAAGTAAATTTTGATGTCCTGATTCTAAAGAAGAATTTTATTTTGTCAAATATAACACATAAAATTGTCAAAAAGTGTATTTAAAAGAGGTTCGCCATCAAAAGGCGGTTAATCGACCTTTTAAAGAATATTACAATGTTTACGCTTAAAATTGGATTCATTCGCATTTTTAATCCTCTAACATTTATTGTAAAAAGTTAAAATATTTGACAAACATATATAATCATTTTTTAGTTAGTTCTGTTCATTCCTGCCATTACAACGGCTAGGCGTTACCTACTATTTAAAATAATATTATTTTATTATTAGAGTACAACGTAAGATTCCCAAGAAACTCGTTGTTACGTTTTGGGTACGCCATCGAGCATAGCGTCCCCTTTAAAGTCATATTAATATTTTATTCACAAATATGGATAAATGTGAAAATTTCATACTCTTTATTTACCTGGGGCGTTACATGCAAGGACACCTAGCCCTTATGCACACACTCGCATGGCCATGAGCATGTGCAAGGGGATCCTTACACATATGCTTATATGCATATACTAGTATCCACTCACATGCATATGAATTTATATATATATATATATACACACACATGGGAACACCTAGCCCCATACGTGCATAATCACTTCCTTGGGTGACTATACACGTAACAGGGTAACCCACATACATATACATACTTAACTATGCACAAGCAGGCGAGTCGGCCTTGACTTGGTGACTCAAAAGCAATGAGCAGGGATCAAAGAACTACAAAAAGGATATTAATAAACTTAAAACACATGAATTATGCTACATAAACTATGAGAAACCAACCAATTTCATTAAAGCCTTACCTAGATTGGCAGCGGAGAACCAAATCCACCCGAACCACCACAAAATGATCCAACGCCCTACAGAAACATAATATGGAGTCAAAAACACTAAAGCCCCTAATACATGAGGTTCGAGACAAGTAGTAACCATATAATCTTACCTCAGTTCAAAGCTGGTGGACTGAATCAATCTAAACTTCTTTTGGCCCCCTTCACAGAATATAACTACCCTCTGTCCATAGAAATCAGTCAAAGATCTAAGTGGCCAATGCGATAAAGAAAATAAAATAAAAACTAAAATAAAACATACATGTCTCATGTGACTATACATGTCACTTACTAATATATAAGAACCACAATTCCTCATGGGTCAAATCATGAGCTTATAAATAAAGGGGAAACAGATCAATGTTTCAAAATGATACTATCTAATAGTAAATTCTTATTAATTAACAATTACTCTTCCTATTAATGTTATATAATAAATTTCACCTGAGTTTCAACTTAGATTGGTTTTGATCAATATAAGGGATGAGGTCTTATTATTCTTCGTTTTTATGTTTACAGTTGATAAATTTATTTAAAAATGATGCATGTATTTGGAATTATTATTTATGGTTTTAGTTCTAAGCCTGTTGGCATGGGGCTTGTACACATGAATAATTCTTAGAATGTAGGGTTCAATTGACATTTATACACATTAATGTGATTGATGTCACTAATGATGAGGACTCAACTATTTAAATTAAAAAAATCCTCTATGGTGTTTTCCTATATAACTTATTGTAAGTATTCTACACAGTTGAACCACAATATTACTTCTAACTAATGTTATTATAGATCATATGGTGAGATTTTCTTTGATTATGACTACATAGTCTCTTCATACAAGGGATGTATATTGACCCTTAGTGAATACTAGGCATTGGTGTTTGTAGTTACAGATCCAAAAATCATTTTATGTTACAAGATAAGATTCAATGATTTATTTATAATGTAGTGATCTAAGTAGGTCACGATTGATGGCTATAATATCACTATATAATATAGGAAATCCTTGAAAATCTCTCTATGGTTTATTCATGTTGTTCATATTAATCTGATATGTGGTCTCACTATGCAAGGGATCTATACCTCCGCTGGTGCCACCTCCAACTCATCAAATTCCATCCCCTTCTGAAGGACTTACCTCAAAGAATACATACAATAGGAAATGTGTGAGGTAGTCAGCTAAGAAACCTCACCCAAATTCATCAAGTAAGAAGTGTGTTTTCCTACTTTAATCACTAAATTTCTTAATTATCTCTTCCCGTATAAAGAAAGTATTAAGAGACTCTATAGACCCTTGAACAATAACATGATTATTCGGTCATTGATTTCCAAGGAATTGATTATAACTATGTTCCATGGGAGTCATGGACTCCAAGAACGGTAAATGAAAGTAAATAGATTAACATAGTAGACCTATAGATATGGTTTTCACAAGCCACCTAGGTTTAGAGAAGGTTCTTTAGTGATTTTATGGAAATGAAATCACCCTGTCACTAGGTCTCCAAGTGTATAAGATATCGATTGGGATATGAGTGGTCTAACATATGTCTTAAAATTACGATGATATGTGTATGGACTAGATGAGGATTAAGATCAAGTAAAATATTCTTAAGATTATTGGGCCTTGTAGTGATAGGTGTGGCAATTATACATCTAGAGTTTGATGAGGAAATAATTATGAGATGGATTGGAATCTTGGTAGGTTCTTAGAGTGGGATGGTCCCTCTGAGTATATAAAATGTATTATGAAAGGTTTTACTCCATTTAATGATTCAAGAGTTCAACTAAATAGATGAAGGATGAGATGCTAGTGTGGGTATTGGGTATTGTCGGACAGATTGAAATTATAATTCCAAGAGGCTTGGTGTGATTTATCTTAAGATGGAACCTGGTTAGTGGGGATGGGTTATAATACATGATTCTGATGAGGTTATTAACCGGATTATTGATAATATAATGTAGATGGGTTTGACATGGTTTTCTTTAGTTACTAGGACAATCATGAGGTGAATAATCTACTTTTTCTAGTTGGATGATGAGATGTGCATCGAGGCATCAGATAATCCTTGAGAGATGAGTCTAGACTATGTGACTAAGACGATATACTAGGACATGTTTGATGGGATTGGGTGAGTGTCCAACCCATGTGAGGATGATACGATGTATGGAGACACTTGGAGATACTTGGGGTTATTTATGCAATCTCATGGAGACACTTGGGGTTATTTCATGACTCCAACATACTCTAGAAATGTTCCCACACAATGTTTTAGAAAAAAAATTTCATCTCATGGAAGACTCCAAGGCTTCTATAGCTTTCAATGTTTCCTCACACTCACACCCTATGCTATTACAGAATACAAGTGATCTGTGTCAACTAGTCAGGATAGCATCACTACCCTCCGTCTGTAGAAAGAAGTAAAATAATTAATTGGCCAATGTGATAAAGAAAATAAAATAAAAACTAAACAAAAAAATACCTATATCCTGTGAATATACATGTCACCACCCAATATATAAGAACCACAGTGACCCATGGGTCAAATCGTGTTCCTATAATAAGGGGGAAACAATTCCATTTAATAATCTCTTCATTTTTCATTATGTTATTTATATAGAACGTTGTTAGAAACACCATAATAGTACATTTATCCATTAAATATGTACTTATGCTACATTAGTTAAGTTGAAGATTTTGCACATAACCCTCTTCACTATGGAAAGAACCTCATAGGGACCACATTCAATATTTAGTAGTTGATCCTACTCTTAAACCTAGTTGGGAACCAGTCCATGAACCAGATGGTCTACTTGGTCATGAGGGTGTAAACCATTTCATTATACTATACTAAGAATAAAGGTGTCAGTATCTTTTCTACCAGTAATGGGGATTTATCAAGGCTTGAATTCCAATCAACTTTATTTCCTATGTTAATGGCCCCTTAACTATCCGTAGATGTCAAGGGGTGTCTCTCATGGGTGTATTGTGGTGTGTAGTGTCTATATATGATTTCTATGGTGCATCTGTATTGTGAGAAATGTGTATTTCTTGGTAATTTTAATAATTGCATTGGTCAATTGGAAAATACACCCATAGTCAATAGAGATATACCCACTTTTGTTATCGAATACCATCCAAATAACCAACTCGGAAATCCAAGACCAACATTTTACTTTACCAATTCCAATTACATAATATATGCAGCACCAACTTATGTTTTATGAACCAATAAATTATAGGGAAATAAACTCCCCACAATAACCCATAAAATCTCATATAGCATCACTCACCTCCAATTAACCCACATCATTTCACATCTTAATGATGAAACAACCTCATCACATATATATCATGATTAAAAAAAATCCAACACAATATAAGGTTTAATAGGATTCTATAGAGGAAAATATGATGTTTTTAAAAAATAGTGAACTTTTTATTGAATGGAATACAACCTGTAAATCTAACCCGACATTTCTGGAAGACTCTATTTTGAAAAAAATTATAATTTACCCAATAATTCACCACACAATGAGTTGGTTACTAACCAAAACTATAGAAAATGCACGATTAATATGAATGGTTATCCTAACTATGAACCTAATAGTGCATTCCTTATTGACTCATTTTTTTAAAAATGAAGACAAATTCTTACCTGGAAGTACCGATCAAGAACCCTGGTGGGAGGAGAGGGATCCGAGAGAGGGGAATGTCCCGTGGGGTGTTCGGCCATGGGGGGTCTCACGCGAGACTGGAGAGGGGGTCTGGGGACATCATCAGAGGAGATTGAGCCAAGAGGGGAGGGGGTGTCTCCAGGAGAGGGAGACGAGAGGGGAGGGGGGAATGTTGCTGGGTGTCGAGAGGGGAGGGGGACGTCATCATCATAGAGGGAGACGGGAGGGTAAGGGGAACGTCACTAGAGGAGATAGAGGGGTGGGAGGCAAAAGCAGAGGTCGGGAGGAGATCGAGATCGGGGAGGGGAGAAGGGGGTCAAGAGGCGGAGTTTGGGGATGGTTCACATGGGATGAAAAGTTGGGAGGGAGCCCTAAATTGGGTGTCTTTTTTCCCTACAGTTAATAAAAACTGTAAGTAATACTTTTCTTTCCCAATTGTTTTGTTGAACCATTGGGAAACCCAACATATAATACCCTATACCAACATTCTAATAGAATCATTGGTATAGGTTCTTTATCCCAATAGTTTTTTCAAACCGTTGGAAAAAAAGTGTTGGTATAGGCTGGAATTCCACTAGTGTGGGTAAGAATATTTACTTTCTCTAAGGTAGATATATAAATATTTTGATCACACTGATATACTAATATGAAAGTTGGAATAAGAGTATGTTCCCATACCAGTATGGTTTCTAGAATATGTTGATGAATCAATTTCACTATTTCCATAATATACTATCATTTCAGAATGATGTGGGCAGGAACATAAGTGAATACATTTATTATCACTAGGATATGATGGTAGACATATTTGATCAAATGGGTATATATTCCCGCTCATATACTAAATTTTACACTGGGATCTTCCAATGGGATTCATGTGTTGAGGTGAGGATATTCACCCACTCCTTGCTTGCTACCAGAATATATTGGCAGACTTGGTATGGGAAAGTAGGAATATAATCCGACTCACTGGTTTCTGTTAGGATATGTCAGTGGGATTATTCATCTAAAGAAAGGATATGGGACTGCTCCTTGATATTTGGATCTCTCAATGCCTAGAAAAATCTCCTAAGTGCCTGGTTTTATGTTTCTATGAAGGTGATCTACAAGGAATCTCCCTTAGTAGGAGACAAATGGGAGGTAGTTGCATGACACTGATAATGGTTGATAGGAGACATCCTAAGTGAATTATTTATAAGGATGAAGTCACAGTTTATTTCCTAATCCTCCTTCCTAAGATAATAAAGGTTATTATTATTGGTATTTGGGGATACTCTACTAAAGAAGTTGGTAGTGTTACAAGAGTTACTGGATTTTTAACAGCCCTCCTTAGATGGGGCAGACAAGTATGATTCATCACTTGGAGACCCTTTCATGTGGCCTCTAAGTTTGAGATTGTTCCATTCTAGTGATAATCCCTGACCAACTCATTTTCCACCTAGTATTTTATGTGTTGAATTAGTGACTTCATCCTTTCATTCATGGAGGCATTGAATCTCATGACAGTTATAGTGTCAAAACACTTTCTTGATGATGATTCCATTGTTTAATTTCAAAGTGTTCTCATGATAAGGGTATCTTTAGTTACAATGAAAATAAGAAACAAGGCTAAAAAATATGATTAACTAGATATTCATAGAAAAATCAATGGTTTGTTCTTGTTAATAAAATATTCACCTTGGGTTCACTATTTTTGTTTGGTAAAATACACAAAAACTAGAATGATGTATAAGTGGCTTAATTATTTTAAATTATTGAAAGATTCACATTGGGTTCACCATTTTTTTCTTTGACCCAAGATGGGGTGGCCTAAATTTTTGGGTCACTCCACTTATCTCAGACTATTTTAATGGGGTTTATTCATGGAACTAATAATAATCAACAATTTCTATATCCTAATGAGCTACATTCCCACTTTCCAAATGTTGGAGTTCCTTGGGATTACTAACTAATGAAACTTAGGTACTCACATTGGTTGAGAGGATGGGAGGTTGGAATCATCACACCTTATTGGGGGGAATTATTTCCTACCATGAGACTCTATTACAAATTTAATTTATGTTTTTGAATATTTCCTAGATCCAAATATGGGATTGGTTACCCTAACATTTAACAATATGTCATGGATATTTGTTGATGTGATTATTTGTACATGTTAGAGGCATCCTATTTATTTGACTATCTTTATGTATCATAGGTTTTCTATTGATGAAACCTTTTGAATATATCATAGTTTCTCCATCTTGTTACCCTTTACTACTTAGTGATTCCAGTTTAGGGATTATTATGTATTAAATCCATATATCTAGGCACTATAGAGTTTATTTTCATATAGGAAGGAGATTTTTGTTTAAAATGTCACAATCGGGCCTATAAAGGGTCTTTCTATGTATCCTCAGGAAAGGAATCAAAACCCATGTAGTTCAATGACACTTAACAAGTCAAGACATACCTTTTAAGGTCCCATGATAAGGGTCGATCCATGTGGTTTAATGTTGCATGGTAAGTACTGATAGATTAAATATTCTTAACAATGGATGTTGTAGGACTTATACATGAGAATCCCCTTCTATTTGACCTCACATGGAATGTCTCCCAATGAGAATGAATTGGTTTCATGAGGAATATGGATCTATAAAGATGTCCCCCATCAGGTATATAGTCCAATAAGGATTCTATGATGGGACCCAAAAGTAATATGGCCCTCCAGGTGGGGTGTGCTATATTGTTGGGAGTATGGTATGATAGATGATAGTCTCTAGGTAATATAGACTCAATGGATGTGATCTCCAAACTCATGGAATTATAGCCAATAAAGGAAGGGATATAAATAGTATTATAAGGGATATGAGCTAATGATGATGGTGGTAGAAAGCATATAGTGTTGATTATGAACCTCGGGGAGGCTTCCTACATATACCTTCAATATGGAATCAAATCCCACGTATTTTGAGCACCATAGTTTAAGGTCATGTGACTTGACCATACCGTGTAGTTTAAGGTCATGTGGAAAGGACTTTGTAGTAAAGTTTAACATTGTGTGACTATGGCGCATATAAGGATATTTGTATATGATATTTTGGGGATAAATACATGTAAGGGTATCCTACATATCTTGTGAAGATAAGAATCAGAGTTTATATAGTTTCGATGTTGGGGAAATCTATGTGGAAAAGGTACAAAAACAGAGGTTTGAGTGGGTCTTGTTCATATGAGGCTTCCCTGAGACATTCTACTGGTATTATGTACCCGTGAAGGAAAATAATTTGTGTTTGACTCTTAAACCTAAATAGCATGCCCATGTTGGGTGAATTTTCATCATGATAATAGAATGATCATTTTAGATCTCTAAGCCCATGTGAGTCATGCTTGGTGTGAGAAACAAGAAACAATAAGAGATCAATCACATTACACGAGAGCATAATATTGAATCTATATAGGGATTATATATTCAGGATTCTCTAAGATAAATATAATTTTGATTCATGTATAGAGTGGATCTATGAGATAAGACACGATATTTCACAATGAATATTTTAATTTTAAATATATATGGGGAACATGATGGTCTTAATGGGAAATATAGAATTAGATTCCTCATAGTTTTTAGATTTTGGACTCCTTGGTGGTTAAGGAAATATAACTATACTAATGAGGACTATGGCCTTAGAGGTTAGGGGTCATCATAATATTATGGGATTAAACCAATGTGGATTTCCATGAGGAATATTTCCCCATGGGAGGAGGATACAATACAAAATTAGGAGGGTTTGCACTCTTAGGAGCTGGATGATCGTATGGAGGTCATAGGGTTATGAGTTTGACTGAAGGAGATGTGGGTCATGCAATTTAATGAATAAAAAATGGTCACATGATTTCATAATAGATATTAGCTAATTAAATTATGTGACATAGTTGCATGACCCCAATATCATCACATTATTGTGTGACGAAAGGGCCATTATGAGATCACCTCTTGTGCAAGTGGTCACACGGTCTAGTCTTTCATCAATAGTTCATGAATTTTTCTAAAGTTTAACAATTTTTTTCAAAGTTAATCACTTCATTTTTTATGGAGTAGGATTTTTAGTTTCTTGATTATCTTTATCTCTCCATCGGTTGATTGGTTCCTCCATCTAGAAACTCTCCTAACTCTGATTGTTTGAGTATCAAGGGGTGTTTTTATAGACATATCCCACCCTAGATATGAACCACTTCACAAGGTGGGGGATATACATACTTGGACTTAAGGTGGTGGAATATATCCATGTAAGTCAGTTGGGGCTCATGCTTTGGGTCAAACCAATCCACATGTCATTAATGAACTCTCCCCGCTGCGTCACATGAAGAACAACGACTATAATAAGGACCTATCACAGACAACCTCAGTCTCATTAATCCTTTATAACTAGGAAATCACAAGTATTCCAAGGATTCACATGAATAAAAATAATTGAAATAATGTCCCATCTTCAACAGCGTCGCCCACCCATCTTTGGTGCATCGTGTGATGCTTTGAGGGATACGCAATCATATAACTCACAAGTGGTCATGTGATTTAGTAATAATATGTATTTTCAAAATTAATTTGTACCAAAATTAAACTTCTATTTTTTGTATTTTCCCCACTTCATACTACCAAAATTCATCTAGTGGGTGTTAATAATAACTTTGTGTAAAAACAAATTCATAAATCACTTTCAATTTTTTTTCATTCCATTAAGAAAATAACACTCTTTTCTTTTAGTATCACTAAAAAATCCCATAATATTGAGAAAAATATTTTCTATGAAAATAACCATGGAAACTTGTAATGGAATTTTGATAATGAATAAAAACTATAAAAATATGAAATGGTGGTCAATTTTTGTATGTTAAAAAACATTCTTTTTGCACTTTTGTAAAAATTTAAAATAACCCATACAAAAATTGTTGAAAAGTTCCATTTTAAATATTTTATAAATAATTTAAAAAATTATTGAAAAGGAAATTTATTAACCTTTTAATCATAATTAATAATTTTATTGAAACATTTAAAATAACCTCGACATCAAAGAAATAGAGTTTGAAGGAAAACATTCAAATAATATTTTAAAAAAGAAATCCCCTTAGTCATACGCATTTGATCATATTATATAATGAATATATATTTATTAAATACTTTATTAATAACCTTTTCCATTTCTATCCCATTTTTTATGGTCCTTCTATAATCATTTTAAATCCATTAATTGAATAGTACTTTATTGTATTGACTATTTGAGGTTGTTTGGTTAATTTTGCTAAAATAAATTTGGTATATTTTTCATGGATAAAGTTGTTATGAAATGGTTAAATAATATCCATAATTTTAGTAATTTCAAAAATATAAATTTTATTCATTACATAAAATTTTATAATCATCCATGTAATATGGTAATATAAAAATGAATCACATCGCTTATTGGAGTTGATAGACCACATGTTCGCACGAGCAACATTATCATTTTTCAATTGGTGGAAGATTAAGGAGGTATATTATATATTTTATTTATATAATCATAACTATTTTATAAATATCATATATATTAATTAATTTTCTCTTTATAACCATCCAATTAAATTGGTGATGAAAAACGAATTACACCACTATGTGGAGACGGTAGGTCGTACGTGTGCACGAGAGATGTTTTTATTTTCCTTAGGATAGAAAGGATATGTAAAATGGTTGTACCATAATAAAAATAACATATTTTTATATTTTTCTATAATGTATTCATTATTCCATGGTTTATATAGTATATTTAAAGGAAGTAGAAGAAGAAATAAACCTTCAAAGAGTTGGGTAAGATGGTTACCTCTTCTTTGAGAGACATCCTCTAGCTTACACCATAAGCATTATTAGGATGATCTTAGGTTAATAAAAGGATATAAATGATTAAGTAAAGTAATATAGGAATTTTTTTGGGTAGTTATTGGTAAAAATAGAGAGATTAAATTTTTTCAGTAAGGATGAGAAGTGGTTCCCTTTTGTAAGTGAGCGGAGGGACACACATGGAATCATTTAAAATATTTAAATAATATACATTTATTTTCTTATAAAAGTGGTGTAAAATTATCATATATTTTAATATTATAAGGTTAAGGTAGAAATATAACAAACCAATAAGTATTAATAAATTTTTTGTTATCTTGAATCTTTATCCCTTTATTTTTAACCATTTTAACTCATTTTACCGTTAACCAAGGTGTAAATATTTATCATGGTTACTATTCATTATGATAAGAAATTAAGTTTAACTTATTACCTAATATTAATTATGATGATTAAAAATATGTAATATAATATAAATTATTGAAATTATATAATTGGTATAAATTACTTTTAATATAAGTTCACAAAATGCAACGAAAACCTTTTTTAGAAAAATGTTTTTTTAATAATAAAAAAGATTTTATTGAAAAATAAAGTATAACTTTGATTATAATAGAATTAATTGGATTATGTTAAATATAATTTTATTGTTTTTATTTAAAACCAAAACAAAAATAAAATAAACCTTCTAAATAAATGATTAAGAGAAAAGAAGTAAAAATAGTTTTTATTTGAACAAAAACATTACTTAGATTTCCAAAATGTTAAGAATATATTTATAAGTTAAAAATTATATTTTTATATAAATTATGTTACTTATTAAATATATATTTATCCTAGAGAAAATTCTTCATAAACATTCAAGTTACTATTATATCATTATAATGTCATAAAATTGACAATTGTTTGTAAAATTGATATTTTCACTATTCACCCAAAAATCAACTATTTCTAAAAAATCTAAAAAAATAACCCTAAGATATTTTTTACATGATGATAAAATATTAAATTCAATTCATAAAATTAAATTTATAAATTTTAGAAATTTTAGTTTTAATACACAAAAAAATTCATTATATTAAAATTTGTAAAGAAAACCACAGAGGTATGAAAAATGCCAACAAAGAGACAAAAAACAACCTAGAAGAAGGACAGGGGAATAAGACTCAAGGAGTTATAAAATAGTTCCAAAAAATATCATCATATCTAATTATATCAACACACTCTGGGGGAAGTTTTTTGATACATGTGTAAATTATAGGATATTTTTTATGATCACCATGTGCAACCAGGAAGTCATCAACTTTATTACCTTCATGAAAAGTGTAAATTAAGCACACGCCATTAGGGAGATGACTAATTCACTTATGAATGTGGTACTTGATAGACTAGAATATGTTATTACTATCTTTCAAAGAGCATTGTATCACTGTTGATTCTGTTTCAATGGTAGAAATTAAAATGTTTTGATTAAGTAAAGTCTCTAACCCAATAAAAATCACATCGGCCTCAACCATAATAGAGTCCTCACTGCCATAAAAGCTACTAAAAACCAAGATAACTGAACCAGAATAGTCATGTACCATTCCACCTCCTCACATAAGGCCAAGACTGTATGATCCATCCACGTTGAGTATGAGGCCAAAATCTGGAGGTTTTCAACATATCAATATTCCTTGAATGGGAAAAATGAAAGGATTAAGGATACTAATGCCCAACATAACCCTTCTCAAGGAAATACTAGTATCACATCACTTAACCATAAGGCCTAGTTCCACTGAGATAGTATTGGACCAAACCTGCATGGTGAAGGATGAGCTGAAGTAGGCCTTTATGTGTTTATCATTTCTAGTATCCTAGATACACCAATAGCTCGCAGCCAAAATGGTATCCCTATCCTTACACTCATGTTAGTTCAAGTATTCTCAATTTAACTCATTTAGAAGAAAATTCATGCATGCATTAGAGTGACTTGAAAGTCTGATGATGTCCCTAAAGACCCTCCACACCACGATTGACCAGTCACTATTAAAGAATACATTAGGGTAGCGCAAGGACTACTCTAAGTTACTGAAACTGATAACTACTAGATCAACAGGTAAGGGTACTGGACCGAGACTCAGGAGAAGTCATCCTAAAATGGGTTTAGGTTCATTAGGATACTTGAGGTCAACTTTATTTGGGAATAGAATATATAGTTGAAAGGAATGACATATAAAATATGACATGGTTTTTCATGTAACATTTTGATTTCATAAGTTCGAGAAGAATTAGGGGAACTCTAATAATGGGGGCTTTATCGTTATATATAAATCATTGAGTGATAAATATTGGGACAAAAAATTAGTTAGTGGAAAAAAAATGTAGATGAAACCAATATAACTCCAACTATAGAACTATTCATGAAATCTAAGGAGGAGATAAAGGAAAAGGAATTTATAATCAACGTTTCAAAGGAATAGGTTGACTGGATATATGCTAGAAATATATAATATAAAACAAATTAATATTAGAATAGATGTATTATTAATAAATACTATATCATGTTTTTTTATTTTATGAAGGGAAAGTAAATTTGGAAGAGTTTTTAAATACCTAGTATAAGATGGAATTAATCTTTAAAAATCTCATCCATGAGAAGTAAGAGTGGATAAAAACTTTTATCGATTGGAGTCTCTATAGGATACATGGGTACATATATTTAAGGTTAGTTTTTAATGGATCAACATCTCTCATTGTAATTTAATTTTTAGAATTTTATTTAATGATTTTTTATGTTACCGCTCTATCCATAAAATTGGTTTTCTAAAAATGAATAAAAATTTAATTTGGAAGGAATGTGTTTCAGAAGTTAAGGATTCAAAATAATGACTTTTACATATTGAGATTTTGGAAAACTTGGAAAAGTGTTTGACCTTCATGTTTAAAGTATTATGATTATTTATGAATCCACTATAGAATTATTCATCACTATCTATTATAATAGTATCAATCATATTCTATGATAAATAATATGGGTTATGATATTCAAAATTAAATTGGTTAGAATTTAAAAGGTTTTATTTTCACATGATTATAAGGATTAGTCAAAGTATTTAAATTTTGATAATTATAGAGGATAAAAATTATTATTGGAATACAAAATAGTATAGAGGTTAATTTTTGTTCAAAATTATTTTTTGTGGATAATGATTAATAAAATTAATATTGTGATAATTGCAGGAATTATGGTAACAAAATTATATCCTTACTTGAATTATTTTAAAAAATTTATTACAGGATGTTGAGAGACTTGAGAAGATCATATAGATTATAATGAAGTTGTTATCCATTGAAGAATTATATATATAAAGGTTGAATCTTTTAGGAAATGATACAGCGGAATTGAAATGATTTATACATAAGTGTTAAAAATTTTGAGAGATACGTTATTCTAATCACTATTGTTCAAAATTTTTAGAGAATTGTTGGTTTACCAAAAGCTGAATTGTTCCACAACTTCCTTTGGAGATAAAAATCATTTTTTCTACACCAAAACCACATCTAGAACATTCATTAGTTTTATTCTTTTAGTATTTAATTGTATTGGGGTTTTTGACACTGTAAATTCATTCACATACCAGTTATACCCCCCTTAAAAGGTACCATTTGGTTTTCTATCCAACCAAAATTAAATTTCATAGGTTGTGCCTAAACTTTATAAAAGGAACAGTGTAGGTTAGGGAAGCTCAAAAATTCCTTGTTTGGTCTTCACCCATGTAAAATACTATAAAATTTTCTTTCAATATGGATATCTATATTATTGGGTTGAGAGTTTGAAGAGTATATGTATGATAGTTTAGATATTAACTATTATAATTATTTTATATTATATTATTTATATTTATCCCTTTCACTATTTAATCATCCACCGCATCATTGTTTATGCTTGAATTTATTAATACTTTATTTCACAAAATTCCACATTATTGTTCAAATTAATCTGATTATTTTAAGATTTAAAATTCATACCCTTTTTGTCTCTTTACAAATCCAATTTGGGATCTAATAATTTGTATTAGAGACTACCCTTGTGACGATGGTTGTGCTATGTTGCTATGTCTGATACCTAAATATTAGTATTAGTACAGGCTCTTCCTTTTGGGTATATTTTTATTTTATTACTTACTATTTGGTTAATATTATATATTTGAGTTAATTAGTATTCTAGTTCTTAACAAGACTAAGGGAATGATCTATTTTTAGTTGTGACTAATAAAGATATGTTTAATAATTTGAATCCTCCAAGACCAAAACATTTTAATGGAAACGATTATGGTTATTAGAAGGATATAATTAAAGTGTTTAATATAGGTGTTGAACATTTTATTATAATTACTAGATCTTATAAACTTCTAAAAGAAAATATTGATACATTGGTCAGAAATGAAGATACTAAATACATTAAGAATTATAAAATTATGAATTATATTTATCATTATAGTAGTACAAGTGTTTATAGTCATATATATACTTATAAAATTGCTTCTAATATTTAAATAACTTTAAAATTTACTCATTTAGGAACTAAAACATTATAGAAAAACAAACTTATTGTACACATGGCATAATTTCAAGAATTTTGAATGTGTGATCATGAAAGTGTTAATGATATGTATAAAAAGTTTACTAATAGTGTAAAAAACATGTATTATCTTAGTGAAAACATGAATAATGAAGTTAGGATTAAAATAATTATTCAATCACTACCTTATAAAAAAATTACTTTTCTAAATATACCAAAGAAGATCTTACTGGATGATTATTACATTAAGAGATTGAATTGAAGAATATTTACAATGAAGATGATGAAATGAGAAAGGTAAATTTTTTTAAATCAACTAAATATGTTTCTTATAATTCTTCTAATGATAGTGAAGGTTATTAAAATAGTTATAAGGTGACAATTTAATTAAATTTTTGAGATGTATGCAAGGACTTATGAATAAATGATAAGGTGACAAGAATAAGTTGTGTGATGTATGAAACGAATTAGATTTTATGAATATAATAAGATAGTATGTACCAAATATTAATGTTTAATGCTCATAAATTAAATAGAAGAAAATAAAATTAAGAAAAGGGAGAATAAATCATTTGATACATAATGGATAAACAAATAAAATTTTGATTAAATTGAAGAATCTAAAAATGAGAAGGGAATTAAAAATATGTGCTTCATGGATAACATAAGTAAAGTTAATGACAATGATTTTGATTTTGATTATAATTATTATTAATCTTCTGGTTGTTATAAGCCTAATATTGAGAAAATGAATACTATTTTTGATAATTATCATAAAGGAATTGAAAATATTACAACCTTGTATAAAAATATGAGTAAGAAACAAAAGAAGGTTGTTAAAGAAAATGAGGATCTCATTATGGAAAATGAAAATTTGAAAGATACTACTTCTAAGATTGATTAATGGGAGAAAGAAAAGAAAAGAAAATATATGATATATTTCAGGTTTAATCTAAAAAAGTGAATGAAAAACTAAAAATTTTGACTACAATAACTAAGGATAAAATTTGTGACAATTTGGAAGTGGTATAAAAGGAAAATGAGAATCTTGTGTCTGGAATAATTTTTTTGAAGGAATATACATCCAAGTTCTCTATTATAATATAAAGTTTAGATAAATTTATGATATTGGGAAAATCAATAGAAAAAATTAATAATACAGATTTAATTTGATTTAGTGTTCAAGAAACAAAGCTATATAGAAACTACTTTATTAAAAGGTAAAAGGGAGGGTATTTATTTTATTAAGTATTTTATGTGTGGATATTTTGGACATTATACATGGTATTTCTCTTTATATTTTGTTCAATATCTTGGTTACAAGGACTTTATATTTAAATCCACTTTTATTGTTAAACTATCTAAACATTCTATAGCATGGGTTCCAGAAAAATAATATATGAATATCATTAGAACAAAATTGGTTTATATGCCTAGGTAATAATGTTTCGTATGTCCAATATACATTCCCTTTTTATTTTGTTTTCTTCTATACTAGCATGATCTTTATTTAGAATGTTATTTTTTTAAACAGTGATTATGTGGTTTTTTTGTCGTACTTGATTTACTGTTATGTTCTTAACTATTGTTTACTTTTATTTTATTTTTCAAATATTTTATATTTATCGGGATATCATTAATTATTTTTTGGATTCTTATAGTATTAATTGTTTTATAGGAGGATTTATTGATATTTTCATTCACTATATAATAATTTCAAGAGAAAAAGATTTGATTAATGGAAATATTTTTCTATTTTTAATATTTTTTATTTATTTAATATTTAATATATCATTACGATTAATGAGTTTAAGGAGATTTATTCTATTAAACTGTTGATATTTATATTGAGAAAGCAATGATTTTATTCTCATAATTATTATTTTTTACTATATTTATTATTTAATATATGTGGATATGTTTATTACCTTTTTTTCATGCTCTTGTTTTCTATTTTTATTTAAATATTTGGATGGGTAACACTTAATTGTTTTTTATCTTAAAAAAATGGGGTGTTTTGTTTGGATTTTGGGGAGTTTTATTTTGGGAGAGATGTTAGGGTTTTTTAATTATCAAAAGGGGGATAATTTTTAGTGTCTCAATGACACTTTATTTATTTGGTTTTGATAATTACATAAATATATCATCTATTTTTTTATTATTGTTCTTAATTAATTTTTCAATATTATTCAAGAATTCATTATTCTAGTTTCTCATTTTTTGTGTAAAATAATTTTATTAAGTCTAGGACCTTTAAGTATCCCTTGATAAATTTTAAGTACCTTTATATATTAGAAAATTTCGGAATTTGGCTAAGTATATTACCCTTACAAATTCTGTGGATCTTATAATTGACTCTTATGTATTAAATTTTAGAAAATAGAGTTAATTTTATATATCTCGTGGATTCTATAATTTCATCTTATTTATTTTTTCAGGAAGGAATATTACATTTTTGAATTTACTACTCTTTTTTATTACAAATATTTGGAAATTTGGAAAAGTAAGGACTCTTATATATGAATAGAACATACTTTTACATATTGAGAGATCAGTAAAGTGATGAATCTTATATATGGAGTTACATTTATAATTTACCTTTACATATTCAAATATTAATTTTAAAAATGATTCAAAAGTTAAGTTTATCAAAATTCAAGTTCAGAGAAAGTTACGTACACATGTTTTGGAAGTTAAGGATCCAAAAGACAAACCCTTACATATCAAGAGTTCACAAATTCAACAGAGTGTTTGAACTTTACATATAATGTACTACCTTTATATATGAATTTTTTGGAGAGTTAATCTATCATCATCTACGACATGGTTATTAATCATATTTTATAATAGATATTCTAGGTTATTATATTCAATGTTCAATTAGTTGGGATTTCAAAGGTGATTTTTTTCACATGATTACAGGAGTTAGTCAAATTGTTTACATGCTGATTATTATGATGAATATAAATTATTATTTTAAAAATGATTATTACGGAGGTTACTTGAAGTGAATAATTTTCATTCACAATAAATGATTTCTTAAATGAGTGTTTTTTTTATTACGGGAATTATGATAATTATATTATTTCCTAATTTGAATTATTTTAACATTTTTATTATAGGTTTTTGATAGATTCAAGATCATAGATATTATAACAAAGTTATTATCCATTGAAGAATTTTCTATATAAAGGATAAGGCATTTATATAGTGACACCATGGATTATAGTTATTTATACTGATGTGTTACAAATTTTAAGAGCTACATTTTTCTACTCAATTTTATTCTGAATTGGTGAACCATTTTTAGTGTTCCCAAATTTTAATTTTTCCACTCTTTTATTAAGGGACAAAGATAAATGTTTCTACACCAACACCGCATCTACAACTTTTAGTGGTTTCATTGTTTATACTTTCATGTACTATAGTTTTTATAATTATAAAGTCATTCGCACACTGATTATACCAAAATTAAAAGGTATCGTTTGGTTATGCAACATAACCAAAAGGTAGTTTCTTAATTTGTGCATGAAATTTTGAATAGGAATGATATAAGTTAGGGATTCTCTATAGAATGTTTAGGTTTGACCTATTCTCATGTAAAAGGATGGGTTTTTTGGTACCCTTGTAAAAGAATATTTTATAGTGGATATCCTTGATTTTTGTGCTCATTGTGTGAAGAGTAAACATAGAATTGTTTTGATATGAAATACTATAAATCACTGGCATTATATTTTTTTATCTTTACCACTTCCACTCTTTGTGCATCCACTACATCATTATTTCTGCCTGAATTATTTAATCCTTTATTCCATTGAATTTAGAATTATTGTTCAAATTATACTGACTATTTTAAGTTTTACAATTCACCCCCTCTTGTCTCTTTACATATCCATTATGGGATCTAACAATGTATATAGACATTTATATATGTTATTTAGTACATAGCATATATTTGTATGCTTTTATATAGAATTTTTTCTTATTATTCCATGAATTAACATTTCCATGTATATTAATTGTAATCATGCTATATTATAAGTAACTAAAAATTTTTAGTAACATCTTTGATATGTTTGAGGCTACCATACATGTTTATTAACCTTTATATTATGTTTTATGTTTCCATACATGCTTATCATTGTCTATGTCATAGTTAATTTATGCCTTCTATGTTATGGGATGTTTAGATCCTTAGTTTTATTGTATATTTTATATGTAGGTATTCCATATATTTTTATGTAGGATTAAGATTGATAAGTGTATTCCATCTACACATAGATATATGTGTATATATGAATATATCCCTTCATAGGAGAAAGGGGCCTCTTATACAAGGTTGGATATGTTTATGTATATAAAAATGGAAAGATATACCTATATACATCCTTACTATGAGAATAAGGTCCTTAAATGTGATAATGGGTATATATATATATAAAGGGACTCTTATAGAGGATATAAGTGGGTCATTCTCTCACAGGTTCATCATCTTGGATTCTGAGGACTTGAAGTAGTTTTTGTTAATTTTTTTATTCTTTATTAGCATAATAATAAATAATGATTTATGATTTATCTAGAATGATAGAAAATCATGACTAGTTTATATATTTAGTAATTTAATTGATAAATTTCTTCTTGTTTTATTTTCTACTTTCATAGTTTGTATTCTTGCTATATACACTTGGTTTTATGATAGATTGGTTTAGGTGGGATGGTGGCCATCTATTGGGTACGATATACACACACCCTATAAATTTTCATTCGTAATGCATGTATACATTGTTATACATGATCCAATTAAAGTAAAATATCATATACATGAGGGATGATGGATGCAGGAGTCATGAGTCATGATTCTTCAGAGTAGATGGTCATCATCTTATTTGGAGGGGGTTTCAAGTTTCTTTTGATGTATCTTTTTATTTCCTGACTTGGGTTGAGATAAAATTGTATCTAATGTGGAATTAAATTAATTTTTAGGCCATATATTCATTATGGATTATATTTTAGATTTTATGGATAATGAATATGTATATTTTTTGGGTTTGATATCTGTTTAGAGTTTCATACATATAGATATCAGTATTTTTCATTATCCAAGTAAAACATGAACCTCCAGTATATAGGTTTTCCATTTATTGAACATGTTTTATTTTTCTTAATGTCCCATGTCTTCATAGTTCATATTTAATTTTTAAAAGATTAATTTATGTTTTATTAAATAACAAAATTAGGTAATTATCTTCCCAATTTAGCTTATTTATCCCTTAGTGTTTATGATAGACTATAGCAATCAATAAGTGGGATTGGGATCTTTTGGAAACTTGTTTCTAGTATTTTGGGGTATCTAGGGCATGTTGTTACAAGAGTTGACCTTATAGATGCAAAAAATACCTGAAATTTCCAAAATGTGTCACAAGAGATCGGATTCTAGAGAAATTAAATTGACCTAACATAGTGGGAGTCTAATATATATATATATATATATATATATATATATATATATTACAAGATTACATAAAGAACTAATATTTAAGCTCATCCAAAGACCTAAAACAATGGGGGGAGGGGGTACAAGGTCTAAATTAAGATAAATATGAATGAATTAGGAATCATAAAATCTCATATTTAAAGAAGCTCAAATATAATTTTAAAGAAGTCCATATAGCCAAATATAGAGAATATAAAAGGCACATAAATGGAAAAGGTTGGAAGCCCACCCACTTTGTTTCCAAAACCTCTTTCCACCAAGATTGTGGCCCGCTTGCCTAAGTGATTGAACCCGCTCACTCACCTGCTTTCCAAACTGCCCCACCTACACACTTTCCCACCAAAGTTCCCCACCTATATAATTACTTTTCCACTAAATAAATTTAGTGAAAAATCACTAATTGTTCATGAGTTTGGGGTTGAATCCATGATCAAATGTTAAACATGGATAATTTTTACCAACTTGGATAGCCTTTATTAGTGTTCCCAACACACACACACACATGTAATTAAAGATTTGAGGATCAATCCCCTGATTGAATATTAAACATGGGGTTATTTTTACAAATGGTTCTACCCTTAATCAATGTTCTTAGAGCATGTGTTTGTGTATACACACATGAAAACACAAACATGCATGTGCGTGCCTACACATTGATAGATAGATTGATAGATAGAGATATAGATATGCATAGGCATCCACACACATAGAGGTGAAAAAATTTATAAAAACGCATACGTATACAAATAAAAATGCACATACATGCACACACACATGAACATTAATAAACACATGTACACACCCACACCCAAACCCGCACCCACACCCACACCCATACGAACATGCATATGCACACATGTGCACCCATATACCCAACAAACCACCTATACATGTGTGTATGAATGCACACACACACACATGAAAAGATACACAGACTTAAAAAACATGTACATACACCTTCACACACATCAATACACACATACCCATACCCACACACACACACACACACACACACCCATACACCCATATCCATACACAAACACCCACACCCACACACACACACCCACACCCACACACACACACCTATACAACAATATACCAACACTAACATGCACACTCATGCATGCACATTAGAATACACAAAAACATGTATTCCTACAACCCACCCAAAAAACCCTAAAAAATATTATATACTAGGTTTTTTATATTGTTGGTTTTTTATCTCTTTATTCCATATTATTTCAATGATAATTTTATAATTAATCATTATTTTAGAAATTATAATGGGGTTTTTTTACATTTATTATTAAATAATATTATAAGTAAAATGATTTGACTGAATTGTTGAATGAAGTTGTATGTTTTTATTATGTTATTTAAATTTTCAATTTTAGATAACTCATGTGATTGGGGATCAGTTTTCCATGTAATGTATAAGGAGGACATATAGTGGTAGTGAGGACTTCATAATGATACCCATATTATTATTTTATTTAATCTATATTTTTGGATGGTTCTTGTGGTTGGGAGTGTTCTAGTAGATATTTAATAGATAATCTTGTGGAGTTAAAACCTTATCTATAGGATGGTTAATGGATACATGTTCACTTAATGTATTACAAGATGGTTTACATAGATATCTATTGGTGTAGAGAACCCAATAAAAATCACAACTTAAATCCCTTCACATGAAATGGGTTGTTTTAACTTGGTTAATTTCAGGTTGGTTTTAATTATATATCTATTTCAGGTTTTGACCCATGTAAATTATTTTTTTAAGTAACACATAAATTATTAGCATGATATTTATATTAATTATGGGTGTTTACCCATTGATATTTATTTCCTTAGTTACTGAATAAAATTTTGGAATTTTAATTGCATTCCCTTTGGATATTCATCCTTGTGTTTTCTTTAATGAAATATTTTAGTATAAAATGATTGCATTTACTGAATGTTTAGGCTTATCTATGTTTTCTCAAAATAGAAATAACTTAATCATGGGGTGAATTGGATATTTAAAATGTATTCCAAATGAAATAATAATTAAAGAATAGAGATAAATACAAATAATTTTTTAGAAGTTCATATATAGGGGATCCTATGTTAATAGTGTGTACCACCTCAAACCTAATAAGGGATGAATTCAACAAATTAAAAAATAAATTTTTATAGAAGTTAAAACCTTTAAAAGTAATTTACTTTTGATTAACTAGAAACATTATATAAGAAAACTACTTCATTTATATAGTGGAATAATTTAATTGCTTCCTTTTGGTTATAAATCAAAACTAAATAAAAGGAGACAAATTTTTGGAAAACAAATATATAAAATATTTTTATAATGAATTAAAAAAATTAAAAAACTCAAAATCAAATACTAATATTATAATTCAAATTCTAGTAAAAGATCAAGATCATAAGAGATAATAAAAATTTCCATATCTTAATGGAATGCTTTATATCCCAATATTGATTAATTAATATACATTTATAAGCCTTAATATACCAATAATCAACAAACTTGATCATCATGTGGTTTATTTGTTCTAATTATTTGATATAATTATACTTTGATCATGGTATTCATATCACTATTTTTAATCCTTGAAGTTTTAATACTAAAAAAATATTATAATCAATGCCTTGTATATGATTTTTTTTTAATAAAACATCCATATAAACATGAGAATTTTAATTATGAAACCATATATGATACTCTTTTATAAAAACTATATATATGGTTTGTTATACTGATATTTTTGTATTAAAAATATGTGGTGATTTTATTTGAAAACTATCAAGTAAAAGAATATAAGAAGGTTTTCTATATAAATCATAATATTATTACTATAATAATATATGAAGGTTTTTATAAAAACAATTATATATGTTATATTAAAAAAATATTTCATCAGGAATCTCACTTTTACTTACCACATATATAAGAAACCTTAGGAAATTATTTCTTTTGGATGACCTCCACCCTCTCATCCTGTCTATTTCTTCCCCTAGACCAATGATGTTTCAATTCATCTTACCTTTTTAGAAAACCTCAACTCTTATATTTTAATGATCCTCCTCTGGTAAACCAAGGAACATATGGATAACTAAGCCTCTTATAGATGATATTTCCTCATCTCTAATAATGATGTATCTACCATCAATAAGAAAAAAATACATGCTAGTCTACTGATATTATGGTATTTTTCTTATTAAGGAATCTTATGATAATTTTTTCATTATAATACCAAATTAATAACTAACATGTAGATGTTTCTTTAGTTCTACTAATTCCATATTGGCCATTATATAAAGAGTATTTGATATAGGCCTTTAACCAAGAATTAAATCAATATAGAACTCAACTTCTCACTCTGGAGGATGTCCAGGTAAATCCTCTGGAAACACATCAACATATTCTTGAGCAACAGGTACATCCTCTTTTTGAACATTACTTTCCTAATCCATAGATATTGTGTTCTAATTATCCCCAATAATTTAATTTAGTAGATCTACTAGGGGTAGATCTATATGAGAAATAGATGGAGATTTTTCTGCTTTAAAGTTTAGCAATTCTACACCGTTATCAAAAATTGTAACTTCCTTCTTATTGCAATAGATTTTTTCATCATAATTTTAAATCCAATCCATACTGAGGATTATATCCAAGTCGATAATGGGTATGATGATAAGTCTTTCAACTAATTAATGTTTATTTTTCATAAGGGGGATTGATCGACACATCTTTATTGTAATGATACCTCCCTTAGGATTTTTGATTAAAAACTCCTTTATTAATTCAAATTAGAAATATATAATTTTCTTGACAAAATGGGAAGATATAAAAGAATGTGATGATCCAGAATCAAATTAAGCATTGGATAAGTTTGAGGAAATGATTAAAGTACCTTCCACTATTTCATTAGGAACGTCAACCTCAGTATTTGTGACAAAATAACACTACTAAAATTTACACATTTTCCAACGGTTTCAAACCATTGGTAAAGGGCCTAAAATCGTAGGGATAGTCTATCCCAATGGTTTCCAGAACTATTGGTGTGTTACCCATTGTAATAGCTCGATGTCAACGGTTCATTAGGAACTGTAGGTATAGGATGTCTGAATGTAATCTATTCCAAAAGTTTAAGTAAAAAAGTTGGTATATATGTGTACCAATAGTTCTTAAACCGTTGGTAAAAATGATGTGTAGCTTCTAACCTATTCCAACAGTTCAATGAATCCGTTAAAATATATGTATACCAACAGTTTTTGAACCGTTGGTATATATGTAGTATATGTTTTTTCCCAATGGTTTCATAAACTATTGGGATATATGTTGTCCAACAAACATAAGTTGGCCCCCACTATAGTATAGAAATGGTTTTGTAAACCATTGGCATATCCTCTACTCCACAGAAAACATAAATCTCCCAAACTGTAAACCTGAACATCTTATAAACCTTACCCCCACTGTAAAATTTCACCTCCCATAAACCATCACCTCCCATAGAAAACATAAGCTGAAAACATAAGTTGCAAACATAAGCTGGACAAAAAATGAAACTCAGTCTTCCAAAGATAGGTAACCCCCCCCCCCCCGACTGTAAACATGCACCTCTTAAAGTTGTTGTAAACCAAAACCTGCACCTTAGTCTTCCAAACCCAGGCAACCCACTGTAAATATGAACCTCTTAATTTTGCTACAAACCTGCACCTTTTAACCTAGAAAACCCACTACTCTTAAACCCACTATAAACCAAAACCTGTACTATATTCTTCCAAAGCTGAGCAACCCACTATAAATATGTGCCTCTTAAACCCACTGCAAAGCTTCACCTCTTAAGCTGGACAACCCACTGTAAACTGAACATTTTCCAGGCTTCCAAAGAACCTGTAAACCACCCACTATAAACCTGTAAACATGCACCTATTATAGATATAGAGGTCATAATAAAACCCGTCACATATGAAACTGATCTTATTCAAGTAATAGTCCAGTCAATAATATCATTCTCTTGGTTAATGAATTATCCCATATAGTTCCTTCCTCATCCAATAAAATTTTTCCTTCATGAATAAAAAATCCATATGTATAATTTTTATTTATGTAATCCATTTATAAATTAAAATTTTATGTCTATATGGAATACTATTAATCCCCTCTACATAATCATATCAAATTATACATGAATCGTTTCTAGTCTACCCATAGGATCAAATATCTCATCTAAAAATATCCCTTCAATCTTGGAGTATCCCTTTCACACAATTCACGAGGGAATTATTTCTTTTTTGAGTATGAGACTAATTTGAGTCTCAAGGAATCTAGTGGATTCCCTAGTGTAACATATATGAGTACCAAGAAGACTGAAATTTTGCACTTGGATGGTGAGACATTTTTGAGATGGGGGTATAGGTCCGTAGTGACTAGAACCTTGTACCTATCTGGTGAGCTATGATATAGACCAAATGCACTTGTTTTTATTTCATACACATTTTGGGTGACAAATTATAACAAGTATAGTGATATATCTTAAGTAATGGCAACACCTTGAGTGATAAGGAGTTGGAAGGACCCTTACTTGAGTGATAATGAAGTTATCATATTATAACATGATATCTAAACCTACCATAATTGATAAGGTAGTGGTCAAGATAATGGTCTCACCTTGAGTGATAAGGTTCAATATAAACCCAACCATGAGTGATAATAAAGCATTTGGAATGTGATATTAGACCTACCATGGTTAATATAGTAATATTTTAAAAAATGGATTTACATTGATCATAATGTATTAACATGTATTTTTGTTGTGTGAGAAGGTTGGTATGTGATATATAGTGGTATGAGACAATACCATTAGTAGTATGGTAGATGTTATGAGTTGAGTGATGACCTATATTGAGTGATAAGTATTAGTCTAGGTCTTGGATACATGAATCTATACTAAACATTCAGGTTGTGGTTGAGTAATCATTGATACTTCTTATATAGATTATTTGGGTATAGGATGGGTTTCATGTATGGTGGTACAATGATGTAAGTTTTTTGTTCAGAAAAAATTATCTATTGTTGGGTATCATGGAATCCTACTTATCACACAATGACCTAATAAACATGGAGTCTTGGTGTCCTAGTTGGAACATGACATCTGACACGATATGTGTGTATTTATTTTTATAACATTTACTTCGCTTAGGTATACATATATGGAAAAATATATTAGTGTCACTTCATGAAATTTTATAGTCATATATTTCTAACACCTAGAATGATCAACCTGGTATGTATGTAGATCTTATGATAGTTTTACTGATCTAAGAAAAGATTATGTACTAGGTTGGGATAGAGTAGCTCAACAGGGATTGAAGGTGAAGATATTAGGTGGTGATTAAGGATGGAAATAGTGCCTATTGTGTAATTTTTTATTTGGGTCATATTGGTGGGAAATTAGTTGATGTGTGACTTTATTCATCCACAAGGTTTATTATTATAAAATTATGTTTTTTCAGATGAGAATACAACTAAAAGATATATATATATATATATATATATATATATATATATATTTGTGTGTGTGTGTGTTGTTCGTTTTCATGCACAACAATGAATGGTGTGGATCACACCAGGCTTCTATATCAATGTATAATAACAAGATGTTGCAATGTTTTGTAGGTATCTCCCTTTATCATAGTGGTCTCATGAAATATATATTTGTGTGTGTGTGTGCTGGCCATTTTCATGCACAACTATGAATGGTGTGGATCACACTAGGATTTTATAATATTATCATTATTCTTGAAGTGTTCATGCAAAGAACATGTTTTTAAATTCAAATAAATATACTAAATAATACTCCAAGAACATTCAATGTAGTTTTCCATTAACTTATTCATGTTTTCAATCATCATCCATTGAAAACTATTAACTATCAATCCACATAATCTACAGATATCTCCTTTTAAATCCACCACTTAAAATATCCAAATATCTTGCTTGAATACCTCCATTTTAATTCTCCACATTGTCCATAACTTTGGAAAGCTTTTAAATCTCCAACTGAATATCTGTGGCATAAAAAACCATTCAAATTTTCCTTTTAAAATCCAGAACCTCATAACATCGAAACTCACTTTTTAATTGTGTTTCCAAACAAAATTCCTTTTCCCTTCACACCAAGGCATGAAACAACACTTCTTTATGAAATATTCCCTTCAAAACATTGGACACCATGACCACTTGGCCATTTTTCTCCACTAAAAATTCTTGATACACCAAAACACCCAGCTTTCCAATACACAGGTCCACCACAGTGAGAAAAATGCATTTAGTGAGTATTCCCACTATAATTCTTCTAATTAGAACATGGTATAAATGTTTCAGTATGAATATTAAAAATAGGAGGCACTAAATCATATGAATTGGTGGTGGTAAGATTAAGCTTACGGTGGGGAGCACTATAAGCCTGACAGGTGTTAAACAATGACACCATTAGTTTTTTAAGATATATGGTCTTAGGTAAACACCCAAAGGGGTGTCCAAGAGGTTAGGAAAACACCCCAAATGGGTTTCTCCATAAGATAAGGTCACAACGGACATGATATAACAAGCCAACTATTTAATATGCTATAACAAGGGATCGCCAGAAGGTTTTAGTGAGAGGCACAATGACACAATGTCTAAAGGGAAACGAAACGATAGAAAAGAATCATATACCCTACACAATTACAAATTCATTCACTTCACTCCCAGACTCAAGGTACCTGCTGCTATGAAAATTTGAGTCTGATTTGTTGTTTTTCGAATTGGATCCATAAGGTTTTTGGGTTCAGATGAGGGATTTATTGCTTTGTGGATTGATGTTTGTGGATGTATTCAAATTGTGGTCATCTAGTTTTCATTTAAGGGAATTTTCAACCAGTTCACCAATTAGGGGGTGATTTTGAGGAGCTGCAAAGTAGATAGTTTCCACTTGATATTGCTACTCGAGCGATGAGTAGGTGGAAGCTGGTCTTCATGGTTATGATGTTGGGTTGGAGTCCTGCTTTTTAGTCTTGAATGAGTTATTCTTAACCTTGAATGTATTGTGGAGGTTGGTTTGTTTTTTAGTTGTGATGTCATGTTGGGTTCTCCCTTATCCCTTAAAAGGGGGCTTATGATAATAATAAAAAATTAATTGTTAGTCAAAGGGTAAAAAGGAAAGTGTCATGAACAAGGCATATACCTACTTGGAAAATGTCATTTGTGTTAAATGAGTATGATAAGACAATTTATATTATTCAAAGAAAAAAAAAACTAACTAGCCACAAAACAAACACCAACAAGAGGCATATGGAAAACTCAAACCAAATCTAAACATGATACAATCAACTATCACTACTATTTGGTTTAGAAGACATCACACCTTTGTTGGAGGGGTTTTATTATAAAATCATGGCATTGATTTATCACACAATTCATTTAATTATATTTTACATTTATTCTAAAATTCATTCAGCACAAATCAAATGCAATAAGTTAAGCAACTAGATCAACATAATTATCATTATGAGTTTTCGTAGACAGTGCACCTCTGTTGGAGGGGTTTTATAATAAAAACATGACATTATTTATCAAATGAAACAATTATATTAAAGAACAATTATTCAAGATATGCAATTCAATATAATTAAGTAAAATTAAGAAAGAATCTAAATTCAATTTAAAGCATTCTTAAATTAAAGAGGCTACGAGAGGGACTCCACCTCAAGGTGGAAACAAGTCATCCACTTCGGCTCTTGGAGATTTCTAACTAAAATTTGTCACTTCTCCACTGGGTATAAACACCATCACACACATGCAAGGACATCTAGCCCCTATGCACACACCTGCATGGCCATGAGCATGTGCAAGGGGATCCTTTCACATATTCTTATATGCATATACTAGTCTCCACTCACCTGTGTATGCATTTATATATATATATATATATACATGGGAACACCAAGCCTGATACGTGCATAATCACTACCATGGGTGACTATACACGTAACAAGGGAACCCACATACATATACTTACTTACCTATGCACATGTAGGCGAGTCTCCCTTGACTTGGAGACTCGAAACTAACGAGTAGGGATCAAATCACAACACAAAGGATATTAAGAACCTTAAAACACATGAAGGATGCTACATAACCTATGAGAAACCAACCAATGGCATTAAATTATTACCTATATTGGCAGAAGAGAACCAAATCCACCTGAATCAACACGAAATAATCTAACTCCCTACTGAAACATAATATGGAGTCAAAAACACTAAAGCCCCAAATACATGAGGTGAGAGACAAGTAGTATCCATAGAATATTACAACAGATCAAAGCTGGTGGACTAAATCAATCTGAACTCCTTATGGACCCCTTCATAGAATATAACTACTCTTTATCCATATAAAGCAGTCAAAGATCTAAGTGGCCAATGTGATAAAGAAAATAAAATAAAAACTAAACTAAAACATACCTGTCTCTTGTGACTATAAATGTCACCGCCCAATATATAACAACCATAATTCCCCATGGGTCAAATCATGTTTCTGCAAGAAAAGGGGAAACAGTTCAATGCTTCAAAATGATACTATCAAATAGTACATTATTATTAATTAACAATTACTCTTCTTATTAATGGTATATAATCAATTTGTCCCTAGTTTTAACTTATTTTTCTTTTGTTCAATATAAGGGATGAAGTCCTATTATTCATGGTTTTATGTTTATAGTTGAGATATTTATTTAAAAATGATGCATGTATTTGGCATTATTATTTATGGTTTTAGTTCTTATCCTGTTGGGTTGGGGACTATCCACATAAATAATTCTTGGAATGTGGGGTTTAGTTGACATTTATGCACTTTAATGTGATTGATGTCATTAACGATGAGGACACAACTGTTTAAATTAAAAAAACCTATATGGTGTTTTCTTATATAACTTATTAGAAGTATTCTATACAGTTGAACCACAATATTACTTCTAATTAATGGTATTATGGATCATATGGTGAGATTTTCTTTGATGATGACTACATAATCTCTCCATGAAAGGGATGAATATTGACCCTTGGTGAATACTGGGCATTGGTGTTTGTAGTTATAGAGCCAAAAATCATTTGATATTACAAGATAAGATTCAATGAGTTATCTATAAATTAATGATCTAAGTAGGTCATGATTGATGGCTAGATTAACACTATATAATATAGGAAATCCTTGAACATATCTCTATGGTTTATGCATGTTGTTCATATGAATATGATATGCGGTCTAACCATGAAAGGGATGTATACCTCTACTGGTGCACCTCTAACTCATCAAATGACATCCCCTTCCAAAGTAATTCCCTCAAAGAATACATACAAATGGAAATGTGTGAGGTAGTCAGCTAAAAAAACTCACCCAATGTTATCAAGTAAGTAGTGTGTTTTCTGACTTTAATCATCAAATTTCTTAAGTATCTCTTCCTATATAAAGAAAGTATTAAGATCCTCTATAGACCCTTAAACACTAACATGATTATTTGGTCATTAATTTCCAAGGAATAGATTATAACTATGTTCCATGGGATTCATGGACTCTAAGTATGGTAAATAAAAGGAAATAGATTAACATAGTAGACCTATAGATATGGTGTTCACAAGCCACCTAGGTTTAGAGAAGGTTCTTTAGTGATTTTATGGAAATGGAATCACCCTGTCACTAGGTCTCCAAGTGGATAAGATATCGATTGTGATATGGGTGGTCTAACATATGTCTTAAAATTAGGATGATATGTGTATAAACTAGATGAGGATTTAGATCAAGTAAAATATTCCTAATAGGATATGGATTTGTAGTGATAGGTGTGGAAATTGTACATCTAGCGTTTTATGAGGAAATACTTATGAGGATGGATTGAAATCTTGGTAGGTTCTTAGAGTGGTATGGTCCCTCTGAGTATGTAAAATTTATTAGGAAAGGTTTTACTCCTCCTCTAATGGCCCGAAGGCCTTCATTTTTTATTGATTTTTGATAATCCATCTATCAAGGGGTGAGTTGGAACCCTTACAAGGCTCATAGGTGTAAGTATTACATGGCCCATAGGCCTTAGAGTAATTCATTGCCCGTAGGATTCAAACATTACATACAACCTATACTAACTACTTGGAACTTATCCTCCCCAGCATCTTCATCGTGAAATCAGCTCTCCACCTTCGCATGGTTGTTCGGCTAGGCATTCCCGTGCATGCACAAGATTGTCTCGATGGCAGGTTCCATACCCTCTCATTATTGAAATCTGTTTAGCTTCTACGGTTGTGAAAGATCATTTCTCATCCTCCTTGTAGAGGTTGTTCCTTGTAGGTTGTCTGGTTTGCATCTGCACTTAAAGGTGGCCCAAAGGCCTTGAGGTGGCCCTAAGGCCTTACTGACCTGAAGTCCTGGGTGGCCCGAAGGCCTTAAAGGACTCAGGGACCCAATCGGTGGCCTGAAGGCCCAAACTGGAGCATATTCCCGACTGCTATAGTGCCAAATAGTTACTGCTACAGTTCTGCACAGTTCCCGCTACAGTACCTACTACAGTATTTCTATAGCAACCCAAAAATTCTTCCTCTGCCTGGATTTGATCCCTGGTCGCTTGGATACACTTATGGAGTCCTTACCAACTAGGATAAGGCTCATGTGATATGAAAGTTTTTACTCCATTTAATGATTCAAGAGTTCAACTAAAGAGATGACGGATGAGATGCTAGTGTGGGTATTGGGTATTGTCAGACAGATTGGTGTTATAATTCCAAGAGTCTTGGTGTGATTTATCTTAGGATGGAAACTGGTTAGTGGGGATGGGCTATAATACATGATTTTGGTGAGGTTCTTGACCATATTATTGAGAATATAATGTAGATGGGTTTGACATGGTATGCTTTTGTGACTAGGACAATCATGAGGTGAATAATCCTCTTTGTCTAGTTGGATGATGAGATGTACATCGAGGCATCGGATAATCCATGAGAGATGAGTCTAGACTATGTTACTGAGAGGATAGACTAGGATATGTTTTATATTATTGGGTGAGTGTCTAACCCATGTGAGGATGATACAATGTATGGAGACACTTGTAGACTCATGGGGTTATTTATGATATCTCATGGAGACACTTGGGGTTATTTCATGACTCCAACATACTCCAAAAATGTTCCCACACAGTGTTTCAGAAAAAAAAAATTCCATCTCATGGAAGACCCCAAGTCTACTCTATCTTCCAATGTTTCCTCACACTCACACCTCATGGTATTACAGTATACAGTGATCTATGTCAACTAGTTAGGATATCATCACTACCCTCCATCCATAGAAATAAGTAAAATACCTAAGTGTCCAATGCGATAAAGAAAATAAAATAACAACTAAATAAAATCATACATGTATCCTATGAATATACAAGTCACTACCCAATATATAAGAACCACAACGCACCATGGGTCAAATCATGTTCCTGCAAGTAATGGGAAACAATTCCATTTAATTATACTATACTAAGAATAAATTTATTGGTATATTTTCTATCATTAATGGAAATTTCTCAAGGCTTTAGTGAAAATCGACTTTAGTTCATAAGTTAATGTCCCCTTAACTATCTGTAGATGTCAAGGGGTGTCTCCCATGGGTGTCTTGTGTTGTGTAGTGTTGATCTATGATTTCTGTGGTGCATTCTTATTGTGGGAAATGTGTATTGCATGGTCAGTTTAATAAATATATTGGTAAATTGGAAAATACACCCATATTCAATAGAGATATACCCACTTTTGATAGAGAATACCATCCAAATAACCAACTTGGAAATATGAGACCAACATTTTACTTTACCAATTCCAATTACATAATATACGCATAACCAACTTATGTTTTATGAACCAATCAATTAAAGGGAAAGAAACTCCCCACAATAACCCATAAAATCTCATATAGCATCACTCACCTCCAATTAACCCACATCATTGAATATCTTAATGACAATACAACCTCATCACATATATATCATGATTAAAAAAATCCAACACAATATAAGGTCCAATAGGAGTCTATAGAGGAAAATATGAGGTTTTTAAAAAATCATAAACTTTTTATTGAATGCACTGTTTGAATGAATGGAATACAACCTATGAATCAAACCCTGCATTTCTGGAAGACTCTATTTTGAAAAAATTAAAATTTTACCCAATAATTCACCACACGATGAGTTGGTTACTACCCAAAACTCTATAAAATGCATGATTAATATGTATGGTTATCTTAACTATGAACCAAACAATATATTCTTTATTGCCTCATTTTTTTAAAAAAGAAGACTAATTCTTACTTAGAATTACTGATCAAGAACCCTGGCGGGAGGAGAGGGAGCTGAGAAAGGGGGACTTCTTGCGGGGTGTTCGGCCATGGGGGGTCTCACGCATGACTAGAGAGGGGGCCAGGGGACGTTGGAGGAGGATATTGATCCAAGAGGAGAGGGGATGTTTCTAAGAGAGGGAGACAAGAGGGGAGGGGGTAACTTCGTTGGGAGCCAAGAGGGGAGGGGGATGTCGTCATCGGAGAGGGAGCCGAGAGGGGAAGGGGAAAGTCACTGGAGGAGAGGGAGGGGGGCTGGGAGTCGGAGGTGGAGTCTAGGGGGAGATCGAGATTGGGTAGGGGAGGAGGGTTCAGGAGGCGGAGGTCAGGGATGGTTCACGTGGGATGAAAAGTTGGGAGGGAGCCCTAACTTGGGTGTCTTTTTTCCCTACGGTTAATAAAAATCATAAGAAATATTTTCTTTCCCAACGGTTTTGTTGAACCGTTGAGAAAACCCAACATATAATACCTTATACCAATAGTTTACTAGAACCATTGGTATAGGTTCTTTATCCTAATTATTTTTTCTAACCGTTGGGAATAAGTGTTGGTATAGGCCGGATTTCCACTAGTGTAATCTTGGCCTTTTTTAGGCTCGTTTCCTTGAAGCTTTGGACAATCATTAGTATAGTGACCTATCTACCTACAATTATATAACTTAACATTGATAGATTCTTTCATTCCCTTACAATCACCAGAATGATTTCCTTTCTGTCCACACTTATATCACATGCCTTTTCCTTTTAATTAGGCACCAGGGTGTTTCCTTCTAAAAGTATCGCATGTCAAAAAATTCACCTTTTTATTCTTCCCTTTATTCATTTTGTCCTCCACCACCCTCTTATTATCTTATTTCCCCTTAAAATCATAAGACTAAGAGAATTATTTCTATGTCTTGATAAAACTTGATACAATGTCTCTGTATGATGAGAACCTTTGGGAGACTAGTGCCCTTTAGAGGAATAGTTTTAAACCATAAAATAATCAATCAATATTGATTCTTGTATTATGTATATAGTATCTAGAATTCCTTGATAAACTTATAAATTTGGATTCATACTTTGCAACATTTTCATCTTCTTTCTATCCAAGACTCAATAATTGCCTCTTAATATCAACTTGTTGTTCACGAGGAAAATATTTTTCTAGGAAAATTTACTTGAAATAGCTCCATTCCATTTATTTTATTCCTTCTTCATCCCTTGTGTTTTTAATTTATGACCAACACTAATCCAAATCTCTCAATAGACGATAAAACACCATGAAAACCTTCTCTCTTTTGTTACATCCCAAAGTAAGAAATATCTTCTCTAAAGGACTTATTCACTGCTCTGCTACGAATGGGATTGAAGTTCAATTGAATAATGGAGGTTGTTGTCACATGAAGCAGTCTAACATTCCTCCTCAATGTCATGGATTATGATTCTCCATATAGGTAAGTTTATTGTTCATAACCTGAGTCATTTATCCTAGTATAGTTATAATTTTCTCATCACTAGTCATAGATCTAGAGCCAACATCATTATCTTTCATATGAGGGAAATCCCTACATGGGATATGCATGTTTATGCAGCTTCCATTCCTTCTACTAGGTTCCATTTCTAAATATTTTCATACACTAGATTAGGTTATGAATCATAATGTATAATCTCAACTTAGAAAAATACTTGGCATAAATTAAAATCCTATCCATAGTTAATATCATAATCATGGTTTTTTTTAGAAAAATTTACATTTACTTCCTTCATAATGGTTTGTAAAGAAAATGTGAATTATCCTAATCATATCCCCTAGGAGTTTCAAACCAGGTGCATTGTAAGGCCTGTTTTCATGTACCAGGATACCTAGGGTCAAGCCTGAAACTCCTTTTTGGAGTTTTTAATCCTAGGTACATCTATTACAGAACCACATCCACTTGTAGTATTCATACAGGGATGTATATTCTAGAAATATCCACATAATCTATTCCTTTCCAAAATTATAGGTTTTTCTTGTATGTTTATCCTCAAAGACCGCCTTAGGGTTTTGTTCTCTAATATATCCTTTCTAAATCTAGTTTAAAATTTTTCTACTAAACCTCCTTTTAAACTAATTGTAAGGACACGACCCTGGTGCCTTAATTTGTTACATTTGCATGTAGACAAGGAATACGCATCCTGAAGGAGAAAATAGTTTAGTAGTTTTGGAAATCCAGATATATACATAAGTTCAACATTATAACTTGAAATGAAATACAACATAACAACTTCTTTTTAATCACACATAAACTCCTAAATTTTCCTTGAAAGTCATTCATAATATACTTCTTCACAACCTGTAGAAAATAAAACATGTTATAGGGGTGAGCTCAGATGCTCAGTGAGGGTAAATAATATAGCAAAAGAAAATATATACCCTAGGCATGATGAATAACTAAAATTCATGCCCTTAAAAATATGCTTGATAATAATATGTCAAGAATAAAAACTTATTAAATTATGCCAAAAAACATAACCATGGATATTCTACTAGTCAAATAATAACATGGACTATCAATCTTTAGTTTTATAATGAGGTAATTAATAATGTCAGACATTCTGAAATATACTATCAATGCCTCATCCAAGACATTAAAAAATGAAGGCCTTGGCCAAAACTATATCTAAAAATGGGCAAGGCCTTGGCCAAGTCCACATATGTTTTATCTCATGAGACCTACCGATGCATAGAGGGGCTGTAATAGGCCCCACCCATTACTTAATAAGTCCAATTCATTTCTCATATTAATGGGGATAAACAAAAAATTCATATACTAACATATGAAATGTAAATATCTTTCCCCAATCATTAAACATAAACAGTAACCATTTAGAGTTATATGGTGAATGGTTTCAAGATAGAACATCTATAGTCAAACTAATCATAAACCATTAAATAAAATATGGTAGAGTTATATCATAAAATAATGGTCCCAATTATACATAATAATTATCAAGATTTTTGAAACAAATGAAAATACTCTTATAAAATCATCGAGTACTTCTTGAGATAAATACTCTTTTACTTTGAAAAGAATAGTTCTTTTGGAAAACTATTACTATAAAACCATAAGTAAAATAATAAAGTTCTATAATAATAAAAATAGTGATTATATAAAAATAATGGTGGCTAAAAACATATTATATAGTGTACTTTAACATAGGTAATAATTCGAGAAGTTCCCTTGAAACGAGCTTGTATTTCGAGAAGAATTTTTGAAAGATAATTTTAAAGCATGTAACTTCCCATAAAATAAAGAATTATTTTGGTTGGTATAAATATATATAACATTAAAATATAATTTATGAAGAGTAGATAATAATAAATAATAATTTCATTGAGGTAAGTAGAGGATAAGAGTAACCCAAATGAAAATGGAGGTTCGGGTAGGAAATATTTACCTTATGCCAAATATATTAATCTCTTGAAATTAAGGTCCTAGAATATGAAATTAGAATTATTAATAACTTAATTTGTAACCAATTAGGCATTTATTTTATTTATTATAATTTTATTAAGTTCATTTATGGTGATTTTTATGGTTTAAGAGATTCAATATCATCATTTGTGAGTGCTCATTTCATTAGTTTTTATCATCGGTTTATTTGTATGGAAGTTAATGTAAAATAAGGATTGAATTAAAAAATTGATGTTATATTTTATTAATTTTCATACATAATTTTAAATGATAATATAATTCATTTGGTTACTTTGTTTAAGGATGAATCATTAGATAAAATTTTAATGGTAAACACATGAATTAATTTGGGGGTTTTTCGATCACCAAAAAATCATTTTATTTTATAAATTAATACCATGTGTACAAAATGATTAAATAATATTAAATAATATATATGAAATATATTATGATCTGGTTCAACCATAAAAATGGTTTCATAACCATAATTGAAGATGGTAATAGAATTTGAAAACTCGTCGTCCTTGAATGTGACAAATTAACACATCTTGGATGGTGTGTTCATCTCTAGTATAAAAGGAGGGGAAAGGATAGATAATGATGAATTAATACATTATCATAACAAAATTATAGTAAATTTAAGGTATTGTACTTATCAAAAAATTTGTAAGAAAGGAGGTGAGGAAATAAAAATAAAGAAATGAAATTGAAAGAAAATAAAAGAAATGAAAAGAGGAATTTACCTCTTGAATTTATCTTCCTTGAGAGCCTCTTTAGGGGAGAGGATTTAGTATTTTGAAGAGAAAAAGGTCTAATGGAAGTGGGGAGGATATTGGGAGGAGATTTTAATAGAATTTAGACAAGTCACAAGGCTTGAGAGGAGTGAAGAGAAGATGGAGTGAGGGGTGGTTTTATAGTGGGGGAGAGGGGTGATTTTTGAATATCTTATTCATTATTTTATTATTTCCCTCAAGAAAACAAATAGTATTTATTAATGTAACCCATAATAATAATAAGTACATGTGAGTTCAAACCAAGTTTTCCTACATCAACCATGATGCTAGGAATAGTGAATTTAACTGATAATATATATATACTGTAAATTACCATATTTTACTATTCATAAACAATTGTGTATTTCAGAAAAATCCCAAAAATTCAACCTAACCATTTTTTGACATGTAGAATTAAAAAATGATCTAATTTTTTAAAATTAATTTTCTAAATATTATTAATTTAATTTTTAAATAAAATCATAATTTATTTGAAAAATAATAATTTTAAAATTGTAATTCATTTTATATCACCTTGAAAAATTAATCAAGATCTCATTATATTATAACATTAATATAATAAAATAATAATATTATTTACTATTAATAAGTTTAATATTACTATTTATATTATTATTCATAAGGGTATAATACTATTCACCAAAAATTAAGTTTGCCTTATCAGACTCTAAATATCTTACGGAATGCAACCACGTATGTTAGTTTTTCAAAATTCAAATCAAAGAGGTAGCAAAAATATGTTTACTGGCTAGGTTATAACAAAGTGGTGTTTTTTAGAGACTTAGTGTTTCATTAATTCAATATTAAATTTATTTATAAATCCTTGGGGTGTTACACCTTAGGAACTAGATTTAGGGAAAAATAGATTAGGGAACATAACCATATGATATAATTTGAGGATAAGTATAGAATAACACCCTAAATTTTTGGGTAAGATAGATATTATGTGGTTTTTTCTAGAAGTAAATTCTTGTATGGATACTAAAAGTGGATATGGTTCTGGCATAAATTTACCTAGGGGTAATGAATAAAAAAAGGTTCATTGTGTTTGACCCAATCATCACCTGGTGCATAAAAATGGGCCTTATTATGTACCTCTTTTGACTCTCCTAGGGGATATTCCTAGGATAATTAAAAAAAAATTATAAAAAATTATAAAGGATTTGAAATATATATATACAGAAAGAAAACATGTCTATGATTATGAAATTATATATGAATAAATTTTTCAATTTATGTTAAGTATTTCACATGTTTTAGGATTATATATTATATTTTATAATGATTTGATCTGATCTAGTGTATTCTATCATTTAGAAATGGCACCCAATTGAAGGAATGAGAACTGTATTAATTCACATAATCCAAAGGGTTAAAATTATCGATTTTATGGTGAGATTAAACCATCCTTCTGAAATCAAATAGTCTCCCAAACATTATCATCATATAAGGACATAGTATTATGTGTTAAAAATATAGAGAAATAATTCTCTAAGTATTATGGCTTCAGAGGGAAGCATGATAACAAGAGGATGGCTGGGAAAAATATGGATAAAGGAAAGAAGAGAAAGTAGGATTTTCCCATGTGTGATAATTTTCAAAATAAACAGTTTGGTACTTTCTTAAAATTAATGGGAGTTTTCTACACGTATAGAGAGAAAGGCCTCAATTATTGTGATTTAAAGGGAAATTTTTTTTCCAATGTATAATGACTTAACTGTAAGGATATGGGTCACTAAGAAAATAAATGTCCCAAGAGTCAATGGAATATACCTCAAAAGAAGCTAATGGACCAGGATCAATCTTATGTTATTACCACAGATGAAGAGGAATTATTAATGTGCTTGTGTATGGATTCAATAATTAGGTCATTTAAGTATTTTATCAATGATGTCATGATTATAAGAATTATAATAAGGATTATACTGTAGTAATTTTTCTTTAAATATTTGTAATCATGTGTTGAATGGTACCAATGACCAATAAAAATGATTCAGTGGAAATTTGATCTTCTTAGAAATCACATGATTTAGGAAAATATAACCCTTTATATGTTCCTGATGTTGAGATAATTATGTTGGGATAAAGTTATGATTGATATGGATAACATAAATTAGATAGTGATCAATACCTTGGAATTGATTAATAATTTAAATACAAAGTGGTTTATGATATCATTGATGGAGTCTACTATATTTTTTTATTTAATGAATATATCCAATAATTTTTGTTTTATTTAAGGAATAATATAGCATGCATATTTTCAATAAATTTCAAGGGTAATTAAATTTATTACCATGTTTCAAAAGTATACATGATGAAGGTATTCACATTTTTTGTATGAGATAATTAATAGATACTTAATTTTTTTAGATATTAAAGGTAAGTTTATTTTGTAAATTTAGTTACCTTTTCATAATGTTTTGGATCTTAATATTTTGGAAGGGCCACTAGGTTAACCATTTATGAAATGTTTTAATTTGAACTTTGGATGAGGTTTTAAAGATTAATATTTTACTTTACCATATAAATATTTAAGCATATTGGATAACTTGTGCAAATCATATTGGTTTTGAAAAATAGATTGAGACAAATGGAAATAATTTTCACTCTTTTATGAATGTTACGATCCTTTAAAAGTGAATTTTAGTGCATCAGGCATAAAAAATTCAGTTTTTTGGATATTCATTTATTAGAGTAAGGTATGAATTGAAAAATTTTAAAGCCACAACCAAAGGTTGATATTGTTCTTATGAAATAAAATGAAATCAAGTAAGTATATATTCTTATGAAATTTAATCAACTTTAGTAAAAAGATCTTGAAATAAAATTTTGTCCTATTAACATCATTTATGATAATATTAATGACCATTTTCAAACTTATTTGGTATATGGATTTATGGTCATTATCTTACTCTTTACCATGTTCTTTATCACTCTCTATCAATATTTTGGTGTTAGTTTTCTCTTCTATGTCCATGTTTTCACTTCCTACCTATGTTCTCCTATTTGGAAGCATAATATGTGTTATTTCGTATAACCATTATACTTCCGTTCCTCTATTATTAAGAGGGAGTTTTATTAACCCTTTTATGATGTGGGTTTTAAACAAAGTAATTTTTAAATTTCAAACCCTAGAATACCAATATCAAGATTAAATTACAATGACACAATTTATTTAAGATGGGGAAAATATAGCACCCCAAAATTCTAAAAGAATAGTATTTTATTCATTAACATATGTGACATGATACATTGGGTTTATCTTATATTAAACACATCACTGATTTTAGATTTAGTTTCATGAAACATTGAGTTTAGATTGAGTTATATGAAACAACAAGTTTCTTCAAAAGTTTATGTTAAACACAAGGCTTATTTTTACTAAACAATAATATATTATTAATATTATTATTTAATAATACAATTATTTCCTAGTTATTGGAATATCGGGTAAGAATACGATTAAATAAATTATAAAAATATATAGTTTACACAAATTTATTATCTATCTATTGATTATAAATAAAATAAGAATCATTTAATAGAAAAAGAAATATTTTCTGAAAAAAATAGTATTTTTTTCTAAAAGATGGTTTAATCAAGCTTTTCACGGTTTATTTAAAATTAATTTTAACCACATTTTGAAAATTAATTTGAAAAAATAAACATAATTTTTTAAATAAAAATATATAAATTATCTTAGGGTTATTTTTTCAGATAAGTCTGAGAAGCTTCATTTTTTAATAAATAGTGAAAAATACTGAATTCTAATTGAAAACTTCCTTTTTGTTTAAATAATTTATAATGTTAAATTATATTTTGAATTATTTTAAAACTAAAATTAGTTAAATTTTATATCAATTAATCCAATTTATGTCATTTTAATCATTTTAATATTGAATTTATATATAAAAACTTTGTAAACTTTTGAAAATTATCCTTTAAAAACTCACTTTCTCATTGTGTCTACAGGATTAGTTTTAAATCGAATTATGCCACTTATGTGAATGAAATTTAGAGAACTAGATTTTATATTTAAAATAAATTTATATTATATTATATAATAAATTTAACTTAATTTTTGACCATAATGATGAGTGAAAACATGTAAAATTAATTACTGTGATTAAGGTTAAAATGGGGTTTTGTGCATTATATACTTTCATATTAAAATTAATTTTACTCACATATATTATTTTTATTTAATAAATTGGATTTCATATTTAGAATAATTAGGACTAAAATATCTAAGGAAACTCATTTTAATTGTGGTCTTAAAGGATAAATTACCTAGGTATATAAAAAGATACAAGTTACGGTGGTAAAAACCAAAAGGGTAAAATTGAATAAACTTAAAGACTAAAAAATAACATGATAGAAATGTATTTATTTGTCTATGATGGAGATTTTTATAGAAAAAATAAACCCTCTCATCCAATTAGGTAAGTTATACCTTCCAATAGTGAATACTTTTGGGTAATTACAAGAATGTCACTCCTCCTCAATTATAAAAGGGCACTCACTCCCCTCACTTATTCACGCCTATAAAGACATTTAGATCAGAAAAAACATACCCAAATCATTTACAAAATTATATAACCTCATACTATAAGAATTATGTTTTTCATAAATCCATCATATGAATGGTTTAGTGAAAACCTAAGAAAAATACTTGAATAAGAGGTAATATTCTTCAATGAGCATCTTTACTATACTTATTTCTCCACCTCCTTAAATTTTCATTAAACCATGATGATATAAAAAAATTATTATATTAAATATAATGGGATGTTTTTATAGAAATTTTATGATCTAAATCCCCCTTCAGTTCCATCAAATAGGTCACGAAATCATCGTTCGTGTGTACGGAAGACTACCACCTCACAAACCGATGTCGTTCCTTTTTTCACTTAAACATATCATGGTTGTTTATGATAATGTATATAAATTATATATACGATATTTATAAAATAGTTATACCTATTGAGAATTTATATCATATATATCTTTCTACCTACCATTCCTTAGTAAATATGATAACGTCGCTCATGTGTACGACAGACTATCGCCTTACGAAGCGATGTGATTCGTCTTTCACTTATGCTTCACATAGAATGTGATAAGGATAAATTTAATGATTATATGTGATATAAATGAAATAAGTATGATATTAATTACATAATTATTATTATTTAAATATAATATATCATTTTATTTTCTTACTTTTTAACTCAATGAAAACGGTGACGTCGTTCGTGTACGTGTAGACTACTGCCGTCATGAAGTGATGTGACTCTCTTTCCATCACCACAACACTAATATATATAAGTATATAATATGGTACTAATAATATTATTATAATTTTTTAAATATATAATATTACTTACCATCTTTTTATAATGATTATTGGAAAATGGAAACATTACTCATACGTATGTAAGACCTACTGTCTCCATGATTGCAACATACTTCATTTTTCATAACCATCATTAATTATTTGTTTTAAAAGTAAAATTTTAGTAAAAATATGATAATTCTTTAATTATTATTATTATTCTAGAGATGATGTAAATATTTAATATGTGAAATAACCTGATCTTTAATGACAAAACACGCATGATAAAACAAGGCAATTAACACCAGAAAGAATGAAAATAATGAAATAATATTAACAAATGTCAGATAAGATGTTATAAAAGGCTAACATATGATATTATAAATATTAATATGGTTCTTTTTTAGTTTAAAAACATTTTTAAAACTAATATACATGAGTTTAAAGAAAGTTAAATTAAAAAAGAAGCATAAGGTAAGGTTTTCTCATATCACTTTTACTTCAGCAAGACATGATCCATATTCACCACTTATTTATTTTGTGTGGTGTATATACTTAAATTTTTGAATGATAAATCATAAATTAATTTATCTTCATTATATTTAATGTTTTGTTTTAAATTATTTCTTTTATGTTTCTTATGATTTGAAATTTATCAAAGGGGTAAGAGTTTAATTCACAATCTCATTGTTATTCAAGATGGTTTATGTTTACATATCCCTTAGGTAAGTATTTTATATTTAAATATTTAAATCAACATATTTTTTTATCCTATGGTTATTCATGATATTTTCAAGTAATATTACCATTTACCCACTCTTTTCTACTTAAAAAAATTGAGAAATTTTTTTAATAAAATTTGATATCATTTCTCTCTTCATTCATGTTTTCTGAAAATGCTTTCAAAAATATTTTTAACATTTTGAAAATGATTTATTAAATACATTTTTACACATTTTCTCCTTTCTAAAAAAAATCAATAGAATATTATTATCATTTTTTTATCAAGGAACTTTTCTAACCTTTTTAAAGGGAAAAAGGAATACTCTTTTTAACTTGCATGGAATGTACAAAATTATCCGCTGACATGATGTCCATTTCATTAAATCTTACTTTTCAAGTATACAATTTTATTTTTAAAGAAAAAATTTTCTTATATTTTTTAAATACTTAGTTTTTTAAAGTTGTTTTCAAAGAAAAGGATTTTAAAAAATTTTATGTTTTAAAAAAGTTATTTTCAAAATGAAAAGGTTATTTTTCTTGAGAATATTTTTAAATATATTTTTTTTGTATTTATATTCATTAATTACAACAACCCTTTACCCTTACTCTAATGGGTATATGTTGTAATGATACCATCCTTATTATTTTTCTAGATGTTTTATGATCAGTTTGACTGGGGAGGTACTATTTTGATACCATTCACTTTACTCTGGATGGCCTATGATTATGTTTATTGATTGAGGTAAGTATTTAAATTTTATATGCTAGTATTTAATATGAATGCTTATGTTGATTGTGTTTCCCTTCTTTCATAAGTGGAATTAATTGGAATTAGTAAGTTATGGGTAGAACCCAGTATAGATAGCCCCTTGATGCATCAGTAGGTTTCATGAGACAAACTGGTTATGGTTTTGGCTAAGGCCTTACCCATTTATTAAATTTCTAATCAAGAAGACTTGAAGATATTGGATGTCTTGGTATGAATCCTTAACGGTATTATATTTCTTGGAACAAAGCCTCGACAGTATGTTTGAAATTTCCATTTTTATTCATTCCATCATTATGGATTTCATTATTGATATTCGATATGATTATTAAATTAGTTAAAATATACATAGTTAAGTTTCATGCTCATGTGATTATTTATAAGGAATTATTTGATCATATTTTATTCTTACAAAATTATTTCATGTTATTGATTAAATTCCATGTGTTTTAGTTATTTACCTTATCATTTTTTATGTCTTATTTATTCATAGATTCTACTATACACTTAACCTTACTAAGCATATAATCTCATCCTTTCTTATGTTTTTTCTAGGATACAAGGAAATATTTTTTGATTGATATGAAGGGATGCACTAAGGGGAATAATGGAATTATCAACCAAAATTATTTGTATCCTTTATGTCTTAAAATTTAATGTAAATTTCAATTATGTATCTAGTTTACCAATACTACTAAACTATTTTCCCTTTCGAAATATGATTCCGTGTATCTTATTCCAATCTAATAATAAATTAGGCACAAGCTCTGGGCTACTGGGGTCGAGGTTACTAAATTTTGATTTCTAATATGAGGTGTGTTCTCAATCTATTTAGTGGCCTATCTTAGGAGTCTACAAATGATTTTATCTCTCCTCTCAAGATGGTTTTTTGTCTCATATATGAGAATATTTTATCATATTGAACTATTGGTGCAAGTGTTATTTTGACTCGTGGCCCCTCCTACGACTATGACATTACAGGATGTCATCCCCAGGGGTCTCTAATGTCCAAGGGATGAGGTGAATTAAAATTATCCACATTCTCTCCATTATTTTATGCACACATATGATGGGTACTTAACAACTATTTATCATAGGGTTACTATGTTGTGAGTACAAGCATGTCACAGGCTCTCACAGTTCTTTAATGACCTCAGGTCCAGATCCATGGAGAAATTCAAAAGGTCTGTCTAACATTACAGAATTTTCATGGTTTAAATATGATCCTCATATCCCTAATAAGGGAGGTTCTTAGCCTTTATCCTATGGAAATTTACCCACATGTTTTTGCATAGCAAAAGCATGCATTTTTCTTTCAGATCATTTGGGATGTCATAGCTGGAAGTGGTAATGGGCCAGGATGTAATTGGAAGTTTGTTCTCTGCCAACTATTTCTACATATAAATTTTATATTATTCCTAATTATAGGAATATTTTTCAACCTAGTCAAACCACAAAGGTCACTTTTCTATGTACAATGACTCGCAACCTCGAAAAGGCGTGATTGGAGGTTTCTAACTTGGATCACCTAGTAACTGGGGAAAGGAGTTGTTAGAGACATATGAGGAACTATATACTAATGAACTTGGTTTTACAAGAACCTATTTATACAAAGTTTCCTTGAAAATGGGAGGGTTCCCTTTCTTGGTTGATATATCACCGTATGAAGGTTGTCCATAGTAGATTCTAGGGGTATGGTCCCAGTAATCCATCTATATACTACCACAAAGATTAATTTAATGTTATCTATAACCTTTGACATCATATAAATAGTTGGAGAATCTTTGATATTATATTCATATTTATTTTATGGCCTCAAGGATTTTAGAATTTAGTAGGGTAGGGGTATGATCCTGCTATATAGAGGCCACCAAAATATGTCAACAACTATATTTGACTATTAAAGGAATATGCTCCCACTACTGGAAAGCTTCTAGAGTATATTGAAAATCTTATGAATTATTGGTAGGAGTATGATCTCGACATTAGGTGGCTACTAGAATATGCTAACAATCCATGGTTGAATCAGTAATATGATCCTGATTCATATGTTCATCCCCCATTATAATATATTTAAGAACCTATGGAATGGGAGAAGGGATATGGGCCTCTACCTATATGTATCATGAAAGATGCAGATGAATTACTTCATTGGAGGGATAAAGAATATAAGCCTTTCCCTTGTTTTCTCCTAGAATATTCTGAGAATATTTTGAATTTCTAGAAGTAATATGGGCTTGTCCCTAGGTGACTATCGGGATATGATGATGAACCTCACTCAGAGTGGGAATATGATCCAAATCCTATTTTTCCTTTAAAATATTACACCATCCCTTTTTTATAGGAATATACACTTATACTAAAGTGATTTCCAAATAAAGTTGATGAACCCTAGTGGAAATGTGGATATGATCTTGATCCCTTGTCTCACCCTTTATCGGGATATGTCGATAATTCTCATGGGTGGAAGTACTAAAATTCAAAAATATCCCAATGGTTTCAAACCATTGGGAAAGGGCATGGAACTATTGGCATGGTCTATCCCAATGGTTTCCAGAACCGTTGCTGTGTTAGCCGTTGCAGTAGATCTATGCCAACAGTTCATTAGAAATCATTAGTATAGGTTGTCTGAATGTAATCTATGCCAACAGTTTAAGTATAATCATTGGTATATATGTGTACCAACGGTTCTTAAACTGTTGGTACAAATGATATCTATCTTCTAACCTATTCCAACGGTTTAATGAATCTGTTGAAATATATGTATACCAATAATTTTTGAACCATTGGTATACATGCAGTATATGTTTTTTCCCAACGGTTTCATAAACCATTGGGATATATGTTTTCCAGAAAACATAAGTTGTCCCCCACTATAGTATACCAATGGTTTTGTAAACCGTTGGCATATCCTCTACTCCACAGCAAACATAAATCCCTCCCCCCCACTGTAAACTTGCACATCCCATAAACCTTCCTCCCACTGTAAACCTACACCTCCCATAAACCTGCACCTCCCGCAAAAAACATAAGCTGCAAACATAAGTTGCAAACATAAGATAAACAAAACCTGCACCTCATTCTTCCAAAGCTGGGAAACCCCCCCACTATAAACCTGCACATCTTAAATCTGCTCTAAACCAAATCCTGCACCTCAATCTTCCAAACCTGGGAAACCCACTGTAAATCTGCTCCTCTTAAACCCACTACAAACCTTTAACTTTTAAGTTGGACAACCCACTGCTCTTAAACCCTCTATAAACCAACACCTGCACCTCAGTCTTCCAAAGTTGTGCAACCCACTATAAATCTTTGCCTCTTAAACCCGCTACAAACCTGCACCTCTTAAGCTAGACAACCCATTGTAAACTGAACATTTTCTAGTCTTCCAAATCACCTGTAAACCTCCCACTATAAACCTGTAAACATGCACCTCTTCTGGATATAGAGGTTATAATAAAACCCATCACATATTAAATTGATCTTATTCAAGTACTAGTCCATTCAATAATATCATTATCTTGGTTAATGAACTATCCCATATAGTTCCTTCCTCATCCAATAAAAATTTTCCTTCATGAATAAAAAATACATATGTATAATTCTTATTTATGTAATACATTTATAAATTAAAATTTTATGTCCATATGGAATACCATTAATCCCCTCTACATCATCATATCAAATTATACATGAATTGTTTCTAGTCTACCCATAGGATCAAATATCTCATCTAAAAATATACCTTCAATATAGGAGTATCCCTTTCACACAATTCATGAGGTAATTATTTATTTTTTGAATATGAGAATAATTTGAGTCTCAAGTAATCTAGTGGATTACCTAGTGTAACATATATGAGTACCAAGAGTACTGACATTTTGCACTTGGATGGTGAGACATTTTTGATATGGGGGTATAGGTCTGGAGTGACTAAAACCTTGTACCTATCTGGTGAGCTATGATATGGACCAAATGCCCTTGTTTTTATTTCATACACATGTTGGGTGAAAAATTATAACAATTATAGTGATATATCTTATGGAATGAAAACACCTTGAGTGATAAGGTGTTGGAAGGACCCTTACTTGAGTGATAATGAAGTTGTCATATTATAACATGATATATAACCCTACCATAATTGATAAGGTAGTGGTCAAGATAATGACATGAACTTGAGTGATATGGTTCTAGATGAACCCAACCATGAGTGATAATGGAGCTTTTGGAATGTGATATTATACCTACCATGGTTAATTTGGTATTATTTTAAAAATTGGATTTACATTGATAATAATGTATTAACATGTATGTTTGTTGAGTGAGAAGGTTGGTATGTGATATATAGTGGTATGAGACAATACCTTTAGTAGTATGGTAGATGTTGGGAGTTGAGTTATGACCTATATTTAGTGATAAGTATTAGTCTAGGTCTTGGATATATGACTCTATCCTAAACATTCAGGTTGTGGTTGAGTAATCATTGATACTCCATATATAGATTATTTGGGTATATGATGGGTTTCATGTATGATGGTACAATGATGCAAGTTTTTTGTTCCGAAAAAAGTGATAAAACACTATTTTGTTGAATATTTTATAGATAATAAATGATATAATTTCCTCACATTGTGTTAAATATGTTCAATTAGAAAGTATTTGGGATTAGATTATTCATTTGAATATTTGATGAAAATTCCAGTTTTACTCTTTCAAAATCACTGTAGTATTTCAATCATAAATATTTTTATTTGAATTATTTGAACTTAATATTTTTTAACCATGTTCCAAACTTAATTTTATACAACTTTTATTCATGACACTAGAGCTAAAGAGTGCATTTGTATGGAGTAAATGGTCTATTAATCCAATGGTGGGATGGAATCGGAAGAATGGACAAGGGTTCTATATTTGAGCCATATCATCTTCATCCAGGCTTTGATTGAGCCCAAATTTTGAGGAACGATCGGGGACATGATTTGGAAGAAATAATCCTTGAATAAGGCCGGACAATTCATGCGTTTTAGAGGTCAACCAGGTGGTGAAACCTGGAATAAAATATTTTACCGAGTTTTTCATTTCACACTTAAAACGTTATGTAACCCTATACCTCACAAACTCTATTTAAAGGGGGTTTTAACTCTTTGTTATGGCTGGGAGAGGATTTGGGAAGGTGTGGAAGAAAAGGTGTCTCTTGGTAGACCCTCACAACTCTTGGAAGAAGTAAGGCTTTGTGCAAACCTCTCTTCCAAAAAGGCTCTCCTCTCCCACCTCCTCTTTGTATTTCTTTTATTTCATGTTTGTTTCTTGAATTTTTCTTCAAATAATCTTCTGTGTTCTTACCTTTTCTTCTTCTATTAATCTTCTTAATTGGGTTGGTATCAATAGTGGAGACGAGATTAGGTTCTACCCTTTCAATCCTTTGCTCATGCAAAACGTCTCCACGTTGACTACACCGCCCATGGAAGAGTAGTTCTTTTTAGTAATAGATTAACCTCTATCCTTCTTCATTTAATTATTTTGAATCATTAAGATATTGTAATTCACTTAATATGATCCATTAATTATGTTTTTAAATTTTAATAAACTAAGAAAGAAGTTGAATAATTAACACAAAAACACGCGAGGTCGAGATTTTGTGTAAATTGTGAGAGCGCGATATTAATCGGTAATACAAGACTACTTGGGATAAATTTGTAGAGTTAAAATATAATCCCTCAACACAATTAATCCTCATTTCCAGAATGGATACGTGCTCTAATTAACCACTGACCATAAGCTAACCTTATAAAAACAATCAAAGCAGGGTGCTGTGATTGCGTGTTCTGAAGCTAGCCTAGGGTTTAAGTAATTCCATCTTTGTGGTTAAGTTAACTCTTATAGGTTTCAAGGGTTAACAAATTAGGGGATCATAATTAAGTGTATATTGATTTAAATGATAATGATTAATAAGTAAATTAAGAGGTATAGTTAGATTGATTACATATTTTAAAATATTTTCTAAAAAACATCTTCTTGTTGTGTCTTTTTAATCAAACTTCATTTTAAAACTAAAAAGAAAAAAAATACAATCTTCTTCCAGAAAACTTCTTATAGATTTATAAATTATAAACAAACCCCATCATTTAAACTAGTGTTTTAATTCTATTCTATTTTATTTTTAGAATACCTTTAATAAGTTGTTAAATTCACTTCCTCCTTTGAGAAACAACCTTGGTCAGCCACTCTGCTGCACCTAAGTAACCTAAAACTGAATATCATTTGAGAGCGCCCACGACAGTGCTCTTTCAAATTGGAGCCATTTCTGAGGAGGCAGTTAATTATTTCAACCAATTAGATGTATTTATTTTATTTTACATTTTATTCTCTTCCTCTCTTTTTTCTTCCTTCTTTACCCAATCTGATTTCTTTTTTCTTCTTCTTCTTTTATTTTCTTCTACTTCTTTTTGGACCATCAACTCAAACTTCTTTTCTTTTTATTATGTTCCACTTTTCTTTATTTCCTTTTAATCTTTCATTTATTTATGAAACAAACTAATCTCTAAGATATCTTATATCTTGACCCTGAGATTGAACGCAGCCTTAGGGCCCGAATCAGACATTCTCAGTCTACGGGAAGTTTCAACATTCAACCAGTTGAAGAATTACTCCAGTATCAGAACATTGAAATTGGAAGCAATTCAAATTCAACCATAAAACAAGAACCAATGGATGAAAATAATGGAAATTAACTTAATAGAACCATTCTATAATTGGTTGCACCTGATATTAACTATCAACCAAATTGTATTGCATACCCAAATCTCGAATCGGACATTGAACTAAAATATGGGTTAATTCACTTACTTCCAATGTTTCATGGACTCTCTGGAGAGGATACCAATAAACATTTGAAAGAATTTAATGTGTTTTTATCAACCCTAAAACCTAGAAATTTCTTTGAAGATCAAATCAAATTAAGAACATTCCCATTTTCACTAAATGGAGCTGCAAAGGATTGGATGTACTATTTACAACCTGAAGATGTAACATGTTGGAACGATTTGAAACGTCTTTTCTTGCAGATATTTTTTCCAGCATCTAGGACCACTTCCATTCATAAGGATATCTCAAGGATCAATAAAGCACAAGGGGAGTCAATGTATGATTATTGGTAGAGATTCAAGAAGTTGTGTGCAAGCTTCCCACATCACCAAATCAGTGAGAAATTACTCATCCAGTACTTCTATGAACGACTCACACCTATGGAGAGAAGCATGGTGGATGCTGCAGATGGAGGAGAATTGGTGGACAAGACACCAGTAGCTACACGTGCATTAATCAACAAGATGGCCCAAAACTCCCAACAATTTGGTGATAGAGGTACACCGCATGTCAGGGGAGTACATCAGGTAAGTCCTTCTTCTCTTGAAATTCATTTTATTGATACCAATTTAGAAGAATTGACTACTATGGTGAGAAAAATTTCTTTGGCATAAAAGACATCCCAACCCCCTCTTTCAAGGCCTTGTGGTATTTTCACCGAGACAAGCCACCCAACTGACTGTTGCCCACAACTCCAAGAAAAAGAAGATTGTGCAGCAGTGTTCCCTAGGAGACCATATCAGCAACAACAACAACAACCATATCCCCAAAAGAAGTTTGGTCCAACATAAAACCAAGGGTGGAAGGATCAATCAGACATGAGGTATGGCTCTGGGCAACAACAAAGTCCCCTTTTCAACCAAACTTACAGCAGCCCCTACCTTACCAACAGGGTTTCCAACAACCCCAAAGGAGATTTGAAGCTCAAACATCAATAAGTCAGCAACAATGGAATCTACAACACAAGGTAGACTCTAACACTGATGATCTTTTGAAACAAATTGTTCTTAATCAACAGAATGAGCGGAAGAGTCAAGGTTCAGAGTTGAGGGAGTTGAAGACTCAAATGATCCAGATTTCCACCACCCTCCATGAACTTGTGAGTAAGAATTCTGGAAATCTACCTTCCCAACCCACTCCAAATCCAAAGGGGAATGTCAGTTCCATCACATTGAGAAGTGGGAAGCAAATGAATGATACATCTGTACCTACCATTACACCAGGATTAACCTCAACTCCAGAGAAGCTGCATTCTATACCAACTGATGAGCAATCCAAGGAGAAAGATAAAGGTAAGAAAAAGATTGATGATGTTCCTCCTAAACCCCTTCCTTTTCCAAAAAGGGTTGTTCAAACCAAGAAGATGGCTGAAGAAGCAATGCAAAAGGAGGTTTTGTACACATTCAAGCATGTGGAGATCAACATCCCTCTACTTGAAGCCATTAAACAAATCCCAAGGTATGCAAAATTCTAAAAAGAACTCTACACAAATCGAAGAGGGCTCAAGGGAAATGAGAGGATAAACCTTGGAAGGAATGTCTCAGCACTCATTACACCAACTTTAGCAATGCCAACAAAGTGCAAGGATCCCGAGACATTCAACATCCCATGTACCATAGGGGAGTTGCACTTCTCTGATGCTCTTTGTGATTTGGGAGATTCCATAAATGTGATGTCTCACTCTATATTCTCTTATTTGTAGGTTGGTGAGCTGAAACCGACGAGAGTAGTGGTGCAATTGGAAAATAGAGCTATGGCATATCCAGCGGGAGTTCTTGAGGATGTACTTGTCCGGGTAAGAGACATGATATTTCCAGTGGATTTCTATGTGCTTAACATGGAGGATGATCAGGTAAGTTCTCATTCCCCCATTATTTTAGGTAGGCCCTTCCTCAAAACTACAAAAACTATCATAAATGTCAATGAGGGTACACTTTATATAGAATTTGGGGATGAAGTTGTGATATTTAATGTTATGGATTCCATGAAGTACCCCTCAGAGGATCATTCTGCATTTGTTATCTCCCATTTTGAACCACCAAGTAAAAACACCATGGAATTGGATTGTCCTATGCTTAGGGAGATTATGATTTTTGGTTCTATTTTGATGTCTAAGAGTACTTCCACACCCGTTTCTAAGGAAAAAGACTCTCTAAGATTTGATTTTGAAATGTAATCATATTCTGAGTTTGATCATGTGAACTCTAATTATGACATGGATGTTGAGTATGCTGATGGATTTGATGCATTATTTTCTAATTTTGATGATTTTTATTCTGATACTGATGTTCATTGTGTAGATATGTCTGTTTCATCAATTTCTCCATCCATACATCACCCCCCTACATTGGAACTCTTTCCATTTCCCCCAAATCTTAAATATTCATACCTACTGAGTGGTGATATATTACCTATTATCATTGCTAACAATCTCTCTTTTGAACATGAAGAAAAACTTTTGAATATTTTGAGAGATAACATTATGGCAATTGGTTGGACATTGGCAGAAATATCAGGTATTAGCCCATCTATTTTCATGAATAGGATTCTCTTGGAGGATGGGGCTAAACCGATTAGGCATCCACAAAGGAGACTTAATCCAACACTTTTGGAAGTTGTTAATAAAGAAGTTGAAAAATTACTTGAGGTGGGTATCATTTTCCCTATTTCTGAATCACAATGGGTTAGCCCTGTCCAGGTTGTACCAAAGAAAACTGGTTTCACTGTTATAAAAAATGAAAATGATGAGTTAGTTCTTGTGAGAGTACAAAACAGTTGGCGAGTGTGTATTGATTATAGGAAACCAAATCAATCCACTCGTAAGGACCATTTCCCACTTCCATTCATTAATCAGATTCTTGAGAGACTTATAGGTAGGACACATTATTGATTCTTGGATGGTTTCTCTGGCTATTTTCAGGTTCCCATTGTAGCAGAGGACCAGGAGAAGACGACATTCACCTGCCCATTCGGTACCTTTGCTTACCGAAGGATGCCATTTTCACTTTTCAATGCCCCAGGTACCTTCCAGAGATGCATGGTGAGTATTTTCTCAGATTTCATTAAGACCTGCATGGAGGTATTTATGGATGATTTTACAGTTTATGGATCCTCATTTGATGAATGTCTATCTAGTTTGGGTGATGTGTTGCATCATTGCATTAATAAGAATCTGGTCTTAAATTTCGAAAAATGTCATTTCATGGTCGAAAAGGGAATTGTCTTAGGTCATATAGTCTCAAAACATGGCATTGAAGTTGATAAATCTAAGGTATAAATTATTTCATCCCTTCCATATCCTACATGTGTGCGTGATGTTCGATCATTCCTTGGACATGCTGGATTTTATCGACACTTCATCAGATATTTTAATAAGATCGCTCTACCCTTATCTCGATTGCTTCAAAAAGATATTGACTTCAATTTTGATGATTCATCCAGGGTATCATTTGATGAGCTAAAGAAGTGTCTGACCATTCCACCGTTCATACATCCCCTGCGGTGGGACCTTCCTTTTGAGCTTATGTGTGACGCTTCCAACTTCACGATTGGAGCTGTCTTATCTTAGAGGGTGGTGGGACGTTCACATGTGATTGTCTGTGCATTGAGGACACTATATTCAGCCCAATAAAACTAAAAAACCATGGAAAAGGAGTTTCTTGTCGTCATATTTGCTTTAGATAAATTCCTTTCGTATTTATTGGGCTCTAAAGTAGTTTTTTTCTAACCATGCAGCTCTGAGGTACCTCCTGAAGAAGCCAAATGAAAATCCCAGGCAGATCCGATGGATGCTCCTTCTTCAAGAATTTGATATTGAGATAAAGGACCAAAAGGGGTCAGAAAACTTGGTGGCAGACCACATGAGTAGGCTTACTCACACACTAGAGAGTGACACCTTGGACCAGGTACCACTTCAGGACACTTTCCCTAATGAGAATCTCTATACCATCTCAGGTATGCATCCTTGGTATGCTGATTTAGTTAATTACATTGTTTCCTCTGAAATCCCAGTAAATTTGAAGAAGCATCAAGTCTAAAAATTAAAAAGTGAGTCTAGGTTTTATGTGTGGGACGATCCTTACCTCTGGCGCATGTGTAGTAACCAAGTCATTAGGAGGTGTGTTCCCGATCATGAGTTTGATTATACTTTGCATTTATTTCATACACTTGCTTGTGGTGGACACTTTGGACCCCAACGTATAGCTAGGAAAGTTTTAGAATCTAGATTATATTGGCCTAGCTTATTCCATGATGCCCATGTGTTTTGTAAGTCATGGTCTTGTTTCCAACACACTGGGAACATTTCTAGGAGACACGAGATACCCCAATAACCCATACTATTATGTGAGATTTTTGATGTATGGGGCATCGATTTTATGGGTCCTTTTCCTAGTTAATTTGGTTTTTTATATATTTTGGTTTCTGTTGATTATGTGAGTAAATGGGTGGAGGATAAGGCCACCAGGACTAATGATTCGCATGTTGTTGTGGACTTTGTCAAAGCGCAAATTTTTTGCAGGTTTGGAGTACCAAAGGCCATCATCAGTGACCAAGGGACACACTTCTGCAATTGGAATTTTTCTTCCCTCCTTCGAAAGTATGGGGTGACACACAAAATATCAACACCATACCACCCCCAAAAAAATAGCCAGGTTGAGGTTTCAAATCGTGAGTTGAAACAAATTTTGGAGAAAATCATGCAGCCAAATAGGAAGGATTGGAGAAAGTGCTTGGATGATGTGTTGTGGGCTTATAGTACAGCATACAAGACACCCATTGGTATGTCCCCATTTTGGATTTTTTTGGGAAAGCATTTCATCTCCCAATGGAAGTCGAGCATCGGGCATATTGGGCTATAATGAAATGCAACATGGATTTGGCCCAATCTAGAATTCAAAGGAAATTTCAAATTCAAGAGCTTGAGGAGATTTGACTGTAATCATATGAGAACTCAAGGATCTAAAAGGAAATATCAAAAGCAACTCATGACAAAATGATCCAACAAAGGGAGCTTCATGTTAGAGACAAAGTCATTCTCTATAGTTCATGACTAAAGCTGATGCCTGGTAAGTTGTGTTCCAGATGGTTAGGTCCTTATGTTGTGACTAATGTTTTTCCTTATGGTGCAGTGGAGATCACACAAGAGGACACAAGAAGGATCTTTACAGTCAATGGGCAACATTTGAAGAGATATATTGAGGGAATTCCTACTAATGCAGTGGATTTTATCACACTGCATGAACCCATTATCACTTAAGCACATCAGGTTATTCCTAACCCTTTCACTTTTATATTATTTGTCCTATTTAAAAATTCTACATTCCATGTGCATATATCATCTCATGGGTTCACATTGAGGACAATGCAATATTTTAAGTGTGGGGGAGGGAACCTTTTAGTTTAGTAATTTCAATTGTTTTCCTGTTAAAAAAAACAAAAAAAAATTGTGTTTTTTTTAAATTTTGTGTGTTTATTTGTCAATTTTCTTTGTGTTTTTGAAAATTTTGAGCTGAAATGATTCTCATCACAATTTTGAAATTCATATCAATAAGTGAAACAATTTATCCCTTGAAACTAAGCTTAAATCAATGCTGAAATGACTTTGTTTCAATTTCAAATATTTAGTAATTTCATGAAAATTACACTAAATTTTGAATCTCATGCCACATATCACTGTCTTTATATTTGAAATCGCTTTCCTGTGAGGATTATGAACCACTATTTTCATATTATTTACATTCACCTCACTTCTTGAGAGAACCAAACCATGCTTAATTTAACCAGAATTTGATTTATTCCTGTCAAAACTTGAGGGTTTGAGGTACTTATGTTTAAATGATTGAGGCATTTGTTTGGTATTAAAGCCCCTATTTCAAAGAATCATTTTTTTATAATGGCCTAACTTGAAAATTTAATCCTTTTATCCCTTAGAATCCATGCATAGCCTGTTAGGTTAGCCACATTACAAGCCAATTTTCCCTATCCAACCAACTCTTGAAGTGAAATTGCATAATCTAGTTGAGCTTAAGTGTGGGGGAATCTGTCTTGTGTTGTGCTACCACATTTTGTGATACTTTGGATGAAAAATAAAATTATGAAGAGATGTTTTTACTGCTGAAGAAAACAATTATACTGAAATTTGTGCCTTTCTGGAGCTTTCAAGATAAAAGAAGCTATGCCTTTTTGGAGATTCTAATAGAGGTGGAAAGCTGTGCCCATCTGGAGCTTTCAAGAAAATCATGTTTGAGAAGATTGACATTTTTGATGCTGAAATTATTAATGGTGTAAACTTTCCATGACTCTTAATGATGATTGAGCTGAATTGAAACTATGGGGATTGAGGAGAAGACCATATTTAAGTGAAAATTAGATTAATGCAATTTTGCTTCAAAAAGAGTCAAGCCCTCCTCATTCAGCCTCAGAGTTTTTCACATCTTAATCCTACCAACCGAAATCCACAGAACAATCCTAAAAATTCCTCATGATAAACATATGTCCTTGATTCACATCATGTAGCGATATAGGAATTTATCAAGCCTATGGTGACCCTTGTATGAGTTTGGATGAGAAAGACATTGCAAAAAAATTTGACATTTGTGTGATAAGAGAAAATTCAAGCGAGGTAAGTGTTTTGTGCATGGGAGAATAAATAAAGTGGAAATATATTGAATTATATAAATGAAGAACTTGAAATAATGGTTTTTTATGAGGCATGATATCTTTTTTTCTTGGTGTGTAACTATTTGATCTCAAGGATATGTGTTTTAAAATTTGTTTTGATTTGATATTGATGTTTACTTGGCATGAGGTTTTTCCCAGGAGTGCAAAAGGGTAAGTGTGGTGGAGTTGATAAAAAAATATTTTTTTGAATATTTTATTGATAATAAATGATATAATTTCCTCACATTGTGTTAAATATGTTTAATTAGAAAGTATTTAGGATTAGATCATTCATTTGAATATTTGATGAAAATTCCAGTTTTACCTTTTCAAAATCACTGTAGTATTTCAATCATAAATATTTTTATTTGAATTATTTGAACTTAATATTTTTTCACAGTGTTACTAACTTAATTTTCTACAACTTTTATTCAGGACACTAGAGCTAAAGAGTGCATTTTGATGGATTAAATGGTCCATTAATCCAATGGTGGGCTGGACTCGGAAGAATGGACATGGGTTCTGTATTTGGGTCATATCTTCTTCATACAGGCTTGGATTGAGCCCAAATTTTGAGGAAATCTCAGAGAAATGATTTTTCAAAAATCATCCTTCTAGTATACCAGACAATTCACGAGTTTTGGAGGTCAATCAGGTGGTGAAACTTGGAATAAAATATTTGGCCTAGTTTTTCATTTCACAATTTAAAAGTTATGTAACCCTAGCCCTCAAAAACTCTATTTAAAGGGGATTTTAACTCTTTGGTATGTATGGTAGAGGCTTTGGGAAGGTGTGTCTGAAAGGGTGTATCTTGGGATCCCCTCACAACTCTTGTAAGATGTAAGGCTTTGTGCAAACCTCTCTTCCAAAAAGGCTCTCCTCTCCCACCTCCTCTTTGTATTTCTTTTCTTTCATGTTTGTTTCTTGAATTTTTCTTCAAATAATCTTCTGTGTTATTCCCTTTTATTATTCTATTAATCTTATTAATGGGGTTGGAATCAATAGTGGAGATGAGATTGTGTTCTAACCTTTCAATCCTTTGCTCATGCAAAACGTCTCCACGATAACTGCACCGCCCATGGAAGAGTAGTTCTTTTTAGTAATCGATCGACCTCTATACTTCTTCATTTAATTATTTTGAATCATTGAGCTACTATAATTAACATAATATGATCCATGAATTGTGTTTTTAAATTGTAAGAAACTAAGAAATCAATTGAATAATTAACACAAAAACACACGAGGTTGAGATTTTGTGTAAATTGTGAGAGAGCGATCTTAATCGGTAATACAAGACCACTCGGGATAAATTTGTAGAGTTAAAATATAATCCCTAAACACAATTCATCCTCATTTCCATAATGGATATGTTCTCTAATTAACCAATAACCATAATCTAACCTTAGAACAACAATCAAATTAGGGTGCTGCGATTGCATGTTCTGAAGCTAACCTAGGGTTTAAGTAATTCCATCTTTGTGGTTAAGTTAACTCTTGTAGGGTTCAAGGGTTAACAAATTAGGGGATCATAATTTAGTGGATATTGATTTAAATGATAATGATTAATAAGTAAATTAATAAGTAGAGTTAGATCTATTACGTATTTTAAAATATTTTCTAAAAAAACATCTTCTTGTTGTGTCTTTTTAATCAAACTTCATTTTAAAACTAAAAACAAATAAAATACAATATTCTTCCATAAAACTTCTTATATATTTATAAACTATAAAAAAACCCATCCTTTAAACTAGTTTTTTAATTCTATTCTATTTTATTTTTAGAATACTTTTAATAAGTTGTTAAATTCACTTCCTCCTTTGAGAAACGACCTTGGTCAGCCACTCTGCTACACCTAAGTAACCTAAAACTGAATATAATTTGAGAGCACCCACGACAGTGCTCTTTCAAAAAGTATCTATGGTTGGGTATCAGGGAAACCTACTTATCACACGATGACCTAATACACATGGAGTCTTGGTGTCCTAGTTGGAACATGACATCTGACATGATATGTGTGTGTATTTATTTTTGTAACATTTACTTCACTCAGGTATACATATATATAAAAATATATTAGTGTCTCTTCATGAGATTATAAATCTATGTATTTATAACACCTAGCATGATCAACTTGGTATGTATGTATATCTTTTGATAGTTTTACTGATCTAAGAAAAGATTATGAACTAGATTGGGATAGAGTAGCTTAATAGGGATTAAAGGTGATGATATTAGGTGGTGATTGAGGATGGAAATAGAGCCTATTATGTATTTTTTTTTTAAAATTTATTTTGGTCATATTGGTGGGAAATTAGTTGATGTATGATTTTTTTCATACACATGGTTTATTATTATAAAATTATGTTCTTTTATATGATAATACCACTAAAAGTGAGATGTGTGTGTGTGTGTGTTGGTCGTTTTCATGCACAACTATGAATGGTGTGAATCACACCAAGCTTCTATATCAATATAGAATAACTAGATGTTGAAATGTTGTGTAGGTATCTCCCCATATCATAATAGACTCATGAAATATATATATATATATATATATATATATATATATATATCTGTGTGTGTGTGTGCTAACCGTTTTCATACACAACTATGAATGGTGTGGATCACACCATGCTTTTATAATCTTCTCATTATTCTCGAAGTGTTCATGAAAAGAACATGTTTTTAAATTAAAATAAATATACTAAATAATACTATAATAACATTCACTATAGTTTTCCATTAACTTCTTCATGTTTTCAATCATCATCCATTGAAAACTATTAACTATCAAGCCACATAATCTACAAATATCTCCTTTTAAATCCACCACTTAAAATATCCAAAAATCTTGCGAGAATACCTCAATTTTGATTCTCCACATTATCCATAACTTTGGAAATATTTTAAACCTCCAACTGAATATTTGTGGCATAAAAAACCATTCAAACTTTCCTTTTAAAATCCTAAACCTCAAAACATCAAAACTCACTTTTTAATTGTGTTTCCAAACAAAATGCCTTTTCCCTTCACACCAAGTCATGAAACAAAACTTCTTTATTCAATAACCCCTTAAAAACTTCAAACACCATGCCCACTTGGCCATTTTTCTCCACTAAAAAAACCTAATACACCAAAACACCCAGCTTTCCAATACACATGTCCACCACAGTGAGCAGAATGCCTTTAGTGAGTATCCCCACTATAATTCTTCTCATTAGAACATGGGAGAAATGTTTCAATATGAATATTCAGAATAGGAGGCACTAAATCATATGAATTGGTGGTGGTAAGATGAATCTTATGGTGGGGAGCACCATAATCTAGACATGTGTTAAACAATGACACCGTTAGTTTTTTTAGATATATGGGCTCAGGTAAACACCCAAAGGGGTGTCCAAGAGGCTAGGAAAACACCCCAAATAGGTCTCGCCATAAGATAAGGTCACAATAGACATGATATAACAAATAATATATTTAATATGCTATAACAAGGGATCGTCGGAAGGTTGTAGTGAGCGGTACAATGACACAATGTCTAAAGGGAAACGAAACAACGTAAATGAATCATACACCCTACACAAGCCATTTACAAATTCATTCACTTCACCTAAACACGGAAATTTCATTTATAATATTCAAAGGTTGAAAAGTAAAGTGTCATGAACAAGGCATATGCCTACTTGGGAAATGTCATTTGTGCTAAATGAGTATGATAAGCCAATTTATATTATTCAAATAAAACAAAAACTAACTATCCACAAAACAAACACCAACAATAGGCATATGGAAAACTCAAACCAAATATAAACATGATACAAACAACTATCACTACTCTTTGGTTTATAAGACAGCGCACCTCCGTTGGAGGGGTTTTATTATAAAATAATGGAATTACTTTATCACACAATTAATTTAATTTTATTTAACATTTATTTTGAAACTCATTCAGCACAAATCAAATGCAATAAGTTAAGTAACTAGATCAACGTAACTATCACTATGAGTTTTCACAGACAATGCACCTCTGTTGGAGGAGTTTTATTATAAAAACATGAGTTTTTTATCAAATGAAACAATTATATTAAAGAACACTTATTCAAGATATGCAATTCTATATAATTATGCAGAATTAAGAAAGAAGCTAAATTGAATTTAAAGTATTCTTAAATTAAAGAGCCTACGATATGGACTCTACATAAAGGTGGAACCAAGCCATCCACTTCGGATCTTGGAGCTTTCTAACTAAAATCTATTTCTCCTCCACTGGGTATATGCACCATCACACACATGCAAGGACACCTAGCCCCTTATGCACACACCCGCATGGCCTTGAGCATGTGCAAGGGGATCCTTGCACATATGCTTTTATGCATATACCAGTCTCCACTCACCTACGTATGCATTTATATATATATATATATATATATATATATATATATACATGGGCACACCTATCCCCATACATTCATAATCACTACCATGGGTGACTATACATGTAATAGGGGAACCCACATACATATACTTACTTACCTATGCACATACAGGAGATTCAACCTTGACTTGGTGACTCAAAACCAACGAACAGGGATCAACACACTACACAAAGGATATTAAGAACCTTAAAACACATGAAGGATGTTATATAACCTATGAGAAACCAACCAATGGAATTAAATCCTTACCTAGATTGGAAGCGGAGAACCAAATCCACCCGAACCAACATGAAATGATTCAACGCCCTACCGAAACATAATGTGGAGTCAAAAACACTAAATCCCCAAATACATGAGGTGCAAGACAAGTAGTAACCATAGAACCTTAGCTCGGATCAAAGCTGGTGGACTGAATCAATCTAAACTCCTTTTTTCCCCCTTCGCATAATATAACTACCCTATGTCCATAGAAAGCAGTCAAAGATCTAAGTGGCCGATGTGATAAAGAAAATAAAATAAAAACTAACCTAAAAAATACATGTCTCCTATGACTATACATGTCACCGCCCAACAAATAAGAACCACAATTCCCCATGGGTCAAATCATGTTACTGCAATCAAAGTGGAAACAGATCAATGTTTCTAAATGTTACTATCAAATAGTGCATTCTTATTAATTAATAATTAATCTTCCTATTAATGGTATATAATCAATTTGTCCATAGTTTCAACTTAGTTTGGTTTTTCTCAATACAAGGGATGAGGTCTTATTATTATTGGTTTTTATGTTTACAGTTGAGATATTTATTTAAAAATGATGTATGTATTTGGAATTATTATTTATGGTTTTAGTTCTTAGCATGTTGTCATGGGGCCTGTCCACATGAATAATTCTTGGAATGTAGGGTTCAGTTGACATTTATGCGCTTTAATTTTATTGATGTCACTAACGATGAGGACTCAACTATTTAAATTAAAAAACCCTATATGGTGTTTTCCTATATAACTTATTGGAAGTATTCTACATAGTTGAACTACAATATTACTTCTAATTAATGGTATTATGGATCATATGGTGAGATTTTCTTTGATGAAGACTACATAGTCTCTCCATGCAAGGGATGTATATTGACCCTTAATGAATATTGTTCATTGGTGTTTATTGTTACAGAGCCAAAAATCATTTGATATTACAAGATAAGATTCAATGATTTATCTATAAATTAATGATCTAAATAGGTCACGATTGATGGCTAGATTATCACTATATAATATAGGAAATCCTTGAACATCTTTCTATGGTTTATGCATGTTGTTCATATGAATCCAATATGTGGTCTCACTATGCAAGGGATGTATAGATCTATTGGTGCCACCTCCAACTCATCAAATGCCATCCCCTTCTGAAGGACTTACCTCAAAGAATATATACAAGAGGAAATGTGTGAGGTAGTCATATAAGAAACCTCACCTAAAGTCATCAAGTAAGTAGTGTGTTTTCTGACTTTAATCATTAAATCCCTTAATCATCTCTTCCTATATAAAGAAATTATTATGAGGCTCTATAGACCCTTAAACACTAACATGATTATTCAGTCATTGATTTCCAATTAATTGAATATAACTATGTTCCATGGGAGTCATGGACTCTAATGATGGTAAATAAAAGGAAATAGATTAACATAGTAGACCTATAGATATGGTGTTCACAAGCCACCTAGGTTTAGAGAAGGTTCTTTAGTGATTTTATGGAAATGAAATCACCCTATCACTAGGTCTCTAAGTGGATAAGATATCGATTAGGAAATGAGTGGTCTAACATACATCTTAAAATTAGGATGATATGTGTATGGACTAGATGAGGATTTAGATAAATTAAAATATTCCTAAGAGGATTGGTCCTTATAGTGATAGGTGTAGTAATTGTACATATAGCGTTTGATGAGGAAATACTTATGAGGATGGATTGGAATCTTGGTAGGTTATTAGAGTGGGATGGTCCCTCTGAGTATATAAAATGTATTATGAAAGGTTTTACTCCATTTAATTATTCAAGAGTTCAACTAAAGAGATGAAGGCTGAGATGCCAATGTGGGTATTAGGTATTGTCGGACAGATTAGCATTATAATTCCAAGAGGCTTGGTGTGATTTAGCTTAGGATGGAACCTGGTTAGTGGTTATGGGTTATAATACATTATTTTGATGTGGTTCTTGACCGGATTATTGAGAATATAATGTAGATGGGTTCTACATGGTGTGCTTTTGTGACTAGGACAATCATGAGGTGAGTAATTCTCTTTGTCTAGTTGGATGTTGAGATGTGCATCGAGGCATCGGATAATCCTTGAGAGATGAGTCAAGACTATGTGACTGGGAGGATAGATTATGATATGTTTGATAGGATTGGGTGAGGAGACAACCCATGTGAGGATGATATGATGCATGGAGACACTTGGGGTTATTTATGCTATCTCATGGAGACACTTGGGGTTATTTCATGACTCCAACATACTCCAAAAATGTTCCCTCACAATGTTTTAGAAAAAAAATTCCATCTCATAGAATACCCCAAGCCTCTTCTAGCTTCCAATGTTTCCTCACACTCACACCTCATGGTATTATAGTATAAAAGTGATCTACATCAACTAGTCAGGATAGCTTCACTACCATCCATCCATATAAAGAAGTAAAATACCTAAATGGCCAATGTGATAAAGAAAATAAAATAAAAACTAAACAAAAACATACTTGTATCTTGTGAATATACATGTCACCACCCAATATATAAGAACCAAAAAGCCCCATGGCTCAAATCATGTTCCTGCAAGCAAGGGGAAACAATTCCATTTAATAATCTCTTCATTTTTCATTATGTTATTTATATAGCATGTTGTTGTAAACACCATACTAGTACACTTATCCATTGAATATGCAGTTTTGCTACATTAGTTGAGTTGATGATTGTGCACATAACCCTCTTCACTATGGAAAGAACCTCATAGGGACCACAATCAATGTTTAGTAGTTGATCCTACTCTTGAACCTGGTTGGGCACCATTCCATGAACCAAATTGTCTACTTGGTCATGAGGGTGTAAACCATTTCATTATACTATACTAAGAATAAAGGTGTTGGTGTCTTTTCTACCAGTAATGGGAATTTCTCAAGGCTTGAGTTCCAATCGACTTCAGTTCCTAAGTTAATGGCCCCTTAACTATCTGTAGATGTCAAGGGGTGTCTCCCATGGGTGTCTTGTGGTGTGTAGTGTCTATCTATGATTTCTGTGGTGCATCCGTATTGTGGGAAATGTGTATTTCATGGTCAGTTTAATAAATACATTGGTAAATTGGAAAATACACTCATAGTCAATAGAGATATACCCACTTTTGATAGAGAATACCATCCAAATAACCAACTCAGAAATCCGAGACCAACATTTTACTTTTCCAATTCCAATTACATAATATATGCAGCACCAACTTATGTTTTATGAACCAATAAATTAAAGGGAAATAAACTCCCCACAATAACCCATAGAATCTCATATAGCATCACTCACCTCTAATTAACCCACATCATTGCACATCTTAGTGAAGACACAACCTTATCACATATATATCATGATTAACAAAAAAATCCAACACAATATAAGGTCTAATAGGAGTCTATAGAGGAAAATATGAGGTTTTTAAAAAATCATGAACTTTTTATTGAATGACCTATTCGAATGAATGGAATACAACCTGTGAACCTAACCCTACATTTCTGGAAGACTCTATTTTGAAAAAATTCACAATTTACCCAATAATTCACTACGCAATGAGTTGGTTACTACCCAAAACTATAGAAAATGCACAATTAATATGAACGGTTATCCTAACTATGAACCTAACAATGCATTCCTTATTTCCTCATTTTTAAAAAAATGAAGACAAATTCTTACCTGGAAGTACCGATCAAGAACCCTGATGAGAGGAGAGGAAGCCGAGAGAGGGGGACATCCTATGGGTTGTTCGTCCATGTAATGGCCCGGACCTCTCCGGTCCATTACTTTTTAAAAATTAGGGTTAGTAAGATGTCGTGTGAGTTTCGTGGGTGAAGGATTTAATTTATGGGAGAGAGGGAGTAATTATAAGATAATAATGGGTGTCAATAATAATAATAATTATTAATGATAATGATGGTGACCCGTTGATGAAATTAAAAGAGGATTTATTACTATTAAATAATAATGGTAATGGTAGATTTTAGTGTGTGATTAATTAAATGGAATGGTTTTAATTTAATATGAGAATAACCATGGTCAACTAATTTAATGGGATTAAATTAGAACATTAATGATGGGTGTTATTATTATTAATTTTATTAATAATAACATTGAATTGAGAAAGGAGTTGGGGCGTGAGGGAATGGAGTAATGGCCAAGGGGAGGCGCCACTTTTAGTGGATTGGGAGAAGAAATCTTGAATGAAAAGGTTAGATTGGAGAGAGAATGTGAGAATTAAATGGGGAAGTAATAAAAGAAAAAGAAAAGGAAATAAATTAAGGTGAAAGGGAGTGAGGTGCACCAAATTTGAGAGAGTGGTGCGTGACTTTGGGTATTTGAAATAAATCAATTAAAATAATAATAATATAAAAATCATATTATTGTTTTTTTTATAAAACACTTTTTTTGACCGTAACTTCTTCATGCGACCACAGTTTTATGAATCATCAGCGGTAGTGCGACCCTGACTTCGAGACGTAAATTATGAGTCCAATATTTGATGTCTTTTTTGGGTTTTTGGATCGGGTACCCGAAGCACTCGGAAAATAATAGATTTAATATTATTATTAAATCTTCGACCCGCCATAACTCCTACGTGCGACGTCTGATTGAATTCTCGTCAGTGGTGATGTGATCCTGTCATTAATACGATTGATTCAAGTCTAATGTGGGATATTAAATTATGGTTTGTGGATTGGGTCCAAGAAACACCAAATAATAATATTATTATTATTATTACGGTATCTTGCATCCAACATATCTCCCTCATACGGTGTTGGGATGGAGAACCGTCTGTGACGTTGCAAACCTGAAATTAATATGGATGATTCAAAGACCATAAATCCTATATTAATTATTCCTATGGATTGGTATGTTTTTACTCTGTCAAACCAAGTGGGTTAATTCGATCCTCTTTTAATGGGGAATTAAGCGTATCTTAAATTGTCTCCCCATTAAATATTCAAAAGGGATAAGATATCATCCTCCCTTGATCTTCTTCTTTTTTCTCGGCTATGAGATGCTAGAACCTTTCAATCCTTCCCGTAAGATTTTCACAATCAAACTTTACTCCTCGGATCGGTTCTGCTCTATTTTTATGCAACCGAGTTGTATCGATTAATCCTCGAAATAAGGTATGTTTTATAGTCGTTCCTTTGGGATCATCTTCTCTTATTTCTCCCTCCCACATTAAAGAATGTAATCTCCATGCTTCTAATGGGGTTTTTCTAGGGGTTTGGCTGGTGCGGTTGTTCTGTGGCATCCTTGGGTGGATGGAGTTGGTGCGAGAGGAGGGTCATGACCCGTTGTGTGGATAAAGAATGTCAAGAACTCTTCGAGGTAGGGGATTCGTTGCTTCTATTTTATTTTATGTGAAAATTTATTATTAGCATGTTTAATCCCACTGGATGACAATAGAATTGAAATAATAAATATTTCAACTAGATAAATAAATTGATATCAATCGTATGTTATTGCTTCATGTTTTGATAGATAGTGTGATATATATGCTTGATTTGATTTGTTGTTCATTCTTGATGTAAATTGGTCAAGAACATAAATTGGGATTAATTGATAATTGTTTGGCTAAAGATAAAGAGGCATGTAAATGAATCTGGTTATTGTTGTAATTTGATGTTAATCAAATTAGTTCAATAATCATGTTTATTTATTTATGATCCCTTACTGGTTAGGTTTCTCGAATTTGGAACCTATAAATAATAAATCATTTTACCCAATATGGATTAAAGAACTGATTATTTGATAATTCCTTAAAGGGTTCTGAGTTACCCTCTTTATTGTTAAAGGGCTAAGTGCCCAATTAAATTTGGTGTTTTTTTCCTGCTGTTTGTGTTGTGATGTGATCCTGGATGGCTATTGTGATATGTGGGGGCATGGAGGCTTTTGGTTGTGGTAGTAGATGATGCTTAGAGTGGTGAGATGCATCTTTTTATGCATATGGGTGTTAGGGAGGACACCATGGATGATGGAATGGAGTGGATGTGATTGTTGGATGCTTGGTAATTTTTTGATTGGTTGTTTATCTACTTTACTTTTCCCCACTGCTCAAGGAAGCTAGTCTTGCTTACCCTTATCCTTAAAGAGTCGAAGACATGTGGGGTATGCCACGTGCTTTCTGTGTTTAGCTTATCAAGGGGGGATGGGTCTACGCTCTTGCTATAGGCGGTAAATACTCGACGGGTAGTACATCTACTCACCGGGTTGAGCCCCCTTATGTTTAGTAGCATAGAATTCTTTTCTATAATTCCTGGGAATATGGGAAAGTAATTATGTAATGAATATTTGAATAAATGGTGTTAACCCAGGGGGATGGAGATGCTAGAACATAATGATGAGGTTGTAATTTTTGGAAGGAACATTTGACTTTGGGTGTGATTCTAATGAAATTTTAATGTGGAATTGTTCATGGTTAATTAATGTTTAAATAATTAATTAATGTACAGTGGAACTGATAAAAATGGAATGATGTAATCTAATAAATCTCCTTAAATGGTTGTGTGCTTATAGGATACCTAGTCTTATAAGTAGCATCTTGGAGTCTGAGAGATGTTAGTTGCAGTTGTGTCTAAGACTCAGTAATTCCCATAGTGTGGTTGTGAGTTATAATATATCCTGTAATTTTTGTGTTTCTATATGATACTCCACCCAGTCAGTAAGGGAAACTGACACCCTGAGGATTCTGAGCCCTTGGGGGTGTTTTCCCCCAACATTCCGGTGGGAGGATGAATGGCTGACTACCCCCTTTGGACCCGCTCTCTTATCTTGGTAGTTACTTGTGATGATAGGCACATTGGTTAGTTTTCCCCATATATGTGTGTAGAGGGTTGTAATGGCTTGTGGTTATTCACACACATATATTCTGGATATAGTTTTCTATGTACTACTATAGGTGTAACGTGTGTAGGTTGTGATGGCTTGAGGATCCTTACTCGGTGTATGGGCTGTAATGGCTTGAGGTATAATACCCGACGTATGATACACGTTATGCAATCTATGGTGGCTCCCAGAAACTACCTGGTTACTTTTTGTTGTGAGGATGGTGTGGTGCTTTGCCCAGGTGTCTGCGGGCATACCTTTGTGGAGCATGAGGTGCATATTGTGGTGCTTCACCTAGGTGTCTGCGGGAAAGCCTTTTTGGAGAGAGATTCTTAGGACGTGCGATGTTGGGGCGAAGCGGAAAACTAGTGGGGAAGTAGTAGAGGGGTACCCTTGATATTCTTTATTATATGATATATTCTTGTATTCGTTACTTGGTGAGAGTAGTCATGGTGTGGTTGGGAACTTAGTATACCTATTTAGGTGACGAGTTAGTTTCACTTGTTGTTCACTGTGCTTTAGCATGATTTATTTGTTTTTGCACGAGAGGCTTTGGGGAGGATCCTACTGAGAATACTATTATACTCACCCTATGTATATATAAACTATTTTTCAGGTCACTTGGAGCAGGTTGGAGATCAAACTAGTTTCTACTAGCTTGGAGTTGCAGGAGTTGTTCGGGCTTGTGGTTTTTGCAGTTTTTACTTTCTTTTGGGTACTTGTAGTTTTCCCTTCTAGTTGTAGTACTTTTGCATGACATTTCATATATGAACATGGGTTTCTATTATATTCCAATTCTGAGTTGGAGTTGATTGGTGTCTATCTTATCTCTCTCTTCCGCATGTATTCTCTTAGAGGGTAATGCCTCCCATTTGTGTGTTTGTTATACCCTCGGTGCTAGTCGCCAACTCGGGGCCTACTGGAGGTGGGACTCGGGGGGTCATTATCTCCTTTCTCACATTGCCGGCCTAGGAGGGGTACACTTTGTGGGGAGGGGGTCATGATAGAGTGGTATCAGAGGTCTGGTTGAGGGATGGGATGGAGTTTGGAGTTAGGCACAGGTTAGGTTGCATGGGTTGGTAGGGAAAAGGTGTTAGTCATGTTTAGAAAGTGAGGTAAACATTAGAGACCGGCTGAGACATAGGCTTTTAGGGCCCCCTATGATCTTATGTACGGACATTTATGTTTTCAATGGCTACTAAACAAGGTGATATTGGTTTCAGGGTAGATACCTAGAAAAGGATCATGCATCATTCTTGTTTGTGCCTATGTTTGAATGGGTAGACCTTGGGATAGGTTAACCTAAAATTAATAAAAGAAAAAAATAAATTAATTAATTTTGAGTCTTCCATATTCTAGGATTAGGAACTCTAACGGTTGTTTTTTATAGGTATGTCTCCAGGTCGACGTCCTCGTCAGGTTTGCACAGAAAATGTCCAGTAGGCTATTCCAGCAGATCGCCGCAGGGTAGAGGTTGACGATGATGACACTTGGAGGAAGACACTTCGAGAGTTTTAGCGCCAGAGTCTGCAGAAGTACGAGGGCTCTGTTTCAGATACAGTCATGGAAGACTGGTTAGAGAAGGTTGATATCAGCTTCAGTTCGATTCATGCTTGGAAGGAGCACTGGTGTTGAGTCAATAAGGTTTTCCTTATGACTTTTCCATTCCTTCTTGTTTTGAAAATCACAAACACCTTATCTTAAGAAAAATTGCTTTCTTAAGGAAAATCGCTTTTATAAGAAAAATTGCTTTCTTAAGGAAAATCGCTTTTATAAGAAAAATTATCCTTATCATATTTTCATCCATATTTTTCTTAAGTATGAGATTCGGATTCATTTTCTCGGAATCGTTGAAACTTTGATATAAAGCATTCTATTTTAGGATTCGGATTCTGGATAAGAACTATAAGGAAGTTTCATTCCGAATTCCGAATATGAACTCTGACTAAGTTCTATTCCAGATTCAGGATACGAATTCCAATGAAGAATTCTCATTACGAATTCTAATGAAGAAATCTCATTCTGAATTCCCATTACGAATTCTGATGAAGAATTCTCATTACAAATTCTGATGACGAATTCTTATTACGAATTCTGATGACGAATTCTCATTACGAATCCTGATGATGAATTATCATTACGAATCCTGATGATGAATTCTCATTACGAATTCTGATGACGAATTCTCATTACGAATCCTCATGATGAATTCTCATTACGATTTCTGATAACGAATTCCTATTCCGAATTTGCATTCCGAATTCACCTATTAAACAGAATCTGATTATCTTTGTTCTATACACTCTGAATTAATTCAGACTCCGAAAAATATTTTGGTTAGAATCCGAACTTATATTCTGCTTACACTTCTAAGATTTGTCCACTCTTTATTATTTTCCTTACACTCCGAACCTTCACTCTGAAGTTTTCATTCCAAACTTTTATGTTAGAGTTTAAAATGATGTCGTACATTCTGTTACACTTGTTTTTTTATAAAACGATGTCGTCTGTTTTGTTATAAACTAACCGTTGTCTAAGTGACACGTGTACAGGTCCCTCCGATCTTTAAGGAAAATATGACCGTTGGAGAAGGAGCCGACCTTACCTATAAATAGGAGCTCATTTGAAAGAGCTCGTGGCTGATAGCTGATGAAAGTACTGAAAGGCTGACTAATCTACTTGAAGTGATTTCTACAGATAGAAGCTCTTATTAACTCTCAAAGCTTCGTGCGACTCCCAATATTGGTGATTACATTCGAGGGCTTCCGGGGATAGGAAGACAGAGGTGCCGACTACCTTGAAGTTCGAGGGCTTCCTTGCTGAGGAAGACAGAGGTTGCCAACTACCTTGAAGTTGAGGACTTGCAGGGATAGCAAGACAGAGACTCCGATCTTCGTATCGAGGGCTTACCCTGGTGTGGGTAAGACAGACTTGCTTGAAAGTATAAATCAAGGGACCTTTATCCAAGGTTGTTGGATACCCTTCTCTTTGGGTTAAAAGACTTATATCTTGTTACTTGTAGTTTAACTACTTGTTTTATTTCCACTGCATTTTGTATTGTAAGGAAAGTATAACTTTCTTATACTTCCTTACTTGTACTCTGTTTTATTTAGATTCTATACGCTTTAAGGTAGAATCTCATATTGTAATCTTTTGTTAAGTTTCAATTTCCGGAACCATATTTCCGGAAACCTCATTCGGAATCTCTTTCCTAGTTTGCATTCGGTGTTAAGAGGTGTTGTGAATTTGCTTAGTTTAACTTTGTTAAACTTAGTCTTTTCCTTTGCTTAAGGAAAACATAGTTATTCTTAACTAACTTTAAAGGTTCCAAATGAATTTTTAAAGTATACAATTCACCCCCCCCCCCTCTTGTATTTTGAGCATCTCATCACTATTTCGATCCTACAATTGGTATCAAAGGTTGGAAACCTCTTACTCTATACCAATCTTACATTTGGTATCAGAGCAGGTCTCTGAAATACTTGTACTCACATACAAGTTTTTCTTGCTCACTTTTTCATTCCGAATTTCCATTCCGAACTTTTCTCATTCTGAACTTTGTTATTACGATTCTTTGCTACTAACAAGTTTGTGTGCAAAGTTATTATAAGTATGGCAGGAATCAATGTTGGATCAATTGATAATCTGAATCCTACAAGAACACCTATCTTTGATGGTAATGATTATGAATACTGGAGAGATCGTATGAAGACTTTTGTTATCAATACTGGAGTAGACAACTTTGTTATGCTTACTGGTGATTATAAAATTCCTGACAAGGAAGTCAGAACTTTTACTAACCAGGAAAAGCAAGAATATCAACTCAACTATAAGGTACGAAACACTTTACTATGTTCAATGACCAGAAATATATATAGCCAAATTTCTTCTTGTCAAGCAGTTAATTGTATATGGAAGAAGTTAGAGGTTACACACTTTGGAACTTCTAAGGTGATTGAGACTATGCTTAGAGCTGAATATCATGACTTCAATTTTCCTTATGGAGAACCTATCTGTAAAGTTCAACAGAGATTTATGACTATTGTCAACAGTCTACAGTCTATGGGAGAGAAAGGTTTAGATAATGAAGCTCTTGTGGACAAGATAATTGATATTATGCCCAATGAGTGGGAATCCAAGAGAACAGCCATAGATGAGAACATGAAGGTCACTCAAATTACTCTTGATGAATTATTTGGAACTCTTCTACAACATGAAACCAGAATGAAGAGAGATGCAGACAACATCAAGAAGAAGAATAGAAATGGTACTGTTGCTTTTACTACAACTTCAAATCAGATGAAAGCTAAGACTCCTGAGAGAGTAACCAGATCGAAGTCAAAGAAAGTTATTTTCCAATCTGAATCTAGTGAGAGTAAAGTCTCAGAAAATGAATTAGCAAATCTTGCTCGAAGGATGAACAAGATAGCTGGACAGAGAAATTTTCAATCTAAGGATAAGAAAAAGGAAAGGAAAGATAAGAAAGATGGAGAAGTTACTTGTCATGAATGTAAAAGAGCTGGACATATAAGACAAGATTGCCCTATTCTCAAAAAGAAATAAAATAAGGAAAGACATTCAGACAGAAACAGGAAGAATTATTATAAAGCTAAAGCTAAGAAAGTTTTGAAAGCTAATGACACCTGGAGTGCCAGTGGTGGTGACTCTTCAGATGAATCTTCTGATTATGAATCTTCAGGACAGAAGAATCTTGGCCTTATAGCCAGATTACCTATTGATAATCATTGTCTTATGGATAAGGTACGAAATGCTGAATCACTGACAAATGTTTCTTTAAATTCTAATGATAGTAAGTATTATAACTCTTCTGATGAAGAATCATCTTCTGATGAGGAAAATACTTTACCTACTTATGAAGAAGTCTCTAGGTTTTCTGAACTTCTTGAGATTGAGAATTCCAAACTCAACAAGAAACTTGATAAGGAAAACTCTAGGAATTATGTTCTTACAAAAGAGATATCAGATCTTTCTAAAGATCTTGATAGGAAAAATGCTGATTTTGAAAATATTTCAAAAAATCTTGAGGAAGTAAGTTCTGAGAAGAACAAACTTTCTAAAGAGTTAGAAAAAGTAATTTCTAATAAAAATGTTTTCGAGCCTAACTCTAGTTCAAAAACTAATGATTTTGAGGATAAAAACTTGGTTGTAAAACTCAAGTCTGAAATTTTTTCCTTAAAGAAGTGTTTATCAAACTTTACCCATGGTAAAGAAAATTTTGATAAGATGTATTCCCAAATACGACCTTTAAGAAATAAATCCAGATTTGGTTATACCCATGCAAAACCTATTTTCAGTAACAATTATTTTGTTCCTCAAAGTGCCCCATTTTGTACCAAGTGTAAATGTGGTGGTCACTGGGCAAAGAATTGTTCCTTAAACAAAACCCAATCCCTAGGATTTCATAAAGCTTACTTTTCTAAGAAGATGTGGGTTCCTAAAATTTTATTGTCTGGAAATCTCGGATCCAAACAAGTTTGGATTCCGAAAGTCTAATTTTCTTCTTGATTTCAGGATAATAAAGAAAGTACCAGCAAAAATACATGGTACATGGATAGTGGATGTTCCCGGCACATGACTGGTAACAAAAGCTATTTTGAAAAGATTATCAAAATGAAAGGAGGAAAGGTAACTTTTGGAGACAATGCTAAGGGAGAGATTGTTGGTATTGGTAAAATTGTTTTCTTGGTAAAACCTTGATTTCAAATGTTCTTTTTGTTAAGGGTCTTAAGCACAACCTCATTAGCATAAGTCAGTTATGTGATGAAGGTTACCTTGTGAATTTTAGGAATGATAAGTGTTTAGTACACAATTCCAAGGAAGAATTTATTCTCTCAGCCAACAGGCAAGAGAATGTTTACACCTTAAACTTAGAAGATCTTAGAAGCCAAGATTTACCTTGCCTAAGTGCAATGGAAGATCATTCTTGGTTATGGCATAGAAGACTAGGTCACTGTAATCTTAGGAACCTATGTAAACTCTCTAAGAAGAAACTAGTTAAGGATCTATCGGAGCTTAGATTTGATTCTTCTAAAGTTTGTGATCCTTGTAAATATGGCAAGCAACATAAATCTAGTTTTAAGTCTATCGGTGAAGTCTCAACAACTGATGCATTACAGTTAGTGCACATGGATCTTTTTGGTCCAACAAAAACTGGAAGTATTGGAGGCAAATACTATGTATTTGTTCTAGTTGATGATTACACTAGATTTACTTGGGTCTATTTTCTAGCAAATAAATCTGAAGCTTTTTACTATTTCAAAAGTTTTAGAGCTCAAGTTAAAAATGAGAAAAACCTTCCATTGAAAACTATTCATAGTGATCATGGAGGATAATTTCAAAATTCTGATTTTGAAACTTTTTGTAGTAAGAAAGGCATTACTCACAATTTTTCAGCACCTAGAACTCCTCAACAGAATGGTGTAGTTTAAAGAAGAAATAGAATTCTTCAAGAGATAACTAGAACTATGTTGAGTGAATATTCTATTGCTAGACATTTCTGGGCTGGAGCTGTAAGTACTGCTTGTTATACTATAAATCGAGTTTTGATTAGACCTTTTCTTAATAAAACTCCTTATGAGTTATGGAATGGTAGAAAACCAAGACTTTCCTACTTCAAGGTTTTTGGTTGCAAAGTATTCATTTTGAATACTAAAGATAACTTACATAAATTCGCACCAAAGTCTGATGAAGGAATTTTCTTAGGATATTCCACAACCTCTAAGGCTTATAGAGTTTTTAATAAAAATACTTGTACTGTTGAAGAAACAGTACATGTAAAATTTGATGAATCAGATCCTTTTGTTTTTAAATCATCTCAAGTTACATCTTCGGATGTGTTTTCAAAAACCGATTGTCAACCTTTGATAGAAGAACCTTCTGATAAGGAAATTGTTCTAGAAGATACTTCTGAAACATTTACCCCAGAAGACTTTCTACCCTATGTTGATGAACAGGTTTTACAAAACCCAAATCAGGTGTTTCTTAAAGATGATCCCAATGACAGTATCATTGGTGATGTAAACCAACCTGTAAGGACTGGAAGTTCCTTAAGAAATGAAGTAGAACATCTAGCATTTATTTCCCAATTAGAACCTAAAAGAACTGATGAAGCTTTAGGTGATGATGATTGGATTAAAGCCATGCAAGATGAACTAAATGAATTCGAAAGGAATAAAGTCTGGACCTTGGTTGAAAGACCTAAGGAAACTTCTGTTATTGGAGTAAAATGGGTTTTCAGAAATAAATGTGATGAAAATGGAGTCATTGTTAGAAATAAATCGAGACTTGTTGCTAAAGGCTATAATCAGCAAGAAGGAATAGACTATGAAGAAACCTATGCTCCAGTAGCTAGACTTGAATCTATCCGTATTCTACTTGCCTTTGCAGCATTATTTAATTTCAAACTTTTCCAAATGGATGTGAAATGTGCTTTTCATAACGGTTATGTTCAAGAGGAAGTTTTTGTAGAACAACCTCCTGGCTTTGAAGATACAAAACATCCTGATCATGTTTTTAGACTTACCAAAGCTTTGTAGGGCCTTAAACAAGCCCCATGAGCATGGTATGATAGACTCACTGGATTTTTGCTTCAAAATAACTATGTTAAGGGAAATGCAGATCCAACCCTTTTTATAAAGAAAGATAAGAAAAATGTTTTTATTGTTCAAATTTATGTTGATGACATTATATTTGGTTCAACTCAGCAATCTTTGACTGACTCTTTTTCTATTCTAATGAAATCTGAGTTTGAAATGAGTATGATGGGTGAGTTAACATTTTTCCTTGGTTTTAAAATTTCTCAAAAACCAGAAGGAACCTACATATCTCAACATAAGTATATTAAAGATCTTCTTAAAAAGTATGGTTATGAAAACACTAAGAGTATAAGTACTCCCATTGGTACCTCAAACTCTTTAGATCTTGACGAAGCTGGGAAACTAGTAGATCAAACATCTTTTAGAGGTATGATAGGAAGTCTACTTTACTTAACAGCTAGTCGACCAGACTTAATGTTTTCAGTATGCTTATGTGCAAGATATCAATCCAATCCTAAGAAATCTCACTTAAAGGCAGTAAAAAGAATTTTTTGCTACCTTAAGGGAACCATGGATCTAGGATTATTTTATACTTCTGGAAATGATTTTGTTCTAAAAAGTTTTTCTGATGCTGACTTTGGTGGATGTAGAATGGATAGAAAAAGTACATCCGGAACTTGTAATTTCTTAGGAGATTATTTAGTTTCTTGGTCCTGAAAGAAGCAACATTCTGTAGCACTCTCCACTGCTGAAGCTGAATATGTAGCAGCTGGAAGTTGTTGTGCACAAGTGTTGTGGATGCAACACACACTCACAGACTATGGATTGAGTTTTACTAAAACTCAAATTTTGTGTGATAACACAAGTGCCATTGCCCTCAGTAAGAACCCTGCACATCACTCCCATGCAAAACACATAGATATTAGGCATCACTTTCTTAGGGATCACACACTCAAAGGAGATATTATTCTTCAGTTTATCGGAACGCAAGATCAACTTGCTGATATTTTCACAAAATCTTTGCCTTCTGATAGATTTGAATATATTAAACAGAAGTTAGGAATGATAACCATAAGGTAATCCTTCTTAATTAACTTTCTGTTGAAAAAGTCTCCTTACAGTAATAAACTCCTTTCCATAGGGGGAGTACATTTGCTTGTCGGTTTAACAAAAAAAATTATATAGTTTGTTTTCAAACTTTTCGGAAAGAATAATTTCGGAATGGAATTTCCGGAACTACAATTTTCCAGATTGGACATTTTCGCACTGAACACTTCTCGAATGGAACTATTCATGTTGAAAATTTCCAGAATGAAAATGTTCGTACTAGTATTTTCATAATGAGATTTTTGTACCGAATCTTCCATAATAAGTTTTTTTTCGTTTCGTTTTCAAAATTTTGTAATATTTTTTTACTAAGTTTTTCTATACTTAGTTTGCTTTTCGTACTGAGTTTTTCGTAGTGAGATTGTTTTCCGTAGTAAACTTTTTAGAACTTTGTCTTTTCATTTTAAAGTTTTTTTTCGTAATCATCTTTTTTATATTACCCATTACGAATAATCCTCCTAAGCCAATCCGAAAGGTATGATTACCTTACTCAAGTTTTCGTAGTCATATTTTACTTGCTGGAATTTTCTTGTACTATGTTTTCGGATTATAGTTTTCTTAATTCCTTGTTTAAATAAAAACCTCAAAAAGATCGGATTCAAGTTTTCAACCGTCAGATCTGATCTCAGCTTATTCCAACCGTTAGATCAACCGTGGAAGGTGAACCGTCATCTCGTTGCCTATATAAAGGGGACCCAATTACTCGTCCCACATTGATCTCAAGCTCTCGCATCTCGAATCTCTGCCTATCTGATTTAAGGCCGTTCCGAACTTCAGTTTTCTCCGTTCTGAACTTCTCAGAGGATTACAGATCCAAATGTCTGCGGAGTTAGCGTCTCAAGAAATGTCATCTACTAAGCCTATTTCGCAATGGTTAGTTTACAGAGAAAGGTTAGTCCATCCGGATTTCTTCAACAACTATGATTCCCTTATTTCAAAGAACATTAAGTTGAATGGCTGGGAAGATGTTGTGGTTTCAAAAACCGGGAACCAAGATGAAGTGTATTCAGACTTACTTGTTGAGTTCTGTGAATCAGTTTCCTTCTTCCAGGAAGATAATAGGGAGAAGTTCTCTTTTAAGTCTTATGGCAAGACTTACAAGCTTTCTCACACCAAGGCTGCAAGCTTGGTAGGACTGTCTTATGAAGGAGAAGCCGAATTTATTTCGCATGTATTGCCGGACTCTAAGGGTAGATTCGACAAGAAAAAATCCTTAGAAACTCTCGGACTGGCTGATGACAAGGCTCCGAAGATTTCATGTTTATCTACAAATTTCCGGATTCTGGAGTTATGGGTGCAAGGACTTATCGTACCGAGGAAAGGTGATAAAGATAGCTTGAAGAAAAGTGAGATCTATATATTAGATTTCCTGATAAATCTAAGGAAGTTTAACTTGATGAAGCACATTCTTCTTACTATTGAAAATTTGAAGAAAGGAAATCTGAGAGCTCAGATTATTATGTATCCATCAATCCTCTCCAAGTTAATTGTTCGGTGCCTCGAGTCTTTCAAGGAGGCCTGCAAATATAAGCCAAGAGTTTGCAAGATCATGCTGGTCAGCGATGGTACTCTTAAGAGGATGGATGTGGCTTTCAACAAGGAAACTGGTGAGTTCTTCGATTTGCCAAATCAAGAAGAAGAGGCTCCAAAGGCTGCTGAACCGGAATCGTCTAAGCCAGTAAGGAAGAGAAAGCTGAAAGAAGTGGAAGTACAAGCAGAGAATCCTAAGTCCAAGGAAGTCCATTCCGCACCTCCAAAGCCTAAGAAGAATAAATCCTATCCTGATGAGGTTGTTACAAAGTGGAGAGCTGATAAAGAGAAAAGGAAAGAAGGGGATCCATAGTTCGGATTGGACCCTGCAGAGGCTAAGGCCTTGAAGGAGAGAACTGATGATGAGCTTGAAAAACAAGCAAAGCAAAAGAAGCTCAAGAAGAAGATGTCTGAGGCTGAGGTAGCTCAGGCTTTGTTGAAATTCAATGAAATGGTTTCAGCAACTATTCCAGTTCCGATATCTTTCTCCTTGGAATCTCTACCTGAGACTCCAGGAAGAAATTTTTTTACTCTGGAAGAAGCTGTTGCTAAGAATACTGAGGAAGTAGAGCAAGTTGAGCAAGTGGAACAAGTAGAAGAGGGTGCTGAAGGAAGTGGTGAAACCGGAGATGTGCTGAAACAAGTAGATGATTACAAGGGGACACCTTCAGAACACTTATCACTCCGAACTTCTGAAGCAGAATCTTTGAAGCTAGTTACTCCAGTAATAGAAGAAGAGAAAGGAGAAGAAGAAGTTTCTTATCATGGAGAAGAAGAACATCTTTTACTAGATGTTTCTCAAAAGGAAATCGTAGGGGTTCGTGTTCAGGAAGTCGCTGATGAAGAAGATAATGTTGTTCAAGTTTCTGATAGTGAGAAGAGAACTCCGGAACAGGATTCAATTCTGGAAAAAGACAAGGGAAAGAAAATTCTTGCTGATACTCCGAGCTCAGAAGTGAAGAAGAGGAAGGAAGTTGGTAGCTCTTCAAAGAGAAAGATTGAACTTGTTGAAGAAGAAATTTCTCCAAGCAAAGTTTCAGATTTGGAGTCATCTTCAGTGGGGCATGACTTTATTGTTCAGTCTTTGAAGAAGTTGGTGGGAACCATTCCGACCTTCTCAAGTATTGATTCAAGATGCCAGATGCTCCAACATGCTTTAAATCAGAAAACGGACTTCGTATCTATGGTTATGGACAAGTGTGTTGAAATAGAGGCTCAGTTCAAAACGTTTTTCGTTGGCTACGAAGCTCATAGAAAATCTTGCAAGGGGATGACAAATTGGTCGAAGAAGACTGTGGAAGAGATGAGGTTGCTCGATGAGTTTCAAGACAATGTTAAATATGCTTTTGAGACCGAGGACAAGAAGATAAATGAGTTAACTGCATCTTTTGAACAGAATTTGACAGAAGAAAAGAACTTCCGGATTCAAGAAGTGAGAGATCTTAATGGGAAGCTGAATTCCGTTTCTCAAAACTGGAAGTTTGAAAGGGATCATCGGATTGATTTTGAAGAAAGGATGAAGGCTCGGGAAGAAAAGATCAAAGCTCAGGAAGAAAAACTGAAAGCCCAGGAAGAAAAAATTGAAGCTCAATCCGCAAGAATAGTTGTCTTAGAGAAGCAAGCTGAAGAAGATCATAAAGACCTGAAGAAGATCAAGACTATTCTAAAGGGGCTCATGTCGAAGGAAAAAGATCCGAAATAACCAAATCTGATCTTTTTGTTGTATTCTTTTGTTGCTGAGATTTCAAAATTAATGAAAGTTGTGCTTGTCGTTTCTATTGTTGTCATTACTAATTTTTCAGGTACTTTGTTATTTTTTTCCATTCCCTCCAATTCTTTTTGAAAATCACAAAGGGGTAGAAGGAAAAGATCCTTAAGAAAAAGAAGAACTCTAATAAGAGTTTATCAAAGGGGGAGAAGAAAAAGATCCTTAAGAAAAAGAAAAACTCTAATAAGAGTTTGTTTAAGGGGGAGCTTTTTCATTAAAGAAGACCTTCTTATCTATCACTCTGGAAATCTGAATACGATCCTTAGAGTTTCAAAGCCTAAGGGGGGGTTAGTCGTATTCATCAATATCCTTAAAGCAAAGGGAGATAAGCCTTAATGTTTTTCTTTCTTCTTAGAATTTCATTTTCGTAAGGATGTTTGTGCTTTCTAAAAAGGGGGAGATTGTTGAGTCAATAAGGTTTTCCTTATGACTTTTCCATTCCTTCTTGTTTTGAAAATCACAAACACCTTATCTTAAGAAAAATTGCTTTCTTAAGGAAAATTGCTTTTATAAGAAAAATTGCTTTCTTAAGGAAAATCGCTTTTATAAGAAAAATTATCCTTATCATATTTTCATCCATATTTTTCTTAAGTATGAGATTCGGATTCATTTTCTCGGAATCGTTGAAACTTTGATATAAAGCATTCTATTTTAGGATTCGGATTCTGGATAAGAACTATAAGGAAGTTTCATTCCGAATTCCGAATATGAACTCTGACTAAGTTCTATTCCAGATTCAGGATACAAATTCAAATGAATAATTCTCATTACGAATTCTAATGAAGAAATCTCATTCTGAATTCCCATTATGAATTCTGATGAAGAATTCTCATTACGAATTCTGATGAAGAATTCTTATTACGAATTCTGATGACGAATTCTCATTACGAATCCTGATGATGAATTCTCATTATGAATCCTGATGATGAATTCTCATTACTAATTCTGATGACGAATTCTCATTATGAATCCTGATGATGAATTCTCATTACGATTTCTGATGACGAATTCCAATTCTGAATTTTCATTCCGAATTCACCTATTAAACAGAGTCTGATTATCTTTGTTCTATACACTCTGAATTAATTCAGACTCCGAAAAATATTTTGGTTAGACTCCGAACTTATATTCTACTTACACTTCTAAGATTTTTCTAGTCTTTATTATTTTCCTTACACTCCGAACCTTCACTCCGAAGTTTTCATTCTGAACTTTTATGTTAGATTTTAAAATGATGTCATACATTCTGTTACACTTTTTTTGTTATAAAACGATGTCGTCTATTTTGTTATAAACTAACCGTTGTCTAAGTGACACGTGTACAGGTCCCTCCGATCTTTAAGGAAAATATGACCGTTGGAGAAGGAGCCGACCTTACCTATAAATAGGAGCTCATTTGAAAGAGCTCGTGGCTGATAGATGATGAAAGTACTGAAAGGATGACTAATCTGCTTGAAATGATTTCTAGAGAGAGAGGCTCTTATTAACTCTCAAAGCTTCGTGTGACTCCGAATGTTGGTGATTACATTCGAGGGCTTCTGGGGATAGGAAGACAGAGGTGCCGACTACCTTGAAGTTTGAGGGCTTCCTTGCTGAGGAAGACAGAGGTTGCCAACTACCTTGAAGTTGAGGACTTGCGGGGATAGCAAGAAAGAGACTCTGATCTTCGTATCGAGGGCTTACCCTGGTGTGGGTAAGAGAGACTTGCTTGAAAGTATAAATCAAGGGACCTTTATCCAAGGTTGTTGGATACCCTTCTCTTTGGGTTAAAAGACTTATATCTTGTTACTTGTAGTTTAACTACTTGTTTTATTTCTGCTGCATTTTGTATTGTAAGGAAAGTATAACTTTCTTATACTTCCTTACTTGTACTCTGTTTTATTTAGATTCTATACGCTTTAAGGTAGAATCTCATATTGTAATCTTTTGTTAAGTTTCAATTTCCAGAACCATATTTCCGGAACCCTCATTCGGAATCTCTTTCCTAGTTTGCATTCGGTGTTAAGAGGTGTTGTGAATTTTCTTAGTTTAACTTTGTTAAACTTAGTCTTTTCCTTTTCTTAAGGAAAACATAGTTATTCTTAACTAACTTTAAAGGTTCCAAAGGAATTTTTAAAGTGTAAAATTTACCCCCCCCCCCCTCTTGTATTTTGAGCATCTCATCACTATTTCGATCCTACAATTGGGTGTCCTTGGTTGTGACAATGCTATGTGGAGCAGTGAGTCAATGGTGGTTCTTATTCCTCAGGGATCGTGAGGAGTCAACGATCTCATTGGAGGAGTTCCGAGATAGTTTTAGAGTTGAGTTTCCTTCTTCGACTGCGAAGGCGTCCAGTCTCCAGGGGATTCTTACCCTTCGACAGGGGAGCTCCAGTGTTCAAGAGTTTGGAATCCGTTTTAGGAACCTTTTACGATATGCTTCAGACCTGATACCAGATGAGGAGGCCAGGGCGAGGCATTTCGAGGAGGCTTGGAGTCCAGAGATCCAACTCTAGGTCACCCCATTTATGCTAAAAACATATCTTGAGGTACTAGTGAGGGCAAAGGTTGTCGAGAGGACTTGGGACAGGACCAGATCATCAGGAGAGGGGAATCGTCATGATTCCTCATGAAGCAGAGCTATGGTCTGGGGTTCCCGGTTTTCAGGGCAGAAGAGTTTATGTGCAGTCGGGGGTAGGTCCCAGCCCTTCACATCTCGTTTCTCCAGAGGCAGCAACTCTCAGGACTATTCCAAGAGATCAGGCACTTATTTTTCTTGTGGTGGTCATGTCCATCAGCAGTGGGAGTGACCGACCTTTCAGAGCGGTCATCGTGCACCGGGCGCTACGCTCCAGGTTCCTCCGTTGAGGCAGTTCCAGCCGAGGCAGTAGCATTCAGTTGCACTAGCTTTAGATCAGAAGAGGGTAGATGTGGAAGGTAGAGTACATCCCCATGATGCTCCTCATCCTCAAAGAGTAGATCGCAGACATGGTGGTGGTCGTCATCAGGGTCAGAGAGGCTGTGGAGGAGGTCTTGGTCAGCTTCATGCTCTAGTGTTACCAGCTCCAGGTGAGCCAGACGTCGTTCGAGGTACCCTTTTCTTGTTTTCTACCTTGGTGTATGCCTTGTTTGATTCAGGAGAGACACAATCCTTCATATCACCTACCCTTTTCCATGCTTTGGGACTTGAGGTAGAGAGGCTTCTAGTGCCCTTGGTGTTGACTACGCCAGTTGGAGGTCGAGCTGACTTGTTTGAAATATGTAGAGACTATGAGCTAGTGTTGGGGAAATACTTCTCTTGGGGATATTTCCTATGTTTACGAATACAACCATATGGTGTCATCCTCGGCATGGATTGGTTGTATTCGGTGTAGGATATCGTGGATTGCTTCAGGAAAAAGTCGTTTTCATTGGTTTAGATGAAGAGAAAGTGGTGTTTTTTGGTGAACGAGACCCTCAGATAGGTCATAGGCACGTTCCATCCTTATCATCCATGATGGCTGAGTTGATGTTGAGTTCTTCAGAGGTTCAGCAGTTGGCGTTTACTAGGGTTGTAGAGGAGTACCCTGATGTCTTTCCAGAAGAGGTTGTAGCATTACCCCCTCGATGAGAGATCAATTTCAGGATCGAGCTATAGCCAGGAGCGTCTCCTATATCTATGTCTCCATATAGGATGACCCCTTCTGAGTTACGAGAGCTATGTATACAGCATGATGGTCTTTTTCAGTGCGATTTTGTTCGGTCAAGTGTGTCACCATGGGGTGCACCAGTTTTGTTCGTGAAGAAGGATGATGATAGTTTGCGGTTGTGTGTCGATTATCATCGCTTAAACAAAGTGACAATAAAGAATCACTATCATATTCTGTGAATTTATGATTTATTCGATCAACTGAAGGGTGCTAGTTGGTTCTCAAAGATCGACTTGTGGTCGGGATATCATCAGATGCATGTGAAGAATGAGGATATTCCGAAGACCGCTTTCCGTTGTCATCATGGGCATTATGAGTTCGTTGTAATTCCATTTTCTATGACAAATGCTCTAGCCGTATTCATGGTATTGATGAATGTTGTGTTCTGTGAGTTACTGGAAAAATTCGTGGTAGTCTTCATCAACAACATCCTTGTGTAATCCACATCTAAAGAGGAGAATGCAGAGCATCTACAAGTTGTTTTGGGAGTTCTTCGCTAACATCAATTGTACGGGAAGTTTTCGAAGTGTGAGTTTTGGGATTGAGAAGTCCATTTCTTGGGGAATTTTTTTCCCAATAGGGAGTAGTTGTGGATCCATCGAAGGTAGAAGCAGTTGTGCCTTGGGAATCCCCCAAGACAGTGTTATAGTTTCAAAGTTTCCTTGGTCTTACAGGCTACTACAGGAGGTTCATAGACAATTTTTCATGAGTTGTGACTCCTCTGATAGCTTTCAATAGGAAGTATCAGGCATTCATATGGACTGATATGTGTCAAGAAACATTCGAGTATCTAAAGGAGAAGTTAGTAAGTGCTCCAGTCCTTTGTCTTCCAGCTGAGGGAGTCCATTTTGATGTTTTCTACGATGCCTCACATCTGGGGTTAGGCTGTGTTCTCATGCAGCAGAGTTCAGTTGTTTCTTATGGGTCTCGGTAGTTGCGTCCCCATGAACGCAGCTATACCACCCATGATCTTGAGTTGGAAGCCATGGTGTTTGCTCTGAAGTTGTGGATACATTACCTCATTGGTGAGCGCTTTGTGGTTTTCAATGATCATAAAATTTTGAGGTATGTTTTCTCTCAGCGTGACATGAACTTATGACAGTGTTGGTGGATGGAGTTCTTACAGGAATACGACTCCAGAATATCGTATACACCTAGAAAATGGAATGTTGTAGCTGATGTGCTGAGATTAAAGTCATGTAGTGATGCTATGCGTGAATCTGGAGATTCATGGAGAGTAATGGAAGAACTATCATCATTTCATCTTGATATGGGAGAAGTTGGGGGTAGAGGTTGTCTTTTTCAGATGATGGTACAGTCATCCCTGGTGCAGAAGGTGGAAGAGTCCCAGTTGGGAGATCTAGAGTTGGAGATTTGTAGATATCAAGTTTTTTGTGGTGAGGCCCCTAATGGTTGGTTGGAGGAAGAACAACATTGAGTGTTGTATCATGGAAGGATTTTTGTTCCCTTGATGATGCGTGAGACGGTTCTCCGAGAGTCAGTTCTCCCTTAGCAGTACATCCTGGCATGACAAAGATGTACTGATCCTTGAGGATTCAGTTTTGGTGGCCTGGGTTGAAGCGTGTAGTTGCGGAGTTTTTGTCTCGATGTTTAGTCGCCCAAAAGGTGAAGGTTGAACACCATGTTCCCGGTGGTCTTCTCCAGCCATTATAGATTCCTCAGTGGAAGTGGGAGGACATCTCAATGGACTTTGTTACAGGTTTACCTCAAGCTCCGGGAGGACATGATGCTATTTGGGTGGTAGTGGATTGTTTAACAAAATTGGCCCACTCATAGTGATCAAGGAGTCGAGCTCAGTGGAAGTTTTGTCGAGGCAGTATCTGGAGGAGGTGGTGAGACTTCATGGAGTCCCTAGGATGATCATTTCTGATCGGGATCCTCATTTTACCTCCAGGGTATAGAGGGGTCTCCAACATTCTTTTGGTTCTCAAATATGCCTTAGCACTGCTTTTCACCCTCAAACGGATGGTCAGACAGAGCGAACCATCCAGACTCTTGAAGACATGTTACGCTCTTGTGTTCTTGATTTTGGAGGTTCATGGATGAGTCACTTACCCTTGGTGGAGTTCTCTTACAATAATAGTTTTCACTCCACCATCGGTATGGCATCGTTTGAATCCTTGTATGGTCGGCCTTGCTGTTCTCTATTATGCTGGACTGGGGTCAGAGAATCAGCAATTCTCAGACCGAAACTAGTGCAGAATACAACAGAGATGGTTCAAATGATTCGTGAGAGGATGAAGATAGCACAAGATCATCATAAATCATATGCTGATCAAAGGAGGGTACCCTTGGAGTTTAATGTTGGGGATCATGTGTTTCTGAAGGTGACTCCCCATCATGGGAAACGAATATTTGGTCATGGAAGTAAGCTTTATCCCCAGTTTTTTGGGCCTTTCGAGGTGTTATCTCGTGTTGGAGTTGTGGCGTATCGAGTAGCACTTGCCCCACAGATGATTCGGATACATGAAGTTTTCCATGTATCACAGCTCTGTCGTTATCTTCATGATGACTCTCACATTATCGATTGGGGATAGATCGATGTTGATGATGATGCAACCTTTGAGGAGAGACCTGTGGAGATCCAAGACCGCAAGGAGAAGGTGTTGCGCGGTCATTCTATCCCCTTAGTTAGTGTCTTGTGGCGACATGGTGGCATAGAGGAGAGTACCTGGGAACATGACTCACAGATACGTGATTAGTAACCAGAGTTGTTTGATGCTTAACTCTTTTAATGTAATGATGTTTCCTTTGTGGTTATACCTTTCATGTTTTATTTATGAATTTCTTTTGTTGCTTTTGTGGATTGCTCTCTTTTGAGAGGTATCTCGATGGGTGGTTGTTCGGACCCCGTTTCTTTTTTTTGTCTCTTTAGGTTGGTTTTAAATTCTCAGGAATGATAATGTTTTGAGAGGTATCTGATGTAATGGCCCAGACCTCTCTGGTCCATTACTTTGTTAAAATTAGGGTTAGGAAGATGTCGTGTGAGTTTCGTGGGAGAAGGATTTAATTTATGGGACAGAGGGAGTAATTATAAGATAATAATGGGTGTCAATAATAATAATTATTATTATTAATGATAATTATGGTGACCCATTGATGAAATTGAAATAGGATTTATTACTATTAAACAATAATGGTAACGGTGGATTTTAGTGTGTGATTAATTAAATGAAATGGTTTTAATTTAATATGAGAATAACCGTGGTCAACTAATTTAATGAGATTAAATTAGAAAATTAATTATGGGTGTTATTATTATTAATTTTATTAATAATAAATTTTAAGTGATAAAGGAGTTAGGGCGTGAGGGAATGGAGTAATGGCCAAGGGGAGGCACCACTTTTGGTGGAGTGGGAGAAGAAATCTTGAATGGAAAAGTTAGATTGGAGAGAGAATGTTAGAATTAAATGGGGAAGTAATAAAAGAAAAAGAAAATGAAATCAATTAAGGTGAAAGGGAGTGAGGCGAACTAAATTTGAGAGAGTGGTGCGTGACTTTGGGTATTTGAAATAAATCAATTAAAAAAATAATCATATAATAATCATATTATTGTTTTTGTTGATAAAACACTTTTTTTTACTGTAACTTCTTCGCGCGACCTCGGTTTTACAAATCGTCAGCGACAGTGCAACCCTGACTTCAAGATGGAAATTATGAGTCCAATATTGGATGTCTTTTTCGGATTTTTGGATCGGGTACCCGAAGCGCTCAGAAAATAATAGATTTAATATTATTATTAAATCTTAAACCTGTCATAACTCCCATGTGCGACGTCTGATTGACTTCTCATAAGTGGCGACGTGATCCTATCATTAATACGATCAATTCAAGTATAATGTGGAATATTAAATTATGGTTCGTGGATTGGGTCCACGAAACACCCAATATTATTATTATTATTATTATTATGGGATCTTGCATCCAACATATCTTCCTGATACGGTGTTGGAATGGAAAACCTTCTGTGACGTTGCAACCCTAAAATTAAGACGGATGATTCAAAGACCATAAATCCTATATTAATTATTTCTATGTCTCAGGATGTTTTTAATCAGTCAAACTGTGTGGTTTAATGTGATCATCTTTTAATGGGAATTAAGCGTATCTTAAACTTTCACCCCATTAAATATTCAAAAGGGACAAGATATCATCCTCCCTTGATCTTCCTCTTTGTTCTCATCTATGAGATGATAGAACCTTTCAATCCTTCCCATAGGTGTTGCACAATCAAACTTTACTCCTCAGATTGGTTTCACTCTGTTTTGATGCAACTGAGATGTATCGATCAATCCTTGAAATAAGGTATGTTTTATAGTCGTTCCTTTGGGATCATCTTCTCTGATTTCTCCCTCCCATATTAAATCATGTAATCTCCATGCTTCTAATGGGGTTTTTCTTGGGTTTTGGCTGGTGCGGTTGTTCTGTGGCATCCTCGGGTGGATGCAGTTGGCACGAGAGGAGAATCGTGACCCACTGTGTGGATAAAGAACGTCAAGAACTCTTCGAGGTAGGGGATTATTTTCTTCTCTTTTATTTTATATGAAACTGTATTGTTAGCATGTTTAATCCCACTGGATGACAATGGAATTTACATAATAAATATTTCAACCAGATAAATAAATTTATATTGATCGTATGTTATTGCCTCATGTTTTTCTAGATAGTGTGATATCTATGCTTGCTTTGATTTAATCTTCATTCTTGATGGAAATTGGTAAAGAATGTAAATTGGGATTAATTGATAATTGTTTGGATAAAGATAAAGCGGCATGTAAACGAATCTGGTCCTTTTTGTAATTTGATGTTAACCAAATTAGTGCATTAATCGTGTTTATTTATTTATGATCGCTTACTAGTTAGGTTTTCCGAATTTGGAACCTACGAATAATAAATCGGTTAACCCAATATGGATTAAAGAACTGATTGTTTGATAATTCCTTAAAGGGTTCTGATTTACCCTCTTGATAGTTAAAGGGCCAAGTGCCCAATAAAATGTGGTGTTTATTTTCCTATTGTTTGTGTTGTGATGTGATCCTAGATGGCTGTTGTGATATGTGGGGGCATGGAGGCTTTTTTTGTGGCAGCTGATGATTCTTAGAGTGGCGAGATGCATTGGTTTATACATATGGGTGTTAAGGAGGACACCAGGGATGATGGATTGGAGTGGATGTGATTGTTGGATTCTTGGTAATTTTTTAATTGGTTGTTTCTCTGCTTTACTTTTCCCCACATGCTTTCCGTGTTTAGATTCTCAAGGGGGAATGGGTCTACACTCTTTCTATAGGCAGCAAAGACTTGATGGGTAGTACATCTACTCACCGGGTTGATCCCCCTTGTGTTTAGTAGCATAGAATGATTTTCTAGAATGCCTGGGAATATGGGAAAGTAATTCTATAATGAATATTTGAATAAATGGTGTTAACCCATGGGGATGGAGATACTGGAACATAATGATGAGGTTGTAATTTTTGAAAGGAATAGTTGAATTTGGGTGTGATGCTAACGAAATTTTAATGTGGAATTTTTCATGGTTAATTAATTTTTAAAGAATTAATTAACGTATATTGGAACTAATAAAAAGGGAATGATGTAATCTAATAAATCTCTTTAAATGGTTGTGTGCTTATAGGATACCTAGTCTTAGAAGTAGCATCCCAGAGTCTGAGAGACGTTAGCTTCAGTTGTGTCTAAGACTAGGTAATTCCTATAGTGTGGTTGTGAGTTATAATATATCATGTACTTCTTTTGTTTCTATACGATACTCCACCCAGTCAGTAAGGGCAACTGACACCCTGGGGATTCTGATCCCTGGGGGGTGTTTTCCCCAACATTCCGGTGGGAGGACAAATGGATGACTACCCCCTTTGGCCCCTCTCTATTCTCTTGGTAGTTACTTGTTCTGATAGGCACATTGGTTAGTTTTCCCTATATATGTGTGTAGAGGTTTGTAATGGCTTGTGGTTATTCACACACATATATTCTGGATATAGTTTTCTATGTACTACTATAGGTGTAACGTGTATAGGCTGTGATGGATTGAGGATCCTTACTCGGTGTATGGGCTGTAATGGATTGAGGTATAATACCCGACGTATGATACATGTTATGCGAGTTGTGGTGTCTCCCAAAAACTACCAGGTTAATTTTGGTTGTGAGGATTGTGTGGTGCTTCATCCAGGTGTCTATGGGCAATCCTTTTTGGAGCACAAGGTGCATATTGTGGTGTTTTTCCCAGGTGTCTGCGGGCAAGCCTTTTTGGAGGGAGATTCTTAGGACGTGCGACGTTGGGTAAAAGAGACAAACCAGTGGGGAAGTAGTAGCTAGGTACCCTTGATATTATTTATTATATGATATATTCTTGTATGCGTTACTTGGTGAGAGTATCCATGGTGAGGTTGGGAACTTAGTATACCAGTTTAGGTGATGAGTTAGTTTCACTTGTTGTTCACTGTGATTTAGCATGCTTTATTTACTTTTGCACGAGAGGCTCTGGGGAGGATCCTACTGAGTATACTTTTATACTCATCCTATGTATATATAAACTGTTTTTCAGGTCACTTGGAGAAGGTAGGAGATAAAGCTGGTTTCTACTATCTTGGAGTTGTAGGATCTGTTCGGGCTTGTGGTTGCTGCAGTTTTTACTTTCTTTTGGGTACTTGTAGTTTTTCCTTCCAGTTGTAGTACTTTTTCATGACATTTCATATATGAACATGGGTTTCTTTTATATTCCAATTCTTAGTTGGAGTTTATTGGTATCTATCTTATCTCTCTCTTTGTCATGTGTTCTATTAGAGGGTAATGACTCCCATTTTTGTGTTTATTATACCCTCAGTGCTAGTCGCCAACCCGGGGCCTACTGGAGGCGGGACTCGGGGGTTCATTATCTCCCATCTCACATTGCCGGCCTAGGAGGGGTACACTTTGTGGGGAGGGGTCATGACAGGCCATGGGGGGTCTCACGCACGACTAGAGAGGGGGTCGGGGGACGTCGGAGGAGGAGATTGAGCCAATAGGGGAGGGGGATGTCTCCAGGAGAGGGAGACGATAGGGGAGGGGGGAATGTCACCGAGAGTCAATAGGGGGGGTGTCCTCATCAAAGAGGGAGCCAATAGGGGAAGGGGGACATCGCCGGAGGAGAGGGGGGGCTGGGAGGAGGAGGAGGAGGCGGAGTCCGGGAGGAGATCGAGATCGAGGAGGGGAGGAGGGGGTCGGGAGGCGGAGGTTGGGGATAATTCACGCAGGATGAAAAGTTGGGATAAGAGTATGTTCCCATACCGATATGGTTTCTTGAATATACTGATGAATCACTTTCACTATTTCCATAATATACTAGAATTTCAGAAGGATGTGGGCAGGAACATAAGTGAATGCATTTATTGTCATTGGGATATGATGGTAGACATATTTGATCAAATGGGTATATATTCCCATGCATATACTAAATTTTACACTAGGATCTTTTGATGGGATTTATGTGTTGGCGTGGGGATATTCACCCACTCCTTGCCTGCTACCAGAATATATTGGCAGACTTGGTATGGGAAAGTAGGGATATGATCCTACTCACTGGTTTTTGTTAGGATATGTCAGTGGTATTATTCAGCTAAAGCAAGGATATGAGACTGAACCTTGATATTTGGAGCTCTCAATGACTAGAAAAATCTCCTAGGTGCCTAGTTTTATGTGTCTATAAAGGTGATCTACCGAGAAGATCCCTCAGCAGGAGACCAATGGGAGGTACTTGTATGACACTGATAATTTTTGATAGGAGACATCCTAAGTGACTTATGTATAAGAATTAAGTCACTGTTTATTTCATAATCCTACTTCCTAATATAATGAAGGTTCTTATTTTAATGCTTTGGGGATACGCTCCTAAAGCAGTTTGTAGTGTTACTGGTGTTACTGGATTTTTAACAGCCCTCCTCGGATGGGGTAGACTAGTATGATTCATCACTTGGAGACCCTTTCATGTGGCCTTTAAGTTTGAGATTGTTCTATTCTAGTGATAATCCCTGACCATCTCATTTTCCACCTGGTGTTTTATGTGTTGAATTAGTGACTTCATCCTTTGGTTCATGGAGTCAGTGAATCTCATGACAGTTGTAGTGTCAAAAAACTTTCCTGGTCATTGTTTAATTTCAAAGTGTTCCTGTGATAAGGGTATCTTTAGTTGCAATGAAAATAAGAAACAAGGCTAAAAAATATGATTAACTAGATATGTATAGAAAAATAAATTGTTTGTTATTGTTAATAAAATATTCACTTTGGGTTCACTGTTTTTGTTTGTATAGAATACACAAAAAAATGGAATGATGTATAAGCAGCTTAATTATTTCCAATTATCAAAAGATTCACATTGGGTTCACCATTTTTTTTTTGACCCAAGATGGGGTGGCCTAAATTTTTGGGTCACTCCACCTATATCAGACTATTTTAATGGGGTTTATTTATTGAACTAGAAATAATCAACAATTTCCAAATCCTAATGAGCTACATACCCACTTTCCAAAGGTAGAAGTTCATTGGGATTCCTTACTAATGAAACTTAGGTACTCACATTGGTTGAGAGGATGGTAGGTTGGAATCATCACACCCTATTGGGGGAAATTATTTCCTACCATGAGACTCTATTATAGATTTAATTTATGTTTTTGAATATTTCCTATATCCTAATATGGGATTGGTTACCCTGACATTTAACAATATGTCATTGATATTTGTTGATGTGGGTATTTGTACATGTCAGATGCATCCTATGTATTTGACCATCTTTATGTATCATAGGTTCTCTATTGATGAAACCTTTTGAATATATCAATGTTTCTCCATCTTGTTACCCTTTACTACTTAGTGATTCTGGTTTAGGGATTATTATGTATTAAATCCATATATCTAGGCACTATAGAGTTTGTTTTCATATAGGAAGGAGATGTGTGTTTATAGTGTCACAATCAGGCCTATAAAGGGTCTTTCTATGTATCCTCATAAAAGGAATCAAAACCCGTGTAGTTCAATGACACTTAACGAGGCAAGATTTACCTTTTAAGGTCGTATGATATGGACCGATCCATGTGGTTTAATGTTTCATAGTAAGTAATAATAGATTAAATATTCCTAACAATGATTGTCATAGGACTTATATATGAGCATCCCTTTCTATTTGACCTCACATGTAATGTCTCCCAATGAGAATGAATTGGTTTCATGAGGAATATGGATCTATAAAGATGCCCTGCATCAGGGGTATATCCCAATGAGGATTCTATGACGGGACCCAAAAGTAATATAGCCCTCCAAGTGGGGTGTGCTATATTGTTGGGAGTATGGTATGAAAGATGATAGTCTCTAGGTAATATAGCCTCAATGGATGGGATCTCCAAACTCATGGAATTATGGCCAATAAAGAAAGGGATATAACTAGGCTTATAAGGGATGTGACATAATGATGATGGTGGTATAAATTTGATAGTGTTGATATTGAACCTCAAGGAGGCATCCTACATATCCCTTCAAGATGGAATCAAATCCCACATATTTTGAGCACCATAGTTTAAGGTCATGTGACTAGACCATGCCATGTAGTTTAAGGTCATGTTGAAAGGACTTTGTAGTGAAGTTTAACATTGTGTGACTATGGCATAAATAAGGAAATTTGTATATGAGATGTTGGGGATCAAGACAAGGAGGGTTATCCTACATATCATATGAAGATAAGAATCAGAGTTTATATAGTTTTGATGTTGGGGAAATCTATGTGGAAAAGGGTACAAAAAACAGAGGTTTGAGTGGGGCTTGTTAATATGAGGCTTCCCTGAGACATTCTACTGGTATTATGTACCTGTGAAGGAAAATAATTTGTGTTCAACTATTAAACCTAAGTTGGAGGCCCATATTGGGTGAATTTTCATCATGATAATAGAATGATCATTTTAGATCTATAAGCCCATGTGAGTCATATTTGGTGTGAGAAATAAGAAACAATAAGAGATCAAGCACATTACATGAGAGCATAAGATTGAATCTATATGGGGATTATATATTGAGGATTCTCTAAGATAAATATAATTTTGATTCATGTGGAAAGTGTGGATCTATGAGATAAGACATGAGCTTTCACAATGAATGTTTTAATTTGAAATATATATGGGGAACATGATGGTCTTAATGGGGAATATAGAATTACATTCCTCATAGTTTTTATATTTTGGACTCATTGATGGTTAAGGAAATATGACTATACTAATGAGGACTATGGACTCAGAGGTTAAGGGTCATCATAATATTATGGTATTAAACCAAGGTGTATTTCCATGAGGAATATTTCCCCATGGGAGGGGGATACAATACAAACTTTGGAGGGTTGGCACTCTTAGGAGCTAGATGATCCTATGGAGGTCATAGGGTTATGTGATTGACTAAAGGAGATGGGGGTCATGTGATTTAATGAATAAAAAAGGGTTAGATGATTTCATAACTGATATTATCTAATGAAATTATGTGACATAGCTGCATGACCTAGATATCATCAAATTATCGCATGACTAAAGGGTTGTTATGAGATCGCCTCTTGTGCAAGTGGTCACACGGTCTAGTATTTCATGAATTTTTCATGAATTTTTTTAAAGGTTAACTATTTTTTTCAAAGTTACTCACTTCATTTTTTAAGGAGGAGGCTTTGGAGTTTCATGATTCTCTTTATCTCTCCATCAGTTGACTAGTTCCTCCATCTGTAAAATCTCCTAACTCTGATTTTATGAGTATCAAGGGGTGTTTTTATAGACATATCCCAACCTATATATGAACCACTTCACAAGGTGGGGGATCTACATACTTGGACTTAAGGTGGTGGAATATGTCCATGTAAGTTAGTTGGGGATCATGCTTTGGGTCTAACCAATCTACATGTCATTAATGAAGTATCCCCGCTACGTCACATAAAGAAAAACGACTATAAGAAGGACCTATAACAGACAACCTCAGTCTCATTAATCCTTTGGAATTAGGAAATCACGTGTATTCCAAGGATTAACATGAAGAAAAATAACTAAAAGAATGTCCCATATTCAACTGCCTATCCCAACCATCTTTGGTGCATCGTGTGATGCTTTAAGGGTTACATGATCACATAACTCACAAGTGGCCATGTGATTTAGAAATAAGATGTATTTTAAAAATTAATTTGTAACAAAAATTACACTTATATTTTTTTTATTTTCCCCACTTCATACTACCAAAATTCATCTACTGGGTATTAATAATAACTTTGTGTAAAAACAAATTCATAAATACCTTTCAAATTTTTTTTCATTCCATTAAAAAAATAATACTCTTTTCTTTAAGTATCTCTAAAAAATTCCCATAATATTGAGAAAAATATTTTCTATGAAAATAACCTTAGAAACTTGTAATGGATGTTTGATAATGAATAAAAACTATAAAAATAGGAAATGGTGGTCATTTCAGGTATGTTAAAAAACATTCTTTTCTCACTTTTGTAAAAATTGAAAATAACCCATACAAAAAATGTTGAAAAGTTCCATTTTAAATATTTTATAAATAATTTATAAAATTATTGAGAGGGAAATTTATTAACCTTTTAATTATAATTAATAATTTTATTGAAACATTTAAAATAACCTCAACATCAAATAAAAAGAGTTTGAAGGAAAATATTCAAATAATATTTTAAAAAAGAAATACCCTTACGTGTAACTTACTTGTTTATTCTCAATATGATAAGAAAATAAATGTAATATAAACATTCAAACCAAAATCATTACCATAGGAGAATAAAATATATGGGGTTTAATAGGTTATGATTATATAATTTTCCCAAAGTAAATATGAATATAAACAATCCCCAAATAAAATGAGATTGTAAAATAAATCTATTACCTTAGCTATCTTCTTAGTCGTACGTATTTGATCCTATTATATAATGAATTTATATTTATTAAATACTTTATTAATAACCTTTTCCATTTATATACCATTTTTTATGGTAATTCTATAATCTTTTGAAATCCATTCATTGAATAGTACTTTCTTGTATTGACCATTTGAGGTTGTTTGGTTAATTTCTCTAAAATAAATTTGGTATATTGTTCATGGAAAAAGTTGTTATGAAATGGTTAAATAATATCCATAATGTTAATAATGTCAAAAATGTAAATTTTATTCATTATATAAAATTTAATAATAATCCATGTAATATGGTAAAAGAAAAACGAATCACATTGCTTATTGGAGTTGATAGTCCACACGTTCGCACAAGCAACGTTATCATTTTTCAATGGATGGAATATTAAGAAGTTATATGATATATTTTATTTATATAATCATAGTTTCTTTATAAATATAATATATATTAATTAATTACCCCTTTATAACCATCCAAGTAAAGTGGTGATGAAAAACAAAATACACCACTATGTGGAGACGGTAGGTCTTACGTGTGCACGAGCGATGTTTTTATTTTCCATGGGATAGAAAGGATATGTAAAATAGTCGTACCATAATAAGAATAAAATATTTTTATATTTTTTATACTATATTAATTATTCCATGGTTTATATAGTATATTTAAAGGAAGTAGAAGAAGAAATAGACTTTCAAAGAGTTGGGTAAGATGATTACCTCTTCTTTGAGAGACCTCCTCTGGCTTACACCTTAAGCATTGTTAGGATAATCTTAGGGTAATAAAAGGATATAAAAAATTAAGGAAAGGAATATAGGAATTTTTTTGGGTAGTTATTGGTCAAACTAGAGAGACTAAATTTTTTCATTAAGGATGAGAAGTGGTTCCCTTTTATAAGTGAGTGGAGGGACACACAAGGAATCATTTAAAATATTTAAATAATATACATTAATTTTCTTATGAAAGTGGTGTAAAATTATTATATATTTTAATATTATAAGGTTAAGGTAGAAATATAACCAACCAATAAGGATTAAGAAATTTCTTGTTATCTTGAATCCTTATCCCTTTATTTTTAACCTTTTTAACTCATTTTACCCTTAACCAAGGTGTAAATATTTATCATGGTTACTATTCATTATGATAATAAATTAAGTTTAAATTATTACCTAATATTAATTATGATGATTAAAAATATTTAATACATTATAAATTATTAAAATTATATAATTTTTATAAATTAAATTTAATATAAGTTCACAAAATGCATGAAAATCGTTTTTAGAAAAATGTTTTTTTAAGAATAAAAAAGATTTTATAGAAAAATAAAGAATAACTTAGATTAAAATAGAATTAATTGGATTATGTTAAATATAATTATTATTGTTTTTATTTAAAACCAAAACAAAAATAAAATGAACCTTTTAAATACATGATTAACAGAAAAGAACTAAAAATAGTTTTTATTTGAACAAAAACATTACTTAGATTTCCAAAATGTTAAGAATATATTTATAAGTTAAAAATTATATTTTTATATGAATTATGTTACTTATTAAATATATATTTATCCTAGAAAAAATCCTTCATAAACATTCAATTTATTATTATATCATTATAATGTTATAAAATTGACAATTGTTTGTAAAATTGATATTTTCACTATTCACCCAAAAATCAACTATTTCTAAAAAATCTAAAAAAATAACCCAAAGATATTTTTTACATGATGATAAAATATTAAATTCATTTCATAAAATTAAATTTATAAAATTTATGAATTTTTGTTTTAATACACACAAAATATTCATTATATTAAAATTTGTAAAGAAAACCACATAGGCATGAAAAACACCAACAAAGAGAAAAAAAACAACCCAGAAGAAGGAAAGGGGAAAAAGACTCAAGGAGGTCTAAAATAGTTCCAACAAAGAGAATAATATCTAATTAGATCAACACACTCTGTGGGGAAGTTTTTTGATACATGTGTCAATCATATAAGGTTTTTCATGATCACCATGTGCAACCAAAAAGTCCTCAACTTTATTACCTTCATGACAAGTGTAAATTAAGCACAAGCCATTAGGGAGATGACTAATTCACTTATGAATTTGGTACTTGATAGAATAGGGGATTTTATTCCTATCTTTCAAAGAGCTTTGCATCACTATTGATTCTGTTTCAATGGTAGAAATTAAAATGTTATGATTAAGGAAATTCTCCAACCCATTCAAAATTGCATTGACCTCGGCCATAATAGAGTCCTCGCTTACATAGAAGCTACTAAAAACCAAGATAACTGAACCAGAATGGTCATGTACCATGCCACATCCTCATATAACTCCAAGACCATATTATCCATCCATATTGAGTTTGATGCCACAATCTGAAGGTTTTCAACATATCAATCTTCCTTGACTGGGAACAGTGAAAGGAGTAAGTATCTTAATGCCCGCTATAAACATTCTCAAGGAAATACTAGTACCCCATCACTTAACCATAAGGCCTAGTTCCACTGAGAGAATCTTGGACCAGACCTGCATAGCCAAGGACAAGTTGAAGTAGGCCTCTATGTGTTCATTATTTCTAACATCCTAGATACACCAATAGATCGCAGCCAAAATGGTATACCTACCCTTACACCCATGTTTGTTCAAGTATGCACAATGTAACTCATTTAGTATAAAATTCATGCATGCATTAGAGTGACTTGAAAGTCTGGTGATGTCCCTAAAGACCCCCCACACCACGATTGACTAGTCACTATTAAAGAAGACAATAGGGTAGCGCAAGGACTAATCTAAGCTACTGAAACTGATAACTACTATATCAACAGGTAAGGGTATTGGACCAAGACTCATGAGAAGTCATCCTAAAAATGGTTTTAGGTTCATTAAAATACTTGAGGTCAACTTTAGTTGGGAATAGAATATATAGTTGAAAGGAATGACATATAAAATATTGCATGGTTTTTCATGTAACATTTGGATTTCCTAAGTTTGAGAAGAATTAGGGGAACTCTAATAATGAGGGACTTATGGTTCTATATGAATATTTGAGTGATCAATATTGGGACGAAAAATGAGTTAGTACAAAAAAATGTAGAAGAAACCAATCTAACGCCAACTATGTAACTATTCATGAACTCTAAGGAGGAGATAAAGTAAAAGGAATTTCTAATCAATGTTTTAAAGGAAGAGTTTGACTGGATATATGACAGAAATATATAATGTAACACCAATTAAGAGTAAAATGGATATATTAGTAATAAATACTATATCATGTTTTTTTATTTTATGAAGGGAAAGTAAATTTGGAAGAGTTTTTAAATACCTAGTATAAGATGGAATTACTCTTTTAAAATCGCATACATGAGAAGGAAGATTGGAGAAAAACTTTTATCGATTGGAGTCTCTATAGGATACATGGGTAAATATATTTAAGGATAGTTTTTAATGGATCAACATCTATCATTGTAATTTAATTTTTATAATTTCATTTCATGATTTTTTAGGTTCCCACTCTATCCTTAAAGGTGGTTTTCTAAAAATGAATAAAAATTTAATTTGGAAGGAATGTGTTTCAAAAGTTAAGGATTCAAAATACAGACTCTTACATATTGAGAGTTTGGAAAATTTGGAGAAGTGTTTGACCATTATGTTTAAAGTATTATAATTACTTATGAAGCCACTATCGAATTATCCATCACTATCTATTATAATATTATCAATCATATTTTATGATAAATAATATGGGTTATGATATTCAAAATTAAATTGGTTGGAATTTAAAAGGTTTTATTTTTAACATGATTAAGGATTAGTAAAAGTATTTAAATTTTGATAATTATAGAGGATCAAAATTATGATTGGAATAAAAAATAGTATATAGATTAATTTATGTTCAAAATTATTTTTTGTGGATAATGATTAATAAAATGAATATTGTGATAATTTCAAGAATTATGGTAACTATATTATATCCTTACTTGAATTATTTTAAAATTTGTATTATAGGATGTTGTTATGCCTAATACCTAACAATTGGTATCAGTACAAGATCTTCCTTTTGGGTATATTTTTATTTTATTACTTACCATTTAGTTAATATTATCTATTTGAGTTAATTAGTATTCTAGTTCTTAACAAGACTATGGGAAATATCTATTTTTAGTTGTGACTAATAAAGATATTTTTAATAATTTGAATCCTCCAAGAGCAAAACATTTTAATGTAAATGATTATGGTTATTGGAAGGATTGAATTGAAGTGTTTAATATAGGTATTTAACATTTTATTATCATTACTATATCTTATAAACTTCTAAAAGAAAATATGGATACTTTGGTCGGTAATGATGCTTCTAAATAGATTAGGAATTATAAAATTATGAATTATATTTATATTATATTAGTAGAAGTGTTTATAGTCATATTTATACGTATAAAATTGCTTTTAATATTTAAATAACTTTAAAATTTACTCATTTAGGAACAAAAACATTATAGAGAAACAAACATGTTGTACACATGACATAATTTAAATAATTTTGAATGTGTGATCATAAAATTGTTAATGATATGTATAAAAAGTTTACTAATAGTGTAAAAACATGTATTATCTTAGTGAAACCATGAATAATGAAGTTTCAATTGAAATAATTATTCAATCACTACCTTATAAAGAAATTACTTTTCTAAATATACCAAATAAGAGCTTACTAGATCATTATTACATTAAGAGATTGAATTGAAGAATATTTACAATGAAGTTGATGAAATGAGAAAGGTAATTTTTTTTAAATCAACTAAATGTGTTTCATATAATTCTTCTAGTGATAGTTAAGGTTATTAAAATCATTATAAAGGTGATAATTTAATTAAATTTGTGAGATGTATACAAGGACTTATGAATAAATGATAAGGTGACAAGAATAAGTTGTGTGATGTATGAAACGAATTAGATTTTAGGAATATAATAAGATAGTATGTACCAAATATTAATTTAAAATGCTCATAAATTAAATAGAAGAAAATAAAATTAAGAAAAAGGAGAATAAATCATTTGAAAAATAATGGAGAAACATAGAAAATTTTGATTCAATGAAGAATCTACAAATGAGAAGGGATTTAAAAATCTTTGTTTCATGGATAACATAAGTAAAGTTAATGACAATGATTTTGTTTTTTATTATAATTATTATGATTATTATGGTTTTTATAAGCCTAATTTTGAGAAACTGAATAATAGTTTTTCTAATTATCATAAAGGAATTGAAAATATTATAACCTTGTATAAAAATATGAGAAAGAAACATAAGAAGGTTGTTAAATAAAAAAAGGACCTCATTCTGGAAAATGAAAAGTTGAAAGATACTAATTCTAAGAATTATTAATGGGAGAAAGAAAATAATATAAAATTTATGATATATTTCATTTTTAATCTATAAAAGTGAATGAAAAACTGAAAATTTTGACTTCAAGAACTAAGGAGAAAATTTGTGACAATTTTGAAGTGGTATAAAAGGAAAATGAGAAGTTTGTGTACGAAATAAAAAATTTTAAGGAATCCACATCCAATTTTACCATTTCAAGATAAAGTTTAGATAAATTTATGAGATTGGGAAAATTAATAGAAAAAATAATAATATGGATTTAATTTGATTTAGTGTTCAAGAACCAAATCTATATAGAAACTACTTCATTAAAAGGTAAAAGGGAGGGTATTTATTTTATTAACCATTTTATGTGTGGATATTTTGGACATTATACATATGATTTCTCTTTATAGTTTATCCAATCTCTTGGTTACAAGGACTTTATATTTAATCCACTTTTATTGTTAAACTATCCAAACATTCTACAGCATGGGTTCCAGAAAGATAATATATGAATATCATTAGAACAAAATTGGTTTACATGCCTAGGTAATAATGTTTCGTATGTCCAATATACATTCCCTTTGTATTTTATTTTCTTCTATACTAGCATGATCTTTATTTAGAATGTTATTTTTTTAAACAGTGAGCATGTGGTTTTTTTTGTCTTACCTGATTTACTGTTATGTTCTTAACTATTGTTTACTTTTACTTTATTTTTCAAATCTTTTATATTTATCTGGATATCATTAAATATTACTTGGATCCTTGTAGTATTTATTTTTTAATAGGAGGAGTTCATGAGATTTTCATTAACTTTCTAATCATTTAAAGAGAAAAATATTGGATTAATGGAAAGATTTTTCTATTTTTAATATTTTTTATTTATTTAATATTTATTATATCATTACTCTTCATGATTTTAAGGAGATTTATTCTTTTAAACTATTTATATTTATATTGAGAAAGAAGTGATTTTATTCTTGTAATTATTATTATTTACTATATTTATTATTTAATATATGTGGATATGTTTATTAACTTTATTTCATGCTCTTATTTTCTATTTTTTATTTAAATATTTTGATGGGTAGCACTTTATAATTTTTTATCTTACAAAAAGGGGGAGTTTTGTTTGGATTTTGGGGAGGTTTATTTTGGGAGAGATGTTGGGGTTTTTTATTTATAAAAAGGGTGATAATGTTTAGTGTCTCATTGACACTTTATTTGTTTAGTTTTGATAATTACATAAATCTATCATCTATTTTTTATTATTGTTCTTAATTAATTTTTTATTATTATTCAAGAATTTATTATTCTAGTTTCTCATATTTGGTGTTAAATAATTTTTTTAATTCTAGGACCTTTAAGTATCCCTTTATAAATTTTAAGTACCTTTATATATTAGAAAAGTTTGTAATTTGGCTAAGTATATTACCCTTACAAATTCTGTGGATCTCATAATTGACTCTTATGTAATTAATTTTAGAAAATAAAGTTAATTTTATATATCCTGTGGATTCTATAATTTCTTCTTACTTATTTATTTTTTCAAGAAGGAATATTACATTTTTGAATTTATTACTCTTTTGTATTACAAATATTTGGAAATTTGGAAAAGTAAGGATTCTTATATATGAATAGGAGATACTTTTACATATTGAGAGATCAGTAAAGTGATGAATATTATATATGGAGTTACATTTATAATTTACCTTTACATATTCAAAGATTAATTTTAAATATGATTCAAAAGTTAAGTTTCTCAAAATTCAAGTTTAGAGAAAGTTAGGTTCCCATGTTTTGGAAGTTAAGGATCTGAAAGACAAACTCTTACATATCGAGAGTTAAAAAATTCAACAGAGTTTTTGAACTTTACATATAAATTACTACCTTTATATATGAATTTGTTGGAGAATTAATCTATCATCATCTATGACATGGTTATTAATCATATTTTATAATAAATAATCTAGGTTATTATATTCAATGTTCAATTAGTTGGGATTTTGATGGCGATTGTTTTCACATGATTATAGGAGTTTGTCAAAGTGTTTACATGCTGATTATTATGATGAATATAAATTATTATTTTAACAATGATTGTTATGGAGGTTACATGAAGTGAATAATTTTCATTCACAATCAATGATTTCTAAAATGAGTGTTTTTATTATTGTGGGAATTATTATAATTATATTATTTCCTAATTTGAATTATTTTAACATTTTCATTATAGGTTTTTGATAGATTCAAGATTATAGAGATTCTACCAAATTTATTATCCATTGAAAAAATTTCTATATAAATTAAAAAGCATTTAGGTAGTGACTCCATGAATTATCATGACTTATACTGATGTGTTACAAATTCTAAGAGCTACATTTTTTACTCACTTTTATCCTGAATTGGTGAACCATTTTTAGTGTTCCAAAATTTTAATTTTTCCACTATTTTATTTAGGGACAAAGATAAATGTTTCTACACCAACACCACATCTACAACTTTGAGCTGTTTCATTTTTAGACTTTCATTGTACTATAATTATTATTATTATAAATTCATTCGCACACTTATTATACCAAAATTAAAAGGTATCGTTTGGTGAAGAAAAATAACCAAAAGGTGGTTTCTTAATTTGTGCATGAACTTTTGAATAGGAATTATATAAGTTAGGGATTCTCCTTAGAATGTTTAGGTTTGGCCTATTCTCATGTAAAAGGATGGATTTTTTTGGTACCCTTGTAAAAGAATATTTTATAGTGGATATCCTTGATTTTTGTGCTCTTTGTGTGAAGAGTAAACATATAATTTTTTTGATATGAAATACTATAAATCACTTGAATTATATTTTTTATCTTTACCACTTCCACTCTTTACGCATCCACTACATCATTGTTTGTGCTTGAATTATTTAATCCTTTATTCCATTGAATTTAGAATTATTGTTCAAATTACACTGATTATTTTAAAGTTTACAATTCACCCCCTCTTGTCTCTTTACATATCCATTATGGGATCTAACAATGCATATGTACATTTATATATTTTATTTAGTACATAGCATATATTTATATGCTTTCATATAAAATTGTTTCTTATTATTCCATGAATTACGGTTTCCAGGTATATTAATTGTAATCATGCTATATTATAAGTAACTAAAATTTCTTTGAAACATCTTTGATATGTTTGAGGCTACCATACATGTTTATTGACCTTTATATTATGTTTTGATGTTTTCATACAAGCTTATCATTGTCTATGTCATAGTTAATTGATGCCTTCTATGATATGGAATGTTTAGAGCCTTAGTTTTATTGTATATTTTATATGCAGGTATTCCATATATTTTTATGTAGGTTTAAGATTGATAAGTGTATTCCAGCTACACATACAGATATATGTATATATGAATATATCCCTTCATATGATAAAGGGGCCTCTTATACAAGGATGGATATGTTTATGTATATAAAAATGGAAAGATATACCTATATACATCCTTACTATGAGAATAAGGTCCTTATATGTGAGAATGGATATATATATATATAAAGGGACTCTTATAGAGGATATAAGTGGGTCATTCTATCACTAGTTCATCATCTTGGATTCTGAGAAGGACTTGAAGTAGTTTTTGTTAATTTTTTTATTCTTTATTAGCATAATAATAAATAATGATTTATGATTTATCTAGCATGATAGAAAATCATGAGTAGTTTATATATTTAGTAATTTATTTGATAAATTTCTTCTTGTTTTTGTTTTCTAATTTCATAGTTTGTATTCTTTCTATATACACTTGGTTTTACGATAGACAAGTTTAGGTGGGATGGTGACCATATATTGGGTACGATGTACACACACCCTATACATTTTCATTCGTAATGCATGTAGACATTGTTATACATGATCCAAGTAAAGTAAAATATCATATACATGAGAGATGATGGATGCAGGAGTCACGAGTCATTATTATTCAGAGTAGATGGTCATCATCTTATTTGGAGGGGGTTTCAAGTTTCTTTTGATGTATCTTTTTATTTCTTAACTTGGGTTGATATTAAATTGTATCTAATGCAGTATTACATTTATTTTTAGGTCATATATTCATTATGGGTTATCTTTTAGATTTTTTGGATAATGAATTGTATGTTTTTTGGGTTTAATATCTGTTTAGAGTTTTATACATATGAAAGTTAGTATTTTTCATTATCCAAGTAAAACATGAACCTCCAGTATATAGGTTTTCCATTTAGTGAACATGTTTTATTTTTATTGATGTCCCATGTATTCATAGTTCATATCTAATTTTTTAAAGATTCATTTATGTTTTATTAAATAACCAAATTTGGAAATTATCTTCCCAATTTAGCTTATTTATACCTTAGTGTTCATGATAGACTGTAGCAATCAATAAGTGGGATTGGGATCTTTTGTAAACTTGTTTCTAGTATTTTTGGGTATCTAGGTCAAGTTGTTACAAGAGTTGACCTTATAGATGCAAAAAATACCTGAAATTTCCAAAATGTTTCATAAGAGATCTGATTATAGAGAAATTAAATTGACCTAACACGGACAGAGTCTCATATATATATATATATATATATATTACAATATTACATGAAGAACTAATATTTAAGCTAACTCAAAGACCTAAAACAATGGGGGGGAGGGGGTTCAAGGGATAAATTAAGAGAAATATAAATGAATTAGAAATCCTAAAATCCCATATTTAAAGAAGCTCAAATATAATTTTAAAGAATTCCATATAGCCAAATATAGAGAATATAAAATGCACATAAATGGAAAAGGTTGGAAGCTCCCCCACTTTGTTTCCAAAACCTCTTTCCACCTAGATTGTGGCCTGCTTTCCTAAGTGATTGAACCCGCCCACTCACCTGCTTTCCAAATAGCCCCACCTTCACACTTTCCCACCAAATTTCCCCACCTATATACTTACTTTTCTACTAAATAAATTTAGTGAAAAATCACTAATTGTTCATGAGTTTGGGGTTGAATCCAGGATCAAATGTTAAACATGGAGAATTTTTACCAACTAGGATAACCTTGATTAGTGTTCCCAACACAAACACACACACACATGTAATTTAAGATTTTAGGATCACTCCCCTGATTTAATATTAAATATGGGGTTATTTTTACAAATTGGTCTACCCTTAATCATTTTTATTAGAGCATGTGTGTGTGCATGCACACATGAAAACACAAACATGCATGTGTGTGCCTACACATTGATCAGTAGATAGATAGATAGATATATAGATATGCATAGGCATCCACACACATAGAGGTGAAAAAAAGTATAAAAACACATATGCATACAAATAAAAACACACTTACATACACACACACATGAACATTCATAAACACATGTACATACCCACACCCAAACCCACACCCACACCCATACCCATACGAACATTCATATGCACACATGTGCACCCATGTACCCAATAAACCACCTATACATGTGTGCTTGAATGCACACACACACACATGAAAAGGTACATAGACATAAACACACATGTACAAAAACCTTCACACAAATCAATACACACATACCCATACCCCCCCCCCCCCCACACACACACCCACACCCACACCCATACACCCATATCCATACACACACACCCACACCCACCCACACAGACACCTATACAACCATATACCAACACTAACATACACACTCATGCATGCACATATGAATACACAAAAACATGCATTCCCACAACCCACCCAAAAAACCCAAAAAAATATTATATACTAAGTTTCTTATATTGTTGGTTTTTTATCTCTTTATTCAATATTATTTGAATGATAATTTTATAATTAATAATTGTTTTAGAATTTATAATGGGGTTTTTATACATTTATTATGAAATAATATTATAAGTAAATTTATTTGACTAAATTGTAGAATTAAGTTGTATGTTTTTATTATGTTATTTAAATTTTAAATTTTAGAAAACTCATGTGATTGGGGATCAGTTTTCCAAGTAATGTATAAGGAGGCCATATAGTGGGAGTGAGAAATTCATAATGATACCCATATTATTATGTTATTTAATCAATATTTTTGGATGGTTCTTGTGGTTGGGATTTTTCTAGTAGATATTTAATAGATAATATTGTGGGGGTAAAAACTTCTCTATAGGATGGTTAATGGATACATGTTCACTTAAAGTATTACTATATGGGTTACATAGATATCTATTGGTGTAGGGAACCCAATAAAAATCACAACTTAAACCCCTTACCACGAAATGGGTTGTTTTAACTTGATTAATTTCAGGTTGGTTTTAATTATATATTTATTTTAGGTTTTGACCCATGTAAATTATTTTTTTAAGTAACACATAAATTATTAGCATGATATTTATATTAATTACGGGTGTTTACCCATGGATATTTATTTCCTTAGTTACTGAATAAAATTTTGTAATTTTAATTGCATTCCCTATTGATATTAATCCTTGTGGTTTCTTTAATGAAATATTTTAGTATAAAATGATTTCATTTACTGTATGTTTTGGCCTATCTATGTTCTCCCAAAATATAAATAACTTAATCATGGGGTGAATTGGATATTTAAAATGTATACCAAATGAAATAATAAGTAAAGAATAGAGATAAACACAAATAATTTTTTAGAATTTAATATACAGGGGATCCTATGTTAATAGTGTCCACCACCCCCAACCTAGTAAGGGATGAATTCAAAAAATTAAAACAAAAATTTTTATAGAAGTTAAAACCTTTAAAAGAAATTTCCTTTTGATTAACTAGAAACATTATCTAAGAAAACTACTTCATTTATATAGTGGAATAATTGAATTGATACCTTTTGGTTATGAATCAAAACTAAATAAAAGGAGACTAATTTTTAGAAAAAAATATAAAAAATATATTCATAATGAATTAAAAACAATTAAAACACTCAAAATCAAATACTAATATTATAATTCAAATTAAAGTAGTAGATCAATATCACAAGAGAGAATCAAAACTTCCATATCTTAATGGAATTATTCATATCCCAATATTGATTAATTAATATAAATTTATAAGCCTTAATATACCAACAATCATAAAAATCGATCATCAAGTGGTCTATTTGTTCTAATTATTTGATATAATTATACTTTGATCATGGTATTCATATCCCTATTTTAATCCTTGAAGTTTTAATACTAAAAAAATATTATAATCAATGCCATGTATATGACATTTTTTTAATAAAACCTCCATATAAACATGAAAATTTTAATTATTAAACCATATATGTTACCCTTTTATAAAAACTTCATATATGGTTTGTTAAACTGATATTTTTTTATTAAAAATATATGGTGATTTTATTTGAAAACCATCAAGTAAAATAATATAAGAAGGTTTTCTATTGAAATCATAATATTATTACTATAAAAATATATGATGGTTTTTATAAAAACCATTATATATATTCCATTAAAAAAATAGTTCATCAGGAAGATCACTTTTACTTACCTCATATATAAGATACCTTAGGAAATTATTTCCTTTGGATGACCTCCACCCTCTCCTCCTGTCTATTTCTTCCCCTTGACCAACGATGCTGCAATTAATCTTACCTCCTTTAGACAACCTCAACTCCTACATTTTAATGATCCTCCTCTAGTAAACCAAGGAACATATGGATAACTAATCCTCTTATAGATTATGCTGCCTCATCTCTAATAATGATGTCTCTATCATCAATAAGAAAACAAATACATGCTAGTCTACTGATATTATGGTATTTTTCTTATTAAGGAATCTTATGATAATTTTTTCATTAGAAGCCCAAATTAATAAATAACATGTAGTTATTTATTTAGTTCTAATAATTCCATAGTGGCCATTCTATGAGGATTATTTTATATAGTCCTTAAACCATGAATTAAATCAATAGAGAACTCAACTTCTCACTTTGGAGGATGTCTAGGTAAATCCTCTGGAAACACATTAACATATCCTTGCACAACTGTTACTTCCTCTATTTGAACATTCCTTTCCTCACCCATAGATATTGTGTTATATTTCTCCCCAATAATTTAATTTAGTAGAGCTACTGGGGGTGGATCTAGATGAGAAATATATGAATAGTTTTTTGCTTTAAATATTAGTGATTCTACACTTTTCTAAAAAATTGTAACTTCCTTCTTCTTGTAATAGATTTTTTCATAATAATTTTAAAGCCAATCCATACTGAGGATTATATCCAAGTAAATCATGGGTATGACGATAAGGATTTCAACTAAGGAATGTTAATGTTTCATAAGGGGGATTGATCGACACATCTTTGTTGCAATGATACCTCCCTTAGGATTTTTGACTAAAACTCTTTTATTAAATCAAATTAGAAATATCTAATTTTCTTGAAAAATGGGAAGATATAAAAGAATTTGATGATACAAAATAAAATTAAGCATTGGATATGTTTGAGGAAATGATTAAAGTACCTTCCACTACATTATTAGGAACTTCAACCTCAATAGTTGTGACGGCATAACACTACTAAAAATTACACATTTCTCAACAGTTTCAAACTGTTGGTAAAGGGCCAGAAACCATTAGGATAGTCTATCCCAATGGTTTCTAGAACTGTTGGTGTGTTATCCATTGCAGTATCTCTATGCAAACGGTTCATTAGAAACTTTAGGTATATGATGTCTGAATGTAATCTATGCTAACGGTTTAAGTAAAAAATTTGGTATATATGTGTACCAACGGTTATTAAACCATTGGTATAAATGATGTCTATCTTATAACCTATTCTAACGGTTAAATGAATCCGTTGGAATATATGTATACCAACGGTTTTTTAACTATTGGTATACATGTAGTATTTTTTTTTACCAATGGTTTCATAAACCATTGGGATATATGTTGTTTAGAAAACATAAGTTAACCCCCACTATAGTATACCAACGGTTTTGTAAACCATTGGAATATCCTCTACTCCACAGAAAACATAAATTCCCCCCCCCACACACACAATATAAAACTACACCTCCCATAAACCTTCCCACCACTGTAAACCTGCACCTCCCACAGCAAACATAAGATGCAAACATAATTTGAAAACATAAGTCGGACAAAACCTGCAACTCATTCTTCCAAAGTTGGGTAACCCCCCCCCCCCCCTCCCCCACTGTAAACCTGCACCTTTTAAAGCCGTTGTAAACAAAAACCTGCACCTCAGTCTTCCAAACCCATGCAACCCACTGTAAGTCTACACCTCTTAAACCCACTGCAAACCTGCAGCTTTTAAGCTGGAAAACCCAATGCTCTTAAACCCACTGTAAACCAAAACAGGAACCTTAGTCTTCTAAAGTCGAGAAATCCACTATAAATTTGTGCCTCTTAAACCCACTGCATACCCGCACCTCTTAATCTGGACAATCCACTGTAAACCGAACATTTTCCAGTCTTCCGAAGCACCTGTAAACCTCCCACTATAAACCTATAAACATGAACCTATTCTAGATATAGAGGTTATAATAAAACCCATAATATATGAAATTGAACTTATTCAAGTACTAGTCTAGTCAATAATATCATTATCTTGGTTAATGAATTATCCCATATAGTTTCTTCCTCATCCAATAAATTTTTTCCTTCATGAATAAAAAATCCATATGTATAATTCTTATTTATGTAATCTATTTATAAATTAAAATTTTATGTCCATATGTAATACCATTAATCCCCTCTACATCATCATATCAAATTATACATGAATTGTTTCTAGTCTACCCATAGGATCAAATATCTCACCTAAAAATATTCCTTCAACCTAGGAGTGTCCCTTTCACACAATTCATGAGGAAATTATTTATTTTTTGAGTATGATACTGATTTCAGTCTTAAAAAATCTAGTGGATTCCCTAGTGTAACATATATTAGTACCAAGAGGACTGACATTTTTCACTTGGATGGTGAGAAATTTTTGAGATGGGGGTATAGGTCCATAGTGACTAGAACCTTGTACTTATCTGGTGAGCTATGATATGGACCAAATGCCCTTGTTTTTATTTCAGACACATGTTGGGTGACAAATTCTAATAAGTATAGTGATATATCTTAAGGAATGAAAACACTTTGAGTGATAAGGTGTTGGAAGGACCCTTGCTTGAGTGATAATGAAGTTATCATATTATAACATGATATCTAACCCTACCATAATTGATAAGGTAGTGTTCAAGATAATGGCCTCACCTTGAGTGATAATGTTCTAGATGAACCCAACCCTGAGTGATAATGGAGCGTTTGGAATGTGATATTATACCTACCATGGTTAATATGGTATTATTTTAAAAATGGATTTATATTGATCATAATGTATTAACATGTATGTTTGTTGAGTGATAAGGTTGGTATGTGAAATATAGTGGTATGAGACAATACCTTAGTAGTATGGTAGATGTTGGGAGTTGAGTGATGACCTATATTGAGTGATAAGTATTATTCTAGGTCTTGGATACATGAATCTATCTGACACATTCATGTTGTGGTTGAGTAATCATACTCCCTATATAGAGTATTTGGTTATAGGATGGGTTTCATGAATGATGGTACAATGACGCAAGTTTTTTCTTCATAAAAAAGTATCTATGGTTGGGTATCATAGAAACCTACTTATCACACGATGACCTAATACACATGGAGTCTTGGTGTCCTAGTTGGAACATGACATATGACATGATATGTGTGTGTATTTATTTTTGTAACATTTACTTTGCTCAGGTATACATATATGTTAAAATATATTAGTGTCTCTTAGTGAGATTCTAAAGTCATATATTTCTAAAACCTAGCATGATCAACCTGGTATGTATGTAGATCTTATGATAGTTTTACTAATCTAAGAAAAGATTATGTACTATATTGGGATAGAGTAGCTCAACAGGGATTGAAGGTGATGATATTAGGTGGTGGTCGAGGATGGAAATAGAGCCTATTGTGTATTTTTTTCGGTCATATTGGTGGGAAATTAGTTGAAGTATGACTGTATGAATCCACATGGTTTATTATAATAAAATTATGTTTTTTTAGATGATAGTACCACTAAAAGTGAGATATATGTGTGTGTGTGTGTAAACCTGTAAACATGCACCTATTCTAGATATAGAGGTTATAATAAAACCCATCACATATGAAACTGAGCTTATTCAAGTACTAGTCCAGTCAATAATATCATTATCTTGGTTATTGAATTATCCCATACAGTTCCTTCCTCATCCAATAAAATTTTTCCTTCATGAATAAAAAATCCATATATATTATTATTATGTATGTAATCCATTTATAAATTAAAATTTGATATCCATATAGAATACCATTAATCCCCTCTACATAATCATATCAAATTATACATGAATTGTTTCTAGTCTACCCATAGGATCAAATATCTCATCTAAAAATATACCTTTAATCTAGGAGTATCCCTTTCACACAATTCATGAGGTAATTATTTCTTTTTTGAGTATGATCTTGGTTTTAGTCTCAAGGAATCTATTGGATTCCCTAGTGTAACATATATGAGTACCAAGAGGACTGACATTTTGCACTTGGATGGCGAGAAATTTTTGAGATGGGGGTATAGGTCCGGAGTGACTATAACCTTGTACCTATCTAGGGAGCTATGATATAGACCAAATGTCCTTGTTTTTATTTCATACACATGTTGGGTGACAAATTCTAACAATTGTAGTGATATATCTTAATGAATGAAAACACCTTGGGTGATAAGGTCTTAGAAGGACCCTTACTTGAGTGATAATGAAGTTATCATATTGTAACATGATATCTAACCCTACCATAATTGATAAGGTATTGGTCAAGATAATGTACTCACCTTGAGTGATAAGGTTCTAGATGAACCCAACCGTGAGTGATAATGGAGCATTTGGAATGTGATATTAGACCTACCATGGTTAATATGATTTTTTTTAAATGGATTTACATTGATCATAATTTATTAACATGTATGTTTGTTGAGTGAGAAGGTTGGTATGTGATATATAGTAGTATGAGACAATACCTTTAGTAGTATGGTAGATGTTGGGAGTTGAGTGATGACCTATATTGAGTGATAAGTATTAGTCTAGGTCTTGGATACATGACTCTATCCTACACATTTAGGTTGTGGTTGAGTAATCATTGATACTCCCTATATAGAGTATTTGAGTGTAGGATGGGTTTCGTGTATGATGGTACAATGATGCAAGTTTTTTGTTCAGAAAAAAGTATATATGGTTGGGTATCATGGAAACCTACATATCACACGATGACCTAATACACATAGAGTCTTGGTGTCCTAGTTGAAACATGACATCAGACACGATATGTGTGTGTATTTATTTTTATAACATTTACTTTGCTCATGTATACATATATGTAAAAATATATTTGTGTCACTTCTTGAGATTCTAAAGTCATATATTTCTAACACCTAGCATGATAAACCTGGTATGTATGTAGATCTTATGATAGTTTTATAGATCTAGGAAAATATTATGTACTATATTGGGATAGAGTAGCTCAACAGGGATTGAAGGTAATGATATTATGTGGTGATCGAGGATGGAAATAGAGCCAATTGTGTATTTTTTTTATTTCGGTCATATTGGTTAGAAATTAGTTGATGTATGATTGTATGCATCCAAATGGTTTATTATTATAAAATTTTGTTTTTTTCAGATGAGAATACCACTAAAAGCGAGATATATATATATATATATTTGTGTGTGTGTGTTGGTTCTTTTCATGCACAAATATGAATGGTGTGGATCACACCGGGCTTCTATATCAATATAGAAGAACTAGATATTGCAATGTTGTGTAGGTATCTCCCCTTATCATAACGGACTCATGCAGTATATATATGTGTGTGTGTGTGTGCTGGTCGTTTTCATGCACAACTATGAATGGTGTGGATCACACCAGGCTTTTATAATCTTCTCATTATTCTCAAAGTGTTCATGCAAAGAACATGTTTTTAAATTCAAATAAATATATTAAATAAGACTCCAAGAACATTCAATGCAGTTTACCATTAACTTCTTCATGTTTTCAATCATCATCCATTGAAAACTATTAACTATCAATCCACAAAATCTACAGATATCTCCTTTTAAATCCACCACTTAAAATATCCAAATATCTTGTGAGAATACCTCCATTTTAATTCTCCACATTGTCCATAACTTTGGCAAGCTTTTAAACCTCCAACTGAATATTTGTGGCATAAAAAACCATTCAAACTTTCCTTTTAAAATCCTCAACCTCAGAACATTGAAACTCACTTTTTAATTGTGTTTCCAAACAAAATGCATTTTCCCTTCACACCAAGGAATGAAACAACACTTTTTTATGCAATATGCCCTTCTAAAAATCAGACAACATGACCACATGGCCATTTTTCACCACTACAAATTCCTGATACACCAAAACACCCAGCTTTCCAATACACAGGTCCACCATAGTGAGAAAAATGCATTTAGTGACTGTCCCCACTATAATTCTTCTCATTAGAACATGGGAGAAATGTTTCAATATGAATTTTCAAAAGAGAAGGTGCTAAATCATATGAATTGGTGGTGGTGAGATGAATCTTACAGTGGGGAGAACCATAATCCTGACAGGTGTTAAACAATGACACCATTAGTTTTTTTAGATATATGGGCTCAGGTAAACACTCAAAGGGGTGGCCAAGAGGCCAGGAAAACACGCCAAATGGGTTTCTCCATAAGATAAGGTCACAACGGACTTGATATAACAAATAAACTATTTAATATGCTATAACAAGGGATCACCGGAACTTTGTAGCGAGCCACACAATGATGTGACATCTAAAGGGAAACGAAATGATGGAAAAGAATCATACACCCTACACAAACCATTTACAAATTCATTCACTTCACCCAAACATGGAAATTAAATTTATAATATTCAGAGGGTGAAAAGGAAAGTATCATGAACAAGGTATATGCCGACATGGGAAATGTCATTTGTGCTAAACGAGTATGATAAGCCCATTTATATTATTCAAATAAAACAAAAACTAACTATCCACACAACAAACACCAACAAGAGGCATATGGAAAACTCAAACCAAATCTAAACATGATACAAACAACTATCACTGCTCTTTGGTTTAAAAGACAGCGTACCTCTGTTGGAGGGGTTTTATTATAAAATCATGGAATTAGTTTATCACACAATTCATTTAATTGTATTTAAAATTTATTCTAAAACTCATTCAGCAAAAATCAAATGAAATAAGTTAAGAAACTAGATCAACATAACTATCATTGTGCATTTTTGAAGATAGTGCACCTCCGTTGGAGGCGTTTTATTATAAAAACATGAATTTATTTATAAAATTAAACAATTATATTAAATAAAACTTATTCAAGATATGAAATTAAATATATTTAAGCATAATTAAGAAAGAATCTAAATTCAATTTAAATCATTCTTAAATTAAAGAGGCTACGAGAGGGACTCTACCTCAAGGTGGAACTAAGCCGTCCACTTCGGCTCCTGGAGATTTCTAACTAAAAGCTGGTACTCCTCCACTGGTTATACGCACCTTCACACACATGAAAGGACATCTAGCCCCTATGCACACACCTGCATTGCCATGAGCATGTGTAAGGGTATCCTTACACATATGCTTATATGCATATACCAGTCTCCACTCACCTGCGTACGCATTTATATATATATATATACACACATGGGCACACCTAACTCCATACGTGTATAATCACTACCATTGGTGACTATACATGTAACAGGGGAACCCACATACATATACTTACTTACCTATGAACACACAGGCGAGTTTCCCTTGACTTGGAGACTCGAAACCAATGAGCAGGGATCAACGCACTACACAAAGGATATTAAGAAACTTAAAACACATGAAGGACGCTACATAACCTATGAGAAACCAACCAATGTTATTAAAGCCTTACCTAGATTGGCAGAAGATAACCAAATCCTCCCGAACCAACACGAAACGATCCAACGCCCTACCAAAACATAATATAAAGTCAAAAACACTAAATCCCCAAATACATGAGGTGTGAGACAAGTAGTAACCATAGAATATTACCATGGATCAAAGCTCATGGAATGAATCAATCTTAACTCCTTCTGTCCCCCTTCATAGAATATAACTACCCTCTATCCATAGAAAGAATTCAAAGATCTAAGTGGCCAATGCAATAAAGAAAATAAAATAAAAACTAAACTAAAACATACTTGTCTCCTATGACTATACATGTCACCACCCAATATATAATAACCACAAAGCCCCATGGGTAAAATCATGTTCCTACAAGCAAAGGGGAAACAGATCAATGTTTCAAAATGATATTATCAAATAGTACATTCTTATTAATTAACAATTACACTTCTTATTAATGGTATATAATCAATTTGGCCAGAGTTTCAACTTAGTTTGGTTTTGTTCAATACAAGGGATGGAGTCTTATTATTCTTGTTTTTTATGTTTATAGTTGAGATATTTATTTTAAAATGATGCATGTATTTAGCATTATTATTTATGGTATTAGTTATTAGCATGTTGGCATGGGGCCTGTCCACATGAATAATTCTTTAAATGTAGGGTTCAGTTGACATTTATGTTCTTTAATGTGATTGATGTCACTAACGATGAGGACTCAACTGTTTAAATTAAAAAAAACTATATGGTGTTTTCCTATATAACTTATTGGAAGTATTATACACAGTTTAACCACAATATTACATCTAATTAATGGTCTTATGGATCATATAGTGAGATTTTCCTTGATGACGACTATATAGTCTCTATATTAAAGGGATGTATATTGACCCTTGGTGAATACTAGGCATTGGTGTTTGTAGTTACAGATTCAAAAATCATTTGATATTACAAGATAAGATTCAATAAGTTATCTATAAATTAATGATCTAAGTAGGTCACGATTGATGGCTAGATTATCACTATATAATATAGGAAATCCTAGAAAATCTCTCTATGGTTTATGCATGTTGTTCATATAAATCTGATATGTGGTCTAACCATGCAAGGGGTGTATAGCTCTGCTCGTGCCACCTCCAACTCATCAAATGCCATCCCCTTCTGAAGGACTTCCCTCAAAGAATACATACAAGAGGAAATGTGTGAGGTAGTCAGCTAAGAAACCTCACCCAAATTCATCAAGTAAGTAGTGTGTTTTCTGACTTCAATCATCAAATTTCTTAAGTATCTCTTCCTATATAAAGAAATTATTAAGAGACTCTATGTACCCTTAAACCCTAACATGATTTTTCAGTCATTGATTAACATGGAATTGATTATAACTATGTTTCAAGGGATTCATGGACTCTAATGATGATAAATGAAAGGAAATAGATTAACATAGTAGACCTATAGATATGGTGTTCACAAGCCACCTAGGTTTAGAGAAGGTTCTTTAGTGATTTTATGGAAATGAAATCACCCTGTCACTAGGTCTCCAAGTGGATAAGATATCGATTGGGATATGAGTCTTCTAACATATGTCTTATAATTAGGATGATATGTGTATATACTAGGTGAGGATTTAGATCAAGTAAAATATTCCTAAGAGGATTGGGCCTTGTAGTGATAGGTGTGGAAATTTTATATCTTACATTTGATGAGGAAATACTTATGAGAATGGATTGGAATCTTGGTAGGTTCTTAGAGTGGGATGGTCCCTCTGAGCATATAAAATGTATTATGAAAGGTTTTACTCCATGTAATGATTAAAGAGTTTAACTAAAGAGATGAAGGATGAGATTCTAGTGTGGGTATTGGGTATTGTCAGATAGATTGGCATTATAATGCCAAGAGGCTTGGTGTGATTTAGCTTAGGATGGAACCTGGTTAGTGGGGATGGGTTATAATACATGATTTTGATGAGGTTCTTGACCGGACTGTTGAGAATATAATGTAGATGGGTTCAACATGGTGTGCTTTCGTGACTAGGACAATCATGAGGTGAATAATCATCTTTGTCTAGTTCGATGATGAGATGTGCATCAAGGCATCGGATAATCCTCAAGAGATGAGTCTAGACTATGTGACTGGGAGTATATACTAGGATATGTTTGATAGGATTGGGTGAGTGTCCAACCCATGTGATGATGATGCGATTTATGGAGACACTTGGAGACACATGGGGTTATTTATGCTATCTCCTGGAGACACTTGGGGTAATTTTATGACTCCAACATACTCCAAAAATGTTCCCACACAATGTTTTAAAAAAAATACATATCATGGAAGACCCTAAGGTTCCTCTAGCTTCCAATGTTTCCTCACACTCACACCTCATGGTATTACATTATACAAGTGATCTACGCCAACTAGTCAGGATAGCATCACTGCCCTCTGTTCGTAGAAAGAAGTAAAATACCTAAGTGGCCAATAAGATAAAGAAAATAAAATAAAAACTAAACAAAAACATACATGTATCCAGTGAATATATATGTCACATCACAATATATAATAACTATAACACCACATGGTTCAAATCATGTTCCTGCAAGTAAGGGGAAATAATTCCATTTAATAATATCTTCATTTTTCATTATGTTCTTTATATATCACATTGTTGGAAGCATTATACTAGTACACTTAGCCATTTAATATCCACCTATTCTATATTAGTTGAGTTGAAGACTGTGCACATAACCCTCTTCACTATAGAAATAACCTCATAGGTACCGCAATCAATGTTTAGTAGTTGATCCTACTCTTAAACCTGTTTGGTCACTAGTCCATGAACCAGATGTTCTACGTGGTCATGATGGTGTAAACCATTTCATTATAATATACTAAGAATAAAGTTTTTGGTGTCTTTTCTACCAACAATGATAATTTCTCATGTCTTGAGTGCCAATCGACTCCAGTTCCTAAGTTAATATCCCCTTAACTATCTGTAGATGTCAAGGGGTGTCTCCCATGGGTGTCTTGTGGTGTGTAGTGTCTATATATGATTTCAGTGGTGCATCCATATTGTGGGAAATGTGTATTGAATGGTCAGTTTAATAAATACATTGTTCAATTGGAAAATACACCCATTTTCAATAGAGATATACCCACTTTTAATAGAGAATACCATCCAAATAACTAACTCAGAAATCTGAGACCAACATTTTACTTTACCAATTCTAATTACATAATATATGCAGCACCAACTTATGTTTTATGAACCAATCATTTAAAGGGAAAGAAACTCCCCACAATAACCCATAAAATCTCATATAGGATCACTCACCTCCAATTAACCCACATCAATGCACATCTTAATGATGATGCAACCTCCTCACATATATATCATGATTAACAAAAAAATCCAACACAATATAAGTTCTAATAGGAGTATATAGAGGAAAATATGAGGTTTTTAAAAATCATGAACTTTTTATTGAATTCACTATTCGAATGAATGGAATAAAACCTTTGAATCTAACCCTACATTTCTGGAAGACTCTATTTTGAAAAAAATCACAATTTACCCAATAATTCGCCACACAATGAGTTGGTTACTACCCAAAAATCTAGAAAATGAAAAATTAATATGAATGGTTATCCTAAATATGAACCTAATAATTCATTCCTTAATGCCTCATTTTTTTAAAAATGAAGACTAATTCTTACCTGGAAGTACCGATCAAGAACACTGGAGAGAGGAGAGGGAGCCGAGAGAGGGGGACATCCCGTGGGGTGTTTGGCCATGGGGGGTCTCATGCGTGACTGGAGAGGGGGTCGGGGGACGTCGGAGGAGGATATTGAGCCAAGGGGGAGGGGGATGTCACCAGGAGAGGGAGAAGATATTGTAGGGGGGAACGTCGATGGGAGCTGATAGGGGAGGGGGACGTCGTCATCAGAGAGGGAGCTGAGAGGGGAAGGGTAATGTCGCCGGAGGAGAGGGGGGTGAGAGGCGGAGGCGGAGGCCGGAAGGAGATCGAGATTAGAGGGGAGGAGGGGGTCAGGAGGTGAAGGTTGGGGACGGTTCATGTAGGATGAAAAGTTGGGAGGGTGCCCTAAATTGGGTGTCTTTTTTCCCTACGGTTACTAAAAACTGTAATTAATATTTTTCATTCCCAATAGTTTTTTTGAACCATTGGGAAAACCCAACATATACTACCCTATTCCAAAAGTTTACTAAACCCAATAGTATAGGTTCTTTATACCAATGGTCTTTTCAAACTATTGGGAAATAAGTGTTGGTATAGGCAGGAATTCCACTAGTGTAAGCTTGGCCATTCTCCCTTGGCCTTTTTTTAGGCTCATTTCCATGATGCTTTGGACAATCATTAGAATACTACCCCATATCCCTAAAATTATAGCACTTAACATTGATAGATTCTTTATTTACCTTACAATAACCAGAATTATGGCCTTTCTATCCACACTTATAGCACACTCCTTTTCCTTTTAACTAGGCACCTGGGTGTTTCCTTCTAAAAGTATCGCATGTCAGAAAATTCAACTTTTTATTCTTCCCTTTAAAAAAATTTTCCTCCGCCACCCTCTTATTATATTATTTCCCCTTAAAATCATAAGATTAAGATAATTATTTCTCTATCTTGATAGCACTTGATACAATGTCTTTGTATGATGAGAAACTTTGGGAGACTAGTGCCCTTTAGAGGAATGGTTTTAAACCATCAAATAATCAATCCATCTTGCTCCTTGGATTACGTATATAGTCTGTAGCATGCCTTGATAACCTTGTAAATTTGGATTCATTCTTTGTAACATTTTAATACTCTTTCTATATAAGTCTCAATAATTTTATCTCAATATCCGCTTGTTGTTCATGAGGAAAATATTTTTCTAGGAAAATTTACTTGAAATAACTCCATTCCATTTCTTCTATTCCTTACTCCTCCCTTGTGTTTTTAATTTATGACCACCACTAATCTGAATATCTCAATAGACAGTAAACCACCATGAAAACCTTCTCTCTTTCATTACATCCCAAAGCAAAAAACATCTTCTCTAAAGTACTTATTCATTGCTCTACTACGAATGGGTTTGAAGTTCAATTGAATAATGGAGGTTTTTGTTACATGAAGTAGTCTAACATTCATCCTCCATGTCAGGTATTAGGATTCTCCATATAGGTAAGGTTATTGTTAATAACCTGAGTCATTTATACTAGTATAGTTATAATTTTCTCATCACTAGTCATAGCTCTAGTGACATCATCATTATCTTGCATATTATGGAAATCCCTATACAGGATACATGTGTTTATATAGCTTCCATTACTTCCACTAGGTTCCATTTCTAAATAATGTCATAAACTAGATTAGGTTATGAATCATAATTTATAATCTCAACTTAGAAAAATACTTAGCATAAATTAAAATCCTATCAATAGTTAATCTCATAATCATGGTTTTTTCTATAAAAATTTATATTTAATTCCTTTATAATGGTTTGTGAAGAAAATGTGAATTATCCTAAGCATATCCCCTAGGAATGTCAAAACAGGTGCATAGTAAGACCCATTGTCGTGTACCAGGATACCTCGGGTCAAGCCTGAAACTCCTTTTCAGAGTTATTTATCCTAGGTACATCTATTCCAGAACCACGTCCACTTGTATTATTCATACAGGGATTTATTTTCTTGAAATATCCACATAATATATTCCTTACCAAAATTCTAGATTGTTCTTGTATGTTTATCCTCAAAGATCATCTTAGGGTTTTTTTCTCTAATCTATCTTTTCTAAATCTAGTTTAAAAATTTTCTACTAAACTTATTTTGATACCAATTGTAAGGACCTAACACTGGTGCCTTAATTTTTTACATTTGTATGTAGACAAGGAATACGCATCCCGAAGGACCAAATAGTTTAGTAGTTTTGGAAATCCAGATATATACATAAGTTCAACATTATAACTTGAAATAAAATACAACATAACAACTTCTTTTTAATCACACATAAACTCCTAAATTGTCCTTGAAAGTCATTCATAATATACATCTACACAACCTAGAGAAAATAAAACAAGTCAAAGGGGTGATATCAGATGCTTAGTAAGGGTAAATAATACAACAAAAGAAAATATAAACACTAGGCATGATGAATAACTAAAATGCATGCCCTTAAAAATATACTTGAGAATAATATGGAAGGAATAAAAACTTATTAAATAATGACATAAAACATAACCATGGATATTATACTAGTCAAATAATCTCATGGAATATCAATATTTAGTTTCGTAATGAGGGAATGCATAATGTCGGACATTCTAAAATATACTATCAATGCCTCGTCCAAGACATCTAAAAATGAAGGCCACGACTAAAGCTATATCTAAAAATGGGCAAGGCCTTAGCCAAGTCCACATATGTTTTGTCTCATGAGACATACCGATGCATCGAGGGGATGTAACGGTCCCCACCCATCACGTAATAATTCCAATGAATTCCTCATATTAATGGGGATAAACCAAAAATGCATATACTAACATACAAAATATAAATATCTTTCCCCAATCATTAAACATAAACACTAACCATTTAGAGTAATATGGTGAATGGTTTCAAGATAGCACATCAATGGTCAAACTAATAATAAACCATTAAATAAAATATAGTAGATGATATCATAAAATACTATCCCCAATTATACATAATAATTAGCAAGAGTTTTGAAACAAATGAAAATACTCTTATAAAATCATCGAGTAATTCTTGAGATAAATACTCTTTTACTTTGAAAAGAATAGTTCTTTTCAAAAAATATTTGTATAAAATCATAATTTAAATAATATAGTTCTATATTAATAAAAATAGTTATTATATAAAAATAATGGTGGCTAAAAACATATTATATAGTGCACTTTAACATAGGTAAGATTTTGAGAAGTTACTTTGAAACGAGCTTGTATTTCGAGAAATATTTTTGAAGGATAATTTTAAAGCATGTAACTTCCCATAAAATAAAGAATTATTTTGGTTGGTAAAAATATATAGAACATTAAAATATAATTCATGAGGAGTACATAATAATAAATAATAATTTCATTGAGGTAAGTTGAGGATAAGAGTAACCCAAATGAAAATGGTGGTTCGGGTAGGAAATCCTTACCTTATGCCAAATATATTCATCTCTTGAACTTAAGGTCCTAGAATATGAAGTTATACTTATTAATAACTTAATTAATAACCTATTAGACATTTATTTTATTTATTATAATTTTATTAAGTTCATTTATGGTCATTTTTATGGTTTAAGAGATTCAATATCATCATTTGTCAATGCTTGTTTCATTAGTTTTCATGATCTGTTCATTTGTATGGAAGTTAATGTAAAATGAGAATTGAATTACAAAATTGATGTTATATGTTAATAATTTTCATACATAATTTTAAATGATAATATAATTAATTTGGTTACTTTTTTTTAGGATGAATCATTAGATAAAATTTTAATGGTAAACGCTTGAATTAATTTGGGGGTTTTCGATCACCACAAACTCATTTTATTTTATAAATTAATAACATGTGTACAAAATGATTCAAGAATATTAAATAAGATATATGACATATATTATTATCTGGTTCAACCATAAAAATGGTTTCATAACCATAATTGAATATGGTAATAGAAGTTGAAAACTTTTCATCCTTGAATGTGACAAATTAACACATCTTGGATGGTGTTTTCATTTCTAGTATAAAAGGAGGGGAAAGGAGAGATGATGATGAATTATTCCATTATCATAAAAAAATTCTAGTAAATGAAATTTATTTCACTTATCAAAACATTTGTAAGCAAGGAGGTTAGGAAATAAAAATAAATAATGGAAATTGAAAGAAAATAAAATAAATGAAAAGGGGAATTTACCTCTTGAATTTATCTTCCTTGAGAGCCTCTTTAGGGGAGAGGATTTAGTATTTTGAAGAGAAAAAGGTCTGACGAAAGTGGTGAGGATATTGGGAGGATATTTTAATAGAATTCAGACAAGGTACAAGGCTTGAGAGGAGTGAAGAGAAGATGGAGTGAGGGGTGGTTTTATAGTGGAGGTGAGGGGTGATTTTTGAATATCTTATTCATTATTTTATTATTTCCCTCAAGACAACCAATAGTATTGATTCATTATACCCATAATAATAATAAGTACATGTGAGTGAAAACCAAGTGTTCTTATATCAACCATGATTCTAGGAATAGTTAATTTAACTGATAATATATATATACTGTAAATTACTATATTTTATTATTCATAAAAAATTTGAGTATTTTAGAAAACTCCCAAAAATTCAACCTAACCATTTTTTGAAATGTATAATTAAAAAATGTTCTCAATTTTTTGAAATTAATTTTCTAAATATTATTAATTTAATTTTTAAATAAAATCATAATTTATTCGAAAAATAACAATTTTAAAACTGTAATTCATTTTATATCACCTTGAAAAATTAATCAAGATCTCATTATCTTATAAAATTAATACAATAAAATAATAATATGATTTACTATTCATAAGGTTAAATTATTATTTATATTATTATTTATAATGGTGTGTTACTATTCACCAAAAATTAAGTTTGTCTTATCAGACTCTAAATATCTTACTGAATGCAACCACGTATGTCAGTTTTTTGAAATTCAAATCACAGTGGTAGAAAAAATATGTTTAGTGGATAGGTTATAAAAAAGTGGTGTTTTTTAGAGACTTAGTGTTTTATGCATTCAATATTAAATTTCTTTATAAATACTTGGGGTGTTACACCTTGGTAACTAGATTTAAGGAAAAGTAGATTAGGGAATATAACCCTATGATATAATTTGAGGATAAGTATAGAATAACACCCTAAAGTTTTGGATAAGATAGATATTATGTGGTTTTTTCAAATAGTACATTCATGTCTAGATACTAAAAGTGGACATGGTTCTAGCACAAATTTATTTAGGGGTAATGACTAAAAAAGTTGCATTGGGTTTGACCCAATCATCACCTGGTGCATAAAAATGGGCCTTATTGTGTAAATGTTTTGACTCTCCTAGGAGATATTCCAAGGATAATTCAAATTTTATTTACAAACAATTATAAAGGATTTGAAAAATATATATACACAAAGAAAATATGTCTATAATTATGAGATTATATATGCATAAATTTTTCAATTCATGTTAAGAATTTCACATGTTTTGGGAATATACATTATATTTTATAATGATTTGATCTGATCTAGTGTATTCTATCATTTAGAAATGGCACCCGATTGAAGGAACAAGAACTGTATTAATTCACATAATCCAAAGGGTAATAATTATAGATTCTATGATGAGATTAAAACATCCTTTTGAAAGTAACTAGTCTCCCAAACATTCTCATCATATAAGGACATAGTGTCATGTGTTAAAAATATAGAGAAATAATTCTCTAAGTATTATGGCTTCAGAGGGAAGCATGATAACAAGAGGATGGATGGGAAAAATATGGATGAAGGAAATAAGAGAAAGTAGGATTTTTTTATGTGTGATAATTTTCGAAATAAACAATTTGGTACTTTCTTAAAAGGAATGGGAGTTTTTTACACGTGTAGATAGAAATGCCTCAATTCTTGTGATTTCAAGGGAAATTTTTTTCCAATGTGAAATGATTTAACTGTAAGAATATGGGTCACTAATAAAATAAATGTCCCAAGAGTCAATGAAATATACCTCAAAAGATGCTAATGGACCATGCTCAATCTTATGTTATTACCACAGATGAAGAGGAATTATTAATGTGCTTGTGTTTGGATTCAAGAATTAGGTCATTTGAGTATTTTATCAATGATGTCCTAATTATAAGAATTATAATAAGGATTGTACTTTAGTATTTTTTTCTTTAAATATTTGTAAGAGTGTGTTTAATGGTACAAATGACCAATAAAAATGATTTAGTCGAAAGTTGAGATTCTTAGAAATCACACAATTTAGGAAAATATAACCCTTCATATGTTCCTGATGTTGAGATAATGATGTTGGTATAAAGTTATAATTGATATGGATAACATAAATTAGATAGTGCCCACTACCTTGTAATTGATTAATAATTTAAATACAAAGTGGTTTATGATATCATTGATGGAGTCTACTGTATTTTTTTATTTAATAAATATATCCAATAATTTGTGTTTTATTTAAGTAATAATATATCATGCATGTTTTCAATAAAGTTAAATGGTAATTAAATTTATTACCATGTTTCAAAAGTATACATGATGAAGGTATTCACATTTTTTATGAGATAATTAATAGATAATTCATTTTGTTTTAGATATTAATGGTAAGTTTATTTTGTAAATTTAGTTGTCTTTTTATAACATTTTGGATCTTAATATTTTGGAAGGGCCACTAGGTTAACCATTTATGAAATGGTTTAATTTGAACTTTGGATGAGGTTTTAAAGATTAATTTATTAATTCACCATATAAATATTTAAACATATTGGATAACTTGTGAAAACCATATTGGTTTTGGAAAATAGATTGAGACAAATGGAAATAATTTCCACTCTTTTATGGATCTTACGATCCGTTAAAAGTGAATTTTAGTTCATTAGGCATAAAAAAAAATTCATTTTTTGGATATTAATTTCTTAAAGTAAGGTATGAATTGAAAAATTTTAAATCCAAAACCAAAGGTTTATATTGTTCTTATTAAATAGAATGAAATCAAGTAAGTATATCTTCTTATGAAATTTCATCAACTTTAGTAAAAAGATCTTGAAATAAAATGTTATCCTATTAACATCAATTATGATAATATCAATGACCATTTTCAAACCTATTTGGTATATGGATTTATGGTTATTAACTTACTCTTTACCATGTTCTCTATCACTCACCATCAATATTTGGGTGTTAGTTTTCTCTTCCATGTCCATGTTTTCACTTCCTATCTATGTTCTCCTATTTGGAAGCTTAATATGTCTTATTTCATATAACCTTTGTACTTCCCTTCCTATATTATTAATAGGGTGTTGTATTAACCCTTTTAAAATGTGGGTTTTAAACAAAGTAATTTTTAAATTTCAAACCCTGGATTACCAATATCAAGATTAAATTGCAATGACACGATTTATTTAATATGTGTAGAATATAGCACCCTAAAATTCTAAAAGAATAGTATTTTATTCAATAACATATGTGGCATGAAACATTGGGTTTATCTTACTTAAACACAACACTAAGTTTAGATTTAGTTACATGAAACACTGAGTTCATCTTGAGTTATTTGAAACAACAAGTTTCTTCAAAAGTTTATGTTAAACACAAGGCCGGGTTTTACTAAACAACAACATATTATTAATATTATTATTTAATAATACAATTATTACCTAGTTATTGGAATAGCGGGTAAGAATACGATTAAATAAATTATGAAAATATATAGTTTACACAAATTTATTATTTATCTATTTATTATAAATAAAATAATAATCATTTAATAGAAAAAGAAATATTTTCTGAAAAAAATAGTATTATTTTCTAAAAGACGGTTTAATCATGCTTTGCACACTTTATTTAAAATTAATTTTTACCACATTTTGAAAATTAATTTTAAAAAATAAAATTAATTTTTTAAATCATAATATATAAATTATCTTAGGGTTATTTTTTCAAATAAGTCTGAGAAGCTTCATTTTTTATAAATAGTGAAAAATACTGAATTTTAATTAAAAACTTCCTTTTTGTTTAAATAATTTATAATGTTAAATTATATTTTGAATTAGTTTAAAATTAAAATTAGTTAAATTTTATATCAATTAATCCAATTTAGGTCATTTTAATAATTTTAATATTGAATTTATATATAAAAACTTTGTAAACTTTTGAACATTATCCTTTAAAAAACTCACTTTCTCATCATGTCTACAGGATTAGTTTTAAATCGAATTATGTCAATTATGTGAATGGAATTTAGAGAAGTATATTTTATATTTAAAATAAATGTAATTTATATTATATAATAAATTTAACTTATTTATTGACCATAATGATGAGTGAAAACATCTAAAATTAATTACTGTGATTAAGGTTAAAATGGGGTTTTGTGCATTATATAATTTCATATTAAAATTAACTTTACACAAATATATTATTTTTATTTCATAAATTGGATTTAATATTTAGAATAATTAGGACTAAAATATACAATAAAACTCATTTTAATTGTGGTGTTAAAGGATAAATAACCTAGGTAAATAAAAAGATACAAGTTACGATGGTAAAAACAAAAAGGGTAAAATTGAATAAACTTAAAAACTAAGGAATGACATGATAAAAATGTATTTATTTTTATATGATGGATATTTTTATATAAAACATAAACCCTCTCATCCAATTAGGTAAGTTATACCTTACAATAGTCAATTCTTTTGGGTATTTACAAGAATGCAACTCCTCCTCAATTATAAAAAGGTACTCACTCCCCTGACTTCTTCACACCTATAAATCCATTTAGATCAGAAAAAACATACCCAAATCACTTAAAAAATTCCATAAGATCATACTATAAGAATTATATTTGTCATAAATCCATCATATGATTGTTTTAGTAAAAACCTAAGAAGAATACTTTAATAACAGGTAACATTCTTCAATGAGCATCTTTATTATACTTATTTCGCCACCTCCTTAAATTTTTATTAAACCATGATGATATACTAAAATAATTATTTTAAATATAATTGGATATTTTTAGAGCAATTTTATGAACTAAATACACCTTGAGTTCCAAAAAATAGGTTACGAAATCATCATTCATGTGTACGGAAGACTACCATCTCACAAACTGATGTCGTTACTTTTTTCACATACACATCTCAAGGTTGTTTATTATAATGTATATAAATTAAATATATGATATTTATAACATATTTATACCTATTGAGTATTTATATCATATATATATTTTTACCTACCATTCCGTAGGAAATATGATAATGTTGCTCATGTGTACGAAAAACTATCGCCTCACGAAGCGATGTGATTCGTCTTTCACTAATGCTTCACATAGAAGGTGATAAGGATAAATTTAATGATTATATGTGATATAAAAGAAATAAGTATGATATTAATGACATAATTATTATTCTTTAAATATAATATAAATTTTTATTTTCTTACTTTTTAACTCAATGAAAAACGGTGACGTCGTTCGTGTACGTGTGGACTACCGCCTTCATGAATTGATGTGACTCTCTTTCCATCACCACAACACTGATATATATAATTATATAGTATGGTACTAATGATATTATTATAATTTTTTAAAGATAAAATATTATTTACCTTCTTTCCATAATGATCATTGGAAAATGGAAAATTTACTCATACGTATGTACGACCTACCGTCTCCATGATTGCAACATACTTCATTTTTCATAACCATCATTAATGATTTCTTTTAAAAGTAAAATTTTAGTAAAAATATGATAATTATTTCATTATTATTATTATATATATGATTTAAATATTTAATATGTGAAATAACCTAATCTTTAATGACAAAACATGCATGAGAAAACAAGGCAATTAACACCTGAAATAATGAAAATAATGAAATAATGTTAATAAATGCGAGATAAGATGTTATAAAAGGATCATATAAGATATTATAAATATTGATATGGTATTTTTTTAGTTTAATAACATGTTTAAAACCAATATACATTATTTTATAAAAATTTAAATTAAAAAGAAGCGTAAGGTAAGGTTTTATCATATCACTTTTACTTCCATGAGACATGCTCCATATTCACCACTTATTTATTTTGTGTGGTGTATATACTTAAATTTTTGTATGATAAATATTAAATTAATTTATCTTCATAATATTTAATTTTTCATTTTAAATTATTTCTTTTATTTTTCTTATGATTTAAAATTTATCAAAGGGGTAAGAGTTTAATTCACAATCTCATTGTTATTCAAGATGGTTTATGTTTACATATCCCTTAGGGGAATTATTTTATATTTAAATATTTAAATCAATATATTTTCTTATTTTGTGGTTATTCATGATATTTTTAAGTAATATTACCATTTCCCCACTCTTTTCTACTTAAAAAATTTGAGAAATTTTTTTAATAAAATTTGATATCATTTCTCTCTTCATTCATGTTTTCTAAAAATGTTTTCAAAAATATTTTTAACCTTTCGAAAATTATTATTAAAGACATGTTTACAGATTTTCTCCTTTATAAAAAAATCAACAGAATATTATTATCATTTTTTTATCAAGGAACTTTTCTAACCTTTTTATAGTGCAAAAGGAATACTCTTTTTAACTTGCATGGCATGTACAAAATTACCTGCTGACATGAAGTCCATTTCTTTAAATATTACTTTTCAAGTATACAATTATATTTTTAAAGAAACTTTTTTCTTATATTTTTTAAATACTTAGTTTTTTAAATTTATTTTCAAAGAAAAGGATTTTTAAAAAAATTATTTTTAAAAAAAGTTATTTTCAAAATGAAAAGGGTCTTTTCCTTGAGAATATTTTTAAATATATTTTTATGGTATTTATATTCATTAATGACCACAAACCTTTACCCTTACTCCAATGGGTATATGTTTTAATGATACCATCCTTATTATTTTTCTAGATGGTTTATGATCAGTTTGAATGGGGATATGTTATTTTTATACCATTAACTTTACTCTGGATGGTCTGTGATTATTTTTATTGATTAACGAAAGTATTTACATTTTGTATTCTAGTTTTTAATATGAATGATTATGTTAATTATGTTTCCCTACTTTCATAAGAGGAATGAATTGGAATTATTAAGTGATGTGTGGAACCCAATATAGATAGCCCCTTGATGCATTAGTAGGTTTCATGAGACAAACTGGTTATGGTTTTTGCTAAGGCCTTACCCATTTATTAAATTTATAATCAAGAAGACTTGACGATATTGGATGTCTTGGTATGAATCCTTAACTGTATTATATTTCTTGGAAAAAAGCCTCAACGGTATGTTTTAAATTTTCTTTTTTATACATTCCATCATTATGAATTTAGTTATTGATATTCCATGTGATTATTAAATTAGTTAAAATATACATGGTTAAGTTTCATGATCATGTGATTATTTATATGGAATTATTTGATCATATTTTATTCCTACAAAATTATTTCATGTTATTGATTAAATTACATGTGTTTCAGTTATTTACTTTCTCGTTTTTATTATGTCTTATTTATTCATAGATTCTACTATACACTTACCCTTACTAAGAATTTAATCTCATCCTTTCTTATGTTTTTCCCCAGGATACAAGGAAGTATTTTGTGATTGATATGAAGGGATACACTAAGGGGAATAATGGAATTCTCAATAAAAATTATTTGTATCTTTTATGTCTTAAAATTTAATGTGAATTTAAATTATGTATCTAGTTTACCAATACTACTAAACTATTTTCCCTTTCGGAATATGATTCCTTTTATCTTATTCCAATCTGATAATAAATTAGGCACAAGCTCCAGGATACTGGGGTCAAGGTTACTAAATTTTGATTTCTAATATGAGGTGTGTTCTCAATCTATTTAGAGGCCTATCTTAGGAGTCTACTAATGATTTTATCTCTCCTCTCATTATGGTTTTGTGTCTCATATATGAGAATATTTTATCAGATTGAACTATTTGTGCAGGTGTTATTTTGACTCGTGGCCCCTCCTACGACTATGACATTATAGGATGTCATCCCCAGGGGTCTCTAATGTATAAGGTATGAGGTGAATTAAAATTATCCATATTCTCTCCATTATTTTATGCACACATATGATGGGTACTTAACAATTATTTGTCATAGGGTTACTATTTTGTGAGTACAAGCATGTCACAGGCTCTCACAATTCTCTAATGACCTCAGTTCCTGATCCATGGAGAAATTAAAAAGGTCTATCTAACATCATAGAATTTTTATGGTCAGAAGATGATCCTCATATCCCTAATAAGGGAGGTTCTTAGCCTTTATCCTATGGAAAGTTACCCATAGGTTTTGGCATAGCAAAAGCATGCATTTTTCTTTCAGATTATCTGTGATGTCATAGTTGGAAGTGGTAATGGGCTAGGACATAGTTGGAAGGTTGTTCTTGGCCAAATATTTCCACATATAAATTTTATATTAGTCATAATTATAGGCATATTTATTAAACTAGTCAAACCACAAAGGTCACTTTTCTATGGACAATGACTCACGACCTCGAAAAGGCATGATTGGTGGTTTCTGCCTTGGATCACCTAGTAACCGGGGAGAGGAGTTGTTAGAGACTTATGAGGAACTATATACTATTGAATTTGGGTTTCCAAGAACCTATTTATACAAAGTTTCCTTGAAAATGGGAGGGTTTCCTTTCCTGGTTGACATATCATTGTATGGAGGTTTTCCATAGTATATTTCAGGGGTATGGTCCCCATAATCCATCTATATACTACCATAAAGAGGAATTTAATGGTATCTATGACCTTTGAATTCATATAAATAGTTGGAGAATCTTTGATATTATATTGATATCTATTTTATGGCCTCAAGGATTTTAGAATTGATTAGGGTAGGGGTATGAGCCTGCTACATAGAGGCCACCAAAATTTACCAACAACTATATTTGACTATTAAAATAATATGATCCCACTATTGGGAAGTTCCTAGAGTATATTGAAAATATTATGAATTATTGGTAGTATTATGATCTCAACTTTGGGTGGCTACTAGAATATGCTAACTAGCCTTGGTTGAAGTAGTAATATGATCCTAATTCATATGTTAATCCCCCATTAGAATATATTTAAGAACATATGAAATGGGGGAAGGGATATGGGACTCTACCTGTATGTCTCATGATAGATGCCGATGAATTACTTCATTTGAGGGGTCAAGAATATAAGCCTTTCCCATTTTCGCTCCCAAAATATGTTGAGAATCTTTTGAATTTCTATAAGTAATATAGGCTTGTCCCTAGGTGACTATCAGGATATGATGATGAACCTCACTCGGAGTGGGAATATGATCCCAATCCTATTTTTCCTTTAAAATATTACACCATCCCTTTTTATGGTAATATACACTTATACTAAAGTGATTTATAAATCAAGTTGATGAACCCTAGTGGAAATGTGGATATGATCTTGATCCCTTGCCTCACCCTTTATCGGGATATGTCGATAATTCTCATGGGTGGCACTACTGAAATTTACACATATCCCAACGGTTTCAAACCATTGGTAAAGGGCATGAAACTGTTGGGATAGTATATCCCAATGGTTTCTAGAACCATTGATGTGTTATCCGTTGCAGTAGCTTTATGCCAACAGTTCATTAGAAATCATTGGTATATGATGTCTGAATGTAATCATGCCAACGGTTTAAGTAAAACTGTTGGTATATATGTGTACCAACGGTTCTTAAACCATTGGTACAAATGATTTATAGATTCTAACCTATTCCAACAGTTCAATGAATCAATTGAAATATATGTATACCAACGGTTTTTGAACCATTGGTATACATGCAGTATATTTTTTTTCCCAACAGTTTCAAAAACCATTGGGATATATGTTGTCTGTCAAACATAAGTTGGCCCCCACTACAGTATATCAATGTTTTTGTAAACTGTTGGCATATCCTCTACTCCACAGCAAACATAAGTTCCCCCCCCCCCCCACACACTATAAACCTACACCTCCCATAAACCTTCCCCCCACTGTAAACATGAACCTCCCATAAACATGCACCACCCACAGCAAACATAAGTTGCAAACATAAGATGCAAACATAATCTGGACAAAACCTACACCTCATCCTTCCAAAGCTGGGCAACCCCCCCCCCACCACTGTAAACCTGAACCTCTTAAAGCTGATGTAAACCAAAAGCTGCACCTCAGTCTTACAAACCCGAGAAATCCACTATAAATCTTCACATCTTAAACCCACTGCAAACCAACACCTTTTAAGATGGAAAACCCACTACTCTTAAACCCTCTATAAATCAAAACCTACACCTCTTTCTTCCAAATCTGGGCAACCCACTGTAAATCTGTGCCTCTTAAACCTGCTGCAAACATGCACCTCTTAAGCTAGACAACCCATTGTAAACTAAACATTTTACAGTCTTCCAAAGCACCTCTAAACCTCACACTATAAACCTGTAAACATTCACCACTTCTAGATATAGAGGTCATAATAAAACCCATCACATATGAAACTGATCTTATTCAAGTACTTGTCCATTCAATAATATCATTCTCTTGATTAATGAATTATCCCATATAGTCCCTTCCTCATCCAATAAAATTTTTCCTTCATGAATGAAAAATCCTTATGTATAATTATTATTTATGTAATCCATTTATAAATTAAAATTTGATGTCCATATTGAATACCATTAATCCCCTCTATATCATCATATCAAATTATACATGAATTGTTTCTAGTCTACCCATAGGATCAAATATCTCATCTAAAAATATACCTTCAATATAGGAGTATCCCTTTAACACAATTCATGAGGTAATTATTTCTTTTTTGAGTATGAGACCGATTTGAGTCTCAAGGAATCTAGTGGATTCCCTAGTGTAACACATATGAGTACCAAGAGTACTAACATTTTTCACTTGGATGGTGATACATTTTTGAGATGGGGGTATAGGTCTGGAGTGACTAGAACCTTGTACCTATTTGGTGAGCTATGATATGAACCAAATTCCCTTGTTTTTATTTCATACACATGTTGGGTGAAAAACTCTAACAAATATGGTGATATATCTTAAGGAATGACAACACCTTGAGTGATAAGGTGTTGGAAGGACCCTTACTTGAATTATAATGAAGTTATCATATTATAACATGATATCTAACCCTAACATAATTGATATGGTTTTGGTCAAGATAATGGCCTCACCTTGAGTGATAAGGTTCTAGATAAACCCAACCATGAGTGATAATGGAGCGTTTGGAATGTGATATTAGGCTTACCATGGTTAATATGGTATTATTTTAAAAAATGGATTTACATTGATCATAATGTATTAACATGTATGTTTGTTAAATGAGAAGGTTGATATGTGATATATAGTGGTATGAGACAATACCTTTAGTAATATGGTAGATGTTGGGAGTTGAGTGATGACCTATATTGAGTGATAAGTATTAGTCTAGGTCTTGGATACATGACTCTATCCTACACATTCAGGTTGTGGTTGAGTAATAATTGATACTCCCTATATAGAGTATTTGGGTCTAGGATGGGTTTCATGTATGATGGTACAATGATGCAAGTTTTTTGTTCAGAAAAATGTATCTATGGTTGGGTGTCATGGAAACCTACTTATCACACGATGACCTAATACACATGGAGTCTTGGTGTCCTAGTTGGAACATGGCATCTGACATGATATGTGTGTGTATTTATTTTTGTAACATTTACTTCGCTCAGGTATAAATATATGTAAAAATATATTAGTGTCTCTTCGTGAGATTATAAAGTCATATGTTTCTATCACCTAGAATGATCAACCTGGTATGTATGTAGATCTTATGATAGTTTTACTGATCTATGAAAATATTATGTACTAGATTGGGATAGAGTTGCTCAACATGGATTCAAGGTGATGATATTAGGTGGTGATCGAGGATAGAAATAGAGCCTATTGTGTATTTTTTTATTTTTTTTATTTGGCTCATATTGGTGGGAAATTAGTTGATGTATGATTGTATGCATCCAAATGGTTTATTATTATAAAATTATGTTTTTTTAGATGAGAATACCACTAAAAGTGATATATATATATATATATATATATATATATATATTTGTGTGTGTGTTGGTCGTTTTCATGCACAACTATGAATGGTGTGGATCACACCAGAATTCTATATCAATATAGAATAACTAGATGTTGCAATGTTATATAGGTATCTCCCCTTATCATAACGGACTCATGCAATATATATATATATATATATATATATATATATATATTGTGTGTGTGTACTGGCTGTTTTCATGTACAACTATGAATGGTGTGGATCACACCACGCTTTTATAATCTTCTCATTATTCTCGAAGTGTTCATGCAAAGAACATGTTTTTAAATTCAAATAAATATACTAAATAAGACTCCAAGAACATTCACTGTAGTTTTCCATTAACTTCTTCATGTTTTTAATCATTATCTATTGAAAACTATTAACTATCAGTCCTCATAATCAATAGATATCTCCTTTTAAATCCACCACTTAAAATATTCAAATATCTTGCGAGAATACCTCCATTTTAATTATCTAGATTGTCCATAACTTTGGAAATCTTTCAAACCTCCAACTGAATATTTGTGGCATAAAAAAACAATTCAAACTTTCCTTTTAAAATCCTAAACCTCAGAACATCAAAACTCACTTTTTAATTATGTTTCCAAACAAAATTCCTTTTCCCTTCACACCAAGGCATGAAACAACACTTCTTTATGAAATATTCCCTTCAAAACGTCAGACACCATGATCACTTGGCCATTTTTCTCCACTACAAATCCTGATACACCAAAACACCCAGCTTTCCAATACATAGGTCCACCACAGTGAGCATAATTCCTTTAGTGAGTATCCCCACTATAATTCTTCTCATTATAACATGGTAGAAATGTTTCAATATGAATATCCAAAAGAGGAGGCACTAAATCATATGAATTGGTGGTGGTAAGATGAAGCATATGGTGGGGAGTACCATATGCTTGATAGGTATTAAAAAATGACACCATTAGTGTTTTTAGATATATGGGCTCAGGTAAACACCCAAAGGGGTGGCCAAGAGGCCAGGAAAACACCCCAAACAGGTTTTTCCATAAGATAAGGTCACAACGGACATGATATAACAAATTAACTATTTAATATGCTATAACAAGGGATCGTCGGAAGTTTGTAGCGAGTGGCACAATGACGCAATGTCTAAAGGGAAATGAAATGATGGAAAAGAATCATACACCCTACACAAACCATTTACAAATTCATTCACTTCACCTAAACATGGAAATTTCATTTATAATATTCAAAGGTTGAAAAGGAAAGTTTCATGAACAAAGCATATGCCTACTCGGGCAATGTCATTTGTGCTAAACGAGTATGATAAACCAATTTATATTATTCAAAGAAAACAAAAACTAACTAGCCACAAAACAAACACCAACAAGAGGAATATAGAAAACTTAAACCAAATCTAAACATGATACAAACAACTGTCACTCCTCTTTCGTTTAGAAGACAGCGCACCTCCATTGGAGGGGTTTTATTATAAAATCATGGAATTTATTTATCAAAAAAATCATTTATTTATATTTAACTTTTTTTTTAAACTCATTTAGCACAAATCAAATGAAATAAGTTAATTAACTAGATCAACATAACTATCACTGTGAGTTTTCGCAGACAGCGCACCTTTAGAGGGGTGTTATTATAAAAACATGAATTTATTTATCAAATGAAACAACTGTATTAAATAAAACTTATCCAAGATATTCAATTCAATATAATAAACCATAATTAAGAAAGATGCTAAATTCAATTTAAAGTATTCTTAAATTAAAGGTGCTACCAGAGGGACTCTACCTCAAGGTGTAACCAAGCCGTCCACTTCAGCTCTTGGAGCTTTCTAACTAAAATTTGTTGCTCCTCCACTAGGTATACGCACCTTCACATACATGAAAGGACACCTAGCCCTTGTACACACACCCGCATGGCCATGAGCATGTGCAAGGGGATCCTTGCACATATGGTTATATGAATATACTAGTCTCCACTCACCTGAGTATGAATTTATATATATATATATATATATATACATGGGAACACCAAGCCCCATTCATTCATAATCACAGCCATGGGTGACTATACATGTAACAGGGGAACCCACATACATATACTTACTTACCTATGCACACGCAGGTCAGTCACCTTTGACTTGGTGACTTGAAACCAACGAGCAGGGATCAACACACTACACAAAGGATATTATGAACCTTAAAAGACATGATGGAAGATACATAACTTGTGAGAAACCAACCAATGGAAATAAATCCTTCCCTATATTGGAAACAGAGAACCAAATCCACCTGAACCAACATGAAACAATCTAACACCCTAATGAAACATAATATGGAGTAAAAAACACTAAATCTCTAAATACATGAGGTGTGAGACAAGTAGTAACCATAGAACCTTACCTCAGATCAAAGCTGGTGGACTGAATCAATCTGAACTTCTTTTGGCCCCCTTCTCAGAATATAACTACCCTCTATCCATAGAAAGTATTCAAAGATCTAAGTGGACAATGTTATAAAGAAAATAAAATAAAAACTAAGCTAAAACATACCTGTCTCCTGTGACTATAAAAGTCACTGCCCTACATATAAAAACCAAAATGCCTCATGGGTCAAATGACATTACTGCAAGAAAAGGGGAAATAGATCAATGTTTCAAAATGATACTATCAAATAGTACATTCTTATTAATTAAGAATTACTCTTCCTATTAATTTTATATAATCAATTTGGCTTGAGTTTCAACTTTTTTGGTTTTGTTCAACACAAGGGAAGAGGTATTATTATTCTTGGTTTTTATGTTTACAGTTGAGATATTTATTTAAAAATGATGTATGTATTTGGCATTATTATTTATGTTTTTAGTTCTTATCATGTTGGCATGGGGCCTATCCACATGAACAATTCTTGGAATGTAGGGTTCAGTTGACATTTATGCGCTTTAATGTGATTGATGTCACTAACAATGAGGACTCAACTCTTTAAATTAAAAAAACCCTATATGGTGTTTTCCTATATAACTTATTGGAAGTATTATACACAGTTGAACCACAATATTACTTCTAATTAATGGTATTATGGATCATATGGTGAGATTTTCTTTCATTATGACTACATAGTCTCTCCATGTAAGGGATGTATATTAACCCTTAGTGAATATTGGGCATTGGTTTTTGTAGTCACAGAGCCCAAAATCATTTGATATTACAAGATAAGATTCAATGAGTTATCTATACATTAATGATCTAAGTAGGTCACGATTGATGGATAGATTATCACTATATAATATAGGAAATCCTTGAACATATCTCTATGGTTTATGCATGTTGTTCATATGAATCTGATATGTGGTCTCACCATATAAGGGATGTATACCTTCGTCGGTGCCACCTCCAACTCATCAAATTCCATCCCCTTTTGAAGGACCACCCTCAAATAATACATACAAGAGTAAATGTGTGAGGTACTCATCTAAGAAACCTCACCCAAATTCATTAAGTAAGTAATGTGTTTTCTGACTTAAATCATGAAATTTATTAAGTATCTCTTCTTGTATAAAGTATTAAGAGCCTCTATAAACCCTTAAACCCTAACATGATTATTCGATCATTGATTTCCAGGGAATTGATTAAAACTATGTTCCAAGGGAATCATGAACTCTAAGTATGGTAAATGAAAGGAAATAGATTAACATAGTAGACCTATAGATATGTTTTTCACAAGACACCTAGGTTTAGAGATGGTTCTTTAGTGATTTTATGGAAATAAAATCACCCTGTCACTCATTCTCCAAGTGGATAAGATATCGATTGGTGTATGAGTGGTCTAACATATGTCTTAAAATTAGTATGATATGTGTATGCACTAGATGAGGATTTAGATCAAGTAAAATATTCCTAAGAGGATTGGGCCTTGTAGTGATAGGTGTGGGAATTTTACATCTAGAGTTTTATGAGGAAATACTTATGAGGATGGATTGGAATATTGGTAGGTTCTTAGAGTGGGATGGTCCCTATGAGTATATAAAATGTATTATGAAAGGTTTTACTCCATTTAATGGTTCAAGAGTTCAACTAAAGAGATGAAGGATGAGATTCTAGTGTGGGTATTGGGTATTTTAGGACAGATTGACATTATAATGCCAAGAAGCTTGGTGTGATTTAGATTAGGATAGAACCTGGTTAGTGGGGATGGTTTATAATACATGATTTTGATGAGGTTCTTGACTGTATTATTGAGAATATAATGTATATGGGTTCGACATGGTGTGATTTTGTGACTAGGATAATCATGAGGTGAATAATCCTCTTTGTCTAGTTGGATGATGAGATGTGCATTGAGGCATCAGATAATCTTTGAGAGATGAGTCTAGACTATGTGACTGAGAGGATAGACTAGGATATGTTTGATAGGATTGGGTGAGTGGCCAACCCATGTGAGGATGATACGATGTATGGAGACACTTGGAGACACTTGGGGTTATTTATGCTATCTCATGGAGACACTTGGGGTTATTTCATGACTCCAACGTACTCCAGAAATGTTCCCACACAATATTTTAGAAAAACAATTCCATCTCATGGAAGACCCCAAGGATCCTCTAGCTTCCAATGTTTCCTCACACTCACACCTCAAGGTATTACAGTATACAAGTGATCTATGTCAACTAGTCAAGATAGCATCACTACCCTCCGTCCATAAAAAGAATTAAAATACCTAATGGCCTAATTGGTCATGAGGGTGTAAACCATTTCATTATACTATACTAAGAATAAAGGTTTTGGTATCTTTTCTACCAGCAATGAGAATTTATCAAGGCTTGAGTGCCAATCGACTTCAATTCCAAAGTTAATAGCCCCTTAATTATTCTTAGATGTCAAGGGGTGTCTTTCATGGGTGTCTTGTGGTGTGTAGTGTCTATCTATGATTTCTATGGTGCATCCGTATTTTTGGAAATGTGTATTGCATGGTCAGTTTAATAAATACATTGGTCAATTAGAAAATACACCCATAGTCAATAGAGATATACCCACTTTTGATAGAGAATACCATCCAAATAACCAACTTGTAAATCCAAGACCAACATTTTACTTTACCAATTCTAATTAAATAATATATGCAACACCAACTTTTATTTTATGAACCAATCAATTAAATGGAAAGAAACTCCCCACAATAACCCATAAAATCTCATATAGCATCACTCACCTCCAATTAACCCACATAATTGCACATCTTAATGATAATACAACCTCATCACATATATATCATGATTAAAAAAAATACAACACAATATAAGGTATAATATAAGTCTATAGAGGAAAATATGAGGTTTTTAAAAAATCATGAACTTTTTATTGAATGCACTATTCTAATGAATGAAATACAACCTGTGAATCTAACCTTACATTTCTAGAAGATTATATTTTGAAAAAATTCACAATTTACCCAATGATTCACCACAAAATGAGTTGGTTACTACCAAAAACTATAGAAAATTCATGATTAATATAAATGGTTATCCTAACTATGAACCTAACAATTCATTCCTTATTGCCTCGTTTTTTTTAAAATGAAGACAAATTATTACCTAGAAGTACCCATCAAGAACCCTGGAGGGAGGAGAGGGAGCCAAGAGAGGGGGACGTCCTATGGGGTGTCCGGTCATGGTGGGACTCGTGTGTGACTAGAGAGCGGTCTGGGGGATGTCAGATGAGGAGATTGAGCCAAGAGGGGAGGGTGGTGTCGCCAGGAGAGGGAGATGAGAGGAGAGGGGGGAACGTCACCAGGAGCTGAGAGGGGAGGGGGACGTCGTCATCGGAGAGGGAGCTGAGAGGGGAAGGGGAACATCGCCAGAGGAGAATGAGGGGGGCTGGGAGGTGGAGGTGGAGGCCGGGAGTATATTGAGATCGGGGAGGGGAGGAGGGGTCGGGAGGCAGAAGTCGGGGATGGTTCACACAGGATGAAAAGTTTAGAGGGAGCCCTAAATTGGGTGTCTTTTTTCCCTATGGTTAATAAAAACCTTAAGTAATGTTTTTCTTTCCCAACGGTTTTATTGAACTATTGGGAAAACCCAACATATAATACCATATACCAACAGCTTACTAGAACCTTTGGTATAGGTTCTTTATCCCAACAATTTTTTCACCCACTCCTTGCTTGCTACCAGAATATATTGGCAGACTTGGTATGGTAAAGTAGGGATATGATCCTACTCACTGGTTTCTGTTAGGATATTTCAGTGGTATTATTCATCTAAAGCAAGGATATGGGACCAATCCTTGATATTTGGAGCTCTCAATGCCTAGAAAAATCTCCTAGGTGCCTGGTTTTTTTGTTTGTGAAGGTGATCTACTAGGAATCTCCCTCAACAGGAGACTAATGGGAGGTAGTTTCATGACACTGATAATGGTTGATAGAAGACATCCTAAGTGAATTATGTATACGAATGAAGTCACATTTTATTTCTTAATCCTCTTTCCTAAGATAATAAAGGTTCTTATTATCATGCTTTGGGGATACGCTCCAAAAGTAATTGGTAGTGTTACAGGTGTTACTGGATTTTTAACAACCCTCCTCGGATGGGGTAGACTAGTATGATTCATCACTTGGAGACCCTTTCATGTGGCCTATAAGTTTGAGATTGTTCCGTTCTAGTGATAATCCCTAACCATCACATTTTCTACCTGGTGTTTTATGTGATGAATTAGTGACTTCATCCTTTGGTTCATGGAGGTAGTGAATCTCATGACAGCTATAGTGTCAAAACACTTTCCTGATGATGATTCCATTGTTTAATTTCAAAGTGATCTTGTGAAAAGGGTATATTTAGTTATAATGAAAATAAGAAACAAGTCTAAACAATATGATTAACTAGATATGCATAGATAAATCAATTGTTTGTTCTTATTAATAGAAGCTTCACTTTGGGTTCACTCTTTTTTTTTTGTAGAATACACAAAAAATGGAATGATGTATAAGTGGCTTAATTATTTTCAATTATCAAAAGATTCACATTGGGTTCACCATTTTTTTCTTTGACCCAAGATGGGGTGGCCTAGATTTTTGGGTCACTCCACCTATCTCGGATTATTTTAATGGGGTTTATTCATGGAAATAGAAATAATCAACAATTTACATTTCCTAATGAGCTACATTCCCACTTTACAACGGTAGGAGTTCCTTGGGATTCCTTACTAAAGAAACTTAGGTACACACATTGGTTGAGAGTATGGGAGGTTGGAATCATCACACCCTACTAGGGGAAATTATTTCCTACCATGAGACTCTATAATATATTTAATTTATGTTTTTGAATATTTCCTAGATACTGATATGGGATTGGTTACCCTAACATTTAACAATATGTCATTGATATTTGTTGATGTGGGTATTTGTACATATCATAGTAATCCTATTGATTTGGCCATCTTTATGTATCATAGGTTCTCTATTGATTAAAAATTTTGAATATATCATAGTTTCTCAATCTTGTTACCTTTTGCATAGTAAGGACTACTAGATGAAATATGCCTAACAATGGTTGTTGTAGGACTTATAAATGAGCACCCCTTTCTATTTGACCTCACATGGAATGTCTCCCAATGAGAATGAATTGGTTTCATGAGGAATATAGATCTATAAAGATGCTCCCCATCAGGGGTATAGCCCAATGAGGATTCTATGATGGGACCCAAAAGTAATATGGCCTTCCAGGTGGGGTGTACTATATTTTTGGGAGTATGGTATGATAGATGATAGTCTCTAGGTAATATAGATTCAATGGATGGGATCTCCAAACTCATGGAATTATAGCCAATAAAGGAAGGGATATAAATAGTCTTATAAGGGATATGACCTAATGATGATGGTGGTAGAAAGTTGATAGTGTTAATTTTTAACCTTAGGGATACATCCTACATATCCCTTCAAGATGGAATCAAATCCCAAATATTTTGAGCACCATATTTTAAGGTCATGTGACTAGACCATACTGTGTAGTTTAAGTTCATGTGGAAAGGACTTTGTAGTGAAGTTTTACATTGTGTGACTATGGAATATATAAGGAAATTTTTATATGAGATGTTGGGGATCAAGACTTGGAGGGGTATCCTACATATCTTGTGAAGATAATAATCAGAGTTTATATAGTTTCGATGTTGGGGAAATCTATGTGGAAAAACGTACAAAAACAGAGGTTTGAGTGGGGCTTGTTAATATGAGGATTCCCTGAGATATTATATTGGTATTATTTACCAGTAAAGGAAAATAAGTTGTGTTCAACTCTTAAACCTAATGCGGAGGCCCATGTTGGGTGAATTTTCATCATGATAATAGAATGATCATTTTAGATCTAAAATCCCATGTGATTCATGCTTGGTGTGAGAAACAAGAAACAATAAGAGATCAAGCACATTACATGAGAGCATAATATTGAATCTATATGGGGATTATATATTGAGGATTATCTAAGATAAATATAATTTTGATTCATGTAGAGAGTGTGGATCTATGAGAGAAGACATGTGCTTTCACAATGAATGTTTTAATTTGAAATATATATGGAAAACATGATGGTCTTAATGGAGAATATAGAATTATATTCCTCATAGTTTTTAGATTTTGGACACATTTATGGTTAAGGAAAGATAACTATACTAATGATAACTATGGCATAAGATGTTAGGGGTCATCATAATATTATGGGATTAAACCAAGGTGGATTTCCATGAGGAATATTTCCCCATGGGAGGAGTATATAATACAAACTTAAGAGGGTTGGCACTCTTAGGAGTTGGATGATCATATGGAGGTCATAGGGTTATGTGATTGACTAAATGAGATGGGGGTTATTAAATTTAATGAATAAAAAAGGGTCACATGATTTCATAACTGATATTATCTAATGAAATTATGTGACATAGCTGCATGACCCAAATATCATCACATTATCACATGACTAAAGGGTCATTATGAGATCGCCTCTTGTGCAAGTGGTCACACGGTCTGGTCTTTCATGAATAGTTCATGCATTTTTCAAAAGGTTAACTATTTTTTTCAAGGTTACTCACTTCATTTTTTAAGGAGTAGGCTTTGGAGTTTCATGATTCTCTTTATCACTCCATCGGTTGACTGGTTCCTCTATCTGGAAATTCTCATAACTCTGATTTTTTTGAGTATCAAGGGGTGTTTTTATAGACATATCCCACCCTATATATGAACCACTTCACAAGGTGGGGGATCTACATACTTGGACATAAGGTGGTGCAATATGTCCATTTAATTCAGTTGGGGCTCATGCTTTGGGTCTAAACAATCCACATGTCATTAATGAAGTCTCCCTGCTGCGTCAAATGAAGAACGACTATAAGAAGGACCTATCACAGAAAACCTTAGTTTCATTAATCCTTTTGAATTAGGAAATCACGTGTATTCCAAGGATTCACATAAAGAAAAATAACTAAAATAATGTCACATATTTAATAGCCTCACCCACCCATCTTTGGTGCATCGTGTGATGATTTGAGGGTTACGCGATCACATAACTCACAAGTGGTCATGTGATTTAGTAATAAGATGTATTTTCAAAATTCATTTGTACCAAAATTCCACTTCTATTGTTTTTATTTTCCCCACTTCATACTACCAACATTCATCTAATGGGCGTTAATAATAACTTTGTGTAAAAACAAATTCATAAATCAATTTCAAAAAAAATTTCATTCCATTAAGAAAATAATACTCTTTTCTTTCAGTATCTATAAAACAAATCCCATAATATTGAGAAAAATATTTTCTATGAAAATAAACTTGGAAACTTGTAATGGAATTTTGATAATGAATAAAAACTATAAAAATTGGAAATGGTGGTCAATTCATGTATGTTAAAAAACATTATTTTCGCACTTTTGTAAAATTTGAAAATAACCCATACAAAAAATGTTGAAAAGTACCATTTTAAATATTTTATAAATAATTAAAAATTTATTGAAAAGGAAATATATTAACCTTTTAATCATAATTATTAATTTTATTGAAACATTTAAAATAAAATGTATGGGGTTTAATAGGTTAGTATTATATAATTACCCCAAAGTAAATATGAATATAAACAATCTTTAAATAAAATGAGATTGTAACATAAATCTATTACCTTGTTTCTCTTCTTAGTCATAAGTATTTGATCTTATTATATAATGAATTTATATTTATTAAATAATTTATTAATAACCTTTTCCATTTCTATCCCATTTTTTATGGTCCTTCTATAATCATTTGAAATCCATTCATTGAATAGTACTTTCTTGTATTGACTATTTGAGGTTGTTTGGTTAATTTTTCTAAAATAAATTTGGTATATTTTTCATGGATAAAGCTGTTATGAAATGGTTAAATAATATCCATAATTTTAATAATTTCAAAAATATAAATTTTATTCATTATATAAAATTTTATAATCATCCATGTAATATGGTAATAGAAAAATGAATCACATTGCTTATTGGAGTTGATAGTCCACATGTTCGCACAAGCAACGTTATCATTTTTCAATGGGTGGAAGATTAAGGAGGTATATTATATATTTTATTTATATAATCATAACTATTTTATAAATATAATATATATTAATTAATTTTCTCTTTATAACCATCCAATTAAATTGGTGATGAAAAATGAATTACACCACTATGTGGAGACGGTAGGTCGTACGTGTGCACGAGAGATGTTTTTATTTTACTTAGGATAGAAAGGATATGTAAAATGGTTGTACCATAATAATAATAACATATTTTTATATTTTTCTATAATGTATTCATTATTCCATGGTTTATATAGTAGATTGAAAGGAAGTAGAAGAAGAAATAAACTTTCGAAGAGTTGGGTAAGATGATTACCTCTTCTTTGAGAGACATCCTCTGGCTTACACCATAAGCATTATTAGGATGATCTTAGGTTAATAAAAGGATATAAATAATTAAGGAAAGTAATATAGGAATTTTTTTGGGTAGTTATTGGTAAAAATAGAGAGATTAAATTTTTTCAGTAAGGATGAGAAGTGGTTCCCTTTTATAAGTGAGCGGAGGGACACACATGGAATCATTTAAAATATTTAAATAATATACAGTTATTTTCTTATGAAAGTGGTGTAAAATTATTATATATTTTAATATTATAAGGTTAAGGTAGAAATATAACCAACCAATAAGTATTAAGAAATTTTTTATTATCTTGAATCTTTATCCCTTTATTTTTAACCATTTAAACTCATTTTACTGTTAACCAAGGTGTAAATATTTATCATGGTTACTATTCATTATGATAAGAAATTAAGTTTAACTTATTACCTAATATTAATTATGATGATTAAAAATATGTAATATATTATAAATTATTGAAATTATATAATTGGTATAAATTACTTTTAATATAAGTTCACAAAATGTAACGAAAACCTTTTTTAGAAAAATGTTTTTTTAAGAATAAAAAAGATTTTATTGAAAAATAAAGTATAAATTTGATTATAATAGAATTAATTGGATTATGTTAAATATAATTATATTTTTTTTTATTTAAAACCAAAACAAAAATAAAATAAACCTTCTAAATAAATGATTAATAGAAAAGAACTAAAAATAGTTTTTATTTGAACAAAAACATTACTTAGATTTCCAAAATGTTAAGAATATATTTATAAGTTAAAAATTATATTTTTATATGAATTATGTTACTTATTAAATATATATTTATCCTATATAAAATTCTTCATAAACATTCAAGTTACTATTATATCATTATAATGTCATAAAATTGACAATTGTTTGTAAAATTGATATTTTCACTATTCACCCAAAAATCAACTATTTCTAAAAAATCTCAAAAAATAACCCTAAGATATTTTTTACATGATGATAAAATATTAAATTAATTTCATAAAATTAAATTTAGAAATTTTAGAAATTTTTGTTTTAATACACAAAAAATATTCATTATATTAAAATTTGTAAAGAAAACCACAGTGGTATGAAAAACGCCCACAAAGAGACAAACAAAACAACACAAAAGAAGGAAATGGGAAAAAAGACTCAAGGAGTTCTAAAATAGTGCCAAAAAATATCATCATATCTAATTATATCAAAACACTCTAGGGGAAGTTTTTTGATACATGTGTAAATTATAGGATATTTTTTATGATCACCATGTGCAACCAGGAAGTCATCAACTTTATTACCTTTATGACAAGTGTAAATTAAGAACACGCCATTAGGGAGATGACTAATTCACTTATTAATGTGGTACTTGATATACTAGGGGATGTTATTCTTATCTTTCAAAGATCTTTTTATCATCATTGATTCTGTTTCAATGGTAGAAATTAAAATGTTGTGATTTAGGAAAGTCTCTAACCCATTCAAAATCGCATCGGACTCGGCCATAATAGAGTCCTAACTACCATAGAAGATACTAAAAACCAAGATAACTGAACCAGAATGGTCATGTACCATGTCACCTCCTCACATAAGTCCAAGACTGTATGATCCATCCACATTGAGTCTGAGGCCACAATCTGGAGGTTTTCAACAAATCAATCTTCCTTGACTGGGAAAAGAGAAAGGAGTAAGGATCCTAATGCCCACCATAACCCTTATCAAGGAAATACTAGTATCTCATCACTTAATTATAAGTCCTAGTTCCACTGAGAGAATCCTGGATTAGACCTTCATGGCCAAGGACGTGCTGAAGTAGGCCTCTATGTGTTCATTATTTCTAGCATCCTAGATACACAAATAGCTCGCATCCAAAATGGTATCCCAGTCCTTACACTCATGTTGGTTCAAGTCTGCACAATGTAACTCGTTTAGAACTAAATTCATGCATGCATTAGAGTGACTTGAAAGTCTGATGATTTCCCAAAATACCCTCCAAACCACGATTGACCAGTCACTATTAAAAAAGACAATAGGGTAGCGAAAGGACTAATCTAAGCTACTGAAACCGATAACTACTAGATCAATAGGTAAGGGTATTGGACCAAGACTCATGAGAAGTCATCCTAAAAATGGTTTTAGGTTAATTAGGATACTTGAGGTCAACTTTAGTTGGGAATAGAAGATATAGTTGAAAGGAATGACATATAAAATATGACATGGTTTTTCATGTAACATTTGGATTTCCTAACTTTGAGAAGAATTGGGGGAACTCAAATAATGAGGGCCTCATGGTTATATATGAATCTTTGAGTGATCAATATTGGGATGAAAAATGAGTTAGTGGAAAAAATGTAGATGAAACCAATCTAACTCCAACTATGGAACTATTTATGGACTCTAAGGAGAAGATAAAGGAAAAGGAATTTCTAATCAATGTTTCAAAGGAATAGGTTGACTGTATATATGCTAGAAATATATAATATAACACCAATTAAGAGTAGAATTGATGTATTAGTAATAAATACTATATCATGTTTTTTTTATTTTATGAAGGGAAAGTAAATTTGGAAGAGTTTTTAAATACCTAGTATAAGATGTAATTACTCTTTGAAAATCTCATCAATGAGAAGGAAGAGTGGAGAAAAACTTTTATCGATTGGAGTCTCTATAGGATACATGGGTCCATATATTTAAGATTAGTTTTTAATGGATCAACATCTCTCATTGTAATTTAATTTTTAGAAATTTATTTAATGATTTTTTATGTTCCCACTCTATCCTTAAAAGTTATTTTCTAAAAATGAATAAAAAATTAATTTGGAAGGAATATGTTTCAAAATTTAAGGATTCAAAATCCGGACTCTTACATATTGAGAGTTTGGAAAATTTGGAAAAGTGTTTGACCCTTATGTTTAAAGTATTATGATTATTTATGAAGCCACTATAGAATTATTCATTACTATATATTATAATAGTATCAATCATAATTTAGGATAAATAATATGGGTTATGATATTAAAAATTAAATTGGTTGGAATTTAAAAGGTTTTCTTTTCAAATTATTATAAGGATTAGTCAAAGTATTTAAATTTTGATAATTATAGAGGATGAAAATTATGATTGGAATAAAAAATAGCATAGAGGTTAATTTATGTTCAAAATTATTGTTTGTGGATAATGATTAATAAAATGAATATTGTGATCATTTCAGGAATTATGGTAACTATATTATATCCTTACTTGAATTATTTTAAAATTTTGTATTATAGGATGTTGAGAGACTTGAGAAGATCATGAAGATTATACTAAAGCTATTATCCATTAAATAATTGTATATATAAAGGCCGAATCTTTTAGGAAATGATACAGTTGAATTGAAATGATTTATATAGAAGTGTTAAGAATTTTGAGAAATAAATTATTCTACTCACCGTTGTTCAAAATTTATAGAGAATTGTTGGTTTACCAAAAGCTCAATTGTTCCACAACTTCCTTTGGGGATAAAAATCATTGTTTCTACACCAAAACCAAATCTAGAACATTCATTAGTTTTATTATTTTTGTATTTAATTTTATTGGGGTTTTTTACACTGTAAATTCATTCACATACCCATTATACCACCATTAAAAGGAACAATTTGGTTTTCCTATCCAACCAAAAGTAAGTTTCATTGTTTGTGCCTAAACTTTCTAAAAGGAATAGTGTAGGTTAGGGCGTCTCATAAATTCCTTGTTTGGTATTCACCCATGTAAAATACTATAAAATTCTCTTTCATTATGGATATTTATATTATTGTGTTGAGAGTTTTAAGAGTATATGTAGGATAGCTTAGATATTAACTATTATAATTCTTTTATAGTATATTATTTATATTTATCCCTTTAACTATTTACTCATCCACCACATCATTTTTTATGCTTGAATTTATTAATCCTTTATTTCACCAAATTCCACGTTATTGTTAAAATTAATCTGATTATTTTAAGATTTAAAATTCATACCCTTCTTCTCTCTTTCCAAATCCAATTTGGGATCTAATAATTGCTATTAGAGACTACCCTTGTGATGATAGTTGTGCTCTGTTGCTATTCCTGATACCAAACAATTGGTATCAGTACAGGATCTTCCTTTTGGGTATATTTTTATTTTATTACTTACCATTTGGTTAATATTATCTATTTGAGTTAATTAGTATTCTAGTTCTTAACAAGACTAAGGGAAAGATCTATTTTTAGTTGTAACTAATAAAGAGATGTTTCATAATTTGAATCCTCCAAGACTGACACATTTTAATGGAAATGATTATGGTTATTATAATGATAGAATTGGAGCGTTTAATATAGGTATTGAAAATTTTATTACCAATACTAGATCTTATAAACTTATGAAATAAAATATTGATACATTGGTTGATAAAGATGCTACTAAATACATTAGGAATTATAAAATTATGAATTATATTTATCATTATATTAGTAAAAGTGTTTATAGTCATATTTAAACTTATAAAATTGATTCTAATATTTAAATAACTTTGAAATTTACTCATTGAGAAACTAAAACATTATATAGAAATGAACTTGTTTCACACATGGAATAATTTCAATAATTTTTAATGCATGATCATAAAAGTGTTAATTATATGTATTAAAAGTTTACTAATAGTGTAAAAAACATGTATTATCTTAGTGAAACCATGAATAATGAAGTGATGATTGAAATAATTATTCAATCACTACCTTATAAATAAAGTACTTTTCTAAATATACCAAATAAGAGCTTACTAGATCATTATTACATTAAGAGATAGAATTGAAGAATATTTACAATGAAGCTGATGAAATGAGAAAGGTAAATTTTTTAAAATCAACTAAATATGTTTCTTATAATTCTTCTAGTGATATTGAAGGTTATTCAAATAATTATAAAGGTGATAATTTAAGTAAATTTTTGATATTTATACAAGGACTTATGAATAAATGATAAGGTGATAGTAATAAGTTGTGTGATGTATGAAACGAATTAGTTATGAATATAATAAGATAGTATGTACCAAATATTAATGTTCAATGCTCAAAAATTAAAGAGAAGAAAATAAAATTAAGAAAAATGAGAAGAAATCATTTGATACATAATGGAGAAACATTGAAAATTTTGATTTGATTAAAGAATCTACAAATGAGATGGGAACTAAAAATATTTGTTTCATTGATAACATAAGTAAAAGTTAATGATAATTATTTTTATTTTTATTATAATTATTATGATTATTCTGGTTTTTATAAGTCTAATATTGAGAAACTGAATAATATTTTTGATAATTATCATAAAGGAATTGAAAATATTACAACCTTGTATAAAAATCTGAGTAAGAAACATAAGAAGGTTGTTAAAGAAAATAAGGATCTCAATCTGGAAAATGAAAAGTTGAAAGATACTACTTCTAAGAATGATTAATGGTAGAAAGAAAATAAAATAAAATTTATGATATATTTCATGTTTAATCTAAAAAATTGAATGAAAAACTAAAAATTTTGACTTCAAGAACTAAGGAGAAAATTTGTGACAATTTGGAAGTGGTATAAAAGGAAAATGAGAATCTTGTGTCTGGAATAAATTTTTTTAAAGGAATCCACATCCAAGTTCACTGTTGGAAGATAAATTTTAAAAGAATTTGTGAGATTAGGAAAATGAATAGAAAAAATAGAAATATGGATTTAATTTGATTTAGTGTTCAAGAACCAAAGCTATATAGAAACTACTTCATTAAAAGGTAAAAGGGAGGGTATTTATTTTATTAACTATTTTATGTGTGGATATTTTGGACATTATACATATGATTTCTCTTTATAATTTTTTCAATATATTGGTTATAAGGACTTTCTATTTAAATCCACTTTTATTGTTAAACTATCTAAACATTATATAGCATGGGTTCCAGAAAGATAATATACAAATATCATTATAACAAAACTGGTTTACATGCCTAGGTAATAATGTTTCATATATCCAATATACATTCACTTTGTATTTTATTTTCTTATATAATAGAATGATCTTTATTTAGAATCTTATTTTTTAAAATAGTGAGCATGTAGTTTTTTTTTTGTCTTACTTGATTTACTGTTATGTTCTTAACTATTTTTTACTTTTATTTTATTTTTCAAATCTTTAATATTTATCTGGATATCATTAAATATTTCTTAGATCCTTATAGTATTTATTTTTTTATACGAGGAGTTCATGAGATTTTCATTCACTTTCTAATCATTTCAAGAGAAAATATTGTATTAATGGAAATATTTTTCTATTTTTAATATTTTTTATTTATTTAATATTTAATATATCATTACAATTCATGAGTTTAAAGAGATTTATTATTTTAAACTGTTGATATTTATATTGAGCAAGCAGTGATTTTATGCTTGTAATTATTATTGTTTACTATATTTATTATTTAATATATGTGGTTATGTTTATTACCTTTATTTCATGCTCCTGTTTTCTATTTTTTATTTAAATATTTGGATGGGTAACACTTTATTATTTTTTATCTTATAAAAAGGGGGAGTTTTGTTTGGATTTTGGGGAGATTTATTTTGGGAGAGATGTTGGGGTTTTTTAATTATCAAAATGGAGATAATGTTGAGTGGATCATTGCCACTTTATTTATTTGGTTTTTATAATTACATAAATCTATCATCTATTTTTTATTATTATTCTTAATTCATTTTTTATTATTATTCAAGAATTTATTATTCTAGTTTCTCATATTTTGTGTTAAATAATTTTGTTATGTCTAGGACCTTTAAGTATCCCTTGATAAATTTGAATGACCTTTATATATTAGAAAAGTTTTGAATTTGGCTAAGTATATTACTCTTACAAATTTTGTGGATCTCATAATTGACTCTTATGTATTGAATTTTAGAAAATAGAGTTAATTTTATATATCTCGTGGATTCTATAATTTCTTCTTACTTGTTTATTTTTTCAAGAATGAATCTTAAATTTTTTAATTTATTACTGTTTTGTATTACAAATATTTGGAAATTTGGAAAAGTAAGGACTCTTATATATGAAAAGGAGATACTTTTACATATAGAGAGATCATTTGTAACGCCCCGACCCCAGCTACCCAGAGTCGGTGCATTATTACATAACATTGGCATGATCACAAGAAAGATCAAATCCCGAAAGACCGATTAGTTTAGTAGCCTTGGAAACACTAGATATATTCATAAGTTTTACATTACATCAAAAAATGAAAAAACTACTACAACAACATAATATTTCCAACGTTCACACTATAATCCCCTCATAATATCCCTGCAAGTCAATCATAATTTACTTCTTCACTACCTGGGAAAAATAAAACATAGAAAAGGGGTGAGCTCAAATGCCCAGTAAGGATAAAAATATAGCGGAACATTCAAAATAAGCATAAACATTTAAGGCAATGAATTACTAAAACAAAAGCCTTTTAAAATTGAACTTCAACATGGTATGGCAAAAGTAAAATGAAATAATGCCATTTACTTGTTCACATGGATATTCTACTAATCGAATAATCACATGCAATATCAATAACCACTTTCATAATGTTGGAATGCATAATGCCAGACTATCATAACCACATAGCCAAGGCCTCGTGCCAAGACTACAAATAAGATTTTGCCAAGGCCTTGTGCCAAGACACTAGTTTGTCTCATGAGACCTACCGATGCATCGAGGAGCTATAGAGGGCTCCACCCGTCACTTATTAAGTCCAATGCATTCCTCATATGAATAGTTTTAAGCGTAAAATAAACATTCGTATTGAAACTAGCATACGAAATGTCAATACTTTTACCACAAACCTTGAGTGGTATAAAAATAGCACATCCACAGTCAAACATAACTCATTCGATACAATATGGAAGATTGTATTGTATCACATTAACCTCAATCAAGAATAATGAAGGATGTTGACATAGATGAAAATAATCATCAAAACTATTTGAGAGAAATATCCCCCTTTTCTTGAAATCATTTAAAAGTCACACTATTTGTCAAAAAGCCATTTAAAAATAGATTTTTGAATCAAAGTGTCCCATACCACTTGGAAACTTTTTAAAAGGATTTTTAATTTTAAAACTTTAATGTCCATATAAATAAATCCTTAAAACCATTTTTAAAATATGGACATTAATGAGCATGATTTAGAAGAATAATTCTTTAAAACATTTTAAAATGGTATTTTGGTTAGAGTTTCTAACCAAAAGAGAGACACTTGAATACAAATAATTGAGGTAATCAAAACATTGTAATATCATGAGAATAAAGGAATTCATGATATACTATGTCAAAGTACATTATATACACCACATAAAAGTGATTTGGTGTATATCATCAAAGAAGTCTCAATGGAATGTAAATTGAGATGAAATCTCTCATAAAGGTTGTATCCTTGGGTTAAGGATAAATCAACGACATAATTATGTGTGACAAATATAAATACACTAAATATTATTGGATATTCAGTGTAAATCAATCAAAGGATATTCACACATATTCTTGTAAAAACAATACCAACGAATTGGATGTTTAACTCAACAAATGGAGAATGAGTTAAAATTACTCTTATCAAATTCATATCAATGAATTGAGAATTACCAATGAGTGATTATGTGTATCAAACTTATATACACAGGAAGGGGAGTGGAAATTATGACATAATCAATTTAATAGTGATTCCACACATAATCTTGGGGTAATATAATCAATGAGATATGCGTAAAGCCAAATGAGTGGAAATTGAAATCTCAAATTCCCTTATCGATTAGGTAACATACGAAACATACACCCATGAAAGAAGTATCATACCCTGATGATGTAAATACCCATAAATTAAAGTATATTATACAATGAATACAATCATGGGCAGTACACATACACCACATGCAATAATTAAGTGGTGATCAATGGAAATCTCACGAAATTAAAAGTGAGATAAGAAACCCCTTACCACGTTAATCAACTGAGTCGTATGGCCAAAAGTTAATAACCACCAAATGATTTACAGAATAACATGAATATAAATATAATCATGAATATATATCAAATGGCAGTACACAATACACCACTTTCAATAATTTAGTGGCGAACAATGGAAATCTCACGGAATTGAAAGTGAGATAAGAGAATCCCTTACTTTGTACTTTTTCCTTGGTCGATGGTAGGTTTACCTCCTGTATAATGGTGAAATAATTGTTATTGAATAATACAAGAATCATTTACTTTAATATGATATCATATATGATCTTTTAACATTGATTTGTTAATAATATCTTAGTATTAACGCCGTTTCGGGTGTTAACTTACTCATTTTCTTTTATATGTTTTGTTACATAAGTCATTTTTGTTGTATCTTATTAATATCCAGAATGATATCAAGTCCTTAAACATCATTTTTAAATCATTAAATGATAATTATACTTTAATGGATACGATGGATAATGAATCTCATCGCGTTCGTGGAGACGGTAGTCCGTACGTACGCACGAACGCTACTTCCATTTAATTTTTTAATTTTTTTTTTAAAAGAATCGAATCCAAATGATACATAGGTATATTACTATTCCAGTATAATATAATATTTTATATATGTTACTTAAGTTCATTAACACCATCCTTTATACGTTCCATGTGTGGTATGAACGAGTCATATCATTTTAAGGGGGCGGTAGTCCGCACTTCCTCAAATGAAATTATCGTATGTATATACGACATGAAACGAATAATGGTATGAAATAAAATGGAATTAAAGAAGCTTATATATAAAATATATATCATTAATATCATATTTAATTACAGTTCCATCATAATGGCCACCATGAGAGGCGGTAAGATGTTTTTGAACAATCATCGTTTCGTGAGGCGTTAGTTTGCCATCCACAGAAACATTATGTTCATCATCCATTAGATGGAGTTGTGTGTATGTGTAGTTTGAATACTTCTTATAACAACATCCTAGTATATTGAGGATACTGGTTTTGTTACAAAAGAAGGGAAATAAAAAGAGTTTGGGGGTTGAAGAAGCAAAATAAATGAAAATAATTTAAGAGAAATCGTTACCTTTAATTTAGGTAACTCACTTTGGTTGGAACCAAAGGACTTGTTGAAATGCTTTCTGCCTAAGGGGAAGCTTCAAGGAGGAGGAGAGGGATGTGGGGAGCTTAGTTGGGCAGAGTTTGGACGAGCCAAGTGGCTTGAGAGGTGTGAGGAAATGAGAAGGAGGAGTGCCCTTTTATAAGAGGGGTGAGGGGCACCTTTGGAAAAGCTAGAAATATTAATTTATAAAAAATTCATATTCGGTTTCCAATGGCTCCAAAGTTGACTATTCAAAGGTTGAGGTGGGGATAGGTCGAAAACAACTCATCCAATAGAATTTAGACAGGTTTGGGTACTTATATTAACCTTATCTTTAAGTATTAACTCTAAGTTAATTAGTTTCACTTTTACAATGTCTCTTTGTATTTTTATATAATATGGTTAATAAACTTACTATATACATCCAAGCGACCCCCAAGTGGTCCATTAATGATTAACCTATCATAATATAAGTCTCTTGGCCGAACCTTAGATTTTTAGGAATTTAATATCAATTAATAATATAATATTTGTTTTAAGAACTCTTTTATGTCAATTTTGACACTATTCAATAGTTGATTTTTGTGAAACTTATAACAGATTGATTACTTCGAACAAAGTCAATTAAATCAATCCTAATATATCATATTATCCTAGAAAATTAGTTTAATTCATTAAAAGTTTCATATTATATTTATTTGGGTATTTATAATATCAATTATGTTAATTTTTTACTATTTTAGTAATTACTGCATCATCATTGTGTCATAAATAAAATAACTTATTTAATGTCAAAAAATTATAAATAAAATATAATTATGTATGGAATCTTTTTAGATTTCTAATGAATATTTATAATCTAAAATCCAGAATATATAACCCTATGTAACAATTGTTTTGCTAAAAGATATATGCTTGTGTCATTTTGTATTCATTTTAACTTAATTAATATAAAGTGTCATTATCACTTACAAGTGGATCCATGGGGTCCCAAAATTGACCCAAAGATGCCCATGGTCGACCATGTATCAACCAATAGGGTTAAGACACATTTTAGGGTAATTTATTATTATTATAATATTATTTTTTTAACCCTTATTTACCGGATTTACCCTTAACCATGGTAAATAAAATATTTACCGCAGTAATTATTCAAAATGTCTAAAAATAAAAGTTACCTATTTACACAATTTGAACATCCTGATTCCAAATATGGAATCCATTTTCCTAAATTCAAAACACAGAAGTGGCAGAAATTAATTTAAAATTAATTCCCGCTGTCAAAACAAAAAGCGTGTTTCTAAGAGATAATAACTATCAAAAGATTGACACTTGTTTATGTTCGGTTTAATTGTAAAATTATGTCCAATGACCAACATTATATTAAATGGTAAAAATATATTCTAAATATACTTTAAAACTACTAAAATTCATAATTTATCACTATTAATTATTTTGATTAAAAAAGTTGTTTTTAATTAAAATTTAGTAATTTTCACTATTCATCAAAATATAAAAGTTATCCGAAAAGTACCAAAATTTCACCCTAGGATAATTTCGATATTACGAATCCAAAAATGAAGTCCATTTTGAAATATAAAATATATATAATTTCAAAAAGTAGGTATTACTATTCATAACGGCTAGTTTGATTGGTTGTGGTGTGTTAAAATCTCGAAGTTGCGTACAATGCACGTCATTGCATTATTCGAAAGGAAACATACCGAGGAAGCTTGGGGTGTTACATTCTCCCCTCCTTCAATAAATTGCGTCCTCGCAATTTTTAAAATTTTGCTTGGGAATATAATGGAAAGTCCCACATCGGAAAAAGAGTCAATAAAACTATCACTTTAAAAGAAAGAAAGAGAGGTATAAGGGTCATCCAAGATAACCCATACTAGGATTCCATGTAAGAAAACATGGATATGGATGATAAACTAAGTGTCAAGTTCTGATGGAGAGGGATAGAAATCATGATCAGGAGAAAGTTAACAATGAGAAAACCACAAACTTGTGTTGGGACAAACGACCATTAGTCTCCTAGTAGGAAAGTAAACGGACAACATTTTTTTTTAAGTTACATTACATAAGGAAGAGGAATTCATTTATGATATTGACTAAGAACATTATGAGATATACTAACATTTTAAGTAGATTTTCATTCTTTAATAAATTTCCACCACTAACTCATTTTTTTTTAAACGATGAGTATTCAAGAAGACTTGGTCACACTGGAAGAGATAGAATAAACTTCTATAGAATCACATGATCCATGAAGGATAAACCATATATTTACATTGTCTTTGAAGATTAATCAAAACCAAAATGGTCAGTGAATGATCTAATGATCCCCCAAAAGGATATTCATTGAGATAAATATGCACTAATCTTAATTTCTAAAATTAAACCAACAATACCCCAAAGTTAAATAGATACCATTCAATAACCAATTGTCCTTAAAATCCTTTAATATAATCCAAACTAATATTGAAACCCAAAACATAGAAGAATTTGATTATGTAGTCTCCCATGTTAAATTGTATCTCCAAATGACATCAGATACTCTTAAAGTCACATACTCAAAAGTAATTAACCTAATCACATATTCTCTATTATAGGTTAACCATTTCCATAAATAACCCAAATCACTATAAATCCACAATAAAAACGTAGATAAAAATCTATCATTACTCCACAAATGAAACCCCATAGTATTCTATTTTCCTTGGACATATAGTGTTTCCAACAAAGCGAACATCTTCCAAAATAACATTTATCACTTAATCACCAAATCATTTTCCTATACCAAGGGTATTCTTTTGATATGAAATAAGAACCCAAATCAACTTATTATTGATCAATAAAATCATTTAACTAAAAAAAATAGTCACACTAACCAGGGACTTCACGTAGTCCAGTGGTAGGCGATAAATCCCAATCGCACTTTGGTTGTGGGTTCGATTCCCATAGCTTTGTCCGACGCGACGGGTTGTCACACGGTCTACGTGTTGTCCTTTTTCAAAAACTATATTTTATAATATTGCTAAAATGAGATAAATTCCTCAAAATACTATATCATAAATTTAACCACAAATGTTATATCATACCTTGAATCTTCATCCCAAATTAGAATAACTTATAATTCTCTCAAACCCCAATGATCATATAAATCCAAATGGTTATTTATACCCAAATCCACAAGAGAAGAGACAATTCTTCCTCAAATATCATTCTCACATGGCAAACTGCGGGGTTACAAATACAAGAGAAAATTATTCCATAGTAAACCCATCAACAAGGAGTGCTAATACTTTTTAAACATTTCTCCAACCATTTATTCCCACATAGCTTCTTCTTTGACCAAGAAAATATCCTATAGAATAGGACATTCACTCGGGTAATGGCCAGGTCCCCTAAATTTACGGCAAATGACTGTAAATGGACTCTTGGGACCATTTTTATCTTCTTCCATAGTACTCTTCATTTTTCTTCGGCAATTCTTTACTTTATGTCCTTCCTTCCCGCACGTAAAACATTTCGTTGTCCCATTGAGACACTTTCCTGGGTGTCTCTTTCCACATTTCCTGCATGATGAAAATTGAGGGTTCTTTTCTCCATGGTCTCCATTGCTGGAGCTCTTATCATTTATCACCTTTCTCTTCCTTGTTGAGTCTGGGAGTTGGTTAATATATATGTTGTTGATCATATTTTTGGAAAACTGATTTGGCATAAAGACGATATCTTTTACACCTATCAACATTCCATTTTGTTTCTCATTGCCACCACCGTTCCCATCTTGTACATCATTCTCAAAGTCACTATGACTTCCTTGGAATCCAGCCATTGACTAAAACCATAAAGCATTGTGTGAGTAATAGTAGTCGTAAAATCATTTAGAGATTAAAATGTCACCATATTCTCAATTTGAAACATATTAGGATTAACCAAGGTCATTTACTCTCATCTTATATATATATTACTTAAATTGGTTTGTAAAGAAAATGTAAATTATCCTAAGCATATCCCCCGGGAGTGTCGTAACCAAGAGTGCAGCAAGGCCTGTTGTTGTGCACCAGTTCCCGTTCGAGTCTAGCTCAAAGCGGTGTTTTCGGGTTTTACCCCTAGGTACATCTGTGCCAGAGCCGCCTCTACCTGCTCGTATCCAGACAGGGATGTATTGCTCGGAAAACTCACAAAATCTCTACAATACCAAAATTCTAGGAAGTTCTTTTATACTAATCCTCAAAGTTCATCTTAGGTCTATGTGCTCTAATCAGAGTTTATCTAAATCTAGCTACCAAGGTTTGTACTAAACTTCCTCTGATACCAACTGTAACGCCCCGACCCCAGCTACCCAGAGTCGGTGCATTATTACATAACATTGGCATGATCACAAGAAAGATCAAATCCCGAAAGACCGATTAGTTTAGTAGCCTTGGAAACACTAGATATATTCATAAGTTTTACATTACATCATAAAATGAAAAAACTACTACAACAACATAATGTTTCCAACGTTCACACTATAATCCCCTCATAATATCCCTGCAAGTCAATCATAATTTACTTCTTCACTACCTGGGAAAAATAAAACATAGAAAAGGGGTGAGCTCAAATGCCCAGTAAGGATAACAATATAGCGGAACATTCAAAATAAGCATAAACATTTAAGGCAATGAATTACTAAAACAAAAGCCTTTTAAAATTGAACTTCAACATGGTATGGCAAAAGTAAAATGAAATAATGCCATTTACTTGTTCACATGGATATTCTACTAATCGAATAATCACATGCAATATCAATAACCACTTTCATAATGTTGGAATGCATAATGCCAGACTATCATAACCACATAGCCAAGGCCTCGTGCCAAGACTACAAATAAGATTTTGCCAAGGCCTTGTGCCAAGACACTAGTTTGTCTCATGAGACCTACCGATGCATCGAGGAGCTATAGCGGGCTCCACCCGTCACTTATTAAGTCCAATGCATTCCTCATATGAATAGTTTTAAGCATAAAATAAACATTCGTATTGAAACTAGCATACGAAATGTCAATACTTTTACAACAAACCTTGAGTGGTATAAAAATAGCACATCCACAGTCAAACATAACTCATTCGATACAATATGGAAGATTGTATTGTATCACATTAACCTCAATCAAGAATAATGAAGGATGTTGACATAGATGAAAATAATCATCAAAACTATTTGAGAGAAATATCCCCCTTTTCTTGAAATCATTTAAAAGTCACACTATTTGTCAAAAAGCCATTTAAAAATAGATTTTTGAATCAAAGTGTCCCATACCACTTTGAAACTTTTTAAAAGGATTTTTAATTTTAAAACTTTAATGTCCATATAAATAAATCCTTAAAACCATTTTTAAAATATGGACATTAATGAGCATGATTTAGAAGAATAATTCTTTAAAACATTTTAAAATGGTATTTTGGTTAGAGTTTCTAACCAAAAGAGAGACACTTGAATACAAATAATTGAGGTAATCAAAACATTGTAATATCATGAGAATAAAGTAATTCATGATATACTATGTCAAAGTACATTATATACACCACATAAAAGTGATTTGGTGTATATCATCAAAGAAGTCTCAATGGAATGTAAATTGAGATGAAATCTCTCATAAAGGTTGTATCCTTGGGTTAAGGATAAATCAACGACATAATTATGTGTGACAAATATAAATACACTAAATATTATTGGATATTCAGTGTAAATCAATCAAAGGATATTCACACATATTCTTGTAAAAACAATACCAACGAATTGGATGTTTAACTCAACAAATGGAGAATGAGTTAAAATTACTCTTATCAAATTCATATCAATGAATTGAGAATTACCAATGAGTGATTATGTGTATCAAACTTATATCCACAGGAAGGGGAGTGGAAATTATGACATAATCAATTTAATAGTGATTCCACACATAATCTTGGGGTAATATAATCAATGAGATATGCGTAAAGCCAAATGAGTGGAAATTGAAATCTCAAATTCCCTTATCGATTAGGTAACATACGAAACATACACCCATGAAAGAAGTATCATACCCTGATGATGTAAATACCCATAAATTAAAGTATATTATACAATGAATACAATCATGGGCAGTACACATACACCACATGCAATAATTAAGTGGTGATCAATGGAAATCTCACGAAATTAAAAGTGAGATAAGAAACCCCTTACCACGTTAATCAACTGAGTCGTATGGCCAAAAGTTAATAACCACCAAATTATTTACAGAATAACATGAATATAAATATAATCATGAATATATATCAAATGGCAGTACACAATACACCACTTTCAATAATTTAGTGGCGAACAATGGAAATCTCACGGAATTGAAAGTGAGATAAGAGAATCCCTTACTTTGTACTTTTTCCTTGGTCGATGGTAGGTTTACCTCCTGTATAATGGTGAAATAATTGTTATTGAATAATACAAGAATCATTTACTTTAATATGATATCATATATGATCTTTTAACATTGATTTGTTAATAATATCTTAGTATTAACGCCGTTTCGGGTGTTAACTTACTCATTTTCTTTTATATGTTTTGTTACATAAGTCATGTTTGTTGTATCTTATTAATATCCAGAATGATATCAAGTCCTTAAACATCATTTTTAAATCATTAAATGATAATTATACTTTAATGGATACGATGGATAATGAATCTCATCGCGTTCGTGGAGACGGTAGTCCGTACGTACGCACGAACGCTACTTCCATTTAATTTTTTAATTTTTTTTTTTTAAAGAATCGAATCCAAATGATACATAGGTATATTACTATTCCAGTATAATATAATATTTTATATATGTTACTTAAGTTCATTAACACCATCCTTTATACGTTCCATGTGTGGTATGAACGAGTCATATCATTTTAAGGGGGCGGTAGTCCGCACTTCCTCAAATGAAATTATCGTATGTATATACGACATGAAACGAATAATGGTATGAAATAAAATGGAATTACAGAAGCTTATATATAAAATATATATCATTAATATCATATTTAATTACAGTTCCATCATAATGGCCACCATGAGAGGCGGTAAGATGTTTTTGAACAATCATCGTTTCGTGAGGCGTTAGTTTGCCATCCACAGAAACATTATGTTCATCATCCATTAGATGGAGTTGTGTGTATGTGTAGTTTGAATACTTCTTATAACAACATCCTAGTATATTGAGGATACTGGTGTTGTTACAAAATAAGGGAAATAAAAAGAGTTTGGGGGTTGAAGAAGCAAAATAAATGAAAATAATTTAAGAGAAATCGTTACCTTTAATTTAGGTAACTCACTTTGGTTGGAACCAAAGGACTTGTTGAAATGCTTTCTGCCTAAGGGGAAGCTTCAAGGAGGAGGAGAGGGATGTGGGGAGATTATTTGGGCAGAGTTTGGACGAGCCAAGTGTCTTGAGAGGTGTGAGGAAATGAGAAGGAGGAGTTCCCTTTTATAAGAGGGGTGAGGGGAACCTTTGGAAAAGCTAGAAATATTAATTTATAAAAAATTCATATTCGGTTTCCAATGGCTCCAAAGTTGACTATTCAAAGGTTGAGGTGGGGATAGGTCGAAAAAAACTCATCCAATAGAATTTAGACAGGTTTGGGTACTTATATTAACCTTATCTTTAAGTATTAACTCTAAGTTAATTAGTTTCACTTTTACAATGTCTCTTTGTATTTTTATATAATATGGTTAATAAACTTACTATATACATCCAATCGACCCCCAAGTGGTCCATTAATGATTAACCTATCATAATATAAGTCTCTTGGCCGAACCTTAGATTTTTAGGAATTTAATATCAATTAATAATATAATATTTGTTTTAAGAACTCTTTTATGTCAATTTTGACACTATTCAATAGTTGATTTTTGTGAAACTTATAACAGATTGATTACTTCGAACAAAGTCAATTAAATCAATCCTAATATATCATATTATCCTAGAAAATTAGTTTAATTCATTAAAAGTTTCATATTATATTTATTTGGGTATTTATAATATCAATTATGTTAATTTTTTACTATTTTAGTAATTACTGCATCATCATTGTGTCATAAATAAAATAACTTATTTAATGTCAAAAAATTATAAATAAAATATAATTATGTAGGAAATCTTTTTATCTTTCTAATTAATATTTATAATCTAAAATACAGCATATATAACCCTATGTAACAATTGTTTTGCTAAAAGATATATGCTTGTGTCATTTTGTATTCATTTTAACTTAATTAATATAAAGTGTCATTATCACTTACAAGTGGATCCATGGGGTCCCAAAATTGACCCAAAGATGCCCATGGTCGACCATGTATCAACCAATAGGGTTAAGACACATTTTAGGGTAATTTATTATTATTATAATATTATTTTTTTAACCCTTATTTACCGGATTTACCCTTAACCATGGTAAATAAAATATTTACCGCAGTAATTATTCAAAATGTCTAAAAATAAAAGTTACCTATTTACACAATTTGAAAATCCTGATTCCAAATATGGAATCCATTTTCCTAAATTCAAAACACAGAAGTGGCAGAAATTAATTTAAAATTAATTCCCGCTGTCAAAACAAAAAGCGTGTTTCTAAGAGATAATAACTATCAAAAGATTGACACTTGTTTATGTTCGGTTTAATTGTAAAATTATGTCCAATGACCAACATTATATTAAATGGTAAAAATATATTCTAAATATACTTTAAAACTACTAAAATTCATAATTTATCACTATTAATTATTTTGATTAAAAAAGTTGTTTTTAATTAAAATTTAGTAATTTTCACTATTCATCAAAATATAAAAGTTATCCGAAAAGTACCAAAATTTCACCCTAGGATAATTTCGATATTCCGAATCCAAAAATGAAGTCCATTTTGAAATATAAAATATATATAATTTCAAAAAGTAGGTATTACTATTCATAACGGCTAGTTTGATTGGTTGTGGTGTGTTAAAATCTCGAAGTTGCGTACAATGCACGTCATTGCATTATTCGAAAGGAAACATACCGAGGAAGCTTGGGGTGTTACATCATTAAAGTGATGAATCTTATATATGGAGTTGCATTTATAATTTACCTTTACATATTCAAAGATTAATTTTAAATATGATTCAAAAGTTAAGTTTATCAAAATTCAAGTTCATAGAAAGTTAGGTTCACATGTTTTGGAAGTTAAGGATCTAAAAGAAAAACTCTTACATATCGAAAGTTCATAAATTCAATAGAGTGTTTTAACTTTACATATAAATTACTACCTTTATATATGAATTTGTTGGAGAATTAATCTATCATCATCTATTACATGGTTATAAAACATATTTTATAATAGATAATCTAGGTTAGTATATTCAATGTTCAATTAGTTGGGATTTCGAAGGTGATTGTTTTCACATGATTACCGGAGTTAGTCAAAGTGTTTACATGTTGATTATTATGATGAATATAAATTATTATTTTAACAATGATTATTATGGAGGTTACTTGAAGTGAATAATTTTCATTCACAATCAATGATTTCTAAAATGAGTGTTTTTATTATTGTGGGAATTATGATAATTATATTATTTCCTAATTTGAATTATTTTAACATTTTCATTAGAGGTTTTTGATATATTCAAGATCATAGAGATTATAAAAAAGTTGTTATACATTGAAGAATTTTCTATAAAAAGGAAAAATCATTTAGGTAGTGACACCACTAATTATCATGATTTATACTGATGTGTTACAAATTCTAAGAGCTACATTTTTCTACTCACTTTTATTCTGAATTGGTGAACCATTTTTAGTGTTCCCAAATTTTAATTTTTCCACTCTTTTATTAAGGGACAAAGATAAATGTTTCTACACCAACACCACATTTAAAAATTTTAGTGGTTTCATTGTTTAGACTTTCATTGTACTATAATTTTTATCATTATAAAGTCATTCATACACTGATTATACCAAAATTAAAAGGTATCATTTGGTTATACAACATAACCAAAAGGTAGTTTCTTAATTTGTGCATGAACTTTTGAATAGGAATGATATAATCTATAGATTCTCCTTATAATGTTTAGGTTTGGCCTATTCTCATGTAAAGGGATGGTTTTTCTTGGTACCCTTGTAAAAGAATATTTTATTGTGGATATCCTTGATTTTTGTGCTCATTGTGTGAAGAGTAAACATAGAATTGTTTTGATATGAAATACTATAAATCACTTGCATTATATTTTTTATCTTTACCACTTCCACTCTTTTCTCATACACTACATCATTGTTTATGCTTGAATTATTTAATCCTTTATTCCATTGAATTTAGAATTATTGTTCAAATTACACTGATTATTTTAAGGTTTACAGTTCACCCCCTCTTGTCTCTTTACATATCCATTATGGGATCTAACAATGTATATAGACATTTATATATGTTATTTAGTACATAGAATATATTTATATGCTTTTATATAGAATAGTTTCCTGTTATTCCATGAATTAAGGTTTCCATGTATATTAATTGTAATCATGCTATGTTATAAGTAACTAAAAATTCTTAGTAAAATATGTCATATGTTTTAGGCTACCATACATGTTTATTAACCTTTATATTATGTTTTGACGTTTTCATACATGTTTATCATTGTCTATGTCATAGCTAATTGATGCCTTCTATGTTACATAATGTTTAGAGCCTTAGTTTTATTGTATATTTTATATGCAGTTATTCCATATATTTTTATGTAGGTTTAATATTGATAAGTGTATTCCCGCTACACATAGAGATATATGTATATATGAATATATCCCTTCATATGAGAAAGGGGCCTCTTATACAAGGTTTTATATGTTTATGTATATAAAAATAGAAATATATACCTATATACATCCTTACTATGAGAATAAGGTCCTTATATGTGAGAATGGATATATATATATAAAGGGACTCTTATAGAGGATATAAGTGGGTCATTCTCTCATTGGTTCATCAGCTTGGATTCTGAGGAATTGAAGTAGTTTTTGTTAATTTTTTTATTCTTTATTAGCATAATAATAAAGAATTATTTATTATTTATCTATCATGATAGAAAATCATGACTAGTTTATATATTTAGTAATTTAATTGATAAATTTGTTCTTGTTTTCTTTTCTACTTTCATAGTTTGTATTCTTGTTATATACACCTGGTTTTATGATAGACGGGTTTAGGTGGGATGGTGACCATCTATTCGGTATTATGTACACACACACTATACATTTTAATTCATAATGAATGTAGACAATATTATACATGATCCAAGTAAAGTAAAATATCATATACCTGAGGGATGACGGATGCAGGAGTCATGAGTCATGATTCTTGAGAGTGGATGGTCATCATCTTATTTGGAGGGGGTTTCAAGTTTCTTTTGATGTATCTTTTTATTTCCTAACTTGGGTTGAGATAAAATTAAATCTAATGTGGTATTACATTTATTTATAGGTCATATATTCATTATAGTCTATCTTTTAGATTTTATGGATAATGAATTGTATGTTTTTTGGGTTTGATATCGGTTTAGAGTTTCATACATATGGAAGTTAGTATTTTTTCATTATCCAAGAAAAACATGAACCTCCAGTATATAGGTTTTTCATTTGATGAACATGTTTTATTTTTCTTGATGTCCCATGTCTTCATAGTTCATATCTAATTTTTAAAAGATTCATTTATGTTTTATTAAATAACCAAATTAGGTAATTATCTTCCCAATTTAGCTTATTTATCCCTTAGTGTTTATGATAAACTATAGGAATAAATAAGTGGGATTGGGATCTTTTAGAAACTTGTTTCTAGTATTTTGGGTATCTAGGTCAATTTGTTACAAGATTTGACCTTATAGATGCAAAAAATAACTAAAATTTCCAAAATGTGTCACAAGAGATCTGATTCTAGAGAAATTAAATTGAACTAACATAGAGGGAGTCTAATATATATATATATATATATATATATATATATATATATATATTACAAGATTACATGAAGAATTAATATTTAAGCTAACCCAAAGACCTAAAATAATGGGGGGAGGGGGTTCAAGGTCTAAATTAAGAGAAATATTAATGAATTAGGAATCCTAAAATCCCATATTTAAAGAATCTCAAATATAATATTAAAGAAGTCTATATAGCCAAATGTATAGAATTTAAAAGTCACATAAATGGAAAAGGTTGGAATCCCACCCACTTTGTTTCCAAAACCTCTTTCCACCTAGCTTGTGGCCCGCTTGCCTAAGTGATTAAACCCACCCACTCACCTGCTTCCCAAACTACCCTACCTACACACTTTCCCACCAAAGTTCCCCACTTATATACTTACTTTTCCGTTAAATAAATTTAATGAAAAATAACTAATTTTTCATGAGTTTGGGGTTGAATCCAGGATCAAATGTTAAACATGGATAATTTTTACTAACTAGGATAGCCTTGATTAGTGTTCCCAACACACACAGACACATGTAATTCAAGATTTGAGGGTCACTCCCCTAATTGAATATTAAACATGGGGTTATTTTTAAAAATTGGTCTACCCTTAATCAATGTTCTTAGAGCATGTGTGTGTGCATGCACACATGAAAACACAAACATGCATGTGTGTGCCTACACATGTATAAATAGATTGATAGATAGAGATATAGATATGCACGGGCATCTACACACATAGAGGTGAATTAATGTATAAAAGCACATATCCATAAAACTAAACACACACTTACACACACACACACATGAACATTCATAAACACATGTACACACCCACACCCAAACCCACACCCACACCCACACCCATACGAACATGCATATGCACACATGTGCACCCATCTACCCAACAAACCACCTATACATGTGTGCATGAATGCACACACACACATTAAAAGGTTTAAAGACATAAACACACATGTACATACACCTTCACACACATCAATACACACATACCCATACCCACACACACACAAAAACACACATCAATACACACATACCCATACCCACACACACACAAACACACACACCCACACCCAAACCCATACACCCATATCCATACACACACACACACACCCACACACACACACACCTATACAACCATATACCAACACTAACATAAAAACTCATGCATGCACATATGAAGTCACAAAAGCATGCATTCCCACAACCCACCAAAAAACACTAAAAAATATTATATACTAGGTTTTTTATATTTTTGGTTTTTTATCTCTTTATTCTATATTATTTCAATGATAATTTTATAATTAATCATTGTTTTAGAAATTATAATGGGGTTTTTTTATATTTATTATGAAATAATATTATAAGTAAAATGATTTGACTAAATTGTTTAATGAAGTTGTATTTTTTTATTATGTTATTTAAATTTTTAATTTTAGATAACTCATGTGATTGGGGATCAGTTTTCCAAGTAATTTATAAGGAGGCCATAAAGTGGGAGTGAGGACTTCATAGTGATACCCATATTATTATGTTATTTAATCTATATTTTTGGATGGTTCTTGTGGTTGGGAGTGTTCTAGTAGATATTTAATAGATAATCCTATGGGGGTAAAACCTTCTCTATAGGATGGTTAATGGATACATGTTCACTTAATGTATTACTAGATGGGTTACATAGATATCTATTAGTGTAGGGAAACCAATAAAAATCAAAAATTAAATCCCTTCCCATGAAATGGGTTGTTTTAACTTGATTAATTTCAGGTTGGTTTTAATTATATATTTATTTTAGGTTTTGACCCATGTAAATTATTTTTTTAAGTAACACATAAATTATTAGCATGATATTTATATTAATTATGGGTGTTTACCCATGGATATTTATTTCCTTAGTTATTGAATAAAATTTTGGAATTTTAATTTCATTCCCTATCTATATTCATTCTTGTGTTTTCTTTAATAAATATTTTAGTATAAAATGATTTAATTTACTATATGTTTAGGCCTATCTATGTGTTCTCAAAATAGAAATAACTTAATCATGGGGTGAATTGGATATTTAAAATGTATACCAAATGAAATAAAAAGTAAGGAATATAGATAAACAAAAATAATTTCTTAGAAGTTCATATACAGGGGATCCTATGTTAATAATGTCGACCACCTCCAACCTAGTAAGGGGTGAATTTAAAAAATTAAAACACAAATTTTTATAGAAGTTAAAACCTTTAAAATAAACTTCCTTTTGATTAACTAGAAACATTATCTAAGAAAACTACTTTATTTATATAGTGGAATAATTCTCACCTTTTTGTTATGAATCAAAACTAAATAAAATGAGACTAATTTTTAGAACAAAAATATAAAAAATATATTCATAATGAATTAAAAAAATTAAAACACTCAAAATCAAATACTAATATTATAATTAAAATTCTAGTAGCAGATCAAGATCACAAGAGAGAATAAAAACTTCCCTATCTTAATGGAATGCTTCATAGCCCAATATTGATTAATTAATATTCATTTATAAGCCTTAATATACCAACAATCACAAAACTTGATCATCATGTAGTTTATTTTTTCTAATTATTTGATATAATTATACTTTGATCATAATATTAATATCACTATTTTTAAGCCTTGAAGTTTTAATACTAAAAAATATTATAATCAATGCCTTATATATGATATTTTTTAATAAAACCTCCATATAAACATGAAAATTTTAATTATGAAACCATATATGATACTCTTTTATAAAAACTTCACATATGGTTTGTTATACTGATATTTTTGTATTAAAAATATATGGTGATTTTATTTGAAAACCATCAAGTAAAAGAAAATAAGAAGGATTTCTATGGAAATCATAATATTATTACTATAATAATATATGATGGTTTTTATAAAACCATTATATATGTTGCATTAAAAAAATAGTGCATCAAGAATCTCACTTTTACTTACCTCATATATAATAAGCCTTAGGAAATTATTTCCTTTGGATGACCTCCACCCTCTCCTCTTGTCTATTTTTTCCCCTTGACCAATGATGCTGCAATTAATGTCACCTCCTTTAGACAACCTCAACTCCTACATTTTAATGATCATACTATAGTAAACCAAGGAACATATAGATAACTAAGCCTCTTATAGATGATGTTACCTCATCTCTAATAATGATGTCTCTAACATCAATAAGAAAAAAATACATGCTAGTCTACTGATATTATGGTATTTTTTATTAATGAATCTTATGATAATTTTTTCATTAGAAGCCCAAATTAATAACTAAAATGTTGTTTTTGTTGAAATTTATTTATGTTTTTATGAATTTTGATTAGTAAAACATTTATAAAATTAAATATAAATTTTTTATGTCTTTATGTGTTATTTTATATTTATTCTTGTGTTTTTTACTTTTCAAAAAAACAAAATTAGATAACATGATTGTTTCAAATTCCTCGGAACGTGTGTTCTGGTTAGGAATCACTACTTTCTAGTAGTTTCCATTGGATTTATTTATGGAATTGGAATCATCCAACAGTTCTTTATCCAAATATACCTGCTTTCCAAAGGTAGGCATTCTTTAAGTTTTGAACTTACGATACTTAATAACCTGCATTGGTTGAGAGGATGAGAGGTCGGACTCATTGCACCATTTTGTGGGGAATTATTTCCTACTCCAAGACTCTCTTATAGATTTGAGATATTTTCATGAATCCTTATTAATTTCCCAAGTATAACATAAGTTTCCCTTGGAATTTACAATAAATTATTAGGATGTGTGAAATTTAGAATCATCCGTATGTATTCGAGGTTCTTAATTAATGGAGACATTTGTATGTATTCAAGGTTCTCCATCAATGGTATCCTCTCATATACTATTTAGAGATTATTTTAACCATTATTATGATAATACTAGTTTTTAAGCCACTCAGTGGGGTACTCTCGAATTTATTGTCATCTAGGGAGACGAAGGTTTGTTTTTATGTTGGGATCATACCCATAAATAGGCTACCTATATATCCTTGTAAAAGGAATCACAACTCTTGTAGTTCAGTGTCGCTCAATGGGACACATCATACCTTTTAAGGTCATGTGATAAGTACATAGATGTATAGTTTAATGTCATGTGTTAAGGACATATAAGCGAAAGTTTCTTAGTCAAGGTTTGGTGTGGGACTTGTGCCTAAGCAGACCAAGGAACTTGGAAATAATATGGGTTTCCAAGTTGGATTAAACCTTGTTGGGAATATAGCCTAGGAAGAACTGGGTTGATTTGAAGTGTTGGTTTTGAACCTTAGATGGGCTTCCTACATATCCCATTTGGAAGGGAATCAAAGCCCATGTAGTTTTATGAGTCTCATAGGGGAGTATAGTCTTTTAAGAGAAATGGGTTTTGCTTACTTCCTGAAAAGGATGCCTTTTATGGATGAAATGATATGGAGCTCGGGCCTTAGGAAGGCTTCCTACATATCCCAATTATGGTGGGAATCAGAGTTCTCATAGTTCAAGAGGGGGTGTTTGTGAAAATTTTGTGATCATGAAAAATATCTAAGCCCATGTGAGTCATGCTCGGTGTGAGAAAAAAGTGGATGTAAAAGATTCAACAAAGTCACACACACTTTTCCTCCTCTGTTGATGTAAGAGGACGAGCCTAAGGTGGTGAGAATGGATGAGGCCAAGGCGACCATAGAAGAGGGTGCATAGTGATGAACCTTTCAATGTGGGATGATGTTGGAGGTCATGTGGCCCAGCTCTTGGAAGATTATGGACTTACCTCAGTGGGAGTTCCCTATGATTGGTCTTTGGTTGGGGCTTACTCCTAAGGAGGATGCCCATTTGAGGTTTGTTTGGGGATTGATCCTATGGAGGATACCCATTTGAGGTTTGGTTGGGGCTTACTTCTAAAGAGGATGACCATTTGAGGATTGGTTGGAGATTACTCCTAAGTAGGATACCCATTTGAAATTTAACCTAGCATAGGAGTTAGGTGATGATGTTTGAGAATTTTCTTGATGAGTGTATCGACTCAAGGTACTTGAAGAATCTATAAGGATAGTCCAAAATTGTAACAAGTTAAAGGAACCAAGAGGAGTATGTCAAATCAAGGCACTTCATTGAGTGTATAAAATCATGGTATTACATGGCTAGAAGTTGGGCCACATAAAGGGTGTAATGGAAAATGTTGTCGAACTGACCAGAAAAGTTCATGGTGTGACTCTCCATTTTTAATAGGGGTCAATGATGGAAGGGAAGGGACCGGCCTGGAGGTCTGGAACCATAGCCCGGTATTGATCCCGAGTAGGGTTGTGAGGGCGCATTCCCCACAGTATGGACCAATGGGGTCACATAGGTGCTCTGCACAGGTGCTCTGCTGAGGTGCTCTGCCAAGGTGCTCCGCCAAGCTGTGTCGCACAGGTGCTCCGTGTAGGTACTCCACACAAGTGCTCTGTACAGGCCCTTGGCGTAGGTCCTTGGAATATATCCATATGTTCCAGACCCTAATGGGACTTAGAACCACTTTTCCCCCCTTTAATTCTCTCTTCTATCATGTTTTAGAAAATTACTTGAGAGTTCTTGAGAACCTAGGAAAAGGAGCTGCGCAACGGGAGCTTTGGGAGTTATTCCAACTTTTTCTTCCTCTAAAATGGGGATCCCAAGGGTCCTATTTATAGGCAAGAAGGGGGCCCAGTCGAAGGGATTTTGTCCAAGAAGGTCCTCCATGTAGGTCCTCCACATAGATCTTCCATGTAGGGGTGTAAAAATTATATTTTCACACAGGTCCTCCGTGTAGGTCCTCCGCGTAGCTCTTCCGCGTAGATCCCTTTGTATAATTTATCTATCTTCCAAGTGCCATAACTTTTGATCTATAAGTCAATTTGGGATCCATGACCAGTCAAATAGAATATTTATTAAGATGTTAACTACACCATGTATTCTTGGAAGAAACTTATAAATTGAAATTTAATCAATCGACACCCTTTCATCGTCGATCTTGTAAATACAAAACTAACCTTTTGAGGGGGGATCTTTCCACTAATCTATAATTTTGGATAAGTCTTTTGGAAGATATAATTCCAAACTACATCTTCTTTCTTCATGGTGAAACATCACTACTCAGACTTGTCAATTGTTATCTATGTGAGAATAATATCTTCAATTTTGTGGAGAAGTGCGTGACAAAAATTATGTGGTGTCAACAATGATATATGTTTTATGGGTTTTAAAAAAAATGGAAAATTTTTATTTGGAATTTTAGGTAGATGAATATTCACAATCAGTATCGAAGTAATTATTTATATATTTTAACAAAGTTATATATATTTAACATGGAAATAACTATACAATATATTGAAATTTTTAACTTTTACCATGACCTTAGTTTTTATAGAATTAAAATAAGGTCTTTGTTAGTGAAGTAATGATGACTATCATTTTTTACAATCATAGACATTCCATGGATAATAAATTTCAAAGGTAAATAATTATTAATTAAAAAAATATTAATTATAATAGTTTTCAATTTTAAATAATGTTATAATTCTTATTATTTTATTAGGAATTTATTTTTATAGTTTTTCGTATTTTTTATCATTTTTGTTGTTTCTTCATAATTTTTTCAGATTTTTTCAGTAAAATGTTTTATATTAAATAAAGTAAAAGAAAAAAGTTTTTTGTCTTATGAAGAATAAATATTTTATTTTGTACATACTAATTTGTAATATTTATGTTTTTTGGGTTTATTAAATAAATTTATAGAATTAATTGATTTCATTTATTGAAGAGTAGGTTCCCTGATAAAAGTAAAATTATCCTTAAAATTTTAATTATTTAAAAATGGGGTCAATTTTATTGACATGCCATTAATGGAAGATCATTTTAATAAATGTATGAAATATATTTGAACTTTTTTTGAATTAAATGCATAAATAGGAAATTATTGTGATAAAATGTGGAATTCAATAATTTGGAGTGATATTTGACCATGTCTATTATGATGGTCCATTATGGAATTTTAATAGGGAAATAAAATTATGGTGGATAGAGGGATGGAATTTTATGTTGGAGTGAGGATAAAATTATTGACCCATTTGTTATGAGAGTTTCACAAGGTAGATTTATGATGAAAAAATGGAATGGTTTATGAATAAAGGAAGTACCACACACCACTCATTGATTCCCATCCTTTGAGATTTATCTAATTTTTCTTAGAATTAGACATTATGATGAATGGTAATGGGTGTTTGAATAATACGATGAATTATTAAGGTTTGACGAATAAATTTTTTGGTATATTATATATGATTTATTTAAAGTATTTGAATATGTTTCAAATTTTCAAAACTCTAAATTTTGATGGTTTCATTTTTGAGGTTTTAAAACAATATTTTATGATGTTTGGCACAGGGATGTTCTATATGTCATGGGTGTTGTGCCACATTCTATATTTTCTAACATTAATCTTCATTATTCTATAATTAAATATATCAAGTTACAAGGGGTCCATGTCAGGTATCACAAGGGTCATATCACTCATTGTAGGTTTTTTTATTCAATACATTAAGTTACATGGGGGTATTCCAAAATGGTACGAACTATGCCAATTATGTTTAAGGGCTATTAAAATTTTGCATGTATCATGAAGAACTTATTTTAAGAGATAATTAATACATTTGGTTTATGGAAAATAATTTATTGATGACTTTTGATGATAGGGTTTCCTTATCTATCATGTTAATATCATTATATCAATTTGAAGGAATACATTCAGGCCTGGGACAAGATGGAGGATCACTTTGAAGATATTATAAAAAATGAACCGGATACGCAGGTAACTACACTTAATTGGGGTATTTATAGGGTTTTTGGTTCTAATATTATTATTCTTGTATTTAAAGACTTGGTGGGATCATTTTGTGGTTAAAACATATGTTTTGGATATGTTTTGGTTTCCCACTTTTTCCTCATAAGTGCTTTTGGAACAAAAATTTAATTTCCAGTCTAATAGTGGGTAGTGTTTTTCGAATTTCATTTAAATGAAGATTTTTTGGTAAACTTTTTTCCCTAAATTTTTTTATATAATGTTTGGGTTTGTAAATTTATTTAGTAAAATGAGTTTTTTTATTTTATTTTTTAAAAACATGTGAATTTATTTCCACTATTTTTTCTGTAAATATTATGATTGATGTTATTTGGATTGAAAAATCCTTATATTCTATTTGTAAGGGAATTTTATATAAAACCACTTGTTTTATCATGAATTTTGAGATATGTAAAACCTCTTGATACTCCATGAGGGTAATATTAATTAAAACATCTCAGGGATCATATTATAAAAAGGCACATGTTTCTTTATAAGGACCATATTATGTAAAACCTCTCAAGGTCTGTGTTTTGAAATAACTCATGTTTGGCCAGAGGGGTTATGAAAAACCACATGTTTTTTGGGTTTTGATATGGAATATTTATTTTTATCATATGATGGTTTTATTATTATTTATATTAAATAATCTAATGAAAAAATAATTATATGAAAATGGTGGGTTTATATTTATGACATGAGGGTGTTATTCTTAATTATTAATACATAGTGGGTCATCACTGTTTTTATTTTGAACTAAAATATGGTTTTTATTTTATATTAATTTTACCTTAATTCTAATGGGAATAATAAGATGTTTTTCTTACAAAGTATTTTTATAAGCTATTTATTTATAATTTATTTAAAAACGTTATATTGAAATTTCATGTTTATATTACTCATGAAAGAGATTGTATTGGATTCATTGGGTAAATCCTACTTAGTTTATACTCACCCTCTACATGTGAACCTCAGTGGATATGTAGAAATTATTGAACAAGATGCAATAAAAAGTAAGACTTCATTCTTTATTAATGGTGATTTATAAATCCATGTTGGAGATATGGTAGAGGGGTTAATGTATTTAGGCTTGATTCACTTTGTTTTAATTCTCATAATCATGTTGACTTTATTTTAAAGTTATTTTTGTAAAACTTTTATCTTTTCATAAAAGATTTTATATTTTTCAATAAAAAAAGGTTTATAACAAATTGCATTAATGTTTTCCTTTTGGGCTATGTATTTAAGGAAAAATAATTCCTTAAATGATTTATATTATCCCTTAATACTTTTTGTTAGACTTTTGAAATTATGGTGTACACTTGAGGCCATAAAAATTCATAGTTAATTGGTTTTTGATTCGTATCATAAGAAGATTGGTACATATGAAATATAGGATAGTTTGAACTCAAAATATACCCATAAAAAGTTGTAAATAACATATTTATGGTGAAATTTTAGATAATAAGAAAACATATTTTAATAAAGGTTAATTCAGAACATATGTAATGTTTTATACTATTCCAAGAGTCTTCCCATAATTGGTAAAGATGAGAAAGTGTGCATGCATCATTCTAGGCATGATATAACTATATAACATGAAAATAATTTTAACAAATTGATTTTTAATATCTTAGCATGTGATGATTTTTAAGGTTGTTTTAAAAATATTTTAGAAAATAGAACTTGATTGATTTTCACTATAAAAAAATTTTAATTTAGATATATTTTTTTATATTATCCAAATTTATAAATGCAGAAAAATTATTTATCAACATTTTAAAAAAAAATGAGTAAATCAGGTGTGGGTAAATTTTTAATGTTTTCTAAACATGGGTACATTTTTTTTTTCTAAAACAAAGTTAATTAGATATATTTTATAAATAAGTCCAATAACTTATGCATCATTTTTTAGTGTATCAAAAAAATGTTTGAATGGATTCTAAAAATGTGGCTACTACTGTAATTTTTTTTATCATGCATTACCCCTATATTACCTTTCCTCAAATGTTGGTAACTATAATCACTCACCACCACACTGAATGCTCCTACATGACTTACGATCACCCACCACATGCATTTACTTGCATGAGTTCATGCCTTCTAGAGAATGTTAAAATGTATTTTAAAAACATGGCTACTAATGTAACTTTTTTTATCATGTATTAATCCTATGCATCTTTCCTCATCTATTTCGCACTGTGAATACCCACCACGGCACTGGATACTCCCACATGACCTCATAACATGCACCACACGCCTTTATTTTCCTAATTAAGATAAAATTTTAAATTATGTATTTCTTTAATTAAATGGGTTTAGGATTTTTTTAAGGATATGGGATCACTAAGTGCTAAATTGATTGGTGATAGAAAATCACATCGTGAGAGCACCAATCCATTTGGAATTATCTAACACTTTCCTATAAAAGGGTAGACACCCTCCTTGTTTATTTCACTTGACTCATCATTTATCTCTACCATCTCTAAGTTTTTTTAAGGTAATTGTAATGACCCTGACCCCAGTAACCCAGATCCAATGTATTAATTTATTATATTTTCATAAGATACAATTAAATGCATCCCAAATGACTAAATAGTTTAGTAGTCTTGGTAAATTAGAAATATATATGAGACTTTCAATAAATTTTTATATAAAAATTACAACACATATTTTTGAGAATAACGTTATTATCTTTAGAATATCCTTGCATATCAATCATAGTAAACTTCATAGATTCCTATGAAAGGAAATAAAATGAGGGTGATCTCAATTTCTTAGTAATTGTTAAGTACAATAGAATCAATCATGAATCAATAAGCATAATCTATATGGAAATTTAATGTCCACAGGAAAGTGATTACTTTAAGGGAAGTTTAATGACTACAAAAACAAATCAAGGAAGTTAATATCAATAATTTACTTGGTCAAAATGATCATAAACCACCCAAATAAAGAATAAGGATGGTATCAATACAACACATACTCATTGAAGTTAGAATAAAGGGTTTTTTTCATTGATGAATATAAATACTATAAAAATATATTTAAAAACATTCTTTAAGAAAATATCATTTTCATTTTAAAATTAAAATTTTAAAACTAAAATTTCAAAAAAACATTTTGAATTATAATTTTTTTAAAATAATCTTTGAAAAATATAAAATAATTTTTAAAAAAAAATAAGTGGTCATAATATCTTGAATTTTTTGTCATGTTGTACAAGTTATAACAAAGATTCCTTTCACTTTTTCAGTAAAAGACAAATGGGAAGTGTTTTAAAAATGACCTAAGGATTCATTTAAAAAAATAAAAAGGCAAAATGGGTTAAAATTTATTTAATAAATCATTTGGAAATTTTTAAAACCATTTTTAAAAACATTTTTATAAAACATGGTTTTAGAATAAAATGGATTTTCGATCAAAGAGATAAATGAAGTTGGATTTTCATAAAAACGTTTTCATAATAATTTTAAGTACTAAAGAGTGTAAAAATGGTGATATTACTCGAAAAAATCATGAATATCCATAGATGGATAAATTTACAATGTTTTATTATATAATTATTAAATAATTTCCTCAACATAAATTCAAGAATAATTAATCCCAATTAAAATGATATTGTGAAATAAACCCTTGTAAAGATCATAACGTTAAAGTGATAATTAATCAATGAATCGATTAATTTTATCAAATGGAAATCCACATGAAACAAGTGAAAATGAAACAAAAGATAATCAGAAGTAATTAAATACAAAATCTTATAATATCAAAGATAATGAAGAAGTAATATAACTCAATGAAAATAAATAGATTTATGAAATTATTTACCACTCAGTAACTTTTAAGTAAAATTTTATTGGATGAAATAATTCAAATTGAAACTTAAAATACCATGAATTATTATGGAATTATGTTATTACATGTAAAAGGAGAATTATATAAACCATATAAAATAAATTAGGTGCATGATATTACAATATGCCTCAATGAAGGAAAATTGAGATAGAGTCCCTTATCTCATGATTTTTTTTGGTTTAACGTGATTTAACCGCATGTATAATGGTTTTAAACATGTTATTAAATTATTAAATAATAATATTAAAATTTATAATATAATATAAGATCCTTTTATAACATATTATCACATGTCCGTTAATAATATTTCATTATTTTCATTGTTTCGGGTGTTAATCACCTTGTTGTACCATTCATGGTTTTTTATAAAAGTTCCATTTATTATGAATATTATATAGTTCCATCATATCCATAATAATAATAATGAAACAATTATCATATTTATACATCAATTATACTTTAAAAACCAATCAAGAAATTTTTTTATGAAAAATATCATATGTTATGGTAATGGAGACGGTAAGTCGTACGCATGCTTGATTAACATTTCAATTTTTCAAAGATTGTTATAGAAAGGTGGTAAGTAATGTTTTATCCTTTAATAATGATAAAATATCTTAATTAAAATATTATTTATTTAAATATACTTATATATATCATCAATGGGGTGTGGTGATGAAAAGAGAGTCACATTGCTTCGGGAAGGAGATTTTCTACACGTACATCAAACGGCCCAAAGGCCTTCAAATATTTTTTATTATTATATATACCCGCTTTTAAGGGAAGAAGGGGAAAACCCCTAACAGACATCATCGACATAAGACAATCATGATCCAAAGGTCAAGTGAGACAAACCAAAACAAAAATGTGGAGCTACCCCCTCCCAGCATATAACCATGATAGAGCTCTCCACCAAAGCATGGATGACCGGAAAAAAAGTTTCCCATGTCAGAGGACAGGCTCGATCCTATGGCTGACACCATACCATCTCAAACATCCAAATCCGAAAAGCACGGCAGTGGTGAAAATCAATCTTAAGAACCTCCTCTGGGACCTGATCCATGTGGAGTCCGGGTGCATCACCAAACTAACAGAACTCAAAATGCAAAACCATTCCACCATTCCACAAACAAGAACCAAGGCACCAAACCTCACCACCCTCTACTAGACACCCCCTTTGTCATAGCTTCACAAGTTTGGAAGACAATTCAAAGGCACGAGATCAAACCATAGTCACCTAGGACTTTATGGACCAACCCCACGTTGAGGGAACGCCACCAATGAAGTAATCTTGGACATCCTGAAATAGAAACGCCGCTTTGGGCATGGATCTGCTCCAATCAAAACTGAAGATACACCTCATCATGTTCGGAAACTATCCTCACGATGACACTAGGAATATCCTCTAAGAATAATGTTAAGGTAGAAAATTTCTTTAATGTGATTAACAATTAGAAATTATAAAAAGTAAACAATATTTAAAAATGACTATTTAAATTAACAAAAAATATCTAAGTGAGACGAACTAAGAAATGGAAGAAAATATATATAGATGGAAGTATCGTAGTTTTGACGTCTGTTCAAGTGCATGCAATGTCAATTATTTAAATCCCACATATGAATATTTATTTATTCAATTATCACCAATTCCAAATTTAATAAAAATACTACCAGGTCTTATTCTATGATATTAGACATTCTTATAATTTTTTCATAAACTATCTATCATTTCTTTCTCTATTTTGATGAATAATTTGTGCATCATTGTAGAACTAAATCACTTGGTGAAATACAATGAACCATTTCTCACAAAGTGAAAGTATCTACTTGTGTCAGTTTTACTCACATGAGATCACTTATTAGGTATCACTCACACAAGTTTTAAGGAGATCATACACAAAATATTAATTTTCCAATTAATATATTTATTTATTCAGAATTATATTATGTACAATTTAGGATTCCCTCACATGTGTGACTAAGTTATGAATAAACAAATTCTTCAATGACATCTCATTCGTGATTAATTATTAGGTATCATGTGAATGGGAACTAAATCATGTGTACAGACTATAAATGAAATTTAATTCAAATGAAAATATAATAAATTAAATAAACATCCAATTAAAAATAATTAATTTAAAAGGTAATCAAACATGGAAATAAATTAAAGGCATGCATACACCGTCACATATATCACAACTCTGACACCAAAAATATTATCTATCCATGATGATTACACGACATGTAAAATAATAAAATAAGGATATCATCATGTTAGTGTCGTCTCAAAAATCACTAAAATCCACCATCGATGATCAAAAAATAATATCCTTCACTTTTTTAATCACTGCAATATTGAACCAAACCATCACTTCATGAAAAAATGATATGTTCAATGTTCGTTCTTTCCATGAAAGGCACTCACTGCCCCTTGATCTCCTGAAACCAAAGAAAATACTTCGCATGTGATGATGTCACGTATAAACTACTGTTATGCTCCCATAATAGAGGGAGTCTAGTAGAGGATGAGGATAGTGGTTTGTGATGCGCAATAGGGGGTGGAGGAGATGGCATAGCCTACTATGTGAGAGGGTATAAAGAATCTAGGGTTTCCCCTAGGATGGAATTAAAGACGGTGATCCCCCTACAGTCAAATATATATACCAATAAAAATGAAATTATTATTAATAATACTAATAAAATTAAATTAAATAAATATAAATTATACTAATATGGTAGTTATACTAATCTGAAAATTATTTTTATATTATACTAATTAAATAAATAATAACATTATAAAAAATATATAAAATAAACAAATGAACATAGAATTTGATATACTAATATAATACATAAAAATTAATAAAATTATAATCTATACTAAAAATTAGTATCACTAATATTAAAAATTAATCTAAAATAATAATAATAATAATAATAAACTAATAATATTACTATTAAAACTACTAACATTACAATGATATACAATAATATGTAATATTAGTATAAGAAATTAATAAAAAAAGATAACATATATTAATAACTTAATAATAAAACTAATATTAATTAAACTACTAAAAATAATTAAAGTGTTAGATATTAAATGTTAATAAAGTATAAAATTAATAAAAACTAATAATAATAATAATAAATATATAATATAAATATATAATTAACTAAAAATTACAAAAAAAATCTACAAAATATTAAAATAAACTAAAAACACTAAAAAATGGTTAAAATATTTAATTAAAAATAAGTTATAAATTTATAAAAATACTAGTGAAATCCATGTACATAAATTATTCTGAAATTTAACAGAATCCTTAAATGTTTCATAATTCTTATACCAAAATACCAATTGTAAAAATACTTCTATAATATAATTTTGGAATCCCAATAAATACATAAACCATTTTATTTCAACATAGGTTCTTTCTTGGTATAAGTGTTAACCTTTAGATAAGGTTATTAACTTGGTTAATTCCATGGTTCTCCACATTTAATACAATAAACTATAAATGGATCTCTAGGATAAGATTTATTTCCTTCCATCATACTCTTCATTTTTCCTCAGTAATTCTTTTCTTTATTCCCTTCCTTTCCACACATAAATCATTTTCTCATTCAATTGAGACAATTTACTAGGTGTATCCTTCCACATATCTAATGTGATTGAAATCGATCCTTCTTTCCTCCATGGTCTCCATCACTTGAGATCTTAGCGAACTCCATCCTTCTCATATTTTGTGATTCCAAGAGTTGATTAAAGTATAGGTTGTTAATCATATTTTAGGACAAATTATTAGGCATAATCATGATGTATTTCACTCTTATAATCATCCCATTTGGTTTCTCATAGTCACCACTTTCTCCTTTATGCTCAATGTTAACACAATTTCTTTGGGTTCCATCGATTGACTAAAACCAAAGAGTATAGTGTGAGAAACAATAACTATAGTGGGAAAACCATATAAACATTTATAGGATGTCTAAATCCTAACACATTATTTTGAATATAAGATAAATTAGGTTGATCATAGGTCATTCATTGTCTTTATCTATTCAAATCCTTCATAATGTTTTGTAAAGAAAATGTGAATTATCCTAATAATATCTTTCAAGAGTGTCAAACCAGGTGCATATTAAGGCCAATTGTTTTGCACCAGGTGATGATCGGTTCAAGACCAATATGCCCTTTTGGAGTTATTACCCTTAGGTACATTTTTTCCTGAACCACGTCCACTTGTAGTATCCATACATGGATATATTGCAAGGAAAAACCACATAATCTCTACCTTACCAAAATTTTAGGTTGTTCTTTTATACTTATCATAAAATTCTATCATAGGGTTATGATCCCTAATATATGTTTCCCTAAATCCAGTTCCCAATGTTTCTAATAAACTTCCTCTAATACCAACTATAGTGATCCCAACCCCAGTATCCTAATGCTGGTGTCTTACTTTATTACATTAGTATAAGAAACAAGGAAGCACATCCCAAAGGGCCAAATAGTCTAGTCATCTTTCTAAAATAGATACATACATGAGTCTTGAATTATATTTTCATATAGAAATTATAAAACATTTTTTCAAGAATAACGTTATTTTATCTAGTATATACTTTTATATAAATCATAGTAAACTTCATGGATTTTTGGGAAAGGAAAAAATAATAGTGGGCTCAAATTCTCAATATGGGTTAAGTACAATGTAATAAATCATGAATCAATAAGAATAATCAATATTTCAAGGTAAATAACTGAAAAAACATTCCATATAATTAATAAAATGATAAAGAAGTGCATATAAAGATAATATCAATGCAAAAATATCGTGGATAATAATCAAAATAGAAAGGTAAATAAATAAAAATGCATTCCATTTAATCAATAATATGATTATCATAACTATATAAGGCACAATCAATATGAAAAGATAAATAACTGAAATCACATATCATCTAATCAATAAATGGGTATAAAATGAACCCAGAGATAATATCAGTGTAAAAATATACTAGATAATAATAATTGTATTCTTAATAAAATAAATGGTTAATTATTGGATGTCATTTCTCAGGCACGTGATACCTCTATCATTAATACCTTTAACTAGAAACTTTAAAAATAATGGGTAAAAACTCATTTGGCTTGGGCAAAGGATTTTATACTAGCTTACTGATTCACCTAATGAGAATATTGATGCATTGAGGGATTATCTATAACCAGGAACCACACATGCCTACATGTCCAAAACATTCTTCATATATCAAATAATCAATTTAATTCATGAAAAATGTTCCTTATCATAAAATATCTGTATTGAGTAAAGAATGTGGATTTATCAAGATTTCCCCATATAAAAAAATAACATTCAATATAGAACACCTTTTGTATAAATGATATATATTTTAAGCAACAAACATACCCATGATAAAAAATATTGATATTTAGGGGAAATTTAATGTCCACAGGAAAAATAATAATTCAAGGTAAAGTTAATTACTACAAAAATGAATCGAGGAAGTGAATATTAGTACTTTCCTTGGTCAAAATGATCATAAACTATCCATATGAAGAATAAGGATTAAATCAATAAAATTTATATGAATTGGTGTAATAATAAGTCTTTCTTCATTGATGAATATAAATACCAAAAAAATGTCCTTAAAAATATTCTTGAGGAAAACATCCTTTTCATTTTAAAAATCACTTTATAAAAATAATGGTTTACAAAAAAATTCCAAAATTATTTTTTTTTCTTTTAAAATAATCTTTTAAATATATAAAATATATTTTAAAACATTTTATTGGTCATGATATCTTGAAATTCCATTCATTTTGTAAACATTAAAACAAATATTCCTTTCACTTTTTTGATAAAATCCAAATGAGAATTGTTTTGAAAATGATATGATGATTCCATTGAAAAAAAAATTGTAAAAATAAAAAATGAATAAAATTTTATTTAATAAATAATTTGTAAAATGTTAAAAAAAATTAGAAAATATGGTTTTAGAAGAAAATGGATTTTTGACCGAAGAGATAAATGAAGTCATATTTTCATAAAAACATTTTCACAATCATTTTAAGTACCAGAGTAGAAAATTGTACTATTAATTTAAAAAATAATTAATAAACATAGTATAAGAAAATTAAAAGTTTTTATTAGATAATGATCAAATAATTTCCTTCAATGTAAATTCAAGCATAAATAATCTTAAATAAAATGAGATTGTAAAATAAACCATTTAAAAGAACATAACATTGAAGTGAGAATTAATAAATGAATTAATTATGTGTATAGAATGTAAATCCAAATGAAATAATTTGAAATAAATAATCAAATAATAATAATTCATTAAGCACATAATCTTATAATATCAAAGACAACTAAGAAGTAATATAACCCAATGGAAAGAATTTGAGTTATAAAATTCTTTACCACTTGGTAATTTTTAAGTCAAATACATGTGGATAAAATAATTCAAAATAAAACTTTAAATACCATTAATTATTGTAGAATAATTATATTGCATTTCAAAGTGGTATTATGTACACCATATAAAATAAATTAGGTGCATAACATTATAATATGCCTCAATGAAGGGAAATTGAGACTGAGTCCCTTACCTCATGATTCCTTTTGACTGAATGGGATTTAACCACTTGTATTTTTTTTAAAACATGTTAATAACTTATTATATAACCATATTAATATTTATAATATCATATATGGTCCTTTTATAACATTTTATCACTTGTTTATTAATAATCTTTCATTATTTTCATTGTTTTGGTGTTAATTGCCTTGTTTTCTCATTCATGATTTGTTATGAAAGTTCCAATTATTGGGAATATTATATAGTTCCATCATATACATAATAATAATAATGAAATAATTATCATATTTATATATCAATTATACTTTTAAAACCAATCATGAAATATGGTTTTAAAAAATAAAGTATGTTGTGATCATGGAGATGGTAGGTCATACGTATGTATAAGTAACATTTCTATTTTTCAACGATCATTGTGGAAATTTGGTAAGTAATGTTTTATATTTAAATAATGATAATAATTTCATAATTACTATATTATTTATTTAAATATACTTATATATATCATCCATGTTGTGTGGTGATGAAAAGAGAGTCGCATCGCTTTGTGAAGTCAGTAGTCCACACCTACATGAATGATGTTATCATTATTAAGTGAGTGAAAATGTAATAAATAAAATGATTTATTATATTTTAATTGTCACACCTTGACCTTAGAATCATATTTATTTTGATTTATTTTTATTATTTACTCATTCTCGCGTCGTTTGGACAAGGTTTAGTTGGGTCCCAGTTTGAAATTTTTGAAGCTTTGATATTTTCAATGGGTCTTGGGCTAGTGCGCAGTCACCGTACCATTAGCGGTGCCTGTGAATTCAGTCCTGGTAAGTGCACAGTTACCTGATCATTCAAATAAATAATAATAATAAATTAGATGAATAAATTAAATGGACTGAAAAATGAAGCTAAATAAAATATTATAACGATAAGAAAGGTTAATGTTTAAACCATAAAAAAAATATTTTTGCATAGATAATAATATTATTATTATTATTTAATTTGGTAATAATATTATTTTTGTTAAATTGGTATAAATATAATTATTATTTAAAATTAAATGAAACAAAGTTATCATTTTAATTGTCATTAAGTTTGTTATTAATATCTTTTTATGGTTATTATTATTATTACCATTATTGTTATTGTAACATTGATAATAATATTATTTTTATTTAAAATAAAATAAATAAGAAACATTTATTATTTTTGGTTTTATTAAATTGTTACAAATATTATTATTATTATTATTTTTTAAACCCTAAAACTACCCTTCCCCCTCCCTCTCCCCTTACCCAAGACGCACCCCCCCAGAATAGCACAGCGCCCCCTGGTCTGTTCCTGCATGCGCGCACCCTCTCCAGAGCTCCCTCTATCCACAACCCTCCTCCCAGCCTCTTCCTCTCTATGTCGAAACCCACCTCTTGGCCTCCTCCTCCCTATGCCACCACTCGCACCTGCTCCTCCCTATGTCACTGCCTATCGCAAATCCCTACACTGTCCGACCACCCCTGCTCCCTGACCTCCGGCCGACCTCACCTACTCCAGCCACACCACCATCAACCGGAGTCACTCCCCCCATCTCTGGTATCCTCTGTGATTTCTCTTTTATTTTTTTGGGTTTTCCTTGAGTTGTCCAAACCCTAATCAGGGGGTTTTATTTGTGCATGTTTCTCAATTTTTAGGGTCTATGAAGGGTCCGCAAATTTCTTCTCTCCCTTTCGTTGATGCCCGGTTGTATTCACGCACCTCCAAGGTAAGAAAATTCGCGTATTTTATTTCCAGATCACTCCTCTAATTTTATCACTCTATCTTTTAGTTTTAAAACTTGTTTCACATATTTTTTATGCACTTAATTAGCTTGCTATGGATTTCTTAAAAAAATTAATGGGTTAAGAAGGTATTTTGAGTCAGTTCTTGGTTTATGTCAATATGCATCTATGATGATATGATTATTAAAGTGCCAAATCTTATTTTGATATTTTTTTAAAATGTAATTTATATCCCTATGTTATTCTCGTCTAGTTGTTTGTGATGCTTTGGCATTGATAAATTTTTTAAAAATTGGTCATTAGAAAAATTCGTTAATTATGTTTATGTGTTTATGCACTTGGAGTGTTGATAAATTGTGATATGATATTTTAAAATAAATTGATGTGATTTTGGGGGTTTTCCCCTTAGTTTTGTTTTATAAAAATAGTGAAAGTGTGGTCTAGGTTTTACTTATGAACTTTGTGATTTTTTTAGGATTGGTTTTTAGATTTTGTTTTGATTGCTTTGTTTGGATTAAATGTTATTTTAGGGATTTTTGGTGTTCTTGAGTCTCGGGGGTTTATCGTAGAGAGTTGCGGTTGGTTTCGAAGGCACGTTCACATATTCACAGGTATGCATATGTATAGATATATGTATCTTCTGTGTGCGTGTTCCCTCATGGAGCGGGGAACACCTGCATCAGTTTAAGGATATATATATATATATATGTAAGTACGTGCGTGCAAGCGAACTTCTGCTTGAGTTAGAAAGTTATGGCTTGGTCCTGCTCTTGAGGTAGGCGTTTCCATCCATTATCTCTTTCCAAAGTTTTCCATAGGCACTTTCATAGTTTCATTTAATTTATAAATGTTATTCTCACCCTTATAATCCTGACAGTTTATTCATTGAAATGTTTCTTTGATGGTTAAAAGTGTTAAAAACAGCTTTGAAATAGTTCCTTGGTTATGTGTTGGTGTTTCTATGACTTTTCCCCCAATTTTAATCCATTTAATGCTTGTGTTTTCTTAATTAAATCTTAGATTATGTTTCTCACCTCTATTATGTTTATAGTTAACTTATCGTAGTGTTTTCCTGTGGAAATATTTGATTAAAAATGGATTTTTTGGATGCTCCTCTATTTACGCACATGTTTATACCTTGGAAACTTGGTTGGAACTAAATGCCTTTATCTTCAATGGTATTGTTCGATGACTTGAGTAGTATTTTCTTGTAGAAACATTTTTTTTGGAACTTGTTTATCCTGCGTTGGTTAGTTTTATGGAACTTATTGTTTTTGTAGAAATGATTTCACCTGTCTCTTTGAATTGGTAGTTTTCTCGAATCCTTGGTTTTATAAGCGGTTCTTGTTTTCAAAATTTTGTGGATCTCTTTGTGCAGTTATTTAAATTGGTTTGAAAATAAATCCATGATTATATGCTCGTTTGGATTTTGGTGTATATATTTTGTTGAGTGTGTGGTGTAAGGCGTTGTTTGGTTTGTTTTAAAAAATTGTACATATTATCACAAAAGACTTTTATGGTAATGCTTTGGAACCTAGAACCTAAAGCCTCATTTGTATTTTTTTTTAAATATGAAAGTGGTTTCTAGAGTTATTTTAAAAGAACTCGTGCAATATTTTCATAAAGTCATTGCTTGTGTAAAACTAGAGTCTCGATTTATAACTCCAAGTGTTTAATAAAGTGGTTTTGATAACTAAATGATGTGATGGCCCGGTTGGCACTTTTTATGTTTGACATGTATGCATATATATATATATATATATATATATATGAGGCGCTCCTATCTAGGGTAACCCATTATGGGTGAACACATAGGAAGCGTTTGTGTTTGGGGTAGGCAAGTGCGGTGAGATGAGTCATGTGTGTGGGGTCTTCCTACTTACACAGTATTATTATAACCACTATGGGTTCCTAGGTGTCTTTTAGATGATCGAGTGATGGTTGCTGACCAACCCTGATTAGATGGGTTGGTACCCAGTGGATTTGTTGTTAGGCCAGACGGGCTTTTCCACTGGATTGGTCAGTTAGGGTGGCCAGTTGGTTATAGACTTAGGATCTTCACCATATGCCGGAAAGTGGTTATGAAACCATATACATCCAAGGGTCTTCTAGGGATTTTTAGAATCACCCATAGTTACTGGATTATTCACATTTTCTTTTTTACTTTCTGTTTCACTAGTCTGTTTTCAGTTTTTACTTTTTACTTATTTTACTCTAGCCCATATTCAGTATTTTTATGTTTTGGATTTTATTTATAAAATGACAAATGATTTTGAAAATGGTATGTATCATGTTTCGGGTTTTTAAAATGGGAACAACATGTTTCTTATTTTAAAATGTGAAAACCCTACTTTTATAACTGTATTTCAAACTTGTGTTAGTGGACTATTTTAGAAAAGAGAACTTTTGGATTCAGTGGTTTATTTCTGGCATCCCTACTGAGTATCTCGATGCTCACGCCTATTATATCTTTCTAGTTGCAGTTTTAGTTTCTTGTTTAGGTTCTTAGTTCAACTGCTCAGTGTTGGAGCAAACTTTTCTCTGAGTTAGGTGGTGACCTGAAGGGTCACAAGGAGGTATGTACATTTATTTTTCTTTCCAATACTAATTTTATTTTCTTATTTTCATTCTTTATTTATTTTTTTATCTTTTTTTCATGGGCAAAATCATTCCCAATGGTTATATTTTGATGCCCGACATTAGTTATCAGCCCATGGGGATCGGGAATTCCCCTCGGGACTTTCCACAGACCGGATCGGGTGACCGGTTCAGGGTCAACCCAGGATGGTTCATAACAAAATGGTATCAGAGGCAGCCCTTGTTATTTGGGGTGTCTGGTAGATGGAGGCTAAGACTTTCGGGGCTCAGGAGGTAGGTTACGGGTCGGTGCCTGATCACCACCACTCACGACAAGACTTGAGTTACCAAGGGTAGTCTGGGATTTGATTCTTTTGTCTTTGGTTATTTTGGATTGAGGGATGACAATGGGGGCGAATTGGTTCACGTTGAGGCCTCACATGGGGTGGTGACCCACGTGGAGTCCAAGTTCCCTGTTTAAGGTCCTCTTGATGTTATGCCTTAATTGGTGCATGGCTCACCACCATGTCTCCAGGTTAGGCACAAACATTAGTTGTTCATTCTGATGGTTTATAGTTGGTTGTGTTTCATTTTGAACTCAGTTTATGTGAGTGTGTGTTAAAAATGAAAGTAATTTCTAAAAGAAAAAAAATGTGGTTTCCTCCAAATTATTTTTGAAATTAGTAAAATGGGTTTTTAAAAATAAAGTGTATCATTTTAGAGAAACTTTTTATGTGTTTAGATTTGATAAGGAAAGAAAGTTTTTTAACCTTGGAACTCCTTATGGAGGGTCACACGTGTGTGGGTATGTATGGAGAGTGCGTGGGGGGCACTTGTTCGCAGACAATGTGAGTGAGATTGAATTAACGCACATATGATGGTCCATAAGATGCCATAGGTGGGTTTCAAAATTTTAATGAAATAATGGTTTTGGAAAAGTGAATTTTGCTTGTGTTTGTATATGTTTGGATTAGGGTATTGTTTCCCTTGGCTTGTGTTATTTCTTTGATTGAATTCTGTATTGATGACCGGTTTCAATGGTGTTTTTTATGTTATGAATATGCCGCCCAGAAAGCCTCCAAAAGTTGTTAATGAGTTATGCCCAGTTCCCAATTCTTTTTGTGTGTGTCCTACTTATCAAGGTAATTGAAGTCTGTTAAAGTTAGTTGTATAGTTCGGAAAGATAGTGTGTCCTTGGGTTTTTGGGAACTCCTAGGGTAGTTAAGGTTCGTACCGTCCCAGAGAGAGTTCAGTTCTGGACTAGTAAAGGTGGGATGTCTCATCGTCGTTAGAGTCTCGGGTGTAGTTGGTGGGGGTCAGATCTTGTAAAGATTCCCCGTTTGGAAAGGATCTTAGTTTGTACCTACTCCCATTTTGTTGGACCATTCTATCGCATGCCACTAGTATAACCGGTTCAAGCATTCTAATCTGCCTTGTCGCATCCCTCTGAAGTCTTCCTACCGTGAGACTTTTCAGGCCACCGGGGAGAGTTCTGAAAAAAGTGTTTTTTGGGATGAAGGAGTTAGGGACTAGAGGATACAAATTCTTGACTATGAGGTGGGAGACGCTTTAGCCATCAGGGCTCCAGCCACAGGTCTCTGGGTGAAGCTCGCGCACAGTCAGGAGTTTCCAAGGGTGTGTGGAACCTTGGTCCGAATAATGTCTTCATCTTTGGGAAGGAAATATCCAAAATTTCCTTGTTCTATTCTCGTCATTGTCATAAGATCATCCTTGTTGTGGTGGTGTGATGAGATCATTCCACCACAATCCAAGCGGTCTTATCTGCTATTAGCATGGTTTCCAAATCATTTGTTGTCCATGAAGGGTGTTAGGCCTATGAATAAACTGACTCGTTCTAATTTTGAGTTTTTCTCAGCAGTGTTCATTAGGGGGATGTTTGGTATCATGAAATTGAGGGGAAGTGTTGAGTTTATTTCTCATCCTTAGGTTTCTGGGTTGTTTCATTGTGAGCTTTCCCTCAAAGTCTCAGGTGTGTTGTTCGGTCCATATGGGGAAAAGGAATGAGTTCAGTTTGGGAAGTTCCCACATTGGCCCCCCTAGGGGGGTGGTTTGTTCAGGTATCAAGGGTTTCTGTATTAGTAAATTCATATAGTGGGGAGAACCCTCTCATGTTATACCCTCAATCTCGGGCAATGGTTTTCCTTGAATTGGTCGGGTGTAACGTTTGTTGGGAATGGTCACCCCGAGGCTCTTGGTTCTCTATATTTTTATCTGGGAAGGGACTCAAGTTGGGTCGACTGTTGGATTGGTGACTTTATAGGGGCAGAAAGTGTCTATGGTGGGTAGAATTGTCACACCCCAACATCGGATTCCTATTTATTTTGTTTTATTTTTATTATTTACTCGGTTCAGCATCATTTGGACGAGGTTTAGTTGGGTCCCAGTTTGAAATTTTTGAAGCTTTGATGTTTTCAATGGGTCTTGGGACGGTGTGCGGTCACCATACCGTTAGTGGTTCCCATGAGTTCGGTCCTGGTAAGTGCGTAGTTACCCGATCATTCAAATAAATAATAAAAAAATAGATGAATAAATTAAACGGACTGAAAAATTAAGCTAAATAAAATCTTATAAAGATAAGCAAGGTTAATGTTTAAAACATAATAAAAATAATATTGTTGCATGGATAATAATAATATTATTATTATTTAATTTGGTAATAATACTATTTTTGTTAAATTGGTATAAATATAATTATTATTTAAAATGAAATGAAACAAAGTTATCATTTTAATTTTCATTAAGTTTGTCATTAATATCTTTTTTTTGTTATTATTATTATTATTATCATTATTGTTATTGTAACATTGATAATAATATTATTTTTATTTAAAATAAAATATATAAGAAACATTTATTATTTTTGGTTTTATTAAATTGTTACAAATATTATTATTATTATTATTATTATTATTATTATTATTATTATTATTATTATTATTATTATGTTTTTTTAAACCCTAAAACTACCATTCCCCCTCCCTCTCACCTTACCCATGATGTACCCCACCCCCTAGAATCACGCAACACCACCCTGGTCTGTTCCTACGTGCGTGCCCCCTCGCTGGAGCTCCCTCCATCCGCATCCCACCTCCCGGCCACCTCCTCCCTACGCCGCAGCCCACCTCCTAGACTCCTCCTCCCTACGCCACCACCCACACCTCCTCCTCCCTATGTCGCTGCCCGCCGCAGATCCCTGCGCCATCCGACCACCCCGACTCCCTGACCTTCGGCCAACCTCACCTACTCCAGCCACACCACCCTCAACCGGCGGGACTCCCCCTCCCCCTCTCTGATATCCTCTATGATTTCTCTTTCATTTTTTTAGGGTTTTCTTTGAGTTTTACAAACCCTAATCAGGGGGTTTATTTGTGTGTGTTTCTAAATTTTTAGGTTCTGTGAAGGGTCCAAAATTTTCTTCTCTCCCTTCCGTTGATGTGTGGTTTTATTCACGCACCTCTATGGTAGGCGAATTCGCGTATTTTATTTTCTGATCACTCCTCTAATGTTTGCGCTCTATATTTTAGTTTTAAAACTTGTTTTGCAGCTTTTTTATACACTTAATTAGCTTGCTATAGATTTCTTAAAAAAATCAATGGGTTAAGAATGTGTTTTGAGTGGGTTCCTAGTTTATGTAAATATGCATCTATGATGATATGCTTGTTAAGGTTCCAAATCTTATTTTGATATTTTTTTAAAATGTAATTCACATCCATATGGTATTCTCGTCTAGCTATTTTTGATGCTTTGTCATTGATGAATTGTTTAAAAATTGGTCATTAGCATGATTCACTAATTTTGTTTATGTGTTTACGCACTTGGGGTGTTGATAAATTGTGATATGAGCTTTTAAAATAAATTGATGTGATTTTGGGGGGTTTTCCCTTAGTTTTGTTTTATAAAAATGGTGAAATTGTGGTCTGGGTTTTACTTGTGAACTTTGTGATTTTTGTAGGATTGGTTTTTAGATTATGTTTTGATTTCTTTGTTTGGATTAAATTTTATTTTAGGCATTTGGGGTGTTTTTTAGCCAAGGGGGTTTATCGTAGGGAGTTGCTGTCGGTTTCTAAGGCACTCACACATATTCACAGGTATGGATATGTATAGATATATGTATCTTCTGTGTGCTTGTTCCCTCATGACATGGGGAACACGTGCATCAGTTTAAGGATATATATATATATATATATATATATATATATATATATAGAAGTGTGTGCATGCGAGCGATCTGCTGCTTGAGTTAGAAAGTTATGGCTTGGTCCTACTCTTGAGGCAGGAATTTCCATCCATTATCTCTTTCTGAAGTTTTCCATAGGAACTTGCATGGTTTTATTTAATTTATAAATTTTATTTGCACCTTTATAATCCTGACAGTTTATTCATTGAAATGTTTCATTTTTGGTTAAAAGTGTTAAAAACGGCTTTGAAATAGTTCCATGGTTATGTGTAGGTGTTTCCATGCCTTTGCCCCTAAATTTAATCCATTTAATGTTTGTGTTTTCTTAATTAAATCTTAGATTATGATTCGCACCTCTATTATGTTTATAGTTAACTTATGGTAGTGTTTTCCTGTTAAAATATTTGATTAAAAATGGATTTTTTGGATGCTCCTCTATTTACGCACATGTTTATGCCTTGCCAACTTGGTTGGAACTAAATTCCTTTATCTGTAATGGTATTATTCGATGACTTGAGTGGTATTTTCTTGTAGAAACAATTTTTTTGGAACTTGATTGTCCTGTATTGGTTAGTTTTATAGAACTGAGTGTTTTTGTATAAATTATTTTGCATGTCTCTTTGAATTGGTAGTTTTCTTGAATCCTTGGTTTTATAAGCAGTTCTTGTTTTTCAAATGTTGTGGGTCTCTTCGTGCGGTTCTTTAAATTGGTTTGAAAAGAAATCCATGAGTATATTCCCATTTGGATTTTTGTGTATATATTTTGTTGTGTGTGTGGTGTAAGGCTTCGTTTGGTTTGTTTTACAAAATTGTACATAGTATCACAAAAGACTTTTATGGTAATGCTTTGGAACCTAGGACCTAAAGGCCCGTTTGGCTTTTTTGTAAATACAAAAGTGATGTCTATAGTTGTTTTAAAAGATTTCATGCAATATTTTCATAAAGGCATTAATTGTGTAGAATTAAAGGCCTGATTTACAACTCTAAGTGTTTAATAAAGTGGTTTTGATAACTGAATGATGTGACGGCCTAGTTAGCACTTTGTATGTTTGACATGTATGCATATATATATATATAAGTATATGAGGTTCTCCTATTTAGGGTAACCCATTATGAGTGAACGCATAGAAAACGTCCGTGTTAGGGGAAGGCAAGTGCGATGAGATGAGTCATGCGTATGAGGGACTTTCTACTTACATGGTATTATTATAACCACCATGGGTTCATGGGTAACTTTTAAATGATCGAGTGATGGTTTCTAACCAACCCTGATTAGACGGGTTAGTACCCTCTGGATTTGTTGTTAGGCCGGGTGGGATTTTCCACTGGATTGGTCAGTTAGGGCAGCCAGTTGGTGATAGACTTAGGATCTTCACCATATGCCAGCAGGTGATTCCAAAACCGAGTACGTCCAGGGGTCTTTTAGGGATGTTTAGGATCACCCATGGTTAATGGATTATTCATATTTGGTTGTTTTCTTTCTGTTTCACTAGTCTGTTTTCAGCTCTCACTTTTTACTTATTTTACTCTAGCCCAGATTTAGTATTTTTATGTTTTGGATTCTATTTATAAAATGAAAAATGATTTTGGAAATGGTATGTAGTGTGTTTCAGGTTTTTAAATGGGAAAAACATGTTTCTTATTTTAAAATGTGAAAACCCTACTTTTATACCTGTATCTCAAACTTGTGTTAGTGGACTGTTTCGGAAAAGAGAACTTTTGGATTAAGTGGTTTTTTTTGGAATCCCTACTGAGCATCTCAGTGCTCACACCTATTATATCTTTCCATTTGCAGGTTCAATTTCTTATTCAGGTTCTTGGTTCAGCTGCTCAATGTTGGAACAGACTTTGTTCTGAGTTAGGTGGTAACCTGTAAGGGTCACAAGGAGGTATGTACATCTATTTTTATTTCCGCTACTAATTTGATTTTCTTATCATCGGTATTTGTTTATATTTTTTTCATGGGACAAATTGTTCCCAATGGTTAGATTTTGATGCCCGACACTAGTTGTCAGCTCGTGGGGATCGGGAACGCCCCTCGGGACTTTCGGCAGACTGGTTCGGGTGACCGATTCAGGGTCGACCTGGGCTGGTTTGTGACATTAATAATAATAAATATTTAATTAATATTTGAATTATGAAATATATATAACATATATTTATTAAATTTAACCTCATTATATTCCATGTAAAGCGTTACTGAAAAATGAATCACATCACTTTGTAAGGTGGTGGTTTTTCGTACACACGAGTGACGTTATCGTATCTCCTATTGAATGGAAAGTAAAATGGTATATATGAAATAATTAATCTATATATATAATTATTTTATAAATATATATATACTTTATATCCATCATCATACCCAACTGTGAGAGGTGGTGATGGAAAAACGAATGACATTGGTTCGTGAGTCGGTAGTCCGCCGTATACATGAATGATGATTTTGTAACCAATTTGATGGAAGTGTGGATCATTGTAGGAAATTACATTAAAAAAATAAGTACATAGAATTTAATAAGGTTATTATATCATCATGGTTCAATAATAACTGAAGTATTTGGATGAAGAAATAAAATAAAAACTCTCATTGAAGAGTGTTACCTTTTCTTTGGGTAAAATCTTTAGGATTGCACTAAAAACCTTCCTAGGTTGGTTTTTTATCCAAAATAAGGATTTTGGAATGATGGGATAGAATTTTTGAAGTCTTCTAGGTTGGTATTTTCTAGACCAAAATTATTTTAAGGTGTAAATAAAAGAGGATAGGGGGTTTCGTTTTATAAGTGAGGTGAGTGGCACACTTGTAATTTTTGAAAAGAAACAGATGTGCCCACATTTTTTGCATTCCAAAATGGTGAAAATAGATTATTATAGATACTTAGACATTATAGGGTTTAAATATATCTATAAAATATATTTTAGATAAGTTTTTAGGTTATTTTAACACTTATATTTTAATTTTAACCCCCTGGTAAATCAATTTTTACCTTAACTCTAGTAATTAATTTTTATTGTTTTCACAATTCATTTTGGTCAAACATTAAGTTGAAATTATTAAAAAATATAAATTATTATGATTCCAAATATTTAATTCATTTTTAAAATTAGATTCATAGAATTGAAAAATTTTAATTTAAAAATAATCCCATGGACGTTATGAGAAAGCAGGTTTTCAAAGAGAAAATGTTCAAAAGTTTACAAAGTTTTTATATCAAAATTCAATATAAAATTGATTCAAATGGAATAAATTGTATTAATAAATATATAATTTTACTAATTTTACTTCAAAACTAATTCAAAATATAATTTAACTTTATAAATAATTTAAACGAAAAAGGAAGTTTTCAATTAGAATTCAATATTTTTCACTATTCATTGAAAAATAAAATATTTCAAAAAAATCTCAAAAATTCACCATAATATAATTTTGATATTATACTTTCAAAAATTAATTTCATTTTATCAAATAAATTTTCTAAATCTGGAAAAAAATAATTTTAAATTATGTGTACAAAGAGCAACTTAATCGTCTTTTAGAAAAAAAAATATAGTTTTCTCAGAAAATATTTCTTTTTATTTTAAATGATTTTTATTTTTTAAATAAATATATAACAATAATTTTCATAATTTAGTGATTACTATTCATACCTTCCAATTTAATTACTAGTTATACTATATTACGATTCACTTCAACTAAGGGTTTCATGCTTTGCAAGCTATCGAAGAGATTAAATTTAAAGAAATATATTTTGTGGGTTATTTAAACTCGGTGTTACATGTCAAATATGTTATCTAATACAATGTTATTATTTTATAATTTAGGTTTTTTGTAGTAATCCTTTGGTGATTTTGGTTTTTCAATCTTCAAAAATTTACATCATTATTTTTTATTTAAGTTTATTTATTTATTTATTATTATGTTTTAGTTTTAATTTGGTAGTTAAAATTTTAAGGTTTTTATTATATATGTTATTAAGATGCATGTTTAATTATAAAATATTAATAATTTTCATGTTTAATTATTATAAATATTAATTAAATGAAATTTTTCGTGTTTAATTATTAGTCTTATATTATTATAATGTTTTATATAATTTTAATAATTTTCATATTTAATTATTAGAGATATTATTGAATTGCATGTTTATTATTATTAGTGGCATATTATAAAGTTGCATGTATGAATAAATTTCATGTTTAATATTTAATAACATGTCTAATTTAAATATTAGTAATGACTTGCTATCATATGTTATAATAATATATTAATATTAAATTTATTTTTTTCATGTTTGATTGTTAGTTTAATGCTGAAATTATTATTAAAATTTTTTATTTGATAATTTACATGTTTTATTATTGAATTACTTGATTAATATTAGTGAATTACATACTTTTGATTCTGTATTGTATTATTATTATGTTATTTATCTTAAAAATATGTAATAATCATGTATAAAAAAGGTAGGTCCATTATAGTTGTATAAAAACAAATTTTAATTAATTATTGAAATTAGGACCTAAAAACATTAGTAAAAACTCTAGGGATAAGTCTAAAAAATGAAAAATATGCTAAAATTTTGGTAAAGTAAATAGTGTATGCATTTTATTAATTACATACCTATCGGGATACAAACAAGTGGATTCATCCTCTATCACATATGCACCTAGGGGTAACAACTTTGAAAAAGGTTGGTTGGGTATTAATTCAATCTTCACTTAATGCATGATAATGAGGCCTAACTGAACACCTATTTTGACACTCCCAAGGGATATACCTTGGATGATTCAAATTCACTTTACAAACCATAATGTGGATCTGGGGGTGTCTCTGGTGAGATATCTAGTTTTTACTCTACTAGACTCACACTAAGTAAAATCTTTACTCACTATTAGTTAGAGGACCCATGATGAACATAAAAATTTTAAATATTTTAAATTCACATTGTGTTTCTTTAATCATATATAATTAAAAACTAAGTATTGTTTTATATAAAAATGTGACTTTAAATATTTATTTCAATAGTAAAATAATTTATATTGAATAAGGAGCTAGTTATTATAGACAACTAGAATGAGTTGTAATGCTCAGGAATTATATAAATTTGGAATCTATTTAGATAAAAATTCATTGATGGTTAAAAATCAGTGTTAAACAATCGATAAATTCTATCATATAAAAACATATAAAATTTAAAGATAGGTTATGGCATGTAGCCTATCTAATTATTGATGATGAGGAATAGTAACATATATTTTCATTTGTTAAGAACTAACCTAAAGATAAAATTATTGAGTTTTATCTCACTATATCTATTGTGTAAGAAGTTTTGTAAATATTAAAAGTTGTTCTATCATAGATTCATGATGAAATATCATATCCTATAGTTGTGACATCTCAAGAAGTTCCATTGATGGTGGAAGTTGATCCATCATAACATTATAATGCAATTTCATGTCCTCTGGCTATGACATATCTTAGAGAAATTATAGTTTTTAGGGATAATACTCTATATAATATAGATATTATTATGGTGGAAATTTTTAAAGATGATTAAAATTTAGATAAAAAAGAATAAGATGAAGATGTATAATAAGAACAAAATACCAAATAACATTTTAATCCCACCCTTGTGATGTCACACCGACCTTTGAATCTTTCTCCACCATTGACATCATGGTCAATGTAAGGTATGCCAAACTTACCATAATTTTATTAGTCAATTATTACTCCTAGTACAAAATTTCTAGGAATTATTAGTGGCATGAATCGAGTGTCAGATAAAGGTTTTTTGTATATAAGAAGAGTGTTTGATAGAAAATAAGAAATTAAGACTATGATAAAATAATATCACATTGAGTGACATTATAATTATATTTTATAAGAGTTAATAAGAGATTATTATACGATTTAGAGTAAAAATTTTGATTTAGACTACCAGATAAATTTATTATCTATAGTTGATAATAATTTCTACTATTGACATATCTATAAATTGACTCATTTCACATGTGTGAATGAAATCCTATTATAGTATCACTCAACCATAAATGATTAATTCATATCAACTATTTTTTTAAAATAATAAGAGCATGTCAAGATGTTTTAGTAGTTCTAGTGGTAGAGAAAATCAAAAAAAAATTAGGTATCATATTTCTTACATGAAGGCATGGGGAAATTAAAAAAAGGATATTGTGAAAGTTTATGGTGAATGGGATGACTCTTATTGAGTTTCAACACAACATACAGAGCCTTTTCATCACAAAAATATGGTTATATATCAGTTACATGCTATTGAATATATCAACCAATAAATCCCAATTGGCACATGAGCCTCAGCCCAGTTGGTCAGGACTCGACAAGTGCATCCAAGAGACCCAAGATCAAATCCGGGTGGAGACATATTTCTGGTACTGTAGCAGTACTTGTAGCATTACTGTAGCAGTGTCGTAGCAGGCATTGTAGCATTACTGTAGAAGGTATTGTAGCATTACTGTAGCAGGGACTGTAGCATTACTGTAGCAGGCACTGTTCTGTATTGTAGCAGTCGGCACTATTCATCCATCTGGGCCTCTGGGCCACTAGTTTGGTCATTGGGTCCTGCAAAGCTTTCAGGCCACCCAAGGCCTTCAGGCCAGTTGTCTCTTAAGTCCTTTGAGACACCTTAAGGCCTTAGGTCTACCCGAAGACCTTCAGGCCACATGATGATGTAGATGTACCAGTAAGTCTACAAGGTACAAGGCTTTAAATGAGGATTCAGGGCAGGCACATTCGCTAGATCAGAGCTAATTGTAATTGGAAGAATGAGAGGGTATGTCATTTCCATCAGTATTGGGCATGTGAATCTTTGCATAAGACAACTAGCCGACCAGACCTGCAAAGGTGGAATATTGATATCATGACATATGCTAGGGAGGAGCAGTTCTAAGTTGTCTTGTCTAGGTGATTCCGTCTAAGACCTATATTTCATGTAATTGTCTAATACTTTGAGCCTTTTAAGGGTTTTACATCACCCCTTGAAAGTTGGATTATCAAAATTAAAAAAAAAATGAATGCCTTCAGGATATTCTGATCAACATCCTAGTTGATAAGGTGAAGGTAGTGTATGATAGATTATTTTGGAAATTCATACCATGTGTGGTTTCTTTTAGTAACTTTAATAAGTTTATATATATTTTTTCCATATTTATGTATGGAAATTACACCAGAAAATTATTTATTTCCACCACATACTATGTTAATCATGCCTCTACACCTTTGGAATTTTCTATTATTAAGAAGGGGAATTTCTCATCTTGAAATTGGTTCTTTATTTTCCATCGATAGTTTTTTATGGACATGGAAGAAAATTGTATGATTTTTAATCATCATCAAGTGATCAATAAGTCAATATAGTCTCGAGGGATTTTATGGAGACTAGTAGACCAGCCCTACAAAGGTGGAATATTGATATCATGATATATGATGGGGAGGATAAGTTCCAAGTTGTCTTGTTTGGGTGATTCTCTCTAAGACCTACAGGTCATGTGATTGTCTCTAAGACTTCAAGCCTTGTAAGGTTTTCAACTCACCCCTTGAAAGGTGGATTATCAAAATAATATAAAAATTAAGTCCTTTGGGCCATTCTGACCGACATCCAAGTTGATAAGGAGAAGGTAGTGTCTGAAAGATTATTTTATAAATTCTTACCATGTGTGGTTTCTTTTAGTCACTTTAATAAGTTTATATAGATTGGTTCCATATTTATGTATGTAAATTACACCATAAAATTATTGATTTCCACCACATAGTATGGTAATCATGCCCCTACACCTTTGGCATTTTCTATTTTCGAGAAGGGGAACTTCTCATCTTGAAGTTGGTTCTTTATTTTCCATTGAGAGTTTTTTATGGACATGTAAGGAAATTGTATGATTTTTAATCATCATCATCAAGGAGGAAATAAATTCTTAAGGTCTTTCATGGAGACTACTCCATTCCTACCATAGATATTATATTAGAAACACTGATAATAATGTGTGAAATAAGTTTAGGGATGAGTATGTGAAGAAATAAATCATAAATCTTAGTATATATAAGTTTTTTGTATAAAAAATCCTTATAATAATTATTTTCATATGTTTTATTATTAGTCCTCATTTGTTAGTATATTACCCTTAACAAAAAAGGATGGAGGAGCATTTTGATGGTATTCATAGGGCTAATTAAGAAGTATATGACTATATGGTTCAAATTTCATATGATAATGGCTAGATATATGGATATATAATGACTAAAATTGTGGAATGTGTCAATAAAGTCTTCAATAGAGTCATAAATCTACCAACCATAGGTAATTATAAACATTAAATTATATGGTAATTAGAAATGTCACACCCTGATCTCTTCCATCCTTATTATTTTATTAATTTATTGATATTTATTTTTTTCCTTAAGTTTTAGTTCTAATAGGTGTGAAAATTTAAAATTATTGAAGTCACAACATAGGAACACAATTAGTACCAACCTTGTGATGAAAAATGCAAAGGCCTGAAAATATTTACAAAGGCATTTCACATAATTGTTTCATAGTTTCCTTAAATTTTGTGACCAAAATATGTGAATTTCTAGGTATGTCTAGTGAGGGGAACACAGTTGGTGCATGTTTTGGTAAATTGTATGGTCAAATCATGTGTCTTACCTAGAATATTAAAATTTTTAGTTTTCCCAAAATAACCCTTCAAGTTTAAGACTTCAAATGGGGTGTTCTCCTCCCCATTCATCCATAGCATGTGAGGGGTGATTTGATCAGCCTCATCTTTTCCTCCCTCTTCATTTTTGAGGATCCTTTCTTAGATTATTGGTGTCATGTTCAAGTTATGGCCTCTATTCCTCTAATTTCTCCCCCATTTTCTTGTTTTATCTTATTTTAATACCATATTTCCTTTTTCAAAAAACACTAAGAAGTGATTTTGACCTAATGTGTTGTGGTTTGTGATGTTAGGGTGTACATATTGTGTCTCAAATTTTTTCCATCCTATTTTAAAAGGTCTCATTCTATCCACACAAAGTTTTTGGTGATTCGGATGCACTCCCTAATCATGATGTTGTCTGCCATCTCTTCCCTCTGAGCAATGTCTGTAATGACTTCCTGAGTGACTTCCAGAGTGGCCATTGAATTCAGAACTTAGATGGCCTTTTGAGTCTATTTCTTGAAGGACGTTCATGGAGCTCATTCACAGATCATGGTTCTTAGAGATCTGAGTCATGGTGCTCACTTTTCAAAAATGAGGTTTGTGGTGTCTGGTTCAATAAGCAGCATTCACGGAGCAAAAAATCCCTAAACTCTGGTTCACAAAGAAACGTTTGCAGAGTTTGTTCACAGAGATGGAGAGATTCACAAAAAGAGAGAACTATATTTTATTCTCATGAAGTTTTAGTGATTTTTTAGGGCCCCCCTTTTACTATTTATAGGTGCACACCCTACCCAGGATTTATGATAACCTTCGCACCCACATCCATTGTAAATCACTATTGTGAGTGATCATCATGTATCATCTTCATGAAAGGGAGAATATTTTTATTTTTCAGCGATTCTCCCTTAGATTTTGACCCTCTTTTCCCATCAACTCCCATTCTGATGGGGGTATTTTTTTGGATCCAAAATACGTTCCATGGGAAAATTCAAGAAAGACGCATCTGATTTGGAGAAAATACAAATCCAAAACAGCCCAAAATCCACTAAAGGGGTCTATTTCATGAAGCATAACTTCTTCACAAATGACCAAAATCCCATGGATCTCCTAGATGAGAATTTCTTTCATTACCATATGAAGGGTTGACAGTGTCCTTCGTGAGTCTTACATCACTCTGCGACCATGCGAAGGGTTGACTGTGTCCTCTATGAACCTAACCCCACTTTATGACCATGAAAAGGGTTGTTGGTGTGATTCATGAGTCTGAAAGAGATGTGTCTATTCTCAAATCCCATAAATTACTTCTTGAACCACTTCTCAACTTCATGACACCCCTTTCCTATAAATACACCCCTCATACTGGTAATTTAGGATGGTTACTCCAACCTTTTAGCTTTGGAATTTCTCCCAATTCATGAAGAACCTAATCATCACAAACCAGACCAAAATGGATTATCCAAGGTACTTGGGCTTCATGAAAACCACTTTCATGCTTCCTTGAGAGACTCCATCCATGTTGGAGATTCCTTTTGTTAAGTCTTATTCCCTTCATGAAGCAATAATTCCTTACGGGGTATTTTAGGCTTTACAAAGAATTAATCCTTCGCGAAGCACCCCTTTTCCAATCTAGGACTTCATCCCAAGGCAAGGTCACCCTATTTCATGAAGCCTTCTCCTCCTCAAAGCCCTTGACCTCCTTGATGCACCTGAGCTTTGGGAAGTACCTCTTTCAAAGCCCTATGCTTCACAAAGCCCCTCTTTAGGGTATCTTAATGCTTCCTCCTTCCTGTTGACACCTCTTTAAGAAGGATGAGTTCCTAAGGCCCCCACACCCATCTAATGTTGATTCAGCTACACCTAAAGTCCCTATGTGACTTTTTCCACCTATTCTTGTAACCCAATCCACTTAAAATGTGGACTGATATACCCACTTACCTTTTACTTCTCATCATAGGTATGTTAACTCCTTTTGCTTCTCATCGTAGACATACTAATGTGGACCTCATTATTGAACACTCCTTCACACCATCATACGCTGGAATTTCTAAAGCCATACCCCTCCCAAGGTTTAATGAGCTATGATTATGTAATCCCAAAGGGTGTGTATTGAGTCCCCCACGTCCACATTACATGACCAAAAACTTCCTAGAACCAACATCCTCAGCACATGATGTGAAACTATAGTCTTACCCTATGTGATAAACACAATATGCCCCATGTAGGATCATCATGGGATGCCACTTTATTCCCCTCCATGGGATGATTCTCACATACCATGAATCTTTAATTCATAATCCCTACATTATCTCTCGTTGGTGCATCTTTCATGACACGAATGTTAGGTCTACTTCTTCCTATTGTTTCTCACATGGAGTATGAATCAATGAGATTAGAGGTTAAGAGTGACCATGGCACTCAACCTCCAACCATGTTCCCCCTCCTTAAGTATAATCCTTATCCCATTTTGAACTATATATTCTTTGATTACCAACAAACTGAGATACGTATGAATCCTCTCTGATGTCCAAACCCAACACCCAATACTCCATCCACATCATTGCTAGTCCTATAAGCACTCGAGCAGCTTTCACACATAATCCTTACACCAAATACAACAAAGATAAATCCTCATGTGAATGTAATATTACATGCCTAATCCCTACACCATCCCACATTTATGTTCCTTTCATAACATGATCATCCTTACCACGTGATGTTAAACTACATGAACTGGTCCTGTCACTCAACCTTAAACTGCGGCATCATACTATGTGGGTTTTAATCCCTATATTCTAAATAGGGTATGTAATATGCCTCTCCAAGGTTCAATCCCAACCAATGTTAAAATAAGGTGCTCCCCCATAGGGATGTACTTTCTTGATCCACCTCCAGGAGTGTTCTGATCGACCTTTACGGTGTAAAATCTTCCCTTAGTACGACACACTTATTGGATCCACCTCCATAGGTCATTCTAATCCATCCACTGGTAAACCTTCTAGGTGATCCCTCCTAGTAATTCAGATCCTTTATTATATTTATTCACCTCTATGAGGTTTTCTAATCAATCCATTCCATCTCCAAAAAAAGTTAAACTTATGACCCCAAATTTCTACCTCATGGTAAACATGGGATGCCTGAAGTGAAATCCTTAGAATATATGTGCCTACATCATTAGCTACCTCATGATAAAAATGGTATGATTGAGGTGAAATCCTTGGAAGATATTCTTTTGGAATTATATACCTCATTATTTACATGGGATTCCTTTTGTTTTGCAGCTAAAGATGCCTCTATGAGATTCCCTCCTATGAGGAAGAATACAGGTGACCAATGTTCCTAGCATCCAAACATGCCAGTGAATCCCAGCATGACTACTCTCTTGATCAAAGGCTTTCCCCTATCTAGACCCTTTATAATTTCCAAATAAAAGGAGTGTAATTAACCAGAATCTATAAATATATGGAATTGGGAATGAGTTCCATGAATGTGACTTAACTCTGTGAGGGAGACTCGGACTAGGTGATGAGTTCCAAGAAGAAATCCACGGAAGGAGGAACTAGCATTCCATAATCCCATTTTGATCAAGGATCGTACATCTCCATTGAAATTAATGAAAGTATCCCACCTTTGGAAAGTGATAATGTGGGGAAACAGAATGTGACATCAGTGTGTGTTTAAACACACAGCAGCAGGCGTACCCTGGAGAAAACATTGGAGACATGTATTTATTTAAAACAATAATTTATGGTTTATTTTAGAAAAATAAATGTATAGGAACTTTGGTGATTTCATACTAAGCTTTTATATGCTCATGCCCCACTTTTTTCACTTGATGTTAGTAAACCCAAGCTTATTTTATAGATTTAGGTTCATACATGGTTGTTCATGGAGCAAGTTGGTTTTATGGATATATGGAGACCAATATTTCACAAGGAAATTATGTTAGGTGGTTTTTATTTTATTTTTTAATTAGTTTTATATTGGACACTGTAGCCTTTTATATTATGATAATTATATTTATCCCACTTATATCATCATTTTATTTTGAGTTTCTATGGTTATTCCATGTTTTGTTTTATTTACATTCTATTTTTCTTATTTGTATGCCATAAAAGTTCAAATTTGGAGTGCCTCATGATGGAATTTATAGAAAGGTTCCACTACCATATAAATCTTATTTATTGGTAGAAATCTTTCCCACAATCTCTCATTTTATTCCCATGATACTTGTCATCAGCATATGGGTATCAGGGATTCCCCTCAGGTATGTCATGGGTCGGCTCAGGTGATCAGTTTAGAAGTTAGGAAAGTTGTTTTATGGAAATAAACCTTGTTTTTAATTACATTTTCTATAGATTTATTTAGTATGGTAATTATAGGTAGTGGGAAATCACTTTAGACCTCTTCCATGGAGATCTGGGGGGTTTTCCTAACTAATAATGGCAGGATATCTTATCTTTACTCCACCAAACTCGCACTGAGTAATATTTGAAGATACTATTAATTAGAATACCAATAGTTATAATATAATGTTAATATAATTTTTTAAATTTAAACTATAGTTTTAGTGTAGGTGTACTTATATTACATAGTGAAATATTTTTTATAAAAAGGAAATTGGGTCAAAGAGGGTTTAAAAAGATGGATGCAATATGGTCACCATTTATAAAGTGAGATTGATAGTATTCTTTAGAAGGATACCACATTTCATGTATATTAATTTTACCATGCTAGGTATAGATTTGGGTTCAGTGAGATCCATGATCCTTTGATTGGTGTAAGTAGTTGTGTTCTTGTAATTTTACTAGAGCATCATTAATGTGATTGTGGTAACTTCCAATCATTATGGTATCCTTACGCATATATGATCACAACATGTTCTTCTGTAAGAATATATTGGGATAAATTCATTGATCCAACATATTGACTATAAATTATAAATGATTACTATAGTTCTCTATGAATTCTTGTAGAAGAATATTATAACTTCATTTTTTCTATCGATACACCCACACTTTTACTGAATATAGCTAGGATATGACCAAGAATGAGGCCAAAGTTGACCTATATTTGAAATGATATAGATTGAACTATAAAATAGGAACTTGCATATAGGTGTGTTTTATGTAGTCACAAAGGCCACATAAGCACACATTTACCTAAACATATAGGGAAATCATCAAAAAATCTACATGATTTAAGTACTATAACACTTAATGTAGTATTTATATGCAATTATTAGAATTTTAATAGAAATGTAGATTTCATGTGCTTTTATAATATAATTATTTTTATAATTATTATAATTATATGTTTTTTGGAGAATAATTATTACATGAATTATTATTATTAAGTTAAGGAATCTAAATGAAAATAAGTGATGATTTCTATATGAAAGACTCAATAATGATTTAATAGTATCTGTAATAACCTCATTTTTTTAGTTATAAAATAACATGTTATTAAAATTAAATAGTATTAACTACTAATGGGTTACTATGAAAACATTTAAATGGAGGCGGATCTCTTATCTGCCAAGAAGTCTCATGTGTCATGTGCCATGCTGGAGTGATGACCTATTTGATATATTTCTATCTAAAGAGCACATAATTTTTACCATGATGCGCCTCCAATATCCATTGTTCCTTACCTTAGACGTACAAGATTTTATGGAGTCTCCATGTGTAAATTTAATACCATGGATCATCATCTGATTGTTGTACTAGTTAAGAGATAGAGACTAGATACACATACATTCCATCACCCTGAGGGGTAGATTCTGATTACTTTATAGTAAATGGATTACATATTCGGTTTACGTATCCATGTCCAGGAAGTTTTAGGTGAGATTATGGAAGACTAGTGTGAGGTTGTTTAATGTTTATTCAACATTGGCATCATCGGTGAACCACATGTATTCCAGAGCTCTCAATTGTATATGGGTTGTCTTGATGATCATTTAAAAGTAATTCTTAATGATGTTGATGAGGAGATGATGATTTTACACACATGTGAATATATTATGTGGTTTATTGGAGGTATTTTGTGTGTTGAATACTCTACCACCTTAGTAAACATGATGCACTAACCATTACTTGATGATCAAGATAGTACATGTACATATAGTTGGGGGTTAGTTGTAATATCACATCTATATTGATACCACTACACAATGAGCCGAACATAGGCATAGAATATCGTAGGATGTATGGTTTTTCTATATATGTGGGCCTGAGAGCATTTTCCATGCATCAATCCTAGAGTTATCTCACCACTTACCTATCACTTTTATAGGACTATCCTTGGGGATGTTCATATGCTTAAATCATTAATTTAAGTTATTTTATAAATTTATTAATATCATTTATAAAATAAACATATATTACTTTTTTTTAAATGGTAGATTTTGGATCAATATTATATACATATCTGAGGCACAATGTGTATATATTTTGATAGATTTTTGACTCCATATAGCCCAATAATCTAAGTTAAACATTAAATTTTTTTACATAAATATTATTTTTTTATTAAAATTTTAAGATATTATAATGATAACTTAGTTATATTTTTTTGATAATTTATGAATTATTTTTATAGATTTGTAATTTCAAGTCTCACGGACATCTTATACTTGATTTGTCCATGCATCACTACCACTATACTACACAACTATGGTTGGATACCGTGGATCAATGGTGACACTCATCCACTTTCATATCATTAAGTGAAACTATCCAAATTGATTCATGCTATAGTTTAGCTGCATCCAACGTATCCCCATTGAACCATGATAAATTGATGCATTATATACTATTATGATTATAGGTAGGTAGGATATCAATTAGCCACACTATCATTCTCATTAAATTATGTGTTGGGAAATGTGTGACCAATACAGTATCTTTTAGCATGAATATCCCATCATATTCTTCTAGATAGCTTATTGAAAAGGTGTGAATATTGGTATCAGTGTCACACTATCATGTACCTCATGTGTCATAGGATAGGCTGAGGATCCCTAAAACCCACACTCCCAAATCTGGTGTTAAAAACAATATACTTCATACATTGTCTTTGATACACATCCCTAATCACAAGATATTTCACAAATAATGTTACATTTACATTCCAATGACCTTTTTAGGGTCATATTTTTAGAAAGTTAGGATAAATATTTAAATAGTAAAATCCATGTATTTGTATCAATTGTTCATTTTTTCCACTATATAAGAAACTAATTAATTCAAATTAAGTACTCAAAATATCCCATAAATTCTCCAGATATGATAATATTCTTGGTAAATCATACATAATATGTACTTTCATAATCTGGGAAAAATGGAAACATAAGAAAGGGTGGGCTCAAATTCTTAGTAAGGGAAAACATGAGTGATTAAAATCAATGATAATAAGTGATAATAAGATGAGAATATGAGTATAATAAATACATGTAAGAAAATAATACCCAAATAAGATTACATCATAACATCATAGAGTATGGCATGGCATAAAATAAGGAATGAATCAAAATACTGTGGAAACATTAGTCATGAAAAATGAGTCATGAAATCATAACATAGTCATATTAATAAGTATAAAATAATGACATATTTCAAATAGGGAATAAACATTATTATAGAGAAACATTAATTCCATGATCCATGCTATCAGTGACCATGATTATGAGTAACTAAAATGTACTCAAGAATAATTATCTCATAATACATAAACTTTTAACTAATGCATTAGAGGGTGATATAGAACCCCACCCTTAATTCATCTAAACATATGTGTGCCACTTGAAATCAATCATTCATCATTTATTAAAGAACCCAGGGAAAGAAAATGGGTTTCATTCATCAAATAATAATGACCCATGGAATGAAAATTAGTTTTATACCTTTTTTAAATATAATCACATAAATAAATAATTCATAATTCCATCAATAATCATAACATTATATACCCATGGAAAATAAATGGGTATCCAATTACATCAAGTAATTTTCTAGGTAAATATCATTCAATAAAGATAATAAATCATATAGACTTTACACCATATAGATGAAGGGAATATAGTTAATTCAATAATTTTCCCAAATCAATCAATTTATGACATCTAGGTGAACACCATTCAATCATAGGAAGGAAATATAGAGTGTCTATAGAGGAATACATTTTAAGGAAAATTACAGTTATACACCAAAGATTATTAGGCAAGATAAAAGTTTTGATGTGTCATTCCTCCAAAATAGAAGGACATTATTTAATCCATCCAAATAAATAAGGTGAATGGTTTCATTTTAATAATATCCTTGATCAACCATAATATATTTCAAAGGATAATAACTTGGATGAAAATAATACTTTTTAAGAGTTTTATAAAAATTACTTGGAAATAAGAAATGTCCTTGATATTTTGAAATAATTTTAAAAGAAGTTTTTTTAAATATAGGAAAAATATAATTTATTTTAAAGACTATGAAAAATAGAGAGAAATATTCATATAAAATGATAAATTTAGTGGAAATATGTGTTCACAATAAAATTATTAAAGAGATATTTTTCATAATTTGAAAAAAAATAACCCATGTGAAAAATGTAAAAAAATTATTTAAATCCTTATAAATAATGTAAATTAGTATAAAATGACTAAAATAAATTATTAATTCATATAAAAATAAATTTTTAAAATCATCCAATGAATACGGTCATGGAAAGGTAGGTTCCTAACTGAAAATAAGAGACGAGGCCAATTTCACTTATAAGAAACACTTCGGGTAAAATATGAGTCAAGGAGAAATGAAATATTGACGTAACATACAAAACCCCATTAATACCAAAATAAAATTATAAGGGGTTTTATAAAGAATAAAAATTCCATAGATGGATTATCTTTCAAAATCAATCTTAATTTGAAAATATGATTGGCAATGAAACCCTTACACTGTGAGTAACATTTAAATAAAAACACTTGAAGAAGAAATATTTTGAAATTGAACTTAAAATATAATGAATAAAAAACATTAATGATATATTATAACAAATTTTCAATATATAGACCATATAAAATTAAATTGGTGCATTTTAAGAAGCATGTCCTAATAATTAGGAATTGAGGCCAAGAAACCCTTAAAAGAGACATAATCCTTTGGGTAAGATTCATTTGATAATGTGGTTATAAGGAATAATTATAAAACCTAAAAAATGATTAAATTTATTATAAATTATTCATTATGTATAATAAATCAAACATGGAACAATATAGTTCAATAAGAAAGGTTGTAACATAATAGAAGGAAATTGAGTTAGAAAAAAACCCTTAAAGTCATAAAATCCTTTGAATTGAAGAAAATTTAAATAAAGAATATGAAATGGATATTTAAACCCAAATAACTACATTAATATGGTAAAATAAATTCATTGGGCATTAATTTCACTATATTAATTATTTCATGATTCACAATAAGAAATATTCCTCAAGAAATTAAATTTGAGAAAAGAACTCTTTACCTTTGTCATGATTTGTTCTGAACATATGCTTAAATTATTGGATAATAAAATTAATTTTATTAAAAAAATTATTAAGAGATTTATTCATCTATATTTAATATTATAATTTTTATATTTATCATATTATATTTATCTATTATATAGTTTTCTCTTATGTCGGCTACTCGATATTGTTCAGTCAATTTTTTCACAACTCTTTCTATATATTAAAAATGGTCAAAGATGTTGTAAAATTGATTCATAATATCTAGATTTATATATCTATATATTATTTATAATAAAATTATTAAAAAATTCATATAAATCTAAAGTTTTCCAAAATGTACTCTAAGTATGAAAGGTAACTTGAAATGTTCTTTTTTGGAAGTTAAACTTACTATGAAAATTTATCGTTAATATCACTTATAAAATGTAAAAAATTATATTTATATAACCTTAAAAAATTAGTTATTATTATCCAATATCAACATTAATTATGTTTCTATAGTCACCTATGATATAAATTTATAACATCGTTCATGTAGGTGGTTAAACCAACCAAAAGATGAACATGCTATAATTAATGGATAAGCATGATTATGGGGTGATTTAGTTATAATATAATTATTAAAGAAGAATAGTAAAATTATTTATATGTTATTAATGTGGTGAATAATATTTTAAAATATTTATACAAATAATAAAATACTATATTAAAAAAATAAATACATCATTTTTGTAGAGGCGGTAGTCTGTACGCACACACACATGACATTTTCATTTTTTTCATAGAATGGCAGGAAGGTAGGGAATGGTGTAACACCCCGAGCTTCCACGATACGCTTCTCATTCAATAATACAATAGCTTGCATTGTACGCAACTTCGAGTTCTAAAACATCGCGACAAATCAAAGTAGCCGTTATGAATAGTAATAACCACTTTTTAAAATTATAGAAATTTTATATTTCAAAATGGACTTCATTTTTGTATTCCTAATATTGAAATTAGCCTATGTTGAATTTTTTGTAATTTTCTGAGAACTTCAAAATTTTTATGAATAGTGAAAAATACTTAAAACAACTTTTTTAATCAAAATAATTCATAGTGATAAATTATACTATTGAGTGGTTTTAGAGTATAATTAGAATATATTTTTACCATTTTATCCAATGGTGGTCATTAGAATTAATTTGACATTGAAATTGGACATAAACAATTGTCAATCTTTTGATATAAATTGTTTCTTAAAAACACGCTATTTTTTGTGACAGCGGGAATTAATTATAAAATTAATTAATGCAACTAATATGTTTGGAATTTTGTAAAATAGACATCATTTTTCAATTCGGAATATCAATTATAGCTTAGGGTGAAATTTTGGCCTTATTCTGAAAAACTTCAATTTTTGATGAATAGTGAAACCACTAAGTGGTTGTTAAATAACTGATTTTTCGTTTAAATGAAATATTACCACTTCTGTGATTTGATTTTCAAAAATCCGACATACATGGTTGTCATAAAGAAGTAAAATGTGGTTCAATGGGATAAAAATAATTTTTTGGTGAATAGTAACTTATTAAGTTCTTAATCGCGATTAGTGGTAATTAGGGTAGTTTAAGGTATAAATAATACTTTAATAATATTAAATGACCTAGACACATGTCCCAACCTCATTGGTTGTGTCATGGCCGACCAAGACAAGCCATGGCCTAACTTGGGGACCCCATGGATCCACTTTTGTTGGGAAATAACATAAATTACTTTTTATTTAATGTTAAAGTGAAAATGACACTAACATAAAGTGTTTTACTAAAACAATTTTTAAGTAGGGTTACACAAGTCCAAATTTTGATTATAAATAGTCATTGGAAAGCTAAAAAGATTTCCTACATCATAGAATATTTTTTATAATTTTTAGACATTAAATAAATTAAATTATTTATGACATCATTATGATGCAGCGATGACCTCATTATTTAACGATTTTAATAAAATGAATAGATAATGTAAAATCCAAGGCTTACACTTGTCCAAAGCCAATTGGATGAGGAGATTTCGAAACCTTATCACCTTAGCCTCGAATTATATAAGTGTGGGACCTTTAGAATCCGAAAAGCATTTTGAAATAATGTAACATTTCAATCTTTCCAAAAGTGCCCCTCCTCTCCACTTATAAAAGGCCCCCACCTCTTCCACCTTATTCACACCACCAAGCCATTTGGCTCGGCCAACCTCTGCCCAAATACTCTCCCAACATTCCTTCCTTACTCCTAGAAACCTCACTTTGGGCAGAACTCTTCCCAAGGAAGCCTTTATCTCAAATCAAAAAGAGTTACCCGATTTTGAGGTAATGTCTTTTCTAATGTTGTTTTGTTTTATTTTTCTTCTCCAACCCCCTAAACTCTTTTTATTCATTTCTTTTGTAACAACACCAGTATCCTCAATATACTAGGATGTTGTTATAAGAAGGATTCGAGCTACACTTACACACACCTACATCTAATGGTTAAAGAACATACGGTTTCTGTGGATGGCGAATTTCTGCCTCACGAAACGATGATTGTTCAACACTCATATAACACCTCCAAAGGTGGCCATTAAGATGTCACTATTTTTATATATGATATATAATATGTTTTTGTTTTACTTATGCTTCTGTATTTCTCATTTATGGCATACTTTATGATTTCCATTATGGGTAAAACGCGATAATTTCATTTTAGGAAGTGCGGACTACCGCCCCCTCAAAGTGATTTGAATCGTTAATGCCATGTGTGGGATGTATAAAGGATGGAGTAAATGGTATTATACACTATATTATACTGGAATTATATTATACATTTATATCATTATGATTTCATTCCATTAAATATGAAATTGAAATGAAAGTAGCGTTCATGCGTACGTACGGCTTACCGTCTCCATGAACGGTGCATTTCATTTCTTACCTCTAAATGTTACGTAATATTATAAATGAATGTATATACTGTATATATATGATATATATGATATCTACATCATTAATATAATTCTGGATATAATGGATATTTCACCACATGAACAACTTATAATTATAAGAAGTTTATTGTTGACTCATGTACCAAAGATCGACAAAACGACCGTTATTAACTTAAATAATTACATAATGTTCATAACATTGTAATAAGTGATATAAAAAGGATAATGAAATTGAAAATGGTTCTTAATAAGGTAGATATTAACTCTAGTTTATTATCCAGGAGGTTAAAGAACGGTTGAGTCAAGTCGGACACAAGGTAAGGGAACTTCTTAACCCAACTTCCATTCTTTGGGTTAATATCCTACTTTCAAATTATGTCATGATATTATTATGTCATATCCTGTATTTGTACATTATTTATGTGTACTTGTAGTGAATACACATAATAGATCTATTTTATTTTAAAAATACTCTTTGTAAGGGAATTTCTTAACCCAACTTCCATTCTTTGGGTTAATCTCCTACTTTCAAATTATGTCATGATATTATTATGTCCTATTTTGTATTTTTACTTTCTTTATGTGTACCTATAGTGAATACACATAATAGATCTATTTTATTTTAAAAATGATCTTTTTAAGGACTTTGTCTCAATCTCCTTTCATTGAGGCATATTTGGCTTTATACACAACTTTCTTTTATACGGTGTATAAACCCCTTTGACTTTCATGTTTATTCAAAAGGAATTTTTTTTATACGAAGCATTTTACTAAACGACAAAAAGGGAATGTTTTTCTTTCCGTACTTATGCGGCGACAACGACTTCTCCGCCGCCGTGAACATTATTTGAGTTTCGGCTTCCTCTACAAGCCATACCTTTTTTTAAAAAGAAAAATAAATACAATGTTTTAACATTCTTTTATTTTGGTATTGAAAATGGTTTTGAAAGCGTTTTTGTTATATCAATGTTTTGTATTGATATCTTGTGATTGAAATGTGGAAATGTTATGTTTCCTTTATGCATTGTTTATGTGATATGATTATGTTATGGTTTATGATATGTTTAAACCTATTCATATGAGGAATGCATTGGACTTAATAAGTGACGGGTGGAGCCCGCTATAGCTCCTCGATGCATCGGCAGGTCTCATGAGACAAACTAGTGTCTTGGCACAAGGCCTTGACAAAATATTATTTGTGGTCTTGGCACGAGGCCTTGACTACGTGGTTAAGATAGTCTGGCATTATGCATTCCATCATTATGAAAGTGGTTATTGATATTGCATGTGATTATTCGACCAGTAGAATATCCATGTGAAGAAGTAAATGGCATTATCTCATTTTACTTTTGCCATATTATGTTGAAGTTCATGTTTAAAAGGCTTTTGTTTTAGTTATACATTGCCTTAAATGTTAATGTTTATTTATGAAAGCTTCCGCATTATTGTTATCCTTACTGAGCATCTGAGCTCACCCCTTTCAATGTTTTAATATTTTCCAGGATGTGAAGAAGTATTTTATGAATGACCTGCAGGGATAGTCAGAAGAGGATATGAGTGTGGACTATGGAGACTTTGTTATTTTAGTTTTTCACTTTATGATGTAATGTAACGTTTACGAATGTATCTAGTGTTTCCAAGGCTACTAAACTAATCGGTCTTTCGAGACTTGATCTTTTGTGATCATGCCAATGTTACGAAGTAATGCACCGACTCTGGGTAGCTGGGGTCGGGGCGTTACAGTTGGTATCAGAGGCAGTTTAGTACTAACCTTGGAAGCTAGATTTAGATAAACTCTGATTAGAGCACATAGCCCGAAGATAGACTTTGAGGATTAGTATAAAAGAACATCTTAGAATATTGGTATTGTAGAGATTTTGTGAGTTTTCCAAGCAATACATTCCTGTCTGGATACGAGCAGGTAGAGGCGGCTCTGGCACAGATGTACCTAGGGGTAAAACCCGAAAACACCGCTTTGAGCTAGACTCGAACGGGAACTGGTGCACGACAACGGGCCTTGCTGCACTCTTGGTTACGACACTCCCGGGGGATATGCTTTGGATAATTCCCATTTTCTTTACAAACCACTATGAAGGGTTACGAGTATATGCTTCCTCAAAGAATACATTTTTATAATTATGGATTATATCCATAATTAGTTCAATTTATGTTAAGTGTTTTACAAGTATGGAATTATGTATTTTGATTCATAAACTAATCTAGTTTATGCCATTGTTTAGAAATGGCGCCTAGTAGAAGGAATGGAAACTGTATCAATGCACGAACTCCGTGTAGGGATTGCCCTCCTGCTCAGGATAATTATGGTGGAGCTAGTGATACAACTGGTGCTGATCAGCTTCTCACCATACTGGGACAACTCACGCAGGTTATGAATAACAACCTTACTCGTATGGAGCACCCAGATCCGCAACGTGGAGGATCAATGCTAGACCGTTTCATGAGGCAACAACCGCCAACCTTCAATGGGAGTACAAATCCTATAGTAGCTGAGCAATGGATAAATTCCTTAGAGAAAATATTCCATGCCCTGGGGAGTAGTGAAAGGGAGAATGTTGTCATGGCAGTTTACCGCCTCACTGGAGATGCCGATCAGTGGTGGTCGCTGATTCAAAACACAAAGGAATATGATGACGTATCGAATATGGAATGGAGGGAGTTCAAAGATCTTTTCTTAGAAAAATACTTTCCTCGTGACCATCGAGCAGATATGGAAAGGCAATTTCTGAGTCTGAGGCAGAAGGAGGATGAGAATGTCGCAAAGTATGAGGCTAACTTTACAAGGTTAGCGAGGCATGCTGCCGATTATATACGTAACCCAAGGAGTAAGATTGATCGTTTCTTTGATGGGTTAAAACCATTTCTCCGTCGAGCTTTGGTATCACAATCCTTTTCATCATACGAAGATATTGTCTCGTGTGCTATCAAGACAGAAAAGGAATTCTCTAAGTCTTATGACAACAAAGTAAAGCAAGAGAAGAAGAGAACGGTGGAACAAGAGACAGATAAAGGGAAAAAGGGAAAGAAGGATTTTCCATTATGTGATAATTGTGGGAAGAATCACCCTGGTACTTGCCTAAAAGGAATGGGAGTTTGTTATAAATGTGGAGAAAAGGGTCACCAGGCACGTGATTGCAAGGGAAGGAAAGAGGCTGTCAAAGTTGAATGCTACAATTGTAGAGAAATGGGTCATTATGCAAATGAATGTCCTAAGCGTCAAGGAAACTTACCTCAGAAAAGGCCAAGGGATCAAGGACAATCTTATGCTATTACTACAGTTGAAGCAGAATAACTAATGTATTAGTGCTTTTGGACTCATGGATTATATTCTGGTTATTAGAATAATGTGATCTATATAAGGATTGTACTGCAGTACTTTTTGATTTTAGTAAGGTTTTAATATGATTAAGGTAATCATATTTTTAGTATGTGACAATAAGAGAAACTTTTCTTTGTTTGGGGAATCTGATGTTACAATTGATTTTGGAATTTAGAGACCTTTTAGAGAAAGTCTGGACGGAGGTATTTTGGATAACTATTAAGGTTGGAATGGATTAAGTTGAACTTTGGATAGTATTGTTTAAGGTTAAAACATTTATGAAGATTATTTTTGGAATAGTATAGTACTATATTTTTAGGAAAAGGACAACCTGCAGGGCGGGGAATAACCCGTCGCGTCGGACACAGCTGCAGGAATCGAACCCACAACCATAGTGCGACAAGCCTTTATTTCCTACCACTAGCCTACAGGAAGTCCCTGGTTATTACAAAATCATTTTACTAATCTAAATGGTATGTGTTAACATTTGGAACCTTATACAATTAGGATAATAATAATATTTTTGAGTTCTATTATCTTTTTGAGTGAAAGATGAGTTGAAGGTTGAAACACTAATTGTCAAGCATAAATATATATATACCTATCTCTTATTCAATGAATAAATTAATTCTTAAACTTTAGTAAAGGGATATTAAAACAAAAAATGTGTTATCCTAATACCTTATGTCTTGTTGAACTGATGATATTTTAAATCAACATAGATTGAAGGCTTTGAGGCCCTCAATTTGACAGTTGATTGTGATTGATGACCTCAATCACTCCCTACAAATATTTACGTTTTTCCTCCAATTATATGTCTTTAATTGCCACCAATGTTCTCCTTATCGAGATCATAATTTGGTGGTGACTTTCTTATTTCCATTTTCCCTCTTATTAAGGCTAAATTTTATTAACCTTATTTCCGATGTGGGTTTTCCACAAAGGTATTTTCTATTTTCAACCTATTATTTTTAAATAAAAATATCAAATTGCGAGGACGCAATTTATTGAAGGAGGGGAGAATGTAACACCCCGAGCTTCCACGATACGCTTCTCATTCAATAATACAATAGCTTGCATTGTACGCAACTTCGAGTTCTAAAACATCGCGACAAATCAAAGTAGCCGTTATGAATAGTAATAACCACTTTTTAAAATTATAGAAATTTTATATTTCAAAATGGACTTCATTTTTGTATTCCTAATATTGAAATTAGCCTATGTTGAATTTTTTGTAATTTTCTGAGAACTTCAAAATTTTTATGAATAGTGAAAAATACTTAAAACAACTTTTTTAATCAAAATAATTCATAGTGATAAATTATACTATTGAGTGGTTTTAGAGTATAATTAGAATATATTTTTACCATTTTATCCAATGGTGGTCATTAGAATTAATTTGACATTGAAATTGGACATAAACAATTGTCAATCTTTTGATATAAATTGTTTCTTAAAAACACGCTATTTTTTGTGACAGCGGGAATTAATTATAAAATTAATTAATGCAACTAATATGTTTGGAATTTTGTAAAATAGACATCATTTTTCAATTCGGAATATCAATTATAGCTTAGGGTGAAATTTTGGCCTTATTCTGAAAAACTTCAATTTTTGATGAATAGTGAAACCACTAAGTGGTTGTTAAATAACTGATTTTTCGTTTAAATGAAATATTACCACTTCTGTGATTTGATTTTCAAAAATCCGACATACATGGTTGTCATAAAGAAGTAAAATGTGGTTCAATGGGATAAAAATAATTTTTTGGTGAATAGTAACTTATTAAGTTCTTAATCGCGATTAGTGGTAATTAGGGTAGTTTAAGGTATAAATAATACTTTAATAATATTAAATGACCTAGACACATGTCCCAACCTCATTGGTTGTGTCATGGCCGACCAAGACAAGCCATGGCCTAACTTGGGGACCCCATGGATCCACTTTTGTTGGGAAATAACATAAATTACTTTTTATTTAATGTTAAAGTGAAAATGACACTAACATAAAGTGTTTTACTAAAACAATTTTTAAGTAGGGTTACACAAGTCCAAATTTTGATTATAAATAGTCATTGGAAAGCTAAAAAGATTTCCTACATCATAGAATATTTTTTATAATTTTTAGACATTAAATAAATTAAATTATTTATGACATCATTATGATGCAGCGATGACCTCATTATTTAACGATTTTAATAAAATGAATAGATAATGTAAAATCCAAGGCTTACACTTGTCCAAAGCCAATTGGATGAGGAGATTTCGAAACCTTATCACCTTAGCCTCGAATTATATAAGTGTGGGACCTTTAGAATCCGAAAAGCATTTTGAAATAATGTAACATTTCAATCTTTCCAAAAGTGCCCCTCCTCTCCACTTATAAAAGGCCCCCACCTCTTCCACCTTATTCACACCACCAAGCCATTTGGCTCGGCCAACCTCTGCCCAAATACTCTCCCAACATTCCTTCCTTACTCCTAGAAACCTCACTTTGGGCAGAACTCTTCCCAAGGAAGCCTTTAGCTCAAATCAAAAAGAGTTACCCGATTTTGAGGTAATGTCTTTTCTAATGTTGTTTTGTTTTATTTTTCTTCTCCAACCCCCTAAACTCTTTTTATTAATTTCTTTTGTAACAACACCAGTATCCTCAATATACTAGGATGTTGTTATAAGAAGGATTCGAGCTACACTTACACACACCTACATCTAATGGTTAAAGAACATACGGTTTCTGTGGATGGCGAATTTCTGCCTCACGAAACGATGATTGTTCAACACTCATATAACACCTCCAAAGGTGGCCATTAAGATGTCACTATTTTTATATATGATATATAATATGTTTTTGTTTTCCTTATGCTTCTGTATTTCTCATTTATGGCATACTTTATGATTTCCATTATGGGTAAAACGCGATAATTTCATTTTAGGAAGTGCGAACTACCGCCCCCTCAAAGTGATTTGAATCGTTAATGCCATGTGTGGGATGTATAAAGGATGGAGTAAATGGTATTATACACTATATTATACTGGAATTATATTATACATTTATATCATTATGATTTCATTCCATTAAATATGAAATTGAAATGAAAGTAGCGTTCATGCGTACGTACGGCTTACCGTCTCCATGAACGGTGCATTTCATTTCTTACCTCTAAATGTTACGTAATATTATAAATGAATGTATATACTGTATATATATGATATATATGATATCTACATCATTAATATAATTCTGGATATAATGGATATTTCACCACATGAACAACTTATAATTATAAGAAGTTTATTGTTGACTCATGTACCAAAGATCGACAAAACGACCGTTATTAACTTAAATAATTACATAATGTTCATAACATTGTAATAAGTGATATAAAAAGGATAATGAAATTGAAAATGGTTCTTAATAAGGTAGATATTAACTCTAGTTTATTATCCAGGAGGTTAAAGAACGGTTGAGTCAAGTCGGACACAAGGTAAGGGAACTTCTTAACCCAACTTCCATTCTTTGGGTTAATATCCTACTTTCAAATTATGTCATGATATTATTATGTCATATCCTGTATTTGTACATTATTTATGTGTACTTGTAGTGAATACACATAATAGATCTATTTTATTTTAAAAATACTCTTTGTAAGGGAATTTCTTAACCCAACTTCCATTCTTTGGGTTAATCTCCTACTTTCAAATTATGTCATGATATTATTATGTCCTATTTTGTATTTTTACTTTCTTTATGTGTACCTATAGTGAATACACATAATAGATCTATTTTATTTTAAAAATGATCTTTTTAAGGACTTTGTCTCAATCTCCTTTCATTGAGGCATATTTGGCTTTATACACAACTTTCTTTTATACGGTGTATAAACCCCTTTGACTTTCATGTTTATTCAAAAGGAATTTTTTTTATACGAAGCATTTTACTAAACGACAAAAAGGGAATGTTTTTCTTTCCGTACTTATGCGGCGACAACGACTTCTCCGCCGCCGTGAACATTATTTGAGTTTCGGCTTCCTCTACAAGCCATACCTTTTTTTAAAAAGAAAAATAAATACAATGTTTTAACATTCTTTTATTTTGGTATTGAAAATGGTTTTGAAAGCGTTTTTGTTATATCAATGTTTTGTATTGATATCTTGTGATTGAAATGTGGAAATGTTATGTTTCCTTTATGCATTGTTTATGTGATATGATTATGTTATGGTTTATGATATGTTTAAACCTATTCATATGAGGAATGCATTGGACTTAATAAGTGACGGGTGGAGCCCGCTATAGCTCCTCGATGCATCGGCAGGTCTCATGAGACAAACTAGTGTCTTGGCACAAGGCCTTGACAAAATATTATTTGTGGTCTTGGCACGAGGCCTTGACTACGTGGTTAAGATAGTCTGGCATTATGCATTCTATCATTATGAAAGTGGTTATTGATATTGCATGTGATTATTCGACCAGTAGAATATCCATGTGAAGAAGTAAATGGCATTATCTCATTTTACTTTTGCCATATTATGTTGAAGTTCATGTTTAAAAGGCTTTTGTTTTAGTTATACATTGCCTTAAATGTTAATGTTTATTTATGAAAGCTTCCGCATTATTGTTATCCTTACTGAGCATCTGAGCTCACCCCTTTCAATGTTTTAATATTTTCCAGGATGTGAAGAAGTATTTTATGAATGACCTGCAGGGATAGTCAGAAGAGGATATGAGTGTGGACTATGGAGACTTTGTTATTTTAGTTTTTCACTTTATGATGTAATGTAACGTTTACGAATGTATCTAGTGTTTCCAAGGCTACTAAACTAATCGGTCTTTCGAGACTTGATCTTTTGTGATCATGCCAATGTTACGAAGTAATGCACCGACTCTGGGTAGCTGGGGTCGGGGCGTTACAAATGGTTTATAATTTAATAACCTTAATAATGATATAAATATAATATTATTTCATTAATTACACTTTTAATACCATCCATGTTATGTGGTTAAGAAAAAAAATACACGTTATTCATTGAGGCAGTAGTCCGCACATACATATGATGAAATTTTTATTTTTCAATGAATTAGAGGGATTGAAAGTAAATATTAATTTTTCATTTAATAATAATAAATGTATTTTATAAAACAAATTTTTTCATCAATTATATCATTATAACCATCCATGAGAGGTGGTTATGAAAAATAGAAGACATCGATTGGTGGAGGCGGTAGTGTGCATGTGCGCACTATCAATGCTCCATTATTTTTCTTAGTGGATTGAAATGGAAAAATAATGGTTGTCAAATTAATATTAAAACATATTGGTATATTAATTATATATATTTATTTATATTAATGATTTTATAAATGTTTTGGAAGAGGAATATTAAGAATAAATGATTAATATAGAGGTAATACTTACGTTGAGAGCTTAATTTTTTTCTCAGAAATATCATTCAAAATTGAGGCCTTAAGCTAACTAATGGTTACTAGAGTCTTAAAGAAGTTTTATAGTTTTATATTAAAAAAATTAGAGTTTTAGTAATAAATTATTAGTTAAAGTTGTGTACTAAAGTGGTGGAAGGATCCCCTTTTATAAGTAAAGAAGATGGAAATTTTGGAAGCACACTTTACATTTACAATAATGTGAAATTACTATTCATATGTAAAAGGATAAAAAAAGGAGAAAATAGCAATTTTAGGTGATTTTTGGTCATTCCACCCCACATCCATCCATTTGGAAACATTTTTTTATCATGTTTTGGGTCATTTCCTTTTAGTAAATCAATTTTTACCATTTTTACATTTATCGAAGTAATTATTTTTAACCTTAGTAATTACTTTTAATTAAAAGCATTAAAATAAACCTTTTTACCAAATTTGAGACCTTTTATTTAAAATATGAAAATAATTTTCTCAAATAAAATTTTTAACGGTGTGAAATGCTAATTTTAAAATAAATGTACATAACGCATAAAAATAATTTTTAGGAAAAGTGTATTTTTTAGCTTAAAATTTATGTATAGGATAAAATTATCAATAATTTTTATTTTAAAGAGATAAATTAGTTTTTTATAAAAAAATCCATCTTTAAAATCAATTCAAAACTGAATTTTACCAAAATAACGTTTAATTAAATGAGAAGACCAACAATTTCTATTATGGAAAAATATTATTGAAGCTCCAAAATGATAAGCATGTGTTTTATAAGTTTAACCTAATATTTCAAAATGAATGATTTTTTTATTCCTTGAATATATATTTTATTAAAAAAATTCAATTTCTACATTAAGTTTATCATTTGACAATGTCATAAAAATCATAGTTTTGGTAAAAATAATATTTTTCACTATTCACATAAAAATTAATTATCATAGAAAAAACCAAAAAAATAAACCTAAGATATTTTTGAAATTATAAATTAAAAAAATACTGTAAATTTTTTCTAATTATAATTATAAAAATTATATATTTATCTTTTTAATAATGATAAAATACCTTTATTGAAAAATAAAATTTTTACAAATTAGGTGTCCTTAATATTATTTCATACCAATTTCAATTTTATAGACTCATAATATATTATTTCATATTTTGAAATATTATATATTATCATTTAAAATTGGTTGATTTAATTTATTAAGATAAAATATAAAATACTTTTAAAAATTATTTGAGAAATAAAAATTAAATCATATTTATTATTTATCATCTAAATGTAAGAATTTTTATCTGAATGCTATTTTATTATTTAGTAGATTCTTTATTGTTCTTATAGTTTTCTTAATAATATTTATTCATTAGGTTGCTTCTCTTTTTATTTCAGTTTTTTGTGGGAAACAAGCTATTAGAATAATGTTTATTTAAAAAGAAAAAAAATTATAGTAAAATCATGCATTGTTGCATAGGCCTTCACCAATTGGTATGTTCATGAATTTGTATTAGATCTTTTTTTGTCATATTTTATATTAATTTTAGTGTTATCTAATTTTTAGTCAAACGGGCTAGAGTAACTTATACATATCACTAATCCTTGAGAGGAGGAATTTATTTGTAGGGATGTGGTTCATACAGATCTGGTGGATCTTAGAAATTATCTTAGTTTTGTTTATGATATTGTCTATGATAAGGATCCACATTTAAATCTTGATACACATGTTTTAGATGTGGAACCTAAGAATGTGCATGTGCCAATTGTTCCTGATAAAGATGACCCGCCACTACCACCACCTCCACTGCTAGCTGGAGGACATATAAGAGGGAAAAGATGGGAATAAAGATTAGGTTAGCGAAAATGATGCCCAAGAGAGGCTCCTACATAGGGTTCCACACAAGATCCTACACCAAATAGAGAGGATACTTAAAAATAGGTAGAGGATCTTGCACATTTGGTAGAGTATCTTGTACCACATACCCTTACATATGTATCTTATATTCTATCTTTGTCTCAAATACACCCTTTGATCGACATCCCTAGAGCTTTGGAAGGGTGGTATATGGATATGATATCACACTTTTTTACTTTTCATGAAAGGATATATCTCCTACAATGACTTATTTTATGTGTCTTCAAGGGATCCTATGGGAACCCATACTTGTTTACATATGGATCCACATCTGATGTTGGGTGTTCCTCTACTCATTAATTTTAAGAAGCACCAATAACACAACATGTTGAGATGCCAACAAAAATAATAATGGAACAATATACAGAGGTAGCTATGATACAACCATATGTTCACCCTGTTAAGGAAGAGGAATATAATAAAGAGGACTATATTATGGACACTGAAGCAGCATATATGTCGCAACCGAAGTGGGTGTGAGGTTCATAGGCTGATTTTTTGAACAAAGAGGCAATGTCGTTGATTTTTTCCAGTGTAAAACATTTTTTATATAAAAATATTTAATTTATAAAGAAATAAAATATCTTCTCATAATCTATAATTCTATATAAATTTTCAAATAAAAATCACTTAAAAACTGTAATTGTAATTATTTTGATAAATTAAATAAGTCAACATATAGAAAATACACATAATTTAGGTATTTCACACACTAAATCAAGAAATGAATTGTAACCAAATACAAAATTGAAAAAAAATCATAGAATTAATTATAAATATCTTTCTAATATGATGATTGGGGGTGATTTCGTATGAAAAACATTCAATTCCATAAATTAAAGATGTAAAATATGTATGTTGGTTGTATATTTTACTCTAATGCATAGAAGGATATCTGGATTGCAATCCTTTATTTTTTTCTTATCTTATTTTAATTTGAGTATTCTTGGTACTTTTCCTAATTTAGTTTATATTTATCTTCTTATTGTGTAGGATGAGGTGGAACAAGGGATATGCTTATGTGAACTTCACAAGCTCAAAGGTTTTATGTATGCTATTTTAGGTGTCCCATGGGCAGCCTTGGGAACATCATTTCCAATATCACATGATCTTGGAGATTGCTTGTGCTAAAATCTAGTTATTTTTATCACCCATTATATATAAAACTTATTGTGTTCCTCCTCCTGTGATACAAGATTTAAAGTGATAAAAAGATATTTTTAGGGGAAGGAAGCAATGGTGAAGTATTTTGAGAACTCAAGATTCACATGTGAAATTTATGAGTACCTTTAAATAGTCTCTAACCCACCAAGGGATGAATATGAATCCTCTCCCACTGATAAGTGGAACACAATTGATTGATACATATCACCTATCACCACTGCTAGTGGTTTTTAGACTCCTCCATTATGATCTAGGGAAAATACCTTACTAGTAGAAAGGGTGAACCTTGTGACCTATGGGATATTATAATTTATATCAAGGTTATAGGTTCCAAATTCAGCTCTGTGTAAGAACATTGATGCTTTCATTTCATGTATGAATCATTTAGTCCTTCATTTCCCTGTATTTTTTCCTATTACACCTTCAAAAGTTTCATTATTTTGTTTTTTAAGAGTTTTTTAAAAAGTATTTATTTAAATTATTCAATTTCAAAAAAATTGAAATTTGATTCATTCAAATGAAATTAAAATATAAACTGTCACATTTGTGTCTTTCTTTCAGTAATTTTCTCTTTTTATTTTTTGTCTATCTTTTTCCCCTAGGTTTCCTTTTGAATTTTGGAGAAAAAATAGAGGTTTTTGGGTGGATAGACCCAGGCACATGATTGGTGCACATTTAGTAGTAATTGTGCACCCAACCCAAGTAACCATGTGGTAGGAGACAGAACCTACCACACAGCCACCGCATGGTTGTGTACCCCAGCTTAGGTGTTTGTGTAGTCTAGATAGACATTATGCACGGTTACCACATGGTTTAATAAACCATGTGGACAAACTGTGCGTAGAGTCCAGGTCATTAAATAATGTTATTTACCATTTTTCCCTTCTATAATTAAACCTAGTCTTCACCTTTTCTTCACCACTCAGTATTTTCATCCATAAAAGGCCTCCAAGCTCCCTTAGCACCCATTTTTTAAGGGTTTTTGGTGGGAAAAGCTTCAAGAATCATCAAGTAAGTGGATTTACCCCTTATTTCTTATTTCTCTTTAGGGTTTCTTCCCTATTTATTGAGGTTATTTTTTTCTGACATCTAGGGTTTCATCCCTAGGGTTTAATCTTGGGGTTTTGGATTTGATCTCTTGGATTAGGGTTTGTTTTTTCTTGCTTGTGGTGCGGTTGAAGTGCGGTTGAAGTTCGGTTGAATATTTGCACCAATTTTTGGGGTTTTGGACATCAAAGGTAGGTGGTTCCATCTATAAACATTATTTGGTGAATTATTTTGCTTTCTTAATTAATTTATCATGATATTTGATTAATATATGTGGTGAAAAAGTTGTTTTTGAAAGTGTTTAACATGTGTTTGATTTTTAAGTGTCAGGTTTATTTGAAATGGGGTGTGCTTTTAGTTTGAACCCATGTTGTATCACTTTTTAATGTTTTATGAATTTTGAAATAAGTTTATTAAATTATGCAAGTGATTCTAATTGTTTTTTGATATGGTTTTGGTGTATGTTTGGTCATAAAAGAGGATTTTGAGTGGGTTTTCTTGTGTAAAACCATGTGAAACTTCTTGGAATTTTTTTATGAAATTTTTAAAAGGTTTATTAAATGATATAAAGGGTTAGAAACATGTTTTCAAACTGTTTTAGTGTGAGTATAATCTTTTTAATGGGGTTTTTATGTGCAAGATTTATTATGTGACATCTGGAGCTTTATTGAGCATAAAAGGGAAGCCGAGGTATCTAGGTGGGCAGACTAGAACTAGTATTCTAATGATTTGGAAATGGTTATATCCTGGTTTCACTTAGAGGGATTTATGATTACAACACTAATTATATATGGAAAATCATTTTAGACCACTAGAACTTTGGATATTTCTCCTCTCTAGTGGATCGTGCATTATAAAACTATTAGCAGTGGTTCTTATACCACATTTCACTGAGATATGAGGTACCTAGGGTCCCACTGCTAGCTAGTTCCTAGGGTTAGTTCCTATGATTAGTGCTCATTGGATATATTGTACTTACCATCAGCATATGGTAGTGTTTGGTTTTAAATTTTCAAAAGCAAGTGTGTTATCTTTAAAAAAAATCTTTAAAATTGTTTTTTGTTTAAAGCTGTTTTTCTTAAAATTGTCACTAGAATTCCTTTGTGTAAAATATTGCAAGTTGTTTACCTTAAAAAGTTTATTTCATGTAATATTTTATTGGATGGAATCCTTTTGGGCTTAGTATCACACCCTAATTACACCTTTGGGTGTAAGTAGACTCGGTAATGTTTGACACAGGTAAGGGCAAGGCTTTCGGTGACGGTGGATCAAGTTGCTAGTTGTTTTCTTGGTGCGGTGTTGTGGAGGTGGCTTGAGGGCAATGCCCCCTTACCATGTGGTGGTTTTTTAGATAAATTTTTTACTCCTTTTTGTTGTAACCCATTTGGGTGTTGGTTTAAACTATGTATCTCAATCCTGAAAAAAAATTTAAGGCTTGATTAGTTGAATTTTCAAATTTAGTTAATTAAATTTTTCTGGTTGTTTTATGCTTATTAATTCAGGTAAATCATTTCCAAGCAATTTTTATGATATTAGGGAACTTTTTCCAGCCCTTGGGCATAGGGAACGCCCTTCGGGCCATGCCACGGATTGGGTTGGGCACAGGTTCGAATGACGACCTGACTTGGTTCGTGACATAAACTCTAATTATTCCTTATCGAATAATATATTAATTTAAACATTATTATAAAAAAACATGATATATTATAAAAATAAACAAAAAATAATAATATAACATGTATGTTGTATGATTAAAAAATAATATATTAATACTTATTATTTTTAAAATAAAATATTACATTTATGAATAGTGATAGAACCGGTACAAAAGGATCAGTCCTGGGGCACGAGGCAAGCCCAAATAAAAATTAATTTAATTATAAAAATCCATTTTTATGAAAATATATTTATATATTATTTTCCCAAATTAAAATAAAATATAAAATAAATAATTCATTTATAAAATTATAATATAATATAAATATATATTTCTAAAATTAAAAAAACATGGGAAAGAGAGCCAAATGATTTGGAGTTCTTTCCCAGGTGTCCAAAGCGAAAAATAATTTGGTGATCTAGAGACACATTTCTATGAAAAACCCTATGCCCATTTAATTAACAAAACAAGTTTAAAAAGTTAGCCGCCTGAGTGCATGCTTTCCAAAAACAATACCTTATGCATGACCTGATTCCATGTGCTTGCACCCACATGATGTAACAACTCCACTCACCTAAACTTTTATCAAACCACGATTGTTGAGAATCGAACCCCCCATTGGCATGATCAGAAAGGAATAGTGGTTTAATCAACTTGCATGCCCGCTTTAATATATAAAGTGGATATATATATATATGTAAATATAGTTATATTATTCTTAATATTTTATAATACTATTATATTTTATATATAAATATATTTTAAAAGTATATTTATATGTTTTCATATATATTTAATATTATTTTTAAAATACATTTTAAATTATTTAATATATATATTTATATTATACATTTTTTAAAATAAGGTTGACGTTCAAAGCCTCTATTTTAATTAAAAAGAAAAGTGAAAAGTTGAAGGAACATACAAGACCACATAGGACCACAAAAGAGACTAATAAAGTCATCCACCCATTCTAGAGAGGGTACACATATTGTGAAGAGAGAGTATTACACCCCTGTCGTGAGGATGTCGACCCCTCCTCCAAGTCTTGGCCTACATCCATGGATCATCACTATCATACATACATACATACATATACATACATACATACATATATACATACATATATACTATTATGTCCACTAGGTCAAATACCCTGAGAGGGGGGGTGAATCAGGGTATGACAGATTAAACCTTTCTTCTTCAGATCTTGTTTCATTATTAAACAAAACTCAATTCACTCTTTCTCCTTTAGCAATATATGAATAGATATGAAATCATGCACAGAATATACCAATTTTTACTTGGTTCACCCTCACTGGGCTACGTCCAAGGAGCATACAACAGCGATATGCCGATGTACCAAATTCACTAAGGCTCACTACCAATAATGAGTACAATGTTCAGGATAGATCTTTTATGCCTAGGATCATTGCCTTTATAAGGTTTAGGGTCTTCTCACTGCATTCCCAAGGTTCACTCCCTATGCCTCTTTCTCTGGCTCACTATCAGTGGAAAGGGTCATCGTCTTCCTCTTCCTTCACTCACTGCTCTTGGAAAAGAATTCATTCACGGTTTATAGACATGTAGGTCAAACATAGTTTATGGACATGTAGTTCTCTTCATTTTCATGAATTCTTGCATCCTCAACTATATTTAGATGCTCTGTTGAAGTTCCTTTTTCACTCGTAGATGAATTCCACATTCCCGAGTACTGCTAGGTACCAGAAAATACTTTCACAAACTGATTTGAGGCTTTCACAAGCTTCCTTGTGTAAATCACAAACCACCTTCTTCTCCTGCATACTGAGTACCAAGTTTGGTTTGCAGAACACCTCCTTCATGTACTTCTATCACTTCTAAAAACCTCCCTTCATCCATGGATTGTGTCTTCCTTTGCTATCGCATACCGCCTTTGTGTACCGATTTCGCGAACCTCTTCTGCGAAACACCCTCCATCCGTGAATTGTTATTTGTTCATGGACTTCTTTCACTTACCACCTGCATACTGCTCCTTCTTCCTCCGCATACCATGTCTTATGCAAGTTACAGTTCTCTGCTTAAATCCTTCGATGAAATTTCTTCTGCGTGAACCACTTTAGATTTCGCAGAATTCTTCCTTGTGAACCTCCTTCGAACTTTACCGAAATCCCAGACAAAAAATATATTCTATAATGTTATTTGGACTCAACAATAATCGTTGATATTATTGATTCTTATATAAGAAAATATACATTCAAAAACCTCTAATCTAAGATTTACCAAATCTTCAATTCATCCTTCACAGCATACCGATCCTTTTGTCGTTGCGAACCACAAGCCACTCGCGAATCGTTTTTCCTATCTAGTATGCGTACTATCTTTGTTCCTATATGGTCAATCTCCTCCACCAACTTCAATCCATCCATATATTGTACCACCTTTTACTGTGAACCATTTTCGGTTTCGATAACCTCTTCGACGTACCGTTCCCACTGCTCTGCGTACTATTCCTAGAACATGGTACGCGGTCCATGAATTGTGGTACATAGTTCTTATCCTTTGACAAATTTTTTTTCAACATTATTTATACCATTCACTCCTATGAAGAAATCCTTCCTTTTCCAACATCAAACTCGTGATTTTGAGGACCAAAAAATTGGAAAACATTGGGAAACTGCGCCACCCTCATTTTCAGTCATCTGGCATTGTCAAAAAACACAACTACACCCAAAACATACTAAGAGGACACCGTTAGGGATTTTTTCCCAACAATATCTCCCTTAGGGTTTGTTGACAACTCTTATCATAATAATGTTTCACATTTTGATACCACATTAATACTCCTTCCAACTTCAACCACCATTCACTTCACACGATTAAGATAGCAATCAAGGATTTACTCAACACATACTCTAAGCCCACATAATCCATGCTCGGCATGCGAAACAAGAGTATAATGAAAAATTCATCAATGAATCACTTAATTTCTAATCACCAATTGTTGATACCATACTGATACATTGATACCAATGAACTTCTTTCATTACGAACCTCGGCCGTTGTGATATCTAATAATTGATCGATCACTTCTAGCATCATCAAATTTAATGCTACCCCTATGTTATAGCTCCTCTAACTAGATTCATCTCAACTTCAACTCCCCCTATCTCACTTCTCTGCTTAACAAATTCTCCCCATATCTTTTCTCCCCCTGAATAGTCACACTTTCTTCCCCTTTGTCAAGGAACCTGAAGGGAACTTTAAGGTTATCTGCAATAGGGTAAAGAACGCATATCAGTACATTAGTGAAAAAAACATCATACCTTAGGGAGAGGGGGTCCCATATCCACACTTTTTCAAGTGTGGGAAGTCGAATGGACTCCCAGATCCAGTAGATACCTTTGAAATTCTTATTTGGGTAAGGGATTTGTCATAATTTCTGCAACCTGTTGTTCTGTAGGTACATACTCCAATTTCACAAGCCATTGCTCCACCTTCTCCTTGATAAAATGATATTTGATTTCAATGTGCTTTGTTCTTGACTGATGGACTGGATTTTTTCTAAGATTTATATCACTTGAATTATCACAATGGATTCTGATCGGAGATTTCACTTCAATTCCCATATCTTCAAGTTGTTACTTCATCCATAATAGTTGTGTGCAAGCTTGAGTAGCCACAATGTATTCATCTTTTGTGGTGCTCAATGAAATATAATCTTGTTTCTCACTTAACCAAGAAATACACAATCCTCTGAGATAAAAGGCACCTCTAAATGTTTATTTCCAATCATCTATTGATTCGGCACAATTTGCATCTGTATATCCTAATAACTCTAGATGAGATTTATCATTATACATTAGGCCAAAATAAACTTTTCCCTTGATTTACCGAAGAATTATTTTTACTGCAATCATGTGGATCTCTTTGGGATTTCTTTGATATCTTACTACTTAGTATTTGGAAAATACAATTTTAGTCCTTTTCATGGTCAAATATAGAAAACTTCCAATGATTTTCCTATATTTTGTGATGTTAATTTCCTTTCCATCATCATGTTTGGATAGTTTCATCTGGGTAGCAACCGGATTCTTCATCTCCTTGGAATTATCCATTCTAAACCTTCTCAAAACCTCCTTGGAATATTTATATTGATAAATAAAGGTTCCATTCCTTCCTTGTGTCACTTGTAAGCCAATGAAAAATTTCAGCTCACCAATCATCTACATTTTGAACTCTCTTTTCATGTATTCATAAAACTGTCTGCATTGTGCTTCATCTACTCCACCAAATATTATGTCATCGACATAAATTATCACCATCATCCTTTGACTATTTTCATTATTGAAATACAAATTGTAATCAAATCCACCATGCTGAAAATCGATCTTCTTTAGAAACTGATCAAGCCTTGAATACCATGCTCTTGGTACTTGCTTCAAACCATATAAAGCCTTATTTAGCCGATAGACTTTGTTCTCATCTTCATGAATGATAAAACCATATGTCTTCTCAATGTAAACTTATTCTTCTAGAAATCTATTTAGAAATTCTGACTTGACATCCATTTAAAAAACCTTAAACTTTCTTTGCACTACTATATCCAAGAATAATCTGATTGTCTCTAGCCTTGAAACAGGTTCAAATGCCTCATCAACATCAATAACCTATATCTGGGAGTACCCTTTTCACACCAGTCATGGTTTGTTTCGAATAACAACACCATATTCATTCATTTTGTTGTGAAAGACATATTTTTTTATAATGACATTCTTTTTTGTTGTTCTCGAAACAATTCCTCATGTCGGATTCTTCTCAATTTGGTCAAGCTCTTCATTCATTGCATGAACCCAATTCTCATATCCAGTAGCTTCATCAAAGAATTTAGGCTCCACCTATGATAAGTATGATTCTTACTATAGATACTTCATACTCCTTGTTTATACTAGTGTTGTCCGATCACCAATTATGTTTTGCATATCAATTTCATCTCTTCTCACTGGTCTCTGGTAAGACACTAATTTATCTTCATCATCTGATCCTTCTTCTGAATCTACCTCTGGAGTTGGAGTGTCTCCTGACCTGCTCATCTCTTCATCACTATCCTCCTAAGTCTGATCATGTATTTGCTGAAGATTCTGCTCATTCTCCACTATGGTCACATCATGACTTTCAACTATCTTTTCCAGCTGCTTATTGAATCATATTTGTATGATTTTCTTTTCTTTGAGTATCCAAGAAATATCCCTTCATATCTATAGGATTCAAACTTCCTATGTTTATCCTTATTGAGAATGAAACATTTACTTCTGAAGACTCAAAATTACTTTAATGAAGTCATCTTTCCATACCATAACTCGTATGGTGTCTTATCCTCTTTCAGACAAAGTAATGCTCTATTTGAAGTATAGACTGTTGTCATCGCTACTTCTTCTCAAAATTTATCTAGAAGATCTTTCTTAGTGAGCATTGTTTTGGCCATGTTGTTGACAATATAATTTATTCTCTCAACTACTACATTCTGCTATGGAGTTCTTACTATTGAAACTTGATGCCTTATCCCATGTTTCTTGAGATAATCCTCTACTTGGGTATTTGTAAACTCTGTTCCATTATCTGATCAAATCATTTGGACTTTCTAACTGTGCATCTTTTCACATTCCCATCAATATCTTGTAATACAGCTGAACACTTCATATTCGTGATTGATTATTGATACGCATGCCATTATGTTATAGTCATCAATGAAGAGAACATAATATATCCTCCCATCAATATCCCTTGGTGAAATTGGCCCACACACATCAATATGCACCAACTCAATCAATCTTGTTGATCTTTTCTCCTTTGGATAATATGTCTTTCAAATGATCTTCCCTTATTGACAGGCATCTCACGTATGAGTATGATCACATGATAATCTAGGGAGATTTTGAGCGGCATCATATTTCACCAGATCTTCCAAGGACACTTGGCTTATATGGCCAAAATGCTTATGCCATAACTTGTTTTCTTCATTCTTGGACAAAAATCACATATCTTTTTCTCCGCTAATGAGGTAGATATTCCCTTTGGTATGATTTCCTTACAACAAAACAGCACCATCCTTTGCTTTAATGATACATAATTTCTTGGAAAATATTATGGCATGTATTGATTCACACAATTGACTAACACAAATCTAGTTGTGATGAAGCCCTTCAATAACCAAGACATCTACTCGTCTCATGTATTTTCCTCCAAATTTGGATTTTCTTGAACCTATAATTTTCAATCCCTCATTATTGCCAAATATTATAGTAACCTCTTTATCATACTGAATTCCGGTCACTAGATCCTTATTTTCTGATATATGGGAAGTGTATCCACTATCAATGATCCATATCCCAGTGCGATTTGATGCCTTGAATGCAATTTCTACAACCACTTCCTGCTCTGACCTTTTATTTTTGACCCAAGTTTTTGAATTCATAATCGATATGGAATGATAATATTGATCTTTCTCAGTATATGACAATCCAGATTCAACCTGCATAGCTACAAATTGATTTTGAATTTTCAGTTCTCTTGAAGATACATTTGGCTACTTATTATGAAAAAATTCAGTCTGCCTTGGCACATTCCTCTGTATTGTTGATGTGTAATATCTTTCCATATGTCCGAGTCCTTTACACCTAAAACAATGACCATAAAATAATGACCTAGAATTTTGAGTTCTGTACAACCACCTCTATTGGTCTTGTTGCCTTTGGTACCTATTTTATATGGAACATACCTTTTGATAGTGTCCTATATTACCACAACAATAGCATCTTATGTGAGGTACATTCCTGTGTGACAATGATGCACCACTATTTGTTCCTTGGGTTCTCTAAATATTATGATTCTACTTCATACCCAAATCAATCTTCATTCTTGGAGTGAATGATTGTGGTCTGAATTGAACCATAACTGCTTTCTGTTTTAGATCAAGCCCCATACCAGGCTTATCATTCAAAGTTGATTGTTTTTTCTATTCTGCTGGGCCACTATTCTCAAATATCATCTTCTCAGTTGTCTGTATGATCTTCATTCCTAATGTCAAACCTAGAGTTAACTATTTCTTATGATCTTTAACTATTTTTCATAGACTGAAAACTTATGTTGAGTCAATAAGGTTTCCTTATGACTTTTCCATTTCTTTATGTTTTGAAAATCATAAACACTTTATCTTAAGGCTAATTATATTTTTCCTAAGGATTATTTTCATAAGGAAAATTTTCCTTATCTAAGGAAATTTTTATCCTTACCTATGTTTTTATTGATCATTTTATGGTCTCTCTAAATCTAACTCATTTTATTACTAAGGAAAAATTGGTTTCATATCTAAAACCTCGGAATCTTATGATTCCTTGGATATAGAGTATTCTGTTTTCAAACTCTTAATTCTTTAAAATTCAGACTCCAAATTCTCTAAAATTCAGACTCCAAATTCTCTGAAATTCAGACTCCAAATTCTTTGAAATTCATACTCCAAATTCTCTAAAATTCATACTTTGAATTCTCTGAAATTCAAATTCCGAATTCCTCATAATTCAGACTCCGAATTACTCATTTTTCCAACTCTAAATTCCTCATAATTTAGATTCCAAATTCATTGAAATTTGGACTCCAAAATATTTAGATTTTAGATTCCAAATTCTTTGTAAAATAGAATATGAATATCCATGTCTTATAGACTCTGAATGTTTACTTGGTTAGACTCTGAATTCAATTTTTCCTTAGACTCCTAAAAATTGATTTGGTTAAGTAACTCCATTTTTCTTACACTTGTTATGAAACGATGTCTTACAATCTATTTCTAACTAACCGTTGTTTGAGTGACATGTGTATAGGTCCCTCCGAGATTCAAGGAAAAATATGAACATTGGAGGAGGGATCCAACTGTTGGAGAATTTCCTATAAATAAGAGCTCAATTGAACGAGCTCATAATATGTTGATCACACTAGAGATTGCATGCTGCTAAAGTGATTTCTAGAGAGAGAGACTCTCATGCTTTGTGTGATTCTTAACATCTTATTTAGATTACTTCGTGTGACTCTGGTTGTTACTGAGTACAATCAAGAGCTTCTGGGGATAGGAAGACAGAGGTGACGACTACCTTAAAGTTCGAGGGATTGCGGGGATAGCAAGATATATTTTGATATTCCTATCAATGGATTACCCTAGTGTGGGTAAGACATAATTTCTTGAAAGTATAAATCAAGGGACCTTTATCTAAGTTTCTTGGATACCATACTCTTTAGGTTGAAATATTTCATACTTGTTACTTGTTTTGTTTCAAGTTTATTTCCATTGTATTTTGATAAAGGAATAAATTATAAACTTCTTATACTTTCTTGTACTTTTTTATACTCTGATAAGTAAGATTCTATATTCTTTAAGGTAGAATTTTTTCCTTGTAAACTTTCCTTAAGTTTCATTTCTGGAATCATATTTCTGAAACCTAGCAAGTTTGTTTAGTATAACTAAAAGAGGTATTGTGGATTTACCTTGTTTAACTTTTTTAAACATGTTTTTACTTAAGGTTAAAAACAAAAGTTTTTAAACTTACAATTCACCCCCCCCCTCTTGTAATTGAGTATCTACATTCATATTTCGATCCTAAAATTGGTATCAGAGAAGGTCTCTGAAATAATTATATTCACATATAAGTTTTTTTGGTCAAGTTTTCCTTGTTCTAAATTTTCTTATTTAACTTTTCTTGTTTAAGTTTTGATTAAGGATTTTTATCTTTGTTTACAAACTTTTTCTTCTAACAAGTTTTGTGGAAATATTTTCTTATAGAATGGTAGGAATGAATGTTGGTTCGATTGAAAATCTAAATCCTACTAGACCACCTATTTTTTATATTAATGATTATGAGTACCAGAGAGATAGAATGAAGACATTTGTTATTAACACTAGAGTGGAAAAAAATTCATTCTTACTGGAGATTACAAAATTCCTAAAAAGGAAGTCAAAACCTTCACCAATCAAGAAAAATCAGAATATCAACTAAACTACAAGGTACGTAATACTTTGTTGTGTTCCATGACCAGGAATATATACAGTCATATATCTTCTTGTAAAGCTACAAAATACATCTAGAAGAAATTGGAAGTTACACATTTTGGTACATCTAAAGTTATATAAACTAGAAGAGCTATACTTAAGCTGAATATCATGGATTTCTATTTCCTTATGGAGAACCGGTATGTAAGGTGAAACAAAGATTTATGACTATCTTCAATATTTTACAATATATGGGAGAGAAATTTCTTGATGATGAAGCTCTCGTAGACAAGATTATTGATATTATGCCTAATGAGTGGGAATCCAAAAGAACAGTTATTTATGAGAATAGAAAAGTGTCTCAAATCACTCTTGATGAGCTTTTTGGAACTCTTCTTCAACATGAGACAAGAATGAAAAGAGATGCTGATATGAATAAGAAGAATTATGGTAATGGAAGTGTATCATTTACTATTACTAAATCCAAGACTCTAGAAAGGGTTATAATATCCAAGTCTAAGAAAGTCACTATTTTATCTGAATCTAGTGAAATTGAACATTCTGAGAATGATCTAGCTAATCTTTCTCGAATGATGAACAAGATAGTTGGAAAGAAATACTTTTAGTATAGATATAAGAAGAAAGAAAGAAAAGACAAGAAAGACTCAGAAGTCACTTGCTATGAATGCAAAAGAGCGGTGCATATAAGGCCAGATTGTCCTATGATTAAGAAAAAGGATAGAAATGAAAATCACTCTGAGGAGAATAGAAAGAAGTACTAAAAGGCTAAATCTAAGAAAGTTTTGAAAGATAATGACACCTGGAGTTCCAGTGGTGGTAACTCTTTAGATGAATCCTCAGATAACAAATCTTCTAGTAAGAAGAATCTTGGTTTACTAGCCAAAATACCCATTGAAAATCATTTTCTAATGGCCAAGGTACACAATGATGAATCTATAAGTAATGTATCTTTGAATGTAAATTATACTAATGATAAATACTATGAATCTTCAGATGATGAATCTTCCTCATCAGAAGATAATACATTACCTTCTTATGAAGAAGTGTCTAGGTTTGTTAAACTTCTTGAGAATGAAAATTCTAAACTCAAGAAAAATCTTGATAAGGAAAATTCTAGATTAACTATTTTAACCAAAGAAGTATTAGATCTTTCTAAAGATCTAGATAAGAAAACTTTTGATTTTAATAGTATTTCCAAAAATCTTGAGGAAGTATATTCTGAGAAGGATAAACTTTTTAAGGATCTTTAAAATGTAATTTCTAAAAATATATTTCATAGGCTAAATCTAGTGCTAAAACTAATGTTTTTTAGGATAAAATATGGTCAATAAACTAAAGTCAGAAATGCTTTCTTTAAAGAAATGTCTGTCAAATTTTACCTTAGGTAAGGAAAATTTTGACAAGATGTATTCCCAAATTCAACCTTTAATAAATAGTTCTGGGTTTTGTTATACTCATTCTAAACCAGTTTTTAGTAATAACTATTTTATTTCCCAAACTGCTCCATTTTTCACTAAATGTCATTGTGGTGGATATTGGGCAAAAAAAATTTCTTTAAAAAAAACTAAATCTTAGATTTTCATAAAGCTTATTTTTTTAAGAAAATGTAGATACCTAAAATTTTTCTTTCTAAAATTTCTGGATCCAAGAAAGTTTGGATTTCAAAAGTATAAATCTTTTATTTTCATGAAAATAAAGAAAGTACCAACAGAAATACATAGTACATGGATAGTGGATGTTCCTGGCATATGATTGGTAACAAAAACTACTTTGAAAAGATTATCAAGACAAAAGGAGTAAAAGTAACTTTCGGAGATAATGCTTAGGGAGAAATTATTGGTATAGGTAACATTGTTATTCTTGGAAAAACTTTAATTTCAAATGTTTTATTTGTTAAAGGTCTTAAGAACAATCTCATTATCATAAGTCAATTATGTGATGAAGTTTACCTTGTGAATTTTTGGAATGAAAAGTGCTTAGTACACAATTCTAAGGAAGAGTTTATTCTTTCTACCCATAGGTAAGAGAATGTATACACACTAAACTTAGAAGACCTTAGGAGCAAAGATATACCTTTCCTTAGTGAAATGGAAGATCAATCTTGGTTATGTCATAGAAGGTTAGGATATTGTAACCTTAGGAACCTATGTAAACTCTCAATTAAAAGACTAGTTAAGGATCTACTAGAGCTTATATTTGATTCTTAAAAAGTTTTTGATCCTTGTCAATTTTGAAAGCAACATAAATCAAGTTTTAAATCAATTGGTGAAGTCTCAACATCTAATTCATTACAGTTAGTGCATATGGATCTTTTTGGTCCAACACAAACTAGAAGTATTGGAGGAAAATATTATGTATTTTTCTTAGTTGATGATTACACTAGATTTACATGGATCTATTTTCTAACAAATAAGTCTTAATATTTTTGTTATTTCAAAATGTTTAGATCCCAAGTTAAAAATGAGAAAAACCTTCCATTGATAACTATTCATAGTGATCATGGAGGATAATTTCAAAATTCATATTTTGAAACTTTCTATAGTAAAAAATGCATTACTCGTAACTTCCCAGCTCCAAGAACTCCTCAACAGAATGGTGTTGTTAAAATAAGAAATCAAATTCTTCAAGAGATAACTAGAACCATGTTGAGTGAATATTCTATAGCTAACAACTTTTGGGATGAAGTTGTAAGTACTTCTTGTTATACTATAAATCAAGTTTTCATTAGACCTTTTCTTAACAAAACTCCTTACGAATTGTGGAATGGTAGAAAACCTAGACTTTCCTACTTTAAGGTATTTGGTTGCAAAGTATTCATTCTGAATACTAAAGATAATCTATATAAATTAGAACCCAAATCTGATGAAGGAATTTTCCTAGGCTACTCCACAACTTCTAAGTCTTATAGAGCTTTTAATAAAAATACTTGTACTGTTGAAGAAATAGTACATGTTAAATTTGATGAAATAGATCCTTTTAATTTTAAACAACCCCAACATACATCCTTGGATGTGTTTTCAAAAACTGATTATCAACCATTGATATAATACCCTTATGATAAGGAAAATGTTCAAGAAAATATTTCTGAATAATTTACCCTAGAAAATTTCCTACCATATGTTGATGAATAGGTTTTACAAAACCCAAATCAGTTGTTTTTGAAGAATCATCCCAGTGATAGTATCATTGGTGATGTAAATCAATCTATAAGGACTAGAAGTTCCTTAATAAATGAATTAGAACATCTATCATTCCATTCTCAATAAGAAAAAAAAATCACTGATGAAGATTTAGTTGATGATTATTGGATAAAATCCATGAAAGATGAACTAAATGAATTCGAAAGGAACAAATTCTAGGCCTTGGTTGAAAGACCTAAGGAAACTTCTATTATTCGAGTAAATTGGGTCTTCAGAAATAAGTGTGATGAAAATGTAATCATTATAAGAAATAAATCTAGTTTAGTTGATAAAAGCTATAATCAACAAGAAGGAATATACTATAAAGAAACGTATTCTCTAGTAGCTAGACTTAAATCTATTCTTATTTTACTTGCCTTTTCAGCATTCTTTAATTTCAAACTTTTTAAAATGGATGTAAAATGTTCTTTCCTTAATGGATATGTTCAAGATGAAGTTTATGTTGAAAAACCTCCTGGTTTTGAAGACACAAAACATCCTAAACATGTTTCAAACTTACCAAATATTTATATGGACTTAAACAATCCCTTAGAGCTTGGTATGATAGACTTACAATATTTTTGTTACAAAAAAATTATGTTAAGGGAACCGCTAATCCAACCCTTTTTATAAAGAAATATAAGAAAAGTGTTTTTATTGTTCAAATTTATGTTGATGACATTATATTTGGTTCAACTCAGCAATATTTAACTAATTTGTTTGTGAATCTAATGAAATCTAAGTTTGAAATGAGTATGATGGGTGAGTTAACATTTTTCCTAGATTTTCAAATTTCTCAAAAACCAGAAGGAACTTATATATCTCGAAATAATTATATTAAATATCTTCTTAAAAAGTATGGATTTGACAACACTAAGAGTATAAGTACTCCCATTGGTACCTCAAATTCTCTTGATGTTGATGAAGCTGGGAAACCAGTATATCAAACATTATTTAGAGGTATGATAGGAATTTTACTATAATTGAAAGCTATTCATCTAGATTTAATGTTTTTAGTATGCTTATGTGCAAGATATCAATCCAATCCTAATGAATCTCATTTAAAAGCAGTGAAAAGAGTTTTTTGCTATTTAAAGGGAACCATGGATTTAGGACTCTTTTATACTTTTGGAAATGATTTTTTTAAAAAAAAATTCTAATATTGAATTTTGTGGGTGTAGAATTTATAGGAAAAGTACATTCGAAACTTTTCATTTCTTAGGAGATTTGTTAGTTTCTTGGTCGCGCAAAAAGCAAAACTCAGTAACACTTCCCACTACTAAAGCTGAATATGTAGCAGCTGGAAGTTGGTGTGCTCAAGTGTTGTGGATGTAACACACACTCTGTAGGGGGATTCATAGTTTTACCATGATATAAAGAATAATCCATCATTATACTAAATTAATAATCGTTAAATGGTATATCAATTAAGAAAATTACTCATAGAAAATATAAATCATGGGAAAATAATTACAAATACCATGACGAGGTCGCAGAAATAAGAAATTGTTGATTCAAGTGAAAGATCAAAAAAGTTGATTCGGTGGAACGATGATGGTCAAATGAAATAATTGTAAAATGTTATATCAATTAAGAAAACAAATCATAAAAACCCTAAATCATGGATATATGATCAAACATACCTTGACGAGATCGTGGAAAGAAGAAATAATTGATTTACATTGATAATCCAAAGAGCCGATTTGGGGGAATGATAATGGTTGAAATAAATGATCGTTAAATTATGATATGTTTATAATGGAAACATATAATTGAGATGTTAATAGAAAATGTGGTATTAAATATTTTAGGCGGCAATTCAAAATTTGGATGTCGCGATGTAAAAAAATTGAAATTTCGCGTTCTCGGGATATTAAAATTATCTTTCACGTCGGTTTTATGATAACCATCGTGAAAAGATATTAAAATTTTCGCTTATTTTTCACATCATTTATTATAAAACCGACATGAAAAATCAATCTTCATCACTTTTTCACGTCGTTTATTATAAAACCGACGTGAAAAATCGATTTTCATGACTTTTTCACATCGTTTATTTAATAATCAACGTTAAAAGGTATTTTTCACGTCGTTTATTTAATAACCGACGTGAAAAAAGTTTATAAAAATGTATTTCATTTCTTAAGATTTAATTTGACAGGTCACAGAGATCAAATGGAGTTACGGATTAAAAGTTATGGCCTTCAGAAGTTGATCATCTCTAAACAATGTCTTAGGGAATGCCAACTTCAGAAGGCCATAACTTTTAATCCGTCACTCGGTTTGAGCTCCGTGACCTATCAAATTAAAGCCTTGGAAATGAACTAAATTATTGTAAACTTTTTTCACATCAGTTATTAAATAAACGATGTGAAAAATACCTTTTAACGTTGGTTATTAAATAACCGACGTGAAAAAGTCATGAAAATCGATTTTTCACATCGGTTTTATAATAACCGACGTGAAAAATAAGCATAAATTTTAATATATTTTCATGGAAATGGATTTTTCACATCGGTTATTAAATAACCGATGTGGAAAATTGATGTACATTGATTTTTTACGTCAGTTATTATATAACCAACGTGAAAAATCTGCAAAAATGTTTTTTTACGTCGGTTATATAATAACCGACCTAAAAAATCGATTTTCAAATATTTTCACGTCGATTATCAAAAACCGACGTGAAAAAGTGCGATGTAAAAAAAGGTTTTTTTACTAGTGAGTATTTATATCTCATGAGATAATGATTTTGTGAATGAGTGTATTTATAGTTAGCTATAGTCACAAAGAAAATACATGAGTGTATTTTCGGTTAGCTATACTCATAGAGACTATGTGTGAGTATATTTTCAATAAGGTATGATCAGAAATTATATTCATGACTGTAGTTTTTAGTTATATTTATAAGGACCCAGCCTTAAAACATTATGTAATCTTGAATTAAATGAATAATTCACATTAAATAACTTTTCAGGTTTAGAGTTTTATAGAATTAGGCCATAACTATTACATTATATCTCAAAAATTATAAAGTAGACACTTCTACTCAGTTTCCATTTTTTTCATAAAACAAAAATTCTTGAAAAAAAGAGTCATGTCTAGTTCTATGTTTTAGATAGCATGAATTTTCCTTGATCCCATCCTTGACCCTATTCATCTTTAAGTCCGATGAAAAACATTTCAAAACTTGGGATGAGCATAAAAATCTCAATAAGGGTTATAAAATAAATAAAGAAAACATTAGTCCATAAAAACATAATCTTTTTAACATACCTCATGAAATCATAATATTTATGAATAACATATATAAAACACAAATCTTAATGGTAACTTGTGGCATCCATAACATACTTACGTTGTAGCTTTCACAAGTACGTAGGGAGTTACATTTGGAATACCCATTACAGTATATTCCCTAAATATCTTAGGAGAAACATTAACTTTTACCTCCGTCATGTTACCCAATGCATTGGAGAGCTATCTCGGGCTCACCCGCCCGAGGTTTATCACAGAACCACCTGTATACATAAAACAATTCTCAAGAACAATAACACATAAAACAAGCATAAAGAAAAGATAAAATTTCCACATTACAATCACAATATATCATTTCAAGATGTTGAAATAGTCAATGCTTTCTCAAAACCATTTTCAATACCATAATACATAAAAAGTTATATGGTATTTATTTTCCTTTTAAAAAAACACTACGGCTTGTTAAGGAAGCCAAAGATCAAATAAAACTCATGGCAGTGGAAAGGTCGTTATCACCACGTATGTTAAAAAGAAACATTCATTTTTTACATTTAGTAAAATTATTCATAGAAAAATATTCCCTTTTAATGAAATGAAAATTCAAATGTTTTTATACACCGCATAAAAGAAAGTCATGTACAAATCAAAATATGCCTCAATGAAAGGTAATTGAGACGAAGTCCCTTACCTCTTGTCTGACTTGACTCATTCATTCTTTAAATATTCTGAATAATAAACTAAATTTAATTTCTACTTCCTTCAAAACCTTTTTCAAGTTTATTATTCCCTTTACATCACTTATTACCACATTATAGACATTACATAATTATTTAAGTTAATAACGGTCGTTTTGTCGATATTTGGTACTTATAATTTTAAGTTGTCCATGTGGTCAAAATTCCATTATATACAGAATAATATTTATGATTTAAATATCATATAAATCATATATATCCAGTATATATGTATCTATAATAGTTCATATCATTTGGATATATGAAAATAAAATGCACCGTTCATGGAGACGGTAAGTCGTATGTATGCATGAACGCTACTTTCCTTTCTTTTTTTTCATTTTTAAAGGAATTAAAACCAAATGATACATAGTTATATTATAATTCAAATATAATATCATATTTAATATATGTTACATGAGTTCATTAACACCATCCTTTATATGTTCTATGTATGGTATGAACGAGTCATATCACTTTGAAGGGGCGATAGTCCGCACTTCCTCAAATAAAATTATTGTATATATACAACATGAAAATCATACAAGTATGATATAAAAGAGAATTAAAGAAGAATATAGATAAAATAAATATCATGAATATCATATATAATTACATTTCCACCATAATGGCCACCATGAGAGGTGGTAGGAGATAATTGAACAATCATCGTTTCGTGAGGCAGTAGTTCGTCGTCCATAGAAATAGTATGTTCGTATCCATTAGATGGAGGTGTGTGTAAGTGTAGTTCAAATCCTTATCATAAAAAAACCTATTATATTTAGGATACTATTTTTTTATAAAATAAAGGAATAAAAATAGTTTAGGGGGTTGAAGAAGTAAAATAAAAGAAAAGAACTTAAGAGAAGACATTATCTTTAAATCGGGTAACTCCCTTTGGATTAAACCAAAAGGATTTCTTGAAGTTCTTTATGCCTAAGGTAAGGATTCTAGGTGGAAGATAGTTATATTGGGAGATTATTTGGGAATATTTTGAATGATCCAAGGGGATTTAGAGGTGTCAGTAATGGGTTATAAGTGATAGATTTTTATAAGGGGGGAGGGGCTTGTTAGGAAAGTTTTAAAATATTATTTTATTATAAACTAAATTTTGGTTTCAAAAGGTCCCAAACTTATTAAATTATAAGATAAGATGACTATTATTCGAAATCCTCTCAACCAATAGGTTTTAGACAAGTTTTGGTTTCAAATTTAACCTTATCATTTAGCTTTAACCCTTAGTTAACTAATTTGACTCTTACCATGTCTTCTTGTGTATTCACTCTATATGGTTAATATAGTTACTATAAAATGCCAATCAAACCACAAGTGGTTCATTAATGAAATTTTCAACCTTATATAAGTCATTTTTTCTAATATTATATTTTTATGATTATTATATAATTTAATAAAATAATATTTGTTTTAACAACTCATTTATGTCAATTTAAATACTATTCATATCATGAATTTTTAAAAAATCCAAAACAACTTGATTATTTTGAAAAAAATCATTAATTAAAAGAAAAAAAGCCATCCTCATATCTCAAATTCATGGATGGCATAAAAAGTTTCAAAATAAATTTATTTTAACATTTATAATCTCATTTATTTAAAACATTCATTAATGAGGAAATCATTACATCATCATTATGTCATAAATAAATTTATTTATATGATGTATAAAAATTATAAATAAAATACTAAGATGTAGAAATATTTTTAGCTTTAAAATGAATATTTATAGTTGAAGATATCACTTATATAACCCCATATAAAATTGTTTTTACTAAAAGATATTTGTTTATGTTATTTTTGTCCTTACTTTAAATTAATTAATATTAAATGTCATTATCACTCCCAAGTGGCTCCATGGGGTCCCAAATCGACCCAAGGATTCCCTTGGTCGAAATTATCTCATATAATAGGGTTAGGACAATTTTAAGGGTAATTTAATATTATTATGATATTATTTTTTATCCTTATTTACCAGATTTACCCTTTAACCATGGTAAATTAAATATTTACTGAAGTAAATATCCATAATGTCCAAAAATAAAAGTTACCTATTTACACAATTTGGACCTCCTGATTCCAAATATAGAATCCATTTTTCCAAATTCAAAACACAGATGTTTCAGAAATTAATTTAAAATTAATTCCCGTTGTCAAAACAAAAAACGTGTTTTTAGGAAATAATAACTAGAAAAATATTGACACTTGTTTATGTTCAAATTCAAATTGAAATTACCTCCAATGACCAAAATTGGATTAAATGTTAAAATATAATCTAATTACACTTTAAAATCAATTAAAAATATAATCTAACCATATAAATAAATTAGATTAAAAGGCATTTTTGAATTAAAATGCAGTATTTTGCATTATTCATTAAAAAATGAACTTTATCATAAAAATACCAAAATTTCATCCAAAGTAAAATTTTATTTCCAGATTCTAAAGAAGAAAATTATTTTGTTAAATAGAACATATAAAAGTGGAAAAAACTAGATTTAAAAATTGTTCTCCATCAAAAGGGGGTAGATCGACCTTTTAAATAATATTAGACATTTTGTGCTTAAAATTGGATTCATTCACATTTTAAGCATCTAAATTTTATTGGATAAATGTAAAAACATTTAAGAAAAATGTGTAATAATATTGTAGTTAGTTATGTTTATTCCTGCCAATACAACGGTTATGCGTTAACTACCATTTAAAATAATATTATATTATTATTTTTCAGTATGACTCGACCTTATGTGCAACATGATATTTTTGGAGAAATCTGTTGTTGTGTGTCAGGCACGCCATCTAATATAGAATCACCTTTAAAGTAAAATTAATATTTAATTCACAAATATTAATAAATATGAAAATGTCATATTCTTTATTTACCTGAGATGTTACATCCTTCCCCCCTTTTGGAAATTGCGTCCTCGCAATTTTATTAACTTATTAAATAAATGGGGATATTTATCCCTCATAGAATTTTCATATTACCACGTTGCCTTTTCAACCATATGGTTTTTTCACAAAACTTTTACTTGATGGATTACCTTATTCCGTAACACTTTCTCTCTTCGATTAAAAATCTAGACTGGTTGTTCCTCATAAGAGAGATTCTCTTCCAACTGAACTACCTCTAGGCTCAAAACATGAGATGGGTCTGGAATATACTTTATAAACATTGAAACATGAAAAACATTGTGTACTTGGGATAAACTTGGAGGTAAATCCACTCTGTACAAAACTGATCCAACTTTATCCAAGATTTCATAAGGTCCAACGAACCTCGAACTCAGCTTTCCCTCCTTACCAAAACACATCACACTTTTCCATGGAGAAAATTTGAGAAAGGCATGATCACCTACCTCGAAAGAAAGATCCTTCCTCTGATTATTTTCATAACTTTTATGGCTACTCTAAGCTGTTTTGGTGTGCTTATGAATCAACTGAACATTTTATACCATCTCTTCTAGCAATTCTGGTCCCATCAGTTTCCTTTCACCAACTTCATCCCAAAAATATGGAGTTCGACAATGCTTTCCATATAATTCCTCAAATGGATCCATTTTTATACTATAATTAAAATTATTATAATATGAAAATTCAACCAAATAAAGATGTTGGTCCCAAATTCTCTGGTAATCCATTGAGAAAGCACATAGCATATACTCCAATGTCTGAATTGTTCGTTCTGACTGCCATCTGATTAAAGAGGAAAATATGTACTAAAATTTAATTCAGTACCCAATGACTTTTAAAGGCCTTTCCAAAAGTTATAAGTAAACCTGAGATCACTATCAGATACAATGGAGAGGGGAACTCCATGAAACCTGACTATCTCTTTAACATACAATCGAGAAATTTGATCTAGAGAAAAATTATCTCTAATAGGAAGAAAATGAGAAAACTTAGTCAATCGGTCAACAATAACCCAGATTTCATTATTACCTCGAGATGTCTTTGGTAATCCCATAACTAAGTCCATAGATATATTTTCCTATTTCCAATATGGAACCGGTAAAGGCTGAAGCATCCCTTTTGATAAATGTCACTCTACTTTAACCTACTGACGAGTCAAACGCTTCACAGTAAAATCAGCAATATCACTTTTCATTTTATCCCACCAGTAATACTCCTGAAGATCTTTGTATATCTTATTACTTCCAGGATAAACTAAAAATAGAGAACTATAAGCTTCACATAATAACTCTTTCATCAACTGTGAATCACAAGGCACACATAATCTCTTCCCAAACCTCAAAACACAATCATTATCAATATTAAAATCAGAAAACTTACCCTTCTGAACCAACTCTACCTTTTTCTTCAACTTGTTATTTTCCTTCTTTTTTGCTTAATTATGTCTGATAGAGATGATTTAACTGACACCTGATCATTCTGCTTTAGGACACAACCAACTCCTTTCAACGAAGCATCACTGTAGATAAAAAACTCACCATTTCTGGAAGGCAGTGCCAAAACTAGAGCATTCACCAATCTTCTTTTCAATTCCTAAAAAAAATCATCACATTCTTTTTTATAGATGAACTTAACACCTTTTCGAGTTAATTTAGTCAGTGCTCTAGATAACTAGGAAAAAATTTCAACAAACCTCCGGTAATAACCTACTAAACTAAGAAAAACTATAGATCTCAATGACATTTGTGGGTCTTTTCCATTCTTCAACAAATTTTGTTTTAGCAAGATTAATCGTTATACCATTTCTTGAAACAATGTGACCAAGGAATGAAATTTTTTGTAACCAAAAATCACACTTCTTGAAAATTACATATATTTTATTTTATTTTAAGGTATGAAATAAAAACCTTAAATGACTTTCATGCTTATATTTAATTTTATAATATACCAAAATATCATCTATAAACACAAATACCATTTATCACCTGAGTCAACTGAACCATCACTACAAAAAACTGTTCAATTCTGGTTCTGACCATCTCACGATGCTAATTTGGAAGGTCATTTCCCTCTGTATGCATTCCAAGAATAGCTACCCCGATTCCTCTACAAAAAACCATTCTGAACATAGAAATATCTTAGGTAAAGCAACATGGTAATCTGTAAATGCTATATCATTACAATATTACCCTAAATTAATTTATGGATATTAATTTAACAATACCCTAACACCTAAAGTTGTTTAAACCAACCTCTAATACCAACTATAAGGACCCGGCCTTAAAACATTATGTAATCTTGAATTAAATGTATAATTCACAATGATGATATTTTCAGGTTTAGAGTTTTATAGAATTAGTCCATAACTATTACATTACATATCAAAAATTACAAATTAGACACTTCGACTCAGTTTATATTTTTTCATAAAATAAAAACTATTGAAAAAAATATTCATGTCTAGTTCCATGTTTTATACAGCATGACTTTTCCTTGATCCCATCCCTAACCCTATTCATCTTTAAGTCCTGTGAAAAAAAAATTCAAAACTTAGGATAAGCATAAAAAGCTCAGTAAGGATTATAAAATAAAGAAATAAAACATTAGTCCATCAAAACATAATCCTTTTAACATACCTCATGAAATCATAAGATTTATGAATAACACATAGAAAACATAAATCTTAATGGTAACTTATGGAATCCATAACATACTTATGTTGTAGCTTTCACAGCTATGTAGGGAGTTACATTTGGAATACCCATCACAGTATATTCCCTAAATCTCTTAGGATAAACATTAATGTTTACCTCTGTCACGTTACCCAATGCATTGGAGAGCTATCTCGGTCTCACCCGCCCTAGGTTTATTAAGAAACCACCTGTATACGTAAAACAATTCCCAAGGACCATAACACATAAAACAATCATTAACACCATCCTTTATATGTTCCATGTATGGTATGAACGAGTCATATCACTTTGAGGGGGCGGTAGTCCACACTACTTTCATTTCTTTTTTTCATTTTTAAAGGAATAAAAACCAAATGATACATAGGTATATTATAAGTACAGTATAATATCATATTTTATATATGTTACATAAGTTCATTAACATCATCCTTTATATGTTCCATGTATAGTCTGAACGAGTCATATCACTTTGAGGGGGTGGTAGTCTGCACTTCCTCAAATGAAATTATCGTATATATACAACATGAAAATCATAAAGGTGTATTATAAAAGATAATTACAGAAGCATAGAGATAAAATAAATATCATAAATATCATATATAATTATAGTTCCATCATAATGGCCACCATGATAGGTGGTAGGAGATAATTGAACAATCATCATTTCGTGAGGCAGTAGTTCGTCGTCCACAGAAACAGTATGTTCATATCCATTAGATGGAGGTGTGTATAAGTGTAGTTCAAATAATTATCATAACAACAACCTAGTATATTTATGGTACTGTTTTTGTTATAAAATAAAGGAATAAAAAGAGTTTAGGGGGTTGGAGAAGTAAAATAAAAGAAAGGAACTTAAGAGAAGACGTTGCCTTTAAATCGGGTAACTCCCTTTGGTTTGAACCAAAAGAATTTATTGAAGTGTATTATGCCTAAGGTAAGGATTATAGGTAGAAGAGAGGTATGTTGGGAGATTATTTAGACAGAGTTTTGATGATCCAAGGGGCTTTAGAGGTGTCAGTAATGGGTTAGAGGTGATGGATTTTTATAAGGGGGAGGAGGGTCTCTTTAGGAAAGTTTGAAAAAATTATTTTATTATAAACAAAATTTCAGTTTCAAAAGGTCCCAAACTTATTAAATTCTAAGATAAGATGACTATTATTCGAAATCCTCTCAACCAATAGATTTTAGACAAGTTTTGGTTTCAAATTTAACCTTATCATTTAGCTTTAACCCTTAGTTAACTAATTTGCCTCTTACCATGTCTTCTTGTGTATTCACTCTATAAGGTTAATATAGTTACTATAAATTGCCAATAGAACCACAAGTGGTTTATTAATTACATTTTAAACCTTATATAAGTCATTTTGCCGAATCTTAGATTTTTAGAATTATAATATCATTTAATAAAATAATATTTGTTTTAAAAACTCATTTATGTCAATTTAAATACTATTCATATCATTACTTTTTAAAAAATCCAAAACAACTTGATTATTTCTAAAAATATTCATTAATTCAAAGATAATAAGTCATCCTAATCTCTAAAATTTTTGGATGGCATAAAAAGTTTCAAAATAAATTTATTTTAACATTTATAATCTCATTTATTTAAAACATTCATTAATGAGGTAATCATTACATCATCATTGTGTCATAAATAAATTTATTTATTTTATTTCTAAAAATTATAAATAAAATACCATGATGTAGTAAATATTTTTATATTTCAAATGAATTTTTATAGTTGAAGAGATCACTTATATAACCCCATATAAAATTGTTTTGCTAAAAGATATATGTTTATGTTATTTTTGTCCTTACTTTAAATTAATTAATATAAAATGTCATTATCACTCCCAAGTGGCTCCATGGGGTTCCAAAAATTGACCCAAGGATGACCTTAGTTGTAAATATCTCATAAAATATGGTTAGGACAAGTTTAAGAGTAATTTAATATTTTTATAATGTTATTTTTTACCCTTATTTACCAGATTTACCCTTTAACCATGGTAAATAAAATGATTACTGAAGTAAATATCCATAATGTCTAAAAATAAAAGTTACCTATTTACACAATTTGGACCTCATTATTCCAAATATTGAATCCTTTTTTCCAATTTCAAAACACAGAAGTGGTAGAAATTAATTTAAAATTAATTCTCGTTGTCAAAACAAAAAACGTGTTTTTAATAAATAATAACTAAAAAAATATTGACACTTTTTTATGTTCAAATTCAAAGTGAAATTACCTATAATGACCAAAATTGGATTAAATGCTAAATATATAATCTAATTACACTTTAAAACCAATTAAAAAGATAATATAACCATATAAATAAATTATATTAAAAGGAAGTTTTGAATTAAAATGCAGTATTTTGTAATATTCATTAAAAATGAACTTTATCAGAAAAATACCAAAAATTTCATTCAAAGTAAAATTTGATTTCCCGATTCTAAAAAATAAAATTATTTTGTTAAATAGAACATATAAAAGTGACAAAAACTAGATTTGAAAAAGGGTTCTTCATCAAAAGGGGGTAAATCGACCTTTTAAATAATATTAGACTATTTATGCTTAAAATTGGATTCATTCACATTTTAAGCCTCTAACTTTTATTGGATAAATATAAAAACATTTAAAAAACATGTGTAATCATATTTTATTTAGTTATTTTTATTCCCGCCAATGTAACAGTTATGCGTTAACAACCATTTAAAATAATATTATATTATTATTTTTCAGTATGACACGGCCTTATGTGAAACATGAGATTTTAGGAGAAATACATTATTGTGTGTAGGGAATTCCATCTAATATAGAATCCACTATAAAGTAAAATTAATATTTAATTCACAAATATTAATAAATATGAAAATTTCATATTCTTTATTTACCTAGGATGTTACAATATTTTCTCAAGAATACAATGTGTGAGTGTATTTATGGTTAGCTATGCTCACAAAAACTATTCCTAAGTGTATTTATATTTAGTTATGCTCATAGATACTGTGTGTGAGTATATTTGAGGTTATCTATTATTATAAAGATAGTGTGTGTCCATAATTGAGAATGGTTGTATTCATAATTTTATGTTTTCTTATTCTTAATATTATTCCTCATTTTTTGGTGATATTCCAATACTATACTCCATGGATTGTGATTATAGTCTCATAATTTCACACTATTATGCCATGGTATATGTCAAATCATTAGAGATTACATGTCCTTTTATTATGCCTTATTAATAAATATTATCTTTTCATGTTCTTTTTAATAAGATATTTCTCTCATGCTAATGTTTTATTAAATACTTATGATATAAACCTTAATGACATATTGATAGGTTATCCCTTACTGAGCTTTTGAACTTACACATTTCTTATGTTTCCATTCCCCTGGTTATGAAGATGAGTACAAACTATTATTATATCCAGAGGTTTCTTTTATTGTATTTTTTCAAATATAAAGTCAATGATATGATTTAAAATGAATAATAGGTATTGGTTGAATAAGTGAGTATCCACCCATGAAAGAGAAGTTGTTTACATGAGAAATAAATGACAATGAAGAAGACCACAGGTCCTTGGAATAACTGGTTGGACAGATTCCTTGGAACTTAAAGTTGGATAACCCATCAAAGGAAGATAAATTATGTCAACTACTACAATCCGTGTTCATACACTCATAGATAAAGGATTAATCTGAACAAGAATGTATTGGTATTAATTAAAGGTTACACCTGAGCTGGAAAAGGTATTCATCAAAGTACTCTAAAGAGAGTAATTTATAAGCTATAACAACTTAGAAACGAATCATAAGGAGTTTAGAGTTATTTTTATTATTTTAATGGTCATTTGAAGATGTTATAACATGATTTTAAGAGATTAGAGGATCCCTATAAATAATCAGAAGTCGTTTTGAAGTTACTTGCATAAATCAGAATTTTAGAGTTCATGAGTAAAATGGGCAAGTCTTGAACACAATACTTTTCTTGATGATCATATTACTTTTATTACAAATTTAATACTTCAGGTGCTGAAAATAAATCTTTGATGAAATCATAAGGATTTTAACTACATCGTAGGATTCTTCCAATAATAAGTTTTTTTCGATCGTAAATCCTTATCCTATGACTTCACTGCCCATCATAAGGCTATGAATTTTGTTGAAAATTGAAAAAGGAAAGAGTGTAATATTTTTGGATCTAAATTTAAGTATTCTTCCATGTACTGTAAGATTATGAAAATAAACCTTTACTGAATTTAAGACTTTGAAGAACCCAGTGCAAGGATTTGACACTTAAGAAAATTTCAAATTTCTATTAGATGAAAAAATGAGTTTCTAGATTTTGAATTTGATGAAGATGAAACATTTGGGATGATGTAAGATATGTTTTTTCATGGTATAAACATAAAATAACTAGAAAGGGATGTGATTCAAGTATAATAAGAAATAAAATTTTGTCTTTATCCATGGAAAGCGAAGTTCAAAGCTTTATGAAAAATATACTTTCTAGAATTATTTAATTCTATATAAATACAAATCGGACGATGCTAAAGTTGTGTTATATAGTTCAGAACATAATAAATCTTATAGAATATATGATATGAGTATGATTTTCTAATATTTAATTTGAAAGTGAATAATATCAAAGTTTAAAAGACCACTACATGTATTATTTGATATTAAAAATAGAATTATCAGGTTTTTAAGAATAATGCAGATGAAGAACCATCAAGCCTCAAGCAGCTTCTTATAAAATTCTATATCTTTTTTAGTCGAGGATGGTTGATTGTTCATGTCTAACTATGATTGAATAATATAAATATTACCAAGACTTGAGAAATGATATGACTTCAATATTTCTTGAATTTAGAAAATCAAGATGATTTCTATTCCATAGATATGATTTTATATAGATTAGTTTACAATTTTAAAGATTTATTATGTGGATTTTGTGGATTATTTTGAGAATAAAAAAGTCATTACTAATAAATATTAAGTAATTTTTAGTTCAATTATGTTTGAAAAGTGAAAATATTTTCATGAGGGAATTATTGGAATACTCTATGACTAGAAGAAGCAGTGAACATAGATTCATTAATACCCAAGATACAAATTCTTTAATAGTGATTTTATGCTAGGGGATGTTTTTCTTCTAAATATACTATTTATGGTATTTTAAAAATAATTAATTCATTTATTATAGCTACCTAAACATGTGAGGTGATGAGTTGATCTAGAAGAGATTAGAAGATAAAGAATAATCTTCAAAGTATCTTTATAGAGAGTGTGTGTTTGTCTATGAATATGAGAGAATTGAAGCTCTTAAGGAAGAAGAATTAGAAGACATTGAAACCTATAGTGAGAAATAAGTTATTAAGAAATATAAAACTCATGTGATCAAGTGAAAATATCTAGAAAAGTTTCTGAGAAAGCTAAAAAATATATATTCTATATTTTATTTGTGATAAGTGAGTTTAGAATATGGTGAATAGATTTAGAATAATTGTGAGTTGAGAACCCTTCTAGAGAGTGAGTTTCATGTGTAGAGTTTGAAGAAATTCAGGTTGTAGAAGTCTCTAAGGTAAGGAATTAGATTTGATATTATTGGTATAGATCCACCCAATGTATAGAAAAAATTTACTTCAGATGAAGGGGGGAGTACAGACCCGGTAGGAGATGAAGACCGTGGAAGTAGTATAATGACCCCTTTACTTGCATCATATAGTGGAGGCTTTCCACCTATATAATATGGTAACCAAACATGTGAAATATTGTGTGAAGAAGGTTTTAGTATGATCCCAAAACACCCATTATAATTGGTGATTTTATAATAGTGGATAATATGGGACTCAACAAGAGTTTACATGAAAAGGATTAGGTTACCCACAATGGGACCAAACCTTGTAAAAATACATGTTCTATTTTTACTTTCAACATCAATATTGTATATAGGTGTTTTGAAGAGTAAAATAAAAATATATTCATTTACATCCTAATAGGTGACATAGGTTAAAAACCCAATGAGGTTTAAATATTAAAATAAGAAATTGGTTTTTATTAAAATCATTCCACACATGATTCACCCCCCACTTAGGTGTGTCTTTACAGTCCACCAGGATACCTCAAGTGGTATCAGATCCTAGGTTGCCTTTGGTTATATATTTTGGAATATCTCAATCAAATTAATAGTATAAGGTTCTCTTTGATAAAGGGTGATAATTTTCTCCCAATTGTGCTTATTAAAAAAATAAAGTTCATATTTAAAATTCTTGGAGAAGTGCATCATATGTAAAATTTAGATTCCATCCATATCATAATAGATTTAGAAGTCTACCAAGAATTTGAGAAACATTCAGAAGAGAGAGGCAAGAAAGAAAATAAAATTTTTTAATAAGCAAGAGGAGAAACCACTAAATGAAGTTACTCAAAGTGGTAAATGTTATTATAGATCTATTGATCAATGTTCATTTAGTATTACAAGCTCAAGATCCAATGAATATGTCTTTGATCAATCACTTATTGAATTTTATTCTAAAGTTAATGTTTACCTAAAATTGGTCCCCAGAGAAGTTTTTTGTATAAAATTTTTCATATATCAAGGTCTTGAATGTTGAAAATTATAGCTATATAAAGCATCTGATGCAATTTAATAAGCATTATAAAGGAAGATAAGTTGTTACAACACTCTCACAAAGCTTATAAAGGCCAAATAAGAAACTACCATATTTTTCAATGAAGGATTATTTCAAGATGATAAAGAATTTAAAATAATTTTATGTGAGAATCAATTTTTTTAGAATGTTTCCAAGGAAGTATTTTATGCATTGGATAACTTACACAAAGTTTCCGTGGATGCCAAGTCTTCCCAGCTAGAAGTTAAATAAAGAAGGGTGAAATATATGGATAGTAATTTAATAGATCCAATGAAAATGCATGAGGAAAATTTTCATAATATTAATAATGGTTGTAAATAAAGGCTAAAATCATTAGAGGATAAAAGTTACACCCTCAACGTGAAATTCCTTGAGCTGTAAGTCAAGTTGAAAAACCTAGAAGAGTAAAGATATGGAACTTTCCAAATGTGCAGAAAAAGGGTGTTGTGACACAAACTTCATATCTAATTCTTACATAAATAAAGACCTAAATTGGTATAAAAGGGATCATATGATCATATGTATAAGCATCCACCTATATCTCTTTGAAAAAGGTGACCCATTGTGAAGATAAGGTTGATAGCACTAAATATGGAATTTCTAATAGTGCTAGACAAAAACAAAAGTATGTATAAATTTGGAAGTATAAAAATTATGAGACTACCACAAATATGTTAAGGATAAAGGTGATAATATTTTAGAATAAATATTCCCCAAATGGACCCCAAAAGGTTGGGGTTTTAACCCAAAATTATTAAGCAATCGTTTTTTGGATAGACTACAACTACAAGTAAAAAATAAAGATTAATTAGAAAACATTGGTACTGCTAGAGATTTAGGAATAGGTATATTGGTTTATGGAAAAATATTTTAGTATTTAGAAATTAGATAATTCATAAAGAAATGGGGATAAAATTTGAAGAAAGGATTCAAACTTCTTAAAAGAATCAGACCACACACAAAAATAGGGATCTTTCTATGAATAATAGATTTGAAAGTTTGAATAATTTCAGTGAGATGTGAAAAATGTATGGTCATTTATTTGATGGATTCTAATAAAATACTACCAGGTATCACATATGGATTGATGAAAAGAAAAAACCAATAACATACTCATAATAATGTGAAGAAAGTAATTGAATTTGTATTGGCTGATAATTAAATAAAATTAGTGAAGAAGACAACTCTGAATAAGGAAATGAAGAAAGGAAACAATGAGGTTCAACCAATAGGGAATAAATTATTCTACCATGGTAAAAGGGACCATATAATAAACCATTTCATGATATCCATGAATGTAAAAGTGAAATAGATCAATCTGAAAACCAAAAGGGAACTAATTCAGGAGAAAGATAGTTGAATTGGTATTGTTATTAACATTAACTGTGAAGAGTATGAGAAGATTCCCAAAATTGGAAAATTCTAAGTTGATGTAAAAGTGTGTGGTAGGTGAAACTAGGTAGGACACATGGATATCAAATGTATGACTATTTTTATTGGATGGATAAAATAAAATTAGAAATCACATATGATCCTGTGTTCCAAAATTGATGTTGCAAAGAAGAATCCCACACTCAAAGAGTGATCTGATCATGTTCCAAAAGGCTGCCTAACCATATATTCAAATCAATTGGATTTGACTCAAAATATAGATGAATTTGAAAAGAAATAAAGATCCCTATTTTCTAAAATTGATGAGACCATTTCAACTAAGGGGAAAAGTAAAGATGAAAGAAAGTCTATTTTTCCACAATAGGAATAAATTTAGAAATCCAAAAGTGGTGTTTTCTTAAAGGGTTATAGATACTTCAGGCCTATAATAAAATGAGTTTTTGAGTTGAGAAATATGTTTCAAACCTATTTCTAAGATGGAGTATCTATTAAAGATTCACCTTGGACACATGTTTTTTTATGGTCTTTCAATGATAGGAAAAGAAGGTGATTAAATATGAAGTGCATTCCATTGAGGGGGATTTATAAAAATGAATAAAGTTGCAAGAATTTATCAAATATTCTTGAATATATAAATCTGGATAACCCCTTCAAAATCTAAAGGATGAGGTATGATTTCATTCTACCATGTTTTATTTAATATGTTTATATTATGTTTATAATGGGAGAGTGATTATCTAACCTTCTTGAGAAGACCTAACACTTAAAATATTTCGATATATTTGCCAAAGTGAGTGAAGTTTCTTGAAATTTCTTGAAAATATGTATGTGTTTCCCCCAAAATGTAAAAAAAACTCATACCACATGTGAAAATGAAGAAAAATTTGTTTTCTAAACTTTTCACCCTTTTTTATACATAGGGATAGACCATGTAGACTTAGTGTTTATTTTTTGATGACACATTTCTAAGGAAAATTTTATGCCAAGTTCACATTAGATGATGTTGTGTTGTTGTTAAATTCCCATAATATCTTGCAGCTAGTAAGTAGTGATTCTTACTGAAATCCTTCTCTTCTATGGGAGTTGGTTTGACCTCTCAAAAAATGAGATAAATCATTTAAATAAGAGATGTATAGTTGAAATTTTCCTAGATTGGTATCATAAAAGGTAGAGGAATTTGAATAAGAGCCTCCCCTTATATTTAAATTGGTATCGGTTGTTATTTTAATTGGTATTTCAAGGGGTATCAATATCAAGTGATGTTAGAAAATAAAGGGGGAGAATAAATTGAAGTATAACCCTATTATGTTAAAAGGGGATATAATATTTCCTTGTGTGTTAAAAGGGGGGAGAGTATAATGCTACAAAAACCCTAACTCTAGTAACCTAGAGTCGATTTTTATTTTATTACATTGGTAGAATATACAAAGGAACATATCCTAAAGGATCGATAAGTTTAGTGTTCTTGACAAACCAGATATATACATGATTTCCATATTACATTGAAAATATAAAATACACGGCATAAGAAACACTTTTTCATCCTTGATTTTATTCATAATATCCTTATTTATATCTTGGGTAAAGGAAAATAAATAAATGGTGAGATCATATTATCAGTAAGAGTTATGTATAGTAGAATCTATCATGAGTAAATAGTGAATAATCAATATGGAAAGGTAAATAATTGAAACACATTCCATTTAATCAATAACTTGTGCATAAAATGTATCTATGGATAAAATCAATGCAGTAATCTAATGGATAATAATAACTAAATTAATAATGAAGTAAATGCTTGATATTATACATCATGACCTTAGACATCATGATATCTATACCACTAAAGGCTTGTTCCAAGATAGTTTAATCGATGGGTAGGTATACACTATAAACTTATTTAATTTGGCCAACTGATTTGTATCAAGAGACCTATCAATTCATTGAAGGGCTATAAAATTTTGGGGGCCACCCATCACTACATGCCTAATGAATTCCTCATATATTTATTGATCAGTTCAATTAAAAAACAATATGTCTTATCCAAAAATATTCATATTGAGTAAATAATATGAATTTATCAAGGGTTTCCCCATTCAATCAAATAACATTCATCATAAAACACCATATGTATAAATGATATATAGTTTAATAAATATCCATATCCATGATGGATATCTAAGATAAATGAAATTTCCAATGAAAATGATCACATTAAAGTGAATGCTTCAAGAGAAAATTAATGACCACAAAATTAATAAAAGATAAAATATGATCTTCAATTAATCAAAAATACATATTTTGAAATAAATTAACGTATTTTAGAGAATAAAATAAAATGGACGATAAACATTAAAATAATATTTCTTAAAAAAAATCTTTTTAAAACCTTTTAAAACTTATCGAGTAATCTAAATAGAACAAAATGGTTATGATAGTGGGAAAATCTGTTAATGCCATATATGTTTAAAAACATTACTTTTGACTTTTTGTAAAACAATTCATAAATGAACCTTTAGGAAAACATTATAAATATTCCTTTCAAACATTTTTAAAAATTCAAGGATAAATTAAAATTTACTTTGAGTAAATAAAAAGTACTTTTGTAAAACAATTTTGAAAAATATGGACATGGAAGAAAAATATAATCGATCAAAAAGAGAAATAAGATCGACTTTTATTTTAAAAATTCCACTTGAAAGAGTAACTTGAATTGAATAATTAACCATACTGATTAAATATATATTAATGTTAAATATCTTAAAGGGGTAGTATATACACAACATAAAATTAAATAGGCATATAATACTGAATATGTCTCAATGGAGTGGAAATTAAGATGAGATCACTTACCTTAAGTTCGATTTTCCATGTAGATAATCTAACCCCATGTATAATAAATTAAAATTTATTATAATTACATAAAATAATCATATCCATATCTATAATATAATATATTATCCATTTATAACATTTTATCATGCATTTTTTAAAAATCTTTTTTTTATTATCATTATTTTGGGTGTTAACTAATTTGTTTTTCATGTATGTTTTGACTCGGTAGTCTCATTCCTTGCATATTTATCATGGTAAAACCATATACATAATTTTATCCAAGTTATAAATATCATATATATTCAATATATTTATATTTATAGTCATCCATAAAAGATATAGATAGAAAAATGAATTACACCGTTCATGGAGATAGTAGGATGTATCTATGCATGAACTGTGTTTTCACTTTTTAATGGATGGAATAAAATAAATGTAAATATCAATTCAAATTTAAAATAACATTTTAATATCATATATATCTTATATTTTCATTAAGTCTATCCTTATTATCATCCATTTAAATCAAAAATGAAAAACAATCACATCGATTCGTGGAGGTGGTAGTGCACACGTACGCACGAGCGATGTTATCACTTTCTAACATATTAAAAGATAAGAAGGTAGATATGATATTATAATTTCAAAAACATAATTATTTCATAAATATTATATATATTCACTAGTTCTATAATGCCCTAATATTTTTAAAATAGTAGCATCAAGTTTGATAGCATGTATGACACACAACACCAATCTTAGAAGAGAATATAACATCCCAAGATTTTACGATACATTTCATTTTAAATAAATTCAATATATTTGATATCTTTAAATGCATGTAACACCAGGTTTAAATAAAACATGATACTCTATTAAAATACTATTATTTAAACATGACCATAATAAAATAGTTGTTAAGTTGGAAGGTATGAATAATACTAACTAAATTATGAAAATTTTATGCTTTACACATGTATAAAATAAATTAAATGGTTATATATTAACTATAAATAAAAGAAGAATCATTTGAAAGTAAAAGGAATGTTTTTTGAAAAACTGTATTTCTTTAAAAGGGGGTTTAGTCGCACTTTGTGCACATAATTTATAATTAATTTTAAAAAAAATTATAAAATGTATTTTAAAAAATAAAATTCATTATTAAAACAACATATAAAAATTATATTAGGGTGAATTTTTCTGATTTTTATTAAATGTTTCATTTTTTGATGAATAGTGAAAATATTGATTTTTACTAAAAACTGACTTTTCGTTTAAATTATTCAAAAAGTTAAATTATATTTTAAAATTAGTTTAATATAAAATTAGTTAAATTATATTACAATTTAACTAATTTAGGTCATTAGAATCAATTTCATATTAAATTTTGATATTAAAACCTTCTATACTTATGAGAATTTTCTCTTTGAAAACCCGCTTTTTCATCACATCTGCGGGAATAATTTTAAATTGAAATATGCCAATTATATGAATTGAATTTGAAAAAATGGATTACATATTTGGAATCAAAATAATTTATATTATATAATAAGTCCAACTTAATTTTTTACCAAAATGGATAGTGAAAACATTAAAAATTAATTACCGTAGTTAAGGTAAAAATGGGTTTACCGTGGGGTTAAACTAAAAAGATAAGGGTTAAAATGGCCTAAAAACTTGTCAAAATACTATTTTATAGCCATATTTCCACCTTAAACTATCCAAAATTATAACCAAATTTTATTTTTGAGATTTTTTATGTGAATTAATTTATCATTTTGGATTCTTTTGGGAAATTTCCAAGTAATTTTCAAGAGGGTTCTCTTTCCCCACTTATAAAAGGGCACTCCCTCCCCTCACTTATTCACACCCATAAAGACATTTGACTCTACAAAACCCTAAAAAACCTATCCCAAACATCCTTAGACGTATTATAGAGCTTCTAGTCCCCAAAAAGGACATCCCTAGTGTTCTTAAGAGGAGATCCAAAGGAGGTTCCTCTTAGGGAAGGTAATTATCTTAACAAATCTCTTTCATTTTATTTCCTATTTTTTCACCTTAAATTATGTCTTAACACATAAAATATAATAAAACCATTATATTACATATATTATTATGTTATTATGTTGATGACATGATATTTTTCATCTCCACTTCCATCAAATGGGAAACAAAATCATCGATCGTGTGTACGGTGGACTACAACCTCACGAACTGATATAGTTTATTTTTTATAAACACATTTAAAGGCTAGATATAATTATGGATATCGAAAATATATATTATATTTATGATATTATTATACTTTTTTATTTTAATATCACATATACCTTTTTCACTCCATTTCAAATACGATAACATCGCTCGTGTGTACGGTGGACTACCGCCTCTTGAAGTGATGTGAATCATTTTTTACTTAAACTTTACATGGAATGTAATAAGGATAAAATTAATGAATATATGTGATATATATGAGATTATAATTATTATTTAAAATTAATATATCACCCAATTACTTACCCTTTCACTGGTCGATGGAATGATATTGTCACTCATGTGTACATAGGACCTACTGTCTCCACGAAGTGATGCAATACATTTTCCATGATCAACTTTCATAAATGGTTCTAAAAATGTATATAATAATTAAATATGATATTTATAACATTATTATAATTATTTATATAATATATATATATACTATTCATAAGAATTGAAACTCTCATGACAAAACGTGCATGTGAAAAGAAAGGAATTAACACCCAAACAATAAAAATAATGAAATGTTATTAACAAATAGGTATTAAAATGTTATAAGAGGATTATATATGATATTATAAATATGATTATGGTTCTAGTATAAATTAATAACATGATTACAATTATTATACAAAAGGCTTAGACACATACAAAGTAAATCAAACCTGAGCTAAGGGTATCTCGTATCACTTTTACTTCTGTGAGATATATTCCATATTCACCACTTATTCCGTGGTGTGGTGTATATACTGCCCTTTTAATATGTTATATCATGCTTCTCTTTATATTCGTGGTATTTAAGGTTTAATTTGATGATTATTTCTTTTTTGTAGCTTACGATTCAGAAGTTTCCAAAGTAATAATTGCTTATTTCACAATCTCATCATTATTTAGGATTGTTTATGTTTATGTCTCCATTGGGGAAATTATTTGAAATTTATATAATAATATAAATATATTTTATTCTACTTTGATTATTCATAAAATTGTAATGTATTAGTACCATTTTTCTACTCTTTGGTACATAAAATGATTTAGAAAATCTTTTTAAGAAAATTTGACTTTATTTCTCTCCTCAGTCAAAAATCAATTTTCATCAAAACTGATGTTTTCAAAGAATGTTTTCAAAAAAAAATTGGATCTTTTAAAAATTATTTATTAAAAAAAATACCAATTTTGAATATTTATAAAAAAAATAAATGAATCTTCGTGTTTTTTTCAAAACAATGCCCATTTGTCTTTTATCGAAAATATGAAAGGAATATTTGTTTTAATGTGTACAGCATGAATAAAATTTTCCACCATCATGATAACTCAATGTTTTAAAACTTATTTTATAATATTTAAAGGTAATTTTCATAGAAAAATATGTTCAAAATGTTTTTTGAACTCTTTTTAAAGTTAATTCTCAAAATGAAAAGTTTATTTTCATCAAAAATGTTTTTAATGGTTTTTTATGGTATTTACATTCATCTATGGGATCAAACCTTTATTATACATATGATACACTAGGGATATATTGTATTGATTCCATATTAATTAATTATCCAAATGGTTTGTGTTCATTTTGACTTGGGATGTACAATTTCATTACCATTCACCATTTCACTCTAAATGGTTTATGATTATATTTATTTTATTGGGGTAAGTATTAACATTTTTTATGTTAGTTTTTCAATATGAATATTTATATTGATTATGTTTCACTCATTTAATATAATGAATGCATTTTACTTTTCAAGTGATTGGTGGGTCTCTCTTATAGATATCCCCTCGATGCATAGGTAACTCTCATGAAATAAACTAGATTGGGTTTTGGTTAAAGCCTAACCCATTTATTTAGATGTCTTAGTACAAGGCCTCAACGATATGTTTTTGATGTCCAACATTATGAATTCCATGATTACGAATTCAGTTATTAATATTCAATGCTATTATTAAATTAGTTAGAATATCTATGGTTAATTTTTCAAGATTTTTTGAATATTTATATGGAATTATTTAATCATCTTTTATTTCTCCCATATTATTCTCAATTTATTTATTAAATGGAATGTGTTTCAATTATTTACCTTGTCATATTTATTATTCCTTATTTATTCATAGCTTCCATTGTACTCTTACCCTTATATAGCATCTAATCTCACCTATTTCATATATTTTATTTTCCCTAGGATTCCAAGAAGTGTTTTGGTGATTGACATGTAGGGATACACTATAAGTAATAATGTTGTTCTCAAAGAAAATACTTTATGTATTTTAGGTTTTCAATTTTAAAAATAATTTCAAGTAGGTAGTTATTTTATCAAAAATAATAAATTATTCAATCATTTGGGATACAATTCCTTGTATCTTATGCCAATATAATAAATTAGACATCGGCTTCGGTATATGGGGGTTGGGGTCTCTACAGTTGGTATCATAGGAAGTTTAGTAGAAACATTAGAAACTAGATTTAGTAAAACATAAATTAAGGAATATAACCCTATGATATACTTTGAGGTTATATATATATATATATATATATATATCTATATAAGAACATCCTGATGTTTTGTTAAGGACGAAATTATGTGGTTTTTCTTAAAATTGCATCTTTTTCTGGATACTACAAGTGGACATGGTTCTAGAACAGATGTACCTAGGGGTAATAACTTTGAAAAGGGTGCATTGGGCTTGACCCTACCATCACCTAGTACATGAAAACGGGCCTTAATGCACACCTGGTTTGATTCTCCTAGGGGATATTCTTAGGATAATTCACATTTTATTTACAAACTATTATGAAGGATTTGAAAATAAAGATATCCCCAAAGAAACCATGTTTATGATTATGATATTATCTATGTATAAATTTTTCAATTTACATTAAGTGTTTCACTAATTTTTGGATTATATATTATGTTTCATAAAGTTATGATCTAATCTTGTGTATTTCATTGTTTAGAAATAGATCCTAGTGGAAGGAATGGGAATCGTATCAATGAATGTAATCCAAAGAGTAATAATGATCATTTCTTTGATAGGATTAATCTAATCTTTCAAAGGGAACTAGTATCCCAAACATTCTCATCATATTAGAATATAGTATCATGTGCTATAAAGTCATAGAAATAACTATCTATGTATTATGGATTTGGTGGGAAGTAATAGAAGAAGAGGATGACAGATAAAAAAACAGATGATGGGAAGAAGTGAAAGAAGGATTTTTTCACATGTGATAATTGTGGAAAGAAACATGTTGGTACTTGATTGAAGGGAATGATAGTTTTCTACAACTGTGGAGAGAAAGGACTATGTTCATGATTGAAAGGAAAAGAAAAAAATCCAATTTTCAATGCTCCAACTGTAAGGATATGGGTTACTACACAAATTAATGTCCTAAGAGTAAAGGGAATGTACCTCAAAAGAAATAAAGGGATCATGTTCAAGTTATTCTATTACCATATATAAAGTGGAATGATTAATTTGATTGTGTTTGGATTCAAGAATTATGTTATAGGAGTATTTCATTGATGATATTCCGGTTATAAGAATCATGAAATGTATAAGGATTGTAATGTATTGTTATTTCTTAAAGGATTTTATAGCATATGTTGAATGGTACTAGTAAACCAAGAAAATTGGTTCAATTGAAAGATGAACTTATTAGAAAACACATGATTGATAGAGGATAACACTTAATGTTCTTGATGTTGAGAGAATAATGATAATGAGGTTTTTAAGAAGGTATTGGTAACCTTTAAGGTTTATCTAATATTTTATGTTAAGATAATTATGGGCTATTATAATTTCATAAAATTATAGGAATTATATTAATATGATTTTAGAAAAAGGAAAACCAATATATTGGGTGATAAATCATCACATCAGGCAAGGTTGTAGGGCTTGAACCCACAACCAAAAGATGATAAGGGTTTATTGTATACCACTGAACAACATGATATCCTAGTTAATTTATCATTGTTTTTAGTTAAATGATTTGATGTATACATATTAATGTTTAACCATCGGTGTTACTGTTGAGGTTTAGAAATTAATGTATTATATTTGAAAAACTTGTAATCATATTGGTTTTGGAAAATATTTATAAATATACAAAAATACTAGTCACTATTTTATGGATCTTATGATCTGTTAAAAGTTAATTTTAGTGCTTTAGACATAAAAATTTCATCTTGGATATTCATTTCTTTTAGTAATAAATTAAGTGTAAAATGATTGAAGTGCAACCAAAAGATAAAATGGTGCCTACAAAATATAAATATATCAAGTAAGAATATTTTCATATATTCTTAGTCTGGATGGTAAAGGAGTTACTCAACTCTAGAAAAGGGATATTGAAACAAATTTTTCTCATAATACCTTCATTTTTGTTGAATCGATGGTCTTTTAAATCATCATAGATTTATGGTTTTTAGTTATTTAACTTTCCAATGATCATTCACTTTCTTATTATCATGACCCCCTCCTTCCAAAGATACCATAATGAGGGGAGAAAGATAATGACCCATGAGTCCCACCTCTAGTAGGCCCCGAGTTGGCGACTAGCACTGAGGGTATAAAAATATCATGAAATGGGAGGCATTACCATCTATAACAATATAATATCAAGATATAAAATGAATTATCCACAAACAATTCTATGAAATAATATAAAAAGAAACCAAAACCATTCCACTTATATGTATAAATAAAAAAAATATAGATAAAAGTCTCCAAGGTAAATACCCAAAAGAAAATATAAATAAGCGATGCAACATCTATGCAAAGATCTGATCTAGTAATGTCTAGAATGGTCCACATAATTCTCTTGGAAACCTGAAAATAGTTTTATATACATAGGATGAGAATACAGGTATACTAAATAAGAAAACCAAAGTCTCTCGTGCACATGTGAAAGAAGCATACCAATGCACCTGTGAGAAAACAATATAACCAACAACACCTAAACAGGTAAACTATCCATCCCAACCTCACTAAGGCATGCTCACCAAATAATGCAATCCAATTACAATAACACAATAAGAATACTATCAGTAAAAGGTACCCCACACCGCTTTCTCACTGATTTTCCACTCTCACACCCCAATGTCGTACATCCTAGAGCTCTTGTGTCTTCTAAATAATATATATCACTTCCACATAGCATGGTCACATCACATCATGCCCGAAAACACCTAGGCCACCTCCCCACAACACGGTCACATCTCATATCGCCCGCAAACACTCGAGCTCTCACATCACAACCATAACCAGAGTAGTAAGGTATCATGAACATGAAGGGCATCAACCTCATTCCCTCCTACCATGCACAACCCCCACCATAATCCACCCCACAACATGGACATATCACATCTCACCCGAAAACACCTAGTCCACTGCCCCACAACACAATCATCATATCTTTCCTAAAAACACCTTAGCCACCACCCCATAACATGGTCATCATATCTCATCTATAAACACTTGTTTCATCACCTAGAACACTAAAAAACCTCCAACCATCATATCATGTGCATATATACTCACTTGGAAGAGAGATGAGGGAATAATGGGTAGCCAACCATCCATTCTCATCCCCAGGATGTTGGAAAAAACACCCCCTCTATGAATATATAGGTTTCAAAACATAGTGCTCGATGTGGGTGGGGTGCATATAGAAATCACAAGGAATATACAAGTATATGAATATAGCCACACACAATCCCAACCTATGGGTTCACAACCAAACACTAACCAACTCACAACATCCCTGCTTTTTTTGCCACCTTGAAATGCATAACACCACAAAATCCAAAGGCATCATTTCACATTTCCAACTAATTTCTATTATCAAGCCCATTAATTTAATTATTAAGCATCAACCACATTAAACCACACAACACATCATTTATTTATTCATTATACATTTCCATACCATTAACCAAACCAAACCCCAACCATTTCAATCATCGTTAAATAATTATTCTATCACTACCCAGACATCTAGCACAAAGCAACCACACATCACAAGAAGCGCATCATCTCCATCACACTATCACCTTACCACCCAAAAAGCATGGCCAAAAAACCATCACCTCTCTGTCTTAAAAGCACGTCCAAACAACCACCACCTCACCGCCCCAAAATCACAGACAACAACCACCACCTTACCTCCCCAAAAGCATGGCCACGTCTCACCCATAAGCCCATATCATATCGCAATCGCACATTGCCACCCCACAATAACGACCACACATTCCAACACATTAGAGGCCATTTTACAAATTTAATGAAGGGTCTTTTATCACATTCCACTTTATTTTAGGTGTATCATCACAAAATCCATATTCCTAGGGAAACTATTTCATTATCCAAATATAAGTGGTTAGCCAATTCCCATTTTAGGGTAATATCACAACAATCGCAATAGATTCATCTGTTACATCACATATCATCCAGTGCAAAAAAAAATCCCCCAATGACCACAATTTTCAATGGGGAATCAAGCCCATAAAATCCATTATATCACAATAATATCAAATTTGTAAAAACATGTGAATCATTCCCCATTCCACCTTCAATTTCAATTATCCAATTCCTTATCTTTGATTAAGTGAGAAAAACCATAACCCACATATTAACAAGAGTAGAACCCTCCCATATGATACATAATAAATAAATAAAAAGGATTACCTATCCCAAAAAATCTTTAACAATTCACTACGCATCACAGGGAAAAGAAGAAATTCCAGAAAACCAAAACCGTATGCAGAAAATATCAGATTAACCATGGATCACTTACAGGAATCCACTAGGACCAATAGATCGAAGAGGAAGGAAGAGGACTTGAAGATCCCTCAAAATTGACTAGGGCTTGCCGTAAAATGCAAGGGAGTATGGTTTGAATGAATGAAGAGAATATCCTAATAAAAGAACTTAAAATCTAGAAACCCACTAGTTTAACATCGTGTAATATATTTACACAACATGAATTCCACAAGAATTCATAAAATCCAACTTTCACTGAAAAAAACATCACCTCGGTTGTTATTTAATACATGTCATGAATTCCACATGCACGATGTGTAATACATATCATGACTTCCCACTTAGTCGTGTTCAATCCATGAACCATCCAGCTATATAAGCCATGAACCACCTTTACACATTGTGAATTCCACTTACAAGATGTGAGCTTCCTACAGAAGATCTGTTGCAACTCCAAACTCCACTGAAAACTCCCAAGACCTCCTCTGAACACCTCAAACCACGAAAACTAGAAAATTAATAGTCCCAGAAGGTACGTTACATTACATCATATATCACTCAAATGATTCTCACCCTCAAAAATCCAAAAAAAAACCTAGAATAAAAGGGGTCTGAACAACCACCCCATGAGATACATCTCAAAGATCTCATCATGCCTCAAACGCTACAACCATCCAAACACTCCAAACCAAATGGCCACAAAACATATCACACAACCTCATCACTACATAGCCACATCACCGCAACCATCCAACCTCCACATAGTCTAAACCAATAACTACTACAACCAAACACCCGAATTAGGGAATTTCATCCTCCATGTTAAGATATTATCCTCTCTGAGTGACACTGATTCGCCCGCACGGTTTTAATCACATCATATTTAATGCATCTCGATTAGGAATTAGGTCCTACCATTTTCATATTTTATGACTTTATCACACATCATACATCACAAAATAGGGGGAAAATAACTCATCTCATAAAATAGAAGGATCCAAACATCACATCACAAAGAAAAAAAATAGTAAAAAAAAACTCAAGACAACTATGGTTATTGGGAACGCATATGCATCTCTCACTCCCAAGTACTATCCTCAAGGCCACCATGCCTCCACAACACACAAACAAAAGGAATGGTTTGTCCACATGGCACATTTTCTTTGTGATCTAGAATCTCTATTGGCCACTCCGCAAACATTACATCATCCTCTATATCCAAATATCCCCAGTCAATGACATGGGAGTCATCATGAAAATATTGATGAAGCTAAGAGAAATGGAAGACATCGTGGATCCTCCCCATCTAAGGTGCTAATTCTAACCGATACACCACCTCTCCAACTCTCCCCAACACCTCAAAAGGCCCTACAAACCTAGTAGAAAGATTACTCCCTCTGTCAAACCTCCGTCACCCACGTAGTAGGAAAATCTTCAAAAACACATAGTCTCAAACTTTGAACTCCAAATGCCTCCTCCTATGATCATAATAAGACTTATTATGGCCCAATGCTTCTTTCATCCTATCACAAACAACTTGAACATTCTCTATTATTCTCTGCACCACATCAGGCCTATGAACTATTGAATCCCCAACCTTTGTCCAACACAATGGATAATAACACAACCACCGATACAAAGCCTCAAACAGGGCCATGCCAATGGATGAGTGATAGTTTTCATTATAAGTAAACACAACCAAAGGAAATTTTCTCACCTAAGGTCCACCAAAGTCAAAAACACATGCCCTTAAAATATCCTCTCATGTCAGGATAGTCTACACCATCTTCTCATCTGTCTGAGGGTGGAAATCAGTGTTATCATGTAACTGAGTATCAAAAGCATGTTCCAATCCCCTCCAGACTCGTGAGGTAAAATGTGCATCCTAATATAAGAAAATGGATCTCATAAATCCATGCAACCACACCACCTCATCCACATACCTCTTATCCAAAACATAAATGACACCTAACTCCTTAATCGCTAAGAAGTTGTTCAATTTCATCAACTGGTCAATGATCGCCCAAATAACATCACAAAATCCTTGAGATAGGCATAACCCTATGAAAAATTCCATCAATATTTCATCCCATTTCCACTTGGGAACATAAAAAGATTACAACAAACCACTAGGAACATGATTCTATGCCTTTACCTGCTAGAAAAATAAGAACTTTTCCACAAACTCATATTCCTACTGTTTCATCCTTATCCACCAAAACTATATCCTCAAACCATGATACATCTTGGATACTCCTAGGTGTACCACCAAAGGTGATCTATGAAACTCAAAAAGAAATCCCACATGCATCACTACTAGAATAGAAAATCACCCATGAAACACCATCTAGTTCTGAACATCCTATGATCATCCCTTCAGAACATTACCATGGCCAACACAATTTCACATCACCATTTCCTATGAGTCTCTCCACTAAGACTCCTCCACCTTCCACATTAGAGAAGACTACACTGTCATATAAAAAAATAGCATCAATCATTATCTACCCTTTCATATAAGTTCAAAGGCTTCCAAATCCTCTATTTATCTCTAGGCATCCCTAGATAAGGGATGTTTACTTTATGTAAATTATTTTGGCAATGGTGATGATTTGAAAGTCCAAGGCCTTGGAAAGAAGAGGATTTCATAAGATGAATTAAATAACACATATGTACATTTTGTAAATAGACTTTGAAATAATCACATTAGACTATGTCAATTATGTTACTCAGGACTAGAATTTACATTTAATCAGAAGGGATATCTAATCAGTAGAAAAGCTTTGAAATATATAATGAATGGATATAGAAAATACGGAATTTTGTATCAAGTGGCCAATACGGAGAACTTGTGTCTTCTCATGGTTGAGGATGAGAATAGATTATGGCATCAAAGAATGGTTTGTGTTCATTAAAAATGAATTGAAAATCTATTAATTATAATGACCTTGTTTGTTATTCCAAATATAAAGAAGAAAAACATAATGACATGTGGTTCTTTCAATAGAGGGATGATAGTGAGAAATCCTTAAATTTTAAAAGGGGATTAAATTTACATGACATGATTTATATCGATGTGTGTGTTCCAATAACACATCCTAAAAATCATAGAGAATGGTATAACTTTTTTATGATGATTATTGTGGGATTTGATTCATTATATACATTCAATCAAAAAAGAATGATATGGAATCTAACAAATGGATTCAGAGGAGAGCCTAAAATACAACCAAAGGTTGATTTAATTTCTTTGAATGAATAATACCATGAAATATATATCCATTGAGGTGCATGTTTATTTAAAGAAGCGTTATATTAAACATAATGTTTCATCTATAAGAAATACACTGAAGAATGGAATCATTGAAAGCTTAAATGAGATTTTGAATAATATAGGAAAATATTACTTATAAAAAGTGTCATCTCACTGCATTATTGGATTGGAGCAATCTATGTAGTGGTTTACAATAATACTAGGGGGTTTTATGTCCCAATAAAGAGAGAACAACATATGAGATGTGTCATGGAAGGAAGGAATCTCATGCTTATACATTTTAGAGTGTTTAGGAGTAAACACTTTAATTAAAACAAGGAATTTAAAGAAAATATAGAGATAAAACCCTATCAAACTATAACAAACCATACAAACATGCTACTCTTACCATAAGAAGAGATGAATACATGTTATAAAATGAAAAAAAAAAAAGTAATCATGGGTTAAATTAGATTACCCTAACAAACCATACAAACATATTACATCATTTTACATGAATATTTATGAAATTTCACAATAAATCACACCCCAAAATCTATAGAATTAGTGTAATTGAATATTAAATACACAAAAAAACTATATTTACAAATATTCTCCAACATCTCCCACAAATAATCTTCACACATGAAACCCTTCAAGACATATTATAAATAATACTCTTCATCGCTATCTAGGGAATGGAAACATATGAATGGGTGATATAAGATGCTTAGCAAAGGGTAAATATAATATATATCGATCGATGATAATTAATGACCATAAGATAAACATGTGGGTATGAGAACATAATTAAGATATATGAACATATCATTAGGAAATCATACCTGATAAAACATGGATAAAAAATCATGAATCCTAACATAAGGCTTTTAGCGTAACATTAGAAATGAGGTATAAAGATTTAAAATCCATAGATAATTATCAAAAGAAAGGGAAATATAACATATTAATGTAGCGTATCATAGAAATGTGGTATAATAATGAGGCATATGCAGAATCATAGAATTTATTTATTATGTTAAGAGCTCACTACCAAGACCATTACCTCATAATGGATAGTATCCTATAGTAGATTGGGTTCATTCGCCATTCTTATAAATTTAGTGTATTGGGTTCACTACCTACTCCTTGTCATGTCATCTCATGAGATATAATTCTATACGCATTATGGCTATATAATTTTGTGCTCACTTGTCATATAATTAAAAATCATACATGTGTCACATGAACATAAAAACCATGATAATTTCATCATATCTTGATCTAACTCACGAGAAAAAAAATGAGTTTCATGGAAATTTTAGAAGACGTGATCATAAGTCATCCATTGAAATAAGATGCATTGTATCATTAGATCATATCCCCTATGAAGCATACGAAACATTACATGATATTGACATTGATAAAAAACACCATAAAAGCATTGGAAATTAGTTTGAAAAATAAGAAGAAATATATAATATCTTTTAAATAATATATATATATATTAGATATTGAGGATACAATTACACTAAAGCACACACATACCACACACTCACAATCTGAAAGGGTGGGTCATAACCCCCAAGGGATAACTCACTCGTCAAATCATTTTTATTATATATATTAAAGGTCCACAAACCCAATTATAGAGGCCCAAAGGCTCATCATTCAATTGGCCTAAAGGCCCCAAGTATGATTGTCGACACCTATTGATCAAAGGAGACTACTACCTCCCTCATATGTGATTGTCGTCGACAACACGTTGTTGGTGCCCACACCTCACCTTGTCGCCTGTCGCCTCTACTGAAGGCCGCAGCCGCACCACACCCACCACGTCAACCCCCTCCTCACCATCACATCGAGCCGATTCGACCAACAACCTAGTCGTTGAGTGGCGTCGCTCGCTGATCCAACCGAACATTGCCACGTTCTGGTCATGTGTGCCCGAGTTGTCGCCATTGATCTTCACTGATGGAAAATATAAGCATCGAGGAGAAAGATTTCGTACCAAAAAGAAGACATAAACTCAACTCCACATAAAAGCTAACTTTTGATCAAAATAGGATCCAACTAAAGATATTGAGAAGAATGTAAACCACATAAATAACTTGAGGATAAGAAATTAAATTGGTCTTTTGAGATAAATTACTTAAAATTTTCCCAAATAGGAATCTATACATAAAATATATGGGTTTTAAAGTGACATCAGAAAAGAAACCTTTTCCTTAAATCCTAAAGTCAAAAAAGAATATTTAACCTCTTGTATAATAATTATAACCATCTTAATGACTTATTTCAAAACATTATCCATATCTATTATCTTGTGTTAACTTCAATTATAATCATTTATTACTCATACTTATTTAGTTATTGTATATTTTCATCGTCGCATGTTAGCCTGAATGGTCCGAAGGCCTTCTTTTTTATTTTTATTATAGATAATCCCCCTTTTAAGGGTTGAAGGGGAACCCGAACATGACCCGTAGGCCCAAGGCACAAGACCCGACATGACCCGTAATACATGACCCGAAGGCCCAAAGGCATATCATGCCCAATACATGACCCGTAGGCCCAGCCCACTAGAACTGCTCCTCCCCAGCTTCTGTATCACTGATTGCCTTTAGCTACCCATCTGCATTGCTGATCGGCTAAAATTGTCCGTACAAAGCTACACGGTGTCTGGTCCCAATGGTGGTTGTCATACCATCTCATTCTTCCAATCCAGTTAGCTCTGCTTCTGATGACTGCTACTGGTGCTCTGATCCTCATCTGGGGCCTGCTCTGTGTGAACTGGGATACTTCATGGTCTTCAATGGTCCGAAGGCCATGTGGCCCAAAGGCCATGTGGCCCGAAGGCCTTTGATGGCCCGAAGGCCCTGAGACCCGTAGGCCCAAACCGGTGTCCCGAAAGCCCAAATCAGGTGAATAGTCCGGCTGCTACAGTGTCGAACAGTGCTACTACAGTACCTGCTACAGTACCCTAGAAATTCACCTCCATCCGGTTTTGAACCTGGGTCTCTTGGATGCCAAGCAAGAGCTCTTGCCACTTGGGTACGGGCTCGTTGGCTCGTCGCATGTTAGTAATTTTGATTTTTTCATGTAATGGTGATGTAAATCCTCATGCATCGATAACAAGTCCATCATTCTTATATTAGTCAATGTAGACGAATAATTATGTTTCAATGATTTATTCAGTCTCATTAAGGATGTAATTTTGGTCCGACCCGATCCGAACCGGGTCGAGCCGGGTCGAGTCTACCCTCTAAAAAAACAGATCACGAACCACTATTCGAGTCGGATCGGGTCAGCCTGAGCAACCTCATGAGGCGGCCTGAGCCTGACCTCAGGCCGACCCAAACTGTCGAGTCGAGTCATGCCACAGGCAGGTTCTTACCAGCTTTATTATTTTCAAAATAAAATATATAACGAGTTGTGTGTATGTGTTTTTTTATGTAAACATTTTTTTTAAATGTTTTTATTTTATGTAAAACAATTTTGTTTGTAACACCAGATTTAATATTATTAAATTTTTATAAAAAAACAAGTAATATTTCACAAAAAAGGTTTATATTGAGAATTAAATGGCCTTTGAACTAAATTAGTAAAATCTAAGTATTCACTAGTATTAAAATATTGTTCTTTTTTAATTATATAATCAACTATCATACCTTGTGCACGTATAAGATCATAAAAAAATACTTAATTTATTATTTCCCAATTGCATTTAGTGTCACTATTAGATAAACCACTAAGTAACTTAACATAATATTTGCATTTTGATTTTAATGTGTTTGTACCATCATATGCATTAACATAATTTTTTTCAAAATAATCTCAAACATTAGATTGATTTTTATAGACCTAAATGACGATTTAACTTGAGGATGATGAGACGAAGATGAAATATCAACACTAACTAAACCAATCGATTCTAGATCAACAAATTGGCAAAGATCCATTTTAAAAAAATAAAATAAATTATAAACGTCAAAATAAAAATAAAATATCATATTGAGAATATATGATGTAAACACATTGTTGATATTGATTATGCACGCACGACTTACAAAAGTAAGAATCAATGCAATAACGTTTATGGAGTGCTAGCAGCAATCCAATGGAAGAGCAGGACAACTTAAGAAACGTAAAAAAAAATGAGGGAAGTTATGTCATTTATAATGAAAAACATGCACTTTTTTGTTTTTTTTTTAATATCAAACGATCATTTGGGAGTGCGCATCTCAAATGGTCATGACTGTTGTCATTTTTTTTAAGTAATGTTGTGGGGAGGCAAAAAACAGTGGGCGTCAAGGGTGGGGGCATAAGGGTGGCATTTGACCTCTTAAAAAAATTAATATGGATTATTTTTTGTTTAACTTAAATATATATATATATATATATATATATATATATAATATAGAAGAGGGATGGAGTGGGCGTGCCACGAGCTACATAAAGGGTGGAGGAATGTGGTGTTTTTTTTAACACCATTGTTTATATATATAGTCGAGTAATTTTTAACCAAACACAGCTGTGAAAACTTGTAGGAGGTTCTACTCTCCCTACCAGTAGTTTCCAAATTTTTTTACAACAGACAAGTTTTTACAAGTCGGGCTTCATACAAGTTTTTACGGGCAGGGCCGACCTGACCCGCAAGGCTACTTGCATAGAATCAAAACCGACCAGACGAAGAACCATCAACCTGAGTCTGGCTCAACCCGACTCAGCCTTTGTCGGGCCAAGCCACTAAGGATTTCAAGCCAAAAAATGCTCTAAAAGGTATGTGTAATGTTAATGAAAATGGAATCCACACCAAGCTTGTTTCATGTAATATAATGATAACATGTTACATTATAATGATCGTTCGATTTTGTTTCATCGAAGGTATGTGTGATGTTAATGAAAATGGAATCCACACCAAGCTTATTTCATGTAATTTAATGAAAACAACAAGTTGCATCAATTTTGTTTCATCCATTGAGAGAGAGATTAAGAACATAAGTTACTCTTTAATATTATATATTATGAGTATTATATATTAAGAAGCACCATTTTAGTATATATTAAGGATTCATGACAACACCAAAGAACACATTTTTGTTTATTAAAATGGGTAGGAGAGGGTACATTGTATATGCGAATTTCAAGCGACATTTCCACAAAAAGAGATTACTTGGATACAAAGTGGAAAAATAAGGTAGATGGGTCTTGAATCCACTCATCCACACAAATTAGATATATGTTTGAACATGGTCTATGCTCCTTAATTTAACCATTTTACCTTATTTTACCATTACAAACACAATATTTACCCTAGTAACTTATTTTTCCCCCAAAAATGAAATTTATCATTGCTGGTCTGTTGATTCAAAATTTGAATGTCATTAATCTAATTCAATTTCTAAATATATGAAATTTAACATTTATATGAAAACATTAAATAGAAAAACATGTGAAA